>CM077878.1:44876664-49676664 GCA_039720435.1 Amazona ochrocephala
AAGTGCCTATACAGCATCTTTGAGTTGCATTTCACTGTGAGTTAAAGGTTAAAAGGCATGGAATTTTACAGAAAGCAGGAAGCCCCAGTGAAGAAGTGATGGTTAAATATTGCTTTTCTTTTGTACTATATTATTGCTGTTCTTTAAAAAATGTACTGAAAAGTAGAGGTGTTTAGATCATTAGAATGAGCCCCTTCAGCATCCAGAAGTTAAAAAACTACTGCAAACCTCTAAAGTGAAAACCAACTACCTTCAACAACAAGGGTGGCTCAGAGGCCCAAGCCTGACCTGAGCTGCACATTCCTTTAATTTTTCAAACATAGTTGCTAATGAACATGATTACTGTAGGATAGTTGCACCCAAAGGCCCCAGTGAGGATAGTGTAAAAATACAGACAAAAAGACAGCTCTCACCCAGCACAACTTATGATCTGAGAGGCACTAAAAAAGAGGTAAAGGGTTAGGTATAGAGATAAAACTTCCAAGCAACTGAAAACAGTAATGTTTGACAAAACTCTGCCAGCTGAATCCTTTCTTGTTCATTTGTCTTTTGCAATAGGAGCAGAGGTTGAACGAGGGAATGGTAGGAATATGGAGGTTAATAAAATGACAACAAAATACAAAAAGGAAGGAAAAATTACAACACACAGTCTGGTTCTGTTCTACCTACAGAGTAGGTAGACATGAAATTAGAGGGAGCTTTAAGCAATTCAAAGAATTTCTCAAGTTACTCTTCTGACGTGAGCAGATTCTTTCTTCAAAATTATGGAGGAAATGTGGGAACAGGTTATCCTGAGCATTCAAAGCTCTATGCAAATATTTCCTTAAATATATAACTTGGTAAAACAGTGGGTAAAGAAATGTGTCTAACCAAACCCTCAAACTCTACCTGTGAACTTGCCATACAGCTGAATAATACACTTCAGGTAGTCATTTACTCCAACTCAGTCTATAATTAAAACCAAAAGTAAAATAAAAAGCAGAACTGATGTAATTTTTAGTATGCTTGAAAAGGCAGAAACTACTGGCTTAGAAACACTAAAGAAGGGCAAAACCTTCTAGAGTTAATTGAGAAACCTGTGAATGCCAAGAGGGATTGCCATCTCTTCTGTCTTACCATCTGGGCTCTATTATAATTTCTTTAAAGACACCTCTTCTGTTAAATTGAAGATGTGGATTGTAATTTGTAAAACAAGTATATCCGCAGTGGGAGGGCATAGAGCACTGCAACCCACCTGGCATTCAGGGGAGAAATCTAGTTTGAGCTCGGCAGCAGAAAATGCTTAAAGAGCACTTCCATTCACCACATAGGTGCCTCAGTCTGGTCAAGTGACAGTAATGACTCTGTCCTTGGTAAAGGTCTATAATCCCCTAAGTGAGGTTTATAATTTTTCAAAAGCTATTCATGCCTATCACTTTGATGTGATAGTGTCCACAGCAGCCTGTTTTCCCACTGCTTAGAGTGTCTGTTTAGGATGTAGTGCACAAGAGCTCAAGCCCCTCTCATGTCTGAAGGGATTTAAACCCACATTCCCTTCTTCTCTAGTGAAAACACTGTACATGGTCATAAAATTGCTTAGGCTGATGTGATGAAGAGGCAATCTCAATACTTTCTCTAAGCCTTCTTCACCATGCAGAAAATACAAAGATAATGTCACTGTCAAGTTGTACTGAAACTGGCATCTGGTGAAAAATTTCAGTAGTCATTTCAATAGATATACTGTTAAAAATTGGATTACATACATTTTGAAAAATTATCTACAGCTTTCTTATATTTTGATACAAACAATGAGCACATTGATTTATTATGCTAAATAGCAATGATTGTATCTGGCTTTAATTTAAATTGCTAATTAATATTGGTAGTAGAGGAATGAATTATCAATTCCACTCCATAGTAAAATTGCCTTAAAAGGGATCTATTTACAGAACAAAAAAAAGATTTGTACCTTCTTTTGTACACATTCTTGTGAAAACATATAACATGCTCTGATGCTTTTAAAACCTTTGTTATCATAAATGGGTGTCCAAGGTATTTCCTTAGAGCCTTCCTCTCTCTCCACATTTAGCTAACCATTGGCAGGACAACCATTTAAAATTGTTACAGATAAGGGAACAAGGGTTAGAAACAATAAAGAAGTTAAGGGAGTTGGACATATATCATGTTAAGTGCTGAAAAGCCTGAAAGTTAGGCGCCCAGCCTTGGAAATGTAATCCATAAACCTGACTTAAGAGCCTAAGAGTGGTATTCACTGATGCTTTCCTCTAGCGGCAAAGCTGTAAGAACTTTCTGCTTCCTCCTCTCTCCCAGTTATTCTTAGGCTATACAGCAGTATGCAGTTTTCTTAATCTGTTCAGATGCAGCTGTCTGCAGAAAATATTGTAAATAGGTTCACTGGATCTTAACAACACTGGAGCTTGACAACAGTAAAGAAGATCTTTTTTTTTTTTTTTTAACCTAGCCCAGGTTGCTTCAGTGATCCCATTTATAAGAGAGACCTTAGATCATCTGCCAAGATAGGGAACTACAGAGTCAAGATGCATAACATTTTTACTTTCTGGGGTGCAAGAGAAAATATATTCCTGAATCCACACCTAAGAGTAGGATTTAAAAGAGGCAGACGTATGACGGTGTGGTCCTGTAGTCATTTGTGTTTTGTCATTTCATAATAATTTCATACTACATCTATTGCTGAATCATAAAGAACTGCAGGAGGCTTGGAGTATAGGACTGTATTTCTGTTCAGGTAATCAGAGCAGAAGATGTGAATTTTGTGCTGACTTCATACTTTTAACCAAGGTTTATGCTTGCTTCAAGTTGGTAGATGACACCTGAAGCAGCATAAAAAGAGAGTGGTACAGACAGGTAATATTTAATCTAGCATAAGGTCAACAAATAAAAAAAGTTATTCCTTCAAAGGCTGATAAACCTGCTTGTCAAAATAGTCATGTGGCAGAAGTCTTTTGTAGTAGGTGCTGTAGAGTAGTAGGTACTCTAAAATCACACTTATTATCACATCAAAACACAGCATGAAATGGCTTAAGTCAGCACTTAGCTCAGCTAGTCCAAAGTGTTAAAAAGGGATCTGGCTGACTTTTCCAACACACACCTCAAGGTAAGTCTGCCCTTTGACTGTGAAGAATTTTTTCACTCTTTTCTTTGTAAAATTATACATCAGTAATATGCTTTTCCTCTGCTTTGCATATAGCCTAGCTGTTAAATTGTTTGATTAGAAACTTGAAACTGTGTGCTCCAGCACATCCTCTTGCTAAAGTACTAAAACTCTTCAGCTGAATGTTTACCTATAACCCTAACAAAGATGCTGCTGAAGATTCTGAGTGGACTATTTAAGAGTGGGACAGCTGGGCACCCAGAAATTATTCATTCTACCAGACAGGAAAGCAGATGAGATAGCATGCATCCATAGCCTAAAGACTGATGAGCTCTGAGTGGCTACTTGGGAGTACTTGTCCCTGCTCCTAACAGACTTTGAGACTTTTAGAAGCATAAGGAAGTCTCTAGATTTCCATCCTTTCTTTTCTGCAGTGTGTGACCTACTAGTATGCTGGTACTCTCTGTGCAGGATTCAGGAAGTCATACTGTGCCTGTTTTCAAACAAGCAAACAAAAACACACCACCACCCCCAAGCAAACAAACAGAAAGCACAAAACCAAACCAAAACTAACCTAAACAGGAAAAAAACCCAAGAACCTAACACTTTTTTCTTTTTTTTTTTTTTTTATTTTATTATTGGGGTGGTCCCTGCAGGACCAATGATTTACCACAAGACAAACAGAAGCAAAAGATGATCTGTTCTTAGTACAGACAAAATTGCTTTCTCAAGTTGTATTCAGCGTTCCTCTGGACACAGTAAGGGTGGATGCAATGCTACGTTTCCTTTTCCTGGCTAATCCCTTTCACAAAACTACAGAATAGCACACTTATTTTAGCTACAGCCAGAAGTGACTCCTTCCAGACCTCATTAGTGCCTTTGTAGGTTGGACAGGGCTGATCCATAGCAATACATAATGCTTATCTCTGACACAGACAATGCAAAGATGACCCTTTTCTTCAAAAAGTGATTCATGACTGCCTAGAGTCAGTATCTTAGACAGCACACCAGGGCATATGATATGAAAGTTCTGTACTGACAGGGTAATAAAAACTTTATTTTACCTAAACTACTTACCTTTTCCTTCTTAACTACAGCAGTACATGGGTCTCTCTCAACCTTACAACATATTTACCTACCCAGCTTTCTCAGGAAAAGAAATATAATCAGCCCAGTTTACAGTTGAGAACGGCATATCTGTTTCTACTAGAGTGAAATCCATAGCCTCATGTCAAGTATCTAAGCTCCCTGCTGTGAGTTAGGTGCTCAAGAGTAAATTTAAACATTAATTTTGCACCTTGCATGGTAAACAGGAAAACATGCAGGAGGGTGATGGGTCAAACATGCCATGAAAATTTGACTTTAGCATTAGCATGAACCCCAGTAATATGGTATCCTTAATAAATTCATTTTACATCCAGAACATAGCTCAATCTGCAACTAATTTGTTGTAGAGTACAAGACCTTGTTCTTAACCATTAATTCAGTGATCTGAATGCTAACATAGTTTGAAGGAAAGCTCGAGTACATCAGTTTCCTCTACCCAATATACAGCTTTAATTTCCCAGAAAATAATATATAACTTCATGACCAGACATGCTCTCTGTTCACCAAGAATGTGTGAGAATTCTTTCAATTCTCCTCCCCATCCCACTGGGAGAGGGTCGGAGGAAGGGGGAGAGTGAGTGATTGGCTGTGTGATTCTGTGTTAGTGGCTGGGCTTAAACCACGACATGTATAAATCTTAGTTTTCAGTAAAACTATGGCCAGTGTTTCCTCCTACTGATATATTTATTGATGCCAATAAAAGGAAAGCAAGCATAAACGTGAGCAGAAATTAAAATGACTAAGAGGACAACTAAAATGCAATTTACACAAAGCACAGGATGTGGGATTTTTCTGGGCAAAGGTAGATTCCTATATTTGAGATAGTTACCTTAGACTCTTATTTGTAGTCAATGGAGAGAAATTAGTACTTTAGTGGAGAGAAATTAGTACTTTCAAGTAAGTTTTGTCTCATAATTACCACAGAATTGTAAAGTACCTCAGGTGATTCTTCTATTCACTATGAAGGTGATTGCATCAGATATAAATGCCATCACTGCAGACTTCTAAATTTAGTTGAATTGTACCCAAAAATGAACTGAAAAAGCACCATATCTTTTATTATTTCTAGTATAAACAACAAGATATTATGTTAACACGACATGATGTGAAAAGATCTGCTGTTCACTTAGGCTACCAGGGAGAAAAATTAATAGGGAAAACACAGAACTAGACAGACAATGGCATTGGAAATATGAAGCACTTGGAATTACTCTTTACAGGTAAAACATGTGGGCATTATTTTAAATACTAAATCAGCAAAAACATTTATGGTGTGACATTTTCATTCATTTCTGATCATGATGTTGATGCAATTAATGAATTAGTTAGAGCTGCTGGTGTTGATTGATTACTGCCTTGGGCAGCAACCATCCTTTATAATGCCCATCGGTTGCGGATTAGACAGGTTGCCACTAATTCAAGCCTTGACAGCTTTTCTAGAAAAGTTCCACGGAAGTTTGGTTGCCTAAGGAATGTGGATATAGATACTTCTTTGTCTGCCACAAAAATGTTTTCACAAAATTCAGGAAAAAAAAAAAAAAAAAAAAAAAACCAAGCTGGGATTTAATCACATTCATAGAATCATAGAACTGTAAGGAGTGGAAAGGACCTTAAGATCATCTAGTTCCAACCCCTCTACCATGGGCAGGGACACCTCACACTAAACCACATCACCCAAAGCTCTGTCCAACCTGGCGTTGGACACCACCAGTGATGGAGCATTCACAACTTCCCTGGGCAACCCATTCCAGTGCCTCACCACCCTTACAGTAAAGAACTTCTTCCTTACGTCCAACCTAAACTTCCCTTGTTTAAGTTTGAACCCATTACTCCTTGCCCTATCACTATAGTCCCTAATGAAGAATCTCTCCCCAGCGACCCTATAAGCCCGCTTCAGATACTGGAAGGCTACTATGAGATCTCCACACAGCCTTCTCTTCTCCAGGCTCAATAGCCCCACCTTTCTCAGCCTATCTTCATACAGGATGTGCTCCAGTCCCCTGATCATCCTCGTGGTCCTCCTCTGGACTTGTTCCAGCAGTTCCATGTCATTTTTATGTTGAGGACACCAGAACTGCACACAATACTCTAAGCGAGGCCTCACAAGAGCAGAGTAGAGGGGAAGGATCACCTCCCTCAACCTGCTGGTCACACTCCTTTTGATGCAGCCCACGATACGGTTGGCTTTCTGGGCTGCAAGCGCAAACTGCCGGCTCATGTTCATTTTTTCATCAACCAACACCCCCAAGTCCTTCTCTGCAGGGCTGCTCTCAATCTCTCCTCTGCCCAACCTGTAGCTGTGCCTGGGATTGCTCCGACCCAGGTGGAGGACCTTGCACTTGGCATGGTTAAACTTCATCAGGTTGGCATCAGCCCACCTCACAAGTGTATCAAGGTCCCTCTGGATGGCATTCCTTCCCTCCAGAATATCAACTGAACCACACAGCTTCGTGTCATTGACAAACTTGCTGAGGGCGCCCTCAATCCCAATGTCCATGTAACTGACAAAAGAGGTTGAACAAGACCGGTCCCAACACCGATCCCTGAGGGACACCACTCATTACTGGTCTCCAGTTGGACATTGAGCCATTGAGTACAACTCTTTGTGTGCAGCCATCCAGCCAGTTCTTTATCCACCGAGTGGTCCACCTATCAAATCAATGTCTTTCCAATTTAGAGAGAAGGATGACATGTGAGACAGTGTCAAACGCTTTGCACAAGTCCAGGTAGATGTCATCAACTGCTCTACCCCTGTCCATCAGTTCTGTAGCCCCTTCATAGAAGGCCACCAGATTGGTCAGGCAAGATTTGCCCTTAGTGAAGCCATGCTGGGTGTCACCAAGCACCTTGTTGTTTTCATGTGCCTTAGCATGCCTTCCAGGAGAATCCGCTCCAAGATTTTGCCAGGCACAGAGGTGAGACTGACTGGTCTGCAATTCCTGGCTCATCCATTTTCCCCTTTTTAAAAATGAGGGTTATATTTCCCTTTTTCCAGTCGTCGGGAACTTCACCTGACTGCCATGATTTTTCAAAGATGATGGACAGTGGCTTAGCAACTTCATTTGCCAGCTCCTTCAGGACCCGCGGGTGGATTTCATCAGGTCCCATGGACTTGCATACATTCAGGTTCCTGAGACGGTCTCGAATGAGATCCTCTCCTACAGTGGTCCCAAGGTCTTCATACTCACTGTCCTTGCATCTGCCTTCCAAGACTTGGGTGGTGTGGTCAGAGCATTTGCCAATGAAGACTGCAGCAAAGAAGTCATTAAGAACCTCAGCCTTCTCTAAATCCAGGGCATCCTGTTCTCCCAATAGCTTCTGGAGGGGGCCCACGTTGTCCCTACTCTGTCTTTTTTTCGCTATGTACCTGTAGAATCCCTTCCTGTTATCCTTCACATCCCAAGCCACATTTAATTCTAACTGGGTCTTAGCTTTCCTAGCCTGGACCCTAGCTTCCTGGACAACATCCCTGTATTCTTCCCAGGCCGCCTGACCTTGCTTCCACCTTTTATAAGCCTCTTTTTTCCTTCGAATTTTGCTCAGCAGCTCCTTATCCATCCAAGGAGGTCTCCTGGCCCTCCTGCTGCATTTTCTTCTAGTTGGGATGCAACACTCCTGAGCTTGCAGCAGGTGATCCTTGAATATCAACCAACAGTCTTGGGCTCCTCTTCCCTCTAGGGCTATATCCCATGCAAACTTACTGAGCAGGTTCCTGAAGAGGCCAAAGTCTGCTCTCTTGAAGTCCAGGGCAGTGAGTTTGTTGCACGCTCTTCTCACTGTCCTGAGGATCTCGAGTTCAACCATCTTATTATCGCTACAACCAAGGCTGCCCTGGAGAGTCACATTTCCAACCAGCCTTTCCCTGTTGGTGAGCACAAGGTCAAGCATGGCACCTCTCCTTGTCGGCTCCTCTATTACTTGCAGAAGGAAGTTGTCTTCCACACAACTGAGGAACTTCTTGGATTGCTTGTGCTCGGCTGTACTGTCCCTCCAACAGACATCAGGGTTGTTGAACTCCTCCATGAGAACAAGGGCCTGCAAGTGTGAGGCTGTTGCTCTGTCTATAGAGTGCTTCATCTACTGAGTCCTCTTGGTCAGGCTGTCTGTAACAGATACCCACAATAATGTCTCCCATCACTCTTCTCCCTTTAACCCTCACCCACAAACTCTCTATTGACTGCTCACCTGTCCCCAGACAGACTTCCATACTCTCCAGCCTATCCCTAACATAAATAGCAACTCCCCCTCCCCGCCTACCAGGCCTGTCTTTTCTAAACAGCCTGTAACCTTCCATTCCAACACTCCAGGCACAGGAGCCATCCCACCATGTTTCTGTTATGCATATTATAACATACCCCCATAGATACACACACGTCTCTAATTCCTCTTGTTTGTTCCCCATGCTACGGGTGTTTGTATAGAGGCATCTGAGCCAAGCTCCAATTGAAGCCGGCTCATTGAGTGGAGTGGCTGGAATATCTCTACGTTGCTCCGAGCAAGTATTATAGGTGCTGGCAACTGACTGGGTGTGTTGGGATGGAATGATGCCCCCCTCCCCCAACACATCTGGTTTAAAGCATCCTTGAGTGGTCTGGCAAGCCTCCTACCAAAACTGCTCTTCCTCTTCTTTGTCAGATCAGCTCCACCATCCCCCAGGAGACCTGGCCTACTAAATTGAGTCTCATATTCTAGATACCCAAACCCCTGACTACAGCACCATCCTTCTAACCTTTTATTAACTTGCCCAATCCTCCTTGTTTTTTTAAGGTCCTCCCCTTTATCCTGAAAAATTGATGGAAAGACAATCTGAGCTCCAGAGCCCCTAACCACCTCTCTCACTGCTCTGTAGCCCTTCTTTGGAATCATAGAATCATAGAATAGTTAGGGTTGGAAAGGACCTTAAGATCATCTAGTCCCAACCCCCCTACCATGGGCAGGGACACCTCACACTAAACCACGTCACCCAAGGCTCTGTCCAACCTGGCGTCGGACACCACCAGTGATGGAGCATTCACAACTTCCCTGGGCAACCCATTCTAGTGCCTCACCACCCTTACAGTAAAGTATTTCTTCCTCATATCCAATCTAAACTTCCGCTGTTTAAGTTTGAACCCATTATCCCTTGTCCTATCACTACGGTCCCTAATGAAGAGTCCCTCCTCGGCGTCCCTATAGCCCCCCTTCAGATGCTGGAAGGCTGCTATGAGATCTCCATGCAGCCTTCTCTTCTCCAGGCTGAACAGACCCAACTTTCTCAGCCTAGCTTCTTACGGGAGGTGCTCCAGTACCCTGATCATCCTTGTGGCCCTCCTCTGCACTTGTTCCAACAGTTCCATGTCCTTTTTATGTTCTGCAGGCTACTGCTATCTATATCACTAGCACCCACATGGATCATAGAAGTGGATAATAGTCAGTGGGACTGACTAGAGTAGACAGCCTCTCTGCAGCATCCTTGATCTGTGTCCCTGGTAGGCAACACACCTCGAGACCAGATCAGGCCCACAGATGGGTGCCTCTGTTCCTTTCAAAGTACAGACCCCTACTACTATGACCCGCTGCTTTTTCCTGGCAGCACCAGCAGTGATCTTCTTTAGCAGTGAATCAGCCGGTTGTTTCTGGTGCGAGTGTGTTCCCTCATCAGCCTCCTGCAGGACAGCAAAGCGGTTCTGGGTGGGGACAAGAGATTTAGGAGGAAGCCCCTTGCTTTTAATTGTCCTCTTCCTCCTTTTTTTTTAAATTTTTTTTTTGTTTTGTTTTGTTTTGTTTTGTTACTATTTTGCAGCTTCCTGGGTTAGCGACCTCCTTCTTCCCCTCATGAGCTCCAGTTGACGCTTGAGACCCCTACACAGTTTGGAGCTGGACCAAGCAGTGCTGCTTCCTCTCAGCTTCCCTGACATCTTTCAGCCTATTCACAGCAGCAGGACCTCCACCAGGGCACACTTAGTGCAGCCCAGTCCGTTGCGCATCCTTGCCTCAGGAGAGCAGTACAGGCATTCTCTACACCCCGAGCTCTGCCCTGCAGCCTCCTCTCTCATCGGCTCTGTCTAGGTGCCTACGCTGGCAGCTGCTAGGGCAGCCAGGGCAGAGCTCCCAGAGCGGGCCTTAGTTATAAGGCGAGTGCTCACCATCCTGCTCTCCTGCCCGCGCAAACTGCCACTACCAACCTGGTCGCTGCGCTCCCCGGGGTAGGTTTTTAACCAGTCAGGGCTGGTGCTGCTCCTCCTGGTGCCACCTCCTGTGAATCAGCTGCTCGTGTCAGCTGAGCTACCGAGTCCTGGGCAAGTCCTGCCGAGGACTTGAGGCTCCGTCAGTGGCTCTTGCCACTCTGAGTTGAGGCTCCTGGATGCTGAGCTTCCACCCTCTCAGGTGTTGAAGGAGTCCTCTCTCGAGCTACTCACCTCGGCAATCAGCAAGCATCAAAAAAAAAAAAAAAAAAAAAAAAAATGGACACAGTAATGATTTTTCGAGTCTATCTAGAGAGGTTCCAGAGTCTGAATATTTCCCACCACTTGGGTTTCACAGAATAGAGCCACCTCCTACAGGCAAGTGTTTTTTGCATTTCTTTCAAATGAAAACCAAACATTATTTACTGGTGAAGTAGAACGATAGGTGGAGCTGACATTAATGATTTTTGGGTCACAGAGCAGTTAACAGTAGCATTCTATTTTAGCTCATGGAAATGCTAACTTAGTATCTATCTTTACCTTATTGGATTAAAATTCAGTAACTCAAAAAGCACTTCAGCCACCAGCTTTGACTGAACTCTGGAGGAGAGACATCAATTTGATAGGTGGACCACTCGGTGGATAAAGAACTGGCTGGATGGCTGCACACAAACAGTAGTGCTCAATGGCTCAATGTCCAGCTGGAGACCAGTAATGAGTGGTGTCCCCTAGGGATCAGTGTTGGGACCAGTCTTGTTCAACATCTTTGTGAGTGACATGAACAGTGGGATTGAGGGCGCCCTCAGCAAGTTTGCCGATGACACCAAGCTGTGTGGTTCGGTTCATACATTGGAGGAAAGGAATGTCATCCAGAGGGACCTAGACACGCTTGTGAGGTGGGCTGATGCCAACCTGATGAAGTTTAACCATGCCAAGTGCAAGGTCCTACACCTGGGTCGGAGCAATGCCAGGCACAGCTACAGGTTGGGCAGGGAAGAGATTGAGAGCAGCCCTGCAGAGAAGGACTTGGGGGTGTTGGTCAATGAAAAAATGAACATGAGCCGGCAGTGTGCTCTTGCAGCCCAGAAAGCCAACTGTATCCTGGGCTGCGTCAAAAGGAGTGAGACCAGCAGGTCGACGGAGGTGATCCTTCCCCTCTACTCTGCTCTCGTGAGACCTAACTTAGAGTATTGTGTGCAGTTCTGGTGTCTTCAACATAAAAATGACATGGAACTGTTAGAACCAGTGCAGAGGAGGGCCCATGAGGATGATCAGGGGACTGGAGCACCTCCCATATGAAGATAGGCTGAGAAAATTCGGGCTGTTGAGCCTGGAGAAGAGAAGGCTGTGTGGAGACCTCATAGTAGCCTTCCAATACCTGAAGGGGGCCTATAGGGATGCTGGGGAGGGACTCTTCATGAGGGACTGTAGTGATAGGACAAGGGGTGATGGGTTCAAACTTCCACAGGGGAAGTTTAGATTGGATATGAGGAAGAAATTCTTTACTGTAAGGGTGGTGAGGCCCTGGAATGGGTTGCCCAGGGAAGTTGTGAATGCTTCATCCCTGGTGGCGTTCAAGGTGGGGTTGGACACAGCCTTGGATGTCATGGTTTAGTGGGAGGTGTCCCTGCCCATGGCAGGGGAGTTGGAAGTAGATGATCTTGAGGTCCTTTCCAACCCTAACTATTCTATGATTCTATGATTCTAAGATGGACCAGGGCATTTTTTCCACTTCCTTTGGAACTGATCTAAACCAATTTCAAAGAATGGCTTATCTTTTGGTACTGGCTTTAATGGTCACTTACACATTTTACCTGTCAGTCTCAGATGAACATACTGAACAACCATTAGACAAGATAGCCAGATTTATATCACCTCTGCTTCCAATAAAAAGGACAACAGATTTTATTTTTTTTTTTCCTACTGTTGCCTTTATAGTATTGCCACCTTAGAGTAAGACATTTGGAGATGTGGAACATAAATATTTGAACTTCTATCCACAGCCAAAAACTGAGCTTAGGTTTCTAATCTGACCGTAAACCAAAGGCCATGGTAAAAAAGGAGACCTCCATATCTTTGCTTTGAAAAGACAGGTTTACACTTCATCCACAAGGACAAATATCTGCTTATCCTTTGAGAAAGAAAGAAGAGTGCTCAATTTAAAAGAATCTGCAGAATTTACTTTTGATACAGCCAGGTTACTCTCTGTTGTCAAGACCAAGGTATTCATGTGTGTAGACAGTATTTCTGGAACCTAAGCTACTCCAATGTAAACCTGTAAGAATTTATGCACCTACCAGATCTCTAGCCATCTACATAAAGACTCCTAACAGTTTGAAATAATTTGGTATCTTGAAATCAAGAACCTTAAACTTGGATGATCATATGTAGCTGGCTACTGTTTCACTTTATGTTTTAGCTTTTATTGATGCTCTCTTCACATTTCTCGTGGGCCAGTTTGCTTTGGCACCTTTAGCCAGGTGCGAAGAGTTTGCAAGTAAGATATATATAGTCTAAAACTATAAAGCAATTATGTGCTGGTTAACACACATAACATTAAGGGGTTCTGATAAGGGAGGAGCATACACTCTGGCATGGTACTCAGTGAGCTTTCACTGGCCGGAAAAGCATCAGTAAGGAGGGCAGGATCACTGGCCACAGCTCTTGGGAGCCATCCTCAGGGGTGGATCTGTCACCTTCCTCCTGTTGGTAGCTTCAACGGTTTGACCCCAATCCATTAACTCCTGACTGCCCAGTCCAGTGATTCACCCAAGCCAGTGCTAGTTGGTGGTGAAAAGAACCAGGGAATGGGAATAACAGGCAAAGTCTACAAGTTCTGCTTGGTTGCTGCACATAACTCTTAAACAAAATATCACCTAACACATACAAACACAGCACTGTTCATCATACTGGGAGTGGTAGTATGTCCAGAGCTCAGAAATGGCTCACTGGTAAGGCACATGGATTGTGCAGCAATAAAAACTAAATAGCAAGACAGTAGTTCCAGTGCTAGCTGTCCAGGCCAAAAGGGGAAGAGAAAGGAAATACCATGTTTGTGATGAGATATTACCACTGTGGCTCTCTGTAAATGTGTGATTAATATAACCTTTTGCTCCATTGGGAATTTAGCTCATGAGCTTTTCTTGGAAAGAAATGCTAGTGTAGAAGTGTAATTGCTTCAAAAGTTGAGAGATCATCACCCTCCGTGTTCAGTAGTTTGTGAAGCCAAACGTCATATGTGAGGATACAACAATGAATCTCTCATGGACTTGTAAGGTATTTGTTAAGAGACTGGATCAGCTGCCAGCTGAAATTCTTTTGAACTATGTTTGCGAAAGTAGAGTGTGAAGAAGTCCTATTATGTCCAGTAAAGTAGTCCTTACCTCTATCTGCTATTTGCACAAGTCTACACTAGAAGGGCGTTCACAGTCCAAAGATAGACACATGAGCAGAGATAGACTGAGAATAGGGGTGCCCCTCAACCTCCCCTGCAAGGAAAGTCTATAAAACTTCTTTTTTCCCCACCTAATTTGTGTGGTAGTCAATTAATTTTTTCTACACTGACATACACTTCAGTAAGCTGCTTAGACTGAGTGTATTTCTATCCCCCAAAGCTATCACATTTAATTGGAAAGAATTCGTTTCATTCCAGACAGCCACACCAAATGGAAGTAAACTACCCAACACACTTGCTGCTAAGTTTTTCATCTCAGTGTATTGATTTTAAGGCTTGTACCTATTTCTCCCAAATTAACCTTTTATTTTCTTGAGTTATATAAATAAATAATGTGAAAGAAAGCAAGTGAAACTGAAGAGAGAAAAATCAACAGCACTATTTTGAGATCCTGAGCAAACTACTCTGAGCTTTCTTCAGGGAAAAACAGTTCTAGATCTCTCATCTCATTTTGCTTCTAGATGTGTCAGTTTTACTGATTCCAAGAATATTAACCTGATCAAAATTTAACTAAGATAAATTGAGAGATCTCATCATACATAATACATAAAATAAAAATGCATACACTGCTAGAATTCTTTTATTTTGATATAATTCTCTGATGTTCTTTAACATACTCATTTCAAATACGAAACAGATAAAGAATTTATGATCAAAACTCTAAACTTTGCCTCCTGTGTCTTCTGATATACCCTTAAAGAACTGATTAACAGCACTTTATCTTGAAATAGTTACTGAAATATAAACAATCTACTCAATATTATGTCTAGTGTTGCTGCAAATTCAAACTAAGAAAAAAAAAATGGAGATTACATTCTTTATGGCATGCCTGCTAGAAAAAAAAAAAATACTCTGGCAAAATTAGTTTAACCTCTTGCAATTATCTCAATGATGGATCCAAAGTTTCTGCCATTTCTTATAGAACTCCAAGGTCTCTTGTCTTGCCTTTTCCAATAAAAGAACCACAGTTTCACCTGTCAGCATTTTTCTTCTCTTTCCTTGAAGTGAGTTTTGTTACTGCAGGGCAGTATGGTGCCTGACCTGAGCTGCCCTGTATTGCCCTATGAAAACATGGCTCAGTAGAGAAGTAGGTAGGCAGTTTAATAGCTGTCTGTATCAGCAGAAGATACTGGGCTGTTTGAAAGGCAACCTCCCTCCCACACCATCCAACCTTGTTTTTCTTCACAAGGAAATGGAGAAAAGCTGTAACCTGGGAGGGCAGGGAGAAAGCATTTAAATGCTTGAAGTACTTAGTGATAATTTTGAGAGGAAGCAAGAGTTCAAGAAGTAAGTGAAGGCAGAAAAAAAAAATGGGATTTACTTGACTAGTCAAGAATAGCTCACATTTTGTTATTTTTATTCTCGAAATTACCTCATATTTTCCTGCTTGCATAATTTCTCAGTTCTGTCTCGTTCTTATAGTTACTCCCCTGTAGAGTCTGCAGCACTTTGCACAAGAGGGTCATATTCATATAATTTTACCCTTTGTCTAATGTTCTGAAAACTTTTCTTCTTTTGGCTCATTTCAGAATCCCCATTTATATTTTCCTTTCTGGGGTAATTTCCAGACTTGCAACCACACTGCTATTTACATGGTTATACTCATTATCCTAAGTGGGATCATGACTCCTTGTATTTGAGAACTCCTGTTCAAGGAACTACTGCAATTTAAAGGGTAAGTAATCATGAGGTGAAAAAAGGTAATGACAAAACTATCATTGAAAAAAGCAAGGTCATATTAGAACAGAAAGAATAAAATGACAAAATGAACCTAAATGCAAGGAAGATGAACAAAAAATTAAAAATTAAATAGAAATTATATGGAGGAGAATACAAAACTTTTTTTAAAAGTGCTTTGAAAATGTCTCATAATGTAGAATCTTTTATAATTAGCTTCCAAAACAAAGACTTGCACACCAGCATCCATAAATATAAAAGTTCTTTCATCTTATTTACGTAGAAATGAAATACATTACCTTGAATGAGTTTGATTCTTGCCCTGGAAATCACTTTTTTTCTGAAAGTAAAATGCCTGCAATCCATCTTAATTCTACATCCCATCACTTTTAAGAATAAATATGGTGAGATTTATTCATCCTTTATTAACTGACACATACTTTATCAGCATGTTTAGAGTATGTTTCTGATTCTGATCAATGTCTTGAAATCTAACCCAAATGTGCACCTTGACTGACTGCAGTTAAGACATTGTTTCACCTCAACAAAATGCAAGCCTCTTCCAGAAAAGGAACAGTTTTTCATTTTGTCCAATATTCTGAAAGAAAAAAAGCCCCTCTGCATCTTAGTCTGCACCATGTAAAAATGTGTGCTGGTTTGTCTCATTCATATGCATTTCACACAGGACAGTGTGTTAGCTCTGAAAACTGATGCTCAGTATCTCAGATTGACTTTCTCTCAAAATCTGAATGCTCAAGGACCATGAAAAGATTAGAAGGATCACATCAATGTTGTATAGTAAAATTTCTAAATGAACTGTGGTGACTGTTCTCCTGGCAGTACTAAATAACTCTCCAAAAGAGTGAGATTTCAAAACTCTGCTTTTTGTAAAGCAACAGCTAGCTAGGCATTGAACGGAAATCTTAACTGAAGGAAATCTTGCCACATCTTCCAAATTTTATTGAGCTTGTGAGATCCCACTAAGTAAGCCTACACTTTATTTAAGGAAGACGCAAGTAAAACAGAAGGGAAGCAAAAGTTATGAATAAATTTATCATTCCTGTAAGCAGTTACAAGAAAGTGATCTCCATCCTCAACCAATTCTAACAACAGCCAGCTCTTGAGTCTGACCCCACCCTCTGTTTAACAGCCTTGGAAGGGAAGTCTGCTTGCCCCTGTTGTGCAGCGACCTGCAGAGTTGGATCCTAAATACTAATAGACAGGAAGAAAAAGGATGAGATAATATGCATAGATAATGAATTTTGTTTATGTTGAGAAAAGCTGGTCCTATTATACATGCTGCTTCAGTTCGCAAAGCAACTGAGATCATGATAAAAGCCCTGTCCAGCCTGCAGATGAGTCTTCTCAGATTAAGAGGTGAAATATATCTTGTCCAGGCCAAGGGTGATAATTAACAATTCTAGTCATAGTATTGCAATAAGCATGATTTACAACGTTATATGCAGCTCTCTCCATCTTCAGGTATTCAGATACTGAGTAATTAATTCTTCTGGCAATCCTTTGAAATAGGCAAACAACTTTGTGCTACATAAAGGGAAACCTGCAGACACAGAAGCATGATATGACCAGCTAGACACAAATGACTGAGGTTTTGTTGTTTAAGAAGTTATTGTCCACCTCATCTCAGAAGAGATATTTTTCTTCATCGACATTGCTCATTGAATAAAAGCCATATAGTAAAGCCCTAACTCTCACAAAGCTAAGATGAAAAACTGGTGAACATTGTGGATTATTCACAATGACAACAAGCATATCCTAACTGCAAGGTAATAATTTCCATTTGAAGTACACTAACTTCCTGAAATACCTTGAACGTGATCCTATAAATTGACTGTGTATAACCTAAGTTAGATCTTGATGGTAAAAATAAGAATTAATTTCTGCTTGTCATAGTTTAAGCCTCTCAGGCAGTTCGCTGACTCACCCCCCCCTCTTTGTTCCCCCCAGCTCCCGGAGGGATGGGGAGGAGAACTGAAAGAATGTAACTCCCATGGGTTAAGATAAGAACAGTTCAGTAACTAAGGTGTAACACAAATCACTACTGCTACCACCAATAATAATAATGACAACGGAAATACAAGGGAAAAGAATACAATCGTTCACCACCCAATACCAAGCCCGACCCCGCAGCAAACCCCCCACCCTTCCGGGTCTCTACCCTCCATTTTTACATCCTGGTCTTGCCGTGCTGTGGTATGGAATACCTCTTTGGCCAGTTTGGGTCAGGTGTCCTGTCTCTGCCTCCTCTTGGCTTCCCCTCCTCCCTCAGAAAGTCCTTGGTCAGACCAAAACATTAATAAGCAGTAAAGTCCTTGGTCAGACCAAATATTACCAAGCAGTAACTGAAAACACTGGTGTTATCAGCGCAGTTCTCAGGCCAAAAGTCAAAAACTCAGTGCTGCACCAGCTACCAAGAAGGAGAAAAATGACTGCTACTGCTGAACCCAGGACATTGCTACCCTTCCCTTTCATTATTAGGCCATTTAAATGACAAATGTAGTTTTAGAAATAAATACAAAAGTATAAATAGAAATGCAAAAATAAACAAATAGAAATAGAATCATAGAATCAGCTAGGTTGGAAAATTCCTTTAAGATCATCAAGTCCAACCTTTACCCCAGGACTGCCAAGACCACCCCGAAACCATGTCACAGAGGGTCTCATCTACACAGTTTTTGAACACTTCCAGGGACGGTGATTCCACCAGTTTCCTGGGCAGTCTGTTCCAATACCTGATCACCCTCTCTGTGAAGAAATTTTTCCTAATATCCAGTCTAAAAATAATAAAATCTGAAACAGAAATAGAAATAACAGAAATGACACACACGTATTATCTGAGTAAATACCAAACTATTTCAGAGATAAAAGTTGTTCATTTACACACACGTCATGCACTAGGAAATTTTTCAGAGAAGTTTGGAAATTATGAGTTATGCAAGGGCATAGAGTATGGAGTATGCAGTATGAAATTAAAAATTACACATAAT
The DNA here is from genome assembly GCA_039720435.1 of Amazona ochrocephala. Lineage (NCBI taxonomy): Eukaryota > Metazoa > Chordata > Aves > Psittaciformes > Psittacidae > Amazona > Amazona ochrocephala. Next base: position 44,895,187 of record CM077878.1, read on the forward strand.
TTCTGTTGCATAATATGTACCTCCATATTTACAAATAACGGCACTGTGCCTTGCAGCCTAGCTCATAAAAAGACAACTGTTTAATTTGTGGTTAAGTACTGCTGATTTAAAGCTAAGACTAAATTTTAAGGTACCTTCCTTTCCAGAGCTGAAATGCAATGTCTTTGTTATTTTAGTCTACAAGTGCAAAATCTCAGAGGTTTGTAATGTCTTCTGTTATCTTGTTATACTTTTCCAAACAGGGTTCCAGACTGGTTCAGTGGCTAAATAGAGCAATGGCACTTTGGAAAATGGTGTTAATACACAAAAATTATATGTACCTATGTTTTGATCAGAATCAGTACTGACCTATATAGCACCTCAGCATCGTATTTTTGGTGCCTGGTCCGCTGCAGCTAATTTATTTTGGAAAATGTACAAAGAGAAGCTTGACATTCCTTGGTGTTTTGCTTTAGACGGAGCATATGATTCGTCTGTTCCAAGACCATGTGCATTCAGAATAACTCCAAATATATTCCTGATATATCCTCTTATTCAGTTGAACAGAAGAAATCTGCCACATTTAGCCTGCATTTGGCTACAGTTCAACTGCAAGTGAAGTGAAACTTAGGTATTCTTTATACAAACCACAGGAGTAATTTAAGTTTCAATTAACAGATGCTAGTATGTGACTTTTAGAACATTAGGAGCTATTGCTCTACAGATGAAGAAAAGATGAGTAATTTTCCTTAACAGCTTTAAATACAAAGGAATATTATGTTAAATATATAGTTTAATCCATATATCAAGACACTTGCAAGTAATTTATGATGTGATATGTCTTCACCTACGCTTTTAGTTATATATTAAAAACAAAACCAACCAAAAAAGCAATCCCCAAAAACTCTTCAGTTACCTGCACAAATTCAAAATTGCATTAGTAAGTGCAGAAAATGCAATCTATTTTTTTGTTTTCTTTAAAGAGATACAGATTTTGACAGTGTAATATTGGAGCACTAATGAGGGAATGTTTATTCTAATATTTTTTTCTTTAAGGAAAGAATGCCTCATTCCCACTGTTGTAGATATGAGACACCAATGCTCTGAAAGAAATTTAAAAATGTCTAGGTCTAACCATAGAAAAAATCATGCTCACTACACTTGACTATCCAGATATGCAAAGGATGGATGCACAAGAATCTGGCTGAGTCAGAAGCTAAATGATCTAATAGTAAAAAAATGTATTTGTCATAAAGCCCATTTACTTTCAATGCTTCCGTGATCCGCTACCGTTTTATCTGAGCACCTCACAAAACTTAATTACTTTGGTGTCCACTCAGATTTGGGATACTTCAGTTACATTCACACAGCACTGTATTTAGAGAAGGTCATATTTCTGTACCCACGTCAGTGTGGCTATACGGTCCCAAAGTCCAGAGTCATGACTGCTGGATTGATTTCAGTTGTCGATTTTCCCCACTATCAACTGACAGCCACGCATTCAACTTTTCACTAATGACTTCGGCACTCACTAATTGAAAAAGAAGAAAACAAAACAAAACCAAACCAAACCCAAATCTAAAGAAGAGATTAAAAAGATGCTATCCACATATATTCACCTCTGGCACATTTTCTACTGCCAAAGTCTTGTGATGTCTTGCTATCAACCTGTAGGATCAGAACTCTTAAGAAATACCACTAAAATGCTTTTTGGCATTTTAAGTAATACTGCCTATCATGTTTGGTGACCCACTGATGTGTTTTGATCTCTGCTTGATGTACAACTCTTACTTATGGAAGACAGTGCAAGTTGTTTACTCTAATGTTGTCTTGTATCAACATTGTTTCATTAAATAAAATGATTTAAAGAGGGTGCCAATGTCCTAATGCCTAGACAGCTACCATTTGTGCTTTAAATAATTTTCTGCTATTCTGTTATGAATAGATAAAAGACTCATGAAATTAAAAATTTGTCAGAAGACATCCGCATTCCAGACACTGCAAAGTATAAAAAGTTTTATGGGGCAATTACAGATTCTCCAGCCTCTGTAAGAGGAGGTCCTGGTTCTCTTTTCACTTGTGGTGTTGTGTTAAGAAACAGTTTAATTTTAAGGGAATTTAATTATGCAGTAATAAAAAGAGAGCAGACTCCAGCAGAGTTTCCTCCTTTCAGCTCCTTCTCTAGCCTATATACTTTCCCCTGGACTTTAAGACACATGGTATAGCTTACAGTATATCAATTCCTAAGACCTAAAGCTATCTGGAAAACAAACCTTTTATCTCTTGACTAATTTTGAAGTTTGTTTTCATTCCACCTCAGAATAAAGTGTAGTTCTTTTGTAATTTTCTAAAAAGAAGGCACAGACAACGTAAAATAGATATGCGTATAACAGCTTAGCTAACACGGTGTTCAGAGAAAATAATGAGCCTTTCACTGAAAACTTCTCTTCTGGAGCAAGCAGTATGGATTAATACCATGAGTTTGTTGAATAAGTCTCCATGAATACAGGGATGTTGTCCGGTAAGCTAGGGATTAGGTTAGGAAAGCTAAGGCCCACTTAGAATTAAACTTGGCTAGGGATGTTAAGGATAACAGGAAGGGATTTTATAGGTACATTGCAAATAAAAAACAGGTTAGGGACATCGTGGGCCTTCTCCAGAGGCTGTCAGGAGAACTGGCTACCCTGGATTTTGAGAAGGCTGAGGTTCTTAATGACTTCTTTGCCTCAGTCTTCACTGGAAAATGCTCTGACCACACCACCCAAGGCTTGGAAGGCAGACGCAGGGAGTGTGAGAATGAAGACCCTGGGCCCACTGTAGGAGAGGATCTGGTTCAAGACTGTCTTAGGAACCTGAATGTATGCAAGTCCATGGGACCTGATGAAATCCATCCACGGGTCCTGAAGGACCTGGCAAATGAAGTCGCGAAGTCACTGTCCATCATATTTGAAAAATCATGGCAGTCAGGTGAAGTTCCCGATGACTGGAAAAAGGGAAATATAACCCCCATTTTTAAGAAGGGGAAAATGGATGAGCCAGGAATTGCAGACCAGTCAGTCTCACCTCTGTGCCTGGCAAAATCTTGGAGCGGATTCTCCTGGAAGGCATGCTAAGGCACATGAAAACCAACAAGGTGCTTGGTGACAGCCAGCATGGCTACAGAACTGATGGACAGGGGCAGAGCAGTTGATGTCATCTACCTGGACTTGTGTAAAGCCTTTGACACTGTCTCACAGGACATCCTTCTCTTAAGTTGGAGAGACATCAATTTGATAGGTGAACCACTCGGTGGCTAAAGAAGTGGTTGGATGGCCGCACGCAAAGAGTTGTGCTCAATGTCTCAATGTCCAGTTGGAGACCAGTAATGAGTGGTGTCCCCCAGGGATCGGTGTTGGGGGCAGCCTTGTTCAACATCTTTGTGGGTGACAGGGACAGTGGGATTGACTGCACCCTCATCAAGTTTGCCAATGACACCAAGCTGTGTGACTCGGTTGATACACTGGAGGGAAGGAATGTCATCCAGAGGGACCTAGACACGCTTGTGAGGTGGGCTGATGCCAACCTGATGAAGTTTAACCATGCCAAGTGCAAGGTCCTACACCTGGGTCAGAGAAATCCCAGGTGCAGCTACAGGTTGAGCAGGGAAGAGATTCAGAGCAGCCCTGCAGAGAAGGACTTGGGGGTGTTGGTCGATGAAGAAATGAACATGAGCCGGCAGTGTGCGCTTGCAGCCCAGAAAGCCAACCGTATCCTGGGCTGCATCAAAAGGAGAGTGACCAGCAGGTCGAAGGAGGTGATCCTTCCCCTCTACTCTGCTCTTGTGAGACCTCACTTGGAGTATTGTGTGCAGTTCTGGTGTCCTCAACACAAAAAGGACATGGAACTTTTAGGACAAGTGCAGAGGAGGGCCATGAGGATGATCAGGGGACTGGAGCACCTCCCATATGAAGGTAGGCTGAGAAAGTTGGGGCTGTTCTGCCTGGAGAAGAGAAGGCTGCGTGGAGACCTCATAGCAGCCTTTCAATACTTGAAGGGGGCCCATAGGGATGCTGGGGAGGGACTCTTCATAAGGGGCTGTAGTGATAGGACAAGGGGTAATGGGTTCAAACTTAACCCCGGGGAAGTTTAGATTGGATCTGAGGAAGAAATTCTTTACTGTGAGGGTGGTGAGGCCCTGGAATGGGTTGCCCAGTGAAGTTGTGAATGCTTTCAAGGCTGGGTTGAACAGAGCCTTGTACGTCATGGTTTAGTGGGAGGTGTTCCTGCCCATGGCAGGGGAGTTGGAAGTAGATGATCTTAAGGTCCTTTCCAACCCTAACTATTCTATGATTCTATGATTCTATGAACCCTGGACCCTGTCGCTAATTTGAATTCAATGTTATTTTCCAGCACACAATTTTCAAAGAGGTCTCATTGAGGCTTTAAACAATTTAAACTTCTGTCATAGCTAAAAGAATCTATTCACATTACAAAAGCCTTTAAGTAAGTGTAATGATAAGTTGTTCCTTAAGTGTCCAGTCTCTATAGAATGATGAGAAGGTAACTGTTTATTTTGAATTATAATTATCTTCGCATATTATAGATTAAGATTTATATTCACAGCTTTTTCTTTTTTTTTTCATTTTTTTTTTATTTTTACATATAAATCCTTGGAGGATTTGTTTCATTTCACACTGGTTTCTTCTGCAAATACATTCATTGGTGGTTTTGAAGCATTTTGCTGCAGCAAAATAATTCTCTTACTTCAGTTCATGAATGAGATTCTATCAGTGATATTAAAAGACCTGAAAGCTAATTTCAGGGTGGAAATGAATGCGATTCAGAAATGTCTCCTTTATGAAAGCTTTGTAGCTAGGCATATCTAAAAGAGCTAGGAGTCAGTGTAACTCCAGCATGTAGTGTTTTGGTGCGCTGCTCCAGCTCTTATTCAACAGTCTCGGGCAGGTTTGCTGTAGACAGCCTGACAATGGTCCAGGCCAAAAAGAGAAAATCCAAAAACCATGTAGCCACTGTTACTACTTTCTCATTCCAGAATTGTAGCAATAAAGCACAAAAATGTTTCAAAAACTCCTAAGTTCTTTTTTGAATGCCAGCATCTGAGTTGAGCAGTTGATTTCAATGAACTTTACATCTTAGGAGATTTTTTTAAGGCCTTTTTTATGGCTAGACAAGAGAAGGTTTCCATACAAGGAGGAAGGTACAGTATATAACAGCTAACAGTTACTCAGCACTACTCATTAGATAACCTATCCACGTACAAAAATATAAGTTTCTAAACAGCATTTAAGAGATACAGAATATAATAGTCCATTGATTCTCTCCCCTGCATGGGCACAGTTCGTCTGTGAAGTGAACGGCTTTTTATGTAGAAATATAAAACATTTTTAAGAATTTGCTTGTATTTATAAGCAATTAATTGATAAGTTAGCAATTATCAATTTTCTGATGTATTTTTGTCTGAATGACCACATCAGTTTTGCTTATGACTGCCTTAAAAACTCATTAAAGATTCAAAGCATCTCCTTTTAATGTACAGAGATTTCCTTTTTGAGTCTTATTTACCATCTGCTTCAGCAAGACCAGAAAAGTCAGAATACAGAGAAAATAGAAAGTATTGTTTCAATATTTTTGTTACATTTTTTTAATTCATCCTTAAGTGGAAGTGCCACTGGGCTCCAGTGAGACACTACTGCTGTTCATTTTGTGAGAAAAAACTTTATATTGCCATTTTAAACATGGATGAATGCCTAAACTGGAAGATTGATATGTCTGAGCCTTTATGTTAGAGAAAATGATGGCCTAATGGTAGTTCCACGCACACCCCAAATTATATAATGTGAATAGTACATGCTGTAGATCCTAGACTCAGGCTGCAGGTCTTTTAAGTACTCTAATACACATACAGCTTTTAGAACTTCAACTTGAGGTGCATGAAGTGTGTGGGAAGTTTAAACCATCATGCACTGAGATGTCTGATATTATGTTGTAGTACTCCTTAGGGTAAATTCACTGATTCACTGACTCAGTGAGAGTAAAGTCCCCAGAAAAATACCAGACAAACCTGTAATTATAATTACAAAGCAGTAAGCATAGAAAGAAAAAAAGTGGAAAGGGGATATGTGTACATGCATGATGTTGCAAATCTAATAAAAAAAAATTCCCAGGAAAATAAACACTTACATTCAATACACTGCCACTTACACATCTTTCTTCATATTTTGACAGTAACTTACAAGCCACAAAGTTACCCAACCCAAACTCTGTTCCACAGTCGACTTCGAGCTAACGAACACTAGTGTCATAACACACTTTAAAAATCCTATAAATACTTTTGCTGTTGTTTATAACTTTACTAGCTAGCTTAGATGCAAAGGCTTAGAGACTGAGATATGCTTTGATTATAGGATGAACATAATGTTTGGAGGGGAAAAATAGTTAATAAGGAGCTTTATTTAAAGGGCAGAATTTATATATCAAACCCATGTAGCAATCGATCACTTGAAATATGTGCTCTTAAATAAAGTGTTAGAATGCCTCTCAACGCTTCTGTTTAGAATGACTTAGTAAAATATAGAAACATGAAACAAAACTACTTAAGCAATTCTATTGAATAAAAAATTCTGGAACTGCACAGACTCTAAAGGGTAATCAAACCAAAGCAGAAAAACTCCTGATATAGTCATGGTAATTTTGATTTGGTTTGGGAGTAAATGTGCAATTCTGGATAATTTTAAACTTCATAAGACAACAAATAAGCTTTCTCTGTTCCATTGATTTAGAAAGAAAACAAAACAAAACAAAACAAAACAAAAAAAAACAAACACAAACACAAACAAGACCTAAAAAAGAATCCTGGTGTTCAAAAAAGGAGATTTACCAAATAAATAATTATTGTTTGCCATTTTCCAACATTAGAAACTAGAATTTATATATGTTCTGTGTATCTCCCTTGCTTTTCTTCGGCACTTCAAATGGACATGGCAGATGTAGTTGATCTCCCTTCCAACCATCTGCATCCACAACCATGTGTACTTCTGGAAGAGGACAGAGAAGTTTCCCTGTCATGAAATATGATCATAGAATCATAGAATCAGCTATGTTGGAAAATTCCTTTAAGATCATCAAGTTCAACCTTTACCCCAGGACTGCCAAGACCACCACTAAACCACATCACAGAGGGCCTCATCTACATGGTTTTTGAGCACTTTCAGGAATGATGGTTCTACCACTTCCCTGGGCAGCCTGTTCCAATGCCTGATCACCCTCTCTGTGAAGAGATTTTTCCTAATATCCAACCTACACACCCCCCCCCCCCCCCCCCCCCCCGGTGCAGCTTGAGGCTGTTACCTCTTGTCCTATTACTTATGACTTGGGAGAAGAGACCATGGTGGTGATCACATCCCTTCATCTCCTCTCGCGCTTCTGTTGCATCTGCTCATCAGTACGGCACACTGTGAAATTGGCATTATGCAATCAGAAAGAGAATGATACTGTAGAATTCTAAGTTATCTGCCAACCATTTTGTACACACATTCAGTATCAATATTGCTGTCACTGACCCTAAAGCCAACTCTTTTAGTATTTGTGGTATATATTGATCATATCATTTCTGAGAATCTGGGTTGGTCTATACATTTGTTCTTGTAATTCAGAAGTCATTAGATGAAGTAAAATTAAGAACTTCATGGTTGTCAGTAGGCGATCTAACATTTGAAAATCTAGTGCCTATATAAGTAAATATATGGAAATTATTAAGCTATACTTGTCTGTATCAAATAAAATATTTGTCTGGAATAAGTTGGGAAAGATACCATTTGTTTATTTGACTTCAGATGAGCAGAACACCTTTCCTATGAAGACAGGCTGAGAGTTTGTTTTTTTCAGCCTGGAGAAGAGAAGGCTCAATGGAGACCTTAGAGCAGCCTTCCAATACCTAAAGGGAAAATCTGGAGAGGGACTTTTTACATAAGCATGTAGTGACAGAACAAGGGGGAATGGCTTTAAGCTGAAAAAGGGAAGATTTAAATCAGATATTAAGAAAAAAGTTCTTCAGAATGAGGGTGGTGAGACACTGGAATAGGTTGCACAGAGTTGTGGATGCCCCATCCCTGAAAGTATTCAAGGCTAGGTTGGATGGGGCTTTGAGTAACCTGGTCTAGTGAAAGGTTTCATTTCACGCAACTTCTATGAGTTATCATTGGTCCCTTCCAACCCAAACACAATTCTATCATTCTATGATTCTATGAAAAGTAAATTAAATTCCCGTCATTAATGCTGTTACTGGCACAAGTTACATATTTCAGTCAAAAATTTCCACAGGTACAAATCAAATAATCCAAACAGAAGTAAATAAAACAGACACATTTTTCTAAAGTTAATACTGAAGTACTTAAAGTAAATGACCTACCTATTATTACCGAGACTTTGAGGTTGTGTCAGCAAGTATCTGACCCCCAGAGTGATCACATGGATGATTCTGCACTACTGATTTTTCAAGCACTGGAATCTACCACTGCAGCTATAACCAAGTAGCATTTTTAATACCCTCTAGCAAATCAGTGTGCTGGGAGGCTATTTGAAAGCAGTAACAACAATGGGGAAGTTAGAAGTCGCAATGATTTCCAAATTTCTTGAATTAAACACAAAATAATTCCAAAAGTGCTTTTGCATTCTGGTTGTGTCAATGTTTACTCTTTTTTACTGTTACACATTTGCTAGTAAATGAAATGAGATAATCAGCTTAGCTTACTGAAAATGAATCTTTTATGGATGGAATGTGGACTTCTCTATCTTTTACTTTGTATAAAATCTTACTTCCTAATAAATATTAGGTTGTCATAGTTAATATTTGTTTTCATTTTCTTTTAATGTAGACCTCAGCGATGTAGATTCTAATTTGTATTGCATTCTATAAAATTAACGTTTCAAAGCTGTGATTGTAATAGCATGTTACTTATTAAATGAAATTTTTGTGAATATTCTTAGCACAACTATGATTAGGAAAATACACTTTACAATGTTGCTATGTCAAATATAAGCCCATAAAATAATCCAGTGAAAGCCAGAATTACGATTCTCCTTTGCTGATCCTCTTTGTCCCTTAGTAATGCAGAAGCTTCCTGATTCTTTTAACAAATTAACAAGCCAACTGTATTACCTTATGTAAATATAGCAGAAAAAAAAAAAAAAGGGAGAAGAAAAATAGTTAATGTGTATGAATGTGTAGGAGGAGGGAATGATAATACCAAAAATTGGTTGCATAATTTTATCAAATGACATGGAGAAAAGTCCAGAAAGCCTAACTTCTTAACCTCTGGTGCTTGGAGATTAACGTGAAACAAGTGCTACATCTCTGTAGATCTGTGAACATCTGCTCTCTGCATACCCTATTTGTCTCCCTCTCTCTCTGAAAAAGTGGTTGGCTCTGTGGCTGCAGTGTTGTGGTTTCCAGTCCACATGATACTCAACAGCCGACAAGAGTTCAAAATAACCTCATTTGATTCTGGTGTTCTGACTGTATTGTCCTGCCATAGCACAAGAACTGCAGGCACAACAGAAATATTTGAAATCTTAAATTCATGAAGTTGAGACAGAGTCCTGAGTGTTATGCCAGCTGAGATATTCCTGAAATATTCCTGAGAGACAGAGAGAGGGGAAAATACCCATCTGCTTAGCTTGTTAAAATCATCAATAAAAAAAGTGAATGATACAGGAACAAAAAAATAAAAATTAAAACCAAGATTGGGTGATGTGCCTGACAAAAATAATTAAAATGTGAAGCTATTCCTGAACAAATAATCAATATACTGCATTTTATTTTTCAGTAAAAAAAATTCAGTGTATGTAGTTGTCGTGGTTTAAGCCCAGTTGGCAAATCAGCCACACAGTCGCTCTCTCACCCCCCCTTCTTCTTCCCCCCTGCTCCCAGACAGATGGGGGAGGAGAACCAAAAGAATGTAACTCCCACGAGTTCAGATAAGAGCAGTCCAGTAGCTAAGGCATAACACAAAACCACTACTGCTACCACCAATAATAATAATAAAGGAAATAACAAGGGAAGAGAATACAACCGCTCACCACCCAACGACTGATACCCAGCCTGAATGAGCAGTGATCTAACCCTTCCGGGTAACTGCCCCCAGGTTATATACTGGCCATGACTTGCTGTGGTATGGAATACCTCTTTGGCTAGTTTGGGTCAGGTGTCCTGTCTCTGCTTCCTCTCAACTTCCCCTCCTCCCTGGCAGAGCATGAGACTCAGAAAGTCATTGGTTGCAGCAAACACTACTGAGTAGCAACTAAAAATATCAGTGTTATCAGTGCTGTTCCCAGGCTAAAAGTCAAAAATCCAGCACTGCACCAGCTATTAAGGAGAAAAAAAATGACTGTTACTTCTTAACCCAGGACAGTAGTACTGAGACTGAACTTTGAATCAGTTTGTCAGTGTTATCCACTGTGAGTAGGTTAGCCAATTCCCTGAAATGATTTTTACCTTTGGTTGATTTAAAGTGCTGAAGTGGCATTTAAAGCATTTGATGTGCTGTGGATTTTAAGCACAAATAGCAACACAGGTGTTAATATGTCAGTTAGGCATGTGTTTATATTTTTTTATTGGATTAAAACCTCATGTTCTATGGCTCATTTGAGAAATTTCACCAGTTGCCTCTGAAGCATGTTAAACAATGTTATTCAGTGACAGACCTTTTTGCTGTAGGACCTATCAAAGAAATCTTTCTTTTCAAATTGCCATCAAGATGAGTTATTTTTTGTTTGTCTAAGTGTTCAGCAGCTCACTGAAAAGTAATGTTTCCTAGGCAGGGCAAAAGGGGTACATTCAGCATCCTGACCTTTTCATTTAAGAATGAAGAATTTTAAATTGATGGTAGTATTTTTGGATAGGGCCTCTCCTTCAAGTACTGTTTTTATGTAGTGTAATCCTCCAGACCCTTGTCTCTGAGGAGAATTTGAAGAAGCAAATGTTAAGGTAATGGGTTTAAACTTAAACAGGGGAGGTTTAGATTGGATATGAGGAAGAAATTCTTTACTGTGAGGGTGGTGGGGCCCTGGCATGGGTTGCCCAGGGAGGTTGTGAATGCTTCATCCCTGGCGGCGTTCAAGGTGGGGTTGGACATAGCCTTGGATGGCATGGTTTAGTGGGAGGTGTCCCTGCCCATGGCAGGGGGGTTGGAACTCGATGATCTTGAGGTCCTTTCCAACCCTTACTATTTTACGATTCTATGATTCTATAAAGCCTGGCTTCTTAAGTCTAATTTCCCTGGATTTCTTCTTTAAGCAAAGGGAAAAGATGTGTTTTCTAGGACAATTCATAGAAGTTGATTTAGATGCCTTCTCTGAATCACTCTTCCAAAGACTTATCCTTGTCCATGGGTAACTGAGGAAGCCAAGGGAGATTAGCCTTATGAGGCCAGATAGTCTTTATGATTACTGCCTGTAGCCTTATATTGTATCTATATATCGTGAATCACAGCTGAACTAGTGTTGCCAGGTGATAAGACTTGGGCCATGAGTTCCGAAGACGATAAAATACTTACACTTCAGATCACTTTATCATTTTATGAATGACTTCTGAATAAACGAATGCACATTTCCTTTATTGAAATATATATTGTGTTACAGTTTATGCAGAAATTATGGTAATGTATTGTTCTGCTAATGTCAGAGTATGCTAATGTCATGGTTTAACCCCAGTTGACATGTAAGTACAATTCAGACTCTCGCTCACCTCCACCACCACCCCTGGTGAGATGGGGAGGACAAAAAACCAAGCAACAAACTCACCTTTGGTTCTTACAAACTCTTGGAAAATACAGTTTTTTTATATCATGACACTGATAGAGTATCTCTATTTTTAGACACTGTATTGTAGCAACAAGCTACGAATGTGGAAAGTATTTCTCCTTTTTGGACACCTATAGATTTGATTCAGATAGCTACTGACACTGTTCAAGCAAATTGTCAACCAGAGTTATGCTGCCCAGTCAGATGATCTTTTCTTTGTCCTTGTAAATTCAAGAAATAAGAACCAGTGTAGATTATACTGAATAGTGATGGAATTAATTTCTAATGGACTGTAGTTATGAGATATTGCAGAAATACGTACATCATTCACCACTAGAAATATATTTTTTTCCACAGAGAAAACAGCATCCTTTAATTGGAATGTCCAATCCACTTTGATCTCTTTGTGTTCTATCCATCACACAGCTGCAATATTAACTTGATATCAGAAAGTATCAACACTTTGAAAAACAGTGTCTGAAAAAGAAAATAAAATCACATTCTTACTTGCAGGAAAGGTAATCAAATGTCGGTCACAGCTCATTCCTTGTGTATGAGGTGTCCATGAAAAGGAAGCCTGCTATTTCTTATTTTTATGCAAACAGAGTACACACACACCCCCCCACCAAAAAAAAAAAAAAAAAAAAAAAAAAATCACATTCTGTATAAACTGGACTAATATTAGCAAACTGGTTAGAATTACATTTGCAAACCATCCAGCTGAAGTGTTTGCATTCTCACATTGATTGGTGTCCAACATCTGTGCCAGGCAGGCTGTAACAGTCTTTTGTCCAAGTCCAGTTTACATGCTGACATTCAAGATATGAAAATCATATTCCCTGAAAAATAGCTTTATTGGTGGTCACTTGAACTGGAGTTCTTCTCACAGAATCTAGAAGTCGATGATAATGTTTCATATTACAATTCCACATGGAACTTCACAAGTGGGAGTAGTAGAAACATTTTTTCTTTGACATGATCTGAGAGCTTGACCTTTATTTAAGATGAAATTTACATTAATGACCTTAGTACTTTGGGATTCCACTTTATCCAACAGCTTCTGTGCATATTTTAAAATCTAACTAATTCATTCTGCTTTAAGTTACTTTGTCATAGCTTTGTCAAAATTCCATAGGAAAATTGATTTCCTTAAACATAAGTAAAAAGTAAACAAATTATTTTAAGTTATTGCAATAACTGGAGTTTTAAATCAGAAACTATAGAGATTATGGTTAAATTTAATGGTCAACTCTGTAGCATGTAATTCAGTAAGTTACAGAATTGTGCTTTAAGTTCCAGAAGTCTGTAAATTATTTAAAATGAAACAAAATAGAATTAATAATTACCCTTACAGTTGACTTTTCCTTCTAAACACTGACATCCTTTGCAATAATGTAAGTGTAATATTAACCCAGCTTTTAAATTATCAGATGTACTGTTTGATAAATGATTAATCACTTCATATTAAATTACCAATACTCAGAAATATGAAAATTCCACCTCTGCATATAAAGAAAAGATTTGACAGTAAGACAAAATTTAATTAAGAATAAGAGAATAGTTTTGCTTTTAAGTCCTCTTTTGCAAGTCAAGACTGAATTTTCATAGAATTTGTCAAGTACTTGGAGAGATAGTTTATTTGCATTGGAATCTTAGTTAATACCAATAAGAGAAACCTGCTAAGTCATCTCTTATTCTGTTTACATTTGGATTTCTGCATAATTGAATCCTGACCTTGAAAAGAATCCTAAGTTTAACAAAACCATTCACAGTGATGTCAGTAGGACTATTCACTGAGAAAGCCAAGCATGTCCATAAATATCCGTAGATTCAAAGCTGTAAAATGTCAAAATCAACCATTCTCTAATTTTCAGCATTTTGCCTAGCAGACCATCAAACACTCAGAAAAAAAACAACATATGAAGTGTGATGGTGAAAAAAACAAACAAACAACAGAAAATGGTGATTGCAGAATGATTAAAATCCAATACTAAAATTAATTTCTACTCAGATAAAGATAAAAGAATTTGAGAATAAAGAATCTGTTCAGTAATATGCTTGAAGAGTCAAAAAATAGCTATTTAGACATCATCATGAATTTTAGAGGGGTGTTGAATTTGTTTTTCTTGATCATATCAAGTTCTTCCATGCTGGATAACATGAATTCATCTGATAGCTGATAAAAACTACATCAAATAAAAATACCTCTGGAGAGAATACTTTTTTTTTTTTTGTGCAAGATGGCACAGAAGTGAGACATTCCTAAAACCCCAGTGTGGCCTGAGTTATGTAGCTTCAGGATCATAGAATCATAGAATCATAGAATGGTAAGGGTTGGAAAGGACCTCAAGATCATCGAGTTCCAACCCCCCTGCCATGGGCAGGGACACCTCCCACTAAACCATGCCATCCAAGGCTATGTCCAACCCCACCTTGAACGCCGCCAGGGATGAAGCATTCACAACCTCCCTGGGCAACCCATTCCAGGGCCCCACCACCCTCGCAGTAAAGAATTTCTTCCTCATATCCAATCTAAACCTCCCCTGTTTAAGTTTAAACCCATTACACCAATCCTGTTCCACAGAAGAAGAGCCCACTCCGCGCTGCCGCAGGAGCTCCGCCAGCGCCTCGGGCAGTGTCTCTATCCCGCCCCACAGTGACCATTGGGTCCAGCGCTCGGCCCGCGCGTGTGCGGGTTCCCCCCAGCCACCACCGCGGTGCTCACCAGAGCCCAGCGCCAGCCCCAGCAGCACCGAGCGCCGGCGCCGCTAGGCCTGGAAGAGCAGCGGCAAGCAGGAGCGGACACTCAGCGCTCGGCAGTCCCCGGCGAGCACCCCCCTTGGGCTGTTGTTTTTTTTTTTTTCTCCTCACAGTTGCTCACCCTGCCCTGCAGCGGCTGCAGGTGCCTCTGCTATAGCGCTTCTGTTTTAACCCTTTCTTAACTCTGAATGTGAATCTGTTTCTTGTTGCCAGAGACAGCAAACTCTTCCTCCTTATCAACATCAGATAGGACAGATGCAGAGGGTGCTCCTCTCGGAGGTACCCGTGATACAAAATTTTCCAACCTATCTTCCTGATTACTGTTTTTAACTTTAAATATCTTTCTCCGATATCACAAGCTGAACAACTTCTCTCCATCTTAACCCTCAGTTTTTCCCTGTCCTTTTCCAAAGCCAAAATCAAGGAATCTAATGGAGCTATACCAATGTCGCACTCTATCACTCTGAGTGGTTTCCCAAAGTGAAAAACACATAATGATATATTACCAGTGTGTATGGAATGGCTTTGAGTAATAAAACTTAGAAATTATCTGCAAGTGGTCTTCATTGTGCTTTATTGGCAAGTGATTCCACTTCGCAGCTTGGGGGGAGAAAAAACAAAAAAGGAAACGACAATCTTTTCCTGTAAAAGGACAACAGTCAGTTCAGCCTCTATAACTTTTTTTTTGCCTAATTTTGCTATCAGCAGTATACAAACCTATTATAAAATTTTCTATTTTATTTATTTGTGATTTTTATGACACATGCATTTAAGATGCAGTCAAACCTCAAGGGTAGAATGTAAAAGCAAACACAAGCATTAAATGTGTATCCCTTTAAGGATTAAATTATAAATAAATTAACATTAGGGATAGGCTAGAGAGTATGGAACTCTGTCTGGGGACAGGTGAGCAGTCGACAGAGAGTTTGTGGGTCAGGGTTAAAGGGAGAACAGTGATGGGTGACATTATTGTGGGGATCTGTTACAGACCACCTGACCAAGGGGACTTGCTGGACGAAGCGCTCCATAGGCAGATAGGAGCAGCCTCACGCTCGCAGGCCCTTGTTCTCATGGGAGACTTCAACCACCCTGATATCTGTTGGAGGGATGGTACGGCCCGGCACAAGCAATCCAGAAGGTTCCTCGATTGTGTGGAAGACAACTTCCTTCTGCAAGTAATAGAGGAGCCGACAAGGAGAGGTGCCATGCTTGACCTCGTCCTCACCAACAGGGAAGGGCTGGTTGGGAATGTAACGCTCCAGGGCAGCCTTGATTGCAGCGATCATGAGATGGTTAAGTTTGAGATCCTCAGGACAGTGAGAAGAGCAGGCAGCAAGCTCACTGCCCTGGACTTCAAGAGAGCAGACTTTGGCCTCTTCAGGAACCTGCTCAGTAAGGTTCCATGGGATACAGCCCTAGAGGGCAGGAGGGCCCAAGACTGTTGGTTGATATTCAAGGATCACCTGCTGCAAGCTCAGGAGCGGTGCATCCCAACTAGAAGGAAGTTTAGCAGGAGGGCCAGGAGACCTCCTTGGATGGATAAGGAGCTGCTGAGCAAAATTCGAAGGAAAAAAGAGGCTTATAAAAGGTGGAAGCAAGGTCAGGCGGCCTGGGAAGAATACTGGGATGTTGTCTGGGAAGGTAGGGACCAGGTTAGGAAAGCTAAGGCCCACTTAGAATTAAACTTGGCTAGGGATGTTAAGGATAACAGGAAGGGATTTTATAGGTACATTGCCGATAAGAGACAGGTTAGGGACACCGTGGGCCCTCTCCAGAAGCTATCGGGAGAACTGGCTACCCTGGATTTGGAGAAGGCTGAGGTTCTTAATGACTTCTTTGCCTCAGTCTTTACCGGCAGATGCTCTGTCCACACCACCCAAGTCTTGGAAGGCAGACGTGGGGACGGTGAGGGTGGGGACTCTGGGCCCACTGTGGGGGAGGATCTTGTTCGGGACCACCTTAGGAACCTGAATGTATACAAGTCAATGGGACCGGATGAAATCCATCCAAGGGTCCTGAAGGAGCTGGCAAATGAAGTTGCTAAGCCACTCTCCATCATATGTGAAGAATCATGGCAGTCAGGCGAAGTTCCTGATGACTGGAAAAAGGGAAATATAACCCCCATTTTTAAGAAGGGAAAAATGGATGACCCGGGGAATTACAGACCAGTCAGTCTCACCTCTGTGCCTGGCAAAATCTTGGAGCGGATTCTCCTGGAAGGCATGCTAAGGCACATGAAAACCAACGAGGTGCTTGGTGACAGCCAGCATGGCTTCACTAAGGGGAAATCCTGCCTAACCAATCTGGTGACCTTCTATGAAGGGGCTACGGAACTGATGGAGAGGGGCAGAGCAGTTGATGTCATCTGCCTGGACTTGTGTAAAGCCTTTGACACTGTCTCCCATGACATCCTTCTCTCTAAGTTGGAGAGACATCAATTTGATAGGTGGACCACTCGGTGGATAAAGAACTGGCTGGATGGCCGCACGCAAAGAGTAGTGCTCAGTGGCTCAGTGTCCAGCTGGAGACCAGTAACGAGTGGTGTCCCCCAGGGATCGGTGTTGGGACCGGTCTTGTACAACATCTTTGTGGGTGACATGGACAGTGGGATTGAGTGCGCCCTCAGCAAGTTTGCCGATGACACCAAGCTGTGTGGTTCGGTTGATACATTGGAGGGAAGGAATGCCATCCAGAGGGACCTTGACACGCTTGTGAGGTGGGCTGATGCCAACCTGATGAAGTTCAACCATGCTAAATGCAAAGTCCTCCACCTGGGTAGGAGCAATGCCAGGCACAGCTACAGGTTGGGAGGGGAGGAGATTGAGAGCAGCCCTGCAGAGAAGGACTTGGGGGTGTGGGTTGATGAAAAAATGAACATGAGCCGGCAGTGTGCTCTTGCAGCCCAGAAGGCCAACCGTATTCTGGGCTGCATCAAAAGGAGTGTGACCAGCAGGTCGAGGGAGGTGATCCTGCCCCTCTACTCTGCTCTCGTGAGACCTCACTTGGAGTATTGCGTGCAGTTCTGGTGTCCTCAACATAAAAAGGACATGGAATTGTTGGAACAAGTGCAGAGGAGGGCCACGAAAATGATCAGGGGACTGGAGCACCTCTCGTATGAAGATAGGCTGAGAAAGTTGGGGCTGTTGAGCCTGGAGAAGAGAAGGCTGCGTGGAGACCTCATAGCAGCCTTCCAATACCTGAAGGGGGCCTATAGGGATGCTGGGGAGGGACTCTTCATTAGGGACTGTGGTGAGAGGACAAGGGGTAATGGGTTTAAACTTAAACAGGGGAAGTTTAGATTGGATCTGAGGAAGAAATTCTTTACTGTGAGGGTGGTGAGGCCCTGGAATGGGTTGCCCAGGGAAGTTGTGAATGCTTCATCCCTGGCGGTGTTCAAGGTGGGGTTGGACATAGCCTTGGCTGGCATGGTTTAGTGGGAGGTGTCCCTGGCCATGGCAGGGGGGTTGGAACTCGATGATCTTGAGGTCCTTTCCAGCCCTTAGTATTCTGTGATTCTGTGATATCAGTGTCATAGTTTCAGATAACCAGTTCTGGAGTGATTACACCTGAACAATTAATTGCTGTTGTCTTAAATATTTCCAACTATGTTATCAGCTATGGGCAGCTTCATTAGGTTGTTACACCATTCTATATCAGTAACTGACCAGTTGTAAAGTCCTGAGACCTCTGGCACCATCCTATGCCCATGTACTTCTAATGCTTCTGCTATTTTACATGCTGGGTCCTCAAGCACAGTCCTGATATGGTTCACTTTCACACACATCCTTATTCTGGAGTATTTTACTCCGGTTTCATCCTACATGCTAAGGGTTTCTAAACTTTTTTGTACATACATCTGTAGCCCTTTCTTCACTATTTGTTACTTACATGTAATTGCAATAATATTAATGGTGATCATCAAAGTTGTTCACTTAAATTAACTTGATTCTCTTCAAGTTACAACTCCCTTTATAAACACATTGAATTTGCAGTACCAGTGAGTGGAATTATAATAATCCTATGGGAGCGAGCACTGAATAATGAATACTGAAGCAACTGACGTTTGCAATGTTATACAACTACTGTCTAAAAGCTGCTATTTCTCCATTCTGAAATGATTATACTTACACTCATTTCCAGCTGTTGAAACTGGAATTGGATGATAATGACAAACTAATGACACTTAAAGCATCATTTTTTAAAATTAAAAAAAGAGAAGTATCTCTGGGAAAAAAAAAAAAAAAAAGAAACTGAATGTTAGGAATATTTGACTTTTATTACAGGATTACCTCGAAGCATCCAGGATAGGCGTTCGTGCTACTTGACCTTTCTAAGATATATTTTAAGAAATACTTGCAATATAAACACCTGACTAAATCCACATTTTTTTTTTCTTTTCTTTACGTCTACATCACTTGCTTTGTGAAATAGTTCACCATAAACTGCTTGAGTTTTTGATTCTAATTAAAATTGTGATCCAGTCCCTCCAAGGTTAGGAAGACCTATAGGTATTTGCTGCATAATTCTTGCTTTCTACAAGATGGAACAACCTGAAGGTCAATTAGTTTCTGAAACTCATTTTATAGGACCACTATATACTGTATATTTGAAAATGTAACCTGCTTATCATAGGTCTAGTACTACTCCCACTAAAATAGCTAGGCATTTACCCATTGACTCCAGTGGGAGTTCAATGAGATTTAAGATAAATTTGATTCTATTTTCTTAATTTTTCTGTCCTCCTCTTAGGTCAGATCATCCTCCCTGCATAATGAGAAACTGAAATACTTTCAAAAGTGGAGGAGAGACGCTACTGATAATGTACAATTTAAATACCATGCTCCTCTGATTTTAGATTAAAACTTAAGACAATGTCAATTATTTCAGAAAAGAAGCAATTTTAACTCTTGTTTATTTGAGGACATTAAGTTGACTAAGTAAAAATTTTATCATGTTTTTTTGCTGCTTGTCTCTTTTGTAAACATTCACTTTTTTATGATTTTAAAATGAGTTTAAAATTAGGGAATTTATAATGTTTCTGTTTACATGGATCTTTTTTAATTACAATACTGATGTAGAGAATACACTGATTATCAGTTCATTTACACTGATTCTGATCTCATAAAACACGTGGAAAGAAGTAGCTTTTTCGTCTTCCCCATATACCAAAGTTTTTACATGGCACAACCCATTCTCATTCTAGTTCTGCATGCGTACCCAGTGTAATTTTCTTCTGTTTGCACAATTCCATAAAGACAGGCCTTTACATTTTCCTCAAGTTGTAAAAGAGCAAGGAGTCTGGGAAATAGCCTAAAACCATTGAACCATAAAACCTAAAACTGTAATACCAATATCTTCCAGACTGCCCTAAACATGGACTGGTGGTTAGTACAGGCCAAGTGGTGAGCTGAATGAAGCTGCCCTGCTTTGACAAACTAAGACTTTGACTTACTGGCTATGTTGTAATATTGTGCCACTTGGTGTCACCATAACTGAGGGGTACCTGACCCATTTATGCAATAGTTCAAATGTATCCTATGAGTAGAACCCTTAGACAGGAGGCAAGAAATAACCCAAAGGGAAGAAACAAATTTGAAAAAGATTTTCCCCAAATCCTTAAGACTTCAAAAAATAAAAAGATGTCTCTAAATCTAACACCCAGTTCACTGAGTGTTCTGACAGTAGCTCTGAAGTAAGCTGTCTTGATTGCTGAAGACACCATCTATCAGACATGACTTCTTCAGAGTGGGGTGTTTTTTTAGCTGATTTAAGAATTACAGAACTAAAGAAGTTGGCTGGTTGGACAAGATTCCAAAAATTCTTGGCAAATTCTACGGAAAATCCTGCATCTTTATACTTCAGATCTGCAGTGTAGCTGTCGCATTTGAGTGTTGATTCTGGGCTCCATTTATAGTAACAAAAAGAGGGACATTTTATGGCATGGGCCACCTAATGTCTAGATTGGGATGCTTTGAATTGTACCCTTGAAATTCTGCTTTTGCTTCAGTGGTTATAAATAGAATGGAAGTTATCAGCTCAGGTATCAGTGTCAACATCAACTGTCACTTAAGCTTTTGAATCTAAGAACCTATGTTCTGAATTTTACATGCCTTTTGTTACTTGTTGATTTTGTTTCTCAAAGCTGACAAGAATCAACAAGGTCATGCACAGACTTTGGCTGTGATCATGTCTATGTACTATGAGCTGTGAAAATGTGAAAATACTAATGCATTTCTAGAACTTAAAGTTTGCCATTTATATTGAAATAATGTGCTTAGGAATTGAATTTGAATATTGGTACTTAACTGAAAATGAAAACACACAAGTTGTAACTTTCATATTCTGTCAAAACCAGAGCTGCTTGAAAAAAATACCCCACATTTTGATGAAAGTGTTAAATGTCATCAAATTTTTTTTATCAAAGGAGGACAAAGCGTATCTTGGAAATACAAACGTTTTAAATAAATTGTCCTGTTTGAAGTGTAAACTGATTTTAGTCAGGGAAGGAAGGTTTAATTTTAGTGGTTTTATGATTCAGTTAAAGTAGTGACAACAAAATTTACACTCCTGATGTTTGAATTAGATGTGCTCTTTCCACTCTTATCAGTCATATTCTATCTGAGTGGTTTTAATTGTTTGGAGCAGCATTTTAATTTTTTCACATAATTGTGTTTTGCATTGTGTAGGTTATTTCATTTTTGAAAGATCATTTTCTGAGAATTCAAGATGCTCATAAAGCCAATATCCATAAAGCACTGGCAGTAGTCCTTCCATTTTCTTGCAGAAGGATACTTCCTTTATAAGGCATAAGAAAAAGAGGAAACACTCCTTTGCACTGTTTTTTTCTTAGCAATCTGTGGAGTTTCCCTCCAGAAGAATTATGTAAACAGGCTCCAGACAGTTTGTGGAAAGTCATTGCCTCTTTCCCTTTGTGACTCAGTTTTTACACAGTTAAGTGCTACATTATCGCCTTTGTTCCTTTTTTAATGAGACTAACATAAATGGGTTCATGAACAACTTGTCAATCTCCTGCCTCTTGTCCATCATCTGACCGGAAGCTAAACTCTTGCATACAATTTATATTTTAGTTAAAGTGGCAGCATTATTGAGAATTCTGATTTTTACCTTTAATCCTCAGTAAATGACTGTCTCTTTGGAAGACAAAACGGTCTGATAATCACCCTATAACATCTCACTGGACCACTTCACAGTTTCCAGAAGATTGGAGATTCACTGTTGCTTTCACTAATGAGCATCTTTGAAGTAGGCAAATGTATGCACCAGTGTTCAGTTATGAGGAAAACAATAAAGTGAAAAGAACCCTTTGGCTCATTCAAGAAATCCCCAGACAAGCTGGAGCCATGTTTTTAAAATATGTTGAATGAGCCATAACTGATATGAACTAACAGAACACCACATCTTTGCAGAGAAAACAGAGAAAAAAAAGTTTCACAACTTCATTTTGGAAACAGTAATGCTTTGGATGTGTTTCCAAAATGTAATCACTCAAGCTTCTCCAGCTTTCTGTCATCCAATGGTGTGGCTATAGCCTCAAATGCAGACAACACATACTTCAGAAAATTTTTATTTCCATTGCCCTACCTATGTCTGTAGGGCTGGCTGATAATGAATTTAGTAATTCACAGTCCCAGATCCTGTATAAATACTTTCTGAATATTTACATTGCACTTGAAAATCCAGGGGGAAAAAAAAATTTACATAAGGAAAACAACATTGCAACAGAAATATAGCAATGCTGATACAGTAAACAGTGCTATTAATAATCACCCATTAAAGACAGCTTTGTTTATGAGTATTTTCAGTAAGCTCACTTTTCATGGGAAATACATTTCACCAACAATAACTTACCTAACAGCTGTTGTCATATAGTGTGGCCTGGCGTTTTATAATTCTAACCCCATGCTCGTTATATGTTGCTTTGAGAGCTGACACCATAGAGATAAGTCTAAAAATATCTTTCTGTAGAGCTCATTTTCTTTTTGAAGAATATAGCCTCTCGTCGATGCATGCACGTTTTTCCTAGTAATGTTAATGGTATTTTATATATTCACTGGTAAAGAATATAATTTTAGGACACTAAATATTTCCACAGTGTATAGATAACTGCCATCTCTCAAAGTGCTTAATCTAACTTTTTTTACAAGGCAGCTCTGAACTTAAGGTTGTGTGACATTAAGATGTCATTATTCAGTGACAGAGGGAAAAATACCAGTTCACATGATAAGGCTATCTACAGAAAATATCAGCCAGCTTGGTTATCATGACCTCCATCACAACCATTTTTCAGCCAAATTCTTAATGTCATGAAACTGGAACACATCCTTAGCTTAGGTCAATCTGTCTTTTTCAACATAACACATTTCTCATGAGAATATAAAGGAGAGAAAAGGGAATCCAAAACATGATAGTGTTTCATATTTTTTTCCAATCCTTCCCAGACTGCTTCTAAGCTCAAAAATTTGATTTGAGGTACATGAATATGACTTCTGTTGAAGTCTGTGGGATGCTTCAACTCCACTTACACTAAGGAACTCCCTTTACTTACTGTCTTCTCTTTACTTTTCCACAATTTTCTCTTCATATTACCAGGCCTTTCTCATGCTTATACTATTCCTTCTACTTGTGAAATGGAAATTCCACTTCAACATTATTTAAAATACCACAACTTAAATATTGCAGGTACAGTAGAATTCCTTTGGATACGTAATGTACTTGTGCATGGTTGTGGATAGGTGCATGTCTGTGGTTGAGGGGAGTCTGCAGCTGAAGTGGAACTATGAGTCTTGTGGTCTCATGATACGCAAGATTCAGCAATTGGGAGTCCTAGCATCCAGGGGCCAGTTATTGGGCAGACTTCTGAGTGGTAGATGTGGATAAGTATTTCCCACAAAGGGATCTTCATTCTGACCAGCTGGAGAGAGGTACAGGATGAGGCCATTGGCGCTATTTGTGTCTGTGTGAGTGCTGAGTGCGTCTTCCATGTTAAACTGCATGCTTACTGGGAACATACTCAGTCTCAGTACTGGCTAGACCTGGGGACATGTGATAATCTCAGCTCTGTCAGCCTCCTGGGTTCAGTAACTCCTGACACTTTTTATTACTGATTTTGCAGTATTTCTATATAAGCACCTGTAGCTCCCAAAGAATCATAGAATAATTAGAGTTGGAAAGGACCTTAAGATCATCTAGTTCCAACCCGCCTGCCATGGGCAGGGACACCTCACACTAAACCATATCACCCAAGGCTCTGTTCAACCTGACCTTGAAAACCACCAGCAAAGGAGCATTCACAACTTCCCTGGGCAATCCATTCCAGGGCCTCACCACCCTCACAGTAAAGAATTTCTTCCTTATACCCAATCTAAACTTCCCCTGTTTAAGTTTAAACCAGTTACCCCTTGTCCTATCACTGCAGTCCCTAACAAAGAGTCCCTCCCCAGCATCCCTATAGGCCTCCTTCAGATATTGGAAGGCTGCTATGAGGTCTCCACACAGCCTTCTCTTCTCCAGGCTCAACAGCCCCAACTTTCTCAGCCTATCTTCATACGAGAGGTGCTCCAGTCCCCTGATCATCCTTGTGGCCCTCCTCTGGACTTGTTCCAACATTTCCATGTCCTTCTTATGTTGAGGATATCAGAACTGTACACGGTACTCCAACTGAGGTCTCACAAGAGCAGAGTAGAGGGGCAAGATCACCTCCTTTGACGTCCTGGTCACACTCCTTTTGATGTAGCCCAGGATACGGTTGGCTTTCTGGGCTGCAAGCGCACACTGATGGCTCATGTTCATTTTCTCATCAACCAACACCCCAAGTCCTTCTCCACAGGGCTGCTCTCAATCTCTTCCCTGCTCAACCTGTAGCTGCACCTGGGATTGCTCTGACCCAGGTGTAGGACCTTGCACTTGTCATGATTAAACTTCATCATGTTGGTATTAGCCCACCTCACAAGCGTGCCAAGGTCCCTCTGGATGGCATTCCTTCCCTCCAACTTATCAACCGAACCACACAGCTTGGTGTCATTGGCAAACTTGCTGAGGGCGCACTCAATCCCACTGTCCATGTGTCGTGGTTTAAGCCTCTACAACTCACGCAGTTTAATTGTGATGGCATGTGAGGCAGAGGTTATATGTAATCCTGACAAGCTTGAATGCATGTGTTTTTGGTGTCCAACATGGGGCACGAAGGGTTGAGATAATGACAGGTTTAATAGCCACTCTTCACAATGCTGATTTATTGGCTCTCAAAGCTGTTGCTCTTGATTCTCTTGAGTTCATGGTTTCAGCCTGTTGTATCTTACTTACAGCCGGTATTTGTTACCTTAGCATTTTTCGGATGTGGGTTTTGGGTTAAGGTTCTTGTTTCATTGTACTTTATCGAAATGACTTGTGATACGGGCAGGCTCCAGAAGCCGGGGGGGGGGGGGGGGGGGGCAGACGTGGAGATGGACTTGTACCTGGCAGTTCGGCTGCTCTTCATCATCCTGGCCTTCGTTCTCCCCTCCATCTTTGTGATGCTGTGGGAAGCAGAGGGGGGCGGCCCCGGGAGCTGCCGGTGACCGAAACGGCCCGGGTGCGCGGCCCCGGGACCAGGAGCTGAGCCCCCTCGCCAAGCCCAGCCTGGTGGCTGCCGAGAAGCAGGAGGAGGCGACGGTAGTGGAGAAGCCGAGCCCCGAGGCCGAGTCGAGCCCCGAGGCTACTGAGTGGTGAGGGTGGGCGGCGGCCGAGGCCAGCTCCGCGGCAGCAAATAGCATTCCCTGGCAGCCGCCCGCAGAGCCCCATGAGCCTGAGCCCCAGGAGGATGCAGGAGACCACGCAGCACTTCCCAGCAAGGCAGAGGAGGAAGATCTGGACTCAAAGAGGAGCTGGTGGTGAGATTGCTGTCAGGCACAACAGCTACACTAGCCCCAGTGACAAGTACAGCAGCGTCATTTGAGAGTTCTGAAGGGTTTGAGTGGCCTTTGGGTACCCTTGAAACCTGCCTGCTGATTGTGATAAGGATCAGCATGTTGGCATGCATACAGAGTATGTTTCACCCACAATCATTTTGCCTGGTCCTGAGAGTTAAGCAGAGTGGGGTGTGGGCCTTTTCTGGGGTTAGGCTACGATCCAGGATGACCAAGAGATTTTTCCCAAGGCTGGACAGTCATGAGTGGCAGTGTGTGTGGGACAGTATGGGTGAGTATCTAGTCCACTGGACCCCTCCAGTACTTTGGAAGCATCGGAGATGGAAGGCAGCTGTATGGAGTCCCCAGCGACAAGCTGCAGAAACTGCTGGAGGGGAGAGTGAATTATTTTGAGCCTGGTGAACCCATGACACCTCAGGCCATCAGGGCAGAGATGCAGCATACAGATGGACTCATGGTCGAGGGGTGGACTTAGCAATGGACACTGTTGCCCAGGTTATTCACAAGTGTGAACACTGCACACAGCCTCTCCTGCTCTGAGACTGTTACAAAAGATGGAGCCAGATATCATAGAATAGATGGACTCAGCTGTTTTATAGGGATTGGTCCATGCACTAAGGGATGACCTCTCTCCCTCTGTGTGTGTGTGTGGATGTATATATATACATGTGGTGGTATATTGAAAATGTGGGATCTGAGGATGACGTGAATGGTATGGAATAGGGGTGGATACTGTCATGGGTGCAGCAGTAGCAGTCATTTTTCTCCTTCTTGGTAGCTGGTGCAGGGCTGTGGTTTAGATTTTGGGCCTGGGAACTGTGCTGATAACACCAGTGTTTTCAGTTACTTACTGCTTGGTAATGTTTTGGTCTGACCAAGGACTTTCTGAGTCTCATGACCTGCCAGGGAGGAGGGGAAGCTGGGAGGAAGCATAGACAGGACACCTGACTCAAACTGACCAAAGAGGTTATTCCATACCACAGCAAGTCATGGCCATGTCCAGGATGTAAAAAATGGAGGGCAGTTACCCGGAAGGGTGGGGGTGCACTGTGAGGGGTACACTGCTTGCTCAGGCTGGGGATTGGTGGTGAGCAATTGTATTCTTTCCTTGTATTTGCCTTGTCATTATTATTATTGGTGGTAGCAGCAGTGGTTTGTGTTATACCTTAGTTACTAAACTGTTCTTATCTCAACCTATGGGAGTTGCATTCTTTTGATTCTCCTCCCCATCCCCCCAGAACTGGGGGAAGAAAGAGGAGTGAGTGAGTGAGAGAACGACTGCGTGAGTTATAGAGGCTTAAACCACGACACCAAGTCACTGACAAAGATGTTGAACAAGACCGGTCCCAACACCGATCCCTGAGGGACTCCATAGTTCCGTCCTAAAGAATTAATATTTATCCATTAACCTCTGCAAGAAGTGCTGCAACTTTTGCATCTGAATAGCAACTATTTTTCAGTCACCATAAGTTAGTTATTCTTCAGAAATAACCATGAAGTAGATCAAGAAAATTGCTTTTCACTAAATTATTTTTCCTTTCAGTAACAGTTTTAAGTTGATCTCATTACTCTGAACCTTCTTTAGTTATTTACATCAATACGATCTGAATGTGATGTGGATTATACATGATGCTAGATCAGAATAGCAGCAGTCTGTACTTACTTTGCGCAGCAGATGCAGAAAAATGGAAAATAGAATGTATGTGTACATATTTTATTCAATAATTATGAATCTAATTTACCATTTATTTTAATAATAGCAGGCAATTTATTTAGCTTTATAGCTTTATAGTTGTTACAAAGGAGACCTCTAGCTGCATCTGTAAATATTTATGCAACTAGTATGCACTTGGGTTTGATGTAAACAGGTCTTCTCAAGCTAGCCATGGATATTTGCTTCTGAAATTACATATTATTTCACTATCGTTTATAGCACTCTTGCAGTCAAAGCAGGAGTTCTTCTGAAGATACATTTAATCAAGATTAAAGCATAAGCATTTTTCAGTAATGAAGCGCATGGTGACTCCCTACACAAATTTTACAGTGTGGTGAATTCTGTGGTGATGGCTAATGTGAAAAAAAAAAACAACCCTGCAACAACAACCAAAAAACAACACACAAGCAAAACCCCAACAAAAACAAAACAAAACAAAACAAAAAACCCAAAACCAACAAAGCACACATGCACACAAAACAAAACACAGAAGCATCTGACAGGTTAGGAGGACAGCACATTTTCCTTCCTACTTCTCTCTGGGAAAGTAAGAGAAAGATAAAAAACACTTTCTTGAAGTTCAGTGTATTCAGGTAATATTTAAAGTGTCAATCCATTTGTAACACTACTGCAACCTTGTTCATATAATTTTTCATGTAGTTCCATACCAAACCTTTAGGAGTTATTTATTTTATTCAAAAGTCTTAAGAGAGCAACAGCTGCTTCTTCAATTTTGTCTTTGTTTGTTTGGTTATTTTTTCCAGCTGTAATTTCTAGGGGTTTTTTTTGATAGGCTGGCAAAGCCATTAGCTCACAGCTCTGTCCTATGTCCTCTCACATTCTATTGAAGTATCTCTATTTGCCTGTATTACAGCTGCAGAAGTACAAAGCTACAGCTTTTGTGCTCTGACCTCAACACTCATTCCCCACCCCCTCTTATGCTTCCGGGGGGGGGCAGAAGGAAGTAGGAGACTAAATGAAGGAGTGAAGCAGAGACTAGAAAAAGAGGGGCAGGGGGAATGAAGAGGAGGTGCTCCATGGTGGATCAGGCGCAGCCCTTTTACCACAAAGTAAGTGTAGCCTGTGGAGAAACCACGGCAGAGTGGAAGAACAGAGCATGAAGGATGGAACAGCAGAAGCAGACTTCTACATCCTGGCCTCAACCACCCACTGCACCATCTATTGTCTTACTGAAAGCACTGAGTGCAACTTGTGGCAATACAAGCAGTGCCAAGAGGTGTCTGGACCAAAGCTGAGCCTGGGAAAGGAAGAGGAAAATCTCTTTTCTGTAAGTGTGTAAATGGGTTGGTGTTTTTGTGTTTGGTTGTTAATCCTTTTTGCTTTGTTTCCCACTACCTGAATCAGTAATTAAATATTAATTTTAATTGGCAACAACTTGAACAAACTCTTCCAAGACTAGTCTCTTTTGCCTACAGCAGTAACTGTAATCTACCTACCTTTATCTCAAGCCACAAACTTCCTAACTCCCTTTCTTCCTATTTTCTCCATCCTGTCTAGCTAAGAGAGAAAATAAGTGAATAGCTGGATGGGTCCTTGGTTGCCAGCCAATGCTAACCTACCACAGAGTAAGATTTTGCTTTAGAAGAGATATCGTTTAAAAAGCAGATGCTGAAACGTTTTGTTTTGATACTCTGCTGACATAAATTTAGTTACAAAACACAAGGCAAATGAAAGTGTCTGGGGAGAAACTTGGCTGCTTACCTGCCCTGGGTTCAGCAGTAGCAGTCATTTTTCTCCTTCTTAGTAACTGCTGCAGTGCTGTGTTTTTGACTTTCGGCCTGGGAACAGTGCTGATAACACCGATGTATTTTGCTGCTGCTTAGTAATGTTTAGTCTGACCAAGGACTTTCTGAGCCTCATGACCTGCCAGAGAGGAGGGGAAGCGAGAGGAAGCAGAGACAGGACACCTGACCCAAACTAGCCAAAGAGGTATTCCATACCATAGCACATCATGGCCAGTATATAAACCAGGGGCAGTTACCCGGAAGGGCTAGATCACTGCTTGGGTTGGGCTGGGTATCCGCTGGTGGGTGGTGAGTGGTTGCATTCTCTTCCCTTGTTATTTCCCTTAGCATTGTTATTACTGGTGGTAGCAGCAGTGGTTTGTGTTATACCTTAGTTACTGGACTGTTCTTATCTGAACTTGTGGAAGTTACATTCTTTCGATTCTCCTCCCCACTCCTCCGGGAGAGGGGGGAGGAATGGGGTGGGGAGTGAGAGAGTGGCTGGGTGGTTCTGAGTTGCTGACTGAGATTAAACCACAATATTTCCCTAATCAAAGCATTCTTACTAATGATAAGGAATAGAAGAAAAAGAATCTAACTGATAAAAAGATACCTTTACACAATGGAGAAGTGATACAAAACAAGAATGAAACTTAAGGAGATCCAGCTTCTGATTAGCAAACACATAGCAGACTGTCCAAAACAATATATGAAACACCAGTATCTTTTGGATAGACTGTAAGAAAGCCACCAGGTTTGGTCTCAAACTTATGGAAAGAGGAAATAATGAGGGCAGGAAGGACTGCAAATAAGATAGAAGCATAGAATCATAGAATAGTTAGGGTTGGAAAGGACCTTAAGATCATCTAATTCCACCCCCCCTGCTATGGGCAGGGACACCTCACACTAAACCATGCCACCAAGGCTCTATCCAACCCTGCCTTGAACACCGCCAGCAATGGAGCATTCACTAGAACATTACTATTGTCCATATCTCTTGTATGAACAATTCTTGTAATGAGTAAGTCTTCTGTGTTGTATCACTCTCTGAGGACCTGGGTGACTCGGACTAGAAGAGGAAACATTGTCATCTGAAAGACCATAAGAATAGCTCACAAGATCTCTGAGGATGGTACGTCCCTTAGGGTACTGATGTTTTGCATTTTCCTTCATTATTCAGAGCTGAGCTTCTTGATTCTTGTTAGCATGCTGGAATAGCTGAGTTCTGAAGTTAAATGTATAGTTTTCTATTCTCATTGTATTTTCACTAGATATACTCTCTACTACTTTCCCTTTTTCCTTTTTATTTACTATCTTAACATCAATCCTCAAAACCAATTATGTCTTATAATACTGCTCCATGAATTCCATGCATATCAAATAACTCCATTTTATATATAAATTAAAAAATAATGCTGCGAAAACTTAAAATATTTTGTATTAAATAACTTTATCAATGTATTCAAAGATATGAGTGTTTTCCCAAGATTTTACTTCAGAAGCATCCTGTGAGCTTTTCTTTTTCCAAAGCACATGATTAGAAAAGTGAGTACTTTTCCATGCTTCCTTAATGAAACAATAGGCAACGGAAGAGCTACAGATGTCATCTACCTGGACTTCTGCAAAACCTATGACACATTCCACCCCCCACATCCTTCATTCTGAATTGGAGATACTGATTTGATGGACGGACTATTTAGGATGAGGAATTGGCTGGATGGTTATGTCAGAGAGTAGTGGTCAATGGCTTAATATCTGAATGGAGATCACTGATAAGTGTTATCTCTTAGGGGTCTCTGTTGGAGCCAGTACCATTTAGTGTCTTCATCACTGACCTAGACAGTGAGATGGAGTGCACCCTCAGCAAATCTGGAGATAACTTGAAGATGACTAGCATGGTTGACACACCTGAGGGATACAATGTCATGCAGAGGGACCTGGACAAGCTCAGAAAGTGGTCCCATGTGAACCTCATGGGGTTCAACAAGGCCAAATGCAAGGTTCTGCACGTGGTTTGGGGAAACCACTGCTGTCAGTACAGACTGGGGAATTGAAGTATTTAGAGACCTGCGAAGAAGGACTTGGGGACAATGGTGAATGAAAAGCTGGGCATGAGCCAGCAATATGCTCTTGCAGCTCTGAAAACCAACTGTATCCTGGGCTGCATAAAAAGAAGTGCAGCCAGCAGGTCAAGGGAGGTGATTCTGGCTGTCTACTCCACTCTCATGAGACCTCACCTGGAGTAGTGTGTCCAGCTGTGGAGTTCTCAGCATAAGAAAGGCATGGACCTACTGGAGTGAGTCCAGAGGAGGGCTACAAAAATGATTACAGGACTGGGACACCTCTCCTATGAGGACAGAGTTGGGGTTGTTCAGTTGGTGAAGAGAAGTGTCGTGGTTTAAGGCCAGCCGTAAATCAGCCACGCGGTCATTAGCACACTTCCCCCCTTCCCCCCCCGGCTCCCAGAGGGATGGGGAGGAGAATCAAAAGAATGTAACTTCCACAGGTTGAAGTAAGAACAGTCCAGTAACTAAGGTATAACACAAAACCACTACTGCTGCCACCAGTAATAACAATGCTAAGGGAAATAACAAGGGAAGAGAATACAACCACTCACCACCCACCAACGGATACCCAGCCCAACCCAAGCAGTGATCTAGCCCTTCCGGGTAACTGCCCCCGGTTTATATACTGGCCACGATGTGCCGTGGTATGGAATACCTCTTTGGCTAGTTTGGGTCAGGTGTCCTGTCTCTGCTTCCTCTCGCTTCCCCTCCTCTCTGGCAGGTCATGAGGCTCAGAAAGTCCTTGGTCAGACTAAACATTACTAAGCAGCAGCAAAATACATCGGTGTTATCAGCACTGTTCCCAGGCCGAAAGTCAAAAACACAGCACTGCAGCAGTTACTAAGAAGGAGAAAAACACCTGCTACTGCTGAACCCAGGACAGTATCCACCCCTTATTCCATACCATTCACATCATGCTCAGATCCCACATTTTCAATGTACCATCACTCTTATGTCATTTATATACATATATATACATCCACACTCACAGAGAGAGACAGATCATTCCTTAGTGCATGGACCAATCCCCATGAAGCTGCTGAGTGCATCCAGTCCGTAATGTTGAGTTCCATCTCTTGTAACAGTCTTTCAGAGCAGAAGAGGCTGTGTGCAGTTTTGGATCGTTGCCTGCTGATGCTGATCATTCCTTTACTGCAGAACTCGTCTGGTTTCATCAAAGTTCATTCTTTGTTGGGATGATGCTTGGAGGGAAGTCAGGGCCAGCCTCTGGTGATCTCAAGACATGTTGTCGGTGGGCTATAAAAGCACTGCATAGCAGGCAACAACATGCAACTGAGTTCATTGGCTGTTTTCCCCTAAAATCAAATCCCCTTGCGGTACACATCGGACTTTCCCATTTTTCTGCATTACCCACCAAGTATATTCAGGTCCCTGAGCAAAAGCAATCCCATGAGTGGGTTTGCCTTTACCTGAAGCAGGAATAACCCAGACTGTCTTCCTCAGTAAATTTTTTATATGCACCACAGGAACTTTGTCCCCCTCCACAGTAAGGAGAAGGGCTGACTGGGCTGGACTAGCCCTGTTGGGAGATCTTCTGGTGTTGACCAACCAGGTGGCCTTTGGTAAGTGTGTATCCCAATGCTTGGAAGTCCTACCACCCATTGCTCTCAATGTAGTTTTTAACAGCCCATTGTACCGTTCTATTTTCTCAGAGGCTGGTGCATGGTAGAGGATGTGATATACCCACTCAGTGCATGTTCTTTGGCCCAAATGTCTATAAGGTTGTCCTGGAAATGAGTCCCATTGTCTGATTCAGTTCTCTCTGGTGTGCCGTGTCACCACAAAATCTGTTTTTCGAGGCCCAGGATAGTGTTTCAGGCAGTGGCGTGGGGCACAGCGCGTGTTTCCAGCCATCCAGTGGTTGCTTCCACCATAAGCACATGGCGCTTGCCTTGGCGAGTTGGTGGGAGTGTGATTTAATCAGTCTGCCAGGCCTCCCCTTGTTTGTACTTCAGCCATTGTCCTCCATACCAAATAGACCTATTGCCAGCAGCTGAAGTGATTTTAAAGGGTAAGGTTTGTGGAAAAGTAGGTCTTTATGGTTATTCTTTTTTCTCAGTATAGAAATCAAATTGTCCTCCCACTTACAATTCTTTTTGATACTCCAATGAGAGAATTACTCTTAATTATGGGATGCAGGGATAGAAAAAATGTTAAATATAAACGTGCAATACACATCATTATTATCCATAGATGAAACTGTAAGATAGGATTTATGTTAATCAATACATGTGCTTTATATAGTACCTTCCAATGTAAAATTGAACATACTGCAATAAATCACAGTCTTCATTAATTACAGGATTTTAAAGTTTTCTTCTGAGGCATTCATCTTCACAGAATGCTATCTTTATCATTTTGGTATCCATTAGAGTTGCTATTTCCCATGTATCATGATGTTGTAAGCCAGTATTCTTTGTGGAGCTTATAAGTCAGCTAGACAAGTTCAAGTTAAAAACCTGTCATCAGAGTCACTTGCCTCCTGGATTATCTGTTTTCCTTGTTGATTTTTGCTCAAATTGGCTTAAAATGCAAAATTCAGGAGCTGATCCTGACTGCATTTATCTTACATAAGACTCCATATATGTCAAAAGTCAATCTGATTTCAACTTACATTAAAAAACACTAGAAGTAATTAATTCTTTTTTTTTTTTTTTTTTTTTTTTTTAGCTTTTAACCCTTTTCAAATGTAAAAATGACAGATAACAAAGCATGGTATATTGTTGGACTTTTCTATAACATCACTCTATATAGGTTCTTATTTGGGGATTTTTTTTTTTTTGTCTTCAGCAACACTAAATTTCACCTGCAAAGAGAAAATACCTGTCATTAGAAGTTTGTGAAACAGGCTGCATAAACAAGCTGTACAAAGAACTGAAAGTAGATCATATAGAAGGGATATAGTAAAAGTCTACAAATCTGTCAGTGACATAGTGGGCATGGAGAAACTGTTCAGCTGTCCACTCTCAGTTTTATTGCTCAAGTTTGTGACCTTCATTTGAAGCTACTAGAAGCAAGATACAAAATAATCAAAAGCAGCTGATTCTCCACATTATAACAAGCATTTATTCAGTACTCCTTGCCAAATCAAGCCATGGATAAAAATTAATATATGTAAGCATAAGGGGAGATAGAATACGTATTTGGGAAATGCTGAAGGCAAATTTAGGATGGCAAAGTGTTGGCTGTCCATTACAGCTGTACATTTTCTCAATTTATCCATCAGAAACAATATATAGTCAATTGCCTTAGTTTAAGTGCATTTCCAATAAACTTGTTCTATTATACAAGAGCTGACTGTTGTTTCATTAGCAATATCTGTTGTTATGCAATTCAAACATGGTATTTATTAGTTCTTTTCACTCTGAAATACAGTACATTTAAAACAATATGCTCAGACTGTGGAAGTTAGCTTATCTTAAAAAGCATTACAATTTCCTCTTTTAGCATACTGGCACTACTACCATAATTTGTAGTTGACTGCTTTCTTCTCAAAACCTGTGACTGATTTACAATCTGAAAGTCCTAGAGGTTCAGAAGAATAACCTTTCAAATATCAAATTTTAAGGTTTTATTTCCAAATGTGAGATACATGTTTCTGCATCGTCACCTTTCGAACTACTACTTCCAGTTGTAACAATTTTCATGCGGTCACCTATATATTCTTGAGTGTTTTCGAGGTCAAATTTACTTTCCCTTTCCACCTTCCATTATTCTGTTATACACTAATATTATTAACTGGAAAAATATTTTTTTCTCCAGTTCTGAAATGCATAAATGCAACACTCAGGCTTTTATTTTTTTTTAAATTTGATAATGTGCACATAAACTCTGTATAATTTTTTAAACATATTTGTGTTAATTGATTCCAATTCATTGCTCAGGTTCTTGAAATTGATCATTTTTGGTTGTTTAATTCTCTTTAGTCTACTTCCTTGTAACCAGTTCTGATCCAGTCTTTTTTCGATAGTATGCTGTAGAATGGCCAGATAAAGAGTTTTCTTACTGTTGAACCAAGACCTCTGTTTACAAAATCTTTCTTTCTTTCACTCAAATAGGACTAATCCAGTGTAATCCCAACACAAAATAAGAAAAACCTACAGCCTTACTCTATATCAGTTTTACTTTCCTCTTCATATACTGTGATCTGGTTCCTACCTTTCATGTTGCCACTTTGCTGTAAGGTTACTCTTTGTCGCATATCCAGATCCATAAACTACTGATTTCTGTTTCCTAGTATGTAAAATACTTGTATCCTGAGTTTCTTTTTTCCCTGGATTCCATAAACTCTTCATTTTGCAAAATTCTTAATAAGTCATGAAAAGAGCAGACATGGAAAAGGTCATAATAATAATAATTTTCCCAACACTTTTTAATCATGTTTAGTGAGGTATGATTAACACAGTGTCATAAAATTATTAGAACTATGATCAGAATTAGCTGGATATTTAATACACCCTAAATATAATCCTCAGGTACTTGAAACAGCAAGAAATAGGGTTTTTGCTAACCATGCCCATCAGCCAAAGAACAAATTTCCTACTATTACCCACAAATCTTAGCCTGCTTTAGAATATGAAAGTGCATTAAAGGATTATATGTTTGCTATTTCACTTCAGTATTCTTGATCACAAGCAATTTATACTATACTGTCCTCCACAGCACTTTTGAGTGGCACTTTCTAGGATCAGAGTTGTTATTATTGTATTTCATGAACAGATTGTGATTTGTAGAAAAATGTAGCCCATCAAACAATGTCAGATGTGTCAAAAAATTGATTTCCTAGAATGTTAGGAAAGTAGAAAAGCCTACTTGAATTTCGTTAAATTCTGCAAATTCTAGCTGGGAGGTTGGAAAGGATAAGAAATATACAAGAAATAGAAAGAGTAACTAAATGCAGGCAGCAGACATCTCACACAGAGATTATACAGCAAAGAGGGAAAAGTTGGAGGATATTTTATTATTGACTTCAGATTAAGGAAAGAAAAAAAAAAATGGGTGGCAGAAATCATAAGGGAAGAGTCAGTAACGATTCAGAGGTAAATCCTAGGTTTTGGTGCACTAAAGGAACTGAACCAAAACTAAGAATCATTGAAAAGAATGGTTTCTGCATGTCTTACAAAATTACACTTGATAATGTAGCAAGGGAGCAGCCTTCCAGTATCTGAGGGAGGGCTATAAGGATGCTGGGGATGGACTCTTCATTAGGGACTGTAGTGAGAGGACAAGGGATAACGGGTTCAAACTTGAACAGGGGAAGTTTAGATTGGATATAAGGAAGAAATTCTTTGCTGTTAGGGTGGTGAGGCGCTGGAATGGTTGCCTACGGAAGTTGTGAATGCTCCATCGCTGGCAGTGTTCAAGGATGGGTTGGACAGAGCCTTGGGTGGCATGGTTTAGTGGGAGGTGTCCATGTCCATGGCAGGGGGCTTGGAACTAGATGATCTTAAGGTCCTTTCCAACCCTAACTATTCTATGATTTTATGATTCTATGTATTTTGACAGCCAAAAACAAGATGAAAATTTCTTTGTTCAGGCTGCATTTGTACATAAAATCAAACCCAAACCCCAAACCAATACTTATTTACTAAGCAGAAAACTCATTTCTGCCAAAAAGAAAAAAAAAAAAACAAACTATAATTCTATTTAGTTATTTACTGTTTTATTTATTCACTTTCAGAATTTCTTCTGACACTGATAGAGACTATCCAGACTTTGTTTTTATTGATAACTTATGAGTTATCATAGAAATCATACAGAGTTACTGGTATTTCAGAATCAGTATAACTGGTAATATCCTTTTGTCTAAGATCATGCATACACTCAACGTAGCAGAGCTGACCAATAACTACTAATTTAATTTACAGTAGTGCAGAAAGACATCTGAATTTTAACTTGCAACTGTCAAAAAGGTTTATGTTTAAAATTAGGTCATGTTACTTAGTTTCTAATAAAAGAAGCACACTAGTGAACTGAAACATTGCTCCAATGAGGCATATGGCTTGAATTATACATATATGCATATGCATAATCATGCAGAACACATGTGTCCAAATAACTTAATAATAGGTCAGCTAGTTCACCCCATTAGCCTGGAATGATCAGGTAGTCCATATTGTTCCTATTTACTTAAAAATATTCTGGCAGTGATATCCTGTCTAGCAAATGTATCCTAATCCTTAACTACTCTTACAAAAAAATTCTTCTCAGAAATAGTGCTTGAGGTAATGCAAGTCTCTTATTTCTTAGCTTATCTACAGCTGACATAGAAAAAAACAATTTATCA
Source organism: Amazona ochrocephala (assembly GCA_039720435.1). Classification (NCBI taxonomy): domain Eukaryota; kingdom Metazoa; phylum Chordata; class Aves; order Psittaciformes; family Psittacidae; genus Amazona; species Amazona ochrocephala. The sequence continues at coordinate 44,932,482 of CM077878.1, forward strand.
CCTTCCTCTTGGCACATATCTTCTATATATAAAGGCTGTTATAGTATCTCCTTTCTTTCTCCTTTTTTGTCTAGATAAAATAATCCAATTTCTTCAATAACAGCCAACTGTTCTTCATCAACATTTCATTCAGCTGATTATTTTCACCTTGTAAATGCCTTTGTAGAATTGCATCATTTTTATTTTTTTTTTACCATTTTCTTAAAATTATTCTGAATTCAACTTCAACACCCTTACAGGCTCCAGAAGGTTGATGTAATCTGTAAATTTAATAAGTGTACTTGCCATTCATCAACCAGAGTGTTAATAAAACTGCTGAACTCTACTAGAGCCATCACAGACTTCCTTGTAATTCTGCTCAGTCCATTCTTCAAGTTTTCCAGTAAACCTTTAATAACCATTCTTTTTGTACAGCTTTACAATCAGCTTTTTACTCACCTGATAGGAATCCTATGGAAAAAATATTGAATGCAGTATCAAAAGAATTGCAAAAATGAAGCTGCATGGCATCTCCTACTTCTCACTTGCGATTCCCTCTTGTTCATTCTTTGAAAGAAAATAGCCGGAGTCTGAATAATTGACAGAAGAAAATTAGTCATCTACTCATCTTTGGGATGATCTGAAAGTTTGATAATTTTGGGATTTTTTTTTTTTTTATCATAGGCACAACACAATGAACAAAACATTCTTGTATAAATATATTCTTATAACTTAACATTATATTTTATAGCATCCTTATAACTAAATATAGAGCTTCCGAGTATGTATTTCAATAATATACTTCCAATATGACAACTCGCCCATTCCTTTTCTTTAAATCAATTTCCTTTTAATTATATGTATTATAAATACCTTTGAAAACTCTGCAGCCTTGCTAATCTTCCACATTTTCATAGGTAACCATTAAGTATCATCTTATGAAATAGTCTGTCAACACAATATGTCATATTTGACCCTTAATAGCATGTTGTTATAATTCTATAATTAGAATTTATACTGCCAGAATTACAAATGCAGCAAATTCGCTTAGCTTACATATTATGTCATTATATGCCATTATTTTCTCTTTGTTGGTCTGTGTATAAACCAGAGGAAAAAATAAATCTGCTCAATGAAATAATTAATATGACATATATTTAATGTGACAGAATATTCAATTACTCTTTGCAAAATGTATTCTAGAAAAGTTAAAACCTCTTTTGGAAAATCCCAAGTTTTTTCAAGTGCATATTACCACAGGCAATGCTAGGGTGCTTTTTAGTCTTTTAAAAACTTGGGTTTTGTTGTTTTTTGTTTCTTTCTTTTTTTTTTTTTTTTTTTTTAACAGAAATGTAAATAATTTATTTCTATATACTTTCTGGGTTGTTACTTATGAGATCAGTTATCTCACTAATATGGACAAAGAGAAAGCAAAGACTTTTAATGCCTGCTTTGCTTCTATCTTCAACACAGATCATGGGCCCTGGTACCTCCAGCACCCTGTGTTGGAAGACCATGACTGGGGTGATGATAAATTCTAGCCAACTCTCAACTTGTTCAGTATCTTCTGCTCCATCTGGATGCACATAAATCTATAGGGTCCAATAGGATTCACCCCAGGGTACTGAAAGAGCTGGCTGATATCATTACAGGACCTCTCACCATTATTCAGCAGTCCTGGGAGGCTGGCGAGGTCCCAGTTCTATAGAAGCTGGCAAATGTCCCCACTTTCAAGAAGGATAAGAAGAAAGACCTTGGTAGTTACAGGTCTGTCAATCTCACTTTAGTGCCTGGTAAAATTATGAAGGATGTTATTCTGGGAGTTATTGAAAAACACTTGAGAGACAAAATAGTCATTGGTCACAGCTAGCAAGGGTTCATGAGGAAAATGTCCTGCTTAATCAACTTAATTGCCTTTTAGGACAAGGTCAGCCATTTAGTCGACCAAGGGAAGCCAGTAGATGTTTGTGGGGTTTTCATTATTTTAGCAAACCTTTTGACAATGTCACAGTATCCTTCTGAACAAAATGTCCAGCACACAGCTAGACAAGTCTGTAATATGATAGGTGAGCAATTGTCTGATTGGTGGGGCTCAAAGGGTTATAGTAAGTGGGATTATAGCAGATCTGCAGTCAGAAACCTTGCCAGTGAGGTTTTTCAGGGCTCAATTTTAGGGCCGGTGCTCTTTAATGTTTTCCTAAAATATCTGAATTGAGGAATCAGATATATAGTAAATTTGCAGATGATAGTAAATAAGGAAATGCTGTAGACTCCCTTGTTGGTAAAGAGGTCTTATAGAGGTCTGGATGGACTAGAACACTGGGCAGTAACCAACTGCATGAAATTTATAAACAGCATTTGATTCCAAGGGTCATTTGGATGATGCTCTTAGTCATATAGTTTATTTTTAGGTAGTCCTGCAAGAAACAGGGAGCTGGACTTAATGATCCTTATAGCTCCATTCCAACTTGAGATATTCTGTGATTCTATCTGCAAAATTTTTAGGGACAGTTTGTGATCACTGTATAATTTAGGAATAAAATAAGACAAAAAATTATTTTGTATAATGTATATTCCATAAGTCAGTACATAGATAAGGTCCCCAGTTTTGTTACATGTAGCCCTGCTTGCACTCAAAATGTCTAACACAAGGAGATTACCTGCTTTCATAATGTTCCATGTCTAAGGAATTTGCTACATTATGGCATAGGTTTCCAAATTGCTTCTCAGCATTTTCCATTTTTATCTGAACTCTACACTAAAATGAGTTCCGTAATTGGATTTATGCTGGTGTCTTCTTTTTCTTTCCTTATTCTAAAATCATTAACCTCAGTCAGAGAAACTGTAGTAAAAAAAAAAAAAAAGGTATTATATCACCTACTATTTAGTAAAACTTTATTTGTAATACCCTTCAGAGAGCCTCATTATATAATTAAGAGTAGAACCAGCCCTTGAGAGAGGCATAGAGCAAAGAATTAACTAAAGAGGTGAAAACCTCTGCACTGTTCTGTGGCAACTTGCAGAATGTCTGAAAAAATGTAGTGATCATAAACTGTACTGGATAGTACCCTTTCAAATTCTCTGTGCAAGATCAACTTGGCATGATAAACTAACTGTAGATCATGGAAAATTATCAGTCACTTCATTGCTCATTAGGAAGCAACCATTCACAACATCATCCTTGTTAATGCTTGACTTATTGATCAATATAATTCTTCCTGGTTTTCTTGTACTGAGAATTTTTATGAAACAGGGTTTTATGATACATTTTTTTATTGTTCAAGCAGATTATAAATCCATTGTGAATGATATTAAAGCAATATTCTGTTAGACTAACACAGAAGTTCGAAGTCTCGCTCTCCTATTTTCTTGAGTAATACTAATGCAGTCTTAGACTAAAATTTTTGATTCTTCAAGATTTCCTTATTTCTTCCTGACTTAGGTTTTGTTTTTTTTTTTCCTTTGGACACCACTCCTTTTTACCTGTAATTTTTCTAATACCAACACAAATACTTACAGAAAAAAGTAACTAAAGTGTAACTCTTACTCTAAGTGCCTGAGATTTATAACACATGCTAAACTCTGTACCAACAGCAAATAAGAGAATTAAATCTACTGAACTTCTTCAGGCATGATGGCATGCTCTGAAATTAAAGATATGGAGAAGATAAAGTCTGAGGGCTATAAGGATTGGAACAGACTGTGATGAAAGGCATTTTACAAATATCCTGACTCTAGTAAGACATTATACAAGATAATTCATGGTGAACCAAAGCGCCATAACGTGTTCAAAAGACAATGCACTGGATTTAAAAAGAAACATTTTAAACACTTAATAGATAAACATAGAGAACAGCTTGTTGATACTAAATCATACAGGACTAATTTGGTCATGTCTCACAGGGCATCAGTGTGAACATTAAATACACTCTTTACATGCTACTTAGAAACCAGTTGAAAAAAACTACAAGTCGAGAGCCACAAGAGATGCTATTCACTCCTTCCCCACTGGTCAAAATATGTTATCGTCTGAGCATCACTTTTAATTCCACTATTGCTATGCACTTGACAGAACAGCTATCCCCAAATTAAAGTGTGCACTATACTAGACATAGATTTGTCAAAACAGACTCTTTCCAGTAGGAAAGAGACCATAACCTCCCTGAGTTACATTTTCCTCCTGAGGGACACTGAAAGCAATGCAAAAATATGGTGGTCCTCACATGGAACACATCATAATCTTTCAAGCTGGCTAATAAATCATAGAGGAATATATCTGGGCACATATTCAGTGCTTTATTCTGTGCATATTGGAATGCAATTTTAAATGTGTTCACTACAGCTGCTTTCATGCCCCTGCCTGCAGAAACACTTGAAAAAATTAATAAATGTTGAGCAAATATTAATACCATGAAAAAAGAGAGGAGTGATTTAATAAAATTTCCTGGTTGATGGCTTTTCCACTCAAGAAATTAGTCTCATTTGAGAATAGAAAGATGCCATATGACCTAGACCGTTGGATCAAAATTACACAACATGAAAAAACATATGCGCTTAATAAATGAGACAGTACTAAAGAAATAATGAAAAATTATCTTACTGTTAAAAAAAAAAAAAAAAAAGGAACAAACTAAAGATCAAGAAAGCCATACAACAGAGATATGGACATCCTGGACATAATAAGACTAAGCCCATCAAAGGGGCAGGAATATGATCAAGGGTCTGGAGCATCTTTGAAATGAACAGGGGTTGACTAAGCTGGGACTTTTCAGCCTGGAGAAGAAAATATTTGTGAGAAGCAAGGAAGACAGACCCTGAAATTTCTAAGTAGTGTCCAGCGACAGGACAAGAGAAAATGAGCACAAACTGAAATACAAAAAACTACACTTAAAAATTTGGAAAAAATAGGTTTACTGTAAGGGTGGTCAAACACTGGTACCAATTGCCTAAACAGGTTCAAAATTCATCTGCATAGTATGTTTTGCAACCTTCTCTAGCTGACCATGAGTGAGTATGGGAGTAGAATGAGGGGATCCCTCAAGGTGTCATCTAGTATTAGTGATTCTGTGAGTAGAGTTGCACCAGACCTACCAAATTTCCTGAAACAACAAGCTAATTAGACCAGAAGTAGAAAACATATGTATTGTTGAAAATTAATGTCAGTGAACATAGATGAATATATAACAGGGGCTTATCTGTAAGGGGAAGCAGCATATAGCCTCCTTTGCCACGTTGTGCTGAAAACAGCGACCCATGTGGGCCTCCAGACTGTGTAAGATTATTGTATGATCAAGAATCTCGTATGAGATGGTGACTAAACATAGATAATCTAGATCTCAGGAATTATCTAGAGGGATTTTTCTATAAAAAAATTGTATGTCACAAGAATTCCTTGGGTTTATTGCAGTTTATTTCAATTGAAACAATACATGAAGAAGGGTCTGTTTTTACAGTTCTCATATCCAGCTCCTCAGTAAGTTGTTTCAGAAAGAGGTGCACTATGGTATTTTCAAAACCGAATATTCCATTTTCTGTTCAGTAGTTCTCAACTTCAAAAACTGAATAAGCATGACAAATAATGAAAATAGTAAAAACTGAAAGTGTAACTTCCTCGCTATTATTTTTTTCCAGATAACTAGTATTTTAGTGTATATATTTATATTTGTTGCTGTTCCTGCTGCTACTTAGATTTCAGTTTTGATACAACTTTATTACATAAAATAATACTATTGCAGAAAATCTATTTTTCAGAATTACAGAAGTTCTGAGGTTGCAAGGAACCCCTGGAGATTCTTTAGTCTGCTCAAGCAGAGTCAGCTTCAGCAGCTTACCCAGGGTTATGTCCAGTCTGTCTGTTAATATCTCTCAAGTGTGGAGACTCCATAAACTCTCTGGGTGGTTTGTCCCAGAGTTTGACTGCTCACAGTAAAAATGTGGTTTCTTGTGCTCAGACTCAATATGATTTGTTTTAATTTGTGCCCATTAATGAGACACCCCTCCAAGCCTTCTGCAGGCTAAGCAGTCCCAGCTCTCTCAGCCTTTCCCCAAACTGAAGATGCTTGTGAGTGCATTAGGCCCTGTAGATTTATGTCATCCATATATAAAATAAATTAGTTTCTGCATAAGCAGTTGTGAATTACTCAAACATAAAAATTAATGAGAGAATTAAAAATATCAGTTAAATTGATATAGAAAACCTGTAGAAAATATAATATGATACACTTCTTGGCAACAGATTATTTCAATTCATAAAATTATGTTGTGGGGAAAAAGAGGTGGTTTGTTTTGGTTTTTGGTTTGTTTTTTTTTTTTATTTGAGATAAAATTTTGATTATACTGTAGTTTTTGTATATGTGAAAACCTGTGAATACAAATTTAAATGTGGTAGGCTATCATATCATCTGAGGTCATCCTGAAGAGAAAAACACCACCACCAAGATTTGCTTAAACCAGCTTTAAATAACTTTTTGATAAACTCTTTAAGAGCAATCCTAAAAAAAGATTGTATCAAGCTTAATTGTATCACATTTACATTTTATCATGAACTAGAAATGACTGATAAGCACTGGTACTCACTAAGCAGTGATAATCATTGATCTGAGCTGATCTGAGCTTATCTTACAACCGGTATGATAAAGTCTTCCACTATCTAAGCCAAACCAAAAATGTTCTATTACATGTGAGTGTATAAGTAATTACCCCCAGTCAGCCGGATTTCAGGCTGCTCTTGACTTGAGTCCTCCTTATCAATGCATATTTCTTTCTCTCCCCTAAAAATTCTCTTTATTTTAGAATCATACAATCATAGAATGGTTAGGGCTGGAAAGGACCTTCAGGTCACCTTGTTCGAACCCTCCCCCGCCATGGGCAGGGACACCTCAAACTAAATCATGTCACCCAAGACTCCTTCCAGCCTGGCCTTGAACATAGGGATGGAGCATTCACAACTTCCTTGGGCAGCCTATTCCTGAGCCTCACCACCTTCACAGTAAAAGAACTTCTTCCTTATACCCAATCTAAACTCTCCCCGTTTAAGTTCTAACCCATTACCCCTTGTCTTATCACTGCCATCCCTGACTATGAGACCCTCTCCAGCATTTTTACAGGCCCCCTTCAGATACTGGAAGGCTGCTATGAGGTTTCCATGCAGCCTTCCCTTCTCCAGGCTGAACAGCCCCAACTTTCTCAGCCTATCTTCATACAGGAGGTGCTTCAGCCTTCTTATCATCCTCATGGCCCTCTTCTGGACTTGCTCAAACAGCTCCATGTCCTACTTATGTTGAGAAACCAGAACTGTATGCAGTTCTCAAGCAGAAGATGGCACGGAGAGACACAAGTACAGAAAAACATATAAGAGACAAAAGGCATAAAAATATGAAAGACAGAATGACTATCCCAATAAGAATGGGGCCCAAGATCTCATGGTAACAGCAGCATACTATTTCTTTACATGTTGGCTTCCCCCTTATTACAGAACTATTATCGTGCAGATGTCAATGAGCCAGCTTCTTTTGGAGCTTGGCTCAGATGCCTCTATACAAACACCCGTAGCATGAGGAACAAACAAGAGGAATTAGAGACGTGTGTGTGTCTATGAGGGTATGTTATAATATGCATAACAGAAACATGGTGGGATGGCTCCTGTGCCTGGAGTGTCGGAATGGAAGGTTACAGGCTGTTTAGAAAAGACAGGCCCAGTAGGCGGGGAGGGGGAGTTGCTATTTATGTTAGGGATAAACTGGAGAGTATGGAAGTCTGTCTGGGGACAGGTTAGCAGTCAATAGAGAGTTTGTGGGTGAGGGTTAAAGGGAGAACAGTGATGGAAGACATTATTGTGGGTATCTGTTACAGATCGCCTGACCAAGAGGACTCGGTGGATGAAGCACTCTATAGACAGATAAGAACAGCCTCAAGCTCACAGGCCTCTGTTCTCATGGGGGACTTCAACCACCCTGATATTTGTTGGAGGGACAGTACAGCCCGGCGCAAGCAATCCAGAAGGTTCCTCGGTTGTGTGGAAGACAACTTCCTTCTGCAAGTAATAGAGGAGCCGACAAGGAGAGGTGCCATGTTTGACCTTATGCTCACCAATAGGGAAAGGCTGGTTGGAAATGTGACTCTCCAGGGCAACCTTGGTTGCAGCGATCATGAGATGATCGAATTTGAGATCCTCAGGATAGTGAGAAGAGCATGCAGCAAACTCACTGCCCTGGACTTCAAGAGAGCAGATTTTGGCCTCTTCTGCTCAGTAAGGTTCCATGGCATATAGCCGTAGAGGGCAGGGGGCCCAAGACTGTGGGTTGATATTCAAGGATCGCCTACTTCAAGCTCAGAAGTGCTGCATCCTGACTAGAAGGAAGTGCTGCAGGAGGGCCAGGAGACCTCCTTGGATGGATAAGGAGCTGCTGAGGAAACTTCGAAGGAAAAAAGAGGCTTATAAAAGGTGGAAGCAAGGTCAGGCGGCCTGGGAAGAATACAGGGACTTTGTCCAGGAAGCTAGTGACCAGGTTAGGAGAGCTAAGGCCCACTTAGAATTAAACTTGGCTAGGGATGTTAAGGATAGCAGGAAGGGATTCTATAGGTACATTGCAAATAAAAGACAGGCTAGGGACAACGTAGGCCCCCTCCGGGAGCTATCTATAGGGATGCTGTGGATGGACTCTTCATTAGGGACTGTAGTGATAGGACAAGGGATAACGGGTTCAAACTTAAACAGGGGAAACTTAGACTGGATAAAAGGAAGAAATTCTTTACTGTAAGGGTGGTGAGGCCCTGGAATGGGTTGCCCAGGGAAGTTGTGAATGCTCCACCCCTGACGGTGTTCAAGGCCAGGTTGGACAGAGCCTTGGGTGGCATGGTTCAGTAGGAGGTGTCCCTGCCCATGGCAGGGAGGCTGGAACTAGATGATCTTAAGGTCCTTTCTAACCCTAACTATTCTATGATACTATGTTCAGTCAAGATTTTAGGTATAAAATCTGTACAGTTTTTGGTATAATCCATGTAAAATTTTTGAAAACCAACAATGCCCACAGGCAGAGCAGGCAACAGAAATGATGAATATCAAAAAAAAAAAGAAAAAAATCACACACAGTTGTGCTGTCTGGTACTGGGCTCTTCATTTCTGTGTGAACTACACTGATTCACTTCTATCTCTGCCCAATTTCATGGCTCATTGTCCTTGCTAAAAGAAGACTGGTTCCAACTTCATTGTCCTATAAAAAGAACAGTCCCTCTTTCCAAAGATAACAAATGGCTGTTAGCCCTTACTGTGAGTACGAACACTAAAGATACTGGCCGCTGCACTGTTGTGGAGCAATTGAAATCTGTTATAGTCATCCCTTAACAGAGTGGTCAGTAGTTGTTAAATGTATTTTTACTATCACTGTCAATCCTAGCACTCTAAAGCAGATGATGAGCATAGAGCCTAAAAGCGAGCCAACATTAATTTACAGTTTCTCCTCCATCTGTTTCTATTCTACTATAACATCTTCTGCAAGACACTACATATTTTGAGATAGACGCAATGGCTGGTGTAGGGAGAGTGCAACATTTGGCTGTATGAGACTGGGTGTCGTGGTTTAAGCTTCTCAGCCACAAACAGTTTTGCTCACTCACTCACTTCCCCCTCTTTCTTCCCTCCGCTCCTGGAGGGATGGGAAGGAGAATCAAAAGAATGCAACTCCCACAGGTTGAGATAAGAACAGTCCGGCAACTAAAGTATAACACAAACCACCACTGCTACCACCAATAATAATAATGACAAGAGAAAAATACAAGGGAAGAGTTTTTTCTTCCCCCCCACTCCGTAAGGGGGGGGGGGGAAGAAGAATCGAAAGAACGCAACTCCCACGGGTCGAGACAAGAACAGCCCAGCAATCAAGGTACAACACAAACCACCGCTACCACCACCGATAATAACAATAACGAGAGAAATACGAGGGAAGAGGACAGAACTGCTCACCACTCGACGACCGAGCTGTGAACTAAAACCCACTCCTCTTCCGGGTTCCGGCCCCCCAGTTCTTTTTCCTCCTGGACATGACGTGCTGTGGCATGGAATAACCTCCTTGGTCAGTTTGGATCAGGTGTCCTGCCTCTGCTTCCCCCCGGCCTCCACCCTTCCCTGGCAGAGCATGAGACTCAGCAAGTCCCTGGCCAGCCCAAACATCATCAAGCAGTAACCGAAAACACTGGTGTTATCAGCACTGTTCCCCGGCTCAAACTCAAAAACACAGCGCTGCAGCAGCTACCAAGAAGGGAAAAAAGAAAAAATGACTGCTACTGCTGAACCCAGGACACTGGGTCACCAAGGCGTAACCATTACTATCATTGTAGAACAGAACCATACCAGGGAGAAGGTGTCTGAAAGAGGTTTAGATATACCAGGAAGAATTGAGGACCTTGGACTATTGTAAGAAATACAAGAAAAAGGAGATATGATTGTCGCCTGGGAAAAACCTTTTCCTTTCTCATTCTTGAAAGAAGCAGATAGACACCACAACATAATTGAAACAAGTTTGGACAGAAGAAATGTCAGCAGTATCACCACAGTGTGGACATGAGAGTTACAGGACGCTGCCTCCAAATGCATGGGATCTTCCAGTAAATAAGCTGCTCCTTTCTGTGCAATTTGGATAGGGCTTTCCAACATGGCCAATCCACTTTTTGAAGAGAATCTGGTATTCCTGTATCCTGTATCCTAGAACAATTCAGAGGCAGTAGAGGATACTATGTCTTCTGCCCCCTCATTTGTTATAATTAATATAACTGTATAACTTCATCCGTGAGGGACGAAATAAGTAACATATTACTACAAAGGAGAAAGCAGAAGAGCAATGTCAGAGTTGACTTTCTGTGGAGAGAGCAAAAAATTTCTTATTGCTAAAAATGGAAGAGTGTTTCAATAATAGCATATTTTTACGCTGAGGTATCATTTTTTGTCATTGTGCTCTATAGGTTGTCTGCAAATCTTTGGTGTGCTAAAACTCCACAAAGTTAGTCCATCTCAAAAAAATATACAGAAAATACAGAATAAGGAGACTGCTGCTTCTTGGCTTTTAAAGAGAACAGAATAACAATTGTTGTGGTCTAAGCCCCTTATGCATTTCATTCACTCACTCCCACCTCTTTCTTCCCCCAGTCCCAGGCAGATGGGGAGGAGAATCGAAAGAATGCAACTCCCACAGGTTGAGATAAGAACAGCTTAGTAACTAAGGTATAACACAAATCACTACTGCTACCACCAATAATAATAATGACAAGGCAAATACAAGGAAAGAGAATACAACTGCTCACCACCCAATACCAAGCCCGACCCACCAGCGAGCCCCCACCTTTCCAGATCTCTGCCCTCTGCTTTTTCATCCTGGGCATGACGTGCTGTGGTATGGAATACCCCTTTGCTCAGTTTGGGTGAGGTGTCCTGTTTCTCCTTCCTCCTGGCTTCCCCTCCTCCCTGGCAGAGCATGAGACTCAGAAAGTCCTTGGTCAGACCAAAACATTACCAAGCAGTAACTGAAAACACTGGTGTTATGAGCACTGTTCCCAGGCTGAAAGTCAAAAACGCAGCGCTGCACCAGCTACTACGAAGGAGAAAAATGACTGCTACTGCTGAACTCATGACACAAAGTTTTTAAACTCAGTGATCCTAGACATTGTCACTTGGCACCAAACTATACATAAAATGCGTTTGAGTTAGTAGAACCTTTTAAAAATGCGTATATTTAACACCAGCAACAGAAGAATTGAATGAGAAATAACTGCAACACTGAGATTGCTTTTTAAAATTTTATTTTAAGATAGGGAAAGAGTTTAAACAGCAATATATGAGTAAGAAAGAAGATTAAAAGATGGATAGATGAACCACAGCACAGATGAAAAGTTTCGGATTTAGTATTTCCGTTAACCTAAAAACCCCTCATTCCAGTAGTTCAGAAAAACAAATATTTTTTGTTAGGGTTGTTTTTTGTTTTGCTTTGTTTTTTGTTTTTTTTTTTTTTTTTTTTTTGTTTGTTTGTTGGTTGGTTTGGGTTTTTTTTTCTCTCATCTGTAAGGATATATCAGAGAAATTATCCTAAGCAGTGTAGTGTATAATATATTGGCTCTCAACTGCACAGTACAACCTAGTGTATTCCCTCTAAAAGCAACACCTGTGCCTGCCTGAAACAGTGCTAACAGAGTAAAAAATAATCTAACCTACATGGATGAGGTAGTCTCAGGACCCCAAATGTGTTGAGGTCTTATCTAACAAAAGAAATGAAAACTGCATAAGGAATTCTGGAAAGACAATCTGATTCTGTCAGGAGTGCATAGTATGAGGAAAAGGTGACACAGCAGTTGACACAGTACTGAAAAAAACTGGAAAAATGCTGCAATATGATAATCACTTTGAATATGCAATTGAACTACTTATTCTAACCTTGTCCTCTTTCATGTTAATTCTTTTGGAAATCCTTAAACAAAACATCACTTTGTGAGGTTAGATAAACAGTCCTCTAATATTAAGTGTACACTACTGTTTACTAGAGTGGACCAGTTGCTTAGCTTAGAATTGTAAATATATTATTATATCATCAATAAAACGACATTCAAAATTTCAACTATTTTCAGCTTTTGTTTCCATTTGTGGACTTAAAACGCAAAGAAACATTGCAACCCGTAAGCTGGGAGCCAAACATTAAAATGTAAAAACAATGTTTTCCTGTTGTTGTTATTTGCATCATGTAATCCACACATTCCTACCAAAATCAGCACATCATTAAAAGAAGTAATCTGCAGGTATTTCTTCAATCTGTTAACATTTCGGCTTGATACATCAAGTAGAGGGATGGTTATTCAAAGATGGGGTCAATTAATAAAGAAATAAAAATTTCTCTAAGTTTAAAGTTTCACTATTGGTAAGTAGTGCATGTTAACTGCTGAACTGTCTAGGTAGCTTGCAAGCAGGTATGAATCACACTGATGTAGAAAAGGGAAAGTAATGGCTCACTGTGGATAAGGTAAAGGATAATTTAATCTACTTTATGGAAGGTTTTAGTTAGAACTTCCAGTGCCTGGCTGGAAGGACTGCTAACTTGTGTAGACAACTGTGTGAGGAATCACAAGGGCAGGATGCTTTTTAAGAACAGATTAGACAAATCAGACAGGAATTTATACCAAATGCTTTCGAATGAAGACAAAGAATTATTACAATCACTCAAAGATCAGATGATGAATCAGCCTTCACCTGGCATGCATTACACAAGTTTGATAATGTCGGTACATGGAATATGCGTGAAGAAGATCTACTGGGAAGATTCACACTGTGAATAGAATATATCTTTTAAGACAGGACAGGTTGTCCTGTGCTCAGCAGGACCACATCCCTCCGCGAGTGGGGGAAAGAAAAAGGAGGGGAGTAAGCAAACAGCTGCATGATTCTGAGTTACCAGCTGGGCTTAAACTATGGCGCAGGTATACATCTTTCTGACTGGAGAAGAAAGAGTGTAGGGGGAATCTTAGCAATGTGTATAAATATTTAAAAGGAGAGAGTAAAAAGATGGAGTTAGGCTGCTTTCAGTGGTGTTTAGTAACAGGATAAGAGGCAATAGGCAAGAGGCAGTAGGCATAAATTGAAACACAGGAGAAGTGCCATCTGAACATAAGGAAACACTTTTTTACTGTGAGGATGACTGAGTACTGGCACAGAGAACTTGAGGAGCCTCCATCCTTGGAGATATTAAAAAACCATCTGGAAATGATCCTGGATAAGTTGGTCGAGGTGGCCCTGTTTGAGCAGAGGGCTTGGACAAGATGACCTCAGAGGCCTCTTCCAACCCCAATCATTCTGTGATTCTGTGATACATATCTAGGATAAAAAGGAACTATTTAAATTAAAGAATTAAATATGAATATTATTATAAGGTCAAGCAGATGGTTGTAAGAAAATGCAGACTGAAAACAGCTGTCAGCAACAAAAAATGTTAAGTTCTGGAATGATCTCCCAGACTGGGCACCATAAGCAAACAATCTACATAAATTTAAAAGAGTTTAACAAGCTTACAAAAGAAACTATATTAAAAAGGAGTATTCTTTGGATTAGAAAATAAGATATCCAATATATCAGCATCATCAAAGGAATCTGTTGGTTTTAGCCCTACTTACACTGCATTAAACCATTATTTGGGATTTTTACTAATCATGAATAGAGGTCAGAAAATACTTTATTTCTTCTACATAGTTTTCCTTGTATCTCTCACCTTTTTCTGACATCTTCACAGAAGTTTTCACAGATGAAAAAAGAATATATGAACAGGTGTATGACTATTTCTGATAGCATTTACCTTTCTGAAGTCTCTAATTTTCTCTCCCATTAATATACTCAAGTTAAAATATTTATGTGGGGTAATTTTTTGCCTTCCAGCAAGATTGACAGGGTACAATAGACTATTTTGATTCTATGATTCTATGATCTATTGTGTATTGTTGGATATGGTTTACTTTAGAACCAAGACTGCTCAGGATTCTTTCACATTTTTCTGGCATTTTTGAGTTTGGTCTTGTACTATAGTTCTTAATATTGCTAAAGGATCATAGGTAGAATTTGATGGTCTGCAGTGTATCACATAGCTATGAACAACATAATGAGCACCTATTTTGTGTTGGCTCCAATGATAAAGTCCAGTGACAGCCCTTTTCTCTCCCAGTCTTATGTTCCAAGGAACAGCTGCCACTTCAGTTATGGGGAGTGGACTACATGGCCTCTGTTAATCATCTCCAGCCTTAGTTTCTATGACTTATAAGGACATAAATGAATTTCAGCATAAACAAATTTTGGTCTTTTTTCTAAAGATTACTGCTTTGTGTTCTTCTCTTACATTTCCTTGACAATTAAAAATCTGTAAGAATCCTTCATTACTGGAATACTATGGCTTGCACTAAATGGGAGGTGTTCATTAAAAAAGAAGTATCTGTGTCCAGTCTTGAAACTCATATACAAGTTTCTGTTGCTCCAGACCCTACTGACATTACAGCACCACACTATTTTTTATTTCTTCCTCATAAAGGCTATGTAGCTTATAGTAGGAAAAAAAAACAAAAAACAAAAAAACAAAAAAACAAACAAACAAACAAACAAAAAACCACACACACACAAAAAAAAACCCACAAACACAAAATACAGTTATGTCTAGGTAAGTGAAATATTGAGCAATCAACATTAAAATAGTGCAATATACTTTTACCTCTCAACTCTGCTGCTGTAAAGAGTACTTGATTCATCCACAAGTGTTATTCAGTTAACCAATTTTAAAGAAATGTTTTTAACTACCAGATTTAGCTGTATTTGTCAGAAGATTGTTTTATAATCAGATTACAGGCACCATACTGACTCTTATAGTTGTATAAATTTTCTGATTTTGAGTAACACAAAACTTACTTTGTATCTATGATGAACCAAAGTACAGTACTCAATTTTAAATGAGACCTATGTCATATAATCATTAAATATAAGCCTTTAATGTTATCCAGGAAGTCGCACAATTTAGTGCTCAACACTATGTCTGCAAAATGCTATCATCTAATGAATATAAAGCCAATATTGACTTACAGCTCGTTGAGCTCATTGGTATTTGTCCATGGGTCATTGACAGTAAAACAATTTACATCTACTGTAATTGTGTTTGGATATATATTTATATTCAACAGTTTATTGTTACAATTACATGGAAGATTTAAAATTATACTGACTTTTAAGCAGCCTGTGTTAAGGAAATTCATTTAAAAATAAAGTGGTAGCCTCACTGGAATGTTACAGCAGGAATCTGGTATCACATACTGCACTGCTCCACAAAAAAGAAATCCATCTCTTAATCAATACTATATTTAATGACTAAAAAAGTATTAAAACTGAATGAACAGCTGTTGAAAATGGTGAATGATGGAGCACATTTTATGAGGTAGGCCTCTCATATGTTTTAAAGCAACCTAACAGAAGCTTGAAGTCTACTGGTTCTCAGTGTTTTTTAAATGCCTTTTATAAGCCAAATTAATGCACTGGAATAGGAGGATTTGTATGTACATCAGTGCTATATTTCTAGTTTCAAAAGACATTTGTGTAAAAAAAGCCTTAAAATATTAGCCATTTGATAGAATTTTATATCACCACATATAGTAAAGCTATTAGTTATCATACAATTATACACAAAACTTACCCCTAAATTCAATAAGGTACAGAAACAGACAAAGGCTATCTTCAAAGACTAATTCGGATAAAGTGCAATAGCCTTAGGAAGTGAAAATCATTTACGTGTGTAGAAAGAAATTATAAGGTCATTTCAGCTGTGAAAATCATTTTTTCTTCAGTTTCACCATCTATTTCACGAATCAATAATGATCTGCTTTCCTGATACAGGTAAGTCTAGTCCATCAACTGCTAAATCACAGCCTGAAAAATACTTGAATCTCAAAAGCTCTGTTTTCAAACTTTGGAGGGCTAACAAAAGATACAGCTCGATCAGTGAGAAGCTTCACTTTGCTACAATAAAGAGACTCAGTACTAATGGACTGACTCAAATGATTGACCCAGTACAAATAGAATTGGAAGTAGAAACTTGTCCATTCGATTTATTTACACAAAAATGACTGTTATTTACAGAACTGCCTCACAATTCTTACCACAGAATTAAGACAGAGAATTTTGGCGTTTTAAATAAAGACAAAATTGCTCTTCCTCTCTCTAGCTGAATAAAATTCTTGGGAAAGTTGTATTTCCTCATAATTAACAAATGTGGGACCAACACATTCAACTCTCCTAAATTTAGTTGCTCCACTTAGATATTTGAAGTAAAATCCCTAGTCTTAGTTGGGATGAATCAAAGTTTGGTAGGCATATTTAGTTATATCTGGAAAGAGAATGCAGATAAGTTTTACTTTCTTCTGTCTGTGCTTGAACAATTTTTATGTGCAAACTTACATAATGCATAATACTTCAATATAAATTGAATGCATATGTACTACCAAGTCCTTTTTCACCTCCTTTTCTTGAGTCAAGATGATCAAGAACAGTTTTCATGCAAATTACATGAAAAACTGTGAAAGCTGAAACTACAATGTATCCTAAACAAAAGTGTTTTTCTAGTCCTGCAATCATCCATCCTGAATAAAAATGGCAATATAGTTTTTCAAAATTTCAAAGCCTTAAGATTTCTTGCTCATTTGAATTTTCTTGTATGTGTCTCCATTCCAGTTTAAAAGCATAGTCCCATTGTACAGGGACAATAGGCTTTGTATCAGTCAGTCCCACCCAGATGGTTCCATAAAACTAATGCTGTGACTGAATACTGAGCCATCTTCCCTCCAGTTCATCATTTATTTTCAATCCCACACCTGGCTGTTTACAAGCAGATATCTAACTGAGGGGCAGCGTTGCACCATTATTATATCTCCTAGTAGGAAGTTTAAGCACCTCATTAAAGCTGTCTCCCCACAGACTGCGTAGCAGTCCAAAAAAAGGATTATGACCAGCCTCCAAAGTTTGGGGTTTTTAAAAATAAAAATCTGTTTCTTGCTCCTTCTGAGCTTATAGATGAAAGTAATATCAGCATTCTTCACAGTAGCCCTATTTTCAAAGAATTATTCTTACAGAGAAAATTCTCCTCTAAGCTAAAACTTTTCTCACAGGTTTCCAGTCCAGATACAAAATTATTCTTTAAAATCTAAACTATCACTACATATTAGAAGTGAGACTATTCATAGAATCATAGAATCATAGAATAGTTAGGGTTGGAAAGGACCTTAAGATCATCTAGTTCCAACCCCCCTGCCATGGACAGGGACAGCTCCCACTGAACCATGCCACCCAAGGTTCTGTCCAACCTGGCCTTGAACTCCACCAGGGATGGTGCATTCACAACTTCCCTGGGTAACCAATTCCAGTATTGCTGCTTTACTTTTAATTCTCAAAATCCATGTTGCAGAAGAAAATAGTTGTTTCAATAAACTCTATACATTTGAATCCTCATTTTGTGCTCTTGCATTTTCAGTAATATAAAATCAGTTGTAACAATGATAAGGTGTATTTGGCATAGTAAGTACACATCACTGATAACTAGGTAAGAATTCTTTTCTCTTGTCCTCATGTATTGCTTCTGCTGATTTTAATAAAAGTTTATTTGATCAAAAAACAGATCATACTTTAGAACAAAATACAATTCCTGCTACTAACAGAATGCCTTTGTTTTGTGACTGAACATATTATGGAATCATAGAATGAGCTAGGTTGGAAAAGACCTTTGAGATCATCAAGTCCAGCTATTATTACCCTAGGACTGCCAAGACCATCACTAAACCAAATCACTGAGGGCCTCATCTACACAGTTTTTTAAACACTTCCAGGGACAGTGATTCCACCACTTCCCCATTTCAATACCTGATTACCTTCTGTGTGAAAATTTTTTTCCTAATATCCAATCCACACCTCCCCTGGTGCAGCTTAAGGCTGTTACCTCTTATCCTACTGCCTGTTACTTGGGAGCAGAGACCCATCTCCACCTCACCACAACCTCCTTTCATGCAGTTGCAGAGAGCGCTAAGGTCCCACCTTGGGCTTTCTCCAGGCTACATAACCCCAGTTCCCTCAGCCATTCCTCATCAGACTTGTTCTCCAGACCCTTCACCATCTTTGTTGCCCTTCTCTGTACCTTCTCCAGCACCTCAATGTCTTTCTTGTAGCAAAGGGCCCAAAACTGAACATAATTCAAGGTGCGGCCTCAACAGCTCCCAGTAGGGGGGAATGATCATTGCCCTGGCCCTGCTGACCACACTGTTGCTGATACAGGCCAGGATGCTGTTGGCCTTCTTGGCTGCCTGGGCACAAGCTGGCTCATGTTCAGCCCTGACAATCAGCACCCCTGGGTTGTTTTCCACCAAGCAGCTTTCCAGCCACTCTTTCCCAAGCTTGTAGCGCTGCGTGGGGCTATCGTGAACCAAGTGCAGGACCCAGTGCTTTGCCTTGTTGTAACATCTCACTGTTCTCCAAATTGCCACCATATTCATGATTTTCTCTGTGTGAAATGACTGACAGTCTCCCTACGACATTGTCCAATGCTATAATTTACTTATTGTTTTTCATTTTGAATTTAATATGATTTGTAGTAAGACATAGAACCAGCCCAATGCAATTAAAGGAATTTTATGGTTAAAATAGTCTAAGGATTTGGTTTTACTTTTTTTTTTTTTAATCCAAGTGAAAGAAAATATTATCTAAAAAATGTAATACAGCTTACATAACTTATGAGGAGTGATGTGGAATTCTTATATTTTGACCTCTTCAAAAACGAGGAAAATTGGGTAAAAAATGTAATACAGCTTGCATAACTTATGAGGAGTGATGTGGAATTCTTATATTTTGACCTCTTCAAAAATAAGGAAAATTCATTAATGCATTTCATACCTACAGAGATTGACACAAAGTAAAGTGACTCATATGGAAAATGTACTCTAAAAATAGAATTCACACTCTCACTCCTACTCACTGTATCACAAGGGCTTGTGCTAAATTATGTCAATATCCTGTCAGCAAGACTGTTTTAAGATTATTCAAATGGTAAAGATAAATACCTTTAATTTATGATAGGCAACTAACTTTTGAATCATAAATCAACAGAAAAGAAGTGCAGGCATGTTTGCACCACAAGAAGGGTACAAGATCCTGTAAAACCACTAAACAGGGGTTTTTTACACTGACTTCAGTGCACAAAAATGATGCATTATGGTAAAATATGGCAGTGGAGCATCTGAGATAAAGATTTTCTGAGTGTTTCTTAGGACATGGATTTGCACGGGTAGAGTGACTACTGACACAGCAGCCTAACAGCTGAGGTTCCTCTCCCATATATCCTTTTGATTGTACTTTCTAATTACAGAGGGGCTTTATTTGGCTTATATGAGGATTTGCACTAACCAACAACAGTTTTCTGACCTGTTGCTAGTTTATTTTCTTAAGTTAGGAATAATTTGCTAAAGTATGCTTTTAAAACCTCAAATATAGGATGTGTGCAAACTCTTCAGATAGGCTATTTTAAAACCTGAAAGGATGCACTGTCTTCTGCAATGTTTCCTTATAATCAGTCTACTCTTTTCTTTATTCAGTATTATCCAGCTTAATCCTACATGATCTCCTGTTCTTCCTACTGTTATGTTTATACCCTTCAACTGTATGCCAGTCTTGCTTCATTGATTATGCTAAGGTTTCATAGTGCAGGTGTTGTGATAATATAAAATTACCCCCTATTCTGAAAAGCCTCTGTGAATAAGTAACTGCAGGGCACAATAAAAATATTAATGGATTATTTCTTACAACGTTCTAGGCGGTCGGTCAATAAATATCATTATCATTTTATCAAAAGAGAAGCTAAGACACAGGGTGCCAGATATTTGTTGAGTTCCCTGAACAGAATTTTTCATAACTTTGGATGGTGTGAAGAAGACCAGAATCTGCCCCAGGATCTCCAGTTACTGACTCAAAGCAGTCAATGACATAGGTAAGTTGAGAATACTTAATTCTGCAGCTAATTCACAGTCCATTTTACCGTGCTGTCACTAAAATGACTCACCAACAAGAAAGCAATTTAAAAGAGTAAGAAGAAATGGAAACAGGAGACAACAGCAACAAATATTTTATATTTTCAAAAGTAGTCTTTGTCAGGATATTTATAGACCCTTCCAAAAAAATCTAAGATTTCTAAAATCGAGCATGTGAAGGGGTTTTGTTTGTTTGTTTTCTTTTTCTGTTCTTTTATAGTCTCATTGCACTATGGAGAGTATAGCGAATGTACTTTAAATGATCTTTGGTTATTTGAAGTATCTTATGAACTGACTCAAAGCAATTAAAGAGAGTAAGCAGCATACTTAGAGCTACATAACCTGTTTATTTGATTTTGTTACGTTTTTGATCAAGGTTAAGAGGACAAGCACATCTCCCTTGAAGAATAACCAGGTGACTAGCTGTGTCAAGTCAATGTAGACCAAAAGCATGCATATAGACAATGTTGGGAGAGAGCATTAAATTCAAGAATCTCCAGGCTGCTCTTTTCAAAGCAGAATGGAGTTATTCATTTGTCCGCGAAGTAAGGAGTTTTTGCACAATACTGCGTCATTATAAGTCTTCATAAAACTATTTTGTAGAGTTTAAAAATGAAATTTTATGTGCAAAGAGGTATTGAGATAAATCAAAAGGTGAGAGAAAGAAATAAGCATGATCTTAAACTATTACTAATATTTTTATTTGCGTTAGTGTCTCTACTATTAGTACAGGAGTAATTGCAGAGCCTAACAAATTGTGCTACCTTAATGTGCTACACTTGTAAAGTATGAGACAAAAATATGTAGAACATTGGTGCATTTTATGTCTGAATTAAAAGCATCTGCTTGGAAATACAAGAAAAACAAAGGAAAATACTAGTAATGACACATTAAATCCAGCAATCTTTACCTCAAAGTCCTTATTGAATCAAAATTTTTATCTAATCTATAAGCAACACACTGGACACAATTACTTTGTCATTCTATGAGCCTGACTGATGACTGTTGAAGTCTCTAATGGTGACAGAATTACTATATTATTGAATTATTTCCTCTAAATTAGGGCTGATGCAGGTACATATTGAAATTTTTTTGCCAGTCTAAACTAGAAGAAAGGCCTTGACAATAGCACAAATTACTTTTCTGGACATTTTTAACCAGATAGAAACAAATACTCCTCCTCAGAAATTATAATTCTTTCAATTACACAATTTACTCTCATTATGAGTCTTGCACCAAGAAAGTCAAGAATAAAGAGCATGTTTTTTCCACTCAAGTATGTATTTTCTTTTACAATCTCCTGTAATATAAAATACGTATTATGAAAGACAAGGATTGTTGCTAGAAACCACATAAATTGAGGATGTACTCAACTGTGAAGACTCAGCAGCCCACACACAGTTGTCTAATGCTGTTTGAGATTCCTAAGGTACTGTGCCTGGACTTATGTCCTGCTTTCAAGTCACGTTTATTAGCCTTCCTGATGTAGGAATCTCAAATGCCACTTAATATTGACATTTAGATAAATGTATCAATCAGTCAAGCTTGTTCTGAAGCCTGTACAAAAATTCCTGGCATGAGTTTTAAGCTAGATGTCATTTGTGTATGTTTAGTAACTCACCATGACCTCAGTGGCCAGTAAGTCGAGGGAGGTGATCCTTCATGCTTACTCAACACACACGTGTAGTGCTGGGTCCAGGTCTGGACTTCCCAATGCAAAAGAGACATGGACATACTGGAGTTAGCCCAGCAAAAGAGCGCAAAAATGATGAAGGAGCTGAAGCATCTGTAATATGGGGACAGGCTGAGTAAGCTGGTACTGTTAGGCCTGGAGAATCATAAAATCATTTAGGCTGGAAAAGACCTTTAAGATAATCAAGTCCAACTATCAACCTGGCACTGCCAAGGCTACCACTAAAACATGTCACTAAGAGCCACATCTACACCTCTTCTAAATACCTTTAGGGATGGTGACTTAACCACTGCCCCAAGCAGCCTGCTCCAGGGATAAACAACCCTTCCTGTGAATATCGTTTTCCTGACATCCAATCTAAATCTCTTCTGGCACAATTTGAGGCTGTTGCCTCTTGTCATATCACTTGAAAAAAAACCCTGGTAAGTATTCATAAACTAAGCCTATCCTTAGAAATGTTTTCAAAATCACAATAGAGGTATTGACTAAAATGATCATATGTAAAGAAAGTAAAATGTGCTTCTGAATGCCCAAGGAAAAATTTCCGGTTCAGCTCCCTATGAAGTCAGAGTAACTCAATTGACAGTAGATCAGAATTTGGCACTTAGCTTGGGGTTTTTCAACACCCAATGGCATTTTTTATTTTTATTTTTAATTAACATTCTGATGAAAAAATTGATTCAAGAAAATAATTATTTTGCTTGATTTTTTGCCATCTGAGTCTGCCATTTGACAATGGCTCACCATATTCATCACAAGGGGTCAAGCATGGGTAATGAAGCAGTTACGAGCTCACTGGCAACTACTGTGCCAGCATAGTTAGTGAAATGTAGTCCAATCCTCTGATTACAGTTGTCTGTATTAGGGCACTGAATTTGTTCAGAGCCTCTGCCTTAGCTGCACCATTATTGTTCTCAATACTGCTACAATACTACTACAAATGTTTTTCCTCAAATCAAACTATGAAGCCTTGTTCTGTTCACATGTCAAAAGAAAGTCTTTTCCTCAAAAAGCATACCAATAAAGACAAAAGACAGAATGAAAAATAGTTGGTCTATTCATGGGATACTGACTCATATTCAGCTTCAACTTCTATCATTTCAGAATCACGTAATCTTTTAATAATCAAAATCGTTTGCAAATTATTTACTCTTATCTTCCTTATTTTAATTAAATCAGAATTTAATTAAAAGAAACTTTAATCCTGCAGAAATATTAAGCAGGGAAAGATTGTTCAGCCTGGAGAAGAGAAGGCTGCGTGGAGACCTCATAGCAGCCTTCCAATACCTGAAGGGGGCCTATAGGGATGCTGGGGAGGGACTCTTCATTAGGGACTGTGGTGAGAGGACAAGGGGTAATGGGTTTAAACTTAAACAGGGGAGGTTTAGATTGGATCTGAGGAAGAAATTCTTTACTGTGAGGGTGGTGGGGCCCTGGAATGGGTTGCCCAGGGAAGTTGTGAATGCTTCATCCCTGGTGGCGTTCAAGGTGGGGTTGGACATAGCCTTGGATGGCATGGTTTAGTGGGAGGTGTCCCTGGCCATGGCAGGGGGGTTGGAACTCGATGATCTTGAGGTCCTTTCCAACCCTTACTATTCTATGATTCTATGATTCGATGATCTAGCCTGAACTTCTCCTGTTTAAGTTTGAACCCATTACCCCTTGTCCTATCACTGCATTCCTGGATGAAAAGTTCCTCTCCAGCATCCTTGTATGTCCGCTTTGGATACTGGAAGGCTATGAGGTCTTTCCATGCAACCTTCTCCAGGCTTAACAGCCCCAGTATATATATATACATATATGTCAGAAGTCAGGAATATATATATACATTGAAGTCAGAAGTCAGGAATTGACACAAAAAGTATTTTGAAGGGCATGCAGGCGAGCTCTCAAGGGCAACAGAAGACCTTAATTTGCAAAGTAGCTATGAAAGTTGTTCAGCGTGGGTCTGAGACATCCTTATGATTCTGAGGGCCCAAATATACACTGGTACTATACCTGATTCATGCCACACTTTGAATATTTTCACATTAATCTCTGTGTGAAAGAAAGTAGATCTAGATATCCTCAGTAATTTATTAGTATAATTTTAAATCATAGAATCATAGAATAGTTAGGGTTGGAAAGGACCTCAAGATCATCGAGTTCCAACCCCCCTGCCATGGGCAGGGACACCTCACACTAAACCATGCCATCCAAGGCTCTGTCCAACCTGGCCTTGAACACTGCCAACGATGGAGCATTCACAACTTCCCTGGGCAACCCATTCCAGTGCCTCACCACCCTTACGGTAAAGAATTTCTTCCTCATATCCAATCTAAACTTCCCCTGTTTAAGTTTGAACCCATTACCCCTTGTCCCTCATGAAGAGTCCCTCCCCAGAATCCCTATAAACCCCCTTCAAGTACTACCTGATTACTCCATTCCTAACCAGCCTGGAAGGTCCTAGGCACTTGACCAGCTAAGTGTTGCTGATGATCACAGAGCAGGGAAGTGTAACAGCACACAGGGCACCCTCTATAAAATCAAGCAGTTACCAGTCCCAAGTGGAGAACTTGGGTGCTTGGATGCAGTCTTGAGCGTAGCAATCAGCAGAGGGCAGGTTAGCAGAACTGCAGACTTGGACTTCCAGAAGTCAGACTTTGGCCTGTTTAGGAGACTGCTTGACAGAGTCCCTTGGGGGGCAGTCCTAAAGGGCAAAGGACTCCAGGAAAGCTGAGCATTCTTGGAGAAGGAAATCTTAAAGGTGCAGAGGCAGGCTATCCCAATAGCCTGTTGCCATAAATGATAATAAAAAATGTTGCTTTGAATACATCATCAACAAAAAGAGGGTTAAAGAGAATCTCCATCCTGTATTGGGGGGGGGGGGGTAGTGGAACCTAGTGACAAAGGATGAGAAAAAGGCTGAGGTACTTAATATCTTCTTTGCCTCAATTTTTAATAGTAAGACCAGTTTTTCTCTGTATACACAGGCCCCTGACAGAGACAGAGAGCAAGAAGCCCCTATAATCCAAGGGGAAACAGCTAGTGACCTGCTACATCACTTAGACACACACAAGACTTATGGGGCCAGGTGGGATCCATTGAAGGCTACTGAGGGAGCTGGCAGAAGTGCTCACTGAGCCACTTTCCAGCTTTTACCAGCAATTCTGGCTAATCAAGGAGGTCCCAGCTGACTAGAGGTGAGCAAGTGTGATGCCCATCTACAAGAAGAGCCATAAGGAGGATCCAGAAAACT
Source organism: Amazona ochrocephala (assembly GCA_039720435.1). Lineage (NCBI taxonomy): Eukaryota > Metazoa > Chordata > Aves > Psittaciformes > Psittacidae > Amazona > Amazona ochrocephala. Next base: position 44,957,951 of record CM077878.1, read on the forward strand.
ACCAGCCTGTCACTCTGACCTCAGTGCTGGGAAAAATTGTGGAGCAGATCATCTTTAACTTCATCATATGGCATGGACAGGACAACCAGGCGATCAGGCACAGACAGCACAGGTTTATGAAAAACAAGTCCTGCTTGACTAACCTGATCTCCTTCTATGACAAGATGACCTGCTTAATGGATGAGGGACAGACTGTGGATGTTGTTTATGTAGACTTTAGCAAACCTTTGACACCATTTCCCACAACGTTCTCCTGGAGAAACTAGCTGCTCATAACTTGGACAGGTGTGTTCTTTGCTGGGTAAAACAATGGCCAGATGACTGAACCCAAGCAGTAGTGGCGAATGTAGCTAACTCCAGTTAGCAGCAAGTCATAAGTGGGGTTCCCAGGGCTCAGTACTGGGGCTAGCTCTGTTCAATATCATTATCAATGATCTGGACAAGAGGACTGAATGCAGATGACACCAAGACAGGTGGAAGTGTTGATCTGCTTGAAGGTAGGACGGCTCTAGAGAGGGATCTGGGCAGGATGGATCACTGGGCCAAGGCCAATTGCATGAGGTTCAACAAGGCTGAGTGCTGGGTCTGCAGAACTATCTGTAGTTTAAAAGGCAAAGGCACATATTCTAAATAGTGTCTTTAGAAAGTGTGGAATTCCAGGATATATTTTATGCTCTTAAAAGTGATTCTTAAAGAGATATTTGAAATGGTCACAGAGCGATGCATCCCAACTAGAAGGAAGTTTATCAGGAGGGCCAGGAGACCTCCTTGGATGGATAAGGAGCTGCTGAGCAAAATTCAAAGGAAAAAAGAGGCTTATAAAAGGTGGAAGCAAGGTCAGGCGGCCTGGGAAGAATACTGGGATGTTGTCCGGGAAGCTAGGGATCAGGTTAGGAAAGCTAAGGCCCACTTAGAATTAAACTTGGCTAGGGATGTTAAGGATAACAGGAAGGGATTTTATAGGTACATTGCCAATAAAAGACAGGTTAGGGACACTGTGGGCCCTCACCAGAAGTTATCGGGAGAACTGGCTACCCTGGATTTGGAGAAGGCTGAGGTTCTTAATGACTTCTTTGCCTCAGTCTTTACCGGCAAATGCTCTGACCACACCACCCAAGTCTTGGAAGGCAGACGCGGGGACGGTGAGGGTGGGGACTCTGGGCCCACTGTGGGGGAGGATCTTGTTCGGGACCACCTTAGGAACCTGAATGTATACAAGTCCATGGGACCTGATGAAATCCATCCACGGGTCCTGAAGGAGCTGGCAAATGAAGTTGCTAAGCCACTGTCCATCATCTTTGAAAAATCATGGCAGTCAGGTGAAGTTCCTGATGACTGGAAAAAGGGAAATATAACCCCCATTTTTAAGAAGGGGAAAATGGATGACCCAGGGAATTACAGACCAGTCAGTCTCACCTCTGTGCCTGGCAAAATCTTGGAGCGGATTCTCCTGGAAGGCATGCTAAGGCACATGAAAACCAACAAGGTGCTTGGTGACAGCCAGCATGGCTTCACTAAGGGGAAATCCTGCCTGACCAATCTCGTGACCTTCTATGAAGGGGCTACGGAACTGATGGACAGGGGCAGAGCAGTTGATGTCATCTACCTGGACTTGTGTAAAGCCTTTGACACTGTCTCACATGACATCCTTCTCTCTAAGTTGGAGAGAAATCAATTTGATAGGTGGACCACTCGGTGGATAAAGAACTGGCTGGATGGCCGCACGCAAAGAGTAGTGCTCAGTGGCTCAATGTCCAGCTGGAGACCAGTAACGAGTGGTGTCCCCCAGGGATCGGTGTTGGGACCAGTCTTGTTCAACATCTTTGTGGGTGACATGGACAGTGGAATTGAGTGTGCCCTCAGCAAGTTTGCCGATGACACCAAGCTGTGTGGTTTGGTTGATAAGTTGGAGGGAAGAAATGCCATCCAGAGGGACCTTGACACGCTTGTGGGGTGGGCTGATGCCAACCTAATGAAGTTTAACCATGACAAGTGCAAGGTCCTCCATCTGTGTTGAAGCAATGCCAGGCACAGCTACAGATTGGGCGGGGAGGAGATTCAGAGCAGTCCTGCGGAGAAGGACTTGGGGGTGCTAGCTGATGAGAAAATGAACATGAGCCATCAGTGTGCGCTTGCAGCCCAGAAGGCCAACCGTATCCTGGGCTGCATCAAAAGGAGTGTGACCAGCAGGTCGAGGGAGGTGCTCCTGCCCCTTTACTCTGCTCTCGTGAGACCTCACTTGGAGTATTGTGTGCATTTCTGGTGTCCTCAACATAAAAAGGACATGGAACTGTTAGAACAAGTGCAGAGGAGGGCCACGAGGATGATCAGGGGACTGGAGCACCTCTCGTATGAAGATAGGCTGAGAAAATTTGGGCTGTTCAGCCTGGAGAAGAGAAGGCTGCGTGGAGACCTCATAGCAGCCTTCCAGTACCTGAAGGGGGCCTATAGGGATGCTGGGGAGGGACTCTTCATTAGGGACTGTGGTGAGAGGACAAGGGGTAATGGGTTTAAACTTAAACAGGGGAAGTTTAGATTGGATATGAGAAGAAATTCTTTACTGTAAGGGTGGTGAGGCACTGGAATGGGTTGCCCAGGGAGGTTGTGGATGCTTCATCCCTGGCGGTGTTCAAGGTGGGGTTGGACATAGCCTTGGATGGCATGGTTTAGTGGGCGGTGTCCCTGCCCATGGCAGGGGGGTTGGAACTCGATCTTAAGGTCCTTTCTAACCCTTACTATTCTATGATTCTATGATTCTATGACCAACACACTGCAGAAATGGATCCTTATAATCAGTATGTGAACTCTGCTCTTCAAATTTTTAATCTGGAAACATTCATTGCACCTAATGAAACCCAAGCTGATGTTGTTCAAAAACGAAACAGAGAAGTTAAAACAGAGTAATGAATCAGCATTTTCCAGGTGGTCTGTGGTACCTGCACAGGTATTCAGCTTCAGCCTGTTGTTTCAGTGAAGTAACTGAGGCAAACATTTGCCCCAGTGGAAGAGTCTGTTACTGTGACAGTCCACAGTGGGTCGTTATTTGATATTGATCATTACATGATATCAACTCCTGTGTCTCGACCTGTCAACATTGGTTTTGGCTTTGTCCAGGCACATACAGATATTTCCTAATCTAATAATGCTTTCAAGTGAATTTAGCTAAGAATGTGACTCAGATAATAAAAGCTTTTTCTGTTAGATTCAGAGACTCTAGTTTTAATTCCTGCACATGATCCAGCTAGGATCAGTGTTATATTCATAAAAGAACCTCAGAATTAGCATATTGCTCAATAGTGAATATTTTTATGTCTAAAATCTTTGGTAGATGACATATGAAATATTTATAATCACCTGTCATCTTGATTTCAGTGGGCCATCTCACACCAAATAGATCTTGTATTTAGGATCAGCCCCAGGCTGTGTCTGTAAACTTTTGTTATTCATAATCAGTGTCTCACACACAGAAACATTAAGAGGTTTTTCAAGTGTTGTAATGTGTGAAGTAGCATACATTATATTTTAATCTTGTTTCTAAGAATTATAGAATAAAATCAAGGCGAACTTGTAAAGCTAAAATGTAAATAAGCATTGAACAGGTTGCTCAAAGTTATGTAATCTCCATGACTGAAGGCTATTAAGAATAGGTAACACAAACAAGCTTTGGTATAGCTGATTTTACCCTGGGATGAGACCACAGGCCACATGGATTCTTGAAGTCCTTTCAAGTGCTGTTCATTTTGATTTTAACATTGAGAGAACCAAAGAAACACAAAGCACTTCTTGCTTCCCCTGTCAGGGCTGCAAACCTGCAGATTGCAGGGCATCATTTAGGAGAACAGTATCTCATGGTCAGCAAGTTGTCATGAAGAAGCAAGTAACTATCAGAGACATAATCCAGTTGCAGGCTGTTTCCTCCCTAGAGCAGGAAAGAAATAGAAAATTTTTTGCAATTCTGAATCAGAACTAATTCTCTAGCCCAGTCTTGAGCTCTGGTCATATTCTCATTGCTGAAAGAAACTTTAATGTTGCAACCTATCCCCTAGAAAGAGTGTAAGGGGATTAAGAATACATTAAATAATGGTTATATATGGCCTTTAAAGGATGAGAGTAGATATTTGACTACATCTGAAATCAGATTTATTGGAGATGGATGATTAGGAACTAGGATATGTACTGACTGTGTCAGATAGGGTTATCATAAGTTGAAGTGGCTTTTAAAATTGATAGGGCCATGACCAAACAGTATATGTCCAAAAGGGTTAAGGAAGTAAAGAGTGAAATTGAAGAAGCATTAGCAAACACTTTTATATACTTCTGCTCTTCAAAATAGAGCAAGTGAAATCTGAGAGGACTGGAAAGTAGCCAACATAATGACATTATTTTAAAATGGCCTAAGGAGAGAAAAGGGAGGTAAAGACTCACTAACTCATTGGAATTCTCAGAGGATATGGCTGTCAACCTAGACAAAGGAGATATGCACATGACACGCTCTTTCAGAAAATGTTCTGCAAAATACTGCATTGTAGCTACTGTCTTGGTTGTAGTCAAGAAATGAATTGAAATCAGACATATTAAACTGAATGGGTAAACCAGCTATAATAAATGCATACTGAAAATAGAAAACAAAGTTAATGAGCATGGTTTTGACCAAGAAGAATGTTTTAAAAAAATGCGTAAATAGGAAGTGACACAGACTAGCTGCACTTCTCTCTGCACAGAGTCTTCCCAAAGGCAGTTACTTGCTTGAGATTGACTTGTTACTGTAGCTCCTTTCAGGTTTGACATGTTTGTAACACTGTTGTTCTACCCGGTGATGTCAGAGCTCCCTCCATCATGTTGTTCTTCTCCACTTCATTGAAACAGAGAAATTTTCATGTTCATGAAAACATTTTCCTGTCATCACCAGAAAATAATTACTCTTTGTTTGCATGATGGGGGGCTGCAGCATAAAGTTCCCACACTGTCCAGTGAGACTATGAATTAGAAAACCCAATCCTGTATCTATATGCATTCATTCCACGACAACTTCACTGATAATACTAACAATGGAATAATTTTACAGGTGAAGACTATGTCATAGGCTGAGGTCACAAATAAGCATAACAAATAAGCATGTTCCATTGAACTGTTCTCTAGCAAAAGCCTCTGGTAACAAGTCAAGATAGGTTTTGATTAGTAGGAAAATAAAAAAAAGGGCTCTGAGCCTGCTAATTCCCTCAGTCATCCACTCCTACTATGATGGTTACTTTGGTTTCTAGACTGCTTTTAAAGGTGGAAGAAACGAGTGTGATACATCAGAGGGATATATCAAAAGCTTTATACCTAATCTTGGTATCACCAGCCTTGCTTAGCAAATAAACTAGTGATAAAGAAAGGAACTTATTATCTGCTCAATATCTTTCTGCAGCGGTATGCTTGACTCCAACCTAACCTTCATTTCCTGTAAGTCTGCTCAAGTGACAGCCATCAGTGGTGGTGGTAATGGATGAATCTGGGTCACGATGGCTGCATCTGACTCAGTTCATGGGGGACAGGTAACTACACCATAGACAAGGGCTAATATGTACAATGTACATCACCACCTCCAACCATAGTCCTGGTCAAGGTCTGACTCAAGCCAAGTTTCTGCAGACAGTATGCAAACATGACTATGAGTCGATCATCTTACCCCATAAATAGTGGACAGTCTAGGGCCTGTTGAGCTCTCCTGCATGACAGCAGGCTGAGTAGGGATACCTCTCAAGGCTACTCCCCAAGGTTGAGAAAATAAAAATATTTTAGCTGGATTTGTGTTCTGAGATAGCTATCTGTCCTTTATAATGGCAATATCATTTTTGAGGATGGTCAATACTGGTTAGAGAATCATGCTTTTGTGTGGGTCTTCTTTTAACATAACTTTGCATTGTGAATTTTAACATTCTGTTTGTATCAGAAACTATAACAAGGTAAAAAAACACATATAATGTAGATCAATTCCCATTCAAGTGATAAATTATATGTCCTTCTATTCCATTTGAAGAAACTTGTTACTGACACCAGCTTTTCTGATCTGCAAAATCATAGAATCATAGAATAGTTTGTGTAGGAAGGGATCTTAAAGATCATCTAGCTCCAATCCCCCTGCCATGGACAGGGACACCTTCCACTAGATGAGGCTGCTCAAAGCCCCATCCAGCGTGGCCTTGAACACTTCCAGGCAGGGGGTTATCTACTGGGCAACCTGTTCCAGCCTCTTGACACCATCACAACAAAAATTTCTTCCTAATAGCTGACCTAAATCTACCCTCCTTCATTTTAAAGCCATTACCTCTTGTCCTGTCACAACATACCCTTGTAAAAGAAGTACAATCACCTACATGCAAAATAAATGCATGGGTTGAACTTTTAATTTGGCTTGAATCTAACAGTTTTTTGTGGAGCTGTGTACATATTATACACATGCAAGTATAGTTCAATGGTCCTAAAAAGTCCTCTCTACAAAAAAAACCCATCACATGCATGCTTAAGGACTCTGTCTCTTCGAAATTTATTCATGTTACCTATCTTTAACCATCAAGATATTGTGTTGTACTGGACATAGTTGGCAGGTATGAGCAGTGGAGGGGCTGCAGAGCAGCCTCTGTGAAAACAGCTGGCTCCAGACAGACCCAAGCAACACATCGCAGGGCACAGCCCAGCCCCGCAGGCAAGGTGGTGGTGCACTGGGGAAATGCATATAAGAAAGGAAGAAAATACCGCAGAGAGAGAAGGGCAGGAGAAAAGTGTGAGAAATAGCCCTGCAGACACCAAGGTCAGAGGAGGAGTGGCAGGAAGTACTCCAGGTGCTACAACAGATTCTTCTGCAGGCTGTGGAGAAGACCATGGAGAAGAGATATCCATTCACACTGCACCCTGCAGAGTACCTCACACCAGGGGTAGTAGGTATTTCCTGAAGGACTGACAGCCAGCCAAGGTTGACCCACCACATGTGTGTAGCTTAAAGTGAACTTCCTGTACTGACAAGAGAGAAACAACTCTGACCACATGAATAAGCAGAAGAAATGACTCCCTGAAGCATTTCTATCCCTTTTCATTGTCCCTAGAGGGAGCTAAGATTAAACAATCAATTTATAAAGTCTAAGGTTAGGCGATGTGAGTTCTACTGTGATTAGCACAACGAGGGTTAGAAAGGAAACAGAAATAGAATCAGTAAACATAGAAAGCGCTTCAGATTTACCTGGTAAGATACGGTGTAATTTTCCAATAGCTGACGAATGCTATAAGATACATTAATTAAGAAAAGTGTCCTAGGTAATGCATTGAGATATGTCAATAGAAGTAATAAACAATCAACAGATAAGAGACTTTCAGTCAGAGAACATACAACACTTTGTGGAACACTGACCAACAATAGAAAGCTAAAATGTTTCTCAACTCCAAACTACTCCACTGAAATAAAAGAGCTTGTGCTGTTTACAGTGGAGAGATCAAATACTGTAGTTAATGCTGCAGTAAAATGGAAGATTCAAGTTTAGTTCTATTTCAGTCTGTCTTTGTCATTAACTCCTCTTACTAGGCAGTTATTTTAGGAATCTCACACTACCACTCATGTAGTTATTCATGTTTTGACCATCAGTGCTCCAACACCCAAACTGAAAAGAGAAAGGTGATTAAGAAAGTTATGTAGTTATGTAGTTTTGTAAATCAGCCTGCTACACTGACATTCTCAATTGCCTGTGAATTGCAGATCTCTTTTTTATGTTTTCTTTTTTTGGCAGATAACTATCAACAGATGTGATTATTTTTCTTACTTGTTCAAAAGGGTCTCTCAAGGGATAATTTTTAATACTTTCTGACTCAGTTAGTATGTCAGCTTGCATTCTTCTGATTAACCCTGTGGTTTTGCAGCCAGTTTTCAAATCAGACATCCCCTGAAGATCAATTTGCCAGCCATGAAATCTTCTAATAGAAAATCCCAATTCAGTAGCGTTGCAATACCAAAATGAATGCAATGAAGGAAGTGAAGATAACTTTGCAAAGAATCCCACATTTCCAAAAGTGTACTTCATCACTGTTACCCACACCTTCTAAGGTCTGACTGTTAAAAAGCATTGTTTCTTTTAAAATGATTTTGGATATATACTCCAAAAGAACTAGAAAAGCAGAAATTTCTCATTTCAGTTTTTCTTCAATGTGCTAAGATTTGTTTATAACTCATTCATAAACATGATCTCTGTGTACACAATACAGAAAAAGATAAATAAGACCTTGTCTTCAGACATAAATATATATAAATTGTTAATCATTAATTCCCAAATGGTAGTCTTTCAGTGCTGCATGTTTAGAAATGTGTCTGAACCTCAAACATCTACTTTATAGAATTATAGTCCTTGGGAAAAATACACTGATTTTTATTTTTATAAGATACTTAATATTATAATTAAAGGAATGTCATAGTATCATCTTCGTCTAAATGGAAGCACTGGACTGCAAGAAAAGGAATTAAGGCAGCAATTACCTTAGGGATTTATGTCAGGTATTCTTTTTGGTCTTGTTTTTCATCTGGAAAAGAAAAAAAATAGAAATACTTCTGTATTGGTGAATTGCTTAGGAAAAAAAAAAAAACAGCAAAGGAATTGTATATAATATAAAACAAACATCAGAAATTTTTCATAAGTTATAAATCAAATTGAGACATATGATAAATAAAAGCACTTTAAAATATTTCTTTTCAGCACTGCAGCATGTTGCACTTTTTTGTTTTGTGTTGTGGTAATCTATAGCATATAGCAATCTTATAATTTCTGGGAAGCTGTAGATATCTAGATTCTAGGGGATCTGTTTTTGTTTTTCGATTTCAAGTAGAACTTTAAAACTACCCCTCGAGGTTATTTCTCCCTCAGCTTTTTCACATTCCTGATATGAAAATAGGAAAAATTTTAAGAGTTCCCATTTATTATGTTCAATATTTATGAATACTGGCACAGAGTTGCCAAAAGTCTCCAGACAGAATGATGAGAAAGAATCCTGAATAATGCTAATATTCTGTCAGTGGCTGTCATCCAGCCCTTCTCACTCTTGAAGTAGACTTTATATATCCTGACTGTGCCCCTGAATGTTTTTCATTTGGAGCTTTGACTTCTCAGCTATTTGAATAGCAGATATAGGGGTTATTTTCCAGCAAACTGAAAGGTCCATATAAGCTATAAAGAACCTATGTATCCTAATAACCCCTGTGAAGTGTTATAAGACACGAGGTAACACCCTATCAGGCAATTAGGTTATCAAGGTGAGTCAGCAGCCAGCTGAGCATTATGTAATTTGCTTGTTTGTTTATTTTCAACAATGGCAGTAAAATAAATTGATTTCATCCTTGTTTCAGGAAGCAACCAAAGCTCTATCTCACTCACATTGAAAACAGTACTCAAGAAATCCTGCATACTGTTTTGTTCTTTGTTAGCCATTAAATAGTTTTACTAATCTTGCCTGCAATGAAGAAGTGAAAAGTGAATCAATTTTTTCTTTATTATACCCTGAATACTTAAAACTAATAAATAAATAAATAAATATGAAAGCTCATGAAGCTCACCAAATAAACAACTGCTAAAGAAATAGTACTTTAGTTGAAACAACACATAGAAGTGAATTTCTGTAGAATATAGAACACAATGCTTCATTTGTCCAAAATGTCTACTGAGACTAGTAATGTTCTATATTAAAAGTGCCCTGATATTCCTAATATTCTTAAAAAATAAGCACTTCCTACATAATTATAAAACACAAAAATAAAAGAAAAAACCCAAAAACACACAAAAATCCAACCAATCCCCCAGAAATGCCAGACAGGCTCAGGTATTTCTAGCTCATACATAGATAGGCTTAATTTTATTCCAGACCTTGTTAAATTTCTAATGGCTGAGTTTTTGACAACTAAAGATGTTCATCCAGTCATGTCACTAAGGTATGAATTTTTCCAGAAGTTAAATAATTTTATCCTTATTGCTTGCTTTTATTGCTGTCATATTTGCGTGTGCTTACCATAAAGCTTTTGTAAAAAGTGTATCATTTACAGTTCATTGTGAATGGCCACTTCAGTTTTTTCTGCTATACTATGCTACAATGTCAAGTCCCCCTCTCCTATTACCTTACATAAATCTTATCCTTAGTATACCTTAGATGTTTACCCAAATAATCCAGAGCATCAGCACTTATACAAAGCCAGCCCATCACCTGAACATGAAGCTGAACATCTCCCACAGAGGCTTACACTTCATATATGAACAACAGAAGTTGGAGATGTAACTGTAGTCTATTTCAAGCCTTTCAACTCTTGCTCTAGTGGTACAATTCAGTGATTTGGCTCATCATCTGCTAGACATAGCTCCTCCAACGTACATCTGCCTCTTCAAAATATTCACATGCTTTGACAGAAGATTCATCCTTTCTTTAGGCGAAAAAACAAATAAAAGTATTGTCATGAAATTAATCAAATGGAAAGATAAAGAGTTCTATCGATCACCCATCAGCTTGAATCGAAAGATTACTAGCAGTGGTTTTTGTTGTGCATAATTAAAGTCATACATATCCTCTTAGATGGGTTTCCTACCACATATTTTCATCTTTTTCATCTGTCTTTCAATATCTCACTGAAATTACATATGTGGAAAACTTCTTACCCTCATCATTATTTGTTTCTTTTTAAAGCTCCAGTTGCAAATAGCTGGTTGGTTAATTGGAGAAGGCATACAAGGAGTTGATCGTATTTGGAATTCATGTCCTACCAGCAAATACACCTCAGGTTACATAGGCTGCTACAGGACGGCTTCTAATTTTATTTTATTTAGCTCGGACAAAAATTTTAAACTGCCTTTCAAGCATGTGTGTCTGTAGCACAAGTGACATTAATATGTCACTTCATTATACACCTGGCCTACACTAAGAACTTTGTGTAAATATGTAAATATGAACATTTTATTTGTATTCTTGTGAGTGTTCTTTTCTGTTGTGGGCACAGTGTAAGATGAATCAGTTGATAATGCTTTCAGTAGAATGAAGGAAACACTAATTCTATCAAATATGTTCACCAGAGTACAATACTGTCAATCAGGTTCATGAAACAAAATAAGTCTAAAGAAATCAAAGAGTGGAAAGAGATACTGCAACCAAGGGAATGGAAGGAGAAGAGAAATTTGGCTTATTTAACTTACTAAATGAAATCCAAGAGTTGTATGCCACACAGAGGTAAGATAATCATTTAACTCAAAATAAAAAAGCACCAAAACCAACCAACCAACCAAAAAAAAGCAATCAAATCGTAGCTGCTTTTAACACAGAGATTTCTGAGTTTATGGAAAGGATAATTTTTAATGCCAGATCAAGGAGCTAGATTCAGTGAATTAATCTATCCTTTCCAGGTTTGAGTTACCAAATGGAGAGTCTGTAGAAATTTGAAACTATTAAATAAAATCACGCTGGATATGTGTATTTAACCGTCACTGTATAGCAAAGACGATTATCAGTTTTATATAACATGTGGAAGTTCTAAGAATATTTTAAATCATGTCCGAAGCCTTAAGTTACAATAGTATCCATGTGGAGAACTTAGGTAGGAGATGCATCAAAAATGCATGCACTTTTGACAGCTCTCTGCAATGAATTCCAAACAAACCAAGCATATTAAATAAGCTTCAATTGAGAGAGTTTTTTTTAGAATGCATGTTATGAACACCATCAAATCTTTCATTGAGGAATGCGCCTTTCTAATTTGCTTCATTTTGCTTTATGTTTACTATGTAAAGAAAGCTAGAGAGGTAAGTCAACATGATATATAATGATTTTATGAGCAGAACCATAAAGAAGGTCTGTAGGGGAAACAGTCATCTCAAGTAACTTTACAGTGCTAAAATTATTCCTTTGCTAAAATTATTCAAAATGCTGAGCAATGCATTATTAACTGTATTCAGCTGGGTGCTCCATAAAAACATTCTTCTAGTAGAAATAATGTTACCCACAACACACCAGTCTATAAATTGCAACCAACTTTTTTGAATGGTTATACGATTTGGAAAACATGAATCCATGCTGCAGTGAGTGAGCTACTTTTTCTTTTTATGGGTTCGCTGAAAAATGACTGCATGAAAAATAAAGGTGGAAATAAATTGAGTCATAATGGCCTAATCTGATGGGATCATCAAGATACCCAAAAATGCTATGAGAGAAGACAAGGCTAGAATACAGCATTCTGCTAAATCTTCAAAATATTAAAGCAGGTCGGAAAATCTCAATGTAGTTTTTACTGGAATACCAAATACATTGAAGTTATTTGCATGGTAGTCTTTTGCTTGAAATCATAAAGCACATCTAGCTCATTCAGGAGCTGTTCCACTTCCTTTGATCTTCATAGGAAAGGCAAAACTGTTGTCAAATAAGGTATCCTTGAGGAATTTTCATTTTCTCTTTGTTTTCATTCTGTCAAAATAGCTTTCTACCACCTTCCAGGATCAGAATCTTCATCTATCCTGGTCTAAACAGAACAGATATGTCTAACAGGCTGGAGTCTGAAAGAGAGCGCTGGACAAAGGGTTCAGGTGAAAATGAATGTAAATTAAAGGAAAAAAGCTGGGACTGGAAAAAAAGGCATCATAAAATTGTCCAACTGATGTTCCCAAGTAGATATATATGATACCAGGGAGATTTTTTTAACATATATATATTAAAAACACAAAATCAAAATACAACCAAACGCAAGAACCAAAAAATGCCCCACTCAGGAAGATGATGAACATGCATCAGATTCTTTTCATTTAATCTTTTCCTGTATGTGTTCTTTCTCTTTCATGTGATATAATAGACATACCTTTGTTTTGAAAATACTGATACACATTTTTCATAGAATCATAGAATGGTTTGAGTTGGAAAGGACCTTAAAGGCCATCTGGTTCCAACTCCTCTGCCATGGGCAGGGACACCTTCCACTAGATGAGGTTGCTCAAAGCCCCATCCAACCTGGCCTTGAACACTTCCAGAGAGCGGGTATCTGCTGGGCAGCCTGCTCCAGCCTCTTGCCACCATCACAGTAAAAATTTCTTCCTAACATCTAACCTAAACCTACCCTCCTTCATTTTAAAGCCATTACCACTCGTCCTATCACAACATGCCCCTGTAAAAAAAGAAGCCCCTCTCCAGATTTCTTGTAAATCACGTGTGGAAACTGGAAGGCCGCTCTAAGGTCTCTCCTGAGACTTCTTTTCTCCAGGGTGAATAACCCCAATTCTGAGACTGTCTTCATAGCAGAGCTGCTCCAGCCCTCTTTGTAGCCCCCCTCTGGATGCACTCCAATAGGTCCACATCCTGCTTGTATTGGAGGTCCCAGATCTGGACACAGTATTCCAGGTCTCACAAGAGCATAGCAGAAGGGGAAAATCACATCCCTCAACCTGCTGACCACTGTCCTTTTGAAGCAGCACAGCATACAGTTGGCTTTCTGGGATGCAAGTACACACTGCCTGCTCATGTTGAGCTTCCTGTCAACCAACACACCCAATTGTTTCTTCTCAGGGCTGCTTTCAACCCGTTCTCCTCCCAGCCTGCACTTGTGCTTGGGATTGCCCCAACCCAGGTTCAGGACTTTGCACTTGGCTTTCTTGAACTTCATGAGGTTTGCACTGGACACCTGTCGTGGTTTAAGCTTCTCAGCCACAAACAGTTTTGCTCACTCACTCACTTCCCCCTCTTTCTTCCCTCCGCTCCTGGAGGGATGGGAAGGAGAATCGAAAGAATGCAACTCCCACAGGTTGAGATAAGAACAGTCCAGCAACTAAGGTGTAACACAAACCACCACTGCTATCAGCAATAATAATAATGACAAGAGAAAAACACAAGGGAAGAGTTTTTTCTTCCCCTCCCCACTACTGGGGGGGGGGGCGGGGGAAGAAGAATCGAAAGAACGCAACTCCCACAGGTCGAGACGAACAGCCCAGCAATCAAGGTACAACACAAACCACTGCCACCACCACCAATAATAATAACAACGAGAGAAATACAAGGGAAGAGGGCAGAACTGCTCACCACCCAACGACCAAGCTGTGAACTAAAACCACAACTCTTCCTGGTTCCGGCCCCCAGTTCTTTTTCATCCTGGACATAACGTGCTGTGGTATGGAATAACCTCTTTGGTCAGTTTGGATCAGGTGTCCTGTCTCTGCTTCCCCCCGGCTTCCCCCCTTCCCTGGAAGAGCATGAGACTCAGCAAGTCCTTGGCCAGCCTAAACATCACCAAGGAGTAACTGAAAACACTGGTGTTATCAGCACTGTTCCCAGGCCCAAAATCAAAAACACAGCGCTGCAGCAGCTACCAAGAAGGGAAAAAAGAAAAAATGACTGCTACTGCTGAACCCAGGACAACACCTCTCAAGTCTGTCAAGGTCCCTCTGCATGTGTTGTAATTTAAGTCCAGCCAGCAACCCCAAACCACGCAGCCGCTCACTCACTCCCCTCCCCTTCCTCTCCCTTTTTCCAGAGGGATGGGGAGGAGAATCAAAAGAATGTAGCTCCCACGGGTTGAGATAAGAACAGTCCCGTAACTCAGGTATAACACAAACCACTGCTGCTACCACCAATAATAATAATAATGATAAGGGAAATAACAAGGAAGAGAATACAGTTGCTCACCATCCACTGACCGATACCCAGCCCAACCCAAGCAGTGATCTGGGCCTTCTGGATAACTGCCCCCAGTTTATATACTGGGCATGATGTGCTGTGGTATGGAATGCCTCTTTGGCTAGGTTGGGTCAGGTGTCCTGTCTCTCCTTCCTCCTGGCTTCCCCTCCTCCCTGGCAGAGCATGAGACTCAGGAAGTCCTTGGTCAGAGTAACATTACTGAGCAACAACTAAAAACATCGGTGTTATCAGCATTGTTCCCAGGCTGAAAGTCAAAACCACAACACTGCACCAGCTACTAAGAAGAAGAAAAATGACTGCTATAGCTGAACCCAGGACAGAATGGAATCCCTTCCCTGCAACATGTAAACCACACCATACAGAATTGGTGTCATCAGCAAATTGCTGAGGGTGCACTCAATCTCAATGTCCATGTTGATGACAGTTATGTTAAACTGTGCTGGTCCTAATACTAATACCTAAGAAACACCACTTGTCACTGATCTTCGACATCAAATCAGTGACTGCCACTCTAAGTGTTGCCATCCAGGCAATTTCTTATCACCAAGTAGTCCATCTATGCCTCTCCAACTTAGAGACAAGGGTGTTTATTGGACATTGTTGAATGCTTTGTGTAAGTCCACATAGATGACATCACTTACCCACCAACGCTGTAGCCCCTCCATAAAAGGCCACCAAATTCGTCAGGCACAATTTGCCATATTGGCTGTCACCAATCACCCCCCTTAATGTCTATGTTCCATAGTATAGTTTCCAGGAGGAATGTATAATAATATGCATTTTAAATGTATAATCTTAGCAGGAGGCAACAACAGTACTTTGTCCAGTAAGTTTCAGTTAGCTTGTGAGGAAGATCACTGCAAGATAAGATCTGGGAGTAAGAATCTCCCATGCCAGGTATTTTGAGACTGAGCTTGAGCTGTTGGAGAGTGGTGAAAAGGAGGAGCCAAACAAGCTTGCTAGATTGATTTTTAGGGTTTTTTAAGAGTCAGTCCTAGTGCCTCTCAGATGAAACCAAGATGAAACCACTTGTGGTAGTTACGATTCTGCACCATATACTATTAGGTAAGTATTTTAAACATGCTCATCTGATGAAATATACATGGTTTATCTCTGAGCTAGTCAGCATAGCTCCTTCTACCTGCAGAGATCTAAATCATATTAATGACACCTTAAAAGCAGTTATTTTTTTACTTGGTTAATAAAAACCTATAGTGTGATGGAATTCAATATAAGTATTTATACAATTAAATTGATATAATTACAATTAAATTTGTATAATTAAGTCATATCAGTCCCACTGCTGTGAACCTTTGTGTTCAAATCTTGAAATATCCAGTATTTATATATATATTTATTCAGTCCTATTTCTCAGTTACTAGTTTGAAGAGTTATGCTGTTAATTCTTAAAACACCTGCCTCAGGTCTTTATATAAAATGGTATAATTCTCATTTTATTTAGTAATTACAATGTGACAATTAAAAAATTGTAATATTCTTAATGTCTGTCAATATTGGGATGGAGTTAGCAATGCAGTTGTTATAACCTTGGAATAAGTATATGCATGAAGTTTCACTCAGCATATTCATATGAATATAAATAGAAGTAGTAACAAAGCTTGCATACTTTTATTATATGTTGATGTTTTATGTATTTAAAATCCCACAGAAACTTGAAAAATGTTTCTATGCATTCTTTATTTTTCAGTTCCTTTAATATGATGCTCACTGGCTTTTCTTGTTATGCCTTGAAACAACTCATGATACTGTTTTTTATCCTTTTGCTTGTTCACCTGAAACACTGCTGGTGCCAGTATTGCTTCAAGCTCTTTAAAAGAAATGGTTAAGGGCCAGAATAGCAAAGACAAGGACAAAACACCACTGCTTCAGGGTTCTGTTCAATTCTCTTTAATCAGGCAGGGCTGCCATTGAAATCACTGACAACTTTGCTCGAATAAGAAGGGCAAAATAGAGATTTCAGTGCTTTTAGTGTGTAACTGAACAACCTGCCCTACGTGACAGGAAAGAACTACCAAAGGAAGTACAAACAGCTTTTCTGTGTTAAAAGCCACTGCATTCCTCTTCTCTGAAATTGAAATAATTTTTTTTTTTTTTTTTTTTTTTTTTTTGGTGGACCATGTTCTTTTCTCTCTTACTCCTCTGTACACATACAAAGATCCCATATGGTTTGCAATTTATTGTAACTCAGCAAAAATCCCTTGCACCTATCACTACACATCCCCTACCCAGCGCCATGCCCACTTTTGCACAGATGAGTTGTCCCATGCAAGCAACAGTCCTATCACAGCTTAGTAAAAGCTATGATGAAAGAAACCTAAGTATGTTAATAACATGACCTGATGTAACCAAAGTATTCTGATTACGTGCCCCATAACATTATGCAGGAGATATAGTTTTTAAATCTTTCTTCTTAACAGAAAAATAAAAGAGCTTTTTCCTAAGCTGTCTTTTGAAGTCTGGGGATATTTCCCAGCAGATTGCTTTGAGAATCATTGAGTCATAATATTTGAGTCACTTCTTTAGAAGACTCCTAACTGGTGACATGGGAATAAAACACCAATAATTTATTGCCAGAAAATACAGATAGAAAATTGGTACTCTTTTGGGTTTAATATACACATTTCTGCTACCCTTATATTTACTCAGGCATAACAGGTTTTGGTGAAAAAATAGTAGCCGTAAAACACTGAAAAAGAGTGTGGAATCCACTCAAGTGTGGATTTCCATGCTGCTAAATATGTTGTCCTCTCTTAGTGAAATGAAGAGTCACTTCGCACTCTGGTGTAATACAATTACAGATTTCACAATTCTTAATGAGCTCTGCAATGCACCAGCCTTCCTCACCCAATTGTACCAATTCAATTTAGGTCATTAAAACTGCCACAAGGAAGCTTTCTTCCTCTGGCATTGACTGACATCTAGAAAACCATGATTTTCTAGCAGTACAAGTTGGCAGTCGCCTGCTGAGAGAGATGATGTAGCTTTTATAAGCTGGTTCAGCACAAGAACAAAAAGAGAGCTGACACTAGCTGCAATTGTTAGAAACTCAAGCACTGTGCTTTTAAATATCTGAGAAAGCCAAACTGGAAAGAGGAGAAAAAAAAAATAAAAAATAGGAGAATAAAAAAGACGGGAAAAAAAGGTGTCTAAGAAAGACAACTTAAGGAAAAAAAATTATTAAAAACAAAAGAGAGAAAAAATCAAAGAAGAAAGTCCAAGCCTTAACTCCTTGATAGCAAGGTATTGAGAAGTAAAGCAGCAAAATCCCATTATCTGTTCATATTATACAAAGAGTGCCAAAGTTTAGAGTAATGGATATTACCTCTAAATCAAACCCAGTGCTTGGGTTTACACTATAATAGGGTTAACACTATTGGAATTGATCTAAGTCCATATAAATGATATGAATTTCTCTGCTGACCTCAGTCTGCATGAGTTACGTTATCCAGGAAGCATAGAACTAGAACAGAATGTCAGGGAAAAAGAAGTCAAAAAAAAAAAAAAAAAAGGAAAAAGAGAGGAATAGATAGGTAAATGTAAATATTAATGATTTGTATATAAATACATGAGTTTTTTGAGGTTGTACTTGCCCCATACTCACTTGTAGTTTCACAAGTAATATGCACTCCTGTTTAACCAGTGTATGTTGGGAAAAACCAACTGAACGGATTAAAACCAGATGACACTACTTTACCAAAGAACCTACGTACAGCATGCTAGCATTGTGCTTGAATGTACAAATACAGCAGCAAAGGACATGATAACAAACATGAATAAAGGGCATTAATTTTAGCTAACACTTATTTGTCTAGACTTGTTAAAAATCTTAGTAAACATGAAGTGCTTATTTGGATTTGCTGTTGATAGATTTGGGAAGAAAAGTATAAAAAAAAAAGAAAAGTATAGAAAGAAGAGAAAGAGAAGAGAAGAGAAAAGAGAAGAGAAGAGAAGAGAAGAGAAGAGAAGAGAAGAGAAGAGAAGAGAAGAGAAGAGAAGAGAAGAGAAGAGAAGAGAAGAGAAGAGAAGAGAAGAGAAGAGAAGAGAAGAGAAGGAGAAAAGAAGAGAAGAAAAGAGAAGGAAAGGGAAAGGAAAAGAAAGAAAAGAGAAAAGAAAAGAAAAGAAAAGAAAAGAAAAGAAAAGAAAAGAAAAGAAAAGAAAAGAAAAGAAAAGAAAAGAAAAGAAAAGAAAAGAAAAGAAAAGAAAAGAGAAAAGAAAAGAAAAGAAAAGAAAAGAAAAGAAAAGAAAAGAAAAGAAAAGAAAAGAAAAGAAAAGAAAAGAAAAGAAAAGAAAAGAAAAGAAAAGAAAAGAAAAGAAAAGAAAAGAAAAGAAAAGAAAAGAAAAGAAAAGAAAAGAGAAAAGAAAGAATGTTTTGTGGGACACTGTTCTTCAGTTGAGCAAGTTGTCCT
Source organism: Amazona ochrocephala (assembly GCA_039720435.1). Classification (NCBI taxonomy): domain Eukaryota; kingdom Metazoa; phylum Chordata; class Aves; order Psittaciformes; family Psittacidae; genus Amazona; species Amazona ochrocephala. The sequence goes on from CM077878.1 coordinate 44,977,042, forward strand.
GCCACAAGGCTGATATCTTAATTACGTTAGTGTACTGTAGTAATTTTCCAACATGCAAAGAGGTATGAAGCTCTACAGTTTGCCTCTGAAATACAATATCCTAGAATACTGTTAATTACTAAAGGTAAAATGGATCTGAAGAGAGAATGGATCATTTTAATCTGATGCTGAACATTTTTGATAAACAGAAATAGGTAACATGGAATGAAGGTAGCAAGCTCGAATCAACGATCAGCAACTCGTGGCAGCTGCTTTAGAGGAAGACTAGAGAGGGTGAAAAATAAGGTGAGTTCTCAGTTTCTGGGTTATTCTGGTGTATAGGCTTGAATATATACTTGAATAGTTTTTTCAATACTCTGGCTGTAGCACAAGGGCTTTCAGAAGAAGCATGGTATAGGTAGATAGTAAAATAACTAAATAGAAACCATTGCATTTTGAAGTAATCTGTGGTAAGCTTATGTCTGAAGTTGGAAATACAGTGAAGAGTTATTGTTAAAGGAGGCAATTTTTCTTTGATAAATTGGTGATGGTTTAATTTCTACCCGAAAGAGAAAGCTGACAATACGAAGGATTTTCTAGTTTTCCACACTTCCACAGTGGGCAGAATTCTCAAGATTCTATATGGGTTTCTTTTTCTCCCATTCTAGAGAATCTGGAGTTTGGTGAGAAAAGGAAAACAGTTCTATCACTAAGATGCAATTTGTCTTAGGCTGTGAAAGTTCCTGCCTGAATTGACCTATTTTCAAATTTCCCACTGGGCTCACTGTTCTAACAAAAGACTTCAGAGGATGGTGACTTCTTACAGCAAAATGCTTATGTTCCAGAATCAAATTTCGTTATCCAAAGGGGGACTCTGACTAGAATGATAAACTGCACCAGGCCAAAGGTCTTTCTTGACCACGTCTTTTCCAATGGCTGATACAAATGCTCACACCAGGACTAGTCTATTTGGTGCCACACCTTGCCTTTCCTATAGTTGTATATTTGCCATTTTCAGTAATGCAACACTAACTGTCCTACTTTTTTTTTTTTTCTTTTAGTCGTTGTCCCTTGAGATCATTTGTTTTCCCACTCCCCCCCACCTCACCTCTCCCCATGCCCCAGTATTTTTTTCTCCTCTTCATTTGGGGCAGAAGACATTTAATATTTTGGTGAGATGATCTATTGTGTGTTGCCGCTAATGGGCACTAGTAATGGGGACTGTCAAAGGCGCTCTGCCTAGCCCTCTGTCTAGTACCTTTGTCAGGGGGTAAGGGTCCAAATTCTTTGTGGACTAAGGGAAACACCCGCATGAACACTAGTCGATGAAGGTGGCTAAGTGAATGAAAAAGTATTATAATGAGAAAAGATAAATACTACTATGTCTCTGTCCTCCCTCTTTACACAGTCTGTGGCTTAGGGTTCTCCACCCTATTCCCAACTTACGTTTAATAACCTGTAACAAACTTCTATTGCCTTCCAAAAGTTTTTGCTCTGGAGAGTGTTTGCATCCAGCCTTTATATGAGAAAATTTCTCAAAACCTAGTGTCACCTTTTCATTCAAGAATATTGAAGGCTGGCATTCAAAGAAGTTCAAACAAACCCATTAAGTTACAATACTAAAAATCACCTAGCAGACCTGGAAATATACAGCACCTCTTTGATGTTTGCAGATGATGCACTAAGCTGAAGAGAACGGACTGGGGCATCCAAGGGAATCCAGTGTATATATAAACTGTTCTTTGTTCTTTTATTTATAATTCATCCTGGTTCATCCAGTGGATCAGTAGACTAAATTTGCTGCAAGGGGCTAAAGATAGTAGATGTTTCCTGATGATGAGGTCTTTTGTTTAGAATAAACTGCAGCTTTAAGATCCATGTACTGTGTGTATATACTGTGGTGTCCCATGTTCAGCTGTAACAGTTATCTCACAGAATACCATAATAGCATTTTGAAGGCAATGAAAATAAAAATATAATTAGCACACAGAAGATGATAAAACCAGCCTTCAATAACTATCTGTCTACAGCAAGTTGATTCTCAGATGATGACATTTCTCAATATGTTTAACCATTTCAAGCTTATAGAATCAGAGAGAAACTAAAAAAAAATCTCTACAATTAGATATTAGCAATATATATACAGAAAATTTTATCAGAAGAAGAATAAAGCAGTAACTTGTGTAAGTAACAGAATGCACTACAGTCTATATTTTTCAACTTTCGCCCTGAGAAAATACCAATCAACATTTGTTGTAGTAAAATTTGTTGTTTCACAAAATGGCCCCAAGTCTAACTACTGACTAACAATCATATCAATAGCAGGGGTTTAAGGGACCACTTTTGAGTTGTAAGATACCAAGGAGAAATCTGAATCAAATAATTTGTTGAGATTGTAAAGAATAACAAATTTACTTACACAATTCAGAAGGTAAAAATAGTTAGCTGAATATTGTGATTTAACCCAGTAGGCAGCTAAGCACTACATAGCAACCTACTCACTCTCCCACAGAGGACTGTGGGGAGAGAATTGGAAGGGTAAAAGTAAGAAAACTCACAGGTTGAGATAAAGTCAGTTTAATAGGGAAAGCAAAAGTTGCATGCTCAAGCAAAGCAAAACAAGGAATTCATTCACCACTTCCCATTGGCAGGCAGGTGTTCAACTATTTCCAGGAAAGCAGGGCTCTGTCGTGTGTAATAGGGACATGGGAAGATGAATGCCATCACTCCAAATGTCGCCTCCTTTCTCCCTCTTACCCCAGATTTTTATTGCTGATCAGGATATCATTTGTCTGGAATATCCCTTGGGTTAGCTGAGGTCAGCTATCCCAGCTATGTCCCCCTTAACTTCTTGTGCACCTCGAACCTATTAGCTGATGGGATGGGATGAGGAGCAGAAAAGACCCTGACTCTGTGTAAGCACTGTTCAGCAATAATCAAAACACCCCTGTGTTACCAACACCCTTTTGGTTAGAAATCTAAAACATAGCACCTTACAAACTGCTATGAAGAAAATTAAATCTATGCCAGCCAAAACCACACTACACTGGACTACTGCTTCAGCCAAGCGCCTTTTTAGGACAGTACCAAGAACACTGGCTCCAGTATCTCCCATCCCTACTAGTGACTTATAGAACACCAATAAATAACACCAGCTTTCTGAAGTAGTGGTATAAACTAACTAAATCTATCAGATCTTGGCAAAGAAGTAAGTCTTCCAGACCCCTGTCATGGTTTAAGCCCAGCTGTAAATCAGCCACACACTTCGCTCACTCACTCTCTCTCTCCCTGCTCCCGGGGGGATGGGAGGAGAACCGAAAGAAGATAATTCCCACAGGTTGAGATAAGAACAGTCCAGTAACTAAGGTACAACACAAACCACTGCTGCTACCACCAATAATAATAATGACAAGGGAAACAAGGGAAAAGAATACAGCTGCTCACCACCCACCCACCGACACCCAGCCCAACCCAGCAGTGATCTAACCCTTTTGGGTCCCTGCCCCCAGTTTTTACATCCTGGGCATAACGTTCTGTGGCATGGTATACCTCTTTGGCTAGGTTGGGACAGGTGTCCTGTCTCTCCTTCCTCCCGGCTTTCCCTCCTCCCTGGCAGAGCATGAGACTCAGAAAGTCCTTGGTCAGAGTAAACATTACCTAGCAACAACTAAAAACATCAGTGCTATCAGCTTTGTTCCCAGGCTGAAAGTCAAAAACACAGCAACGCAGAAGCTACTAAGAAGGAGAAAAATGACTGCTACTGCTGAGCCCAGGACACATTTGTAGATGCTTATTAAAAATAATTAACCTTTAAAAGCAAACAAGGAGGAGGCAAACATTCAAAGAATTTTTGGTTCCCCCGTGTTGACGGATTTGGTAGAAAAAAATAAGTTAACAGAGAAGATCCTGTAATGGATAAATACTTCTCTTTATCCGTTCTAAGTTATTAAGGCTTATATAATTTTAAATGCCATAATCAGTAGACGTGTCATGATTGGTCACTGACTATTGGTATATCTTTGGCAACTCCAATATATCCTTGGCATTAACTAACCAGTCCTCTTCAATTTTAATTGAAAATATTGCAACTTCTTCACTTTGCATGGAAGAAGCAATTGTGACAACTTACAGAGTGCATAAGGTATATGGGCCCTCTCCAGAAGCTATCAGGAGAGCTGGCTATCCTGGATTTGGAGAAGGCTGAGGTTTTTAATGACTTCTTTGCATTGGTGTTCACTGGAAAATGCTCTGACCACACCACCCAAGTCTTGGAAGGCAGATACAGGGAGTGTGAGAATGAAGACCTTGGGCCCATTGTAGGAGAGGATCTGGTTCGAGACCATCTTAAGAACCTGAACATATACAAGTCCATGGGACCTGGTGAAATCCATCCGTGGGTCCTGAAGTAGCTGGCAAATGAAGTTGCTAAGTCACTGTCCATTATATTTGAAAAATCAAGGCAGTCAGGTGAAGTTCCCACCAACTGGAAAAAGGGAAATATAACCCCCATTTTTAAGAAGGGGAAAATGGATGACCCAGGGAATTACAGACCAGTCAGTCTCACCTCTGTGCCTGGCAAAACCTTGGAGTGGATTCTCCTGGAAGGCGTGCTAAGGCACATGAAAACCAACAAGGTGGTTGGTGACAGCCAGCATGGCTTCATTAAGGGCAGATCCTGCCTGACTAATCTCGTGACCTTCTGTGATGGAGCTATGGAACGGATGGAGAGGGGTAGAGCAGTTTATGTCATCTACCTGGACTTTTGCAAAGCCCTTGACACTGTCCCACATGACATCCTTCTCTCTAAATTGGAAAGACATTAATTTGATAGATGGACCACTTGGTGGATAAAGAACTGGCTGGATGGCCACATGCAAAGAGTTGTACTCAACGGCTCAATGTCCAGCTGGAGACCAGTAACGAGTGGTGTCCCTCAGGGATCGGTGTTGGGAGTGGTCTTGTTCAACATCTTTGTGGGTGACATGGACAGTGGAATTGAGTGTGCCCTCAGCAAGTTTGCCAATGACACCAAGCTGTGTGGTTCGGTTGATAAGTTGGAGGGAAGGAATGCCATCCAGAGGCACCTTGACACGCTTGTGGGGTGGGCTGATGCCAACCTGATGAAGTTTAACCATGCCAAGTGCAAGGTCCTACACCTGGGTCGGAGCAATCCCAGGCACAGCTACAGGTTGGGCAGGGAAGAGATTCAGAGCAGTCCTGCGGAGAAGGACTTGGGGGTGCTAGCTGATGAGAAAAAGAACATGAGCCATCAGTGTGCGCTTGCAGCCCAGAAAGTGAGCCGTACCCTGGGCTGCATCTAAAGGAACGTGACCAGCAGGTTGAAGGAGGTGATCCTGCCCCTCTATTCTGCTCTTGTGAGACTTCACTTGGAGTACTGTGTACAGTTCTGGTGTCCTCAACATAAAAAGGACATGGAACTTTTAAAACAAGTTCAGAGGAGGGCCACGAGGATAATCAGGGGACTGGAGCACCTCCAGTATAGGAGATAGGCTGGAGATAGGCTGAAGATAGGCTGAGAAAGTTGGGGCTGTTGAGCCTGGAGAAGAGAAGGCTGCGTGGAGACCTCATAGCAGTCTTCCAGTATCTGAAGGGGGCCTATAGTGATGCTGGGGAGGTACTCTTCATAAGGGGCTGTAGTGATAGGACAAGGAGTAATGGGTTCAGACTTAACCAGGGGAAGTTTAGATTGGATATAAGGAAGAAGTTCTTTACTGTAAGGGTGGTGAGGCACTAGAATGTGTTGCTCAGGGAAGTTGTGAATGCTCCATCCCTGGCAGTGCTCCAGGCCAGGTTGGACATAGCCATGGGTGGCACGGTTTAGTGTGAGGTGTCCCTGGCCATGGCAGGGGGATTGGAACTAGATAATCTTAAGGTCCTTTCCAACCCTAACTATTCTATGATTCTATGATTCTACAGAGGCTCCCTAACAGCATGGCTGAAAAGATCCTCAAGTAGACTTCGGTGTTTAAATCAGATACTTGTACATGGTTGCTATGTTGTCACAACTGTTCAGTGGGTAAACATACACAAGAACAATAAATTATACTTGATTATGCAAATAATTATGCCTGACTCAGTCCTTTCTTCTAAAGATCCTCCTGGTGTTAGTGATCATTACATTTTCAGACTGACATGCATATCTGTGTTTAAATAACGTTAACATTTAAAGAGATTTACCAACAATAAATTACAAATGTGCACAACACTGCAATGCAGCAAGTTTGAGCATGTACAAAGAAGAGGATACTTGTAAATTAAAATGTATGTACGTAAGAACAGAATCTGCAACATCCTTTAATAACACTGATTCACAGTGCCTTATTTTTATGACAAAACATTTCAAGAGTTTGTTACACGATATAAATCTCAAGTTTCAGACAGGAATGGGTTGCCCAGGGAAGTTGTGAATGCTCCATCCCTGGCGGTGTTCAAGGTGGGGTTGGACATAGCCTTGGATGGCATGGTTTAGTGTGAGGTGTCCCTGCCCATGGCATGGGGGTTGGAACTCGATGATCTTAAGGTCCTTTCTAACCCTAACTATTCTATGATTCTATGATTCTGTGAATAATATCTTTTCTTCCATTTTTTGATTTTTAAAAAATCCTATAGCATATTTACAGTAAGAGGGCCTTGCAAGTGGTTCTTCAGTCCCTATTAAAAACACATGTGAGATCAGGAACCCTCAAATACTATCAGCTTTACAGCCTGCAGTCAAATAAGTCTCTACTAATCTTTTATGAAGGATCCTGCACCATGATGCGAAGTCCCTCATGATTTGAGGAGTTTCTGAAACTCATGCTACTAGTCCAAAAGGCATCACAAGCACAAAGCTAAAAACAAGGACCTTAAGACCACCCTGGGGAGTCTCAGACTTATTAACTGTATTATACAGATCAAGAGGCTTCTCTAGTATCCATGAATTTCCCCGGTGGTTTCACGCTGTCTTGAGCCAAAGCCTTTTAATGGATTCTTTTCCATTTGACAATTACAAAAAATTGAAAAAGAACAAACAAACAACAAACAAACCCCAGCATTCTGCCCTGTTCCTTGTTTGTTGGACTAGATCCAAACTAAGTCAAGTAGCACTTAAATAGTGGAATCAGTTTCTATTAAAAACAGCAAGATAGTAACTAAAAGCATTAAACTTACTCACTAAGTTTTCATTGTATATAATCACCAACCTTATTGTCAAGAGTATTAAAAGACTTTTAGCCCAAGCATGAATGTTTAAGAAGCAGTCCAGGACTGTAAACTTGGAAGTAAAGTATGAGTTCACTTATTTATATTCTTTATTTTTCAGACTCTTTTTTCAAGGATTTTAACAAGACTTTTATAAAGATACTTTTAAGTAAGCTGATAGTATATAACTAGATAGTCAGCATGGAGGCTCATTGTTTGCTTAAATTTAACTGGAACAATGAAGAAACGGTAATCTAACAATGATTTTATCTGCATGATCTGTTTTCTTGTCTGTTCTCCCATTTCATGCCTTTTTATTGTGTATTTGTTTCCTGTGGCTTGCAAGAGGTCAGACTGCAAATTTTCAAGATGCAAACTAATTATTATTGCTATTGCTACTCTTACAGAAGCTAAACTTTGGTAACAGGATTATCTTGAACTTCTAGGCAAAATTTAAAGAAGTCATTCTTCATTCATCACTTGCTGTAAGTAAATGTAGTTTCGATTAATACTGCTATGAGTAAATTCTGTTAAGCCTTCACATATATATACAAAGAGCTGCAGAGAATTTTCAAATTTAAAGTGCATTTTGTTTTGTTTAGCTTTGTCTGAAAGATACTATCTACCTCAGTTGTAGGCATAATGTTGGAACTTATGTCATATTGGTTTATAGTTTTACATACGGATTAGACAAAGTAACTACAAAGATCTCTTCTGCTTCTAAGATCTCCCTTAAGTTATATACTGCATATATATCAGAGATATTGATGTATTTTCTTGCACCACTTTTTCTTATCCCAGAAGACCTACAATATAAGGACCTGGAAGAGTCCTTTGAAGTCATAAGTTCTTGGGCAAACAACAAATAAATACTGAATTTCGTGTTCTGTCCCAGCACTACGTGTAACTAGCAGGACTAATGATAGACATAGTTATCATCAGTGATGCTAAAGCACCAACAAAAAAATCAGATTATCCAAACAACCATTTTTTTATATATAAGAATTGCACCCTTGCAGAATCTATATTTTATGTCAATGCAATATTCATTAAATTTGGAAAAAAAATAGATTAATATCTCAAGCCAGTCTCACTTCTCTGTATGTATTCAGTCAGCATTCCATAGCAATACCATATCCAAAATCTAAATAATGAGTCACCCTGCTATCTGGAAATCAGGATGCATATAATATTAAGAAATTTTCCACGAGAATTCTTTAAAAAATGCCATGAGGATGGTGACAGGAGGTGTAATACCCTGCATGATTTTGTACGAATTAGGCTGAAAAAAACTCCAATATGTATTGATGCTTAATAACGGGAAATATAAAAAAATGTGTGGCTTAAATATGGCAACTCAAAAACCTACAGTTTTGGTGAAGCCTGTTTTTAAACCATGATTTTTTTATGCTCCATATTAATAACTGCTTGCTATTCACTAGGAACATGATTTTCTTACTTTCTTTTGCATGCCACTGCCTTCTGATTTTCTATACAAGTAATTCACAGCTCTTCTAAACTCCAATGTTGTATTTGTATAACATTCAAAAATTTTTGTGGTTATTTTTGGAGTTCCCATTTGAGAGGTCGCTACTCAGTTGCTTTATGCAAGATATTCCTAAATCATGACATTAAGTAAGGAGATCTGGAAAATAAAGAACTGAAATAAAAACGTAAGCCCAGTTCTTAACTGGCACACCTTCATTGACCAGTCTCTGTCTGTGTCAGAGGTATCAAATACTACATTAGTGACTTCAACACAGTTTCTTTACCTCTGAAAGATTTTGGGAATTTAACTTCAATGTCTAGTTACCCAGATCAAAGCAGTATATTGCATACATATATGTGCTTTATGTAGCAACAGTTCACACGTGTGACCAGATAATGGGCATAAAGGCCCGTGCAACTGGGAGCTGAATGAAATCTCTGCATTGCAATGGAGTAGCAACACTAAGGGTGTTGTTGCAAATTGAACAGTTTGCAGAAGGTTGAAGAAGCAAGCCCTCTGGGTATGAATTCATCAAGCCATTTCTCTCACCATGTCTGTGTCTGTCTCATGTTCTCACCTTCAATGCAGTTAAAATGTAATCTCTTGTGTTCGTAGTACTCAGAGATGGAACTTGGTACTATAGCACAAGTAATTATTTCTGTAGACTAAAATTGTATGACTTCCATTCTTTTTTGAGGGTAAAACCCCCAACCAAAAAAAAAATAAAGCTTTGTTCATACACAGTTCTCCCCCCAGAGTAATAATGGCAATTACACATGTGCATCAAAACAGCAATTCAACTCTGGGAATAAATGTTCTATTTCCCTCTTAATTTCACCATAAGCTAATAGAAACCTACCTCCCGTATGAAGATAGGCTGAGAAAATTGGGGCTGTTCAGCCTGGAGAAGAGAAGGCTGCGTGGAGACCTCATAGCAGCCTTCCAATACCTGAAGGGGGCCTATAGGGATGCTGGGGAGGGACCCTTCATTAGGGACTGTGGTGAGAGGACAAGGGGTAATGGGTTTAAACTTAACCAGGGGAAGTTTAGATTGGATATGAGGAAGAAATTCTTTACTGTGAGGGTGGTGAGGCACTGGAATGGGTTGCCCAGGGAAGTTGTGAATGCTTCATCCCTGGCGGCGTTCAAGGTGGGGTTGGACATAGCCTTGGATGGCATGATTTAGTGGGAGGTGTCCCTGGCCATGGCAGGGGGGCTGGAACTCGATGATCTTAAGGTCCTTTCCAACCCTAACTATTCTATGATTCTATGATTCTATAATGCTCCATCGCTGGCAGTGTTCAAGGCCAGGTTGGACAGAGTCTTGGGTATCATGGTTTAGTGAGAGGTGTCCTTGCCCATGGCAAGGGGGTTGGAACTAGATGATCTTAAGGTCCTTTCCAATCCTAACTATTCTATAATTCCATGATTCTATAAGGCCTTAAGATGGAAAGTGCATTTTGCCAGACTGGAGCTATGGCTGTGATAAACTGCAACACTTGAAAAATATTTGTCACAATACAATATTTTTTTTGTTGAACTTGTTCCCCAACATATTCTACATGCAAATCTGTTTGGTTAAAGGAAAAACAAAATTTACAAGCAGCAAGCACAAAAGCTCACATCTGCAAAAGCTATTAAGGCACTTAATTCCATTTGTTTTGACAGGTGTTAAGTGTTTAAACACTTGTGTGTCTCTTAGTCTTAATATTTACATAGCACTCTACATGTTCAAAAAGTACCTCAGAATTTTCACCTAATTAAATCACAAAACACATGTATATTTTCCAACTGATAGTCAAGTAAACTGTATCACAAAAAAATTACTTGAAACATACACAGATAGGTAGCAGGTACAAAATTAGGACTGAAGACCTGGTTATGCTACACCAAGAACATTCTCCCAAGTCACATAAATTTCAATTATTATCTTTCAATTCTGTAACCAAAAGATAAAACCAGTAAAAGTTACAAAAAATACAGTGACACCTTCCTTGCTTCGACCAATATCAAAGCATAGCAGACTTCCATGTTACTAAATTTCATAGTGTGTAGAGTGACGTTTACAAGTTAGAAAACACATGGAGTGTTTCATTCATGGTTGGATTCCGTTGGGTTGGGGTTTGTTTTGGTTGTTTTTCTGGCACTCAGCTTTAAAAGTCTGCCTCTGCGGGGTGCTTTTTGGTTTGGTTTTTGTGGGTTTTTTTGTGTGTGTGTGAATATAATTACAGACAGTTTTTGTTATCTGAGAGTTTATATTTCATCTTCTGTAATGCAATTCAATTTACAGTTCTTAAGAGCAAGCAGTGAGTTTTTCAGTGTCTAAGAGGCTGATAGACATGATTACTGCTAAAGAGAAGAAGGAAAGAGAGAAGTGACTCTGGGAGTGCAGTTGTTTGTTTCTAAACAAGGAAAGTAATGATCAATAAAGCTAATACAACACAATGTAGTTATGAAGAAAATACTTTTGATCATGTTTATGAAGAGTTTGCTTTAAAATTTAGAGCACCAACAGAGAGAATCTCATAAAGCAGGAAACCAAGTTAATTGCAATAAAGAGAATAAAAGTCTTTCTTGAAGAAAAGACACTAGGACATGGAAGTGGCATTTCCAGACACCAAGAGAATTACCTATTTTGCAATATAGAGCAGAAATATCACACCTGGTAGACCACCTAGCACAGATATGAGGGTTAGCATAACCACAGCTACACTGAGGTGTGTGTAGGTTGAAAAAACCTGACTGAAGAGTAAGTAAATTAATCCATGCCCAGCCCCTTAATGCTGTATACATACAGTTAGAGGGCATCAAGACGTGGCTTTACTTCTTTAGCACTGTTGTTGGTGTTACATAGATTTGATTGCTATGACTGTACTAAGGTTATGCATGCTCATTTTTGTAATACAAACATCCTTCTTCTCTGGTTGCTGAATCAAACTGGGATCAAACCATACAGAATCTACAGTATCATTAAATGACGGAGTGAAAAATATACTGAGGAAGTATCAGCCAAATCATCCATATTTTTTCAGACCCTTCTGAATATTGCAATAATTATACTTAAAATCTAGAATTGCAGTCTTCTGTTTGATTTTTCACAGCCATAGCAGCAATGCTGATCTAAAGGATAGTGGGTGATCTGTCAGTAACACAGCTAAGCTGGCAGAAACCCTTAGCAAAGATAAAGTGGTATCACCAAACTGCACTTCATGAAGAGACCTTGTTTTATTTGAAGTGGCATAATTAACAATTATAGGGCAAAGTGCAGATTTCCTGGTGGAATTTCATGTATACCAACAGATTTCTTTGCTTGTATCACAGACTAGTGTGTTACAGTGTATTTCTAGCGTAGGTATGTCCAGCAAAGAGCAGTGATTCTGAAGGATGAAGTGGCTGTGAGGGGAAAGTATCAGAACAGGTTAAAACCTGTGAATGTTTTCAGTTTTGCAGTCCACTATTTCACAGCCCAGACAAACTATAATCTTTGAGCAGTATTGAAGAGTTTATTCAAAAAGTCACAAATGTAAATATTTTATATTCATATATGTTTAATGTTTTGCATGTCCCTTACAACACTTGTAAGAAAAGATGTGGAGTGCAGAAACAGAAAGTCCTGATCCAAAAAGGTCTAATAGATACCTTAAATGGGGTTAATGGTAAATTAGGTAAAATGATCAACCCATTTTTATCCATGTGTACTGCAGCTCAGAAAGAACCCTGTGTTCCCTGGGGCAAATTAATTGTTGTTGGCAATATGTGCTGCTGTTGTTGGTACAAAGGGCAAGGTAATGTAGTAATATTTTACTAGTGTCAGATAGTGTTGTGCAGTAAGAAGATAGGGAAATTCAATGCAATGCCATTTATTTATAATGGAGGCCTGAATCTCCATCCACTAAGCTATAAACTTGCATTTTGCTGGATATAGAATCTATTTCCCTAGATCACTGAAGCTATTAAAATATGAAGAATAAGTTATTGATATGGAAACCTGTTGCTGAGTCCTTTAGATCTATTTACTTCTCTAGCACATATATTTTGGAGGTCTTAGATGTTTGTTTCTTTTACAGGCTTTATGATGTACTTAACCCTGCCACATAGTCACTATTTATCTTATTCATGACGCAATAGAATCATGATGCAATAGTTTAATGGGATAGAAATTCTTAGATGGTATAAACTGATTTATCAGCAAAATTAGCACATTCTCACTGACCCTGCATGTTTTAAGAAAAAGTTCAGATATGATTTTGCAAGACAAATTTTCAGTGTCAGAATCATATTTGTATTCTATAGTGGAGATTGACATATAATTGTCATCCCTGAATTGAAAAGTTTTGTATTAAGTAATATCTAGAAACAATGAAATAAACAATCAAAAATTGTTCCTGCACTTTATAAAAATTTAAGTTATGTAAACATGTGGTGTTTCTCTCTCTTCAAAACATATTGTTACATAGCATTATCCAAGCACCATGAGATGATTACACATCTCATTTTGATAGATCTAATGTACTCATGCCCACTGGACAAAAAACTGTAGTTACAATAAATCATATACTGATATGATTTACTAAAAGAGTTTTTCTGTGTCTCACCAGAACCTTAGCAATAGCTACTGCCCCTATAGTTTTCTTTCTCCCTGCCCAGGAAACTGTTCTATCAGGTCATTTTTTTTTGCTTTAGCCAGGGTACGCTTATTTAAAAATGCCTGTATGAAACAGAATATCACGATGTGTAATAGGTAAAGATTTACTGAAGTGGGTTTAATTCACAGAAATACTAAATATACCAATGACACCAAATTTCAAAGAATGGGAGTAGTAACTGATGCACGTATGTTGTGAGGACGAAATAGTCCAAGATGTTTTTCCTACAGGTAGAACAAAGCTTTTTCCTGAAATGCCAGGCGTATCACAGACAACAATGACATTTTGGATGTTCTTCCACTAGTTCTGCTGTCAGCTAGGTAGAATTCATCCAGATCTGCCCACAATCTTAAATTTAAAAGCTGGCTCCAATTCCAACTTGGCAAGACCAGAAAATATGCCCAAAACTGAACAAATCTATCTGTTATTATTACTTCTGATGATGCAGGTGGCAGATCGTCCTCAGATCCTCTTGTGGTCTATAGTAGTTCTCTGCATGGAGAAAGTGTGGGGAAGAAGTGTGAGCAAATACATACAGTGTATACAGTGTATATTCATGCTCTTTTCTTCTCTAGTTACAAACTTTTTTCCTATTGAAGATAGATACTTAACTTTTGGAGCAAATTAATTTTAGGTCTAGGACCATTAGACTAAAGAACTGGGGAAAAAAAAAAAAGGACGAAAGTTTGAAAGCCTCTTAATGTTATGCGTAAGGCTGAATCATAGCCAGTTGTTACAAGAGAAAACAGAACTCCTATATTTATCATCATGAGTCCTTAACTTTCAGCCAACATTAAACAGAACTGCCTCTTCCCCCAAATATTGGTTAATGGGCTTTTGTTTTCACCAGCGCTTTCCATGTCTGCATATCCCATGTCAATGGTTACAGCTCAAGGATGCTACCCAGAGGAAGGTAACATATACTCCTGGATAATACAAACCTATGAAAATTAAGGATAAGAGCATTAGGAGGGACAAACTGTATCTGTGGAACCATTTCTGTTTATATCAAATAAGACCTAGTTTAACGTGCAGTGATATGATTTTATTATTCTATCATATTCCCAAAGGCAATTACCAGCTCTGAATTAAGAACATATATTCTGTTCATACAGTGCTTTGGTCCTGCAACCAGAATTTGGGGTTACTACTCTTTAAATACCTTTTCAATTGTTCATAGCAATTACAGTAATAGTGGTATGGACACAAAGAAAAGCAAATGGAAATGTTATTATAGCCAAGTACATATTTAGCAGGGAAGTAGAAGGGCTACAGATACTTTTCCTCTACAGTCAGGTAGTAACAACTGGTTCAATATTACTGCTCTCAGAAATTTATTGTGGCTGTACTCACCAAATTTTGCAGCTTTCTTCTTCTTATCTATGTTTAACCTCATATATACTATTATAGGTCATAAAACTTATGTCACAGCAATGCCACCTATTCAGTAAACAGACCTCAGTCCTATAAGATCCAAGCTGCGAAACAGACGGCATGATTATCATGTCCTGCACTTTTTACTCACGGCTGGGTACACCTATTTAAAAATATTTAAAGCTTTTCAGTTGCTAGCCTTGCAATTTCCTTGGCGTCTCAAGTTAAACACAACTCTCCAAAACTGATAGCGGTGAAGCTTCTGGGTTTTGTACTCGACCAGCACTTGTCGGAAGAAAAAAAGGCCTGACATCTCCCTATCAATGGAGCTGAGACAATAGATCCCATACCTTGGCAGAAGGAAGAAATCAGCAGCACAGAACATATGTTTAAATTAAGTAGGTGCAACTACTCTGATTAAGTTAGGCCATCATGTGATCATATACGTAGGGAGCACAGAACAAGATGGAAAAAAGTCACAAAGGAGCAGGGACTCATCCCTGTAAGTTAACTCCTTCAGTTGAACAATGAAGGTTCCAGTACTTTCCCACTTTATAAGAAGGAGGAACAAGTCATCATATTTTGGGATTGTTTCTGTTTTCAGTGAACACAGACAAAAATCCAGGATTCCTGACTTTTGGGCCTCCAGATATTCTAGGAAGATATGATTTGATATGAATATTATGAATATTATACCTCATGAGGCAGAACTGTCTTGTATTCAGACACTAAAAATCAAGGCACTTTGTCTTTAGTGAAGACTGTAAAGTATGATATAAATGATTCAAGCAAGAATTATTCAGTGTTCCACATTCATTAAAAAAAAAAAAAATTAAGATGAAGACTTTGCATAGTGTATTCTCATAAGATCAAGAAGTTAAACCCATTTTTATTCAAGCTTAAATGAAAATGAATCTGTCCATGCATTCTTAATTTTATTGGCAGAATGTAATAACTCTGTAATCTTAAAATTTACAACAGGAATAAGGCCAACTATTTAATAATAAACATCTCAATTGGCATTATAATTTTAAAGACCAGAGACAGCTGTATTCCATCAAATATCCTTTTGTGCACAAAGATGTTAATAAAGAAGAAAAAGAACAGTTTAAAATCAATGCTTGTCTAATTTTGTGAAACTATTGGGATCTCTCAGTACTTTGATACTTTATGCATTAAGTCACTCTAAAAGATTGCAGTGCGTTGTGGGACATTTCAAGGACATAGTGAAGGAGAATTAAATTACCAAGTAATGTTACTGCTTGTTCTTATATTTACATTTATCATGGATGAAGGTAATTTGCTGGGGGGAAGGGGGTAAAGAGAACCATACATCACACTAATGCAAAGTCCATGAAAAAATTTATTCTTCGTGCTGTGACTGGACACTGTCAAACAAGGTTTACAACCTTTTTATTTGTATCTAAGCAAAGCTGCAGTATTTAGTTACCTCAGTTGTCAGTACTTATTGTATTTTTCCCTTGTTTATATTTATGAGGAAAAGGAGGAAAACAATTCGCCTGTTAAAAAGAAATAACCTCTAAAGCATAACCTCCAGAACCTGATGCATTGATTCTCTTATGTTTCCCCAGATGGCAAAGTGGTGAAACAGAACGAAGAACACCCAGAGGCAGTTGCTGCTGCTCCTCTTTGGAGAATGGCAGGAAGGAGAAGCTTGCACTTTCATTGTCCATAATATTGCTTGAGTTCCTTTTACATTATGTGCATACAAATTCCCCTGTGAAATCTATGAGAAATGAGATTTAAAATAGACTGCAGTCATGACAAAAGAGCTGTCAGTGAAACCTCTGGTCTTAGTGCAATGCTGTAGAGTAGGTACTCAGACGCAGATTGAAATCACACTGACGTAGAACAGAACAGCACTGTACAACAGGCTGCTGGACAATAAGATTATGACAAATCTGTGATGTTTTATTTTGCAACAAGGAGTTAATTTAAATTCAATTTCAAGAAAATTTCCTGTGCAAAATCTTAATCTTATTTTTGCTGATATTCTACCTATTGTAGCAAAGGCCTAGGATAGAAACTTTGCTCCTGAGAATTTCCACTGAATTTTAAAACATGAATAATCACGTACTCTTTTTATTCTTGTAATTAAGAAAGTATTTTTAAGATTGTGTTTACATACTCCAATATTCTAAATTGCAAAAAGAACTGAAGTGAAATGAAACTAGAGGGGAAAAAAAAACAAACCCAGCCCTTTGCAAAGACAGCAAAGTGTACAGTTATAGTTAATTCTGCCTCAAGCCACATTATTTCCCACTGTTTTTTCCAGCAGTATTTCCATCTCTGTCATTTCATCGCAATAGCTCAGCCTGTTTCAAAGGCAGGAAAGGCTGTTTTATCCCTGCTGCTCCGCAGAACTGTCCGCGGTATGGATTGTCCCACAGAGACCCCTATGGGCTCCTAGAAAGCCTTTGCAGCCCACATATGGTTTTTTTAAAGCTATTCTGATCCTTTTTAGACCCCTAAACCCCATACGTAATACAAGGAGAGAACTCAAAAAAAAAAAACCAAAAAAACAAAAAAGCCTCAGTGCTACTACAGATAATAAAGGAATATAAACAGACTGTCTTCATGAATATCCTGTTTATTAAGAGATATAGAATCAATAAGATCAGTGCACCTGTTAATGAATCTGGAAGATCTTGCTTTTCTTTTTTCCCCTTTTCCTTCCTTCTAACAAGGCAAAGAGGATAGTAACAGTAGTGAAAATATTCAGGCATTATGCATTGGGTACCTTTTCCTGGCCAGAATTATGACACAGCTCTGAGCAAAACCTATTAAAATGTGGGAAAAGGACCAAAAGTATGCAATATATCTTGTGAAAACACTTCGGGGAATTTATACTTTTAAAAGTGATTTTCATTAAGATAGAATCACCTTTTATTGAGGCATCTGTGTTTAGTGTATTTTTTATCTAAACTTTATTGTGGAACATCATCTTCAGAAATACAGCCGTGTATCAAAATGTGCAATACAGGGAACTGCTTAAGGAGTTGATAACTACGTGTAAAACCCAACAGAACCTGGCACCTCTGAAGTTTAGCAGGTTCTCCCTTACCTTTATTGGCTTACTGGTGTCATGGTTTAAGCCCAGTGGGCAACCCAGAAACCACGCAGCCATTCACTCACTCTCCCTCCTTCCTCCCCGTCCCTGCTCCTGAAGGTATGGGGAGGAGAATGGAAAGAATGTAACTCCCACGGGTTGAGATAAGAACAGTCCAGTAACTAAGGTATAACACAGACCACTACTGCTACCACCAATAGTAATAATGATAAGGGAAATAACAAGGGAAGAGAATACAATCACTCCCCACCCACCAACGGATACCCAGCCCGACCTGAGCAGTGATCTAGCCCTTCAAGGTAACTGCCCCCAGTTTATATAGTGGACATGATGTGCTGTGGTATGGAATACCTCTTTGGTTAGTTTGGGTCAGGTGTCCTGTCTCTGCTTCCCTCCAGCTTCCCCTCCTCCCTGGCAGAGCATGAGACTCAGAAAGTCCTTGGTCAGAGTAAGCATTACTGAGCAGCAACTAAAAACATCAGTGTTAAGAGTGTTGCTCCCAGGCTGAAAGTCAAAAATACAGCACTGCACTAGCTGCTGAGAAGGAGAAAAATGCCTGCTACTGCTGAATCCAGGACAACTGGTGATGCAGAATTACTATCACCTTTTCCAGGGATTGCATACTTCTTTTACTAACTCCTTCCAGGTTCCTTCTCAAGTCAGTACTCCCTAATACCTTTTGTCTCTGTTTAATACACTTCAGTAACAGACTGTAGAGGTTCTGTATTCATTATGCTATTTAAAAACAAACAACCCCCACTGAAATAGTGCCTTTATATTTCATGGTGCAAAGTTTTTCATAAGTATTCTAGTAAAATATACAAAATAATAGTTTTGATCTTTAATCAGTTTTAATACTGCTTATCTATCTCTAGATTACCAGCAATCTAGCTATAAAACATGCAACAAAAATTGTACTGGCCAGAGCAGATATTTTAGGAATCTTGTTTAAGTGATGCTGGAGCAATTCTGTGGGAAGTATCACTAATCATCCATCTCCCTTCTGGACAGACAACACATACAGATGAACATCACAGCCTCATGGTCTTCAGTACTGCACAGCAGAAGTAAAGCCATAAGAATGGTATAGGAGCACAGACTTACCAAAGGGCAGTCATTCTCTGATCCTTCCTTGGGTATATTCAGATAAAATTTCCATTTTTTGCAGATTCTTTGGTCTTAATAATACACGAATGATCTCTAAGATGAAGATGATATAAATTAGGATTGAACTGCAGTATAATTGTACAAAGCCTTTAAATATACTGCACTGTTTCCAAAGTGTCATAATGAGATCATATAGGAAACGAGAGAAGATTACAGATGGTGTATCAGCAACTGGAGCAAAAATGGGTACTCTTTTCTCATAAACATATGGTGGAATCCCATATGGTATATCTAACCCATCTGAGAATCATAACATGAACTAGACTGTTTTCCAACTTTTTTAGATCTTTATTAGTAACATTGGCAAAAATTTCTCTATTCACAATGTAACAGGTATGCCTGAACTTACATGTGAATCTTGAAGAGCTATGCGATGTGATTTTTACATAGGTATGTAGGTAACAATTTCAAAATATGTTTTATACTTCTATGTAAAAAATAAGAAATAGATATCTGATTATAGAAACCCATGTGATAATACAGTAAGGTCAAATCTTATCTATTGCTGTAAAATGCTAAAATAACTGCAAAAAAGTTTTTTATTGTTTGTTCTTTATGGTTAACTGCAGCCAGCACGATATCCCTTCTTCAGTTTGGCACATTGTTGCATTTTCATCAGAAATAAGAAAGCACATGTTAACACATATTTCAGGGTGGCATTACTGGGTTTTTCACTGATGGGTGATCAATTGTCATGCCCACCTCTCTCATCTCCACTAAACTGAAACACTTTTAAGTCTCTTCTAATATACTTTCTATTATTAAATTGTTTGGATAAAGAGGACTCTGGATTTCCACCAACCATCCAGACACTAAACACTGTCAGAGCAAACAACAAAATAGTTCTGGATGGTTTTATGCTGTGCTTAATGCCTCCTGAAGCAAGGTTGCATCAATTGGATCAAGTAAAAGGAGGAAAACTTTGGAACTGCCAGTTTGACCTGATTGTCTTTTCTGAGTTTCTTGTACTATCATTATTTTCTACATCTAAATAGTATTCACACCATTTATCTAAGTTCTTTGGTATATAATCCCAAAATATTGCTTAGGAATATGCATAGCTAAATAAGTTCTAATGTTGCTATTGAATGAGGACATAAACCAAGTAGAGTGAGCATATCCTCACTGATTTACCATTGTACATCACATAAGACTGATAAATTTAATGAAATTCTGAAAATAGCTATTCAAAATCCGCAGTGGTGAAAGATCATTTTATCTCAGACAGATACATGGTGTGACTCTTACAGCCCCACAGCTGTAATGAGAATGCCAAAATGTCCTAACTCCAATGTGTCCTAACTCCATATCCTAACTCCATATACAAATTACAGGACAACAATGACTCATGCAGACAGTACAGGACTTGTCTGTAAAACATAGGTGCCTTCAGCTGTAAGGGAGACTCTAAGTATCAGAAGTATCCTTATGGGGCTAACAGATACAATACAGGACCTGTGGATGACCCATACCTAAAATGGCATTGATGTCCACATTTAGGCACCTGAATCATAGAACCATAGAACCATAGAATAGTTAGGGTTGGAAAGGACCTTGTGGAACGACACACAAGGTGTAGGAAATGCCTGGACAAGCTCCTATAGTAATAGATTTTATTATACATATACAGGTTTTAAAACTTTAAATGATTCTATATGATTGCCTGAAATGTATCTTTATAGCTTATAGACTTCATTACAAAAATAAACCTATTCCACCATTCCTTTTGGAAAATATTTGCCACCCTTGCTCGCTTTTGTAGCGGTTTAACTAATGAAAGTGAATACTAGACTTGAAAAGCTAGAAAGTGCCAAATTTTTCACTGGAAACACAAAAACAGAGCAGACCTTTTATGGAATTTCTCTTTCACATTATTTTATTAGTGCTTCCACTTTTTGCACAATGTGACTACTATTTTTGTGCACAATGTACACAGAACGTGGATGTATTTCATCTCTGCTATAAAAGCAAGCACTTCCTAATACATTCCACTTGTCTTGCCAACCTTAAGCCCCTCAATGCTAAAACGGTCTGCAAAATATTTAGTATTTATAGTCCAGTTTGGTATCTATACTCCAATTCTAAATTTACTCTGAATGTGGTACTTTTAGAAGGTACTAAGTAAAGGAAAAGAAATTAATCTCCTAGCTGCAGACTAGAATAATTTCTTCAGCCTTCCTAATGGCAGGTTCTCTTATAATCTTTTGTTTCTAGGAGGTGTAGGGGGTATGAAGTCTGAAAAAACACTCAGTATGAGGACTGAGTTTTAATGGTGCATCTACTACCTCCGTTTAAAATCTAGTTACTGTATTTATCTTAGATACATATAATTGTTGAGCTTATTCTGAAGACCTGTATAAAAATATCTTACTGGATATATGATGACTGAATTTTCTTTCTGTATTATCTTAGTGTTTAAAATGAAGAAAAAAATTACATTTATTTGCCAAGGTGTGCCCTGCTTAATTTATGCTGATTATTATATATCTTTATTCATATACAATTATTAGGCAACATTTTCCTTTTCCTGGCATAAATTGAGTTTAAGTCCTCTTGCTTTGGTAGATCTTTTTCTGCACATACCGTGGTGGCACAGAGAGCAGCGCTTTGCTCAGTGACACTCTGCAGATGCTTTCAAATCTCTTCCTGTGTGGAATCAGGACACGGGCAGAGCTTGCAAGCTGCATTTTGGGCTGGAAAGCTTTTGTGGTTTCTCCAGGAGAGAAAGCTTTAATGCTGCAGTTGAGCCCTCTCTCCTGACTGGCTTCGAAAGTGCCACAGAGCTTAGAGGTAGAGTCCTGACACATTGAAAATATACAAAATATTACATGGAATATGATACACACAAAGGCTAACCTTTGGAAATTTCTATAGAAATGAGTCAGACATGGGTTTTATTCCACAAGATAACTTTTCAAACTAAACTAATATCAAAGCTTCTTCCAAATGCTGAAAAATAGTAAGTTACCAGAAGAGAGTAAAAGGCACTTAAACAATTGTAAACTGTCTACCTGCTCCATAGGAAACTGCCCTCCTGAGATATTAAAAAGGATGTGAGAAATACTGCTCATGCCAAACACAAGACCAGGCTATCAATTTGTATTGAAACATTAATTTTCTAGCAGAATGCAAAAAAATAGATTAAAAATAAATAATAAAATTAGTTATTGCAATGTTTAGGATTATTTTGGCTTTGTTGCTTATTGGAAGGAAAGGATGTTTATGCTGCTTATGTCATGGTACGGGGAGAAACAAAGAGAAAAACTGAAACACTTTAATCCCACTCTTGTTCTTCCCACCCTCGGCTTTATCTTCTGAGCAGCACAGGTATGTGGGGAATGGTGATTTGCAGTCAGTCCATAACAGCTCCTCTTTGCTGTTCCTTCCCTCTCACGCTTCCCCAGTTCTGGTGTGAGTTCTCCATGGGACACGATTCCTTCAGGACATACCCACGTGCTCCAGTATGGGGTCCTTCCTGGGCTGCAGTGTGGGTATCTGCTCACTGCCATCTCTCCATGAGCTGCAGGGGCATCTCTGCTCCATTTCCTGAAGCACCTCCTCCCCTCCTACTGCACTGACCCTGGTGGCTGCAGAGCTGGTTCTCTCACATATTCTCAATTCTCTCTCACAGCTCCAATGCAGAGTTTTTTATTCTTTCCTAAACACATTTCCCAGAGGCACCCCCACCTTGGCTGTGGGCCTCAGCCTGTCCTGCAATGGGTGGGTTGGAACCAACTGTGTGCAGCATGCAACAGCCACAGCCTCTCTTCACAAGAGGAGACCTGCAGACCCCACTGCCAGCGCCTGGGCACCCACACTCAGTACAGGCTCACAAACTTCCTTGATTTCCTCTAATATAAGGGAAAGTGTTTTTTCAGTAGTCTCCTATTTAATAAGTCTCCTAGTTAATAAGGACTAGCTTTAGATCTGTGCCTACAATCGGAGAATCTTGTTAGCAATCTCGCTGAAATTAGGGAGGACTTAAGCATCTAAATTTACATATAAAGCTGCTTCATAAAAACTACCTATTTTTTACTATTTTAAAAAAGATTAGATCCATTGCAGTTAGCAAAGAAATCGCATGAAACTATGCATATATCTTGTGAGTCTCTTGGTGATGTGATTTATCAAGGTCTTTTGTCCCATCAGCTGAGTCATAACTGTGATTGGGAAGATGGGGTCAGGGAATAGTGTGATTTCCTTAGACACTTGGGCTAATTGGAAAGTTCTTGTATTTGCTGATTAATTCTTAAAATGCATCACTACATGCAGCATTTTTTATTACAACCATAAAGTATAATGCTGGCCTGTCATCAGAGATGAAGAAATATTTTAAGTCCAAGTGGATAATCCTATTCTCCCTAGAAGTATCTTCTTCTGACATGTCTTCATTATGCTTTATGGCATTAATTAGAGACACAATATAGAAAAATATTTCAACTGTCTCAGACACTAGACAAAAGTAACACACTTTTCCCACTAATGTGTGCTAACCTCTATATTGAAAGTGCTGCTGGAGCATATGAGAATACTCCTTGGACTATGTAGTCTCTTAACTATTTAAACAATATAGCACAGGTTGTCACTGTTTTACTGGATGGATGTCTTTTACTGTGAAGCAATAACTTGCAATATTTCATATTTCAGATGAAGGAAAAAGTCTGAATTGGTTTGGGTGAACTTGGTGTCTTTCATAACAATAGAAATCTCAAAACACTTATTAACAATAAATCAATTAAAAGTATTTTGAGCCCATGCTAATTAGGGGAATACCTCCAACTTGTGGAAACAGGGCAATCAAAAGCAGTTTTTGGTCAGAATAAGATAAAGTACAGTTACCTAGCTGAGCTAATCAAACCTTCAGATACAATAATTCCCTTTAAAACATAATTGGTTTCTAACTGTGTATCACAATGTTAATTGTCTGGCAACTAAGGTGAAAATATCCACAGGGCCAAAGAACTCTCTGCAGTGAGCACTTGAACCTTTTGCAGCTCTCCCCAGGCTATACCTGCAGAATAACTGCTATAGTCCAGGTGACCTTGATGCTGGATAAACTCAGCCAGCCATAATTGCTCTTTTGCAGCTGGAAGGCTTGCCTCATTTTTTGCTAGAAAACATTCAGTTATTTTTGTGGCAGATTTTATGTGGAAATTAGCTGTCAGATGATCTGGACTGTGTGGCACAGACACAGAGTGTTAAAAAAAATAACATATTTTTTGTGGTGTTAGCACTGGACATCTTTTGCACAGAGAATGAGACTTTGAAACAGGACAGTTTTACAGGTGGAAAGAGTGGAATGTGCGTTGCAATGCATCTTTGCAATGGTGTCTTCAGCTGGATGTCAGACATCTTCCCGAATTCCTGTTCTACTCAGTTTGTAAATTCCAGCTGGCCCATGGTCCTACATGACCACTCCAGCTGTTAGCTGTCTTAACTACACATATAAAATCTTCTGTCTTCCGTATGTACAAAAGGCTGGCCTACATGACTATTTCTGCATCTGCTGCAACCGTCTCTTGTGACCATTTACAGAATCCTTCTCTATGTACAATTTGGTTAGTTCTACAGCAGGAAACACCCAAGAGAATCTCTCGAAGGGTCAGATTCTCCACTTGGGATTTCAATCAACTTATTTGAGCAGATGAAATTAGCACTATCAGAGCAGGGGCTGCCTGGGGAAATATTCTTGAAAATCTTCTTGAAACCACTTTGAAATCTGCTGCAAAAATTACTTGAATACTTTGTTGTAAAGGATGTGGGATCTTAATCACATTCACATTCATATGAATATGAATATGAATACTCATATTCACTGTATTGTTTCTGCATGTCGTGGTTTAAGCTTCTCAGCCACAAACAGTTTTGCTAACTCACTCACTTCCCCCTCTTTCTTCCCTCCGCTCCTGGAGGGATGGGAAGGAGAATCGAAAGAATGCAACTCCCACAGGTTGAGATAAGAACAGTTTAGTAACTAAGGTATAACACAAATCACTACTACTACCACCACTACTACTAATAATAATGACAAGGCAAATACAAGGAAAGAATACAATTGTCTCACCATCCAGTATCAAGCCCAAGCAAGCAGTGCACCCCCCACTGTGCACCCCCACCACCCTTCTGGGTCTCTGCTCTCCGTTTCTACATCCTGGACATGACGTACTGTGGTATGGAATAATCTCTTTGGTTAGTCTGGGTCAGGTGTCCTGTCTCTCCTTCCTCCCGGCTTCCGCTCCTCCCTGGCAGAGCATGAGACTCAGCAAGTCCTTGGTCAGCCTAAACATCACCAAGCAGTAACTGAAAACACTGGTGTTATCAGTGCTGTTCCCAGGCCCAAAATCAAAAACACAGCGCTGCAGCAGCTGCCAAGAAGGGAAAAAAGAAAAAATGACTGCTACTGCTGAACTCAGGACACTGCACAAGAATGGTTGGGGACCTTTCTCATTCCTCAAGGAATTAAAGATCCAAGTTAACTGGATATGTAAGAGGTACTACTCTGATACCAGGTTACACAGCAATTATAACAGAAAATTGATGTTTGTACCTTTAAAACTTGTATACTGTTTCCAGTATTTGCAAATACCTCATAAAATAGACTTGAAATAAAATCAGTATTTTAAGTTGGTTTATAAACTAGACTATAACTACTTTTCTAGCAGAATTAGAAAAAAAAAATGTTCAGAATTAGTTCTCCATTCCACCTCCTAGATGCATCTAGCTTCCGTTTGTAGCGAATTCCAAAAGCTCTGCAATCCAGTCTTCTTATGTCTATAGAGGGGATATACATGGACTGTCCGCATAAAAACAGAGGAAGACTTTGCAGAAGACAGTGGACATGAAATGAGTTTTAGCTCATACCTTAATTCCAGCAGACTTGGTACATGCACATGTTTCTAACAGGGACATAGTCACGTCTCTGCAGGACTTTTACATCCAGTTCTTTAACCTAACAGTACTGCATACTGCATACTGCACACTGATAAAAAAAAATTGAGCCATTTAAGTTGTAGTGGTAGTCAGTTATGTAAATAACTACGCAACACATGAAACAAGCATGTTAAAATGAGGAACTCTTACATTATGTCTGAGCTGAGAAGTTCTTTTCTGTTCTGATTTTTTCTGGAAGAAGCTTGTGATCCTAAGGCCAAATGCATTGCTTCTCCCACAGTGATATTTTTGGTCTCAGCCCACAGAAAAAGTAGACTAAATCTGGCCATTGAGAACAATCTTTCACATAAGATATCACTAAGCTGGGTATGGTCATTGTTCGGAAAAGTGGGAGTTAATACAACAAAACAATACCAGGAACTATTCAACAGCTGAACATTCACAGAAGTAGCAATTAAAGAAAAAGAGATGGGAGTTTTTAGAAGACTGATAAATTAAGCCAGTTGCAAACTTTCCTGGACTAGCACTCATTAATAATCCCCTTCCTGCTAATGGCTAGTTCTTATTATCAGTCATTATCACTATGTATTCAGAGTAGTTGGTCCTTAACAATCACAGCTGACACTAGCTGCCAAAATGCAATACCAAGGACCTGATGCTACCTAATTATCACTGATGGCTACAGTCCTGGATATTTTCATCTCCACAGTGAGGGTAAAATGTATATGAAGAAGATCCTATCCACCAAATTTGCAATCTTTTATAAGGCTAGCTCTTTCCCAGCCCTCAGCCTCCAACCCAGGCTACATGCTACCTGATCCTGGGGTGAATGTTGCTTTTCCAGGCTGTGGCAGGTGCCTTATCCTTCTGCTCATCTGATTCTTTCCTTGCTCACCTGCTGCAGCTTTCACAAAGCAAAGGAAGTCTTGTCCCAGTTCTCTAAGGTTGAATTTCTTCAGTGAGCAGTAACTGCCCACCAGTTGTTGTTAGTAGCTCTGGGGGTGCTGCTCTCAACCAGTGTTCATACTTTTAACGTCTTTGCAATTAACCCACACTTACAATGCGCTTCATAAGGAGACACCCGGCATCAAGCTGAGCTCACCTCACAGTTTCTTGTAACAAGTTGATAACAAGCCTAACAGGCCAAGACTGGAACTTCACACTGTTTGCATAAGGCATAATAAGCATAAGGCCCTTTACTAGCAATGACAGTACTATTTTTACTGGACTGGGTAAAAAAAATGTTTGTGTGCTTATGCTGTATTAGTGTGTTGCTGTTTGAGTTCAGAACAAGATACTATTAAAGTCTGCTTTGTATGCTTCTACATTTACAGGTGCAATATGCCTCTGATTTAGCTACAGCTGTTTTACTGACTGCTATACTGTAGCATCAGGGACTTAATACCAGTCAGTTTTGTTAAATTTATAGATAAGATCATTTAGGAAAAGGGGAAGTTTCTCAGGCTGTGTTTACCAGCAGGGCATCCCTTGATTTTATTGGTGGCATATTCTCAGTGTTGACTAGGTCATCTTCAGAGATAAAGCCAATCTAATTTCATACATCTCTAGAAAATCCTGTAAAAATCAAGTCTCATTCCAAACCCCAGGGTTGGATTTTTCTCTAGGTCCTGCTATACCTTTATCAAGCAGCTACAATTGCTTTCTGCCTCTCCTGTTACTATTAAGCAGACAAGCTTCCACAGACATCCTTGTACCCATTAGATGGCTTCAAGGTACATTCTTCACTCCTCTGTTGTGTTTCAGCGCCATACCCAAAGTCCATACTATACATACCCTTTTGTGACTGAGATTGTCAACAGCTATTGAAGAAGAGAGTAATGAGCTGCTACTCTTGTTTTTTGAGCTACATATACTGCATGATAGTTATGTCACATTTCAAGTATTCACTGGTTGTATCCAAGCGTTTTCTCAGCCTCATGTATTTAAAACTCTGTGGAATGGCTTAGCAGTGTGCAGCTGCTTAGGACAAATTCCAAAAACATCTCTTTAGGGTTCTAAAAATAGACATTTAAATTTACCTAATTACAAAGCATTAGAAACCCCACAGTACTGCAGCTATGTAACCCTGAAGGCAGCAGAAATTCCCTATGCAGGTTGATTTAAATTCCCTCATCAGATCACCCAGGCAGAAAGTACGTAGAGGAGCCCAGGCCATTGAACTGTTTCCTCTTGCTTTTCTCCAGACTCTCCCTCTCTCATTTGATTTCTAATTTCACAGAAAACAGTGACCTGGCTTTCATGCTCAAGCTTGAGAGCATTTTTACACACAGACACTTTGATTGTCTACTCATCTGCATCCTGTGCATTGCCTCATCACTGAATTACTGTACAAAATATGTGTTTTTTTCTTAGATTTACACAAAGGACACAGAGTTTCATCTAGTTAAGAATTTTTCTTCAGAAGACGACCTTCCACATGCTGGCTTCCCAATAGACACAAGTTTTTAAGTCAAGGTTCAGGCTCTGGAGTTGAGTTTCTCTGAAATTTAGTCACACCTTGCTCTTAGTAGTCTTGGCTCCCCAAGGAAGCTCATGTATCAAGAGGGTCAATTAATCTCTTAGAAGTATTTAATTTTTTCCATCTTCTGTGCTGGGAACTTAGCCACCTTATTTTATCATTTTGCCTGGACAAACTGAGTGGCTGACACTACAGTACTAAATTTAGAAGTTGGGAGTACTTATTTTTTTGAGTTATATCATTAAACAGGATACATGATCTGAGTAAATGCAAGAACAGCTGCAGAAGGAGCATGCTGCAAGCAGTCTTCCCATTAATCAAAGAATGGTGTATTACATGTTTTCTTTTGCTGATCAATGCATAGTCCATCATTACTGCCTCATAATGAGTGCTAATAGGGATATCTTATTCACTATTTTATCTCCACTCTCCATTAAATAACACAACTTGGAAAACAATTAGTCTGATTTAACTTACTGTATATAAAAATGATCTTGATACAATGTGGCAGTCCAGGAGATATGTTAGAAATTTAAGAGGAAGAATGGTTGGAGTATTGTGTGCAGTTCTGGTGTCCTCAACATAAAAAGGACATGGAAGTGTTAGAACAAGTCCAGAGGAGGGCCACGAAAATGATCAGGGGACTGGAGCGCCTCTCGTATGAAGATAGGCTGAGAAAGTTGGGGCTGTTCAGCCTGGAGAAGAGAAGGCTGCGTGGAGACCTCATAGCAGCCTTCCAATACCTGAAGGGGGCCTACAGGGATGCTGGGGAGGGACTCTTCATTAGGGACTGTGGTGAGAGGACAAGGGGTAATGGGTTTAAACTTAAACAGGGGAGGTTTAGATTGGATATGAGGAAGAAATTCTTTACTGTGAGGGTGGTGGGGCCCTGGAATGGGTTGCCCAGGGAAGTTGTGAATGCTTCATCCCTGGCGGCGTTCAAGGTGGGATTGGACATAGCCTTGGATGGTATGGTTTAGTGGGAGGTGTCCCTGCCCATGGTGGGGGGGTTGGAACTCGATGATCTTGAGGTCCTTTCCAGCCCTTACTATTCTGTGATTCTGTGTAATGGTCAGCAAAAAGAATCATTCCACACATGTATTTCACTGACATTAAGCCTATTTTCTTTGTAATCAGAATTGTATCAGAATCCTTTTGTTCTGGTTTTGTTATGGCTCATCTTAATCAGGCAGTCTTTTTAGTATTCACAGAGATCTAGTGTCAATGTTTAGCTCATGCCAGATAAAAGTAAATGGATTTCAGTTAGCTTCTCAGATGCCAATCTAATTTAACAGTTACTGTAGAAAATGAAAGTGACATGTGTAACAGAGCACAGACGTGTTAATGTAGTTTACGTAGCAGTTCTCAGGTGTAAAACAACAATGATTAAAGAACTACATTGTGTACTTACTCATTATAAAACAACTGGGCTCAGTTTCATGCAAAGACAGACTTTCAGTTTAAATTACTCTTGCGGGAGTTAAGTGTCACTCAATAGTGAGAATACAGGAAAAAAAACCTGCTAAAACAATCCAGCTGCAAATTAAACAATTCAATTATCCTTTACAATAGCTGGGGCAAGACCAAGTGCTAATTGGCACTAAATGAGAAGGTGATTTTTTTTCACTGGCTTTGCTGGTCATATTCCACTACTCTTGCACTTTGCCCTTATTCAGGAAGACTGAGGTTGATTGCTAGCAAGTGGTTAAGAGTTTCGGCAAAAATAAGAATATCTACAGTCTCAAACTAAAGTCACAAACTGCCTGGCATGTCAAGTGGCTTAGTATGATCTAGCCATTACTGGTTGTAAAAGAAGCAGAGACAGGAAACCAGAAGAGACTAATAAATGCTCTTTAGAAAGGAGTAGATTGGTTCTAGCTCACCCCGATCTGGGTCCCCCCTTCTTTTAGACTCACAAAATATTTTGCATATCCAGCAAAATCCAGTCCTGTTAAGAAGGAGGCTACCCTTCTGCAACTTTCCTTTTGCCTTCACTGAAGCATGTGTTTTGTGTGTCCCCATCAGGAATCCAACCTGTCTCCAGCACAGCATCTTGCTCTCCAGGAATACACTGGGTTCACTTCCACTTTCTAATCAAAAGCAGCTGTTTAAGGCATCTGTTCTTCTCTCCAAACTATGCCACAATTCATTGCTAATTATTTTGTTCTTCTTCTTTATAGCTAACCATGGGACTTTATCCTTACTTTGTTTTCTGGATTATTTAAAATGCTGAATGCCATGGTGCCCAGTTGTTTCAGAAAATTTGTTTCTTATACTCTGCAGTCTTCAAACAAAACCAAATGGTCTACATACAGAACTGACCTAGAACTCCCTGTTAGCCTTTCAAATCCACAAGCATGTTTTCTGCTGCAGCTTCTCCCTGTAGAAACAATTTTACATTTCCACCTGTTGCATCTTTCCTTTTACAAAAAATGTTCCCATTCTGATTTCTGAAATATTTGAATTGGACTATGCACAGAGCCAACAAGTCTGGGCTCTGAAGCCTTTCACTCAGAGTTTCAGCATGTCATACCTTACTTACAGCTGGTATTTGCTGTGTTAGTGTTTATCGGCTGGGTGCCTTGGGCTAAGGTTCTTGTTTCATTGTACTTTATAGTAATGACTTGCAATACAATAGAATCATTGATCATGAAACTGATCTGGCTTCCATTCCCAGTGTGGTCACTACCTCTATACTTTAGGAGGTATATAATAGAAGTGTTTAGCAATTACACATAATTTTTCCCCCCTCGGGTGGTCAACCCATGAAGGAGATATTCCCTTATGTTCTCAGCCCCCCCCCCCCCCCCCCCCCCCGACTGTTTACAGCATCGTTTGAGAGTTTTGAAGGTTTTGAATGGCCTTTAGGTACCCTTGAGACCTGCCTGCTGATAGTGATGGGGATCACCATGTTGGCACGCATGCAGAGTGTGTTTTACCCACGACCATTTTGTCTGATCTCGAAAGTTAAGCGGAGTTGGGTTTGGGTCTTGTCTAGGGTTAGACGATGGTATAGGAGGACCAAGAAGTTTTCCCAGAAGCTGGACAGTCATGAGTGGCAGGGTATGTGGGACAGTATAGGCGAGTATCTAGTCCACTGGGCCCCTCCAGTGCTTTGGAAGCATCGGAGATGGAAGGCAGCAATATGGAGTCCCTAACGACAAGTTGCAGAAACTGCTGAAGGGGAGGGTAAATTATTTTGAGCCTGGTGGACCCATGACACTTCAGGCCATCAGGGCAGAGATGCAACGTACAGATGGACTCAAGATCAAGGGGTCGACTTAGCAATGGACACTATTGCCCAGGTTATTCATGAGCGAGAACACTGCACACAGCCTTTCCTGCTCTGAAAGACTCTTGCAAGAGATGAAGCTCGACATCATGGACTAGATGGACTCAGCAGCTTTATAGGGATTGGTCCATGCTCTAAGGAATGATCTCTCTCTCTCTCTGCCTGTGTGGATGTATGTATATGCATATATATGGGATAAGAGTGATGGTATATTGAAAATGTGGGATCTGTGCATGACGTGAATGGTATGGATTAAGGGGTGGATACTGTCCTCGGTTCAGCAGTAGCAGGCATTTTTCTCCTTCTTAGTAGCTAGTGCAGTGCTGTGGTTTTGACTTTCAGCCTGGGAGCAGCACTCATAAAACTGATGTTTTTAGTTGTTGCTCAGTAATGATTACTCTGACCAAGCATTTTCCAAATCTCATGCTCTGCCAGGGAGGATGGGAAGCCAGGAGGAAGCAGAGACAGGACACCTGACCCAAACTAACCAAAGAGGTATTCCATACCACAGCACATCATGTCCACTATATAAACTGGGGGCAGTTACCCAGAAGGGCTAGATCACTGCTCAGGTCGGGCTGGGTATCCGTTGGTGGGTGGTGAGCGATTGTATTCTCTTCCCTTGTTATTTCCCTTATCATTATTGTTATTGGTGGTAGCAGTAGTGGTCTGTGTTATACCTTAGTTACTGGACTGTTCTTATCTCAACCCGTGGGAGTTACATTCTTTCCATTCTCCTCCCCATCCCTCCGGCAGCGGGGGGAAGAAGGGAGGGTGTGAGAGAGCTTCTGCATGGTTCTGAGTTACAGCTGAGCTTAAACCATGGCAACTACATTAAATACAGAAAAATTAAGAATGAATAGTCCACACATTCCTATTTACTAATGACATTTTGCAGTGGGTTATCTAGCATAGCTTGGACTGGTAAACATAAGTACCCCTTCTTCTAGTAGAAAATACAGATTTAATTTATTTTTGTTCCTCTGTACAGCAATCTAAATTTAGTCCAGTCTTGGATCTCTTGGAGCACTCTTTCCAGATGTTCTAGAAGCTTTTTTTCCTAGTGTGAATATAAAGACGAATATGCAGCTATTTACACTTCATACCTATTCAAAGAATATTAATTAATCAATGGAACAATATTGAAGTGCCTTGTAATCTAAATGAGTGGACAGTAAATAAATAGTGCCCTTTCCTAACTCTCCAAGTGTTAAAGGCTAAAGTAATTCGACACTTGAAAGAAAGGAGTCTACAAGTAATTTATATCTAAATTCAGAGTTCAGGACCTCCAATCTATTCAACTACTTGTCTATAAAACTTGGGCATTCTATTTAAAGGTCTCTTCATCATCATAGTACATTTATAAGTATTCTATACTTTCAGGTTTTTTGAAAAACAACTCTCTCATACTTTAGTGTTCCATACCCCTCCAGGTTTCCATAATTGCCATTTAAGTTTGTTTTCCTGAGGTGGCATGGCAACATGCTAGTCAGAAAATGCTTCAGAATAATTTCTGAACATACAGGAATCTTTCCTATGACTTTTGAGTTTTGACTTTCTTCTTTCTGTTCCTCTAAATGATATTATACCTGTTTCAGGCACAGGTTCCTAACCTTGGACTTGATCTCTTTCATGACTTGTACTACACTTTACGGCCTTCTGAAGCTCTGATTCTCTGGGTACAGACAAGCAGAAGAAGTAAAGAAACAACTTCCTCCTTCCAGTCCCTGACAAATTGATAAAATAAATGCCATTTAATATTGATGGGCATCAAACAATTCTTCCATGGTCGCTTGGTTTTCATTTGCAGTTATCTTCTTTCTTCTGACTTTCATAGACCTTGTCGATAAAAAAAAATCAGAACCATTTCTCTCATTTCAACCAGATGAGCTCTCATTTTCAGATGTTAGTTATATGTCTATTTGTCGCGGGGGATAAGGAACAACGTACCACTGACCAATATGATCACGCTGAACAGTTTAATGTGCGCAAGCATGTCTTATATAGAAAAGTTTCAGAACACTAGAACATTCGATAACACTGGATTGGTTAACTTCACCCCGCCGAGTGCTAGCAACAGTTTAACGATTGGTTGCGGTTTAAAGTGTCCGCAGCAGCAGGCTCCGGCTTGCAAGCAGGGTTCTCTCTGTGGTAACCTGATCCGGCTCCGCGGCGTCCGGCTCAGTCCCTCTGTTAACCCTTTCGTCGACCTGCAACGCCTCACAAAGCCTGTTACCCACTGCTAGAGTGAAGCTAAGTCAAAGGCTGGATTGCTCACATGTCCATTAGCTGAAAGAAATGCTTCCACATCTATTCTACTCACCTGGCCTTAGCCTCCAAATTTTTCTTTAATCTTTATTTTTTTTAATGATACGAAATGGAGTTGACACTTGCTGTCCAAAGACAAGTTCAAGTAATGAAAAGTTTGATCATGCTTACACCTATTCTTATATATAAAAGGCAGAAATAACTTCAGCTTGTGTAAGTCGATCTTGTGTGAAAACAATGTTCAGTGATTTTAATTTATTTACTTTTCTATATATGTTTCTGCTTGAAGAAAAATTAGATGATCTTCATGTGTTTTTGAGAGAGAACAGGAGGCTCAGAATGGGGGGGGTGGTGTAGGTTCCTAACATGACCATACTGTGAAGGTTTTCAACTGACTGCTTTGAGCATTCTCTGGTGCTCCAGCCCAGTTAAGATTATCTCAACATATTGGTGATTTATGTCACTCATAGAGTATTCTTCCAAGTACGAAATAACTGATTCGGAGAAAACTCCAGGAACAAACTCGTCAACAAAGTTTTAAGTTGACAAGCAGATATTCTTTACTACAGCGCCGGGAGACACGGGGGATAGCTCCTCCAAGCATGTCTGTCTGTATTGCCACACAGGCCATCCTTATACAGTCACTGGGCATACATACATATTCATGAGGCTACACATGGATTTCATCATTTTCCAGAAAGTTTCCCGTAGATATACAAAAGGTGATGATGGTCTTTGAGAGTGGTTTACAGTATTCATACCTCCTGGCAGTCTTTGGAGCTCCAGCTTATTTAACATTACAGACATAGGAATCATCCTGTCCTTCCGTTGAGCAGTTTCACTGCTCCTTCCCTGGACCTCTGCTGGTCCTGGATACTCCCCATCCCCAGATCCTGTTTTTCTACATTTTGTACTAAGGTCCAAAGGACCTAAAACTAAGTCAATTACCTTCAAGCTTCTCAGTTATTCTCTATTACAAAGCCACCAGACTTTACAGTTACTTAGAACTGATTACATTTGGTGCCTCATGCCATAGGATATGTAAAGTAAATAATAGGAAGGACTTTCAAGCTCACTTTTAGACATATTTGCTGCAGATGATACTCTATTTTCATACTGTAGTAACTGCTCAGTCTGAAACTGCAGAGAAAAGAACAGTGGAATAAATTTTGCTTACTGAGGTTGCTTTTTGATACACAAATTTATTTCCAAAAACCTACCAGTACAGGTATGTGCTGAGTGATGACAGGTTATGTTTGAATCAGGTTCCTTTTTTCCCTATATACTACAAGCAAAGAAGTGCATGTCCTACTGCAGGGATTGTTTCTGTATGTACTTTTGTACGTTACCATTGTGATGATTCTACATTAAATCGTTCTACTTGTAGAATAGATTCCTGTTTTATAGTCCAATTTTTTATAGTATTTATTCATAGCATGAATATTTGGATTTTCATCACTTTGATCTCTCATAGTTTGAAGGGAGTACTCTTCACTTTAAAACCTTTCTTGTATTATCTGATTCCACAGAAATTCTGCTTCTCATTTTTTTGCTTTAAAAGATTTTTATTTATGTTTTTACACATGTATCTTACTCTTTCCCAGTTGTTCCCATACTCCCTCAAAAGATCCTTGTTTAATTTGTTTTGAGCTTTATTTCAGTCACCATACAAAGACAATTTCTCTGCTAAAATCTTTAAAATAATGTCCTAAAACACAGGTCCTATGGGAGATCTGTAAATTACAATCATCTGCTTAAAATATCACAGACTTCTTATGCTAAGTGTTTCAGTATTCAATAATGTACTTCAGTCTTTGAGCATGCAACTCAATTTGTTATTTCTTTCTTGTTTTAAGTCATTCACAGGAATCCACTGACTGCATTCTGTTTCTGCTAACTTGCCATTCAGTTATCAGAGAGAAATGCCATTATTCCATTTGTGCAAACCAATTTCTTCTTGGATTGTGCAATGTAACCTGTGCTTTTTTAATAAAAATATAATTCTCTACATACAGCAAGATCCAATAAATCATAAAATAAAAAATAGATCCTCCAGTATACTCTGGTGTTAGCAGTGTTACTGAATATTCAAGGAAATAGTCAGAGGCTCAGTTCCGATTTAAAAAATTACTTATTGTGAAAAAGTGAATACTGGCATTATACAGATGGGTCACTACAAAGCAAATCTTAAGTATATGCCTCTATACTCTGTTTTTCTGATGGTGCTCACAACATAGTTTAAGAATTGGTGATGCTGTCCGGTAACTGGCAGCCATCTTCTCTTCCTTCCTTTTCTCCTTTGTTTTCTGACTTATCCCAAGGCTGTACAATTACTGATCTACTTTCCCATGACCAATCATTATCTATTTATTTTGTGATTAACAGCTTTTTGGCCTTTACAACACTGAACATGTCACAGTTTTCACAATCCTTGTTACTACATTTCTCCCTGCAAATTACTTAGATTGAAACGTGTGCTGATGTAATTTAGGCTAAAGCAGTAACAAAAGGGAAGGGAAGATGATGAAGAGATATCATAATGAAGACAATTGTGAGTAACCTAGAGTCAGACTTACTAAATCTTAATTAAATATCACAATAGATACAAAAGAACTTGAGCACAATTCAACTTTCATTTGTGTTTTTTCTTAATCATCCTTATATTGAATATTAAATATTTCATAACACAAAAACCTGAAGAGAACTTAATTAAATACACATACATTTTTATACATATTTATCTGCATGTGTGTGCATGTGTGTATCTACCTTATTACTAACAAAATCTGTATGCTTAGAAATATTTGTGTGTTTCTCTGTCAAATTTAATTACTCTGGTCTTGAGTGAGGCATCAACCAATATTTTCATCAGTGATCTGGTTGAGTAAGTACAGGGTGTTCTTATTAACTGTTACAAAAAGCTTAAGCCAACAGGGGTACTCTAAATGCTTCTGGATTGAAATTCAATTCAAAATAATTTTGAATTTGAAGAAATAATTGGATAAAATTCAACACATGCAAGTGCCAAGTGATTAATCATCTGCATAAACTTGATTCAAAGGCATCTGGGTAGGCGATAGTTCTGTATAAAAGGATGTAAGGGTTGTAGTAGATCATGATCAGAACATGAGTCAAAATTCTGCCAAAAAACAAACAAACAAACAAAAAAAAGCAAAAAAAAAAAAAAAAAACAAAAACAAAAAAAAACAAACAAAAAAAAAAAAAAAACAAAAAACAAAACAAAACAAAAAAAAAAAAAAAAAAAAAAACAAGCCAAAACAACAACAAAACCTCAGAAATTATCATGAGGTATCTAAAAAGCAGCATTGCCTGCAAGATACATAGAATCATAGAATCACAGAATAGTTAGGGTTGGAAAGGACCTTAAGACCATCTAGTTCCACCCCCCCTGCCATGGCCAGGGACACCTCACATTAACCATGTCACCCAAGGCTCTGTTCAACCTGGTCTTGAGCACCACCAGGGATGGAGCATTCACAACTTCCCTGGGCAACCCATTCCAGTGCCTCATCACCCTTACAGTAAAGAACTTCTTCCTTATATTCAATCTAAATATTCCACGTTTAAGTTTGAAACCATTACCCCTTGTCCTATGACTACAGTCCCGAAAGAAGAGCCCCCCCCCAGCCTCTCTATAGGCCCCCTTCAGATATTGAAAGGCTGCTATGAGGTCTGCATGCAGATTTCTCTTCTCCAGGCTGAACAGCCCCAACTTTCTCAGCCTGTCTTCATACGGGAGGCGCTCCAGTCCCCTGATCATTCTTGTGGTCCTCCGCTAGACTTGTTCCAACTGTTCCATGTCCTTTTCATGTTGAGGACACCAGAACTGCACACAATACTCCAAGTGAGGTCTCACGAGAGCAGAGTAGAGGAGGAGGATCACCTCCTTCAACCTGCTGGTCACTCTCCTTTTGATGCAGCCCAGGATATGGTTGGCTTTCTGGGCTGCAAGCGCACACTGCCGGCTCATGTTCATTTTCTCATCGACCAACACCCCCAAGTCCTTCTCCGCAGGGTTACTCTCAATCTCTTCCCTGCCTAACCTGTAGCTGTGCCTGGGATTGCTGCGACCCAGGTGTAGGACCTTGCACTTGGCATGGTTAAACTTCATCAGGTTGGCATCAGCCCACCTCACAAGCGTGTCAAGGTCCCTCTGGATGGCATTCCTTCCCTCCCACTTATCAACTGAACCACACAGCTTGGTGTCATTGGCAAACTTGCTGAGGGTGCACTCAATCCCACTGTGCATGTCACTCACAAAGATGTTGAACAAGACTGGTCCCAACACCCATCCCTAAGGTACAGCACTCATTACTGGTCTCCAGCTGGACAATGAGCCATTGAGCATAACTGTGCATGCGGCCATCCAGCCAGTTCTTTATCCACCGAGTGGTCCACCTATTAAATTGATGTCTCCCCAAATTAGGGACAAGGATATCGTGTGTGTCAAATGCCTTGTACAAGTCCAGGTAGATGACATCAACTGCTCTACCCCTGTCCATCAGTTCCATGGCTCCATCATAGAAGGCCACCAGATTGGTCAGGCAGGATTTCCCCTTAGTGAAGCCATGCTGGCTGCCACCAAGCACCTTGTTTTTCATGTGCCTTTGCATGCCTTCCAGGAGAATCTGCTCCAAGATTTTGCCAGGCACAGAGATGAGACTGACTGGTCTGTAATTCCCCGGCTCATCCATTTTCTCCTTTTTGAAAATGGGGGTTATATTACCCTTTTTCCATTCATCAGGAACTTCACCTGCCATGCTTTTTCAAATATGATGGACAGTGACTTAGCAACTTCATTTGCCAGCTATATGCAATGATTGTTAAAAATATTACTCATAAAGAATTATTTTTCATCACTATTTCAATTTCCTAGCTTGATTAGCTACCAGTCTGCACTAAAACACTGAAGTTAAAAGGAAAAATTAATTCCTCTGCGTTTTTCCAATCACTTACATGCAACAGGATTTATTCGCGCTAATGAAGCTCCAGAATAGGATGGCTTCTCTCTCACAGCTTTTTTCTGCTCTTCTACTTAATAATTAAAAAATCTCAAGATGAGAATGTGCTTGTAGATCTGTAGGGTAACTGAGCAATCTGACAATACCCTTAAGTCTGTGAAAAATCCACTGAAATCAGTGGAACTCTAGGAACTCTAAGAACTCTAACTGAAAAACATTTCAGCACTAATTATTTAAAGAAAAAATATGCAGTTTCTGAAAAAATATCCTCTCCCAATTCCAGCGTATGAAGTTGCTCTTCCTACTAAAATTCATCTGATTTTGATGTAAATCAGACTTATTAATTCAAAGCTTTCTGGTACATGGCACAATTTTATAGTGGTATTGACAAGTTTGGAGGTTACATTGCTTTTTCCTTTTTATTTCTCTCTCTTTTCCCCACTCTCTCCTACCCAGGGGAGAGTAAATTTGGGAATGCTAAAAGAAGAGCTCATGAATATATTTTTTGCATATTCTAGTTGCTGTAGTTTGAAATATCCCCTGATAATAGTTTGTTTGCTTCAACACAGACTAATTTTCCTTGCCTAATGGTTCTTCCTGTTTTCTGCCCTGCTTAATGTGCGATGTCCTGCAATGCAAAACATATTTTTCCTGCTGTGCAATTTCATACTGGTTCAAGAGAAGGGACATAAGCCTCCCACCAACTACAGCAGAGTTCATGGCTTGAAAAGGAAAGGCTGCTGTGCCTGGAAATGCAGAGGTTGGGGAAAACACAAAAGTCATCAATTGGACAACTATCCTAATCACTAAGCAATCATGCTAAAGCCTCGTACTGATCCATCCTGCAACACTCAAAGTCTGTTTGTGAATCCACAGGCTAGAATATGCATAAAACTGAGT
This sequence comes from Amazona ochrocephala, assembly GCA_039720435.1. Classification (NCBI taxonomy): domain Eukaryota; kingdom Metazoa; phylum Chordata; class Aves; order Psittaciformes; family Psittacidae; genus Amazona; species Amazona ochrocephala. The sequence continues at coordinate 45,016,800 of CM077878.1, forward strand.
TAGTTTTCTAAATGCTTCAGCTTGCCAGAACAATGCACATGTCAGATATGCAGCCCAGATATAATGAGAGAGAAAAACAAGAACACAGTCAAAAAAACATGAAGGGGCTAATCTGCCTCTGAGGTTCTCTGCAAGGGAATGAATGGGGAGGCCACAATTTGCCTGGTACACCATTTGCCTGAGAAGTGTGAGACATGACTTCTAGAAACATCTTGGGCTGATGGAGTTTAAAGACGCAACTTCCTGCAAACTGTCTCAGCTATCAGTTGCAGCTACCTTGTACTTTTCCTACTGGAGATGGAACGCTATGAATCAAAATTTTTAATAATCAGGCTCAGAGAAAAATAAGGGAGAATTTTACTTTTATGCTGGATCTGGCTGGAATGGAGTCAGGGTTTTTTTTCATAGAAGCTGTTATGTTGCCGTGTTTTGGATCTGTGACCAAATTGGTTTTAACAATTTTTTGGTTATTGCTGAGAAGAGTATCAAGGTCTTTTCTGCTTCTCGCATTTCCCCTTCCCCCCCCCCCCCCCCATCCCCCCCCAAGAAAACCTACTGAGGTTATCTTTTATTTCTTCATTTTTTTCACTCTGCTCCCTGAGCAAGTAGGCTGTGGGTAGGTAAGATACTGGGAGAGGACACAGCTGGGACAGCTGACCTTAATCAACCAAAATGATATTCCATACCATGTGCCATCATGCTCAGCAAAATAAGCTATGGAAAGGAAGAAGGGGGTGATGTTAGTGGCTTTCCAAAGTGTAAAAGCTTTTTAGAAAGTATTGTGATAGCATTAGAAATTAATAGGATAAGCATGCAGATTCAGTAAACTTCATCCTGTTTGAAGGTCAACAGTTAGGAAAGGAAAACCAAACTATATATATTCTAATATGAATTTCTACCTAGAATGAAACTTTAGAGTTTAAACATATTGCAGAATAACTCTTTTCAAGAAAAACTAAATGTAATTCTATTTGGAACTCTTTTTTTTATGTTTGTCATCCTTTTTCACTTATGTTAAAAAATAGGCATTCTTTTAAAGATCCATAATAAAACTAAATAATGATAAATATTCTAAGCAAAGACTAGTTAAAGATGTTGTGATAAAGAATATTACAAGAAAGAGGCTGTGGCACCTATTGCAGAAGACATCAAAGTAGAAACCACTTCTTTCTCCAACCTTCAAAAATCCCGTGGTTTTATTAATCTTTAAGAAAATGTAAAAGAAGCTTAAAGTTCCAGCATGTTGGGGCTGTTTCAGGAAGCACACAATCATACAAGAAACAATGGAAGCTGATACTCTTTCTCAAGTAATTCATCACAAGTTTTTTCGAGCAGCAGACTTGATCTACCAGTTTTATGGAAAGCATAGTCAGATGTTAGCAGAACTCAATAATGTTGCGATGCTGAGTATCAATAAGAAAATATGAAGAGAAGAAAAGAATATAAATAGAGTTATTGATCCTCTGCAATATTACCTGATGTTAAGTCATATAGGGAATTGAACTTCACGGAATCTGAGTGTTGTTCACTAAATGTTAAATTCAGACTTGGAAAATAAATGTATGCAGCCGCCCTTCCTCATCTGTACCCTAAAAGCAGAGAAATTTTTCACATGTTAAAAAAAAAAAAGGATGATTATAATGAAAATAATAACATTGAAGAATTTAGAATTTTTCATTTCCAAACTGAAAGGGATTATGAGAAAGTAGGTTTATGCCAAGAGAATCAGAAGTATAATGGGATATTATAAAATGCCTGTGTAAATTAACTGACAGCAAGATCAAATAATCTTGGGAAGGAAAAGCTGGCACATATCACTGAACTGGCACAAAAAGAATTTGTAATAGCACTTTACAGGCATCTTAGTCAAATGGCACACATTCAAAAGCAAGGTTTCATTTGAGAACAGGCCCCTTCATTGTGGTATAGGTCACAAATGGAGTCAAAGTTTGTAAATGCGAAAGAAATAATATCACTTTTTGTATTAATAACCCAAATAGTGTAGAAGATTATATACATGTAGCTGGGCTAGTTCAGCACCCCAGGACAGAAACAGTGTTATTCTAGAATCTGCTTCAGGGCCTTAGTTTCAAGATCCAATTAATTCTTCAAACAGAACAAATCCAGAAGGAATATAAATCAATGCTGTTTCCTTATTAAAAAAAAAAAAAAAAAAAAAAAAAAAAGGCTGTAGTCTCTGCAAGGATTTTCCACTTGTTTGTTTTTCATATGTCCTTTCAAAATAATATCTCTTACTGTAAGAGTTTATAGCATCCTCTGACAGGGAGGGAGAACTTCATCTTCTTTGGTGCTATTCTACCCTGTCCAAGAGGGTATGTCTGCATTGGAAACAAATGAAAAGGTGTGTTTTTAGCTCTAAGTATCTTAACTGCATTATGTAACTTAAGCTAAATTAAGAAAGAACTGTTACTTGAAGCTTATAATATCCTTAAGTATTAAAGAATCTAAATATAGAAAAGATATTTTAAATTGACTCTAGCTCTCAACCCCAGCAGATGATCCCCTAGTGAACATTTTCTCATTGTTTGTCCATTTTAGTTGAAACAGTCTAAAATATAATGGGTTTCCAATAGAACATATATACAATAAAAACTGTGGAGCTGTCCTCCTTAATAAAAACTATTGGATAGTAAATTGCAGCTCCATGTATTTCAGAGGCAGGCGCCTAAAACCCAATAATATAGTGATAAGGAATATTTCAAAATGGGGGGAATAATGTGAAACAGCATATCTGTTTTCAGAATATGATACCACTGAGTGTTCTTGAAAACTTTGTTTATCTACAGGTCACTGAAAAGTAACAAGAACTCCAGCATGTGTGACAAAAGGCTGTTAGAGACTTCTTGGCATGATTCAGTGCACCATGCACATGGAACACGTTAACAGCCTGATGCTGCTTGTCTGGTATTAGGTGTTGTTGACTATGATTCATGTGGGAACCTTAGAAATGGTTCTGGAAATGAATACTTACACAAATTCGTTAACACCCAGTCGGTTAGATCACTGGTATCATAGAATCATAGAATAGTTAAGGTTGGAAAGGACCTTAAGATCATCTAGTTCCATGGGCAGGGACACCTCTCACTAAACCATGCCATCCAAGGCTCTGTCCAACCCGGACTTGGACACCACCAGCGATGGAGCATTCACAACTTCCCTGGGCATCAAACTATCTGAAGATGGAAAAAGACACAGCACAAATATGCAGAAGTTATATTCTTTGCGCAATTAAGATGAGAGGAAAAAAACCTTTCAGGGTATAATGCAACATTATTTTTTTCAGAAACAGGGCAGTTGGTCAACAGAAATACAACAAATTTCCTTTGTTTGTTATAGTGAGGGAGACGGAGGAAAGGAGTGTGAATGTTTTAGCTCTTTAAAAAGAATTGCTTTTAGTCGTCTTTTAAACTGTTGGAATTCTTAATTTTGTTCAAAAAAAAAAGATCCAAAAAGGGACAAAATATACATTGGGAAATAATTCTAAAACAAAAAATTGTTGGCTGTTTTGTCAAAAAAATCAGTCAAGCCAACATAGCCAGAAGAGTAGCAAAACCAACAAGAAATATAAGGCTGTGGATTTAATTTCCTCCTCCCCCTCAATTCAGACACATGAAATTTGAGCTTTGTATCCTCCGAAGGAAGCTGGACATGCATTGTTTGGCCTAATCATATATTTAACACCTGTTCAGCCTGGAGAAGAGAAGGCTGCGTGGAGACCTCATAGCAGCCTTCCAATACCTGAAGGGGGCCTATAGGGATGCTGGGGAGGGACTCTTCATTAGGGACTGTGGTGAGAGGACAAGGGGTAATGGGTTTAAACTTAAACAGGGGAGGTTTAGATTGGATCTGAGGAAGAAATTCTTTACTGTGAGGGTGGTGGGGCCCTGGAATGGGTTGCCCAGGGAGGTTGTGAATGCTTCATCCCTGGCGGCGTTCAAGGTGGGGTTGGACATAGCCTTGGATGGCATGGTTTAGTGGGAGGTGTCCCTGCCCATGGCAGGGGGGTTGGAACTCGATGATCTTGAGGTCCTTTCCAATCCTTACTATTCTATGATTCTATGATAATTGAAAACTCTGTCGTTATTTTCTTTCAAAAAGAACAGAACAGAAGGTTAGGAGTGGTCTTGTATTTTAGTAAATCTTCTATGTAATGGGATGATACAACTGTTATAGAAACCAAGCCTTTTCTTTTGACATTAAATTGTCAATTGCACACTTAATATGTGCAGTTTGATGATTATATTTCATATTTACAGTCCAGTAATCTGTAGGTTTTATACTGACAATAGAGAACTGCATAAGTTTTTTGAAAACAGCAAAACTGGACATCTGGCAACGAAGTAGGAGATTGATGGATTTTATGAAATTATGATTGTGTTATCCAAATGGTATTCTGAAAATAACTGGCCGTAATTCACAGTACTGGCTTGTCCTGCTGAGACTTTAAAAGGTGGCACTGAGATTAGGTTCTAAGTTCCTATTGACACCCTTACACCAATTTTTTCAACTTCTTTTGAATTTTTTTATTATTTGCAGTCAAATTTATACAACAAATAAACAAAATAAATGAAGCATTCCATAAGAAAATTTAACATAGATGGCCTTCATTGATTTTTTTTCTTTTTTTGATTACCATTTTCAGTGTTCTCTATATAACCAGAAAGAATTTTGATATTTTCCTAATTAACAGGGTTTCTGATTGGCAGCTTTCTCAGCAGTGCAATATGTAGACACACATTTTCGGAATTAGAAAAGTTTTAGTCCTGCTTAGCTTAATTGGTAACAGAACAAGACCAAAACACTTGATCAAGTCAGCAGAAGTAGCTCCTGAACACAACCATTTTATAACCACAGATGTTAACTGAATATTGGAAGAACAGTTTGGTGGCAATTTATCATTCCCAGATCTCAAACTCCTATGAATTTTCCGCTTTCTTAATGGTGTTTCCCTCTCCTTCTCCAGAGGCATTGTGAATGGGATTTCTCCTACCTAATTATAGATCTGTGTACTGTTAGGAGTGTTAGAATCACTCCACTGCTAGTAGTCAAAAAAATTTAGTTTTGATAAAATACTTTACTTCCTTTTTTTAAATAAGATGAATTTTTCCTTGAGTTTTCCTGCTGGTGCTCTCCACTGATCATAATGAGATCTTTATGTGACTAGCTCATCCACAGAAATGTCTGTGTTTGACCAGATGACTATGTCCAACCTTGATCCAAAAGAACTGCTGTTTCTAAATAACAAGATCCAACTGCGCTTTCAAGAATCAGTTGAAAACATGATGTCATCCTTCCTTTCCAAGTGCAGCAGGTCATGCTTCTTGATCTTACTAGCTGCTCCTGGCAGCAGTTCTCTACAACACTGTGCTGCAAGTATTTGTGTGGAGGATACAGGATGCATTCAGAAGGACCCTCAAAAGCAGGTCATATGCTCTGTCAGTACAGAGGATGGAACAGAGTAGATGAAACAGTGAAGAAAATGGTTATCTTATGTAGAAATTTAAGATTTTGAGAACAGTAAACAAAGTGAGATTTTTTTTCTCCAGAAAATAGATTAAAAATTTGATTTTGAACTATTTTATTGCAACTATTTGTAGTGTTGCTTCTTAGACATCAAGCTTTCTGGAAGCTATGAGCCATACTTAATGAGAATAATGAATTATATGCAATAATTTCACTGCAAATGATAGAAACATCCTATTTGTTTTTAAGTAATGCTCAGTTATTAAATAATTTGCATTTGTACAATGTGTGCAACTGTCAGCAAAAAAAAAAATAAAATGATAAATTGAGTGGCATCAATATCAGATTAGACATACTAGAGAATGAGCAATGCAAACCATTGTGTTAAGTAGCTGTGTGATCCTATAATGGCTGATAGTTTGGAAAGAAGAAAAAACTAGACAGAAAATCATACAGAAACTGCATAACAACAAAGGTTTTAATTTCCCTGTCACCTGCATAATCAACTAAATTCACTCAGATAGTTGCAATGAAGTTAATGGAACTGTTAGTTGAAGAAAGCTGTCTGCAAGACTGGAGCTATAGAGGGTAATTCTATTTTTTCTAATAGACAAGAGAACAATTTTATTACAGAAGCAGAAACTGATTCCAAAATAAGTGATGAAGACTAGTCTTGAGTTGTCACCAATTAACATGTTATAAATCATCTTGCAAGACTGATTTTATTTTTCCCTTTGCTTTTTGTAAATATTATTTTTTTATTATTTAAGTTTTTCAAAGGCCAAACTCAGAATTTTCAGGCATAACTGTTGCAGAGAGGCATAAGGAGATTAATTTCAAAGAGCATACAGTCCTCTAAAGCAGGGAATGAAACAGAAGGAAGAAACATGCAAACATATGGGCTGATATAAAATTGCCACAGCCTGCACTTAATAGAATAAAGCCAGTAAGTGACTAAATGAATCTGACTGAACAAAATATTTCTACTAGAATAAATATTTATTCACAACATTCAAAAAGTTTGGAATTGATGCTAGAAGTGGTTTGTTGCAGGATAAGCTGTAGGAGCATATGATTTATTTTCAATAAATACTTTTTTCAGAAAATTTATTAAGTAGAACATTAGAAGAGCTTTTATAAACAGTTTCCTTAGCAATCAATAAATAAAGTTGAGATAATTCTACCATTATCTCCTGGTTTCACCTTCCAGGGGGAAAAATGAATGCATCTCACTTAACTCGTTCATTTTGAATGATGAAAATCAAACCCCAAGGCTTTAGTCATTCTGTCCTGTCAAGGCAGGGGAGGCAGAAAGCCATGCCATGAGTAACTAGTGCCATCTTTCGCTGAATCCACTGCTGCCTAGGATGATTTCAGTAGCACAACACTGTGAATCTCCAAAAAGCATTGAATTTTAACCAGGGAGTAAACAGTTTTTCTAAATTAAGGATTACAGAAAGGGTGGGTGTCATAGACGTTCTTCCTTAGTGCTGCTCTAGTGAAAGTGCATTCCTCTGTGGAAGGGGAAGCAAACTGCCTGGGAAGTCCCTGGGCCTGTTCCTTCTAGGCCTGAAGTCTGGAAAATAAAAAAAGCTGTATCTATTGTTTTATAATGGAGATAAAGTTGTGCAGTGTTCTTAACAGCTTGCCAGTACTGGAATGCAGCATGAGGACTTACTGTAGCTTGATTGCTCTGCATTTTTTTGGGGGAACTCAGAAGGAGTACTTTTTAGTTTTAGGTTATTCATCAAGCATGCACAGTTGTCCAGGATAAGCACCCTTGTGATGTTACTCCCTGACATAACAGTGATGGTGTTTCTGTACCCACTCAGCAAATTTATAAGAGCCTTGGAAACAGTTCCTACAAGACAGATGGGCACAACCCTTAGGCCCAAATTCAAAACCAGAAGATGCAACAGGTGGAAAAATAATTTTTTGTTTTTTTTTTTTTTTTTTTAAATAAACCTCCCCTAAAGCTAGAATTCACTTGAGAAAATTTTGACTACCATCTTTTTTTCCTGAGTACCCCAGGAAACAGTATCCTGGGCTTTGACAAACTTAAGCTATCTCTAATGCTCTTTGACTTCAAGGGTCCCTCTTGCCTTTCCAGCTCTTCTCTGATTATTCTCAATGCTTGACCGCTTCTCTTAACTACTCACCATCATCCTTTGTGATGGACCCTCTATCTTTGATGCTGTGATTTTCTGCCATGTCTGTTTTCACTTTTGTGCCTTTCTCACCACTCACAGTCTCAAGGACTAAACTCCTCTCAGATTCTACCAGCAGGGATTTAAGGTTTACATTCACAGAAAATTATGCTCAGAGGAAGGTGAAGCATCACTCAAGCTCTTAATGTAGACTAAAAGCTACGTATGTGTAAAAAGACTTTCCCCCACACCACCAAACGATGCTTTCAGTAAGCACAGCAATGGGTAATTTAATACGTAGCATAAGTTAAAGAACAGAAATTATGTGGTTTTGTTTCGAAGTGATAATCTTACATGCATTGTCCAAAAAAGAAATAATCCCAAAATCTCCTGGAAGATGCATCTTCCATTGGTTGCAAAATGTTTCTTTCTTTTGTAAACTTCTGCAAGCCAGAAAAGGAATCAATATCTCTCTCTCTTTACCCAGTCTTTCCAAATTCTCTCCATTGTCATGATCAAGTTGTTTCCTCAGCTGCAGCCTTCAAATATTGTTAAGCAAACTCTAGCCCCCCAAAACTGTTATTACTGTGGAACAGACATGGCCTAGGGTTACCTTAAAAACGCTATAGGGGATTGTGTTTATTTTTTCAAGAAAATTTAAGTAATTGCATTATTTTTACTGTGCAAGAGAGGCCATGTCCAATCAATGTCAAAGGGAATTCTAGGGCTGCTACAGGAAAGGACTGCTTACACTTGTGTATACTTAGAGCTGAGAGTTACAAGTTCAGTTTATTTCCCTTGTAAGTAACTACTCTACCTGTGCATGAAATTTTTTCATAAAAGAGGCAGACAAAGATGTTTTTATCTTGACCTACTTTAGCTCTTAGGAAAATGAGTAACTTCTCTAAACATGCTTTTGCCTGTCTCCTGACAAACTGTTCTTGCATCTGCTAAACTTCATCCAAACTTATTTTTTCCCTGTGCCTTGGATGACTGCTAAAGCTTGTTTGTGACATCAAATGATGTCCTCTGCAACTGCACAGTATTCTTTTCTTTTTCTTTTTTCTTTTTACCTTCCTGCTTGGAAGGTTTTTGTAGTACTGTATTACATACTTACAATTGACACTTGTAGTGTATGCAGGAACATGAAAGGTAACAGTGGCTCTTAGCTATATTTTTTTTAGATTTAATTACTCCTTCTTAAAAAGCAATACTTTTGAGAGGAATTTTAGGTTTTAAACCTGACACATAATGGTGTGGATTTCAAACCTTGCATCCAAACTTTCCTGTGGCTGCCATGTTACTGTGCCTTGTTAGCCAATGTCAGCAATAGTAAAGAAAGGAAAATACAAAGTCAAAAATTTATTTAAAATCTGCACTCACTAGATGTTCAAGCTCTGCCAGACATCTGGGGGAAACAAACTATCCTTGGGCATGGTTAACAGGCAACAGGTTCTCTGTCCTGGCACCTTGGTCATTCTGTAGTTTACAAACTGTTACCATCAGAGATTTACTCTTCCATGCAATGCAGATTCTTTTCTTTTTTTCCACTCTTGTACTGTTTGCTTGATTCCTTTTTAAGCTTCATTTACCCACTGATACATAACTAGACTTCAGTTATAAAGCATGTTAATTAGAATGCAGTTGCCTTTTATTAGGGGTCATATCTCAGGATCTCAGTGGTCAAAAGCTATACTTATTCAGGCCCACATCCTCCCCTATATAAAGATCTTGGTCCTTTAAATTAACATGGTCTAGTTAATGTATGGCTATAGATTGTTTTTTTTTCTGTAAGAATTTTAGGTCACAAGATTATACAAGGAACACAGACTAAGCCACGAATGTTACTTCAAGAAAAAAATATCATTAGCATAAGGAACATGCTATTTTTAAAATGGAAATGATCTATAATTGCTGTAAGAGTAGTTAGGATGTTAAGTGCAAAAACATAGAATAATTTCTGATCCAGAATAATTCAGCTCACTTTGTCTGACTGCCTTGGGCCCTATTAAATAGCATCACACGTCTCTCAAATTGGCTGCTTCAGGATAGCGACATCCTGGGAGAATTCTTGACAAAGGTAAAGACTGTAAATAACAGCCATTGCTAAGCCCTCAAGAAAATCCACAAAAATGATGAAGACATGATTTTATTCTTGAGTTCCTGTTTCTGTCTACTGCCCACATAACAGATTTAGTCTCCACCAAGTTTCTTGTTTTCTTTCTTCTTCTCAACATTTATTTAGGATCATCTTGAATGAGCTACCCTCAAAATTCATTCTTGTTTCTTCTGTCTTACATCAGCTTCAATCTGTCCAGAAGCACTAGTATATTTCTGAACCTCAGTATCTTTTCTAACCCATGCACTTGGAACTTCCCTGTTCTCAAAACCTGTCTCTACCTAAAAAGATATTTTCAATTTCCTTTGTTAATTTGATTCTGTCTTTTTGTATGTACTGAAAGTAATTTATTTCCTTCAGATTTTCCTCCATGATATTCTTCCTCAGTTATTTAGCTATGCTGCAAACCTTGAATGTGATTATGAAACCACAATTTTCTGCGCATCCAGTCTGCTTTATAATCCACTCATTATTTTAAACATCCAAACCTAACAGTAAAAAAAAAAACCCAAACAAAAAAACCCAAAGAAAAGCCCAGAGTTTATGACCTTTACTTGGATTATAAATAAGTGTTAAGTGACTTTGATAGTATTTTTTTCATTTAAATGGCTCAATAGAATCTGAGCCAAGAAGCAGGCAAGGTATAAACAAAGAAGAAAAGCACTATAGTTCTTAATTCTGGTAGCTAAGGGAAAGGAAAACACAATATATGCCAGCTTCTTCAAATAACTGTGAACTTTCACCCCATTCTGGAAGAAGACAAAAAACTGAGTGTAGAGAGAATGTATTTCTACATCCATGGGCTTGAGCAAAGCATCATGGGGTCTGTGTCCAGCTTCTATAAGAAATTAAATATGAGAACCTTATCAGAAGTCAAAGAGGAAGCAAACAAATTTTCAGTCCCCTGTTTTGCATACCTCCATTACCATAAGCTCATATCCTCAGATGCTGACTTTGTTGTGTCCTTGCCTTCCAATAGGCTACAGATGACCTGTCCACCATGGAGGTGAAGGCTCCGCTGACTATGGCAAATTCTGTACAGAAATCCAGTCATAGATAGTGATTCTGTTTTCTCCTGAAAATAAAAAAAGAAAAAAAGAGAGAGTTCTTCATGAAGGCTTAAACACACACACCAAATTATTTCAAAAGGATGAACAAGTAGTATCATTCATTCTGATTTGCAAGAGTTGCAAATGTGATAATGATGTCAGCGCAATAACCTAATGGTACCAACACAGCTTACACCGTTACCAAAGTTCAGTTACTCAGAAATAAGAACTTACTGGAGAATGTAAAATAATTGAAAAGAACATGTATAAGCATGCCCACACAATCACAAACATGCACATACGGGCATGTACCCATTCCTTCCACTTGCCTTTCACTTCCTTGTCTATTCCTGTTTCTGAGGAAACTCTGACTTATATTTAGTCATGGGAAGAAGCAAACAATACTTCTGCAAGATGACATGAGCCTTAAGTGACTTACTAACAGTGACAGCAGTATGTGTAAAGGAGATTCTAATGTGAACCTGAAAACAAGATGAGTGTGGGTTTAGCTGTTGGCTGAGTAAAAAGGAAAAAGTGGCCCAGTAGCCTGCGAATTACAAGGCACGTGTATCCTGAGGAAAAGAGAGCCAAGTGCGGTTGACCTACTTATATCTGATCTGCTTTGATACTGTCTTGTATCTAGTTCTTGAAAGCGTAGATGCCTTCAGGGCCATGAGTGCCTTGCCTGCAGCCACCAGGGTCCAGCTGCGTGGGCTCAGGACCAGCTTTGAAGATGCTCCTCTCCAGCTGTGAGAAGCCGCAGAGCTGACCTGTCCCTCTGCACCTGGGAGTTACTTTTAAGCTCAGGCTCTTATGCTTGATCTCAGCCTGAGCAGTGCTGCACGTATGCCTGTGCCCAGTCTTGCACCTCCCTGACTCCAACCCAAAGCTTAACTTGCAGGTGTGACTTCATGACTTTTTAGCTTAACCTTGGACCTGCCTCATCACTATGGACATTCTTGGCATTTCAGACTCTTGGCTGAACTCAATGACCACTGCCAGAGCTGCTCGCCTGTGTATGTCCTTTGTGGCTCCTGCACTGACACTATTGCCTGCCTCCAGGTCACCTGCCCTTGCAGGAAAGTCTCTCTGCTCTTGCTGCTTCCTGACACTTGTAATAGCTGGGGCAGCATAAGCATCTGATTAGCAAGTGCCACCACTTATAGAGCATAAATGTCCTATAAATGCCAGGTGGAAGGTTAATAATAAAAAAGCATAAAAGAAGAAATAATCTGGTTTACTGTAAGGAGAGCACTTGAACTGCTCTATCCCTACTCTCTAATGGGTGGCTGCCCAGCCAATAGGAATAGGGTTGGGTAGGTTTGGCCTGATTTTGCTTCATTTTCTACTTGCCATACTGCCTAAATGAGGGAGACGTAGTGATGAAGTCATTGTGGAAGTTTTCTGGTGACTGGATGTTTTAGGGTCCCTGAAAGAGATGGGAGACTCTGGAGCCATTGGCCATTGCCCAGTGTATGAACAGCTGTGCTCTGGGGTAGCCAGCAAACAGAGAGGTGCCTGCAAGATGCTGAAGGGAGCAGCATATTAGAAAGGCCATATGTTTCTATGTATGGCACATTCTGCATCATGCAATTATATCACATCTAGAAAAAAATGAGATTCTGGCAGCCCCAACATTTGCAGTATTGAAAAGCCTACGACTCAAGAATTTATACAAAAAGAGAAAAAGAGAAGCCTTCTTTTGGAAAAAAACAAAAACAAACAAACAAACAAAAATAAAAATAAAATAAAAATAAAATAAAAATAAAATAAAAATAAAATATAAAATAAAAATAAAATAAAATAAAATAAAATAAAATAAATAAAATAAAATAAAATAAAATAAAATAAAATAAAATAAAATAAAATAAAATAAAATAAAAATAAAATAAAATAATAAAATAAAGGTGTAAGTATAACACCGAGTGGCAGAATTGTCTCATTATGGCTGTGTCCTTGATCCAGTTGTGTAAAGCTATTTGATTCTCAAGGAATTCCCTGCAGTCTTCTGCAAGCTCAAAGTCTTTCAACTCATGGGTCTTCTGCCAGCATACTGACCTGAGTTGTCTAGCCTAGATCTGGGCATTAGCCTTCATCTGGCTGAGATAACTGGCTGTGATCTCTGCTGCTACACAATCACAGTGAGGAGTTCAGTGAGAGTGACAACCAGTTCTATATTCAACCTAAAGAGGAGAAAATATAAAGGAGCTACCAGGATGAAAAAAGAGTAGAGAAATCCAGGCAGGTGAAACCTGCAAGGGAAGGCTTTTTTTGTATTTTTATCCTGTTCAGGGCTGTTGTTTGGGAAAGAAGAGTATAATTTCCTCCCTTTGGACAATGTTCCAACGCTGATATAAAGAATAAAATGTAATCTTTCTCATGGTAGTGATTCAGCCAGCAGTCTGATAAGTTAGGCACACATATATAATGCAGTCTCTGGAAAACAATCCATTTGATGTCAGGTCACATGTATGCGTCATGAGTATTTATCAACATGTCTGAATATTTGTAGTAGAAAAACAAGGTTTGTTTTATATGGTACAATGGTTTTTGTCAAATAAACTTATGAAAGTAGTAGACAGTCGAATATTGTCATTGCTGTAGATACCTAATTTTACACACAATGTACATGCTATACGTTACACATTAAAAATAGCATTCTATTGTCTGGCTTCAGATACAACTTCTGATGTAGTCTGTAATGGATCTGTATGAAACCTGAATGTCACTTCCTTTAGTCCAGCAGTAATCATAAATTACTTCATGTCAAGCATGTTGAGAGTCCTCTATGGGTTTCATTTCATTATTTGGCTGTGTATATACCTGCAGCACAAGCAGTGTTCGGTTACCTGGGGTAATTTTCATTCATAGGTATTCTGTAGACCTGTCATTTATAAATACCTAGGGTCCTTGTACACTCAAGCATAAACTGTTCATTATAGCCTCAATCATTTCACACTTATTAAAGTCAATAAAATGCTTTATAAAAGATATTGCCTGAGAAAAATGTACACCACTAAAATAATTAAACTTATTTATAAACCTCTTTTTAAACATTCAAATATGCACTCAGTGCCTGAATTAAGTATACCTTTTGTAAAGGCTTCTGACACTTTTCGATGTCTACATGAAAACCAGAAAATTCTAGTTCAAATTTATTTATGCACAAGTTGTCTAGGCTTGTCTTTGAAATTTAAAATCATAATCTACTAAATTGTGTTTAGAAAGTTCTACTCAAAGAGAATACTAAAGAAATCAGCTGTAACAAATAAAATTCCATAAGACCTTGTCATTTTTCCAGTGCTTAAAGACAAAAAAGTACTGAAAATCAAATAGATATAGGGAAAGAGTTTAATAGAATTAGGGTAGATGTGTTCAGTTCTTCCTGAGATCACTATTTGTTTGTGAACACTATCCAAAACTCCCACATATCAGTATTTCAGCTATTACTATTTGCCTTAAAAATAATAAAAGAGCCTGCATTGCAAAGAAAAATCACATGTAAGCAGAAAAATTTATGAACAGCTTTATTTATGAAGTTTTAGACATACTGTCTCCAAGGTATTTTAAAGCATATGCTTTTACAGACTTTCTATAAATGCCAAAACAGATTATTAAAAAAAAAAAGAAAATCACCATACTTTTGTATTATATCCATACCTTCCTTTGCCTTAAGACAAGCATTTCATACTACACAGGTTTTATCCATGACCAACTGCTGACAACAACCTATTCAACCTCCCTACAGATTTTTCTTTTTCCTTACCATTTTTCTTCCACAAAGAATTATCTGCCATGTAAAAATTTGGCTTTCTGTTTTGGTCTTTGTTTCCTCTTTTTGTTTTATATAACATAACCATGCTAAAGAGTCATGGTCTCCTATGACTGCAAAGTTCCACCTGGTAAATAATACATTAGTGGTTATTAGGACCATTTTAGGACAACTTATTCCTTTCACAGTAGCAGAATTTTCTTATCTTACTAGCAGCTGCGTTGCTACTAGTTTAAACAAGACACCTCTTCTTCAAATATCAGGCTCAATGCTGGTTCAACACATATGTCCAAATCCTGTATTTGGATAGGAAATTACAAATTAAACCCTAGATTTCTAAACATAATTTTTAGCACAGTTTTGTTACATCTGTAAATGCCATGTCACTGCCAGTGCAATTTTAATAATATCATAGGTTGTGGGGTTTAGGGTGTGTGTGCTGGTTGTTATTATTTAATGTGTCTGTTAGAAAAGAGAAAATGTGAGTGTAAAATGGAACACATTTTCTGTATTATCTTATGAATCATAAGTTAGACATCTTAACTTTTTCTGTGGGGGTGGTCAGTCACAGCCTTAATTCTTCTTGATCATGGCCTACCACAGCTTACGTACTAATTTTCTCTCAATCCCAATGACATTTTTCTAAATGTTTGCCATTGGCTATACAGAATTAACATGCAGTTCAACATTATTTGTAGGACTTTATGTAATATGATGATAAAAGCAGGAGAGGTTTTTGCAAAATCTTAAATACCTGCTGCAAAAATACACAATAATATAGTGTCTTCTAGGTTCCTAGAAATCTATTATTGGTATTATTGGAATTATTGGTAAAGGACAGAAGTTGAGAAGAGTGAAAAAAGTCTGCTTAAGGATAACTTTTGAGAAAAAAACCCAAACAAACTCTGTACACCAAAGAGGTTATGCCTACTGTGTGTCTAGCAGCAGCTGCAAAACAGTGAAAAATTTGTTTTTGTTCTTAGCCAAGATACCAGACCTGTTTGTCTGGCAAAATGCGGATGTTCCACTTTCAGGCTTGGTCTTCCTCTTTGATGTAAATTAAAATGAAATATTGTTCCTGTTTGTAAGAATGTCTTAAGGCATTCTTAACTCTATATATTATAATATGAAGAATCTCAACATGGTTTCTTATTCTAGCTCTATTATTTTTCTTCCATCTGCATCTTCTCTGATGTTATGTATTTCATTCTGTTCACACTTCAATTGTAAAAGCAGCTGTCAACATTATCTTAAGAGTGTGGGTCAAAATAAAGTAAAACCTGTAATGATTAAATTAATGCTGTGGATAATATCTGTGATTTGAACTATAAAGGCTGAGCGTAAAGAATAGCTAATCTCTAGCATTGTCTAATATGGAACAATAGAATTGTATGTGTGGTATATGTGCAAGGCAGAGAATAGGCTGATGAGACTGGAAATTATTATATTCTCTTTCATTAACACAAGGTAATTTTTTTCTGTTGAACACAGAAATGAATATGCTTAAATACCTGTGAAACCACATGCGCACACGCTCACATAAACGCACACGTGCACACGCATTCAAAAAGGCAAATCTACCCTTATCCAGTCACAGCCATCTCTTCAACTTCGGAATTATTGAGTTTGCCTGTAGGACTATTTTGATCCTTCTTTGTTCTCTCTCCTAGTGAAGGGCATAAATTGTTTTCCCCCAAGAAAAAACTCACTATCCAAATTCACTGTACAACAAACTTATTTTAAGGTGAGTTGTGGAGGCATTTCTTTCAGCTAATGGACATGTGAGCAATCCAGCCTTTGACTTAGCTTCACTCTAGCAGTGGGTAACAGGCTTTGTGAGGCGTTGCAGGTCGACGAAAGGGTTAACAGAGGGACTGAGCCGGACGCCGCGGAGCCGGATCAGGTTACCACAGAGAAAACCCTGCTTGCAAGCCGGAGCCTGCTGCTGCGGACGCTTTAAACCGCAACCAATCGTTAAACTGTTGCTAGCACTCGGCGGGGTGAAGTTAACCAATTAAGTGTTATCGAATGTTCTAGTGTTCTGAAACTTTTCTATATAAGACATGCTTGCGCACATTAAACTGTTCAGCGTGATCATATTGGTCAGTGGTACGTTGTTCCTTATCCCCCGCGACAGTGAGTCCCATCACTAATACAGGAAACAGTTACAAGAACAAAGACTGAAGCTGCTTTTGGATGCTTCTCCAAAGACAAGTAAGCAGCAAGACCAAGAAATCTGTCAGCACTGTTTCTAAGTGAGTCTTACAGAGATGTCTCAGTGAATATTGGAGTATCCTAAAAGGAAATTACATAGGAAAATTTATTAGTTTTGTTTAGCTGCCTCTCAAAGTCAGTGCTTTTGTGGTTTCCCCAACTTCTTCTTTGACTGTAAGCTACAATTAATAAACAATTCTATTGTATTGTTCATCCTACATGGTTATACCTGTACAGAAAGAAGATTAGGGGATCTGATTCAGGGATTTGTCTTGCATCCTAACAAGAAGGAAATGGATCAAAAATGCTAGCAAGCTATGAAGGAAGCTTTTAAGGTCCTTTCCAACCCTAACCATTCTATGAATCTATGATCTTGTAACATCACATCAAGAGTGCTTGGTGATTTCCAGCTTACCAAGGAAACAGCTTTTTTCTTTTCCTAATCAAGAGTTATTCCAAGGTAAAGTTCCATTTATTCTCTGATGTGCTGGATCTCATTTGAGAGTCTGCCTCTGGCTATTCCTTGCTCCTTTACTAGTACCCATCACTGAACAGTGTTGATGCCAGAGGGGCAACAGTTACTTGTGGTATGGCGCTGGATGAAGTTCGATTTATACAGACCACATTCAGATTGTTATGGTCTTCCTGAATGCATCTCTATTGTTAGGGTCTTTCAGATTTTATTACTATGCACACGTCATCAAAGAAAGTGAAAGATAATAAGATATCAGCTAGAGACTGAAACTGTCTTTTTTTTTAATTTATTATTTAGAGCTGCATACCTTTTTTTTTTTAATATTGTGATTTTAAATATGCAAGCATAAGTGTCAGCTTTGCACTGAAAGTAGCACCCACTAAAATATGCTGCATGTTACAGAGGAACATATGCAATGGTTTCTTCTGTAGCTACTTATCACTAGATAATAACCCATTAAAATAATATGGCATAGGTAGAAGTCATTAATATGTGCAGTTGTCTTTTATATTTAGGAAGAAGACTGAAGGAAGAAAAGCCGCAGCAAAGGTAACTGTTAGATGCTGATGGTGGTAGTAGGGGAAAGAAAAAATTCAGAATTTATATATGTAAGACCTAGGCACTAGAATTGCACTTTCCACTTGAAAGTTTCATCATCTGAAACATGGTCTGCAGGAGCAGATGTTTCTAAATTTCTACACTACTGAGGTGATCATTGCATTCCTTGGCACTTCTTGCTACTTTGCATGTTGCTGCAACAATGTGGAACCTGATTTGGGAAAGGCTGTTCAACACTCTTCAGAAAAATATCTTGTTAGATGATAGACCAAATTGAGAAATAATCTGAGATTGTACCCACAGAAGGAGCTGATTAACAGCTGTTTACCAATTGACCATCTCTGTTCTTTGTATGGGTACCTGGTTCCACCCTAATAATTTGTTTCTACGTTTAGTCTATCAGCAGTTTATATTACAACTGTGCCTGAAGATGATTTTCAGAAAGAGAACTCTGCATTTCCTCTTCTTAGAGATTCTTACCTGTGCGAGAAAATTCATGTTTTAAGGAAATGTTTGCAGTGTTTCTGTCGACCTATGCAAAGCAAAGCCATTTTTATTTCAACTGCTGCAGTATCACTGGCTTAAGTTTCAGTATATCTCATTTGAGAAAAAGAGAGCAGTAATTTATTTTGTCATTATTCCCTCTTGTTCTGAAAAATATATCACCATTTTCAAATATTCTTGTTAATATTTTCCTCAAAAGGGCACATGTCTTTATAAAAAGTAACCCACACATATGCATGCCTTTTTTTCTTTGATACTTGAAACTGAATTAAACCATATTGAAAACAACATTGACTGCCTGTCACTGAGGCTAAAATCAGGGGTGAAAGCTTATGAAAGTGGTGTTTAGCTTCAAAATGTGGAATGCTATCTGATGGAGCTGTTCCTGTTTGAAAAAATAAAGATATAAATACAAAGGACACACATGATTGAAATGCTGGATACAAACACATGCAGATTTGAATAGTATCCTGGGAAAAAACTTTGGGTACGTACTGGCTAGGAAATGTCTTGGAATCTGAGCAAAGAAATGTTCTCCAGCTGTTTGATTTTTCTTATGGGAAAGAAATGGGATTTTTTATATATTTTTTGAGAATATAATAAGTGTCAAAGACCTTCCTACTTTTAGCCATTCCTTACCAAAATAAGAGCAATGGGCAGAACGAAACACAGGAAACCCACTTGGATGTACATGACAGAATTCTGGAGGACAAATGCCATGTGTTCTTTGCGATTTTTGTCCGGCTGTTTTGGAGTTTCTTTAATTGTCTTGTGGGGCTTTTTTGTGTCGTGTTTTTGTTTGTTCGTTTGTTTTGGTGCTTGTTTGTTTCTGCAATCTAGATTCTTAAACTGTATTTAGCAGGTATTCACATCTACCTAAGACAAATTTAAGTACTGATTAAATACATTCGTGCAGAAAACACTGTGAGCATAGTTCACCTATGTCAGTATGATCACTACAGAAGTAAAGTCTACAGGAACTACAAGTGAGAGGGCTCTATCAATTATCTGTATACGTCTAACCCAAACACTGATGGCTTGTCCAAGACCAAAACAGTAAACAGGGATCAAAGCTACAATCAAAATTCAGGAATTCTTGTTATTTTTATGCTTGAGCAGGAAATTATAAATTCATGGGGAAAAAACAAGTAGCTGCAAGTTAAACTACAGTCTTCTGTTTAATGCATTGAATCTGTAACAAGTGGAATTAGACTCTAGATTCCAGATTGTAAAGCTGCACATGGCAATGCCAATATCTTGTTTCTAATGATGCAAACAGATTTACAGCTTTGTATGATAACAAAAATAATTTTAGAAAGTCTATCTCATATGCCTGACTATTCTGGACATCCAGTATCTGTTGAACTGATTTGAGCTGCAAATCTGACACTTTCAAATTGTTTACAGCTGACACAGAAATTATGGATGCTTCTCAGATGCCTTGTTGTTGCTCTTTAGGTGGCTTGACTTCATAGATATTTTTTGCTATCTCAGAAAAAACATGGAATGACAGGG
This sequence comes from Amazona ochrocephala, assembly GCA_039720435.1. Lineage (NCBI taxonomy): Eukaryota > Metazoa > Chordata > Aves > Psittaciformes > Psittacidae > Amazona > Amazona ochrocephala. Next base: position 45,036,637 of record CM077878.1, read on the forward strand.
ATTTTGAAGCAAGTGCTCAGAACTTAACAGAATGTTTTAGGGCAGACAGATACACTTCCTGTTAGAAACGTGTTCAGGTAAGATAGCTGAACAACAGGACAAGACTACTGATTTCTTTGGGTATGCATTTCATCCCTGTGCTATTTAAGATCACCATATTGTATCAAAGATTTGCACAAAAATACCCTTAGAATTTTCTCTAATAGATCTTTCTGGAACAACATGTCTGAATTGTAATCATATTTTGGAAAGACAGGCCACACTTGATATAAAAGAAGAAAGTAATAATTAAGTGGAATTATTGTGTCAGTCTATTATCAAACTACTTGCACTCAAAGTTTTCTGTCAAGACTATGATGAATGGACAATAAGGCAAGCATTAAGGAAATTAAATGTGCAAGGTTGAATTTTGAAAGGCGAAAGTTTCCGTCTGGCATATTCTACATGGGACTAGTTATTGCATGTTTTTAAAAATGTGATATCAGAAAAGAAAAGTTCAAGGTAGGTATATCAAGAAATGTTAAATAGCTGATGTGGCAAAAATGTGTATGATACAAGAGAAAAATACATCATACTTCACTGAGAAATACAGAAATTAAATTTGTGAATCTTAAATAATATTACAGCACACATCTCAATTTGCCAGTTAACGCCTGTGCCTTTTGAGCTCTGTAACAGACACTTACTTTTAGGAAATTCTATAAAGCAAGGTTTAACAGAATAAAGGAATGTGCTTTGATGACTTTTCTTGTCCTGTCTTTCTCTTAGCTTCTTTTCTGCTTCCTCCCTGCCCTTTTTAGCAAGCTCATTTTTTTTTTCCCCTTCATTCAGATCACCCCACCAGGCTAGCCTAGGCTGTCTATGTGATGTGTTTCATTGTGGTCTCCTTCTATTCCCAAGAAGTTAGTCTTGACTTATACTCAATTTTTTTTATGGTAATAAGTTCACTGTGGTTTTAAGGTCATGGTTCCAGTTAAATAACCACAACATAATATAATCAATTTGAACAGGATGATCAAGATGTGTTCATATCTTAAATATGTAACTGCGCTATTTTATTGATGTTTCTTGTCCTTTTCCTGGTTTGCAAAAACCATGAACAGTACTGACTCTTCCTCTGGACAGGAGACAGCTTCCTACATGTGACACTGATACTGTTAATTTCTTCTTCCTTTGAATTTGTTTAAATTTCAATAGTGCAGATGTTCATGCATTTTCTAAGGAAACGAAATTTTGTCAGAAAATAGGAATTATTTTATTGTTTGCTTTATTACAGTGAGAATATGGCAGCCCCAGAAGATGTCTCCGCATTTAGTTCAAGGTTCAAAGTTTAGTATATCAGATGACAATAACTCAAAATGGGGAACTCCCTCACTTCTTCAGTTAAATCTGTATTTTTAACTAATTAAATTTCACTTTCCTTAGCTCATGAGGATGTGCTTCGTCCAGTTATATGCTGGGAGAGCAAATAGAGCAGCAGATAAAGTAGCACAGCTAGACAGTCACATGTGATTACGTGATAAGAGAGGTTTTAAGACACACAGCGGGTAAATAGTATGTCTTCTAAGGGTTTGGGTTTTTTTTTTAGCATAACCCCTTCCATGAAATGCAGTGCCCCAGCTGCTGTACAAAGCCCTGGTTTCTTGTCCATCCCATGACCCACATGCGAGGAGCAGCTGGTTACCAGATTAACACACCACCAACTAACTCTGCCTGGCATGTGAAGTCATGGAAAAGGAGAAAGGCCAAGGTACTATGTTAGAAATACATGAGGAAATTATGAGAAGGGAGTCAACACTGTGCATCTGACAATCAGTGCATGCAGTTTGACAGGTTTTGCATATTTGCCAGTATCACAGCTCAGAGCTCATTTCACTGAGCATCTGCAAAGTTTGGAAAGCTTCCAGCTCACAGGGAATTTCAGAATTTCTTGTTTGTTCATTTTGAGTTGATTCAGAACAAAAAACTTTTTTTTAGAAGAAATTTTCTGGAAACTGTAATGCTGTTTTTTAGCCAGCTCTGCTTCATAAATTACTACATGGCAGCATGGTACACCAATTATTGACACCCTCAGTTTGGCTTGAAAGTGGAATCTAAGTGCTGGTGGCAATAAATGTCACTCTGAGGAAACACTGCCCAAATAAATTTATCCGAACATGAACTATCTAGGCTGCCCACAAAGTGTTCATAAATTTTAATAGGTATTTCCTCTTGCTGATATAAAAAAAAAAAAAAATATTGTCGGGTGCTCAAATGGAAAAAAAAAAAAAAGGAAAAAAATTCTTATCTTTGAAATAATGCTTTGTCATGGTTTAAGCCTCTCAGCCATGCAGTTTTCTCACTCACTCACTTCCCTTTCTTTCTTCCCCCTGCTCATGGAGGGATGGGAAGGAGAATCAAAAGAATGCAACTCCCACAAGTCAAGATAAGAACAGTTTAGTAACTAAGGTATAACACAAACCACTGCTGCTACCACCAATAATAATAATGACAAGGCGAATACAGTTGCTCACCACTAATCTCCAGCCCGGGCAAGCAGTGTACCCCCCCAGGGCACCCCCACCCTTCCGGGTCTCTGCTCTCCGTTTTTACATTCTGGGCATGACGTGCTGTGGTATAGAGTAACCTCTTTGGTCAGTTTGGGTCAGGTGTCCTGTCTCTCCTTCCTCCCGGCTTTCCCTCCTCCCTGGCAGAGCATGAGACTCACAAAGTCCTTGGCCAGCCTAAACATCACCAAGCAGTAACTGAAAACACTGGTACTATCAGTGCTGTTCCCAGCCAAAAGTCGAAAACACAACGCTGCACCAGCTACTACGAAGGAGAAAAATGACTGCTACTGCTGAACCCAGGACATGCTTTTAATTTATTTTATCACAGGAAAGTAGTCCACACATACAAATTCAGCTTTGCTGTAAATTGATTAGATGTTTATAAGTAAAATAATAATAAAAAAAATATTTGGCATAGATTACCCATTAGTTTTGTCCAGGCCAACAGAGATACAAAGCAAAAATGTTAAACTTCCTAGTACATCACCTTAAAATTTTACAGAATTTGCACTGGAACTTTTTTCTGCAACCTCACTTTTGTATAGCTTTATAAGATTAGAAACACTCATCAAAATTTGTCACCTACAGGGTAAATTCAATGTGTTTTTCATAATTTTAAATCAATTTAATTCACCTTTATGCTGAAAAGTGACTGGTGCTTGTAGTGCCAATGTCATATATTACCATGAAATGTATTTAAACAAATGTGCATTATAACCCCAACCAACCACCACTACCATAGCACTTCTGTATGACATTGAAACTGCCAAGAGATTTTGACAAAACCTGATTGATGTAGTCATTTTCAACACAGCCCAGATGAGCACAACTGAGCTTCTCAAGGTATGTCCTGCAAATGGGAAGGTGAATCAGAGAGCAGCTGAGGTTGGACAGCATCTCTGGAGATCATCTATTTCAACCTTTTTGCACAGTAGGGTCAGCTACAGCAGGTTGCTCAGGACCATGTCCAGTTGGGTTTTGAATACCTCCACAGATGGGTCAGCCCCTCAGGGCAACCTGTTCCAGTGTTTGGCCACACTCATAGGGAAGAATTTTCTTGTTATGTTTAGGTAGAATTTCTATATTTCAGTTTGTGCTCATTGCCTTTTGTCCTATCACTGGCCACCTGTGAAGAAAGTTTATCTATCTCTCTTCTTTACTCTTCCCATCAGTTATTTATACACATTGATGAAGTTTCTCTGAGCCCTCTTTTCTCCAGAATGGTCGCATCTCTATCTTCATATATCAGGTGCTCCAGTCATTCAATATTTTAGCAGTACTTTGCTGGACTTACTCCACTGTCTTTCACTCTCCACTGCTGATATTTCTCTTGTACTGATGAGCTCAGAATTGGACACAGCACTTCAGATGTGTCTCACCAGTGATGAGCCTGGATCACCTCCCACAGTCTGCAGCAACACTCTTCCAGTAGGTGTCACAGTAGCGCCTGTATCTCAGTTTGGAAACCTCTACTTCTTCCTTTGTTGTAAAACTGTTCCTACAGCAGGTTTTCAGGATCAACTGATGTACAATATTTTCATTAACTGTAATAAGAATTCAATGTCTATGAAAAGTAGAATTACATACATTGTAGCTAAACATGTTGTTGTTGGAGTCTGGACAGAGACATAGAAAAGTCATGTTTGTAGATCTCCTTAATCCTCCAAACTCTGCCTGCCTAATATTGGCTTTATTTTAGCTTAAAAAATAGGAGCTAGCTTCAAGCTTACGTAAGTGTAGAAAATTTAAATCAAATCATAAAGTTAAAATTTCATCCTTCCCCCCCCCCCCCCCCCCCCCCCCCATCAAATAAAGATATTCCTTCTACGGTCCTTGGGGCATATGAAATTTGCTCAGTAGTTCCTGTTTTGGCTGGAGAATAACCTCAGATTACTCACATCACTAGAGAAGTAAGAAAGATGTAGCTGTGAGTCACACTACAGCCATAATACCATGGCCACTACCATTCCTGACATCATCCTGGTCCCAGTCACAAGTGTGCATATGATCTCTGTCATCTTCTGGCTGGCTGTTACTAAATCGAAATTGCTGCTACATCACCAAGCACATGTCCCAGGTGCAAGTTAAAATAAACAGGCATGTAAAGGCTTTCTAAACATTCACATGGTTATCCTATCTTAAACTTGCCTGTATGTATTAGAAATTCTTGCATTATTAGACACAGCTTTGCATAGCTCAGCATTAAATAGCAGAAAACAGGTAGGATGCTGTACATGCCTTAGTTCTAGTGAAGTGGAGACCATTTCAGCCTGTCACAAAAAATCAAGCAGATTTGGTTAAGCTGATGAAGGCTTTCCTTCAGCTGCGTTCAAAACGTTAGGTGTTTTCTCTTCTATTCATTAGCATTCAGGGAACTAAGTCCAATAAGCTTGACATATGAATCACATTTTTGAACATTCTTCTTTGGATTCTCCCTAATTAATTGTGGGATTTTTTTTCAGAATTATTTTAAATTCTACAAAGTGAAAGAAAATATGCCATTATAGACCTGGATCATCTACTGTGAATCTAAATTTTTACAGAAGAAAAAGAAGAAATGAGCCCTTTTTTGTTGTTTGCTTTGTTTCTCTAATGAATATAGTTATTTTTCTTTTCCTGATGTATATTTCTCTACTACAATTACAGGGATTTGGAAACGTCAGTTTTATTTAATGGAATTGGGGCTGTTCAGCCTGGAGAAGAGAAGGCTGCATGGAGACTTCATAGCAGCCTTCCAATACCTGAAGGGGGCCTATAGGGATGCTGGGGAGGGAATCTTCATTAGGGACTGTGGTGAGAGGACAAGGGGTAATGGGTTTAAACTTAAACAGGGGAGGTTTAGATTGGATCTGAGGAAGAAATTCTTTACTGTGAGGGTGGTGGGGCCCTGGAATGGATTGCCCAGGGAGGTTGTGGATGCTTCATCCCTGGCGGCGTTCAAGGTGGGGTTGGACATAGCCTTGTATGGCATGGTTTAGTGGGAGGTGTCCCTGGCCATGGCAGGGGGGTTGGAACTCGATGATCTTGAGGTCCTTTCCAACCCTTACTATTCTATGATTCTATTCTCATTTTATCACTGATAAGAAAGGAAACAATTTTGATTTAGTTTAATTGTATTCCCATTGATTCTAGACTACACTCGAATCGTTTCAATAAGCTTTTGTGTTGTTTTCTAGTGTCCTAGTTTCAGGGAATCAAATGTTAAAAAGAAAAAAAAGAATGAAAACTTTTATAAAGCGATAAAAAAAAATATACTAGAGAAGAACCATAGTCAACTAGTGTAGCTGTCTGTTTATTCATGATAGAAAAAATAGCACTTTAACCCTTAGAAAGCCAAACTAAGCAACCTGGTCTAGTGGAAGATGTCTCTGTGCATGGCAGGGAGGTTGGAATTATCTGTTCTTTAAGGTCCTTTCCAACTTTCTAATTCTGTGACCGTGATCACTTCCAACCCAAACAGCTACATTCCCAGTGTTTTAATGCAAGAAGAGTTGGATCTGAAACTTCTGTGACATTCAATACTGTTATAAATATTCAGTAAAAAAAAAAAAAAAAAGGCTGATATTGATAGAATTTTAATTGATCTAATGATTTCCAAAGACTGATTACACAAAAAAAACAAACAAAAACCCTGTTTTATTTTATACATTTGGATTTATTGCCTTTTATATCCTTTGAGTGCATTCCTTTGTTCATACTTTACAAGAACAAATATCCAATTTTCCTCTTCTTTTTTTTAATTTTGTGCATCAGTACTGTCATCTCACATTTTTATACATAAAATAGACGATCTCAGATTTTTATGAGTCAGAGAATAATAACATTTAAATGCTATTTATCTTTATTTTAAAATGACATAGAAATACTTTGATGTTCTGGCTGAGAACAACTCAGATAAGTTTTAATACAAGGTAATTTTTTTTTCTTATCTTTCTATTACCATATGGTGTTACAATTCGGAATGTAGTAAATTGGGTGAAGAACCACAGGCAGGAAAAAATCACTTCTGAAACAGTATTTAACATGATGAACCTAATTGGTAGAAGTCAACTGAAGCAGTATTCTTATCCTAGATTGCTAGCAAGATATTTTGTTAGTATTTCATTTGCTAGTATTTCAAATTTTGGGTTGACAAGCAGGTACATAAGGCATGATTTTACCTAGTGGAGAAACAAGCCTCATTTCTTTGCTTTTAAATAGACAGATTTGTGCTACTGTATGTTTCTCAAAACAACAAAAAAAAAATCCTAGAAGCTCTGATAAAACCCCTCAAGCTTTCACATTTTAAGTGCACTATAATAAAGTGTCCAAGTTCTCTTTTTTCATGTGTCAAATAAAAGCATATTTTAGGCTTTTTATTGCACTTGCAGTAAAATAATAATTGATGAACACCAGAAAGGCTTTTTGGGGTGCATTAAACATTTGACAAAATCAAAGTAAGCAAAATAAGAAACCACAGAAGATATTGATTTTTCAATTAAAAGACCGGACTGATATTTCTTCATTTGAAGTTTTTGCTTTTCCACTAAGTACCAGAAAGGAATTCCAGCATATAAGGAAACAACTTAAGAAAACGGTATATCATTTAAAAAAATATTTCAGAACTAAACCACTTCACATGCCAACCTACTGCCGTTAATGGGAAGAAGCCCACTATGTACTTCAGAAAAGACACTTAACACAGACAAATTAAGCCATTTCACATGTGTAAAAATATTCTTATCTTTTCTCTGCTAATGTCCGGCTTGACAACCAAGGAGATGATCCTAAAGTGTTCAGAAGTGTTTTCCTTTAATGAAGCAAACGTCAGAATTATCTGTGTTGAATGCCAACTTTAACACCTGTAATGTGGCTCCGAGCAATGTACTTTTTCCTGGTAAAGTTTTCATAGGTAAGGTAGAATGTCATTGGAGAGACAAATAACAAGACTCTTATGTCTGATGGCTACAGTACAAACATATGGAAGGCTGAGAATCCAGTTCTTACTCTGCTCAATTCAAAATAATTCAAAACCCTACAGACACAGGGGGATAAGAACACTCACCCCACACTGAAAGCCCTGGATTTGTCCTGAATACCAATCTAATGTTGTGCTCAACAAAGCTTTCTGTTTTCTATCCAGTGGAGAACAAAAGCAAATTTCAGAATCTCAGAAGTCACCCTGCCATCAGTTGCACAGGGAACATATTTTCAAAGTCAAAAAGTGGGACACCTTATGCCATCTCCTTTTATAGTCATGAAATACTTACATGCTTGGTCTTTTGGTTCATTTTTTTGAGTTGGTTAAGCAAATCTTCAGAGAAGCAAAGGCATCAAAGACAGTCTCAGCTCTTCAATTTTTTCCAAATTTTTCCTGGGTCCCTGTTGTGTATGAACTTCTCAGTGACAGGGAAGAAGAAAATAGAGGACATGGAGATCAGTGCCCTTTTTTAGTCTAGTTCTTTTTTTTCCTTGCTGAATGGCCACATCAAGAATTCTGATTAAACTGAGTTTCATCACCATACTCAAATGCTAATGTTTAGCAGGTATTTTTCAGGTATGAAAAGTGCTGAACAAAGCCTGATGCAAATCTTAGACTTGCTACATGAGGAATTGTTACTGTAGGAATGCAATAGCATAATGGATGATCACCATAACTAATTTTTCGGAAAAGTAAAATGGGCAGAAATAGAAAATTAGGATAATTTAGCTAGCCTTTACTTACAATATCCTCATATAAAAATTGGAAGTGACTGTAACAAAAGTAGGCCGTAGAGCTTCTATGCCTATAAGTAAAGTTTCAGATTTTCATTACTATTTATCATCAGAATGGCCTTCAAGTTACAGATTATGCTTCCTTGAATCACTCAGCTCTGGCCTGTAAGTGTGTAAAACACTTTCTTTAGCATGAGAGTAAACAAGCAAAATAAGTTGATTGGGCTATGGTGAAGAGTTGTTTCTAGGTAGTCAAAAAGAATCATACTAATTCTTTTGCACCTGGCAAAACAACATTATTTAAGACATAAATCTGAATGGTATCCATAGCACACTGAGTTGGTGCCTACCCAGTGCTGTAAATGAGAAGACTGCTCTTGAAGTGAATCTGCAAATCTTCGCCACTTGCTGGGGTGGAATACCGTATCACCCTGAAGCCTTAAAACAAATGGGCTGGATCCCCTTCAGATTAAACTAAAATACATACTCCAGCAGTGCACCTCCACCCACTAATGAGTGTCCTGGCCACGTGGCCAGACTAGAGCTAATATAACCAGGACTACTGGAACATGTGTATACTGTAGGTGTCAGGTACCCAGTCCCAAATGTATTACTCAATGTACCAACTTCCACTGCACAGCCCAGCTTACTGCTGTAGATATGGCCAGAATCATTATTTCTTTATGTCCATCTGAATTCATCGTGCTTTCTGCAGCTTAAACCTCCATTGATCACAGTCTGTTACAAAAGCATTCATTTGTAAAAGCACACCAAGTATCACTATACTATAGCACAAGAAGCATTACGAAACCCAAGAGTTCGGGAAACTGGTTTGCAAACTAAATCTTTTCATCTGTTAATTGCTTTGTGATGGCACTTGTAGAATAGCATTTGATGTACCATTTTGTACCATTTTGACATACCCCTTTTTTCATAAAACTAACTGCCTTATTTTAAACCTTATTATAGTAGAATTCCTGCATCATTTAAATTTTAATATAGGGGGAAAATTTTGCAATCTGTATAAGTTTAAAGATGTGCATTTACCTGAAAATAGGAAAAAAAGAAAAAAAAAAAAACAAACAACAAAGAATAAAAATAGAAAAAAAAAAGAGAAAAAGAGAAATAAAAGTTGTTTAAATGCTATGCATTAGCTTGTTTTCAAAATTGGAGTTTATGCTGGTGTAAAGTTTACTGGCTTTTCCGTAAAACTCAGTAGCATTTGCTGCTTATAAGGATTTTCAAAGTTACACTCAGAAATAATATAAATGAAATATCACCAATTTTATCTTAAATAGCAATTTTTCATGCAGGATCTCTGCATAATTCTGTAATATATGTATACAGAAGACTAATTGGTCAAAATAATATTGCTATTTTTATGCAAGACATTTTGAAAAAGTCAATAATGTAAATTTAAAATGTAATTACAAAGCAATGATGTATTTATTCCACCTCAGGGATTATATAATTTGAGAGAAAATATATTTTACAAAATTATGAATATTTTTTTTTCTTTACTGTGTAAGTGCTAAAGTTAACTACAATTTAAAAATGACATTTCATATCTCAGATTTTTCTTGGACACTTTTGAACCTGAGTATATTTTTACTAAAAATTTAACAAGCTACATATGTAGGAAGCAACTGCATGACCTTTCACTGCTGTAGCAGTGTTGTGGTTTAAGTCCAGTCAGCCATAGAATCATAGAATAGTAAGGGTTGGAAAGGACCTCAAGATCATCGAGTTCCAACCCCCCTGCCATGGCCAGGGACACCTCCCACTAAACCATGCCATACAAGGCTATGTCCAACCCCACCTTGAACGCCGCCAGGGATGAAGCATCCACAACCTCCCTGGGCAACCCATTCCAGGGCCCCACCACCCTCACAGTAAAGAATTTCTTCCTCAGATCCAATCTAAACTTCCCCTGTTTAAGTTTAAACCCATTACCCCTTGTCCTCTCACCACAGTCCCTAATGAAGAGTCCCTCCCCAGCATCCCTATAGGCCCCCTTCAGGTATTGGAAGGCTGCTATGAGGTCTCCATGCAGCCTTCTCTTCTCCAGGCTGAACAGCCCCAATTTTCTCAGCCTATCTTCATACGGGAGGTGCTTCAGTCCCATGATCGTCCTCGTGGCCCTCCTCTGTGGAGACTAAGGCACAGACACTGTTTCTGGTGATGAAACGAAATAGTTTGTTATCTGATGGTCCAGGGTTGATATAGGCTTTCCAAAGTACACGCGTGTATGAGCAGCTAATACAATTGGTTCGCTAGCACAACCCACGTGGGTATATTCACTTCTTCATTGGTGGATATCTTGCTCACTGGTTGCCTTGATTGACTACTTGCTTCTCGCTTCTCTCTTCCTTCTTATCTTGCCCACAATACTCCCAGAACTTTCCCATCAACATTCCTCAGCTATCTCAAAGCTTTCCCAGGAGCTAGTCCAACTCAGAAATCCTTCACATTTACACCCTCACTCCTCTGCACTTGTTCCAACTGCTCCATGTCCTTTTCATGTTGAGGACACCAGAACTGCACACAATACTCCAAGTGAGGTCTCACGAGAGCAGAGTACAGGGAGAGAAAACCTCCTTCAACCTGCTGGTCACACTCCATTTGATGCAGCCCAGGATACAGTTGGCTTTCTGGGCTGCGAGCGCACACTGCCGGCTCATGTTCATTTTTTCATCAACCCACACCCCCAAGTCCTTCTCCGCAGGGCTGCTCTCAATCTCTTCCCTGCCCAATCTGTAGCTGTGCCTGGGATTGCTCCGACCCAGGTGGAGGACCTTGCACTTGGCATGGTTAAACTTCATCAGGTTGGCATCAGCCCACCTCACAAGCGTGTCTAGGTCCCTCTGGATGGCATTCCTTCCCTCCAATGTATCAACCAAACCACACAGCTTGGTGTCATCGGCAAACTTGCTGGGGGCACACTCAAACCCACTGTCCATGTCACCCACAAAGATGTTGAACAAGACCGGTCCCAACACCGATCCCTGGGGGACACCACTCGTTACTGGTCTCCATCTGGACATTGAGCCACTGAGCACTACTCTTTGCGTTCGGCCATCCAGCCAGTTCTTTATCCACCGAGTGGTCCACCTATCGAATTGATGTCTCTCCAACTTAGAGAGAAGGATGTCATGGGAGACAGTGTCAAAGGCTTTACACAAGTCCAGGTAGATGACATCAACTGCTCTGCCCCTGTCCATCAGTTCCGTAGCCCCTTCATAGAAGGTCACCAGATTGGTCTGGCAGGATTTCCCCTTAGTGAAGCCATGCTGGCTGTCACCAACCACCTTGTTGCTTTTCAAATGCCTCAGCATGCTTCCAGGAGAATCTTCTCCAAGATTTTGGCAGGCACAGAGGTGAGACTGACTGGTCTGTAATTCCCTGGCTCATCCATTTTCTTCTTCTTAAAAATGGGGGTTATATTTCCCTTTTTCCAGTCATCGGGAACTTCACCTGACTGCCATGATTTTTCAAATATGATGGACAGTGGCTTAGCAACTTCATTTGCCAGCTCCTTCAAGACCCGTGGATGGATTTCATCCGGTCCCATGGACTTGTATACATTCAGGTTCCTAAGGTGGTCCCGAACAAGATCCTATCCTACAGTGAGCCCAGGGTCCTCATTCTCACTGTCCCTGCGTCTGCCTTCCAAGACTTGGGTGGTGTGATCAGAGCATTTGCCGGTAAAGACTGAGGCAAAGAAGTCATTAAGAACCTCAGCCTTTTCTAAATCCAGGGAAGCCAGTTCTCCCGATAACTTCTGGAGAGGACCCACATTGTCCCCTAACCTGTCTTTTATTTGCAATGTACCTATAAAATCCCTCCCTGTTATCCTTAACATCCCTAGCCAAGTTTAACTCTAAGTGGGCCTTAGCTTTCCTAACCTGGTCCTTAGCTTCCCGGACAATATCCCTGTATTCTTCCCAGGCCGCCTGACCTTTTTTGCACCTTTTATAAGCCTCTTTTTTCCTTTGAATTTTGCTCAGCAGCTCCTTATCCATCCAAGGAGGTCTCCTGGCCCTCCTGCTAAACTTCCTTCTAGTTGGGATGCATCGCTCCTGAGCTTGCAGCAGGTGAGCCTTGAATATCAACCAACAGTCTTGGGCCCCCCTGCCCTCTAGGGCTGTATCCCATGGAACCTTACTGAGCAGGTTCCTGAAGAGGCCAAAGTCTGCTCTCTTGAAGTCCAGGGCAGTGAGCTTGCTGCATGCTCTTCTCACTGTCCTGAGGATCTCAAACTCGACCATCTCATGGTCGCTGCAATCCAGGCTGCCCTGGAGCGTCATATTCCCAACCAGCCCTTCCCTGTTGGTGAGGACGAGGTCAAGCATGGCACTTCTCCTTGTCGTCTCCTCAATTACTTGCAGAAGGAAGTTGTCTTCCACACAATCGAGGAACCTTCTGGATTGCTTGTGCCAGGCCGTACCATCCCTCCAACAGATATCAGGGTGGTTGAATTCTCCCATGAGAACAAGGGCCTGCGAGCGTGAGGCTGCTCCTATCTGCCTATGGAGCGCTTCATCCAGCAAGTCCCCTTGGTCAGGCGGTCTGTAACAGATCCCCACAATAATGTCTTCCATCACTGTTCTCCCTTTAACCCTGACCCACAAACTCTCTGTCGACTGCTCACCTGTCCCCAGACAGAATTCCATACTCTCCAGCCTATCCCTAACATAAATAGCAACTCCCCCTCCCCGTCTGCCGGGCCTGTCTTTCCTAAAGAGCCTGTAACCTTCCATTCCAACACACCAGTCATAGGAGCCATCCCACCATATTTCTGTGATGCTTATGATATCATACCCCCGTAGATGTGCACACATCTCTAATTCCTCTTGTTTGTTCCCCATACTACGGGCACTTGTGTAGAGGCATTTGAGCCGAGATCCAATTGAAGCCGGCTCATTGGCTGGAGCAGCTGGAATATCTCTACATTGCTCCGAACGTTTACTGTAGGTGCTAGTAACTGACTGGGTGTTTTGGGATGGAATGATGCCCCCCTCTCCCAACACATCTAGTTTAAAGCATCCTTGACCGGTCTGGCAAGCCTTCTACCAAATCCACTCTTCCCCTTCTTTGTCAGACCAGTTCCACCAGCCCCCAGTAGACCTGGCCTACTATATTGAGTCCCATGTTTAAGTTACCCAAACCCCTGACTATAGCACCACCCTTCTAACCATTTATTAACCTGCCCAATTCTCCCAGCCTTTTCAAGGTCCTGCCCAGTATCCTGGAGAATTGATAAAAAGCCGATCTGAGCTCCAGAGCCCCTAACCACCTCTCCCAGAGCTCTGTAGTCCTTCTTTATGGTCTCCGGGCTACTGCTATCTATATCAGTAGCACTCACATGTATTTCCAGGAGTGGGTAATAGTAAGTGGGACCGACTAGAGCAGGCAGCTTCTCGGCAACATCCCTGATCCAAGCCCCTGGTAGGCAACACACCTCCCTTGAGCCTGGGTCAGGCCGGCAGATGGGTGCCTCTGTTCCTTTCAGCGTAGAGTCCCTTACTACTACGGCCCGCCGCTTTTTCCTAGCAGCACCAGTAGTGACCTTCTTTACCAGTGCACTAGCTGGTTGCGCCTGGTGGGAGCGCTGTTGCTCATCAGCCCCTTGCAGGACAGCAAAGCGGTTCTGGGTGGGGACAACAGATGTAGGAGGAAGCCCCTTGCTTTTAATTACCCTCTTTTTTTGTTGGTTTTTTTCTGTTACTGTTTCCCAGCTTCCTGGGTTAGCAGCCTCCTTTCCTGCATGGGCAACAGTAGATGCTCCAGGCCCCGGAACAGTCTGGTCCCGGAGCAAGCAGTGCTGCTTCCCCTCAGCTTCCCTGACACCTTTCAGTCTGGTAACAGCTTCCTGCAGTTCAGCCACCTGCTCCAGGAGGACCTCCACCAGGGAGCACAGAGTGCAGCCCTGCCCATTGCTCACCCTTCCCTCAGGATAGCAGTGCAGGCGCTCTCTACACCCGGAGCTCTGCACTGCAGCCTCCCTTCCCATCGGCTCTGTCTTGGTGCCCACACTGGCCACCGCCGGCGCAGCCAGAGAGGAGCTCCCAGACCGAGCCTTGCTCGTACGTCGAATGTTCACCATCCCGCTCACCACTCTGCTCACCTGCCTGCACAAACTGCCTCGAACCCGCCCTGTTCGCCATGCTCTGGGTCGCTCGCGCTCCCTGGGGCAGGATTTTAACCAGTCAGGTCTGCCGCTGGTCCTCCTGCCGCCACCCCCTCTGTGTCAGCTGCTCGCCTCTGCTGAGCTGCAGGCTCCTGGGCAAGCCTTGTCGAGGACTTGAGGCTCCCTCGGTGCAAGTTGCTGCTCCGAGGTGAAGCTCGTAGACGCCGAGCCTCCCCCCCGATCAGGCGCTGCAGGCGTCCCTTCTCGAGACAGTCACTGGTGGTAGCAGTAGTGATTTGTGTTGTACCTCAGTTACTGGACTGTTGTTATCTCAACCTGTGGGAGTTACATTCTTTCAATTCTTCTCCCCATTCCCCCCCCTTGTGGGGTGGGAAGAGGGGGGAATGAGTGAGCAAACTGCATGACATGGCTTAAACCATGACAGGCTCCTAACTTACTGTGCTAACTTCTTTTGAGGCTGCTTATATCAAACTTACTTACCCCTATTATTACATTCAGAGGGATACCACTAAGCAACCATGTACATGTATTGTAAAGAAACTATGCTGATCCTCAAAAACCCTCTTTCTTAAGGCTGCTTCTACATATGGAAAGTAAAAAGTTAACCTTACTTTTGAGAGATCTTCCAACTCCTAAAAATCCCCATGATTGTTATAATTATAAAATTGGCATGAAACAGAATGTCATGGATTATTCTCTACAGATCAAGAATTATTCACACTTGATACTAGCATCCAGAAATGCACTTACCCATGTTTACATTTCTCTAGAGCACAAAAAATTAAGCTGAGTATCTAGGACTGGTACCAGGATTGGCAAGAGCAGGACTATAAGGAATCATTCAAAGCAGCAAAAACTGAGTGAGATTTCACAGAAATCTAGTATCAGACACTGAGAAAAGAGGCTTGAAACTCTACCTCTTCTGCAGAAATGACCGGATGTTCTTAAAGAGGTCTAGAAATGGATACTACTGTATTTTATGATATGTAGACTTTATCTCACAGGGAACTGAAAAGTTTTATGACAGAACCTCCAAAATAAGAAATAAAGCCATGAGTACTCGAATCCCATGACCTAGTTCGAAAAGAAAATTCTGCATGCCCAACACTCAGAATCTGAAGTACTGCAAAACTGAAATTAAGCAATTGGATGCAAAGTCCATAAAGTGAGGGAATAGTATGATTCACAAGTCTAGCATCTAAACTTGTGCAAAACAGGGGCATTCGTTTGAACTCACTGGGTTTATGACAACTTACATCAGATGTTATCTTTGCTATATTTGGTTGTTATTGTTTAGATTGAGAACAGATTTTTTTTCAATACAGAATAATGATAAATTTAAGATAGAGAACATGTACCTATGATTTTTGCTTAGCTTTATGCAGCATTCCTATTATCACTTTTGATGGATTCATACTTGATAAATAAATTTCTCTCATAGATAGGCAGATGGATGGATGGGTGGATGGGTGGATGGATGGATGTTTCTCTGTGCATGTGTGTGTGTTTTTGTAAAGTAAAGCCTAATACAGGTATTGAAATAGGCAGACCTATGTAACATGTTACATATGAAAGTTACATATGGAAGTAGACATTACCTAAGAATGATATTGAACTCACTAAGTAGGGATCTGAGAAAAAATGTAAGTCATTTTAAAATTTGCTACCATTTCTGTGTTATTTTGAGTTAAACTTTGAAAATGCATGATTATATTTGAAAACACGTGTTTTGCTGAGATTTTAAGCAGCGTATAGAATTTGCTTGGATTTTTTACATACTTAGGAAAACTATTAATCATTTTTAAGAATAAATAGTTAATAATAATTAAAAGCTCTTTAATCCAAATGAACAGGGTTTCTTTATTTAGGGAGAATACCAGTATTTGGTATTACGTACTTTTTATAAATATTCTCTTTTTCTTTTCTTTTTTTTTTTTTTTTTTTACCTAATCTTACATCTGGATTCAAAAAAGACTTGGGTATGAAGAAGCTATAGTGTATTGATCTTACTTTTCCCCTTTTTATGTATTATGGATATAAAATCCAGCATCATAGCTGATGGGAGATCATTTTAAATCTAGTACTTCACTGAAACTGGCAACCTGTTCAGGAATGAGTAATAGTTTCTTTTGACTTCAGATTCTAGTAAGCAGACATCAGGAAACCTAGAAGTTGGAATAATTTTTGTGCTCTTCTCAGTTTTTCATGTGTAGCACCTCCATCTACAACTGCTGGAGCTTTATGGCATAGTAAAGGAAATTTTCTGAAAAATTATGGACTGTTGCTATTACACTGTATACTGCAGCTCCATATATTGGGGTTTTAATGTTAAGAACTACTTATATACTCCATTTTGTTTTACATCTGAAACATAAGGATTGGGAGAAATATTAGGGTCCTGATGTTCTCTGTTTCTTTACTGTATTGCTCAGCTGGTAATTATTTTTTTCATATAAATTAGTGTACACTGTTTTAAATATTTACCAATACCCTATATGTTCATTCTTCTCCAAGCACCTATGAATTGTAAGATCAAAGACTGGTGAAACAATTTCAGTTTGAAGGGACCTCCAGAGACTATCTAGTTCAACCTTTCTAAGCTCATCCTGAGATTAAAAAACTCACATTGAAATTATTTTTATCAGTATTACTTAGTATTTCAATATGTATATGTTCATATTGTGTATTTGATTTTTTAATAAAAATATTTGTTACAAAGTACCTGTACGAAGAAGATATGCTTTCTCCTGATGACTAGGTAATATTTTATCAATATTAATGTGAAAAAATAAGGCAAGATTCCACATCAGCCTTTGTCCATTTTAAAATAATTTTTGTTTATGGACATTGTGCAAATATCAGGTAATTTGTACTTTGGCTTCCTCAGGTAAAGTTACATACTTAAAATTTTTTCCCTCATAAATATACCTATAAAACTCTTTACCTTTTACACATTGAATGTGTGCCAGATCCACATAACACACAGCTTAACTCAGACCTAAAATGCATTGTGTCATTTTATAAGAACTGTACTAATGATTTAGACCATTAGACAGGTAAAACACTAATTGGCATAGATTAAAAAAAACCCAAACCAACAAACCCAACCCAATGCAACCAACCAACCCCCCAAACACCACTCCACAACAAACAAACAACAGAAACTTAGGCGTTTTTCATGTAAAATATACATTTGACCAAGTAAAATTTAAGAATCTAGTCTAGACTAGTCACCTTCTTGCCTCTGGTAGAAAGCATTTCCATGTTCAGGGTAAGTATTTTTCACAAAACTTGTCATTCTTTGAGGTTGTTACTATTCAGTAAATGAACCCTTAATACACAGTGATATCATACCTGCATAACTCATTTAGAAAAGTCACGGTGTGTCGTATGTTTAATACAAGGGGAAGATAGATTCATCATCATGCAGAAATAAGTCTACTAATTATTATCCATTTACAAAGAGTACATTGGCTTCCTAAGGATTTCCCACAGGATTGTTTTCAAGAAGTTCTAGTTACACATGTATATAATTCTTATCACCGCCTCATCTTTATACATCAAAGACATTTATAGATTTTTTTCCTTCAAAATTGATGTTTAAAGAAGTGTTATTTAGTAAATGCACTTTTTTTCAGACAGGGAGCAAAAGTACTGGGTAAAATAGACTATTAGTCCAAAGCTGCTCTTACGTCTGTGGGTCAGTTGGGAATGGCAACTAAGTTTTAAGTTTTCAAAAATCACTAGTAAATACATTGATTTGCAAATGTCTCACCTTTCATCCGAGGATTTGAAAAAAACATTCACAGTAATATCAAAGCAGGCTAAAACATTTTCTTATTTTAAGTCCTTTGAGCACTTAAGAAGACAAGGTAGAGAGAACTACATGGATGAGGCAGATGATAGGTGCACTACCTGAGAGTAAAGAAGGAAATTTCTGTGTGAATCAGCAGAGCATAGGATCATTTGTTTGTTTATTTTTTAACATGTTAGAAGGTATTGGTTTCAAATTGAGCAAATCCTTCTCAGTTCATGGATCATTGACTAGGTAGATTGTAACAGCTCCTTTGGAGCCATTATGGTGTGTCATATCAATCCAGCCACTCAAAGTTGACATTCAGCCTCCCTGTTCAAACTCCACAAAAGTGACAGTGAAACCATTGCTCTGTGTGCTCAGCATACTGTTTTTAAACTTTCACCAAATACGTATTTATTTTTTTAAATATCATAAGCAGTTAGGCCAAACTGTGAATAAACTGTTAAAAATGTATGTTTTAAAAGCAAAAGCAATGGTATAACTGAAAAACAAACAAACAAACAAACAAACAAAAAACCTCCTGAACCAAAACAATTCAGAAACATTTTTAAATTGTTATTTAAACTTAAAAGTATCATTACAAAAGTAGAACCACCTTTTTAGACTAGAGGACTTTACCAGGCTAAACAGATATGGAGTTGGCTGTTGTTAGCATGCTAAGCATATCATAGCTTTGACCTTTTTGCTAAACCTGCAACTAAAGGCAAGATCAGTTTCAACAGAGGAAGCTTAAAGTACATAAGAGAAGCCTCAGAGTTGATGAGCATTTGGGAAATATTAAAAAAGTAACTGAACAGTATTTCTGGTAGAAATAATGCCTCATTTGCAAGCAGTGAAGATTGTCCACAAAAAAAGATAATTCAGTCTAAACTAGGGAAATAATATGTGTAAAGTATACTGCATGAAATAATAATTTCAATTTCAATTTTGTCTCCTAGAACACCTATCTCAGGGAAACTTTCTGTGGTCCAAGTTATATTACAGGATAGCAAATTTCCACTACAACAGAAAAATCAATCACAGCCCAGAATTTAAATTAATGTTTCCAAGTTTTAGCATGTTATTTTAGGGTGCTTAAACAGCAATTGAGTTTAAATTCTTTTTCCTCTCTTAATAAAAAAAATGAGAGAGCATTAACACCAGAAATATGTGGTGGTGAAGTTCTCCCCTGCACATGTTCATTTTTTCAGCTGTAAGTAGATTCTGGTTTCTAACTGATAAATATATCCGGTACAAAAAAAAAATAAAAAAAAAAAATATATATATATAAAAATTATGTTTTATAATATGAATAAATGTTTTCTCATAAAATCTGACAGCAAAACATAGAAAAATAGAATCATAGAATCATAGAATCAATCATAGAATCATAGAATCAATCATAGAATCACAGAATGGCTTGGGTCCAAAGGGACCTTAAAGATCATCTAATTTGAAGACTCCTACCATGGGCAGGGACACCTTCCACTACGCCAGGTTGCTCCAAGCCCCATCCAACCTGGCCTTGAACACTTCCAGGGACAAGGGCTTCCACAACATCTCTGGGCAACCTGTTCCAGTGTCTCATGACCATCATAGTAAAAATTTCTTCCAAATATCTATTCCAAATCTACTCTCTTACAGTTTAAAGCCATTCACCCTTGTTGTGCCCCTGTGTGCGCTTGTAAAAATTCCCTCTCCAGATTTCCTTTAAGCCCCTCTAAGAACTGGAAGGCTGCTGCAAAGTTCCGCTAAAGCCTCCTCTTCTCCAGGTTGAACAAGCCCAACTCTCTCAGCCTGTCTTCATAGGGGAGGTGCTCCAGCTCTCTGACCAACTTCATGGCCCTCCTCTGGACTTTCTCCACAGGTCCACATCCTTGAGTTGGGGACCCCAGAGCTGAATGCAGTAACATAGGTGGGGCCTCAGAAGAGTGGAGCAGAGGTGGAGAAGCACCCCCTTGATCTGCTGGCAACACCCCTTTTCGCTCCAAGTGCATATTGCTGGGTCATATTGAGCTTCTTGTCAAACAACACCAAGTCTTTCTTCTCAGGGATTGTCCTGACCCAGGTGCAGTACCTCACACTTGGCCTTGTTGAACTTCATGACATACGTACTGGCACCTCTCAAGCCTGTCGAAGTCCCTCTTCCCTCCAGTGTGTTGACCACACCACACAGCTTGGTATCGTTGGTAGATTTGCTGAGTTTACACTTGATTCCACTGTCTATGTTGTCAACAAAGACGTTAAACAGTGGCAGTTCCAATACTGACCCCGTGAGGAGCACTAATCATCACTGGTATCCACTTGGACATTGAACCATTGGCTGAAAGTCTTTGAGTGTGACCATCCAGCCAATTCCTTCTAGCAGAAATTGCTGCCTTCAATGAGGCTGAAATAAACAGATTTAGGGAAAAATAAAAAAAAAAAAAAATTTTTTTAGCTTTTTAAAAACAAAGCACCTTAACCAGAACACAGTTCAAAATCAACTCTGAAATACTTTATATTTTCCATTATCTGCCACCTCTTTTTATAACCCATAAAAATTGGCCTTGTGATGTCATTCTAAACTGCTGTATTTACAAATGAATCATGTATTGTCTATTCATAACAGAAAAAAGTCCTAATAGAACACAAGCTGAGTTACAAAAAAAGAGCTGGCATAAGCTGTTGCCATGGGTTCAGCAGTAGCAGTCATTTTTCTCCTTCTTGGTAGCTGGTGCAGCACTGTGTTTTTGACTTTCGGCCTGGGAACAGCTCTGATAACACCGATGTTTTCGGTTACTGCTTAGTGGTGTTTGGTTTGGCCAAGGACTTTGTGAGTCTCATGCTCTGCCAGGGAGGAGGGGAAGCCAGGAGGAAGCAGAGACAGGACACCTGACCCAAACTAGCCAAAGAGGTATTCCATACCACAGCATGTCATGCCCAGGATGTAAAAACTAAGGGCAGGGACCCGGAAGAGGTGTTCACTGATGGGTCGGGCTTGGTATCAGGTGGTGAGCGGTTGTATTCTCTTCCCTTGTTGTTTCCCTTGTCATTATTATTATTGGTGGTAGCAGTAGTGATTTCTTTTATACCTTAGTTACTGAAATGTTCTTATCTCAACCTGTGGGAGTTGCATTCTTTAGATTCTCCTTCCCATCCCTCCGGGAGAGCGGGGAAGAAATAGTGGGGAGTGAGTGAGCAAACTGCGTGAGTTACGGCTTAAACCACGACAGCTGTGTATGACCTGTTTCCTCTCTCTCCCTGAACTTCCCAACCCTTCATCCTGTCATAATTTAAGCCCAGCCATAACTCACGTTGTCTCTCTCTCAGTCCACCACCTTCCCCCCCCGCTCCCAGAGGGATGGGGAGGAGAATCAAAAGAATGTAACTCCCACGGGTTGAGATAAGAGCAGTCCAGTAACTAGGGTATAACACAAACCACTGCTGCTACCATCAATAATAATAATGACAAGGGAAACAACAAGGGAAGAGAATACAACCTCTCATCACCCACTGACAGATACCCAGCCAGACCCAGCAGTGATCTAACCCTTTCGGGTCCCTGCCCCCAGTTTCTACATCCTGACCATGACGTGCTGTGGTGTGGAATACCTCTTTGGCTAGTTTGGGTCAGGTGTCCTGTCTCTGCCTCCTCCAGCTTCCCCTCCTCCCTGGCAGAGCATGAGACTCAGAAAGCCCTTGATCAAACTAAACATTTGAGCAGTAACTAAAAACATTGGTGTCTACCAGCGCTGTTCCCAGGCTGAAAGTCAAAAACACAGAGCTGCACCAGCTACTAAGAAGGAGAAAAAATGACTGCTACTTCTTAACCAAGGACACATCCTTTCACTGAACAAAGGCACTGCTATTAAATTCATATTCTAAAGAGTTAAAAGTGTACAAAATGTTATGCTCTCATTAAAAACAGGTGGTTTACTTGTCTAGAAATTAGAGTAACATTATAAATGTGGCTGCTTTTCTGAAGCTGTTACAGATAGAACTTCCAATATTCCTTTGAGACTACTGTATTATTTGTGCTAGACCTTAGAGCAGAAGCCCAGAGTCATTTATCATCTCTCAATATGACATCTCTCTGACCAACAAGTCACTTAGCAAAATCTCCCAGCTGTTTGGCAGTATTATATGCAAAGAGAGCAGCAAATCCCAGGGAGGAAAGCAATTTTTTCCTCCCCCTTTTCTCTTGTCTAAGGAACATAGATTGCCTGGAAAACAGTTCTTAGGCATCTGTAATTGAATGCGAGAAAAACTTCCGCAAGCTTTAATGAGGAGTAATATTACTGTGCAGGCACCAGAAGTTAGTGCACTGCTCCATGTCCCAAATTATTTCATTAATATTAACCAAGGTTTCCAACTCTCCCCAGGCACCAATGCTGTAGCATGGAAGAAAGATGCAAATAAATCTCACAGCTGCCCAACTAATCACCAGAACGTGCAAGAATAACAAGTATGTGGAAGTGATGTTTATCAGGAAAGGGAAATAGGTCTTTTGCACAAGGAAAAGAGCCTTTGTTATTGTAGTTACAAGTAATAATATTTTGTGCAGTATTTTAGCATTAAAAGTGCGCTTTTCTTTTGTTGCCTTTCATACTTCAAGGAAGAAAAATAATTCCAAATAAAAACAGTCATTAATACCATAAACTTTATATTAGAGAGTACAAGCAATAAGAAAATTCTTTTTCATGGCCTGCCAAAATACTCAATTCAATGATAGAGTAGTATAATTTAATTTCAAAAGCAAATTTGAATGTAAATATAAATATATAAATATATAAATATAAAAAATATAAATATAAAAAATATAAATATATAAATATATAAATATATAAATATATAAATATATAAATATATTATTTCTATAGATGAAGATAATACATTGTATATATTATTGTCTTCATATAAATTATGTATAAAATATCTTCATATTTATTAAGTATAAAAACAAAGAATCATAGAATAGTTAGGATTGGAAAGGACATTAAATCATCCATTTCCACCCCTCCGGCTATGGGCAGGAACACCTCTCACTAGGTCAGGTTGCTTAAGGCTCTGTCTAACCTGGTCTTGAACACTTCCAGGGATGGAGCATTTACAACTCCTCTGAGCAGCCTTTTCCACTGCTCACCACCCTCACAGCAAAGAACTTCCTTGCTGGCAAATGAAGTTGCTAAGCCACTGTCCATCATATTTGAAAAATCATGTCAGTCAGGTGAAGTTCCTGATGACTGGAAAAAGGGAAATATAACCCCCATTTTTAAGAAGGGGAAAATAGATGACCCAGGGAATTACAGACCAGTCAGTCTCACCTCTGTGCCTGGCAAAATCTTGGAGCGGATTCTCCTGGAAGGCATGCTAAGGCATGTGAAAAGCAACAAGGTGCTTGGTGACAGCCAGCATGGCTTCACTGAGGGGAAATCCTGCCTGACCAATCGGGTGACCTTCTACGAAGGGGCTACGGAACAGATGGACAGGGGCAGAGCAGCTGATGTCATCTACCTGGACTTGTGTAAAGCCTTTGACACTGTCTCACATGACATCCTTCTCTCTAAGTTGGAGAGACATCAATTTGATAGGTGGACCACTTGGTAGATAAAGAACTGGCTGGATGGCCGAACGCAAAGAGTAGTGCTCAGTGGCTCAATGTCCAGATGGAGACCAGTAACGAGTGGTGTCCCCCAGGGATCGGTGTTGGGACCGGTCTTGTTCAACATCTTTGTGGGTGACATGGACAGTGGGATTGAGTGCGCCCTCAGCAAGTTTGCCGATGACACCAAGCTGTGTGGTTCGGTTGATACGTTGGAGGGAAGGAATGCCATCCAGAGGGACCTTGACATGCTTGTGAGGTGGGCTGATGCCAACCTGATGAAGTTTAACCATGCCAAGTGCAAGGTCCTCCACCCGGGTCAGAGCAATCCCAGGCATAGCTACAGGCTGGGCGGGGAGGAGATTGAGAGCAGCCCTGCGGAGAAGGACTTGGGGGTGTGGGTTGATGAAAAAATGAACATGAGCCGGCAGTGTGTGCTTGCAGCCCAGAAGGCCAACCGTATCCTGGGCTGCATCAAAAGGAGTGTGACCAGCAGGTCGAGGGAGGTGCTCCTGCCCCTTTACTCTGCTCTCGTGAGACCTCACTTGGAGTATTGTGTGCAGTTCTGGTGTCAACATAAAAAGGACATGGAACTGTTAGAACAAGTGCAGAGGAGGGCCACAAGGATGATCAGGGGGCTGGAGCACCTCTCGTATGAAGATAGACTGAGAAAATTGGGGCTGTTCATCCTGGAGAAGAGAAGGCTGCGTGGAGACCTCATAGCAGCCTTCCAATACCTGAAGGGGGCCTATAGGGATGCTGGGGAGGGACTCTTCATTAGGGACTGTGGTGAGAGGACAAGGGGTAATGGGTTTAAACTTAACCAGGGGAAGTTTAGATTGGATATGAGGAAGAAATTCTTTACTGTGCAGGTGGTGAGGCCCTGGAATGGGTTGCCCAGGGAGGTTGTGGATGCTTCATCCCTGGCGGCGTTCAAGGTGGGGTTGGACATAGCCTTGGATGGCATGGTTTAGTGGGAGGTGTCCCTGGCCATGGCAGGGGGGTTGGAACTCGATGATCTTGAGGTCCTTTCCAACCCTTACTGTTCTATGATTCTATGATTCGATGATCTAGCCTGAACTTCTCCTGTTTAAGTTTGAACCCATTACCCCTTGTCCTATCACTGCATTCCTGGATGAAAAGTTCCTCTCCAGCATCCTTGTATGTCCGCTTTGGATACTGGAAGGCTATGAGGTCTTTCCATGCAACCTTCTCCAGGCTTAACAGCCCCAGTATATATATATACATATATGTCAGAAGTCAGGAATATATATATATATTGAAGTCAGAAGTCAGGAATTGACACAAAAAGTATTTTGAAGGGCATGCAGGTGAGCTCTCAAGGGCAACAGAAGACCTTAATTTGCAAAGTAGCTATGAAAGTTGTTCAGCGTGGGTCTGAGACATCCTTATGATTCTGAGGGCCCAAATATACACTGGTACTATACCTGATTCATGCCACACTTTGAATATTTTCACATTAATCTCTGTGTGAAAGAAAGTAGATCTAGATATCCTCAGTAATTTATTAGTATAATTTTAAATCATAGAATCATAGAATAGTTAGGGTTGGAAAGGACCTCAAGATCATCGAGTTCCAACCCCCCTGCCATGGGCAGGGACACCTCACACTAAACCATGCCATCCAAGGCTATGTCCAACCCCACCTTGAACGCCGCCAGGGATGAAGCATCCACAACCTCCCTGGGCATCCCATTCCAGGACCTCACCACCCTCACAGTAAAGAATTTCTTCCTCAGATCCAATCTAAACTTCCCCTGGTTAAGTTTAAACCCATTACCCCTTGTCCTCTCACCACAGTCCCTAATGAAGAGTCCCTCCCCAGCATCCCTATAGGCCCCCTTCAGGTATTGGAAGGCTGCTATGAGGTCTCCACACAGCCTTCTCTTCTCCAGGCTGAACAGCCCCAATTTTCTCAGCCTATCTTCTATGGATACTTCTTTAAAATTCTCTCTTTTTTTGTCATCTTTCCTAAAACACGTGTTTGTTTTTAGATAGTAATATGACTGCAAATCCAGTTTTTGTGAACAGCCTTAATATCTTACAATTTTGAATAAATATATTTGACACTACTGGTAACCAAACATCATATGTTTATAATGAAAAGGCTCAGCATGACAGCTTAAGCATATCTATCCAGAGCATACAGCAAATATATATTATTTGTATAGTGAATGTGTACATACATTGCAAAAAACAGTATAATAGGCTTATGTTTATTCCATTCTAGTCATAGAGGGCTAATATTTTTTTTGTCTTTTTTTCTAATTACTTTCACTGTTTCAGAAGATTCAAAAAGCTGTCTGAAATCCCATATGTAAGGATTTTTAAAATTATTTTATTGTACCCAGTTAGTCTGCCTTGGAGGAAGAAAGTGGTGACCCTACACAGTAGCTGGCCAGATCCATTGGATATTTCCAAGCACAGTGTCTAATTCGTCAAGACATAAATTAAAACAAGACCTTCTTCCACCAGTTCCTGGTGACTGTCCAAATCTAAAAAAAAAACCAAACCAAAACAAAACAAAAAAACAAAAACCACCAAACAATTAAAAAAAAATAAAATTATTTGTCACAATAGTTTTGTTTTTCTTTTTTTTTAGTTTAATACTACTGAAGCCATTGTCAGAAGTAAAAAGTTGTGCTTTTCCCCTTGCAGTCATACGTCTTCTTAATTTATTATGAAGTTTGGCAATGCTTTAATAGAAATGGGTAGGCAAACAATTCTGCACTCCTACTCACAATTCGCATTTTCTGGAATAGGCTGGGTTTGGGAATAAGGAGAAAGGGGAAGGATTTATTACCAAAAAGTTTTTCAAAATGGATTATCATATATGTTAGATAAATTGCCAGTTACTGTGAGGTCAGAGTATAGAACTAAATGACTCTTGGGTAGACCAGGAGCATCAGGAAGCTGTGCTAATTTTTGCATCTCATCCAGGGGCTGTTGTGTGTCTCACACTGCTGTGACAGTCTCCCAGTTTCCCTTCGACCCTCTGGTTCCTACTTCCTTTCTGATCACTCCTTCACTTCCTTCTCTTCATCCTGTCCCAGCCACATTTTCTTCATTGCATCTCCCAGATGATTTCTAGGAATTCCCTGACAGCACATCACCCTTGCACATTTAATTTCTTACCTTCTCCAATCTTTAGAATGGATGAATATATCCGAAAAATTCCTTCTTGGAACAGATGCAATAAAATACTTTGTTAAAACATAAAGAAATACACATTCAAAAGGATAAATATATCAGCAATGAAGAACATAATATTTAGCTTAAAGCTATTGGTCCCTGTGATGCTGTGGTAACACCTAACCTGTAGGATCTTCGCTCAGCATCTGAATTGCCAGCTTTGAGTCAGGTGTGGAGACATGAAGCATGAAAAACATCTAGAAGAAGACACTGTGCTAAGATGGAAGCCAACAGTAAGGAAACATGTAAAGGAAAAGGCCAGAAGAGACTTTTCTTTTACAGGCAGGGTCCCCTCTCTCCTCAGTGGTACCTCTTTCTCCCTCACCTTGTATTTTTAACAGAGAACCAAACAAATTGCTACGGTCATTCTTTTAAAGAGCCTCTCACCTGGGAAGAGGGCTGGAGGGTTGGGACACTTATGCTTTTGTCCCCATAAAGCTTTGCACGAGGCTCAGTATCATAAAACTTGCCCAGGCTATGCTCTCTTCTTTAAGCAAGGTGAAATAGCTCCAACTGGAAGACGTGAAAATGTTCCCATTTCCTGAGCAGTTTGTAATCTGGTAGTTAGACTACTCTCCAGAGCATCAAGAAATACAGGTTTTCTTGCATAGAAGAATTCAGTCAGGAAAATTCTTTTTTTCCTCCTTTTCCTTTTATTCAAATTTTGAGTTGAGCATTTCCTTCTCTATGATTAAGCTAGCATCCTTGCCATTTCATCCCACAAAATCTTCACTCTATACTAAACCTAAGGTGAAACTGGTTTTTCAACACCCTTAACAGTTTTTAATCTATTATTCATTATTAAACCACATAATTGTATTATTTATAGCTTTTCTTGTAAAGTACCTTGGGATGCATTTGTATGAAATACAATTCAAAATAAAACAGTATTGCACTAAAGAACAGTTCTCATTTATTTTTTAATAATTATTTGATATTGCCTTGATTTACTGTGTCACTAAGGCACCTTATTCCTGGTGATTTAAGGGATGCTGTGAAGTTAAAAATCTCATAAACTTACATCCTCAGCTAATGTAATCGGCAAAGTTCCAATGCAATCCATGGAGGTCTGCCAATTCACACTAGATCTGTCTTACAGTAGTTTTTAAAAATCTCTCCTCATCTATGCTTTAAATGACACTTTAGATGCCAAATAATTTCTTTTAATCTACATCGCTTGGCACTATGTAGACTTTATTTTTTGCATTTCATCATACTTAGACAGGTAAATCAGACTGGTTTATTTCTAAAAGCCTTCCAGTTCTGCCTGTGATATAATACTACAATTTTGAAATGTTTTCATTGCTAACTCTGAAAGGAAATGTTATAAAATTGAAGCTATATGTTTTGCAAGTTTTATGGGAATGCTTTTGTCAAATCATAGTCACTGAGAACTTCCCCATTAATATAACATTATAATGATCATTCTCAAACACTAGAAGAAGAATATCAAATAATATATACCTATGTCAATTGACATTATTGAGTAAATGAATAATTTTAGGTGCCTTCATCTGCATATACGCAGGTTAAGAAATCATGAGGACACCTGATTTAGCAAGGTTCTGAAAAATGACATAAACTGTGCATGCAAAGATTGAAGCTCAACGTGGGAAAAATAGTGAGGAATCTCTGATTCTGTGCATGAGAAACAAGGTAGGTAGTATTTGAAATTTTTCCACCCAAACTTTTTTTTACATTTTTTATTAATATTGACAGTAAGTTGGTACTAGTAAGAGATGGAAGAACAGAAATCCTAACTTATCAAGAACATCTAGTAATACGAACTACAGCTTTGCATCTTGGTAAGCTACATAGCTACTTCAGCTGAGCTCTACATCTCCCTCCAGTATTAATCCTTTACTTTCAGTAGAATCCCTAATTATACCCTGACTCTCTGACTATCCATTTATAATTTCAAGTGATATTATTTTAATCGTACCTGTGAATCAAAAATAACTTAAGGTAGATAATACATGCTTCATATAGAGATAATAAAAATTCTTCACTAATAAAGTTGATCCTGGTTATTGTTATTTTTAAACATTTTATTATACTGAAGTGCCACAGTCATGTATAACAGGAGTTGGTGTTTCAATTTTACATAAGGCAGAAAAGAAACTAAATTGCACCATGTATCTTCAGACTAGTATCAATACAAATATCTGGGGGCTTTTTGCTTTATAGAAGGCATATTCTTGCCTTGAATTGTATCATGGTTTAATCCCAGCCAGAAACTAAGCCCCACGCAGCTGTCTGTTCACTCTCCCCAAGTGGGAGGAGGGAGAAATTTGCAATGGTAAAAGTGAGAAAACTTGTGGGTTGAGATAAAGACAGTTTAATGGGGAAAGAGAAAGCCACTCACACAAGCAAAGCAAAATAACAAATTCATTCACCACTTCCCATTGGCAGGCAGGTTCAGCCATCCCCAGGAAAGCAGGACTCCATCATGTCTAACGGTTACTTTAGAAGACAAAAGCCGTCACTTCAAATGTTCCTCCGTTCCTTCTTCTCCCAGCTTTTATTTCTGAGCCTGACACTATATGGCATTGAATACATTTCTGGTTAGTTGGGGTCAGCTGTCCCAGCTGTGTCCCCTCAAAACTTCTTGTGTACCCCCAGACTACTTGCTGGTGGGGTGGGGTGAGAGGCAAAAAAGGCCCTGACTGTGTGTAGGCACCGCTCAGCAATATCGAAAACATCCCTGAATTATCAACACTGTTTTCAGCACAAATCCAAAAAACATTTTTACAATTTTAACACATTTGTTTTTTTAAAAAGAAGATTAATGTTAACAATAGTGCATTTCTGTGTTTCTTGCTTTTGTGGGGAAGGTGGGCTGCTGGTACAATTTTGACTAGCTCTTTTAATTGATTAACATCAAATGTAAAAATCTGGTAAAAATCTCAGTAGGTCATTTTTCAAGTAAGAGAAAATGGTAGAGAGCAGAAATATGCACCCAAACAGTAGTACCTTTGGTCTTGCAAATTCTGTGGCAAGAAAAAATGAATTAACTTTTCCTATTTTACTTTCTAGCATATTAGTTCATTTGGGAATGCTATTAAAATTAAGATTGTGAGCAATCCTAATGAGAAAGAACCACTGACACGGTAAATTTCAGGAACTAGTAGATATTAACAGCTTAGCTAGTCACCCCAAGGTCCCTTTACAGTAAAGGAGAGAAATAGGTACTGCTGGCACACAACTCACATAATCAAAAGCAGAAATCTAAAATAGATTTAAATTTTCCATTCACTATAAAAAACCCTGAGGTGACTAGCACAGGTGTTAACATCTAAGAGCAAATATCTGGGGCAGGATACAGCTCAAGATTAAAACATATTTAGGTGTCTACATTAAAGTGTCTACAGACACATGAGGTGTGAAGACTTACATTGTAGACAGTGGAGATCTAGTAAATGCAGCTGATGGATTCAAGAGAGCAAGCTAGCAGTAATATGGTGTTTAATTTAGGATCACTTTTACAAGTAAGCCAAGCTCCTTTCCATGCATTCTTTACTGTCTGATAGGGAAGCTTAGTTAATTAACTTATATGACTACCCACTATCACACAGGTACTTACATTACTTTATCTTGGACTGAATCTTGTATCTTGGAATAAGGTTCAGTTATTCAAAGATGGGTGTTTATGCCATTAAAGCACCCTTGAATATACAAGTCTAGCTGCTGCTGGACTGCAAGGTGCAACACAGGACTTGTGGGGGCCTGTGCCCTTTGGGAACAGCAGCTGTAAGACACTTACATATAGTGCCTACTAGACATCTGTGTTTAGGCAAACTCTTCAGGTCTTTGACTTAAACCACATGCTGAACCACTGTATATTAATGATCCCCATATATGGTTGGATGAGAGCTCTAGTAAAGGATAAGCATTCCACTTCCATTTCTGAAATCAAACTTTATGGCTTCCCTGCTGAGAAACCTGAGTCTCAGTGGGTCTAGCCTATGCTATGGAAAGGGTTGAGCTATATATCTTACAACCAGCATTAAGTATTATAAAAATGGCTCTCTCTATATATATATATATATTTCTTTTTTTTTTTTTTTTTTTTTTTTTTCAACTATAGCTGATTTTCTACATTCTATGCAGAGAAGACTGGAAGAATGAATTAATGACTGTAAATTATAGCTGTGTGAAGCAGCCACACATAAACAAAGCCCAGCATACTGGGGAAGAAGGGGGTGTCCTGATGTGTATCATAGCATATTTTTTCCATATTTGAAGTGGGTTTAGATTTTATCAACTGAGACAAATATATTTTAGCTCTTCTGCCTCTAGAGAGGCAGCTAATTGTCATTTATAGAAGGAGACAATAATGGGATATCAGAAAAAAGCACTGCTAATATATTTCAGAATTTCATATCTAAAATTTATAGTAAAGTGGTACAGAGTCAGTTATTGCGCAGCAGAAGCAAAATGTCCAGTTGCATTGGGTACTGGACAGGAACTTCTCACTCCAGTCTCTGTTTCTGCTTTTTCCTAAACTGCTGAACAAACCAGGGTCTTAAGCTTTGTTGGTACACTAGCATAATTTCTAGGGTAATCTTCAAGTTTGTGTACATATATGTACACCTATTTTATACTGCACATACTATATATATATAAATATAGCCAAAGTTACTTAGAAGCTCATAACTGAGTTATCAGTTTACAGCTAAGCATTCTGTGTGGTGGTATCTAAAACTGTGATCCATGTGTGAGCTGTTAATCTGCAGGAAATATGCATGAGAAAAAATATTTCTTGCCAAGTTTTGCCTCTACCTGTTCTGATTTACATGAAACAAATTATTCTGTTTCAGTATTCTCTACAAACAAAGATGCAAGATGGAGCTCCTGCAGACATGCCTGTGGTACATTTTGGTCAGCTAATCCAGGTATCAATTAGAATAAATATTAGCCTAATATTAGTATAAATATAGCCTAGTAAAATGAAATTCAGCAGATTTTTAGTGGGACTTGTTTAGTTTTTAGTTAACTATCTCATGATGAGTTCTTTGCTATTAGGCAAGACTATACCTGGTACACAGACCAATAAAAACTAAGTCAAGATACCTACACAGGATTCAGGCACACATTTGACTGGATCATCAATATGCTTTTAATTTTGCTCACTGATGGTGCTCTGCTTTGCATGAAGCAATGAAGTAATCTTTCAGCCACAAAGAGTGTGAATTATTTATTTAAAACAGCCGACTGGCAGGCATGGATTCAGCCCCTACTTTGCAGGCAGGGTAGGCAGTGGGATGCCTGTTTTGTGAAAGGGTAAACACCCTAGTGCTCAAAATTTAGTATCTAACTATTTAGTTTTAAAGAAGCTTGAAAACATAAGGTGCCATGAAAACTCTTCATTCTAAGCAAAGGGACCCTTTGTCTGTTTAGATGTAGAGAGCACCTGAGTGATGATTTTAAATCTCTATATTTTGGATTTAGAAGCACAGTCTGTACTTCATAGGTACCCCAGCCTTTTTTTCCTTTTCATCCTCTGTGCCTCCAAATTATTTAAACAGTAAAATTTCTTGTTTAGTCAGTCTTCACCATATTGATAAATATTACCACAGTAGCTGATAATGGTAAGAATTCCATGTATCTCTGGTAAAGATCTAAGTCCAAAGCCATGAATTTGGCCCAAAGTGACCCCAAGGATGACTGCAGTCTGAAGTTCCCAAACAGTGTTATAAAAATCGTGTCTACTAACTCCCAAATAATATTTGATTAAAACAGAATATCGAAACAGATACTTGTGGGAGCAGCATTAGTACAAAATTAGTTCAGTCAGATGAGTTCTCTTGCTATGCTTATAAAATGAATTCATTATGACAGGATACTTAATTTATTGCTGAAGTATTTCTGAACCTGACTAAATACATCAAGAAAACAAACAAAGCCACCTATAGCCTAAGGAGTAATTTAAAGTTTATCACTCAAGGGAAAAAATGTAAAGAGCAAAGGGCCATGGTCAGCTTTAAGTGATATCAGAATGAAATTACGAAAGTTACACCAACTTTATGGGTGCTACAACTGTGTTACACTAATGATTACGCTCTTTATTTTCTTATCCCAGCAACACAAGCAATACCTTAACACGTAATAATTGGAGCACTGACACATTGGCACTTCCTCAGAGGTCCTTTCCAGGAATCCCCATTTTCAGTCTGGAAGACTGGCCTACTTCGAGAGCCCTGAGTCTGCCCATCCATGGTCTGGAGATGGCATGACCTGCACAAACTTCCATTGCACTTTGTCTCACACATAGAATCATAGAATAGTTAGGGTTGGAAAGGACCTTAAGATCATCTAGTTCCAACCCCCGTGCCATGGTCAGGGACACCTCACACTAAACCATGCCATCCAAGGCTATGTCCAGCCCCGCCTTGAACACTACCAGCAATGGAGCATTCACAACTTCCCTGGGCAACCCATTCCAGTGCCTCACCACCCTTACATGGTGTCCATCTTCAAAAAAGGGCATGATGAAGATAGGATGAATGACACTAAATTATATCTCCCATTGCTTTAGCCAAAACATGATGGGTTTTGTCCCAAAAAAGGAGCAGAATATATTCCAACTAATTTTTCCATCTGTTTTCCAAAGAGGGGCATTGTCTTTCCCTCTTCCTCTCTTCAAGAAGCTATGCTTCCAGGGAAGAAGTCTGAAAATTCTTTTTCCAAGCTGCTTGTACATCAAACAACTGACTGGGTAGAGTTTTATTTGTTTAGTTGAGAAGAAAAGATTAATGAATCAACAGAAAGCTTGTTCAGAAATTTCTGTGTTCACTGTAGAGTTCTAACCTTCTGCTAACAAGGAGTAACAAAGTTAAGTTTGACAAAATTTTAATTATAACAGTACTGCAAAACCCCCCATGTATTTCATTAATGATTGCAACTGGAACAGTGTTTACTTTGCTCTCACTGTCATTGTACTCCTAAACCCCAAGGATACAGTCATTTGGCTTGTGAAGATGTGTTTTAATAAAAGAGAAATAATGTCAGAAAAGGAAATAATACATTTAGCTTTAGATGGATAAGCTATGCTCCAAAAGCTGCCCAAGCCCTAGGTTAGCCTGGGTACTGCAAGTAAAAATTTCTTGGCACTAAAAGAAGTATAGTTTCCTCAATGCTCTGCTTGTAATGCAACTGACTCCACCAGTATTTTAAGGGCATGTTTGTAAAGGTACGTTGATATGACAATGGAGGTTTTAAATCCTTTGCAATTTTGCCATAAAGTCATATGCTATAATGCATTTCACAAAATTTTGTGCTCCTAAAAAATCTCAGATACCAGCACCACTAGCATGATCAAGACATTTTTACATAACGACAATGATATTTGCCAATGTGAATTCACAGATTTTCTATTTAAGATGTTTATAAAAATATATATTGACAACATTTATGATTACAAAAGCACATGTCCTATTTGTAGAGAATTGAGAAATAGTATATAAGCACACAAGTGAGAAAATGCAAAGCTCTGTGTGGTTTTTCTTCCCCAATCT
The DNA here is from genome assembly GCA_039720435.1 of Amazona ochrocephala. Lineage (NCBI taxonomy): Eukaryota > Metazoa > Chordata > Aves > Psittaciformes > Psittacidae > Amazona > Amazona ochrocephala. The sequence continues at coordinate 45,071,141 of CM077878.1, forward strand.
CTTCTACAACTTATACTTTGGAATCCAGTTGTAATTCAGCAAAACCTGAAGCTTTATACCCAAAAGTTCTTTGAAGCTTTCTAAACACCAAAGTATATTTTAAAGGCTGGCTTTTAAGAAACTAAACAGTTAATTATGAATTGGTGACTTTAAAACACCGATAACCATACTACTCAAGGGAAAGGTAGTTTTTAAGACCTCAAAGTCATAATTACCACAAGTTTGCAGACCTAATCCTGCTCTCATATAAAATAAGTGTCAAAATTCTGCTGAGCAGTAATGAGAATCTAATCAGGTCCTTAATCTACTGCTTAAGAGATTGGCTGGGTCCAAGAAACATTTTTATGGAAGAGATAACAGAGCAAAGGGATTTTCAATCACTTCAAGGAGTTAAATTCTAAATCACTTAGAAAATGCTGCCTTTCAGCGTGGCAGATTTTGTACTGGTTTGTAAAGGGGACAGAATCTCTAGTAAATAAAATGGATATTTCTGAAAACCAAACAAAAGTGGCAAATTCATGCAGGGAAGAAACTTTAAAGTCAGTGGATGCAAAGTTCTTTGTTCAGTAGCTTAATGACTTACTGGGTATGGTTATCCCCCCCAACCCCCTTTTTTCAGTTCTTTTAGAAGATAAACTCTCAAACAAAAATCCTTCTGTTCAGATTTTCTAGACAGTAATTTCCATCCATCACCTTTTTTTAAAAAACAAAAAATATTATATTACAGGCATTCTGGCTTTTGAAGAAGCCAAGATACCAGTGAACATATGTTATGCAGTGCATCTCAGTATTACTTAAAATAAGGTGAAGTTTCTGCTTTTTCCTCTGTAGAAAAGCTTTCCAATGTTCAGTTACCAGCTTTTTTTTGACTGCATAAAAAGCAATTCCTGTATTTAACCATATTATTCTCGCAGTAGAGGTTTACTCTTTACACTTCTGAGGAACCTTCAAGCAAAAATGGGAGTAAAAATTAAAAGAGGGAACTGGAATGCCTCTTAAATGCAATGCTTGTTTTCCCTCATGATATATTAAAAAAGAAGGTTGCATAAATTCTTCATGTGTGCTGATGCGATACCAATAAAAGGAATGTATCTTATAAATGTACTTTAATTCTTGTAAAATTTTTTCATTTATAACACCTTAAATTTTTTACAATTAAGAGTAAGAAATGTTAGGCAGACTAGATTTTAGGTTTAAGGAGGAAGAAAGACAACCCCAACCTGGCATTCGACCAATATTTTTAGATGCTATTTGTCAGTAAAGAAAAACTTTTTCTTTATGAGATACTGTTTTTATTGTCCCTTCATGTCCATTCTGTCTGTTACATAGATACATTAATATATGAACTCACAAAGTACGTTCATCTGGCAAAGTGTTCTACCTTTCCTCAATGCATTAATTCAATTTGGAGTGTTAAAATATAATAGTTTTCTATTAAGAGCTGATGAAAATTGTATTAAGAAAAATAAAGAAAAGAAGGCTCCAAGGAGATATTTTTGTAGCTTTTCAGTACTTAAAGGGGTTCTATAAGAAAGATGGGAACAAACATTTTAGCAAAGCCTGTTGCAATAGGACAAGAGGTGATGAGCTTAAACCAAAAGTGGGTAGGTTTAGACTTACTACGTGGAAGATATTTTCTGCAGTGAAGGTGGTGAAACACTGCAACAGGTTGCCCAGAGAGGTGGAGCCATTCAAGATCAGATGCCCCTCCTCACTGAAGTGGGGTTGGACTAGATATCCTTTAAAGGTCCCCTGCAACCCAAACTATCCTATGATTCTATGATTCTATATTATCACTGAAAATGACCTTCATTTACTTTAACCCTTTTAAGTGAAAATTCAAATATTTCATCAAAAAACTAATTGAAAAAGTTCTACAGAGTTTATATCATTGATATCACTTGTATCCAATCAGCAAGTACCATTCACACTCCTCCCACAGTGTGACCCTCCCCTCCCATTACTCTTTCAGGCTTTTGTTCTAGTCATAAGGTTGTTATTCATCTTGTTTTGATCTTTTACAAATCTATTAATTTGTATTATTCAGCTATTACCAAGTGAATTGCCATTCTTATTTCACATTTTTTCTTGAAAGTTAGTTCTATTTGTTTCTTTCTTTCCCATGCCTGTCAGGGTCCATCCTTAGACTGGTAGTAGACGTAAAAAAAGCAGCAAAGAAAGTCACATATATTTCTCCATAAAGATTTTTAAAAAATACATGTATGTGATGAAGCTCAGATTCTGGTCCTCCAAGTCAAGGCTAGTTTAAAGCAAAACCAGGCTTTATTATACTAATTTATTCTTACGTTTTCTTAGTTATTCATGACAATGTTTCTATTGCTCATGAAATTTGTATATTATTAAAAAAACCCACCTCAGGTTCTCTTCAGGGACATTTTAAAATGAAGGCCTCATGTATAACTACAATTAGCAACGTATTGAGCAATCTCTTAAAGATAGTAACAGTACCCGATTTTTTATTTAATCTATTTCTAAAACCATTAACTTCTGGAATTGCTCACTTGTGAATTACTCTCAGAGCTGAAATTTCACAGAGCACCTCAAAGACAGACTCTATTGGATTTGCGTGGGAAGGTTCTGGTAGCAGGGGTCTGCCCAGGTGATTTCTGAGAGAAGATGATAGAAGTTTTGCCCATGTCTGATAGGGTCAGTGCCAGCTGGTCCAAGAGGGACCTGCCACTGGCCAAGGACAAGCCCATCAGCAGTAATGGTAGCACCTCTGGGATAACATATTTAAGAAGGAGAGAAAGTTACTGCGAAGGAGCAATTGTAGGTGAGAGAGGACTGAGAATGTGTGAAAGAAACAGCTTTGCAGGCACCAAGGGCAGTACAGAAAATGGGGAGGAGGTGCTCCAGGTGCCAGGACAGAGATTCCCCTGCAGCTCCTGGTGCAGCCAATGGTGAGGCAGCTGTGACCCTGCAGCCCATGGAGGTGCACAGTGGAGCAGATCTCCACCTGCAGCCCAGGGAGGACCCCACCCAGTGGGACGCCTGAAGGAGGCTGTGACCCTGTGGGAAGTCCGCACTGGAGCAGGCTCCTGGCAGGACCTGTGGCACTGTGGAGAGAGGAGTCCACGCTGGAGCAGGTTTGCTGCAGGACTGGTGAACCCGCGGGGGACCCACCTGGAGCAGTTCATGAGAGAATTGTAGCACACTGGAAGGATTCACATTGCAGAAATTCGTGGAGAACTCACTCACATGGGAGTGACCACATGATGAAGCAGCGGAAGAGTGTGAGGAGTCCTTTACCTGAGGAGGAAGGAGTGGCAGAGAGAATGTGTGATAAGCTGATCACAACCCCCATTCCCAATCCCCCTGTGCTGCTGGAAGGGAGGATGTAAAGCAAGTTGGGAGTGAAGTTAAGCCCAAGGAGAAGGAAGGGTTGAGGAAAAGCATTTTTTTAAGATTTGGTTTTATTTCTCATTATCCTGATCTGATTTGATTGGTAATAAATTAAACTAATTTCTCCAAATTTAGTCTGTTTTGCACTGATAGTAATTGGTGAATGATCTCTCCCTGTCCTTATCTTGACCCACAAACATTTCATTATATTTTCTCTCCCCTGTACAACTGAGTATGGGTGGGCACCTGGTGTCCAGCCAGGGTCAACTCATCGCACACACTTGACAAACTGATATTAAGCCCTTCATCATTAAGGGTTCAGAATTTGCATAATTCTGATCCCTGATGCTCAGTGACAATAAAATATTTCCTGAATACAAATTTCAGATTATAGTATTTTTCACCTTTAGTGAATTGTCATTAAGTTAAATCCATAATGGTATGGAATATGAGTCATGTTACTAAATCAAAGTGAAAGGGCCCTAGAAAACAAAGTAAAGGTGCCCAAAAATGGGAGACTGACATGTTTGATAACCCGAGTGACTAATTTTCAATTTGCAAGGTACTGATTGTAATATCTCCTTCTGGTAATAGATAATTATGCTCAAAAAAATAAGTGCAAATGTAGTACAAATCAACGCAAATTTTTGTGGTTTTATTACGTTGTCATGTACTTCAGAAACTGTGCTAGTGAAATGGATGGAACTATTCATTTAATCACAGAATTGGAACTTAGTTCACAATACACACATTTCTGGCAGTGTGAGCTCTCTAGCACCTTTGAAGAGAAAAAGCTGGGAAAAAAAGAACAAATAGAACTTGTTAATATACTCTATATATCAAATACACTGTTATCCAAGAAGCCATCACAAGCTGGTATATATGACAAAGTACTTTGAGAAGGTTGTTCATCTACAAAAAACTATTCAAGGGTTTATAAAAAATACTAAGTATTATTTCAGCGGAATTAATTTCATTCAGTTTCCCATGACCTTGAGAGACGGGTTCAGATTCTTGCCTAATAGAGTCATAATTCTGCATCCCTGTTCAACATTGAAAAAAAAATATTACAAAGGTAGAGTTGCATTATAGACAAAGAGATAGTAACAAATCTCAGAAAGTTCTGGATTTTAGTTAAAATGGTTGAGCTTGCAAATATTTTCCATTTCCACACTTCCTTTCTGACACACATCAGATAACGAACTGTTCACTCTCTGCAACTTCTTAAGTGAAGAATATTGGACTGCTGGAGGAATACCAATAACTCTTTTTTAACCTCATAACTCATCTTTCAAAACAGCTTTCAGAGTTGAAGATGGCCCTATAGGTGTAATGTAGGTTGAAGGGTGTAGATTTGGAAAGTTTACAAAGTAAGCAGCCACTCAGTCACACGGACGGCTCCAAGGCCATTATCTCTGCCATATCAATGAGAAATATTGCATTTCCCAAGTAAACGATTGTTCAGAAGTTGGATCAGTTGTGTAAGATGTGCTCACCACTACTGCCATGCTCCTGACTGCCACATGTAACTGGCATATCTGAGAAGGGAGGACAGAGGAATATGGGACAAATATGGATGAAAAAAGACTGTTATAAGGGCCACTAAAATCTGGTGGGTTTTAGAACAGTGCTGAGAAATTGTGAGACTAAATCTAGAGGCTGTTCCCACTCCTTCTCTAGCAACTTCCCCTGTTCATGACTCTTTAGAAAAGGACTTGTGAATTCAAAGCAACAATACAAGGAGAGCTGTGTAGGAACATAAATGACTAATGAAGTACAAAGTTTTATCAGTTAAGCATTTAGAATGAAAAACTGAAACACTGATAGAGAGAAAAAGGAGACAAAGCCTTTGTTCTTTCAGAAGCTGAGATGTTTACTACAGAGGCTTGTTTGCTTAACCTACTAAGTGACTCATTGCAGCAGAGAATTGAGCTCTTCACCTTAAACCATCTGCAGTGTAATAGAGTGTAAGAATTAATAGCTGGATGCTGTGATCCAAAGTGATACTTTTCCCTGTAGTGTCAATATATAGGAAAGTTTTTTGCAAAAAAGTTTCAAAATGGCTGAAATTCTCTTGTCACAAAGTCTCCACATAAAAGAAAATTATTGAGTACCCTAAACGCAGAATAGATAACAGTTATTCAAGCATTGTTTGAATAACATTTTTTGCCAAAAAATAGAAAGAATATAGAGGAATGCAAGGTAAAACCAAAACTTGTTCCTAATCTATATGGTCTAAAGAACTGATCAAGAATTGTTATTTTTTTAAAGACTGTGTATTTACAGAAACAACAAATGAGCCAAAAGGGAAGCTTAATTTTAAGCTGAATAATTTCTTTTGTTTAATCTCTTTTGTTTCCAGGAATTATATGCTTCATATAGAAAATACTACTCAGTAGACAAACACACACATTACAGGGAAGAATTTTAAAAAGTTATGATTGTCAAAAGTATACAGCATATGATTCTTCTTACTTAAAGCTGATGGTTTATCTTATTATTATGTCATTCCCTCTCAGTAATCAGTTTATTATCGCAGAATAGAAATTCCCTTGGTGCTTTATCTCTTTATAGAATCATAGAATCATAGAATAGTTAGGGCTGGAAAGGACCTCAAGATCATCGAGTTCCAACCCCCCTGCCATGGCCAGGGACACCTCCCACTAAACCATGCCATCCAAGGCTATGTCCAACCCCACCTTGAACGCCGCCAGGGATGAAGCATTCACAACCTCCCTGGGCAACCCATTCCAGTGCCTCACCACCCTCACAGTAAAGAATTTCTTCCTCATATCCAATCTAAACTTCCCCTGTTTAAGTTTAAACCCATTACCCCTTGTCCTCTCACCACAGTCCCTAATGAAGAGTCCCTCCCCAGCATCCCTATAGGCCCCCTTCAGGTATTGGAAGGCTGCTATGAGGTCTCCACACAGCCTTCTCTTCTCCAGGCTGAACAGCCCCAATTTTCTCAGCCTGTCTTCATACGGGAGGTGCTCCAGTCCCCTGATCATCCTCGGGGCCCTCCTCTGCACTGGTTCTAACAGTTCCATGTCCTTTTTATGTTGAGGACACCAGAACTGCACACAATACTCCAAGTGAGGTCTCACAAGAGCAGAGTAAAGGGGCAGGAGCACCTCCCTCGACCTGGTGGTCACACTCCTTTTGATGCAGCCCAGGATACGGTTGGCTTTCTGGGCTGCAGGCGCACACTGCCGGCTCATGTTCATTTTTTCATCAACCCACACCCCCAAGTCCTTCTCCGCAGGGCTGCTCTGAATCTCCTCTCTGCCCAATCTGTAGCTGTGCCTGGCATTGCTCCGACCCAGGTGGAGGACCTTGCACTTGGCATGGTTAAACTTCATCAGGTTGGCATCAGCCCACCTCACAAGCATGTCAAGGTCCCTCTGGATGGCATTCCTTCCCTCCAACGTATCAACCGAACCACACAGCTTGGTGTCATCAGCAAACTTGCTGAGGGCGCACTCAATTCCACTGTCCATGTCACCCACAAAGATGTTGAACAAGACTGCTCCCAACACCGATCCCTGGGGGACACCACTCGTTACTGGTCTCCATCTGGACATTGAGCCACTGAGCACTACTCTTTGCGTTCGGCCATCCAGCCAGTTCTTTATCCACCGAGTGGTCCACCTATCGAATTGATGTCTCTCCAACTTAGAGAGAAGGATGTCATGTGAGACAGTGTCAAAGGCTATACACAAGTCCAGGTAGATGACATCAACTGCTCTGCTCCTGTCCATCAGTTCCGTAGCCCCTTCATAGAAGGTCACCAGATTGGTCAGGCAGGATTTCCCCTCAGTGAAGCCATGCTGGCTGTCACCAACCACCTTGTTGGTTTTCATGTGCCTTAGCACGCCTTCCAGGAGAAACCGCTCCAAGATTTTGCCAGGCACAGAGGTGAGACTGAGTGGTCTGTAATTCCCCGGGTCATCCATTTTCCCCTTCTTAGAAATAGGGGTTATATTTCCCTTTTTCCGTTCATCGGGAACTTCACCTGACTGCCATGATTTTTCAAATATGATGGACAGTGGCTTAGCAACTTCATTTGCCAGCTCCTTCAGGACCCGCGGATGGATTTCATCCGGTCCCATGGACTTATATACATTCAGGTTCCTAAGGTGGTCCTGAACAAGATCCTCCCCCACAGTGGGCCCAGGGTCCCCACCCTCACCGTCCCCGCGTCTGCCTTCCAAGACTTGGGTGGTGTGGTCAGAGCATTTGCCGGTGAAGACTGAGGCAAAGAAGTCATTAAGAACCTCAGCCTTCTCCAAATCCAGGGTAGCCAGTTATCCCGATAGCTTCTGGAGAGGGCCCACATTGTCCCTAACCTGTCTTTTATTGGCAATGTACCTATAAAATCCCTTCCTGTTATCCTTAACATCCCTAGCCAAGTTTAATTCTAAGTGGGCCTTAGCTTTCCTAACCTGGTCCTTAGCTTCCCGGACAACATCCCTGTATTCTTCCCAGGCCGCCTGACCTTTTTTCCACCTTTTACAAGCCTCTTTTTTCCTTCGAATTTTGCTCAGCAGCTCCTTATCCATCTGAGGAGGTCTCCTGGCCCTCCTGCTTAACTTCCTTCTAGTTGGGATGCATCGCTCCTGAGCTTGCAGCAGGTGATCCTTGAATATCAACCAACAGTCTTGGGCCCCCCTGCCCTCTAGGGCTGTATCCCATGGAACCTTACTGAGCAGGTTCCTGAAGAGGCCAAAGTCTGCTCTCTTGAAGTCCAGGGCAGTGAGCTTGCTGCACGCTCTTCTCACTGTCCTGAGGATCTCAAACTCGACCATCTCATGATCGCTGCAATCAAGGCTGCCCTGGAGCGTCACATTCCCAACTAGCCCTTCCCTGTTGGTGAGGACGAGGTCAAGCATGGCACCTCTCCTTTTTGGCTCCTCTATTACTTGCAGAAGGAAGTTGTCTTCCATGCAATCGAGGAACCTTCTGGATTGCTTGTGCCAGGCCGTACCATCCCTCCAACAGATATCAGGGTGGTTGAAGTCTCCCATGAGAACAAGGGCCTGCGAGCGTGAGGCTGCTCCTATCTGCCTATGGAGCGCTTCATCCAGCAAGTCCCCTTGGTCAGGCGGTCTGTAACAGATCCCCACAATAATGTCTTCCATCGCTGTTCTCCCTTTAACCCTGACCCACAAACTCTCTGTCGACTGCTCACCTGTCCCCAGACAGAGTTCCATACTCTCTAGCCTATCCCTAACATAAATAGCAACTCCCCCTCCCCGTCTGCCGGGCCTGTCTTTCCTAAAGAGCCGGTAACCTTCCATTCCAGCACACCAGTCATAGGAGCCATCCCACCATGTTTCTGTGATGCCTATGATATCATACCCCTGTAGATGTGCACACATCTCTAATTCCTCTTGTTTGTTCCCCATGCTACAGGCATTTGTATAGAGGCATTTGAGCCAAGATCCAATTGAAGCCAGCTCATTGGCTGGAGCAGCTGGAATATCTCTACATTGCTCCAAACGTTTACTATAGGTGCTAGCAACTGACTGGGTGTGTTGGGATGGAATTCTGCCCCCTTCCCCCAACACATCTAGTTTAAAGCATCCTTGACCAGTCTGGCAAGCCTCCTACCAAATCCACTCTTCCCCTTCTTTGTCAGACCAGTTCCACCAGCCCCCAGGAGACCTGGCCTACTATATTGAGTCCCATGTTCAAGGTACATAAACCCCTGACTATAGCACCACCCTTCTAACCATTTATTAACCTGCCCAATCCTCCTAGCCTTTTCAAGGTCCTGCCCTGTATCCTGGAGAATTGACAAAAAGAAAAACAAACCAAAGCCTCTGCTGCAGCAGCTTCGTGCGGGAGACGCTGCAACCCGAGCCGACGGCCCCTGTCAGGACTGGTTCTCTCTTTCACGCCATCGACGGCCCCTGTCGGGACTGGTTCTCTCTTTCAAGCCATCCGCCACCCGGCCTCCCACTGCGGGGGGCGGGGGGGGGGGGAAGCGAAAACCACTGCTCCGTCTGGGGACCGAACCGGCGACCATCCCACTGTTAGCGCCACGCTCCAGCCCACAGAGTTAACCAGCCCCACAAATAAATGTGGTAGAAAGGGAAACTCTCCAGATACTTAGATCTTAAAACCACTTAAGTGGAACTTTGGTTTTTATTCCTCCTTTTTAGAAGGGTTGTATTTACACTGTTGGTTCTAGAATAAATTAAATGAACAGATTATTATGACGTGAATAGTATGAAAAACCAGCAGGGATCAAACTCGTGACCCCTGGCTTATGAGGCCCATGCTCTAACCACTGAGCTATACTTAACCTAACAACTTGTTTCCGTTACATTTTATTTACTATTTCAAGCGCAGCGTCACTTCACTGCCTCACTTTCTTCTTTCCCTTTATGTTTTTTACATCCTTAATAATTTGTATTGCTGTCCTCTAAACTCTCTCCTGTTAGTCTTTTTTTTAAGTCCACTGTCCAATCCTGAAGGCATTATGCCAGATGTCTCCCATACCAAACAAAGCATCATAATTACCTTAGTTGTCTTACATGCATTATTTCACTTAATGAAGCAGAGGTTGTAGGAAAAGTGTTGTATTAGCCCCATGAATATAATTTAGATTATCACAGCTGCAGTATTACTGTTATGGACTTTTGTAATGCACTGCAGAGACTTCCCCTGCAAAGGAATTATTCCTGATTTATTTGGGCAGAAGCATAAATAATGCTGCTAATTTACAGTAAGTTTGCAGTTCACTGAAACACCCTGTTTTTGTCTGCCATGATACTGCTTGTCAGTCTCCACTTTTCGTTTTACTATTGTATTGCACATTTTTCCCTTTCATTGTTTTTAAGTTTTTGTCTTTTTGTAAGTCTTTTTAGTTTTCCTACCCTCACCTCCATCTGTGTTACTCTTTCTTACTAATCCTTGCTTTATTTACAGATCATTAGGAGGTCCTAATGCACTATTTAGTTTCTTATTGTCCTTCTTCTATGTCCCCATGCTTTTGTAAATTCTCAAGCTTCTGAAACTTTTTATTTCACTATTCTGTAGTATTTGCTGATTTATTTCTTCTATGTCACGTACAGGCAAAGTATCTTCAGGTCAGAGATTAACCTGCCCTGCCTTTTATTTCAGGTAATTACTCTGCTGTCTGAAGCAAAGTTATTTCATATGCAGTGCAAGAACTCATTGAACAAGCTTTTGTTCATATTGCCAAATTTTAGGAAACCAACATGTCCTTGAGTCGCCTTCTATAGCCATTAAAAGGAGTTTAGCTGCCATTGTGCCTTCTGATTCATCTCTGTGGTAGATATTCATAGTAGAATAAAATGTGTTGAATTCCATTCTTATTGGACTATATTAGTTTCCTAGCAAATATCCAGAAGAAACAGATCCTGTCCTTTGGAAGTTTTGTTCAAAAAAAAAAAAAAAAAAAAGGTATGATAGGTAGGTGTGACAAGCTTTCTGGGAACAGACAAGACATTAGCAACTTCTCCAAAATGACAATAGCCATTTAGCATTTTTCACCTTTGAAATAGACTCCTTTGTCTCCTACTAGTGATACAGGTAATCACAATCAATTTATTGACTGTTATTTGGAAGTTTCTTTCCCTCAGTAAAGCATTAGTGTTCCCCCAAGCATGATTTTATGTCTCTTTTAGATGCCATTAAGAAAAAAACACCCTAATGCAATTTTATACAGTTATATTTCAACCTGAAGCATGGTACTTTTCAGGCAAAGAACACTAATAATTCTCACAGTTTGCAATATGCATAATCTCTGACAATGAAGATACATGAAGCACCTAGATCTGCAACTTTAAAGCTTTAGTGGTTTTGTTCTGGAATCACACTGCAAGCTTATGGGTTCTACTAAAAATGAGCATGGATGAAGTAATCAAATATATCTCCAAATTCTTTTGAATGACTCATAATCTGGACCTATAAAATTTTTCCTCTTGAAATAATTTAGCTTTAATTTTATTGCAACCAATCTATTTCAATCTTTTATCTTTTTTAATATGTATCTTAGTACTTCTTATATCTGTAAGATAATTAGTTCTGTGTACTTGCAATTTTTTTTTAGAACTTTCAATCTGTTACGGATTATTCCTAGTCCAAGACCAGTTTGTCCTACTTGAAACTTATGTTAGAGTCTCTCATTTTTAAATTGGGATGCTTCTTTAATGAAATCATATTTTCAGAGATGCTTTCATATATGAACCCCTTACTACATTTACTTTATTAACGTCACCTTTATATTAAATAAAGATATTTGAAGTAACATATTCATGATAATTTGTAATAAATGCTGCTAAATAATACCTTTAGATATTACTATAAAAATAGCACATTGCTTTTCAGAGAATAGAGGTACAGCCTTCAATCTTGTTGAGCTGTGATTTTTCTGCTATTTCATTCAAAGTAGCAGCTACACAGACATGAATATACTAGGTTTATGAGGATTTGTATGAGCTTATTTTATGTATAATATTTATATGTATATTTTGGAGATTATTTTTAAGTAATACATGCTTTGTGAGGAATTTTTTAAACTATTTTGTAGTCTGAGCCTCAGCAGATGGAAAGGTAATGTGCATCCAGTTTTCACTTTTAGTTGATAACCTAAACCAAATGCTTTGAAATTTTCAGACCACATCTTGCTATGCAAAAATGAGGCTAAATTCTAATTGTATATAGCATGTCAGTTGTATTTTACCATAGCAACACACCTATATTAGTGCAATTTATTTCCCTCTCCCTTTCATTTTTTTAAATTTTTTTTTTAAATGTCAGTACACAGACTACTTGATCAAGCCATCCTCTATGCAGACCCTTTTAAAATTTTTTTTGGGGGAAACCACATATATTTTAAAATTATCTTAATCATTATGCTAGCTCAGTGTCCTGTCCTTTATTAATAATGTGTGAAGTCACATATTCAATTCAAGCAGCAGTGATAGTCTTGCTGGACTGAGAGAGCACGCAGGCAGTTGAAACATGCTTCAAGTAGCACAGTATGGGCTCTGGATCTGTTCAGTAGTACTACAGAAAGTAAATTGACAGCAATATAGTTACAGAACACTACAATATGAATTCACAACACGACTTCTTTGCCATGCAGAACTGACCTTGGGGTACTGTGATTTCCCTGCTATGAAAGAGGTAACTACACAGCTGTAGATTTTCATGAGAGGACTATAGCATGCTGGAAGGACTCACACTGGAGAAGGTAATGAAGAGCTGTCTCCTCTATGGGGAGGGGCCCTATGCTGTAGCAGGGGAAGAATGTGAAGAGTCCTTTACCTGAGGAGGAGGGAGCAGCAGAGAGAATGTATGATGAACTGACCATAACTCCTATTCCCCATCCCCCTGTACTACTGCGGGTAAGGAGGTAGAAAATTCAGGAGTGAAGTTGAGCCCAGGTAGAAAGGAGGGATGGAAGAATGGTGTTTTAAAAACTGGTTTTATTTCTCATTATTCTGATCTGATTTGTTTGGTAATAAATTAAACTTATTTTGCCAAGTCAAGTCTGTTTTGCCCATGAAAACAATTGGTGAATGATCTCTCCCTGACCTTATCTTAACCCAAGAGCATTTTGTTATCTTTTATCTCCCCTGCCCAGCTGGGGATGGTGAGTGATAGAGGTGGGCACCTTATATCCAGTGAGTGTCAAACCACCACAGAAGAGTAGAGGGAAAAGTAAGAGGAACTCAAAAATCAAATAAACAAGATAAATTTACATAGAATTATCAACTTTATCATCTTAGTTACAAACCACAAACACGCCTTAGACTGTAACTTGAATTAAGCAAGATTATTTCCAGTGGAAATATTTTCTGTCTCCAAATCCCTGTAAATGACAATTTTTACCTCTGGCTTTCATATTCTTGATCTGGGACATTCTCTAAGAGAAATTAAATTCTTTGGAAAATTGCAAAGAAAGACATTATACTCAAGTGGTTTGAAAAATCAGGATTTGGACAACTCTAGAAATGAACAAAAGTCAATAGACAATGCTAACAAGGTATAAAAGATATTAAATAATATGTTTTTGGTCTTGATAAGGGTAAGCAACAGCTGAACATATCTGCTCCTCTATGTACAGGAACCTAAAAGCACATGAAAAATTTGGGTATTGATAAGCAAATACAACATGCTGAATTTATTGCAGTTTTATACTTATATGTTTGTGTGTGTGCTTTGTCTTCAAAAATAGGTGTAAAGTAGCATTACTTTTTATCAGAATATTTAGAATCTTATATAGAATATTGAGTTTAGAACAGTTTCACTTCATTGTTGTTGCACAGGTACCTCTGTACATTTAAAGAAATGCTAACATGTGCTAGCAAATTCTGTATAATACTATTTGTATCCTGATGATGTGCGAAAATATATGCATTTTCCTGTAGAACTCCTGGTTTATCAACAGTATTTTAATTGTTCTTTTCAGAAAATGGGAACATTTGCATATCTATGGCAAAGTGTCAGTTTAAGAGATATCAAGCTAAGCTATGTGAGTCATACCATGTCAGAATACAAAGCACAAATGAACAGTAAGTAAATGCTGCAACCTGACATTATATGTCAGAATCAGATTACCAAATAATCCAATCTGCGACAACCTCATTATCTAAAATTTTCAATGCAGAAAAGACATGTTAGCTACGGACTGCAAAGGTCTCTAGTCTTAAAGCCTCTGTTTCTCTTGTGCAATATTGTAAATGATTTATATGTGATGCACAGAACTACCCTTATATGGAGGGAGGCAGATGTTTCTTTACACAAAAGAAATAGTTACAACAAAACAGTAAGATATAACACTGAGATAATGTAACATTTCTCATACATGAGAAATCCTCAGGATCATCAATATGACACTATGAGAGACTTCTTTTTTTAAAAAAAAAAAAAAAAGCTCAACAATTTTGCATAGTTAAATGTAGCCTTGCCCTAATAAAACAAGAAAATATTCACACAATCTTGTTTGGCATGTTTTACTTGGCTGCTATTTTAGGTACCTATGATATATTTATAGAGTCTCTAGGGCATACAAAATACATTTAGAAATCTAAAATAATACCTATTGCTTTTCTTAGAGCCCATTTTTTTTATAGGAAACAAAGGCCCCTAATTAAGCCACCCAGATAGATGTTTAAGCATCTCCGAATATGTTTTGTAGTGATGTGTTGCTTTTCAGGACAGATATTTCTTGTTTTTCTATTATTATAAATTGTTAAGACTTTATTGGAGCAAAATATTGTAGTATATAGGAATAGCCTTAATCAAACGCATCTCATTTGTCACGCTTCCACACAAAAGCCATACCTTTTTGTATGACTTCAAAGACGTAATTTTGAGACAGTGGGTGCTGAGTACATGATAAAAAAGCTATTTCATTTGACATTTCTCCAGTTAGACAACCAAGGTAAAAATGCACATTTTTAAAAATAACCTGCATGATGACCGTGTCTGATCATGGTTTTCAATTGCTTGCTTTGGACAATTCCTACAATTCCAGCCATATGAGAAAGCAAATTCCTGAGAAATCTTTCCAAAGGCGCTTTTGTGAAATGAAAATTGAAGACAATTGGCCTCGTGCAGTAACCTTGACTTAGAGAGAGGGAGAGAGAGAACATTCTTCACAACTTTGTTTGCTTGCTTGTTTGTAGTTAAGTTGGTTCAGCTGGCCATTTGGATTGCATATTTTTTATCAGCTATTTTTCCCATTTTAGCATAAATTTACCATAATTTGATTTTGTGAGAGCACTGGTGGTCTGAAAACAGGTATGAATCTAATAATAAAAATCAATCAAAAGAACAGTCCATACAGCTAGGTGTACTTATTTGGAAATTTCCACTCTCTATGAGCATGACAAGTTCAGAAACTGCAGCATGGCCAAACTCCTCGTGAAAGTTAAGCTGTTTAAGTGCAGTGCTCCCAAGTCTGTGGAAGTTAGAATTAGGCAGATAAATGCAGCAAATAAAGTGTTGCTCTGGGAAACTGCAGTGGCTGATTTAACAATGCTGGAGTCCCCAGGCAAAGAGGGAAGAATCATTAGGGCCGAATTCCAAAGGGTCTTACCCTTGTTCATTATTTAGGCTCTTAGAATCATAGAGTCATAGAACAGTTAGGGCTGGACAGGATCTTAAGATCATCTAGTTCCAACACCCCTGCCATGGGCAGGGACACCTCCCACTAAACCATGCCATCCAAGGTTCTGTCCAACCCAGCCTTGAATACCGCCAGCAATGGAGCATTCACAACTTCCCTGGGCAACCCATTCCAGTCACTCACCACCCTCACAGTAAAGTATTTCCTCCTTATATCCAATCTAAACTTCCCCTGTTGAAGTTTGAACCTGTTACCCCTGGTCTTATCACTACAGTCCCTAATGAAGAACCCGTCCTCATCATCTCTATAGGCCCCCTTCGATACTGGAAGGCTGCTATGAGGCATCCACACAGCCTTCTCTTCTGACTGAACAGACCCAACTTTCTCAGTCTGTCTTCATACGGGAGGTGCTCCAGTCCCCTCATCATCCTCAGGGCCATCCTCTGGACTTATTCCAACAGTTCCATGTACTTCTTATGTTGAGGACACCAGAATTGTACACAATATCCAAGTGAGATCTCACAAGAGCAGAGTAAAGGGGCAGGATCACCTCCCTCGACCTGCTGGTCACACTCCTTTTGATGCAACCCAGGATATGGTTGGCTTTCTGGGCTGCGAGCACACACTGCCGGCTCATGTTCATTTTCTCATCGACCAACACCCCCAAGTCCTTCTCCGCAGGGCTGCTCTCAATCTCCTCCCCTCCCAATCTGTAGCTGTGCCTGCTACTGCTCTGACCCAGGTGGAGGACCTTGCGCTTGTCATGATTAAACTTCATCAGGTTGGCATCAGCCCACCTCACAAGCATGTCAAGGTCCCTCTGGATGGCATTCCTTCCCTCCAAAGTATCAATCAAACCACACGGCTTGGTGTCATCAGCAAACTTACTGAGGGCACACTCAATCCCACTGTCCATATCACCCACAAAGATGTTGAACAAGACTGCTCCCAACACCGATCCCTGAGGGACACCACTCGTTACTGGTCTCCAGCTGGACACTGAGCCACTGAGCACTACTCTTTGCGTGCGGCCATCCAGCCAGTTCTTTATCCACCGAGTGGTCCACCTATCAAATTGATGTCTCTCCAACTTAGAGAGAAGGATGTCATGTGGACAGTGTCAAACACCTTGCATAAGTCCAGGTAGGTGACATCAACTGCTCTGCCCCTCTCCATCAGTTCTGTAGCCCCATCATAGAAGGCCACCAGATTGGTCAGGCAGGATTTCCCCTTAGTGATGCCATGCTGGCTGTCACCAAGCACCTTGTTGGTTTTCACGTGCCTTAGCATGCCTTCCAGGAGAATCCGCTCCAAGATTTTGCCAGGCACAGAGGTGAGACTGACTGGTCTGTAATTCCTCAGGTCATCCATTTTTGCCCTCTTGAAAATGGAGGTTATATTTCCCTTTTTCCGTTCATCAGGAACTTCACCTGACTGCCATGATTTTTCAAATATGATGGACAGTGGCTTAGTAACTTCATTTGCCAGCTCCTTCAGGACCTGTGGATGGATTTCATCCGGTCCCATGGACTTGTATACATTCAGTTTCTTAAGATGGTCTTGAACCAGGTCTTCTCATACAGTGGGCCCAGGGTTTTCATTTTTACAGTCCCTGTATCTGCCTTCCAAGACTTGGGTGGTGTGGTCAGAGCATTTGCCGGTGAAGACTGAGGCAAAGAAGTCATTAAGAACCTCAGCCTTCTCCAAATCCAGGGTAGCCAGTTATCCCGATAGCTTCTGGAGGGAGCCTACATTGTCCCTAACCTGTCTTTTATTCTTTATATATGTATAAAATCCCTTCTTGTTATCTTTAACATCCCTAGCCAAGTTCAATTTTAACTGGACCTTAGCTTTCCTAGTCTGGTCCTTAGCTTCCTGGACACAGTCCCTGTATTCTTCCCAGGCTGCCTGTCCTTGCTTCCACCTTTTATAAGCCTCTTTTTTCCTTCGAATTTTCCTCAGCAACTCTTCATCCTTCCAAGGAGGTCTCCTGGCCCTCCTGCTGCACTTCCTTCTAGTTTGGGTGCAACAGTCCTTAGCTTGTAGCAGATGATCCTTGAATATCAACCAACAGTCTTGGGCCTCCCTGCCCTCTAGGCCTATATCCCTTGGAACCTTACTAAGTATGTTCCTGAAGAGGCCAAAGTCTGCTCTCTTGAAGTCCAGGGCAGTGAGCTTGCTGCACGTTCTTCTCACTGTCCTGAGGATCTGGAATTCGACCATTTAATGATCTCTTGTTATGTTCTTGATCCCCTCAGTATGTACATGCCAATGCACATGCCTCAAATCTCATTACAGACTGCGCTGTTTTATTCATGATTTTTTTTAATAATTTAAAAATTAAGTGACTCCTTTATCTGGGTACATTTGGTACATGTGCCTATATCTTGTACAAACTCCTCATCCTGTTGAGTGATGCTTACTCCCACTGATGTCTGCTGTGATAAGATGGAATGAGTCACACTAGGTGTTTGTAGGTTCACAAGTAATATATTGAGAGCTGCAGATTGCTGAGGTGACTGTCTTGCGAGGGGAGGCCTGCAGCGCCTGATCAGGGGGGAGGCTCAGCGTCTACAAGCTTCACCTCGGAGCAGCAACTTGCCCCGAGGGAGCTTCAAGTCCTCGACAAGGCCTGCCCAGGAGCCTGCAGCTCCGAGGAGGAGAGCGGCTGACTCAGAGGGGGCGGCGTCAGGAGGACTGGCGGCAGACCTGACTGGTTAAAAACCTGCCCCAGGGAGCGCAAGGGACCCGGAGCACGGCGAACAGGGCGGGCAAACAGGGCGGGCTTGAAGTAGTTTGCGCGGCAGTTCGCGCGGGCACGTGAGCGGGGTGGTGAGCGGGATGGTAAACACTCGCCGTACAGACAAGGCTCGGTCTGGGAGCTCCGCTCTGGCTGCGCCGGTGGTGACCAGCGTAGGCACCCAGAGGGAGCAGATGGGAAGGGAGGCTGCAGTGCAGAGCTCGGGGTATCCTAAGGGAAGGGTGAGCAATGGGCAGGGCTGCACTCTGTGCTCCCTGGTGGAGGTCCTCCTGCAGCAGGTGGCTGAACTGCAGGAAGCTGTTACCAGGCTGAAAGGTGTCAGGGAAGCTGAGGGGGAGCAGCACTGCTTGCTCCGGGACCAGACTGTTCCGGGGTCTCGAGTGTCTACTGTTGCCCATGCAGGAAAGGAGGCTGCTAACCCAGGAAGCTGGGAAAAGGTAACAGAAAAAACCAACAAAAAAAGGAGGAAGAGGGTAATTAAACGCAAGGGGCTTCCTCCTACATCTGTTGTCCCCACCCAGAACCGCTTTGCTGTCCTGCAGGGGGCTGATGAGCAACAGCGCTCCCACCAGGCGCAACCAGCTAGTGCACTGGTAAAGAAGGTCACTACTGGTGCTGCCAGGAAAAAGCGGCGGGCCATAGTAGTCGGGGACTCTAATCTGAAAGGCACAGAGGCACCCATCTGCCGGCCTGACCCAGCCTCAAGGTTGGTGTGTTGCCTACCAGGGGCTCGGATCAGGGATGTGGCCGAGAAGCTGCCTGCTCTAGTCGGTCCCACTGACTATTACCCACTCCTGGAAATACATGTGGGTGCTACTGATATAGATAGCAGTAGCCCGGAGACCATAAAGAAGGACTACAGAGCTCTGGGAGAGGTGGTTAGGGGCTCTGGAGCTCAGATCGGCTTTTTATCAATTCTCCAGGATACTGGGCAGGACCTTGAAAAAGCTAGGAGGATTAGGCAGGTTAATAAATGGTTAGAAGGGTGGTGCTATAGTCAGGGGTTTGGGGACCTTGAATATGGGACTCAATATAGTAGGCCAGGTCTACTGGGGGCTGGTGGAACTGGTCTGACAAAGAAGGGGAAGAGTGGATTTGGTAGGAGGCTTGCCAGACTGGTCAAGGATGCTTTAAACTAGATGTGTTGGGGGAGGGGGGCATCATTCCATTCCAACACACCCAGTCGGTTGCCAGCACCTACAGTAAACGTTTGGAGCAATGTAGAGATATTTCAGCTGCTCCAGCCAATGACCCGACTTCAATTGGATCTCGGCTCAAATGCCTCTACACAAATGCCCGTAGTATGGGGAACAAACAAGAGGAATTGGAGATGTGTGCACATCTACGGGGGTATGATATCATAAGCATCACAGAAATATGGTGGGATGGCTCCTATGACTGGTGTGTTGGAATGGAAGGTTACAGGCTCTTTAGGAAAGACAGGCCCGGCAGACGGAGAAGGGGAGTTGCTATTTATGTTAGGGATAGGCTAGAGAGTATGGAACTCTGTCTGGGGACAGGTGAGCAGTCGACAGAGAGTTTGTGGGTCAGGGTTAAAGGGAGAACAGCGATGGGTGATATTATTGTGGGGATCTGTTACAGACCGCCTGACCAAGGGGACTTGCTGGATGAAGCACTCCATAGGCAGATAGGAGCAGCCTCACGCTCGCAGGCCCTTGTTCTCATGGGAGACTTCAACCACCCTGATATCTGTTGGAGGGATGGTACGGCCTGGCACAAGCAATCCAGAAGGTTCCTCGATTGCATGGAAGACAACTTCCTTCTGCAAGTAATAGAGGAGCCAAAAAGGAGAGGTGCCATGCTTGACCTCGTCCTCACCAACAGGGAAGGGCTGGTTGGGAATGTGACGCTCCAGGGTAGCCTTGATTGCAGCGATCATGAGATAGTTGAGTTTGAGATCCTCAGGACAGTGAGAAGAGCGTGCAGCAAGCTCACTGCCCTGGACTTCAAGAGAGCAGACTTTGGCCTCTTCAGGAACCTGCTCAGTAAGGTTCCATGGGATACAGCCCTAGAGGGCAGGGGGGCCCAAGACTGTTGGTTGATATTCAAGGATCACCTGCTGCAAGCTCAGGAGCGATGCATCCCAACTAAAAGGAAGTTCAGCAGGAGGGCCAGGACACTTCCTTGGATGGATAAGGAGCTGCTGAGCAAAATTCGGAGGAAAAAAGAGGCTTATAAAAGGTGGAAGCAAGGTCAGGTGGCCTGGGAAGAATACAGGGATGTTGTCCGGGAAGCTAGGGACCAGGTTAGGAAAGCTAAGGCCCACTTAGAATTAAACTTGGCTAGGGATGTTAAGGATAACAGGAAGGGATTTTATAGGTACATTGCCAATAAAAGACAGGTTAGGGACACAGTGGGCCCTCTCCAGAAGCTATCGGGATAACTGGCTACCCTGGATTTGGAGAAGGCTGAGGTTCTTAATGACTTCTTTGCCTCAGTCTTCACTGGCAAATGCTCTGACCACACCACCCAAGTCTTGGAAGGCAGACGCGGGGACGGTGAGGGTAGGGACCCTAGGCCCACTGTGGGGGAGGATCTTGTTCAGGACCACCTTAGGAACCTGAATGTATACAAGTCCATGGGACCGGACGAAATCCATCCACGGGTCTTGAAGGAGCTGGCAAATGAAGTTGCTAAGCCACTGTCCATCATCTTTGAAAAATCATGGCAGTCAGGTGAAGTTCCCGATGACTGGAAAAAGGGAAATATAACCCCCATTTTTAAGAAGGGGAAAATGGATGACCCGGGGAATTACAGACCACTCAGTCTCACCTCTGTGCCTGGCAAAATCTTGGAGCGGATTCTCCTGGAAGGCATGCTAAGGCACATGAAAACCAACAAGGTGCTTGGTGACAGCCAGCATGGCTTCACTAAGGGGAAATCCTGCCTGACCAATCTGGTGACCTTCTATGAAGGGGCTACGGAAGTGATGGAGAGGGGCAGAGCAGTTGATGTCATCTACCTGGACTTGTGTAAAGCCTTTGACACTGTCTCCCATGACATCCTTCTCTCTAAGTTGGAGAGACATCAATTTGATAGGTGGACCACTCGGTGGATAAAGAACTGGCTGGATGGCTGCACGCAAAGAGTAGTGCTCAATGGCTCGGTGTCCAGCTGGCGACCAATAACGAGTGGTGTCCCCCAGGGATTGGTGTTCGGACCGGTCTTGTTCAACATCTTTGTGGGTGACATGGACAGTGGGATTGAGTGCGCCCTCAGCAAGTTTGCTGATGACACCAAGCTGTGTGTTTCTGTTGATAAGTTGGAGGGAAGGAATGCCATCCAGAGGGATCTTGACACGCTTGTGAGGTGGGCTGATGCCAACCTAATGAAGTTTAACCATGATAAATGCAAATTCCTACACCTGGGTCGGAGCAATGCCAGGCACAGCTACAGACTGGGAGGGGAGGAGATTGAGAGCAGCCCTGCGGAGAAGGACTTGGGGTGTGGGTTGATGAAAAAATGAACATGAGCCGGCAGTGTGCGCTTGCAGCCCAGAAGGCCAACCGTATCCTGGGTTGCATCAAAAGGAGCGTGACCAGCAGGTCGAGGGAGGTGATCCTGCCCCTTTACTCTGCTCTCGTGAGACCTCACTTGGAGTATTGTGTGCATTTCTGGTGTCCTCAACATAAAAAGGACATGGAACTGTTAGAATAAGTGCAGAGGAGGGCGACGAGGATGATGAGGGGACTGGAGCACCTCTCGTATGAAGATAGGCTGAGAAAATCAGGGCTGTTCAGCCTGGAGAAGAGAAGGCTGCGTGGAGACCTCATAGCAGCCTTCCAATACCTGAAGGGGGCCTATAGGGATGCTGGGGAGGGACTCTTCATTAGGGACTGTGGTGAGAGGACAAGGGGTAATGGGTTTAAACTTAAACAGGGGAGGTTTAGATTGGATATGAGGAAGAAATTCTTTACTGTGAGGGTGGTGGGGCCCTGGAATGGGTTGCCCAGGGAGGTTGTGAATGCTTCATCCCTGGCGGCGTTCAAGGCTGGGTTGGACATAGCCTTGGATGGCATGGTTTAGTGGGAGGTGTCCCTGCCCATGGCAGGGGAGTTGGAACTCGATTATCTTGAGGTCCTTTCCAACCCTTACTATTCTATGATTCTATGATTCTATGATAAATCACGATGCCCTTCTATGTGGCTGATGCTACAGAGCAAATTGCTAAAAAATTCCTAAAAGAAGGTAAATAAATAGGTAGAATCGGGAGCTCTAGAATAAATTTCAAGGTGCATTTCCAGAAATATGAGCATTATCTCTTCACAAAATAGCAACACTGTGAAAGAACACTGAATATTCATTGTTAAGAATCAGGATACACTATCAAAAAAAGATGTTTTTAGTGCCTTGTCACTGTGCACTAGCATTGTTAAATGCTGTTCACATACTGATCTTGCTGCTTTTACACCATGCCAGATCTCTGCCCTCTCCGCTGGATTTGCTAGCCGAGACAAACTGTACGATGGGTCTGGTCTAGCTCCCTGCATCTCTGCTACAAGAGTCAGTGAGTCAAAATATACTGGGTTGTTTTTTTTTTTTCTTTCTTTTCTTCTCTCATTTTCTCTTTTTCTTTCTATATCAAAGGAGCCAAGGAAATCACTGATCATTCCACAAAGGATTTGGTAACTCAGTTTGTGGTATCTGCCCTCTAAAACACCACTGAAGAAAGATTTTAGCTCAGTCTGGAGAGGTACTATCATGCTTAGTGAGGCAAATTTTTAGAAGTCATGCAAAAGTGATGTTCTTGTTGCAGTCACTATTCATGACTGCAGAGTTAAACTGGACATTATCAAGCAAAATTCTAGGTCTTACAATTTCATTCTGTCAATTGAAAACCTTTCGTTGGGTTTCCACATATATGTTACCCAGTCTGCTTCCTACAAGAAGTTAAATAGTTCTGACACTAGAGTACAAGTTGCTACATTCTGTCCTTGTGTGGCTCTGTTCATTAGTGAAGTACTAACTCTAACTCTCCTCCATCCTTTCTTGACATGGGAGTAAAAGATAAATAGTCCAGGCTCTGTATTTGCTATGCTGATGTAATGGCCTGTAGAAAATTATTGCGAATTCCTAGGCATCTGTTCTTCAAAGCAAGGTCATCAGTAAATTCTGAGTGGGAGGAAGAATATTTACTCCACATTCCCATATACCAGTTCTAATATACTCAATACCCTGTATTTCCTATTGGCTTGGTCTAGACAGGTCACTGTGCAGTCTATGGAAGTATTATATCACTCTGTGAATGTTTCTGTCACTGTGACTGTCTAAAATTGTTCTTCAGAGGCACCCTCTTTCTCTACCAATTGGATGAGGAGTCCGTCTGTTTATCTAAGGTGCTATGAACCAGGCTGCCAAGCCAGAAGTCCATTCATCAGACATTGTAGTATTTTGCATTTCAAAATTCTGACTACTCATACTGAATATAAAAGCTATTACCTGTACAGTTGTAGCATTGTAATAAAGCATTCCAACTCGACCAATCATTGCATATGTACTACTGGTGTTTCAAGTTGTTTCTGTTCAGTCTGTCTTTTTAACTTTAGCCAGCTTATGTTAGACAGCTTATATTGCGCTTTAGTTCTTCATCAATAGCCTGCAAATACTGTAGTATTCATACAAGATAAGCGAGTTTACATAAAATAAAGATAAAAGCAACGACGATAGTATTTCTAGATAAAAATATTTTTCTAAACACTTATTAAGTAGTATTACAGAATACAATTGAGTTAAAATTGTAATAATACAGTTCTAGTAACAGTTGTGTTGCTTTATATACAGCATAGTTCTTACAGAATACAAATATTTTGTTCAGAAATGTATTTTCATTTTTTTATATTCAGAATAGATATTTAAGAATTTTTATCCTGAAAATGCAACTGAGTCATCTTAAGTAAGTAAAAATAAAATAAATAATTGGTTGATCATTCTTAAGAAGGCAAATGTAACTGGATTACTGCCCACTGTAAAATGATGGAATGATAAAGCATTTATAATCTCTTATGAGTCACTGACATTGATTAGAAAATGAACATGAGCCAGCAGTGTGCACTTGCAGCCCAGAAAGGCAGCCGTATCCTGGTCTGCATCAAAAGGAGCATGACCTGCTCATGCTCAAAGGAGGTGATCCTGCCCCTCTACTCTGCTCTCATGAGACCTCACTTGGAGTATTGTGTACAGTTCTGGCATCCTCAACGTAAAAAGGACATGGAACTGTTGGAACAAGTCCAGAGGATGACCCCGAGGATGATCAGGGGACTGGAGCACCTCCCGTATGAAGACAGGCTGAGAAAGTTGGGGCTCTTTATCCTGGAGAAGAGAAGGCTGCGTGGAGACCTCATAGCAGCCTTCCAGTATCTGAAGGGGGCCTATAAGGGTGATGGAGAAGGACTCTTCATTAGGGAGTGTAGTGATACAACAAGGAGTAATGGGTTTAAACTTTAGCAGGGGAAGTTTGGGGTAGATATAAGGAAGAAGTTTTTTACTGTGAGGGTGGTGAGGCACTGGAAGTTGTGAATGCAACATTGCTGGCGGCGTTAAAAGCCAGGTTGGACAGAACCTTGGGTGGCATGGTTTAGTGTGAGGTGTCCCTACCCATGGCAGGGGTGTTGGAACTTGATGATCTTAAGATCCTTTCCAGCCCTATTTTATGATTCTATGACATAGTCCCTTCTTCTGCAGAATTGTCCAATCTCTTACATCTTCAAGTAACCTCTTGCTATTATATGCCACCTTGTGCTGCTGCTACAAAGCTCTGATTCTGAGAAGGATGAATTGTTCTACTGACTAGAATCAGCCAAAAAAGAGAACTTCACTCCAGTACAGTTAAAAGTGTCATCTTTTGGTATATTATTTCTTGAGATACAGATTGCCAAAATGTTGTGGAATATACTACAAAGGCATCTTCAAAGGACTTTCCCAGTCATGCTCTTCCTGAGTCATCATAGGCAAGATCCTTGAATAGATGAATCTTTATGCTTTTTAAATTAAACCTTTCAAAATTGCCTCATTTCAAGAAAACTTGGTCTAGTACATTTTTGACATTTCCAGGAGTACCTAAGCCCTACTTTTAAAAGTGACTTAGATATTTTAGTCCTTTGTGACATGTAGGTATATAGGCGTTTCAACAGAAGATAAACACTTTAGATTTTTGAGAAAAGAATGTTGAAAGATTGTTGCACATGCTGTCCATGTGCAGAAATGTACCAAGTGAAGAAAAAAGAGCAAAAGGAAGGGAATTTTCAAGAGCTAACTAACCAACTGTTTCACTAGAAAAGCAATAGACTGTAGAACAGGTTCTTTTCCTTGCTTTTCATGTATGAGGTAAAAAAGCAAACTTAGTTAATATATAGAGAGGTTTTTCTTTTTTTTTTTTCTCTTCTTTTTTTTATATTACCTAATTATTATATCCCATTTGTTAAGGCAATAAACAAATGCCAGCCAGATAAATTTTTTATCTGCTAACTTAAGGCAATACAAGAATTAAAGCTCTTTTCCAAGAGCTGTATTTTAAAGCCAGGTGTGAACCCCATTATGTCTATCAGTGCTTCACAGTCTACCAGAAGAGAAACCGTCTCAGCAACTGTCATGCCCTATTTAAAATAAAGGTGATGATGCGCAGGTTTGCATTTCTTCTTCAGTAGGTGCTATCAGTGTTGTCACATAGAGGTCACAGTGTCTGCTAGAGATAAGCACCTGAGGAAAACAACAGTCTTAGCTGAGAAGGGCCTAAATAAGTGCTATTTACAATAAGAGATTCACTTTTCACGGTATCTTCATAGATCTTGAGACTACTTCCTCTTCATCTCAACTTTCCTACCTTCTCACCATTCTCAATCAATCACATCACATTTAATCTCTTGTTGCTACTTAGCACCCATTTATAAAAATAATGTTAGGTCACAGAATACAGTTAAAACCACCTTAGTCTCTAAAGTCTAGTTTACAAAAGAGATTCTTCCACAGTTGGAGAGGATGACAAACTCTTCTAAGAACAGAAGTTAACAAAATACTTTACTCAGGTCATGCAACTGTATTCCAAAACTATCATCAAGGGCAGTCAGAAAATCAAGTTCCTCCGGCACCACAGATGTCTGTCCCTTCAGAGCAGAACAGGACATACCATCACAGAGTGATTTAGACCTCCTGGATCTAATTAAAAGATTCAACACATGAAGGCATCAAAGGGAAGAAAGAAAGAAAGATAAAAATCTATATTATTTCAGAAACCTGATGTCACTTAATCTCAGGGGAAGGAGGGAGAACTTCACATTTTCCTGTCTGGAAGCAGAGGAGTCTCAAAAGAAAATATAGACTTCCAGTTTCGTTGGTGAGGAAAGAGCACTATTAAAGTCACTAGAAGGATGGTAGCAGTACAGACAGGGAGGGCAAGTGTATTACAACATATAGTGACAGGGCAATTTTTGACTTTTGTAGTCACATTCCTGGGCTTACCCAATTGAGGAGAAAATTGATTCCATGAAAGAAAAAAAAAAAAAAAGAAAATAGAAAAAAAGACACTTTTAATACCAAGTCTTGAAGAAAAGAGCTAAAATAAATTATGTATCTTTTAAAAACCACTGTCCCCATCATAGCTGCTTTAAGAAGGTCATCTTTGGCTGTCCCTTTACTCCTTTTGACCTAAGATATTTTAGTGTTATGTAGTCTTCTGTCATGCTCATCTTTAGCCTCTGAATTACTAGCCACAGAGTTTGCTCCATTACCTTGATCTTGCAGATAGATGAATATGACAAAACCAATAAGAGATCATTCTGTAAATTAAATATTTGCCTCACTGTCTGACTGTAATTGCTCAATCAAACTTAATAGTGATTTTTCTTTTTTTTTTTTTTTTTGTCTTTCTGGAGCCTCTAGGGGTCCTGTTCAGGGACTAAGGCCCAGGGTTCAAACAGACATACATAAAATTTTTTAATCTAAGTAACCAAAAAGACTTCAAAATTTATACTTTTCACAAAATGGTAAAAAAAAAAAAAAAAAAAAAAAAAAGAAACATATGGTCTGTGTAGTCTAAGTCCATCATCCTTTGCTTACCACCTTTTCTCCCATTGCAATTTTTGGTCATAAATTCTCTGGTTTTGTCCTTCAAGACACAACTCTCAATAAATATCAGTACCATTCTTCCTAATTTTGAAACTATGTCCTGGGTTCAGCAGTAGCTGAAAAGTGTCATTTTTCTCCTTCTTAGTAGCTGGTGCAGTGCTGCGTTTTTGACTTTCAGCCTGGGAACAAGGCTGATAGCACCGATGTTTTTAGTTGTTGCTAAGTCATGTTTACTCTGACCAAGGATTTTCTGAGTCTCATGCTCTGCCAGGGAGGAGGGGAAGCTGGGAGGAAGCAGAGACAGAACATCTGACCCAAACTAGCTACAGAGGTATTCCATAGCACAGCACGTCCTGCCCAATATATAACCTGGAGGCAGTTACCCAAAAGTGTTAGATCACTGCTGGGTCGGGCTGGGTATTGGTCGGCAGGTGGTGAGCGGTTGTATTCTCTTCCCTTGTTATTTCCCTTATCATGATTATTATTGGTGGTAGCAGTAATGGTTTGTGTTATACCTTAGTTACTGGACTGCTCTTATCTCAGTCACTCTTTCGATTCTCTTCTCCATCCCTCCAGGAGTGGAGGAAGGAAGAAGTGGGGGAGGGAGTGAGCAGCTGCATGGTTCTGAGTTGCAGGCTGGGCTTAAACCACAACAAAATATCATCTGCTCTTCTCTCTGTTTATATACTGGTTATGACATGCTCTGGCATGGAATAACCCTTTGGGTGGTTTGGGTCAGGTGTCCTGTCTCTGCTTCCTTCCAGCTTCTTGTGCCCCTCCTCACTGGCAGAGTATGAGACTAAAAAGTCATTGATCAGGGTAAGTACTACTTAGCAACAACTAAAATATTGGTGTGTTACAAGCATTGTTCTCAGACTAAACCCAAAACACAGCACTGCACTGGCTACCAGAAAGAAAATTAACAGTTACAGCTGAAACCAGGACACTGATGTACCTTGTGGCAAGGAAAAACATTCAATTTACACTGATTTCTATGAATATTCATAAACAAAATACACATAAACAAAGTAACTTTCAAAAATGGTCATCAGACTTTGGCCTTCCTTTTAGGTAAGGCAGTGACCATATTTCCATAATGTTTAACTACTTTTCATTTAAAAGCCTTTCTAAAAAGTATGTTCTCTGCTTTCAACAATGGTGTACAAAAGCAATCCACCTCAGCAGTTTAACATTCTAAGTGAAACAATCAATTTGAATGAAAATGTTATTCATCCATAAAATGTATTAACTAATGAAAAACAAACATTTCTCTACATTACAGTCACATTTCAGTAAAAGACTTGAAACAGTTGTTTTAAGACCTCACAACCTTTAGGTACAATTAAATGTGTGTATGTCTAAATCAGCAGTAAGTGAAGTGTTTGAAGTCTATCAGGGTTGAGTGAAATAGCTACATAACTAGAAGCTACGAATAAAATGAAAAAAGACAAAGACCTGATCACTAGTCAGTTCCTTTGTGGGTACAGAGAAGACAATGTAGTTATTTGACAGCTTTTATTTGTCCAAAGGCCAGAGTTAAGAAATATACGTTTTATAGAAGCATTCTTTCAAAAGACTGAAGAACTTATTCCTTCATACAGATATACATCACAAAGCAGTATTCATAAAACATGGCCCATGATAATGAAAATGGAAAAGAAAACATAGTGTGCAAAGACAGAGTCAGGCTCAATTTACTGTAGCAGGATACATTTTTACTGTATTTGTTTCAGAACCGGATAAATTGTTTATCCTAGTGCCTCTCCGTTGCACTAGGTAGCCTTCATGGTTGTTTTTCAAGTTACAAAATCCCTGCATGAAGCCCTCAAGAAAGTTGAGGTGAAAATAAAAATATCCAGGCATAATTTACATAATAAAAACCTTTCAGCTTCATGATGTTTTAAAACCACTACTGCAACACACTTTAATTAGAGTTCTGTTAGATATCCTGAGAAACAGACAAGTCAAACATTGAAGGAAGAAAGAAATAGCACAAAGCTGTATGAAACAGCGTGTAACTCTATAAAATAAGCCACACAGTAAGACAGCATACCTCTAAAAGAATTTGTGTACCAAACAGTCCAGATAAATAGTATTGATATTGCTAATTACAGGCCACAGGACTATGCTAACTGTGCCTCCTGTTAACTCTCCAGGGACTCAGTCCAGCTGCTAGGTTCGTTATCAAGTTGCTGGATGGAGTGAGCATGGCACCATGTGCCTTTTGCTACTACGCACAGTTTAAGGGTGGTATAACAGCAAAGGTCTTGAGTATGGGCACCAGTTGAGGGAAGAAGTCACAGAACAGCTAGCAAGGCACTGAATGGCCGTTACTCATTACAGGAAAAAAAAAAAAAAACCACACAAAAAAAAAAACGCACCTGCAAAAAGATTGCTTCTGCTTTAGAAAAGGGAGCAGCAGCCAAGCAACAGGGTGAGGCATCTTCTGCAGCCTGGAAAATGATCTTTCTCTAGTTTCAGGCAGTGTGCAGCCCAGCGTAAGGCCAGTGGGTGGGAATTGCCTTGAAACACAACCACTTTATAAGGGACAAGATTATGAACTTGGGAATGGGATGTTTACTCCATCCCTGGGTCTTCTGGTTGAACAGATCTTGGGTCTGATCACTGCACTTTGGTGACTGCAGACAATGAAGGACTGTGGCTATCTCTGCTAATTACACCGGTCAGCTCTGTGGTATTGGGTACTCACACCTAATGTTGGGTATAATTGCTAAGTATTTGATGGCTTGGAGTATGTATGAATAATGGTTGACAATCAGAACCAACCATTTACATGAAATGTGTTAATGAGTACCAGCCATGGTACTCAAGCTTTGTTTTGCAGTTACAGTCATGATTTATCAATTTTTTAAGCCTGCTCATAACAGTGGTGTCTGATTCCCTGCCTAATGCTATTAGTGTAGTACATGTATGTATGTGTGTACAACACATAGCCACATATTCAGGTGCAACAAATGCTTCATTGCTAAAGACACACTGATAGTAAAATGAAGGAAAGTTGGTCCCTGATGTGTTCCTACATTGTGAAGAGTAAACAAGTTCTAAGAAAAACTCTCATTTGCTGTATGTGAAAGAACAGTTCTTGTAATTCTCATGGATGTTTAAGAAAAATTTTCCTTTCAATAACATTTAGATCAATTATGAAATCAATTGTGCAGAACAAGACTGTCGCTATTTTAAAGTATTTCTAACTGACTCTTCTATGAGAAGCCAGGAGCTTGTTAATATTAGAAGGATACTGTGCATATGAACTGTACCTATCATGAGGGAACAGAATCATTATTTGACAGATTTCAGGTACCATTAACCTGTGTGTCTTCACTGATTTCAGAGCAGCTATGCCAGTTTACCATGGTTATGAATACGGCTTAACGATTATAGGACTATAAGCCTAGACCAAGAAGCTGGCAAGGACTTTGAGATAAAAAGAAATGCCTTTAGGCATGAATGATCTGACAGAATTCAAATGCATATCTTTTGGATTACACTTTCTAGTGTATTTTGTCTGAGGTTTTTATGATAGTCCTTTATAATTAATCATCAGCCTTTAAAATGTCAATACATAAGAAGTAGTCCTGTACTGTAGTCCCTCGTGATTCTTCTAGTATTATCCTGAAACAGTTTATACTGAAGACCTTCAGATCAGAAACGGGTTTATGTTTGTGAGCACAGAATTTAGCACACTCACAAAATATAAAAATAATATGTAATGTATGATAGCAGACTTAAGACATCTTCCCCTTCCCCTTAGCTTTTTATCCACATCAAAATTATTTTACTAATTCTATCTTCTGCAGTGTAGCATTTTCCCATAGCTAACCACTTCAAGTACTCTCTTGAAAGATAGGTTAGATCTTCATTGCTCTCATATCTAAGGAAGCAGTAATTCTAGAAAACAAAGATACCAAGTTATCTTGGCATTACCTATCTTTCTAAAAAAGTTATGTTGCTGATTTTTCATTAATTTCTATTACTATAAGTAATTACTCCATAATTTATTCCAAAGATTTCTATTCTATTGAAATGAAGAGATAGGCTCCTATTCCTCTCAGTTATGGTTTTCTTTATATTAATTATAATACAATATTTATTATTTTACAGACATATATTCCCTATTTGATTAATCAGCTATTCTTATCAAAATTTAAAAGCGTGCTTTTTTTTTCATTATTCTGCAATGACAACCCTTAACTGTCTTGATCTGAGCACATTGAAATCTGAGCTCTGTTTCCTCCTCAGATGTGGTAATTTCCATTTCTATTCTGTCATTGCCATTAGCCATCCTATCTCCGCTCCTGGATGTACTTTGTTCTCACTGAAAGTGATGCAAAGTACTAATAACTTTGATTATTAATAACTTGAATAATTTCAATCTCCTTACAAACTTCTTTGAGTCTCAAGCCTCTGTCTTCCCTTTTCATATCCTTGTCTAAAAGACCTAACGACATCAAATGGAGACCAATGACAACTCTAGAAAGTAACCCACCCCACTTCAGATCATCAGGTACACGACCCTTGGAGAAACTTAATTTTCTCTGTTAAATTTTGGGACAGCCTGGTAGCTGCTTAACTGTTAGCTGACATAAGTTTATCTGAAAGGGTTGACAGTTGAATAAACATATAAGAACATGGAGAACTGTTTACTTGAATTTTCCAGTTCTTGTTACTAATGTTTCAGTCCCAGATTTCATGGGCTCAGCCCACCTGCCACTGAGTTCAGTGACATATATTTTTTATGAATTTCACTAGCCAACACATTGTGATAGAAAATAGGCGCAAATTTCGCAGTGTTTCAAGTAGATTCCTATGCATTCAAGGAAATAAATGGCAGAAAAAAAAATTATTTAGAGCCTGATATAATTCGTCATTTGAAGTAATTCTCCGCTGAATTTCACATGGCACTATGTAGGTACTTAGAAGATTGCATCATAGATTTTGAAGAAAGAATGTTCATTTTTCTATTGTCATTCATCTATTATATAATAGTTTAGTTGCTGACAAAAAAGAAAAGGTGTTTGAGGAGTAGGATAAAAACAGTAAATAGATGTACAGTTACTAGCCATATGAATTGTATTTCTAATGTTGACACCATTAAATTTTGGCAGTGAAAGTGGAACTAAAGATACTGCTGCAAGCAACTGTTTCTTAAATATTCAAGGCAGATTTTTCTTTTCACAGAGAATACTGATCACAATATAAAATGATGAAAGTATTTGAGTAGAAGGTGAGGTTGCTTATAGCATGGTTTGAGTCAGTTTTTGAAACTGAATAAGAAGGGTTCAGATTGAGGGAAAGAGTCAATAGTATGGAAATTATTAGAGCTTTTCTGCTAACATTTTGACGAAAAATTGCAGAAGGCAAATGAGATGTGTTGCTCTGGTCAGCACATTGTGATTCTGACAAATGGAGGTCTCATAAGATTAGCTTTCCTGAAAAATTATTACTATTGTAGGACAAAATTTTGTTATTAGTTATTCAGAGCTTGTCTAAATTAATTTCATTCTATTCTGAAAGTGACACTTTAATCTTCTCAACCTCCTATTAAGGGCACCACTAACCTGGGTTTTCCTGTGTAGATACTGATTCCTTATTATCTGATCATTGTGACCTACTGGATAGATACATTATGGATTCATTAATGCGTATTTGTATACAGTCCACTCAGAGCAGTCGTCAAGGAAACAGTGATCAGAACTAAACGAGTTTAACCGATCAGCTTCTTAGCTAAAATAGCACTTGCACAAGCCTGTTTTCAGCACAGCTAATTGCTGTGGAGAGGAAACAAGATCAGTGAAAGAAGTTACCAAATAAGACAGCTAGTCAGCTGAACTAATGCGACCAATTCCTATGCTCCTTCTTATCTGCCCAGCTGAAAAGTGTTGAGTTTAAACAATTTTGCAGCTGGGAGCTGGGGGGGTGGGGGGATGTGTGTTTTAATTTTCAACTCCTACTCCTGTTTTAATTTTCAACTCCTTTCCTCATAGGTTTATGCAAAGTGCTTGTCTGGAACATCCTGGTCTAATGTAACTACTGGTAAAAAACAATTAGGTATTCTGACAAGGAGTGGTAAAAATAATAAATAAACTAGAGGGTAATGTGCACCTGCCACCTTATGCACCGTAAGTTTCCTTCTGTGTATGCCTTAACTGAAAAACTTATGAGAACTTAATAATGGCAATTGAAAAGATCACTTGGAAATTTGTAGTTGGGTAAATAACTCAGTAGGAGACCATCCTAGAGAAAGTGCTAAAAAATGAATATGAGGTATCAACATGTTGACTATAGCGATTAGATCTTAAAATCAATTTGATTTTATTATTAGCACTTATCTAGCAGCCTCTCAAGAAGTTATATTGCTTGTGTTGATGTAAAAAACCATTTTGTTGTAGTCATGATTTTACAAACTCTAAGCATATTCAAACTGTATTAAGAATAGCAAATCAAACAGAAAACATGAACAAAACCCCCTGTAATATTACAGGACCATGTGTCACAAAGAACATATGGTACACATGCAAAATCACTGCAAAAATAAGTTTACGGCTAAATCTATGCATCTATTAATATTTATAAATATATAAATAGCAATACAAATAAGAATATACTTGCAAAATTCTTAGGCAGTCATATCACCTTGACTAAAAACACAAGTATAAAATCAATTTCATTTGGCTTCAGCGGAGCCAGATATTCATCTAAGAACAAATAAATTATTATATTTTTATTAATAATTGCCATTACATATTTCACACTTACTGCAGCAACTCTTACTATTTTTCCAGACTTCACACATTGACTCAAAGATAAAAATTAGAGAAATTAAAGAAAAAAAGTAATGCCATAATCTGGGAAGTAAAACCCAGGTTATGACTATGTTAGTGGGGCTGAATCACTCATTGTTCTGTCCAGTAAGTAGTAGGAAGCATTTATAGCTTACTGATAGCTCTGTATAAACAGAAGAGTATCTCTTGTCCAGTGCAATTTAATTATATGACTTATGTATTGTAGAAAATGTTGGTCCTCCTAAGGCCTCTGATATCACAATAATGAGGGCTAAATAAATTCCATTTTTTATTTGAAGTACATAGAAGCTCTGCCAGAATCAGTCATTTTTCATGTTATAACACCACAATTGCAGAAACCAGTCTTCAGGGATGAACAATGTGAAATCTTTTATATATATATATATACATATATATAAGTATGCTGTTGGGCATAATTTAAGGTACACATGCACATACACAGACCCACATATACCTTGGCACATTTTGCTAGCCATGAATGACTCTTGAAAGTAAATTTTGGAGAATCTATGTTTTACAAATAATTGAGGTAATCAAGTTACTCAGCATCATAAAATTGTGTCTATTGCTTCCAGAGGTGATCTTCTGATTTCATTAGCTTTTAGAATTAGTACTCATCTTTGATTTTAAATAGACTACAAGCTCTGTACCTTGCATATAAATGTTCAGTGTGTCTCTTTAATCATTCAGTTTCAGTATTTTGCATGATGCCGTATGCTTCTGTGACTAAACAATCTGCAGTTACTATTCAAGCTGGCTTTTATTTTTGAAATCTCTGAGATTTAACATTTCTCTACCAGAAGCACCATTCTGATCTAACTCTCAGCTTTACAATCACTGATCCATTTTTGTATTCCCTAAACAAGAACATGGATGGTGTCATTTCTTGACATGATGATGCTAATTACTGTCACCCCATCACACCCATTTGTTCATAATGGAACCTGCAGAGCTACATCTAATCAACTTCCTCCTCTCCTGTATTCCAAAGCCAAGCAGTGTTATTTCTTGATGATCTCATCTTAGTGTAAATATATTTACAGGATTTCAAAGACAGCTATAAAAATTTGGAATGCTTTTTTTGTTTGCATAGAATTAGATTCTGTTTAGCTTGCTTTTTTCTTTTTTTAAATCAGAATTTATCATGTTGTGGATTGACCCTAGCTGGACATCAGGTGCCCACCAAACCTATCACTCTCCTCCTTAGCTAGACAGGGAAGAGAAATTGTAATGAAAGATTTGTGGGTCAAGATAAGGACAGGGAGAGATCATTCACCAATTACTATCATGGGCACAACAGGCTCAACTTGGAGAAATTAGTTTAATTTATTACCAATCAAATGAGATCAGGATAATGGGAAGTAAAACTAAATCTTAAAAAACTTTTCCCCAAACCTCTTCCTTCTTTCCAAGTTCAACTTCACTCCCAAATTTTATCTACCTCCTCCCCTCCAGCAGCACAGGCGGATGGAGAATGGGGGTAGTGGTCAGTTCATCACACATTCTCTCTGCCACTCCCTCGTCCTCAGGTAAAGGACTCCTCACACTCTTCCCTTGCTCCAGTATGGAGTCCTTCCCATGGAAGACAGTTCTGCACAAACCTCTCCAACATGAGTCCTTCCTATAGGCTGCTATACAGGCTCATGCCACAGTGAAGTGTGAGATTATTGCCTTCAGTTAGGGTTCCTGAGGGGAAATCCCAGGGGAGTGAAGAGACTGGCCAGAATCCATCAGCTATAACAAGAGCACTGACAAAGCAAGAGCAGGGCCAGGAGTAATGGTGTCCACCCCCCACTCCCACAAAAGGCAGACCCAGGGAGTGACCAGGAGCACTGTGAACAGGACAAGCAAATATGGCATAGTGTGTCAGCCAGGACATGGTATGGTAGGTTGGAGGAGGTGCATAGAATCATAGAATAGTTAGGGTTGGAACAGTCCTTAAGATCATCTAGTTCCAACCCCCCTGCCATGGAGGACATTCCACTGGCCAAGTGGAGAGTCTTGAAGTCCATATAACCCAGCAACCAGGCACCATTCTGTGACCATCTGCACAGGCCAAGGGCACTCATCCTACATGACCCTCAAAGCGGAATGGCAGGCACTCATCTGAGAGCAAAGGCTGCAGCTCCAGTTGAGGGTTCTGCACCATCTACTCCAGCCGTGGTTGATGTCTAATCTAGTGGGAGCTGTTCTTGCCCATGGCAAGGGGCTCGGACCTAAATGATCTTAAAGGTCCCTTCCAACTCAAACTATTCTGTGATTCTGCGATTATTGAAAAAATTTCCAAAATATCCCCCCAAAATCAGAATTTTCATGATTTGCATTTTTATGCAGATAAAATTGAAGGCAGTTTTATGGGTCTTAAAAGGAAACAGTTGTCTCACGTTCAAAGGTAGTTTACTCACCGAGGGCAAAATTTACACATTTATGATCAAGAAATCAAGAACACATTACACCGGCAGTTTCTAAGGCTCATTAGACCAACTAATCTGGTGCCTTTCTAAATTAAGTTAGCACTGATTATTTCTTAATATCTTCCTTTTTAACTATTTAAAAAACTTTTTTTGGCTTTCATTGTCCTCTGAAATCAGTTTCTGGTTCTGGTAGCGCTTAATTCAGCAACAATGCTTTCTGAGTTGTATCTTTAATCCTTGTGTCAGATTTAACAGCTTCACTTAGTTATTTAGTTAACTTCTATGCTCAGCTACTTTGCTGTTTATAGTTTCATCTGCCTCCATCTGCTCTGAATAAAGTTGCAGTAAATCTGGCCTCTTGCCTTTCCTGTCAAGTTCTAAGTGGAAAGAAAGTCTAGAGGGCAGCACTCCCAGACTTGGAAGGCGTAGTTGAAATCCTTGCTCCCTCACAGACCCACGATATGTTGAATAAAACAAAACCAGCTGACTAAGGAATTAAGATCCTTAAGCTTTACAATATCTGGTAAGGAGCTGGGAAAAGGAGAAGAAGAACTTGTAAAAGAAATTTTATGAGGATAGGAAACTATCTTTGGCACATGATTATAAAACAATTAGTTTTAGATACCTTAACCTGTCTAATCTGCTGATCATCTATAACTCAAGTTGGCTTCAGTTATAATAACTCAAGTTGGCTTCAGTTATAATAACTCACATTCCTCTCCTTGTTACTTCAGAGACTCAAACTTTTAACCTGACCACTAGAACTAGCTTCTAAAAATTTAAATTTAATTGTTTTGAAAATTCAAATTAAAAAAAAATTAAAACTTCATTACTGATTTTTCTAAGAATGTAAGAAAATTCGTCTTGCCTATGGAGGGTATTGGATATTTCTTGTATGGTTTATTTACTGGAATATGATCTGATGAAAACAAGTAAGTATTCATTTAATTAAAACATTGTTTTATTTAACCAAGAATGGGAATCACTAATACCTCAGGATGAAAGGGAGAGAGAGAAAGAGCTAAATATCTGCTTTCAATTGTGAAACAATTTGTGAATAATTTGTGAAATTTATCGAATATTTGTACTGGTTACTTCTCATTCTCTCACATATCCTGCTTTGGGGGAGTGAGCAAGCAGCTGTGTGGTACTTCACTGCCTACTCACAGCAATATTAGAGAAACGAAAAAGACTACAGACTTCACAAATCAGTTCTACAAAGTAAATATCTAAAACTGGACAGTTAAGAAAAACCCTCTCATACCTTTTGATGCAATACAGTTCTGTGACAGGACATGTAGAATAATAATATGTTTGTCATACTAACCGCTAAATGTCACAGGGTCAGGCACCATTAATACTAGCTTCGAGGTACTACTTTTGTTTAGTTGTAAGCTCCCAAATTTCCACTCATTCAGCAAAGAACTGTTGCAAGCCAGAATTAGTTTTATATTAGAAAGCTGGATGAGTCATTACAGTGATACCATGAAAAGCTGAATTATGCCTTGAAAGCATTACATAGCCTCTTTACAGAGGCTGTTTTAAGAGTTAACAAACAAGATAACAATATACCTAGTAGAAAACTCATCTGTACACCTCCGTTAGGCATAAAGAGGAACAGCTTCCATTGGGGAAACCTGGCAAAGGGAACTGAATGTGAGAAGCTGTGATTTGAGTGAGCATCAGAAAATACTGTTCTCTTCCAGCTTCAAAAAGTACTTTGTGCAAGGCAGAGCACTCTACATCTGGACCTTCAGTTTTGATCTCAGATTCATATGTATAACGGAGCCATGCTTCATGTTGGGCCATGTCAGACCTAATGAGATCATCGTCACTGATGCGTCCTTCTTTCCTTTGAAAAGATCCTAAGAAAGGGAAAGGCTGCTGTTCGCTCTAGTAGGCTCCTGAGTGCAGACTATAAAAGCATCACAGTTGTGAAGCATACTCCCCAGGCTCTACATGCACCTTATATACATGTTTATTCACTGAGAAACCTTATTTTAATTCTTTTCAACCAAAATCATCCTTATATAGAAAATTAAGGAAATTGTACTTAAGCTTTCCTGTAAGTACATTCCTTTTAGCACTAAGAAAATGTAACATGAAAGTACTAAATATTCCTATGCAGGAGAAAGAAGGGAATGAAAAGAAAAAAATACAGAAGTCTAGAAAAAAAAAAAAAAAAAAAGGAAAAAAAAAAATCACATGGTGTCATGGTTTAAGCCCAGGTGGCAACCCAGAAAACCACACAGCCTTTCACTCACTCCCCCACTTCCTCCCCCCTGTTCCCGGAGGGATGGGGAGGAGAATCGAAAGAATGTAACTCCTACAGGTTGAGATAAAAACAGCCCAGTAACTAAGGTATAACACAAATCACTACTGCTACCAACAATAATAATAATGATAAGGGAAATAACAAGGGAAGAGAATACAACCACTCACCATCCACTGATTGATACCCAGCCCAAACGAACAGTGATCTAACCCTTCTGGGTAACTGCCCCCAGGTTATATACTGGTCATGATGTGCTGTGGTATGGAATACTTCTTTGGCTAGTTTAGGCCAGGTGTCCTGTGTCTGCTTCCCTCCAACTTCCCCTCCTCCCTGGCAGAGCATGAGACTCAGGAAGTCCTTGGTCAGACTAAACATGACTTAGCAACAACTAAAAACATCAGTGCTATCAGCATTGTTCCCAGGCTGAAAGTCCAAATCACAGCACTGCACCAGCTACCAAGAAGGAGAAAAATGACTGCTACTGCTGAACCCAGGACATATGGAAATTAATTTATTAAAAGAAAAAATAATATGGTCTTTGATACAGGGGAAAATATGCTTAAAAACCTCAAATACTAAACTCCTTATATGCATTACCAGAGAAACTATAGAGGAAAAAAAAAAAAAAGGAGGTAACACTATAGACCACCAGAAAAAAAATTTATTAGATACCCAAATCCTGCTGTAAAGACATTTTATATGTTAGTCTTGGACCATGTGGAGATGGAATATCCCTCCTGTCCCTCATGAAGTGGGATATGCTTTTCTCTGGTATGTAACTTGAACATAGAGAAAATAATTTTGGAAATGTGATTAAAAAAATCTTCTCAGATGCTCAGGTGCTCTCAGATGATGTAATAAAGCAGCATATGCAACTGCAATAGAGCAAATAACTCATAGCACATTTTTTACAAGGAGCCAAATGCACTGGAGGTTCTATAGAATGTTTTCATAATAGATGAAGGGGAAAATTTAAATGCTACAACTACATTATTAAATGTTCGTCGCTAGTCCATGTTCGAGTCTGCCACACTGCAAACTACAGAACAGAGCACAGCCTCTTCTTTTCACCATAGGAAAAGACAAAGCTTGAGATCCAAAAATAAATTCCACAAGCTCTGACGTGCTGTTTTGAAGTGAAATGTATACACCTGATGAAAAATATTCACACTGACAACTGAATAGTTGAAACTGAGGGAAATAGATCCAGGTATCTTGAAGGATCACCTCTAAGAAATGCACAAATTTATTGTGACAGAAAAGAATGTGTCACAGAAGGCACAACAAATTGGGGGAGATCTAATTTCCATTCACGGTGTATGCAGATATAGATATTTGAGAAATATGCATAATATTTACTGCCGTGATAGATGGCACAGTTTCAGCCAGTTTTGTTAGATTATTAAAAAAAAAAAAAAAAGTCAATTTTTATGTATCGTTATTTCTACAGATAAAGCAAAACAAAGTCTCAAAGGAGGTGAAATCGAAGGTAAGTTTTAAGAAGAAAAAGGTTATTTGACATCTTGTGGAAGAAAATGAAGGCTTTCAGAGAAATGGGGCAGTAGAAATGAAAAGGTGATACCCAACTGTGATTTGTCAATGAGTAATATGCCAAGAGTACCTAAACAAGGTAAGAAGTTATGGACCAAGGTTTATTATATGAGATCAGACAAATGGATAGCAATTCTGGAAAGAAATGATGAACTCTTTCTTGAGAGGTTAGAAAGGATAAGAAGCCTGAAAAAAATGTGGAGAAAACAGCACTGATGCAGTTTCATTCTTTAAGCGATCAGTCATTCTAGAGTTGGAAAACTAGATTTGCTGAAATTTCTTTTAAAAGTGTTTTTCAGAAAAAAGTTATAGTGACATCTTCAGAAAAGAGGACTATAGACTATAATGGAGGGTGCTGTTGCACTGGAAGGAAAATGCCAGAGAAATATGTACACAAATATCTTAAAAATAAAAGCAGAGGAATAGGAAATATGTACCAGATAATGATCTAAACTTTAAGGGCGCACTGAAACTAGTCATTGTTATATGCAAGCTAAAGTCGTCTG
Source organism: Amazona ochrocephala (assembly GCA_039720435.1). Classification (NCBI taxonomy): domain Eukaryota; kingdom Metazoa; phylum Chordata; class Aves; order Psittaciformes; family Psittacidae; genus Amazona; species Amazona ochrocephala. The sequence goes on from CM077878.1 coordinate 45,112,028, forward strand.
TATTTTTATAGACAAAGGCAAGGTTAGTGCTGCTCAAGGAAAAAAGTAAGTAATGGCACTGAGCGGCAATGAATGAAGGAGTATGAGAGACAGAGTTTGACATCATAAATATTACTTTGCAACAGCATTGGCTGTTAGAAACAGTATTAGAAGGGAAAAAGAAATGCAACATGATTTTTCCACAGAGATGTCTCTACAGTCATGACCTTCAAACTCTGGTTTTTGCTACTTGGAATTATTTCTTTTTAAAAAGAAGTGGAAGGACTGGCCACTGTTTAATTCAATATTTTCCTGCTTTAACAGCCCTTTACTCCAAAGCAATGTTAACTTATCATGATATGCACACAAGCACACATATAAAACAAACACATATTATTGACATGTAATCTTCTGTTGCTATTTACATAGTACAGATCAGTCAGCCTCACCTTTGTGCCTGGCAAAATCTTGGAGCGGATACTTCTGGAAGGCATGCTGAGGCACATGAAAACCAACAAGGTGCTTGGTGACAGCCAGCATGGCTTCACTAAGGGGAAATCCTGCCTGACCAATCTGGGGGCCTTCTATGATGGACAGGGGCAGAGCAGTTGATGTCATCTACCTGGACTTGTGTAAAGCCTTTGACACTGTCTCCCATGACATCCTTCTCTCTAAGTTGGAGAGACATCAATTTGATAGGTGGACCACTTGGTGGATAAAGAACTGGCTGGATGGCTGCAAGCAGAGTAGTGCTTAATGGCTCAGTGTCCAGCTGGAGACCAGTAACGAGTGGTGTCCCTCAGGGTCGGTGCTGGGAGCAGTCTTGTTCAACATCTTTGTGGGTGACATGGACAGTGGGATTGAGTGCGCCCTCAGCAAGTTTGCCGATGACACCAAGCTATGTGGTTTGGTTGATACATTGGAGGGAAGGAATGCCATCCAGAAGGACCTTGACATGCTTGTGAGGTGGGCTGATGCCAACCGGATGAAGTTTAACCATGCCAAGCGCAAGGTCCTACACCTGGGTCGGAGCAGTAGCAGGCACAGCTACAGGTTGGACTGGGAAGAGATTGAGAGCAGCCCTGCGGAGAAGGACTTGGGGTGTTGGTCAACGAAAAAATGAATATGAGCCGGCAGTGTGTGCTCGCAGCACAGAAAGCCAACCGAATCCTGGGCTGCATCAAAAGGAGTGTGACCAGCAGGTCGAGGGAGGTGCTCCTGCCCCCTTACTCTGCTCTTGTGAGACTTCACTTGGAGTATTGTGTACAGTTCTGGTGTCCTCAATGTAAAAAGGACATGGAACTGTTGGAACAAGTCCAGAGGATGGCCATGAGGATGATCAGGGGACTGGAGCACCTCCCACATGAAGACAGGATGAGAAAGTTGGGGCTGTTCAGTCAGGAGAAGAGAAGGCTGCGTGGAGACCTCATAGCAGCCTTCCAATACCTGAAGGGGGCCTATAGGGATGCTGGGGGGGGACTCTTCATTAGGGACTGTAGTGAGAGGACAAGGGGTAACGGGTTCAAACTTCAACAGGGGAAGTTTAGATTGGATATGAGCAAGAAATTCTTTACTGTGAGGGTGGTGAGGCCCTGGAATGGGTTGCCCAGAGAAGTTGTGCATGCTCCATTGCTGGCGGCGTTGAAGGTGGGGTTGGACATAGCCTTGGATGGCATGGTTTAGTGGGAGGTGTCCCTGCCCATGGCAAGGGTGTTGGAACTAGGTGATCTTAAGGTCCTTTCCAACCCTAACTATTCTATGATTCTATGACAAGACTCTTCATAATACATGTGTTCCATTCATTGTTCTATTTTTGAAACTTTTAAAATACTGTTTTATGACTATTTTGGATCATGAACTATTTCTGTTTTCAGCTCAAAAGTTTTAAGTCTACCTTCTTACTATTCGTTCTCCTGTACTGTTTGTAATGGTTAATTCTTTTTTGCATGACTAAAAAAAAATAACACAAGCAAGAAATAAGTACATTAAATGTAGGGAGATTAATATATAATCTGTATTGATCATAAATTTTAAATTAAACATTTCTTCACCAAGGTATGATTACAGTCTTGAGACACAATGTTTTAATTTCAACAAAAATGTAAGCATGGAAATTTGCATTCTAGGGTTCCAGGAAGAATTCCTAAACAAAACCTGATCAACTAGTCTGGCAGTATTGAAGATTCAGCAGTAGTCTGCGGGAGCATAGGAAAAATCAAAAGGGAGTTTTTAAGACCTTTGATGAATTTGAATCTTCTCTATCCTATGTTAATATTCCAAGTACTGGATATTTTGTATTAATATCTGTTTTCCTCCACAGAAATAAAGGCATTAAAATTAATTCAAGAAAGAAAAAAATATTTCTTGCAAGACCATGTAATCCATTTGTACCATCTGTTGAATTCCACATCTTGTTTACTACAATCTTTTTATTGTTGTTGACTAAAGTCTACCTACCTGACTGGCATTCTTCCCAGTCTGAAATGAAGGGTTTGTCATCCACTTCCTACTTGTATTTGCTTTCACTTGCTCTTTCTTGTACAAAAAAAAAAAAAAAAAAAAATCTGTGAAGCTTTTTTTCTTCCAGATTTTAAATTCAAATAAAATTAAATTCTGCCACTATATACCAACTAAGGATGCTGGTGAGACTTTGAGGCTGGTATTTGTGGGTGTTCAAATTTCAAAAGTTGTGTTTTGCAGGAAACTCTCCTTTTTGTTATTGTTGGCTTCCCACATTATTTTCATGGGTAAACATACCATCAGATGCTCAGCCGCTATCAAAGGATGAAAAGCCATCCATGTCTCCTAGGTAACATAAATATAATATAATTTAAAAGTTTAAGTTTTCTGATTTGAACTAAATAAATAGCAGTTGGAACTAAAGTTATCTCCAGTATTGCTAGGACAAATTTTAAGTAAGCCTTCTATAGAAGTATTTCTCTAGAGATAGTCATTGTAAGACTAAAAATAGAGTCAGGGACTTTGGTCCACAGCTGCCATACCTACACCAGCAGTGTGTGCAGCCTGGCAAAAGTGGATCATCAGGGTGGAAATGTGGTCCCAAGAACTCTATGTGCTTCGAGGACCTATCTTCTGACAAAGCTTATTCTGTTCCAATTGACTGACACCTTGTTTTGAAACAATGAATGTCCTAAGATGTAACACACATAATCATTTTTATGACATTAAAGTGCTACTGTCTGAATGAAAAGTACCTGAGTGACACTTTGACATCAGTTTGCAAAAGGATGTTGAACAAAAGTAAAACTGGTATTTTTTAATTTTATTATCATTAGATTTTCCAGTCACGACAGCATATGAATACCTTTCACAATCTTGAATTGTCTTTGTTTTTCTTCTTTGTTTAAGAATGCTGTTTAAATGTGCAGATATATATCTGGCAACATAAGTATACCATAAAAAATGCATATAGAAATACATAACTGTGATAAGAAAAATGCCTCATTCTCTTCTGGTGGAAGAAAAGCTTTAAGATGTGAATCTCACTTTATGGAGGGGAAGCAGCTGTCTGTGAAAGATTTCCCTGCAGGTTGTACCACTCAACTAGAGACATCAAATTAAAAGATGGGTTTACTCATGGCGCAGGAGAAGAAAATAATAATTAAACCCAAGCAAACAAAAAAAAGCCCCCCAAAAAACCCAACAAGAAACACCCTCAGGCATATCCTGTTTCTGTTTAGGTAACCCTCTACCTTTTTCTGTAGAATAATAGAATGGGGAAAAAAAAAAAATAAATAAAAAAAATGAGGAAGCCGTGAATTGATCTTCATCCCATTTAGAGACTTTTTTCAGATTCTGCAACTGCTCCAAAGACATGAGAAAAATGTAAGTAAACGATCTGAATTAAACTAGTCAAAAATCTTGATGTAGTTTGAGGACTGACGGTTTTTGTTGTTTATTTCAAGAACTAATTAACTGTGCTAATAGTAGCCTTAAATGAAAATGCTTTCCAGAACAACTCAGTAACCTAATCGTAATGTGTCAGTGACAAATCATGGATAAAGCATGAAATAAGATAATTTTTAATGAAAGAGATGACATTGCACCCTGTAACAAAAGATTATAAACTATATATAGCATTATTTATTTTAAACGTAAGTGGTTTAATCAGGTGTTAAACAGATTCACATATTTTGAGCTCTGAGCATGTATGATCACATACAATAATTTGTAATACTTACATAAATTTACTTTCCAGGTAGAATCAGTCTGAGTAACTGTTTAAATGACAACCCATTACAAAGTCAATAATAATTACCTACAAAAACAACTTTGTTGCTTTATCCTCTTTATAATATTAGTTTGTGTGTCATTGGTGTTTCAATATTATCTGTGTCGAGTTTGAAAAAGCTCATGCAAAAGACCACCTTAAGTCACTCAAATGTAAAAAAAAAAACCAACACAATATCCTCAACTTGGTTTTGTCCAATTAGCAAACTACACTTCAAAGGACCGTAACACAGAAATGGCCCTTTTCTATCTTTAATTTCCACTTTCAGCTACAAGCCTAAAAACACCTTCTGAAAATCAAGTATTGTTGAGAATACCTGTGGCACTGCAGAAATAATGCAGAAATTATATTTTAATATTTCTATCAATACATTTTGAACTAGGAAAATATAGTCTAAACATGGAAGAAATTTTTTGATCACTAAACAAATTTAAAAACTCATTTCATAAATTTAAAACTGGGGAAGTAGTTTTTCTCAACTTTCTATTAGAAACATAACTCCTGTGCTCTAAGAATAGCTACATATTTCATGAACTTAACTATGCCAGTATGCCATACTAACATGTCAAGTACATTTTTCCAGTCTCTGATCATATAGATGAGGTTTCTTTTCAAAATACTATGAATGCTGCTAGGTATGATGCATTTGTGCTTAAAGCAAAGATTGGTTATATTCCTATGGTATTAACTTCCTCTCACACCTAGGAGAACCCAATTATACCTTTAATTGACCCTGTTTACCAATCTGAGAAATCAGGACCACATCCTTGGCTGTCTTTATAATGCACTTTAACATCAATAAGAGAAAAAAGCTGCGTATATGCAAGACTCTTCCGTCCACAGAGCTGCCACAAATGCATATATCTCCAGGGACACACAACATGAGGTGTGTGACTGTTCTGTTTACTTCATATAAGCAATATAAGCTCTTTCTTTTTTTTTTTTTTTTTTTTTTACTTTTACCAATTTTTAATTATGTACTTTTATAAAAGATGCCTGGAAGGAACCTCACTGGGTTATTTAGTATATAGTTCTGCCCCAAGCCAGGATCAGTTGACATTTGAGCATATGATTTTCTATCTTTTTCTTTCCCAGTAGCCACAGAGAACTTGTTACCTCTCATTTTTTGACAGAATGATCAAAAAAGGAACCAGCACCAAGCAAATTTTTGCTAATGATGTTTTGTAATTATTGAAATTACCATGTTGCTAGACATAATTACAGCTCATTTTTCCTGTGTATCTTGCATCAATTCTTTCCTGTCCTGTGAACTTCTTTAGCAAGATGCTTAATTTATATGAACAACCCATTAGTCTTGATTTATGTAAAATATTCTTGCCTGTTGCTTGGTGTTACTTTTGCCTTTAATAATTTTTTTTGTTAATAATAGGCAATATTATAATGAACTCACAAAGTAAATGCTACATAAGGAAAAGCTATTAATCTCTCTTTTTTTTTCCCCAGTTTTGCATATTACTGTTTATTATGAAAAATAAATTCTATTTTGGCATTTTTTTCAAGTGCTTAGGTGCATTATTGCGTTGTTTGAAGCCTTTAAAATAACTAGATTTCACACCCTCTGTGCAAAAAAAACCCAGCTGGTAATAATAGTGGTATTTTAATGCATAGAACAGCCATGGTACTTAGCTAAGGTTAATTAAATATTTTTAAAACTCAATAGTTACTCAAGAATCATATCTTAAAAAGACAGCATTTGCCCTGAACTGTCACAGATTGATTTACTATTTGATAACACATCTTGTCCTTTCTATAACTTGATGCTGAATGATTTTCCTGGAGAAAGAAGCTACAATAAGGGTGAACAGTCACTTTATTAGACTCTGAATTCTTCCAGCATGTGTAGCAACCTAGGTTATAGCAAAACATTAAATAATAATGTCTCTTAAGTTGAACTGAAGCTTTATTAATCAGTTATCTATAGGCTGCTTAGATTTTAGAGGACTTAGAATTTTAGAGGATTGTAGATTTTTCTTTTTTTAGAGGACATTCAGTGATGGCTTCCATTAAGAACACTAGCACAGATGAGAGATCTGCCACTGATAATAGCAACTTTTAAGAAAGTCATACCATTTTGGAAGATAAATACCTAAAATCCACATCTATGTGTCTCCTTGTTATTTTGTTTTAACTGCAAAGAACAAATCTTACATGGTTGAAATATATTTCTTCACAAATACAATAAAAAGTATTTTGTCTCTAGTAAAAATAAGGCACTTATTAAATAGTGCAAATCATGTGAGTATTTCAAAGTATTCCATAAAATTAAAGAATTTTACTCCATGCCATCACTGACAAATATTATTAAATTTGCATCACACCCAGGGAATTTGAAGTCAATGTTCTAAGTGATTCACCTGCAGAATTCAGAAAGTAAATCAAAGATCTCAGAGGATTCCAAAGTTCCATCTCTTGCCATTAGGTCATCCTCAAAATAAACCCTAAATATTTCTGGTTTATATTCATTAAAATTATGTAACAATTAAAATTCCAAACAAGTATTACATCTAACCAAAGTAGTGACAACTTACAAGAAAAATTATTCTCTTCTTATAAGCAATTATGCAAAAGTGTAATAAAAAAAAAAAACCAGACCAATCTTAACCAGACTGTATAATTATTTCCACTTTAATTAAAGAAAAATATATAATTTTTTTTTTAGAAATACAGATTATTCCATGAACGGTTAACACAGATAAGGATATTTTACTAAGCATTTTCAGGGATTATCCTGATGTCTTCTGTTAATGTTTACTATTTAATGCATATTTTGCATGCACTAACAAAAGGCCGAATGACCTAATGAGAATTATTTCACTAGATTTCTTTCCAAGAGGTTGCAAAATGTATAATTTGGGTAAATTGTTATTACTATATACAGACTATTAGCTGGATAAGTGTTGTTTACATAAACAGAAATTTTACAACTAACTGTGTTCAACGAGCTGAAAAGTAGTGCTAAGCTGTAGAAGAAAACTTATGTGCTGACATTAGTAACTACAAGGAACTTGTCTTTAAAAGTTTCACTTATAGCATGTAACCTGAAAGTATCTTGAAAGTCTAGGGATTAATTCTGCTGAAATCTGTGACAGCTCTAGGTGAACAATATTACTGAACATGTAAGTGTTAATGCCACCAGCAGTTTTAGTTCTTTCAGCTGATTGCTGGTCAATTGCTTTTCTGCAAATCATGCTATTTCTTCTTGTTCTATAAGAAGGAATGGAGAATTCTTTATCAGAATAACTGTTGTGTGATAAAAAGATCATCAGCACTCATAAAAGATCACAGAGACACAATGGCAGGTGGGGAAGCCCAGATAATACCCTACCTCAGCTACTCCAAAGCCCGTCCCAGAAGCCACCACCCCTCTATAACCCCATCTCCCCAATCCCAGAAGACCACAGATCCCAAAGGCAGGCAGGAACCCAAATTATGGACTCAGAGGAAAAGTTGCCTTGTCTGGGCCACTCCCAAAACTGTGAGCCCTAGTGTCCACATGTGACACCCATCACCATGAGTCAGTTCTGGAGCACCTTTTGAACAGAGTGGGGTGACTGTCATGGGGTATGGCACACGTTATGTATGCAGGGGGAGAGAATTTTGGGACTGTACAAGATTTATTATGATCCCATAATTTAAGGAAGGAACCCAAGGTGCTGTAAGGGAATCTAGAGGATCTGGGTAGGAACAAGTTTGGGAAAACATGGAGGTAAGGAAATAAAAAGGGCTGGTTGCATGTAAATAGCTTACTGGTCAGTATGCTTTGTCAGGCCATACCCTGTGTTTGATCAGCAAAATCTTTGCTGTGTTATTATTAAACTCCACCGCTAACTGCTTTTCTGTGTGAGGGACTCCTTCTTCTGTGTGTGGGAGGGGGTCTGAATGCCAGCTACAGGCATGGGACCAAAGATCAGAGGATGCATGTGCTGCTGAACTGGACTGTACACAGTGAGTGAAACCCAAGTGCCAGCCTTGGGGTGAGACCAGTGTCAGAGACATACGTGTCCATGGTGCAGCACCTGGAATGACTCTAGGCATGGGAGTGCGTGTGTGATCACTAGTGAAGATCCAGCCAGATATCCAGTGAGCAGGTGACATGGCCTGGAAGCTGGAGGGGTCATGGTGTCTCCAAGGTTGAGACTGCAGTTGGTGCTCACTTTGGGGGACAAGGGAAGTGCCAGCAGCTAGTGGAGAGACCATAGGCTCTGGAGTCTCTAGGTGCTGGGGTGTGTGTCTGTAAGGATGAGAGCCTGGGGAGCTTTGCTACTGGGGACCAGGGGAGTCCCAGTCAGTTTTGGGTGAGTCTGTATGCTCATGTGTGAGTGAGGTAGTCTGTACCAGCAACTGGAGAGGAGCTGCAGCCTCAGGGATTTGACTGGGTGCCAGAAACCAAGGAGACTGGGATCCAGCTACCGGGCAAACTGTACTGAGCCCAGATGCTGGGGGGGTGGGGTGGGGTGATATGGATGTTGACTATGTGTATGCATAGATTACTATTAGCAAACTTCCACGCTGCTCAGCTAGAGACAGGAGCAGGATGAGGCTGTTGATGCTGTCTCTGTGGGAGTGCTCTGTGTGTCTGAGGCCTGTGTGACCATCTATTTATGTATATGTGGTGTATACATGTGCTTTGTGCATGTGTGCCTGCTGGGAACACAAGCTCAGCTTTGCTACCGATTGCATCTAGGGAATGGAGCTGCAGCAGTCTCAGCACTCTATTGGGCTTTTGGATGCAGCATGATGTATTTTCCTGTAACAATAAGTTTTTAGAGTACAATTTTTTTGCATATTCCCCATGGTATCCTGTTCTCTAGAATTAATTTATTCAATGCTTCCTTTTAGATTGTGTTTTCTTGATCTCCAGTCTGTATCTGTGACTGCTTTAATTTGAAAATTTTCCCCTTGGAATACATACTTGTGCAAGTGACCTGCCCAGACAGTACTGTTACCTGTTACCCCACTAAAAAGTAGGCTCATTTAATACATCTTGAAGACTACACTTTCGATTTTACTTTGACTATGGTGTTTGATTTGTTCACAACTGGATGATTTTACAAATTCAAGTTCATTTTATGATCCACTATAATCTTTGGAAAGGTGGGGAATTAATTTCTGTCTAATCATTTGGGTTTTGTCCCACTTTTGCTGTCAATTATATCTGTCTAAATGTAGTTCCTTGAACTCATGTCTGTTAAACTGCATCTGCTTTTTTTCCAGACCATTTCTCCAATTTGTCAACATCATTCTGAATTCTAATCCTATCCTCCAGTATGCCTACAGTCCCTCCCAGCTATGTGTTGTCTGAAAATTTAATCATATGCTCTTGATTCCATCATCCCAGTTGTTAATGAAAAAAACAAACGAAGCTCCTCTCTGTACATCTTTTCATTTTGGAAGTGAACCACAAATAACAATTTTCTGGGTATAGCTTCCCAGCCACTGTTTACGGAATCTGTGGAAAAGCCAACAAAATTCTATTTCCTTACCTGGATTATTAAAAAAAGATGTAATAAAAAATAATTTCAAATTTCAAGATACCATAGACTTACATACAGATTCTTCTATATTGCCACAGCCTCTGATCTTGTAATGAAAAAAAAATGAAATTAGGAGGGTTGGACCAGTTTGGGGTTTTTTGCAATCTCAGATTGAGTCAGCTGTTCATTATCATTTAGACACTTGTCTTAATCTATTAATTCAGAATTTTTTCTTTGGATAATTCTATGTCCTTCTCTTATACGCCCCTCCTCCCAGATTCTATGATCCCCACTGCCTATTGTCTTTTCTTGTATGGTAGGATATATTTCAATGCTAAATTTATGAAGGCATATTAACACGTCTTCATATTTACATATAAATTTCCACAAGTGTCTACACTCTCAGTGCTGAGAAAATAGATCCCCTATGTCTTAGTTTACCCACATAAGTGTCTAGTATCATCTGAGGTCATGCAGGGCCTCCAAGACAGCCACCTGTAATATAATACCAGATTAGTGTGAGACCCATGTTCTCCTTAGCTAGCCTGAAGATCTCAAATGATACTAGAGGTTTAAGTTTAAGCAACTGAAATGCACTTTAGGTTCCATTGGCTACAGTGGGAATTTAGGACTAGTAACATCTATTGCAACTTAGGATGCTGTAGGGTATTCTTACCCTGCCTCAAGTATCTGTTTCAAAAGGAACTGGGCTATTCACAGGTCCAGTATTATATCTGAAGGGAGTATATAGAAACCTGGATAATGAAAAGAACTTCACTAGATGCCTAAGTGTGGGTATTTGAATCAAGTACCTGGCACACCTTCAAACACCTACATACAGAAATGTGAATTTAAGGGTTCTAATTTCAAACTGAATCCCACTCTCAGTCATAGATCTTCCTTAAGATGACAGTGAAATGCACTGAGATGATTTCAAAACTTCTGTGTTATGTAAGCAATCTCTAGTCTAAATTCCCTGTTGTAGTCTGATGTCTTGACCTAGATTCAGTTCAAACACGTTGTCCTTGCTCAGACTAAGCATTAGTATCCATTGCCACTAAGATACTTCTAGGCGTCCTGACTCACCTCTAGATGCCAGTCCAGGAGGCCTTGTGTCATAACTGGTAGGTCCATGAAGATATCACAGATATCCTAAAATTTATCAAACAAAATCATAATCTGTATTTGGGTAACAGAACTGCTTGTCTTATTCTTTGACAGATTTGTTAAAATATGCTTTTTTTAAACCCCTTTTTTTAATTAGGTTAATCTTTAACAGTTAATCTGAAGTTGTTTTAACAGATTAATGCGTTATTTTAAATATTTCTCATTTATTTGATTTATAAAATGGTAAGAGTTAGTGTGTCCTAGAGTTAAACCTGAGACAGCCTTCCAGAATTGTCTCTCTGGAAGACAAATCTGTCATGCACTATTCATGAAGAAAAGGCCATACACATTGTTAGACATGTGTTAAGACATTAAATACAGGTTCTTATAAGAAATCATATTCCCCAATGATTGAAAGCCAGGACTCCTTCAGTAAACAGGAAGCCAATATTGTCTTGAATGATTGATCACTTGACATCTCCAAGAGGGCTTCCTCTGTCTCAATGACAGATTCCTGCAAAAACAGATACAAAGTGTTGCTGAATCTAGTTGTATAGGTCAACAGTTACATCCTCAAAACATTTTTAAACTGCCTAAGGAGACCTGGCAAATACCAAATCATTATTGGCTCCATTGTTTCAAGTTCAAGCCCACTTTATTTGCCCAAATTCTACCACAAAGAGAATTAGCTCCATGTTTCTTTTCCAGTCACAGCTTCGTGTTTTAGGAAGTTAATGCAAAGCCATCAGTCAATGTATGGTTCAACGTGAAGTTAAGATACTTAAATATCCCAGTAACGTAGGTATCTAAAAGCATAATATGTGTTCAAGCTCTCACTACCGCAAATCGAAATACAGGATTTAATTCGTTCTCTAAAGGTAGAGATGCTATAGCATATGCTGCCTGGCATTCATCTGTTATGTAAGAGCTTTTGTCCATAACCTTTTGCAGGCATGTTGTCATAACTGCCAACACATGCAGATGTCGGGATCCTCTTAGTCATCTCAAATCACAATTTCTAGGCAACTGAACTGAGCTCCTAATGGCAGAAACATGTACAAAGGATAGCTCAAGCAAATGTATGAAATAAATGCGGAGTTTAGGTCAAAAAAAGAGCATTAGGATTTTTCCACAAAATTGTTTAATCCCGTTTCTCTACAAAATGTAAAGCAGTCTCAAATTCAAGAGAAAATTATTAAAATTACTCTTTCTACATTACTTTTAGAACACTTTAGGCTTGACATGTTTCACTGAGGAAGCCATAAGATTCTAGTTCTTGATCTGTTTTTCTTTCACTCTGTTGCATTCCAACACTTCTCGGCTCTTTTGCTACATCAATCTGACCACTGTAGCCTTTTTTCATGCACAGTGTTTTCCTATTATCTTCTCTTGAAATGAACTGCTAAATAATACGCATCTTATAGCTTCTCATCAAGAAACTATTCCAAAATGGCAAGTGGTCAAGCCAAATTGAATGCATTTCTAGACTCAATGAATTACAAGTATTTTAGGGTCACATTTCAAGAGGTTCTGTTATTGGCAGTTTTTAGCAATGCATCAAGTAACTTTACCATTGACCACAAATAACTTTAGCACCAGACAATAAAATGCATTAAAGCGGAGTTGCAAATCTGTCCTCGTGTATAATGGTACATCTTCTAGATGCACTATTATTTACCTGACTATATGTACATGTTGATATTTAGTAATTAGCCAGGAAAAAATGTGGGAAGCCATTAGTTCTTTTGGTTTGTTTTCTGGTTGTCTGGTTTGTTGTATGATTGCTCATAAAATCCAACCACATTCATTTCTCATTCTTGCCACTGAAAAATCTCTGTTGGCTTATAGGCCTGTATGGCATTTATGCCTTTAGAGGTTTCGTGCTCAGAATGGTTTGCATAATATCAGATGAAATACAGTTTAGGTACCCTTCATCAAGCCAGGTGCTATATATCCTTCCTGATATTTGTTCTTGCAACTTTATATTGCTACACAGCGCTAACCCTTCCCCTTTGCCCCTTGTGTGGGTTATTTTCTGAGTATATTCTACCAATTCTTTACTTGGGTGTGAAGCACCTTCACTGACTTTTCTTTATGATTTATGTTGTTTCATAGTCTACTTTAAGAATGTGCCAATTATCCATTTTAATAAGAGAAATCGCTATTCTCAAATTGGATGACAACTATATAATACTGGAATTTTGATGTCTTCTAATATGCCTGGAAAACTCTAAATTAGTGAGCCTTACTGCAATGACCTGTTTTAATTTGATAGCTATTCCTATTATTAATATAAATGCATGTGAATTTAGTCTAATTTAGCTAGTCTAAACTGGCTAAACTTGTCTCTCCCACATTTTTAAATTCAGTTGGAAGATTAAAAGTGCATCTTCATAGCAATAGTGCCAGCCAAATATATCTAATGAATGCTTATTTTGAGGTTTGGTACCATCCCCACATGATTCAAGGACATTTGATAGCAATGATGCATAACCTAAAATAGCATACATTTAGGAATATCTCAATTCTTATAAACAGAAGTTTAAGCTTGGTTTGAGTAAGTTTGACTAGTTGATGGAGCCAAGATGCAAAAACAATCCTTTGGGGTAAACTGTGGTTCTCCTGACAAAGAGACATATGGATTTGCGTATCCCAAACCTGCTAAATTATTATCTGCTGTTCTCTGCTAAGACAAGGCCTCAGCATCTTCTTCTCACCCCTTCCATGCTGAGCGTCCTTCTCTCATCTGAGATCCTTTCTCACCCTTACCAGCTCTCTCATCAGACACCAAACCACAAATAACTGCACTTTTTCTCCATTTAATCTCCTGCATACACTTCTACCAGTGGGAAGCATCACTTTCTCCACTTTGTACAGTTTACCTACCAGATCCTCCCAAGAAATGCCACAGGACAAATACTAATCCCTGCTTTCTGAATAGTCCTGTTACCTGCAATAGTCAGGTAAGAGAAACTGAAAATAAACATTTAAAGATCTCAAGGTACAAGTCAGACACCCAAATACAAGCTTCTGTTTCTAGGGCCTATTCAAAAACCTTTGGTTATCTGAGGTATCTGCAAGGGACTTTTGCATATGAAGTGTGACTTGCAGGAGACATCTTCTGAACAATGGGAGTCCAGACAGAATTTTATATTTATTGTGAAAAATGCTACTGAAAATCTGTATTTAAGCAACAAAATCTCCTTTCAGTTTCCAATATGTTTCTACCTAGGCATCAACTAATCTTAGGCCAATATCTAAATTGTTACCTACTTCCCTGAGGATATCCTCTGTGACTCTGCACTCCTCTGCACCCCCCTTGAGAATTGCTCACATTTGCAATAGGTGAAGTAAAAGGTAAAGCTTAAAAGTTCTTACCTATTCTTACTCAGTTTGATGCCAGAGATAATATTACAAATAGATAAACCAAATGAAAAGTAGGTGAAAAAAATAATTAGCAGTGTTCAGCAAAGAAATGGAAGCTTAAGTTTGTAATTTACAGAACCACTACCAGATAAAAGTGATTTATTGACATCCCTATCTTCTTATACCTAAAATATATATATCTATGATGCCTGTAATGTTACAAATGCCAGATTGTTTTGAAATATAAGTAAGTTTTCTTTCTCACAGTCATTCAGGGTCTACCTGATCCTAGAGCAGCTCAGCATGCCAAAACATAAGGTAACTCTGCATTACATGATTCAGTGTCATACCAACAGTACCTAAGCTAAAGTTCCTGGCTAAATAACCTAATTCCTACTGAAAGATGAATAACCTTTTTTTTGTTTTACCCAGTGAGTAGTGTATAATCCGAAGGGACAATGCATCAATAACAGGTCCTGCACAGGTACACTAGCAAAGTAGCAGAGTATATTTCATTTATGCCACTGGGCTAGAAGTCCAAAGTGCCTGATTTAATTTTTTTACTTTAATATTCGTGTGATTTGCAGTAAGTTATTCAGTGATCTTTCTGTCACTGCTGTTCATATATACAATGACGAACTTGTTATTTTTAGTTGTAGGTATCCCTAATTGTAGAAATTAATTTTCTTCTTTACACTCTATAACTGTACTTCGTGTATTCCCTTCAAATGTGTGAACTCTCTAGAACAAATATTGCCTTCAGCTTTACCTAAGTACCATTTATGAAAGAATGAGGTCTCATTTTGTTTTGGGACCTGCAAGTACTAGTGTCAGGTGGATGTAAAGATCACGTCTCTGTTTTGTTTCACAACTTTAGCAATAATTTAAAGTTTTTCATTGTGACCCGCTTTTTTCTATTAGTGCTTGAAAGGAGATTTTAGCAAGGTGTCACTTCCCAAGTAAAAAGGGATAAGACAAGAGGAAATGGCCTCAAGTTGCATCAGGGGAGGTTTAGATTGGATATTAGGAAAAATCACTGAAAGAGTTGTCAAGCATTGGAACAGGTGGTCCAGAGAAATGGTTGAATTCCTCAGGGTATTTAAAAGAAATGTAGATGTGGCACTTAGGAGCCACATGCCTTAGTGGTGGACCTGGCAGTTCTAGGCTAACGGTTGGACTCGACGGTCTTTTCCAACCTAACCAATTCCATGATTCTAAGATTCATTTATTTACTAAATCTCCATAATGTATCAGCACTAAATCAATAACTTTAAGTTAACTATTAAAGCAAATAGAGGAAAAAAAACCCGAAGCAGCAGAGAGTAACAGTTATACCATTCTGCATTGTGCCTGTCACTAGACCTGTATAAATTTATACAGCCCTGTATAAGAGAGGATGAGAAAGCTGGGGCTGTTCAGCCTGGAGAAGAGAAGGATGCTTGGAGACCTCATAGCAGCCTTCCAGTATCTGAAGGGGGCCTAGAGGGATGCTGGGGTGGGACTCTTCATTAGGGACTGTAGTGGTAGGGCAAGGGGTAATGGGTTCAAACTTAAACAGGGGAAGTTTAGATTGAATATGAGGAAGAAATTCTTTACTGTAAGGGTGGTGAGGCACTGGAATGGATTTCCCAGGGAAGCTGTGAATGCTCCATCTTTGGCAGTGTTCAAGGCCAGGTTGGACAGAGCCTTGGGTGGCATGGTTTAGTGTGAGGTGTCCCTGGCCATGGCAGGGGGGTTGGAACTTGATGATCTTAAGGTCCTTTCCAACCCTAACTATTCTATGATTCTATGATTCTATGAATACTGTGAGGTAGGCGTGCTGCTTGACGATCCCTTCTTGCATGCAGTCTGTCCAGACTTAAGAAATACACTAAAGCATGGCCTCTTCTTTCCCGCACACCCTAGTTTCCTGGCATACAAAACACCAGTTTCCTTCCACAGAAAAAAATACAGGGGGACAATGAACATTCTCGTTGCTCCATTGAAGTAAGTCAGAGTCTGACTTCAATGTCTATAACCTGCAAACCTCACAGCGTTTTTCTGCCTCTCAATGCAGATATAGCTTGCTACACTCAAGATCTCGTTATGGGTATCAGGAATCACATTACGTCTTTAGGAGCCAAGAATTGATTAGCCTAATTAAAATATTGACAGTGTCATCAAAATAATAAAGCCAGCTATTATTAGTCCACTTAGAAGAATACTGGCAGTCATAACCCAAATCAATACAGAAGAACTTAAAAATATCCTTACATTTATTATATAAGGGAACATATGAGTATCTATCCCTTTCTTTTGCATTAGCTTTCTACCATCCTTCTGGTCTCCAAGGTCAACTGTTACAATCATCCTAAAGAATGATGGAAGGAGGTATTTACAAGAAGTCATCAGCATTCTTGAGGTCTCCACCGTCAGGAGTTATCATGTCCATCGTGGTTATCTGCCCCCTCTCAGCCCCAGGACCTGCTTGCATTTCTTTTATTACACTTTCTTAACCCACTCTGCTTTCTTCACACCTGCCCCAGGCACACAAAGGGCTGTGTTTTGCCAGGCAGCAATAGGCAGGAGGCGTCACTCGCTCGGCAGCAGGGCCACGCCCAGAGCTGAAGCTGGAGCAGGGGAGGCAGCAGTCTGTGGGCCCGGTGTAGGGGCTGAACTGAAAAATATGTAGCAGGTTTTTCACTTCAGGGGACAGCTTATATTAGAAGTTTCTGAACGTGTCCTTGCCAGCAGCTCAAGGCGCTGTGTAACATTTTAATGATTCTTTGCTCTTCTGATTGTCTTAAATTTGCAGAGAGGGAGCAGCCTCAGTCTGCCTGTTCAAGGCTGTTATATAGATTGAATGAAAAAAAAAGGTTTAAAGTTTTATAGTTCTCAAGATCTGTCAGCATTTTGTTTGCATGTACTTTGTTTATTTGGCTATTATGTTGCTGTGCTTGCAGTTCTCTGTCTCTTGGTTTTCCTTGAAAATGAGACATTTTTCTACTTCACTTGAGAGGTGCCATTCTTGCTAGGAATATCAGGGACACTTTGGAAAATGGGAGGCACTTTAACGGCTTATAAGCGTCTCATTTTATGACCTTTGTGGAATAACTGTTGGTATATAATGCTTGTAATCGTACCTCAAAGCTTGACCCCACAGACACTGTAGAAAGCTTATGAATGAATCAGATCCCTGTTAACTCCTTATTTGATTGTTATGGCAACTGCTATTATCATGATAAACTGCAGGCAGTCCTGAAGTAAAACCAGTCAACATTTTCTCACTTTTTTTTGCTCCTTTTCTGCTCAAGATTTTGTTATTGCAGAAAGCACGCCTTATATATAAATCCAAGATTTTACATGCAATATAAATGAAATCTTAATAGTCTAGTCAAATAACTGGTTTTTTTACAGAAAAAAATACGTACTGGGTGCACATGCCAAGGAATTAGCCAGGAGGGCTGCAGTGTGGTTTCCATGAGGAATGGCTGGGGCTGCCCTGTGCCGGACACAGCCAATTCCAGACAGATCTAACCCACCCACCACAGAGCACGTCTGAGCCTCACTCCAGAAGTAAGGGTGCCTTGGGGAAACATTTAGGAAAGGGAAGAAGGGAGGGAGGAGGGAGGAGAAGAGAACAATAAAAAGCAGCAGAGGGAACACCGGTGGGAGAAGGAGGAGGTGCTCCAGGTGCCAGAGAAGAGATTCCACTGCAGCGTGTGGTGAAGACCATGGTGTACAGGAGCCTGCTCCAGAATGGGTCACAGCCTCCTTTGGGCATCCCCCCTGCTCTGGCATATGGCCCCCCATGGGCTGCAGGTGGACAGCCTGCCTCACCATGGGCCGCAAGAGAATCTCTGTTCTGGCAGCTGAAGCACCCCCTCCCTTTGCTTCTGCACTGACTTTGGTGTTTATAGAGTTGTTTCTTTCACACATTCTCACTTCTTCCTCCAATTGCAATTTCCCAGTTGTTTTCTTTTTTTTTTTTTTCTTAAACATGTTATTCCAGAGGTGCTAGAAGTGTTGCTGGTGGACTCATCCTTGGCCAGTGGTGGGTCTGCCTTGGAGCAACTTGGAATTGGCTCTTTCTGACATTGGGGAAGCATCTACTTAGAGAAGACACCCTGTAGCCTCCGGCTACCAAACCCTTGCCATGCAAACCCAATATGTGTGTGACTAATAATGGCAATACAGCATTACTGGCCTGCAGAGCTACACTCCAGAGAGATACAACAATAAAACTTTGAACAGAAAACTAATTTTTCTAAAATTCTGAAGTTATTAATATTTATTAAGGTTTTAATTTTAAATAACCTGGTTTTTTAATGCTAAATAAGCAAACACAAGACACTTGCAAGTCTACACACACCTACTCCCCTTGACTTAGCCACTCTCACAAATGTGATTACGGAATAGACATAACTCGTTCTCCTATTAACTGCTTTGCCCTAACAGGCAATTTCTTGCTCAGACAGGAAATCTCTAGGACTAAATCTGTTCCAGGTGTTAATGTGTGAGTGAAAAGAATAGCTTCTTAGAGACACTAGCCTGAACTGGAGTAGCATATATATTGCCTCACAATGAGGACCTGTGGCCCAAACAGTGATTAGTATTCTCAAGGCTTTTCTTTGTCCAAATTGAACACAAGATATTTATCACAGTATTTTCACAAAGGCAAAACCATGTGAAAAGAGGCAAAACAAACATGTCAGAGCTGTGTCACTGAAATACATGTCTTTATATCATCAGAATTATCTTTGTCAGGTAGTGGATTATCATGTCAGTATATGTGAAGACTGATTAGCTCACAAAGCCTAAGAAATTATAAAAAGGAGCATAATTAGTTTTCCAAAATGAAACATTGTTTTGTTCCAGAGGAGCTTTACCTATATTTTATTGGCCTTTGATTGATTGTTTAGGTATTTATGCAAGCAAATAAACTGACTATGCTTTTTATCTCATTAATGAGAGAGGACACAAGTGAAAAAATAAATTTTTTATTTCCAAATGAATAGCACAGGGGAGGGTATGATTTGATAAACAGAACATTTCATTTTACCATGCAGGCCTTCCTGCTGCAATCCACATCTCCTAAGTAATTTCATGAACTGTGATGGTTGAATCAGGGCCAGTTTTAATATTCAACATTTTAATCAGCTAGCAAAATAAGTTATAACTGAGCAACACTTGAATAGCACTTGAATGTGTAAGTTACATATTGCTGAGAATGCTGCTAATGACTCTGGATGAATTAGAGAAATTGCTGTCCCTGCCGAATTTAGCTAGTTGGACATTTGTGGTTTTTATTATTCCCCTTGCATCAGTCATTTGAATTATGCTGTCTATAATTTAACCAGGTTTTCTGTGCTGTTCACTTAGTCTTCCTCTCTCCGTATTATCTCCCCATTATTTTCTTACCAAATGTTTACTATACTGCTGGCATCCAGTGTTGGTCTGGAGCTACAAACATCAGATTCATACACATATGTGTACATATGTCCATTGGTGTGCATGCTTATTAGTTGCAACAATCCAGGCGGCTAACTGCTGCAATAGTAGCACGATCCAAGAACACCTCCACAGTAGGAGACATTCTTCAGAAGGAATGTTTTTTCTCTTATGTTATGTTTTCTCATACTCTTAGTTTCCTATAACTTGAGTCCACACTATTCTCTGTCCTTGCTGGGAAAGGTTGGAGAAAGGAGAATTTATTGTTCTCTAATGAACATCCCTAGTTCCCACAGTGAACCAAGCTGCTGGATGAACGTACTGCAGAGAAGCTAGAGGGCGGGTGTGGGGGTGGAAAGCCTGTGGGAGAGGAGGAAGCTGGGGTTGATAGATTTCTTCTTGAATACAAGCACAAAGAGCAGCAGAACTAAGCTGCTGAAAGCCAGTGGCCTTCCAGAAAATTAGACAGTAGATTCTGGCTTTCTGCTCTCAACCATTCTTTCACTCCAATGATGGAAATTGCCATGAGAGTGACCTAGAGCCTGTTAAATTTGGTATAATCATTTTATGAAAGGCTGTCCTACTTTTCCTCCTGCTTGTTTTAGAGAATAATATGAAGGGGCAGAGGGGGAGAGGAAAGAGGGATGAGAAAGAACTCTGAGAAGACAGTGTCTGTCTCTCCAAGTAGGAAATTAACAGAACCCATTTACACAGCTATTTTCTACTTCATGTCTTAGTCACTCTAAGAAAAGGGAGGGGTGCGGAGGAAAAGTGGAAAAAAGTTTTCATTAAAATTAATTTGGAGGGATTATAGTAAATCTATCACTTTGTCCTGGTTTCAGCTGTAACAGTTTTTTCTCCTTCCTAGTAGCTGGTGCAGTGCTGTGTTTTGCCTTTAGTCTGACAACAATGCTGATAATGCACTGATGTTTTAGTTGTTGCTAAGTAGCCAGGAGGGAGCAGAGGAAGGACACCTGACCTGAACTAGCTGAAGGGGTATTACATACCACAGCATGTCATGCCCAGTATATAAACTGGGGGGAGTTACCTGGAAGGGCAGATCACTGCTCAGGTCAGGCTGGGTGTTTATTGTTTTTTTCCCCTTTTCCCTTTTAGCTTTATATTCTGTCCCCTTGTTATTCATCTTTTCATTATTGTTGTTCTTATTATTAGTAGCATTATATTATACTTTAATTATTATACTGTTCTTAGCTCAACCTATGTGATTTACATTCTTTTGATTCTCTTCCCTATCCTGCCTGGAGGAGAGAAGGAGGTTGTGAGTTTCCAGCTGGGTTTGAATCACGACACCCTTATGTTTGTCATGGGAAACTGACAGGTCCATATTTGCTATTTAGCAAATCCTGTAGCACTGGGGAAAATGCTTTCCTTAATGAAAAAACAAATACTTGTCAGACAGCAGCACTTGCTGTTAATTTTGATACATCTCACATTTCAATTCTAAATATTTGCATTGATCAAATACTATTCAATCAATAATTTCTGGGATTTATTTCATAGCTACTTAATTTATTGTAATTAATAATTTATTGTAATTAATTATTAATTTATTATAAATGTTAATTTATAATAATACAAAATTACTGAAATTGTATGTTTGGACACCTGTCTGACAGCAGTAATAGCATGTCATAGAATCATAGAATAATTAGGGTTGGAAAGGACCTTAAGATCATCTAGTTCCAACCCCCCTGCCATGGCCAGGGACACCTCACACTAAACCATGCCACCCAAGGCTCTGTCCAACCCGGCCTTGAACACTGCCAGGGATGGAGTATTTACAGCTTCCCTAGGCAACCCATTCCAGTGCCTCACCACCCTTACAGTAAAGAATTTCATCCTAATATCCAATCTAAACTTCCTCTCTTTAAGTTTGAACCCATTACCCCTTGTCCTCTCACTACAGTCCCTAATGAAAAGTCCCTCCCCAGCATCCCTGTAGGCCCCCTTCAGATACTGGAAGGCTGCTATAAGGTCTCCACACAGCCTTGTCTTCTCCTGTCTTTAAACAATATTTTAAACAGTGTAGAGTAAATAATAATGCTGGGGGACAGCTATAGAGTAGTGAAAAGAAAATAGCTTCTAATTAAACAATCGTAATCCAGCCTGCATATGAATAAAAGCATATCTTCTGTTGAGGAGGGGTAGAAGACTAGGTGGTACATATGTGATTAAAGAGTGAACTATACTACATAAACATCAGGGAGAGCAATTACATTTTGTGTGTGTTCTAAATGCTGTAGTTTTCCAATACCTCAGTTGACTAGGATCCTTGGATAAGGCCTTGGGAGAAAACTATTGCTTTAGAAGTTTCAGCGTCAAAGGCACAAAACCAATAGGATACATGAAGCATGAAAGGTCATCTTATGTTATGTGAGCCGCAATTTTTGTAATTTTATCCTTTCCTGTTAAGAAATACGTAATTTTAACAGATACTCTGGATCAAAATATAGCATTATAATCAGTATAAAGCTATGCATTTCCTTTTTAAAAGGCTATGCAACTTTATTAATTCATTTCAGAAATATATTTTTAAAAGTTAGAAATTTATGTCATATTCACAATGTGCCTTTCACAAACAGCCTTTTGGTGGATTACTGAAACCTTCACACAAGTGATAATTGTATCGTAGCCATAGTTCATTATATATTTATTCTGAATTTTCTCCTCCACTGCTTCCTTCTACCCTATTATTTGTCACTTTATTTAATTTCTATGTTTGATAAAGTGCTTATTGTTCTAATGGAAGGTTTCTAATAGCCTTCAGTAGGTGTTGGGTTGCACTGTGAGCCTCTGTATCTGAACAAAAATACATAACAAGTTAATCTGTAAACCAATTACTTCAGAAAAAAGCATTTTATACCCTGAGATTAAAATAATATTTTTATAGATGCATGAATGATCATACCGTTCTTATTAAATTACTAATCTAAAATTTAGTCACTGAAAAATAGTCTATTATTTGAGTATTCACTTTGTAATTTTAAGTATAATTTCAAATTCCTTTTTTTAAAAAAAATGTTTTTGTGATGGTGCTTTTAAGGATGTATTTAGCAGGAATTCCGCCATTCTACTGAATTCCGACAACTCTACTGAAATTTTAACTTAAAGATTAGTCAATTTCTTTGAGATATTTTAATGTAGATAGATGAGCTATTGTGATGATACTGTTGCTTCTTGTGGTTTGATTATGTTTAATACCACAAGGCACTGTTAGCTCATGTATATTATAGGCTATTAGATTTCACATGGTTACTGCCTAACTGCATCCAATTGTTTCAGCTTACTTATTGCACATCACATGCTTAACTAAAGCATACCTTGGAAAACTCCATTTTGATAAACGATGAACCCATCACACTGAAAATTTTCCATACTTTCAGTCTTTAAAATGTGCCTACATTCTTATTTTGTTTTAGTGAGCTTCTTATCCTTAGATTGTTTTATGCCTTTCTCCAAACAACCCTGAATCCTTTTACACCCATACCTAGTTTTATCCTCGTGAAGATACTTATCATTGCAATTAACTTTGTCTTCGATAGTCAACAAGAATGCATAGCAAGAATATATGCAATGCTTCAAAATCACTCATCAGGGTCAAATAGAGCAACAAAACCACCCCTGTGATTTTCTTGCTTGTCCATTTATCTCTTAAATATATTGTTAATGCCCAGTCAGATTTATAATTTCATGAGATTTACCTGACAAAATTTATTTCCTGCAAAGTCCTACTCATTCAGTTTAGCATAGCGCTTGTTGCCTGCCTTCTCATCAACCCAGCCCTACATTTAGTATATCATTGTTGTTTATTTTTGTTTGAAACTATTATCTGGAATACTGGCCAGTACTGTATTTAAGCTAATCAATCATGTAGCTTGTTCTTTCTCAGCCCTTACTCAAACATTAGTTCTCCAGTATTTTATATGTTTCAAAGTGTATGAAAAACTGATTTAAAAAGATAGATGTTTGTGAAAGATAGGTGTAAGTTACCAGGACCTGTCAATGAATAACTGTAATGCTGTTCCCCAGCATTTTACAAAGACACTAACTGTCTTAAAGTACATCATTATGTCTTAGATATTACTAGTAAGCAAACAATAATACATAATTTCTTCGCAAATTTTACTACAATATAAATCATAAATAATGGCAGGACAAACAAACAAAACATCAAATAGAGCCCAGTTTCAAAGGAAAGTATTTTTCAGTGTGACAGTTGTAGGCATCTATGTCCCCCAAACTTTTCATTATCTCCAGTGATGTTCACATAACCACTCAGATAAATATCTAAATATCAGTTGTTCATTTGTAACACATCTATTAAGAGGAATATCAAACACTATATAAAATAATGTTTCAAATATGTTCCAAAAGGGTGCTGGTGTATTCTGAGAAACTATGGCTTTTAAGAGTTATGTCTGAGGTAGATATCTCCTGATTGTTTATCTGAAGTAAGCACAAAAAAAATCATGTACAATTAGTATGATCAGACAATGTCGCACTTTTAACCTATGACATTATTTGAATAGTAACTGATGTTTAAAAGAAATTAAAAAAAAAAAAGGCAGATACGGTAATCTTCTTCAAAAGAAAGAATATATTTTCCCCCAATATTGTACAAACTTGGCAGAGCAAAATGCATGTGTATGTCATTTGCTGAAGTGTGAAAACACTGTGACAAGGACTGTAAGTGATTTATCCTGAGATAGAAAGCATGGAAGACAGATCAACAGAGAGTATTATAAAATTCCATGCAGATTCTTTGTCTGATATAATTTATAAGCTGTTTATTAAAATATTAAACCTTTTTATCTTGGAAGATTAAAGACTGCCAAATTAGATTCTGGCACATAGACTTCTAGAAGAATTAGATAGATTTGTTATTGTCATGAGGTCAGAAATAAATTTTTCAGGTTTTGTGAATTGTTAATTTAACTCTTGAGAGCAATTTACATTCGGGAACATTCTGCAGTCCCAATTTTAGTGCAAAGCACTCCCAAATATATTCTCTGTCTTAAAAATATTGCTTCCAAAATATACAACTACTTGGCTTACGAAGAACAGCCTTCACTGGGGTTGCCTAACCGCTGTCAGGTTTGGATGAGGAAAGAGGATCAGTAATTTAGAAATGAAACACCATAATGTTGCTATGAGATCTTGCCATTAAGCTTAGTTTTGGAAGCTTTATTGACTATAAAACTGATCAAACTTGCTAGACTAGTAAAACAGAGGTCATTGAAACATGATCTCTGAATTATTTATTCTATGACACAAGCGATAAATTTACTTTGCTATCAAAATTTTATTTCTGAAATGAACATATATCCACTTGTCCCACCCATAACTATAATCAGGCAAAAGAACTCTATCTACAGTGGAACGTCAGGGAGAAGACAAAATAATAACTTTTCTTTTTTCTTTTTTGAGGTCTTTTCCTGCACGTTGTACTGTGAAAGAAGAGTAACCATCATAATGTGTTAAAAGTGATTTCCCAGCCTCTTTGGTCATCCTGAGGCTTTGTCCTTTGAAGACATTTTTGGAGGGCATGTATACAACTGTGTATATTTGTGAATGGGAAGGAATTACACAACTTGCAGACAGCTTGCCCTATATTGATCCTTCTGAAATCTCACAAAGATTTCAAGAAGATTGTGCATTGGGCTTGCCTTGCCTTAAGAAGAGATTGTAATCTTTGTGGCAGTGCCACAGAGAAAAACCCTATGGCTATATGCTGCTTCTATGCACAGATCTGGAGCACCTCCCGTATGAAGATAGGCTGAGAAAATTGGGGCTCTTCAGCCTGGAGAAGAGAAGGCTGCGTGGAGACCTCATAGTAGCCTTCCAGTACCTGAAGGGGGCCTATAGGGATGCTGGGGAGGTACTCTTCATTAGGGACTGTAGTGAGAGGACAAGGGGTAATGGGTTCAAACTTAAAGAGAGGAAGTTTAGATTGGATATGAGGAAGAAGTTCTTTACTGTAAGGGTGGTGAGGCACTGGAATGGGTTGCCCAGGAAGTTGTGAATGCTTCATCCCTGGCGGTGTTCAAGGTGGGGTTGGACATAGCCTTGGATGGCATGGTTTAGTGGGAAATGTCCCTGGCCATGGCAGGGGGGTTGGAACTAGATGATCTTAAGGTCCTTTCCACCCCTAACTATTCTATGATTCTATGATTCCATGATCTCCTAGGAACAATTAGAACTTATAAGATAAGGTATTCAAAATATTCGTCCATAACTAGCAGATATGATAAGGTGCATGCTACCTTTTGCAGCTAAAGGCTAAGATATTCTAGATTGTGTTTAAAGGCACAAAGCACCTGAGTTCAGGCAACTGAATCAGACTTTTCAGCTGCTGAATCCTGAGAGACTACTGAGAACAAGAACGATCAACAAATAACCATTGATTTCTATATATGTGTTGAATAATTAATTGAAGTCAGTGCAGCCTTAATTGGCTGATAGATATAGAAAACATAATAACAAAAATACAACAATAATTCAAATGTATAAGATTTTCTGTATGGTAACGGATGGAGTCTCAACTCATATGGATGTAGGCCAATTGATGATCACTTTTTTAAAAAAAAAGTTTGAGTGAAACATCAGATCCATAAATCACAGTTAGAGAAGTCACTTTAAACTGCTTATTTTACTGGCAAGACAGTCTTACTCTAAACTGTGTCTCCTGGGCAGAGATTCAGCTGTATAAATGCCTAGCAACATGCATTTAGCATGCACTGAGGCATGTGAAACACTCGGGTGTGTAGTTCCCCAAGGGGATAGAAGCTGCAGCAGAGATCTGCAGGAAGACCCCTGCTCTTCTGGGATGGCAGCTAGGGTTCAGGCAGGATACAGGCAGTGTTTACACACCTGAATGCTTCCTCCAGTGTTTTGCTCATTCTCATTTAAACATCTCACATGATAATTTGTCAGCTTGGACTATCAGCTAATACAGAACTTCTGCAATTCAGTCTGATTTTCAAACTCTGTTATTGTTCTTTTCCTGTGTTCTTACATCTTTTCAGAATAAGTTTGGTCTTGCCTGCTTTAGACTGGAATGAATGCAAAAGACCAGTAGCAATTGAACATAGCAGCTTTCATAACAGCTCAAGAAGCCAGCCAAAGTCAGGAAAGTATAGGCAGTCCTTAACCCCTGCACCTTGCAGGGAGAATTTTTACTTACTGCTCTCAGCATGTTTTCACATTGTTATTTGTCTTATGTAATCTGTGCCTCAGCCTCATCCTGATGAAATCCCTTCAAGAATTTATTATCAAGGTTATAATATTCTCTTTGACTACAGATTATCATTAGAGAAAAGTGTACCCATCCTGGCTGCATAGTACGCAGATGCTGGCTGGTTAAACTGTGGCAGTACCTAACAAGATCAACTGGGACCATGCCATAATATTTTCCTCAATAAGTTTTTCACTTTTGTTTCCTCAAAAAGTTTTTCACTTTTGTTTCCTCAAAAATTGCTATGCTTTCCTGAAAAATGGCTAAATATCTGTCATAGCTGCTAAAAACCTGGGAAGTAGCAAATTAATTTCTTATTTTGCTTTGCTTAAGCACAGAGGTTTTGCTTTCCTTATTAAACTATCTCAACCCATGAGTTTTCTCACTTTTACCATTATGATTCTCTGCCTCATCCCACTATGGGGGAATGAGCAAGTGGCTGTGTAGGGCTTTGCTGCCTACCAGTGTTAACCCACAACATCATCTTAAGAAGGTAGCTGGGCTTCAGGTAAAGCCAGTACTTTTGATTTAGTTGTCAAGGTCTTTGACCAGAGTTCTACAGAGTGAGAATAAATATTTTCAGAATATGTCGGTAATGGATTTACTTTCATATGTCCTGGTGCCAGCAGGTAAGGGCAAAATCATATGAAAGGAAGGGATAACTCCAGAAGACGTGCTCTTTCCCGGAAGAGAAAAAGTATATTCTTATTCTTTTTTTCCTATACTTTTCCAGTTCAAAGAGCTTGACGCAACATGAAAAGCATGTTACAGGCCAGCAGAGCTGTGCTTTGGTAGCACAAAACAGTACACATGCTGGGTGCTCTAGGATGTGTTACAGGGGTAGTATAGCAGCACTACGGAAGGAAGGAGCAGCTAAAGCTAGTGCCGCCTCTGTGCTAGGTTTTTGTTGGTGGTGGTGGTGGTTTTTTTTTTTGAAGAGGAAATGGAGAAACATGACTACCCCTTGTCTGGCAGAGAGCTAATTGTAGTGAACTGGATGACAGCTGGGAAGCTAGCTGGCAATTAAGCAGCGTGGATGGACAAGGGTTCAGTGCTTTCATTTGCTCCCTAGTGAAAGTAATTGTCATTGTAGATTTATCTATCTACTTGTATCAAAGTCAGCCATGTGGCATGTGCCACCTAAATGGAAGATACCTGCAGAGAGGGGTATGCAGACACCAATTCAGAAGTACACTTCCTTTGCTCAAACTGTTTTTATAAATTCTGAACCTAGAAGAATGCTGTCATTTAATCTATACACACTATGCCTGTCATCCTTCAATACCTTTGTACCTCCTGATGCAAGTTGTGCCCAACTTAATCATCTGGAGCTGCTGGTGCTAAGATACACTTCGTTTCTATGTGATTTCTGAAGTGCAGAAACCTTTCCATACAGCTATTTCTTAGTAACTTACTTTGAATTCCTTTATCCTCTTCCCCTTAACCAGGACAATAATTCTAGCAAATATTTTAGGAATTTTATTTTTTTTCAGGTGACTCTCAGTGACAGCTTTAGATTTAAAAAGCATTCCCAGGAAACCATCTTCATTCAAGAGCTCAACAGTTTTTGTTCTTCCCTTAACAAAAATGCACTCTGCAAGTTGTGGGCTATGTTTATTTATGCTATAGCACCCAGGTTACACAGGGGTCAGATTTATGCCGCATATGTAATCTCACAAAAGGATCTTCCCTGACATTACAATGAGACATATTTCACACTGAATAGCAAGTATGATTAAAATGTGTACTATGACCACTTTTCACTGTTAGCCACTTATCTGTCATCAACTTTCACACAAAAGGAAGAATCAGAGAAACAGACATAAGCAGATTTGATCACACATTTAATAAAAGGGCGTTCATCTGTTCTTTAAGCGAGCTTAAAGGGGTGAGAAAGCAGTTCAGTTTTATTAAAGCAAAATTCAGCACTTCTTTATGATGGTGAAACTGTAATAAATGTTATATGAATTTACAACATTGCAGACAGAAAAAATGTATTTTCAAATCATGTTAATAATTATTCAACAGTGATTTTTAAAGTGTTAAGATAACCCTACAAGTGTAGTGTTTATTCAGTTAAGGTTTTATCTGCTAATTGTATAATTTTTGCTGCATATTCTTGGTAAATATTATGGGTATGATCATATGATCAAAGGCACTTTTATTGCCATGGCTTAACAAGCTACTGCCTAGCAACTGAGACAGCTGACCACATTCTTGATCTTAATCGGTGTCAATTATAAGTCCATTATATATTATGGCCTCCACTGTATTTCATTATATAATGTAAAGGCAAAAGAAGTTTTGAGATTGCAAATGCACTTGTAATAAAATGAAGAAAATACGACTGTATCTTTTGAAAGAGGCAGAGCCATTTACTTGGCTAAGCTGAATATCCAGTTGAAAATCTACATTTTACATCTAATGATAGCTTTTGTTTATTTAAACAAAACCAGCATGTTTTTCAAAAGCTTGGCAAAGTAGTGTTATTATTAGGTAAGTTTCATATACAAAGGAGGGTGTAACCTTTGTACAGGGTTTGCTTTACTTCTGTGAGTAGTAGTATTTTTTTAATGAGATTGCATACCTACATGAATATAGGACGGATTAGAGGATGGCAAAAATTGCATGTGATTATTCTTTTATTTTCCCCAAGGCAACAAAAAAATATAATGGAATGAGTGATAATAATAAATATTTATCTCTTATATAAGCTTAAAAATTATTCCCTGGCATACACCAAAACCAAGGAAAAGTACGCATACGAAAGCATATCTTGACTGTACTTCATGTTTAACAGAAACCAGTGAAACTTGCCTGCCAGCTTCAAACATCTACTCAAAGCGATATGTTTTTCTCCAATAAGTGGTGAATAACTATCGGAATTTTAAAAGGTGGTATCTAAGCCAAATATGTATTGTATATATTATTTATGAAAACATTTTGTCTGACATTGAGGGATGTATTAGTACAATGATTGTAGAACATGTAAGGCAAGTAATCGCTTCTCCTGGAGGTTTTTCTATCAAGAAAGCTAAAAATTTAAACACAGTTTCAAAGATCTTCACTTTGAAGAAAAGATTCTTAGCTATTTAAATAAAAAAAGGCTTTAGCCATAAAGATTTTACACCACTTACAGGATTATTTTATCTGTGACTTACATAAAAAGCATTACACAACATACATTTTATTTTTACCTTAAAATTGCTATCTATCTACAGCACACTGTAGTACATTCAAACCAAAACCAGGGGCAAGAACAAGGAGAAGCAACAGGGCATATGTATTCCAAAGGAAAAATTATCTGTGTGAAAGGAAGTTCTTACCAAACCAGGAGGTTAAGTCCCCATTGCACCTGCACTAGCCCTTCGACTTCTGACACATGCACCTTCATGTTTCTTTACATGACTTAAAGTGCAGACATAATTTTGCATCAGTTTTATCAGAATATGAGTTGTCCCTTTTTTATTCCTTTAACACATCTTTTTAATTATTTATTTAACATAGGCTTTTTAATATAATTTACTATGCAGTTCTAAATGTATTTCCTTCAGTGTTGCTCTGTGTCTTCTCTTTTTTAAGCTCTTTTTTCTATATTGGGCCACCAAATGCACCTTATCCAGTATTTTGGTATTATACTCCTTTTGCATCCATTCTCTTGAGCTATATTAGAAGTACTCCTTTACAATTTGATTGTCCTAAATCTTGAAAGTTCACCTGTGTCAAAACCAAGTTCTCATCAACTCCACTTTGGGAGCAATTTTTATAGTGTAAGTGATCCCCACTGCATATTACTGTAGTCCCTCTGCAGCAGAACTCTGCTGCAGGTTCAGACTGCTTTTTTTGGCTCTTCAGAAGAATTTGTAAAGTCAGCCTATGTCACCTCATTTCTGTCACTTTATGTTATAGTAAGGGGGATGAAAGTAGCAAAATAAAGGGAGTAATAAGTGTTACAACTTGTGACATCCAGATTGTCAGGGCTTTGGCAGATCTTTTAACCTTCTATCTGAAAGACAGTTTAAAGACTTTAAATATAATTTCTTAAAAAATTACATAGTGTTTAAGGAATTTTAGTCACATATTCTGACCAGCCAAAGAAAACAAATATTTTAAATGTTCAGTGACATGGTTAATTAATCAACTCTTCACATTCTCAGTAATCACTAATTCCAATACATTTACCAGCTACTACTGATAGCATAACCATTTACCTACATAATGAACTCTCAGAAGAAGAAATATAGGCAGCTTTAATGACCAAATCTGTTGAAGATATTCCTAGAAAAATGTGACTTATTTAAGTACGGTACATGAATGCTTTAAAATTAAGTAATCTTTCAGGTCATAAGTATTCTGATATTTGAAAATTACTTTCTTGGCAAAAGACACCTTCCTTCCAATTCAAACAAGACAAAATTCTTTTAACAGTAAATATATTGGCACAATAACTGAGGTATTTCTTTGAAAGAGAATGGGCAAATTTATCTACTTTCTGGAGGATAAAATTTTAATATAGCTTATGATTTCTGCCATGAAACTCTTCAATGTTAATTTAGGTTTACCTGTAAGCTACTTTGTAGGGTCCTGCAGTTAATACTTAAGGGGCTCTTCCACTTAAACATTTTTGAAACTGTACCTTTCTTCCCATTCCTATGTGAAATTTTTCACCAATTATCTAGAAAATATTAATTCCTTTCTCACTCTTTCTGCCTATTTAAATAAGGTTATCTCCTCCCACCTCACAGACAGGAGCTGCAAACTTGGTCCATGCCAGCTGGTCGAATCCCTGGTGGCTTTTCAAATAACTTTTTGGAGATGCTTTTCCTGACACAAGTTCTACTTCACTGGACATCCATCATCTGGTAAGTTAAAGCAGCACATACTTTATTTTCTGAACTACTTTTCAGGTCCTAACAATAGATGACACATTTGTCCATAAAGATGCTCTGCGCAGACCAGGACAATTATGTATCTCCCTGCCAAGTACACAGTGATCCAGTGGCTCACCTGAGCTTCTCCAGCCAGTTTCTCCTTAACCTATCAATCAAAAAAAGTGAGGTTGCTCTTAATGGGGACACAACCATTTATTCTTACCAGAATAATTTATCTTCTGCCATTGAGGCTGTTCTTCTCATTTACTCAAATTATAGCTTCATCATAATTCATCCCAATTAAGGGACCTATTTTCTTCATTTTGTTATATAAAGCAGAGAGATTTTTGCTATAATAACTTGCGGTATAGATTTATCTTTTTTTTTTTTTCTTTCTTTTCTTTTCAGCTCCTTGGTACTCCTCCTGGGTGCTGTTCCCTCCTGCAGGATTTCAGAAAACAATGCAAAAAAGTCGCATGTGCAGTCCCACAGGGCACCTGAGATTACAAAAAATTCTGGCTTTATAGAATCATAGAATAGTAAGGGTTGGAAAGGACCTCAAGATCATCGAGTTCCAACCCCCCTGCCATGGCCAGGGCCACCACCCACTAAACCATGCCATCCAAGGCTATGTCCAACCCCACCTTGAACACCGCCAGGGATGAAGCATCCACAACCTCACTGGGCAACCCATTCCAGTGCCCCACCACCCTCACAGTAAAGAATTTCTTCCTTATATCAAACCCAAACTTCCCCTGTTTAAGTCTGAACCCATTACCCCTTGTCCTCTCACCACAGTCCCTAATGAAGAGTCCCTCCCCAGCATCCCTATAGCCCCCCTTCAGGTATTGGAAGGCTGCTATGAGGTCTCCACGCAGCCTTCTCTTCTCCAGGCTGAACAGCCCCAACTTTCTCAGCCTATCTTCATACGAGAGGTGCTCCAGTCCCCTCATCATCCTCGTGGCCCTCCTCTGCACTTGTTCCAACAGTTCCATGTCCTTTTTACGTTGAGGACACCAGAACTGCACACAACACTCCAAGTGAGGTCTCACGAGAGCAGAGTAAAGGGGCAGGAGCACCTCCCTCGACCTGCTGGTCACACTCCTTTTGATTCAGCCCAGGATACGGTTGGCTTTCTGGGCTGCAAGCGCACACTGCCGGCTCATGTTCATTTTTTCATCAACCCACACCCCCAAGTCCTTCTCCGCAGGGCTGCTCTGAATCTCCTCCCCGCCCAACCTTTAGCTGTGCCTGGCATTGCTCCGACCCAGGTGGAGGACTTTGCACTTAGCATGGTTAAACTTCATTAGGTTGGCATCAGCCCACCTCACAAGCGTGTCATATACAACTCAGGAAGCCAGTTTTATACAGAGAAAAACCTGTGGCATAGTTTTCTACCTTTGGAAGCGTAAAGACATGCTTAACAATTACAATTTGGCCCCATCATTAAGATGAAGAAATGTTTACAGCTGGCCATGGCAACTTATTACTGTCATTACATCAAACATTTCTAGTACCTCTTGGTCTGTACCTTTGCAAATGTTCTGTGAGTTGAGCCTTACAACATCCTCATAAATCATGTAAATATCTCATTTGAAAGATGAACAACCTTAGGCACAGAGCTCTCAAATGATTTGCCCAGTCACATGACAAGTAAGTGGCAGAGAATAAAACCTAGGAATATTGATTCTCAGTTCTGTATTCTAGCTGCTAAACTCACTTACTCATTTTGATGCACCTAAACACAATCACCTGATTAAATTTGAAAATACTCACTTTAGATTTATTTTCTTCTTCATGTGTAATTTTTTTCATTTTATGTTCATACAAAACATTTACTACATTGTTGCTTATTAGCAATGTGTTTATGTCCTAATATGCAACTTTTTCAGAACACATTTACATAAAAGTGGTTGACAGTAGGGTCCTGTTGCAAAATACATTCCCTTAAGCATGAAAGCAACAGTATGTTCAATTTTTTGGAGCAAATTTTCCAAAGACATAGCTTAGCTTTTGAGGGCCATTTCTCCACCACTAGAAAAAACCCAAACATTTTTAACACTTCCATTTTGTGCTGTGTGGAGAAGCATTCCATACTTCTCTCAGTAGTAACACTGTATCAGTGTGAACATTCAGATAGTTTTTATTTTGAAGGCATTTATTTTATTCCTGCACTTTGGAAGTTTATGCTCATTGTATTCCAACCTTATATTTTGTATAGCAAGATTTATTTTTACCAGTCATTACAGATGCCTGAGACAAGAGGTTTTAGGATCAAACTATTTGGAGTCAGAACATTTTGTAGGACTTTAGCAAAATCCAAGTTTACTGGCATACCTAAATAAATAGTCGGACAGTCTGACCATTTTTCCACTGAGCTGAGGCCTAGGAATAGTTTGAATGAGATTTTCTGAGACCTGACCTTTTTTTTTGCTTGCCAAGCAGATATAAACTATAAAACAAAATGGCTTGTTCACATTGTGTATGTCTCAGTTACTAGTGTTCTATTTTCTGCATTATCTCATCCTTAACAACATCTAGATTTCACAGCAGGAGGGATTGGCTACTCTGAAAAGCAGTAGAGATTATAGAAGTAACTAAATCACACCTTTTTTGGTGATTTTCACATCAGATCAAGGATGGATCAGTCCTGTGTAGTTTTGCATTTCTCCAAACAACTGCTGGCATAATAACAAATTAAATGTGTCACTTTCTTTTCAGATTAAAAATCATGAGTTTTCTGACTATAAAAGCAGTACACTATGTGAACTATAGTAATGGTTGGTGGCAAAATTTTTTTTAGCTTTCATTATATTGCTTTCATTTACTTTCTCATTTATTCTATTCCCACATGGATGAAAGGCAGGGAATAGGAAGGTAACCATCTGAAAAATGAAAGATATTTTTAGGCAGAGACAATAGTTCCTTTAACTTCCTTCTAAGAATTTCATGTAAATGCCAACTAGTTTGTTCTTTGTTTATTTTTACCACTGAGAAGAAGTATACATTTTATACCTTCATAGTAGTTTTAATTATTTCTCTTCTTCTATTATAGAATCATAGAATCATAGAATAGTTAGGGTTGGAAAGGACCTTAAGATCATCTAGTTCAACCCCCCTGCCATGGCCAGGGACACCTCCCACTAAACCATGCCACCCAAGGCTCTGTCCAACCCAGCCTTGAACACCGCCTATCTCCTTCTTTGTTTCCAGGCATTTGTCTCTTATCACTCATGACCTCAGGAGAGTATTGCTATCACAGAAAACATGGAGGTGAGCAAGGTTCCTGTATTTAGGAAACTGTGATTTTTAAACTCTTAATTTAACACAGGCTTCATAGGTAAACTGTCTTTTAAGACCTGCAAAGCTTTGTCATTCCTCATCAGTAGAACTCAAGGAAAAAAAAAAAAAAACCCAAACAAACAAACAAAAAAAAGTAGTGGGTTGGTGGTTGGTTGGTTTCTTTTGTGTGGTTTTTTTTTTTGGTTGGTTGGTTGGTTGGTGGGTTTTTTGTGGTTTGTTTGGTTTGGGTTTTTTTGGGTTTGGTTTGGTTTGGTTTGGTTTTTTGGTTTTGTTTTTTTGTGGGTTTTTTGTGGGTTTGGTTTTTATTGTGGTCTTGACCTGGGATTAACTTTGATTTGGCAGAAAAAACTGTTACATTTTCAGGAGCCCACAGTTAGTGGGTAAAATGTTATTTTTCTGCCTCTCAGAAAAAAAAGTATGGCCATTGCAGTTAGGGACAAATCCTGAGAAAGCAGGTGTTGCAGTCATATATGCCAGCAGATCCACTCTCTGCTCCACTAACGTTGCCAACCACAATAAAATTCCATAAAAGAGAACCTGGGGAATCTGCACTGAGTGGTGCATAATTTCACCCTGCCACTGATTATTTTTTATGTGTGTAAGCTCAGCATGTGAGGTCTTTGGATAAGGGGCTGTGAGATATGGGCCAGTGTTAGAAACCAGAACTATAATCCCTTAAGCACTATAGAAAGAGATTCACAGATCTTTTGCAAGATTCATAAACCTTCATTTATCTTCAGACTCTCTCACCTTCCTTCCTAACACAGTTAGGAGAGGATTTGTGGTTTTGGTTAGGGTTGTTATTTTGTTCTTTGTTTCTGTAAAATGCTATCACATCCAGCCAGAAACAAGATAAGAAATATTTTGAATAAGATATCCCAGTGTAAACTTCTCTTGCAGTCCATTGCAGAAGAAATGTGTATATAACAGTAAGTTGTCTGGTATTTTCTTCTTTCTTTCCAAGGTGTGGAGAATGTTGAAACATAAACCTTTTGAAACTAAGGGAATAAAGTTTGAAGGAAATGGAGGTAGCTGGAACATAAATGGTGCATTTTCTGCGATACAGCCACAACTGCAGATTCTCAGTCAGACCAACAGCTTCTCACTAAACCTCACTAAGATATGTGCAATTCTCTTGACTTAGGGTTAGTTGCAGCAGATGTTTGGCACTCGCAGTGTCCTCTCACAGGGCTTTCAGACAGATGAAAAGCAGGCTTAAAGCTTGCAGGGCTGTTTTATGGGAGAGGTCAGAATAAATGGTCATACTAGTCTCTTTTGACCGTAAAACCTGGGAGGCTTTGAACTGTTTCTTAACATCTCCCAGCAGCTCTCCATTTTCCCACCATATCCTCCACAGTGTAGAGAGAGCTATAATATTACAATATCCCCAAGGAACATCACAGTCTAATGATCAAAGGAGGGCAAAATCAGAGGAAAATATTAGAAACCATACGAAGACTGTGTAAATGAGTTAAGATGTATAAAGTATTTAAAAGATTCCACTGCACTAACCCTTCCCATAATTTCTATCTCTTACTTTGTTGGAAAACTGTATTTCTGTGATCTGCCACAGGGAGTCATTGGGGCATTGCCAGAAGGTCTCTGTCTTCTTACCTCCTCAATGATAGATGCAATGAGTTTCTCTCACTGCTGTTCTCTGAAGCTATCTATACAAGTTTGCTGACGCATTCCATAGGTGAAGAATCAAATTCTAATGCTGGCAAAATCAGTATTATAGGAGAAACAGTGCTGATAACGCATAGACACACAAAAATAAAAAAAATAAAAAAAAAAGAAAAAAAAATCCAACCTAGTTTATTTGCTCACAGAAGAGACCTCAAAAAAGTAACCATACAGAAAAAAAAGGCAAAGACATAGTTGTAAAACTGGGCATTGATGCATTTTGGGACATATGTCATATCTATCTCCTTTTATCTCTGAAATATTCAAATAAGGCTCAAAGTCTGATTAGATTTCTGCTGTTCTGTGATACTAAGATGGACTGAACAAAGATTTAAAACTTGTAGCTAACTAAAATTTGAAGTAGCATCCCATGATAAGTTTAAACAACACAAGTTATTTAAAGTCTTGATAGAGGGAAAATTTTCCACATTTTACAGAACCAAAAGGTAGAAGGGAATCCATGTGATACAAAGAATGTACAATTACAAGAAGGCTCTTAATACAGCATTAATGTAATTTTATTAATGTTTTTCCTAAGTCTGAAGAATAAGAATAGTTTTTTTTACTGATTACTTTCCACCTACCTATTTCCCTTCACTGTTTCCTCATTGACAGTGGTATTCCTCCACCCTGCTGCCCTGCGTCCTTAGCTTGTCAGAAGAGGGTTAGATCTAATTATTGATTCACTCATCTTCCAGTTAGGTGCCAGCATACCACAGGTGGAGGAATGGTGTTCAAACTCAAGAATCAGGCACCCAGACTCTTACCCAATGCATGCCCTGTTGTAAGCCATGCCCCTGGGCAGAAAGGAAAGACCCTGGGGCAGAGAAAGAGTGCACAGGAGAGACACCTGGCTCTACTTGAGGAGCACCAAAAGGTTTTCAGAGCTTAAAAAAAAAAAAAACAAAATTAATAAAAAAAAAAAGTATTTTTAGCAGGGAAGTAGGGGGAGGGGGAAAGACAGACACCAAGAGAAAACAGATATCCTGTGAAAATAATTTCTGTAGAAAAACCTTCATCAATTCTCTGTGGAGAGTTTTCTAAGAGAAGAACTTCCATTTTTCCTTGTTGCTACATTACTATAAAAATGCAGAATTAAAAGAAAAATAAAAATTATAAAGCCTTAGGTTTTATGACATTTTATTTGTTAAAATAGCCCTATCAAGGACATTTTGCATTAAAAAGAAAGGACTTATGAGGTTAGAGAAACTATGGAGAATTAAATCTATTTGAAGTATTCTGGGCACTAGCCCTTTGAAAAACAACTTATCGTAAAAGGAAGCTGTTGCTAGGATACTGTAACCACTGTCATCTGGATAATGTGGTGGGCTTTTTTTTTAATATATATATATTTTAAACAAGAAATCTTGATTGATGAACGCAACAGATAATGAACATTGGTATCAAAGCTGCCTGATGTGTTAAAGACTGAGTGGAACATTCAA
This sequence comes from Amazona ochrocephala, assembly GCA_039720435.1. NCBI lineage: Eukaryota > Metazoa > Chordata > Aves > Psittaciformes > Psittacidae > Amazona > Amazona ochrocephala. Next base: position 45,150,214 of record CM077878.1, read on the forward strand.
TTTCATGTTGAAAAGCCAAAGTGAAGTTAAAGTCTTCAAAGTGAAACCCATCAAAGAGTGTTACAAGAAATGAATGGCTACAAAGCTTGTTAGGTGCTTAAATAGAAGAATACAGACACAAAGCTCAGAAGTAAGCTGAGACAGAAAGACTAAAGAATAAGAGTGAACAGATGTTGCTGTGGAGGTGAAGGAAGCCTGCAGCCATTTCATTCTGCTGGAGTCAAAGACAACAAAAACCGTAAGGAACAAAAGTGACCAGAAATGGGTGCTGAATTAGTCTTCTGAGTGGCAACAGCCTGCTAGTTGAAATTATAAAAATAGAAGATCAAAGGAGTATGGAAACTGTACAGATCTGAAGACGAATAAGGTTTATGGGCAAAATTAAGTCTGTTAAGTCATCACTAAACCTCCCCTCAACTAGAAGAGACCCTTTGATACTCTTCTATGCATTTTCATGTCAAAGAAAGTGTCCAAGGTTCCCTTGGTTTTTCAAGTATCTATGCTATCAATTTCAGTGAAGTTTCGCCTTGGAAAGTCTGGGCCTAAAGTTAGAGCAGAACAGTTCACAAAGAGCAATAACTTGCATGACAAATTCCCTACTCTGCCTGTGGAAGAGTGCAAAGGTATTCTCTCCTAATTAAAATATGAATGCTGTCATCTAATAATCTTCCTTGTGAGAAATAACAAGCTCGCCAATTAAATATGCAATATCTTGGCATTTAAACAGGTCAGGTTTTTTTTTCTAGGTGTCTGATCATTTATTTGAGGTACTTCTTCCAGGCATGTTTATTATACCAACAGTAATTAATAACCAACATAACAGACCCTTCTAAAACAGGAAGGTGAATAATGTAGCTTTGTCCTTTTGCTCAACCGAAGCTATTTTCAAATAGACAATAACAATAATTAAATAGAAGATAGAGGTTTTATTCCTATTAAGTACTCATCATCTTTCCAGGCTTCCTGTGTCTGTGTTCCGAAATATATCTTTCATAAAGTCACCTCTTTGTTCCTTCTGGCTTTAATGAACGTTACTGCATAAAACTCCAAGAAGATTGCAAGACAGTCCTGCTTTACTTTACTGATACTATACTTGGAAAAGATGCTGCTGAAGATAGATTTTAAGTTGTGGTATGGATAGAGTGGAAGACTTGTGGGCACAGATTTTAAATTTCAAAAGCTTATGTGATTTCCACAACTGTAATTACTGAAAACATGTCTTGATTTTCAGCACATTAAGTGTAGTCTTTAACAAGTCCATCAAAATGAAATTTTCTGTTTCACAGAAAATTCAGATATCTCTGAAATTTCCTTTAGGCTGAACGGGATTGAAGAGTACGAGTTTCCAAGCATTCTGCAAATCAAAATTTTCAAAGTATTCTCTTTTGGAAAGAGCAAGCCCATTCCCTCTGAATTTACCAAGGTATTCATCAAATCTAATCCTTATTTTGAGGAGTTATCATGACATGAGAAAATTGTATGCCTTACAGACTTTAACTGTTTGAACTAGGGAATGATCTTTCTCACCAGCTTCCTGAAGTCAGTCCGGCATTTATTACCACCTGCTTTATTCTCCTACAATATGAACAATATGAAGTAAATTTATGTCATCCTTCTATTAAAAAAGAAAAAAAAAAAAAACAAACGCCTGCCACTCTATTGCTTTGGTATGGCTTGGGTTTTTTTGGTTGGTTTTGCCCCAAAAAGTGAGATGTCTGCCAGGGGTTTGACATGTTACCTTTGTATTTGTGATTTACTAAGAGGTTACAATACTCAATTGTTTGTTGCCCTACTGCAGGGACACAGAATAGGCAATGTGTCTATTACATGGCATTGCAGTTCTCAGACTAAGATGATAATTGCAATCAGTGATCATTTGAATTCATGTGCCAGGTTATGAACTGCAGCAGTGAGAAACAGATATGCTGCCTGCTTAGGAAAGAGAGCTGGGTCAATAACCTCATGCACTGCGCCAGTGGGAAATGACAACGCATGTCAGAGCTCTCAGAAATTATAGTTTTCTATGTGTATCTAAGGTCAACACCAGACTGTAGTATAACGAAGAATGAATTACTGAGAAATAAAATAATGGTTTCTCTTGATTTTTAATTCCTGTTTTCAGTGTGTGATAGGAGACCGAACACTTTACCATCTTTGATATGCTTCAGAAGTATCACAGTGGCAACAGTGGGCAGAAGGTCGCTCTGCTGTTTTGACAGTGTCAGTGATTTAGCCACTACAGCAGTAGACATTTTTCATCCAATAGTCTTTGCATTAAAAAGTCTATTGTAAAATTACAGTTTCTAGCTTAAGACACTTAATTTGTAGAAGTCTTTCATTATAATCAGGAGAGTTTGTTGGTTTCTTTTGGTTTTGGTTTTGGTTTTGGTTTTGTTTTTTTTTTAATCCAACCCGAGAAGCATTTTCTTCTTCCCAGAACAGAAAATGGTGGAAAAAAAAAAAAAAAAGAGGATTTATTAAGATGAAAACTTTGCCAAAAAAGACTCAGAAATAAAACTCTTTTCATTTCAAAAAATTATAACATTTGGGTTTAATTTGTAGATTTACTGATACTGGACTGCACTACAAGTAGTAGTACTGTCTTTTCTAATCACACAAGAAATAGTCAGAAAATATGAATTTATCTTTCTTAAACAATCTAAAACCTAAGTATTTTGCTTTGGATGTTTAAACTTATCTTAAACTTTTAAGACTTTCTCCATAGTCTGGTGAGTATGAAAGAGTTAATGACAGCCTAAAACAGATAATCAAATAGGGCAGAATGAACCCACTAGGTAAATGAGCACTGGCATGTGCTGAGTTGCATTTAAGTCTCTATGAATTAAGCTTCATTAAGAATCACTTTATATCTAGGAAATCCTATCTTGTACAAGATTAAAAAAGTAATGATTTATAGATATCTGAGTATTTTGTCCTGTACTCTTGGTCATTCGTTCCCCTATTTAATTTGTTAATGACAAGTGTTATTGTCCAATATTTCTCTTCACGATAGAAAGACTACCAGAAAAGGAAGAGTCATCAAATCTGACTGAAACAGACAGGTCATTAGTAGCTAGGAAAATACAGTCTTAGTGTGGTTAATATGATATGGAATACATAGGAATGCATTATTTTTGGATTCTGTTGACCACACTGCTCTTACAGATCACAGCCAGTCTGACAGGTAATGAGAACAAATGTGGTCTTTAAGATAACTATGATTGAGCACATTGAGTATTTGAAAAACAAATCTGATAGAGCAGTGATGTGATTGCAACATACACTGGTCATTTGTGGGAATATGCAAAGGAATTGTATCAAAATCTAAGATAAAAAAAATCAAACAAATGTCAAAATTATACTGTATATGCATGCATCCACATATAGTTGTACGTGTGTACATATATACACATACATAATTATTTAGAATAATTTTAAACTGAAATCAAAATCACATCTCCATGTCTGATTTCCTTCCTTATCTGAAAAGTGCGTGCCTCCAAAACACGTCTGTGCTTTTTATCACTAAGCTCCATTTGTTAATCTTGATTTGCAGTTGTCAAGTGTTTAAAGCTGGGAATGACTAATTTTGTAGGATCATATTTTGAGCCAAATATTGGTGTAAATAATTAGCTTTTTAAGGAAAATTAAAATATGCTTAACTCATTGAACTCACCTTCCTACGTACATTAGGACATTGGTTTTATTTTTATCTCACAGTCTTTTTGAGAGTCTGTGACAATTCTTACTTTCTCTGCTGTCCAGCTAGGGTACAGTGATGATGAAAGCACATTTCAGTAATGACATTAATACAAAAGAATGAAACACTGTGTGAAAGTGAACACTCAGGGATGCATGCAACTGACAGTTTGTGACACAAATCCTTCTCGAAAGTTAGCTTAGCCTCTTCAGTGATAAAGTGACATTCATCTTTGCCACCCCAAAAAAGGGAGTCAAATACGTTACTCTTGGAAAAACAGTTACTGTCCTTATTTATTTCCCATTGCATATAAAAATTGAAAAATGTAACTGAAAGTAATTGAATTATGTGAATAAGATTACATTCCATTGAGCTACCAGCTGTCAGTTACTGCCAGACATTGTTTACTAACCAATACCCAAATTTAGATCAGTCACAGTCAGTAGAATGCTAATATACAAAAAATATTAGGCTTACTTGCTAGCTGTTTGTGTGCTAGAAAGTATTAAAGGAAATGGGCAGTGTAAATGACAGCTGCAGTGATGTCCATCTCAGAGACAATGCTATGCCAGGGCTATGACTCCACTACCAGATTTTGATGTCTATGAGACTAAACTACTTCTTCATTTACTTGTTATTGTCAGTATTTCAACATTACTGATATCCATATGCTTTGCTACACATTAAATGGGACTCTAGACAGTGTTTAAAGGGAGCATCCAGCACACTCACAAAAACACTGTACATGTGAGGGGTTCCTGAGCTTTCACCTGAAAGGTTCTGGGGAGTGGGGGGGCTTCCTTCCCTCCAAGGGTCACTACATGGGTATAGAGTACTTTGTCCAGTAGGCTGCTGTGCTGAGCTTGGTGCTAGTTGCTGCTGCTGCTGCTGCTGAGCTCAGTTAAGGGAGAAGCATGACAGAGAGATTTCACCTAGAGTTCAGTGGGAGGTGGACCCCCATGAAACCGAAATTCAGAGTTGCCCCTGCATGCATTAGTTCTTTAACTGTATAGGCATGAACACATAAGTATGTGCAGGCTGGAAAACTTACAAAATTGTGAAACACATTCATGAGGTCTGATGCAATATGCAGTTTTGCCAGTGGATGAAAGATTTAAAAATAAAACACGTTTGGCAAGTTCCAATTCCTACTTGCCAGCTTGGAAGGGAGCAGTGTGATCAGGGTAAAGTAATTAAACATTTTTAGCCTTCATTTTCCATGTTATTGTCTTCATTTTATTGCTCAGTGCTAAGATAGCCTAAATATTGCTTCAAAACATGAGCTCTGAGGTCCTCCCCTTCTTGCACTCACACTGGGGGTTCTCAGCCACAGTGTGTAGTCACCATTTGTGAGTAATCATGGGCTGCTACAACTACCGTTAAACACAACAGAGCACAAATCTGGTTTAGAAAAGACTGCACTTTATAGCCTTTAGCTCAGCAATAAGATGTTTTTGAGATTCATCCTTGTACAGTGCATTGTAATATGTTGTGTGATTAACAAGCACCGCTGCCAGTGAAGTCAGACACCAGAGCAAAACACTTCCCTGCTCTTGCCAAGGAACAAATTTAGGGCCCAATTCAGTTTGAGGACAGCCAGTTTCCTTGTAACGGAAGCTGGCTGTGATTTTTACAGAAATAAGCCCTCTGCTTTCAGAATGAAGATGAGAATTCAAGACAACCTAATTAAAAACATTAATGATTTTGTTTTCAATTGGCGTTTGCTTCTGCTTGACATGATTTAATGTCAGGTAGCTCTGCGCATCAGACCTCTTCTGGATGTATGGCTACAGCAAAGGATTCTTCATCCATCCCAGGGACACTTACTGTATCTTCTGCTAGATGGTGGTCGGTTTTTTGGTTGGCTTTTTTATGTAAACCATTTCTTCCAAGATCATGTTCCTTTCCTATTATGCTGTTACTTTCTTAAATGTACATCTTGGCTTCCCAGCATAATAAACTCACCTCTTAACCTCTACAAAATATTTTTATAGTCATTTCGTTTGGGCATCGTTAGCCTGGCACAAAAAGACTCTGCGAGCAACTCATGGATAACTCATAAGGACAAAGCAATTATTTATTGGCCAATGCGCATAAAAGACAACTAGTATTTAGTGAGCTAGGACATTAAGCACTGGGGTGCCCACACTCCAGTGGAGCCCCTGGAGAGCCTTTGCCATTTGAGCAGGTGTTGGTGAGTAGGGAAGGGTTGGTGGCCATGGCTCCAAAGAGCCACCAGTTTTTGCCTTCCTCCTACTGTATCAGTGCTGCCAGCCCTGATGGGTCAACCACAGTGTGGCAGTTCCTGACTGTCCCTGACTAGACCAGCCCCCAGCTACCCTCTCTGCATTTCTTTTCTTTGAGATTTTATCTTTCCATGTTGATGTTTTCTCTCTTGAATCCTTGCTCTCCTAGCAATCGAAGATCAGCAGTCCCAGTAATTTTTGCCTTTCTTATGTCTGTACAGACAGTCTCACAGCTCTGTCTCAGCAGTCTGAGTCAAGGTTCCACAGCCGCGGTGTACCAAAGCTGGACCCCTTACATGAGCAGCTAAAACCTTGGCAGTAGGAAGTGAAATGACAGCAGGGGCAACAGAAAGAGGGTTACAATGTGCCATGACATCATCTGTGCTTCTTTCCTGGACACCACTTTTATTCTACTCAAACCTCATTCCTGATTACTTTCCTGATCCTTCTGACTCCACTTTGTGTTTTTCTCCTCCACTATGGAGTTCTGAAAAACAAGTCTTAACTACTAGCTTCCTTCAAAATTCTCCATTTTGGTTATCATGCTATCTGGAGCTGACACCAACTATTGTGTTTCTGTTTTCTGGTACCAGCTCATGACCTGCTATTTATAAACCCTTGCAACAGAAGAAATGTTTGGCACAAGTTTCTCATTGTAGAATTATAATGCTCTGTCAGTAGAGAAATGATATAATTCTGGATATTTTCCCTACAAATGCGCAGAATTTTATCCAAGGAAATACGTTTTCTTCTCCTTTAATCCTTTTCATAGCAAAGCTCAAGAGGAAAGTCCAGAAAGGACACCACAAGCTTGAGAATATGCTGTCATGTACTTTGTGAGGCCTGTAGTTGTTCCTGCCCTTTAGCCATTAAAACTGCAAACAGCAGCGTATCTAGATAGCCAGATCATGTTTATTACAGTACATAAATCCTGTGTGTCCAAACTACCTGATCGTGAAGTGCAGCAGTAATTTCTCTAGGGCTTCCTGAAACCTTCATCAAGTCATCAAATTCAGCTTTCCTGGGCAGAAAATAAATATTAATAATAATATTAATAATAATATTAATAATAATAATAAAGACATTATTATTTAAACCCAAATGATATATTTGATATACTTACCTACATGATAAATGGGGATCTGTGCTTGAATCTAGTTGCAGGAGAGCTTCCAATCTGTTTTGTGTAGTCAGCCAGGATATAACGTATATTCAGATAGGGTAATATTGATCTGTAGTGATACGCTGTGAATCCAGAAAATTGTGGTTTGCTTCCAGCATTCCAAACATAGAACTACTTAGGAAAAATGCAACTTATATTCAGATGCTTAATTCAAGAGTCTAAAAATATTCTGGATAGAAAATATATCAAAATCAACAAACTGATTTACTATTCTTCAGTTTCACAATTTTGTCTCTGTGCACTCTGTATACAGAATGCAAAAAAAGCAGAAGAGATATATACAATGGAAACGTAACTAAATTTATGCCAAAAATGAATACATAGTGCATAAACATCAGCCCAAATTTGACTGTTTTGCTCACCTAAGCAGAACAAAGCGGTGAGTAACACCTTTCAGGAACAACATCCATCGAGTAATACAGAACATAGCTATGCCCAGGATCTAATCTGAAGGTCATCTTCACCTGATTTAAAATACAAAATCCACACTTTTGCATCTATTACTTTGGGACAACCCTACAATGGTCCACACTCTGCTCCTCAGAGTCCTTTTACGAATAGACCTTCTTTCTCTTTTTCCACTTGCTCTAATAACAAGCAAAAGAAAAAAAGAAATAAAAGTTTGTAGAAAGCTAGAAATGATAGACCAAGAAATTGCAGAATCACCATTGCTGGATTTATTGCATTTACAACTTTTGGTACACGGACAAATTCCATACACAGCAAGAAGGGCCAGTAGACATCGTTATCCTTGCATTTGGACGTTTCTCATAGTGCTGGATCTGAGGTATGGCTAGCTGTTGAGGTTTGATCTAAGGTGCTCTTATTACACAAGATCAGCAGTTACAGGCTTAAAAGTAAATTTATTATTAACCCCAACATTCAGTATAGATGTAACTAGGGGCATACAGATGAGTATGGTCTTATATCAGGGAAGAAGTTTCTTCAACAGCATAACCTTTTAAACAATCTACTCCTTTTTCCCCAAATTACTTCTCAACTTAATCTAAATTTCTCACATAAATTAAGGTGTAATAAATTAGAAGAAAGATGAATTAGAGCTATAAATTCTGGAGGATTTTAGGCTCTTTGCTTATTCTCTAAACAGAGCATGCCTTCAAGGGCAACAAAGAATTTCAGTTCCTTTTTCCAGTTGAGGGAATCTGAAATCACACCTCACACTAGTTATATGAATTCCCTAAACACCTACTGATTACTCAGTCATTGGTCAGTGCAGGAAGATAAACCACAAATTCCTACCTCTGTATTAAATGTGCTCACAAGAAAACTATTTACCATTACATGGCTTCCTCAGACACTGAAGTAAAAATTGGTCTTTAAAAAATACCTAAACATTGTTGAGATAGATGGCAAATATCCTATAACCCAGCACATAGAAAGTTCCCCTTAAGCACAAAGTTACATTAGATGGTTAATTATTTCAGGATAAGAAAAGGAAACAATTTCTAACTTTTATCAAACACTTACCAGGCCTAAGAAAATTTCTTGTTTAGAACTACTCACTGAAAGTTAACTGACTCAAGAAGCAGTTCTGTTTTGTAGTTAAAAATACTAATGTCATCATTTCAAAAGCAAATATTTAAAATGTACACAGTTGTTTTTGTTCTTAAAGAAAAGTTTAACATTTTATATTTGGATATCAGCAGATATAAAAGAATTCTCAGGGATTTTAATACATATTCTGCTATAATATTCCATGTGTGCATGTATTCTAGGCTAATAGATGACAATGAAAAAGTCAAAATTTAAGCAGTACTGGTTCGTGATTTCATTGCTATGTGAAGAGGTGATGAAATTGAACTGTTGTGTATCATGCCATTTTGCCTGCATAATGTAATAATGGCTTTATGGAAAATAAGTTGAGAATTTCATTACTTGACCTAGATTTATGATGGAACTTGTAAATGTATTTGCTTTCCATAAATCTGACAGAGACTGACCACCATCCTTGTTAACACTTTGAGAGACATCCTCTTTTAGTGGCACCTAATTACAAAACAGCCAGTGCAATATGCTACAAAGATCAAAATTCAGCCTAGAAATAGTAATAACTACCAGATTTAACTCATACATTTCTACGGAAGTTTAAACCTAATTTCATCAGGACAGATTCAGATGGTTAACTAAACCATGTTTAATCATACATCTAATTACAATCCTGTACCCCTGAGCATAGATGAGGCCTTAGCATTTCAGGGACTTTGTTCTTATTCCCCGGGAGCCATTTTTCTGCCTCCTGCCTGACATCTATTTTGCACAGTCTCAGGTTCAGAAAACCATTTCTTATTATTTTGTGTTGGTTGAATTTGTCTAGCTGCCAGGTGCTCACCAAGCCACTCTATTATTCGCCCCTTCTCAACAGGACAGCAGAAGAAATACGACTAAATGCTCACAGGACAAGATAAGGACAGAAGATCACTTACCAGTTACTGTAGTGGGGAAAACAGACTGGACTTGGGAAAAAATGATTTAATTTATTGCCAATCAAGACAGGCTGTTGCAGTCAGTTCGTAACACTTTGACTCTGCTGCTTCTTCCTCATCATGCTTTTGCTCTGGTCTAACATGGTTTCTCAACCACAGGAGACAGTCCTTGACAAACTTCTCCAATTCAGTCCTTCCCACTGGGCTGCAGTTCTTCAGGAACTGCTCTGGCATAGATCCTTTCCACCGGGTCCTTCAGGAACAGACTGCTCCAGCATGCGTTCTCCATAGGGTCACAGGTCTGCCAGGAAACCTGCTCCTGTGTGGGCTTCTCTCCATGGGCCACAATTCCTTCTAGGAGTTCCAGCATGGGCTTTTCATGGGTCACAGCTTCATTTAAGGGACATTTACCTGCTCCAACATGGGGTCCTCTACAGGCCGCAGGTGGATATCTACTCCACAGGGAATCTCCAAGGGCTACAAGACAAAATGCATCACCATAGTCCTCTCCACAGGCAGCAGAACAATCTGCTCTGGCACCTAGACCACCTCTTTAGCCACCTTCTTCTCTCACCTTGGCATATGCAAAGTTGTTTCTCTCACATATTCTCACTTCTCTCTCACAGCTGCTGTTGCACTGCAGCTTCATCCCTTTGTTAAATATGTTGTCACAGAGGTCCTCCCATGGTTGCTGATGGGCTCAGATTTGCTCAGGGGCAGGTCTGCCTCGGAGCTGCCTGGATCTGACTCTGTCTAACATAGGGGCAGATCCTTCTGTATTCTCACAGATCATAGAATCATAGAATGGTCAGGATTGGAAAGGACCTTAAGATCATCTAGTTCTAACACCTCTGCCATGGGCAGGGAAGCCTCACACTAGACTATGTCGTCCAATGCTCTGTCCAACCTGTCCTTGAACACTGCCAAGGATGGAGCATTCACAACTTCCCTGGGAAACCCGTTCCAGTGCCCCACCACCCTCACAGTAAAGAATTTCTTCCTTATATCAAACCCAAACTTCCCCTGTTTAAGTCTGAACCCATTACCCCTTGTCCTCTCACTACAGTCCCTAATGAAGAGTCCCTCCCCAGCATCCCTATAGGCCCCCTTCAGGTATTGGAAGGCTGCTATGAGGTCTCCATGCAGCCTTCTCTTCTCCAGGCTGAACAGCCCCAACTTTCTCAGCCAGCTTTCTCCATATGGGAGGTGCTCCAGTCCCCTGATCATCCTCGTAGCTCTCCTCTGGACTTGTTCCAACAGTTCCATGTCCTTCTTATGTTGAGGACACCAGAACTGCACACAATATTCCAAGTGAGATCTCACAAGAGCAGAGTAGAGGGGCAGGATCACCTCCTTTAACCTGCTGGTCACTCTCCTTTTGATGCAGCCCAGGATACAGTTGGCTTTCTGGGCTGCCAGCGCACACTGCCAGCTCATGTTCATTTTTTCATCAACCAATACCCCCAAGTCCTTCTCCGCAGGGCTGCTCTGAATCTCTTCTCTGCCCAGCCTGTAGCTGTGCCTAGGATTGCCTCAACCCAGGATGCCACACCTGCAAGCCTCCCTGCTGTAGAATCCAATGAAACTGTTTCAAAACATCTACAATATGCAAATTTATAGATTATAACACCAGACAGTCCTATTTTTTCTTGCAGTCTGACTGTTGGTAAAAATGGTCATATAATTTCAGCTTTCGCTCTGAAAACTCACGTTCAGTTCCTGACATAAAGCTGATTTGTTTTCAACTCAAACTTTCCAGGTTTTTTATTATTCACTGTACTTAACCATATTGAACTATTCCTAGTGACTTTTGACAGCAGCCAAAGCTCTCAGATCCCTCTGCAAGCATCAGGAACACTTCCCATCTTGACTGATCTCAAGCTCTGCTGTAGCTGTCCTCCATTGTATGGAATATGATACATCTGACATAACTTTAGCTGGCTAGTCTAGTCCTGGACAGAAACAGAAGCTTTCAGGCAGGAGTTTATCTATCTTAGATGCCAGGGGCTTTAGATGCCTCTCCTTATCTTACATAGTAGTTTATGAGAATAGACTATGAGAATAAGAGGACTAACTTCTAAAGCTCTAAGTTTAAATCCACACTATGGACAGAAAAAGCATTGCCCTATTGGTAAGTGAACACTAGCAAATCAGTGGTTCATAAAACAAATTCTTTTAAATTTCCCAAGAAATATAATTTTACAAATGTATTTAAGTTCATATGTTAACATAGCAGATTTCATGTCAAGGTGCTATGGTGAAAACATAAATATTTTTAGTACATCAACAATCAGCTGTAACTAGCAAGTGGCAGTCCAATCTACTTGGACTATAAAAAGGCTATGCAGAATTGCAGCAGACACATACACCAGATGGCATGTGGACTATACAGGCACAGAACAGAGCCTCAGAACTGTCCAGAAATACTGCTGACTATAGAAAAACATGGGTATTTTGGTCAACACTTTTTACACTATAGAAGTTTCAATATAAACCAGTGGAACCACAGGTCTGTAAGGCCCTGAATCTCTATTATGTGTACCTTAGAAGTGTTAGACCTAACGTCAGCATAGGTCTACTCTGTGCTTGATCACTAAAACCCTTTAAGATTATTAGGCATAATTCCACAATTCATCTAATCTGTACTGGAGTTTAAAGTAAAGCCTGTTATGTTCAAAACATCCATCTTTTTCCAGGGCTTTGCACATTAGGATGACTAATTTTCAAGTTAGCACTTCCATCTAACATGCAGCATAAGTAAGAAAGTTGAAATATGAAAGTACACAGGTCATTTACAAAGGGTTTATACTGTAATATATTAAGTGGCAGGAAAAATAGAAACTTTCTGGCACTTCACCCTTATTATGATCACAGGCATTACAAAGATTTCCTTTTTTTTCTATTTTTACCCTTTAGGCTAAAGATTAAACACTAAAATCACCAAAACAATTTTGGTAACTAAATAAGCAGAAGTTACATGCTAAAGGGGTACCGGGTATTTAAATGTCTTGCAGATGAGACTATGCCCACAAATGTAACAGAAAACAATTCCCCCAGTTCTCTGAAGATTAGAATTGATTTAAAAAAAAAAAAAACAAAACAAACATAATTTCTGTTTCTTCTTTCAGATCATACATCTGCACACTGAGAGTAGTATTAGGTACCTCAAAACAGTCCCATTTTCCTTAGCGCTCATTTTCATTTCCCACCTTCATCCCCATGAATTAAACAGATAAAATAACTCATAAAAGCACAAAATACTCTGGAGTTGTACTGGTTCTAATGCTTTTAACAGCTGCTCCCTCACGCTTGCCACTTTGCTGTGCCAGCAAATATGCTAGGTGCTCCTGAAGCTGCTTGATGGGCTCTCTTTGCAGGGCTTGAACTCTTTCAGAATTGAATCAGTCACATATAGGACTCTCACAAGTTACTGATGAAAAAGGTAGGGTTCTCAAACAGAGTTTCCCCTTCCTTTCAAAAATACAACAGAAAACTGAGGACTCTTTTTTTAGCTGAAGCACCTTCATGAGAGGGCTGTAATGTTGGGTTAGTTCTCCAGCACTCACAGCGTGAAAAGGTGTTCTTGAAAGTTTTAGCAAAAAAAAAACAAAAGCAATCAGTGCAGAAATGTTCATGTTTCCGTTTTTCACAGTTTTTCCAGGATTTTTTATTTTATTTTATTTTGCATTTATCAAAAAAGAATTTTAATTAGCTTATTTTTCATGCAGGTGATCTTCAGTAAAAAAAAATTGATCATGACAATTTTGAAAATATCTTGTTTGGAAGTAAGTTAACACTGGAATTCCTCGGTCTATTTAAACTTGTCACCTTCAATTGTTCACAGTGACAGATTTCCTAATGCTCACTAGGCACTCACGCATTTTATGTTTGTTGGAGTGTGCATCTTGTAATGTTCATAGCTTCACCAATTCAATCATTCCTCTTTTTTGCTACTGATTTGGAAAGACTTCACAGTATGGGGGAGAATGGAGGGAGTGAATAGGTGACGCTGATTTCATCCAAGCATTCTTTCAGGATTCATAAATATACAAAAAGCTTAATCTCACCGTTTTCCTGAAAGTGATTTAATTTCATCATTCCCTTGTCTTTTATCAGATTTCCTTTTATTATTACAGAGCACTGTGTCTTAAAAATGAATAAAAAGTATACAACAGCCTCTAAGCTCTAGATAAGCAATTGTTCAAGCTGTTCAACTTTGTCTAAGTAGTTCCATACCCATTTTTTGCAGCGACTTCAAAGGCAAGGACATTATCAGCCTTTGCCCCTGCCCCTTCAGTGAACATATACTCCTTCCCATCAAGTGAAACAATTTCATCCAGTAAATACATGAGTTTCAAAACAGCGTGAGAAATAAGACACCACCGGCAGTGACTTGTTCAGATTTCTTGTCCAGTGTTTTTCAGTCTTTTTCAATTTGCTTACCTGCGTAAATTTCCCAGAAGATATGTGGACCCCTTCAGAAATTTTACATGTCTATACAGATCTACAGCATATCTGGACTTGCCTCTTTATTTGCTGTTTTGCAAACCACAGGGGTCTACAGAGCAAAGGCTGAAAATCGCTGTTCTGGTCTAAATCAGGCATAGCTGATATGCAAACATGCATTTCCCCATTTACACAGCAGTGTCTTCCTCATCAAATGTTCACAGAAGAGATTGCGCATGAGGACAAGATTGTGAATCAAATACTCAAAGGGCAGGGAGGAAAATGTGGCTTATGCAGCAGCCATGGAAGAAGCAAAACGTCCTTACAGTTTCATTTTCCTAAGAAACAACCAAATGTTGTAAGTTCCTATGATTCAAAATGGGAAAATATTTATATCTTTATAACAAATTGATAGAAACCTGTCAGATCTTTTTATAATCTTGTCACATAATTTGATCTGATGAGTGCTTAGAAATTCAGAGATCTCCAAACACAAGAAATGCGTGGACCAGACTGCAGTAACAGTGTAACTTAAACTATTACTGGAATTGCCTTGGACTCTCTTCCAGTTTTAATTATTTACTTATAGAATTTGGTTTGGAGGAAAAAGAAAGACAAATACAGATTAGGAACTGCATCTAAAAGTAATAGTGACTTCCAAAACAATGCAACTAAATAAAGACATCCAAGCCTCGCCATGACGTTTTATCAATGCAGTGTTCAGGTTTTGACTTTAAACTCAAACAAATGGAGGCTTTTTCACTTAAGATGTTTATACTTACCATTCTTTCAGCTGAAAACACCCATTATGATCTATCTTTTTTATTTACACTACCACACAAACATGTAGACATATGGGCCATATCCTCGAATGGAGATAGGAGGAAAACGTTTTGACTTTATTAGCAGGAATCCTAAAGGAGACTGTGGTAACAGCTGTTGGTGTATTACCTGTTCTGAGGGCTTTCTGTAAAATCTTTGCTTTTCACCATTGCACATGGAGGTCCTTTCAGAATTCAGGTGAAATAAAAGGTTATGGAGCTGTTGAAGATGCACTCAGAATCGTGGAAGGCATTTATCTAAGTGACTTGTATGACAGTAAATTTCTTTCATGCACACGAACTCCACTAACACACCCCCTACCTAACTGCACAAAACTCAGTAGAAATAAATCTAATCAAACACTCATATACCTCAAAATCCCAAACATACTCAGTACCAGAACAATAAGAACAATCAACAAAAGGGTAACAAATAATGCTGCCGTATGTACCATAGAAAGTCAAATGATCATAATGAAATACCTGTATCATGCAAAAGGCAGTGTTAATATACATAATAAATTAACAGTTAAAAAATTAAAATTCAGAAATTATGTTCTCTTGTTTAAGAAGGTTTAACTGAAATACATCTTAAATAAAACTACGGTGTTTTAAAAAGTAAGCTTGTTATTTACAGATAGCTCAAACAATACATTTTCTTCCCTATATGCTTTTAGTGCATCATTAGGAGAGTTAAATGTAAAACAACCTTTAAGGGAGCAGGACTTAGCCAAGGAGTTAATGAAAAAGAGCCAAGTACCTAGCAATCAGGAGAGCAGTAAAAAGGAAAGATTCATTAGGGATCTTACCTAATAAAGATGAAAAAGACCTTGGAGTACCTTGAATAGCTGTTATTTGAAGCTTTCAAGGACAGGTTAGTAAGTGTCAGCATTTGTCAATAACGACTGATGCACAAATGATTCTGCTTTCTATATGAAGTTTGCATTAGGTTTCTCCCACGGCCCTTTCCAGACCTCTTTTTCTAAGAATCCATGGAGTTGGATTGGAAATTAAAGAGTCTTCATGTCATAACAAATGCTGAACAATGCTGCTTTTTTTGTGTCTGTTGCTCCATTGAACAAGGTATTAGAGCATTTGAGAGCCTGATTTCTCACCTACACCCAAGCTGGCCTCAAGAGAAAAGAATGTTGGGAAACCAAGTTGTGGTTCTGTGATTCCACACCACCACCAATGAACAAGATAGGACTGGATTGAGTTTCCAGATTCAGGTTATGTATTGACTTTGCGACAGTGTACAAAGGTAGAGTGACAGGTCATAAAGTCCCTCCTCTACGGTGGCCCTTGGACAAGATAGTGCCCCTGCACTCGCTGCTCCTGGTAGGAGGGAAAGAGGTAGGAGAAGAAACGAGCTATGCTACCCTCTATTTGGATCTTTTATATGAATAAATATAAACTCTTTCTATTTCCTTATGTTTATTTTAATTTATATTTACTTTAGAAGTACTCCCCCATTTCCAACCCCATTTTCCCCAGGCATTTGAATATTTATGAATCGATATAAATAAGAATATATGGAGACTGAGAATTCCTTTATACAAAAGCAGTGGTAGGATTGACAGAATATTTGTACCTTTCAGTGACTGATGCTGAGAATTGCAAATATCATTTTCCCAGAGGGAACATGTGACTCCTGAAAAACCTGCTAGTTATATACTTCACATTTGAGGAAAAAAATACTAAACAAATAAAGAAATAAAACCAAGATGCAGGGAGGAAAGCACTAGGTAGTTTGTGAGGCTGCAGTTAGTATTTGCCCTTTCTCAAGCACTTTTCCTGCTGCCATTTGAGAAGCAGAGACTGCACTGCCTAACAAGTCACAGTGTACACAGTTACAACGATCACCATCAGTGTCAGGTTTTTTAAGATGACAGCCTCACACATCCTTTCATGTCATCCTTGTTAGTAATAATCCAGCAATACAGCACTGCGTGGTACAGTTATGTGTGTGGCAACAAAACTATGATTTTATTTCTTTTTTCCTTTGTGTTGCACCTTTCAATATCTACAACTTCCCTGCAACTACCTTCCAGTTCTCTACAGTGCTTATCTAAGCACCATGTAAAGAGTTCAGCTGCCATTTCATTTTCAGAGTTACTGCTGCCAGAAATTAAAGATCACAAATCGTGCTCACTCTTGAGCTGCTAATTTAGTGCTGGTACAATGACAATGACAAGGTAGGTTCCCCTGTAGTTAGGACTAGGGAATTTTTGCCCTGTGCTATAAATCCTCTGTTCTTTTCCAGGGAGGGCCACGGCTGAAGCTTTTGCTTATAACAGTGCTGAAAATTTGGCAGATTTGTTCATGCAGATGCAGCCACAGAGACCTTGCTTTTGTGTTTCATTACCACTATTTTCCTTAATTCAAAAATGAGTCATTCTAGACTGAACGTAAATGTTTTATTCTTTGACTATGGAAACAACGAGATGACAAACCAGGACTAATCACATTTTCAGTAACAAGAGCTGAATAGGTTTATTCAGCATGCATGCATTTTAAAAGACAGTTTCGTAACTGCATTTTACTAGAGGGCAGTAAAACCTTCTGCTTCACTGAGCAGATCCTGTGTCCAAATCTTCATTTACATCCCTGTGTGGGCTGTAACACTGCAAACTTGGATTTGAGTGCACTTTCCTCCCACTTTCATCTTCTCCCAGCCATTAAAGTTTATCTGAAGAATAGATAGATCTACATTAAGCTAGAAACAGTACTGCTGCTTTTGGGCATTTTCTGTTTTGTTGCACTCTTAATTAATCTATGTAGGTGAATGCATTTATTTTTTTTTCTATTACTTTTCATGGATTGTTTGCAGATTTTTGTTGCTGCTGGTTTTGTTCTAAGGATCTTTGTGCTGTAAAAGACCATTTTATGAAATGCACTTTATCTCTGAAAGCAAAAATATCTGTGAGCCTGTTTTATATATAATACATTCAGGAAAGGCATCAGTTCTCTTTTCCTGCACCACAGGATGTAGTTAAGAACTAAGGGAGTCCCTTTTTACAAAGGTAGATTACTGCCATTTTCATCCTGCTTCTAAAATGTTGAGCAGTTTTAATCAAATACAGATCTTCTGATTAAGCGACTTGTAATATTCTCCCCACATAGAATCATAGAATAGTTCGTGTTGAAAGGGATCTTCAAAGACATTCTCAGTTATGCATGATGATTTTCCATTGTTAAGATGTTTTTCTCATTATGCAACAGCCAATGCTGCATTTGCAGTGTAACTATATTCATTAGCAGAAAAAAAAAAAAAAAAAAAAACCCACAGTTGTATTAGCGAGAAAGATATATTTTGGAAGCATTTGGTTACTTAGCAACAGCTTCAGGTATTAAAACTTCTTTCACTAACACTCAGAATAAAGGATGCTGCTTACTACAGTACATTAGATCAGCATACTTTGCGTAAAGGATTTTAACAGTCAAGAGATGTGACTGTGTTTAAGATTCTTTTTTCCAGTCACTAGCTCATTGTCAGCAGCAGCTACAGAGCAGCTTTATGTGCATTCAGAGACAGCCAGGAAATTAGTTCTGCATGGCTGACTCAGCTCTGTAGGAATGAGAACAACTCTCACCCATTTCCTTAAACAATTGTTTATTTCTTGGTGTGATAACAATGTTAAATATCACAATTCTGGAGGAAAAAACTCAGAGACTTCGTTTGCATTCAAGGTAAAAAAGTAATAGCACTAGCAAAGTGAATTCCTAGCTCATTTCTGGCATCACAAGGGCTAGGCTTTTTTTTAAAAAATTATTATTGAAAGTTCAGAATCATTCCTGATAGCTTGTTTAGTGCTTTCTTTGATGCTAAGTGGAACTGAGAAGCAAAATGTCAGCAAATCGAAATCAAGTGAAATTAATGGAGCATTTTTAAAGTGAGAAATCTTAAATGAAATAAAATCCTTGACTGAAAAAGAAGGTTTATTTATTTTTATGGCAGGAAAACAAGTCAGAGCCTTTTAAGGCCTGTACCGACTGAGAATTAAGATGATTCATGGCAAAAGCAAAGACTTACAGGTCAGAAGAGAGACACTCAATAGATTCTTTTGGGGTTACTTTTTGCTCAAGATGCTTGGGATTCCCCAATGCTGGCATTTAGCCACCTGCCCCAAGGTAAGCACTGAAATACCTAGGCAGAGTTTGGCACCTTTGAACATGTCCTGGGAAGGCAGTTTGCTGCCTTCCAAATGCAACGCGAAATAACATGGTCTCTAAGAAAACACTGAGAACAGGGTGCCTCCAGTACCTCACTTCTCTACCCAAATGAATTATGAAGACACACGCAGCATTCAGCATTTGTAACATTGAAACCTCCCCTAAAAATATATTTATATCCTTGATCCGCACTGTCAGGGCTCACTCATTTCTTTCAAAACACATCCAGAAGAAACCTTCTGTTTTCCACTATCAGGATAGTGATTACAGTAACCATTCAGGAAGGAGCAAAGGTGCAACTCTCAAGTCTGGGAAATCTTAAAAGAAAAAATATGATGCATGCAAAGCTTATGAAATTCCAGAACTAAGAAGCAACTGAGTGGTTTCTCAGCAACACTGCTTTTGATTTAGGTAATGCACTTTCTATAAGGCCTGCTGAAATTGCCTGAACCCTTTCATTCTGCTTCCTTACCAGCTATGAAGCTAAACTGAAAACATGGTCTGTTAGTGTTTAGTATTTCTCTGTTTAAACAGAGAGTTCTTTCTCTTCTGAGCTTCCATAATGTGTTAGTGAATAGTGCTGAAGGATTCTTAAAAGCATTATGTTTTTTAGTAAAGCTCACCATTACTAATATAGTTTGGCTTCAGACACATGCAGAAAATTTTTCAGTATGTTTCTTAGTTAAAGCAAGAAGTGTGCTCTTATTTATGGATTTATCTATTAAGTTGGGTACATTTGTTTCCTGTAGCAATGTGCACTGCTTTTTATTAGAGAATGAAAGAATGTTGCTTGCGGTTGTGATAATTCTGCATTTCCTTTGATGTCTGATAAGAGGGTTTTTTTTCTTATTAACATCTGGGACAGCAAAACAATTTTGTGCTGTCAGTAAAATAGTGACAAGGTTTGGCTTACAGTTTCCTTTTTTCTACCCTCTTTCAAAAAACTAAAAGCAAAATAAAATAAATCTCTGATCCATAAATACAAATTTCATGACAAATAGAGGATATTCCATACTGGTTGTATGCAGGGAAGAAAGATAATGAAGCTTTAGTTTGTTTTTTTTAAGACAGTTTACTAGTATGAGTAGCTGAGTAACTTCAGTTTTCAACCTCAAATGGGTCAGGAAGGAATTTTCAAGTGATAGAATAAGAGTGATATGTGAAGGATAACGAAATGTTTTAGTGCAAAAAAGATGTGTTATGTGACAGGAGTGAAGCTATCAATTTGAAATTTATACCACTCTGTCCAGTCCACAATGTCTCCTCTGAAATGTGTGTGTAATGTGCCTTCTTTCAGCAAGGAAGGCATGTCATGACAACCAATGTGACCACCATCACAGTTATTGCAGGTAAATGTACCTATCCAGCAAAATGTCAATAAAAAGCCAGATGGCGAAATAAAAACTTTGTCAGATCATCATACTAAACCTGCATGCCATGCATGGTTCACTAAGATCATGCATGCTATATAATTCCCCTGACAGTGACACAACCTTTAGAAAATTTAAAACAAACAGGGAAAAAAATACACTTGATTGTAGACATAGTAATTTCCTCAAATTCCTTATTGCAGTTTTGAAGAGAAATACAAGAATGTTTAAGTTTTATCACAAATTAGTAAGATACTACATTTGAATAAATGAAATTCTTAACTAAGTATCCCAATGTAATAAGAAATTAATAAAACGAATCAGCAATGTGCTCTGAAGGAAGGAAGGTCAACAGCACCTTGAGCTGCATTAGGAAGAACATTGCCAGCAGGTTGAGGAAAGTCATCCTCTGCTCAGCACCAGCATGTCACATCTGGAGTACTGGGTCCAATTCTGGATCCCCCAGTAAAACAGAGATATGGACATAATAGAGCTAATCTAGTGAAGGGCCATGGAGATGATAAAGGACTGAATCATAGAATTGTAGAATCATAGAATAGTTAGGATTGGAAAGGACCTTAAGATCATCTAGTTCCAACACCCCGGCCATAGGCAGGGACACCTCCCACTAAACCATGTCACCCAAGGCTCTATCCAACCTGGCCTTGAACACTGCCAGGGATGGAGCATTCACAGCTTTAAAATGGGAAACCCATTCCAGTGCCTCACCACCCTTACAGTAAAGAACTTCTTCCTTATATCCAATCTAAACTTCCTCTAAGTTTGAACCTGTTACCCCTTGTCCTATCACTACAGTCCCTAATGAAGAGTTCTTTCCCAGCATCTTTATAGTCCCCCTTCAGATACTGGAGGGCTGCTATAAGGTCTCTACACAGCCTTCTCTTCTCCAGGATCACCTGATGTGTGAGGAGAAGCTAAAAGCTCTGGGACTGTTCAGCCTGGAGAAGAGAAGGCTCAGGAAGGATTTCTTCAATGCTTATAAATAATTGATGAGAAGGAGTGAAGGTGAGAAACAAACTCTCCTCTGTGTTTCCCAGTGACTGGACAAGGGGCACTGGGCACGCTGGGCATGAATTGAAATACAAGAAATTTCGTTGAAACTTTTTTTTTCTTTTCCTCTCTTTGAGAAGGAATTCTGGGATAGGTTTCCCAGAGGGGCTGTGAAGTCTCCATCCTTGGAGCTTTTCAGAACACAACTGGACACCCTGCTGCAGCCAGCCCTGGCTGTCAGTGGAGTGGGTAGACTAAGTGATCTCTAGAGATGCTGCTCAGCCCATTGCAGATAGACCTTTTAGTCAGGCCTGTAGAAACAGGGAAAGGGGAAATGGTTTTAAACTAAGAGCTGGTAGATTTAGCTAGATATAAGAAATAGGTTTTTCATGATGAGGGTGGTGGAACAGGTTGCCCAGAGAGGTTATAGATGCCTCATCCTTGGAAACATTCAAGGTCAGGTTGGATGTGGTTCTGAGCAACCTAATCTAGTTTAAGATGTCTCTGCTCACTGCAGGGAGGTTGGACGAAATGACTTTTAAAGGTCTCTTCCAACCCAAACCATTCTATGGTTCTATGTCTCTGTGAAAATGGAGCCTCAGCTTAGGGTTGTATTTAGAACTCATCAATCAGTCTAAAAGTTAATAACTGATATAAGAATACATGCAAATCATATACTACATGACTGATTTCTATGAAGTACTAATTGTACTAACCTAAGGAGTCATTCTCTGATACAGGAATTAGACCTTGAAAATCTGCAATTTATTAGCTGTCTGATATTTAAACCTTCGTCTTCATTCTTTAATTTAGATGCAGAATGATCATACTTATTAGTTTCACATAGTTCTGAGCTGGTGTTGCACATGCCCTTTTACAATTCAGGGTGATCTGAGGTTGCGTTTGTATGCCATTACATGGAAGTATAGCCATTCATAGTTTTAAAAGTGTTATAAAAAAACGAGCACTTATTTTGCAGTGTGCAGGGGGTCAAGCTACCACTTCCTATTCAGATCTAAGAAATTCTCTAAAGGCATACAGAATCAAACCACAGAGGCCAGTATCTCCTTAGCATGCTTCATCTACAGGGCGTGAGCAAGAAGAGCCTTTCAGAGAGCAAGAAGAAACTCAAACAGCTGTATAATGTAACAAAATTCCACATTTATATATGCATCTGGCTGTGCAGTAAAGGGTTATATAGGGGAGAGGCCTGAATCAAAGCCTCAGACCAGACTGTGGTTCAATATGTAGGTATAGGAGCCCAGTCATTCACAGTAGTGTGACAATTTATGGGGAGATGAGTAAAACTCAGGCCACATATTTCTAGGGGATGCAGCAGTATAAATGATATAAAATGGTCTAACACCCACGCTTACTAGCTGTCACAAGAGCAACTTCTGTGGAAATAGTTAATCAAACAACAGCAGCAGACCAAATGAGAGGGGGTTGGCTTTGTGGGAACTTAAAGTGTGGTCTAGATGGGAAGCTGAATGAATTCAATCCCAGGAAAAAACAAGCAACTTGCCTACACCACAGACAATGGCAGATAATGATCCAGAAATGGTTTTTAAACATAAAAATCTTGAGATTGCAAGAGCCTTCTCTAGGCGGTTTAGTCTGCGTGCAGGATCAACAGCAAAGTTAGATCAGGTTGTTCAGGGCCATGTCCAGTTAAGTTTTGAGTATCTCCAAGGCTGGAGTTCTCATAGCCTCTCTGGGCAGCCTGCTCTAGTGCTTAATCACTCTCCCTGTGATTTTTTATGTTTTTTTTTTTTTAATTTATGTATCCATGTGGAAGGTGTCTTGCTGCAATTTGTGTGTATTGCCTCTTGTTCTTTCACTGGGCTGACAGAAGTCTGGTTCTGTCTTTTTCATAAACCCCTTTAACTTTAAGCAGACTGAAGTTAGATTTCCTTGATCTTCACTTCTCCAACTTGAATAACTCCTATTCCGCCATCTTCACCTCCTGCATCATATGATCAAGCCCCTAATCATCTCGGTAGTTAATTGTCAGACTTTCTGAAGCTTGTCAATCTCTGTTGTACAGGAAAAGGTGATGCTGGGTAATATGTATGTAATATGTATGACCTCAAAATATCAAAGAGAAAGGAACAACTGACTTGCTGACTACACTGCTACTAACATAGTATGCAGTTAGCTTTCATTGCTGCAAGAGGATTTTGTCTACCAGGGCTGCACAATCCTTTTCTGCAGTGCATCTTCCTAGCTGGTAGGCTGTAATGTTCCATGACTTTATTTCATCTCACGTGAAAGGACATTTTATTTATCTTTGACGAATTCTTGAGTTTCTGTTGGTGTCATTCTCGAGCTTGTCAAGGTCTTTCTGAATGGCAGCCCTGCCATCCAGTGTTTCAAGCAGTTGTCCCAGTCTGAGATCTTACATTGACTTACTGAAGAAATATTCTGTCCCCTAACTAGGCTGTTTGGTAAGATGTTAAATAGCATCAACTTCAGTATCACCCAAGGAACATGGCTCACAACTGGTTGCCAGTTAGTTTTTGAACCATTAATTGTCCATCTATTTTTTTTCCTGTTTGTAGCTTACCCACCCAGTCCATATCTCCCCAACTTGGATATAAAGATATGACAGGAGACAATGTCAAAAGTTTTGACGCTGCGAAAGTAAATGTTCTTCACTGCTCTCCCTAGTGCCATCCATCTTCTCAGAGAAGGCATAGCTATTGGTATGCCAGAGCTTGCCCTTATTAGACTTATAACCATGCTAAATGCAAAGTCCTCCACCTGGGTAGGAGCAATGCCAGGCACAGCTACAGGTTGGGAGGGGAGGAGATTGAGAGCAGCCCTGCGGAGAAGGACTTGGGGGTGTGGGTTGATGAAAAAATGAACATGAGCCGGCAGTGTGCGCTTGCAGCCCAGAAAGCCAACCGTATCCTGGGCTGCATCAAAAGGAGCGTGACCAGCAGGTCGAGGGAGGTGATCCTGCCCCTTTACTCTGCTCTTGTGAGACCTCACTTGGAGTATTGTGTGCAGTTCTGGTGTCCTCAACATAAAAAGGACATGGAACTGTTGGAACAAGTGCAGAGGAGGGCCACGAGGATGATCAGGGGACTGGAGCACCTCTCGTATGAAGATAGGCTGAGAAAATTGGGGCTGTTCAGTGTGGAGAAGAGAAGGCTGCGTGGAGACCTCATAGCAGCCTTCCAATACCTGCAGGGGGCCTATAGGGATGCTGGGGAGGGACTCTTCGTTAGGGACTGTGGTGAGAGGACAAGGGGCAATGGGTTTAAACTTAGACAGGGGAAGTTTAGATTGGATATGAGGAAGAAATTCTTTACTGTGAGGGTGGTGGGGCCCTGGAATGGGTTGCCCAGGGAGGTTGTGAATGCTTCATCCCTGGCGGTGTTCAAGGTGGGGCTGGACATAGCCTTGGATGGCATGGTTTAGTGGGAGGTGTCCCTGCCCATGGCAGGGGGGTTGGAACTCGATGATCTTGAGGTCCTTTCCAACCCTTACTATTCTATGATTCTATGATTCTATGACTTATGCGAGTAGTTCCAAATCACCTTCTCGGCCTTGATGTGTCTTGAACTAGATTCTAGGAGGATTTCCTCCATAATCTTACAGGGACTGAAGAGAGGCTTACTGCCCTGTTGTTCCCTACACCCTCCTTTTTTGTTCTTTGGAAGATGTCTTTTTGCTATTGAGCAGGAAAAACCTACTAGTCTCCATGACCTTTCAAAAGAGGAAGAACTCAGAATTACACTGTCCAGCTCCTTCCGCACCTTCAGAGGCATCCCATTTGGTTGCATGGACTTGTGCATATTAACTGGCTTAAACAGCACGTAACTCATCTTTGCTATGGATAGTACCTCTCTTCCTCATGCTTCAGCTACAGAAGATCACAGAGATTTAGGAGGTCTGAGGCTGGTCTTTAACAGAAAAGATGAAGCAAAGAAGGTAGACAGTATTTCAATCTTTTCTGTGTCTTTTGTCAGTAACTGACCATCCCATCCAGCAGGCCAAAATTTTTTTTTGGCCTGCCTTTTGCTTCTGATGTCTTTTTACTCGTCCTCCTTATTCTCCTTCCGATCTTATTCTCCTTCCTATCTGTCTCCATTTTCAGGTCCATCTGAATTTTCATCCTTCTAATTCCATTTCATCATTTCAGAGCATGATTTTGTATCCCTTCCTGCCATCCCATCTGTACTCCATTTTCCATACATACTTCCACTTCCTGCATGTATAGGCAAGTATATCCTGTGGGAGATGATCACCTTCTTTCAGACTAGCCTTAGGATAACAGGATCTCAGATTATAGATCTTCTTTATAGTAGTCATGAGAAGTATGATGTCTTATTTATGTCTTTATTTGTGAGTCTAGGTTGGTTATTTTAGCAGTAAGTCTCTAAAGAACTTCTGAACAAATGGAGCAGAACACATAATTCTCTCTCAAAGCACATTAAAATCTAGGCTGAAGGATCAAACTTTACCTGCAGCCACTGTAAAATTAAAAGAACAATCAGATCTTTCCTCTGGCAATTCTGACATAGTATCCTTTTTAACTCTGTAACAGATGTGCTTTAAACATATAATGAAAGAAAAGAAACAAAATTTCCCAGGTAAAGTTTCAATTTCCTACATCCTTGCTGGAAAACAGCTGGAATTCAGATAATGTACACTTCTCTAGTTTCCTATACATTCTCATTATGATTAATGACCTACTCACTGCAATTTTAAACTTTATCTATACTTTGTACATATCTGTCCATTTCTTCATTTTTTCAGCATTTCCTAAAATATTTTTATCTTCTTTACTTGCAAATAAGTCCTTATCTGGTCATAGAAAGACCACTTCTCAAAAGCAGTCCTGTCTAGTTCCATTGCAATAAAAAATATCTAGGTTAAAGAAATTATGATATTTCAAAACAACTAAATTGAAGCTTATATGCACTGAACTTAATTTAAATAACCTTTTTTCTTCACATCATTAATTTCACCTTGATGTTGTCATCAGACAGCGATGATTCAAAGGGTATGAAACATAATCATGAGATGCATACTGAAATAGATATGCTGGCCCACACAGAAGGCAGAGCAACTTTCTGGTTCACGGCATTTCCTACTTATAGATTTCTGAACAAGCATAACTATTTGATTCTATGGAACAAAGTTTTTCTGATTCTCTTCCAGCTCCTTTGAGACAATTTATAGCTTCAGAGTGTACTGAATGGAAAATTCAGTGAACTGTCCAAATCCATAATTGAAACTGCATAACCACAGCATTTTGTACAGGGTCATGACAGTGGTGAGATATTTTACCGCTTGGATTTTAAGTGCTTCATTGGCTTAGATTTTGTAGAATGCAAATGTAGAAGAAAAAAATAGCAAAAAGAGTTAAAATTACTGCAACAAGAAGTTCAAGATTTTGACAGTGATCCAGAGGTGGCAAATTAGATCAACATATAAGCAAAATTAAGAAGCTTTGAAATTCAATATCAGAAAGCTGATCGGGGATCAATATAGAGGTCAAGATCAAGAAAAGTCTTAATGGGATTAATCTCATACCCAGAATGACTTCATCCCGAAGGACCAAATAGGAATGTTAGATGCAGTCAAACCATGAAAATGAATGAGGTACATTCTTGTAAAAATGGAAGAAGAGACTAATTAGAATTGAGTGTAATGATGTTTGATTTCTATACACACTGGCTGTTCTCCATCATAAAACAACCAACACTGAAATAAACAAATGAAGGTGTTTCACAGTTTGAAGCATTGTGGGATACTGCAGATGAGAAAAACTGTAAAGTTGTCCTTAAATTTAAAAATAATAATAAAAATAGCAGTATAAAATCAAAATTCAAAGTAGGAAATTAAATATTGTCATCTTTTAAAAATAAGCAAAAAAAGAGCAGCTTTAAATTGGAAATTTTAAAATAAATCAAGCATTCTAAATATGTGTCCAGCAAAATAAAAAATACTCGTTTTATGAAAGCTCAAGCGGCCACATTCAAAATAGCCGGGAAGACCATCCGAGAGCATATACAAAGACAAGAAATGGCATTATCTCTCATGATACTATAAACTTGCTTGAAAAGGGTAGTTTAGCAATGGCACAATCTCATCTTAAAGATTATGAAGATAAAAATATGTTTGTTCATATTTGAATTAAGGAATTTGAATTAAGCTGATAGATAACTCCATATATAATTGCTATAAGCCAAAGAAAAAGTGGGTAGAGACAGACCTATTGAGTGCAGAACCTTTGACTGTTATTCAAAAGGGAATCAGGAATTTGCTAAAAAAGATTCAGAGGCCAAATGTCTGGGGAAGTGTCTGAAAGATCAGACAGAAGGAGGAAATGGTTTAATAAAAGGAAAGTTGAGTTAAAAAAGAGGAAGCTCATTAAGTGGGAGACTCAGAAATCAAGTCAATGAACTAAGGTGAAATACCAGGAGTGAGGAGAAGAAAAACATGGACTGTGAGATACTGATGAAGTCTTGTTGTATCAACTTACTGCCAGCTGATCATATTAACCATATACATCCAGCACAGTTTTCAGTTATTTTGCTCACATACCAAAATTGCATTTCTAAGATAACATTGATGTATTCTACAGGAGTATTAAGCTTAAATTAAATGTATTCCCTTGGAAAAATAATTAAACTTCTTATTCCTTTTAGAGCATATCATAGTGCATTTTAATTTTGAAAGAAAAAAGGATGATACCAAATTACACTAATAACCAAATTAATACTAATAATTTCAAAAATGAAAAAGATGAAAGTTCATTGATTGTGTAGCACAAGGTTTCATTTCACTGAAGAATTTCCAGTTTGGCCTTCAAGGGATTTAGGGTATTTATGTTTAAATGAATTTCAAAAAAAAAAAAAAAAAAAAAAAAATCCTGAAGCATCACAATGTGTATATACATAATGCCACAGTGAACTTCATCCTTAGCCTCCACTTCCTCTGCCACCCTGACTGCATACAGTACTTTGCTTGTACGGTTTCTAAAAGGAAGCATTCAATTCATTTTTCCTGGAACAGTTAGTGCTCACTCACACCCAGGTAGTATTCCTCAACCTGAACTCCCAGATATGTGTACCTGGAGTCACCAAGATCATGTGTGAACACCTACGATGGGGGATGGGTTCATCTTGGATGGTGGCAGACCTCTACCAGCCTATCAATCACTCCCCCTCCTCAGCGGGGGGGGGGGGGGGGGGGGGGGGCGGGAAATAAGATTAGAAGCTCATGGGTTGAGATAAGGATGGATTGTCTGATAAGGGAGATCCTTTACCAATTACCATCACAGCATCACAGGCAAAACAGAGAAAACCTAAAGCATCTTCCCCTCACCCCCAACCCCTTCTCCAAGTTCATGTTCACAGGGCTGTTTCTCAGTTTCCTTTTTATTAACTCACTCCTCTCTGTTGTGCAGTGTTTTGCTTTCTTAAATACTTTTTCCCCAAGGCATCACCACCTCAGCTGTAGGATATCTCAGTGGTATATTCTACGCCCAGATCTTTAAGAAGAATTAATTCATGTTTATGATAAGAACATGTCATGAATTCTCATATGCAAACCGGAATGTTTAAATAATGAACCAAGCACAGATGGGCAAGACTGCATTGTCAGAACCACTGTATGTGGTCAGTCATGCTAGAGGGGCACTTATTTGGCACCCACTCCTACCAACTTCCTTGAGATACCTTATGCCTGAAGATTTCAAATGCTGCTCCCTAAACCACACTGCCTGAAGAACTTGCCAAGCTAAGCAAAATTCTGCTGTACCCTGTGTCGTAAGACAACATCTTCTAATAGTTGCTTTACTCATTTCAGCAACCCAAATGATGGCTGCATTTTCATTACAAGGTAGACAGACAAAAAGTCTTCTTTAAAGAAAAATCACGCTTCCTTCCATATATCCAGCAATTGTAATACTTCCTTTAATATCTCACACAGTTGAGTTCAGAGTAGAAGCACATGCAGACTGGACATAAAGGTTTTACGTGGAGACAGTTAAGAGGAACCAAAGAATAAAACAAAGGTTAGAGCTGAGAATAAGCTTTTATGGGACTTAGGCTGAGCATGACATCACTGTAGCAATAGTGAGGAGACTGACAGATATACTGCAGTAGCTGAGAGAGAAAATTAGCTTCCTCAGGATCTAATTTGAGTATACTTGTTTGTTTTACCACAGCTATGTTATAAATACATTCTGAAGAGTGCCAATCACTTGTAAAGCAATCTCAGAATTGCATGCTTTCAATTACAAAACAGTGTCCTGTTGTGAAACCTGAAAGACTTTTTCTTAAGCCATTTAAAACTGGACTATGTAAATACCTAGACAGTACTTTGTAGAGAGAATCATACCCTGAGAAGAGCATTATCTTAATGACACAATAGGTGTTTCCATTTTCTAATTTGTATGACAGAATCGTCTCATAGTGTACATAACTAGAGGGATGTAACAAATACATGCATTTTACTTTCTATATTTAGTAACAGCCTCTCAGCAACCTGGAAACACTCATTTCCTCATTCTTCTGTGCTTCTGAAATGTTTTTTTCACCATATTTCAAAGGCTGTATTTACAAATGAATTATCTAGATCTAATCTACATTATTCCAGTGAGAAATTAATTCCTCTTTTACTAATAGTAGCATTCAAATATTTATAGAGCTGCTATTCTTTAACCAGTGATCATAATTCCTCAGTTTCTGTAGTAAAGACAGAGAAACATATGCCCAAGGTTCAGGCAATACAGATAGCCAGGCTAAGGCTAGTTACGAGCAATTTGCTTCCTCTTCTTGCACAGCAGCACTGCTAGCAGTTTCATCAGACTTCTATATTTTTCTAATCGTACAATAGCCACTGCTGGAGGACAGTTCACTGCTTTTACAATTGGTGAGTAGTGCTGCATGATAGGAGTAGGTTGGCAGAGCTAAACAGTTGGGGTTGAGGACTTGATGTTGATACTGTACATGTTTCAGAGATTGTAATGCTAAAAATAGTTTGATCCCATGAACCAGACACTTCTAAGCAGCCAGGGTGCCTGAGGTAGGCAGGCCAGGAGCACACAGGTTAATTTCATCCAAAGGGAATTTCATACGTGTGCAAGGTGACTGCTCCATGATACCAGCAAGTGTAGTACAGGAGCTCACTGGGAGATTCACCTCAAAAGTACTTCTCTGAACTTAACTAAAACCCTAATGTGAACATGTCCTGTCAGAGATTCCTCACACAGTTTCAGGCCTTTTTTTTTGTTTCTATGTGACAATATCATATGGTCACTGGTAAAGTTTGCATTTAGTTTCTTGGAAACATAGCTATAGCTAGGGAATAACAAGATCCGTAATATAAAACAGCATACAACATTACCTTGTTAGAAGGGCATGACAGTGTGATGTTTATACTATGAAAAAAACAGTAAAAAAAGACAGTATTAGATGAGGTCAGGCCCATGCATATGCAGGCTTAGCACAGAACATTATTTTTCTCTAGGTCAAAACAATTCTCGTTCTAGCGAGCACTGCAAATGTTACTGAAACTCGGGGACTGCAGCAGTGTCAGTAACTGCTTGAGGGGAAGCATTAACAAGTGGATTCTGCCTCTAATACTCCTTCAAAGGCCTGTTGTGCTGGGATTTTCTGTGGAGTTGCAAAGCAAATCTGGAAGGGGCAAGGAGATGAGCTGTATAACCTTAATAATACCTACATGTCTAGAATGACCAGCTCTAGGTTGGCAAGTATTTCCATAATGTGGAAACAAAGGGTAAGATTTGCCCTGAAGTACTAAACTAATATGGAAAGTTACTTCAGTACATGAAAGGTTAGCTAATGAAAGCAAGGAATAGAGCAAAAGAGGGGAAGTGGGTTGATTTATTCTTTTTTTTATCTAAACAGAAAAGAAGGATTTTTCATGTTCTCGGCAGCCAACACTGCTTAGGCCTACAAATGCTATTAAAACCAAGAATTTCCACAGGAACTATCACTCCAGTGTTTGCATATTTTTCATATATAGAATGAAAGCAATGGAAATTCCTTCCCCAATTCGGTAAATATTAATATATGGAAAGTAAAAATTCTTAAAATTTGATATATTAAGATACCTTTGACTTATTGCCATCCTATAGATTACGCTCTCTTACATACTATTATGCATGTGTGGATATACATACCTATATAAATGCACAACCATGAAATACAGAACTATATATTTTATTTGTGCATTACAGTTTACTGACTACAAGATGTGCCCATTCAAAAATGTTTATGAGTTCAAAAGCTTCAAACCTAGTCCAACCCAGACTATTTTTATGCAGAATTCCATTTCAGTTCTTAGCCAATAAGGGAATGACCTATGAGAGCAATTGCATTTTTTGTCTTTGCCTTTGGTAAGACCCTGGTGGACATGCAGTAAATATTTAACCCTTACAATTGATGGTGTGAGAATGTGACTTGCTTTAAAGATAGATCCTGCATAATTCTCCTCACCCATTAATTAATCACACAATAAAGCTCTTTTTAAAAAATTGAAACCTTTGTTCTTGTCCAGTATAGAACTTTTGCTTTGCATTAGTAATTCTCAACTTAAGTAAAATTTTAAGATTCCATCTCTGCCATTTACTCAGTAAAATAGGAGTTGCAGTATGTGCATAAATTCTTTCATTCGTGGTTGTTTATCTGGCTTATCTGTTCAGCACAAGTGGTATGGATACTTCTGAAAAGGAGCTAGTTAGCAGTTGGTTGAGAGGCTGTAAATATTTTGCCTACATATATTCCACATATGAAAAGATTGCCAAAAAGGAAACATAATATACAAGTATCTCTCTTTTTACATATAGTTGCAAGATTTCAGTCTGAAGGCAAAGTGGTTTTAAATTGTTAACTGCAATAACTTTCCATAGAATAATGAAGAGAAATAAAAAGATAGTTCTGTGAAATATTTTAATTTATGCACATTTTAGAAACCAATTTTGCAAATGAGAAATTGCAAGACATCTTTTTCAACATATTTTCCAGCAACTCCAGGACAAATCTAATAATGTTCATCATCAGTGGAAAATGGGTAATATAACCTCCATTTTCAAGAAGGGGAAAATGGACAACTCAGGGAACTACAGACCAGTCAGTCTCACCTCTGTGCCTGGCAAAATCTTGGAGCAGATTCTCCTGGAAGGCAAGCTAAGGCACATGAAAACCAACAAGGTGCTTGGTGACAGCCAGCATGGCTGCACTAAGGGGAAATCCTGCCTGACCAATCTGGTGACCTTCTATGAAGGGGCTATGGAACTGATGGACAGGGGCAGAGCAGTTGATGTCATCTACCTGGACTTGTGTAAAGCCTTTGACACTGTCTCACATGACATCCTTCTCTCTAAGTTGGAGAGACATCAATTTGATAGGTGGACCACTCGGTGGATAAAGAACTGGCTAGATGGCCGCACGCAAAGAGTAGTGCTCAGTGGCTCAATGTCCAGATGGAGACCAGTAACGAGTGGTGTCCCCCAGGGATCGGTGTTGGGACCGGTCTTGTTTAACATCTTTGTGGGTGACATGGACAGTGGGATTGAGTGCGCCCTCAGCAAGTTTGCTGATGACACCAAGCTGTGTGGTTCCGTTGATAAGTTGGAGGGAAGGAATGCCATCCAGAGGGACCTTGACATGCTTGTGAGGTGGGCTGATGCCAACTTGATGAAGTTTAACCATGCCAAGTGCAAGGTCCTACACCTGGGTTGGAGCAATGCCAGGCACAGCTACAGGTTGGGCAGGGAGGAGATTGAGAGCAGCCCTGCGGAGAAGGACTTGGGGGTGCTTGTTGATGAAAAAATGAACATGAGCCGGCAGCGTGCGCTTGCAGCCCAGAAATCCAACCGTATCCTGGGCTGCATCAAAAGGAGTGTGACCAGCAGGTCGACGGAGGTGCTCCTGCCCCTTTACTCTGCTCTCGTGAGACCTCACTTGGAGTATTGTGTGCATTTCTGGTGTCCTCAACATAAAAAGGACATGGAACTGTTAGAACAAGTGCAGAGGAGGGCCACGAGGATGATCAGGGGACTGGAGCACCTCCCGTATGAAGATAGGCTGAGAAAATTGGGGCTGTTCGGCCTGGAGAAGAGAAGACTGTGTGGAGACCTCATAGCAGCCTTCCAATACCTGCAGGGGGCCTATAGGGATGCTGGGGAGGGACTCTTCGTTAGGGACTGTGGTGAGAGGACAAGGGGTAACGGGTTTAAACTTAAACAGGGGAAGTTTAGATTGGATATGAGGAAGAAATTCTGTACTGTAAGGGTGGTGAGGCCCTGGAATAGGTTGCCTGGGGAAGCTGTGAATGCTTCATCTCTGGCGGCGTTCAAGGTGGGGTTGGACATAGCCTTGGATGGCATGGTTTAGTGGGAGGTGTCCCTGCCCATGGTAGGGGGGTTGGACCTCGATAATCTTGAGGTCCTTTCCAACCCTAACTATTCTATGTTTCTATGGTTCTATGATTCTATTGCCCCCAGTAAAGCTTTATAACCTCAGCTGAGACATACTGTGCAACTTCAAAGTTGCTCCCAAAATGTCCTCCCTGGATGCAGAGAATTGCAATAGTAGTGAGACTGGAGATCAATGGAAGTATCTGGATGTGGAAACAGCAAAAGGATAAAAGAAAGCAGTGTTCATGGTATCTAGATGAGCAGGTCAAGAAAATCCCTGCATTGTTACATGCAGTGTACTCAGGACAAGACAATTAAGGACAGCCCAGACCCTGAACAGGTGAGCACCTTAAGACACAAAGGTAGAGACGAAAGAAAGTGAATCAGTCCAAATGATAGAGGGTGGACAGGACTGAGAAGAAAATAAACATTAAAAATTAAACACAACAAAACAACCAAGCCCCCCAAAAGAAAAGAAAACAATCAAAAAAACCCAAACAAATTGAGGTCAGCTCCTAGGGTATATAAGAAGGGCATTGAAAACTATCATGGCTGCTGATCTAGGAAGAAGCCAAGAGACATGATAATGGCTCAAGAGACAGTGCTCCTTGCCCTCCATGTGATCACAAGGAATCCTGGCCAGCCTGCCTCGTCACATGCCCTTTAATCCTTGAATGCTGGACAGATTACTTGGACAAACACATGCTCTGCTGCTTATGAAAATGTGTGCATGACAGTAAATTAAGCATTTTTGGTTTAAAATACAACTGTGTTCACCCTCCTCCAAAGCCTCATCATGAATGTTGTCACACTGTTGTTACCAAAGTTTAACATAATTTAACATTTCCTACAAGATCTCAAGGTGCCAATCACCTGGTACTAATGATAATGCAGTGATGTTTAATTAAAATGCTACTTCCCTGCTGAGTGCAAGGCCATACCAGAAGATCCCATAAATAAATATCTGTAGAGGGTTGACCCTGGCTGGATGTCAGGTACCCACCAAAGCCACTCTATCACTGCCCTCATCAGCAGGACAATGGAATAAAATATGACAAGAGGCTTGTGGGTTAAGGGTAGGGAGAGATCATTTACAAACTACCTTCACAGGCAAAACAGACTCAATTTGGGAGAATCATTTTAACTTACTACAAATCAAATCAAGAGTAGGATAATGAGAAATAAAAACGAATCTCACCCCTCAACTTTACTCCTGAAGTTCTCTACCTCCAATCCCTGAGCAGTGCAGGGGGACAGGGATTGGGGCTGTGGTCAGTTCATCATGGGTTGTCTCTGCTGCACCTTCTTCTTCAGGGGGAGGAGGGAGGGCTCCTCACACTCTTCCCCTGTGCCAGTGTGGGGTCCCTCACATGGGAGTGAGTCCTCCACAAACTTCAACATGAGTTGTTTCCACAGGCTGCAGCTCTTCATGAGTTGTTCCTGTGTGTGACCTTTCTATGGGTGTAATTCTCCAGGCACAGGCTGCTGCAGTGTGGGTCCCCCATGGGGTCAGAAGTTCTGCAGCAAACCTGCTCCATCGGGGGCTCCTCTCTCAAGGTCCTGCCAGGAGCCTGCTCCAGTGTGGGCTCCTCTCTCAAAGTCCTGCCAGCAGCCTGCTCCAGCGTGGACTTCCCACAGGATCACAGCCTCCTTCAGGCATTCCGCTGTTCCAGAACGGGGTCCTCCATGGGCTGCAGGTAGATATCTGCTCCACCGTGGACCTCCAGGGACCGTAGGAGCACAGCCTGCCTCACCATGGTGCAGCTCCTGACCTGAAGCATCTCCTTCCTGTCCTTCTTCACTGACCCTGGTGTCTGCAGAGTTGTTTTGATCACATATAGAATCACGGAACACCAGGTTGGAAGGGACCTCAAGGATCATCTGGTCCAACCTTTCTAAGCAATGCATCACCTACACTAGATTTTCCAGCACACTGTCCATTGGAATCTGAAGTGTCCCAAATTCTCACTCCTCTCTTCCAGCTGCTGTTGGGCACAGTTTTTTTCTCTGTTCTTAAATCTGTTATTCCAGGGGCACTACCACTGTTGTTAATGGGCTCAGCCTTAGGTAGTGGCAGGTCTGTCTTAGAGTCGTCTGGCATTGGTTCTATCAGTCATGGGGGGAGCTTCTAGCAGCTTCTCACAGAAGCCATCCCTGTAGCTCTTCCTGCTACCAAAGACCTTGCCAACACACTTCATTTTCTAAAGAGAGCCTGCAACTTTCTGTATGTGTCTGTATGGAAACAATCATTTTAATATGCAAAATTAAAACCCGTAATTCTTCTGAGTGTCCATTAGAGTTCATATAAAGTAGTTGTGTAACAGAATAATCTGACATCATGCAATGGAAGTTTTAGCAACTGACCCTATTTGCATACTATTTTTGAGCCATTTGTTTTCCACTATTAAAAAGTTCCAGTATTTGGTTTTATTTCTTGTAAGTCTATATAGAATACTCTGTACTTAAGAACAACAGGGGCACAAATCTATTACCATTTTTGTTTTTCAGGGAACAAATGCTTCACTACTATTTTAATGTTTTGATTTAGAACTTAGTTTTGCATGTTATTTATTTGTTTATTTATTTCAAGCAAGAAAAGCAATAAACACATGCATTTAAATGCCTTTTGACCACAAAAAAAGCTAATTTATGGTTTTTGAAAAATATCTTACAGTGAAAACTAAAATGATAACATGTAAATAGGCACTATTCTTATATTTCACATGAACACAAATACAGAATGGAGAATGTTTTACATTTGGACTGCAACTCCACCTGATATCTTCAGACGGCTGTGGGTAGCCTATGTATATAAATAAAGAAACAGTAGGATCAATTTTGTTTCAGATGGAAGCGTTTTACACACTGATCTGTCTAATAGAATTGATGTACTTCTGAGGAGCACCATAAAGCAGCACTTCAACAAATAAAGACCTAGCTGCAAAGCTGTGATATGAACAAAAAGACAAATACATGCAAATTAATACTTTTTAAGTACAAAAAAAGGGCAAAGATATTATAGCCTAGCAATAACTCTTATCAACCTGTTCTGAGAGAAAAGAGAAAAAGTTTTTACAAACATACCATTGCCAGTAACCAGGAAAATGGTCCGAAGTTCATTTATGTTCACTTAGATTAACGAAAGTGTTCAAGGCCAGGTTGGACAGGGCTCCGAGCAACCTGGTCTCATGTAAGGTGCCCCTGCCCATGGCAGGGGGGTTGGAACTAGATGATCTTTAAGGTTCCTTCCAACCCAAGCCATTCTGTAACAATATGATAGTTGGATCTTGCGTATTTTCAAGCTTTCCTGAAATAAAAAAAAAAAAAAAAGGCAAATAAGAAAGGTAAAAGGTGAAGATATTACAGTCAGCTAAGATCACATTGCTCCACAAAAACCAGAATTGTCTCAAGTGGCACAAAGCCAATGGAACTAGTAAAGATACTACCTGTAAAGATACGAAGAGACAGGGACAGAAGAGATTTTTATTATTTCCAATGATAATTAGTTTTGGGTCACAGAGTATGCTTATACCAGAAGTACAGACCTTGCTGTCTTCATCCTGCAACTGCAACTTAATCTGGAGTCAAGCAACTGGTGCCTATAGATCGTTTTAATTTATTTCCATATAAAGTAATTAGTTTTTTCTTTCTAATAACAGGATATATAGATAGGAGTAACTTCGCAGCAGCATTTTTCTCTCAGACATACATATGCAGACACATAAGTACCACTGTCATCCCAATAAAGCATATTTTCCCTCCTTTCTCTGAAATTGCATCCATTCATAATCACAGAGCTAGTGAAGTTCAAAACATAAAAGAACTATTACATTATCTAAAGTATCCTTCTGCTAGTGCTGGATTGTACCTCGTAAATAATTTCCTTTTTTGTTTCAGTGTTTCTTTTCTTTTTGTTTGAAAGTTTCAAGTCCAATTGATATCACAATAAGGAAACTGTTTTTGTTCTTTC
Source organism: Amazona ochrocephala (assembly GCA_039720435.1). NCBI lineage: Eukaryota > Metazoa > Chordata > Aves > Psittaciformes > Psittacidae > Amazona > Amazona ochrocephala. The sequence continues at coordinate 45,187,984 of CM077878.1, forward strand.
AGTCAAAATTATATTTTTCTTAATTTCACACTTCATGTTCATTTATAATTTCTGTTATTCTTTTAAGCCACTTTTTTCCTATGAATTTACAACTTACAGACAGACAAGCTGTCTTTTTTCACATCTGCCTTTAAAAATTGCTGGACCAAATGAACCAATTTTGTTACAAAAAATCAGTAAAGCTCTTAAAGATCAAAGGACTTTAGACCATACACAGGATCAGTTCTTCATAGTCAAGGCCTGACTGTCACAAGACATAATTTTCACTTTTCTTTGGTCATGAATCATAAATTATTGTACCTCTCTACAGAGACCCTGTGGTCCATACAAAATTGAGCATTTCTTAACACATTATGAAGGATATATGCCATGATTTTGCCATGAATCCAGAGCCCTCTTTTTCAAAATATTGGAAAAAAACAAAGGATGCTTTTATTTTATTTGATCAAAACATAGCTCATATATGAACTGTTGATCCATCACATTCTGTCATGCTCTGGAGAACAAGAGAGTCTTTTTATCTCCATATCATCTGCATTTGTGATGGCAAATCTCTAAAAGGAATGAACTTTGACAAAAGGTAAAGGAATTTCACAGAAGAACTTGTCTTTGTGATATCATCTGCAACAAGCAGATCTGGAACCAATTTATGGAGCGTAAATTACTGCCAACTTTGCTTTGAATAACAAAATGCTCCAGAGATTTCTGAGATATTTAGCCATAGGGAGCTGTCTGGCTACATAAGGATTTTTATATGTTTTTTAACACATCTTTCAACTTAATCATACACAATTGCACAACCTAGTACTCAGGGAAATTATGTGGATTTGTCACACTGCCTGAGGGACTGTGGGATCAGTGAACAAATGAATGGATTACGCTGAACCGTGAATGTGATTTGTTCACCTGTAACAGATAAAATAGAGATATTTGCCATATTAAAGTTTAAAAGTATTGGAATCATAAATAATTCTAATGGAATTTAATTTATTCATTAAAAATTAATAATATTCTCTTTATTTTCCAAAGCAAAGTAAGATGCTATAAACTGTGTTTGTATGAAAACAAGCAGAGCTGGTAAACTGTACTGCTGAATTATTATGCACCTTCTAATTGTAAAGACTCAAAACCTAGGATGAAACGTAAATGCAAATGCTTTATGTGTTAAAATGCCAGATTAAAAAAAACACACTGACAGATCTCTTTTCTTCCTGTACTGCATGCTTGGCATTGTTTATCGCTGATACAATATTAATCATACTCATATGCTGGTCTATGGTATCAGAGATTAAAAAAAGAGTTTATAAGTCTGTCCTGGGCAACACAGAATAAGATATCTAGTTGACTTTTAAAAAGCATATAGTAATCTTGCAAATTGGCAAAGAACAGGGGAAGGGAAGGGAAGGGAAGGGAAGGGAAGGGAAGGGAAGGGAAGGGAAGGGAAGGGAAGGGAAGGGAAGGGAAGGGAAGGGAAGGGAAGGGAAGGGAAGGGAAGGGAAGGGAAGGGAAGGGAAGGGAAGGGAAGGGAAGGGAAGGGAAGGGAAGGGAAGGGAAGGGAAGGGAAGGGAAGGGAAGGGAAGGGAAGGGAAGGGAAGGGAAGGGAAGGGAAGGGAAGGGAAGGGGTTTCAGCTGAAAAAAAATGCAAAACCAAAAACCCTTGGAAAAAAAAAAAAAATCCACACGGGAAATCAAAATAATTTGACTTTGCTTTGTTTTAGAAAAGCAGGAATTTACATTTTTCTAAACTCCCAATTAAAATTAAAAATCTGGTTTCCAAAAATGATATACAAATACACTTTTTACAACATTTTCTCCCCTGGAATAATGAAATCTCTTTGTTTTTTTTTTTCCATAAGTATTTATTGGCAGTACAAATTTAAGTGTTAATTAATATTTCTCAGATACACTGAAACCTTTTGTCCTCAGCATTGCATGTTTTCTATTGACCAGGGAAGGAAAAAACCTTTTTTCAGTGAATTATGGGACATCTTTGGATTACTACATTAGTTCAAGTGTCGCAGTTGAGATGGACAAATGACATGTGACATGCTTCTTTGGTGATTGAGTAGAAGTTCTTTACTATTACAAACCCTTACTTATATACAGTTTCTAGCATACATGCGTCCTTTAGCCATTGGTTATATCAGTTACCAACAGCACATTATTGGATGACCCTTTACCACATTGCTAGAGTCTGTTATCTTGCCAAGCTCTGGTTCTGCAGATAGTTACCCCCTTTGACTCGCTCATTCCTCCAGATGCCTTCTGCTTTCCCATCCAGATGCCTTCTGCTTTCCCATCCGGATACCTTCGGTGTCTCATTCTTCATGGATAAGCTTTAATATCTTCAAGGCTGAGTTCTAACTTCATGCCCTCAGGGAATCCATGGACCTGCCATAGCCCCCCACATTCAAGTAGTATAGAAATCTTTCCACACTACCCTTGAGAGCTTCTGTCTCACAATATACTTTTGTGTCACAGTCACTAGATTTATTTTTGACCAAGGCCATCAAAGTGTATGCTAACTTGAAGCTGAACCTCCAGCTTATTTTCTTAATGACATAAACAACCATACCTTCACACAAAAGCACTGATGCCAGTTTTAAAACAAAATATAAACTGGAACACTTAGAAAATAAATACTATTTACCTAATCTAGAAAAGAGTCCACACAATATTTCAATAGTGTCTGCAGATGTTCAGGCACATATGCATTACTTTAAACTGAAAAATGAAGCTTTACTGGTTTGCAGAAAAGACTCTGTTATACAAAACCATTACAGTCTAGCAGAGTATTTGACAATCTTTTATGAGTCTGAAATGACCTCAATGACTTAAACCTGTTAGTCCTGGTATCTTAAATATGAGCCATAGCCTCCTTTCTTAGAAACCTTCCAGCCTACTGGAAATATGATTCATACAATATTAAAATATCATTGCCAAAAGCTAGTTAATGGTAATGTAACACAAAAAATAATCTGATCTGTCTTTCAGTAAATCTAAGATACCGTACAGAAAGAAAAAGCTGCTACAGTGCTATCTGCTCTAACTTCTTCACTTCTGTGCAAAAGTCAAACTATTGACTGGATCTGGGCAACGAACACTGAACAGCATCAGATGAGCTGCTCTGCCACCAAGGGCATGTTTAAGAAACTGAAGGAGACCAAGCGTGACCTCCTTAGAGAAGATACGCTGAGAGGAGGGATTGGCAGAGCCTCAGCTAAAGTAAGAGCTCCAACACCACAGACATGGAGAGGAACCTCAGCTGGTGCAGAGTTGGGGATGTGGAGGTGACTCAGTGGGAAGGATTAACTGAACTTTATTTTTCCAGGAATCACACATTTCAAGATGTAGGTTAATTTGTGAATTCAGCATCAAATCAATGAAGCCTGAAATGTAGAAATGTGTTATTTATGGTTCCTTATATTAATATTAGAGGTGTTTTATCATAGTCTTTTGTCTCTTCACCTGGAATAATGCTCATGTCAGGAACTTTCATCCTGCTGCCATCAGAAGGAAAAGAATAATTAATCCTAGATAAGTGATAAACACATTGCCTCTGGAATTTCCTGTGTAGCTTGCAACTCGACAGGAGCCCAAGCCCAGAAGCTCTGCCTCTTACAGGAGAAAGCCTGTTGTTTCTGTAACAGTAAGACATTAATGGCCTCCAGCTACCAATGACTTCAGCAGTTCTAGACCTCATGCCTCCCCCTTAGACACAATTTTACCTGTATGAAAGCAGGTGTCTTGGCTCTCAGCTCCTTCTGACTGCATTGGTGGCCAATTCCTGCTGAGTTTGGAGTCATACTTGCCTTTTTTTTTTTTTTTTAACTTCAAGCCCTGAAGATAATGCACAATTTGATTAAACCAAGCCAAAAATGCTATAAAAATACCCAAAACCGTGTATTAGAGCAGGGTTTTTGGTTTGTTTTTTTTTTTTTTTTGCTTGTTTGTTTTTTTAATACATGGAAGGCAACTATGCTATAACACTATTCCTTCTTTGACTTATAAGACTGAATTACAGAGGATGGTCTGCACAGCTTTAGCTAACGCATTGCTTATCCTAATTGTGTAAACAATGTCTGCTAGATGGCAAGTAGGAGGTCTCACTCCACTGGCTCTTAAACCTTTGTGCAACTATAATGACAACACAGCCATTAGGACACTAAGAATAGTTCTCACCTCCTGAAAAAGTTAGGTAGCCACAGCCCTGTCTCCACTCTATCACAGTTAAAAAGCCGTAAATATTTGTTACCCATGTATTTTACTTGTATTTTTAATTTACAGCAGTGCATTTTTACCTGTGAGATGAGCTGTGGGAAGAATATAGTGTTCAACACAGTCTTAGCTAAATATACAGAGATCCAGAAAAATACTGCAACAATCTGGGGACAGGCTACAGTATTTTACTTCAGCAGTGAGTAGCAAGGAACCATCAACAGAAAGAAGGCTGCTATTTGGGGAAATGCTAAGCTATTTGCTGACAGAATTCTGAAATACTTCAGAAAGGACAGAGGTGATGCCTTACTTTTCAAGTTCTCATTTATCATGTACATACTAGTTGCTTTTTAAAGACTGAATCATATCTTTAAAAAAAATCTGTCAGACAAATGTGCTTGTATATGTGCTCATAAACACATACACATGCATGTGGGCTGAAGTCTACAGGTTATATTAAGGCAGTATATATGGATAGATACAGAAACAGAGAGGAGAAACCTGTGGAAGGAGAGCTGACAAAGTTTAGGCATAGCTTATCTTGCCTCATTTCAGCCATCTAAAATGTTGGCATCTGATCCAAGCTACTTGACTGGGCTGCTATTGCGGTCAATGGACAAAAAGGGGAGCGCAGAGAAGGGAAACAGCCTGTGCTGGAGTGGTTTCTAAGGGATACAGCATGAAAGAATGAATGTGGGCGACTAAGTATCACCAGAACACCCTATTTTGCCCAGAGTCAACCAGGGTGATTCCCACCTTCTTTATTCACCTAATTGCTAACACTGCTTGGTGTCACTGTCATGTTTTCTGACATATCAAATACTTAAATGTTTATTAAAAGTTGCCTTGAAACTACTAGCAGCCATTTATCAAGGTTTTACATACACAGCATCACACTGAAACTTACTCCGGCAGGACATTTCCAAAAACCAAGCCACTGAACAATGTTTGTGCTGCAGCAATGGGTTAGACTGGCATGCAGTAAGAGAAGAATTTTAATGGTTTATTTAATACTGCCTCAGCAGGTGCCTGTGTCATTGCACACACCTTTAGCCTCCTTACCAGAATGTGCGGTTCTCAGAATGCATGAAGGCCTCCATTTTTCCACTCCTGGAGCATTCTCCCTTTATCTTCCTGCCAGCTTGTCTCCCTAAGCAGTTTGTAACAACTGACCTTCACTTTCCTAGAAATCAAAACAAATAAAGATATTTACTAACTGCTTTATCATTTTGAAAACTACCTCTGTCAAACCAAAGTTTGTATCTTGTCAAACTCAAAATCGCTGACACTAAGAAATTGCAATACTGTCCTTCACTTGTATCTTGGGAATGCTGACAGGGATGGATCGTGCACTTGGCTTATTTATTTATTTATTTATGCTTATTTTGCACATAGCTTCCTATTAAGTTAATCAGTGTAATACCACAGGGACTGTTCATAACTCACCCTAGATATAAAGCAATGAGATGTCAGTGACAAAGGCAACTTGATCAAATAATGCAAAAATAATATGAAATGCCACTTAAAAAAGCAATGACCAATACATTTTCATTGGTATTTTAAATTAATACATTAAAACATAGCAATTTTATATCTGTCACAACTTTCAGTGTGCTTCTAAGTCACTCATAGAAAGTGAGCATATAAAAAAACTCTTAAAAAATCCAGTTTTCCAAATCTTTCATTATTATAGATTTTTATTAATAAGGTAATGATAGACAAAATGCTAAGTGAATTCTATTGGTTCTTATCCCCTCAAGTACTACTAACCCCTCAAATACTGCTATAGTGTGTGTCCAACAAAAATCCCTTCTACATCTCACCAGGGGTCTTAACAGAGATTCAAAATTATGGCAAACTTATTTACAAAATTAATCATAAACAGCAGTTTGAACTGATTTGTTGATCTAGATTTTTATGATAATTTAATGGCACATTAATGTTGTCACGTAATATGTTCATGGGCTATTTAAATGATCACATACCAGATGGTGTTCCCTCAAAACTACCCATTTAAAATGACTTACATTTAATCTTTTCAAAGGTAAATTTAGTTACATCAATTTTTACCTGGAAAAATGGCTTGCAAAATATATTAAAGTTGTAAAAATAGACAAATTAGCAAAAATACATGAACAAAACCTCAGTAAAAAAGCTCAGTATCTATGTACTTATTCTTTATACAGAAGCCAGCAAAGGCTTTGATGTCGTTTGTTTTAAGTGTAAGCTATAACTTCCCTGCATTCATGGATTTTTATAGTGCATGTTGTTTTTCATCTCACTCTGTCTGTTTTCATCTGTTTCAGATCAAATTGTATTCACCTAGTACAGAAGACAAGGACTAGTTGTCCCTTTGTCTTGTTAGAGTTCTTTATGAAGGACAGCCAGTAACTAAAAAAAAAAACAAAAAAAAACCAAAACCAAACCAAACAAATGTCAAGAGCATGGAAGCAGAAAGAAAACAGAAAACAACTCTGATAATGTTGATGCTATGCACAATAAGTTCTCACCTTGAAGGCACTTAAATCTGTTAAACTTTATGCACCAAATGAGTAATTCCATTGAGTTCTGAGAAATTACTCCTATGAATAAAATTAAACTTCTGCATAAATGCATAAAGAGGTCAAGGCATTCATTTCCTTTCTACTACAGAAGATTTTAATTTTCTTAAATGTCTTCTGTAAGCACATCCCAGCTTTTTGTATCCAGCATCATAGCTCTGCATGAAGAGCACCACAGGTTGTAGTTGAAGGATAAAGGAAGAAAAAGTTCTGTTCTCATTTTTATCTCAGTTACCCTGGCAAAGTAATTTAACATCTTTGTCTCTATAGAATAGTTACTGAACTATCTTTTGAAACACTTAAAATCCATAGTTAAAAATATATGATTATTCAGTGTAGTATCATTAATTACATGAGTGAAGAGTGAAATTGAAAAAAGAGAAAAACTAAAAATAAGCAATTACAATAAAAAATGGAGGTGGAGGAGTACAATAAGGCACATTTGCTTGATTCACAGTGTCTGGAGGTTCCCTCACTCATGAAATCAAACTTTAGGGAATTGCTTCCACTCCCATCCTCATTCCTATGAAAGAGATTATCATAACACAAAAATACAACAACACAAAGTGACACTTTTGTTGGCAGTGGTAGAGGTATGTCAAATACTGAAAAGAAATGAGGAAAAGGTACATCTGCAGCACATAACAGAGAGTCTTCAGACATCATACCTCTTCCATAAGCTCTCACAGTGTGCCTGCAAAAACCTGTTCGGGGATATATCTGACTGATCTACCCTGTATCACTGCACGGGAGGCACTGTTTTAATATTGTACCAGCATATTTATTTGGCAACAGAGGAAGAGATCTGGGCTGGTGACTTTTGCCTGCCCCTTTCCACTGCCTTCCAAAGGCCGGTTGGTGCTGATGTCTGAAACTGAAGATATGCTTGTATCTACAGACTGCAAATTCAGCTCACCTAAGCATCTCACCTGAGCAGAACAGGTCACCCTCCATCCACAAATCTTACACGACTAGGACACACCAGTATGCCCTGTAGTTGCCTTCATTATCTCCACTGAATCAAGACTAGGAGGCTGCTCATACAAATATACAGAGATGCAGCACAGAGGAAGAAAGTCCTCTCTGGTGTCATGTGAATGAAGTGTGCAAGTGCACATGTTGCTAGATATGCAGAAAGCAAAATATGAGAATCAAGGCATTCCTTCATGCTGTCAGTTTAGGAAAAAATACTGTGTACATTTATTTCTCATGGAACGTAAAATATAGTACAGGATAAAATACCTTTGCCATTTTCACTCATAGAGCTCATGGCCAAAGAGCATGCTGGAACTGACAAGACAAAGAGCTACGTGGACTCAGTGTCCAGCTCCTCATGGCCCTGTGGTTCTTCACAGCAGCTACACAAGGCATCATGCAGAGGATTCTACTGACTCACGTCCCTTCAGCTGTAAAGGGAGCACTGACTGCTGAGTCAGCAGCGAGGATGAAGACTGAAAGAAAGCCAGCATGATCAAGAGACACATTTCTAGCAGCTTCCTGAATCAATTTGTAGCAGTAGTTTATGTCCATCAGCTTAGAGATAATTGACCAAAAAATGTCATAACCCAATCTGATCCTTCAGATAATGCCACAAATCAAGACAAGATTTGTGAACTCAGGTGTTCACATTGAGAAATTGGAATCATTGAGAAAACTGCACAGGGCAGCCTACTTTCTTTAAGGAAAGACAAACAAACAAGAAAAAGGCCTTCCCCTGTGGTTAAAGTTGTTTTCCAGGACTCCTGGTTCTCACCTCACAGCACAGTTTGTATTTTAGCTCCTCACTCAATGCAAGGCTAGATCTCTCAGCAGTTCACTTTAACACTGGTCCAAGACAAATCTGCCCCACATCTATACCTGAGGCAGAATGCAATCCACAGCCATCTTGATTACCTAGTGACTTGGTGAATACAAGTGGTTGCAGACTAACTGTGATATTCTTGAGTCACAGAATCATAGAATCATAGAATAGTTAGGGCTGGAAAGGACCTTAAGATCATCTAGTTCCAACCAAAGACAGTTCTTGTCAGCTTCCATTCCTTTGAGTCATCTTACTTGAAGACATATAGAGCTGAGGCAAAGCTAGAAATATTTCATTTTTTAGCTCCCTGCTGTAGAAATATAAACAATGGAAATATTCAGGGTGGAAAAGCCTGGAACAGGTTGTCCTAGAAGATGGTCTCATTGATTTGCTAAGTGTGAAGGGAAAGAGGGGGGTCCTACCGTACAGTGGCCAGTAGCCACAATCCTGTGTTGCACAGTTTTCCTCAAGGTCCCCTTTTCTGTGTACACAGGCCCTACACATATCTTTGACATTGCATTAGAAAATGCTGAAAAGATGAATACTGTAATAAGACACTGCACCTGCAGCTGCAGGGAATCCTTCAGAAGTCAAACATTGGTGTGATCAGGGTAGCGTAATACTAACGATATTAAGTAGTTGCCGAGACTGCTAATCCAGTGCTTTCCAGACACTTTAATTGTACATAAGCATACTCAGTTCTTTCAAAATACTTGTGTCTTCATTGGTGCTTTATAAACTGTTACTGGAAAATACACCGGACCACTTTCCTTTCCTTATTTCTGACTAAAGACACCCGTGGCATTTTGCCTTGTATGACATGCAGTAAAAGAACTCCATGAATCCAATGCTTCTCAATTTATTTGCCTACTGTTATGGCTTAGTCAAGTAGCAACTGTCAAATCAAACAGTGAAGGTCATTACCTGCCAATTTTGTGTCATGGTCTGAATGTGCAACATTACCTTTTCAAAATATCTTTCCAAAATGTTTTTGGAAAAAAAAATAAATTACAAATCTGACACTCCTACTTAGGTGCAATATTTTTGAAGTACTCCTTTTCCCTTCCCATTTCAGGCTATCAGGTTTCTTTCCATCATCACTTATTCATCTCATTTAGCTAAAAAAATATGGAAATACTGTATGTTCCAAAACACATCTTTATTCCAAACTGCAAGATTTTACATTTATGTGTACCTTACTACCAACCAGCTGGAATAAAAAATGAGTGAACAACTGTTTAAACTTAACAAACAATCAGTCAAGATGGAAATGGAAAAGATGCTTCTCTTCAATATGATAAATGATTGATTGATCTGATATGATTACTAAAGCTAATTGCTCAGAGTTTTTCATAATAAAGATCAGACTGAAGAAAAATGTGCAAACTCAGAATCAGAGTTAATTAATCAATAAACCATTCAGACCAGTATTTATCAATGCATCACAAAACAAACTTTTTAAACTACCAAAAGATAAATTTATTGTGAAGCTTCTCCTTTCTATCAGTTACATTTAAAATGGGAAGATTATTACTAATAATGAAAAGTGTAGCTAGCAGGCCAGACCTTTGCAGCCAGTGCAGCTTATTCTGCAAGCACCAGTCTGTTCTGCTCTCAACTGGACATTCCCAACCGTGGCCATATATGTGAGTTGAGAGTTTTATTGTATCTCATGAATATTTTTACATTTTATTCCAGCATGGTAAAATCACTTCTACAGCACTTAAATTTTAACAAGAGATGTCCCTGGCCCCAAAGGGTTCATGGCTTAAAAGAAACTTGCCAAAACATGTTGGAAGACAGCAACTCAGGAATGGAGAGAAAGGCAGAAGAGCACTGCGTTAATGAGGACAAGCAGAGAAGAGTGTGAACTCAGAATATCACTTAAGTTTCCCTAGACATAACAGGGAAAAAAGCACACATAGACTTCTGCAAGTCCTTCCACAGCAAGAATTGGGAGGGTAGGTATCGTGAGCTGGTATATGGTTTCCCGACAGAAGTGCATCACATACCTCCTAAGTTCAGGAATATTTGTAAAGGCTCACCTTAAATCCTAACAATTCATTTTCCCAAGGAAGTGACAAATTGTCACTCTTCCATACTTATGATTTTTGATAAGTTATGGGCAGGGCTTTAGTGGCAGATTTTGTGCAGGCATGGAGGACCCCAGAGCATAGGCTGGGCTTCCCTATAAGCCTGTGGCTGACACCATGGACTGGGTGGTACTTTCAGCCATGTACCATTGCCTTGCTGGAGGAATAGGGCTGCAAGAACTGCAGCAACACACAGATCCTACCTGAGCCTTACCATCCCACTGGGTTTCTGCCAGGCACCAAGCCGGCATGCATCCCTCTGTGTCTGCACTCATCTGCTCCCTGGAGACAGGAGTCAGAGCACTCATCCTGCCCTTGGACACACAGACAGCAGGTTGCAGATGGCCATGGGACAGTGACCCCACTGCTGCAGTGATGCCTTACCCTGACTTGGTGTGGGGCCACCAGAAACACCAAGAGGTAGAGAGCAGAAAGAGAAGATGGAACAGGATGAATGAAACCCTCCTTCTAAAAGGACAAGATACAGAGACAGACATGAACATTTTTCTGGTTTCTTACTAGGACTTAGGAAGACTGATCCTCTTTCCCAGACTGACAGGACAGGATCACATATCAGGTCAGAGACCCCTCTAGACAGGTTCAAAGACACAGTTTAAATATGTGTTGTTATAAGTGGCAGGTGTCCAGCAGAGAAATTTTATAAAAGGTTTGACTTCTATTCAAATTAGAAACAGAAACAGACCTAGGAAAGGGGACAGCCGAAGAAACTGGGGACTTAAACAGAGAATTACCTCCACCAGCCCACAATACACTACAGGCAACAGCAGAAATAAGGAACATCTCACATAACTTAAGACATTTACATCTGAATAAGGAAAAGGGCAACTGTCAGCATGTGAATCATCCAACTTCAGCTTCAGATCTACAGCAAGATTAAATGAGAAATATTGTAAAAGCACCTGTTTCTATTTGTTGACCATACCAGGAGACTAAGCAGCCCAGATATAGACATCTACAAGTAAGTATCTTCCATCTGTCTACATTCTAGCAATCTGTCCAAAATTGAATAGACTAGTCACAACCCATATCACATTGATGGGCCAGTTTTCTGAGGAATGGTGGGGAGAAGGGGACTAAGAAACACCTCCATCTTGTAGAAACACTCAAGGAAAGAACCCTGTTCTTCATTGTCTGACATTTTAAAGTAAGTTATGTTGCTGTTTCAATAAACAACATCTTTCACTTTTTATCTGATTTGTACATAGCTGAAACAATTATGTGGGGATAGAATTCAAAGAGCAATTAATAGGGTACAAAATTAGAATAAGGAAAACTTTCTGATAACATAGATGCTTATGAGAAGCAAGTAACACATGAGCAAGAGAAGCTGGAGAAGAAATACTGAGCAATGGAAATATATGGTTGGGAGAGGAAAAAGAGTGCAAGAACTACATGAGAAAAAAGATAAGTTAAGGCTCTGTAAATGGGAGGAAAGGATTGCATTAAATATACTAAGAGAGAATAAGCCAGCAGAGGCATATAAAAGAAAGGAGAAGAGATTAAAACAGCTTCTTGTCAGTGTATTTGAATATCATATTTTAGTAGTGCCATCATGAATATTTCTCAGTCTCTTTTATTCATGTTTAAAATGGGCATGAAATAGAGAGCTGATCACATCTGAGCATTTTCTGAAAAAAGGCTACTGATTTTTTTTTTCAACCCTGTGTCACTTTCGAACATACAGCACAATGTATGTGTTTACTTACATTTGATGACTTCCTTTCTGTATGATCTACGTACTTTTAAAAGCCATGTATGATACACCAAAAATGAAGCACAGACAAAAAATCTATTATTACAAATATAGAAAAATAATAATATTACAAATAAACAAAAATAGTTTATGAAGAATAACTTTTTTAATGCATTACTTAAATAGTAATGTATAGTCGTCCTACTTGTGATGTCAATGTATAGCCTCTGATCTCATGTTCTCATGATACAGATATTCATAATTCCATTTTTTCCTGACACAGAAAGCAAGCATTCAGTTAATACTCTTGCTTGCCTACTTACATTTATATGTTATACAGGTACTATGTGCATTCATATATATATGCATATATATATATATGAATGTTTACTTCAATAGGCACAGACATCCATGTATTCATGAGTGGCTAAAATCTGAACTTGTAAAAGCTTAAAATCTTCAGGCAGATTCAAATATCTTATACTCTCCTTCTGGACATGCCTATATTAGGAAACTGGATGTGTGCATGCAGATAGTTAGACCAATAAACAAGGTAGAGTTGCCAGTGAAAGAACCCACGTTCTGGTAAGGGTACAACTGGAATACCTGAGATTATGCTAAACTGATGGGAGATCAGATAATCATTCTGGTATCTACGCAGTGGACACTTGAAATTTCATGTGGAATCTAATATTAAATTCAAACCTGAACAGCTCTCACGTCATAGAGACCAAGACTAATTAAATTTTGTGTCACTTAGTGTGAAGATGACACCCTGTAAAATAAATGAAATGCACACTCTGAAGGAACCTATATATAAAGGAAGAGCAACCTCATATCATCTTCTGGGATTTGTGCAGTTAACACTGTCCCACATTATATCCTTTTCTCTAAACTGGAAGGGCATGTATTTGACAGATGGACTACTCAGTAGATAAGGAATTGGCTAGATGGTTGCACTCGAAGACTTGAAGTCAACCACCCCGAAGCCCAAGTGGAGATCACTGACAAGTGGCGTTCCTCAGGGGTCTGTACTGGCACTGGTGCTGCTCAACATCTTTGTTGGCAACATAAACAGTGGGACTGAGTGCGTCCTTAGCACTATCTCTTTCTCAGATATTTTAATATTTTTTAGACTATGATGTTAAAAGTGACACTTATGTTCATAAACTTAAGAACAACTTTTTCAATGAAACAATTTACTGTGGATGTCCACCATGCAGCCAAGGAAGTGATTTGGTTAAAAGAGTGTACTTTTGCCTTTTTTCAAGTACCCTCATCTGAAATCACAAAGTATGTAACTCTGACCTATATGCTTTTATTTCCAATTCTAAAACATTCCCTTAGCTGAAGATAACCCTTGCCACATTCAATCAAATTTGAGATACTAGGCAATTTAGAAAAGGACATAACTCCTTTCTTTTTTAAAAACATTGGGAAATGCAGCTAATGCTAAGTATATGTTGTGCTCACATTTCATTATTACATTTACAGAACTAGTTCAGCAGGGAAAGAAGACCTTGAGATTTTCCTTCCTGGGTATCAACTTGATCTGAATCTTAACTATATGCTTAAATTTTTAAATGTGTGCATGCACTTCAGGCAATTATAGGCACTCAGCCAATGTTTTAAAACTGAAATACTGATGTCTTGACATCCTGGATATTGATGTCCAGTGCTTGACTCCAAATACCAACAGATTCCATGATCTGCACCTTTGAAAACTTACCTCAGTTTTTCAGTATTAAATCATCCAAAAAGAGCGAAGATGAAAATGCTTGTCCCAGACCAAACTAAAGGTTTACACAGCCACCCCATAGTTTGCTTCAGAAGTAACTGTAAGTAAAAGCTGAAGGAGTAAAAACAGGGCAAGATTCTCCCCTAATATTTTCCCAACCTCCTTATTTTCAGCTCAAGAAAATTCCTGAAGTGGATATGATTTTGCACACTTATTGATACCCCCCCTCACCACTACCATCATTGAATTTCTCTTTCATATGCTTGTCTAGTATTCCCGAGACTATGAAAATTTTTAATTATCTACAGCATCCTTTGACAAAGAATTTCAAAGGTCAATTACCTGCTGCATGAAGTATCACCTCTTCTGTTTTGAGCATGACTCCATCCAGATTTATTTGACGCCTGCTGTTCCTTTTGCCAGAGAAGGCAGTGAATAATCAATACAGGCTTTCCTTGCCACTGATGAGTCTGTAGTACCATAGCCTCATAATGTGTTCTTTTTTAGCTCTCAGGCGCAAGTTTCCTGGCAGACTCAGCTAATCCTTGAATGGCTTTTCCATTGAAACACTGGGTATTTGAGAAAATGCTCTCCTTAAACACACAGCATATTTGTTTATTTTTATAAAAATGTATGCATTTGGATCAAAGAAGCATGCAGAAGAGTACTATGGTGAGACTTCAATTCCCATTCATTAGCATGGAATTTGGAAGTCTGAGCTCAGATGAAGGTTTTCCTTAGGGTATGTCTCTTGGGAAGAGTTATGTGCCTAAGAAAGTCAGCTTAGTGAGGGGCAACCTAAAGCCTCAGATAACTGAGGATATTGCCACAAAAGATCTGCTTGAAACCTACCCAAAATTAATTTCAAATTACCACATTCTGATGCTCAGGATACAGAGTTCAGAATCCTCTCCTCAAATCAGGTTTATGGAAACTATCTTTTAAGGAAACGAGCAGGCCGTACTTTGTCAACAGCAGAGATGGCAGTAATGGTGACACTGTACCTTTTGTACTTCCACTCACTGAACCAAAGACATAAGGGAATAAAGGGTCACTTGGATTCTGGTCCTAGTTTAGAAAACTTTTTCCATATTTTGTGCTGATTGGGCATTGTGGACTGAATCTCCCTGAAAGAGGCCTAACAGAAATAACAAAAATTGAGGATACCCTTGTTAGCCCTAAATAAACACTTCTATCCTTTTTTTCCGGCTTAGCAAGTTATGAGAAGGAAAAAATTAATGTTTCAAACTCTCAAAAAGGAACTTGAATCCAAGTCTCCATCTAAGATCTTTTTTAAATAGGATTCTGTACTGACACCTTGTACAACATCTTAAAACGGAGGTCACAGCTGAAACCGGTAAGGAACTAACAGCATGTTTTGTGCATTTTAAACACAAAACTCTTCCTAAGAGCAGAAGGCTAAGCTCTAGGGAGAATTATCAGTCCTTTATTTTCACTAATGCAAGGAAAAACTCAACACAAAACACCATCTTTTAACACTGCTCTTTGCAATTAGTGATCTCAGTGACACACAAATGCATAAAATCACTCTTCTCCGGACCACATAAGCAAAATAAAAGACATTAAAGATGGATTCAGCATTAACTCTGAATTTCTTTCTTTCCAATAGAGTGAGCCAAAACAACACGGGGTTTTTTGTATTTGTCACAGTTCAATTTGATTAATGACTAGGCAATATCCTAGAGTAGATTAATAACATCAGAGATGAAAGGGCATTTTAAAAATATTTTCCCTCCTCTCAGCATAAAGAGGATTTCAGTGCATTTAGATAATTAACATGAAAATAGTGGCCTTGTTTTTATTTCGATCTTTGCATAAATATTCTCCAATTAATTTGGTAAAGCTTATGATACAGCCCACATGTAGGAACTGCAATGAGTTCTTCCTAGCTTTAGAGTTATACAACAGTACAACTAGTTAGAATCTTACCACCAGAGTACATGAAACCCGGAACCAGTGACCAGTTTGTTTTCAAATAACAACCATTACATATGCAAGATATAAAGTATCGAAAATACAGATTTCATAGATTAGAAGACCAGAAAAAAATATTCTGATCACCTAATAAAAAAGAGTCAAAGAACATGAAGTCATCCAAAATGTTATCGGTAATACAAACACTTCTGAGTATGAAAAATGAAACTGAAGGAGCACAGATTCAGGAGAGATGCCACAGAATGACAACTGGTCAAAATAAAGAGACACAAATATTTATGTGAAATTATGACTTAAAGTAAGTGAAATAGAATCTTTCCAATAGAAAAAAGGCTTTATGCTACTGTCGCAATGAAAGTGTTGTAGCATAGTAAAATTACTGGATAAATACTTTAATAAATACATAAATGAAAATCAACAGTGCTTTGTTACAAACTATGCTAGAATAACAGAATGGACCAGTTCTGCAAGGAATTTTGCTCTGTACATGAGAAACAATAAATTCCAGTGTGGAAAAAAAAAAAACCCTATAAGTGAAAAGGGACATATTTGAGAATGGAAGTCCATGGCACGGGAAGGAATGTACCAAAGAATGCAGGTCACAACTAGGATATTAAGTGTACTGCGTCAAAAAGGAAAAATGCAAGAAAACATAATGAAGCAGGATAATTGTAGATCTTGGATAACCCAATGAGAAACAAAACAAACCTGTATATGGCAAAGCTTGAAGATATAGTCTTCCAGAACAAGACGCAGAGGAAGTTACTTCTTGAAGCAGCACAGATTTGAGAGAAGACGATTCTGGGAAATGACTGTCACCTTGGAAGATGTAAAATAGCCTTAAATCGGACAGCTCAATTGATAAGCTGTAGACCCTTGTTAATTCACAGTTTAAACATACCTTTAGATTTCAAACACAGCAAGCAGAAAGAAGTCAGGATTAAGAATATCCAAACTAATACGTAAAGTGATACTAAAATAATGACGTTAAACACATTAAGAAAGACATAAAATATACAAAAAATGTCATGAGTGGCAGGGAACTTAGATGTAGCATTCATTTTGCTCTGAAAACCAAGAATATTTCTGTTGATAAATGCAGATATAGGGGAAGGGAGGAAAAAAACAAGGAAGGTAAGATGCAAACCTGTGGAGCGAAAGGAAAGGATCTGAGACGCTACTTGAGTTAAGCAGGGAATTGTCATAGAATCACAGAATCATAGAATAGTTAGGGTTGGACAGTACCTTAAGATCATCTAGTTCCAACCTCCCTGCCATGGGCAGGGACACCTCCCACTAAACCATGCCACTCAAGGCTAATCTGAAAAGGCAGCTTTCATGAAATGAGGGAAACAATTGAGGGAAATAAGGGAAAATTTTCTTGTTCAACACCTTTGCCGGTGACATGGACAGTGGGATTGAGGGCGCCCTCAGCAAGTTTGCCAATGACACCAAGCTGTGTGGTTCGGTTGATATGCTGGAGGGAAGGAATGCCATCCAGAGGGACCTTGACATGCTTGTGAGGTGGGCTGCATGCCAACCTGATGAAGTTTAACCATGCCAAGTGCAAGGTCTTCCACCTGGGTGGGAGCAACCCCAGGCACAGCTACAGGTTGGGCAGAGAAGAGATTCAGAGCAGCCCTGCGGAGAAGGACTTGCAGGTGTTGGTCGATGAGAAAATGAACATGAGCCGGCAGTGTTTGCTTGCAGCCCAGAAAGCCAACCATGTCCTGGGCTGCATCAAAAGGAGTGTGACCAGCAGGTTGAGGGAGGTGATCCTGCCCCTCTACTATGCTCTTGTGAGACCTCACTTGGAGTATTGTGTGCAGTTCTGGTGTCCTCCACATAAAGAAGACATGGAACTGTTAGAACAAGTGCAGAGGAGGGCCATGAGGATGATCAGGGGACTGGAGCACCTCCCGTATGAAGATAGGCTGAGAAAATTGGGGCTCTTCAGCCTGGAGAAGAGAAGGCTGCGTGGAGACCTCGTAACAGCCTTCCAGTATCGGAAGGGAGGCTATAAGGGTGCTGGTGAAGGACTCTTCATTAGGGACTATAGTGATAGGACAAGGGGTAACGGGTTCAAACTTAAACAGGGGAAGTTCAGGTTAGATATAAGGAAGACGTTCTTTACTGTGAGGGCGGTGAGGCACTGGAACAGATTACCCAAAGAAATGGTGAATTCTCCATCCCTGGCAGTGTTCAAGGCCAGGTTGGACAGAGCCTTGGGTGGCATGGTTTAGTGTGAGGTGTCCCTGGCCATGGCAGGGGGGTTGGAACTAGATGATCTTAAGGTCCTTTCCAACCCTAACTATTCTATGATTCTATGATTCCATAAATTGCAAGCTATAATGGAAGATGGGTAAGAATAAAAACTGCATAGGAAAGGTAACTTCTGAAAATCAAACATACATATATAAAAACAAATTAAAAAAATCCCTTAAATATATCAAAAGCAAGAAGCTTATAAGAGTCATGGTATTCTGGGAACTTCAGAGAATAAAGACAGTGATTAAGGAAGAGAAGGACATTGCTAGGAAGAGAGAAGATTTATTTGCATCAGTCTTCACAATACAGGATGCTAGGGAGATATCTACTCTTGGGTAATAAAAATGAGGTACTATCAGATGAAGAGGTGTTGGAACAAATCAATCATTTGAAAAGCGGGAAGCTATCAGTACCAAAAACTCTGAACAAGAAGTAGTTGAGCTATGCAATCTCTAATTGAAAAGCAACTCCTGTACTGGAAGGTTAGAGAGAAGGTTAGAGAGTAGCAAATGTTTCACATATATTATTAAAAGACTTTAGGATGATTCAGGGAATGAAAGATTCATAAATCTTACATCCGTACCTGGCAAATTAAAAATAACAAAACACCCAGAAGACCATGAGACGATAGATTTGTGCAAAGTAAGATGATGCCTCGCTCATGTGTTAGAATGTTTTCAACACATCAGTAAACTACCACAGTGGTCAAAGGACAACCAATTGACATAATTTATTTAAATTTCCTGAAGGCTTTGACAAAGTTTCTCATGGGAGACTGATAAAAGAAGAGACATAGACAGCTAACTGAAGACCTCTGTTCAGTGTAACAGCTACCAGAAGCAGCAAGATATTAAAATGCATCAAGAACAGGACTGAGATGATAAAGAACAATGTTATATAAAGTGCTGCAGCCTCATCTGAACTATTGTGTGTAATGCTGGTTTCTACATCTTAGAAAGATATCAAAAAACCAGAGAGTATTTAAGAGCAGCAAGATAAGAATGATAGAAAATCCTTAAAAATTATGGTTTTGTGAAAATATACTGGAATTATCTTAAAAAGGAAATTAAAAAGAGGCATGATAAAAGTGTGTGACATAATTGCTAGAAATAAGCCAGAATCTCATTTCTCCCTGATTTAACACAATGATATAAGGACACATAATTACATCAAAAGGCAGCAAATTTAACAGAAGTGATACATATCTGTTTTCTACATAGTATACATTTATTCTGTGGGACTCATTTTTGGTGATGTTGAGCTAGAAAAAATAAGATTTAAAAGAACTAGATGCTTAGGTAGGCATCAGGAATGTATGCAGTTTGAGTATTGCTGGGAAACTGAAACTTATTTGGAGACTTAAATAGATCTCTAAATAGTACAGACTAAGTATCATGGTTTAGGCCCAGCCAGCAACCCAGAACCATGCAGCCACTTGCTCACTCCCTGCCCCAGCCCTTGTTCCTCTCCCCGCACAAAGAGGGATGGGGAGGAGAATTGAAAGAATGTAACTCCCACAGGTTGAGATAAGAACAGTCCAGTAACTAAGGTATAACACAAATCACTACTGCTACCACCAATAATGATCATGATAAGGGAAATAACAAGGAAAGAGAATATAACCGCTTCCACCCGCCGACCGATACCCAGCCCGACCCGAGCAGTGATCTAGCCCTTCCGGATAACTGCCCCCAGTTTACATAGTGGGCATGACGTGTTGCGGTATGGAATATCTCTTTGGCTAGTTTGGGTCAGGTGTCCTGTCTCTGCTTCCTCTGGCCTCCCCTCCTCCCTAGCAGAGCATGAGACTCAGAAAGTCCTTGGTCAGAGTAAACATTACTTAACAACAACTAAAAACATCTGTGTTATCAGTGCTGCTCCCAGGCTGAAAGTCAAAACCACAGCACTGCACCAGCTACTAAGAAGGAGAAAAATGACTGCTGAACCCAGGATACTAGGTGAGACTTTACGAGGCCAGATTGTCAAAAATACTCCTATTTTCAGGTTTCTGCACATTCCTCAGGAGTGTTTTAAGGGCCACTGTCCAAGGTAGGATGCTGCACAGGCTTCAGATACGACTCAGACCCCTTTGGCTCATGCACCTAGCATCACCTATTGCATGAATTTCACTGTTTCTAGCCCAGTAATTGTGACTGAATAACAACATCAAACTAGCTAAAGCCAGTAGAAGAATCTAAAAGTTTTTGTAACAATCTTCACTGAAGAAACCAAACAAAGAAGCAAGCAAATTGCTGACCGATTCAAGCTGAAAACTGTCACCCAGCCAAAGGTTTGCTTGAAATTTGGAAGGAAACGTTGTTTTCTGATGAAAAAAACAGCTTCTCAAAAGAAAACCAACATTTTCCCTGAAATTTTTCAATTTTGAAATAGAACTTTTCAAACACCCCTACCCCTGATTATGCTATATATTCTTGAGCACCATCTACTGGTACTGCATTATTAATTATTTATGAAAATACAAATCACTTCTCTAACAAAATTCAAATATTTAAAATTGAGAAGGCAGAATTTAACCTATTATTTATTAAATTCATATTTTCTCTTGATAACAGAAAAAAATTGCTATTGGTGAAATTAATTTGGAATCCGAACTAAGTAGAGAAATGAAATATTTTTAATGGTTTCTAATATACTAGGTCAGTAAATGTATACAAGTCGATGAAATTATTTCCAATTTACACCTGCTCCCAACCTGTTAGTCCCTGTTAGACTAACAAAAAATTCTCCTTCTTTTCATATCCAGGTATTTCTTTGATTTCATACATCTGTGATATAGCCAGCATCTTCCATCTTATTTCTTCACGTCCAACTAAATTAAATAGCATTTCTCTTGATATGGACACATCAGTTTGGGATTTAAAATTTGCTCTGACTTATAGCAAGAAAATACTGCTCTTACAGAAATTTGGTGTTATACTTCAGAATCAGTGATGCAGTTACAGAGTCTATGCTTGCCAAAGGGGATTTTGAAGGGCCTTGCATGTCTGAGTAAAGTGGCATTTGGGGAACAGACCAGTGCCACTTCAATGAATCTTAAGGTGCTCAGTAAAAATACCACTTGACTCTTACCTGTAAGTTGACTCTAAAACCATGGTTTCCATTATTGTGCCTAAGGTGACATATCTAAGTGTCTGTAACTCTGTAGTCAGTTAAACGTGATGATTATAATGAAGAATGAAGTATGAAAGTCTGCTGAAAAACATTTTTATGATTTGTTTGTTTAATGTGGGCCTTCTGTGTTGAAGACAGATTGTCTTATTTGTGCAAAGGAGTGACAACTGCAGGCTACAACAGTGACCTTGACTTGGAAAAAGTCCCCCTAAGGGTGACAGGTAGATTGAGTGAGAGAACAGTCCACTCTCCAAAGCCACTTGCTTTAAACTGTGGACTCCTTCTAAAAGCTGCACAAAAAATGTCAGTGAATTGTAATTCCAATTACAATTGTGTTGAATTTTGCACTGCGTTCACAAAACCTGGACTGAAATCATCGACCTACTGTGACCAGAAGAACCAAAAATCTCAAAGTGCTGCTGTAGATTGGAAAGGGCAATTGTGGGAAGGCAACTAAACAAACCCTTTAATTTATTCCATATAACATATTAAATCGGGTAAGCCTCATTTTTCTCACTAATACAGAAATTACTTTAAAATATTACTCTCCTTCATCTTTCCTAGTTTGGATAAAGCCCAACCTTGACTAAACAATCACATCAAGTCTAGAAAGCAGCACTATAAATTTAGCATTCACTATGTTGTGCCTATCCCTACCACACTACTACTAAGCGACATAACACTTCTTTCAGTGCCTTGATACTTTCTTTGTAGTACAGACGGTACCACATGTGCCATGCAGTTCTAAGAACCCTCCCATGAAACAGTGTGGAATTGTATTAATACCTTATTCCTACGTTTTAACAGAGGTACTTGAACAATTTGGATCTACTCAGTATTTCTGAATGATGTGTATAGATTGACTTTACATCTGCCCTTCAGACTTAACACTAAATTTACACACAAAATAGCACCATCCCAAACACAAATTATCTGTATGACCAATTTAAACAAATGTATTGTTACATTTCTATTTATTTATATTTTGCAGACTTAAACATATCCTCTCACTCCTAGACTACCAAATAATAGGTTTTTGTTATCTCAAATGCATCTGCATGACACATAACAAACAATTTCTGAAGTTGGCCTCAGTTCAAGTAGAAAGGGACCTAGAAGTGGATCATGGGTATTTGTCTACTTAAAAATGGTGTAGTTTTAAAGTTAGTTCCAGTGATTAAACCTCACATTGTTCAAGTCTAACTGTAAGAAATCTTGACCAGAAATCTGCAGAGTGCTCTCTGCTGCCGTCCCATCCCTGTTTCTCAGCTCCCATAGTTAACCTAAGTATGAATTGTGCAACTTGCATTATTTCCTAATGTTTGTAGACAAGGGGCCGAGGAGTCTACACTCACGCATTCCCTCCAGCATTGCCATGTCTTCAGAAATTTGAACAGTGGAAGTTAATCACTGGCTTGGGATAATTAGGAGATTGCTAAAGACAATGGTTTACCATACATTGTGTATTGATTAATTTTTATTTCCACTCACAATTAAAGGAGCTAGAACTCGCCAAAGCTGTTAGCTTTGTTTCCCAAAAGGGAAACAGGCAAATCTGTTCATTCAGAATGTTTGGTTGTTTTTTTTTTTTTTTTTTTTTTCCTGCTACTTACCCTCAAGTTCTTCATTTAATACAAAGGGGGTGAAAAAGATATTTAAACTCTGCATTGCATGTACAACTTCCCTTGAAGTATTTCAGGCAACATGATGATCAGCCACACATAATATCAAGTGTCACCGAATGTGAGAGAATATGATTATCTCTAAGCCAGTAACCATTCAGTGTTCATTGCATTGTATTTGCTGCGTGTAGATCATCCACATCTCTCATATTTTCCTTGGTTTGGATAGAGAATTTTTGTTTTGACAACAGGGACATAAAGTATTTATGTTTGCAAAAGCCAGCAGGGATGTGGTTTACAGCTCATACCTATGGAAAATACAGTAAAAAGCTTACAACCGTGCTTTCCTTTACTTTGGTCACAAGTGGTTTGTGACCAGTAATACCTCTGATCAGAATTTGTGCAGCATGTAATTGTTACCATAAAAGCTCTGTATTACTGGAATCCAAACCTTGCAGGGGCTCGGGTGGAGGCGCGGGGAGAAAACTGCCTGTTTCAAGGACGGGTTGGTTTGGACCTTGTCCAGAAGTTTAAACTTTGGTCTCATCAGCGTGGGTGGGAGGGCGCATTCAAAGCCCCGCAAACGTGTTTCACGTGGACTTTGAAAGAGCAAGAGGGATCCTAGCAGGGAGCCAGACCACACAGGCTCGGCAAGGCTTTGTTCTCCTGGCTGAATGGCACTGGTGGGAGCGCATAGCTGCCAGGCTGCAAGCCGGTGACTGACAGCAGCATTTATTAAAATGTCATCTCCTAATTTTCACGCCGGATATCTGCTGTCGCGTAGACTGACCCGATCTCTCAGGCCAGCGGGAAAGGCCAGAGGACAACCCAACCTGCCGTGGGGAGCAGGAGAGGCGCAGCCACAGGGGAGAGAGAAAACGCACACCCAGCCCTACCTAGCTGTAACAACATAAAGTGAAAAAGGAAGGAGGGGGGAGGGGGGCGACACGGGGGAGGGGAGTCAACCTTCCTTGTGGCAAGGCTCTTTCGGCCAATCTCCCCAGACTTCAGGGCCTCACCCACCACTAACCGTGCTACTCCATCCGCTGTCGCCTCGCTAACTGCGCTTGCAGGCGGGCAGCGAGAGTGGCCAGCTGGAGACCCCCAGGGCCGGGTAGCGAGCTTCCCGTTCCAGACACACGGCTCCAGACACTCAGCTCCGGGCATGCCGCCGCAGTCATCGCGTCCCCATCCCTGCCCGTGGTGGGCCCGATGGCACTTGCCGTGCAGAGCGGATAGAATGAATGCAGCCGCGATCTGGGCACAGCCTTATCTCTGGCAGAGAACAAATACGGCGTTAATTGCAGCCTCGCAAAGAAAATTGCTATTGTTTCCAGTCAAAGGCAGGCGACGGTTTGAAAGCGTTTATTCTCGGAGCCCCGTATCAATTAATCTGCACCGACCGGGGTGCCGAACTGACAGCTCTTGGGTCTGCGACAGCGGGGCGTTATGCTTTAGGAGAACGAACAACAGGAAGGAGATCAAGCGCGGGCTTCCCCCGCCGCTCCCCTCCGCCCTGCCGTCCCCGTTTCCCTGGCTCCCCGCCCTGCGCGGGGGCGCAGTCGGCCCCAGCGCTGGGAACGGCGGGCAGGACCCCCCCCCCCCCCCCCGCCACACACGCCGAAAACAACGTTTGTGGGACGTGCTGGGCGCCGCGCGAGCAGCCGTGACGCGCGAAACGCGCGGCGGGCGCTAACGCCAGAGCCGGGAAGGAAGCGCCCCGCGCACACGCCCACGCCCACTAGCGCGAGCGCACACGCGCGCGGAGTGGGGCGCAGGGGCGCGCAAGCCGCCACCCTCTCTTCCCCCTTCTCCCCCCTTCACCCCAGGAGAGCGGGGCGCGCAGCCATCCCCCGAGTCCGGCGGAGGGGAGGCGCGCAGGGGGCGCGCACAAGAGCGCACTCACGCAGCGGCACCCGCGGAGGCTCGGCGCGGCCGGCCGCGGGCGGGCTGACAGGCTCGCACACACACACACACACACATACACATACACACATACACATACACACATACACATACACATACACACACACACACAGAGGCAGCGGCAGAGCCGCGCTCCCGCTCCCTTCGTACTCCCTGCGCACCCGGCGTTCACACCGCTCCCAGGAATCGGCAGCCGAGGACCCCCCACGCAGCTGTCCGGCCACCGATGTCTGAGGGGAAAGGAGGAGTGAGGAAAGAAGAATAACTCTGTTAGTAACAACAACAACAAAACCCACCAACAGATCTGCACTAGCGCCTTAATCCTTCTCTCAGACCGTCGCCTGGCTGGCATCGCCGCTCATCGCGCTGCTGTGCGGAGACTTTGTTTCAAGTAAAACAAACAAACAAACAAAACCCCCCCTTCGCTTGCTCAGCCACTTGCGTTTTTTCCCCGCAGTCTCGCTGGTTTGAGGTGGTTTTTCTTCTTTTCTTTCGCTTCATGTGGTTGGATTTGGTGGATCAGGCGCCAAAGCTGCTTTTTTTTCCTCGGTGGGGTGTGTGTGTGGCGTGCGGGGGTTTTCTCGCCGCGTTTTTTATCTTCTGCTGCTTTTTTTTCATCTTGGTTTTGAACCTGAGCCGGGGAAAATGGGAAACGGTTCTTCCAACAGAAGGGGAGTCTCTCCATCACTGTTGTTGGGACGTGTTCCTATGGTGCTAGTGTTTTAGAGAAATAGCCTGACAGCTTTCGGAGTGGAAGGTAAGGGTGCCCGGGGCATTTCCATTTCCAGGGATTACGAGTGGACAGCTTTTGGTTTGGGATTATGGGGAGGAGGTGGCGGAGGAGGGGGACAGGCTGTTGCTGAAGGATAGAGACAGCACATACAAAATGATCTCCGCATTTACTTCAGCGCTGCAGTTTAGAAGTTAAGAGAAATGCGTTTCTCGACAGGTCTGCTTCCCTGAGAGTAATTTCGAGCGAGACCGAGAAAACCTGAGGTTTGTGCAGGATTGGGGTAATTGGGGGGGGGGGGGGGGGGGGAGTGTGATGATGTTAGGTTAATAGGAAGTTAAAATAAGAGAAGTCAGCGGGTCTTCTGTTGGGGGGAAAAAAAAATAAGTGGAGTGATGGCGCCGTCTATGTTCGGCTAAACTACAGTGTCGCCTAGAAAATCAGTTTGGGGGATATCCAAACTAAACGCCCGTTTGCTTTTCAGCAGAAAAGGATTCTCCCCCTTCCCAAATGGGCAACCTTAAGCCTCTTCGGCCGTTTTTTAACTCTTTCCTCTATGGAAATGAAAAAAATCTTTTAAGTGCCTAATCCTCTCAGTGAGCAGACTGCTCTAGTATCTAGCGATACTGCAAACTAACCGAAATGCTGCCGGCATGCTGAATTGGAGTGTGTGTGTGCATCTGTGTGATGCACATGGGAAGAGAGAGATTAAGACAGTGCTGTGTTTCAGCAGCCTTGCCTGAACAAATGCATAACTGAAAGCATAACTGAAATGTGGGCTATTTGATTACGTTTCTTCATAGAAAAGAGCCTAGCACTGCAGAGGTCTTTATTTTTCTACTGCAAATATTACACAGGATGGGAAAAAGAAAAAGTCAGAGGCTTTTTTCCTTTTCGAACAGAACAGCACATAAACTCCCTTTTTGCTTTCCAGATTGTAAAATTAATCCTTTTTCATGGGTGGAATTCCTAATTTAGACACTTATTGTCACATTGGCTTTCAACGCCTACACCATCCTGAATAACACTGCGCAGAACTGCATTGCCTGCAAAGTGCTCCAGCAAAGGGGAAATTGTTTCCAGAATTCCCAATAAGTTTCTCTTTTTTAAAACCTTAAATGCTGTACCGAGCCTATTTGGAGACGGAGGACCGTGTTGTTCATTGAGACGGACACTCAGAAAGGAGGAAATCTGACCGTGTGGATAGACCCAGGAGCAGCTCTGCTTTTTTTTTTTTTTTATCCTTCCCCCCCCCCCTTTTTTTTTCTTTTTTTTTTTTTTTTTTTTTTTTAAACCTCCACTATAAAGAGGGTCAGAGCTGATGATGCTTTGCACTCTTCAAGATCCAGAGTCTGAATTATAATCTAGGAGATAACGGAAATCTCTTCAAGAGAGCATAATCCGGTGATTTGCTGTGTGTTATGCAATGGGAGACAGAAGATGCCTTGCTGTTTGGTGAGGAGATGAAAAGCTAGGCAAAGACACACTTCAAAACTCAGTAACAGTGCCTCTGTGTGTGTGTCTGCCCCTGCTTACAGAGCAACAGTGGAAGAGACTGCAATCTAGAGAGTTTCGAAATTGGGTTGGCATCACTTCTGTCTGCTTGCATTTAAGAGGAGAAGGCGAAAAGCTTCTAATTTGTAAGAGATAAGCAACTTCTTAAAGGTTAATGCTGAAAACGTTCAGTTTGATTTTTTTTTTTTTTAATAGCGTTGCAGAGGTAAATATAACTAAGATTCACTTCATTAACCTGGGCCACTGTTAAGAGAGTGGAGCATGTGGAGGCTGTGACAGTTGACAGGTTCAGTAAAACAGCTTTATTTGGAGACAGTAGCAGAGAAAATGTAATATGTCTTTCATCATTCAAACGCATGTCTGCAAAATGCAGGAGCTAATCAGACAGCACAAGATATTTGTAATAAGAGGGCAAGTGCAGTTTAATAGGTACAGGGATTCTACTGTAGCATTGACAGCTATATAGAGCTACTGCTTGTAGGTACTAATACAGTGATCCATTTTATACATCCTTATGGGTTGAAGCACACTGAAATTAATATCCAAAAAAGCTGGCACTTAGTGGTAGTGTCAGACCAGCACTACTTTTTCCAGTAGCCTCAAAATTTTACCAATACATTAATCTCAGCATTTCTTGCCTGGGTTTTTTTTTTATAGGGACCTCTGTATACCGGGTGGCCAGGGTGACAGCATGTAGGCATATTGGAGATATCCTCCCATCTGTAGCAAATAATAATTATTTGTGTGTTTTTAGTTACGGCTATAATTCTTCACAGCTACTTCTCAGATTTAATAGAAAAATAACACATAACAAGAGATGCTACTGGCTTTCTTGTTCTGTGTTCTGTACCAGTGGAATTCTGCATGTGCGTATTGTATATGCAGATATATGACTGTAGCAGGCTACTTATTTACTTTTTGAAGAAATAAATAAAAAGCCTTTTTATCAGTCTGCGGGGTGAGGCTCCTGGGCTTTTACCTAAGTTGAGCGCTTCTGGTCCTCGCCATGATGACAACAGCCTAGACAGGAGAGGACATTCCTATTAATAATCTAATAGATGTTGGCTTTGTTCGATTTGACTGTAGAGGCCGTGGCTGTTGCGACGGCCACGTGATGGCGCTGTGCTCACGGCAGCGGTCCCGGCCCTCGCCTTATAAAATACAAATTACCTGCCCTTCTTTCTGAAAGAGGCTCGAGGCTCGAACTGCAAGCTTGAAAACAGCTGGCTCGAATATTGGAAGGAGTTTGGTTTTCTATGCGTGAAGAATTCTACTTGCATTTTTATTTCATTTCATCTCCTGCAGGCCAAATGACATAGGATGAAGGCTGTTCGTAATTTGCTGATTTATATATTTTCCACCTATCTACTGGTTATGTTTGGATTTAATGCTGCCCAAGACTTCTGGTGTTCCACGCTGGTGAAGGGGGTCATTTATGGATCGTATTCTGTAAGTGAAATGTTTCCTAAAAACTTCACAAACTGCACTTGGACGCTGGAAAATCCAGATCCGACCAAATATAGTATTTACCTGAAATTTTCCAAAAAGGACTTCAGCTGCTCCAACTTTTCCCTCTTGGCTTATCAGTTTGATCATTTTTCCCATGAAAAAATAAAGGATCTTTTAAAAAATAATCATTCTATAATGCAGCTCTGCGATTCCAAGAATGCTTTTGTATTTCTGCAGTATGATAAGAATTTTATTCAGATACGCCGTGTCTATCCTATCGATTTCCCAGGATTACACAAAAAAGAAGACTACCAAAAATCCTTCTTTGAGTTTTTGGTGTTGAACAAGGTGAGCCCAAGCCAGTTTGGGTGCCATGTGTTATGTACTTGGTTGGAGAGCTGCTTGAAATCTGAGAATGGGAGAACCGAGTCCTGTGGGATCATGTATACAAAATGCACCTGCCCCCAGCATTTGGGAGAATGGGGAATAGATGACCAGTCCCTGGTGTTGCTCAACAACGTTGTGCTGCCCCTCAACGAGCAGACGGAGGGTTGCCTGACCCAGGAGCTGCAAACCACCCAGGTCTGCAACCTCACCAGAGAAGCCAAACGGCCACCTAAAGAAGGTAGGTTCTTCGTGGGGGGGTGGTGGTGGTGGTAGTGTGTGTGAGCTAAATCGCACACCAGTGTGTAGATCCAGCTACCAGCTCTCCTCAATAATCACATTCATTTGACCTGCTCTCCACTCCAGCTTGCCTATAGATGAGGCGAAAAGGCTGGAGAAGAGGCACTCTCCCTCAGGCATGGAAGGCTGTATTCCCATTTCTAAACTGGCCTAACCTTCAGTATATAGTTCTGCTGAGCACTGTTGAGGCTCCTCGTAAGTAGATCCATCTGTTTTCAGCTCCCACTTACAGTAATGCCCACAGGTGGTGAGACAGGAATTTCTCTCCCCCTCACCACCTCTTTACTGCAACCACCCGGCTACAAAATCTTGGCTCTCTTAATATGATCCTTTGACTTTGCAAGGAAAACGTTTCCACAGGCATGTGGGCAATCTGACTAAAAGAGGAAGAGATTTACCATGGTGAGGACACCTGATTCCAAGTGGGCCAAAGCTCAACAAATCTAAAAAAAACCCCAAAACAAGTGCAGTTCTTCAGGGTAAACCCTGTGCCTGAGATGCCTAGAGACGTGAAGCACTGCGCAGTCAAGACATGCTGGGAGCTCTGCAAAGGGGCTACAGGCTGCTGCTGCACCCCTTCTCCAGGCAGCCTTGGCTCCAGGAGACAAGGCTTGAAACCTCATGGCCAGTATTAGTGTGTGGGAGTTGATGTCTCCGTCCCAGCAGCTGCTTTATGTCCCCACTGGCAACATGAGGGTTTTGGAAGGGTGGGAAGGCAAAGGGTCCAGCAATTAGGATGGCAGCCGTCTGCCTAGCCCCTCTGCTTCATACCTCCTATTTTGGCCTGACATTTTGGAGAAGTCTGGGGGTGATTTTGGGAAGAACACTGGGGATGGGAGGCAGGGGAAGCATAGGCTGAACCTAGATGGGGGACTCTGGCTGCAGCCTGCGGGTGAAAGGGTCCTTCAGAGCAGCCATGGGGGAAGGGGGGGAGGGGGATGTGCCCATGCGGCAAGGGATAAATCATCGAGCCCAGGGTATTGCATTTTAATGCAGGAAATGTTCTCTCTCTCCTTGTTTTCTGCATAGCCACAAAGCTCCCGGTCTGTAGCGAGGCAGTGCCAAGCTCCCAGCCCCCCTAATAGAAGTTGCTTTGTGGAGGAATGTAACATTGACACGTTGTTAGGAGAGGATTTTCTTTAAGGGCAGCCAAGCCTCAGTGCTGTGGGAGAAGAAAAGCTGGACTTGCTCCAGCTGCAGCCGTGCCAGCGGCCGCGGGCAGGGCCGGGAGGAGGGAGAGAGAGATGAGGGACCCTTTCGGTGTCTTGCGGGTCAGCGCCTCTCTTAGCACCCAACAGCTCCGAGCCCAGGAAGCAGGGGTTTGAACTGAGGGGTGCTCCCCACTCTGAGCGGCCAGTGCAGCAGCGGGAATGGTATTTAACACCGCTCACAGCTAACGAGCGCCCTGAGAGGGGAAGGAGGCAGCCGCTGCCGCTGAGCGCAAGCGGCAGGGCCGGGGCTGTGCGGGAGACCCTAGCGCTGCGCGGGGGCGCGGCACGGAAGT
This sequence comes from Amazona ochrocephala, assembly GCA_039720435.1. Classification (NCBI taxonomy): domain Eukaryota; kingdom Metazoa; phylum Chordata; class Aves; order Psittaciformes; family Psittacidae; genus Amazona; species Amazona ochrocephala. The sequence continues at coordinate 45,218,895 of CM077878.1, forward strand.
TAGGGGCCCACCATCTCCCTCGTGTTTGTCATGGGGGGCACGGGGAAGCCGCTGAGCCCGTTATAAAACACAAACGCCGCAGCCCCAGAGGCGCGGAGGAGGCGCAGCCGCGGTGCGCTGCTCACTCACTCCCACGGCGGGAGAAAGGCGCATCCTCCATCCTCCCTCCCCCCTCCCCCCTCCCCGGCACTGATTTTCATCCTAAGGTGCCACCTTGTCGGTGGGGCTGGGCAGGAGGAGTGCGAGCACAGAGGGTGCACCGTGCCGCTCGCAAAAGCACGCTGAGTCCCAGGGGGATGCGTGTCTCCCAGTTGAAGCGCCTCTTTCTGACATGTGCTTAGTGGAAAGGACAGGAGCAGCTTAGGGTCAGACATATTCCCCCCCCCTTACATTTTGAAACACATTTCCAACATATCTTGGTTCCAATTTCAGACATATTTTAATTCTTGCCCCTACTTGTAGGTTTTCCTGGATCTTGAGTTTGGAAAACGGCTTTGTTGGAGGGGGTGGAAATGTAGTTTGATAACTGGAAGGTTTCCTTCACTTGTTTTTCACTGTACTCAGTGTTTTTCTGGTGTTGCTGAGAATTTGGATAGTAATATAATTATTTTAATGTTTTATTTAATTACCTTAATGCACTTTGGAAATTGTTCATGAGATTGTTACTGAAAGTTATAATCAGTTAGCAAATTAAGCCTCACGGTACTTCTCAGTAGTAGTATGCTCTTTGTCTTCCACTCATTATTTAAAGCATTTCCCCCTTTCCTCAGAATGCTAAAAATCTACAGGAGAGGTATGTTGAGTCTTTGTTTTCTGTAGATATATATAGTCACATTTATCAAGCACATGAGTCAGTGCATTGTATATATAAAGCTGGTTTGTGGTTTGGTTGGAGGCTTGACTGAGGGATCAAACTGTAGAATATGCCTGCTGTAAACATAATGCAATTAATTCATCACTTGTGTCAGTAGACATTTAGGCAAGACATGCAAATTTTGTTTTCACAGTCAACCTGATTCAAGTTAGATCAGCACAGGAAGCAAAAATAAGGTTGACCAGTAACTAAGAGAATGCTTTTTTCTTGTCAGAGTTCATAGTGGCAGCTGAGAGTACAGTTTTGTTAGTGTAAGTTGAGTCTGAAGGGGAATGGAGATTGCCTAACACAGTGAGAGTGCTCCAGACTTGGTAAGATAGTGTTTTATGAATTCATGTATTGCTGACATCGCCTAGCAATGACTTTCCGAAAGGAACTGCAAAGACCTGATAGTTTTTTCAGTATTATGCATACCCTCCCATCCTTCTGATTTGCTTTCATGAAGCTTGCATGTATGAAGTGCAAAATCTTTTCCTCAGACTATTTTCAGTCACATTTTTGAACCACAATGTAAATAGAGAGCATTTAGATTAAAGCCTACTGTTTCTTTTTTGAATCTCTGAAGATTTGTACTGCTTTGAATATGATAAATGGCTTAGGAAAATGGTTGAAAGTCAGTACTTTTCTTTTTTAAAGAAGTGTTACATTTTACAAAAGATGTGACAAGTGTACAATGGATGATTGCGTTTCTAATAGTGCTGAAGTGTTGAGCAATAAAAGCAACTAGGTCAAGAAATGGCACTTTTTTTTTTCTTTTTTTTTTTTTTTTTTAATAGAATGGCTTGGAAATACATGGTTTAGTCAGCATTTCTTCCATAGCCAGATCAACTGTGGTCTCACTGATTAAAGCAATATTGAAAATCACCACATTTTCACTAAGGCTCAATTTAGTTGTATCTTGATACTTTTCCACAGATTACATCTGAGATGCTTAGCCTGGATCAAAGCACTAGCAACTAGATCTTAGTGAACACTCTGGCAGGGTCCTGAATTTGAGGGCTTGGGGGAATTTGTCTACTTGATCAGTGCTGTGACTGAAGTATCTCATGAAATTTCTATCAAGAAGACAGGGCTCAGTTCCAGTCTTAGTAGACCTGTAAAGCCTTTGCATGTAGTCAATCCGTAGAGTTTTCTGATTGTAACACTAAGAACGCAAAAAACGTCTTTTCTTATTTTGACCATTACAAAGCCATAATATTATTGTGGGGTTTTACAATAGTTACTTAGAAACTAAGACAGCTTCCCCCTGTGTTTAACTGTCATATCTGAAAGGAGCCATCATAAAACAATGAAAACAGATTTTTTGGCATCTTACTCATCCAACAGAAACCAAGAAGAGAGGGGGTATTCACATTAATTAAATCTTGGCATTTGGCATTCCAGCCTTTATCTTGCCTATCTTAATCAGCCAGTCTAAAATAATTTTAGTAGGGATTTCTGAATACACTAGAAATGCACCATTGGTCAACTTTGTCACAAATTCTAACAGCTCACTGTCTGCTAGCATCTCTGGATTCAGCAACTGATTTTTTTCCTGATTTCAGATCTGAAAACAACAGGGATGCCTTCACACAGAGGATTTACTGTAATAGATGTCTCTTTAAAACAATTTATGATACACTGTAGAATAACAGTGAAGTGTAGGATAAGTGTAGGAGTAAAGTGTAGGATAGGTTTTTTAAGCTTTCATGGCATGTGTGCATTTATTTGGATGTTATTCCATGAATATACCCACCTCCTGTTGCACACATTCCAGATGAACTTACAGTATTCATCACATACTCAGAGGTCGCTAGGTGGCTGCGTAGGCTGGACATCCCTAGTCAGAAAGTCATAGGCAGTAATGGTATGTCATAGCATGGCTCCATCGTAGGATTTAAATTACTAAATCAGTGCAGGATTTGTCTGAGAAGATAAAAAATTACAAAATAACATCTAACAACCATACACTTCTACGGGGATATTTAATGTTTAGTGTGCAGCAACTATTTGAGACTAAAGCAAAATTTAGAAAATCCAAAATAAATAAAACTGTTGTCCAGAATATTGAATGAGTATGGTAACATGCTTGGAAGTCTCTTAATAGTATTTATATCCTGCTGCTTGCAATGGTTCTTTTATCCATGAGTTCAAAGGGACAAAGGAAGATGAGCACTAATAGGACAGGCTTTTTGATTTTGTATGAAAACTGTTTTCCATTATGAGTTACAAAATATTGCTTTAAAACTTAAAACTGGTATACTAGAACAGCCTGTTACCATGCAGGTTATGAGCAGTTATGAGCAGTTTGACCTCACACTGTTAAGAACAGTTTGACCTCAGTGAAAATCTAGAATGTAAAGAAAAATATTTTCACTTTAAATATTTTTTCATGTGGATATTGTTCTTCCTAAAATGTTCATGGCCAAAACCATAATGGAAACTTACATAAAATCGTTAGAGACATTGTGTTTCTTCTTTATGGGTCTGGTTCCCAGGTTAAGGAAGTTGCTTCAAAATCTCCTATGGACTCCACTGTGCTTCATATAATTCCCCTTTTGACTTACTTTGCTAAAAGAAGACAATCACCCAAAACATTTAGGTTCTTAGTACAAATTTGGGTCACTCTGAACCACTCACAATAGGATGTTAGAGCCATGCAAGTTTGATTTCAGATTATCTTTTTTTCTGTTTTGAAGCGATACGCTATGGAAAATGCATTAATAATCACACTATGTTTTAATCAATAAGCCCTACCTTTTGTTTTCAGGGATTATATGATATTACCACTGATGACTGTACTTCAGTTTGTGCTGTATTGATTATTTCCACCTGATTTCCTTCAGTAAACTATGAAACTTCTGTTTTGATGCAAAATTTAGAAGTTTGTGTGCAAGAGTAATCAGCACTTCATGTATGTTATTGAGTTTGGTGGGATTTGGATCAGTCCATCAGTGAATTTTCTGATGCTTTCAAATACTTTGATACCCAGAGAATTTCCTTTATTCTAGGAAAAGCCTGTATATGTGGCCTTGCTCCTAGTAAATATACTTGGTTATATATATTATGTATGTCTGAGTGGTTAACTTCTTGGTATCTCAGATTCTATCAGTATTTTGTTTAGCACCTCTCACACTAGCAAGATGGCGTATTACTTACTTTGTGGGAAAGACCCACCTACTGCAGTCGAGTGTTTGCCTTCTGAGACATCACAGATGTACTGTATGGGATCTGAATACAAGTTTTTCATAAGCTCATTGCTTGCTTAAAACATTCATGGCTTAAATGAAATATGATGTTGGGAGCTGTGTTATAACAAAAACCATGATTTTGATTCCCCAGTCTGCCATTTCTGGTTAAGACCTCCATTTATGTGCATTAATGTCCATCAGACATTGGGGAGACTTGCTCTTACCTGGGGACACATACTTCTGGAGATGTCCACTCTAAAGAGCACAGAACATAAATAAGACGGCATATAAAGAAATTAAGTGTTCACACTGAAGTCAAAGCACATCCAAATTAGGAACAGAATTCTGACTGTCTTGCTGTTGCCTCCAGTGAACAAGGACTCAATAGTGAGTCCTAGACCATCAAATATTTCAATTTCCGTCATTCCTTCTTTATTTGCCTTTCTCATACCAGTAAACTGTGCCTTTTTTCTTCAAATACTTCTACTACGTTTTGTCTCGGTGGGCAGAGTATACAATATGTTCATTGTGTTTTAGACCTCATTCTCTGATTTGGTTGTACTTTTGACAAATGTGGAAGCATTCATGGGTAGAACAGCCATTAACAGAAGTTAATGGTGATTCTGTTTACATAATGGGATTTCGGTTGTTGGGTCTTAGGTGACATTACATGTAATTATATTATGACGTAATCCAATTACTGCATTTCTTATTATTATGCAGTGTTTTATACCTATGTATTTTCATTTTCTACATTTATATAATACAGTGATTATATGGTCTGCAACATTCAATATGTTCTCCTGCTCTTTTAAAAGCAATTTATCGTCTTGTGTTCAAATCTATCCATATTGCTGTTTTGTTTAGCTTTCTATTTGCAAAAGCATGGAAAAATCTGCTTTGTGTGTTGGTATACACAGAGGAATTTTCAGAGGAGACTTTCTTTTTCTCTTCTTAGGGAATTACATTTATGAAGTTTATTCAGTTGTGTTTTATCAAAGGATTCCAACTCAAAGTTGTAGTTCTCAAATTGAAGTGTAGCTGTTCATTTATAAATATGCAGTAATTGTAATAAAACAAAGGTCACTGCAGAATTCCACTGAGCATTATTTGCATTCACTGTTAACAAGAAATATAAAATGCTCTGTAGGATAGAGAAAGTTGTACATGATACAAATTATATGTTACCATTGCCTGCTTTTTTGCATATGTTAGGAGCCAGTTACATCATATTGTATTTCTAGGCAGATGAACCAGGTTTTGTTACGGTATTACTGGTGGATCCTTCTAATTAGAGACATGTTTATCCAGGGCTTCCTACTGACCATTTAAAGAGTGGTGCAGATTGCTGTGAAAGTGTACACAGAGTACTTAGGGATGAGTCTGTGATGCCCTTGGTGCTGATCCCAGTAGGGTGGTTAGAAAGGGCTTAAATTACAGTTTGGAAAATCAGGGAATTGGATTAATGCTATTTATTGATTATTAGGAATAATATTGTACATGCTTCATGCAAGAACACTTTCATGAAAGGGTTTTGTAAAATCTGAAGTCTGTAGATATCATGTGCAATATTTCTTTGAATCCTATGATTCACTTTTTCTTATACAGTGTTTGCTTTTCTATCTTATGAATATATTTCTTGTGGTCTCCTCTGTACTCTCTGTACTGTGTATGTAGATTTTAATTGTTTGCAAAGCTGGGCACTTTAGCTTGAACTATAACAAGCTATATTTTTATCCTTGGAAGTGTTTCGTTTGTTCTGTGGCATTTGCTGATATCTGCAGTGATTGGCACACATACAGATGCTCCATACTGGTAGATTTGAAGGTTGATAGATGTGCTTCATACTGACAAAAGACAGCAGGAAAAATGTTCAGCACTGCAGGCATAAGACGAGGACAGAGCCTAGTCCAGCTGGTCCCATCTGCACCCAGTGTCTAGGAAGTCACTGATAATACAGAGTATTGTGCAGCTTCACTCTCCTTGGAAGGGAAGAGGGTGCCAAGGCTGGAATATTGGCCAATCCCAACACCTGAAAAAGTATGTATAGGGTCATAGGGTTTCAGCTGATGATGCTATTATTTGGGTTCGTAAATGCAGTAGATAGAGATTTCACCTCTTGAAGCAGGATTATGATCAGAAGAAGAGTTTGGTAGTATTGTCCTGGGAGAGTGTAATATACCTAAAAATAATTGGAGCTGGGCCTGGAACCAGTGTTTTCCTGTCTCGTAAATGAATGTTCAAATTATTAGATATCTATTCTCTTTAGTCCACCGAATTTTTAATTTATCCACAAAAATTGGGTCAGCTTCAGATTTGGGAAATATCAAGAATATTCCCAATACTTGACCAGACAGAACGTTCTGAGAATCAGAGCCACTGAGTCCAGGTTGCCTCAGGGGCTGCTGTTGTTTACAGGGCATCCATATCTGGGTTGACAGTACATACATGGAAGATTATAAAAGAAGGATGCCATTACAAGAGGAGGAAACCATCTCTGGCTGTGGTTTGTGCAAAGCTTGTCAGGGAGTTGCAATCCAAAAGCTCCTTTGCCCTACTAGCAGACAGGCACAAGTGATTCTCAGGAGTTTGCTACTTATCGCAGCTAAGGCAATGCCCATATCTCTGTGTGCACCTTGTGTATGTTGCTTATGACTCTTAAGACACCAGCAGTTGTGGGATGCCCAGGGATGCACATTTTGGAGCTCTCCATTTTGGGAGTAGGTCTTGGAAGTGATGATGAGGCATGTAAATTTATTTGATTTTGTAAATACAGCTTCTGTGCATCACGTCTTTTCCCCGTGGTATTGTTATCATAGTACTGCCCCAGCTTCTGGTGCTATTATGAGGATAAATACATCAACGTTTGTTGTTTGCTCAGTAATCAGCATCATACAGTACTTAAAACATATAGATTATGCTATCGCTGCTAAGCCTGAAAGATTTTTTTTTTTTCCCATAGTTCTGATGAAAATAAAATCCATGTTGTCTTCAGATATTTTCTGGTGCTTGAAGTGAAAGTGTGATGTTATTGGCTGTTTTGCAGATGAAATATATGAAGGGAATAAAGGACCCTTACATTTATTTCCTACCCCATGCTATTTAAGGTTTTGGATAATGTTTTTTTGTCCATGTGAAATCTGGAGTGCTGCAAAAAACCCAGATTTCAGTCTGACAACCTAAGACATACAGTATCTTTACAATAAAATAATTTATATCATAAATATGAGACATGAAGGGGAAACCACGTGTGCCAGGATGTAGCATCTAAATCTTTTTCAGATATGACTAAATTTCTTCTTTTGTGTTCACTTGTACATAATTAATCTCATTGAATCAAAAGGATTATTCATGTAAGTGGGATTTAATTAAAAGCAGGTTTGCCAGTAAATATCCTCAGTTAAAAATGTGGGCACCTTAAGTAATCAATATTAGAACAGGAAACCATCATTCTATTATTAACAATATTTCTCTAAATATTGTTAAACAAATTAATTACAATAATAGTATTTACCATCAAATAAACCAATATTAAAAATATTCATAATAAATTAATAAAAATTACTATATACGTACAGTCTTACATAAGTTGGATAAATAGAATCATAGAATCATAGGATGGTTTCTATGTTGGAAGAGACTTTAAAGATCACCTAGTTCCACCCCTCCCTGCCACAGACAGGGATACCTTCCATTAGATCAGGTTGCTCAACACTCCATCCAGCCCGGCCTTTAACACTGCCAAGGATGGGGCAGCCACAGCTTCTCTGGGCAACCCTATTCCAGTATCTCTCCACTCATAGTAAAGAACTTCTTCGTAATATCTAATCTAAATCTTCTCTCTGATAGCTTAAAGCCATTCCTGCTTGTTCTGTCATTACGTGCCCTTATCCTAGAACCTAGTTTTGTCCAGTTCCCAGATCTGCACTGCTTAACTGATCATCAGTGTATTCTTCAATTGCCCGGGGATCCCCAGTGCTATCCTCTGCGCTTCACTAGTCCTGGCTGATCTATGCTCCTGTGCACTGTGTCCAGTGTGTACTTCTTGGACACCTCTGCTCTCAAACCATTCTGTCATTGCCATGACTGTGCTCTTCTGGTTTGCATCATTGTGCTGTCGATATCAAGTACATAATTCCATACAGAATAATTGCTTGTTGCTACCATCTATAAAAAGAATATGGTTCTACAAAGATAAGCAGAAGTTAAACGAATCAGGCAATAGCTGGCGTGTCATTAAGCAGGCTAAACAAAGCTCCAGGAAGAACAAGATAAGGTCAGACAATACTTGACATGTCCCGAGGCTTTTTAATGGCAATGGTAATGCTGTATTTCTTGTGATATAGGGCTACATTAAAGAACATTTAGAATTAGCAGGAATGGCACTGGTCATCATCGCTGTATTTTTTTTTTTCCTTTCTTCTGAATGTGGCCAAGAGGATCCATGGAATTTGTTATAAACTTTCATCATTCTATAAGCCTGTCTCCTTTTTTAGTAGATGGAAGAATAAGTAGTTAATCGCCCTGTTGATTTGTATTTGACAAATGGTATCACACTAGACTTCTATCCAGAAAATGCTTTAGAAGCTGGCTGATGTTTGGCTATGACTGACGCAACTACTATAGGAATAGATGCTTTTTAGTTCTTGTTTTTGGGTAAATTTGGGTTTGTGTTTGTTTCTATTTTTTTTTTTCACAAACATACTAAGTATATGATAGGTGTTTGAACACAAAGTTGATAGTCATTTGAGATGACAGCCACTGTCAGGCAGTTTCTTCCTTAAGAAGGAGATGGCATTAAATTATGAAGTATTGTAAGACAATATTCATTGTATCATTGAGCTGTGGAAGAGCATGTAACCCTTAAGGATGTGAGTACAGATAATAAAGGTTATCAAAAAAACATGACAAGAAGATAATCTTAAGAACAGAATTTGCAGTTTACTTGGATAGAATGAGGTGAAAACTGCAAAAGCAAGCATGTAGGATGTCTTGGTGATTTACTGAAACACTGTCCAGCAATTACTAGATTTCAAAGGTTGTTTATTGCCATTTTTTAAAATCCCAACTCAATATCTTACAATAATGCTGTGGCATAGTGTTGAAGGATTTTTTTGTATTTCTGAGGTCTGTCTTCTCTCAGGCATATACTTCAACCATAGCATTTCAGTTCAAATAGTTGGGTATGGAAGATCTTAGAGAATCCTTTTGCATTAAAATAAATTGTGGATATTTTCAATGACCTGGTTGCTATTTTTCTGACAGGAAGAGATCAGCTGAAAAATACAGGTTATTTTGCTAGCAGCAGCGGATGTTATGAATTGAGTGGCCCTATTAATATGGATCTTTGTTACATGTGTAATACCAACCAGGGATTTACAGGTTTTGCCTGTTGTCTTTCCTCACAGCTGTTATCATTACACATTTTGAGCTTGTGTATTGAGACTGCTTACAGTCTTCATACATTATCAGAGTGAATGCTGTTAATTAAAGGTGATCTTGACAAAAAGAATCAAGTCTATGCGAACCTTAGAGAAAATTAGATTACAAATCAGCTGAGAACATGAAAATTTGTAAAGCATTTCTGTCTGTTACATAGATTAATTCAAAATGCATAAATAAACAATGGAGACTAGGCATAATATACTGGAGATTTCTTGAGGGAAAAAAATGATGGAGATGTATTTCTATGGAAAGACACTATTGTGATACAGCATCAAGATGGTGTCTGGTACTATGATATAGTCCAGAATCCTACCATTTCAGGACAGGGATCTTTTTGGCATGCAGGCAAAAAGAGCCGTGGTATTCTCCTTTGTTCCTTTGGCAGACGCTCATTGCTCATCGTAGTAGTGATGTGCTGGCGAAGACACAGAGTGCTGTGTTGATCAGAGAATACGTTATGTGCATGCTAACTTGAAGGATGATCACACACTGTTCCTCTCATAAGACAGACCCTCAGGCCACAAAATCCATTTCGGCATATTTTGTATTTGTAATTTGTAGCTCTCTGTTAGAAATTGTCATGTTGCCCTGATGGAGCTTACAGCTAAATACTGAGCAGGCTTCCTGGTTTGCAGCTCATAACACAAAGTTTATACAATACTTAAGCTTCCCTTGAAGTTATACTGTCTCTAAGCATGTTTTTTGCCTTTTTTTTTTTTTTTCATGTTTTTTGCCTTGTCCCTGCACTTTTTCTTGTCTCTAGGTTGTTAGCTCTTTGCAATCCTCTTTCGGCTCAACCCTCAGATTTCCCAGAAGCTTGCACTTTCACAGAGCTCCAGTCTTATTAGTACTCTAAGCTTATAGTTTATCCTTTCTGGGACATAAAATAGGTGAAGTAAACAAACACAGAAGCTTTGTAGGGATTACAAATGAAAGGAAAAAAAACCTCAACCAATTACACAGAATCACAGAATAGTAAGGGCTGGAAAGGACCTCAAGATCATCGAGTTCCAACCCCCCCGCCATGGGCAGGGACACCTCCCACTAAACCATGCCATCTAAGGCTATGTCCAACCCCACCTTGAACGCCGCCAGGGATGAAGCATTCACAACTTCCCAATTAAAACAAAACAAAAGAAAAAACTGTCTTTAATTCAGCTAGCCCAAGAAATGCACAGGTTTGGGCAAAGAAGTAGAATCCCTGTATTTAATTTAACCACCAATAGAGTGGGGTTTCCTTGGAGTTGCTTCTGCTGGCCCCCTAAAATTTGCTTTTGTATTTCTTGCAGTGCTGTAGTTTCACAGGGATATGAGAAACATACCTTTGCCTACTAGTGAGGGCAGTATTCCAGGAAAGAGAAATAATGGCCTTAAGGTTCCTCAGGCTAAGGATGACCGTGAACTTGTATCTCTTCCTTCTTCAGAGATGCTTACAGTAAGCAGCATATTTATATGTGAAAGGCATATTCCATCTTCTTCCATGTCTGGTATTTCTGAATAAAAGTGAGCAAAACAGTCTTTGGGTTCAGCTCAGTACTGTCTCAGATATTTAGCATTGGCCAAGAGCATGTAGAGGTTTGGTCATAAGCAGGTTAGATGTGTTTTTCTGGCACACAGCAGACCTAGGTGGTCACTTTATGTCCCTGACCAGGCTTGAAGAGAGAACAAAGTACACTGCAATCCTGGAAGCCTATTTGGAACAAGGATGTCCCCACATAGGCTTTTCAGGAGCCAATTCCACACCATGTGCACCACTTGCTTGAAATGAAGCTTCCACTTCTGCTCAGTCCCCTTTTAGACACCAAAGCAGGTATCTAGATGATGTACAAATATTGTGAGTTAATCCATTTGCAGTAACCTTAAAAGATTTTCATGGTGTTGTTTGCCAAGCTTTGCTTGCATTAGTATTTAATTTCCACTGATGTCAGTAGGATTGAAGGGGAGAAGGTGAACCAGAGAGTCTTTCTATGTTCTCTGGTTTTGGGTTCTTGTCAGTTTAAACACAAAAAAATACTACAAAGAACCACACACACTCTTCAGTTCTCAGTGAAATTTCTAGATTTATTTGTAAAAAATATTCTTTCTCTGTTTATATAAAAGCACAGTTACAAGTTAGTTGCTAGTGTAAGAAAGACAAAGGGACAGGTGTTATTTAATCAAGATTTTATTTTTCTTATTGCAGTGATTTCACTGTCACAAATGAGTACTAAACTTTTAATAGATCTGCTGTAAATGCCCTGAAGTCTACTCAAATGTTACTATACCTTAATGTCAATGATACAAAAGTCTTTGAAATCCCATGAAATATAAACAGCATTAAAATACTTTCATTTGTGGATATGAATGTGTAACAAATGAAGTTATTAAAATAAATAGTTGAATGTATATTCTACATTTTCTTGTTTAAATTATTTATAATAAACCACACTATAAGCTTAGAGAAATGGAAATAATTGTCTACATAGAGACAATAGAGTCTAATGATATCATAAATCATTTACACTTTCATTTGGAAGTTCTAGCTTATCAGAAACTGTTGAAATCAATGCTTTTTACCGCAGAATAATGACTGTCTTCCTTCTAGCTCACTATGTCTGCAATAGCATAGAAATGCTTTAGATTGTAACCTGAATTTTTATAGGATTGTCTCTGTTTGGTTTGAGGATTATGGAATGTTAAATACTGTTAGGAGAGAGTAATCTGTGTAGGCTGGTTGTCACCTCTGCCAGAGAAACAGATGGACTGATGACCTTTTCTGGGCAATGTTAGATCTCTGTGCTTTTGAGTGGCAATGGTGCTGGGAGCACTCTTGGTCTCTGAGCTGTCTTTATTCAGTTAATCTTAATTTGTATCACCAAATAGCTTTAACTACCAATCACAACATTATTTCCCTTTTTTATGTGTTTTGTTTTGTATTGAAGAAAATGCTGATAATTAATCTCTCTTTCAGTCATCCTGGCTCTGGCACGTTTACCAGACCTGAATTTGTCCTGGTTCTCCCAGATGAACATAGTAGCATGGATTTTGAACTCTGGCCAGATATCATGCATAAATGTCTTTGTCCACACAGGTGTCTCTTACAGCCTTTGAGTGCACATTTCTATTTTCCAAGAAATTTCATTTTTGTGTACACTACTCATTAGTCACATGATAAGCACAACCACATGGAAGTCAGTCTTGTAGCTCTGACGGTTTTGTGTTCCGTTCGTGTACATATCCATGGTAATCTGGAACAAATCGATGCCAACTCACTGAGGAATATGTAGTTATAATATTCAAACAATGTCCTAATGACATTAAACAATATCTTCTGAATTGTTTTTTTTTTTTAACTAAATTTGCGTCGATGGTGCATTTTTTATTCACATAGGATTATTTCATATTTTTTTGCAGAAAAAACCTTTTGCAAAAAGAACCTGGTTTGTGAGGCTACCCTCAACCATTTCAGCACTACTAACATAAATTAACAAAGTGCTGGTGTTCTTTGTAGCAGCTCTTCTATATTTCTCCATTTTGGAAAAACTGTTTGTAAATATATGAGCGTTACTTTTTTTTTTTTTTTTTATTCTGCTCTCAATTAAATAGAAAATGGTTGTAAAGTTAGAACTGGGAAACCTCTGGAAAGCATTTGTAAGTGAGGTAGGAAGCTGGAATCATTTACAACATGAGCTGGGTGAGAACAGTTAGTTAGGCAATTCTGTTGCAATTTAGCTTCTTGAACTGACAGCGGTCCCTGGAAAATCACTTTAGTTAGGAGACCAAACTCGTGGTTTAGTTATATTTTAGTGTTCCCCTGTTGTGATGAGGTGTGCAAGATTCAGATGTTGAGCAGTCTCAGAAGACCAGAGCTTTAACTTTCCAACTAAACGTATGATTAAAATAGAGATTTTTTTTTTTTAATGTACGAAAGCATATTAAGATTTTAATATTTCAGATTAGTTCATTGCGTTCATGTAACTGGATGCAATAATAAATTCAAGAGATTTTAAAGCTGGTGGTGCCTTCAGGCTAAAGTTTTACTTTCAGACCAATTTTTGTGAATGGATTCCAAAATACTTTTGAAATTATATGAAATAGACTCAGATTTAGGTTTGAAGGGACTTCTGAAGGTCATATAGTCCAATTCCTTGCTCAGGGTAAAACTAATTGAGTTGCATATTTCTTTTCAGTCTTTGGTTCATAGGGTTTCTTGATCCCTAATAGTTTGTACATGTGTCAGTATTCAGTTGATAGCTAGACCCATAATCAGAGCTAGTCTGTAAGTTGTCAGTGAGTTTTGCCGTTCCTGTCAATCACTGTAATGATCCATGATTTTATAGTTATTTTTTAACTTTAGGTAATAGTATTCTAATTAAGAGTAAAATTATCTAAAGTACAATGACAGTGTGCAGAATGGACAAAATAGTTAATCTGAAGAATAGCTAGTTAATATTTCTATGGAAAGTTTTCAAAAAATAATTACGTCTATGTCAGCCTTAATCTATAGATTTCTGAAACAGTTTGGTGTTTAGCAAGTCAGGTTTAGTGTTACTAAGAGGTTGTATTAAAAAAAAAAGCTTCTTACAGCATTTTACTTCACTCACATGAAGTAAGAGCATGTTTGCATGCCTTCCCTTTTGCTTGTGATATGTCACAGCTGTACCATGCTGTTGGTAGCTTCTGGCACTGAAAGACAAGATAAGGAATCACTATTGAATAGTGTTCTGGAAAGGGGAAAGAGAAGAGGCAGCCAGACAAGAATATTCGAAGTTAACGTTTGTAGAGGAAAGATAAGACAGTATAAAAAGAAATAGATTAATGCTAGCCAGAGGGGTTAAGATAATAAGGATTTTCTTACAACATCATAGGGAAAAAACAAATACTGGAAAGGGGATGATATTAATCTTATTTAAAATAGCTGAGTTAAAAAGCTTCTTTTTAGGAAAAAGAAATTAAGGGCGATTCTAGAATGATTAAAAAGTAAGGAGAACTTCACAAACTAGAAATAAGGTCATCTGTAAGAAATCTGAATATGCAGGAATACAGCTTTATAGGAAGTATGCATTTTAGACTATAAAAGTAAGTAAATAATGCAGGATTGAATTATCATTTCGTTAATGAAAAAATAGTTAACTTTCATGTGCTAAGAATCTAATTTCTAGACTAGTAAAGCTATTAAAACAAGCTGAAAGGATAATAACAAAATGTTAATCATCATGATATTCTGTATTATTTAATTTATGCTCCTACTAAATTTTACCTATTATATATATATATATTTAAATGTAAAATGAGTAAATGAAAGTATTAGATGAGAGTGTATGGATTTTATTCACACTTCGGTTATGTCTATTCAGAACTTAATTCAGATTGGTTTAGTTTATCATACATTTTTTAAAAGTGGATTGTCAGCTATACAGAAGACTGTAAATTAATAGCAACAAGGTACTGACATTTGCATAAACTTTTCACTAGTAATTTAAGAAAGGAAATAATCTATTTGATGAAACTTGCAGGTCAGCAATAAATGAGGAAGAAATACAAATACTAGTGGGTACTGGGAGAAAAATAGCAAAGCAAAAGATCCCTGCATAAGCCAGCTGAAAAGGTGGCTTTCAACCTAAATTTGTCGTTCATGGGCAACGTATATATAGTTACATGTCTTTAATTTTTATACAAAAATGATCATGGTACATCACGGACTTAAGAGAAGAGTAGAATCATAGAGTAGAATCATAGAATAGTTAGGGTTGGAAAGACCTTAAGATCATCTAGTTCCAATTCCCTGCCATGTTCAGGGACACAAAGAAAAATGAGCAGCCACAATAAAGACCCTGAAGTGAATTACTTAGGACAGAAGATTAAAACCAGTAACAGGTATATACTTAAGTTAAAAATACCTAGGCAGAGCTAGGAGTGTATCCCCAAATAATTGAACAGTATTAAAATACCCTTTCAAGAAGAAGATTTATTTATGGAAACTCCAAGACACGGAATTAAAAATAATTAATTGAATGAAGAAAGGAGAAAATCTAGTCTGAGTACCAGAACTGCAATATCTGCATAGATGCAGTATAATTTTCAAAGCCACAAGCATGAGTATAATCACTACATATAAATAATTATAAATAAAATGCATCATTCTGAGTCTTTTCAGGGGGCCTGAAGCGCTTACAAGGAAGGGCTATAAGACAGAGATCACACTTTCTGAAATATATTGCCTGAATATACAAGACTGGTGCATGGTGGGATGGCTCCTATGACTGGAGTGTTGGAGTGGAAGGTTACAGGCTCTTTAGAAAAGGAAGGCCAGGCTGACAGGGAGGGGGAGTTGTTATTTACGCTAGGGATAGGCTAGAGATTATGGAATTCTGTCTGGGTACAGGTGAGCAGTCGAAAGAGAGTTTGTGGGTCAGGGTTAAAGGGAAAACAGTGATGGGAGACATTATTGAGGGAATTTGTTACAGACTGCCTGATCAAGAGAAATCTGTGGGTGAAGCACTCTGTAGACAGATAGCAACAGCCTCATGCTCGCAGGCCATTGTTCTCATGGGGGACTTCAACCACCCTGATATCTGTTGGAGGGACAGTACGGCCTGGCACAAGCAATCCAGGAGGCTACTCGATTGTGTGGAAGACAACTTCCTTCTGCAAGTAATAGAGGAGCCGACAAGGAGAGGTGCCATGCTTGACCTCATCCTCACCAACAGGGAAAGGCTGGTTGGGAATGTGACGCTCCAGGGCAACCTTGATTGCAGCAATCATGAGGTGGTCGAATTCGAGATCCTTAGGACCGTGAGAAGAGTGTGCAGCAAGCTCACTGCCCTGGACTTCAAGAGAGCAGACTTTGGCCTCTTCAGGAGCCTGCTCAGTAAGGTTCCATGTGATATAGCCCTAGAGGGCAGGGGGGCCCAAGACTGTTGGTTGATATTCAAGGCTCACCTGCTGCAAGCTCAGGAGCGATGCATCCCAACTTGAAGGAAGTTCAGCAGGAGGGCCAGGAGACCTCCTTGGATGGATAAGGAGCTGCTGAGCAAAATTCAAAGGAAAAAGGAAGCTTATAAAAGGTGGAAGCAAGGACAGGCGGCCTGGGAAGAATACAGGGATGTTGTCCGGGAAGCTAGGGACCAGGTTAGGAAAGCTAAGGCTCACTTAGAATTAAACTTGGCTAGTGATGTTAAAGATAACAGGAAGGGATTCTATAGGTAAATTGCACATAAAAGACAGACTGGGTACAACGTGGGTCCTCTCCAGAAGCTATCGGAAGAACTGGCTCCCCTGGATTTGGAGAAGGCTGAGGTTCTTAATGACTTCTTTGCTTCAGTCTTCATCGGCAAATGCTCTGACCACACCACCCAAGTCTTGGAAGGCAGACACAGGGACAGTGAGAATGAAGACCTTGGGCCCACTGTAGGAGAGGATGTGGTTCGAGACCATCGTAAGAACCTGAACGTACACAACAAGTCCATGGGACCTGATGAAATCCATCCACGGGTCCTGAAGGAGCTGGCAAATGAAGTTGCTAAGCCACTGTCCATCCTTCTTGAATAACCATGGCAGCCAGGTGAAGTTCCTGACGACTGGAAAAAGGGAAATATAACCCCCATTTTTAAGAAGAGGAAAATGGATGAGCCGGGGAATTGCAGACCAGTCAGTCTCACCTCTGTGCCTGGCAAAATCTTGGAGCGGATTCTCCTGGAAGGCATGCTAAGGCACATGAAAACCAACAAGGTGCTTGGTGACAGCCAGCATGGCTTCACTAAGGGGAAATCCTGCCAGGCCAATCTGGTGGCCTTCTATGAAGGGGCTACGTAACTTATGGACAAGGGTAGAGCAGTTGACATCATCTACCTGGGGTTGTGCAAAGCCTTTGACACTGTCTCACATGACATCCTTCTCTCTAAATTGGAGAGACATCAATTTGATAGGTGGACCACTCGGTGGATAAACAACTGGCTGAATGGCCATATGCAAAGAGTAGTGCTCAATGGCTCAATGTCCATCTGGAGACCCGTATCGAGTGGTGTCCCCCAGGGATCGGTGTTGGGACCGGTCTTGTTCAACATCTTTGTGGGTGACATGGACATTGGGATTGAGTGTGTCCTCAGCAAGTTTGCTGTTGACATCAAGCTGTGTGGTTCGGTTGATACATTGGAGGGAAGGAATGCCATCCAGAGGAACATTGACACGGTTGTGAGGTGGGCTGATGCCAACCTGTTGAAGTTTAACCATGCCGAGTGCAAGGTCCTACACCTGGGTTGGAGCAATCACAGGCGCAGCTACAGGTTGGGCAGAGAAGAGATTCAGAGCAGCCCTGCAGAGAAGGACTTGGGGGTGTTGGTCAATGAGAAAATGAACCTGAGCCAGCAGTGTGCGCTTGCAGCCCAGAAAGCCAACCGTATCCTGGGCTGCATCAAAAGGAGTGTGACCAGCAGGTCGAGGGAGGTGCTTCTGCCCCTTTACTCTGCTCTTGTGAGACCTCACTTGGAGTATTGTGTGCATTTCTGGTGTCCTCAACATAAGAAGGACATGGAACTGTTGGAACAAGTCCAGAGGAGGGCCACGAGGATGACCCGGGGACTGGAGCACATCCTGTATGAAGATAGGCTGAGAAAGCTGGGGCTGTTGAGCCTGCAGAAGAGAAGGCTGCGTGGAGACCTCATAGCAGCCTTCCAGTATCTGCAGGGAGCCTATAGGGATGCTCTCCATGAGGGTCTGTAGTGATAGGACAACGGGTAATGTGTTAAAACTTACACAGGGGAAGTTTAGATTGGATATAAGGAAGAAGTTCTTTACTGTGAGGGTTTTGAGGCACTGGAATGGGTTGTGCAGAGAAGTTGTGAATGCTGCATCCCTGGCGGTGTTTAAGGTCAGGGTGGACAGAGCCTTGGATGGTATGGTTTAGTGGGAGGTGTCCCTGCCCATGGCACGGGGGTTGGAACAAGATGATCTTAACGTCCTTTCTAATCCTAACTATTCTATGATTCTATGAATCTTTGACTGAAGAGGCAGTGCTAAACATGAACATAAAAGAAGGATATTAAATTAGAACCATGGAATCATAGAACGGTAGAATTACGTATTATATGGTGAAGTTTCATGCAGACCTTTTTTTTTTTTTTTTACCCAATCCTTTAAAAGGAGGCATTATTGTTACCCCTTATTACTCAGGAAGTATGTTACGATGAATCGCATCATATACCTTAATGACTATAATATGCATTGTGTATATTATATATACACATATATGTACTCACTGTGCTTTTTCCAGTCAAAACACTACTCTATGATAGGAAGGGTTTTGTACAGTCTAATAAATAAATGTGTTAATAAAAGAAGGAAATCTTTGTCCTCCTGAACATGAAATGGTTAAGACATGGTAGGCAAACTAGGCTTATTTAGTGGTGTTCCTCAGGAGTCAGCGCTATTTAACATCTTTGTTGGCGCATGGACAGTGAGATTGATTGTACCCTCAGCGAGTTTGCCAGTGACACCAACGTGTGTGGTAGATATGCTGGAGGGAAGAGATGCAGTCCAGAGTGACCTTGACAGGCTGGAGGGGTGGCCAGTGCAAACCTCATGAAATTCAGCAAGGCTAAGTGCAAGGTCCTGCACCTGGGTTAGGGCAGTCCCAAACCCAAATACAGGCTGGGCAGAGACTGGATTGATAGCAACCCTTAGCAGAAGGATTTGGCTGACATGTTGGCCGACAGGAAGCTTAACATGACCCAGCAATATGCCCTTGCAGCCCAGAAATCCTGGGATTCATCAAAAGAAGCGTGACCCGCAGGTCAAGGGGCCTTTCTGCTGATGTCTCACCAGCAGTGAGTGAGACCACTTCTGAAGTAGTGCATCCAGCTTTTGTGCCCCACAGCAAACAAAGGGAGTGGACTTGCTCAAGTCAGTCCAGATGAGGGCCACAAAGAGATTCAGAGGATCAGAGGGCTGGAGCACATCTCCTATAAAGACAGGTTGAGAGAGTTGGGGTTGATCACGGTGAAGAGAAGGCTCTGGGGAGACTTGTTGCAGCCTTCCAGTACCTAAAGGGGGCTACAAAGCAGCTAGAGAGGGACATTTTACAACAGCGTGGAGTGATAGGACAAGAGGAAATGGCTTTAAGCTGAAAAAGGGGAGATTTGTATCAGACTTTGGGAAGAAATTCTTTAATATGAGGATGGTGAAACACTGGCACATGTTGTCCAGAGAAGCTGTGGCTGCCCCATCCCTGGCAGTGTTCAAGGCCAGATTGAATGGGCTTTAAGCGACCTGGTTGAGTGGAAGGTGTCCCTGCCTGTGGCAGGGGTTTGGAGCTGGATGATCTTTAAGGTCCCTTCCAGCCCAAACCATGCTATGATTCAATGAATTTAGCTCCTAAATTATTTTTTTTTAATGACAGATAAGGTTGATTTGTGAATGGTAGAAGGACCAGTGGTTATGAATGAAAGAAACCTAAGTGTGGGTAGGAAGATTTAATAGCCCATGGGAGAGCAAATTGGACCAGCCATCACCACTGCCCCAGGGTGAGCCTTTCTGTTCATTGAGTTTTCTGAGTATTAAACTGTCATTTATTTCAGAATGGAAAAGCAGCTCAAGAATTCCGTATTTCATTGCTTATAGCAAGCCTAAAATGTCTAACTGATGCATTGTGGTTTTCCTGATTCTCTATTGTAAGGTGAATTCTATCCTAAATATCTCCAGAAAACATTTTGGACCGGAAAAGCAAACAGCCTTTCCAGGGATCACTGTTTTCTCATTTGAGAAGCAGACATACTTCACCCTGGAGGGATTCTTAAGGGGTCACAGGATGTACAGAAATCCAGTTTTCTTTTGCAGGAGTTTCTTCTGTGCTGTTAAGGTTAAGGCAGTCTTTCAGTCAGCCTCCAGCACTTTTTCTTGTTTGTCTTCTCAATTTCTCATTGCAGGATTGATTCCTTGAAGACCAGAGAAGAATATACTCCCTGGAAAGCCTGCGATGATTTCTTGTGTCACCCCTAGATTGTCTTAGGGCTAAATACACCAAGCATGTCACACCAAAGCAAAGAATTAATTCAGTGAGACTGAGATCTTGGTAAAAAGGACTAGACAGCTATGGGAATAAAAGGGAACATCCCCAGTTATACAAGAGAGGAGTTTAATTCTTCTCTTATGCCACAAAATAATTACTATTTAGATGTTTGGAAAAAGCCTGTCTGCCTTGGATTTCTTCTGCCATCGTAAGGCTTATCTTAGATTTCAAAGTATGTTTAGGAGGTATATTGTTATGTGTTCCAAAACTCAATGCTGAAGAAAACTTTAAATACTGACATACGTCAGTTGAGTTGTATTGAACCCTAAAAGGCTCACTTTCTTAGCATAATGACAGTTCAGAAACTTTAATGCATGCTTTATTATAATTTGAAGCCACACTTGACATATTTTAAATCCTAGTCAAGACACTTCTAGTAATAAGAGAATACTAATTTAGATGTATCCTTGTTAGAGCAAGCATGCTATTTCTTATGCTCCTGTGAACAGATGCTTGGTGAGGTTGTATTTGAAGAAAGAAGAAATCTTTATTAGAAAATACAATAGATTAAGATTATGTGTTCACAAAAACATGGCTTTAAAATGTATATGTATTTTTGCCCTTAAGGGAATGTGAAATGCCATTTATAAGGATTCAATGGCCTCTGAAATGAAATAGGTATAAATGATATAAGAATGAGGCCTAAATATAATCTACTTTGGTATTGTGAGCACACAGAGAGCTTCTTTCTATAGAAAATTTTATCTTTTCTGTTATATTTACAGTACATCTTTCAAAGGACCTGCATATTTTCAGCTCTTCTCATACACAAGAAATAAACAAAAAATACTGGGTTTCTTTCAAAAAAAGCTAGAGTCTTTTGCACAGTAGTTTGCTGGGAAGACATAAAAATAAACTTTATGCCTGGAGGAATGTGTTAGAGTTTTCAAAATGTCAAGGAAATGTTTTAATTTTTTTTTTTTTTTTCAGCATGCTGTGTTCTCTACAGAAGAGCCATATAGAAATTTCTTAATTTAAGAGAAAACAGATCTTTCTGAAATCTTTGCTGCAGATAAATGCCAGATCTCATCTTTTTAGCAGATGTCATTGCAAAACTCTTTCCAAAGAGAATTATACTTTATATTGAGCACCACATTTACATACATAGCTAATTAAACCAGTAGAGAAACGTTGAAACAGTGTTTTGTACATATTCTTGGTTTTCACAAGACAAGTTATCTTTCATTTTTTGCTCTTCATTTATTCTTCTATAGCTCAGGAGAATACAGAACATAGGTTTATGGACAAAAAGAAACAAAAATCCAACATTATCTTAGAGTAAAGCAGTAGATGTGTTCTTGCCAGAGTTAAACATCATTCAATAGTAGGTTCTTTTTTTCTGTGTATTGGTGATTGTAACTAGAATTCCACTTCTGCATTGTTGATGTAATCTCAGGTATATCGTACCTTGGGCTTTCAAGGTAAAAATATGAATTGCATTTCTACAATGATTTGTCTGCAGTAAAATTCTGCCTTTCACTTTAGATTTCATCAGTCCACAAAATCAGTAGAATAACAGACTTCTGTATTTAACATGCTCAAGAGTTTTATGTCAAATATTATCATATATATATATATAAACTCCACTTCATCTAAAAGCATCAGTAGGTTTATTAATTTTTAATAGCAATTCCAGCCTCTCAAATGTGTACCTCCTATAAAAGGTCCAGTTTCAATCTCTGCTACTGTTCATGATACTCAATCCAAGAGAAGCAGGCTTTGAAACAAAGCAGAAATGTGACATTAGATTTTATGCAACTAAATGTAGATGTATTTCTTAACGTTTTTACTGAAGAACATATATTAAAACCACAGTAAGTGTACAAAATTAATTATCAGAATAGTGCACAGGCTGTAAGCTTACATAATTTTGTCTGCCTGCATATTTTATTTCTGGATAGAGTTTTTATCAAAGCTATTGCTGAACAAGCATCTTACGCCATCATTTGATTGATTCATAAGCAATTTATGTTAAAATTCATGGCAACTCATGATTCACGTTTTTTTATTCTGAAAGGTTTTGCAGCCTCTGGAAGTACTATATAATTCTTTTTTTTTATAAATCCCAGTCCTGTTGTAAACTGCTCATTCCTCTTTTCTTCCCAGTAAAGGCAGTGATGGTGGGATTTAATACATTGAAGTACCAATAATACAATTTAATTTCTTACAGATAATATGTATTAGCACAATGCAGGTAATGTGTTTAATGAGCAAGTTAATAGATAAATTTAACCCATCCTTTTCAAAGCAAACTTATGACTCAGGATTTTTAAAAATGTATTTTTTGTAAATATTGTATTGTGATTTTTATTATCTTTGAATCTTTTTTTTGAGCCATTTGCACATTAGCGATTGCTTACATAACTAGCATGTAATTTCTTCTGTTCCTTATTTGAAAGAAGAATTTAAAAACTGTTCAAAAATTAAATCAGATCACTTCAACCAAATCCTTTAAAACTCAAATCCAAGAATGTGTGAATCGCAGTATCTGTGTAGAAGACAAGTGTATTTTCATTTCACAATCTAAATCTTCATTTCTGTGTTTGTGCAACTTGTCTGAATATCCTGAGATACATGAATTTTCATGGCTGTCATTCCATATATCTGATTCTGATTTCTAAACAAGCAGTAGCAGAAGAAAATCTTCAGCTTAACCTTTAATCTGTTTGAATTAAATTGCACTGTGCCTTACTGTATTCAAAATACCAATTTTTTTAACTTAGACTGTCAGTACCTTCAGCTTCATGTCTGTATTAAAAAGTTTTTGTAAAAATTTGGTCCTTGTAAAAGCAACATCGATAACTCTACTCATGCACCTATAGAACTCCCCTAGTCATTCCTTGTCATTCTATACATGGTGACACTTGTCAGTGTTCAGTAGATTTCAAAAAAAAAACTAAAACTTTTGACCAGTTTTTATGTTGTGCAATGTCTTTTTTTTTTTTTTTTTAACATGCCTATCCCTTATTTTATAACAGTAAAGGCATTTATGTTAAAGGAGTTTCACACGAGATTGGTTAGATGGTTAGATACCTTTCAGGAAAATATTTCCTTGAAAGACTGTAATTCATTTAAATGGGAAGTTTTGGGGACTCTTTCTGTCATAAGGGTTGGATTTCCAACCCTAACTATTCTATGACTCTATGATTTCTCTTTGGAATTGGCGAGAGAAAGAATGGGATGTAGTAAAAAGTCAGGAAATGCAACTGGGATGTTCAAGGACGTGTGCTTTAATCTGCCCTCTGCAAAAGACATTAGATTTCAGGTAATTTCCTTTCAATTTTTGCTGTGAGGAATATTTTCTTTTATAAACAGAGATTACTTGTAGAGGAAAGACAGTAACACTGTAGTCCAACAATTAGGTGATTTGCTTATGGTGAAAAATATTAGCAATTTAGGGATGTGAATGTAGTTTCCCATATTTTACCGGAGTACTACAATGAAATGTAATAAATTCTATATTTGTCTTTTATAGAAAAGCTGGGGATGCTTAGGTCCCTCTTGTCCTCATGTGCAAGTTGTAAGAAAAATATGTAAGGTTTTAGTTTTGGGTTGGTTTCTTGTCTACAAAATGCTCTGCAGCTAGATGATGTTTTCATTATATTGAGTGAGATTTCTCATAAAGTTTGAATCAATCTGTTGATTGTCTGAGATCTCTTAGATACAGTTTAGAGACTACAGAGTAAGAATAGAAAATAGCAGGTGTATTACAGTGTTGTTCTAAATTCCCATTTTTGTTGGTTGTTTTCTAAACAGTGTATCCAGGCATGTTATGGGATCAAAAATTTTAGCCTCTCCATCGTAATTAATACTTGCATGTCATGGAAGTCACGGGAGAGAGGGGTTCATGGCATATCAGAGCAAACTGTCTGTACTTATTTTCTCAAATAGTCATGTTTGCGGTTTTGACTTAGCAGTTATCATTATACAGTGTTAAGGTCTGGCTGTACTACAGGGCAGTACACTTTTTACATTAAACTAACTTTGAATGGAAGAAGCACATCTGCAGTTGTTTTGTTTTTACGAAAGATAGAATATCTTCCACATCTCAGATTTAGTACTTCATACTGTAATACCTGAAGTGCTTTCACCGAGTGAGTTGATTTAAACAGGATTCTCTAAAACTGTATTTAATTAAGAAAATAGCTTGGGAAGTCTCTGTGTTTCCTCCTTCCCCCCAGAAAATCTAAATTATATGTAAATCATTGCTGAGATATATACATCTAACCTGTTCTTAGGCATTGCAAGGAACTCAGATTTCTCAGGCACCCATGACAAGCTTACGTGCTGCCCTAATAAAAGTTTTGTTTTCTTTTTTTTTTTCCTTTTTTCTTCTTTTTGTTTTCTCTTTCTAGCAAATGTTTCATGTTAATCAGTTCTGTTATTAATAATTTTGGATATAAATAAAAAGTACCTCCTTCTTCTTGGTAGATACCTTTCATGTAATTGAAGACTGGGATCGCCCTGGACAGAGCCTCGCAAAAACATTTTCAATAAACCTTTCCATCCGTAACTCTTCCTTTTTGTAAGCAAATTATCTCCAAGTTCTTCAGCATTTCCCTCTTTATAATTCCTGGGCTTTTTCTTCTGGATTGCCTCCAAGTGAACAACCTTCTGCAAGAGCTATTCTCAAAGCAAGATGCAGAACTTAAACCAGCTGTTAGTTCAAACAGATTATTCCTCATCTCTGACAGATGACACAGATGACAGCTATAGCATTTAGCTTTCAGAGAAATACTAAGTATCGCTATGTCTGGTTTCCTTAGGATTTCAGTATGACCTCCACATTTACTGCTGTGGAATTGCTACCTAGTAAGTTGTTCCTCCAATGTCTGTGTAGCTGTTGCTTAAATGAAGAGCACTGTGCTTACCCTTACTCACCCCAAGAAAACTGAATTCTCATTGTTTTCTACCAGCTCAGAATTACTGCATGTAATCTTTAGATATTGTTATCCACTGTTATTAAAAATATGAATAGAACCAAAGCCCAGACAGGACCCTGCAGAATTCTGCTTGATAAATGGTTCTATTCTGAAAATGATCTTCTAATCCTTTGAGTACTTTTCCCATTAAGTTTTGCATCTATTTTACCATATATTATGTTTATCTGTACCTTTTTATTTCTTTGGCTAATTTATAGAATCATAGAAGGGTTTTGGTTGGAAGGAACCTTTTAAGATCATCTAATCCATCTCCCCTCTCCCCCCTGCTGTGGGGAAGGACATCTTTCTCTAGATCAGTTTGATCAAAGCTCCATCGAACCTGACCTTGAACACTTCCAATGAGGGAGCATCCACAACTTCTCTGGACAACCTGCTCCAGTGTCCCACATGCTCGTCATTAAAAAAATCTTCCTTATGTCCAGTGTAAATTTACTTTCAGTGTAAAGCCGTTGTCCCTTGTGCTGTCACTACAGGCCCTGGCTTTCTCCTTGCTTCAGTTTAGGATACTTAACTAGCATACAGAGATCTGGCTAAGATTTGGCATTCCTGATTATTGGCAAGCACTTTAAAAGGTACCCAATTTCCTCACTCTTACAGTTAGTGTGGTGAAATAGAGAGCATGTAGAAAAATAGACAAATTTTCAGAAAAGTATAATAGTATATAATAATATAGTCTGAACTATATTGTACCCTCATTGCTCTCTGGGGAAAAAGATCAGAGTTTTATTGTCAAAGAGGAAAAAAATTCCATATGACTTCAGACACATCCACATAAACGGGTGAAGGGGGAACTGAGCATCTCTGCTTACACTCTGAGCTCTCTGGGTATGAGCCAACTCTGATCCAAAAAGGGTGTAACCACATTAGTGAATTTCTGTGCCACTTTATAAAGCCCCTTTGTTGGAATGTGGCAGTTTTGTAACGTGACTAAATTTCTTCTGGCCCAAAACAGGCTTATGTCTGACTGTATGGAGTGTGAATGGCATTCTGTCTGCCTTCATCTGTACAGACAAGACCTTAGACAACCAACCACATATGTGAAGTAGAAAATTGGGAACAGAGCAAATCCTTTTCAGAACCTATTAATCTGAATATAATGAGTATAAAAGAGTTAACTGAGTCCTATGAACAAAAG
This sequence comes from Amazona ochrocephala, assembly GCA_039720435.1. NCBI lineage: Eukaryota > Metazoa > Chordata > Aves > Psittaciformes > Psittacidae > Amazona > Amazona ochrocephala. The sequence goes on from CM077878.1 coordinate 45,245,506, forward strand.
TGAAGCTTGAAAACAAAGTGTGATGGTTTTGCATCCCTGGTCACAAAATACATTTTTTCTTATACTTGCCACAAAAGCTTCTTTTAGCAGTTTGCATAGATATTCCGAATATAACCAAGCATGATTATTTCCTCCATTGATATTTGTGGGCACGGTTGTGATGGGGCTTTGACTGTGCTGCTTTATTCAAATAAGCTGTTTGGGTTTAATTTCTTTATGCATAGGAAAACCAGAGCTAGAGGTGTTGAAGGAAAGGAAATATTGCTGGTTTTAAGTGCTCCTGCTTGTGGTACCAAATGCAAAGCGATTTCTCTAATTTACAGTCATTATCATAGAATCGTAGAATAGTTAGGGTTGGAAAGGACCTTAAGATCATCTAGTTCCAACCCCCCTCCCATGGGCAGGGACACCTCACACAAAACCATGCCACCCAAGGCTCTGTCCAACCTGGCCTTGAACACTGCCAGTGATGGAGCATTCACAACTTCCCTGGGCAACCCATTCCAGTGCCTCACCACCCTTAGAGTAAAGAATTTTTTCCTCATATCCAATCTAAACTTCCCCTCTTTAAGTTTGAACCCATTACCCGTTGTCCTGTCACTACAATCCCTAATGAAGAGTCCCTCCCCAGCATCCCTATAGGCCCCCCTTCAGATCCTTGAAGGCTGCTATGAGGTCTCCACGCAGCCTTCTCTTCTCCAGGCTGAACAGCCCCAACTTTCTCAGCCTATCTTCATACAGGAGGTGCTCCAGTCCCATGATCATCCTCATGATAAGATTGGTATCAGCCCACCTGATACGCGTGTCAAGGTCCCTCTGGATGGCATTCCTTCCCTCCAGCGTATCAACCAAGCAACACAGCTTAGTGTCATCGGCAAACTTGCTGGGGACGCACTCAATCCCACTGTCCATGTCACCCACAAAGATGTTGAACAAGACCGGTCCCAACACCGATCCCTGAGGGACACCACTCGTTACTGGTCTCCAGCTGGACATTGAGCCATTGACCACAACTCTTTGCGTGTGGCCATCCAGCCAGTTCTTTATCCACCAAGTGGCCCACCTATCAAATTGATGTCTCTTCAACTTAGAGACAAGGATGTCATGTGAGACAGTGTCAAAGGCTTTGCACAAGTCCAGGTAGATGATATCAACTGCCCTACCGCTGTCCATCTGTACATCTTTTTAGATAGGAATAGTTAACAACGCTGACAAGTGAAATAATCTAAATTGAGTTTCACTCTTAACAACTTACTGAAAGGTAACATAAATTGTGGTTGGAGGCAGGATTTTTTTTTATGGGAATTCTTAGAAGTTGAAGGATTCAGGAGCGAAAACACCACCATGATGTTTTAACTTATATATATATATATATATTAGAGATCAGTGTGATGGGAGCATTCAGAAGAGCAGCAAATCAGGACAGCTTTCAGTTGTAGAACTGGACTTTAATTCATTAGCAACTTCTTGTTAATGGTCAATTCTTGGATAGTATGAAATTCGTCTTATCACTGTGTATACCAAACTGTTAGCCTTTGGCACTTGTATTCTAATTTTCTGTAAACATACGATATCGATGATCTTGAGGTCCTTTTCAACCCTTACTATTCTATGATTCTATGATTCTATGATATCGTGGAGCTGATGCTGTTTAATCAGACTTAGTCTGTTGTCCTTGGTTAGTCACATAGGTCCAGGATATCAGTCTTGAAAGCTCATTGACAAGAAGAGTCAGAACTGAAGTGAACTTTTCTTGTTTCTCTGATTTTCCTTGCCTGAACCTGATATTTTTAAGCTGTTGCCCTCCTCCTGAAAGGGTGGTCTCCTCTGCTCCTGATACTGCTTGAGATTTTTTTTGTCTTGTCAGCCATCCTCCTTGTATTTATGGGAGTGTATCCTGCCTATTTTCAGTCCCTTGTGCTTATTTCGCTCTCTCTAGCTACATTTGTTGCATGGATGCCTTCTACTTGCAGCTACTTCTATCTTTTTTTTTCTTGTCTCTCTGGTGATGACACTGCTCACATGCTCTGTGGCTATGCCTTCACAAGTTACCTACATACCACTGTTAGCTACACTGTTTTTGTATACTCGTATTCAGAACCAAAGCAAACTAATATTAATTATGTCTGGATTGGTAGATATATAATTCATTGCTGTCACAGGGCTCTGTGTCAGCAGTAGTGAAAAAAAAAACCAAACAGTAGTTGTGTCATGAGTTTGATCACCAGTTAGTATCTGTGGTGTGGACTGCATGGGATAGATGATGCAATGGAGCAATGCTAAGGATTTGTCTCAGATCAGCAGAGACCAGACTTTTTGACTCCAACTGATGCCTGCCATGCTGGGAAAGGCTCTTGAGGTGTTATATTAGGTATGGTGAGTATATTGATGCTTAGCTTGATTGCGTATTAAATCTGAGCTATCTTTTGTGTCTGTTAGCAAATAAGTAATTGCATATTTTCAAGCTGTATGGATCCCGCTTGCCAATTTTTTTGCACATGGTTAAAGATGTCTGACCAAGCCAATCCAAACAGATATGAATCATAACACATCTCAGGAAGAAAAAAAGCTCTGAAGAATTTAGCCAGCTAAAAATGTGAATATAATGGCTTTCCTTTGCTACCGGGTAAAAAATGAGGGGACTAATACTTTTTTCTATGGCTCACCCATGATTTTTAGATAACATAATCAGTTCTTAAAGTTGCTGATATTTTCTCTTTTCTTCATGGAGGTCTAATTATAACAAATTCATTTTTTGCCGCACTGATAGTGATGCTTGCAGGCCACTCCACTGAATTTATAAAAAAGGACGACTGAAAACATCCTTCAGTAGCTGAAGTCTTTTCAACCTACTTAAGGAAAATAATATTATAGTCTAATTACTGTTATTTAGTGGAGTGTAAAGGATGTTGAATGTTTTATAGCAGGTGAATTATTAATTTATTAAAATAAGGAAATTTCAGAAGTAAACCCCTCATATTTTTGGAGTTTCATAAATTCAGTTGACTTTTCTATGTTAATTAAAAAACCCCACCATCAACAATAAATACAACTCTGTCAGTGTTCCAAGAACTCATATTTAGAAAAAGTGATGTAAAAGAATGAGAAAACAAGTGGAAGAGGTCAAAGTTTTGGTGGTTTGTGCACTATCCAGAGGGGTCTGTCTCTTCCTGAGATGTGCTCACCAGCATGTCAACAGCTTACCAAAACTGTCCATGGTAGAACTGGTTTGGGACAAGGTCATGGGACAGAGACAGCTGACTGATTGGTAAAATTGGCTGTTGAGGTTAAGTGGCACTGCTTTACAACAACAAATGTAAGAAAAATCATTGAAACACAAAAATACCATTTCAGTGCAGTTTATGTGAATATTTTCTCAACAGCTAGGGAAATATATTAACATTTTAAGAACTGACACTGTTTTGGATGCAAACAGGAAAATATTAGAGGGGAGATGACTCAATTTCATTGCTCATTCATGTCTTTTTTGTTTTGTCTGTGCAGTGGTTAATAGTCAACATACACCTCTTCCTAATACCGAAATCCATATTCCTTCCCTTGTTTATATATATGAAAGAGAATTTCAGGCAATTCTTTATATTACTAGAACTATCAAAAGTGCTGTCATGAGATATTCTCAGCCCCGCATGCATGAGTGAAGCCTCTTGATGTATGCAGCAGGGCTACACTTCAATAGCTTAGTTTGTGGAGCAGTATCTTAGTGATGCTTTTGACCTTCTGCTGCTCTCACTTCTGTCGCTGTCCTGGCTCCCTGATTCTGCAGCAGATTATCGCTGCTCCCCACCACTGAATTTAATTTCTGGGAAACTAGCAGCACTATAGATGTGGGGCTGTTTAAAACCTCTTTTATATGCTCCTTGGATAAGTATTGAAATTGGCAGGTATGTGCTGGCTATATCATGCAGGATGATCCAGACAGCTGAGCAGTTGCTTAAGGATCTGAATGACAGCTGGGGACAGCTTAATGGATGTTGATGTTACTGCTTCCATCTCTTTTCACCACCTGCACTGCACAGATACTGGACTGTCTGTCAGTCAGCTGAGGAACTGTCACAGCTTCCATCATGGTATTTTACACCGAACCACTGCTGTAAACCACTGGGGTTCAGAATATGACAGGTGAACATCTCAGAGACCCCGAGAAAATGCAGGCTGAAACCTCACCTGTCACTGCAAGTTAGGCTGTCCCTAACTGTCACTCAGTCCTGGTCATCAAAGAAAATTGTTCTTCTAGACTAGAGAAAGTTGTTTTGAAGGACAGTTAGGTATTTCTGCCTTGCTTATTTATCAAAGCAATAGAGACAAAAGGGGTGATTTTCATAGAAGCCATTTTGTCTCTTAAGAACCTTCTAACTCATCCAAAATGGAAATCAGAAATTAATCTATTGCCATACTTTCATGTGTATTTCGAAACCTCATTGAGTAATCTATAAATTATTAGAAAGTAACAAAATATATGAAGATTTTAGAGTACTATGAACTATTTTATCTACTATACCTAATAATTTTTATAAATTCCAAGGTACTCAGACTAAAACATCTGCAGTAGGGAGATTTCAGTGCAGTTTAATTTTCTCTAAAAGCACAAGAGTCAATAGCAAAATTGCACTGTCAGTAAGTTTTACTTGAAAATCCTTTCAGGAGATAAAAGGATTGTAGAAACTAATAGAAGATTTGGGGTCTGGTAAGAATGTTAGTTATGTAACCTAATTTGATGAGGTACAATCATACAAAGAAAATGTTCAATAATGAAATACATTGTTTTGACTATTTGGTCTGTTCTAAGATTAACTTAGGTGATGTCAGTAATTTCCATTCATCAAAGAAAACAGGCCAGTCTTGCCTAAACTAAGCTTTAAAAAAAAAAAATGTGATAGCTTCTCTAAAAATTAGGAACTTTTTTCACTTTTATCAGGAAAAAAAAAAGGTATAGCAGTAATATTTCAGATTCTGGACTGGGAAAATGGTTCATAGACACTGACTTTTTAATAATAGCCTCTGTACAGAACAAAATGCACTTGCGTTAAAGATTTTATCCTTTTTTTTTTTTTTTTTTTTCCTTTTATCAGCTTTAGACTACCCATAGGCTATTCCAGGATAATTTTTAATCCTTTATTTTTCTCTTGTGGAAGAGCAGTGCAGCAGTTAATAATACCATGGCCTTAATTAGAAAGCTGTGTTTAATTGGGGGACCTTTTATCCCTATTAGCAGTAGTGACAAAATAGCAGAAGGTGGTATTTTAATATTAGTATTTCTGTAAAGGTAACTGCTGAGTTGCGAAGAGTCTTCTGAATTTCTGTAGAAGTACAAATGGATGTAGGAAAAAGACTTGAATCCATGCCAGAAATTGAGTGGCTTTTGTGATACTCCTAGCAATTTGCGCTAGTGTGTGTCTGCTAGCTTTGAAAGAGAAAACAGGAACAGGCCATAGTTAGGTGATTTATATACTTTTAGATTTTATCACAACAACAGAAGCGTCTATCAAAGAAGTAAATAGTCTGCAGGAGCATGAAAGGGAAAAAAAAAAAGGCACAAAACCAGAGCCAGATAAACCCAGAAATGTTAACAGCACCATGAGCTTACTGACAGTGTCTCCATTAACTAGGGTTACCTTTTCTTTGTAGCAGACACTGTTTATAATCAGATTTGCATCTTTTTCACTGAGAGAATCCTAGATAAAAGGCTTTCACAGCTAAGACCCAAAATCCTAAGGGGAATCAAATGCTCCAGTTACCTTTGATGGAAGTTACACATTCTCCTGTCTCTCCAGAAGTATTGGCTAATTCATCATTTACTTGCTTTCCCTCTGCATTTTGCTTTCCGAGGAAGTACAGTGTTTTATTTGGGAATGAGATTGAGCATACTGTTAGAAAACTGAGAAAATAAATTTGAGTTAGGAATGATCTACAAGGTAATCACTGTGCCGAGAGCAAATCAGGATATGCAGTAAATTTAATCTTAAAATACCTTGTGCACCTATGCTATTTTCTTGGGGGAAAAAAAAAAAAGGATTCTTGCTGTTATGAAATTAGTAATAGTGAATAGTTACTGAAGTCTCTAATCCTAACTACCTTTTTTCCTTAGTATAAATTACCTTCTAAAACAGATTAAGTCTTAGGGTGTTTCCTGAAGATGGATCCATTGAGGTATCCAGTGGGTCCATTTAAACACGATAACCTCAGCAATGTCATTGCTGAGGTTAGCTGTGTTAATGTGACTGCAAACTACACTGCCTGAATTGTAGAATAAAGTCAGAGAAACCAGATTTACATTTTCTCCTTTAACTGATATCGAACTTTCTTTTTTTTACCTGTATGTGATACATATGAACTGTAGGATTTCAACTTCCCTGATGTGAGGTGAGGAGCAAAGATCAATCTGTTGAAAAGTAGGTGCACAGGAAAAGGGAAGGTAAAGAAGAAAAGTGAGTAGTGGGCTTTATAATGCTTTGAGATCAACCTTTTTATCAAAGATCAGGAAAAGAGAATGAACAAAACTCTTGATAACCTTGTGTGATCACCTGTCTTCAGGGGACTCCCCAAATGTATTTGTCAGCTTTGGATTCCTGAATAATGATGGCAAGCTTAAAGAAAATGTAAAAAATTGATCAGAAGGCATATTATAAAAGAGGAGACTTTTTCTTGTTCTCCTGTAAACCTACCTTGTAAATCTTAACTCATCAGCTATTGAACCACTGAATGAAGAATACAGATGAGACTAATTTATTATGGAACTAGTCAGGATAGGAACAAGATAGATGAATTAAGTGCTGCCTCTAGGCAGGAGAGAGAGAGCACCTATACTGGTTATTGTCATTTAGCGACAAGGACTCCCTGTGTGTCTGGCATGAGAAAATCAGTTAGTTTATCCAAATAGGCACCGGTTAGGGTATTTGATCTGCTGGAACTCTCTTGCTATAAATTTCCTTTGACTGCGTACATGGCCACAGCTAGTAATTGTGTGCTACAGACCATGTGAGTGTAAGAACCTTTGTCCTTCTTCCAGAGCTCAGGGGAAGATACTGCTATGCTGGGAGCTGGGGTACTAAAAGGTTTAGTAAACATCAGTGGGAAAGTTTGAAAGCAATTGCTGTTGAGAAAGGAGAGACATTGTGCAGGTGTTTGAGAGTGATGATGAGTCTGTGCTATGGAGTTGTTTTTTTTTTTTTTTTTTTTTTTTTTTAAATTCAACAGGGGAAAAAAAGGGGAATTAAAGGCTTTGGGAAACAAAGAAGCAATAATTACTCAGAAATCTTTAAGAGTGTGCCTTCTAGTTCAACATGTAGACATAATCTCTGTAATATAAGATTGAATAAAGAGGAATGTTATTCTCCGTCTTCCAACTTGTGAAAATGTTTAGTCTGTGCTTGGAGGTGAATTCTGGTAATCAAGGCATTACATATATAATACATATAGTCATGTAAGAGCTGCTGTGCCTTTCCAGGAACAGGTGATGCAATGGCTTGCCTTAGGTAGAGAGAATAGTGAGGAACTTCAGTGGGAAACAAAACTAGTTGAGTAAGTATTATGGCAGTTAATAGACACATGTTCATGCAGGTTGGGAGGAGTAAACTGAAACGCTGTTTTAGTTTGTTGTGTTCTGAATGAACTGTATCTGCTCAGAGTAGAAAAAATCCAAAACTGTAGTTCACAGCAAGGGTTACTTCTGTGAGAAATTAGAGGTTTCAGAGTTACCTTAAACTGAAAAGCATTAGATGTAAGCCTTTATGGTTTAGTACTTCAGCTAACTGCAGGCTGAAGGGAGCCGGGAAGATGTGAGTAGTGGAAGCTTCTGACATTCTTTAGTGCAGAATGAGAATACTGGACTAAAGGGATACTTGTCTCTGTGCCAGAGTGTCTACCCTACTCTGCAATACTTTATTCCAAGGAAATACTGAGCTGTTAGGCATGCTGTCACACATTATTGGCAGATCATCTCAGATTGCTTTGAAAGTGGTGGTCATGCTTTTCCTGCTTTGCCCTCTATCCCTTCAGTTCCTGAGAATTGGCTTACTAAGGCAGAGCATGCCACTGTCCACTCACAAAAGCAAGCAGGCAGAAAGATACTACCTGCCATATTATCATAATTCTTTGTCAGTGCTCGAGATGAGCAGCATGATGTGTTTTAAGCAGCTGAACGTGCCACATGCATGCAAGCTCCTGACTTGTACAGCCACGTGTTCCTCTTTTGGGTCCTTTGCAAAGTCTTACCCTTTTCCCTTTTCACACTCCTGATGTGACAACTTGTCATGGTGTGAGGCTGCAGAGAGAGTGTTTGTTCCTTTTTCTGTATTTGTTCTCTCAAGTAGCTGGGGGTTAAGTAGAGTATCAAACATTAGGAGATGTGATAGTCTCCAGACAGCGGGGGAACTGCAGAAGTACAAGGCGACATGTTTGTAATTCATAATAGGGGGCTGCATCTTCTCTTTTGATCACCATATTCAGGAAAAAGAGAATTAAGGCTCTCTCTGGTTGACAGTTGCAGCTCAGTGACAGGCAGGACAGAAACCTGCTTCTTTTGGAATGAGAAAAACCTTTTGTAGGCTTACACAATTTGCATTCACTGAGGTACTCTGAAATTCATAATGCATTCCCATTAGCTATACTCTCGTCCTTGTATTTAGTGTTTCAATAACAAATATGTGTGAAATTGTTACACCAGAATTTATTTGATGTTATAAAATTAGGTAATTATTTTAACTGATTAGCTTCTAGACAAGTGTATGATTAAGTGGTACTTCAAATACATTTTAGTTTCCCCATCACATCTGATATTTGAACATCACATTTGTACTGTATACTGACGTCTTTTTTCTTCATTTAAAAGCTTCCATTATCTTCAGCAGTTTAGGAATTTACAAAGCCTTTTCTCCTAAGGGGCATAATGTCGTGTTGCACTTATTAATGAATCGTGCTTACAACAGGTTGGGGTTTTTTTGGAAGGATATTTTTGTACATTTGCCAACCAGTGTTAAGAGGACCTCCTCAACCAATAATTACAATGATTGTTTTGTTATGCAGTCATTAAGAATGTTTGCTCTCCAGGGGTATTCTGATTTTGTATGTGACAGATTTCCATGTTTCTGTTTAATTTTTTTAATGGCATTTGTTTGTTCCTAGCATTTTGTGTCTGTTTACTTTTCTGGTTTCTAATTATTTCCAACTATATTTTTTTCAGTCTGGCCTACATATGTTTCTTTTTTCTTACTTTCATCTTTCTACTGTTTGATGAGTTGCAACATCTAAAATTACATAAAAGTTATATTATTAACATATGATAAAAGCTTATGTGATGAAAGAATATCAAAGATTAATCCTTGATCTTCCTGGTTAAAAATAACTTCAGTTATATGGATGATGATATCTTATACACTTGCAAATTATATACTGAGGTAAAATAATATCCTGTCAAACCTTTTTTCTATTATTCATCTTAATCAAAGTTTTCTGACCTCCAGATTCTAATATCGTATGTCTCATGTAAAGTAGCTGAGCATATTAAATCTGTAACAGTAAAAAGAATTTTTTCTACAGTTCGTAGTACTGGTGTCTGGGAGTATGAAATACATCCTGCAAATATAAACCCCAAGAAATACAGTTTTGCAGAAGTTAATGTAAATGTAAAATAGTCATAACAAGTTCCTTAATGAAGAACACTGGACCTAACCTCTAGATAACAGGTTAAATTATCAAAAAATTGTGAAGTAACTGGCTGAGCTTATACTTACACAGTGCAACACTGTTGATCCTTTGCGAGGAGCAGTAACGTCAGTTGCCATTGCCTCATTCTTATTCAAGCTATCAATACTTCTGGTTTGGTTTATACAGTTGATTTTTTCCGTAATGCGTATGTATTTCAAATATAAAGGTAAGAATGAGAGCATGAGATTATTTGCAGTTAGAAATTTATAAGCAGCACTTAAGTTACCTATGGACTATTAAGTAATTTTGTCAATTTTTAATTTGAAGGAAGCAAAGTGCTGTTCCTTTTTATGTGTGAATAGATGGAGATATGTTAAAGATACTCGTACTAGATACATTTCTAATTAGCTAGGTCCATATGCCTTTCAGTGGGACTAAGGCATCTCAGTGACAAATACGCTTTTCAGGTTTGAATTTAGAAGCTTTTGAAATTTCTTCCCAGTATAAAACCAGTATTTTCTTTTGGAAAGACTCACATCATTATGAGCTAAATTTACAGTGCTGCTGCTGTTGAGACACTAGACATTTTCCCTGCTAGAAGTGTGACATCCCATGAAGAGGGAGGCGTGTAGCAGTGGTCTTGAGCATAGCAGGCCAGTGGCTATCAGTGCAAGGGCATGGGAAGGATATTGTTCTGTGTTTCTTTATTGTTTCTGGTTTGTGGTTTGCTCTTGAGTAGAGAACTTGGCAGCAATCCATATGCTCACTTGAGTGCTGGCTGGGACCCCTGCAATTCTGCATTGCATTTGCAGAGGCCTTGGAAAAAGAGGAGACCCCTTACTCCCTTCTCACTTGCAATTGCTTGAGGATTGGCTGGATTCCAGGTATGCAAGATTAGTAGTGTTTAACCAATCAAGTTTGACCAGACATCACATAACACTTCATACGTGTTTGTTGTTTGGTATAATGTTTGAAATCATCTTGACAGCAATACAGCGAAAATGCTAAATAATTTTCCTTAGATTTGGAGTAAACATTTTCTTCAGCAAAGTAATCATTAAAGACCGGGGCTGAGATGAATTGGTGACTGTGAAGTCTGAAGTAGTAGTGCCTAATAGAGAATGGGTAGGATATGACCCTTGCAAGCACCCCACCACTGATAAGCCTTTCTATGAGCCACAACTTGCTGCAGAGTTTTTGGAACTGGATTCTGTATGTTTCGATTCATAATGGAATAAAACACGTCCATGCGCCAAATCAGAACAGATTAGATCATTTCTTTCTCTAGAAAGGAGCTTCTGTAGCGGCTTCTGTGCCCAAATCCATAGGTCTTTCAATATCTTCATGTCCTGTTATGTGTAAGTCCTTTTGGGCTGTTTAAAAACAACTAAATGCAGTGAACTGTGTTTATGGCAGAGCCTATTAACTTTCCAAATACAGATATATCCGCTGAATGAAGAACAAAACTAATTTTTCCTTGGCACGTCTGATTAATTCTGTCTCTGATTTGCTCTGCTTTTGCCTTTTGCTTTATGCTCCATGAAGGAGACAATCTGGCTCCTTTAATAACTTTTACTTTCTTTGTAAATTATTTAGTCTCAAGTGTAGCAGAGTTATTGATGAGAGTATCAAAAGATTTTAACTGACTCCATTACTGTTCAGAAAATAAGAGGGATTCTTTTTTCTGACTATTTAAGAAGTGAAAATTAACTCTGTTGATCTGGAAAAAATGTGATAGCATTATGGTATATTACCTTTTGCTCTAAACTCAAGCCTTTTACTGTGTTTCAGCTTTGTGCAACTTTGTAGATACGTGTATGCATTTCATCAGAGAAGCAGGTTTGATGGGTGTGTATAATATAATGGAAGTGGCTACAGAACTGGTGATCAAGGAAGCTGTATGCAACTTTGTCAGACCTAGAAACACTGGTATTTCTCCCACTCTGTATATTCTGTGTATGATACTTACACATAGGATTGTTAAAAAAAAACCCACACCAAACCAAAACAAAAAACCAGCAACCAAACAAAAAAAAAAATCAACATATTATTTGTTGTGCATTATTATTCTCTAATGCTTCAAATGGCTTAGTTTTCAAACGTGCAATGGCAGACATATCAGAGGGACATGTAAAAATCATTGTGTAGTTGAAAGGCATTTATAATACTCTATTTCATGGAATAAAGGCTAAATTTATGGCCATTTTAAATACTGGAAGTGTTAAATGATAATAATTTCACCTTGAAAGCTTGGTCACAATATTTCAAGCCTGTCATTTTATAAACAGTAAATATTGTCCATTTTGGCACTTACTTATAGTTGAAGTGTGGTGTTTTGATTTGGTCAATTTGTTCATTTGTTTGTTTTTTTGAAGTTATTTTCGTTGTATGTTTGAGCATTGGAGTTCCCAGCTGGGAAAAAAAAGAAGAAATTCTGTGTCAGTGCTCGTTTTCCCTAAAAAATGTTTTTGAAGGACCAGCCCAGATGATCAGAATATCAGATATCACTTCTAAAGCAGTGAGCAGACTTTAGGAAAGATAGCCAAGGAGAAATGAAAAACGTTCCATGGAAATACCCACGTGCATTACAGGATGTGTGTATGGAGTGTATATTTTCTTGTGACAGAGCTAGAGCTCCATCTATAATATGTAACAGACAGTCTGTCAATCCTGTTATGATAACCATGCCAAGTGCAAGGTTCTACACCTGGGTAGGAGCAATCTCAGGCACAGCTACAGGTTGGGCAGAGAAGAGATTCAGAGCACCCCTGCGGAAAAGGACTTGGGGGTGTTGGTCGATGAGAAAATGAACATGAGCCGGCAGTGTGTGCTAGCAGCACAATAAGCCAACCGTATCCTGGTCTCCATCAAAAGGAGCGTGACCACCAGGTCGAGGGAGGTGATCCTGCCCCTTTACTCTGCTCTCGTGAGACCTCACTTGGAATACTGTGTGCAGCAATGATATCCTCAACATAAAAAGGACATGGAACTGTTGGAACAAGTCCAGAGGAGGGCCACAAGGATGATCAGGAGCCTGGAGAACCTCCGGTATGAAGATAGGCTGAGAAAGTTGTGGCTGTTGAGCCTGGAGAAGAGAAGGCTGCGTGGAGACCTCATAGCAGCCTTCCAGTATCAGAAGGGGGCCTATAAGGGTGCTGGGGAGGGACTCTTCAATAGGGACTGTAGTGATAGGACAAGGGGTAACGGGTTCAAACTTAAAGAGGGAAAGTTCAGATTGGATATAAGGAAGAAGTTCTTTACTGTGAGGGTTTTGAGGCACTGGAATGGGTTGTACAGAGAAGTTGTGAATTCTGCATCCCTGGCGGCGTTCAAGGTGGGGTTGGACATAGCCTTGGGTGGCATGGTTTAGTGGGAGATGTCCCTGCCCATGGGAGGGGGGTTGGAATGAGATGATCTTAAGGTCCTTTCCAACCCTAACTATTCTATGATTCTATGATACTATGTAGCATAGCCTGACATGGCAATCCAGTAAATATGTGAAAGGAAAGGTGTTATAGCTCAGGGATAGCAAGTCACCTCATTTAAGACTGTAGATAGAACAGGCAAGGAAAATTATATCTAACATTAGGGGTTCTTAGAATCATAGAATTTTAATTCTAAGTGAGCCTTAGCTTTCCTAACCTGGTCCCTATCTTCCCGGACAACATCCCTGTATTCTTCCCAGGCCAACTGTCCTTGCTTCCTCCTTTTATAAGCCTCTTTTTTCCTTTGAATTTTGCTCAGCATCTCCTTATCCATCCAAGGAGGTCTCCTGGCCCTCCTGCTAAACTTCCTTCTAGTTGGGATGCATCGCTCCTGAGCTTGCAGCAGGTGATCCTTGAATATCAACCAACAGTCTTGGGCCCCCCTGCCCTCTAGGGCTGTATCCCAGGGAACCTTATTGAGCAGGTTCCTGAAGAGGCCAAAGTCTGCTCTCTTGAAGTCCAGGGCAGTGAGCTTGCTGCCTGCTCTTCTCACTGTCCTGAGGATCTCAAACTCGACCATCTCATGATCGCTGCAATCAAGGCTGCCCTAGAGTGTCGCATTCCCAACCAGCCCTTCCCTGTTGGTGAGGACGAGGTCAAGCATGGCACCTCTCTTTGTCGGCTCCTCTATTACTTGCAGAAGGAAGTTGTCTTCCACATAATCGAGGAACCTTCTGGATTGCTTGTGCTGGGCCGTACCATCCCTCCAACAGATATCAGGGTGGTTGAAGTCTCCCATGAGAACAAGGGCCTGCGAGCGTGAGGCTGCTCCTATCTGCCTATGGAGCGCTTCGTCCAGCAAGTCCCCTTGGTCAGGCGGTCTGTAACAGATCCCCATAATAATGTCACCCATCGCTGTTCTCCCTTTAACCCTGACCCACAAAATCTCTATTGACTGCTCACCTGTCCCCAGACAGAGTTCCATACTCTCTAGCCTATCCCTAACATAAATAGCAACTCCCCCTCCCCGTCTGCCGGGCCTGTCTTTCCTAAAGAGCCGGTAACCTTCCATTCCAACACACCAGTCATAGGAGCCATCCCACCATGTTTCTGTGATGCCTATGATATCATACCCCCGTAGACGTGCACACATTTCTAATTCCTCTTGTTTGTTCCCCATGCTACGGGCATTTGTATAGCGGCATTTGAGCCAAGATCCAATTGAAGTCGGCTCATTGACTGAAGCAGCTGGAATATCTCTACATTGCTCCGAACGTTTACTGTAGGTGCTGCCAACCGACTGGATGTGTTGGAATGGAATGCTGCCCCCCTCCCCCAGCACATCTAGTTTAAAGCATCCTTGACCAGTCTGGCAAGCCTCCTACCAAATCCACTCTTCCCCTTCTTTGTCAGACCAGTTCCACCAGCCCCCAGTAGACCTGGCCTATATATTGAGTCCCATGTTCAAGGTACATAAACCCCTGACTATAGCACCACCCTTCTAACCATTTATTAACCTGCGCAATCCTCCTAGCCTTTTCAAGGTCCTGCCCTGTATCCTGGAGAATTGACGAAAAGCCGATCTGAGCTCCAGAGCCCCTAACCACCTCTCCCAGAGCTCTGTAGTCCTTTTTTATGGTCTCCGGGCTACTGCTATCTATATCAGTGGCACCCACATGTATTTCCAGGAGTGGGTAATAGTAAGCGGGACCGACTAGAGCAGGCAGCTTCTCAGCCACATCCCTGATCCGAGCCCCTGGTAGGCAACACACCTCCCTTGAGCCTGGGTCAGGCCGACAGATGGGTGCCTCTGTGCCTTTCAGAGTAGAGTCCCCTAGTACTATGGCCCGCCGCTTTTTCCTGGCAGCACCAGTAGTGCTCTTCTTTACCAGTGCACCTGCTGGTTGCGCCTGGTGGGAGCGCTGTTGTTCATCAGCCCCTTGCAGGACAGCAAAGTGGTTCTGGGTGAGGACAACAGATGTAGGAGGAAGCCCCTTGCTTTTAATTACCCTCTTCCTCCTTTTTTGTTGTTTTTTTTTTTTTTTTTCTGTTACCTTTTCCCAGCTTCCTGGGTTAGCAGCCTCCTTTCCTGCATGGGCAACAGTAGACACTCGAGGCCCCGGAACAGTCTGGTCCCGGAGCAAGCAGCGCTGCTCCCTCTCAGCTTCCCTGACACCTTTCAGCCTGGTAACAGCTTCCTGCAGTTCAGCCACCTGCTGCAGGAGGACCTCCACCAGGGAGCACAGAGTGCAGCCCTGCCCATTGCTCACCCTTCCCTCAGGACAGCAGTGCAGGCGCTCTCTGCACCCTGAGCTCTGCACTGCAGCCTCCCTTCCCATCGGCTCTGTTTGGGTGCCTACGCTGGCCACCACCGGCGCAGCCGGAGCGGAGCTCCCAGACCGAGCCTTGCCCGTACGGCGAGTGTTCACCATCCCACTCACCACCCTACTCACCTGCCCGCGCAAACTGCCTCGTGCCCGCCCTGTTCGCCGCGCTCCGGGTCGCTCGCGCTCCCTGGGGCAGGTTTTTAACCAGTCAGCTCTGCCGCTGGTCCTCCTGGCACCGCCCCCTCTGAGTCAGCCGCTCGCCTCCGCTGAGCTGCAGGCTCCTGGGCAGGCCTTGTCGAGGACTTGAGGCTCCCTCGGTGCAAGTTGCTGCTCTGAGGTGAAGCTCTTAGACGCCGAGCCTCCCCCCCCCCCCCCCCCCGATCAGGCGCTGCAGGCCTCCCCTCGCGAGACAGTCACCTCAGCAATGGGCCGGAAATGGCCGATGATGCCCGGGTTGAATCTGCCGCCGGTCCTCCTGATGCCACTCCCTCTGAGTCACCTGCCCCAGGTGTTATTTTGGGTTCACTGGATTTTTCCATAAAAGACGTATCCAAATTACATATTCATTACAGCATGGCTTTTCACAGTAGGTATCTGTAGAAGTCTCCCACAGCATGTTAATTTTTAATGAGAACAGAGCACTTATATTGTGTATCACAATCAAATCACTTGTCTTTCTGTAGTAGGGCAACTACCAACTGAGCGGTTCTTACAGAATGTCTCTTTCCTTTGGGCTAACAGGTACTCTGTGCAAATCACTCATCAGGTGTTGGTTATGTCGTGTGTACAAATTGTAGGTCTGGAAGAGGACCATACTATCAAACTGGTGTTCACTTTTCTTATTACTTAGTTTTTCGTGAATTGGAATTAAGGTTCTCATGTCAGTTTTCAGAAGTTAATCTCTTTGGTGTCTCTTTCGTATATAGATTGTGGTTGCTTCTTATGACTGATACCAGCTCATGCATTAATCGTGCAAACAGAGCTAGCCTTTTGCTGGTGTAAATTGGTGTAGTTCTCTTGAGGTAGTAGAGCAAGTTTGTATCAATGGAAAAAAATGGCTTTAATTGTTTTGTAAGATTGTGTATCCACAAAGGATGGGACGCAGCTGCATAATATCATAGTTCCTAACTCATAACCTGCTGTCTAAATATATGTTACTAAAATACAAAGGCTTTCTGTACAATGTATATCAGTTAGGTGTCTCAGAAAACTGTTTAGAAAAAGCAGCATTCTGAGCTGGGGGTCTTTGAGTTAGCCAACAGAAATGCTGAACACAGAAGCACATCTTAAATTACCTATCTTGATTATATTTACGCACCTTACTCATCACTATTGGAAGACATTATCATTCTGTCAGGATTTCAGTCCTGACTCATTTCCTGACCTAATGCTTAGGTCATTTTCCTTAGCCTAACATTTAGTTTGTTCAGATGTCAAAGAGATTCAAACCCATGTTTCCATTTTCCAGGATAATGACCTAATCATCAGGCAGTAGATGAATCTGGGGTGGGGCTGAATTGTGTGTTGTGTACCCCTCCTGATGAAGCTGTTGCATTCCACACAAAGGAGTTAAAGGTCTATTAGTCAAAAGAAAACTGCAGGGGAATCAGCAGGGTTATGGAAGACCTGCAGTCTGAGAAGGCCTTTCAGTTATCTGCATGAACTAGTTTCATTGTTTTGTGTTTAAATATCTGTGATTTAGTCATTGTATTCAATAAATAGTAGTGGCAACACCATTTTTTTTCAATCTGCTTTCAATCTTCATATGATAAAACCATTATAATACCTAGAGAAGAAAAATCTCCTATAATTTTTCTAAACCCATTATCTATTCCCTTGTCTCTTTTTTAATCAGTGCAATGCAAATCCTTGTACTATAGGCTTTGAATAAAACCCCGCCATCTCTTGCATCCCAAGCATGCAGAATTGTCTGTACATCTTTTCTAATGTATTGTGCACCAGCAGTAAGTAATTAAAACTTCAGTCATCTTGTTAGCACCACTTTGATTTACTTACAGAAAGAAGTTTACAAAACGACCACAGGAAAGAAGTTTTCAGCTGAAGTCAATAGAATGAGAGTTTATAGATCTGTCCAGAAATCTTATGTAGAAGCATACTGAATACTCTTTTCCTTGGTATGCTGACTGCAGAATTGGATGCTTGCTGAAAAGCTGTGACAATAAATGCTTAGACAATTAAGAAACTGCTGTCTTCTCAGGAGGTCACAATGCCTAGGCAACCTATGCAAACAGATGTTATAAAGAAAGCAAAACACACAAAAAATCATTTTATTGAATAGGCTTTTTCTTATATGCCTTCTAATACATATTCCATTATCAATATCATCCTTCCAGAGCCTGGAAATATAAATATATTAAATATTGAAAATTAACATTATGAAGATTATTAAAATAGCATGCAAGAAGAGTCAGCTTCACTTCACATAACAAACAATGATTTGTCATTAGAGCTGTGCTGCATTATTCTGTCATCTGGCTGGTGGACATGGTTCTGCCAAGATCATTGATGTTTCTTGTTTTGGCTGAGCTGGTATTCTGATACTGCTTCTTTAGACAAGGAGAACTTATAGCTGATACTTTGCTACGGCAGTTTTGGCAGTAGGACCCATGTTTTACCCATTGTGATAGAAGACAACATAAAATCAAGCCTAAAATAAGAATGAATTTGCCACCTTGTTTTGCTTTGGTTTGATTCTTAATGTTAGTCAAAATGTAGTTTTGAAGACAGGGTTTATGGTAGTTATAATTTACAAGGGAAGATATTTTCAACCATTTAGGAGTGAGTAGACCAAACTCAATTATTACCGTTTTCTGTGTGATTACTTTCTCACTTATCAAATGGTGCATATTACACTAATGTGGGGATCTTGAGGCTCCTTAGCTAAGCAAAATTCCATTAAATTCAGAGGAAGTTTTTCTGTGTAAGAAGTGAGCAAAGTTTTTGGGGATATGAAGTAAAATACCAAACCATTTGATGGATACTGAGCCACTACTCACTGAACAAAACCATACCAAAGGTTTTCAGAAGTACCGTTATGCAGAAACTTTTTATTCTTTTTTAGGACATTGGAGTTTCAGTAATTACCTGTACTGTTTAATTTTAAAGCAGTGGTTTTATTAACATTGTATCTGTTATAGCTGTGTGTCAGAACGAGATTTCTTAAATAAAAATATTATTACCTTTGATCAATGTATTGCTAATTTAATGACATACTTTTTTGCTTGTGTAGCTCATTCTTGCCATGATGTTTGAGCAGTATAATAAGTCATATAATAGGATATTAAATGGATGATCCTTGAGCCAGGTAGACGTAATCTTAGTAAAGCAATTGAATGAAATGCTGGAGGAAAATATGGCACATTTTCCCAATACAGTTCAGCTCAAGATTTGTTTAGCAGATCATATCTACTAATATTTTTCATTAATTTTAATTATACACAGATGAGTGATGTCTTACGTATACCAGAAATGCAATAATCTTGAATACATTAGTATAATCTAAGAAGTTACTGTTTTAGTTATTTGAGGTATTAGTTTTGCATCCCTTTTACAGGCTAAGAAGCAGTTACTGACTGCAACTAATTGTAAATCTACTATTGAGGGCTCAGTTATAAATTATAATGTATCGTCAAATGGTTAGTGACATTCTGACTTCTAAAGGAATCTCTTTACTTACAGTCTTTTAGCATATATTACAGTAACAATTGGAATTCAGCCAGCAAACAAGATGATGTTTATAGACTGCCCTAGGTAAGAATAGTTTTCTGTTGTTTGGTTTTGTTTTGTTTTTTTTTTTTTTTTTTGTTTTTTGTTTTTTTTTAGTTTACAGATGTTTCATGCTTTAAAAAGTTAGTCCTATTGCCTTATTTTCATGAAGCACCCCTAGCTTTGTGTTCTGACAAAACAACCATCTTGTAACATGAAAATAATTTCTTGCAAATAGCTTCTTTCTGTCCTGGGTGGTGACTGATCTTGGGAAATAAAGTGTCTAATGGGGTCACTGTCTCAAAGTATGGAAGATTCCTTTCAAAAGAAGTAGTACAAGTCTTGAATTATATTTCTCTTTGAGTAGAGAAACTTCATTATAAAAATGGTAGTCAAGTCAAAACTCTTCTGTCATCCTGTCAGTCATTAGAGTATGTTGTGCTTTCAAAACCAGCTAAACTAAACCAACTACTGAATCCTTATGTAGGAATAGACTGTGTGAAATCAGTGAAAATAATGGAATTGATTTTATTTTACCAAATTAAGAGAATGGTAACAATAACTGTTAGATTGTATTTATTTGTTTGAGGTACGACTTCAATGTATTTTTGTTTTCTTGATGCACAAACTAGCTGGGGATTGATTCTAAGTCATGAACACCTCATCTGCATTTTATTTGTTTTAAAGCAACTTCATAAATATAGAGCATTTGTAAAAGATGTGCTTAAGAATTGCTTCTTTTAATGAGCTTCTGATGGCTAGCACCCTGTTCTGGTTTTTATGGTATTCCCAGCTCGGGATTTAACTTGCAGAACAGATGGAATTTGCGACAACTGCAACATTTGGAGAGTGTATTTCAATTTAATTTTGCTAGTCCCAGAAGTAAATTTTATTCCTATATATTTGTAAATTGGATTGTTTCCCCATTGCTTACCAAAGGAAGTAAGGCATTACTTTTCTTAAGCTGCCCTTTCTTAAGAGAAATATAATATTGATAATTCAGTTAGGACTTTTTCAGAAACCACAGTGTAGCCAGCTATGGACTGTGCTGAGTCCCTGACTCAGAGGGAATGAGTATCCAGTGAGATCCTTATATTTGGCTTTACTGAAACTCCAATAGCAATACATCTTAGACCTCATATTAAGCTTTCTGTTCAATGCTTAGTTGTCCTCAGGGTTTTAAAGCTGCTCATATTTTACCTTCCTCTTCTGGTGCAGATAAGCACTCTGAGCCAGCACCAGGTTAAGACAGTGTCCAAGAAATGTTAAGCAGGGCTTCTGCAGCATCCTGCCTCCTGCCAGTTCTACAGCAAGAGCAACCTTCATGCATGATTTATGGAGTTAAGGTTCACTGCTTATAGAATGACCCTTCCTGCCGTGTGAACTGGGAGGAGAAAGCAGCTGTTGAAAATCAGACAGCCTCCTGCTTAGTGTTAAATCTGCAGCTGGAAGTTGCACTGGAGTTGTTCCTGCTTTAGAGAAAGAGGGCAAATAGCAGATGTTCTTGGTCTCAGTCATTACGAGCAGGTTGAAATTTGTTTTTTTTTTTTTTTTTTTTTTTTTTTTTTTGTTTTGTTTTGTTTTGTTTTTTTTGTTTGTTTTTTTTTTTTTGTGTGTGTGTTTTGGTATTTTTTTTAAGCACAGTTTTTACTTCTGACTATCTACTGAAATTATGGCATAAAGTACCTGAAAAAAAAAAAGGCAGAAGTTCTCCCTATCCTCCTGTGACTCTTGGTTCCTGTTTCCAGATCTTCTCTAGATCTAGGCAAAGTCTCAGTTGCTCAGGTCAGTTGCTTACGTAGAGTATAAAAGCCGCCATCAGACTGCTGATACTCCTTTCTGATCTTTTTGCTATTATTTACTACAGGATGGAAACAATAAATAAGCTGTGCTCAGGTTATAAGCAAGGGCTGTCTTTTTAGCCCTGAAGACATTCTTCAGGTACCATAAGCAGATAGGGAGGAAAAAGTAACTCTGAGTGCAAACACAGTGAAAATTCAGGACACTCGGGGATAGGGTCATAAAAATGGAGGGGCCTTGGTGAGTTTCGATCTACCCATGCTGCTGCTGCCCCCCACTGACAGATCTCCAAGTGATTTTAGCAGCAGCCATGGTAACACTGTTCTAGTCTCTAATGTCTGGTGGCTACAAGATCCTGATATCTGCCAGTCTGAAATGTCTCACAGCTTTATGGCATGTTTGTGAATGAAAAACAAAACAAAACCCGGTGTAGCAGAATACTGCTTGTGTTTGCATTTCTTCTGAATCATCGTTTTGACCACTGCTAATATCACTGCAGCCACAGTTTCCATAGCAGTTAATGCTGCAGCTAATACTGTTGAAAATCTGATACAAAGGGAGAAACTTTAAAAAGGCTACAATACTTCTGCAGAAATCCTGTACATTTGAGGGTTTTGTTTGTTTATTAGTTTTCCTCAGAAAACAATCAGGGAGGTAATTTGGCACATTGGTTTTTGCATAGCTGCATCATTCAGAACTGCGTACGCTAAGACCCCGTAGAAATTTGCATTAATTACTTAAATATTATCGCACTAGAATCTTGTCTTGGGCAGAAGGAAATGAAATGGGCTGGCAGTTGCGCTTGCAGCCCAGAAAGCCAACTGTGTCCTTGGCTGCATCAAAAGGAGCATGACCAGAAGGTCGAAGGAGGTGATCCTGCCCTCTACTTTGCTCTCATGAGACCTCACTTGGGGTATTGTGTACAGTTTTGGCGTCCTCAACTTTAGAAGGACATGGAACTGTTGGAACAAGTCCAGAGGAGGGCTATGAGGATGATCAGAGGGCTGCAGCACCTTCCATATGAAAACAGGCTGAGAAAGTTGGGGCTGTTCAGCGTGGAGAAGACAAGGTTGCGTGAAGACCTCGTAACAGTCTTCCAGTATCGGAAGGCGGACTGTAGGGATGCTGGGGAGGGACTCTTCATGAGGGACTATAGTGATAGGACAAGGGATAACGGGTTCAAACTTAAACAGGGGAAGTTCTGGTTAGATATAAGGAAGACATTCTTTACTGTGAGGGTGGTGAGGCACTGGAACAGATTACCCCAAGAAATGGTGAATGCTCCATCTCTGGTGGTGTTCAAGGCCAGGTTGGACAGAGCCTTGGGTGACATGTCCATGGGACCGGATGAAATCCATCCACGGGTCCTGAAGGAGCTGGCAAATGAAGTTGCTAAGCCACTGTCCATCATATTTGAAAAATCATGGCAGTCAGGTGAAGTTCCCGATGACTGGAAAAAGGGAAATATAACCCCCATTTTTAAGAAGGGGAAAATGGATGAGCCAGGGAATTGCAGACCAGTCAGTCTCACCTCTGTGCCTGGCAAAATCTTGGAGAAGATTCTCCTGGAAGGCATGCTAAGGCACATGAAAACCAACAAGGTGGTTGGTGACAGCCAGCATGGCTTCACTAAGGGGAAATCCTGCCTGACCAATCTGGTGGCCTTCTATGAAGGGGGCTACGGAACTGATGGACAGGGGCAGAGCAGTTGATGTCACCTACCTGGACTTGTGTAAAGCCTTTGACACTGTCTCACATGACATCCTTGTCTCTAAGTTGGAGAGACATCAATTTGATGGATGGACCACTCGGTGGATAAAGAACTGGCTGGATGGCCACACGCAAAGTGTAGTGCTCAGTGGCTCAATGTCCATCTGGAGACCAGTAACGAGTGGTGTCCCCCAGGGATCGGTGTTGGGACCGGTCTTGTTCAACATCTTTGTGGGTGACATGGACAGTGGGATTGAGTGTGCCCTCAGCAAGTTTGCCGATGACACCAAGCTGTGTGGTTCGGTTGATACATTGGAGGGAAGGAATGCCATCCAGAGGGACCTTGACACGCTTGTGAGGTGGGCTGATGCCAACCTGATGAAGTTTAACCATGCCAAGTGCAAGGTCCTCCACCTGGGTCGGAGCAATGCCAGGCACAGCTACAGGTTGGGCGGGGAGGAGATTGAGAGCAGCCCTGCGGAGAAGGACTTGGGGGTGTGGGTTGATGAGAAAATGAACCTGAGCCAGTAGTGTGCGCTTGCAGCTCAGAAAGCCAACCGTATTCTGGGCTGCATCAAAAGGAGCGTGACCAGCAGGTCGAGGGAGGTGATCCTGCCCCTTTACTCTGCTCTCGTGAGACCTCACTTGGACTATTGTGTGCAGTTCTGGTGTCCTCAATGTAATAAAGACATGGAACTGTTAGAACAAGTCCAAAGAGGGCCATGATGATGATCAGGGGACTGGAGCACCTCCCGTATGAAGATAGGCTGAGAAAATTGGGGCTGTTCAGCCTGGAGAAGAGAAGGCTGTGTGGAGACCTCATAGCAGCCTTCCAATACCTGAAGGGGGCCTATAGGGATGCTGGGGAGGGAATCTTCAATAGGGACTGTGGTGAGAGGACAAGGGGTAATGGTTTCAAAGTTAAAGAGGGGAAGTTTAGATTGGATATGAGGACGAAATTCTTTACTGTAAGGGTGGTGGGGCCCTGGAATGGGTTGCCCGGGGAAGTTGTGAATTCTTCATCCCTGGCGGCGTTCAAGGTGGGGTTGGACATAGCCTTGGATGGCATGGTTTAGTGGGAGGTGTCCCTGCCCATGGCAGGGGGGTTGGAACTCGATGATCTTGAGGTCCTTTCCAACCCTTACTATTCTATGATTCTACGATTCTATGACATGGTTTAGTGTGAGATGTCCCTGCCCATGACAGGGCGGTTGGAACTAGATGATCTCATGGTCCTTTCCAACCCTAACCATTGTATGAGTCTATGAAATACATCATATATATGTGGAAACAAAGATTTATTGTTAGCGTAACTGGAAACTGAACAATTACACTGAAATGCATCAAATGGTTATTTTGTCCAACTATAAGAATGCATGTGGGTTTACTACCCAAGTAGTATAGTGCGGCTTCATTAGGAATAATATCCTCAACATTATTATACAGTAGGAATTACGAATATCTACTCTTTTCCTATGCTGCTATGCTGGGTCTTCTGAAGGCCTGTGGGTGCCAAGGTCAGGAGCACTAATGCTGCTGGAGGGCCATGTTGAGATATCTCAGGGAAGCTGGGTCTTCCCCAGGAGGAGCTTAGCAGCCTTGCTTCCACCTGCAGACATTTTCATGTTTCCCTGTCACAGCCTGCACACGCAACGGGGTATTGTTTGTCAGGCAGTGACTGCCAGGGAAATGAGGATACCAGCATCTTCTGGAGACCTCCAGGAGCTACTGTGATGAAAGAAGATGTAATTATCTATGGGTAATCTGATAGAGTTGATAGCTTTTGCTCAAGTGAGGACTTTACTGCTGAACTGGACAGCTGTAAGTCAAAACCATGTGATACTGGAATCAAAGTACAGGAATGAGTTTGGCATCCCTTTGCAGTTATGGCATTAATTTTTGCCAGATTTACCCTATTATGATTCTAGTACTCTGGACAATTTAGGCTTGTATTTGTCAGATATCTGATGCATTGTATTGCTTCTACTGGCTAAGCAAATCAAATGTATTCACATCATCTGCTCTTTTAGAAGTCTGGTTAGGTAGTCTGATTCCCTGTCCTACAGGCACTTCTATCTTTCTGTATGAGGGTGCAGAGAATTTAAATTTCTGATTTCTTTCAATACTGTCTGTAGTAAGCCATGTGAATGCCCCTTCTGCCTCCTCCTATGAGTGATTTGTTCAATTTGATAGAAGTTGCTGAGGTAACATTGCTAATACCTTATAAATTTTGCCAAAGAAGTTTTCCTTAATTCATTCCTTAAATGACCATTCTATGCTATTTTAAATATGATATTGCAGTTTGAAACAGTGTGGTGGGCCTGTGCATTTTTGCAGAGGTTCAGTGAATTCAGAATGAGTTGAAAAGTGTATAAATGAATAAAGCACATCTTTATGGATCCATTGGAAAATTGGAATGAAATTATTTGAATATTGATTACTTTTAATTCCTTATGAATGAATCTGTAACTCAGAAGTTGTATTAACAACCTGGGACAGAATGTGATTGTTTAGAATGTCTCAGTATTTTGGATTCCACCAAAATCAAAATTGAAGCAAGATATTAGTGTGACACAGGATGTAATATGCTGCTGTAGCGAAAATCTGGGAAAGGTACTACAAAACAACCTGGGGAAAAAAAAAAAAAAAAGGATTAATTAGTTTAAATGTGGAGAAATTGTTTCTTGCCGTTTCAGAATCAGAAGCTGTATGAAATTTTATTTGAACAAGTAGCAAAAGGGGCCAATGCCCAAAATATTATCGTTAAAAGAAATACTCTGTGAAAGAGGGGGGAAAAGAATATAAAAGATAAGAGGAGAAGATTGCTTTAAAAAAAAAAACAAAAAAAAAAAAACAACAAGCTGGACAATGTTTCTTTCGACATGAAAAAGATAACACTTCTTTTAATGATGTCACCTTTGGGGAATCAACGCATCAGTATGCAATGTCTAACAAACTGTGGAGAGATTCATCGGAGAGAAATGTCATGCCTAGAGGTGCTGCAGTTCTAACAGGATGAGAAAAAACATTTTAAGTCAGACAGGTCCAACTGAGGTCCAGTGCTCGCTGCCATGGACCAATAAACTTTTTCCTTTTTAGCTTCTTTTCTTTATACTTAATAGGCAATATTGAAAGCATGTAAATACTTAGAATTTTATGCATTGTGTTTGTAATGGTTATTGCAAATTATGGTTGGAAGTAAAAATATGTTACTTACTGAGATTAAATTCTGTGTCCTGGTAGATTGCTGCCATTCATGAAGGAAAATGAAATTTTGCTTTAGGCAGGAAGAAAAAAGGTGAGAGAGTCATCATTTTTTAAAATCAGAGCATGTGTTTTACTGAAAGCCATGCCACAAAGTTTTTAATGTGAGCAGTGGGTCTGCACAATGGAATTCTCTTGTTGGAACAACTACATTCATCTATTCACAAAACAAGCTTTTTTGACAGGGTTTTGTTTTTTGGTTTTTTTTTTTTGTTTGTTTTTTTTTCTCAATAGAGTTTTGAAAAGGTCAAAGCTTTTTGACCTTTTCAAAATGAAAGACCTCACTTTTTTTTCACCAGCGAATGACATTTTGAAAAATAAGCTGATCCTAGTGAAACAATTGCCTTAAAGGTCATAACCAAATGACCTGGACCAAATTAAAAACAAACAAACAAACAAACAAAAACCCCAAAACTTTGTGAAAATTTTAAATGTTTTCTCTTTTGCATTCTTTTAAAAGACAAGAAAAATTGAGATTTTTGAAGGTTTCATAGGATGATGAGAGAATGCCTTTTCCAGATGAACTTTAATCTGTTGAAGGTTTAGGTTTTAGACATGTTAATCATTTATCATTTCTGTACCCAATTGCACCAAGTTCCTCAGGGACTTTTACAAGTGAGTTTTTAATATCTTCAAGGGCTTATCTTCACCAGCTGTTTCAATAATCCGTTTGAATAAGCTGTTCCAGTGTTTGACCACTGTTAGGGTGAATTTGTACACAATGTTGGAATATCCCATGTTTCCTATGAAGAAAAGCTGAGAGAGTTGATGTTGTTCAGCCTGGAGAAGCAAAGGCTGTGAGGAGACCTTACAGCAGCCTTTGAGTATGCAAAAAGGGCTTCTAAGAAATATGGAGAAAGACCTGTAGTGGCGGTTGTTTTAAACTAAGGATAGATTTAAATTGGCTAAAAAGAATAAATTTTGATGATGAGGGTTGTGAGATGCTGGTTGTACAGAGAAATTGCCCAGTAAAATTGTGTATTTCTTAGGGCCAGGGTACCCAGGGAAGTTGTGGCTGCCCCATCCCTGATAGTGTTGTTCAGTGCCAGGTTGGATGGGGCTTTGGAGAAACATGAACTAGTGACAGATGTCTCTGCCTATGGCAAGGGGGTTGGACTAGATGATCTTCCAACCCAAAGCATTGTCTGATTCTATGTTGCTGCCTGTGTCTGTTATCTCTCATACTGTCATCCACCTCCAAGTCTGCCTGTCTTTGGAGTTGGCTGTGAACTTTTCAAGAGTGAGCTCTGACCCACTGTCAATCCCAGGGATGCCTCTAGTTAGCCAGCTGCCAGCCAAAACTTGTGCTGCTGATTGCAACCCTGTAAGATCAATGTTCCAGTAAGGTTTCTATGCACCTTTTTATCCACTTATCCAGCCTGTATTTCAGTTATGTGATAACAGGGATATTATGGGAGTGAATGTCAAAGCATGCCTTGTTAGCATCAAGGCATGGGACATCATGGATCACATAAGCTCCATGCGAGAGCATGATAGAATATTATATATCTTACAGTAGTTTTGAATGAGTAGTGCTGCACTGAAACAGTTTGGTGAAAGGCAATTAAAGTTTTCCTGTGTAAACCGTTATAACTCATTTCAGCTCTCTAAAACATTTTTTTAATACAATCCATTTAAAATAGGGCCTTAAAGAAATAACCTTTAAATATTTGATTAAGCTGATTCTGAGAACAAGTGAGCATTGGCATTGTTACTAAAGTTTGTAAATTTGTGAGGTGTGTATGAGTTTATAATGGACTTCTTAAAGAAGGATAGCAAAATAAATTTCTACTGCGATGAGAACTGATACTACCAGAACTGTAACAAGAGTTTTACTGTTCAGGGCAATTTAATTCCAAGTCGGTATGGCTTTTGTGTTAGGTCACAGCAGTGGCAGTGTTCATTATGATCCTAATAAGAAATGTACTCAGACTACATAAGATATTGCTGAGAATACCACTGTCTTGGTTTAAGCCCAGCTGGTAACTCAGAACCATGCAGCCACCTGCTGGTTCCCCCTTTTTCCCCTTCTGCTCCAGGTGGGATGGGGAGGAGAATTGAAAGAATGTAAACTTTATGGTCTGAGATAAGAACATTCCAATAACTAAAGTATAATAATAAATCAGTAGTAGCAGTAATAGTAGTAGTAGTACTACTACTACGAAGGGACATAACAAGTGGAGAGAATATAAAACTAAAAGAGGAGGGGAAAAAAACCCAGTAAGCAGAAGTGATGCACAACAGGATTGCTCACCACCTGCAAACAGCCCAACCTGCGCAGTGACCTGGGCCTTCTGTGTGACTCCCTTTCCGTTTATACACTGGGCATGATGTGCTGTGGTATGGAATACCCCTTTGGCTAGTTTGGGTCAGGTGTCCTGTCTCTGGTTTTTCCTGGCTTCTTGTGCCCCTCCTCACTGTCAGAGCATGAGAGACTGAAAAGTCCTTGATCAAGGTAAACATTTAGCAACAACTAAAACATCGGTGTGTTATCAGCGCTGTTCTCAGGCTAAAGTCAAAACCACAGCACTGCCCCAGCTACTAAGAAGGACAAAAATAGGTGTTATAGCTGAACCAAGGGCAACCATTTATTGACACTAACAGAAAAATGAAAAAGATATACATGATTTGATAGAATCATAGAATGGATTGGGTTTGGGTTGGAAAGGACCTTAAGACCATTTAATTACAATGCCCTGCCATGGGCAGGGATGCCTCACACTAGACCATGTCACCCAAGGCTCTGTCCATCCTGGCCTTGAACACTGCCAGGGATGGAGCATTTACCACATCCTTGAGCACCCTATTCCAGTCTCACTGTCCCTCTGGATTGCATCCCTTCCCTTCAACGTATCAACCGAACCACACAGCTTGGTGTCATCGGCAAACTTGCTGAGGGCACACTCAATCCTGCTGTCCATGACGCCAACAAAGATGTTGAACAAGACCGGTCCCGACACCGATCCCTGGGGGACACCACTCGTTACTGGTCTCCAGCTGGACATTGAGCCATTGAGCACTACTCTTTGCGTGTGGCCATCCAGCCAGTTCTTTATCCACCAAGTGGTCCACCTGTCAAATTGATGTCTCTCCAATTTAGAGACAAGGATGTCATGTGAGACAGTGTCAAAGGCTTTAGACAAGTCCAGGTAGATGACATCAACTGCTTTATCCCTCTCTGTGGTTCTGTAACCCCATCATAGAAGGCCACCAGATCGGTCTGGCAGGATTTCCCCTTTGCGAAGCCATGCTGGCTATCACCAACCATCTTGTTGTTTTTCATGTGCCTCAGCATGCCTTCCAGGAGAATCTGCTCCAAGATTTTGCCAGGCACAGAGATGAGACTGACTGGTCTGTAATTCCCTGGGTCATCCATTTTCCCCTTCTTGAAAATGGGGGTTATATTTCCCTTTTTCCAGTCAACAGGAACTTCACCTGGCTGCCATGGTTATTCAAGAAGGATGGACAGTGGCTTAGCAACTTCATTTGCCAGCTCCTTCAGGACCCGTGGATGGATTTCATCAGGTCCCATAGACTTGTGCACTTTCAGGTTCCTAAGGTGATCTCAGGCCTGATCCTCTCCTACAGTGGGCCTAATGTCTTCATTCTCACAGTCCTTGCATTTATCTTCCAAGAATTGAGCGGCGTGGCTAGAGCACTTGCCAGCGAAGACTGAAGCAAAGAAGTCACTGAGAACTTCAACCTTCTCCAAATCCCGGGTAGCCAGTTCCCCGATAGCTTTCGGGAGGATGCACATTGTCTGTCTTTTGTTTGCAACATACCTATAGAGGTCTTTCCTGTTATCTTTGACATCTCTGGTCAGACTCACTGTGCTTTAGCTTTCCTGACCTCATTCCTAGCTTCCTGGACAGCATCCCTGTGTTCCTCCCAGGTCCTTCATGTAAGGGAACCCCAAACTGTGCAGTGTCATAAGGTGGACCTCCAGCCTGGACACAGCAGATCTTGTCCATGAAGGGGTTCACCAGCATTGTATTCTCTATAGTTCTAGTATTTCCTTGATGGAAGACTACTCTATTCATCATTTCTACAATGAAACAAATGGATATTTGCATAAGAACTTGCTGCTTCACTTTAAGACAAAGAAGCAGACACAGGTGTCATAATTACTGATACCAAGGGTGAGCTGCCAGCAGCTTCCTCTTGCAATTAGCCTTATAAGTTTATCCTGCAGCCAAGGGATAAGTGCAACACTACATAGGCCTGAAAGCTATGCTGTGTATGCAGTGTAGTATAGGATGGCACAGGCATGTTGCCTGTTATGTGGATCACTAACCCCTCAATGTACAGTACTCTTCTGGGTGAATTTACTACGCCTCCCATGTTCCATTTCGTATTCTTTGGGCTGCTTGCAGATGTTGCTGTGAAATGGTGTCCTTTTTTCAGCTGGAGGCAAATAGGACAAGCAAATGCACTTGAAGTACAGAGACAGTTTATAGTCTTCATTCTTCTCCTTGGAGACTGTTCTTACATTATCATTGCTGTATCTTGTCTTTGTGTAAAATGTTAGAGATACCTGGAATCCAGAACTAGGTGTTTTTCACTTCTGTGGAAAATAAATTAATACCAATTGAAAGCTGCAGCGGGTTTTGGCACTCCACCATCTATAGAGAGGATTGGATGCACACTGGATGGCTTCTCCAAAGAATAGGCAATGTTGAAATGAGAAAAAAGGAGCTATAAAAGTTCTGTCATTTTACAGTCTGTAACACCAGGGTAGTTACCAAAAATTCCGATAAACAGACACAGATGAAATTCAATAAACTAGAAAAAGTGTGGGCTAAATTTTTATTATTCTTGCATTGCTGTGAATCTACTTTTGTCAGATTAATCACTGTAATTTACAGACTATGGGGAATAGAAGAAGGAATAGTTGGAATCAAGTTTAGGTGGTAGTAGGTTTATTTGTCTATCTTCTCTTTTGCTCCTTCCAATACACTTTTTACTTCCCCAGTAATTAACTTCCATGGGTATTTAATTTAATTCTCTCAGCATCAGCCTTTCTAGATTATTGTTTTTCCAATATTTACTCCCTGTATGATGGCAGTCCTGGCTTGTTCAATTATCCTTAAGGGTGTTTCAGTTTTTCTTACTTTTTTTGTAGTGCTTTACAGCCAAGTACTACAAGTTTGATTAAAGTGATAGTTTGATCTGACTCATTTATGGGCTTTATATGCCTTTTTCTCCAAGTGCTATGTCTGAAAGCTTTTTCTGGAGTTGGAAGGAGGGAGTTGTCTGTTTATTTCGAAGTGCAAGGACTAAATTTGGCCTTTATGCAAACAAACTTCAACTGAGATTGATGAGTAAAGACTGCAGTATTTGTATCTAAATCAATGGATTTTTCATATTTGCGCCATCAGTACCTATTAAGAAGAGTGAAATAAAGTGTGCTGCAAATGAAAAATTGTATAAAATATTTAATCTTCCACCCTTATGCTTTTGATGTCTTAAAATGCCATAAATTCCTGTCAGAGGTACTTTACAGGAAGAAAATGAGGACGTTATTAGGCAGGAGCAATAAAAGTAGGTGCAGAAAGAACAGCAAGACAAAGGCTAGAATGAGTTTCAGTAGGTCACAACCACCCTTCAGCTGTTTTTGGTGGCAGATAACCCTGCATTGTTCATTCTGGAGTGAAAGCTATCCCCTTCCAGTAGGCCTATGGATGGCAATCCTTCACTCAAAAAAGTTGAACAGTTGATGTAACTCTGCATTAGATTCTCTGAATTAGAATCATAGAATCATAGAATAGTTAGGGTTGGAAAGAACCTTAAGATTATCTAGTTCCAATCCCCCTGCCATGGGTAGGGACACCATGCTGCCCGGGGCTCTGTCCAACCTGACCTTGAACAACGCCCGAGATGGAGCATTCACAACTTCCCTAGGCAACCCATTCCAGTGCCTCACCACCCTTACAGTAAAGAACTTCTTCCTTATATCCAATCTAAACTTCCCTGTTTGAGTTTGAACCCATTACTCCCTGTCCTATCACTACACTCCCTAATGAAGAGTCCCTCCCCAGCATCCCCATAGGCCCCCTTCAGATACTGGAAGGCTGCTATGAGGTCTCCACGCAGCCTTCTCTTCTCCAGGCTCAAAACCCTCAACTTTCTCAGCCTGTCTTCATAGGGAAGGTGCTCCAGTCCCCTGATCATCCTCGTGGCCCTCCTCTGGACTTGTTACAACAGTTCCATGTCCTTCTTATGTTGAGGACACCAGAACTGCACACAGTACTCCAAGTGAGGTCTCACGAGAGCAGAGTAAAGGGGCAGGATCACCTCCCTCGACCTGCTGGTCACACTCCTTTTGATACAGCCCAGGATGCAGTTGGCTTTCTGTGCTGCTAGCACACATTGCCGGCTCACGGTCATTTTTTTTCATCAACCAGAACCCCTATGTCCTTCTCCGCAGGGCTGCTCTGAATCTCTTCTCTGCCCAACCTGTAGCTGTGCCTGGGATTGCTCTGACTGAGCTGTAGGACCTTGCGCTTGGCTTGTTGGAACTTCATCAGGTTGGCATCAGCCCACCTCACAAGCGTGTCAAGGTCCCGCATATCAACTGAACCACAAGCTTGGTGTCATCGGCAAACTTGCTGAGGGCACACTCAATCCCACTGTCCATGTCACCCACAAAGGTGTTGAACAAGACCACTCCCAACACCGATCCCTGAGGGACACCACTCGTTACTGGTCTCCAGCTGGACATTGAGCCATTGAGCACTACTCTTTGCGTGTGGCCATCCAGCCAGTTCTTTATCCACCGAGTTGTCCACCTGTCAAATTGATGTCTCTCCAGTTTAGAGACAAGGATGTCATGTGAGACAGTGTGAAAGACTTTGCACAAGTCCAGGTAGATGGCATCAACTGCTCTACCCCTGTCCATCAGTTCCGATATTAAGAACATTTTGCTCAAGTAAAAAAGAAAGGCTCTATTTTTTTGTCATTTAAACAATGGTAAATGAGGAATCATTCTGAAGGAGGAACTGCAAGCAAAAGTATCTGTGAGAAAAGAGAAGAGTTTTAGCTGTTCAATTTAGTAATATATATAGATATACAGCTTTAACTTATCCTCATCTCAGCATGTACTTTTGCTTATTTGCTTAAGTTTCATTTTTTATTGAGGACAAGCTTTTGTAGTATATTTGTAAATTTCTGATTTTCGTCTTCTTAAGTGCCTGTCTGTTGTGTAACAAATGCTGAGAATAGTCTCATTCTTAATATCTGAAAAATGCTACTTATGAAGGAACCAAATCACATCTGCATATTGTGTCCAGAGGCTCAAATTAATGACTTGGCATTTGGTTGATTCGTGGACAAATGTTGAATAACTGAATCATTGCACCTTAAGTAGAGACAGAAATACTGCAGATGTAGCTTTTGCCAGTTATGACTTTCAAAATATTCCTTGGGACTCCTGTGCCTCCAAAGGCAATTGTCAACTGACCCAGAAATTTCATGGCTGTTTATGTAATTAGGCAGTTCACTCATGATGGTATTAAATGCCACAAACACAATAGCACACAGAATGATCCTGTTTGGTTTGCAGCTTTAGCAAGGGATCCTTTAAGTAGCATATAAGACTAGGGACATTGTTATGTAGCCGCAGATATTTTTCCATGACAGATCCTCTTACAAACGTGTAAACCAAGCAACATTTTGGCAAGACCTCAAAGCACAGCTTTTCAGAGAATAAAAGTTAAATACCACAAATTTTCTCAGGACTTTTAAGTTTGTTTGAAATAATGAAGAAAAAACACATTTCGTGTGAGAAGAATACTGAAAAAAAAATCTTTTGGTAGTTTTTAATGTTTAGTTCTACTTTGACCTTGATTAAAAATCTGGGCAGAAGGTAATTAAAATAAAATTGAAAAGTTTGGCTTAAAAAAATATGTTTCAGAATTGTTCATTCGCGTTTCTCATTTTCAAAAACATTGCTGTGACATTGCAAATTATGGCTATTCTGAACAGAATCATTTATTATCAGCTGCAGTCCTGACTTCCTTATGAAGAAAAAACAGATAAAGAAAATGGAATAAAAAGTTAAATTAAAAAAAAAAAAAGTAGTCTTTATTTACCCACAGTGGAAAGTATAGTTAATATAAAACAAAAAATACAGACGAATATATGAGTCTATAAGGAAAGCTTAAGAAGTAATTATTCTAAATGATCATAGAATCATAGAATAGTTAGGATTGGAAAGGACCATAAGATCACCTAGTTCCAACCCCTCTGCTGTGGGCAGGGACACCTCCCACTAAACCATGCCACCCAAGGCTCTGTCCAACCCAGCCTTGAACACCACCAGCAATGGAGCATTCACAGCTTCCCTGGGTAACTCATTCCAGTGCCTCACCACCTGCACGGTAAGGAATTTCTTCCTCATATCCAGTCTAAACTTCCTCTGTGTCAGTTTGAACCTGTTACCCCTTGTCCTCTCACTACAGTCCCTCATGAAGAGTCCCTCCCCAGCATCCCATTAGGCCCCCTTCAGATACTGGAAGGCTGCTATGAGGTCTCCACGCAGCCTTCTCTTCTGCAGGCTGAACAGCCCCAACTTTCTCAGCCTATTTTCATATGAGAGGTGCTCCAGTCCCCTGATCATCATCATGGCCCTCTTTGGACTTGTTCTAACAGTTCCATGTCTTTATTACATTGAGGACACCAGAACTGCACACAATACTCCAAGTGAGGTCTCACGAGAGCAGAGTAGAGGGGCAGGAGCACCTCCCTCGACCTGCTGGTCACACTCCTTTTGATGCAGCCCAGGATACGGTTGGCTTTCTGGGCTGCAAGCGCACACTGCCGGCTCAGGTTCATTTTCTCATCAACCCACACCCCCAAGTCCTCCACAGGGCTGCTCTGAATCTCTTCCCTGCCCAACCTGTAGCTGTGCCTGGGATTGCTCTGACCCGGGTGGAGGACCTTGCACTTGGTTTGTTGGAAACTCATCAGATTGGCATCAGCCCACCTCACAAGCGTGTCAAGGTCCCTCTGGATGGCATTCCTTCCCTCCAATGTATCAACCGAACCACACAGCTTGGTGTCATCGGCAAACTTGCTGAGGGCACACTCAATCCCACTGTCCATGTCACCCACAAAGATGTTGAACAAGACCGGTCCCAACACCGATCCCTGGGGGACACCACTCATTACTGGTCTCCAGCTGGATGTTGAGCCATTGAGCCCTACTCTTTGCATGCGGCCATCCAGCCAGTTCTTTATCCACCGAGTGGTCCACCTATCAGATTGATGTCTCTCCAGTTTGGAGACAAGGATGTCATGTGAGACAGTGTGAAAGACTTTGCACAAGTCCAGGTAGATGACATCAACTGCTCTAACCCTGTCCATCAGTTCCGTAGCTCCATCATAGAAGGCCACCAAATTGGTCTGGCAGGATTTCCCCTTAGTGAAGCCATGCTGGCTGTCACCAACCACCTTGTTGGTTTTCATGTGCCTCAGCATGCCTTCCAGGAGAATCCGCTCCAAGATTTTGCCAGGCACAGAGATGAGACTGACTGGTCTGTAATTCCCTGGGTCATCCATTTTCCCCTTCTTAAAAATGGGGGTTATATTTCCCTTTTTCCAGTCATCGGGAACTTCACCTGACTGCCATGATTTTTCAAAGATGATGGACAGTGGCTTAGCAACTTCATTTGCCAGCTCCTTCAGGACCCATGGATGGATTTCATCCGGTCCCATGGACTTGTATATGTTCAGGTTCCTAAGGTGGTCTCGAACCAGATCCTCTCCTACAGTGGGCCCAGGGTCTTCATTCTCACTGTCCCTGCGTCTGCCTTCCACGGCTTGTGTGGTATGGTCAGAGCATTTGCCGATGAAGACTGAGGCAAAGATGTCATTAAGAGCCTCAGCCTTCTCCAAATCCAGGGTAGCCAGTTCTCCCGATAGCTTTTGGAGAGGGCCCACGTTGTCCCTAGCCTGTCTTTTATTTGCAGTGTACCTATAGAATGTCTTTCTGTTATTTTTCAAATCCGTAGCCAAGTTTAATTCTAAATGGGTCTTAGCTTTCCTAGCCTGGACCCTAGCTTTCCGGACAACATCCCTGTGTTCTTCCCAGGCCACCTGTCCTTGCTTCCACCTTTTATAAGCCTCCTTTTTCCTTTGAATTTTGCTCAGCAGATTCTTATCCATCCAAGGAGGTCTCCTGGCTCTCCTGATGAACTTCCTTCTATTTGGGATGTATCGCTGCTATGCTTGCAGCAGGTGATCCTTGAATATCAACCAACAGTCTTGGGCCCCCCTGTCCTCTAGGGCTGTATCCCATGGAACCTTACTGAGCAGGTTCCTGAAGAGGCCAAAGTCTGCTCTCTTGAAGTCCAGGGCAATGAGCTTGCTGCACGCTCTTCTCACTGTCCTGAGGATCTCGAATTTGACCATTTCATGATCGCTGCAATCAAGGCTGCCCTGGAGCGTCACATTTCCAACCAGCCCTTCCCTGTTGGTGAGGACGAGGTCAAGCATGGCACCTCTCTTTGTCGGCTCCTCTATTACTTGCAGAAGGAAGTTGTCTTCCACACAATCGAGGAACTTCCTAGATTGCTTGTGCCAGGCCATACCATCCCTCCAATAGATATCAGGGTGGTTGAAGTCCCCCATGAGAACAAGGGCCTGCGGGCATGAGGCTGTTCCTGTCTGTCTATAGAGCGCTTCATCCACCGAGTCCCCTTGATCAGGCGGTTTGTAACATATCCCCACAATAATGTCACCCATCGCTGTTCTCACTTTAACCCTGACCCACAAACTCTCTGTCGACTGCTCACCTGTCCCCAGACAGAATTCCATACTCTCTAGCCTATCCCTAACATAAATAGCAACTCCCCCTCCCCGTCTGCCGGGCCTGTCTTTCCTAAAGAGCCTGTAACCTTCCATTCCAACATATCAGTCATAGGAGCCATCCTACCATGTTTCTGTGATGCCTGTGATATCATACCCCTGTAGACGTGCACACATCTCTAATTCCTCTGCTTTGTTCCTCATGCTATGGGCATTTGTATAGAGGCATCTGAACCAACCTCCAATTGAAGCCAGCTCATTGACTGAAGCAGCTGGAATATCTCTACATTGCTCCGAACATTTACTATAGGTGCTGGCCAGTGATTGGGTGTGTTGGGATAGAATGCTGCCCCCCTCCCCCAGCACATCTAGTTTAAAGCGTCCTTGAGCAGTCTGGCAAGCTCATGTGTGTTGAAGGGCTTCCTCATCAAATGTAGGTCAGTCTTAGAAGTGTATGTGAAAAGCAACCACCGTTTTTTTCCAAACATGAGATCTGAGATAGGTATGATCTGTAACTTGGGCTGTAGGTTCAGATCTCTCCCACATCATCCAGGGAATTGTGTGTCATCAGAATTTATTTGTTTAATTACAGAATATTATTGATCAGCTGTGCTCTCAAACCAAACAGTACTGAGGTCTCTGCCAAGTGGACTTGGAAGGTGAACTAAGGTGCCTTGAAAATACACGGGACTTCCATGGCCATGACATATTTCATAATTGAAGTTTGTGGAATCAAGGAGGAACAGCACTGGTGGTTGCACATATTCATATCTGAAGGCTTTACTAAAGCTGATGATATGTCGTTAGGTAATGGCTGTGTCTTCTATCGCATTTTGCAGTGTGCATTGTATTCATCTTTTCATGTTTTACATGCCCAATTTTTTTTTTTTTCCAAAGAAGGTTAGAAGATGTTGATGGGTTTAAGAGAATACAAAAGCTGGAGCTTTAAAAGA
Organism: Amazona ochrocephala; assembly: GCA_039720435.1. NCBI lineage: Eukaryota > Metazoa > Chordata > Aves > Psittaciformes > Psittacidae > Amazona > Amazona ochrocephala. The sequence goes on from CM077878.1 coordinate 45,283,180, forward strand.
GAAAATATGATTTGAGACTCCCTGTAAAAATACAAGTTTTGAAAACAGCAGGATTAATGAACAGCCTAATTCTAATTTTTGATGGCAGGATCTATCAAAATGGATAGCACTTTTATATTTGCTAGGGGATTTTCTAGGCTAAGGAGAATATGTTACAGAATTACTGATGTGGATTTTTCAAAATGATGATCAACAGTATTGCAGTAGAGCCTGGACTTTCCCTCCAGGCTCCACTGGCTGTGCTAGCTTCCCAAGGGCTATAATCAGAATTCAGATGCATTACTCAGAAGTAGACACATTTACATATCCTGATTTTTGAGCTGAGCCCTATGCAAAGTGCTGAGAAATCCTAACCCCCTTTTTTTCTTGTTTTAAACATTACTACATGTGTGACACCATTCACTGTTTTGATGTGGGACCCAACCTTGCTGTTCTCCTTTGTGTTGAACTTAGATCATGCATATTTTGCAGTCACTTCTAAAGGAAAAAATCCCTTCTGAAGTGTATGAGGAAGGGATTTTTTTTCTTTTCTTTTTGCCATTCCATTTTTTAGATGTGTTTTAGCAATGAATATGGATCAGGCTTTTCCTGTAATATTTCATTAGTTTTTGTTGAGTCTGCTTTGTGGTTTTCATCTGTTTAAGGTTACTCAACCAGAATGGCTCCTTACACAAAAGAATCATTTCCTAGGGCTATGAATAGCAGCACATAGACCTTGAACTGGACTCTGAATTCGGAGGGAAATAGCACCAAGAGAATGCAAAAGTGACATGTCTGTGACAATCCATTTTGCTTAGCAAAACGGATTGCAGTTAAACCATAATGTTTTATACGAAGTGGAGCTTTTTAAAGAAGCTTGTCTCCATTTTTGAGTCTGGGGTGCAGTAATCAAATCTACAAACCAAGAATGAGTGGATCAGGCTGTGAGGTATTATTTCTGGGTCAAGAAAATAGAGCAGAGTTCTGTATAACATGCCTTTTTCTCTCCATCATGTCCTCACGTCGTCTCACCTTTGGTATACTCGGTATTTTTAAAAAGATGAAATGTGTTGGACCAATGGAATAGCTCTACATATGTCTGGCATTCTAGCTTGTGTTATCTTGTCATCTTTATTAGCTCCTGCACTTATCTTACCCATCCTCCTATGTATGAGATACACTGATCTAATGCCACACTTGAGCTATCACCAAGAAAATAAACAGGTTCTCCTTGTTAAATGGGAATCTGAGTATCTGCTGCGCAAAGGCCTATTTGGTTTGTGTAGAAATTTTAGACATGCATTGTACCTTGCATTTTAGGATCTTTCTTTCATTTTTTATTAGGATAATATCTTTCAGGTATGGAATGATTTATTTATTTTTTTTTTTGTATCTATAGTAACAGCGTGGGTGGTGACTATGTTCAGTTTAATGGTATTCAGCCAAAATGTAACAAACTTAATCAGTGCGTAGTGAGCAGAAACTGTTTGAATTAATTAGGAAATAGGTATCTAACCCTGGTGATGCTGCCACTTTCGTTGCCTGAGGCATACTACCTGCCTGTTTTCTGCTGCTGTACCTCCGAAGTGGGAGGGAAAGGGGCATGCAGTGGATCTTCACATGCTGATTAGATGATAATTAATCAAAATCTTGTAAGAAACACAGTTTATGTTGGCTAGTACTGAGAAGAGTAACAATGGCCTGCTAAGTGCCCCAAAATACTGATAAAATTGCAAGATAAACTCTGTTAACAGATACACTGAAGTAATACCCAGAGAGGGAAATACTCAGATTTCTAAACCAGTCAAATCTCAGTTGTTTCAAATTTCAGTACTGTTGCCTTACTGTGCCTGGATTATATTTGCCAAAGACAAAAATTATGAAGAAAATAAATACTGGTATATATCATATCAAAGGAGTCCCTTTAAGCCTGACTGAAGAAACTGCATTTTACTGACCCTCAGAATGCTGTGAAGGTCATCCAGTCATCCAGCACTCCGCTTCTGTGCTACAGCCATTCATGCAAATTAAAGCCGCCTGCAGGCCTGCTACAACTTGCAGTATGCACATAGCTTTTCAAAGATTTCTGAATATGTGCAAGTAGATTATTTGGGTTAACTTTCTTTTCTAGTTCTTCTTTTACTTGTCAGTTTGCTATCCATTTTACCTCTACCCTTCTTCATCTCATGCCACACATCCAATTTGCACATTCTACAAGAAAGAATGACTTTTTTTTTTGATGTAAAGTGAGATGTGGTCAAAGGGAAAAATTACATAAAGGGAGGAAGAAAACCTAGAGAAAGCAGTAGGGTGGGGCTGCTACGAAAACATAGTTTGTTTGCTTGAAGGGTTTCAGTGTTTGTTGTTGCTCCCATAATTTTGTTATCACTGCAAGCAGCAATGTAAGCAGCATTCTGGATTTCACTCATTATGAGCTGTGTTATAATTGTGTTGTTGCTCATTTGTGACTGCATAGTGACTGAAACAGATGTGGCTTTTTGGGGTGAGCAGCGCTCAGGGGCTTCTATATTTGTGATGGCTCAGGGGGATGATGGATTCCAAGGAGGTGGCTCAATGCCATGGCAAAAGAACTTGAGCAAGAGTGAGGGCAAAGAAAGAACAATATAGCTGTGAATGCTGTGTCTATCGATGTAATATATACTCTTTAATCTGTATATGCATTCATTTTCTCAGGTCCCTGTAGAGCTTCACATGAGGCAGAAATCATAATAGAGCTGCATTCCTCAACAGAGCTGTCAGGCAGCCCAGCTCAGCTTTTTGTGCCATTTCGTGAAACTGTTGGGGCTAGCTATCAATGAGTTAATCAAATCTAACCTTCCAGCAAGGGCATGGTAACCTTAAGGGCACTCTGTGCTTTTTCATAGGTGAATGAGCTTTCATTTTTGTCTAAATCATACAGTTATGAATACTTACGAAGTAAAAGTCACTCTCCTGTCATCAGCCATTTTTTTCTGTTTTTGAAAAGCTGGGAAACTGAACAATATGAAATAAAATTAACACCAAAGAATGGCAAAAACCAGATACATCTGGTTAAGAGAACAGACTCTTGGATGGAGGTGAAGGTTAGACAGCCTTAACTATCTTGAGAGAGTTTTAGTTTATTTCTGACTGGTCATCTGCTTTGAGCTTCCTCTGTGGCTCACGCATGTAGACTTGGCATCTCAGGGTATCTTAAGATGGAGTCACCTTCTGTTTCCCATTTGTGACTGTTATAAAAGCACTACTCAAAGCCCTATTTCCTTCAGTTGTCTTCCCGCAGTGAGCATCTTGTAACTGATGCAAAGACATTTCTGAAAACATTTTCAGTTGTTCTTGTGGTACTTTGCCTAAGTAATTTCCAGTGATTCCTGGCATATCTGTATGTAAAGTGATCACTACTTATAAACATAGTCAGGAAAATGCCAGCATAACTTCACAATCTGAGCATAGCTTCTTGGGGGTTTTGTCAGTGTTTCGGAAACAAGCTCCTTTGCCTTTGCCAGGCAAGAAGTCAGCCCCTGCAGACTGGGAATATGGGACTGGTTCTCTGCCTGCTCCCCTTTCTGGGACTTGAGCTTTTGGGTAGCCTCCTTTCCTCAGATTTTACCAAAAATTGAGTTGGTTTCTGACTGCTTGTAATACAAACTGTAGCAGATAGGAGACTTGGGGAAAGAAATTACCTTGGGTTTTTGGCTGTGTTCCTGTTTGTGTTTTCTTTTCAACTTCCAGTAACGTCAGTCTCTAAACTGGCTGAAAATTTTATGTGTAGTTGTCATGGGTTCAGCAGAAGCAGTCATTTTTTTTTTAATCCTACTTGGTAGCTGGTGCAGCTCTGTGTTTTTGATTTTGGGCCTGAGAACAGCGCTGATAACACCAGTGTTTTCAGTTAGTGCTTGGTGATGTTTAGGCTGGCCAAGGACTTTGTGAGCCTCATGCTCTGCCAGGGAGGAGGGGAAGCCCGGAGGAAGGAGAGACAGGACACCTGACCCAGACTAACCAAAGAGATTATTCCATACCACAGCACGTCATGTCCAGGATGTAGAAACGGAGAGCAGAGACCCGGAAGGGTGGTGAGGGTGCACGGTGGGGGGTGCAGCCGGTGAGGGGTGCACTGGTGGGGGTGCACAGCTTGGTCGAGCTGGGTGGTGAGCTATTGTATCCTTCCCTTGTATTTGCCTTGTCATTATTGTTACTGGTGGGGGTGTACTGGGTGGTCAGGCTTGATATTTGATGGTGAGCTATTGTATTCTCCTTTTCCTTGTATCTGCTTTGTCATTATTATTATTGGTGGTAGCAGTAGTGATTTGTGTTATACCTTAGTTAATAAACTGTTCTTATCTCAACCTGGGGGAGTTGCATTCTTTCGATTCTCCTTCCCATCCCTCCAGGAGCAGAGGGAAGAAAGAGTGGGGAGTGAGTGATAGAGCGACTGCATGGGTTTACAAGCTTAAACCACAACAGTTCTTTTTGGCGCCCAACGTGGGGCTCGAAGGGTTGAGATAACGACAGGATTAATAGCCACTCGTCACAATGCTGATTTATTGGCTCTCAAAGTTGTTGCTCTGGTTTTCATGGTTTCAGTCTGTTCTACCTTACTTACAGCCAGTATTTGTTATCTTAGCACTCAGATATGAGTTTTGGGCTAAGGTTCTTGTTTCAGTGTGCTTTGTAGGAAGGGCTTGTGACACGGGTGGGCTCCAGAAGCAGGGAGGGGCGGACGGGGACATGGACGTGGACGTGGACTTGTACCTGGCAGGTCGGCTGCTCTTTACTGTCCAGGCCCTCATTTTCGCCTCCGTCTTTGAGAGGCTGTGCGGAGCGGAGGAGGGGCGGCCCCGGGAGCCGCCGACGGCCGAAACGGCCCGGGAGACCGGCGCGGGGGATCAAGAGGCCGGGAAGGGGGAAACGGCAGAGAAGCCGAACCCCGCAGCTCCCGAGCGGCGAGGGGGGGCGGCGGCAGAGGCCAAAAAAAAAAAATGACTGCTTCTGCTGAACCCATGACAGTAGTTTTCAAAAGCAGAAAGTAGGGCTTAGGCAAAACCAGGTTTCCCAGAAAAAAAACCAACCAAACAACCAAAACAAAAACCAAAACCACCCCCCTCAACCCAACCACCAACCAAAGAAACCCAAAGCTCACAATGATTTAATTTTCTTCATTTTAAAGAAAATCATTAAAAAATACTTCAAGTCAGATGGAAGGCAAGTTAAATGTTTTGACCTGATATAACAAACTGACATGCTTTACTTTAGAACAGTTGGTCAGTTATCAATTTCTGTTTGAGCAAGTACTTCATGAGAGCTAGAGCTGCGCTGCCTGGATCCCTGGACTTTACCTGTCAAAATCCATCGTAGTTTTTGAACTGGTTGAGTCACTTCTATGGATTAGGGGCAGGCTGTTCCTGTGATGCAACACAACTTTTGCACTTTTCCAAACACACTGAGATCAGCAGCATAAATGGATCTGACTCTGTATCAGTGTTAGTAGCTCTCTCATTTCTACTGTTTGTTGTAGAAAGTCTGAAGACAATTAATGACACGAAAGTGATCTACATGGTTTCAGACCTTGGTCTGTGAGAGAGAATGAAAGTATTGAGAACCACGGTAATTGAGGCTGACTTGAGCCTATACCACTTGAAGTGAAATATTTGAAATTGGAAAAAAATCCCTTTCAATCAAAAATATCAAAGTGGAATAGGTTGTCATATCCCTCCAGTCATTAAAAAAAATAAATGGTTAAATAAAATGTTGAATAACCAGGATTTCCTACAGGATGGCAGGTCTTACTCCTTACAGATTCCAGTTGCATACTTTAGCTCAACTTTCTGAGACTAAAGAAAGCTGACCTTGGAAATAACAGTCTATTACTAAGAAAGTTATTGTCACTGGTGTCAGCTTTTTTAGTCAGATGGTTTCATATATGACATTCAGAATTATTTCATAAAATAACTAAATCTGCTGCAGGTTACATTTGCTACTGTTGGATGTTGTGAAAAATACTACAGATTGAAACAACACACAAAATCACACATAGCTAGAGGGATTTTAAATTTAGTTGTGCAATGGGTTATATTTGTGTTATTTATCTTCCTGTCTTGGGGAGTACTTTTAGTTGATCAAGTGCAGCCAGTCTTCACCCAGATCCCTAGTTTCGCAAATGCAACAGACTGAGTTTGAGTAGCTATTTTAGGTCCCTGCTGCATTACTGTTAGTCTGTACAAATAATGTAAGCATTATGGAAGACATTGTCTCCACTTAAAAAAATATTTTCAACAAATGTCTTGACTGTTCAAATTTGCAGGTTCGTCTTAAGATGCAGTCAGCTGCCCATACCCTTCAGACTAATGTGTTTGCTTTTCTGTTTTTAGAAAACAGTGGGACTTTACACATTGCACTACGGCAAGATGGAGAGATTCTCAATTGTCCTGGAGTGGTAGGAAGTGTTAGGTTAACAAAGTCTAGCAACTTTGCATGCGCTTCATCAATGTAATTCTAAAAACAAGCTAATATAGACAGTCTGATTAAAATAAATCTGGCACGTTTTTGTTTAAATGACAGTTTTGTACATTTAGGCAATAAATTCTATCTTTTAAAATTGAAGGCTTTCTTATACAGTGGATAAGATGTATCTGCCTTGTAGACATTTACATCATTATTTCTGCTCCTTCAGCAGCCCCTGTAATTTAGTACTCTACCCAGACCTGTGCTTTCATCATCAATGATGTTTTATTCACAAAATTTAATGGACGCTTCCTATTAAGGTACAAAAACACTTTTAGATTTTTTTTCTCTACACTCATACTTCCAGATCAAGCACAATACACCCACAGCCTTTCTACACAGAGAGAATTTGGCTTATCGTGAAAAGCAGAAAAAAAACCCACAAAGCCAGAGCAGTGCAATGAGGGGGAGTGCTAAAGCTGTCCGGAAGAGAACTCCAGCAAATAAGTGCTTCCCACGCTCAGTCTGCTGAACCCCTTCTGCTCAATCCGCCGGGGAGAGGCAGCAATAGGACAGCTATGGCTAGGAGGAAGAATGGTAATGTAGAAGAAAAAGTATCTTATTACAATATCATAGAATCAAAGAGAATAAAAATGCTTTATGTTAGATATTAAATAGTGTCTAAAATAAAATATAGTTGAAACTGTGGACAGTATCATTTTCCCAGTCTTTAAAAACCCTGCATTCCTGCTCTGATGATACTCTACTTGTGCATTAGTACATTTGTGCCAGAGTTACCCAGTAGTGCTTTTTATCTGTTCCCATGTTGCCTGGGGCACTAAATGAGTCCTGCAGAAGTTCTCTTCACTGTTTCATTGAGTTTCCTTTGTGAGGGGAAACTGCCCATACTACACAAGGCAAAATACAATCTTTGTACCCATTCAGGAAGAAAAAGAAGGAAAAAAAGAAGCTTGATGTGTAGGAAGTAAATGATGTAATCCATTTCTGCCGTCTAATTTGAAGCTGTTAGGAAAAAAGACTCTGATGTAGCCAGTGACAATCAACAGTCTGAAAATGGCCATAGACTTACTAAGGCTTATTATTGTCAGAGTTCCAATTACCCTTTCAGGTAAGAAAATTCTCAATTTCTGGCCACATTTCTATTATAGGAATCAGTAAACTAACTAAGCAGAGGACAGTGAGCATAGGCAGCCAGTTTCTGTCTTTCTTAGTTGAATGGTTGAATAAGCACTCACACATTTAGCAAATTGCACTGCTGGAGCCTTGACAGTCTAAGGATAGAAATGTGGGAAGATTTGTAGGAAAAGGTTATGTCTTTCACTGTACAAGCTGAGGGGAGTTGGGGGGAAGAGGGGGAAAAAGGGGCGGCAGAGATAGAACTGAACTACCAGGGATAGAGACAGGTGTAAGTGAAGATGGGAAATGTTGCTGTAAGCTCATGTTAATTAGATTCATCAGCAAGGCAAATCAGCATGCATTTAAGTGGTCATTTTTAGTACAGATTAGGTGTAAATTTTTGACTAGGATCTCCCAGTCATCTCTACCTACTGTGCTTGATCCACAGCAAGGAATGAGCTCAGAATTCATACCAACTATTGTATACAATAAAAGCAAAAAGAAGATGAGCTCCAGGAGTGCATCTTAATACTCTGGGCCTTCAGTTTTCTGGATCATGCTAAAACTAATCCAGAGTGGTGCCTCAGAATTCATAGACTGTGGACACTGAGTCGTGTGTACCAATTATTTTGTTCAATAGATTAGTTTCTACTAACTTGCTTTTAAGACACATATAAACTACCATTTAAATAGTTGTTAATGTCATAAATTTTAGTTTTAAGCTTCTTGCCTCTGCTTCCAGACCAGGCTTACGTGCCTGAAAACATTAAGTTAGGGGAAGAAACAGACATCAGTTTGCTGCATCAGCATCATCATCCTGTCTGCTGACAAACTTTTCTTGCATTTCTGATTGCTTAAAAAGCACTCTTTCAGGCGTTAATGAAGAGCAGTGGTGGAAGGGTTAAATATGTACATTCACAAAAACATTGGCATTCTTCAGTCTGTGTTTTGAGACATGCCAAGGTAAAGAAATGTGTGAATTATCTTTCTCTAGTGTGAAACTAGCAAGAAAAAAGAAGACAATATGTTCAGAAAATCAGTTTAACGAGATTTGGAATCACAGGCTCTGAGAATCTTAACAGAAACCAAATGGTTTCTTTGTGGTGTTACTACAGTACAAGAATTTAGATTGCATAGGGATTATGCTGTATGTTTCTCTCTTAAAATACTTTAATTTGTGTTCAGTTTAACCTTCACATTGACTTTTGGGGGTATTGAGACAATTACAGTTCTATCATGTGCTTTATGCTAAGTTTCTGATATGCACTCTCAGGTGTAACTGACTTTTTATTTTCCTTTTCTGAGAGAAAGATAACAAAGGCTATAGCAGAACTGAAAAAATAACAGTTTTCATGAAGGATGTATATTAGTGTGGACTACGGGCATAATTGAAGTTAGTTTTGATGTAGTTGGAAACAGCAGTCTGAGCCTGCTGTAGACACATGAAAGCTCTGTTTCTTACAATTGTGCTTACTGCAGCACTATTCATTGCAGCACTGAAGAACTGGCATGTCTGAAGTACTGAGATGTCTGAATTTTACAGCAGAGAGAGAAACCAGAATGGAGATTTAGTGGACATGGGAGCCTGAGGTCATAGATCTCGCTGTGCAAAGAAGACAACTGTAAAGGGGAAGTGTGTGTTTTTCCAAAGTTTGCCTTTGCTTGGGTATTGGGAATTGAGAGCTTGAAGTACTTGTGTACATCCTTAAAAGAATCCTGTGCAAGTATGAAGGAATAGATCTGTATATTGTGAATAGTTCTTGTCATAATGTGGGCATTTTAAGGAAATCGGTGTAGGGGACACCATTTGAAACACCATCTGGTCTGAAAGAGGGATCTAATCTTAAATCAGTTTTACTATACCAAATTATAGAAAGGGAAGAATAAAAATCCTGAAAAGACAAGTAACTAAGACTAGTTTAGCTAGCCATTAGCTTAATTCCTAGTATATATAAATGACAGTCACGAGTACGTGTTTGTAGAAGTTAAGTTTACTAAGACAGATGGCATGAAAAAATGGAAGTGCCTTGTTGCAGTGAGAACTACTTCAGCCTCAGGTGTAAAAGAGACAAACCAGGGAGGGATTTCACCAAAATTTTATGTGGAAAGTGTGAGGGATCAGAAAATGGCCTCAGTCCTAGAACATGGAAAGATCAAATACTCTGGACAGGAAAACAATATAGTGACAAAATTCAAGCAGTAACTGTAGCAGTAAGACACCATCAGGTTATGCTTCAGCAAGGTGATTCAGTGTAGCTCCTCAAGGATTAACTAGAACCACATACAATTATTAAGAAAAAAAATTGAAAATCCATTTTTTTTTTTAAAAAGGAAAAATAAAGGGAAAAAAAAAAAAAGAGAAAAAGGAAAAAGCTTTCTTACAGCAAGTAACGGCCCAATGGTAATTAACAACAAATTCTAGAGAACTCCAGTGGGAAATGAACCCTGTAAGCGAGAGACTAGAGACAACTCATGAACTTCATATGTAAAGTGCAAGGAATCATCTCTGTACAACCAGGAAAAGGAATCCATTTCAAAGGGAATTGCTCTTTCATAGTAAAGCTGTGATTTGAAGTCTGGGAAAGATCATTACTGTAGAATCAGAAAAAAATGTTACTGCATATTGGGTAATCATTATGGTTGTTGTGAAACAACTGTGCAGCAAATTATAGATCTGCAAACAACTAAAGGTACTGAAATGGACACTGTTGTCACTTTCTGCTTCATACATTGATGATAATCTTGCATGACCTTTCCAGAGACAGAATATTTATATCCTGTCATAAATCTGGCACCTGACATTTGGCTTTTGCACATAGAGCTAGATGAAATGTTCAGTACATTGATGACTTCTGCTGTGCTATTTTGTCACTACAGATGGTTCTGCTCAAGCACAGAGGAAAAGAAAAATTCTGGTATGTTTATGAGAGTATCCACATCCGTGCAGGAGAGGCTCAGTGGGATGAAAACATTGTAACATCTTCCCTGCACATGGCATAAACTGTGACAGTGAGACAGAAAACAGAAAAGGATGGTAATACTTATGAAGAGGAAAGGACAAAGAACTAAAATTAGAGAAACTTTCTTCCCAGGATAGTAGGATTTGGTAGCCTATTTATCAGAATGAACAAAGTGAAGGCTGATTCTATTGGGTTAGGACAGATAAAAATAATGTCTGCCCCAGAAGTGGAAGTAGAACAATAGTATAGCAATATTATGATACGTGTCTAAATTTTGGCCTCATTTGTGGCCAGGAGAATGTAGACCAGTTTCTGTGTGAGACAATAGAATAACAGACCCTAGTAATACAGAATGGAGCATTTGAAACTGCAAGATATGTGACTGAACCCATGATGTTTCTCCTCTGAGCACCTGGACAGGTGAAGACATGGAAAGAAGTAACACTGATGGAAGGAAAGGTAAAGGAATAGCTGGATTCTTATGGAATTGTACTGTTTAGTGGGATTCAGTGTGCCCCTATGGCTGGATGTACCCAAATATTGAAGGAGCTTTTGGCTTAATCATTTGGGATGAAGTGGTACTACCATCTTAGCAGTGGTTATCCTGCTGTTAAAATTGATCTCTCAGAATTACAGGTGTTCATTAAGAAGAACTATGGGAAGGGCCTCCAAAGTGATGACATATGTTGCTATAGCTCAGTTCTAGGAGATTTGGATGAAATGATGCCCTGTGTCTTTATGATAGTTGCTCCCCAGCCTGCACATTTCTGGACAATAGTAAGCTGCTAGAAAGGTTACTGTGCATGATCTTGACTGAATCAATTTTTCAGTTTTACAAACTAAGCAGTAAGGACTCAAAATAGCTATTGAGCAACATGACTGATTAGCACAGCAGGTATAAGTCATGTAGAGTAGAATATGCAAAAAGAGTATTATATTTGCCGAACACAGAGCTGTAATTCTGGGACATCTTAATCAGGCAAAAGTGTGTGTCCCCCACTGGGATTTGCAGTTGCTGGTAACAAATTCAAGAGGGTTAGCATGAGTGCGTGCAACAGATTTTGATGGGCTGTTTGAAAAAAAATAAAAAGCAAGTTTTATGGTAGTCAAGTTGGAGCAGGGAAAAACAGGGAAGGGCAGATATGTAAGAGATTTGAAGGGGATCTGTTACAGCTAAATGCCTCAGGAAACTGCAAACCAGAGCTAGTCAATAACCAGTAGAAACACAGAAGTGATTGCATACAGTTTAATAACTTTTGGTTTTGATAGGGTCAGAGAAAGACATACGATTGAATAAAACAATTGGGAAATTTACTGTGGTATTGGCATATTAGATGTATAAGAAATAATCTGTGTGATTGCCGTAACACTTCTCTCCTTGTAGATTAGTTTTCATGCAAATTCTGTAAGTTTAGAGGAGAATAAAGTGGCACCAGATAGTGATGTTTGCAGTCAGAAAGAGTACAGCAGAAGTTCACTTTAAAGCTACCTGAAGTAAAAAAATGAAATTATTCTGACAAACATTCTGTGGCTGGTAATCACTTTGTTGGTTTGAAAATAAAGAATGGGGAAAGGATGTCAGTGATGAAGACAATGGAAAAAACCCCACAGATTTCAGGAGGAAAAACGTTTGGGGAAAGGACAGGAGTTAAAATATAAGTGTAATAGGAGAAAAAGAATGTAATCATTTAATAGTAACCTTGCCGTATTTTGTAAAAAAACCTGTATTTAAACCATCTGCCTGTTCCCTGATGCTCAAGGAACAAAGCACTCTTGCTGTAGTCCTGAGTCATCTTAAACTCTGTGTGTCGACTATGTGATGTTACATCTGATTAAAAAACTTAAAATGTTGACAGTCTCTAATGGCCAAATAGAAATTGTCAACTTGCAAACACCAAGTGTTTCAGGATTTTACAGGCAGCAGAAATGGCTTGGCGAATGGTACCAATCAGTTTCAATGTCTCAAAGTAATCCTTGGAGAAATAACTAGTGTAGGCTGAGGTGCTTATAACAGGTTATTTAATAATGACAAAATATCATTGATGACATAAAAAAATTAATTTACTTTCTCAGGGAACATCTTATCCTAGGTTATGGATATGAGTGTTTCAGGGCTATAACATAGTTATGCAGGAACATCTCCTTAGGCTTTGGGGAGATTTTTAAATTGCAAATCGGAAAAATAATAATCTATTTTGAAGTTTCCAGAGAACACTTTATAATTCAAAATCAGTTATAAATCATTTTAAGAGAACATTTTTTTAAGTAATATATGTTGAAGGCATATAATCCAATAGATATTAGTCAGAAAATGCTAATGTTTGTACACAGCATTATTGAAGGAATGTTTTTTGCCATCTAAATTATAAATAGACCAGAATACTTTCATTAATGTAGAACAGAACTGAAAGCTTGCTGTGACAGACTTTTCTTCTTTCTTTTTCTTCAAATTAAATGAACATTTACGTTTTAAATCATGGTCTGATACTGTCTAAATGACCAAATGCAGAAGAAGAACTCTTAATTAATGCCTGCATTTATTACCAATTTTTAACTTAAAACCGCTGCAATTTGTAAAAATTATTATAAATCACTTGAGTGTATACTCTGTATTTGGCAGAATGAAAATGCATTTAACTTTCAGTGATGATCAATTTTTAAAATAATTTGTTCCACTTTAAAGCCCAATGCTATGGACATTTTCAACCTATTGCCTCATTAGCTGCATTCATATTAAAATACCACTCCATTTAAATGAGAAGATAATTATAATACCTTGAAGCAAATGAGATGTTATTGGAATAATTAAATCTGAAATGAGATGCAGATAGTTTGGATCTTCTGCTTTCCTGCCTCTTTAGTACTAAATACTATTTCCATTGGTCACGCTGAATTACAATATTGCATACCAATAACAGTGTAATACCTGTTAGATTAAAATTGCTCCTGGAGACTATAGGATGATAATTTATTGACCACTGGATATTTTGTTAACCATTTATCCTTTTTTTATATGTATATTTTCATTTGTATATTCCTTTTAGAATATAGAAGAGGGAAAAGAAACAATGCTGAAAAGTTCATCCTATTTCTTTCATTTCTATAGTCATACTGATGAACCTCTGCCTCGAATGGTTAAGGGTGACATTGTAGGAAGAGTCAAGAAAAAAGTCACTTTCTATAGGTTGTTCCCACTGCATTGCCTCAAGACAGAATATACTAATCATATCTAGCCCAGGCAGCATTTTTTCCTGCCTTTTTTCCCCAGCTTTTAGTCACAGCAATGTGGGGTTCAGTCAAGGCCGTTTCTATGGAAGAACAGTAATATTCACATTTTTACAATCAGTTGATATCATACACCAGAAATCTGGCAGTTCCTTTTGTCCGTATTCTATCTGTAAATGGCTTCTGTCTTCAGGAGAGGAAGCAACAGAAGGTATTTTTGCAGTCGAACATAAGGAAAGGAATTTAGCATCAGGAAAACTTGCATCCACCTTTTTTTATGCTTTTTCTCATACAGTTGCACTAAAAGGTACAGACAGATAAGTTATATTCTATACATTAGTCGTTGATTGTAATTTTAGAGCTACTGATCAGCATTGCATAAAGACACTATCAGATAATTTTGCCGTTTTATTTCACACATATCCTCATGAGAGTAGTTTATAAATCAAAATCCTATCAGATAATGAAACCAAACATTGCAGTAGCTTGCATTAGGTAATCATAACTTGAGTTTTTTTCTTTTTATATGACTGGTTGTTTAAGTTGGGCCCCGTATAGAGAAGACACATCAAATAGGAAAAAAATGTGTTTTCTATTTCTTGTTTTTTGTATACCTCATTGCCACATGTCTGCCAGCATTATCTCTTAATGCTCACAACATTATTGTTTAGCATGAAAGGTAAAATAAAAAAATAAAAAAATACAAACTGAGATTAAATGGACAATGCAGAAGGGGATTTTCAGCAACATGATTTCCATTTGACAGAAGGCTATTGCCCTAACAAAAGATGTGATTTTCCCCAGAGGCAGTCTGCCATAAAATCAATGTTTGTAAAAGTTTTATCATTTCCCAGTTCATGGAAGAACTGTGACTATGCAGGTGGTATATAAACTGTGTGTACTACATTTATACTGCTTTAACTAATAGGCAATCTGGTAACTATCAAAGGAAAATTCATATTAGGTAGGCAAGCGCTAACACGTCTGAGTTCCCTGGTGGCACAGCATAAATGGCACACTGAGACATCACAGAGAATTAGCTTTCATGTTATAAGCCAGTTACTCTAGGTTTAAGGCTGTATCTAGGCAATCCAGACAGGCATTGTCCAGCATCTGCCTGACCTGGGAAGTGCTTCAAACTCATTACGTGTCTTTCTGGTTGGTGCTAAAATTCCCCAGCAGTTGGTCTGCAGCTGTGCTCTGCTTCCTGGCCAAACATCGTAATCGGGCATTCTCCTCCTAATCAAATTTCATTGGGGTCCGTAGGATGGGCAGAAGATGGCTGTTGCTTCTTGGCCTTCCAGCAGGATAGGACCCCTCTTAAAATTCACCTTCAGCTGGTTTCCTATTGCAAGTAGATTCGGAGACATAGGAGAATTAGCTATGCCCATACCGGAATAAAAGAATAAAAGTTAGTGATTAAAGGGCTCCAAGGCCAAGAAGAGCTTCAGGTAGGACTGAAGATGCATCCCAGAGGAGAGCTGGCCATTGCAGCATGGAACTTGGTGTGCTACTTGTTTTCCTCCACATTGGGAAACAAGGTTGCCTTCCAGAGTAGATGTGGCATTGCTGGAAGGAGGAGGACAGGACAAAGACTTCGGGGCTTCATGGTTCAGGATGTGTTTGAATATACCCACAGATCATTTTACTTCCGCTGCTTTTGGTGACTGGGGAGTATTTGTTTAGGAAACACCACTTTTTTTCCATTTACACACTGATAATTGAAATTGTTCTAATCAAAGCCAAGAGCAGGCAAAGATGTGCCAGTTACATGGGAATATGTGCTTAGATTGTCTTTTATTCTTTGTAGTAACTTCATGCCTCTCTTCCAGTTTCTTTCAGACCAATGGCACATACATGGCAGACTTTGCGATACTACACAAGGTTACAGACTTTGTTCCCTTGTCTCCCTATTTCCACAAATCTCATATTCCTTTCGCCATGTTGCTACAGCTTTAACAGAAAAAGAAAACAAAAGAATGCTCTCCTATGCCTAAAACCGTAGGATCACTTGGTGGAAAGTCAGTGCAACGGATTGACTCCTGAGTGGACAGAGGTACCTGTCTTCGTTACTGGGTCAGGCACCTGAGTGAAGAGGAGAACAAGCAGGAGATCAGAAACACTTGCAGTTAACATTTTTTACTGGCTAGTGGATAAGAGTCTTCCCCACAATGTGGTTTTTTTTTCAGATAAACTCTTCCGAAGCTGTTAGGTCTCTCCTGTGTCTTGTGGCGATGCTTGGCAGGTAGCTCTAGAAGCTAAAACCCACTTCACGGTTTCAGTGTCTGATTGATTTTGTAGTTTTAGACATCCGAGCCTTTCATTAGATCTATCTATGTGTCTCAAGACAGGGTCAGCATAAAGATTTATTTCATCTACTGGAGAGCTTAATTGGATAATCCTAAATGATGAAATACATAAAAGACTAAAAGGGCTCTCTGAAGTCAACTGTCATTATTTTATCCTGTACTGTGGTGTGAGGATTAGAATTTTATATTTTAGGGTCCAGTTAAAATTATAGAACTCCCTCAGAGAGCCTTTATTGGCAATGTGTGAGTAGCTTCCATTGATTGGAAGGGGGTGGTAGAAAACCTGTGCATGTTGTCTTTTGATTCAGCTATATTTGATATTGCTTCTTCTTGGACCTTAAAAACCTCAAGGCCTCAAACTTTGAGGCATGTCATCTTTCTTTTTCGATGTGAATAAAGATTTCTTATGAACACAGTGTAAGTAAATGTAGTGAACGATTAAATTTTAAGTTGCTTTTAGTTTTTTTACCTCCAAATTATTTCAAGTTTAAAAATAATGGAGTGTGAGTCCGCTGTAAAACTGTAAAGGTATTTACATTATTTATAAGGAAAAAAATAATCAGGAGTCTTAGAGTTGGTTTATAACTGTAATGGAGGCCCTGTAATGCAATTCTGCCAAAGAGAACATTTGTGAAATTACTTTTTTGAGGTTATTTCTTAGAAGTCTTTCTTTGTCTCAAACATACGTGGCCAGGTGGATACAATACGAAGGAAAGAAAGCACACTTTTCTGAACTACAAAACTGATAATGAAATACTAAAATCTGAAAGCACACAAAATATACTTTTTATAGTGTACTTTTCACAATTTCAGTCTAGGATTTAGTAGGAAAATGAAGATCAGAACCAAGATCTTAAAGGAGTTTTGGGTGCGATAATTGGTCTTTTAGTGAGAAATGGTTATGAGAATAAGGCGTCTTACATTTATTTTGATGTATCACAGATTGTGAGAGTTTTGATAATTCATGTATCTAAGTTATTCCTTTAACTCACAGTTGGCTCATCTGTGTGTTTCTAGAATTTATGTCTTAAACAGCTCATGAAATTAGAATCTCTAAATGTTCCCTCAGTGAAAAATTAAGTGTAAATGATTATTACTTTTTCAAGTAGGATTTACATCTGTTGCAATAAGCATGATACCCATAGATAGTAACCACAACAGGGGCCTATTAACTGTAAACCAGCCTTTACTGCTCCTTTCCTCCCCATCATGTTTGTTCTTCATCCCTATCTTACTCAGCTGGCAGGGAGGTACTACAATGAAATGAAACTTCAAAGCTAGCCACAGTAGGACTGAAATGTATTAGTTGTCAATGACAGGAAGGATGCTTGGACTGAGTTTGACATTTTAGCTTGCATCCATATATATTATGTAAGTCAGGATTCTGGCATGGACTGTTGTCACTCAGACTTCCCTACAGGAAATATTTGTCCTAGGTCAGAATGAGCAAACAAAAAATAATCCGTATAGTATGAGTGATAGCAGCATTAAATCTCCACTACAGAAGTGTAAAGCCTAACTTCACAGTATGGAGGCACCTAATGAAGACTTATCAAGTTGTTTAATAGACCCATAGAGGGTCTGTAAGTGTTTTATTGGTCTGTTGTGTGTTTGCAATGTCAATTTTAATTTTAATTATTTTTAAAACCTTTTAGAAATTAATAATTAATGACAGTTTACCTGCTGAGATTCTTAAATGAACAGAATTCTTTTACTTTGGGCTCCAACTATCATCTGTACCCATGAATGCAAAAACATGGCAAAAATATTACTCAGAATTTCATGTCTCAGCATACCACATGAAGCAAGAAATAACCAGATTATTTCTTACAGTTTTGCTTACAGTTTGCTTACAGTTTTAAAAATAGGCTATTTCCCATTGTGGATTTTTAACTTTTGAAGACTATCCTGTAAAAAGCAGCTGCCCTTTATGTGAAAAAATATGTATTCTATAGTTTTTTTCTCATGTGATTTTTTTGCAATAGTTTTTTCTCCCTAAAATCAGTAATTCAGATACGAAAGTATGCTCTGTATATGGGGGGGAGGGGAGAGAAGGGGGGAAAAGGAATATCCCTCTTCTTTTTCTTCTTTTCACATATCAAATGCACTTGGCCATTGATAACTGATTATTTTATTCCAGTCTCAGTCCTTCCTACTCATGTCTGCTTTCACTAGCTATTTCATCAACTGGTTTTTACTGTCACCTTTTGTTCTTGTTGCAGCAGCTTTGTTATTTGCAGATGAACCTCCTACCCGTCAGGATATAGCTGCCTTTTTGAATATTTGTTTTAATTTTGAGACTGATAAAAGCATATTAAGGTTAATGGATGCAAAAATTCTCCATCAGTTTTCAGAGATGAGAATGTCAGAGGTTCAGATTGGGTAAACTGCCTAGTAACAGAGGCATAATAAACAACATCCAAATAATATATTCTGAGGTTGAAGTCAGTAATGATAAATTTATTGCAGTGCTTTCTTCATCTTTCCACTGCCCTGGATTCCTTTCCTTTCTCCATCCTATTTCCAGGTAGTTATTTGTACTTCAGTATTTATTACTAAATTGCGACAGTACCAGTTATTATTTCTACCTCTGTATTAATGTGATTTGAAGCTTTTTCCTGAGCCATAGTCATCTCTGAACAGATTGTTCTGGAACCTCATAATATTGAAATTCTGATGGTCATAGCTGCTGCACGTTTTGAATGTATCAGATTATACCAGCTCCCTGAGTGGTTTAGGGTTCTGTGGCCTCTGTATACAAACATATGGTAGCAAGAGGTATTTTGAATAACATGTAGTGGTAGGGGGTAGTCCTGGGAGGGTCCACTGAAGCAGTGTTGTAGCAATGCATCTTTGTGGAATAGTGATGCTTAGACCTGTTAGCCACAGTTAAAAGAAAAGTTTCTTAATTGTCCTAGATAATACACTCCATGTCTGTCTATGTATCTATATATACATATCTAAATACATATGTGACATCATTATGCCCGTTTTTTCTGCCCTAATATTCAATAATTGATATTGCTAAATTTTCAGAAATGTAGAGGTCCAATTAAAATTCGAAAGCTGGAAAATAACAGTTGAGGAAGGCGGGAATTGGAGCAGACACGTTGGATGCCTTAATGCATTTTTGTGTCCTGCTAGTGCTGGCCTGCTGGTAAAACTGTAGTGATTTAAAAGTAGTTTAGCAAACTCAGAAGGATTTACATGATAAAACTACTGAAGGCTCCCTACTTACCAGATTACCTGCAGCATCACATGGCTACAGCTTTATCCCTGGGGTACTTTTTCTTTCATTGTGTTGTGCACCCTTACATCTGTTCATCACGGTTGGCAGTGTGGAGTTCAGAGGTTAGTGTTCAGTGGTGTCCCAGCAGACCTGTTGGCCAAAGTCCTGAAAATTGGAAAGCCTTTTTACGTTGATGTAGGCCTTTTAACTGAGATATGACTGCTAGAGCAGGAGTGAAAATCCTAATGCTTGTGTCAGTATAACCCATTAAAACAGCATAGTCCATCACACTTCTGGTCAAGCTGGAAATAGTAAGAATTAAGGCTCTTTTCTCATCCTGTGAGATACCAGAAGGTCTCTTTCAAGACTAAGATGAAATTAAGACTAAGGTGTACAGCTGTGCACAGTGAAATAGTCTCCATTTAAAAAGAAAAAATAGAAAATTATTGGCTTTCCTCTAACCAAAGTTTTCAACATGGAGAAACGAAGGCTTACTTTAACTGTTCATATTTGTCTCATAGCAGCCTTCCAATATCTGCAGAGGACCTACAAGGATGCTGGAGAGGGACCCTTTCTCAGGGACTGTAGCAATAGGACAAGGGGTAATGGGTTTAATCCAAAATGGGAAGTTCAGGTTAGATCTAAGGAAGAAGTTCTTTACTGTGAGGGTGGTGAGGCAGTGGAGTGGGTTGCCCAAGGATGTGAATGCTCCAACCCTGGCAGTGTTTAAAGCCAGGTTGGACAGAGCCTTGGGTGACATAGTCTAGTGTGAGGCATCCCTGCCCATGGCAGGGTTTGGAACTTGGTCTTAACCTCCTTTCCAACCCTAACCATTCTAGGATTCTATGATCTTTTGCCTTACTGTTAACAGCTGCACTGTACCTTTTTTTTATTTTCTTTTAGTATAAATACACTGTGAAGACATATGTCTCACAGTGAAGATCTGTCATTGCTTGGCTGATTTCACTCATGTTTATATAATAACCCCAATTAAACAAATGATGCATAGAAAGATTTCTCTTTCATTTTACTTTGTTTGCTTCGGTTATGGATGATAAGAGACACATTCCATTTGGTCTTCTTGTTGTCCAAGCTGACAGCTTTATCTGTCTAACTTCCTAACAAAGCTCTTTTTCTAGATAGCTAATAATTTATTTCAGTACATACAGGTTTAATTTATTGGAGATATAATGGATGGACATAAAAATTATTTTGAAGAAGGCATCAGAGCCCAGATAGTTTAAACTAGGAAAGAAAAATTTAGTTCCTAATGCATTTATTTACTTAAAAATGAAGATTAGCAAAGTCACCTTGTTGTGACAAAGTCTGTTCTTCATCATTTAAGGCGTTTTCAAGATAGACCAATTCAGGTATTCCTCATCCATTGTCACTCAAGCATGACACCGTAACCTCGAGAAGAAATTTTAAGCCTGAAAAAATTGTTTTACACCTCAGAATAGGCTAAAGAAAGTAAATTGGATTCTGTATCAAAGCCTGTACATTGGTCCAAAACCAGGTCAATTGCAGATCAGCTGTCCACATCTTTGTGACCTGCAGGCACAGAAAAGGCATGCCCAATTTTGAAACATTGAATCCACTGGCAATGTATGAGCCACTATGGGTCTTTTATTTCACTGGTAATGCAGTCATTTGAAGTAAGAGTTAAAAGCAAAATGTCTTACTGTGTTTTATCAATACAATTTAATGGATAAGATTGCTTTTGTCTGTTTGAGAGGCACACCTGAATAGCCAGAGTTAGGTTTATTTGATTTAGCTTTTTGGTGTCATTTTGTAGCAGTGTGACAGCATTGTCAGGCCACCCTGACAAGCACACAGGGCTTCAAGAATCCAGGAGGTGCAATAAAGGTGTCAGTCATGCCTCACAAATAAGTGTTACATGGCTAGTCGTAGCTGTTGAAGAAAAAATCTGACTTGGTAGTATTTAGAAATTAAGACCTTCAGTTTGAATTCTCAGCAGTTTGGATACTACGAATAAGCAACATTGATGACAGAACAAATCTGTAGTAGATCATATTTAATTATGATGTGTATGTATTTATAACTTCATTATTTATATTTTAAGCCTGCATGTTCCCTGAAAACATTCAAGGTCAGGTTGGACAGGACTCTGAGCAACCTGATCTAGTTAAAGATGTACCTGCTTACTGGAGGTGGGGTTGAATTAGCTGACATTTAAAGGTCCCTTCCAACCCAGCCATTCTGTGATTCTACATTTCTGTTATCTTTGCTGTTACTAAATTTTTCTGTGGAAATATAACTACTTACAGAACTCAAATGGGAAGAATCATAGAATCATAGAATAGTTAGGGTTGGAAAGAACCTCAAGATCATCGAGTTCCAACCCCCCTGCCATGGGCAGGGACACCTCCCACTAAACCATGCCATCCAAGGCTATGTCCAACCCCACCTTGAACGCTGCCAGCGATGAAGCATTCACAACTTCCTTGGGCAACCCATTCCAGGGCCTCACCACCCTTACAGTAAAGAATTTCTTCCTCATATCCAATCTAAACTTCCCCTGTTTAAGTTTAAACCCATTACCCCTTGTCCTCTCACCACAGTCCCTAATGAAGAGTCGCTCCCCAGCATCCCTATAGGCCCCCTTCAGGTACATCATACTGATAAAATTCTGTTGCTTTTGGATCGTCATTTTATGTGGCAGGCTCTCGGACTCCTTTCAAAGAAAATGATGTAACAGACCACAAGAGCTCTGAGTATTTACATAGCATCATTGTTCTTTTCTCTGCAAAAAACTTCAAGCTAGGTATGAACTGCAAAATCTTTAAGCTGTCCCATTTGTAAAATGCTACTTTCTTTCTTTCTCCACACATGCAAAGAGGAGAAATATTTCATAATAGTGTTAGTCGATATTCCTGTTATATATTTCATAATAGTGTAAGTCGATATGGCTTTCAAATTAATGAAAAACTTTTCAATAATATGAAGATTATGAAAAGCAAATTTATTTTTAATACATGCAATTTAATCTGAAAATCAAGTAAGAAATTGTCTTAAATACTGTCTTGCAGTTTCTGCATAATACTATGACTCAGGATTAGAAACATTTCAATCTTTCAGATGCATTTCTGTATCTTGATGTGTTTAGATTTCTGTAAGGGTAACCATTATTCTGCTTTGTAATGGCTGCTATTAGGATAATTATAAGAATATTTTTTTCCCTCTAAATTATTGATATTCTTAAACTTAAGTTCATGCAAACACATGTTTTTGCTGGGAACAAATTACAAGCATGGGTGGGTAGGTCAGTAATCGTCTCATTGCTAATGATTAGAACTGTCTATTGTACTCGGTCTGGCTGGAATGGAGTTAATTTTCTTCATAGTAGCCCTTACGCTGCTGCACTTTGGATTTCTGACTGAAACAGTATTGGTGACACGCCAGTGTTTTGGCTGTTCCTGAGCAGTTCTTGCACAGCATCAAGGCTTTCTTGTTTCCTACATTTATGGAGGTAGCCATTGCTCAGAGACTGGGCATCAGTCTATTTGTGGGAGGTGGTGAGTGATTGCCTTTGCATCACTTGCTTTGTTTTCTTTTCTTTTTTTTTCTATCCTTCCCTTTTTGCTTCATCTATTAAAGTTTCTTGACAAACAAGTCTTCTCACTTTTGCTTTTCTGAATCTATACCACATCCCTCTGCAGCAGGGTGGGGAGAGGAATGAGCAAGCAACTGTGTAGTTGATTTTAGGTTGTATGCTGTATCCGTCTTCATGTAAGCATAGGAAATACATAAGTACATCAAAGATGTAAATAGATTTCCAAGGCTTAAAAAAAAATCCCAAACAGACAAAAAACACCAAACAAAACTGCGCAGCCCTCCTTTCTCAGAAACCACTGGAAACTAAAGGAACTAGATTTGTGGCAAATAACGGTTTTCATTATAACAGCAATGGCTTATCATCAAAATTTTCCAAAAATTAAAACTGTTTTTTTTGGACATATTACTGTGGGCTTTCTATGGCAGTGCTACTTAAAAATATTAGAAGGAATGTACAAAAGAAAGCAAGTGAAAGAGTTTGTCAGATAGTACTTAGGTATACAGAATGAGATTCATGTCTTAAGTTCAAAGATCTGACTTGATCTTCTGGGCCCCTTTTATTGTCAATGTGTTACAGAAGAAGAATAAATTTATAGAACTATAGAACAGCCCAGATCAGAAGGGACTTTGAAAGATCATTTGGTCCAACCTTTAATTCTGAAGTGCCAATCTTCCAAAACAGGCATGTAAAGCAGTTGAGTTGCACTTTAGAACACCCTATTTCTCTTTCTTGATTGTAAAAGGAGATTAGACTGTGAAGTTGAGATGGAGCTATCTGTAGAGTAGCCATTTAATGGTAGATGATATGAATGTTATCTTTAGTGATACAGGGCAAGGACCAAGGGATGCTGAGTCTTAGTCATGTGTTTTGATGGCGAATGAAATATCTTGACTTCTATAGTGTCGATGTGGGGTCATTGCTGTTTGAATGTTCTTTGGACAGCTACAAAAAAAAATTTGTTATTCTACATGTTCTCACTTCCCTGTTTTCTGAAATTAGTTTTCTGAGCTTTTTTTTTTTTTCAGCTAGGATCTACCAAATTCTCTAGATGCAAAATTTAGTGAGAACTTTATTTTTAGGCTTGTAAAGTGCTCAGTACATTGTTATTATTTAATAATACATATTAATAATAAAAAAGACATCTCTTCTCATTCAAGAATGCAAAAATATGCCTATTAAAGTGGGACTAACAGGCCAAGTGACATCATAATAAGAGAAGAGCAGGTTGCTATCTCATTCAGAGTTCTTCAGTTATGACTTAATTTGTCATATCCTACATTATTGATGGTTCCCATTAGTTGTACCAACAGAGAGAGTTTTAAAGGAGAGTGTTGCAGATAATACTTTCCAGTAGGAAGTTTGAAGAAGAAAGGAAATTCAATGACACAAAGTTATCTTAAAGAGCAGTCTACAGACATTGAGAGTAATACTAGAACCATCTTAAAAAACCTTTATCTGAAAACAATTTTATATAAAAATAAATGTCCAACATGATTGGTAACGGAATAAGGAAAATTTTGCAGATTACTGTCAGTACAAAGCTAATCAAGGTGCTACAAAAGAAGCTAATTAATCTCGAGCAGAAGTTCAGATGTTTACTACTGAAAATGCTTAAGCAGTAGGGAAAGAAATCCATCTAAGCCTCTGATATTAAAAATTCATTGGTTCATTGGATTTTTCCTTAAATTAAGTTGTAAGATTGATTTACAGAAGCAGCTTCGGAACAATAGCTACATACGTTTTTTTTTTAGTTTATCTGCAAATACACAAAACTAAAGAATGCCTATTTTAATGTGATTGTATTAAAGTACTTACATTTTGATAAACCTACATAAATAATAATAATTTGATCTATTTTATTGCTTAAAACAGTGTTTTTAAATCCCCTCCAAATTTAAAAGAAGTCGATAGGTAAAGATAGAAGATACATATTTAAATCTTAATGATTTAAAAAATTTTGTTTCATGAAACTTTTTCTTTTTAAATGGAACAATTTCTAGTGTTTCAAGAAAACTAAAAAACTAAAGGTGTAAACAGTGACGTAATTGTTCAGATTTCTTCATTGAAAGGTGATTTTTTTTTTATTCTAATGTTATCTTTTGATTTCAAATTTCTCCTTGACACCAATTTTAATCTAAATGGGTGCTCAGTAAAAGAAACAAAGCTGGATGCTTCCAGTAGAAGAAACAAAGCTGCTGTTCACCATAGTGTGTGTCAACTCAACTTTCATGTGATCACAGACGCTGAACAGATAATGGCTGTGCAAAATTATCCTGAAAACACAGGCTAGTATTTTTTCATTAGATCCTTATGGCTCTCTGTGTTTCTTTTGATATCTTTTTATAGCATGACAGAGGCTGATGCCTTTTATATTGCATATAGATGAATTCAGCACTTTGTGCAACTTGAAGATAACTACTGAAGCATTAGATAGTTTACCTGGGCTTTGCTGTATCTTAAGACCAAAGTTGCCAAAGTCGCCAAAGTCATAATAGATGTAGGGGACACTATATTAGCCATGCATCATGCTTCCTACTTGTTCATCTTTTCAGCATTTCTTGGAGCTCTTGTCTCATGATCTGTGAGGGCAAGCTCCTTTTTTGGTCTGTGTCAATACCACCAAGTGGGGCAGGAGCTGTTCTCTGATGCGAAGGCTGACTGGCATGGCAGTGTTCATATTCATATAAGTAAATCTCTTACTCTGCAAAGCATGAACTACACTATGCAATAAGAATGTCTGCTAATACAAGGCAGACCATTATCTGGGTTGAACCAAAACAGTAACAGTGTTGGTGCTGTCAGTATGGCAGTGTAGATAATCACGGGTATGTGCTTTCTCAGTTAATAATGTTTCTCCTTAGGTAATTATTGTAGATGCTTTCTAGAAGTCCCAAGTAGCCTCAGAGCTTTGCATAGCAGTGCCGCCTCCTCCACAGTCTTGTGGCACCTTTCTTTATTATGAATAGACTTTTTCCAGTCAAAGAGATGTACTTGCTACTGGCAGCATTAAACCCAAGAAGTATCAATCACAGTTTTTCTTACTCCTACTGAATTAGACAGTCAGGCTCAAGACTTACTTCTGTTGCCACGGTTTCAGATTGAATAAAGGAAGTAATGCATAAGGATTTGTGTCAACATAAGCTAGATCATGTCAACTAGATAAGTTCCTTCTTTAAATCACGCGGAAAAAAACAGGTCTTAACATGCATCATTAACCAGATTCCTAATTGAGGGATGACTGTATCATAGAATCAGCTAGGTTGGAAAAGACCTTTAAGATCAAATCCAACTGTTACCCTAAGACTGCCAAGTCCATCACTACATATATTGTGTTTTTAACTGGTTCAAATATAAAATTACCTGTTTACAGAGTTGCCTGTAGTATTATTATGTCATTAGATTTGAATTTTTCTCTATTTTTTTTCCCTATTGCACATAATGAACATTAATCCTTCTTGCAGTGATAGGCTAAATTCATTTTCCATTCCACTTACCAAAATATTTTTTCTAAATTTTATCCCACTTGTGAGATTGATCATAAACTCAGTGATTCACTACCATACATGTATTAAATTGGATCCTCAATAGATAGTCTCACTTGGTCTTTCATGCTTTATTGGTACACGCTGACCATCAGGTGCAGAAAATAATGGCATTAATATCCTCCTTATTACAAGTACTGATGCGTGTATGGAGTTTTCTTCTTCAGAAAAAGGGACATTACTTATGAATGAAGGTCAGCAATTACTCCCCTTACTAATTTCCTTCTCTGTGACCTGAAATCTAAACCCGTTCCCCTGTTCTTTTGACTTTCTAATCAACTAATAATATGGTATTACTCTCTAATCCTTTCTATTATCCTTACCTCCATTCTTCCATCAGGTTCCATTTGGGCAGCATGCATGCATTTTTTCATTGCCTGTAACGCAGAAGATAGAACTTTTGCTTTGGTATTTTTTAACAAAAAAAAATCTGGGATATTATTATGAATATATGATCTTGAGTTGCAGTCCCATCCTTCTAATTGTATTGAGATTAGCTGTCATGAAATCTACCTAAATACAACTGACAACTTCAAAATCCAAGATATTGTCCTTTGCCCAGTTTTGAGGGCTGTGAATCACATGTATACCTAGATTGGATTGATACATCCCTATTCTGAGAAAACACTTCTCCCAGGTCTGTTTTTGTTTTGTATTTAATATTGTGAAGCATATAACCTTTAGGAGAATTGAAGATATGAACATTATGTGCTCACTTGGTGATTACTTTTACCACTATAGTAAGATGCAGGCCAGCTTGTGGCATACTGTGTCTGGACCTATGATTCTTGTATTTTAGGTTGCATATTGCTTTAGTTTCAACAGGAAAGAAGGAGAGAGTGACTCCTAATGCAGCATTTCCATGAACTTGTATTTAGGTACTTAAGAAAAATAGAAGATGCCCTTTTGATCTACAACTATAGGACAGAACTCAGGGCATCCATCTCCATAGGTCAGGCTGGGATCAGACATGTTTGATTTCAAGAGGATGGAAAACCTCCTGTTAACTGTCTGTACTCATGCCTTGAGTAAGATGGCCCCTCACTTTAGTGGGCTGGGCTTATCTCTGGAGATACTAGAATAGTACTTGAATCTTAAATCTACAATCGTAAATTTTCTGGGCTTCTCCTCTGACTGCCTAGGGAATTTGGACCACTGGATTAGGCAAACAGAATACCTCCTTCTTTACCTCCAATTCAGATCATTTCAGATAGAGCTGAAGTGCCAGCTAAATCCAGTACCACCTAGTTTCTTCAGGGAAAGTTTTGAAAGAATAATGCAGGACTTGATCCATAAGATTAAAATTGTTATTCTGAAATAGGCAAATATTTGAATTAAAAATAATTAAATAAGTACAGTTGGGTGCAAAAGTAATAAATAATTGAGTTTCTTCTAAATTAAAAATTCTGAGGAAGACAGTTCTTGCCTGAGCATTAGTTCAAGAAATAATTTTAAATGAACTGCCTAGGTGACAATCCCATTCAGCCCATATTGCTTTAGCTTTAAATTATCCTGAAATTCATCAATTAAGGTAAGTTTTAATAGCTGCAGTGTTCTACACTGCAGTACTGTACAGTACCCTTGGTAGAAAAAGCTTAGTTAATGAGAACGCATGGCATAGAAATCACTTGCTTTAAAGCTACTCTTTCTTTTTCCTTCCTTTGAAAAGTCATCCTGACAGTTTGACTCAATAGGTCAACTTGACGTAAAACTAGCTTTTCACTGAAGATATGAAAATTCCATAAATATGGGGATGGATTGGACCCCAAACTTTGATTGCCTATAATTCTTAAAATATACATTGTTATACAGCTGAACAAGAGGAAGATCAGTTATGGTGTAATATCAGTGGTGTATAAATAATTTTTGCAAACGTAGTTTTTAAAAGGGAAGAAAGCTTTTTAGGCTGATACGAATGTATCTCAGTACGTGGGGCCCACTGACTGAAAAAAGAAATTAATCGAAGCAATGAATCATGTGGAGCATTCCTTTCTCTGACTCAGGCACTTGGTCTTTCTGAGAATACTACAGGTAATAACTTTAAACAAGACTAGATAAATATTCAAGAGATCATCTGAAGATTATTTAAAATGTATATATAAAGCAACTCATAGGCTTGAACATGAATTTCATGTGCCATATTTTTGCATTATTACAGGGTAAACCAATTTTTATTCATTTTACAGATCCATTTCTATTCTTTTTTGCGGAATAAAAAAGCTGTATGCAGCATGTACACTTGTCCTGTGACTTACTGCGTATGGTTCAGATTCCAGTGACCATGGATTACTGGAGCCAGCAATTTATTCCAGTGGCCGTTAATTATCACACTCCACAAATAGCTAGAGCCTTTTCTCAGATGACAAGATTTCAAGTAAATTAGAATGTTAAATACCTAGGTAACAAAAAAACTATTTGTAAGCTTTACCAGCAATAATACATTGTGTAGTAGCTTTCCAGTATACATGTGTTTAGTATCCTTTCTTCTCTGTGGTTCAGAAATTTTACATATAGCTGTGAGAGAGCAAAGCAAAAAGGGGCATGCCACCTTTGAATAATTCAGCTTCACCAAAGGCTTTTTCACAAACATGCAGCTATACTCAGCACAGGATTGCAGAGATCAAAATGAGAAAAATAACAACTGAGGAAAGTCAAGGTGTCACATACGAGACACAAAAAACCTGACTTGGTGAAAGGTGAAATCACATCCTCGAACAGTTTGAAGAACAGACTCTGTATTGCTGATTTTAGCGCTGAATCACTAACCTTAACCTAGATAATCATGTGAGGACTTGAGTGTCATGTGAGGAGCTCATTTGAATAACATTCAAGCTATTAAATTGTTCATGTCATCCTGAAACTGTTGAGAGAAGACTGCAAACAACATTAATCATCTCAATGAGAGAAAAATTCCCTGAAGACACTGAGAACTCAAGAGAGAAAGAAATTTAGGGGGAGGAGCAAGGTTGAAGCTGAGACTCCACTAACAGAAGCAGACACTGAAGCGACTGTTGGATTCACCTCTGAGATCACTGATGTTGTCAAGCTATTTTCTCTTTATTCTCTCCCCTTGAACATGCTTATCACCTACCAACTAGCTATTCATTCTGATGGAAAAGCTTGTTGCCCCAAACTAATTTCTCCTTTCATAGCATGCTTTTCCTTCCTCATTCCTTTTATCTTACTCTTTCTGGTCTTTCAGAAACTCATGCTATTACTTAGGTTAAAATGCACCTTTGAAGGTCATCCATTACACACCATCTCTCTCCCCCCTCCTCCTCAAAGCAAGGCAAAGATCAAAGTTGGATCAATAAACTCCAATAAAGCATTTAATTTATTCTGTCCTTGAAAATGAGCTTTGATGGACAGTCAACGCCTACTGACTGTGGCAGTACCCTCAGCCTTACTGTACTGTAGGAAATTGTCTTATTATATTCAAAAGGAATGACTATTCACTTGGCAGTGTCCTGTTTCTTTTGCTTCTTTTCTTTTCATATAACATTTATTAGACAGTTTTCTCAAGTTTGTCATTGATAAAGGTATTCAACAGAGGACAGTTTGAATGGACTAAATAAACATATTCAGTAGAAGACAGTTTAAATGATCTAAATGCTAAAGATTTTGTCATATTTTCAAAGGCCTGTTAAATCTAAAAGATCAATATTAGCTTAAAGACTTGCCAAAAGCTGAAGTGGCTGTTTGAGCACTTGACGTTTTTGCTGCCATTTTGTAAAAATTTTCAGTTTTACATTTTTACTGGTGCTTCTGTACTCACATTTCATGAGTAACTGGTGCTGGATTAGTCTTTAAAATGAACACATTATAAAGTTTGAAAGAATGTCTATTTAGCCAGTTCAGCTGTGACAGTCAAGGAACAAAGTCGTACCACAGAAGTATCATAATTCATTGTAATACAATGATTGCAAGAAGTTAACATAGTCCTTTGTAGAAGCTTCTGTGTGATTTACAGAAGTAGCATGTTTAAGAATGACCCAACATTTCTGTTAAGACTTATATGAAATGTAATAAAGTGCATACATTAAAGGGTCATGAGTAAATATAATGGTATAACATTGAACTGAGTTCAATGGTGGATCGACTTGGTTTGTCTCAATATAATGATGTGATTGCAAATATACACCATTTATAATGACCAAACCCAAGATGTTCATCCACTTGATCAAGCTAGCAGTCAGTTCCAGGAGGAATTAGCTGAAAGTGCTCAGCAACAGGAACAAGGGTAGCCATCTACCTGCATAGCTGCAGAAAAGCATTTTTGCAATTCCCATCTTCCTGCCAAAAAATAGCTATTAGCTGTTCAGTCAGCTGTATTTTTGTATACTTAAAGCTAGCCCTGGTGTTTATATTTCCCTGTTACAAAAGTAAATAGGGTCTTTGGAGAGGTTAATATTTTGCCTCAGATACAGCTGCTGTGATCGGAAATATTGTCTGTCCCTATTAGCACAGAACTGAGATGCGAGGAAAGGCTTAGTAATGGGAAGCTTGGAAAAGTTCATTGGCTTCCACCTTTATCCTAGGCAGGTCTGCATCTTCTCTTGTTAGCAGAAGGCATGAATATTCTGAGGCAGGAAATTGAGTATTTTAAGAAAACACGGAAAGAAGTATTAATGACTGTAGTGAAAATTTCTACGTCAGCAGTATTTTCTTTGACTGAAGAAGAAACAGGCAGTGGGAGACAAGGTTAGAGGAGGGAGAGAGAGAGCAGTAATGATCTGCATAACAAAAAGAAGAGCATGTAAGCCCTTCTGATAGTCCAGGTACTACATTAGTCTTCAGAACTCAATGAAGAAAAAGTGGTATTTCTCTCAACCACGAAGTAGATGGATATGGCTTTTTTAACCGTCTGGAAAACTGAGGGGTTGATGGGAGGCAGCTGGGTGAATGCATAATTTGATGCAATAGCAGCTGTCTAGTGCGTTGGCTTGCTTATTACGCCTTGATCACCTGATGCTGGATTTAGGGAAAAAGAGCTCTTTCAAATAGCTGTTGCTTTTCCATGTGATGAAGAGGGTACTCCTTTTCCCTTGAACCATGACACAAAGTGAGAGCAAAACAGCCTTGTGCTGGATGAGGCCAGTTGTGGTTACGTCATGGGCTGATGACAGCCTCTAATGGAGAGGTTTGATGATTTGCACTGTACCAGTTATTGCTTGCTAACTGTTAGATGAATTAAGTTCATAAAGTTGTGAACCCACCTAAACCACATGTTCGTATGGTGTCTGTACTTTGTGTGTCAAGCTCAGTGATAAAGTTGCCACTAGCATTTCGTGGATTTGGGTAGCCTTTCATTTTCAGCTGTTCTGTTTCCCATCAACTGCTGTACAGTGATGTGTCTCAACACGCAAAATGCAATGTGCAGTGTAATTAATGAATGCGTGAGAACCCTGTATTTATTACTGCTATTTGTAAGTAACAGAATAATGAATGAAATTCAGTGGTGATGCAGAGACTGCTGTGCCAGGCTTTTGTACCAGTAAAATCTGTGGCATATGTAGAGTTTCATGTCGGTCCTTATCTGCAGAGAATAATCTATGCTTTTGGTCTGGAAATTCAGCTGTTAAAACACAGAGGTATCTGGTTTTGCCCAGCATAGTGACTATTCCCCATCATGAATGATTAGCATTGCATCTTCAGAATGTTTCTCTGACTGAAAATATATATTAAAAAAAAAAACCATGGAAAGGATTTCAGAATTCAGAAACAGTTGTTTAATTTGAGTTGTATTTCATGCAACATTTCTGCATTTAAAGTGTTTTCAAAATGTGTATTCATACATGCATGTTTTCACTATCTGGGACACTACAATTTCTTTTTTGCTACTGTTTGTTGACAGAAAGAAATGAGCCAAATCCAATTTGTGTTATTGTAAGGAAATGTCTACTTGCACTTAGAAAACTGTCCAACATGTGCAGTTGCAGCCTACCATTTTAACATAGATGTTCACTTAACTGTAGCTCTTTCGATGTCTTCCCATTCTAACAGACCATACATTCAAAGCTAAGAATGCCTGTGTACTTGGTAGAACAATGTCAGAGAAGGCCAGTGCGTGAGAAACTGAGCCCTTCACTGCAGTCTTCCCACACCAACCGCAGGGAGCCACACCTTCTCCCTCATCCCCCAGGACATCAGGGACTGATAAATAGCTCCTGCAGTATATGCTGAATGCAGAACTATAGAACTTTGGTAATTCAACAAGGAAATAAAGTCTTGAAATTGAAGAGCCAGCATGAAGAACATCATCCTTGTAGCAGCCTCCTAACAGAGGCAAAGGGCTTAGAGAGTTTGCACTTCTCTGACTTGATGGCGGCGCTGAGTGCTGTTTCAGCAGCATCCTCTGTACTGACACACAGGATGGTGCTGCAATTCGTTACTGAACTACTGCTGTAATTCATAATGAGATGCTGTTCTTTTTGTTTTACTTATCCCAGTGTACTAGTTCATAAATTTTATTCACATTTATTTAAAGCACTGCCAAAACAGAAAAAAACTTTTGTAACCTGTACTCTAGTAGCACCCTTGCAAAATAGTTACTTGCAATAAGTTTGTTTGTACTATGTGCAAAAAATAATTATTTTTTTAATATATATCTAACTCATACATAATTTCTTGAATTTTGTCCACCTAAATTTCCCCTGAATTTTCCATTCAGGGAAAAATCATGATTATCATGCCAAAAAGGAAATTGTATTTTCCGTCACATATAGTAACATGATTGTTACCATTGTTGAACTAAAGCATGTACTAGAACATGCACTAATTCACCTCTTCTCTTCCTCCTCCAGTGTATTAGGCTTTCAGGTGGATAGCAATTTGGCCTTTTAAATTTTTGCAGTCTTTCATCATGTTATAAAAATCTCTTAAAGCTTAAATAGTGTATTGTGTCACTAGTTATAAATAGTTCAGGGCTCATAACACCATCAAAGCTGAGAAGTAAGCTGAGACACATCTGTTAAGTTTCCTTCACTCTTACAAAGCTGCTTGTTTAACATGAAAATCTCAAGGACATGCATCCCCAGGGGTGGTTGTCTTATGCTCCAGTAATGGAGATTAAATTTGTGGTAGTTAGCTAGCTAGCTCTTTTTCTAACAAGGAAACTAAAATTCATTAAAAACTAATTAGGAATGTATAGGAGGTTAATACTCCATGTTAAGTCTTATTAATGTGAGATAAGTAATTCATAAGTATCAAAGGACTGCAATGGACAGAATTAAGAAGTATTATACCACCAAAAACTGCATTAAAGTAACATTAAGGGTCTTGTTTGAGCCTGCAAAAGCCAGGAATTTCAGAGTTAAAGCTAAATCTCTGTCGTTATCTCACTTTTTTTTGCTGGGGTAATGCACATTAAGTCCTCCATTAAGAAGACTTGGAGTACATCATCAGGTATTCTTTTTCTACAACTGAATCTTCACTATTAATTAAAAGAGAAATAAATCTTACAGAATATGCGTGATTGACCAAATGGTTTAACATGCAAGTTACTGGCTAGACCTGAGAAATGTATCTTCAGATCATGCTATTACAGTTGCTTTCTAAGCTATGGTGACTTGGAGCTTTAGCAGTCAAAAAAAGCTGTTAGACTTTAATACTTGTTTTATGAAGCATAGTCTTTTGAATCCTCACAAATTTCTAAAATACAGAATTAATTATTGTAATTTGCTTTGAATTCTGTTTTATTTCATAATAGATTTCTTTCAGTCTGACTTTACTGGAAAATTTAAACTGAACAATATTTCACAAAATTATACAATAATGTCTAGAAAGTTATTCTGATTGTGGTGCTCCAAGCTCTGCCTATGATGTCCAACTGCAGCCCTATAGCTGCAGTGAGGGCCTGTGTGCTAATGCTCCCCCTCCTAAGTACTTCTTCCCCCTTTTAAATCACAGAACGTGCTGACATAAATGTCAGCCAGTCCCATCATACTAAAGCACTTAACTAGGAAGTCTTGTACAAGCTTTCTGCAGCAATGAAAGAATTACTGAAATGACATTTGGGTGAAGGATTAGAAAACGGCATTTGTGGCATCCTATACTTAGTGAAACCTTGCAGAGTGGGAGGAGAGTGAGGAGGAACAGGGGAAAGAAAGTATGTGCATAACAAACCCTTGCATATGTTCATTATCATTCTGGTAGCAAATCCTGAATAAGAAAAGCAGACAAATCCAAATTTCATTTTT
This sequence comes from Amazona ochrocephala, assembly GCA_039720435.1. Lineage (NCBI taxonomy): Eukaryota > Metazoa > Chordata > Aves > Psittaciformes > Psittacidae > Amazona > Amazona ochrocephala. Next base: position 45,317,774 of record CM077878.1, read on the forward strand.
GACCCTAGCAAAAGGATTTTTAGTTTGTGAGTCAGTCAAAAGAACTGCTTTCTGCTGCACATGGATAGAAATGCCAGGGAAAGCTGGCTCACTACAGCATAATGCATGAGTAAGATTCAAGGGTGTATTCTACCCAAGCACCTGCCTCCATTAAAAATGATGTGCAGGCAATAGATTTTTAATTGAAGTGAATTAGCATTTGCAGGTTTCACTGTAAAAGTGAATTTTGAAGCTGATTTGAGTGATAAGAAAGTAAGAAGATTTGACAACTTAAACACATAAGAAATACTGATACCTTACACTTTTAAGTGCTTTTTTATCCCAAAGGGACACTAAGTGCCTTAGAAGCTACATAGATGAATTACTTCATGCATCAATGAAATGCAGCTACCTCTCTCAGTAGAAAACAGTAGCAGCTTTACAGTGCACAGCTTTATGATGCAGTATTGCTAAACAGGCAAAGGAGGATGCTGTAATGGCTCTGAATTGTTTCACTTCTCTATCTGCTCAGACAAGAAAATCTTTCACACGTCTGTTTTTGTTTCCATCTCCTAAACGGTGAAGTCCAAGGCATTATTTTCAGTACTGACTGCACCAATAGATGAGTATATTCTTTAGGAGAGAAAATTAAAAAAAAAAAGATTTCATTAAGAAGCTGCGTGGCAGCTGCCTGCAGATATATGTTCTTTTTTAAGAAAGCGTGCATGAAATTGTCTGAACTTATATAGGTGGACCAGAGCCTCAGCTATAGACAGTCCTGAACTCCCATGAAAATTCTTGTAAGGCCAAAGATTTTGCCAGTATAGAAGGCAGGTAAAATGAGCTGCAGTGAGTTTCTCAGGGGGACTTCTCCTCTTGCATTTTTTTTTTTCTTTGTACTGTGAAGCATTTTAGCTTTTTATGTACATTGCTTAATTTCATCTATAAAATATTTCAGTGCATTAACAATAATCTGCGTGAAAAGTGGAAAAATGAGATGTCTTCAGACTAGAGTAGGAAGATCTAAGTCCACATCGTTATGGCTTAAATTTTGCATATTTATAGCCATTATGACATGTAAAGAATCTACATATAGAAAAGAAACAAGATTTCTTTTGCCACTGAGTAGAAACATTTAATTCAGTGAATCTGAACAGGCCAAATGGATTTATTTTTCAAAAGGATGCAAAAATGTTGACAAATTATTACAGAGTTTGTGTCTTTTAATTATTACAAGGGTGACAACGTATGGTATGATTTATCTTATTTTCAATATATATACCACCCGCTGTTAGTTTTCTGATGTGGAACTGAATTGCTGCTAGCATTTAATAGGAAGCCATAAAGGATCCACAGATTCATTTTATACAACTTTTGCAGAAGAAATGGAGCAGTATTTACTTCTTGTTCCTGCCCAGAATCTAATAAATAGTTCTTTAATGAAAGTCTGCCTTAGAAAAAGAAAAAAAAAGCAAACCAAAACCCCAAAAAACCCTGCATCATCCTCATTAAAAAATCCCCCATGATGCAGAACCCACTTTGTCATGATAAATTACAATCTTCTATACCAGGTATACACATCATTTCTAGACAACATTTGTCTCTCACAACCTTGAAAGTCCACAGGACCTCTACTTCATAATTCTGTAGAGCATGATCAAGTCATCTTTTAGATGTGTTTCTCAACATTTTCATCTGAAGTCGTTCTTTTGTCGTTTCTCTAAACCCTGACCAATTTTTCAGTATTCTACAGATCAGACCTCATAGAAGCATACATTATACCAGATATGAGCTCACTAATACTGCATACAGTAGCATCTTCTCTCTTTTTCCTATTGCTTTAGCCCTTTCAGTGTCAGTTTCACACAAAGGGATGCATTTTACACAAATATGTGCATAATACATATGGACAAATTTCTGTTGATAGTAGTAATTTTGCTCATGCTCTGGAAACACAGTTACTGAAAATAAAGCCAAGGAGCAAATCTTAGTTTTACAAAGAAGGGAGGTGCTTGATTAACAACCTTCCTAACCCCATAGATTTCTCCTGCAGTTGACAACATGGCTGAGAGTTTTTGCAGCATATTGAGGAGCTCTCAAGATGACCAAGAAACATAACACATTTTCCTCAGCTGCACATACAGAGACTTGTCTTAGATAATGACTAAAGGATACAGCACTTTAAGAGGCCTCAGAGGATCTTAAAAGCTATTAGTCTAGTATTCATGGGGTATGGTAGGGGTGTCTGTAGGGTATGGCTACAGGATACATTCTTCTTCCAAAGGTATTTGTCTTCAAGAAGTAACAAATGGTTGAACAATTTATCATACTGAACAGTTCATCATGTGTGTCCACTAAATATGAGATTTATAGAAGCAGGTGTTCCTAAATTTGTAGCTTTGGTCATAAAAAATGAAATGTTTAATTTTTTTATTCCATCCTAAAAGGAGTGGTTCATTCATATAAAAGTCCTCAGCAGATTGTTTAAATTCCATTTTGGTTGTGGAATATCCAAGTGAAAAATAACAACTACCATTTGTTTATATTGTTTTCATAGATTTTTACTATAAACAGTACAGAAACTCAGCAGAACAAGAGAGAAGCCCCCCTAAAGAGCTACAGTAAACATGAGCTGCTTTGTTTCCGTTGCTTGTGCCATTTGCAAGTAGATGCAAAATGTACTGTGGCGCCTAACACTGTGCATAACACTGCCTAGCTACCTGAGAAGCACATGAAGCAAAATCACTTAGAATATGCTTGAAGTCTAAAATACAGGGCTAGTTTACAAAAAAGTAGAAGTCTGATGCTTAAGGATGCAGGTAAGCACTTTTCTTAGACATGTTGGATACGGTATCGAAGTAGAAACTCAAAGTGTTCAAGGATATTTGTCAATCCTACTGTGGTCTATCTGCATTTTCAAATACCTCAGTAACTTTGAAAACCAATTCCATAATTAACAAAGCTATTGTATTAATAAAATAGAAATTTAGGAGGATTTCTTTTTCAGAATTTACAAAATATCCGCAAGACGTATTCTGATTCAGTCACTGAAATGAAGGCTTTTTAGAGAGAGAATGTTAGAAGAATATTCCAAATAAAGTTTAATCTCTCCCTTGGCTCACAGGGAGCAGACAAGTCAATACTTTTCTCAAATTTAAGTAAGATATCGACTTCAAATTAGGTAGAACAACTCACTGGGTCTTTGAAATCCTTGTAAGGAGCAGAAGATGGGATTAATATACTCTCAGAAAAAAAACTTTCAACTTAAGTTCTCTCTTTTTAACATAGAAGCCTGTCCCAAAGTCACATTCTCAGAAGGAAAATCGGCTGCTACAGGAGTTACTGGCTGGATACAAAGTTTGAAATTAATTTTCTGTCATGACATTCTCACAAAGTATTGTGTGGGGTTCTTACTGCAAAGGGTGTTGGCAGAGCCTTGACTGTCTCATTTAATTGCCTCTGCATCAAGGGCTTTTGGTAACCCTGTCATCAAGGTGCTTTCTGTCTTATATGAAATATATCACCATTCAGTGCAACAACTCAAGTTCCAAGTCTAATGTGATTTCTTTGACATCTCTATGATGAAGACTCATTTGCCCAAAATTGAAACCACACTGTAGAATTCCCTGAGTAGTATTTTGGGTTTGTTTTTTGGTGTTTTGTTTTTTTTTTTTTTTTTTTGCATTCATTTTAAGCAGCGATGTGCTCAGAAGTGAGGCATCTGCCTTTTGAATGGACATCAGAATACTGACTAAGGACAATTTAGGGTAGAAATTGCATAATCTCAGCTTGAGGAGTTGACCTGTTGGCCAGAGTATTCACAGTAAAGTTACCTTTCATGAAGTAGGGCAGTCAAAACAGCTCACTTGTAGCAAGAGGGAAATTGTCCTTTTCTCCACTCCTGACGTGCACTTCCCATCTGCTCTAAAACTCATCAGGCCGAGAGAGATCCTGTTTCATTCGCTATCCTGAAAGAAATCCAATCCAACAAGAAAAGAAGGCCAGTTTTCCTGTAATTCCGTGAGTTGAAGTAGCTAAGGATGGACTTAACTGTAAACCAGGACCAGTGTGAGGGAGGAGGTCTGACAGCATGGCCAGGAGCAGAGAAGGAGGAATGGGAAGATGAGCTGGTGTGTGTTGGGAACAGCCGAAGAGACACATCACTCTTTCTCAGCTGTTTTTTTCCCAGTTTCCCAGTGCTGCAGCTACTTGCTTTTGTCAAAGGCTGTCCAGCACTTAGTTATTTTTACCTTTCTATTCAAATACAGTCAAGGAAGAGGATAGAGTGGCTGTGATCCTGATGTAGTTGGTAAGTCAGCTTATTTACTGGATACAGGAATACCTACTTGCGCAGTCCTAGTTTAGAGCATAACTGGACTCTCCAGATAGTAGTACTTCCAGACAGCAATGTAGTTATAACTTCTTATAACAGATTATGCCAGCTAAGGTCGGATACCAAAGGATATCAGGTTCCCAAGAAGTTTATGCTTTCTTTTTATTTTATTTTTTCACCCTCTTTTTAATTTTTAAAATAATTTTTCCTAAATTTTTTTCTGTCTGAATTTCACTTTAGCTGCATCCGCTATTTGGGTCTTGTCCTTTGCTCCATTTATAACTCTCCTGAACTGCAGAGTAACAGGATGTAAATCATACTGCAGAGGCCTTTGGAAGGTAAAAATGCAGTTCCCTATTTAGAAAGCATCCACCTAGCCTAGAACACAGGATCTTGTGATAGCAACTAACTGAACAGCTCCTGCTTGTTACCTGCTAAATACCTGCAGAGGGATCTAGTCCCTGATAACACAGAAGTTTTCCTTATGCGATCAAGATTGCATTTTATTCTGAAATACTCAGTTGTGTCTCTGGGTACAGGAACTTACATATTTAGGAGTACGAAGTACAGCCTAGCATCTCCCATGTTTTTAACCCTCTCCCTTTAGGGTCTCAGTAAAGATGAGTGCCTTCTGCATTGTGCTTTATCATTAAGATGAGCATTTTAGGTATGGTGCATTTGTTTTGCTTGAGAAATGAGCAGAAGAAGCCACCGAGTAGCAGAAAACTGGAAGGTGCCTCAATGTAGTACCAAGAACAATCCAGAAGGCACTAGGAAAGCCCCTGGAGGCTCCACACAGAACCCTGGCATACTCCAGCTCAGTCATTTCCCTGCAAGATGTGGTAAAAAAAGAAATTTCTCCCTCTACACTGGAAAAAAAATAGTTACCTTTTATCTCAGTAGACACTTACTACATTAGGTCCCTCAACTTGAGCCATAAGGGCAAATTGCTGTTCTTTTATAATGATCCAATCTTCTTCAGTCAGACTCCCTGATCAGCTTTCATCAAATGATAACAGGCACCTGACAAACGCCTGTTACCAGGCAACCTCCAGGCTAATAAACCAGTTCTCCTCAGCTGAGGCGTCTTTATTATCCAGGGTGATTATTTTTCAATGACCTAACACATAAGTCAATGCCTTTCTGTTGTTAGCCCTGTATGAGACTGTGTATTAATTTTAGTCTGAAATGGAGAGCAGGAAGGACCGATTTTGCAGTCCAGGTAGAGACTGCTGTTTGCAACAAGATAGCATCCATCAGCTGCTCTACACAATAGCCAAGGTGATAGTAAGTGGAACTGATGTGATTAGTACAAGCTAGTTTTGATGTCAGATCTGCATTAACAGCAAGCATCGATTAAAGTTATATGCAGTTATAGAGCTGAGAATACGTTTATGGAGTTGACCTCCATGTTTGTCACCTTTGGTACCTGGAACCAATCTTTGCCTGTGGTGCTTTTCTCATAAGAGCAATGACCATTATCATATCATTTGGCAGGTTCCAGGGATAGCCAAATTTATTTATATTCGATTAGGGAGCAATTAGAATTAAAAATAATTGATGCAAAAGAAAAGCAACAGAAAACCTGATTAAAAATCACTAATGATCTGTGTGATTTATCTTTCTACAGGCTTTGCATTTTGCTTAGTTTGATGGCAGGCTAGAAACTACATGGCAAACTAGAAACTCATTTTTGGGCTCACTATCTGTCTGACACTTATAAATGCATGAACTCTGCACAGGTGTGTGCTGCCTCAGCCTCACCATTTCCATATCCATTCAGCCTCTCAGCTGAATGAAGTTAACAAGCACCACTTGCAAAGGATTTGTGTGTGATTTATGAAAAAATTGTTTTCTAGGGCCTGAGACCACAATCAAATTTCACAACCTGAACTGCCTTCTGATAAGCAGTACCTTTTGATTATTGCTCATGATGCAACCAGGGGGTGGGGGGTAGGGGAAGTAATCTAAAGCATTTTGTTTTTCAGGCACAAAATTAGACAAACTAATGTAATATAAGTAAAATGTTCAGAATAAATCAAGAAAGGAAAAAAAAAGAAAGTCTTAATTAAGGAGTTCTGATCTAAGCAAAGCCAAGGGAGGAAAGAGTTAAGTTTCATTTCTTTCTTTCAGCTCTGCTTCAGTAACAAAGACCACTTTATCCAGGGGATAAGCTTTGGTTGCTGATTTAAAAGATAGCCAACTAAGTCTGAAATTTGTGCCAGTAAACACTTTTTTTTTGCAAGAAAAGTTTTTCCCTGTATTATATATGCATGTTTGGAAGACTGTCAAAGCATTAGATGTCTGTGGGCAGATAATAAAGTGCCTGAATAGTCTACCAACTGTAGATCTCTGTCTTTTCTGTAACTTTTGCATTGTTCTGAGGGAAGGGCAGTAAAGTAAGCTTCGTTGTTCTCAGTGCCAGTTTCCACTTTCTCAGCAAGTGCTATTATTAAGAAATACTTGTGCCCTCTTTGCATCCAGCTAAACAGCAAACTTCAGACATGTCAGATGTTGTAGAAATGGAGAGATGGAGCAATAGGCAGAAAGGGAGAGACGGAGGGTTTGGATCACTATCCAAATAGTGATGGTATATAAGCAAGGACAAAAGGAAGCTGAAAAATGTAGTTAAAGTTTTATCAGCCTCACATGTTTGTCTTTAAAATGGCAGAGAGCTTCAGGCTTTTTCTTCTCTTTTCTTGATTATTCTTATGCACATACAAAGTCTTCTTGTAAAAATGACTAAGTGCTTGAGTACTCACAGCCTATGTTCCCACAGGTAGTTGATCACATGATGTGTTACATCTTCTGATTTGTGAATAAAGTGATTAAATTGTTCCACGGAGATAAGGCATTTTTTTCTTAGCAACAGTAAAAGAATAAACTGAAAAGTAAATTAGGAAAGCCACGTATAATATCAATTACTGTGTTCAAATTTCAGTTTATTATTTTCATAAAAACAGAACTTTGGTTTCTAGTGTTTGTGCATGTTTTAGGAAAAAGTCTTAAACGCTGGATATTATTATAGTCTTCTGCATTTTATGTTGGAGAATAAATAGTTCAAATAAAATATCCTAGCAAAGGTATTACTTCTCTACTATGCCCTGCATTTGTTTTTGTTTGCCATCTTACTGTTACAGCTAGAAACACAATGAAGAATTAATAAAACATGTAAGACATAAACAGTTTTTAATTTAGTGACTCAGTGTCATTAATTTTGACAACAGCATTGCACTGTTCTGACTTATTTCCACAACTGCTTATATGTTTCTAAAGCTATAAGTCAGACTTTTCTAAAGAACAGATTTAACATGTGGAAAAATTACCACAGGTAGCTGTAAACTTTCCTACAAGAATTTCTTATGATTGTATCACTTTATGTTGAGGAATAAAGGGTTGGACGACATGTTCATAATCCTATGTTACCTAGGCAATTAGATAGTATCTGACATTTTTTCTTGGTTTGTTTCTCTTTTTTAATTACCATTGTGATTGTAGGAATAAGCTGGTACATTTACTTACCTACCTATAGATTTTTTTATCTTCACCATACTATAGGGAAACTCTACAAGTTGCTTGCAAGAATATTCAGGCTTAAAATATATTTTTAAAGCATATATAGTTTATGTATGAAATAGCAAACCCAGAGCAAAATAAAAACACTCCCTCTAACTTCATTGTGTAATGCTAGAAAATAAAATTGTTGAGCGCATCAGTTGCCTGCCTCTCTCACCAGCCATCTGTCAGAGCGGAGATAACAAGCTTTAAATTCTGATTAAGTAGAGTATGGAAAGTGGCCATCTCTAGGTAGAATACTTGATTTTTTGATTTATTTTTTTTTAATCTATTTATTCATGTATTGCCCAACCCCACCCCCCCAAAAAAAAACAGATCTCAAGCCTTGTGGTGAAGCACATATCTGTGCGAATGATGACTGAGGCAGTTTGTTTAATTTAAAGTGGCACCCACAGTTATCTTGTGTCTATTTTAAAATTATGAAGGTCAGTTCACCAAGAGACAGATGTTTTTTTTTTTTCTAATCCTCGGTTAATGCGTTACAACTGGGAAGAAACTAGCGGTAAAATGGTAAACCACACCCCTACCAAAAGGGGGAAAGTTAAAACATCAGGAGTGCAGCACCAGGAGGAGAAGAACAGCTGCTACCTGAAAGTGTTTTGTCTGCCTATCTGTTGCCTGGGAATTTTTGCATTTCTACTTCCTTGCTTCACCATATGTAGGGTAACACTGAAGGAAAACCAAGGGAGACTGTAAATCTTTTCATTCAAAGCCACAGCAGACAAAGAGAATATTTTTCTTTTGATGAGATAAAGGAAATGCAGCAGAGACAGGTGGACATCATAGAGAAAATTACTTCCTTTTAGCATGAAAATGTTGTAGGTATAGGAAACATCCACATGGCACTTTATAAGTGCCTTTACAAGTAGCTTTGCAGTCCTCTAAAGTGCTTGATTATGTCTGTTTGAAGATAGCATCCTTGGATGCTTTCCTACCCTTTATCTGTTGTGCCGTCAATCCTTGATTTCTATCCAGTTTTGGTTTTAAAATAACAAAATATAAAAATATTATACATGACAATAGAAAGTGCAGCTTATTCTCCTGATTATAAAAGAACTTGTAATAGAAAAGGAAAATAAAAAAGAAGACAACAATTTGTTTCAAAGCAGAAAATTCTACTGCACATATATATATACACACAAGTGTTGTCTATATTTGAACAGCATATTCATGAGGTATCCTAAATATGCGTTCTCTTGAAGTCAGAAATCCCTCAGATCCAGACCAAAAGGTCCCAGCTGAAAAACTTCAAAGGTGCAAATTGCTAACTAACTAACATTCAGGGAATGTGAATTTGAGCTGTTTTATTCTTGTCACATGCACAGGGAATCATTGATTCTATAGTTTTCATTAAGCATTTTTTTTTCTCCCTGAAATGCAGGTGATTTCTGTCACTGTAGTGTACAGATGTGGTCAGTTTTTAGGAACATAAAGTTCTTTCGGATTCTTTCCAAGAGTACCAACATATATGAAATTAATACTAATTTTTGTTCAGGAGCAAAAAAATAACTTTTGCTTCATACAAGATTTAAAAAATGTGGAAATGAGAACACACAAATTGCTCAAAGAGAGAAGGCTGTAAATCATGCCCTTAACTTCCTGTCAACTTGGAAATTTGTACTTGTTCTTGATTTGTGAATATTGAACTGACTGAACTACTTTATGGTATGAGAAACAGTTTGGTTTCTGATTATAGAAATTCTGTCCAAAACTGGAGAAGATCCTAAATTAGAGACATATATTAGATCCATGGAATAGCATCCACTATGCAATCCCACTGGCCTCTTGCAGGACTTCTGGAAGTATTTGTTTTGAAATAATTTCTTGGACATATGGATTAGAATTAAGAGTACCTCCATAAACAGACGATTTCTAATATTTCTAGAAGTGTCACCAAAACACTACAGAAAGTGCAACATTTCGGTAACTGAGTTTAGGAATTCCATCCACAGTGACTGGACCTTTCAATCAGTCAGTGGAACTTCATATTATTGCTAGATTGTTTCTTCTGGAGATGTTCTTGATTACAAACCTCTAAAGACATCTAAATTTAGTCTGGCAAATTCCATCCTAAGAGAATCAGTGTTAGTACATAAAATCTCAGATTTGTTACAGAGTGAAGAGGTGGGAACCTCAGGTCTTTGGGCAGAAATTCTAATTTTGGTTTAAACTTGCTGCTTTTGCTTTTGTTTCATGCTAGAGATTTAAGCATAGATGTATGTAATTTGGATTGAAAGGCCTTGACACCTGCTTGTGATTATATGCCACTTAATGCCAGTTCCCTATTGAAGCATAGTGAAAAACAGATAAAAGTTAACATGTATGAATTTCAAGTTTGCACATTATCATTTAGTTCCTGAAGGGTCAAAAAAGATTGAACCTGAGTTTAACATTCTGTCTAAAGTCTATTCCTACCATGTCATGTATTTGGACATTTTGCTCAATACTTCCTAGAAAGGATGCTATTCACAACTGAATCCCAGTATCAGTTTTTGGAGTCTGAACGGAGGTTATCACAAGGACTTAGCTTGCTCTATTTGTTGCTTTTGCAATTTAAAAATATCCACGCACAAAGTGGAATGGTTACTGTTGTGTAGTAATATAACTCTTGAAGTGATCATCTCTAATGTTTTTAATTACCTCACCATCACTTTCACTGAACAATATATCTTTCTCTTTATTGATGTTTCCTTTTTTCCTAAGCATGAATAATAAATGTTGCTATGCCAAAGATTTTGCTCTTTTCATCTTCCTCTCTCTCTGCTAATCCTCTACTTTTTAATTTTTTATTTTTTTTTTAAGTAGTTGAACTATTTGAATTCTGCAGCTTTACATTAACCCTAACCCTAACCCTCATTTGGTCTATAATCTTGTCTTCATTATTTAGCCGTACAATTTATGGGATAGATCAGAATATACCAAAAGCTCTAAGCAGTGACATTTTAATGGTAGGACTTTGGTGTAAGAGATGGCATAGTTGTTGTTAATTCTATTAAAAAAAAAAAATGTTTTATGTTCTTTCTGTTCTTAAGGATACTACAGTAGAAACAACAAAATTTTCCACTCTTCTTAATGGACTATTTCTCTGCACTAGTTTAAAGAAACGTGCAGCTCTGTGGACATATGTAATGTCAGACGTATTGTCTCAGACAATACTGTACTTAGTTTTAGCCCCACTCTTCTCCCTTCCTCATGCAGTATTACACCTTAATTCAGTAAATAGCTGAGTCTGCTAGCTTTCTGTGGCTGTCTTGTTCTTCAAACACAAAAATCCATGTGTGCATATTGCCTAGGATAAGAAAACTGTCCTCTCACTGGTAATCCAAGCAAGTGCAGTATGCTTTCAGGTACCTTACAGTTTCAGGAGAAATTTGGTCTGTTTTTAAAGTGCTGATACCTCACTTAATTTTTCATGCATGTGCACAAAAATAATTTTGTACCAGTTTTTTAGGTAGGGTAATGGTTACAGTTTTAATTATCTGCACGCCAGTGTACTTTACCTTTGACCCAGAATGTCTTTAGTGTCATTTTAAACAAGCATCCTTTAGGTTAAGGTTTTACTTCTGACAAGAGTTGCAGATCCCTGTTCTTGTTTTTAAGCATGAGGGCGTTTATCGGTAGCATCACCAATCTGGAGATAGGAATATTATGTGCTTTTATTCCTTCATGCACTGTGGAGGAAAGAAAAAGTAAAAAGTTCCTGGCAGCTGTAGTTCCAGGAAACAGAAGTCTGTGTGAAGTTACATATTTATAATGGTGTATCAGCTGGCCAGAGGGCTGTTAGTCATGTTTGTTCCTATAGTCTGATCCTGCTCTCATGAAAATGTGCAGAAAGGCTTGTATCGATTTGAGAAGGGGTTAGCTTGCTGCTGTAATGACACTGCTGACTAAACAGCTGCAGTTAAATTATCAGGAGTAATTGTAAAGAATGAAGGAGGGAAAAAACCCTGGAAAAACGTGATCCAGTGTGGCAATGAGATGTCTCCTGCGAAGTGCGTACACCATTTGTAAAAGTAATTCTCAGTGTCAGAGCTCTCAGAGGTACATTGATTTCCCCATGAATTCCAATATTTTCTAATCACACAGAAATTATTCAGCTTTTCACTGCAACTAACATAAATATGTGGGAATAAGATTAAAGTGTTATATACACGGATAAAATTCAGTCAGATTTTTAAATTGCCCTTGGGCCAGTAAACTAATAAGATATAGTGACCCACTTAAGCAGCTTGTAGGAGAAAAAATCCTGCATAAAGTCAGCAAAACCCCCTTTCTTTGCTGAGATGGTAGTTGTAGTTTGCTAAGCCTGCTTTTTTTCAGCAGCACTGACTTCTTTAAATGCAGGGTTTGGCAGTCTATTGCACAGAAGCTATGGAGTTAGGCCACCTAATTTACCAGCTGTGAATATGTTTAATTGAAAGATTTAACTAAATTTGGACAATTTACATTCAAGTGCTGAACAAAAAAATAGGGTTTTTTTTTTTTTTTTTTTTTTTTGTTTTGTTTTGTTTTGTTTTGTTTTTTTGTGATTGCTCATTTATTATTAGCTTTCTGTATTTAGGATGAATGAGATCAATGGTTAGTGTAAATCTCAAACACAAATACATTTTCATGCAAAATTCAATGTTTGTGAATACTTACTACTTTGTGGCTCCAGAGAAATTACAACCCTGGAACTGTTATATCTGTCATTAATACATACTGCAAAAATCCATGATGAGCTAGCCTAATGGCCAGACACTGAGTATAGCTGTGAAAATAGTAAGTGACACAGTGTGATAGCTGCAGACAAAATGCAAAACAACAAAAACAGAAAAGAGTTTCATGGGTAAAGAAATAAAACATCACTCTCAGATGCTCTCAGATGAAATAAACACTACTTATCCCCTCCTGTAACTGAAGCTTAAGGATGACTGGGATTAAATGCCAAGGCAACTTTTTCTGTATACCAATACAGCTAAATGTTGTAGTACAGAACTACATATAGATACATGTTAAAACTGTTTAACAGTAGGCAGCTAACATGATTGCTAAAGGGCCTGAACCTTGCATATATTTAATGGAAATAGTCAGAAACCATGAGAGCACATGCTAGTTTGTCGGGAGTCACAGTGTGATATGAATAGGACCTCAATTTTTACACCGGACAGACAAGTGATGAGAGGCACACACTGAGTTGTATCCATAGATCATATTGGATTTTACCTCAGTAAATTTAAGAGGATGACTGTTATCTATCATCTTGTCTTTTGAGGAGCATTTGTGCAAGGAGGAAGGGAGATCATAAAGAATTGAAGTCCCTGAAGCAAGCACTGTGGTATCTCAGCTTGCCAGTGAGAAAGAATCATAGAATCATCATAGAATCACAGAAGGGTTAGGGTTGGAAAGGGCCTTAGAGATCATCTGGTTCCAACCCCCCTGCCATGGGCAGGGACACCTTCCACTAGACCAGGTTGCTCAAAGCCTTATCCAACCTGGCCTTAAACACTGCCGGGGATGGGGCAATCACAACTTCTCTGGGCAACCTGTTTCAGTGTGTCACTTCCCTTATAGGGAATAATTTCTTCTTATTGTCTAATCTAAATATTCCCTCTGTCAGCTTAAAGCCATTCATTTGTATTCATACAGTAAAAGTAACATGGAAAAAAATGTCCATAAAGACCTTCCAAATGCAGTAGTGCTTTCCAGATGGTAAATTACAAACTGAAATAACCCAAGAACTACACAAGGGCTTTAAAGAAGCATGAAATACACACAACTTCATTAGGGTTCATCCGTGTAATAATACACAAGATAAGCTCCTGATGTTTATAGAATACACCCTCTCAAAAATTATCTCTTGTACTGCAGTATACAGTTTGGTGGCATCATTTTTAAACAATGTCTTAGGGGTTATATCTTTTACTTGGCGCGTAGAGAATGGAGCATGAAAATTCCATTAACAATAATCAGAGCTGTGTGCCTAATTCCTCATTAAGGGCTCTGGTTAGTGTATATTCTTTAATGTTAGGGTACGGGTTAGTGTAACCTCCCCTTTAAGTAAAAAATGCTCTCCAAACCAATAAAACCTTTACAACCATTAAGTCCTATACTTTTAAAAAATAATTCACCTATATATAATGTAATTTGAAAACTTTTCCTTAATAGGCATTAAATCACAGGTTTAGGTACTGCAAAAGGGTGATGTAAGAACTGATTTTGAAGTTGGCCACGTTAAAAAGCTTTGGTTAATTTTCTTGTATCTTAAGCACAAATTAATCTGTAATAACCTTTTAATTTAAATTTTTTGTAGACATAGAATCATAGAATCATAGAACAGTTAGGGTTGGAAAGGTCCTTAAGATCATCTAGTTCCAACCCCCCTGACATGGGCAGGGACACCTCACACTAAACCATACTGCACAAGGCTCTGTCCAACCCCTCCTTGAACGTCACCAGGGATGAAGCATTCACAGCTTCCGTGGGCAGCCTATTCCAGTGCCTCACCACTTGCACAGTAAAGAAGAATTTCTTCCATATATCCAATCTAAACTTCCCCTGTTTAAGTTTGAACCTGTTACCCCTTGTCCTATCACTAGAGTCCCTCATGAAGAGTCTCTCCCCAGCATCCCTATAGGCCCCCTTCAGATACTGGAAGGCTGCTATGAGGTCTCCATGCAGCCTTCTCTTCTCCAGGCTGAACAGCCCCAACTTTCTCAGCCTATCTTCATACGGGAGGTGCTCCAGTCCCCTGATCATCCTCGTGGCCCTCTTCTGCACCTGTTCCAACAGTTCCATGTCGTTTTTATGTTGAGGACACCAGAACTGCACACAATATGCCAAGTGAGGTCTCATGAGAGCAGAGTAGAGGGGCAGGATCACCCTCCTCGACCTGCTGGTCACACTCCTTTTGATGCAGCCCAAAGGATATGGTTGGCTTTCTGTGCTGCAAGCGCACACTGCCGGCTCATGTTCATTTTCTCATCGACCAACACCTGCAAGTCCTTCTCTGCAGGGCTGCTCTGAATCTCCTCCCCGCCCAGCCTTTAGCTGTGCCTAGCATTGCTCCGACCCAGGTGTAGGACCTTGCATTTGGCATGGTTAAACTTCATCAGATTGGTGTCAGCCCACCTCACAAGCGTGTCAAGGTCCCTCTGGATGGCATTCCTTCCCTCCAATGTATCAACCGAACCACACAGCTTGGTGTAATTGGCAAATTTGCTGAGGGCGCGCTCAATCCCACTGTCCATGTCACCCACAAAGATGTTGAACAAGACCGGTCCCAACACTAATCCCTGAGGGACACCACTCGTTACTGGTCTCCAGCTGGACATTGAGCCACTGAGCACAACTCTTTGCGTGCGGCCATCCAGCCAGTTCTTTACCCACTGAGTGGTCCACCTATCAAATTGATGTCTCTTCGATTTAGAGAGAAGGATGTCATGTGAGACAGTGTCAAAGGCTTTACTACACAAGTCCAGGTAGGTGACATCAACTGCTCTAACCCTGTCCATCAGTTCCGTAGCCCCCTTCATAGAAGGCCACCAGATTGGTCAGGAAGGATTTCCCCTTAGTGAAGCCATGCTGGCACATCATTTAGTTGTTTGAAATTCTGTGTTTAATATGACAGAAAGCCTAAAATATTTGAAGTGCAGTTGTAAACCTCTGTGTATAGATAAATGTAGATATAGATACATGTATCTATATCCCCTTACGTTCCTCTGAAAACTATTGAAAAATATTAATCCCTTCTGGAAGAGGAAGGAGCACTTACATATCTAATACAGTCTTCCTTAGCCACTTGTTATTTATGGGACCACTTTAAGCAAGTGTTTTCAGACATGCTACCTACAGCTAGTCATATTTTCTGTTTGCAGGCAACTTGACAGCAACCTTGCTTAGAAAAGTGACTGCAGTCTCCATTGTATGTGTTGCTTTTGCAGCACAGGAAAGTAATAATTGTTTTGTCAGAGACCTTCAGACGTGGACCTCGGGCTTCTAGTTCTCATCAGGCAATTTATATGTTTAATATGCCTGAAAACTTTACATTGCTTGTTAAATTCATTCCATAGAATGTTAAGAGCTTTTGAAATAGGAACTCCTATTTCTAACTACTGCCCTACCTTTTTATAGCTGACAATTTTATTTTAATATGGACTTATGAAATAGTGATGATAATGAAAGGACAAGCATCCAACTGAAAGTTAACCAGTCAATAAAAATATAAGCTGTAGTACTGAACTTTCCTAAGAGGTACATAACGCTGCATCATAATAATGCCTTGTTTTTATAACATCCACCAGTGTCTTTTCAGATAAAAGGCTGAGAAAATTAATGTGTCAAAAGACTATGTTTTGCAGCCCATAAAGCAACAAAGCATTTCTTCTGAGGGTCAACCTTATCCTATATTGTAGATGAAATTGCGCTGACCTTTAATCTATATTGACAAAGATTTCATTCAATAGAACTGATTTCTGACTTTTATATTTGAAAAACTTGTATACTTTAACAACATGGCAATCAGACCTTTTCAGCCCAGACAAAATACACAGGCAGCTGGGGGAAGATGTTAGATGCTCTCTTTGAAGATCAACAGAGAAAGGTACTTTAGAATATTGACAGACTTTTAAGCTTTTCATACCACTGTATTTTGTATTTTTCATATTTTTCCAAATAAGGCGTAAATGTACTGGGTTTATAAAGATTTATATACAACTTGAAAATATGAAGTTGATCTGTTTTTTTAAGATCTTTATGATAATGGCTAAACATTAATGTTTCTTATTCCTTGGATTTCTTTCTCAGATATTCAGCTACTCCAGCTGTATCAGAAGCAAAATTAAATTGCGAACCAGAGAACAGAGACTGTCATCCATCAGTTTGGCACTAGATAGCAAGCAGAATTGAAGCATAATCTGCTTTACGTGCTGCTAGCTTGTCTGTTGTCAATCCAGTGTCTAAATGCCATATATTAATGAGTCAGATGAAGCCCTTTCTTTTGTGATACCTGGGAACCTAAATTTTCACTTTCTATGTGCTTTTAAAATGTATTTTAATAATATGTGGATTGTTCAGTTTCATGGAAAACTTTGTTTAGAACATGTCATCATATGGACTAGATTAGTTTGCCTTCATCACTGATTCACCCTGTTGCCATAGATATAGAGCTGAGCTACTAAATAGTACAGTTTCTTTTTTTAAAAAAATAGAAGAATTCTGGAATATGTTTACTACTGTAATTTAATGCCTATAGAATGGATCTTTCATAGAAGTATTAGATATTAAGCATGGTTAGTTTCACCTCATCAAAACTTGCTGATTGACAAAGAACACTCTAGGATGCACCTGAACTTGATATATGAAATGAGAAGTTGTGTTAAAAACATTATTAAGTTAGGTCTCTCTTAAAGTCAGACCCTCAGCATACGAATATTATGCAAATCAGGTCAATTCTTTCCAAGCAGTGAAATCTAATGTCAGAAAATACATATTTTAGCATAAATTATTTAGTGAAAAGTTCAGTTCCTTTATAGTAGTGTGCCTGAAGCATTGGAATATGGGCATTTCTTCTGGCCATCATTAACACATGCCATAGGAGATTTCACTTCCTTCCAGACTTTAGTTTGAAGACTTTTGCCATTTGACATATTTTTTTGGAAACAGCTTTTCTTCTGTTATATTCTCCTTCTCTATCACCATTCGTCTATAGTCATCTTGCAACCTATATCACCAAGTGTATTGGCAATTGCATTTTAAATTGTTCAGACATTTGAAGGTCTGTTGCAAGCGCACTCTCTTTCTGGGAGAAGAGGAGGAGAAAAGAGAAGGAGTAGTATAGCAGAAAGAATAACATGATGGTTGCAGGGATGTTTTTTTATGTTTCTAAAATTCTAAAATTCTTTTATCTTTCTAATATTTCCAGCAGGAAACAGTCTTAACTATACACTAAGTTCTCAGTTTCAAAAAAAAAAAAAAAAGAAAAAAAATTTAAAATAATTACATTTTTATTTCATCTAAATAAGTAACTCTTGAATTTCTAAAGTGCACCGATACTTGTATCTGGGAATTTATTTTTAGTTACATCTGAAGAATTCAGCTGAAAATTTCAGCCTACCAGCAAACTTTAAAAAAATTTTTGGGAAAAATGCCCTTGAATTCCTGGGAATTTTGTCCCTGAGGAAAAAAATCCACCCAAAACAACAAAGAAATCAACATTATATATTAATAATATTAAGTCTGAAAGAGACCCTGGAAAACCATCTAGTCTACTTCAAGCTAGATTCTGCTATGACTCTCATGTTTGACAATATTTCCTGAACCTATCCTTTATGATGCTACCATCACTACCACAACCCCATTTGAGCTTTTATGGGCAATATATTCCAGTGCTTCACTGCCCTTTTCATGAGCAAGTTTTTACTAGTTTTTAGTTGGATTCCTTAGTGCTGTTTGATTTCTGATTATAATATCAGTGACATGGGAAAAATATTTCCCCCTTTTTTGGCAAGAATTTTTTATGTCCTTGCACCTGGTGTCATCTGTGGTCTTGATAAGCATTTTTAATTTTCCATCATCAATGCCATTAATGAAAATATTTTAAAAAGCAGGCCTAAGTTGAAGTATGTCAACAACCCTTTGATACTTCCTTCCATGTTGATAATAGACTACTGATACTTAGTGGATAAGGTTATCTCACCAGTTTTATACCCACCCATACAGCTAACATTTTTTCTGTCTCCCATTAATCTCTTATTCATTCATCTACTAGACATGTTTGGTTTTTTTATGTGCATCAGGTATTTCAGTTATGTCAGTATTATCATGCTTACAATTTTTTAAGATTCTGTGATTTTTTTTTTTTTAATTCATTTACATGCCAGCATCTAAGACATTGTAAAAATCACTGTTGTCTTCTTGACAAAGTCTCTTATTCTGTCCTCCTCTTTCTCCTTTCTACGTCCTTTTCCAAGTTCATATATCTTATACCTAAGAGAGAAAGCGAAGAAAATAGCATATAGTTGTGCCTGGTGAGTTGTAGGTACATACTCAGTACATTCAGTGTATGCGGTCAATATGGATCTGTAGAATCACTGTGTCAGAAAAGCTGCTTGGAAGGGACTTCTACAGATTGTCTAACACACCCATCTGCTCAGTGCAGGAGCATCCCTGCACTAGAGCAGATCAGTTATAGTTTTGTCTACTTGAGTCTTGGAAACCACCAAAGACGGAGTTTCCACACCCTCTCTGGTCTGTCTGTTCCACAGATTTTAATGCGTGTTTGTTTGTTTGCTTGCTTGCTTGCTTGTTCATTTGTTTTCTCCTAACGTCACTAAGACTCTCAAGTTTCACTTCTGGGGCACTGTCACTGGCATCAAAATGAGTTTGGCTCTAGCATCCTCCTTACTGTGTTTTAGATAGTCACAGGCAACTGTCTCTGAAAACACTGGCATTTCTACTAGCAGGAAGAACACACTAAAATAAAATCAATCACAGTTCCATATGTTAAAATGGAATTGTATTATAAAATCCCCTAAATCCACAGTTTAGGGTTTAGATGTCCTTCCCATTTTATAAAGACAAAGCATTTACCAAACTGGACAATATTTCTGGTTATTCCTTGACAAAGGGACAATTAAAAGCTAAAATTGTAATGTAAATGTAATTGGATGTGAAGAAGCTCCACCCTAGACTGGAAAATTATGCTAATTTTGTGACTTTTTATTTAAAAGCTACAAGGGTTAGAAGTTTTTATTTTGAACTGAATTCTTTTCTGGTGACCAGACTATTGTTTTTTAAGGTGGGAATAAGTTAAATTCAATTTTATAAATGTATGTGAGACTCTGCCAATATGACTTTCTGAAATTGTTACAAAAACATCATAAAATAATTTATGATAAACATTGCGGGGGATTTTACTGGGCTAAAATAGTACAGTTTAAAACTGGCTATCTGCAAGGTAGTGATAAAACTGAGCTAAAAATTAAATTCTAAAAATACAGCTTGAAGAATATTAATATTTATATTGAACTTAGTGGCAGAAAAAATGCCCTGAGCAAATTTCCTGCTTAAACATTTATGTCATAATATACCTTCAAGGCAGGGTCTCAGACAGTACTTTGAGTCCACACTTAATGATATTAAATGTAACAGGATAAGTTATGTACAGATCTGTAAAAAATAAAAATGCTGAGTGTATTTTAACTGTCTGATGTAAATCAGAAGAGATTCCACACACCGTAGCAGACATACATCAGTATAAAAAGAATGAAAACAAAAGTTGTTTTTAATTTTTTTTAATTTAGATTGCAAATATTTTTTCTAGACCTTGCAGAAATTTCGGTCTGACTTCTTGAAATATAATATAAAAGAAAAAAGAAAATAATATTCCCAATTGCCACTTAGTTCAGTGTTTCTCTGAATGCTTTGTGTACTGCCTGCATACAAAAGGACCACAGCACTTAATTTATAGATAAGCTGATGGTAAAGCAAAAGTTATTCAGGAATACCCAGCAAAGCTAGGCAACATGAAGTGTAAAATATTTAAATTGTATTTCAGGGCAGAAGCTGTTGGTGGCTATTTTAACTTTGGAAAGCTACTATAAGGTCTTTAACCACAGTAAAAAGAATGGAAAGTGGAAAAATACTGTGACGAAAATGGAAAATTACAGAGGATGAGCGGAAATTTTGGTCATGGTAGATGGAGCTGCATGAATGAAGCCTGAGGTCTAATGTATGATGATAGAAGTTAGGTGAAGTAAAATTAGTAATAAATCACACCTTCTTAAAGTGAAGGTAATTAATCATTGTAATGGTTTATTGAATGAGGTAGTGAATTCATCACTTGGTGTCTTTACCTGTAGTAAAATTTATTTCTAAAACTATGCCCCATGATGTTGGACTTGATAGTATTTACTTAGGTAGTAGAGAAGAGTACTTCCCTCCTGTGCAAAATTTATGAACTAGAGATGTGTAAGAAGTAAGTCTAAATGACTTTTTCTTACTCCATTTAAATTCTGTTATTCTGAGTGGTTTTGTCAAAGCAGGTTAAGATAAAACTAAAAAACTGTTGGTTGTTTTTAATTGTTCATTTGAGTCCTTTGAGATACACTTACTTAGGCATACTCAAATTTTTTATTGTCTTATATATTGTACATATGTAGAGTGTTTTTCCATGATAAGAATATTAATTGCTTACATTGTTATGAATGTTTCTTTAAACAATCATCTGACTGCTTTATTAAAGTTTCTATGTCCGTATGTATTTGAGCATGCACACATACACTTTCGTTTATAGCAGCTAAGGGAATAAAAATAATAAAGGGTTATGATTCCTTATGTCTTTGTTGTGTGTCAGATCAATGGATATTTCTGTCTTCCTGAAATAATTGAAAGTTGTGCTTGCCTTGGTGTATGACTCAATTCTTTCAGATTTTGTAAATTAGATAAAGGTTTTTATGATTGCATTGGATCACGTATGACACTACTTACAGTCTGTCGAAGAAGTCTGGCAGCTTTCTGTATTACTTGGAATTAAAATTTAAGGTACTGATATTTTAACATGTTTCAACTAATTTTTTTCAGTTTAGAGCTGTAACAAATTCTGTTACTTCTGTGCAGTGGAAGTCCACGTACACATTCACAGAGAGGTTGTTCATTTGCCTTGTCACTCAGATGCGGAATTTTGCTTTTTAACTTCGTGATGTGTGCAGGGGATTCCTCGCTTCCCCAAGCTTGTGGCCTAAACAAGTTAAGCCAAGCACACAAAGTGCCATGACAGATCCTGTCAGCCGCTTAGTCGAAGAGGAGTTCAGTGCTTGTGGGATCCCTAAAATATTTTATGGTGGGAGTTGGTTTCCCATCTAAAAATTCTTGTTACAGAGGCCCTTTGCTATTCTTTCCTCCCTCTGTTTTTCTTCTGGTCTTCTGTTCGTTTTCTTGTCCACTGCTACAGCCTTTTTTGTTTGGGTTTCTCATCTGCAGCGTACAGTATACGTTGTCTTCTAGCAACAGAATCTAAGAAAAAGCTGTAAAGCCCTAAAAGATAGCACTTGAAAAAAAACTTGAGAGTTTCTCGACCTC
Organism: Amazona ochrocephala; assembly: GCA_039720435.1. Lineage (NCBI taxonomy): Eukaryota > Metazoa > Chordata > Aves > Psittaciformes > Psittacidae > Amazona > Amazona ochrocephala. The sequence continues at coordinate 45,339,720 of CM077878.1, forward strand.
AGTGGCCAAAATAGTGCTGAGAGTCTGTCACATGTCTTCCTGGATTTGTGATGAAGTGAACAATTCTAATTTTCCTTTGGCACCTCTGAGTCTAAAAGCCCTGGTCACAGTATGTCAGCAAATGGCACTGATGATACTGCGTAGCTGAAAGAACTTTTGTGTCTGAGTGTTTTACAATCAATGGGGAGTAAAGGGACTCAGCCAGTGCAGGCTACTTCACTATCCAAATTCATTTTGTTCTGCAGCATGGTACAGCTGTAGATGGACCATACGAATGGACAATATTTATCCCTTGTGGAAAGGTTCCTATTAGGCTTAGCAAGAATCATACGTCTACCTGACTAAATAAGCTATATTCTTTTCCTTATCTTTCCACAAGTCACTTTCCCACCAATCTTAAGTTAATGGTATCCTTCACTAAAACAATATAGATTTTCTTCTCTCTGATTAACTTCCATGTATCTGCCTGTATCATGAGTCTGTAGTTACAGTTTCTATCCTCAAGTCTCAAAAAATACTGGTTAATATACTACCCCAATGCCATCTCTGTTCTCCAGCAGAATCTGCCCCCCAGAGCTCCCAGCATCTCCCTCCTTGTGTTGCTGGCACTTGGACCTTGTTACTCTTCTCAATCAAGGTATCGAGGTATTCTTGCTTGTTGCAGTTACTGCTGCCAAAAGGATGACAGAAATACCAGTCCTATGACAGAACCTTGCTGAAAACAGTTATCTTAAGATAGGAAATTATTAAAAAATCATCTGGAATTTTTCAAGAGGGGTATTTTTGAGTTCCACATTAAGTGAGATATTAATATACCTATTTGTTGAGCTAAGACTGTTGTTATACCCTCAAAATCAAGTGATTCTTGGATCTATATAGCGTTCCTACCCCAAGTATGGACTGAAGTCTGTGGGGAAACTTACATAATAATAAAATGACGCTTAGGTATCTTTGTATTTCAAGCTATGCCTATGGCTTTTATGAGAAATGTTTTGAAGACTGATTTTTCTAGCAGATACTTGGGTCTCTGTCTATAACTTAACCTTGCATTATGCCTCTCTGTGGTATGCGGAGCTAATGCAGCTCTTGCTGAATTGATCCTGTAGTTGTGACTTACATGAAGAATCAAAAATCCCATGATTACTAAATGTATGGAGAGTACTGCTGGGAGTTTTGGAGAGTCTGAGTGGAGCTGTGGGATGGGAATGGCCAAAAGGTAAAAAGGGCATTGTATTCACCTGCTATGCCAAAAATCATGTTGTTCACATGTTGATTTATTTCTCATAGTCTTCCTCCCATTCTTCAGAGTTCTTCTCAGAATTTCTGTCTTACATTTTGCCTTAGAGAGGAAACTGAATTGGTGGTGGCCATGCTTTGCCTTATGTGGCTGTATGCCTGCAGAGAGGGCCATAAGGGTTGGGACAAATCTGCCTGTCAACCACATATCCCAAAGGACTCTAGTAACTGGTCAGTAATCTTCCCTCAAATAACATCAGCTTGCAGTTTATATTTTGCAGTATGTTCATAAATGCTGAGATGATAATTCATAGTATGCTCTGAATTTTGGAAAAAAGATTGCAATGATTCTGTATGAACAATACGCACCTGAATTCCTTAGATAGCTTTGAAAAACAATGTGCTTGAATCCCGTTGTATTGTTAAAATTTGAAATGTTAAAGCCAGATTCTTCAATGCTGTCTAATATTTCTTCAGCAAGCAATGATCTGGTTCTTGCAGCCTTGCAGGATCTGGACTTCAGTGCTAAAACATCTGTATCGAGCAATGATACTGTTAACTTAAGAGTTATTAGAAAATATTGCTGAGGATATTAATATCTAATTATACTAAACTGATTTGTAATTAACTCCACAGGAACACAAGAATAATGCTTGCAGAATTAATTAGGACAACATTAAATAGAAGACATTTTTCTTTTCTATTTGTTTGGTTAAAGAGATCAATATCGTTATTTTTGGAGGTTTTCAATGTTTTTGTGTCTTTAAGCTTCACAGACATGCAGGTTCCTGAGGAAGAAACTATTTCTTTTCTTCTTTTAATTTACCTATTTTATTTATGCTCCAATTTGGAACCAAACAAGTATAAGTATTGCAAGACAGGATTTTTTCTTCACCTTAATTAAAGATTCTCCTAGTCTCTCAATAAATGTCCCTTAATTTGTCCTATGTAGGATAATGACCGTTTAGGACCTGAAGGGTTTTTTTAGCTGCTCTTTTGGGCTGCTTAGCTTGATATAAATGCAGTTAGGCATGACCTGGTTTACCTCTTGTGGAAATAGATAATAGTGGCAAGATGTCAGTCCTTTATTTAGCTGGTTTTATGCCAAGTTTTAATTTTTTTTCTCTTCACTGCTGACCTTCAGGATATGCTGCAGAGCCCTACCTATTTGCCAGGTTTTCCACAAGGGTGGAAGATAAAACATCTAAAAAAGGAGTGGGAAAGATCTCCTTTTCTGTTTATTAAGGAAGGACTTTATTGGTGGCGTCTCAGCTTCTCAGCTGCAGCTGGAGGGATCATGGCACACAGAAAGGATAGATAATTAAGAGGTACTTCAGGACACCTCTGTGGTTTTTTAATCCCTTATTAGCTTGTATAATTTTTCTCAGGCCCCATGAGTTTCAAGGGATGTGCACAGTGCGTGCAGATATCCTGATCATCTTCCAGGGCCTCAAATAAATGCCCACTTTAGGGTTGCTTAGTTCCAGCTGTGCATAGAAAGAACTGTAGAATGTCCCAAGGTCTTTGCCATATGATTAATTTACATACACTTCATTTTGTAAAATGTGTTTTAGCACCTGTTCATTAACTTCATTCCAGTGCAGTGTTTCCTATAAAAATTATTTATCTGTATTGCTGTAGTGCACAGAGGCCTAATCTTCAGGGGGCCTCACTGGAATAAGTTGCTCTACATGTAGAGTTAGGTTTAATCCTCACATGAAAGATTTCCCTCTCAAATAAACAACATTTGTATTTAAATGTGAACAACATTTCTAATATCTAAGCATGAATCCTCTATATTCCTTTGCTATTTGGCAGTAGACTTCTGTGTTTGGGAGGTACACAGATCAGATGTTTTCCTGGTCTCGGTTTCCATTGATAGGAAAGAGAGCAGTTGTTTACAGGCTCCACAGCTGTGCACTAAGATACACCTGCCTCAAACTCATTTTAGCAGCTTAGAAACACTTTGTGCTTTTTTGTCTGAAAGCCCCTATGATTTAAAACCTACTATCTCCATAGTCCCAAGCAGTTTGGCTTGCTTGTCTAGAAAAGGTAACCATTAAATCTAGTTTTAATGCAAATTGATCAGCAAGAAGAAGGAAGCTCAGAAAAGTGGAGTAGACCAGATAAAGCATGAACGTTGTGTCATGTCTTTTCATGAGCTTTTGAAGATGTCTTTGTTCATGCTGTCTTCAGCTCTTCTTATGGAGGACTTCATCCTTGGTGATTATACATGACTGTTTTGAATGTACAGCCGTATTTCCAGTCTGCTAAAGGGTATTTTCATTCCCAAACTGGTCATGCCCTCTTAGAATATTTCACAACCACCTTGAACTGAATGGTGATAACAGGTAGCAAAATTATTTACATTTGTCATCTTTTAGTACAACTTGCATCACAGAGCTCAAAGTATATGTCAAAAGAACGGTGGTAATATTTGCCTCCCATAGATGTCATAAGGATTACTTGATGTTTTGAGATAGGTTGAGTATGAACGATCCATAGCAGCCTGCAGCAGAGATTTTTCAGGATATGGCTTTGTTACATTTACAGACTATAGTGCTGACTACGCAAGCTACTGCTACAGCTTGAACCGGCTAATGTTATACATTTGTAATGCCCCCAAAGCTAAAGTTACAACATTTAGAAAGAATAATTGTTTTCCATAAAGAAATGTTAATTTATTCTGATACTAGTAGCATTACTGCTTATGTGACATTGCTTTGTATGTGGTATTAATGGGGTTAGGAGTGAGACAGACTGAAGTGTGTACACATACGAATGTGTGTGTGCATTGGTGTGTGAAAATACATATATAGAGAACCCTCATATGCATATATATATGAGGGTAGAAAGAGATAAGGGAGAGAGTGTAAAAGGTATTTTGCGTGTTCAGTATGTGCAGAAAAAGCCCTTCTCTTGGCTGAGAAGCCACTATCTTGCTGCCCATCTGCAGTATCTCACAGCTGCACTACCTCCAGAGGACACATTTGCTGTCTATTAGAGATGAAGCACCAAGTCCAGGGAGGGGCTGTGAAGATAATGGAGGGACTGCAGCAGATCTGGGGCTGTTCAGCCTAGAGATGAGAAGGCTCAGGAGACATCTTATCAATTTATATAAAAGCCTGAACGGAGGGCACAAAGAGGACAGAGCCAAACTCTTTGCAGTGATGCTCAGTGACAGGATCAGGAGCAATGGGCACAAACTGAAACACAGGAGGTTTCCCTCTGAACATCAGGAAGCACTTTCTTACTGTCAGGGTAGTCAAGAGCTGGCACGGGTTGCCCAGGGACATTTTGGCATCTCCCTCCTCAGAGATAATCAAAAGCCATCTTCACATGGTCCTGGGAAACTTGCTCTTGGTGACACCTTGATCTGAGAGTTTGGACCAGATGACAACCAGGGGTCCTTTCCACCCTCAACCATACTGTGATTCTGCAATTTGTGTGATCTGGAGTAAAGCTAAATTTTAGCAGACTATTTATTAAATGGAAGGCTGATTCTTCACGTAATATTGTTTTAGTTGAAGGCAACCGTTCATAAGACCGTACCTTATGACGGTTCTGATTTTTATATGCATTTTATTATTTTTTTATGTACTTTCTGTGTTACCTCTTGAAGGAAGGAGCTTCAGAACTCTTGGTAATGCCAGCTCCAGTGTAGTGATATCTCAGGTAATTCTGACTAGCTGAAGTTCTGGAAGTGGTCTCACTTTGTTCTGGGTTCAGCAGTAGCAGTCGTTTTTCTCCTTAGTAGCTGGTGCACTGCTGTGTTTTTGACTTTCAGCCTGGGAACAGCGATGATAACACCAATGTTTTTAGTTGCTGCTCAGGAATGTTTACTCTGACCAAGGACTTTCTGAGTCTCATGCTCTGCCAGGGAGGAGGGGAAGCCGGGAGGAAGCAGAGACAGGACACCTGACCCAAACTAGCCAGAGAGGTATTCCATACCACAGCACGTCATGCCCGCTATATAAACTGGGGGCAGTTACCTGGAAGGGTTAGATCACTGCTCGGTCAGGCTGGGTATCAGTTGGCGGGTGGTGAGCGGTTGTATTCACTTTTCTTGTTATTTCCCTTATCATTATTGTTATTGGTGGTAGCAGTAGCAGTTTGTGTTATACCTTAGTTACTGGACTGTTCTTATCTCAACCCAAGGGAGTTATAGAATCATAGAATAGAATCATAGAATAGTTAGGGTTGGAAAGGACCTTAAGATCATCTAGTTCCAACCCCCCTGCCATGGGCAGGGACACCTCACACTAAACCATGTCACCCAAGGCTCTGTCCAACCCCACCTTGAACGCCGCCAGCAATGGAGCATTCACAACTTCCTTGGGCAACCCATTCCAGGGCCTCACCACCCTTACAGTAAAGAATTTCTTCCTCATATCCAATCTAAACTTCCCCTGTCTCAGTTTGAACCCGTTACCCCTTGTCCTCTCACTACAGTCCCTAATGAAGAGTCCCTCCCCAGCATCCCTATAGGCCCCCTTCAGATACTGGAAAGCTGCTATGAGATCTCCACTCAGCCTTCTCTTCTGCAGGCTGAACAGCCCCAACTTTCTCAGCCTGTCTTCATACGGAGGTGCTCCAGTCCCCTGATCATCCTCATGGCCCTCCTCTGCACTTGTTCCAACAGTTCCATGTCCTTTTCATGTTGAGGACACCAGAACTGCACACAATACTCCAAGTGAGGTCTCATGAGAGCAGAGTAGAGGGGCAGGATCACCCTCCTCGACCTGCTGGTCACACTCCTTTTGATGCAGCCCAGGATATGGTTGGCTTTCTGTGCTGCAAGCGCACACTGCCGGCTCATGTTCATTTTCTCATCGACCAACACCTGCAAGTCCTTCTCCGCAGGGCTGCTCTGAATCTCTTCTCTGCCAAAACTGTAGCTGTGCCTAGGATTGCTCTGACCCACGTGTAGGACCTTGCACTTATCATGGGGTTATATTCCTTCTATTCTCCTCCCCATCCCTCTGGGAGCGGGGGAGGTAAAGGGTGGGAGTGAGAGAGCGGCTACATGGTTCTGAGTTACCAGCTGGGCTTAAACCATGACAGTTCTTTTTGGCACCCCACATGGGGCACAAAAGATTGAGATAACAAGAAATCTGACCAGAGTGCATCTAATTGTATTTCTGATAAGCATTCATTGTTTTGGATTAATAGTCACTTGTCACAATGCTGATTTATTGGCTCTCCAAGTTGTTGGTCTTGATCTCACAGTTTCAGCGTTTTGTACCTTACCTACAGCCAGTATTTGCTGTTTCAGTGTTTTTCAGCTGGGGGCCTTGGGCTAAGGTTCTTGTTTCATTGTACTTTATGGTAATGACTTGTAATACAATAGGCTCACTGATCATGAAACTGATCTGGCTTGCATTCCCAGTGTGGTCACTGCCTCTGTACTTTGGTAGGTATATAATAGAAGTGTTTAGCAATTACACATATTTTTTCCCCTCCTCGGGTGGTCAACCCATGAAGGAGACATTCCCTTACGTTCTCAGCCCCCCCACCAGACCATTTACAGCATCATTTGAGAGTTCTGAAGGTTTTGAATGGCCTTTAGGTACCCTTGAGATCTGCCTGCTGATTGTGATGGGGATCAGCATGTTGGCATGCATACAGAGTGTGTTTTACCCACGACCATTTTGTCTGATCTCAAGAGTTAAGCCGAGTTGGGTTTGGGCCTTGTCTAGGGTTAGACAATGATATCGGAGGACCAAGAGTTTTTCCCCGAGGCTGGACAGTCATGAGTGGCAGGGTGTGTGGCATGGTATGGGCAAGTATCTAGGCCACTGGGCCCCCCCAGTGCTTTGGAGTTTCACCACTGAACAAGTGCAAAATCCAGAATTTCCCTTATCATTATTGGTGACAGCAGTAGTGGTCTGTGTTATACCTTAGTTACTGGACTGCTCTTATCACAACCCACAGGAGCTACATTCCTTCTATTCTCCTCTTCATCCCTCTGGGAGTAGGGGGAGGAAGAGGGGGAGTGAGAGAGCAGCTGCATGGTTCTGAGTTACAGCTGGGCTTAAGACACGACCTTGAAAGCTGTGTGTGCCATGGAGCTAATGTCTACAGCAGTAGTTTACCGAGGGCTTAAGCTCTGTAATATAGATATCCTGCTTTTAAATTGTTAGGGGGTTCTCTTTGGCAAAGATGCGGCTTGGATCAACTTGAAGAACTTCTCAGAGAATCCAGAGTAAGGCTAGGGACTGGGCAGCCAGGATCCATTTCTAGTAGGCAGTTTAGGTGCTTTGTTCTGGGAGGTAAGATCAACTGTACAGAACTGAGCTACACCTTACCAGACAGAGAGAGAATGGTCCCTTGCGCATTTCATTTTCTAGCACACACATAGCCAGGGCAATGAAAGTACTTTTATAAAAAGGCTATTCCTAAACCAGTTACTTTCCTCAACAAATCTAGCAACTATTAAGAAAGACTTACTGGGAAAATATTTCCTTTTGTGTACCTGAATTATACATTTGATTAGTTATATTCTTGAAATAGACCTTAAAATTTCATGCAATTCTTCCTGCATCAAAAAATGTGGGATTTTTAGTTTGCTTTGTTTTGTTCTGTAATGTCTGAGAAAACCATAACAGATAAAAAATTACTGTTGTTGTTATTTTAAGATACAAATAAAGCAAACAATCCAAATGCCCCCCAAACAAATTTATTTCATAAGTTAGAGGTAAATTGCTATCATTTCATTAAGGAGCCTGAGGGCACTGCTGTCGTGTCAGGTCCACGATGGAAAGGTTAGGGGAGCAGAAGAAACTCAAAATTTGCTGTCAGTCCATGCTGAGATAAATAAATAGCTGTCAGCTTCAAAACCTAGAAACTCATTTAATGAATCAAGCATTTTAAATAAAGAATACATGAGAGGTTTGGGAGAAATATTTGCATCCTATGTAAAGGAGGGCAGGAATTCTAGCACTAATTAGCAATGGCACTTATAGAGTAAAAACATTAACTAAAGTAAATTCCTCATTGATTTAGCTTAGTGTGCCATCAATAAATATGACCTGGTTTGTAGTATATAATGCACAAATTATTGGCATCCAGTTTCAGCCTTCCCCTTGTCTACCTCCCCAGTAACATCACTTTTTATATTCCAGAATCAGATAATTCATATTTTGGCACCTAAGAAATTGCAACACAGGGAATGAAGTGCTGAGAAACTTGAATGTTAAGAATTGCCTTACACCAGATAAGAGCTTCCTCTAAATTGATAGTCTGTAGCTGACAGTGGCCATTATCAGATAAGCCTTTAGAGGAGTGTCTCCAACTTCCTCTGAAGAAAAATACCGATGCACTTATATACTGCAGGCAACATTGTACTTTCCTTTCCTTGTCAACCTCAGTTTCAACTTTCTCATCTCCAGCAGCCACAAGCAATGCTCTGTGATTTTATACTCTTCTCTAAAGCACCAAACTTTCTCTTAATACTGTAGAAAATAATATAAAACTGTTTTACCTCTTTTCTTGACCCTGTGTCTCTTGACTTCACTTTTACTAGTAAGACTTGAATCTTGCTTTAAAAAATAGCACTTTGGAAGAATGGTTGTTTGATTAAAAAATTACTGAGGAAGAGTGCTATGGAGAACCTTAACAACGCGGACTACTGCTGAATAGCACAGGTTTTAGGCAGTAACACTGGAAAGCAAGGGGCAATGTGATTAGAGGAAGATCAGTCCTAGAGGACCTAGCTGAAAGTGTGGAAATATGTACAGAAAATAAAAAGCAATTAAAAAATATCTGAAAGTGGTAAAGGATATATAGAATAAAGGGACTGAAAAAAAGCCAAAACAACATAGGAATTCTGGCAGCATTTTAAAGAATTTTTTCAGATGGGGTAATTATTAGAGAGCAAACACAGGTTCTATATTAAGTGAAAAAGTGGCTTATACATATTCCAAATATTTTGTCTGCACTTCCTTCTTTCACTTAACTGTAGGATGGTATTTTGGTCACATTTCCCTCAGATCTGATCCTCCTTTCATTAATTATAACTGCATAATTTTACCTAACACGCAACAATTTGGCTACTGAAAGATGAGAAAAAGATTAAATTGTCAGACTCAGAGCTATTGCAATAATAAAATGGCTTCCATATTTTTATAAGCAATTTCTTGACTGAAACCTCAAGAATGACACTTAGAATTTAATTAGAACTTTATTTCAAAGTTCTTGCCGTAATCCACTTTTTTAGTATATGAAAACTACCGGGGTGTTAAATAACTGTAATTTATTTATTTTTTTATTTATATAATTGTGTGAGCATAGGCCTCAAAGGAAACAACTGGACAAGAGAATTGAGTTTACCACTTCAGTTAGGCAACTGTGCAATAACATTTTAAAGTAGAAACAGGCCACAGAATGTCTATCCTGCAATTTGCTACTCATTGCAGTTCTCAAATCTCCTTCCAACATTTTCAAACTATTTTTAGATGTGCTGGGTAAAATAATTCCAAGGAACACAGCAGCCATTTTACTGAAGGTAAGCAAAAGAAATAATAAACTTCCTCAAGGACAAAAGATGAATGTAGTCCAGAAAAATGAAAGGACATATCATACTAAACACCAGCAAGAAAACAAATTAATGGCCAAACATACCATATGCCAGCACCACTAAGTGAAGTGCAAAGCACAGTTATCTTGAAACAGCATTCACGGTGATAATCTAGAGTACTGAAAGCAGATTGACCAAAGCAACACAGGGTCTATCCTGAATTACCGTGCTCTGGTTAGAAGAAGCGTGTCGTGGTTTAAGCCCAGCTGGTAACTCAGAACCATGCAACCTCTTGCTCACTCCCTTCCACCGACCTTGTTCCTCCCTCTGCTCCTGGAGGGATGGGAAGGAGAATCAAAAGAATGTAGCTCCCACAGGTTGAGATAAGAACAGTCCAGTAACTAAGGTATAACACAAACTGCTACTGCTACCACCAATAATAATAATGACAAGAGAAATAACAAGGGAAGAGAAAACAACTGCTCACCACCCGTCAACTGATACCCAGCCAAACCGAGCAGTGATCTAACCCTTCCAGGTAACTGCCCCCAGTTTATATAGTGGGCATGACATGCTGTGTTATGGAATACCTCTCTGGCTAGTTTGGGTCAGGTGTCCTGTCTCTGCTTCCTCCCGGCTTCCCCTCCTCCCTGGCAGAGCATGAGACTCAGAAAGTCCTTGGTCAGAGTAAACATTACTGAGCAGTATCTAAAAACATGGGTGTTATCAGTGCTGTTCCCAGGCTGAAAGTCAGAGACACCGCACTGCATCAGCTGCTATGAAGGAGAAAAATGACTGCTACTGCTGAACCCAGGAAATTCAGCAAGACAGCAATAGCTATTTTCCTCATTTTTTCAGTACTTTTTATCCTTCCGAACCAGTGTGGCAATAATATGAAATGTATTCTTTTCAGTACCAGTTTTCTCAGTCCTATTTCCAAAACACTGTGATTATAAATTAATGGTATGGATGCCATAAAAAGACTGAATACATTTCATCTGAAAAGCTATCCTAGTTCTCTGTAAAGTAAATGTCACATCATTGGTCTGACAGTACAAAGCAATATTACAGCCTAAATGATAATTTCTCACAATAGCTTTTTGTGCATGCTTCTCAGGTACAGATTGCAAATGTAAAATCAGGACACAATCATTATCAAAATTACTACTGGGCTGCAGAGAAGTACTCATATAGTGATACACTTATTTTGTTCAATACGATGTTTTGCTGAGATAAAAAATTTCTTAGGGTTTTGTCCTTGTGCCTGAGAACCAACAACTATGTCTACTAGAATTGTTTTCTGGGCAAAATGTACCACCTAGGCAGATGCTAGACTCTCCTCACCTTTATATTTCTGAACCTTAAAAGTCATTTCCAGAACCATTTGACAGGTTGAGAACTCAGTTACACCTGTAGCCAATCACTTCAACTCCTCTTTTTCAGAGTGTGTGTTCACCCAGACATTCCAGATCATCAATTCAAGATGAGTGAGAATCAAAACAAAAGGTAGCTAGCACACAATGGGAGAATGATTGCTGTGTGATCTTACTGTGTGAGGAAAGGTTTGGAAGGAACCTCTGGAGGTCGTCAGATTCAATCGCTATTTCCAGGCAAGGCCAACTTCAAAGTTACATCAAGTCGTTCAGGGTCTTATCCAGTTAACTTTTAAATTATTCCAAGAACTGATGTTCCACAGCATCTCTGAGCCATCTGTTCCCATGCTCTACTACTTTCATTTTACAGGACTTTTCTTCATGTCAGAGCTTCCTTTGTTTCTGGTGATCATTGCTTCTTATCCTTTCACCATTCATCTCTGTGGTCTGCCTCCATGTCTTCTATAAACACCTTTTAAGTAAGAAAAAAATCTAGTATAGATTGACAATTGCCCTACTTTATCCTGGTTAGCTGAAAAGCTACAAATGTATGAATTTAGGTTTTTGTCATATCTCATATATTTTTCATTTATCAAAAAATTCAGAGTTCGACTTTATTCGGAGCTTGGCTCAGATGCCTATGTACAAACACATGTAGTATGTGGAATAAACAGGAGGAACTAAAGATGTGTGCACATCTAAGGGTGTACAATATCATTGGCATCACAGAAACGTGGTGGGATGGTTCCTGTGACTGGAGTGTTGGAATGGAAGGTTACAGGCTCTTTAGGAAAGACAGGCTGGACACATGGAGAGAGGGAGTTGCTATTTATGTTAAGGATAGGCTGGAAAGTACAGAACTTTGTCTGGGGACAGGTGAGCAATTAACAGAGAGTTTGTGGGTAAGGGTCAAAGGGAGAACAGTGATGGGGGACATTACTGTGGGGGTCTGCTACAGGCCACCCAATCAGGAGGACTGTGTGGATGAAGCCCTTTATAGGCAGATAAGAGTAGCCTCACAATCACAGGCCCTTGTTCTCATGGGACACTTCAACCATCTTGATATCTGTTGAAGCGATGATACAGACTAGCACAAGCAATGCAGGAGGTTCCTAGATTGTGTGGAAGACAACTTCCTCTTGCAAGTGATATTCAAGGATCACCTGCTACAGGCTCAGGAGTGTCGCATCCCGACTAGAAGGAAATGTGGCAGGAGAGCCAGGAGGCCTGCATGAATGGATAAGGAGCTGCTGAGAAAACTCAAAAGGAAAAAAGAAGCTTAAAGAAAGTGGAAGTGAGAGCAGGAGGCCTGGGAGGAATACAGGAGCACCGTCTGGGAGGCTAGGGACTAGGTCAGGAAAGCTACGGCCCAGTTAGAATTTAATCTGGCCAGGAATGTCAAGGATAGCAGGAAGAGCATCTGTAAGTATGTTGCCAACAAATATATACTAGAAATAATGTAGTCCCTCTTTGGAAGGAGGTGGGAGAACTGGCTACACTGAATTGGAGAAGACTAGGGTTCTCAGTGACTTCTTTTCCTCAGTCTTCACCAGCAAGTGTTCTAGCCACACTGCTCAAGTCTTGGAGGTCTGTGGATTGTAACAGAATTAAGATGCAGTCAAGATTAATTTATGCACAAATATTTGAATAATAGAGAAAAATAAAATGCTACTTAAGTTTCAGAATGTTACTAAATTAAAAATTATTTGAATCCGTAATTCAGGTGGTTTAGATCAACCAGTACGTTCAGTTTTGCATACTTTTGTTGTTCAAGAATTTTCTTGCCCTGTCTTTCTTTTGTGTGTGTATTTCTAACGTCAGCATATGGAAGCTGAGGGATTCTCACTGTGGTATTAGAGCTATTTTCTTTGCTTTTCTTTTTACCTACAAGCTTCCATTGGGTGGATTGTTTTGGTTTGTTTGGTTTTTTTTTTCATAATTTTCTGGTTTTAGACTGATTCTCATTTTGAACTCAGTGCAATTTAGTTTTCCTTTTATGGGTCAGGCTTTGCAGCTGTGTGTCAGACATTGGAATAACTCACTGTTATCCTAATAGATAGCATTGTTTGTGCACCAAGGGAGGCAAAGTCTATCCCAAAAGATATCTTCCCAGACTAAATAGGAGAATGAGGTACTCAGGTGTCAAAAGTATTCAGTCATTGTCTATCCTTTTTTTTTTTTCCACTGAAAAAATAAACCTTTTCATATGGAAAACAAAATTTTTATTGTGATAAACTTAAGCCATTATATCACACTGATATGGCAATGTTATTCCTAGCCATGAAATAAGATTTTTTTTTATTGATTTGTATCAGAATTAGGCATAGTGCAGGTAATTAAAAAAGAAAAGTGCTTCTTTCAGAGAGAATGTACTGTGAAATTTCTCTTTTTTAAGGATTTTTAAGAGAAAGACTAAAAAAGCCTCTTCTTTTTATTTCCCTCCTTAACATAAGGTTAATATCAAATGGTGATAATTTAGAAAGAACAGTGTTTAGAAAGCAGTCTACACTACCTTCCAGACACAGGTAGCATGACTCAGGGTAGCACCTTCTGTATAAAGAAGGTAAAGAAAAATTTATGAGTACACTCTTTTCACTTTTTTTCCTTTTAATTAATTTTCAGATATGGCTGAAATTATGTTGAGCAGCTCAGCTTTCTAGTACACTTCCAGAAAAATTGTTTTAAGGCATAACACTGTAATTGAATATATCTTTCCTTGGTTTAGTCTTTATAAATTCCTATTCTAAGTGCATCATATGGTTAGCATCTTCCAGTATTATGTGCATTGAATACATTCTGAGACTTGGTGTTTCTGTAGAATATTAAATAACATTTTTTTTTTATTTTAGGTATCATATATGCACATACACATGCAACACATATAATGCTTATATTAATATATATATTCATATTTATGTATTAATGTTTCAGAAGGCAAGTTCAGAAGGTCAAAGAGATCAAAGAGGTTTTTTGGTTATGGTTTGGGTTTTGTCCTACTTAGAGAAGAAAGTGGCAAGACTGTTTGTGATACACTGCTTTCTGTGGGAAGTGCCACACACAATTTTAGGCTGTGCGTTCAAAAAGGCTCTATTGTAGAAGGTTTCATGCTGTCATTCATATTTCTTTTGTATGATCAATTTTAACTAGTGGTTGATAAAACAGTATTTTTTAAATGATAGAATGTCTGAATAAGATAAACCGTAAGAGAAAGCTGAAGCAAAATTTTGTTGGAAGTAATACTGCTTGCTATCTTTAATTAGACTGGAAGAAAAAAGTTCTATTATACTTTGTCCAAAACATAAAAACACTTGGGAAAAAAATTACCTTCCCTTTCTTGTCAAGAAATAAACAGTACAAGAAGTGAAGCAGCATACTGAAGAAATAGATGTGTTTAAAAGCACTTAAATACTGACCTTCAGAAAGAATAGCAGCAGATGATGCTTTTATTAAAACAAAAGGCTTAATCTTTTTGTGAATCAGATACATTATCATAATCAGCATCAGTTCACAGTCTTCACTGATAAATATTGTTTTTGACATTTCTGGACTTAGCCTAGTTTCAGCACGTAAAGAAAAGACCTTGCCTTTCACTGCCTTTGGAAGAACAAAAAAAATATCAAAGGCAAAATATATACTGAAAGTTACTGAATAAACAAATGAATCATAGAATCATAGAATAGTTAGGGTTGGAAAGGACCTCAAGATCATCTAGTTCCAACCCCCCTGCCATGGGCAGGGACACCTCACACTAAACCATGCCATCCAAGGCTATGTCCAACCCCACCTTGAACACCGCCAGGGATGAAACCTTCACAACTTCCCTGGGCAGCCCATTCCAGGGCCTCACCACCTGCACAGTAAAGAATTTCTTCCTCATATCCAATCTAAACTTCACCTGTTTAAGTTTGAACCCGTTACCCCTTGTCCTCTCACCACAGTCCCTAATGAAGAGTCCCTCCCCAGCATCCCTAGAGGCCCCCTTCAGGTATTGGAAGGCTGCTATGAGGTCTCCACGCAGCCTTCTCTTCTGCAGGCTGAACAGCCCCAATTTTCTCAGCCTATCTTCATATAGTTCCTCTTAAAGCAGTTCTTCTTTAACATTTGGTATTATAGCTACTGCAGTTCATACTAGTCTTTAGTGTAAAGATGAGCTCTGTTAGTACAGGTCTGTAAACTGAAGTCGCTCAGTCTTAAGTAGTGGACTTAAAGATACAATTCTGCTCTGTATTGTGAGTTCAGGTATGCAACTATGTTCCACTTCCCAGCCGTAGTTAATCACTTTGATTTCTGAAAGATTACATGCTTAATTGTTTAGTTTTTATATCCTCACTGAAGTTCGGTTTTATACAGGTCAAGGCAAGTGTCTGTCTTTTTAAAGTTTGCTAACTCCCTGTTTATAGCCCGGTCACACTTTTTGCCGATTGGATGACAGTGTTGAAATGCAAAAAGTGAAACACAAAAGTCAGAGTTCAGGTTGTTCTGCCCATTCAGACAAAAGGACAGTAATGATAGCTGACAGGTCTGTACTTTTCTTTTTTCATGTAAGGAGTAATTGAATACCATAACTGGTAAATTGAATAGAACTATGCTTCTGTGCCTTTCTTTGGCTGTTCTTCTAATACCAGTAATTTGTATTAAGAAGGTGGGTACAGTCCGAGTTCTGCAAAGTTATAACTGTCTGGTTATGACACAGATGTTACAAATTCTTTCTTCTTCTTTGCTTGCTGGTATTTCTGTATTTCCAAGGTCATTAACATGGGCGGAATCTTGTACCGTATTTGTTCCTGCACTTCCATTAGCAAATATGGTGCAATTGCCAGACTGGGTTGTCAGAGGTGATTTTGCTGGAGTTTTGTAAGAATATGAAAACAAACAATCTTTAATCTTTAAGGAGCTAGAAAAGGGCAACAAATACATGTATTTGTATGTACAAATACGTGTGTAACAAATATATGTATCCAACATTAATGGATAATTAACAAAATGTTTCTCTTATATGCGCACTACATTTTCCTGGTTAAATCACAGTAGACTCCTGATGTGGCATCAAACAGGTGTTCTGGAAAAACAATTATTTTATACTCATCATAGATCTACAAATTTATTCCATCATCTGTTAGCTTCCTACATAGAACCTTTTCAATCATCCTGGATTTTCAGTGGGAAAGAGAAGGGAAAAACATGCACCTAAGGGAGAAGCTGTACCAGAAATTGAACCTGGAGTCTGTTAAATTCTAGCTAGGAAATCGCTGTGATGCTGGTTAACAGACCCTGTAGAAGCAAAGACATGTCTTTGTGAAAGACTCTTCACAGTGGTAAATTGCAACTTCAGTTCTCATTTCCTTTATATGTCGCATGATGACATTACACACTAAGAATTGTCAGGCCTGCATAGAATATAGAATCACTCAAATATACAGAGACTTCTCCAGACAGCATAAATTACAAATTAACCACAGAACCGGAGTCGTGTCTTTCCCAATATCTTGCTTATTTCTAAAGGGAAAAAAAAAGCGTAATTGGACAAAAGCTACTGTGAAGAATTAGCTCCCCAAAATAAGTTGATTTCAGCCTGTATCATTTTAGTGATGCAGGTTATTGCACAGCTCCAGAAACAACTGTACAAATGTGGAAGAGGAAACTTTAATCACTGGAGCAGGAAAAAGGAGATTGGGGCAGGATGTAATGAAGAAACACTAATATGTTTGGCCAGCTTCACTGCCAAATCCAATATCTCTTTAAGCTATGCTCCTACAGACTTGCAGCATTTGACTTTTCCAAATGGCTCTTGGGCTTCAAGCAAACCCTCTGACACCTCACTTGGGAAGCTTTTCTGATCTTTAAAAATGAGCTGGTCCAGGCTCAAGGCTGTCTGGGTATAAACCATCTGGATAAGGCACCAAGCTTCCAGTCAAACTTTACATAATGTCTGAGGACAGAACTACTCATCTTTTGTAGCACAAAGACACAGCAGGGAGGAAACAATTCCTCTTTTCTCTCCCCCCCCCCATCCCCCCCCCAAATTTGATCACTACATAAGAATTGTTAAAATTGGAACCTTGAACAAGGGACCACCCCTGTCAGGCAGAGTGACAGGGGACTACACTGCTGGTTTTACGGACATGGGAGATTGGGAAATGGATGAGGTAGCATGGAATCATCATTTATTTTCAAAGCAAAATATCTGAGCTACCTTCCATGTGGCTTGCTGATCAGCAGTCTATTTCAGAGAGTGGAGTCCAGCCCTCAGAAAATAAATCAGCCAGGAAACCACATACAATCTTTTCTCAGCATCTCAGAACTTTCTTTTTAGAAAGATGTTGCTAGAATAATTTCTGTTTATTGTTTTCCCTGTTTCTAGCTGTTCAGCTTGCCAGAGGAACATAATTGCGGAGAGAAAATTACATTTATTTAAAAGTAAAATTTAATTACCCTTACCATCCACTCCCAATCTGTATCTGAAAGGATTGGAAGGGTGTAGATTACAGGCCACTGTATCATTATCATAGAAAACCCTATATTCATCTTTCTTCTACCTCTTCTTGCAGACTCCCCTTTCCAAATATCATAGTTTCCATTCATTAACTGGTCAGTCTAGTTATTCCTAAATGTAATTATGCTGCTTTCACCATTAAGGGATGTTAAATTGTGTGTTCTTGGCAGATCCAGTTTAAGCATTTGCCAAATGCACATCTCGCCTGAAACCCAGCTAGCTATTGCTAGGTGCAGCACTCGCCTACATTGCAAATCTGATTATGACATGTCTTATGCTCTGAAAATCTGTCCGCAAAGGACGGATAATAAATAATTTCCTGATAAGTTACTAATTTTTTGTTCTTCTTGGTCTCAATGATTTTATGAATGTAAAATGATTTTTGGAATTCATGTGTCTTAAGTATGATGGTATTAACTTATTACATTATCAAAGGTGTTCATCTTGATAATGTGCAGTTTTGAAATGCAGGCTAATCAGGAGCATTCTTCCAAAGTATGAACTGGTTGGATATTTGCATCCAAGATTCCTGCAGTGAATATCATGAAGCTCCACCAGTATTCCTCCATTTATGCACCAGGGACAGTGCTGAAATTTAAAGACATATCATGACAAATAAAATTTAATAAAAGTAAATTGGAAGCTTAAAGAAATTAATGAAGCTTTTTACGTTTGTGTAGAATAGTGTATACCTTTGTTCTAAAGAAAGGGTTAGAAAGGTGGCACAAATTAAACAAAAAGGAGATAGTAAGAGTAAACATCTGTAGCACAGTTCTTTTCCATTCACTGTCACTCACAATCTTTGACTAAAGTATGGAACATCTCCAGCCACTATCCGGACAAGAAAATATCCTCTTCTCTTCTATGCAGTGTGGCATCAATGCACTGAATGAAGCCGTCATAAAATCACTAGACATACTATGAAAGAAAACATGTGAAAAATAGTACTATGAAAACTGGGGTTTGTCTTTACTGTTGTTATTTTATATCACTACCCTATGGCCAAGCATCCCAGCTTCAGAAGCTTTCCCGATAGGAAAGCTGATTCCTGACACTAATTCTGGTCTTTGACACTCAGCTTAGCACAACCATGACTGCAGTGAAGTTTTAGGGAACCTCTGTTTTCTAGATTACTAATAAATGACAAATTTTGTCTATGTTACTGTAATTTACATCAGCCATGAGCTAATTGTTACAAGACTGGATGTAAGATGGATGCATTTGCTAAAACAGGCATTTAGTTCCATTTTACATTGCTTTGGGTGCCATGTCTGGTCTCACAATTTCTTTGCAACCTTGTATACACATACACAAATACATATGTAAATGTGTATACCTATATTGTATATTTGTTATATATATTTTTTAATGCAGCCTAGGATTTTCTGTGGAATGATAGTTCATGTAGTCAGAGTGCACAGTGATATGTTTGTTTAAATAATAGTTACTGAGGTAGGTTCCCTGTGTTAGATACACAAATGTGTAGGTAACTTTTTTCATATGATAACGTCAACTTTGGTCTTCTTACAGACATTATTTTTTCCCATTTTCAATTTTTGAACACACTTTGGGTGAATAAAGAATTACATGTATTTATTTGAAAATAAAACCCTCTTCAAGTATTAGCATAGTAGTCAGTGTGTATGAGTACAGAACCAATGTGGAGGCCCTGCTAAACAAAGGTAAATAGTAGAACATCAGGTCCCTTTTGTAATCATATGGAAAGGGTTACATTAATATTCTAAAGTGCTTCATGCTGAACTGCTATAAATCTGAGAGTTGACAGCAAATGGAGATTTCCTTATGCCTTATTTTTGAAGAGGATATTGAAAGCCTCTTTTTGCATTTTTGTTAATCACAGAATCTTCAATGTGTAATTCTTAGGGAGGTGGAGGAAGAGAAGGCGTTCTTGCTCTATCTACTCACATTAGAAACAAAGTTCTCTTTTAACTGTCTTCTGCCTATTCCTTTCTTGAACCTTTTAAAATATTGCCATATTCATGCTTTCCATTTCTGGACTGAACTGCTCATGCTTCTGCTTTCCTTGGAAACCTTTGAGGGATTGTGCAGTTCTCAAAAGATTCTTTTTCTCAAAACGTTTTCATAAGCCAAACCATTTTCTAATATAACGGTTCCTATGGAAGTTCTCTTCTCTAATGCACAATATGGCCAGGATTCCCCCTTCCTCTGCACTAGGCCTGTGGATCAAGCCTGGTTACAGTCAGGGGGATGTGATGCCTGGACTTTCTACTCTGCAATTTACAAGGTATTCAGGTTCATAGTTTTGGTTCTGATAGCTTAACACTTTTTTATTGATTTATTTTATTTTTTTTTTAGTGGAGCAAACAGGAATGTTTACATCAGTAGGAGTTTCTCTAGGAACCTAATTTGAAGTGTTCAAACCTGGAAATGGAAGAACAGAGATCTTGTTCCAGATATGTCATGAAAGACTAAACCCTGGATAAGAACATCAAGCTAGCCACCATTACCAAATTCTGCTTCTTGTTAGGGTATAAACAATGGAAAGCTGCGATGCTCAGAGGGGTCTTTAATCTTGTGATTATCTGTTTAATTAAGGGTTTAAGAAGGTAAAACTTTCTACTTTGAAAGGATTATTTTCTTCTTTCCTGAAATTATTTTTTCATATCAGAAATAATTCATTCACAGGACCAGGGCAAAGCAAATGTAAATGCCTTGGAGACAAGCCAATGAGTTAAAGTTGTGCCTATGAAAATAATCATGTTAGAAGAAGTTAAGTTATTGTAAAGCATGATAAAAACCTACCTTTCATTTGTGGGACTGAAAGTAGTGTAGCAACATCACTATAGGAGATGTTTACAATTAGATTAAACATGGTGCATATTCCCTGTAACAGAAAAAAAAAAATCTACATCTTTTCAGAAGCAGATAAATTTGCTCAGGTGAATGCAGTAATTTCCTGCATAAATTATTTTAATTTTAACTGATTGTTTTCAATTCTTTAATAATTACTATTAGAGCTAATAAACACTAGATGTTCTTTTGAAAGAACAGTAGAGCTGAAGTGTTTGGGTCTGGATTTACCTGTACAACAAATTTTGTCCATCCATTTTGGAGTGGCATTTGTCGTCTATTTTTCATCAAGGTCTGTACATTTTTATTGTGCTGATAGTATTCTTTTGGAAGGGCTAGTGGAGAAAGATAAATAAATGATGCTGAATTGGTACTTAAATACTGCAGCAACTGTGGAATCAATGTAGTTGGTCTACTGCAGCTATGTACCAATGCTTTTGAGTCCATTTAGTTAGAGGTTAGAGTTATATTCTTTGTTTAACCACATAAACTCCTTGTGTTCAGGCTTTAAGATATTCCTCTAGAAAATTATATAAATGATTTTTTTTTGTGCGAGTGAATGAAAGTTACTTAATCGGTTATGTTGGGTTTCACTCGTCTATTTAAAATGTGATAATGAAGACTGCAGAAAATCTAGGAGGCCTTGTTCATTCATAATTGTAAGGTGTTTAGTGATCTTAGTCATTTGTTTTTGCTGAGGTGGTATTATTAGGAAGAAAATTTTTATTTTCTTGAGCATTCCCCACCCCTGACAGTGTTCAAGGCCAAGCTGGATGGGGCTTTGAGCAGCCTCATCCAGTGGAAGGTGTCCCTGCCCCTGGCAGGGGTCTTGAAACTAGATGATCTTTAAGGTCCCTTCCAACCCAAAGCATTCTGTGATTTCATGATTCTATATCTGTAGGCCCCCGCAGTCAGCATAACATGGGAACATATTTGATTTAGGTATGTCAGGAGCGGAAACACTGACTCTGGCTTAGCAAATGAAAGTCACTTCCGTATAGGCCAGGACTATAGCCATTGTTATGTGAAATATACAGTTTATTTTGAGAATAATTTGCATCTTATCTGAAAGCAATATTGAAGTACTGTTGGCAAAGCCATTCTTTATTTTACATCATCCTTTCCATCACAGTCTATGATCTTATCATATATGGCAGAACACTTATCCAAGAGTAGTGATTGTTTAGAGAAATAAACTATTACAAGAATGATTTTTCAAAAGATATTATGTAATCATAAATGATTACATGATTGTACAATATTCTAAATTATTTTCTGTCTTCCTAATTTAGGTTTTTCTTCTGGAATAATAAATGATTTTCAGAAGATATTATTTAAAGTAAGTTTGTATAGATTCGAAGACATAAATGGAGACCTTCCTGAAACTACAACTGAAAATTGGGGTTTAGAAAAAAAATTACCATAAATGATGCAGTAGATGCTTATTGACAAAATTATCACAAAATATTCCTTCTCCTTAGTGCTGCATTTTGAAATTAAAAATAAGAATTTCATATATAGGAGGCACATCTGAATTAAAAATGCTAACACAAAAAAAAAGAGAAATTTCTTCATGATTCACTTTTCAAAACACTGAAGATAAAGTTAAATGAGTCACTCTCCTTCTACTGATACGTGTTGTCTGTGTTGCAGTGCAACACAGATGAGCTGCAAGCCACTGTCTAGACATTTACTAGTCCATCAATAGGAGACCATTAAGTGCATCAGAGCCCAGGTCTCTGATTTGTCTCCCCAGTAAAGGAGAAGGGAATCATTGAAACCTGTGGGGAGCCTGAGAAGAAAATACTATGGATTTCTGTCTAACATTATTGATGAAAGTTAAATGTCCATTCAGAACCATGATCAAACTCAGGAGGTGACAAAACATTTGTGCAAGCTGTTTAAGTAGAATTGAGGTGAAAAGAAACCCTGTTGTGGAAAAACAGGGTATTTTGGGGTTTGGATCTGACAAATGCCTGGTTCTTGAGAAAAGGAAAGAGAACTTGAAATCATGGAATGCTTTAAAGAAATTAACTGCTTCCAGCAGCGTACCTTGTAATTACTTCCTCCGCCATATCTTGCATCAGCTGTGAATGTTTTTAATTCAGTGTTCAAGAGGCTAGCCATCATAATGAACCTATCCTTGGCAGCATAGCTGAGTTTTTCAACTTCAGCAGTTTCAACAGCATTTCCAGCAGGCTACAATCTAATACTTTATTATTATTATTAATTATTTATTTTTAATAACAGTCTGCCAATTTGAATGGTTTAAGTCATAACATCCTCATTTTTTGCTTCTCAGGGCTGACTGCTTTACAGGACAGATTGGAATTATATGTTCTTTCTGTTGCTTTTTTTTTTGTTTTGTATACGTTTTTTAATCTGATGGTTCCCTTTCAGCCAGATGGGACTATCTGTCCTCCCCTGACTGAGCCAGATGTTGATTTGGATCAAGTTTTTGGCAAAGACTTCATATAAAACTTTGTATTGACTGATTCATCTGCATATAATCCTCATTGATAATGTATAGTATCACTGTGGTGAATAACCATGACCATCTTTTCTGTATACTTAATTCATATAGGCTCCTCACTGCCCTAGATAAGTGTACTGATACCTACAAGTATACTAAGTGGCAGTGCCACTTGTGATCAACTAAAATTAGACTGTAAGAGCTTTTAATCAGTTATTTTAAGCCTTTATGTACTAAAATCTAGACTATCCTAATTTTAAAGAAAACACACACCTGCATTAGATGTATCCATCACTGGGAACAAAAGAACCCAGGGCTTAAATTACGTGACTTAGTCAGGGAGAAATCATCTGCATAGCAAGTCTTAATTTTCTCCTGCCTTGTGTTCTCCGAGACAAATATGGTAAGGTATTCTTTTAGTGAAGTTCTTCTGGAGCATTGAGAAGAAATGGCAGTGTTTGCTTGACTGAAAATTCAGTATGAGTCAGATAGAATTATAGAATCATAGAATAGTCGGGGTTGGAAAGGACCTTAAGATCATCTAGTTCCACACCCCCTGCCATGGGCAGGGACACCTCCCACTAAACCATGCCATCCAAGGCTACGTCCAACCCCGCCTTGAACACCGCCAGGGATGGAGCATTCACAACTTCCTTGGGCAACGCATTCCAGTGCCTCACCACCCTCACAGTAAAGAACTTCCTTATATCCAATCTAAGCTTCCCCTGTTTAAGTTTGAACCCATTACCCCTTGTCCTGTCATTCCAATCCCTGAGGAAGAGTCACTCCCCAGCATCCTTATAGGCCCCCTTCCAATACTGGAAGGCTGCTATGAGGTCTCCACGCAGCCTTCTCTTCTCCAGGCTGAACAACCCCAACCTTCTCAGCCTATCTTCATATGGGAGGTGCTCCAGTCCCCTGATCATCCTCGTGGCCCTCCTCTGCACTTATTCCAATAGTTCCATGTCCTTTTTATGTTGAGGACACCAGAACTGCACACAGTACTTCAAGTGAGGTCTCACGAGAGCAGAGTAGAGGGGCAGGATCACCTCCCTCGACCCGCTGGTCACGCTTCTTTTGATGCAGCCCAGGATACGGTTGGCTTTCTGTGCTGCAAGCACAAACTGCTGGCTCATGTTGATTTTCTCATTGACCAACACCCGCAAGTCCTTCTCCGCAGGGCCGTTGATTCTCTTCTCTGCCCAACCTGTAGGTGTGCCTGGGATTGCTCTGACCAAGGTGTAGGATGAGTGTAGATAGACCACAGTTCAGGGTTGCTGTTACCCCCAGGCATTCAAGTCACTTGCTGTGCATCAAGTATCATGAGGTTGGCTGGAATGTTGAGCATTTTGTTTCAGTCACTTCTTAAAATAATACAGTTGGTATTCTGTCTCTGGTTTCCAAAATTTAGGGTGTGAGTCTAAGTTTCAGGTTTCCCCCTGTATCAGTGAGAGCTAGAAATTTAATCCTTGTAATGATAACTAAGATTCTGACAGGGCACAAGTCTCAAGAAGCTGTAGCTTAAAAAACTCACAAGTATAGTCATACTCAAAATAAAAATAAAAACTGTTGATAATGCTGCTAGGGAAGAGGCTCTGTAATGTATCACATCGTGAAAGGTTCAGTTAGCCCATGAACTGAGTTTGTACGTATTTTTCAGTTTTGGAAGACACAAGTCTGCCTCGGAATTTGCCAGAGGTATATACCAAGTCGAAAAACAGTGATTTTTTTTTTAAAGTTAAGGTTGTGGGTTTTTTTTTTTTTTATGCAAGACACATTACCAAGTGTTATTAGGCTTCACAACACTTGGAAATGAAACAGTTTCAGTTCTTTCTAGACTACAATTGCTGAAGTTATTTTAAATAATATATTTATCTCTCTGATGGCATCTGTGGATATGTCCAGATTTCAAGGAAGACATGTTTTACAGTGCCTGAAGTCCTGAGCTCCTGATTGTTCAGATTAGGGAATGCTTGTCATTTTCTTTCAGGTTTGGTTTACTTTCCTTCTTTCTGGGAGAGCTTGGGAGAACAGGGGTGTTGGTGCTTGTTGATGTCCTGTCCCATCAATTAGTTGGGAACATGGCTAATGAAGTGAATATGGATATGGGAGCTGGGAAGTATGCATATGTCTGCCTACAGTCAATAGTTTCTTACATTAGATCAGCTGAAAATGAGACTTGCCAAAGTTTGGGGCTTGCAACATGGCTTCGTGATCAGTTAACTCCAAAAGTGGAAGCCAATGATTAGTTTATGGCACAGCAGCCATAAACTAGAAAAAAATTACTATATTCCTCATCTAATGTGCCTGACACACAACTCACTGGAAAGATAATTGTCCATGAAACCCTACCATAATACGCAGATCAACAAGATATTAGATGGGAGAGCAAGCTGTGATTTTGTCTACAGCATCTGTGGATGAGCTGTCAATGAGCTAACCAGGCTGATAATTAGTGCTGTAACCAGAGGTAGTTTCCTGTATTCTGGGGAGTAATAAGGGTTGTTTTCTTATTCACCCAAACTGTTAAAATATTGGCTTTCATGCGCATACAGTTCAGATTAAACTTTCCTTCTGACATGATTCCAGCATTATCCTTATAATGAAGGGTTAGAACTAGCAGCTTTTGCATCATTTGACAAATTGGAAGCTCAGTTTTTAATTATAATAGTGCAGTATTGCTATAAAAATATTCTATAGCTTCAGATGAGTCAATTAACCCATTGTTTCAGTTTCCATGTCTGAAGACTGGAATAGTAACTGCACAGGAATGTTTAGAGATCTGATTAATTAGCCAACACGGAAGTGTAAGCACGAATTCTCCCATGCCCATCTCCAACAGTTGAATAATTCCTTCAGAGAAATAAAAATCTCGTTATTTATTCAAGTTAGAGGACAAATATAGATTTGCAGATGTTCACACATTAGAATTTAGTCAAGCCAGTATGAATAATACTTCTATTTCTGTGAGAAGTGCATATTGAATTGTAATACAGGACCTTTGTTTTCTTATAACTTGGCTTCATTTCACTTGACACATACACAATTCACATATGATATACAATTGTGGCCTATCGGTGTATCATTAAATGAATCTGCATTTAAAATATGAACACATTTCTTTTACTTCGTATGCTAGCACAGAAGTTGCTTTGTTCATAATACATAATGAGAAAACCTAGATAAAAACAATTTGTATAAAATTTTTACTTAGATTACATAGACAACTTTTCTTCAGGTAGGGAACTTACCATCAGTGAGTTCTTGTGTCTTTCTGTCTTTTCCACTGAATTGACTGAAATTTAATAGAATAAAGTATAATAAGAACTGTTGGTCTTTCTGGTAAATTCTCTGTTTTAATAACTAGATCTTCTAGTGCGAGCACTGTAATTTTACTTTTCAGATAGCCTTATGTTTCTAGCTCAGGAAGGTATTGCTAAATTTGCTAAATTGCTAACTTTACAATTGATATTTTTATAATGGACTCACTAGTTGCAATTTTCCTCCTTCTCTACATCTGTTGTTTGAGAAGTAACTGAAATGGCAAACCAGCAGTGAAAACCTTTTAATTGCCATTAAAAAAAAAGGTCTTATCTGTGCAAAATGCGTAACAGTAATATTCATATGAGAGATAATATAATCAAATAATTTCATTATTGTACTCCATTTAGGCAACAAACTAAAGAAAACTTGAAAATAGTTTATAAAGATATTTAGTAAAAATATGCAAAATATTTTTGGATTATATGGGAGGAAAAGTATACATATAAAGTTAGTTATGTGAAGTGGTAAAATTAGTATTAATTTTCAGATATGGTGTCTGTGTCCGTTGTTTCTCAAGTTTTGGTGTAGGTTGGGTTAATGTTTTATGAGAGGAAAAATGTTGCTTGTCATATGGCTGCCAAAAGAATCCCACAGTAGCTGTCAGGAATTATATTTCAGTGGAGTTAAATAAATATATTTAACCTTCCTCATAACTCTGTGGTATGGATTTTCTCTTTTAATAAAAGCTGAAATGTAGATATAATCCATTTGTGCTAGGGCCGATGCCACATGACACCTTTTTAAAGTGCCCTACTTTGCCCAGGATGCTGTCTTTGCATATTTCAATAGTGAAATATCTCCCTCCCCCCCCCCCCCCGTTTTCTTTTTTTTTGTTGTTGAAGAGTTCTCCTGCCTGCAGCATTGCACACAGAAACAAGCTGTCAAAACCTGGATTACCAGTTTACTTGGAAAATGAATTAATGCTTTCCTGATCTGACTTTAATTTAGTTGGAATTGTGTCTCAAGTGGAAAATGTTGGCTTTGAGTGCGGAATAATAACAGTTGCTTCTTCAGACTCAACGGCTGAAATGCCAGGAATGGGAAGCCGTGTCCCCAGTGTGACTGGAATATCAAGTGACAACTTTGGTGGGATGTTTTACTCGTGCTTTTCAGTCCTTTGTGAGAAAGAATGAACAAACTCATCAGGATTAAAATTTGTGGTGCATTAACAAAATTTAATGGTGAAGGATTCCATATTTCCATATATTTGCATGTTGCTTCATAGAACCTAGGACATACTCACTAGACTGTCACTAATATTTTGTGGTAGGTCTCCAATTTGCATGGAGACACTTATTCATGAGTGGGTAGCTACTGCTGGCTCTATAATGTTGCAGCTAGGCACGTCTGTAATTGGTTTATTTTGAGTTGTCCTGTGAAAAGTGCAGCAGCAGTGAGCAGCAAGTGAGCATGGGGCAGTTTTTCTGCGATGTATGCACCTCCCCTGGAGGGGTATTAGTTTATATGCATTTGAATCATCATTTATTGAGCATTTTCATCTGCAAAAATGTTCTGTGTATTTTTCAGTTTAGCCCTTGAAATTTCATTTTTACACAGACTGGCTTTTTCAATACCAAATGCTACTGAAGTTTTTACTATCGCATCCTTTTTTATGAATACTGCAATATTTCACGTGCTACTTAGCAATGTGAAAGATGACAGTGTTTCAGAAGATGGGCAAATTGAAAGTAGGAAGTTTCATGTACCAAGAAGAAACAAAGAAAGAACTGCAAATTTGTATTTATAACATCATCTGACTCTTTTTATGTTGGTAAAGGATAGCTGGCTTTCTAGTTGAGCAATCTCGTCCTTCAGGGTACTTACTCTGCATGTAATGCTTTTCTTCCAGTCCTGAGTGCTAATGGCTGTGCTCCTCCAGCACACTGGGGCAACCGAGAAGGTCAGTTAGGGTGGGTGTCGGAGGAACCCCTGAAGGACTTTTAGGGTCGAACTTAGGTGGGCCAGAAAGTTTTGCATGTAAATAAGAGAATGACAGGAAATTTCTCTGAAAAATTCTTGCAATTCTATTCATTTATAATCTTACTGTCATTAAGATTGTAGCATTATACTTATGTCATGAGAAAAATCAAGAAAATTCCTGGGGATTTTTTAAATGGTAAAATAGTGTATAGTTTCACAGATTGATTTTCTCCAAGTGCCTTAGAGCACTGTATAATTTCAAAATTTAGAATTAATTTCTGGACAAAATGGTAATTAAAGTGCAGCAGATTCAATTTGACTTATGTAAGAATAAACTGGTGTCTTGTTTGGGGTTTTTAATAGTTTATTTACGAAAGTATGGTTTATAGACATCTGTAAACTACAGGTGATTCACAGAATCCCAAGAGGGAAAAAAGGTGCACAAATGAATGGAGAAGATGGTGTTTCTCTTCTTACTCAGTAGCTTATAGGTTGGAAAATTTGTTCCTTCCTTGTTAATGGTTTTAACATCCTTTTTTTTCTACAGAATTGCAGTAACAGAGTACAAAAAGCTATGTAATGCTGTAAATGTTATTACAGTCTAATAGGCTTTAAGTAAAACTGTGACAGATACATCTATGTAAACATAATAATCTATAACCTATGTCAGTTGTCTATGTGCTAGAATTCAGATTTACACTTAAGGCGTCCAGCAGTTTTTTGATGATGTGTGGTTCGCTTTTTTCAACTCAAATCACAAGATGAATAAGGTCCTAAAAATGCCTATTTCTCTTCATCGATTATAAAATGAGTCTAGTTGCCTAGTTCATTTAGAGATGCCTATTTTATACAGATAGCCCACATTTAATCAGATGTGTCTTACTCTGGCTTAAAGATCAAAAAATAGTATATTGTACTAGTACATCCAGGTTAAGGTGTCAACATACTCAATTTGCTGGTCAGACATTTTTCCATCACAGGGATGGTGTCAAGCAAATTACTTCAGATATTAAAGAGGTCTTGCAACAGAAAGAGTTTAAATCTGTGAATTTAAGCAGTCTGGATGCTTGCGTTTATGCCACTATCACTTTCTGTATTTACTGTTTCTCACTGTTCCTTCTTGTTTTCTGGGAATCTTCAGGCACAATAACTCATAATTTTTTACATTTTCATTTTTTTTAATGGATGAGTAAAAAAATGTGAAGTGTGCAGCAGTGTTTTCAGTAAAGCTCATTATTTCTTAGAAAATGAACTGTATGCTTTAATAAAGTTAAATTTCACCATCTGACATACAACTGCTTAACAGTTTTGTTATTGTGTTTGCAGCAACAGTGTGGTATAATTTGAAGTAACGACACAAACATGCTAGCTAACTCTTCAAAATGACATACTCAGAGATCTGTTTAGAAATTGTAGGGGGTTTATTTTTATTTTTCTTTGATACCATAGTGACTAATGTCAACATAGATAAAGTAATTCCTTAGTATTTGAAGGCATGATTTTTGTCAGGTGTGTTTAGCATTAATGTAAGCTGTGAGATGGACACCATTGGAAATGGAAGACTTGTATTTATCCCAGCAACAGACTGCACAGCAATGCAAATGATAAATTTCTATAATACAGCATCTCAGACATGCCCTTGAAAGATTCTCATGAAACAGAAAATAATTACTTTTGCCAATTGAAACATTAAACCTTTTAGGAAAGTGGCTGTTTAAATGTGTTTTTTACTGACCTGGTTATCAAATAATTTCAGGTGGTAACATGACCTATTCAGAAACATTCTTAAATAATGTACTTAATTTCAGGCATATGTTTCAATTCTAACCTCTTTCACAGGAAGTAATCACATGCTTGAACATTTTAGTACAGCGGGTTTTTCTCATGACTGACCTCAGCCAGCCATCACTCAGCAACTGAAATGGGGAAGGTGCCCTCTCACCTGATCCTTTAGCTCCTCCCTCACTGTTACAGAACACACCCTGTGCTTCTGTTATCTCTTCTGGGAATTGGGTGAGCAAAGTTGAAGGTAAAGGCATAAAGAAAATGAGGGCAGGAAGTGGTTGTTTTTCATAACTTTCAACCTATTTTTAATTATTACCTGCAGTAGTATCCAGATTACTTGAAACTGAGGCCTTTTGCCTTAGCAGATACCAGATTCTTTGACTATAGGAAGCCGTGGAACTTCCTATAAAAGTACTTGGAGTACTTTTATAGTCTTTAAATGATTATTGAACCATTCTATGATTGTATTGCTTAAAAAAAACCCTGTAACTAAAATAGATGTTGTAAATAAAGCTGAATGTATATGGTTTCACCAGTGTAAAGAGGTGCTAGTGGTTATAGGTTAGTTTGGTATACCAAGGAGCCTTACTTCCCTCATCTCTGACACATTTTGACATTTTGGTATTTTGCAAGATATGTTATTTAAGCCACTGTTTAAGAGCCATGGTCATACTTGCATGTTCTCACCTTACAAATTACTATATGCACAGGGGATAGCTTCAGCAGTTACAGAATACTTCATTTTTATTTTCTCTCTCACTATATAGCTATTGTGTAAAATACTTTCATAGGAGATAAGAGTTCAGAATTCCCCTGACAAGTATAGAAAATAAAGCTATTGTAAACCCTACTGTGACTGAATGCTTCAACTCTTCAAATCCCACCTCTCATACTTGACTTCATTAGAACAGAGCACAACAGGTCTGCTCTGTTAGGGGTGAACAGACTGAGTCCTTTCTACAAACACAGTAGGGAAAAATATAGTTTGTGAAGCCTGATAGGACTAAGTCTAAGATCAGTGCTTCACTCATTAGCAAATCCCAAATTAGAACTTTAGGTACCATGAGAGCTTTAATTTTGGAAACTTAGACTTCAGACGTGAGTAGGCAACAGCAAAGTAGGTATTTCAGGAGTCTGTGTTTTGTATTTCAGTTCCTAAATCCTGGTTATGTCCCACTTTGGATGGCTATGCCCTTTTTACAATGTCATGTATAAAACCCATATCTCAAAGGTATAGCTCTGACAGTATTATTCTCTCACTGGAAATTTGCTATCTATCTTTGAGTATCACAGTTTTAGGATGCTGCATCTTATTGAAAAGCATGAGACTTATATTCTTGCATACTTATGCGCTTCATAAAAAGAAAGTTTAATTGTGCAGGAAATTTGGGGTAATTTTACACTTTTAGGTATCCCACTAGCTAGCAGAATCAAATCATTAAAACTGAATTAGATGTCCAGGGTCCCTGTACAATGCCTCACAGGAGAAAGTCACCTGAGGAAAAGGTATATGTATATTACGTTTGTGTGCTGCAGAGATTTCCAGTGTAGAAATACCTAGCTTAGATACTGAAACAGTCCACTGAATGCTAATATTAGATAATTTAGTTTAAAGATAGATTCCATTGTATCCCTACATAGATGTTTCTAGCATTATTTCAACAAACAATCATTCCTTATTCTACATATTGATCTTTTTATACTCTGAAGAATGAGAAGTGCTGGTATAGGTACTAGACAGCTGTATAATAATTCTATTTTCTGAATCAACAAGAATTTCGTTCCCATCATTTAATATTATTACAAAAATAAATACACCGTCAAATAAAAGATAACCTTCAGGAAAAGCTATATGCTAGCCCAGTGCAGTATCTACTCTGCTCTTGTGAGACCTCACTCAGAGTATTGTGTGCAGTTCTGGTGTCCTCAACATAAAAAGAACATGGAACTGTTGGAATAAGTGCAGAGGAGGGCCACGAGGATGATCAGGGGACTGGAGCACCTCCCTTATGAAGATAGGCTGAGAAAGTTGGGGCTGTTCAGCATGGAGAAGGGAAGGCTGCATGGAGACCTCATAGCAGCCTTCCAGGATCTGAAGGGGGCCTATAGGGATGCTGGGGAGGGACTCTTCATTAGGGACTGTAGTGATAGGACAAGGAGTAATGGGTTCAAACTTAAACAGGGGAAGTTTAGATTGGATATGAGGAGGAAATTCTTTACTGTGCAGGTGGTGAGGCACTGGAATGCGTTGCCCAAGGAAGCTGTGAATGCTCCATCCCTGGCGGTGTTCAAGGTGGGGTTGGACGTAGCCTTGGATGGCATGGTTTAGTGTGAAGTGTCCCTGCCCATGGCAGGGGGGTTAGAACTAGATGGTCTTAAGGTCCTTTCCAACCCTAACGATTCTGTGATTCTATGAGTCTGTATTGTGCAGACTAACATACCTTGAGAATATAGGCTTCCTGCAGGACAAAGCTAGATCATTTAAAATGGACTTTGATATCTTCACACAGCACTGTCGGACTCTGTAGTAAATCCAGATACTGACAATGAGCTTGACAAAACTCAGTGTAGTTCTGAGTGAGGACCTGATTAAACCATTTTATGGAAAATACCGTGAAGGGAAGTGGGGATAAATTCTGCACCTTGAAGGTCAGAGTAGAGCGCATGTCTCTGCTCAGGGTTTTTGGATTGCATGTGAAAGCCAGGACATGCCTTTCCTGAGAAAGAGGTAGTTCCCACTTGTTCCCAGTTGTAAAAGATGTTAGTTTCCAAGTGCTTCAGTGGCCTGATTTCTAACAGGTTTGCAGCCACCAGACAGCTGGACTATTCAGTTCTGTTGGGGTCATCTTTTTTTCGCTTGTATTTTTATTGTTGTTTCTTCTTGCACAATTAACTATTCATTGAATCAAGACTTTGGTTCTGATTTTCCTCTCCCCAGCTGTGCGGTTTAACAGGTAGATTTGAGTCAGGCAGCAGGTACCATATTAAAATTACTGTAGAGGGGAATGTGTTTAGGAGTTTATCACAACCCACCTCTTTTAGCCATGTTTTCCCACCACGTCTCCCAGCTCACCCCCTCTCAGTTCTGTCTTTGCAGTTCTTGTGTGGCCATGCTGCAAACAGGAACAGTGGGGCACTCCAAAACCTGCTTTTAACTCCTATAATTTTAGCACTGATGTACTTCACAGGGCAGTCCCAGACAAGCTACATCAGGGTAAAGGAGGGGGGAGAACTATAACAGGGTGCAGAAGAGGATAGAGCGAATGCCCAGAGGCAGCCATTGCTGCAGGTAATCATAGCAGACTGACCAAGAACCAGCTCATGTGGAGTGAATATGGAAAATGAATTGACTCAGTACTACAGGGAGTGGTTTGTCCAGGGTCAAGATTTGAAGTACTTTAGTGGAGAAGTGTATGCTCTCGTTGTTCAGGCTGAAATTTTCTGCAGATGATGACTTTGCTGCCCAAGGCTGTCAATTCGGCAGTTTTCCATGAACTAAAAGGGAAAAAAACCCTCAACACTGAACCTTCTAAACTTAGTGGTGTTCCCTTCCAGACATATTAACTGTCTTTCAGTTTGGGGTTTTTTTTATCTTGCAAAGAGTGCTTGAAGTTGTATTGGTATCAGCGTAAGCAATGAAATGGAAGCTCGTGCTTTCATTTTAGTGTCTTTTAATATTTGCTGTTAGTGCTCCACAGTGAATGTCTACAAACATCCAAGTCACTAGTATATACTTCTTGTGAACCATTTTTATATACGAAGAGGATACAGTTGAGCAAAGAAGAATGTGAAGTTCTGCATGTAGGCAGGACGCATCATCTATTTAGTGCAAGGCAGGAAACAATTAAGTGGGTAGAAGTTCTGCAGAAAAAGATCTTAGATTTGGAGTGGATGACAAATTCTGCATGAGTCAATGTTATTAAGCTACTGCAAACAAGGCAGATATCCTACTGGGATATGTCAACAGGGGTATAACCTGTAGAAGTAATCCTTCCATTCTGCTTAATGCAGGTAAAGCTTCAGCTCAAGTACTCCATCAAGCTTCAAGAAAGATGTAAAGCAATTACACGGAGTCTAGGGAAAAGCTATGAAACAGATCAGATATACAGCCTCTGAGAAAAGGTATTTTTAAGAAAGGTATTGTGAATTCTTGAAAAAAAGTGGAGAAGATATGATAATATCGCATCAGTCTTTGAATAGGTAGATAGAGGCTATGATGAGAAATGTGATATACCGCTCTCAAATAAGAGGCTTCAAGGACAGCATGGAACACTGTGAAAAACATTCTGTAAGGAAGACTGGTTGGGTGTTTGAATGGGGTGCACTGACATAGTATCTGTGTAACGGGATGTTTTTAAGAAAAGGTTAGACAAATACCTGTCAGGAATTATTTAGGTCACTTGGACAGACAGAATGACTTTTCCAGCTGCTTTTCATAGCTATGATCTCTATTTCTCCAAGTAAACATGTGACTTCCATTTTTCACACAGTACATTCTTTGTATATATACCTCAAGAATAAAATGAACTAATACAATTTCTGCACTGGGGAAAAATACATCTATTTCTGAAAAACAGTATTAAAATCTCACGACTCTCAGGTCTGTTGAATAATAAAGGTGAGAAAAAACATACTCTAATGAGTCATTCTGTATGCACCAGAACTCTGGGAAGGCAAAGTTCTTAGTAGATCAAAAATCTAAGCTTAATTACTGGTACTGTGTCAAATCTGCAAGAGGATTTTTACTGGATTTGCTTGATATAATCAATTTTCTAAAAAAAAAGAAAAAGTAAGAGGATAAGTAAAAGGAATAAAGTCATAAAGCATGATACACTTATAACTGAAGACATTAAAATGATCCTTATAATGAATCATAGAATCATAGGATGGTTTGGGCTGGAAGGGACCTTAAAGATCATCTAGTTCCAACATTGCTCAAAGCAGTGTGCCTTCTCCTCAGGGCTGCCCTGCAGATAAGATGAGATGAGAACAGTTGTTTACTACTTGTGTAAAAACATCTTTGAAAAAACTTTAGCAGGATGGTACAGTCCCTGAAGGTGTTAAAAACCCAAAATGTTAGGTGAGGTGAATGCAAATCAGAAGTATTGAAACTGTCTAGAGCATGGAGACCTAGTTCTGTGAATTGCAGGAGACTGAGTTAGTGTGCTGCTACATGTAGCAATGCATTCTTAGGTACTATAGCAACATGGTTAGGATAAGAATTATATGTCACCATTCATAGTCTTGGAACTATTTACTGAAATATTTGGGCAGTTTGTTAAGACTGAAGTACTGAGCTTTTTTATTTTAATATTGGAAAAAAGAAATACAACTCATCGTTATGAAACTGAACATCACCTTAGGGGTATTCTGCAGTTTGAGTATATCGTGGTTTATTTGGTCTTATATCACTTTGTATTGGAGTAAAAATCAGAATGAGTTATAAAGGAAACTCTGAAAAATTAAGATCTATTTCAACTGTAATTTATTCAGCACTATGAGGTATTATTTATGAATGAGGGTTAAGCTGCATGTGACAGAGCAGTCCATACCACCTAGGCAACCTATTTCATATATGTGTCAATAAAAGAAGCAAGCAGGAAGGATCGCTGTCTCAAAGTCAGTAGGCTGGTTGTCAGACAGCTGCCTGGAAGGGTTGTTTTCTTGGTCAGTGCGCAACTGTCTCAAAACCTAATGAATGTTTTCAAGACACTGGATTCTTCTTATGTAATATGCATATTTATGCGTATATAGAATTATTTATTTTTATAGCAATGACCTAACTCCTCAGGCATGCTTAGAAAAGGGAAAATACTCATGTTTTAAACCCATTGCATAAGAGTTTTCAACTAACAAATTTAAGTAGAGAGTGATTTTAAGGTATGCAAGATAAATTATTAAGAATATATTAGTCAGTCATCATGAATATGTCTGTACCAATCAACTTTAAAAATCAGGGTCTGCCCTGGACCGGAGGTAAAGTGTTATGGGCATTTCCATCCATTTGGCTGAATGCTCTTCCCTTCAAAACTGGCACCAACAGAAACAGCAGTGGGAAAACCCACTGGGGGCCAAACCAACATTGAGACAGTATTGCTTATGGCCCTGCTCAGGTGTAAGTATGGGAGGCTCCAGGAGCCATGGAGCTGCATCTTGCCATAGGGTTATGCACACCCCTGATGACTGTGTCTGTGGATGACTCATGCCAGGAGAGGGACACTAGGAATGGAACGTCAGGAAACACTAGGAATGGAACGCCAGGGAGTACAGGGCAGTAAGCACAGCATGAAAGACTTGGCCATAGGGTGGAGGAAAATATTTTCCTCAGATCAGCAGAAAACTGTTATACATATATTACCTCAGCCTGCCCGCTACCTGTCCCCTCTGCAGTGAAATTTTAGAGGACTGAGCGTAACTGGTAGAGAAAATACAGCAAACTGAGATTGCAGAACAGGAAGAGTAGATATTTATGTGCCTGTTTAGTTGTTTGTGCTCTTTTTTTCTTGGTACCTAAAAGAGTGATCAGCAGTTTGGATTGGTTGACAAGTTAAGTAAAATGCTCCATCTGGTGCCTGGTTTACCCTTGACACCCATGCCTGGGAGGTAACTGGGATATCATGATCCAACTGAAAGACTTGTTAAGCAGTGTACAGTATGAATTTTCATAGGACAGTGCTTGATCCTGTGCCTTGGCCGTTTTTACTTGATTAGGATAGCCTGCAGTTAATCCTGACAGCTGTGAACCTAACCATAGTATTAACTAACACATTTGTATTTTGGTAGTACCTTTATCTGACACATCTTTGCTGAAATTGAGTGTCTGCTTTCATCCCACTTGTCCCTTGCCTTAGTTGCTTCAGATGCAGTTTTGTCCAAGAAGAAATCTAGGAGTGAATAGTCACAGCCCCCCATCAGAGCAAAAACCTAAGATCTAGTGAGTAGTGTGGCAGCAATAATTTTCACTAATGATTTCAAAATGCCTTGCCATTTCCCAGGACAAGCAGTAGTTAAAGCTCATTGGAGATTTACTGTAGGTTTTCTGTTAAACAAGAAATGTTTAAAACCTCCTAATACCATAACAATGCAAACATTTCAGTCACTGTGATATTTTAGTAACTTTCGAGATTAGTTCTTAAACATTCCCTTCATACAGTTGTTCTTTCTTAAACACTAATATATTGCTGACTTTAACAAAGAATGGATGTTGCATGCCTTCTTTCACCTCACCCTTGCACTGAAATTTCTCTTAAGATTTCTGTGTGGCTTGTCTTCCTGGACTTTCCTTTTTGTACTTTTTTTGCAACAAAATAAAGCTAGTGTCACCCTAGCATTATAACAGGAAAAAACAAAAAAAAAACAAACAAAAAAAAGAATTCTTCTATACATAGAATGCCTCAATAATAGTAATAATATAGCTTAAATTGTAATATATGCACGTCTTAGTTTCAACTCTTTTCCCAGTTTTATGCTTATCCTTCCATTCCTCCTCTGGGTCTTAAGACCAGAATCTTCAGAGGAGTGTCTATGTGAAAGGAGTAACAGCTTGTTACTTTTTCTATATGTAACAATGTCTGTGCTATAAAAAACATAAACAAAAGGAGAAAAAAATATAGCCATAGCCTCTTATTTTGCTGGAAACACCGCTGTAGGCAAAAACCTGCTGCAGGCAAGTCAGGAAGAGTTCAGACAGGGCAAGCCCGAGGCCTTGCAAAGTCGGTACAAAGCTTATGGTCTCCTACTGTGTGTCAGGCTACAAGATAACACTAGTGTCTAATTCCCAAATCCTAATTCTGTTCTGGCTATTTCTTATGCATAATTTCTTCTTTGTACATGCTAGTGAAAGCATTCTTAACAGAACTGTCTGATTGTCTCTCCTGGAAAAAATATCAGACATTGTGACGTTTTCTTTTCTGAACTCTCCTGCTCTATTTCCACACATACTTCATACTGATTCTTTGTCATCTGTTGTCTCTTAGCTCCATTAGTCCTTAATTCATACCCAGC
Organism: Amazona ochrocephala; assembly: GCA_039720435.1. Taxonomy (NCBI): domain Eukaryota; kingdom Metazoa; phylum Chordata; class Aves; order Psittaciformes; family Psittacidae; genus Amazona; species Amazona ochrocephala. The sequence continues at coordinate 45,377,678 of CM077878.1, forward strand.
TCTGATCATTCTTTTACATTTTAAGATCTCAGATTAAAATAAATATATAAATAAATAGAGCTTTTCTGTTCTATCCACGTGCATGTGAAAATTGAAAATAAATATCTTTCATTATTGCTTTTAAACAAAATTTTTATTCCTGGGAACTATACTAAAGAGTCAAATAACTTAATGTGAGCTAAAAATAATATTTCTCATTAACATGTTAAAATGAAGTGCTGCAGTTAGTAGATTTAATTTCTAAAATACATGATTAGAACAGGGCACCTGAAAGCCAGCTTGTGTTTTTATGATGGCAGATTTTATCGTAGGAATTGTATTAAAATTTATATTGAGCAATTACATTCATGCAGCTCTGGCTGTGGCCATCCAGGCTTTCAAGCTACATTTTTTTCACAGCTCCTACATAAAATCTTGTAAGAGTTTTGGGGACAAGGGACAGTATAAATTAACAAAGCCTTCTGCAGATACTAAGAGCTATACTGAATTCTGAATATCCTTTCAGTAAACATCAGCTGTCATGCTATTAACGCTTCAAAAGTTAACAAAGTTTTAAATTAATCGTGGGCCAACTTCTGCAGTAAGGACACCACCCGGGGCTTCAGCACAGAGTTGGATCTTCGCTAGGACTGCTGCCACTCTGGCTGAAGTTGTGGCACTGGAGCACTGAGGTGCTTTAATATTGAAACAAGGCTAGGCAGGGAAACATCTAGAAACTGCTAGAGCTGACATAGCTCATCTTAAAAAATGAAAAAAATCATCCAGTTGTGAATTCTTTTTCGGGCCATAACACTCTAATTATGAAACGGCAATCTGTATTTCGCTCTCAGACGCTTACGGCCACCAGTGCTCCTAAATTGGTGAGAAGAAGGGATGCTGTGTTCTCCCACCCAGGAGAGCAGGCAAGCTGGCAGGCAGGCAAGTAGGCAGGCAGGCAGGAAATCAGGCAGGGATGGAGGCGGGCAGGGATGGAGGCAGGCAGGCAGGCAGGGATGGAAATGGACAGGCAGGGAGGTGGGCAGGAATGTGGGCAGGCAGGAAATCAGGCAGGGATTGAGGCAGGCAGAGACTGAGGCAGGGATGCAGGCAGGGAGGCAGTGATGCAGGCTGCAGGTGGACAGGCAGGGAGGTGGGAAGGAAGGTGGGCAGGCAGGAAATCAGGCAGTGATGGAGGCTGGTAGGGATGGAGGCCGGCAGGCAGGCAGGGAGGCAGGGATGGAGGTGAGCGGAGAGGCAGGCAGGCAGGGATGAAAGCAGGCAGGGATGAAAGCAGGCAGGGATGAAAGCAGGCAGAGATGGAGGCAGGCAGGCAGAGATGGAGGCAGGCAGGCAGGGATGGAGGTAAGGAGGCGGGCAGGCAGGCAGGCAGGGATGGAGCGGGAAGGCAGGGATGGAGGTAGGCAGGCAGGGATGGAGGCAGGCAGAGATGGAGGCAGGCAGGGAGGCAAGCAGGCAGGCAGGGATGAAGGCGGGCAGAGAGGCAGGCAGGCAGGGATGGAGGCGGGCAGACGGGCAGCCGCTGCCTCATGCGCGATCCCCCGGCTCCCACTAGCGGCGGACGGGGATGTGGGGGCCGCCGTGGGCCGCCCCAATGGCGCGGGCAAGGGGCTGTGCCAGCAGCCGTGCGGTTCCCCTCCCGGTGCCTGAGTCCAGGTTTGCTGGCGACGGCTGTTTCCTAAACACCCGAACCCTTTTCCTCTGCGAGCAGGTTGCGGGTTGGGTTTTTAAATGGAATGATTCTGAATTTCTCGGTAGATGGATTGCACAACTCATTATGCAGTTTATGGTATTTATTTCTTGTAATGACTTCTGTGAGTCGTGTGGCATAGTTGCGCTTTCTGGTTGGATGGCCTCAGCTTTCCAAATAGAAGAGGGATCCTTCTATTTCTCATTGAACTGAATGTTCTTAATCAGTTAATGAATTTATTGTACAAATAATAAAAGAGCTCTTCAATATGCTAGTGTACTAGTGCAAATACTCTTACATACATGGGTTTACAGAGATTTTGGTAACCATGAATATTCTTTTGAAGAGAAGTTGTTTACTGAATATTCATGAAGAGTTGGAGGAGAGAGGCCATGAATATGAACGAGTCTAATTTGGTGGGGTTTCTTTGCAAAGAAGGCAGGCATTCTATTTCACTGTTGTCGTGCAACTCTTATTTTTCCACTTACAGTGACATTCACATTTAACTCAGCAACTACAAGGTTTACTAGGGAACTGAAACTGGTGTATTTACCTTTTTTAGTAACTTACCAGTGTTTTTCTGCTGGAGGCTTAGCATATATATAGCATTATGCTGTCTTTTCAGGGAAGTGTGCACAGTATTGTCCATAATTTCTTCCATCTATGAGGATGAGCCAGTTATTTAAACAAAACAAAGTACAGTTGCACAGAACTCCTTATTTAAATACGTTCACTTTTCTGGTGAAAGACATAAGGAGAAATTTTACAAACATCTGTAATTTATTATACTTTTGGAAAACTTGGAACAACAGAAATGTCCACTTGATTTAAAATTTTAATACAGTATACAGAAATACAGTGAGAGAAAGGAACGAGTTAAAGATACTCCATGCATTAGAGAAGGTTATCCCGGTCAAGCTTGGTATAACATAATTTGGATGTATTTAAAATAAAGATATTTTAAATAATAGAGAAGTCATTTAAGATGATAAATGGCATCACTATTTACATCACTAAGTCCTACTCACTTTCCATGGCTACTGGATGCCCATGTGTGATTTTTAAAATGTCTGCCAATCTGTTTAATTATTTTTAGCAATTAAGGTTGTAATTTGTGGATGTTGCTTCAGCTTCTTGCCATGTTGACTGATGTCTCAATGTGTACAATCTATGTCATGCCATATGTTCCTTGCTAGCTCTTGTTAGGCAGAATGATTTTTTTTCTTTCTAATCAGGTTTTTGCTGGTACATTTCTGGAGAAAACAGAAAATCAAAATGTACTGGGGCTGTTACTCCACTGCTCTGCTCCTTATATCTCTCCTCAACATGGCAAGTGAATACAAATTGCCAGTGAACAGAAAATTCTTGTTTTCATGGTTTTCTATGCTCACTTTGTCCAGGTATAAATAGTTCTGAAAGTAATAAGCCGCTAAAAGATCAGACTTGTGTGGATCCACTAGCTTCAACAGATTACTCCCAAATTACAGCCATAAGCCACTAACTTTACTGAGTCCATAGAAGAAATGTCTTTATGGTTTTTATACCCACATTGTGACTAAACTCAGGTACATTTTTCAAGGTGGCATGCAGTCTTTATTTTGACTGTACAGTTGAAGCCAGAAGATGTATACCTTCCTGCTGTGGATAAATGAGTGTGCTGGAGCAAACATATATTGAGAAGAGAGTGGGTTTAGGAAGTTTGCAGTTCTATTAGCCCAAGATTATTTTTGTCAGTGGAATAAGTTATCTGGCTCCCATTTTTTGCATGTCTATAAGAACAGCAAAGGGGAATATGAAACCTGTCTCAGAGGTTTTGTTTTTGCTCTTCTGGTGAAAACTAACAACATCCTTACATGTTGATACAGTGTCTGCTACAGATGGTTGCTAAATTAAATTTGCTTCATGGGCTGCTGTTTTTATTTGTATAATTGTGGTTTTGATCGAAGATACAGAAAGATAATACATATGATGATTTTGATTGGTGAAATATAGGAAACACTTCTGAATGTTTTTCACACACCATTTCAAAAAGAAAAAAACCCCACAAATATATTAGTAGCACTAATTAGTAGTGTGGAGCCTTGGATTTTCTAGGATGGAGAACATTTTTAACATTCACTTAGAAGCTTCAAAGTTTGATTTGACGTGCTTAACTTACAGTGATAGGAACCAAAAGGTGACAGTGACAAAGAGTAAACAAGATTTACATAGCAAAACCAATTTGACAACTAAACTTATAAATATTGCAAATAAGGGGGAAAGCTCATTTCATTTTTAAAGCATGATCTCCTCCAGAATTTAGTTCTTTTTTTCTCCTAGTCTTCTATGAAGGGAATTTTATACTGTCCTTTCATATGAGTATTATTTCACATATGCTTTATTTGAAAAGCAAGCTTCAGTATTGAACTGTAACACAGATCTACATTTGGTAATTGTTAGTGCCAAAAGCTACTAAGGATGAATACATATTCTCAGTTGCACACCACAAATGTTTTTTTCTACTAGTCAATATCTCTTGAGCTTGTTCTACACCTGTAGGTGTAAGGGTGTGCATGCAGACCTCCCACAGGTTTTTTATTAAAAATCCAGCGCTATGGAACCATATCTGACTAAAAGGTCTGCAGTGAAGACCAAAGAAGGTGACATTGTTATGTTCTTTGCATTTACTTTGGCTCGTTGCAGGCAAGATAACCTGGAAGTAGAGGAGTTACTTCTTGCCATTTCAAGTTACTGTTAATTCAACACCTGTAAGCAGAAAGAAGTCTTATGTATTTTTCAGAAGTATTTTATCCCAATCTCAGAGTTATGTTGCAATTCGAACACTAAGAATTATAATAGAACTATAAATATAAACAATATGAACATAAATATTCCAAGGGATCACACTTGGATTTTAGCCAGAACGCACTCAAGAGGTTCTACGGAAGCAGGCTGGAAATCCCCAGCCTAACTAGGCTGGCATACAAGATCTTATTTCCAAACCTATAACTAAGTCTATACTATTAAAGTCAGCCTGACTCAAGAGTTTGCTTTGAGATAACACTGACATTCACACATAAAAAGGCTCTTGAAGATAGCTTTGACAGCCACTTCATACTTACAAAGACAAAATGCCAGGGTTGCCTTTCTACTGCCTCCTCACTAACAGGTATGTTTGATGCCATCTCAGACAACAAACTGCTATTCTTGATCTGTGGGCTGTTTCACTGCTGTCCTCGGGCTAGCATGAACTGTAATGCTTCTATTTCCAACACTGCTTCACTAAATCAGAATTACTTGGCCAGCTATAAAATGAGCTTAACGTGTACTGTGCTAATGATTAACTATTAATCAAGTGGATTATGGTAGTGCCTAGGGACAACTGAGATTCAAGCCCCATTATGTAAGGCACTGTGCAGTTCTTCAAGAAGGCTGTAAATGAATTTTCCCTTCTAAAACCAGCTGTGCTGTTACCACATCAGGCTGGTTTTGCTTTTTACCCTTCTATCTGTCCTTACAACTTCAACAGCTTTGGCGCTTCAACTGCTAAATTCCTTTTGTGTGGCTTCATCTGCTATTTGTTTCCTGAAGCCCTGTAAGAACGGGAAGAGGTGCTGCTGCAAGATCATAGAATCATAGAATAGTTAGGGTTGGAAAGGACCTCAAGATCATCGAGTTCCAACCCCCCTGACATGGGCAGGGACACCTCCCACTAAACCATGCCATCCAAGGCTATGTCCAACCCCACCTTGAATGCCACCAGGGATGAAGCATTCACAACTTCCCTGGGCAACCCATTCCAGGGCCTCACCACCCTTACAGTAAAGAATTTCTTCCTCAGATCCAATCTAAACTTCCCCTGTCTCAGTTTGAACCCGTTACCCCTTGTCATATCACTAGAGTCCCTAATGAAGACTCTCTCCCCAGCATCCCTATAGGCCGCCTTCAGATATTGGAAGGCTGCTATGAGGTCTCCACGCAGCCTTCTCTTCTCCAGGCTGAACAGCCCCAACTTTCTCAGCCTGTCTTCATACGGGAGGTGCTGCAGTGCCCTGATCATCCTCATGGCCATCTTCTGCACTTGTTCTAACAGTTCCATGTCCTTTTTATGTTGAGGACACCAGAACTGCGCACAATACTCCAAGTGAGGTCTCACAAGAGCAGAGTAGAGGGGCAGGATCACCTCCCTCGACCTGCTGATCACACTCCTTTTGATGCAGCCCAGGATACGGTTGGCTTTCTGGGGTGTGAGTGCACACTGCCGGCTCATGTTGATTTTCTCATTGACCAACACCTCCAAGTCCTTCTCCGCAGGGCTGCTCTGAATCTCTTCCCTGCCCAACCTGTAGCTGTGCCTGGCATTGCTCCCACCCAGGTGTAGGACCTTGCACTTGGCATGGTTAAACTTCATCAGGTTGGCGTCAGCCCACCTCACGAGCGTGTCAAGGTCCCTCTGGATGGCATTCCTTCCCTCCAATGTATCAACTGAACCACACAGCTTGGTGCCACTGGCAAACTTGCTGAGGGCACACTCAATCCCACTGTCCATGTCACCCACAAAGATGTTGAACAAGACCGGCCCCAACACTGATCCCTGGGGGACACCACTCGTTACTGGTCTCCAGCTGGACATTGAGCCATTGAGCACTACTCTTTGCGTGCGGCCATCCAGCCAGTTCTTTATCCACCGAGTGGTCCACCTATCGAATTGATGTCTCTCCAACTTAGAGAGAAGGATGTCATGTGAGACAGTGTCAAAGGCTTTACACAAGTCCAGGTAGGTGACATCAACCGCTCTGCCCCTGTCCATCAGTTCTGTAGCCCCATCGTAGAAGGCCAGCAGATTTGTCAGGCAGGATTTCCCCTTAGTGAAGCCATGCTGGCTGTCACCAAGCACCTTGTTGGTTTTCATGTGCCTTAGCATGTCTTCCAGGAGAATCCGCTCCAAGATTTTGCCAGGCACAGAGGTGAGACTGGCTGGCCTGTAATTCCCCGTCTCATCCATTTTCCCCTTCTTAAAAATGGGGGTTATATTTCCCTTTTTCCAGTCGTCGGGAACTTCACCTGACTGCCATGATTTCTCAAATATGATGGACGGTGGCTTAGCAACTTCATTTGCCAGCTCCTTCAGGACCCGTGGATGGATTTCATCCGGTCCCATGGACTTGTATACATTCAGGTTCCTAAGGTGGTCTCAGTCCAGATCCTCTCCTACAGTGGGCCCAGGGTCTTCATTCTCACTGTCCCTGCATCTGCCTTCCAAGACTTGGGTGGTGTGGTCAGAGCATTTGCCGGTGAAGACTGTGGCAAAGAAGTCATTAAGAACCTCAGCATCAGCCTACTTGAGAAGTATTAAAATGCAAAGTTCTGATCTATTTGATATCAGATATTGTACTGTAGTTTTAAGCAGCCTGCTTCTCCTATGTTATTGAACTTTTTCGAACAATAGAAAGTTGTAACCTGAAGTCTGCTAGATATATGCCTTTATGGTGCATTTTGGCAGCTGGTATCACTGTCAGCAGGAGAGATGCTTCCACAAAAGATCCTATGCGCAATACATTTTTGGCACAGTCAGGTGGCCATCATGAGTCACTAAGGCACCTGCTGTAAATCAGCCTGATACACTGGCATTCTCAATTGCCTGTGAATTCCAGATCTCACTTTCTTATGTTATCAGATTTTGGCACATAACGATCAACAGGTGTGATTATCAGTGATGGGGAGCATGTAGGGATGGTGGTTAAAGGCTTTCACAAAGTCCTTAAAAGGACTTTTTTCAAAGAGGGTGAGATATTTTATGGTTAACAGTTGGATTTGATTAGAATCAGACTTTCTCCTCCTGCTGCTACCCTTCCCACTCATCCGGAATCTGAAAAATAAGATGAAAACTGCTGGAAGAATACTGACTCTGATGTTATTTTCATGAAATACTGTGGGAACAGTTCCATAATAGAGCAAGTGACAAACAGCCATATTCCAGCTGGTGGGAGGAAAAAAAAATGGACAAGAAGGGAAGGTGACTGTCATCAGAAGGAAATATTAAATGAAGAGGGGAAAGAATAATAAGAAACAAAGTGTAAAACATCAGGGGGAAGCTAAGAAGCATTGAATATTGAGGATGGAGAAATGAAGAGATAAGTGAGCCAGGTAGAGTTGTTTTTTTGTGAGGAAAATCAGCAAGTAGACTTCACAGAAAGCACTTAAAAATTGAGGACAAAACGTAAAAGCAACAAAAGCTCTTGGAAAATTGTATCTAAACAGTCTTTGAATGCAATCTATATTTAAAAGAATAATAAATTTAGAATCTGATTATATGTTTTGGGAAGCTGTCATAATTACTATCTAAAACTAGCATAGCAGACCAGAGAAACTCCTCAGCCCTTATTCACCACTGGGGAAATGTTTCCCTTCTAAACAGATCATACGCTAGCGTCTAAGCAGTCACCTTTCATTGCTTGACACTTATACCCTGGGGAAAGGATTTGATGAACTTGTAAACAAGCACTATGCTTTGAAGTTGAGATGAGCATGAGGGTAGACAGCAGACATCACATATGTGCACCGACTGTAGAAGTTCATAATAGGACTCCTGTCCAGAAATGTGAATGACTGCAAGGATGTACCGTTTTACTTTTGTTTTCAAGTGCATTAGCTTTGAGGAAAAAAGCAACAAGAAACGAGCAACAGAAAAATCCCAAAACAGAACAACCACAAATCCAACAAAGCTGATCAGAGCTTTATTTAGCTTTTATTTACTTAGAGAGGTGTCAGTTGTATCTGTTCCTTCAAAAAGGTGGATCCATTGACTGACCCTCAGCAGTTGCCTGAGGTGTACCTGAACACACAGAGTATGACCAGTGCTTGTCTAGATATTCCCAGGGCCTTATGAAAAAAAGCTATGACAAACACTTCTGATACCTCAATGTGGATCCCTTAGCCAAAAAAGAGAAATTGTAAGAATGTATTTTCTGAGCCTGGAATGTAAATACAAATCTGCTTGAAATCTTTCCCAGTGCCAGGGTCTTAACTCCCCTGAGAATATGTGGATTCATTCTAATCATGTGAATCAGCAGGTAAGCACATGGGGAGAGGCAAAAGCTACTCAACATGCTTTGGTGGCTTCAGTTACTGAAGGCCCAGATGCATTGTTTGCATGGGTTACAAAATTTTCAGGGTTTTATGAAGCTCATGCCAAGGTTTTCAGTTCAGAAGCAATATTGAAGTGTAATGAGAATAGATTTGTGGGTAAAGTTTAAGATGTTCTCCACAATCAGTATAACTTCCCTCATGGGTTTTGTTCTTGGTTCAGGTTGTGGTTGAAATTAGTAAGATAAAAGACAGATGATAATTTTGAAAAGTTAATTGAAGTTCAGTGAAATTCAGAAGTTTGAAGTAAAGCTGAAATTTTGTGCAGAATTTTCGGGCTACTTTGTATTTTCTTTTGAATTGCTTATCATTCAGAAATAGGTGAATACCTGAACAAAGTATTTGGGTAATGCCTATTGCAGACATAGTAAGCAGAGACATCTTCCGATTTAAAAAATGATACTTGCACTACCATTCCCTTCTTTCTCATTGTCAGCTTAGTTGCCAAGTTCTGTAAGTCCACACTCTATGATATGACTGAGTTTCTAGGAGTATGAAAGAGATGCAGCATCCTTCTGCTCTCTCATTTCATGGTAGGTAATAGTTACTAAGTTTACATCTGCCACCAAACACTGAAAAGGTATCTTCCACAGATCAGAACACCTGCTTCCATGGTTGAAAGACACAACTGGGCAAATGTTTTTATAGTTAGAGAAAAATTTTAAAGATATTGTTAGTTTGGAAGATGTCCAAGGCCTTGCTATGAAGAACCAACTCTTAACAACCCTTTTTAATATACATAATGATGAGATGTGAAATACTGAAGTATATATATGCATTGCTTTGAAAATGGTAAATAGAAAGGAAACATCTTTTAAAAAAGTTAAAACCCAGGTATTAGGGTTTTACAAGTGGCTTTCTTTTGTTTAAATGCTTTTGTAAATACTTTTGAAAAACTATCAAGGGAAATAAGATGATGTTAAACATGTCGTCAGTAGCTTTTTGCAGTTTGATTTCTCACAATACTGTAACTATAAATTGAGAGCAATTCAAGCCACACAGTTTCAGTATTGTTCCAAACATCACTATAGTTTGGAGTATTTGGTTGCAGAATTTCATTTGGCTCATGAAAGTGCTACAGCTTATCTCCATACCTATATCTTTGAAAAATTCCTTGGGAAGTTTGAGCAGAGTTGTATACTACTGGAGTAAGCTTTTCTGTTTCAACTAGGATGAGATCCAGTCATCCAGAATTACTTCAGGATGAAATGAAAGAGGCAACTGAAAGATACCCAAAGTCAATTCCCCAAATGATTCTTTCATCAAATTGTGCAAGAAGCAGTTTAAACTAAAGCACTTTAAAAGATTTTTTTCTCTGTGGAAAACTTGGAAATTTGTTGCTTTCCATTCTGACTTTGATTTAAGTCAGACTTTGAAATCTCCAGAGTAGTACTGTAAGATGAAAAGAAACCTAAAGGAACTGGAAACATTTCCTGGATCATTGAGCCATTGCCCTGTCTTCTCAGGCTGTATTTCTGATAATCCTGTATGAAATAAAATTTCTGTCCTTCACACAGCTCTGCCTAGAAGCAGTTCTGCATTCTGGCTCGCTTCTAACAAAACGTGGTCAGGAACTGTAAGAGAGTAGTTAATCCTTCAGGTCCCTGCTTGATACCAAAAAGACTGTAAAGTATGAGGAAAACATAAAAAAGAATGAGTAAGAAGGTGAATAGGCTAGTATCATAGTGAGCTATCACCTTTATGCTGTTAGTTTGGATGAGACATTGGTGTTCTGCTGCTTCTGCTGCTGAGAGTATTCTGAATGGTAACGGTTTTGGTCCCTGAGGGACAGAGTAGAGCAGCTGAGACAACATTTAATCCAGCAGATGAAGGTACAGTAAATGCCACAGGCAGTGTTCAATTTTGTGTGTTAGCAGCAAGGGATGGACATTTAAGAAGTGGAGAAATGGCAACCTTGTGTGATGGGATGTGATGGGAAAACATTGCATTTGTCCTGAGTTGGCCTCTTATGTAATTAAGTACACTTTCTGCTGCTACTTCTTTGTGATGGAAATGGCTAATGAGTAGAAAAAGATAAATTGATGGCATAAACATGTTTCCCACACATAATTAGAAGAGTATGGTACGACACTTGAAAAAAATATATGAAATACATCTAGCAGAATCAGACAGAAACTCATGTTTAGTGCTAAGGGCCTAAAGGACATTCCTTCTAAACCACAAGGAGGGTTGCAGAACAAGGCTTCAAGAATGCTAACTGGTCTTTCATAGTACATTATCAAAACAATTAGGGTTTTACCAAAAAAAAGCTTACAGGGTAAGATGTCCAACTTAAACATAGCAGAAAGCATTTACTTTTTAGTTTTGCTTTGTTTTTTTTAGTCCTCTGTTAGCTTTAAGAACTTGAAACACCTGAAATCTCACAGTGATTATGTCCTGGGTTCAGCAGCAGCAGTCATTTTTCTCCTTCTCGATAGCTGGTGCAGCGCTGTGTTTTTGATTTTGGGCCTGGGAACAGTGCTGATAACACCAGTGTTTTCAGTTACTGCTTGGTGATGTTTAGGCTGGCCAAGGACTTTGTGAGTCTCATGCTCTGCTAGGGAGGAGGGGAAGCCGGGAGGAAGGAGAGACAGGACACCTGACCCAGACTAACCAAAGAGGTTATTCCATACCACAGCACGTGATGTCCAGGATGTAGAAACGGAGAGCAGAGACCCGGAAGGGTGGTGGGGGTGCACGGTGGGGGGTGCACTGGTGGGGGTGCACTGTGTGGTCGGGTTTGATATTGGATGGTGAGAAATTGTATTCTTTTCCCTTATATTTTCTCTTGTCATTATTATTATTGGTGGTAGCAGTAGTGATTTGTGTTATACTTTGGTTACTAAACTGTTCTTATCTCAACCTGTGGGAGTTGCATTCTTTCGATTCTCCTTCCCATCCCTCCAGGAGCAGAGGGAAGAAAGAGCGGGGAGTGAGTAAGAGAGCGGCTGTGTGAGTTTATAGACTTAAACCTCGACAGATTATCATGAAAAGGAATCATATCAGGACTATTTTAGTTGCATATTTCCCAAAGAAGAGATTAGGCCTTCTTATTCTTTCCATTAGATACATACACATGCAGCACAGCATTCTGAAATCTGTGCTGAGTTGTGTGCAGAAGTGTCCAAATAATTCTTCCTGAACACCCTCAGTACCAGAATCAGTAGGGTAGCATTCATAAAGCATCCAAACTACTTAGCCTTGCAAAGACAACATTTCTGCAAGTACATCTGGAGCCACACTGGTGTAACTGTATGTAGCTGTGCTATATTGTGCAAACTTAAAAGAGCTGGATTGCTGTTAAACTGAGGATCTATGTGGTGCACACCATTACAGACACTAGAAATGTCCTGTGCTGCACAGCATTATTGGTTGATTGTTACTGAGAATCTTGAATGAAATTCTGAACGAATGAAATTCCGAACAAATGAAAGCAATGGAAAATAATGCCATTAACAAAAATAATGAGTGCCATACATAACCAAAACTTTTTTATTATCTATCTAGATCAGTTGCATAAAAAACCCCATGTTCTAGGAAGCAGTGTGCAGCATTAATTTCTCTGAACAATATTAAAAAAAAAAAACACACTGATCGTTTTCCCAAGTTGCCAGAGTAATGAGCGCCTTTTTTCATGATGCTCAATTCTGTCCAAACTATTAGAACTTGGGAGCAGATTCCAGATCCTGAGTCCAGATTTGTCCTCTGTCTACAACCCAACCCTAAAGGGGAGGGAAACAGACACAGAAGCCAGAAGGAAGAGCAGGGACTTTCCAGACCAGAACTGGCAGGGGCTGCGGTACACCTTGGGTATCCTGCTGTACCTAATTTATCATCTGTCATGTCAACTGCATTGCAGGACAGCCCCATCAGCTAACTGAAAGGACAGCATCTAAACCTACGTATTTCTTTTGGTGGGGACTATTAGCCTGGGCAATGCCTTAGGAGAGAAAACCAGGACTGAAATAAAACTAAACCGCATTCTCCTTGGCAAATGAAGGACACCAGGGTGTTCATACACAGAATGGCAGGCAGTCTTGTAGAGACTGTTATCACTGAAGTGATTTAATACAGGTATTCATTAGATATGCTAAAATAGTAGCATTTTCCGCTACTGAACAAAGCTTTTTATAACTTTTCATGAAACTTTGTTTTCCATTGATTGGCTGTATGACTTCTTTTTTTTTTTAATGGCTTTGCCTGTTATGTTGATTTTGAAGCATTTACTGGAAATAACTTCCTAAAATCAAAGCCAAAACAAGGAAATGAAGAAGCACAGCCAATTAAATTTCATGTCAACCTTTCCTCATACAAGCTTACATACAGTAAATTTTTACGTATCAGCCTTACTTCATGCAAAATTTCATTTTAGCTCATAAGTAAATATATCTGGATACATTAATTCCTAAATTCAATTTTCCCATGTCAGCAAACTAGCAGCTGAAGTCTCAAAATTATATACATTTGGCAAATTCTTCAAGATCGATGCAACTGGGTAATTGCTATGGTTAAACCCTAGCCAGTAGCTAAGAAAGTACCACACAACAACTCACTCTTCCGTTCTCATGGGATGGAGAGCAGATTCGGAAAAAGATAAAGCCCCCAGGTTGAGATAAGAACAGTTTAATAATTGAAATAAAGTAATAATAATAATAACCATAGTAATAATTATAACAACAACAACAACAATAATAATAGGAAAAAGAGAGGAATAAAACCTAATAAACCCAAGTGATGGACACTACAAGTGCTCACCACCCGTTGACTGATATCCAGCCCAACCCAAGCAGTGATCAATCTGGGTAACACCCCCAGTTTATATACTGGGAATAACATGCTGTGGTATGGGATACCCCTTTGGCTGGTTTGGATCAGGTGTCCTGTCTCTGCTCCCTACTGACTTCTTGTGACCCTCCTCACCAGCAGAGCATGAGAGACTGAAAAGTCCTTCAATGGGGTAAGCATTACTTAGCAGCAACTAAAACGTGGGTGTGTTATCAGCATTGTTCTCAGACTAAATCCAAAACACAGCACTTTACCAGCTACTAAGAAAAAAATGAACTCTATCCCAGCTGAAACCAGGACAGTGACTGTTGGTTACAATTAAAAACAAAACAAAACAAAACAAAACCAAAACCAGCAACAAACCAAAAACAAAACAAAACAAAACAAAAAAAGGCAAAAAAACCCCACCCCAAACGAACAACAAATTATTTTGTTTCTCTCTTTTCATTTTGCCTTGCTCATAGTCAAGTGACCCACTGTACAGTAGAAAGATACTGATAAGTAGGGATGCAAGTCTGGGATGGAGAAACTACTACTATGAATGTCAAATATACTGGTCTAAAATGTATTGCCTGCACTAAGTGCATTGAGGTTTTGTAGGGGAAGGTATTAAATCAACTTACAAAATTGGGAGAAAATATATTTCTTTCAGTGCAAAACCCCAGAATTGTATTTACTTTTTCTACCTTCATTAGTTGGTATAATATGATGTACTAACTTTATCTGCAGAACTTGCTTTGCTTTTATTCTCAGACTATGAGGGCTTCAGTGGTACATGAGCTCTGCACTTTCAAAGTTCTCATCCATTCATTTCTTCCAATCCTGAAGACTAGTTTTCTTCCTTTCATTCAAAGTCTAGTGGTTATATAAGTAACACCTGACTAGTTAAAATATGCAAAATATTACGTTTGTTGATTACAGCATTGTTATTTGATTTTAAGGTAGTTTAAAGCATTAATGATGCTTCCTATGTTATAGAATACCTATCCTATGATATAAACCACCTTTCATCAGGGTAATAAAAAGATCCACTTAATTTTAGTGACTATTTTAAAGCCTTTCTCTTAAGAGCTATGTTATATGGAAAACTTAGCTAGCTCTAACAAAAAATCTGTTAGGCAGCATTTTTGAGTGCTTCTTTTCATTAATGAATCTTTAACTTGAAAACATTTAGAGCCAAATCCTCGTTACTCCCTGCTTATGATGTTTTCTTGCATATATAAGAGATAATCAGAATTATGAATGTTCAAATATATTGTGATTTTTTTTTTTTAAAGAATTGTCATGGATTACATGTTCAAATTAGAGGAAGTAAGTTTGGAGATTTTCAGTGGCACCATAATTCTGAGTCATGCAGCTCATATAAGTAATTTTTGATTTGCTGTTTTTTTTGTTAATTGATTTATAGATATAATGATATTTCAGTAATATGACTACTGAAGATGAAAACCTTAATGTTGGCCTGTCCTTTGAAAAAAATAGATCCCCAAAGTATTTTCAGGTAATTTTCCTTGCAGGATTAAAGAAGAATGCATTCTTTCTGTTATATTCAAGCAACAACTGTAATGTTGTATTTTAATTCCAACTGTGCACAGTTGTGAACCTTTTCCCATTTGCTGATTTTTGCCAGGTTTGGTTCTAACAACGCATCTTTATAGTTGTACTTCATTTTAGCCTTTAGGTGGCAGCATTTGAGAAGAGTTGTGGTTGTGCCACCATCAGATTATAAGTAGATAGGACAAGGTAGTAGGTACATTGCATACCCCATGCTCTTAAGTATGCAATTCACAGCAAAGTTTATTCAGAAGCATTCAAAATGTAAATAAAGATAGGTACAGATGGCCACTTCTTCTTAACACTTCTGGAAATACGCTTTTTTAAATAGAAAGATGTGTATTTCTATACATGTATGTATATGCATATGTTTTAAAAATGCTTTGAATCAAAATGGAAATTTGTTCTGATTTACTTAATATGAAACCCTTTATTCCATTTCTGCATTCTCTTTTTTTTTTTTTTTTTTAAGTTTTTTTTCTGAAAAGCTACTTTTATCTAGGAAAGGAATGAGAAATAAAGGATCTTAAGTTTAGCCCTCCTTCAGTTATCTTTCAGTCACTTTAGGATACCTAAATCCCAATAGTCTGAATATGATGTGATCAACTGGAGTGTTTTAAAAAATACACAAAACTTTTCTCCATTTAAATTCACTAGAAAACAAATGTATATCTGATGTTGGTTTGTGTATTCCATATATCTACAAGATTTATTTATTACTTCTCATATGTGTTGTATTTTAAAGCAGTAGGTTGTTAAAAAAGGTATATCCTGGGCTTCATGGTGATTGGGGTGTCTGTGTGTGGTGGACAGCTGTGGTGGGATGGGTAGAGTGAGCATCAGTACTGCTGCGTTTCACTCTACAGATTTCTTTGAAATAAATATGGAGAATTTTTATGTCCATAGACTAGAAGAACTCCCGTTCCAGTGTTTACACTCTTTCTAATATCTACCCTAAATCTGACTTGTTCTAAGCTTAAATCTATTAATGCTTCATGTTCAAAACTTGGTAAATGCAGCGTCAACTGACCACTGTCTTCTTTATACTAACTTTGTATGGTTTTGAGGGCAACTGAGCTAGACTAAAGAAATCCATTTCTTTCTTTTTGTAGGTTATGTTCATTCAAGGGTCACATGATCACAACTCAACCATGCAGCATTCAAATTAATCACATTTGCAAATAATCCTGCAAATGCCAAAAGTCAGAAACCTGACTAGTTTAAATAGCTGCAAAAATAGTAATGGAAGCCTTTATTATGAAAGTTTCTTAACACTCAGGTTACTAAATTATGAAGTTACATGTGTCTATGCTAGAATTTGCTTACTCAAGTACGCACTGAGAAAAAAAAAAGAAAAAATTCCAAGAAAATTCCTGCAAGATTTTGAGAATCTGCTTCACAATGTTTCAAACGCCACTGGCCGAACACCAGAATCTTTCTGAGGAGAACACGTAGCTATTCCGCAAAGAAACGGGAGACAAGGAGAGTCAATCCGTTAAGATAAAAAAAAAAGGAAAAAAAAAAAGCCAACCTGCTAATCAGAGGCAGTATTGTTTTATTGTTTCTATCTGTTCCATTGATATACTTTAATTCAAAAGAGAAAGGCTGAAAACAGACTTTCTTCATATTCTTGGCCTTCCTAATATTTTCTGTCTTTGTGCCTGTGTTAAGTTGGGTCATGTTGAAAAGGCTCTCACTAACTGATGAGATCCTTTATTTGGATCTCAGAAGAGAAATATTGTGACCATGACAAAATTATATGCTTGATACACTCAAGGTTTGATCTTTTTCCTTTCTCTTAACTCCTATTCCCCATTCTACGTGGGAACCTGCTACTGAAAAAAGGGAATGTTAAAGATGACTGTTCAGCTTCGTGTTCTCTTGAGAACCATGTCAGCATCCTGCAGAAGTTTCATTGCAAAAAATCTGGAGGTTGCATGGGAAAAAAAAAAAAGAAAACAAACCAACAAATAGCCAGGTTACCCACTGGTTGTTGGATATCTACAGCTTTACTGCCTTGCAAATTATAGAAGTTTGAAGCCATTCAGATGTCCATTACTTACACTTTTAAGAGAGAAGGAAAACATTAGAAGAAAAAAATGTAAACATCTAGTTGAAAAAAGTAGCTGCATGCATGGGATGGGGAGACAGATGCCAGGCTTGGTTTTGTGAGAATGCCATAGAAAATTCAGAATCAGCTGAAGATGTGACCCCAAAGTAAGTTACTTATTCTATTTAGTGGGCAAGTCTCATTCAGAGTTAATGGCTTTATTTTTTTTATCTTAATTTACCAAGTAAGCTAAAAAGAATTAGGACCACTTTAATTCTGAATGAATAATTTAGCCCACCAATTTAAGTAAAGCACTTTGGTAGTTATTCATGAGCTAACCCAAGCCTAGCATCTACACTGTTTAAAGGCTGGCAGCTCTAGGCAGCAAGAGACACAGTGTACTTGTCCCTTTCATTTGTATGTGCAGCCACAAAAGCAATCTAAATGAAGCTGAAAAGTTATCTCTTCTGAATTGTATTTTTCCCATGAGTGGTTAATATATGATATCCCAGATATGTACTTAGCAAGTCTAACATGAATTGAGGAACCTGATACACACAAATGAATAATTAATATAGGTTTAAAAGCCAACATTTTATGTCATTAAATATAGTACTTCACATTATCTCTAATTCCATACTCAGTATCAGCATATATTATTACTACAAGAGAACGCATAATTACATATTTAGAAAGCTGGGGTGATAAGTCCAGTGGAGTTACGAGAAGGAATAGTGAGACAAGGAGGATCAGAGCTGCATGTGTATTGGAATAACAGTACACAATGTTTTTACTTACTGGGTCACACAGAGACGCACACATAAGTATGATAATATGCTTATATATTAGGTGTTTTCCCTTTAATTTAGCTGGTAGTGGTTCAGAGAATGAGATTGCCATGTGGAATGTGCAATGTCTTGATGTCTCTGGCGATTTTAAAGACAGATCAACACAGAGTAAAGATGGGAAGCCCTCTTATAAAGTAATAAATATTGTTAAGGAATTTAGCTGCAGTATTTGCATTTCTCTTGATTACTTACATATTTATTAAACTATCAGTCAGTCCTGGCATCACTGGAATGAATGTAGATATATTGACAAGTATGATATAGCGCCATGCATAATGGGTTAAGAAGACATGATTATAGTTATTATTATATCTTGGGTTTTGTTCACAGAATCACAGAATAGATCTATCCTAGGATCTGTTTGTTCAATAGGATTATTCAGAAGCTTTGAGGAATTTGTCCTGAAAATGGATGTGTTTATAAGCAAACATTTGCCTATGAGGGCAGGTTTGAGGGAATAGTTATTTGAATAAAGCTATGATTCAGCTACAGAAGTCTTAAGCATGTTTGTATCATTTCAGTAGAAGATACAGTAGTATGAGAGATATTTCCAGTATGTGAAGCAAAAAATTACTGATATTTTTTTCAAGTCAAGGTGAAGTTTTGTGTTCTTCACCTACACAGCTGCTGTGCTGTAGTTTTTGTTAATCTGACTGTCAGCTCTGGCTCACATTATGGCATGTATAGTTTGAATAGTCTTAAATAATTAGTGTACTTACTGATCCTTAACGTCTTGTGGAGCTTATTTATCATACGATGTCTTTGTGTTACAGTAAGTGCCCCTGCAATAAACAAAGCTTCTAATATCAAAATTTCTGCAAAATATATTGTAGTATGTTAAGCATTATAATTGAAATGATACCTAAGATTCTTAAAATTGAAGTCTTGATTGTTGTATACCTTTTGAAAGAGGGGATTTGGTTAATTTCTTAATGCCATGTTAGGCACACTTCTCTGTAATGCTAAAATAAAATAAACCATGGTCATGGAAGAAATATATAATGAATAAGAGAAAAATAGATAAAATTTCTCATAGATGTGCTCTACTTTTATAAAACAGGCACAAAATCCATGTAATTTGAAGTTATAAAAACTATTTATATATTTCCTAAATATAAGCACACAGTGGCTTTGTGTGAAGGAGAGGTGTGAGGCAAGAAAATGTACATAAAAGGTCATAAAGAGAAAACTTAAAGAACACATGAAAACATACCATCTTTGTAAACTGACAGCTTTGCTCTCATGAGATTGCTCCTTTTCCTTTTAGTCATCTGGGTATAATGGTCTTGACTAAGGTAGGTTGAGACAGGGTAAGAGAAAAGAAAGGCTGAAGAGCTGCAGAGCTGTCAACGTTACTTTCCAACCAGATGCATTTGTCTGCTTTAAATGGCCTATGTTGGGAAAGATCAGTACAAATTTAATAGACACTGTTTTGCATTGCTTTTAGTGTTTCAAAAGCCTAATTGTCCACCCTTTATATTTCCTTGTCTGCTTCATAAGGACTTCCTGTTCTCCGCTTTTGTTGCCTCACTTTTTTCTCTGTTTATATAATGTGTTTAGGTGTTCATATTTTGGAGTAATACAAGACTAGAGAAGATACTTTTTCCTTCTTTGGGAAACAATTCTGCATACCAGTAGAACAGGAAATACCCCAGAAATTAAATTCTTCCCATTTGAGGTGTCCTTCTATCTCATAGGTTTACTGATGGCTGCAAATGTATATGCTTCAATATGTGTATTTTTTTAATTACTGAGCAGCTGAAAGGAAGGTTACAGCTCTGCCTGAATTTTCTCTACTGACTCTTTCTCTGTTTCTGCCTGTTCTTGATGTACATTACTGTGTTAAGTTGCACTATATAAGCTATGTAGAATATAAAGGAAGGAGGTTGTAGAAAGCCTTTGTGGAAATGGAACTGACAGACCAAGAATTAATTTTGGCGTAATGTCTAATGAGGATGTGTCCTAATGCTTATTTATGGATTGCTACATGAGAAATGTTTATCATTAGAAAGTATTTTTGAAATCTTAGTAGAACTTTTCTGAAGTCAGTAGTAGCTTGGGTCAGAAATGGATTCTGTCATGGGAGGCTTTAATTATATGTGCATATGCTGTAAAAATAATAGACTTTCATACCTCCCTTTTCCCTCATATTGATACTGTAAATCTCCTCTCATCCTATTCTTGCATAGTCTAAGTAGTTAGTAAATATAGAGTTGGCCCTTCTCCACTTACTGCCCTAGTACAGTGACATTTCCTACTCTTTTCAGATAGCCTGTGTATCCCAAATAGTTCATTTCTTGCATTTTTTGTGCATTCTAACAGTTATGCAATAGTTTAAACTGTTTAACACACGACTAACTTAAACGTTCAGATTTTACATCATCATCCCTACCTAAAGTAATTTTAGTATTTTTCATGAGTATTCAGTTTTAGTAGAAAACACAATTTCCACCTAATACCTTATTCTAATCCTGATTTATATTTTAGCAAGTGTACTTGGTCCCAGTCTAAAATACCTTAAATTCAAAAAAAACCCAAAACAACCCAACTTCTAAACTAACAGAATATTTCAAAGCAGAATGCAGAAGTGTAGTGTTTCATTATTCAAACATGAATAATGAAATACTACAACTTTGGCACTGAGATTAAAAGAAACATCTGGAACAAATCTGATGAGAGAAAAAGAATTTTGTATTACTCTCTCTTTCTTCAAATTTTTCCTACGTTACCAACCAAGTTTTCGTAAGTCGAAGTATCTATGTGGACATGTTAAAGAGATTTACATCTCTGAAATACTATATGTATTTCCCAAGAAAAATGTAAAAATAATCATTTTACTTTGGAGTTTCTTGTACTATTTTCTATATAGGAATGCAACTAATACCGTTCAAAAAACAGAGTATGAGAGACAAAACTGTTCCTTTTGCTGTTATCCATCTTATGTTGTTGATAAAGATAAGTGCATAGATGCATTAAAATTAAATGAAACACAGCTTGACCCACCAGCAGATCTTAAAGGAGTATGGTTAACAGTGGATTTCCCCAGTGTTCGGTATTAAGTCTTAGTCTTGTTAACTCCATGCAAACAGCACGGAGCAGCTTTTGTGTTCTGCCCTTCCTAACATAGCAGTGGCAGCTTCCTGCAGATGTGAGCATCACTGAAGGAGGGCCTGTTTGTTGTCCTGGTGCAGATGCTATTCAGGCATCTTTGACAGGTCCAACTGAGATTTTACTTATTCAAAACGAAGATAGTGCTCTCTTCCAGAGCTTGGGCAGTCTTGCTGTCTCTAGGTGAAGATCACTGGATTTGCCAACTATTCATCCTCTGTAAGCAGGACCATGAGCCCCTCTTCACAATTTGAGGTCTCAGTGGCTGAAGGTCTTATTATGGTTTTTACAGTGACATAGAGATCTCCAGAACCTTGCTGTACTACGATTGATCAGACTTTGAATAAAATATCTACCACCAGCTCTCTAATAAGCACACTGCAGGCCTCATCTGTCACTGGTTATTTATATCAAAGTGACCTTAGAGTGATGTACAAGTGATGCTTAGGGAACATTATATTGATGATCAAGGAAAATGTCCTACCAGGCTGTCAGTGACTGCAGAACAAGGTCCTTGAGGGCAGCCTGGCACTCAGCCATGGGGCTCCCCATGCAGGGCACTGTGGTAAGTCCCGTGGCCTGTCGTGATCACAGGTCAGCTCTCGGCTCAACTCACCAAAGGCAGCAGGAGCAGTGCAGACAAACATGCGCTCTTCACCCCTTCCACTATAAAACCATTCCAAAAACACTATTCAGAGAGATTCCGCTGGAAGGGTTATGAAGATGCAGAGGTCCTGGTTAGGAGCAAAAACCGAAGAGCTGGATTATTTTTCTGCCCTGGACCATGTCCGAAAAAGTTCAGCATATTAAATTTGACAGGTTTTATTCTCTAAGATCATGTTGAGTGATCATGCTTTATAGTCTAATAGCTCTGGTTTCATGTGGGTTCAAAAATAAAGCTAGTGTGTATGCTTTTACTTCATTGCAGCAGTTTTGAACAGTAGCAGAATATTTATGAACTCCTACAAACCCTACCATCAGCTGTAACTTCTTTTTCCTAATGAAAACTGCAGCTGACAGGCATCATCATCAATAGATTGGACATGAAAAAAATTCACAGCCATGAAGCAGTATGTTGAGTCTAAAGCAGAATAAGATGACTGGTTTTAGGTACTCACTTTCCTGGTGGCTCAATTTATTCATCCTCAACACACGCAGAAAATACCAACAATTTTTCCATCAGTACGTAAGTATGTGGAACAGGAAATACAAAGAGATACAGGGGCTGCAAAGACTCTTATCTACTATTTCATCTTTGATATAAATTTAGAATTGTTGATTTCTGAACAGCCTTATGAGAAAGGGATGAACAGGGTTTGGAGTTGCTTATTGTTTTGTTACTGCCTTTAACATTTTATCCTCATACATGCTCAATATAATTATGTTTCTTGGATTACATCCTATGTAATTATGATTCTTTAATTTCTTTTTTCACTAGGTAAAGTTGCTGTTATTTTTTTATTATGAAGAAGCCTAATGTAGGAAGTAATTTTTAATGTAAAGGAAGTTTTATTGTAAATCGTAGTGCACTTGAGTAGATGCAATTGTTTAATTAATTTCAATTTTTCTTAATTAATTCACTGATAAATTTTCTAGAATAACTGATTCTTTGCTTCATGAGACAGACAAAACGTATTTAGGGCTGAATTGAATGTGTAACTCAGAAAGTGCTTTTCTTATTTTTCAGGGTTTTTTTTTTTTAATTAGAATTCGAATTCAAACTGTAGCTATAATACAAATAAAGTAAGCTATTTCAGCTTTACAGAATGCTATTCTTCTTGCTTTGTTCTTTCTTCTTTTTGTCTGAAACCCTTAGTTCATTAATCAGTGTATCTAGCCTTGAAACAGCTTTATTGTGAAGTTCTTTATATAAAAATATATCAGCTACTCCCCACTGTAATCAGTACAGTCAGTCCTGAATTAGGTTTAATATTTACCTGTTCATTTGCTACCTATTGCTGCAGTGAACCGATATAATCACTTGCAACTGTTCATGACATTTTTCTTTTAGTAACAGTTACGTAGCTTAGAGGTAATGTAAATAGTGATATAAATAAAATTATATATATATATAAAATATACTAATTTTGGTTAAAAACAGAGCAGTTGAAAAACAGTACCTCAGCTTATATACCCAGAGGATGCTGTGAATTAAGTTCAGAAACAACTAATGGAAACAGAAGCCCTGATGATTAAATTTTCCTCTGCCTTTCTCAACCCTGTAGAGTCCTCTTCCAGTGAGCAGATCCAGACTGGCTCTCATTGAACAGGAATGCATATGTGATTTCTTTCCTTCTGCAGAGATGTGCTTTTGTTATCTTATTTTTTTCTTTTCTTTCTTTTTTCCCCTCAATTTTTCTGCTTGGCTGACATTCTTCTTTAGACATTATTCAGTTAAGAATCATAGGACTCCTGCTTTTCCTGATGCCCTGAAGCCTGCAGCAGTCTCCTTTCTGCTACTCCAAATTCTGTATCCTAAAGTAACTTTGTGAGTTTTCAGAGACGTGTGAGAGGATCTAATCCTTGCAGAGGCCATGAGAGGACAGAACTCCCTCCCAAAAATTTCGTCCTGGAAGTAGTGTTGTTTATGCAGGTTCTTTACAGCTTTGTCAGAAACTCTTCCCAGGTCCTCAATTTTTGTCTTTTTATTTAGACTCCGTAAGCTGTGTTTGACTCCCAGAGTTAGGGAGCTAAATGGCCAAAGAAATATTGCACCTCTCCAACTCTTAGTCCTATTCTGGATCTACAACTAATTTGTGAATTTGGTGTGGGACTCAAAATTTTTTTCAGATGTAAATACCAGCTAAGGATTTTGTCTTTCCTCACACAAAGAAAGAGCTATCTCTAGGGCTAGCAAGAATTACCTTATTTAACAATTCATCTCCAATTTGTATACTTTGAATAGCACCTCCTTTTCAGAATATTTGTACTTACTGATTGCTACATATGTTTGTCCAAAAGAGCACCAGCAGTCCGGTGATCTCATGCAATATTTTTTCTCTCCACAAGTGTATTACTATTTTTTATAAATTCTTACTTTTTTAGCAAACTGCCCAGGTCCTTCCACAGGAATGTAAGAAAACCGTAGTGGCTGACATTCGTAAGTTCAGGTTAGTATGTACTCTATGCATACAACCATATTTCACAACAATAACAGTGATGGAGAGAGGGCAACAACAGCAACAAAAGACATTTTCCCAACTGGCCCTTTTTCTCCTGTATTATTGTACTATCCCATTTTTTATATTAGGAATAATTCATTGTTATTACACTTTAAAAGACTGCCACTTAGAGGCAAATCCAAGCTGACCTCATCATGAATAAGGATTTAGTGAAATCACACTTTAACTAGCTGTAATTGTTCCTATAGTCTAAAGGATTTAATTGTGTAGATATGCTTAAAAATCCACATGGTCTAATAGAACATAGAGAAAGGAGCTGGAAAATCATTACTTATTCTAGGTTGGTCAGTCCTGTGTGCTGCTTGCACCGCAGGAATTAATCCGTCTGGAGCTAGTTCTGCTCACACAGCAGTTATACACATTACTCCATTATTTCATGACTTTTGATTTATGCTGGTGTAGGTAAAAGTATCGTCATTTGTAGGTGATGATATTAAAAAATGTATTAAAACCACAAAATGAATAGGTGCTAACTGTAATTACCAGTGTAGGGGGTTTTATATATATTAGCATTAATGACTTATTTTTTGACAGAATGCGATACATAAAAAATTGCTTCTTTATGTCTTTCGGGAACTTGTAATGATTTTTTACAAATATAAACTTCATGAAAGTAAGAAATGGGAACAGCTGTTCTATGGCGTAAACTCTATACATGTGCCATCATGTGGCACCAAGCCCTTTTCCCAGAGGTAGATCTTCTGCACCCAGACTATCCTTTTGAGATGTTTTACATATGTTAGCATGTGGGCATTTGTATAACCATGTCTTGCATCAGTGGGTTCTGCAGTTATCCTGGGAAATAAACTGCTCTGACTGTAGATATAACTACCTCAGGGCTCCAGAATCAGTCCTGGCACAGCACACTGGCTCAGTCAGGCTTTGAAGACCCATTGCTGCAGCACTTTCAAACCCTTCATTAAAACTAATGGAACGTTACCTTTGAAACCTAGGATTCTTTGAATAGGTTTTGGTGGAGTTCACTACTTATATATCAAGCAAGTAATGACATTTAGAAGACAGAATTGTATTCTTATTTGCTGAAAGTTGTTTCTAAAATCATAGGTTTTAGAAGTACTTTAGTTATTCTGAGATGTAAATGAGTACCGAGTTTAAGTAACCTTTTTTTTTTTAATAAAAAAAGAAAGATAAAATTTAAATATATCCTTGAAAAATCTAAAATTATTCCACAAGATCAATACAGAATGGTAGTTTCTGTATTAGGTCTAAAGCTAGGATTCTTTCTCTGTGGTCTTCTGAGAACTGGTACCTTGTGGTCTACAACATTAGCTTTTCAGGCTACTTAACGTACTCTTGATTAATTGAAGCAAATAATGCATGCTGTATAATTTTATGGTCAGTATAGTGGGACATTTTCTAAATTTTCTGAACTTATAATTCCATTTTTGGAGTTAACCGTTAACCCCTTAACTGAATGTGAAATGTGCCTAATTTTTAAATTGTGGTAGTAGTGTTGGAGCCATAGTAGTCAAAGTACATGAGCAAGACAAGGTTTGTAAGTGGCAGTAATAAAACACATAGAAGCTTTGCAGTTTGATGTTTCTGCTTCAGAATTGAAAGCTTGTGTGCCCAAAAGCTGCCTATTTTAGCCCAGTACTTCAGCTGTTGTAAAAAAAAAAAAAAAAAAAAATCATTATTTCCACCCACAAACACTCCATTCCTCAACACTCACTGCTTTTTATTTAAAACTCACAATGCATATCAGCTAGCTATAGGTACACATACTACTTTTATAGTCCTGATTCCTGGCTGGATAATCAAAATATATACTATTAAGTTTCTAGTGAGCATAATTTAATTCATTGATTCTGGATTTCCTTACTGTAAATATTCCATTATACATGCTTACAGTAGGCTGAATTTGAGAACACTTCTTTCAGGTAACTAAATCATTAGAGTATTTTCAGAGAGCCAGCACACAAGGGGCAAAAATATAAGTTGAAACAAATATGATTCTTTGTTTGAAAGTATCTTGGTATAGATTTTTTTTTTTAGCTGTTTTACTGAGCTCCCAGCAAACCTATTCTTTTCCATCCCTTTCTCAACAGCAACGTAGACGCAATGGGAGAGATATATAGGGTATCTGTGGGCAGATGCGCAAGCAGCTCTGCAGAGAATTCAAAAAAGATTCATAGTTAGGAGCAGCATAATAATTCCAGTCTGAAGCCTTTCTTAGATAGCCACAATACATGTCCCAGTTGTAGGTCTTCAGTTGTTAAGAGGAATTCTGTTTGTACTAAGTGAAACAGCGCTAACTGCTGACTTCTCCGTGAAAGGTAAGAGTTTATTTGTGTCCATAAACAATAGGTCATTCTGAGATTGCGTTTGTGTAAGTTAGTCGGAGTTCTCAGTTTAGCAAGTATCCTGAACTGTATTGTTGTAGGTCCAGAACTAAGCATCTGCACTGAAAAATATCCCTGCTTGCAGTCTCCACTCATGTATGTTGACTATTGGCATAATTTCTTCAAATGATGGACCATGATGAGCAGACGGATTTTAGGTAACCACATCTTGTATTAAGCTGACAAGCTGAAATGAGTTGCATGAGATGTATCTCGTGCAGCCATCAGGGAATAGATGTTTTTAATG
The DNA here is from genome assembly GCA_039720435.1 of Amazona ochrocephala. Taxonomy (NCBI): domain Eukaryota; kingdom Metazoa; phylum Chordata; class Aves; order Psittaciformes; family Psittacidae; genus Amazona; species Amazona ochrocephala. The sequence goes on from CM077878.1 coordinate 45,404,627, forward strand.
ATCCTTATTATTGACATCTGTAGGGGAAGCAGCCACCACTCTCCATAGAGTACGCTTCCATTAATCATTCTGGAGGTCAAAAGGTATAGATTGCTGCAGTAATATTTGCAGGAGATGCATGAAAATTTTGAAAGAAGTGATTCAAGTGCCTAACATCATGTAGGAATGTAGAAACAATAAAGATATTAAAATCAGTTTCCTTGATGCTTATTGATGAAAGACAGGTATGTTCTTCTGCCCCTGAGGATGATACCACTTTAGTAGTGTCAACCCCATTGTTCTCCCCAATAATGAGTGTCAATGTCATGTTGACTAGACTGTGTTTGGTATTACTTTATAACTTAATCAGAGAGCTGGACCAGGAGGCACTTTGCCATGATTGAGTAAAAATCTGTGTCGCAGCTACAGAACCATATTTTTTAAAGTTTTTTAAAAATATATGTTGGAAAGTAATATACCAGTGGCTCTCAGACTGCTCTGTGTATTTTGTAGACCTGTCAAGCATCATAATCATTAGAAGCTCACAAATTCTTATGGATTCATTTTCTCAGCCCAGTAAAGTGCTGTTCTGACTGCATTAGTACTAGTACATTATGATCAGATAGATTATACCCATCAAAAATGTCTGCTCTTAGGTCAACTTTTATGCCATAATTTTTTATATATTGTCATAAGGTATTTGATATCGTGTTAAGTAGTAGAGGAATCTCACCCCTTGCTGTTCTTTAATGCAGGCTTCAGGATGAACTTCCCTAAGAGGTGCTTGACAAACTATGCATTGTTTAGCTCAGCTCCGCAGTTGAGCAGTTCATTTGCCTTTATAGAGGCATTGCATGGACAGCACCTGCCAATTTAGACAACCATGTGGTCATATATGACACTATGGGCCACAGAGGTAGGAAGGATGTGTTAGCAGATGAGCTCAGATATGTTTTATAAGTGTGCATTATGCAGTAAGAGTGAATGAAAACACTGCTTATTAGCCTCAGTGTGATATTTGGGTCCTTAAAACCATTAAATGCATTGCTTATTCTGAACCTGAAGTGAGAATCTCAGAGGCCTAGAAGAGTGTGCTTTTACTGAACCCAGTGGAAACATCTAATGGATTTTCAAAAAATCCTGAAGGATCTAGGTCTAAGTGATTTTCATTTATAGTTTTTGGGTAAATCCCTTATGTGCTTTCCTATTAAAATCCTATGCATGTATTTCTAAAGGATGGATTTAGTTATTGTGAAAATTTGGTCTGAGTTTCCAATTTTGAATCACTGATTTTCCTTTCATTTGTGTCATGTTTTTCCATTAAGGTAATTTTGTTGACTAGAGAAGAAATACTTACGAGTCATAGTTGTTAAAATGATAGGTGTCTCCATAAGAGTTCAGAGAGACCTTTTGTCACTGTAAGAGACCTTTTAAGAGGTTCCAGGTCCATTCTGGAAGTTATTGCAACACTGTACCTATCAGGGGGCTGTGTCATACGTACATATCCCAGGCTGAACTGGGTGGAATAGTTTATTTGAAATTGCCATTTGTCTGATCATTAATCTGCCAGTGACAGTTAGCAAAGGCTACATATCCTTGCAAACAGGTTATATAAACTTCTCTAGGTCAGAGTAGCTCTGTAGTTTTCAAATAGACCTTCAAGTCCACGTCCTGAGCTGACACAATTTGGCCTGGCTGGGTGGAACCAGGCCAGCTTGCAGCAGCCAAGGCTCGCCTTCCCTCCTTCCCTCATCTGTATACAAACAGCCAGCTTTGTGATGCCACAAATGATAAAAACGTAATGTGCAAAGCTTACATCCAGTGGCACTTCCTTCATCTTTATTATTGTTTCTTAGAAACAATTCAGGAAACTTAAAAAAGGACAAGAAAATGCTCTTTAAAATCATGTAATATCATTTAGCTTTACCTGAAAGATTTACCGTTCTAAAAAAACACAACCCACACTCAGTTTAACTGTGCTCAGTGAGGACAGTTTACAGTGCCTATTATTTAAAACATTGATTCTTGTTCCTTCTCTTCTGCAGCTTCAGAATCTTTCACAGATTTTAATTTCCTGTCATAAATTCATAGATAATTAATTTCTAATTTTAATGAACACTCTCATTTAGAAAAGATTAAGAAACCATCTGCAGGAATGTGTTAAATAGTTTCAGGGCAAGGAAATAGTCTTTATGTCCTTGTGCATCCTGCTTTCAACAGTTAACTTTACTTACTTTACAGTGTTTCTCAAACAGAAAATAAAGATAATGAAGTTATTGAATTCAACAATATCTTAGGAAATTATAGTTTATGCTCAGTCATCTTCAGTTGTAAATGTGTAAAGCAATAAAGAGGCACATACTAGCTTGTGTGTAATGTTTAGGTAGCTTGTTTCAGTGTTCAATAAAAAGAGATTGTTTATATAAAATGCTAATACTCTGAAATAACTACTGCACTGGCTAATTATAGCAATAATTCAATTAATTAAATATACAACAAAAGAAAAATACCTAATGCAGAAGTAAAACAGTATGAAATGTAAAAAAGCAATGAAGATACCAGAGTATTATTATCATACTATGATTTAAGGGCTACGCATGAATAAGTTATTATAATAGAAACATTAAAATGATGAGAACAGTGCAAGAGAATGCATTAAATGTCTTTCATTTAAGAAAAAAGGCAAAAATAAATGAAGGTAATCCCATGTGTTTTCATTCTTTAATGGGAGAATAATACACTGCTGAATTTAGAGGATTTTAGTGTTGAACTCATTAATGTAGATTTCCTTTATTGATTTTATTATTTTTATTTGAATACAAATATTTTGGTATGGATTGCTAGAGAAGTATTTGAATGGGAAAAATAAAAAGAACTACAGAGTATCTTCTACATACTGGCTATGATAATGACAAAATATGTCAGATTTAGCAGAGATATAAATAGGTAAAGCTGCAGTTTGGGCTTTCAGTCACCCCTCCTTTTCCTCTTTGCTTAATTATAATTCTGCAAAGCACATGTGAAAGCACACTACCTCCTGTGGTGACATTTTACATTCTTTTTGAACAGGTATGAGCCACTTCAGTAGATCCACATGCTCACTTTCTCCTGCCTGGGTGTGAGATGATGAGCAATTGGGCTCAGGGAGGCAAGTAATAGAGCTTGCACAGTTTCAACATTCTATGCACAGACAAAATGAATAAATATTACATCTTTATGATATTCTTCACTGACCACATCTGTAGCCATAAATAAACAGGTTCAGATCAGACCAAAGATGTCTGGCCAAGGGAGTCACTGCAGAAATGCACAGAGGAACAGCAGTAATGCCACAAGGAAGTCTAGCTCATCAGGATTTGTGTGATCATTTATAGTTTAATTCAGTAATATTTCACTTCTTATGTCACTAAAAATAGCAGCAGTAGTATTAATCCAACATTATTCTCTAGAAGCAAATGGGTTTCCCTAGAGACAAACACAAACTAATTACCTATGTGCAATATGTTGATGGTTTAAATACATAATTATTTCCCTAATTTTTTGAAAGATGAAAGAATGTGTATGTGTATGTATTAGGATATGTCTGTTTGCAAGAGAAAGGAAATCTTGTATCTAATTTCCTAGAAATGTTAAGCTATATTTTTCTTGATAAAAGGCAAGAGTGTATTTTAATAAAAAAAATACTTTGTAAGTACAAATACTGTTGACATCCATATTTCCAATACTATTAAAATCCTCTCTATGTTTTCATGAGGATATCTTTCTCACTGTGTTCATGAATACAGCTCAGTTCAGACCTGAATTCACTGTAGTGAAAAAAAATATTCCTTTCAGTTTGAAACTGGTCAAAGCTCTTCTATACTGTTTTGTAGAGCCAAAAGAGGACTTTTTATGGGACCAGGATCTACGTAGGAAGTAGGCAAAGACTGTTTTAAGAACATTTTCCACATTTGCTGAGAGGTTCCCATGGAAATCTAATTCAGCTAATAGCTATGTTACCAGTTTGGCAACTTGCCTCTCTGGTGAGGAAATATCATTTTAAGGGGTTCCCATAGAAAGCCATAGCTTAAATCTGTACTGCAGAGTGCTGATATTCACTGATGCCCTGAAGCTCTGTGTCCTGCCAACACAGCATTTGAGGACAAGTGCTTCCTTGTGGGACCTGAGTGCCCTGCAACAGTGAAGCAGGGCTGCAGACAGGCAAGGGAATGCTCCTGGGATTTTATTCTTTTTTTTGTCACAGGGTTTACTGTGACGGGAAAACAACTGAAGTTCATTCTTTGTTCGGTTTAGGAAGTTTTTTTGTTTGTTTGCATTTTTTGGTCGGTTTTGTTCGTTTGTTTTGGGGTTATTTTGGGATCTTTTTGTTTGTTTGGGGTTTTTGGTTTTGGTATGTTGGTTTTTTTTTGTTTTTTTCTTTGTTTGGTTGGTTGTTGGGTTTTTTTTTATTTTCTGTTTTATCTCCATCCCTACAAAAGAAGACCTAAAGAAACCCAACCAAACAAAAAAACCCCAAACCCAGAAAACATCTTCAATCCTTTGAGTATAATGAATTTTATATATATATATGTGAGGGATAATTTTTATAGTGAAAAATAAACGGAAAGTCACAGCTTCTCCCGTCAATGCAAAATTGTGCTTTTAAGGCAGCACACATTCTGCCATCTAGTGACCAGAAGAAATTGTACTGACCAGCTGCAACTGTGACAAGAAACTGCATGTACTGCTGCTACTACTGCTTATTGCCCTAGTATCTTTGTGGGAGAAACTATGGAATGGACTACAAAGAAACTAAATGTGCAGGAAACATTTTGAAGCTCCTGGAAGTCTGCAATTAATCAGATATATTTAAATCAATCAATAGCTCAGCCCATAAATTAGTTTAAACAGGCTGGTTCTCCACATATTTCTATAGCCCCCTTCTTTCTTCCTGTCCCTGTATGCACTCCTTCCTTCCCCTTCACCTGGACATACTTCAGCATTTTGCATAATTTCTCAGCAAAACATTTCAATATTGGTACAGAGGGGATGCCATGCTACTGTACGTGAGAGTCTGCATTAATGCACATTCTGGCTGCAAGGCCTTTAATATTCATTCCGTAGTCAAGAGTAATTGAAAACACTCATTTGACTATTTACAGTTCAGAAGTGGGTGGCTGAGAGAAGAAAATGACAGTCACTTTGGGGAATTGATTGCCTCTTCTTGCTTTTGAAGTTCTGATCAGCCTTCAGGGAGAAGCTCACCATCTCACCTTCCAGGCAGTACAGTACATGCTGAGGATACTCAGCAGCTCTCAGAAGTTGCTTTATATTTTACATGTCCTGAAGCAGTAACCCTAAAGTCCTCAAAGCACTTTTTTTTAGTTGAACAGGTCATTCGCAGTGTTGTCATCAGCTACTGATGGGCTGAGAGTTGGGCTTGTGCAACCTGGAGAAGAGAAGGCTCTAGGGGGACCTTATAGCAGCCTTCCAGTACCTAGAGGGGGCTACAAGAAAGCTGGAGAGGGGCTTTTTACAAGGCCATGTTGTGATAATACAAGGGTGAATGGGTTTAAACTGAAACAGGGTAGATTTAGATTAGGTATCAGGAAGAAGTTCTTCTCTGTGAGGATGGTGAGGCACTGGCACAGGTTGCCCAGAGAAGCTGTGGCTCCGCTAACCCCAGGCAGTGTTCAAGGCCAGGCTGGATGGGGCTTTGAAGAACCTGGTCTAGTTGAAGGTGTCTTTGCCTGTGGCAGAGGGACAGCTATATGATCTTCAAGGTCCCTTCCAACCCAAACCATTCTGTGATTCTGCTGTGCAGAAAGAGGCTTTTTTTTTGTGAACACCTGTGTGTTCTGTGCTATTAATAGCACAATTCATAGTAGATGGTACACCTATAACAAGATCAATACATTTACACTGTGAAGTTCCCATGAAATGTGACATAAAAATAGTCATAAAAGCCAAACCATCATTGTTTATAATGCCAGCTGATGACTAGGATATATATGTAACAGGCTTGCAAGTATTATTAAACAGCCTACGTGTAAAATCTGTTTGACATGTACCTTAACTTTAATGATTATCTACTGGTCAAAAAGCAAAGACTAGCCATTGGTGAGTAGAACCTTGCAAAGCCAGTGTTTTTCTTTTGTATTGCTCAGTCTTCCTACTTTGCATTTTTATCCTGTTAACAGATGTTTTTTCTTCTTTGTTCCAACAGAGAGCGCATGGCACCTCTCTTCTCTCCTAAAAATATACACCTACATTGGCCGCAAGATTTTAGCTTCTCCTTTAAAAACTAAAAAGGTTACTCAATAGGAATAAAAATTCCCATAATATAACATAAAAATAAAGGTAAAGCCAATGGGACTGCAGATAAGAGTTGTTGTAAATAATAGTCAACTGTAAACTTTGGAATTTCAGAAATTATTGTTCAGGTTGTTTGTTTTTTTTTACTACTGGAAGGCATGGAACTACATTACATGCTTCAGAGTTACGTGTAAAATTAAATGATAAAAGACATCCGTATTAAGATATATGCATTGCTAAATTAATTTCAGTTGTTGATCCACTGTGTACAGCTGAGGAGAGAAAGAATATGCGTCCTATTGCACGAAACTACTGTACTTCCGTAGCCACCAAAGGACCAGTGGCAGCAGGATAAATTCTTCTACCAGATAACTAAACCTCGGATTTCTACCACAAGTGTTTGGAATATGTTATAATTTGCTATAAATCATGGTCTGGTTAAGATGACCTATTCAGGATTCCCTATAATGCTATTTGTTATTTACATATCCAGGTATTTGAGTTTATTCTCATGCAGTTAGATTAAGCTTTAACAATGTAACAAAAAGCATTAAAACCTTTTCATGTTTTCAGGCCTAATTTAGAGTCACATTGGTGAATTCTGGATCAGGCTGTGACCTGTCTGCTGCTGAAAAGATTTCTTGTCCCTTTTTATTTAGTGAAACAATTTATTTAATACCAATGTTTGAGGTAAAAGCAGAGAAGGACTGTTGTTTCACCCAAGGGAAAATTAGGACAGGTGTCACCAGAAAGTCCCTTTCAGAAAGTGGTATCTGCAAAAATACATTTTTCTGTGTTAGAAAACTTATTTTCAGCAAGACATAAGTAAGAAGAATGAGAATGTGAAAAATTCTTTTACTCAGTATCTCAGTTCAAACATGCAGTGTTACATTCCAGACCTCAGGTCTTGAATCATGCTGACTTGACCCTTCAGAATACCTCTCGCCAAATACTGTCTAGAGTAGCATGGTTCTTATCACCTTTCCCACACAAACAGGTGCTTGAAACTACTGTGCTGTTTAGTCTGAGCTGGGCTAAATTGCTTTACCAGCCCAGAAAGCATTTAAATACTTCTCTGTGAAGTATTGAGGTAAAACAAATGCATAATTGGTTCATCTTCTGCATTTGTTAGCTAGGCTATGAAAATGGAGGAAACTTATATTCTACTTGGTATTTATTGTAAACTATGGCAGTCACTGAAGTAAAATATTTTATTATAAAATGCTGCATAAAAATGCATTGCTGTTGAATTTCATAGATTAAACAATTTTGAGAGCACTGTTTGTACTTATGCACAGAAACTGGACACTTCTGATCCCATTATGAAAATGTACTTGACCCTTATTTTTTTTTTTCTTATGAGGCCTGAATTTTGATGAGGCCTTAAGTCCTCATCCATGCCAGTACACTGCATTTCCTGATACCACCTTTGTTCTTGCGAGGCATTTGGTTAAATACAGTGAATATGAAAATGAGAGCACTGCCTAAGTCCAGTTCCATTTTTTGATAGAACTTATTGAGAAATATTTTAATCTTTGTTATGAACATCTTTAATATATACTTACATATTTACATATATATATAAATGCTTAATATATTAAAGGGAGATTAGTTGAAAAGTGCATCTCAAAGAGCATCAGCAATACTTGAAATGAATTGAATGTGTAAATTTAAAATGTGTTGTGGAAAATGAAAAAGTCAAGTCATGATTAGATCCTGCATCAATGACTTGTATTTTATTTTCTTTGGTGATATTCATGAGTAAATCCACCACTGTGAATAGAGCTACTCTGGGTATAAACCACAGCTCTGAAAACTGATCTCCCAGACTTTTCTTTTTCTCTTCACCAGAGGTCTCTGTCCTGCAGGACCCTGCATGTGCCTGCACCCTGCCTTGGAGGCTGCAGGACTGGGATTGGAGCATTCACCACCTCACTATATGCCTCTGGAAAGCCTTCCTCTAGCAAAGGTCTCCTATTATTGCACTCTGTAACTTAAAAAATAGAATTAAAGTCTTCTGCAAGAATGGTGCCGTATCCTTTAAATTGCCTGACAAGCAGGCAGTGTGCAGGCAGCCAACTCAGAGAAAATATGCTTTGTTTTCGCAGCATTTTTAAGGGAAAAGATATGTGAAGTCTCTTGCCCTTCACCATGTTGTTAATTAGGTTAAATGGTCATCTGTGCTGCACTTTACAAAAACTGTGAAAGTATCATTCTAATCTTAATTTGCATTAAAATATTGATTGTAAAACTTCAGTTATAGTTAGAGATTTCTACAGAATAAAAAAATGTCTCAAATCAGAGGAGCTGTAGAAAAGGTGTATTTTGTAAAAATATATTCATAAAATTTTGTAACACACATGTATGTATACACATACATGTATGCATACACATACATGTATGCATATATATTCATTATCTTTTACATGTATTTCTGGAATGTATAAAAAAAGTAGACTGATTAATTTTCAAAATATATTTTATTAATTGAATTTTCAAATATTCTCTTTAGAATGCAAACTTCATTGCTGTTCTCAACTGAATAAGTACATTTATATTTTAAGTGGTGCCATTAATGAATATTATGAAAAAAAGAAACACTAATTTGGATAAATATATTCTTAATTTACTGGAAAGGAAGAAAACCTCTCTGCTGATTGACCCCTTACAAATATATTTACCTTTTATTATTTTTTTTTTAATTCAAAATAAAAATCTAGATGTTTAATGATGTATCAAACCAATGTATTAGTAAATAACATTTATTAGTAGTATTTAAACCTTGTTTTGCATCTTTTGAGGCAGGATGGTAAGTTTCATTATCTTCATGATTTTACAAATTGGGGAGAATTTTGAATTTCCCATTTGCAAGGTAACCTTCTAGCAGAAAGATGTTTACAAGAAAGATGTTTATATTCCTAGTGCTTCAGTCACCTTCTGCCTCATCAGAAACTTCATGTGGTTGTAGTTAAAGCAGTTTTAATGTTAACTCATGGTTCCCAGCACACAGTTCCTAAATTAGAGTCCCAGTAAAACCTGAATATTTAGCACCAAGCTGTGCCTGGGAGTACCAGAAGGAGCAGTGCTGAAGGCACAACAGTCCTCCTTTGATTTCTAAGGACCCTGCTCATTTTTTCACAGAAAGGAGAAGTAGAATCTGAGACAGGAGGCGAGGAGGTTTGTGCAGGATCAGAGAGGGAAAATGACTGGAGTGATAGGGTAAAAAATTAAGCACTCTTGTCTCCCACACTCTGAGCCTTTATATCATTGTGGGGTTTGTTTTTTTTTTTTATCGTAATTTCCCTATCAAAAGTCATGGGGGCTTCTTTTTAAATGCTGAAGGCAAGATAAAAACTATAGGCTTCATAATTGAGAGGTTTCAGAAAAAAAACAGTTCACAAGCATTGTTCTGCTGGATTCAGCCTAAAAAAAAAAAAGCAGTTTGTTGCCTAAATTATTATTTCACCTTGCCACCATTCTGAAAGATGACTTGTGATCTCTATTGAAGGCTTCATTAGCCTGAAAGACGTGCAGAAATAGAAGTCCTTTGGAAGAGCAGCAGGCTTTGCCATAGAACAGCAATGTTGGACACTGTCACAATCATTTTCTGGTTTGGTTTGCACTTATACAAAATATAGGTATAAAATGTCTGCATTTGAATAATTGTTTTTATCCTGTGTCATACAGTTAATTTATAGTATGCGTTGCTACACTGAATGTTGGTTCATGCAATAAAATCATGTTTGAAAATCTGCAGACACAAATTCAAGTATTTATTAAAAGCTGAGTGTAGCAAAGTTAAGTTGATGTTAACTGCCATGATCACTTGCCTGACTCTTGCCAGCAACTTCCAGGTATGTTTAGGAACATATTGCATGAGATAGTATTTGACTTTTGAGAAATGTCTACACACAAGCTTTCATAAACCTTTATTCTGTCTTTAGAATTTGGAATGATGGGAGATCATACAATTAAAAGTCAGCGACCTCGATCTGTTCATGAAAAAAGGGTCCCTCAGGAACAAGCTGATGCTGCTAAATTTATGGCACAAACTGGTAATACATCAGTTACATTTTTCTATTTACTGTTGTTAATTTTAGCAAAACCACTGCATGTTTCCATAATCTTTTGCTGCATATTTGTCAGTTTTCTAAGCTGATAATTTTTTTGAATCATTTATTTTTATTTTTTTTTCACCAGTTAAAGTCCATAAATAAAGTAGCTGAGAATTAGGTAGATTACACAAAAAACATGCACTGTGAATATGGATACTGTATTATTTAGTATAAACATGAATTTCTTCATTAGTAAAAGCAGTCTCACATGTAGAAGACACAGGACAGCTTACTGTAATATACTAACTTTTGTTTTTAAAGATGTTAAGAACATGCTTCAGAATTTCTTTATAAATAGACTGAAGTCTAATCCCAGTTTAAGACATATATCAAATTAATAAATTGCTAGGGTGACTTTAATCTGCATGCATTCAGCATTTACTATCTTTGGCCCAGCACAACACTCTGTTCCCTAGTTTCCAGATTCATAATTGCTAAATTTAATTGGCTGTAAGGAATTTTTAATTGGATGTGCTAATTGTCTAATAGGTTTTCATCTAAAACATGTTTTCTAATTTTGTTTGAGCAACTTCGTCTACTTTAGATAGAGATACCAAGATGATATTACAAACCTAGAGCTAAAGTAAAAACAAAACAAACAAATGAACTAAAAAAGCCTCTTTACCAACAGTTACCACAGCTGCCTTTGAGGTCAGTGATAAAATTTCAGTGGTGAGTTGAATAAAGCTGTCATACACCAGAACTGCTGCCATCAGTAATGATTGGTGTATCTGTTGGTAAAATCTAACTCTTCAGTGGTTCCTTACACACTCCATTCCAGTAAGTTACTGCGCTGAAAATCTTGTGCTCCATAATTTTTGTATGGATTTGAAACAACTTACACTGTATTCCATAGTTACTAACCTAGAAAATTTGCCTGCATCAGTCATACATAATGCTTCCAGTTTATATTCACTTTAGCAAAAGAGCTATAATTGCTTCTCTTTCTGTTGCATGTTGACTAGGGTGCTTTGCTTAACAGAATTGCAGAAATCAATATATTAAGTAATCAAAATACATGTATAGCAAATCACTTTTGATCTGTTTTGTAAAGAATTTAAAGGGGGAAAAGTCTGTTTCTCTCCTAATAATCTATAGGACTACTTTTATGGCTAACTTGCAGTTGATAGTACTGTAAGAAAATGTAGTGGAAGAAGGGAGCCTAGAATACTCTTGGTCTCCATGCAGTTTTTGTTTAGGCAAGTAGGACTTACTAATTACATACCTAGCTCAGAATGTTAGTTGCTTACTACATAGAATAACACCTTCGCTTTTATGCTACTTCTTGAATTCACACAATTACTCCAAAAGATAACTAAGGTGATCTATTTTATTTCCTCATATAAATCCCTGAAGCTTTCACATTATCAGGTAAAACTTGTATTTGATAATTTCTAGTCATGCATTGCAATGCATTTATTATGGGTGTTAGAGAACTGCATTATAAATGCAGCGCTTATACCATCACCTTCTGATAGATTGCGTGTGTGGAGTGGGAGATGAACATTCAAAATTATACAGGCTTGGTTTTCAAGGTCCTGTTCTGAAAGCATGTGAGATGTATCAGCAGAGCATATAAATTTACATGGCCAACTTTGAGGAAATCTATAATTTGCATACTGTAGGTTAAAATCATTATGAGTAATACTGCGCTCTTTTTGGACATACTTACTAATTTTCATCTCTTCTTCCTTTTGATTTTCCTTTGTAGTGATCATTGCATATTTTCTTCACCTCTAATGCATTCGTTTTCTTGCAATATAATGAATGTGATATCATCTTAAACTGATTCATAAGGTTTTTCCTAACATATCTATTTCATGAATTTACCCATATGCTGAGAATTCTAATAGCCTTTGAAGTGAATGGATACTGAGTTTATGAGGTTTCTTATATTTTAAGCCTGTTCAATATTTTATTTTGTGTAATAGTAAAACACATGCAAAAGTGCAGCAAAATGTTTGCATGGTTTAAAAAGGCGGAGAGATAGGAATAGAGAGGGATAGGAATAGAGAATTGTCCTGGAAAAAGAATTATGAAAAGCATTTAATACTGTTAAGAGTAGTGGTCTTAATCCACTAATTTTTGCTGGAATGGAAGAGTTTTAAAATGTGGCATGAAAAATATGCATTATCCTGTTTGTAAGTGAACCATTTATGTGAATAATTTATTGTCCTATATTTGTCATTTTTTATGTTTGGACTGATCCTTCTCTTAGGTGTTATGGGATTTAGAGAGTATAATGCAGGTAAGTGTTATACACATCAATGAGGCCTTCCATACAGTAAGTTATGTTTCCTTTCCATGTCAAGCAGCAGCAGAGAATAAGGGCTTGGTAGCTTGCTGATAGTTAAGTTGAGGTTGTAGGTTTAGTACAATAGATATAAAATTTTAGGACTTCTCAATTAACATAAATCTGGAAGTAAAATAAAAAGTAGACCTTTTGAAATTTCATTTCAGAAAAGAAAAAATACAAAAGAGATAAATAAAGCAATGGAAGATTTAGTTTCAGATTACCTAGGCGGTCTAGATTTATTGTAGAAAATAAAGAAGTCTTTATTTGCTTTAATTAAAAAAGGTTAACCATGGTATAATACATTAGTGAAGGTGTTTCCTTCAAATTAATTAATTAAAAATAAAATAATTTTCATATTGGCAACAGTACAAAATACTCTGAAAAATTAAATATTACAAAAAAAATCAGAATGCATTGTGCAAAAGGAAGCAAAGTAGCTGGTGAGAAAAATTTGCTCTTTATTTGATCTGTTTTCACTCTTTTTTAACCATGCATCATGTAAATGTGGAGAATCTTGCTCCAGCAAATGTTTAAGCCTTCTTTACATATGCTGAAGTGTATTGCTAGATTGTGTTCTTTGTTAATGGACAGTACATATATGCTCAGAACTTCTAATACTTAAAATTAATTTCAAAATTCACTCAGTGTAATCACACTTTTTAGTATCATGTCATTGCTGGTTTTCATCATATTGCAGGGGTTAAGGGCAACTTTTTATAACTTTAAGATATCAGAAATTTAAAATTTTTAATACTTTATTTCTGTATTTTATTATCTGTGCACTGTCACCATTTCTGTATTGACTAATGGACAATTTACACTGAGTATATATGACTGGTTTACATAATGAGGAACATCTTGAGAAACATAGCTTTGAATTTTTCTGCTGTTTGACCTTTTATCTAAACCATTTTAATGAAGGAAAATTCAAACTTCAAACATGTAGGAAAAGACAAAATATATTAGCCTGGAAACCCATAGTTTCTATACTCATCCAAGTTTCTATACCCGTGCAGGTATTTTTACCATGCACATGGAGCTTATAGTACATATTGTATAATTGTTGATGTCTACCTACATATTAGCTATATTTACCATACTATATCATCTAATCTGAACCCAAGCCAGATAACAGCCTAATCAAAATACTAAATTCATATCAGAAAAATTATTTAAACAATAATTGCTGGTTAAATTTCTCCTTTTTTTTTTTTTTTTTCACTTAACAAAGAAAATTACTACAAAAATCACTGGTTAATTTTTGTACGTAAAAAATCCATCATTTTGTACTTGTCAATAGAAATTATAACAATTGGGTATAATATTGTGAAAATCAGAGGGATTTTTGTGCTAATTACAAATCATTTTATCTTCTTACTGAATAAGAAGCACACTTTTTTTTTTTAAAGCTTTGTCTGGCTTTAGAATTGTTTCTTAGAGGACTAGCACAGACAAGCATTTTGCAAAGGTGTCAAGCTTGCTACTAAGACGGTTTCAAGAAACGGTATATCACTTTCTGCACTCTTGAAACAGTTTGGTTTGCAGACTTTCACTTGATTGCAACCAATATCAAAACTTTTGAAGAGGTATATTGAAATAACTGAAATTTTAAGCATCTATTCAAGACTGAAATTTGTATCACGCTACTGATTTTAAAGCAGAAGCTCACATTTGTTTCAAAAAGGACTTAATTTTAAAAATCAAGGGTGTGACAGGGCCTTCGGTATGCTATTTTATCCCAGTTTTTAATGGGAGAACATAAATACGAATCCACAATTATTTACTCAAAGTGTTCAGTGAGGTTCATCGCATGATTTTTGCATTTGCTTTCTGAGAATACTCAAGGGATCGAGTTTGCTGAACATGAATGCATTTGGGAAAGAAATTACAGAATTTTATGTATAGCTGTTTGTGGAAACTGAATTCAAGTATTCTTTCCTGAACATCCATGGAAGAAGACTTTACATGTTACTTGTTTTCATAAAATAGAAATAATACAATGTGCTATCTCTCAACAATTAAAAAAAAAAAAAAAGGTATTCAAAAGTACATTATTAATAAATCACATCTGACAATTTTGAAAATGGTGATGTGAGCTATATGCAGTCATAAGGTCTAGCACACCAAAGAGTTTAGCACACCTGTATGTCTAAAGCGAGGAACAGATCTGTGCAGTAAATGATCAAACCAAAGTTTCCATCCCACTGTTCAGGTCAAAATTTGGTAAGCAAGGTACTTCTGTTCACCAGGGAACTAGATAACTCGCTTGAGAGAAAAGATAAGAAATTAGGGTGTTGGGTTTAAAAAACAAAACAAAAAACATTCCATTACATCTAGAGTGATAAGTATAAATATCAAAGACAAATCTTTTGCTATTATATAAAGAGATGTCTATGTTCTTTCTGGATCCTTAGGGCAGTGCTGTTTCTGAAGGATAGTAGTTCTCATAAAGTTGTAAATGATGCTAAGTGATCAAAGTGTTTCTCTCTGACAGGCGTTATGTGACTGCAGCATTGTAGGTGTCTTTATTTTCTATTCATTGCCCATTTTCACAACTGCTTTAGTCCATGAACTTTTAAATATTTGTTTTGGTGTGTTTTTTTTTTTTCTTTGATTTATAAGAGCAGATGATACTGAGTTTCACAAAAAAAAAAAAAAAAAAAAAAAAAAGAAAAAGAAAAAACAAACCCCAAAAAGTCTTATTAATACTTATGCCTATATTCATGTTTGTTTGTTGTCTTGGATACAGGTGAATCTGGTGTTGAAGAGTGGGCCCAGTGGAGTACGTGTTCAGTTACTTGTGGTCAAGGGTCGCAGGTGCGAACCAGAACTTGTGTATCACCTTACGGGACACACTGCAGCGGCCCTTTAAGAGAATCAAGGGTTTGCAATAACACTGCCCTCTGTCCAGGTAGTGTTAGCAGCCAATAAATAAAATTGTGGATGTTTTTTAACTGTATAATGATAAGAATTTGAAACTATATCTTTCTTATTATTATTGTTTTTAATATGAATTTCAAAAGAGCATTTCACTTAGAGCAGAGAAGTTTAATTCTATTCAGCTGTGAAATTTTGTCATGCAGATTGTTATTTAACTTTCAGAACAGTCAAGATATGAAACAAGAGTCCCTTTTTTCTGACAGTTTCTGATTTTTTTTGAAAGTTTTTGTTCTCTGATTTCCACTCAGAAAAGAGAAGGCATAGCGTGAGTACAAAATACACACTAGGGAAGAAATCCAGATCATCAATACCTTAAAAAGCAGAGACTGATTAACAGGGTGGTTTAGGCTTTTTGTCACTGCAATTGTTTTTCAATTTAGAATACTGTCTTTTAGGCAATGGGCCAAACAGTGTCCTGTGCACGATAATGTCTTCATGGACTTTCAGCTACTGACCAAAGGAAGAAAGATCTTGTTAATTTTATTTTGCCTATGAAGAAAGATGTCTAAATCACCTAATTTTACAGGATTTTATCTTCCTTCTCTCCAATAAGAAATGGGAACTTTTCACATAACGCCAAAAATATCCATGTAATTGAAAACCCAAGATAATTAATTTGCTGTCAAAGTAAAATGGAAAGAAGCTAATTCTTAAAAATCACATTGTCTACTGAACTTTTAAACAAGGTTCACACAAAATGACTGTTCCAGGGTATGGCTTTTGTTTCCGGATACCCAGTATGAGCAATGGCTACAAGGTCTCAGTGGCTAACAGTGATACTTGCAAGATATTTTTGCCTTTTGGATCACCACAGATGATTCTGATAATCTTTATGTATCTTGAGTTACCTTTTCTAAATAATTAGTCTTCTGAGCTAAATCTTGCATGTTTTATTGTTTCACATAATTACAACAACCTTATTAATTTATGTTCGTCTCTGCCTGGATACAGGGTCACTACTGTGTGGCAGTATGTGATATTAACAGTTTAGAAATGTGCTTTTCCTAGTCACAGCTCCATTTGTTCTTCGAACCTCCCTTCAATTGTTAGTCTAAATATTCTCTGTCCTCATTACATTATGTATCCTAATTCAGAGAGTTGCATAGTTCAGGATTAACTGTGGTCCATGCATAACAAAATGCATAATTTGTATACTAGTATAATTAAAACACACTTTGAAAAAAACAATCCAAACATACGCATACATTACTGGGATCTGGCCTGGATACCCAGACCTGTAACACTCATTCCATACAGCTTTTGGACTCTGTTAACAAAGCAACAGTTTGCGTCACAGAGCATAAAGTAGAAACAATAAATGTACAAAAACATAACAATGATCTCTCCTTGTAAGCTACAAATAAAAAAATCAGTTGGGGCATACTGATTATATGTTTGCATAATGAGTAAAAGTGCGGGGGTGGCGACATTCTGAAAGCTGGAATGTTTCCTTATCAGAAAGTTGCTCTTCCAAAATAAAGAAGCATGCAAAATGGCCTCCAGGACTATACTTCAAGCATCTATCCACAAACTTCAAAGGAACCTGTTGAAGTTGCAAATATTAATGCAAGACTTCCAGAGTATTTTCCTCTACTGCTTTCATAATACTTCCTTTATTGTCAGAGATACTCTCTGTTATGTTAGTGAATACATGTTTCTCTGATCTGACTGTCCTGGCAAATGTTGAGAATGGAATTCATCAGCTTCATCATAATATATATGTATTAGTATTGATATTAAACTTTAAATTTCAAAATAGTACTTCTGATAACTCAAAATCATGAAGAAACCATTTTTATGTAATTTTTTGGTTTATTTATATTTGTTCCGGATCAATATTTTTTTAGCAGCAGAAGTCCATTAGGTAATTCAGTCTGTCTTGCAATCAAGAGCCTTCTAGAGAAGTACAGCATAGGTGGAAACAAAGCATAGCTCAGGTAACCATTGTTGTTACTGCTTCTTTTATGAGCAAATATATCTCAGGATCCAGTACTGTAGTGCCACTGATTCATTTCAGTGCAATGGATAATTTTCTAAGACAGCTAAACTTGCAAGGAGAAAGAACTTAGAATATCTGTTAGTTTCTACTTCTCCTTCTTCATTGACTTCAAGAACTTTTAACAAACCTTGTCATTTAATTTCAAAAAATCCTTTAATGTAGCATCTGGTGTGATTATTGAGCCATATTAAACTATGATACCATAGAGTCATAGAATAGTTGGGTTGAAATTGTCCTTTAAAGGACATTTAGTCCAACTTCACTGCAGTGAGCAGGGACATCTTCAACTAGATCCTCTCTCCAACCTGGCCTTGAACACTTCCAGGGATGGGGCATCTACCACCTATCTGAGCAACTTGTTCCAGTGTTTCACCACAATTGTAAAAAAAATCTTCCTTATTGCTAGTCTAAATCTACCCTCTTTTAGTTTAAAACCATTACTTCTTGTCTTATCACTAGAAATTTTGTCACCATCTTTCTTATAAGCCCCTTTGAGTATTGAAAGGCCACAGTAAGATGTCCCCAGAGCCTTCTTTTCTCCAGGCTGAACAAGCCCAACTCTCTCATCCTGAATTCATAGGAGAGGTGCTCCAGGCGTCTCATAATTTATCTGGCCCTCCTCTGGACTCACCCTAACCGGTCCACATCCTTCTTATATTGGGGGCTACAGAGGTGAATGCAGTTCTCCAGGTGGGGTCTCACCAGAAGGGGAATCATCTCCCAGCACTTGCTGGCCACACTTCTTTTAGGGCAGCCTAGGATAGAGTTGGCTGTGTGGACTGTGAGTTCATACTCCTGGGTCATGTCCAGCTTTTCATTTATTAGTACCCCCAAGTCCTTCTTGGCAGGGCTGCTCTCAATCCCTTGATCCCCTAGCATGTATTTGTGCTTGGGATTGCCCCAGCTCAGGTCCAGGATCTTGTACTTGGCCTTGTTGAACCTCATGTTATTCACATGGACACACTTCTCAAGCTTGTCCTTATAACTCTGAATGGCATCCCTTCCCTCAGGCTTGGCAACTGCACCACACAGCTTGGTGACTTCTACAAACTTGCTGAGGGTGCCCATAATCCCACTGTCTAGTACTGAACCAGTACCACTTACGTTGAAACTTCAATAATGGTAATAGCTTTTCAATTTCTGCTCAGCTTAAAGCTGATCAAATCATTTAAACCCCAATAAAGTCTCCCAAAATATGCTTGTAGGATGAAGACCAGCAAGGCCTCACACCTCCTCCCAATTCACAGCATTTGCATAATGTGAACACTGTGGGTGTTCACTTCAATATGATTAGGTTCACAGAGTGGCAGAAAGAAGGGAAAGATGCTTTGCAGTAATCCAAACTTGTTGTGGTAGCAATATTTTTGACAGATAAGTTGGCGATAATCTGAATATTTTTGTCCCAAATAATGAATCTTGCATCTGAAACTGTGTTATAGAAAATAGTAACTCCTCTGTGGGCTAGCTCTCCATCTGGTGTAATTTGGCATGCCTCATCTAGCTATATAATTCATCAGATATTAAGTTTTTTTGCTTTTAGAAAATGATATTAAAGAAAGAAAATATAATTGAAATATCAAAAAAATATTCAAAGGTAAGAAATTTTAAATTAAGATGTTGTTTTAAAGTTGATCTGGATAATACTATCTGCTTCTCTAAAGCATTGAGCAGATTAATTCTCCTTGATATTTATTTGCTGACATTGGTTGTTTTCTTATTGTCATGCCTTTTCCACCCTTGACTTCATTAGTTATCTACTAGTTGCAGATATACAAGTCCATGCATACAAGAAATATTTTATGTAATGAGCTAAAATTTGTCATAAAAGAGGATTTTGGACGCAGAATAATTTAAGCAACAAACAGATAGAGGCTGCTGAGAGTCTGAGTTCACCCACAGTGAAGCATTTTGTTTTGGCTTATGTTCAGATTCAAAAATCACAAAAGAATTATACTGTGTTGCTATTAACAGGCAGACACTCTTGCCAGAAGAGATATACAACCTTTTGGTTCAAGACAGTATCTCCAAAGAGCTCCTCAGCACATGTTTTTGTAATTTTAAAGTGAAGATAACTAACTTACAACATTTTGGCAGCATTTTAACTTCAAATTAACCAATAAACGCCTATGTACCTAAAATAATCAGTCTGTTTCTACATAACATCAAGACCTTTCTAATTAATTATTTTTTACAGAATAATCTTTTCCTAATTTACATTAATGTTTCTTTTGCTATGTTACGTACTTTTTGAAGTCCTTGTTGCACCTGATCATCTTAACCATTGTATCAGAAGATGAAGCTATAACACTGATATTACTGACCAGTGTTTAGAATCTGATATGATAAATTGGTTTCTCATTAATTTTTCTTGTATGATAATAAATTTGGAGCCTTAGAGATAGATCAGGATTCAGAATCTAATACTTTGCCAATGAGAAAAAAATTCTTCAGATCCTGTGGCTGGACCAGAGTAGCTGTTAAAGTGTAGTACCTGTTGAGATAAGACAAAATGTAAGGGATTATATGCATATATAATCATCACTTTGGTAGTTGTAGATGAGTTAGGTTACCAGGTTTTGACCAAAATCTCACAGTTACTCAAGGTTTCTAATATAATTAGACTATAATCTGTCACTTTGGCATTAATTCAGAATGTTCCTGAGATGTAGGTTGTTTGGTTTTGTTGGGGTTTTTTTGTTTGTTTTTTTTTTTTAGTTAATATAATGCAGATCGATGTGATACTTAGAATAAGGTAATTTTAATAAAGCTAGCCATGTAGGATGTGGAATAATAATTTTTATTTTAGACCACTTCAATGTGACCAACTAAAAACTTTCCAGCAATTGAGCTGTTAACTAGTGAGTTAAAATATTCCCTGTATAAAGCTTGACATCTTCTGTCAGGTACGTTTTCTCAGAAGTTACCTAACAAGCTTTTTACCTCAACATAGAATCTGAAATGACATTTTTCCTTACTTTTAATGAAATGCAATAGAACTTACCTACATGAAGAATTCCCCTTGATCTTACTGGTGATTTTATGATAATGTATCAGGGAGCTGAACATCCTTCTGCACCCTTGCAACTGAATTTCACCTTAGGAAATGTTATTCTGATCCCTACAAGAAAAGGATTTTATTTGTAGAAACTGGGCAGGTGGTGTGTGCCTTCAGGCCAAAGGAAACCTATATAAGAGTTCTTTCACAGTGATGAAAAAAGTGAGGAAAAAACAGAAAAATCTATTTCTTCTGTAATGTTGTGAATCATTACCAATGATGCACTGAGATGTTATACACTATTTCACCCTCCAGACACCCTTCAAAAAGACAGGGTTGCAGAAACACACAGTTATGTGATACGGAGTGTGATGCTCAGTCTGGGTACTAAGTGTCTATTTTTCTTAAATGCCTAGCATTACTATAGATCTCATTATTGCATTCCTTTCCTCACAGAGCCTAATTTAAACCTGTGCAACTACTTTTATTTAAGCAACAGAAAAATAACTAAAGGTTACTTTGCAGTGTTTTCCAATTTATGAAGAACTGGCTTACCAATGCGTGTTACGGAATTGGTTTGCTAGTGCATGCTTATCTGTAACATATTATAGAAATTTCTGAAAATTTAACTCCAATTATTTGTTAAAAGGGAATGTATACAGTATATAAGCACATATGGATATAGTATTTTAGTTTGTCTTACAGCTGGAAAAACATGTAAGGTAGAGAAAGATGCATCGCCTCTGATTCTTTATATTAATATTATGTAATACTTGTGTATAAAAATATTGGTATGTGTTTATAATTTATTGTGTATCCTGAAAGTATTTGAAGTTTGATGAGTGAACATTTACGATGAAATGATGCATGTATTACTGTGTATATTAAGTCAATTAAGATGTTCATGTAAAGAAATAGCACAAATCTCTTTTGCTTATGCGGTCTTGGAATTTTTTGAGGAAGATAATCAAGCAGATCATGCCATTTTTCCACCAGAATTTAAACATGTGAAACAATTGGTTTAATATTTTTTTAACAATTGTTTATGACATGTTTATTGACAGTAAGAAATTATTGCATTTTTTCCCTATATTTTCAAAAGAAAGCTTATTTTTGGTTACTTCATGTTTTTTTAGAGCTGTCTTGATATATCAGTATATCCCTGATATTCACAAAAACTAGTCTGAAAATCAGGACTGTTAAACATATCTCAAGTCAGGCACCAAAGATATCATAAGTATCTTTTGAAAAGGGGAACCATCTTTCTTAAAAGAATAAAAGAAAGAAAATAGGGTAGTGAGATTAGTTCAGAGAAAATGGTTCAAAGTTAAATATCTCTTAGAGAAAATATACTTTAAAAATCTAAATTAACTATATTTTGTAAGGGATTTATTTGCCAAAGGTAAATATTACCTATACTGATTTCTTCGGCGTTAGCAAAACTATTTGTATTTAAAATATTGATCTTGGTTAGTTTGAAATCCTTTTATTACTTGTGTGTCTGTTTCTGGTTAAAATCTGTTTGGTTTGTTGCAGTACATGGCGTTTGGGAGGAATGGTCACCTTGGAGTTTGTGTTCATTCACATGCGGTCGAGGCCAAAGAACTAGGACAAGGTCATGTATACCTCCCCAGTATGGGGGAAGATCATGTGATGGACCCGAAACACAACATAAACCTTGCAATATTGCACTCTGCCCTGGTGAGCTCATATAGCAACTCTTTGCTTTGTTACAGTATATTCAATGTGGGTTTGTGATTTCTTTTATTGCCTTTTGCACACAGAAAAAACTGTTCAGCACAGTGAGCAAATGGGGTAATATTGTTCATAATTCAGACTGTAGTGATTAAAGAATATAATCAGGATGGTAGCTCTGCTGGAGGTACTACACAAGCAGATAACTAGTTTCTTCAAGATACTCTCCCTCTAGGGTGGGGTATGCTGTGCAGGAAAGCTTGATTCAGGATGAGTCTTGGAGAACCAAAAGTCAAACAGCTTTCTGAGTGTGGCTTAAAGGGAAACAATCAGAGGTCAAAAGGTTTGTGTCCACTATATCTGTTTTCTTTATGTTTATTAGAGGTTCGCTGTAACTCTTCATACATTATACAACAAATATATTTGGGAAACCACTAAATTTTAGTTTATATTAATTTATTTAAAATGGATATTATTTACGTGTGTACAGAGAGGAAGGCTGAAACAAACTAGGGTATTATTCGAATCCCACTGTTACAGTAAAGATTTTAAGTGTGTATTAAGTGACTCGTGTATAAGTGACTCGTGTGTGCCAGGTTGGGCAGAGCCCTGGGGACATGGTTTAGAGGGAGGTGTCCCTGCCCATGGCAGGGGTAGTGGAACTAAATGCTCTTAAGGTCCTTTCCAACCCTAACTATTCTATGATTCTGTATGTATGTATGGACGTAGACACGTGTGTATGCATACATCATAGATTCATAGAATAAAATCATAGAATGCAACCCCTTTCAATGAGCAGTGGCATCTTTCACTAGACCAGATTGCTCAAAGCCCCATCCAGCCTGGCCTTGAACACTTCCAGGGGTGGAGCACCCACAACTCCTCTGGGCAACCCGTGTCAATGTCTCACCACTCTCACCATAAAGAACCTCTTTAACATATCTAATCTAAATCAACTCTATTTCAGTTTAAAGCCATCACCCTTTATCCTGTCAATATCTGACCTTATGAAAAGCATATATATATCTATATAGAAAATGCATATTTTATATATGTGTATAATATCTAAGTATTAAAATAAGTTCAATAACCGTAAAGATTATATATATTATGATACTTTATTGTTATTGAACTCATTGTAAGACTTAGGTATTGTAAAGGTATCAGGTAGCTGTAATGTGAGAAATTTCTTTCATAGGTTCTGTCTGACAGCATGAAGGTTGCCCTTGCAGTGATTTTGTTGAATATCCACAGTTCACAACACTGCTGCAAATAGATTTTCTGGGACTGAAGCTCTTCCTGAAAACTTCTGATGGGCATTTCATTAGCAAATGGATGTTTGATGATTTAAAAACAGAGATAAAGGAAAAAATGGAACGTAGTGCCTCACAGAATTAAAACTAACTTTCTTAGACTTATTTTTTTTCCAAGACCACAAAGTATGCTACAACTTTAGGGCAATTTTTTTTTTTTTTTGAACTTTTAGTGTTGAATGCAGCTGCAAAAATTTTGAGTTAATCAAATTTTTGGCCAATTTGAAACCAGTGCAATTTTACATGTGCCTACACAGATGTAATTAACATGATATATGAACATGAAGCAGAGTTGACAACAAGAGGAATGACAAAATAGCAGAGAAGAAATTAATGTGTTCAGTTCACTTCAATATTGCTAAGAAACACAAAAGAT
Source organism: Amazona ochrocephala (assembly GCA_039720435.1). Taxonomy (NCBI): domain Eukaryota; kingdom Metazoa; phylum Chordata; class Aves; order Psittaciformes; family Psittacidae; genus Amazona; species Amazona ochrocephala. The sequence goes on from CM077878.1 coordinate 45,428,629, forward strand.
ATTTCACCTTATCTGTCAAAATAAGCAGTTATTTGAGAGTTCTGGATTTTGAACTGTCATTTGTACATAAATGACTTTCACCAGAGGTAGTTATATACTGGTTGCAGTACTGCAACAGTTTAAATCTTTGCTGAATGCTAAGATTTGCTGTAATTTGAATGTTCAATTTTATAAAGGAATCTTCTTGTTGAATTCTTTAGTCTTGTAACAGTATTTCTGAAATAGAAACCTCACACGCTACTTGCTCCTAAAGATATAACAGGAAGATGCGTGAAATACATATGAGAAGCCACAGAACAATTTTTCACCAAAAACACTATAATAATTGATTGAATCTTTCCTACCCTAAATAATACTATATAATAATGAATAAAACTAAAGAGGTTGCACTGAAATATAATTTCCATAATGTTTTCTTCTTCACATAAAGCTTTAATGATTAACGAATGCAAGTAGCTTCCATGTTTGGAAAGATTTCCATTTTCTGCTGAATAAATTATCAGGACACAGTTTCATAGTTTGAGAGGCATTTGCATCGAGAAGTTATTCACAACCAGGCATTGCATAGAATATTTAATATAGAATTTTAGGAAAAAAGCCTCTTTAATCTACTGGTTGCCAAGATCCGAAGCATTAGAGATACTACTAGTAACTTTGAACTGTTAGAAATGTTGTGTAGTTACTGTAGACAACAGTAAAATAGTTCACCACTATATTTTACTGAACAGTGGTGCACCCATGCAGACACAGTATGTTCAATCACTAACTTAAAGATTCTGCTTCCTGTTTTAATTAATAACGTTAACTGAGGAAGCTGCTATTCCAGCCCTCCTTTAGAAGAATCCTGAAGTCAGGGGTTAGCAAGTGCACCAAGATGCTACAAGATAGTAGTTATAAAAAACAGGTTTTCAGGGACAACTATTAATCAAAATTATATCGCAACCAACATTTTGAGTTTATATTGGATAATTGCAGCTGCAATGAGGAACTGATGATTGCTGAAGTCTGTATGAACACAGGATTCTGAATTATCACACTCAGTAATAACACATTTCATAACACCTGTTTTCAAAAATACCATGTAGTCCTATTATGTATTTAAGACCATATAATTTTTTATTTCTATGGAAACTTAATCTGTATTTTTTATTATTATTTTTTTAATATTTTTGTTTGCCTCAAGAAGCTTTCTGAGATATGAAATGAAAAATACCAATCCTGAACATTTACCTGTGGGAATATTCTGCCAAACTCAAAATGTATGGACTAATACAAAATACTAAACACAGAACTGGTCACCATATCTATAATGTTTAAAAATTCATCTTGACAAATTTAAAAGGAAGATTATGCATTATGCAGTCTGCAGAAGCAGACCTAAGGAGGAAGGAAGGCCGTTTCTGTTCTCCTACATTTTATGTCAATAAATGTCAAAGAGCTGGGATCATTAACGTTACAGGGAGAATTAATGCTAAAAGTATGCTCGACAGTATAAATATAGGGAACAGAGCCTATATGTGGGACAAAGCGATAACTCCTGTTTTCCTTTTGCTATTTGACTAGAGACCTAATTTCATAGTCAAGACCAGTAATCTTATAAACTGATCCATCTGAATGATCACTGTAGCTGTAATAAATTGCTTTGAGGGGCTCAGGGTTTAAATGATACAAGATTGGGCTCCTCCACTTTTGCCTAAAAAGACAAAACAAGTCTTTTATAAGGCCTTGTTTTTAATAAGACCTTTCAAACTCCATGGTATGTGAACAAAATAGTAATTCATCCTTTTTTTGTATCAGTGTATATTTAGAGGAGATGCAGCGTTCTTTGCTTGAAGGAAAAGGAAACCAGTTTTAAATTTTTTTGAAGTAGCTTGTAATGGCTGTACTTGATTGCTGAAAGAAGTGAACCATCTTCAGGCTAGGCGCAGTCCATGGGTCTGCATTCAGGTCTAAGTTGAAACCCTAGAAGGAAGCCGCGAGGGCCTGCCTGGCTTAGGTGGTAACTCTGCTGTATCCATCTCTTTTTTGCCTGCTGTGGCAGTCGACGGACAGTGGCAAGAGTGGAGCTCATGGAGCCAGTGCTCAGTGACCTGCTCCAACGGCACCCAGCAGCGGAGCCGGCAGTGCACAGCAGCAGCCCATGGCGGCTCCGAGTGCAGAGGGCCCTGGGCTGAGAGCCGGGAGTGCTTCAACCCTGAGTGCACTGGTGAGTACCGACTGGTGCTGGGAGCTGCGACTCTGCTTCCCCTGCTCAGGAGAGACTCAGGACAGTCTTGCCAGTAGGTCTGTGGCAGGAGCTGGGGATACACAGGCAAGTTCCCGTGCCACCACAGGACTTGGCAGGCTGCAAAGGGGCAGAGAAGGCACCTTTAGAGGGAGACCTGGGGCCACGTTCACTTGAATTGATTAGACAAAAGCTAAAGAATAAGTCCGGAAAGGCTGCATGATGGGCTGTGTATCAGCTCTTTGGTTTTATCAACAGTTAACGGGCATTCCTCAGTTTTAAAAAGATATGTTTGATTCCCTTTTACACTGAGACTACTCCATGATCCTCTGGCAAGTATGAAAGAAGCCTTCCAGGGTGGGTAAATTACATTTATACCATCTTTCGAGCCTCATTTGCACTGTCAGAGCATGTAAAAATCAAGCTGCTAAAATATCACATGCAAAAATGTTTTTATTTAGTTTTTTAAAGGGTACTTATGCGCATTGTAAATGTCTTTGATTACCCTACAACAGCACTATGCAAGTGCATAAAAAAATATACAAAAGGGACAATATCTGTTTTGCAGTCTAAGTGAAAGTTGATGTGCACCAATTCCTTTTATCAAAGATGCAAGTCACTTAGACAGCAATCCTATATTCAGGAGCCAAGTAAGGACTTCCTCATCTTCTCTCTGTCTACATCTACCATTTCTGTCGCTATCAGTTATATCTGGGGAGGTTTTCCTCAAGTAAAGAATAAACTATATATCCACCTTTATGACTGTCATCATGTCACCATCCTAACTGTATTTTTCTGAACAGCAAATGGCCAGTGGAACCAGTGGGGCCACTGGAGTGGCTGTTCCAAATCCTGCGACGGTGGCTGGGAGAGGCGGATAAGGATCTGTCAAGGTGCTGCCGTGACTGGGCAACAGTGTGAAGGAACCGGAGAGGAAGTTAGACGGTGCAGTGAGCAGAGGTGTCCTGGTGAGATGCAAATATAATCACTGCTATTGTCTACACTACAGTATGGCTTACTTTAATGGTCACCTTCAGCAGAGACAAGTCAACATCCATAGAGCAGTAGCTATAAAGAGCCATATCTAGCTTTCCTTTAGACAAGTCACTGCTGTTTTTCTCAGTAGAGTTGTACTTATGTAGCTAGGTGTAAACTAGCCCTATTGGATATATGAGCAATGCATCAATGTTTTAAATAAATCAAAGTACCATAGTAAAGGAACTTATCAAAGAAATATTTCATTGCCTAGGTATGCCTATATCATTTGGGACATTCTTTTTGAATGCACTGTTTCTCAGAATATCAGGGCTGGTTTTGTAAATCGTAAAATTCCTTTCATCCAATATGCAAGAGACATCTTTGTAATACATTTGGGATAAATTCCATTGCAGGAAAAAAAAGTGAAACTTACTGTATTGTATATAATGAGTGAATACATGTGAAACATTTTATAAAAAAGTAATTTAAAATGAAAAGGCACATCTTTCCCATTTTAATATAATGCTTAAATATATTTATTTGCAGCACTTTTTACTTTGCCCTCCCAACAGATTTAAGCTTTTTCCACTGAAAGCTAATAAAGGTGTACTTTTGAGCTTCTTCAAAAGTGATAAATAAAGACGACAGCTGGTGAATCTGATCTTTTAAAAGTGTGAAGACACATTGTCCTAAAGTAAAAGAATACATTGTTGGATAGGTGTAAGATAACAAAATAAGGGGTAAGGAGTATAAGATGTCTTGGCCATTCACTTGGGAAATTATGTGTTCTCACCTGCAAGCCAGGAAGCAGCAAAAATCCATTTAGCAATTTCTTTTGCTTCTGGATATTTTGATGATTTGTTCTCTGATAGTCAGAGAAAGGCCTTAAATGGCAGGGATGCTTTGGGTCAGGACATGGGCAATACATCAGATGTGAAAATTTTATGTTATCAAGTTATGTTGTATTTTCATAGGCAGCATGTTTATCCCTTGACAGCCATCAACAAACAGTTCTCAAGGTGTCTGCAGTACAGTAGACCAACGAATCTCATTGCATGTGAAGAATAACAATCGGGCTATTTGTAGTTACGAGGTTATAATACTATAATGGAGAAGTTAACCAAACTTAACTTACATCTCAAATGATCTCTTCAATTTTGATAAAATATTCATTATTTGAATAGCAGTATGAAAAGAGTATTTGTATTTGATTCCTAAAAGAATTATAATTTCCATAGTTTTCCTCTATGAAAGCACAGCACTAAGAGAATGTTAATATGAATCTTCTCAATAAGCAGACGGTCAGGTCAACCAGCTTCTGCTTATAAAACTATTCTTGAAATAATTTGCGTTTGTATGTTTAAAGCTAAAACCGTGCTGCTGCAGTCCAATTTTCAAAGGTTGCCACCTGCTGTTAATAAAATACTTTACAGATGTATTTACAAGTCAAACGCACACAGGGCTTTATTTGCCATTTGGTAGATTTATTTATTTACTTGATTAATTCCTGATTAGAATCAGGGTGATTATAGAAACCATAACCTAAAGCACCTTTTGATAAGCTATACTTGTGCAGAAGATAAAACATGAATAACAGATTTGATTTCTTTGTTTCCAGACTGACATTTAGTAAAGCAGCTTTACATTTTATAAACACCAAGCAAAAATGAAAAATGCTATACAGAGATGATCGGTCAAAGTATAAGCAAATTTCATGATTTGTATGATTTTCCTCAGTAGCTCTAAAATAGTTCAGCAAAGCTATTTTTGTCTCAGTGGTTTCTTTTTTCTGTTAAGTCATTGAAAAACATGACAGGCTAAGATTTTATTTTTTTTTCCTAATATTAGCATTGCTTTGCCATTAGTGTAAGACCAGATCCTTAGCTCTGTATATCTGTGTAATGCATTTGTAAAGTGGATGAAACTGTGTCTGTTTGCATCACCCAGAGGTCTGTAGGCTTACAGGAAATTAAATTATAGCTGACTTTAAACTGTGGAAGCAAAAGGATAATAAAACTTCTTTCTGTTATGCTGGCTCCTGTTAATAAGATACTTTGCAAACAGAGCTGTCTACTTGACTGACTGAAAATCTAGACTGGACTTTTTTAGTTTGAGTCCTGCATTATCTGACCATTATAAAGTATTTTTGTCAGAGGTGATCAGTGATTCTCTGCAGATGGTTTGGGCAGGGTCTTAATTACATCAGACACTCATAGAAGCCGAATTTAAGCAGCACTAAGAAAGGCAGGCTTAGAACATTATCTGAAAGTTGGTTTCTCAAACAGCTTGATTTATAGAGTCATAGAATCAGCGCTGTTGGAAAAGATCTGTAAGATCAAGTCTAACTGTTACCTTAGGACTGCCAAGTCCACCACTAATCCATGTCAGACCATGTCACATTTCTGGACAAATGCTGAGTATCTTTGTGATTTATTTCTTTTCACAATTATGAATTTTAAAACGGTTGTTTCCTTCTTATTGTGTAATATGCTGGGAATAAAAAATGAATATATGAAGATATTTTGGTTTCAGCCATTGTTCCGCTGTTACATTCCAAATGTCTAAAGCTAGATTTAACTCCCGGTAGGTCAGCAGTGTCAAGGGTTTAGAACTCTGCATTAGAAGCATCCTTTTGTGAAGGATAACTTCAGAAAATGGGAAACAAATCAGACAGGAAAAAAACCTTCCAGATTTGCTAAGCTGCTAGTCACATAGGAGTCACTGCAGAAAACTTGCACAGAATCAAAGATCAATAGCTCTTTCTCATAGGAATAAGGGAGACAGCTGGTTAACAAAAGAAACCGCAACCTGTGACTGATAAGGAGTTACATGGCAAGCTGGTCAGAAACTTTCAGAGAAATGCGTAAGAGAGACGAGCTAGGTCCCATCAAATGTGTCAGTAAAAACTTAGAGATGTGAGAACTGAGAACAAAGTATGGTATTATTCAGGAGAGAAGACTTCTGTAAATTTATTTTTAGAATAATAGGACCATGTTCTTATTAGGTTCCAATAATATAGAATTGGTTTCCAGAAATACTGAATTCTACAATAGTTACTTCTATAATAATTCTGTATATGTCCCAATATTTATGCTTTACCAAGATTTTACATACAACAGATTCTCTTTTTTTTTTTTTTTTTTTTCCTCATAAGCCCATTGTCAGTGGTAGAAAACATAATGTAGGAATTGTTTTGACCAAAATGTTTCTGAAAACGATGATAGACTACCTTGTTAACAAAAAGATAGTGCACAGCTTCTGCTGAAGACTAGCTAATTATTTCCTACTGAAGGTAGAAGTTTTCTTCAGCATCAACACTAGCTACATACAGTAGAACATGAGAAGGGGGAAAAGATTCAAATAGTTCTCAATGAGTAATTAAATTGAAACCTGTATGGTTTGTTTTAGCTCTGATTACAGCACTATTCTACAAGATGTTCAAAAGCTTTTTTCTGTTGCCTTTGTTGAAGACAACTTTGCCTGTGGCATTGAATTAAGATTCAAGAGACTAACTTTAGTTCTAGCTTTATTTTTAAGCTACTGTGTGCTGTTGGCTAACTTGCTTCACCCTATTGTTACCCTTTCCTGTTTCTGTTAGCTGCCTGGGTAGATCATATAGTCTGTGCGGTTGTGCGTCTCTGTTGCTTTGTGTGGTGTTCAGAGCTTCCTAATATCCCAGGTGGTTTGATTGCCTCTTGGAGATTTATGTCCTCTCACCAGTAATGTCAGAGGAAGGCTATGCTTCTAGACCCCAGACTTTGTTGAGTATTTATGCTTAGGTGGGATGAATTCAGGCCTATCATTACAGGGTTAGTAAATCTGAGCACATGCTATGTGTGGGAAGATACTGCTGAATCACATCATTAGTGAAGTAGAGATCTGCTTTTTTATTTGACAATTTTAGCAAATTTACCTCAGTATCTGCTGTTTGCTTCTGAATTTTTAGCAATTCTCTATGTTTTTGTACAGCTAGCTTACTTTTATCTGTGCGTGTGTAATGAACTAATTGTGCCATAGTTAGAGAAATACTTGAACTGGTCCTGAGCAGAGCCAGCAAGGTCAGCAAAGCTTTTAAACTCAGATATAATGCCACTGCAGTGTGACTGTAATGTCTTCATGGGCAACATTGGTTGGAGCCTCACAGATGCTTTAGTGTGGGTGGATGCCTGATTAGTAATTTCTGTCAGATATACCTTAGCTTTGTGAAGAACTGGTTTTTTATGTGCAGCAGTGCTTGATCCAAGGTATTTGTACAATGCATAGTCAGCCAGGGACCAGGAAAGCTTCTTTACCTGGGCTAAATGATACCTCTTCCAAGCTCCCACTTTTCCCCACATCTCTTTCCTGATAACTCAGTCTTGGGAATGCCTTTTTCTCTGAACACAATGCACAGGTGCTCAGATTATCTCTAGTACTAGGCTAAAATTAAAATATAATCTTGACTTCTGAAAAGCATGACACAAAAGCACACAAGAAGTACCCTTGCAAACAGATGAGAAATCTCTGATACTACCTGTGACATGCTAATGTAAAAGAGAAAATGTGGTGTCTATAAGTATGCATATATATATGCATAGTTTTGGTTTGGGCTTTGTTTTTGGGGTTTGTTTTTGTTTTGGGTTTTTGTTTGTTTGTTTGTTTGTTTTAATAAAATAAACCACTTTTAACATTCAGTGTTTGGAGGGAAGTAAGAGTTTCAGTTCTGAGAATCAGCACCTAAAGTGTTGATTAATGAACACAACACATTTGAAATGGCCACAGCTGCATGACAAATACGCTTCTCAAAGAGCTCTAAGCTTTAGCAAATTTATGTGATTTATAATATTACCTCCTCATTATGTTAATTTACACTCACAAATCAGAACATTTCTTTTGTTTATAAGGTCATAATAGAATGTAGATTGCATTTGCTTATGTCACCAGATGGCTTATGTTTATCAAAATCTGGCTTTTCACATTTTAACACTGGCCTGATGCATTCACTTTTTGGCCATGTCTAAAGCAGGGCTAGTGTTCTATGTTATGAATGCAACTGACTTTCTTTGGGGTTTTGCCATTAGTGGATCTCTTGATTTTTTAGCAGCACCAACTGTCTTGATTTACGATTCAGGAATGCTGATGGTGAGGCAAATTTAGCAAGCATTTTTTTCTGCCCAACTGTGATTCATATTAGTATTAGTGAGCCATCTGCTAGGTATTCTTTGTCCTCCACAAACAGAGGGTACATCTTTGTGTAGAAGTCTGCTCACTTCCCTTACTCACTGTGGAGTCAGCAGAAGTACAAAACAGGAAAGATGGACAGTTTTGTGGGTTAGGAAATGGGATTGGCACAATCTGTGGTATGTTCCTGCTTCTGCTAGAGATTTCCCATGCAACCATGGGGAATCATTGAATTGCTTCCTGCCTTATCACCCCATCTGCTATAGTGATAGACTTTCTCTTTTCCTTTTTCTTGTTTTGTAGCTCCTTTGCTGTAATGCAGTGGTGTTCAATTTTCCTGAAACAGAAATAATAATATTCATGGCTTTTCCCTGCTGAACTTGGAATTGATTAGATTTCTGCAACTAGTATTTGTCAGTTATGAGGTGACTTCAACCAGATGTTTGCTGTGTTAATTTACTCAAAAATCATAAACCAGGAATCTACAGTAGAAAACAAAAAAAAAAAAAAAAAGAAAAAAGAGCAAAAGGAATCTGTAAATCACAACCATGTGAAAATAAAACATGAAGCATTTGCAGAAGCTTTTTTTCCCCATGCAGTTCTGTTACTACAAAATCGTGAAAATATTTTTTCCCTTTTAATGGTATTACAGTTTTGTTTTCTAGCCCCTGTCCTGGGTTCAGTTCTACATTATTGACTATACTTGCTTAATTACCAACTGGCACTGAAACACATTTCAAGGAAATAACCTGCTTTTTCATCTTCAGAATATACAGCTCTCATTTGATACCTTTAGCACATTTAACATTTTAATTGGGGTCTCAGAACAGATTCTTTCGCATACAGTTTAAGTTTTAGAAAAATCTTTTAAAATTTTAGTGTAAGAAAGATAAGCATCACTGCTTATTACATTTTAAGAATCATAATCTTCTGATAGGTGCTTAATGTTATTAATCAAAAGAGAGCAACAAAAAAAGATTCAAACCTATAAACATTGAGACTGCAACCTAAAGAATGTTTGTTTGCTGAGGAGAATAAAAGTACAGGTTATATGAAATAAATAGCATCACAAAGATATTATATAAAACCTACAAGTTTTGCATTTTTCCATTTTTGTACTTTGTTCTTAAAATTAAACCAAATTACATTAATATATATATCTCAGGAAAAATTAGGATAAGATTGAAGACATACTTTCTTGATATAAAATATATTTTTGATGTTAATATTTCTATTTAAATTCTCATTTCTAAATGGCAGCACCATATGAAATATGTCCTGAAGACTATTTGATGTCAATGGTGTGGAAAAGGACCCCAGCTGGGGACATGGCATTCAATCGATGTCCTCTCAATGCCACAGGTACAGTACTCTTTTGAAATATTATGAAGAAAAAAAAAAAAAAGAAGATATCTTTTCCATTGTGTTCTACACATAATCATTACTAGACTCCTATACATACGTATATATGCGTGTACATGAATATATCTATAGAGAATGCACATATTTATAGTGTACATGCATACATGTAGTATATACATGGACATATACTCTTTCTCTTATAGCTTACTGTCCTGGGTTCAGCAGCAGCAGTCATTTTTCTCCTTCTTGGTAGCTGGTGCAGCACTGTGTTTTTGATTTTGGGCCTGGGAACAGCGCTGATAATACCAGTGTTTTCAGTTACTGCTTGGTAATGTTTTGGTCTGACCAAGGACTTTCTGAGCCTCATGCTCTGCCAGGGAGGAGGGGAAGCCGGGAGGAAGGAGAGGCAGGACACCTGACCCAGACTAACCAAAGAGGTTATTCCATACCACAGCACTTGATGTCCAGGATGTAGAAACAGAGAGCAGAGACCCGGAAGGGTGGTGGGGGTGCACGGTGGGGGGTGCACTGCAGGGGTTCGCTGCTGGGGTGGGGTGCCCTGCTTGGTCGGGCTGGATGGAGGATGTAGAAACGGAGGGCAGAGACCCGGAAGGGTAGGGGTGCACTGTGGGGGGTGCACTGCTTAGTTGGGCTGGGTGGTGAGCAATTGTATCCTTTCCTTGTATTTGCCTTGTCATTATTATTATTGGTGGGGGTGCACTGTTTGGTTGGGCTGGGGTTGGTGGTGAGCTATGGTATTGTTTCCTTTTATTTTCTCTTGTCATTATTATTATTGGTGGTAGCAGTAGTGGTTTGTGTTATACCTTAGTTACTAAACTGTTCTTTTCTCAACCTGTGGGAGTTGCATTCTTTTGATTCTCCTCCCCATTCCCCCGGGACTGGGGGAAGAAAGAGTGGGGAGTGAGTGAGAGAGCGACTGCGTGAGTTATAGAGACTTAAACCATGACACATATATGCATGGGTCTCTGTGGTGTGTATATATGTATACACATACATATATGCATTATAGCCAGAGAGAAAAAGCTCAGAACAAATCAATTTGACATAACCTATCAGGCAAAGTGAAAATGGAGCAAAACATAAAAGTCTTTGTAATTAAGAAAAGGCTGCTATAACCCCACCAAGTGAACACTGAAATGTATTTCAGGATCTTATACTACTGTTCTCTATATACTGACAATCATTGCATGAAATTGTTTCTCTGTGTGCTTCTGAAATACCGTGGAATGTAGTTTAAATAAGGTTCATTCTTTCCAGTTGCTCTCACTTATATAAATATTTTCTGTCTTTGTGACTTACAGGCACCACTAGCAGACGCTGCTCTCTCAGTGTTCATGGAGTGGCCTTCTGGGAACATCCAAGCTTTGCTAGATGCATATCAAATGAGTACAGACACTTGCAGCATTCAGTAGGTGCAAAGCCAGCTTTCGTACTTGCTCTGTTTATTCATACTAATCACTGGTGTGAAAAAATCCCTTACTTATTTACTTTCAAGTAAAATTTCTGATAATGACTGACAGGAGCAAAATAGACCCAAGAAAGAAGAATTTATGTTAATATATATTATTCTGATGTTATATATTGCTGGTGTTTGAGTGAAAAAAAGCTTTGTCTTACTGTAAAAATAGAAAAATTAATCAGAATCCCTTCTTTTATGTCCACTGTGAAATTTTTGTAGAGGTCAGAGGTAAGACATATTTTGGTTTATTAGAAAATGAGATGTGCATAAATGAGGTTTACTGGAAGAGTGACATGCTGAGTAATTTTATAATACCTTGAATTCTTTAATTGCACACTAGGAAGTCAGAAATAATGTTCTCTTTGTTATCAAATTTATAACTTCACCTTCAAATGTAACGATAGCAAATGATTATAGCTTAAAGCTACTGCTCTAATTGAAGAAATATTATGGGAGCTTTTAGTATGCTTAACAAAAAGTTTAGTTACAAAGCACATGCATTATACATTTATCTACTACCTAAGTATGTTTACATGCATAGATGTAATACATTGTATATATTGCATTATAAATATACTACTATGGTATATTGCAGGTCTATTCATTTCATTCTATTTCCATAGCCAAAGCATTCAGCCAGGTTAATACTATTTGTGGGATGAACTTATTTGAAGAAGACTCATGGACAATGAGGTTTGCCTACATGATATATTTTACTGACACTCTTATTACTCTGCCTCCTTTTCCAAAGGCCACTGCTCCATTTATCATTTAGCAGAGGAGCACTTCTGTAGAGTATCTAACAATCTTTGGTGGCTTGAAAAGTAGTAGCCTGGCTGTCATTCCTTAAATCTGTCTTGCCAGATAGAGGACATTTTGATAAGTTACTTTGAGCTGCATTTCTGTTTCATTAGATTCCAGTTTAATTGAGGCCTGGGATTATTTTCAGGGTAAGCCAAAGCAAGCATTACTTTTAAAATAACATAGGATAAAGTCCCTACTGAAAAGAAACTTTCTATTTTTTATAGCTGTCTGCATATTGTTCTATTTCTTTATAGTGTTCATGTTAAAAAAAAAAAAGAAACACCTTAAGTTGGCTGTAAATATTTTGCATTTTATATTTTTGATATTTTATTATTTTGCATATACTATGCTGAAACGTGCATTGTGGGCATTGACCTCAATATGTTTATATTTCATTTTCTCAGAGTCTTTATTTTGGTAAATAGCATAATAAAGGCAATGACTGCAAGCGATACATAGAATCATAGAATCATAGAATAGTTAGGGTTGGAAAGGACCTCAAGATCATCGAGTTCCAACCCCCCTGCCATGGGCAGGGACACCTCCCACTAAACCATGCCATCCAAGGCTATGTCCAACCCCACCTTGAACACCGCCAGGGGTGAAGCATTCACAGCTTCCCTGGGCAACCCATTCCAGGGCCTCAACACCCTTACAGTAAAGAATTTCTTCCTCATATCCAATCTAAACTTCCCCTATATGTATATATATATACACACACAGCTTTAAATACTAATAATGTAATAAGGCAGATAAAAAAAATCACTTTTTTGTGATTGAAACATTGAGATATTTCAAAGTTAAGCAAATCACTTCTTATTTAAATATTACAATCTTCTGAAATATTTAAAGGGTTTTGAAATATTTTGAAGTATTTAGTCCTCTTGACCTGCATGATGAGAGAATGGTCCTTTTAGAATTTTGTTCATCTGCTCTTACCTTTTCAGATTTCATATCAGCATTTATTCATAGTGTTGATCCTCATGTCACTGATTCTCTCGTGATATTCAGGCATTTCTTTTTATTTTATTGCTAGAGATCTTTCATAAGCAGCTCAAACAGTGGGAAAAGCTCTTCCATATTATTCAGTGGTTTGAGTTACCTGGCTAACTTTTGGTGAGGCACTGATATTTTTTGAAGACCTGCAAGTCTGCCCTGCAGGAAGGGGGCATTGTTGGACAAAAGAAGACATTTCTAATCCAGATCAGATTTATCTATTTTTCTATTTCTTTTTTCTAAATATTAAAAGTATGATTAGGCCACACTGTAAAATAACTTTTGCCGAATAGCATTTAAAAATACCTAAAACTTCTTTAAAATTACGCAAACATCTAAACATAGAATTATAGAATAGTTCGGGTTGGAAAGGACATTAAGATCATCTAGTTCCAACACCCCGGCCATGGGCAGGGACACCTCACACTAAACCATGCCATCCAAGGCTATGTCCAACCCAGCCTTGAACACCGCCAGCGATGGAGCATTCACAACTTCCCTGGGCAACCCATTCCAGTGCCTCACCACCCTTACAGTAAAGAATTTCTTCCTCAGATCCAATCTAAACTTCCCCTGTTTCAGTTTGAACCCGTTACCCTTTGTCCTATCACTACAGTCCCTAATGAAGAGTCCCTCCCCAGCATCCGTATAGGCCCCCTTCAGATATTGGAGGGCTGCTATGAGGTCTCCATGCAGCCTTCTCTTCTCCAGGCTGAACAGCCCCAACTTTCTCATCATTAGTCTTGTCTATATGCATAAAAATTAAAGGAGAAAAGTGGATTTCTTTTACACATTAGAGCTTTTCACAAAGAAAATCAGCTTGGTTTACATCTCACTCCTTCTCAAAGTGAACAACACAGCTTATTTAAAGAACTGTAGAAAATAGAGTAAAGACCTATAAGGTCATTGCCCTGCAAATGTAGGCTTGTCCCCCCACGATACATATGTCCGCTCTATAAATCCCTGAAAATAGAGCTTTATAAGGAAGCTGCTGACAGACGGTGTTGCTGTAATAAATATGTGTTCTTATGAAAGCATTTGCGAGATGCCTCAGTGTGCTTAACTTACCAATAAAGTTACTCTACCAACTCACATCAGGAGTAGTGGGGGGTTCTATGTATGTTCCTGTAAAATCTGAGTCTGAGCTGAATCCCTTTCATTTCTTATCTGAAATACATGAAACAAAAGTAGGTGCATAGTCTTCAAAAATATTTCTAAAGTTGAATTAAAGCAATTGATATGCATAAAATACTTAACACATTAAAATAGGACCACTTGGAGGAATGCAGACTGGTACCTGCTTCTTTGCCCTCCAAACAAGCCACGTATGTTCCAGAAACAACCCAGAAGTCATATATTTGAATTGACATGGGGCTGTGCCCAAACACATACTTTCTAAAGAAAAGCATTTCATAGGCTGGGAGCCAGAGAATGCTGCCTTGGCTATAGGCCCTGCTAACCTTGCTACACAATTTCTGAACTGGAAGCTTACAGTTATGCTAGTAGATAAACTAAACAGGGTGACTGCCCAAGCTTAAACACTGCCCTTGCAGTCATTTACACTGTTTAACTGTTTGTCTGTTAGCAAACTCCCTAGCATGTTTTAAGACCATACCAGTGAGCATTCTGCCAAACAGTCACTAGCATCCTTTAGAGGATAACATGGCAGAGAGACCATTTCTAACAGGCAATAAAACCATTTTTTTGGGGACAGAAAGGCAAAGAGAGTTTAACATGAGGATTACAAGCTGTCTATGTTTGTTGGCCTCAGGGCTAGACAACATTCCCATGGCTATTTTATTTACCTGTATTTACTCTTTCTATAGTAGAAACACCTTACATTCGGGCAGCTTGAACTGTGAGTTGAGGGTATATGTACTACTGGAGCAAGTACAGCAAAGGGCCACTAAGATGAGCATCCTTCCTACAAGAAAGGGCTAAGAGAGTTGGAGCTGTTGAGCCTAGAGTAGGGAAAACTAAGGGGAAATATTATCAATGTATATAAGTACTGGAAGGGAAGGTGCAAGTTAAACAGAGCCAGGCTCTTTCCAGTGGTGCCTAGTGACAGGACAAGAGGCACTGGGGACAAAGTGAAATAAAGGAGGTACTCTCCAAATGTCAGGAAACATTTTTTCACTTCTTCACTGTGAGAGTGACTGAGCACTGGCACAGGTTGCCCAGAAATGTGGAGTCTCTGTCCCTGGAGACATTCAAAAGCTGTCTGGACATGGTCCTGGGCAACCTGTTCTACATTACCATGTTTGAGCTGGGGGATTGGACCAGATGACCTCCCGAGATGCCTTACAACTTCATCTACCATGATTCTATAACTACCTGAAAGAACGATGGAGCAAGGAAGTGGCTGGTCTCTTCTCCCAAGTAACAAGTTAGAGGACAAGAGGAAACAGCCTCAAGCTGTGCCAGGGGAGGTTTAGATTGTATATTAGGAAAAAGTTCTTCATTGAAAGGATAGTCAGGCATTTGAATAGGCTCCCCAGGGAAGTGGTGGAATCACTGTCCCTGGAAGTGTTCAAAAAACGTTCACATTTTTAGTGAACCTTAGTGACATGGTTTAGTGGTGGACTTGGCAGTCTTGGGGTAATGGTTGGACTTCATGTTCTTGAAAGTCTTTTCTTAACCTAGTTCAGTCTATGATTGTATGATTCTGCGATTCTGTGACTCACATGATTCCAGAAAATTGGAAATTCACAGAAGGCAGAAATCCTGAAAAGTTAATTTATAGACTTCCAGTCTAACATCAGGATGAATTTTGCATTCTTCCTAAAGATAACCTTTTCCTAGAAATGTTAATACAGGTTTTGAGCAGTTTTCCTCATTAAGCCAGAATTCTATGCTGTATGTGGCGTACACATACAGGTAGTTGACTCCCGAAGGCTGTTTCCTTACTATATGTACCTAGAGTAGGTTCGTTGCCTCATGCACAAAGCTTCTTGTATTTGTACGGTTTTCTGTAATACTCACCTGGAAGTGACACAGGGCAAATTTCAACCTTTAATAAGCAGCATTTAAATATCAGAAACTCAGCTACTCTGTGTGTTCTTCAGCTTGAGTCAAGATGTCTATGGATACCAAGATGGTAGTCATGTAAATCATGCTAAAATGGCACTATCTTTTCATCTCAAAATCCATTTGGAAGTCTGTTTGCAAAGATGAAGAGTCAGTAAAGTAGAAAATACACTTGTAATGCTAAAGATAATATACTTTGCTCATAACCCCCAACATCATGAATAATTTAGCTCTTTTGCCGTACGCTTACAAAATGTGCTACGCAGAATTGCTGCCTCTACTCAGGCATGTACTGGCACTTCACATGCAGGGTACTGGCACCTCAGAAGAAATCAGGGTTTTCCACTTTTCGATACATGTGTCAATATTGTACTTAATATTTTATTGCAACAGTTTCAGAGTAATTCAGAATCTTTAATTAATATATCTGCTTAACATATGCTTGAGATCAGGCTCTGTTCCATCTCCATTTTTTTGGTTACAGAGAACTGAGTGAGACTGATTAAGCAAGAAATTTACCTGTGGTCATCTGAGTTAGTGCCTAGCCACTGTTCCTTCTTAATGATCATACTTCTCCATATGACAGCACAAAATCCCTAGCATGGTAAAAATAAAATAACTGCAAGGCCTCTGATGAGACTATTCACTGGAGTACGCTGAAACAGTGAAGAGGAATGATTTAACTTGTGGAGTGGAGATTGACAGTCAACTTACATCTTTCAAGGACACTGTGCCCTATACAATTCATGTGTAGGAGCTTCAGTAAAAGCAGTTAAGAGGATGATTCACTTCAGCTATGCCACAAATTTGCAGCCTGTACTTTCATTAGTTTAATTTACCTTGTGCACTATGAATACAGGCCCCTTTTAAGACTAGGTATGATAATTAGATCATCTTGAATAATGGAACCAATTAGTTATGAATAATTTATCCAACATTTGGTACAAATCACTTATCAAATGAATTCAACAAATACTATTTGACCAGCTTATACACCTAATTGACTAATATGAAAAATTATTCACTGAACAAATTAAAGGACAAAAATGCTAAAATCCATGACATAAACCCTTGGGAAATTATTTAGTTAGCTCTAATAATAATACTTAAGGAATCTAATTACGATTATTTTAACTAAAGCACTATAAGTGGAAAATGCAAAGTGATAAATAGGTATGCTTTGCCTTCTGGAATCACAACCTAGAGGATCAAGCAATAACTTGAACAGAAAAAGAAACACTGCAGATTATATATCACTTTTTGTTCTGAATTTCTTGTATTACCCTAGTGTGTTTGCAGTGCCTGCAGCTTTTGCATTAAGAAAATGCTGTTAGCCAAGCATGGTGTTTCAGCACTGTTGCCAGTCATCTCTGCAGCTAGGGAGGAATATTTTGCCCAATAATGCACAAGTTGTTAAATGTGTTCTTAAGAAAGAGGAAATTACAACGAAGAAAGTCTTCCAGGTGTCTGTTTTATTGTGAATGGAGGTGAAGTAAGGTTAAGTAAGATCTGCTGGCAGGGGATATCCTTTCTTCAGTTCCTTATGGATAGTTCTTGGTCACATACTCATCACCAGACTTTAGTTAGGAGGGAGAAATTTCCCTGCTTTCTCAAAATTTGGAGGTTTTTTCTTCCTCTCATAGTTTGAGTTTTCATTTTTATTTCATTTCTAACATTTCAACTGCATATTAGTGAGCTAGTAATTATTCTTGCTGCAACAATTATTCCTGTGATGTCTAATTTCTGGTTTGGTCTTTATTAATTTCTCAATTTTAGATCCAGAAGGGTGCTGTCATGATTAATAAGCGTGGCTTATTTCATGATCTTTTCTCGAAATACCATATCTCTTGTAAGAAGATATCTGGTCTTTCTAGACTGATTTGACCTGATGAGAAATTTGTTTTGGTGCTTTTTTTTTTTTTTTTTTTGTGTTTTGTTTTGTTTTTTTCTTTGTTCATTTGTATAAACAGGGTAAAATCCTTCCTGAGACTAAGAAATTCAACTATTTGTTCTATGTCTGGATATGAGTGACTACAGGGCCAAGAACAGAATCAGTGAATAGGAGCCCACAGGCCTATATCAGATGGTATCCAAAAAAAAATGCCTCAAGAGTTAATTGCATTTTCATCCTCTCTTGAAGCTTATCAAATTTGGTATGCTACAAGAAAGAAGATTAAGAACTAAGACCTCAGCATTAGGAATATCCTACATTATCATTTGTGTGAACAATTGCATCATACTTAAAGGCTTCTTCAACATTCTTAATCCAGCCTATGGACGATGGGCGCCTAAATTAGAAAAAAACAAAACAAAACCAAACCCAAAACAGAACAAAACCAAACAAAAAACCCCAAACCAAAACAAAGGAGCTAGTCACCCTCTGCCCCCACAAAAATCAAACCCAAGAAATAAGAGACACAAATGAAAATGAGATTGAAATAGTTTGTAAGGAAGAGGAATGACGTTTCACAGCTTATGAGATCTCTATGAAATTAATATCTGAAGCCTGAATGACCAATTTTAATGAAAACTGTTAATGAATAAGATCTTGCCACAGAGTATTAGAAACTGATTTTGTGTAAATGGAGAAAATACTTGACTGTACGGGGCTATTTCTATTTTCTACTGTTATGCATGTATTCTAAGTTATAGGATTTATTGAATCAGAAAAAAAGATATTTTTGTGAGGGATCTACTTAAAAATAAGGGTACTATATCACTGACTCACCACACACTAAAATAGCCCTTTTGTCTAAAATGAGACTTCCTCTGAAGCTTTTAGACACTCTGGTTTGAATGAGAATAATACTACACTCATAAATACTGAGAAAGATAAAAGCCTGTCATCATGACACTGTTTCTGAAGGTCATCTCCAATATTATCAGAAAAGCTGTACTGATTGATAAGCCCATTTTCTAAACCTGCGTAGCACCTTTTTAAACCTGAATGATTAAATCCTACTTTTAGTTGCTTTGATAAAGATAAGATACTAATTTGTGACAATTTCAGTGATATAACACCTGAATCAAACATGCATTTGTAGGAGCTGAGCTGCTTTTCTATCAGAAAGAAGTTGGAAAACCAAAAAAACCTCTTAACTCTTGAGAGTTAATAAGGAAAAATCTACATATGAAATATCACACTGGTGTCAAGATATTAGCACTTCTGAAAGATTATAGGAACTTATGCAGGTGAATCTTTGCATATCAAACTGATAATATGGCCATAAAAATGCATTTCTGCTGCTTCTAGCTCATACTGTAATTTTGTTTCCCCTTTTTCGGCAGCAGTGTTATTCACATTTTGCAAGTGCTTGGCTAAAATATAATTTGATAAAAAGAACTCTGAGGTGAATAATGATTTGCTCAGCTGCAGCTCATTAGAGATGATTTTGTTTTTCCAAATCATATTACAAGGGCAGCGTATCAGCCTGTCCATGTACTCCTCACTGAAATGACTGCTATACTCTGGGGAATGAAAGGCTTCCTCCTAAAAAATTTACTGCTCCTTTTTTGCTAGTTTAGTGCTTCATTTCTTTTTATATAGCTGCAGAGCAAAGCAACCAGGCTCAGTTTCATAGTTCTGAATGAACAGGCCTCAGGTAACAACATTTTTTTCTGCTTCAGTCTGTCCTTATATTCATAGAATCATAGAATCATAGAATAGTTAGGGTTGGAAAGGACCTCAAGATCATCGAGTTCCAACCCCCCTGCCATGGACAGGGACACCTCCCACTAAACCATGTCATCCAAGGCTATGTCCAACCCCACCTTGAACGCCTCCAGGGATGAAGCATTCACAACTTCCCTGGGCAACTCCATGTAACATATGCTAGTTTGTCCTCAGCTCATTGCATGGAATCAGTTTTAAAATATATCAGAGCATTAACCACTTTGCAGAATGACCCATGCTTTTTGCTCTGAAGTCCAAAGACTGCTGGAATTTGCATAATGAAACATCTTCTTACCTCCCAGAGTCTAAGAATATCTTGAAAGCTAAATTCCCTCTTTAATCTGATAAGGAGCCATCAGAAGCAAAAATATAGGTAGCCCGAGTCTTGAGATTCTAAATAACATTGATATATGCCAGCTCTTCACCTTTGCAGCCTTTGATGGGCAGTGAAGTTATATTGGTAAATGATCTGCTTTCCTTACCTGCAACACTACAGGCCTGGGAAAGAGTGGCTGGAAAGCTGCTTGGTGGAAAAGGACCTGGGGTGGTGACTGATGGCTGCTGAACATGAGCCAGCTTGTGCCTAGGTGGGCAAGAAGGCCAACAGCATCCTAGCCTGTATCAGCAATAGTGTGGCCAGCAGGGACAGGGCAGTGATCACCCACCTGTACTCAGCACTGATGAGGCCACACCACAAATGCTGTGTTCAGTTCTCGGCCCTCACTACAAGAAAGACATTGAGGTGCTGGAGTAGGTCCAAAGAAAAGCAACAAAGCTGATGAAGGGTCTGGAGAGCAAATTTCATGAGGAGTGGCTGAGGGAACTGAGATTGCTTAGCCTGGAGAAAAGGAGGCTCAGGGGGCCCCTTATCGCCCTCTACCTGAAAGGAGGTTGTAGCGTGGTGGGTGTCGGTCTCTTCTTGCAAGTAATAAATGACAGGACAAGAGGAGTGGGTCTCAAGTGGTGCCAGGGAAGGTTTGGATTAGATATTAGGAAAAACTTCTTCAACCATTGGAACAGGCTGCCCAAGGAGCTGGTGAATTCACTATCTCTGGACTTATTTAAAAGACATGTAGTTGTGACACTGAGACAAAATTTAGTGGTGGACTGGGCAGTGTTAGATTAATGGTTAGACTCAATGATCTAAAGGTACTTCCCAACCTAAATGATTTTTTCATTTCTCCAACATATTACATGCATCTCAATCTTAGAGATGCTATGCAAAGTTTTCTCCAAACATTTACCTGGTTTTCTGCTTTATCACATCACAACTAAATTTAATAGGTAAGTTGGTTTTCTTCCTTGCTGCTTTTACGCATCTGCTTTTTAGTAGCTAACTATTTCCACTTATTAAATTCAAGAAAGGTTTCCACTATCTTCTCAGCAGTCATAATCATCTTTCCATGTCTGGTTTACCAAAGAGTAATCTTTGTTAAATGAAATGGGCTCCCATGGTTTCTGCTGCTGCTGCTGTGTCTGGTGCAGCAGCAAGAGCTGAGTGTTGCCTGATCACATTGATATTCCAGACCAGCCAACACTGCAGCCAACAGGTGAACTCACAAGTGTATGGCCAGAGGTAAAACAAGAGATGAAGGCCGTTTAAAAATTCAATAAAGAAAGAATTCATCTAATTTTTCCCTTGAAGTCTATGAGAACTGAAAGAACCTCCACTCCAACACAGCTTCAGAATGACTGCAAGAATTTGGCTGGACAGCTAGAGGCAAAGAAATGGTCACAGCATTTTACACTTACATTCCATTCCCGTCTTTTTGTCCACTACTTCATTTTCTGTATTCCCCCACCATGTTTAAGCTCAGATAGAAGTATGTGAAGCACAAAATATTTTTCTCTTGCTCTACTACTTGTTTCTGTACTCCCACTCAGAAATTAGGGCTCCCAATAATGCTAATTCTCTTGAAGAAACCATGCTGGTTTGCCCTGCAAGGAGAAATGAGTATCATTGGGATAACTGTATAGAAACAAAAAAACAAGTAAACCTAGAAATTGGTTAAAATCAAATAAACATATAATGGAAAGCATTTAATCAGAGCTTTAAGCTTTAGGGTCACATACTTACCAGGATGACCACATACTATAATAAAAGAAAGACAAGTCATTTGTACCATGTTTCTTTGCCACCCCCTCAACCTTAGCCATTCAGTCAGTGTGGAGAGCCAGGAGACTTCACCTCAAGCAATGTTGTGTCTGTCATAGAATGAAAACAGCCCTGTCAGAGTCATCATTTTCTTTCCCTCTCAACCCTTGCTCTTGTCATGTTGAATTATACATAGATAAAACAAATCTTGAAGACATGCCCTCTGGTTAAAAAAGGAAACAACAATAACAACAAGATCTCTCACACAGCATGCCAATGTGAGCAGGATTTAATCATAGATAATTGGAGCATTTAATAGCAGTACTTAATAAAACAATAATAAATATCCTGGTCAACAAAGTGATAAGAAATAAATTAATAAATAAACAAACCCCACCTAAAGACATGATCTATTTAATGATTAGTAATTTCTCATCCCTAGAGGCATTTGTTACTCTCTTTTCTTTCACTTAATTGGTGGTTATATCTCAAGGACTAGAATAAGTGATAATACTGATTATGATGATTACAAAAAAAAGGTATTATGGAATCATTTAATGCGGGGAAAAAAAAATCTCTTGAGCAAAATAATAGGAGTCTTCTTGTGAAAGAGTGTAGAGAAAGAGGGTGTGGAAAGAACCAAGCAAAGCTCTGAACTGGTTACATTCTTCTAAAAACATGTTTGACTTCCGCAGGTACTGGGTTTTTTTTTTCTTCAAAGATTCTCAAATCACCTCATCACATACAGAAGAGCACTTACTGTTTCTCTGACATCTGTGCAGTGGTTTAGTTTGCCTGAGATGAATGTCTAGAACAACACAGGATTCTGTGTAATTAAGCTGGCTTCTTTTCTCTGAAAATAAAACAGCTTTGGGGAGTGTTTTGCCCAAGCAAATGTAGAAGCATATGACAGTGGGACAACTGTTTGTATATAGTGAAACAATCCTAATTTTTCTCTTCATCAGTGTAAACTTGGAATAAGTTCCTTAAAGCACAGGGTGGCAGTTATTTCAGCAGAGTGCACAGAGGCAGATTGCAGCACAGTATCTGCAGAAATTTGTTACAGCAGATTGCATACCATGACAGTGATAAAAATCCAGTTTCAGGGCATTCCTTAAACTTTGACATTTATGGTTCAGGTATATTAGAGGAGGCTGTAGTTTGGGTTTCAGAATATTTAGAGAGACCTGTTACAGAATCATAGAACTGGAAGGAAATTCAGAAGACCATCCAGCACAAACTTCTGTCCCATCAGAATCAGCTATATTTGCATTATTGCAGCATTTTGTTATTCTTAACTGTTATTAAGGCCTCCAATGTGGAAAACTCCATAGTCTTTTCAGGTAAATCATGGTATGTCATTTCTTTTACAGTTGAAAAGTTTTCCTTAATATCTGTCCTTAATCTTTCTTAAGACAATGTATCCCAATTACTTTTTCCTTTTCTATTATAGGAAAAGGGAATATATGATTTCCTTCCTTTCTGCAAATACTGTTTCTTTATTACGTTATAATGATGTAGACTGAGAATACTAATTTCACTGATGACAAAGTGAAAAAATATTTCATATTGCTTTCACAATCTCCTTCATAAAATGTTGAATGTATAGAAAAGGAAAAAAAGCTCTTACACAACATTAGTTTATAAATATTCAGGTGCATGCCTGAACATACATAGCTGCATCTTCAGACCTACTCTATTTCTTTTAAAAGACAGATTAAATAATATTCCTCAACACTAAAACAGCTGAAAATAAACAAATACATTGTAAATAATTAATTATATTAAGGGAATGTAAATGAAACTTCTAGATTCTGCATTAAAATAGTTAAAAGACTGTCTGCTGATAATCAGAAAAAAAAGCCCTCTAATGCATTTTTTTCTCAAATCTGAAAGAAGAGCTTTCTCAAAATGACATCATATTATAGTTGTGATGTGAATATTCCTTCCTGTTCTGCATCTTAAGAGCATTATCAAAAATATTTTACGAAATAGTGTTGGGTTGCGAGAGCCCAAAGCAAAGTGGTTTGCAAATTATGAGCAATTTCAGGAAAAATTTGTATTTCAAACCGTCTTTCCTCACTTCTGTATAAGGCTTCCTAATTTGAGTTCTTATAGGCCCCACTACCATAAAATATATTAATGGCATCATTTGTAATACCTTACCATGAATCCAACATCAT
Source organism: Amazona ochrocephala (assembly GCA_039720435.1). Classification (NCBI taxonomy): domain Eukaryota; kingdom Metazoa; phylum Chordata; class Aves; order Psittaciformes; family Psittacidae; genus Amazona; species Amazona ochrocephala. The sequence goes on from CM077878.1 coordinate 45,452,611, forward strand.
CTTAAAAAATAATGAACAAAGGGTGATGGTGTAGTTACTCCTCAAATTAATCATTCTTTTCAATCTTTTGTAGGTTTCTTGAGGGTTCATTGTTTTCTGTCCTCTTAAACCATGTCTAGCTGTTAAGTTTGCAGTAATTATTATGCAGTAATAAATTTTTACTCCAATGAGGAGGCCAAGGAGCTCTGACTTTGTAAAGAGGCATTTTTATTATATCATACTTTCTGTTAAATTGTGGGACAAAGGCAGTTGGACCCTGAGTCAAAGTCCAGTTAAACATCTCAGTAATTTTTCAAGTATGCAGCCATATAGTGCAGACGGCTAGAGGTTGGGATGACAACTGAAGTATCACTTTAGCAGCTGCTTCATTTCACTATCTCTTGGCTCATAAACTTTATTTTTAATGAGCCTGCCTTTAAGACCACTAAAAAGTGACCTTCACAGAGAACTACAAGGATCTACAATGACGACCAAAATAGCTTTCTTGGGCTGTGCATAATACCACAGTGACCATAGCATAGAAAGTAAGCAGTATGGTGAGAAAGGCATGCTAATTACTCGTGAGAATATTCTGTATTTTCACACTGACAGATTCTTGTGGTAGATGTGCAAGTAATCCATTACCTCCAACTCATACTAATCTAGATATCTTCATTGGCTTTAATAGTGTTACACCAGCTACCAACTGAGTGAATGGCCTATGATTTTAAAGTCACATTTAGCAGTTGTAGGCTTTCTTACAAGAAAATACATTATGTAATAAACTGATAATTAAAGAAGCTGTTAATTCTTACCCTGTCCTGCACTTTGCTTGCTGATTTGTAGTCAAAACTTTCTAGTAACTATCTCTAATTTTCACCTACTTTCCTTACCTAAACACATTGTAACCTTCTGTTTTGTTATTCTTCTTGTAAGGGTATACTGCTAGTCTGACTCAAGGCAGTGAGGGTCTGGAGGGGTAGCTGAGGATCAGGGAAGGAAACTGGAGCTTGAGAGGGTGAAAAAATGGTGCTCACAAAGATGTGTATGAGTGGTGTGGCCTTAGGGAAGAAGGGTACTTGTGCTGGAAAGCTGAGCTTTCTGAGTATGCCATTTTTTTAAAAACAGTTCCAAATTGAGCTGTAATTTTAAGAGCCAATTATTCTGAGTTACTTTAAACCACCCATACCACAACCCTGTCTACTTCTGAAGTAAATGTAATAATTTAGTCCTCTGACATTGCAGGCACTTGCTTGACCTTTTTTATCATTGTGTCCAAAAGCAATCAAAATGTCTTGCTGAAAGCACTAAAGGGTGTACTAAAGCTCCCACTTCTGCTGCTACAGATCTGTAAAATTTTTCACTGAAAACAGAACTTTGCTTGCTCAAAAGTCTAAAAACCAGCCAAAACTATGATCATTTTATTATTTCCATTCCAAATGCAGCTGAGACCAGGAGTTCTGTATGCTACGCATGGTCCAAAACCAACAACAAATTGATCATGCCCTCTTTAAAATGTGATTTTAAATTCCAGCGGGAGCATGGGAAAACAAATGGGGATTGAACAGAGAGATGAAGCAAAAGAAAACAAAATAATGCAGTATAAAATGGCATGCTAAATATTTTGACATCTTTCCTTCTAGTGTTTTAAACAAGCATAAAAGCACAGTAGTTTTCGTGAAGGACTTGGGGGTGTTGGACAATGAAAAAATGAACATGAGCTGGCAGTGTGCGCTTGCAGCCCAGAAAGCCAACTGTATCCTGGGCTGCATCAAAAGGAGCGTGACCAGCAGGTTGAAGGAGGTGATCCTGCCCCTCTGCTCTGCTCTTGTGAGGCCTCACTTGGAGTATTGTGTGCAGTTCTGGTGTCCTCAGCATAAAAAGGACTTGGAACTGTTGGAACAAGTCCAGAGGTGGGCCACGAGGACGATCAGGGGACGAGAGCACCTCCCGTATGAAGATAGGATGAGAAAGTTGGGGCTGTTCAGCCTGGAGAAGAGAAGACTGCGTGAAGACCTCATAGCAGCCTTCCAGCATCTGAAGGGGGCCTATAGGGATGCTGTGGATGGGCTCTTTATTAGAGACTGTAGTGATAGGACGAGGCGTAATGGGTTCAAACTTAAAGAGGGGAAGTTTAGATTGGATATGAGGAAGAAATTCTTTACTGTAAGGGTGGTGAGGCCCTGAAATGGGTTGCCCAGGGAAGTTGTGAATGCTCCATTGCTGGCTGTGTTCAAGGCCACGTTGGACAGATCCTTCGGTGGCGTGGTTTAGTGTGAGGTGTTCCTGCCCATGGCAGGGGGGTTGGAACTAGATGATCTTAAGGTCCTTTCCAACCCTAACTATTCTATGATTCTATGACTGATCACATTGCTGCTGTTACTGAAATTAAAAGAGCATCTTTGTTCTTTCTTAAGCTCTGCCTTCAAGTGATGTCTGACCAACAGTACATCCTGAGGCACATATTAGATTTGGAAGTTCAGCTTTATGGACTGTCTTTTATGTTGCATGTCTTTTGGGCTTGACTAAAGACACACTGAATGTTGTTAATCCTCAAAATCTGGAAATATGCTCTGGGGTCAGTGAAGACCTGGAAGAGTTCCAGCAAAAGCTCTACTGTTCTGTGTTACTGTGCTAGCTGATGCCATTTTAATGTGCTACCCAGACACAATATGTGAGCAGATGAAGGAAATGGCAACATTTCACAGGAAAAATTATAAATCAAGCTTTGCTTGCCTTCACTTGTTCCCAAGAAAGTAGTTCAGAATGTTATGCGTACGATATCAGATCCCTGAACTTACTCAAATGAAATTTCTTCCATTCTTGCACCTTTTTCTCCACTATTATTCTCCTACAAGATTACTTTCAAAGCCTTCTTCTAAAATGAATAGAAAATACACAAAAGGATTTCTGCAAGCAAGCTTCTTGCTTAATTACTTATTACAGCATTCTGAAGACTGGGGAAGGTATTGCTGCTGAAATATTTGTTAAAAAAAATAAATTACTGCCTCAATTCTACTTACTGAATTTTATTATTATTATTTCTATTTTTTTAATATTGGATCATACAATTATACGTGTACCTCTGCATGGGATAGAGTAGATTCATTCCCTGCACATGCTGCAGTGGACAGGTGTCCTCCTAAGTCTTAGGTATTTCAGGGTTTTGGGAAAGCCTCTTGCCATGCATGACAATCATCGGCTGCTAGAAGGACAACTTAAGGCCAAAGACATACCTTGAAGCAACCACTTTGCTTAGCCCCTGCTGTGTTTCATATATCTAGTTTATCTTAAGACTGGTTCAGAATGTAACAAAAATAGGACCCAGCAGAGGTAAAAAAAACTATTTAGATTGTGTATGTCAGATGCTGACTGCATTTTTTTAATTGCTTTCATGAAAGTTATTTTGAACCCTTTTAATAAATGTGCTATTTCTATGATATATCCTATCTTTTTATTTGATATGGTGGGCTTTATTTTGTTTTGTTTTTTAATGAAGTCCCACATAGCCAAACAAGGTGGCTGACAAAATCTGGAAGTGAGAAGTATCTTAACACTTTTCCTTCCACTTCACTATCAAATTATGTTACATTAGCCATTCTTCCATCTATATGTCATCAATAACACCAAGTTAAAATCATAATCAACAACACATTTACAGAGATGGTGCCAGCATTTTGATGCCAGTTGCATAGAATTTTCTTTTCAGCCCTCCTGCTTAAAGTGAGGTCTGTCTCAGGTAATTTATCTTTAATTTATATTCAATTTGGAATAATTTGTGGTTTTACATGTAAATTCATATGCATATTTAAAATAGGTTGTGTAACCCCTGCACTCTGTTTCAGCCTTGGCTGGCCTTCTGACATCTTTGTGGTACACTATGCATCTTCATGGGGTGCTGAGTCAGCTTTAAGAGTTAATCATATCCACAAGTTCAGATGATTCTTTTCCCACTATATATGCTTTGGATTACCTTCGTCGCTAGCCATGTACAGATCTGTTAGGAGAGTTACCATTAAAGTATTCACTCTTGTCAGATGCACAAGAGCAATTCATAATTTAATTTGTATTTTCTGAAAAAAACGAACAGGATTGCTCCAAGTTAACACTTTTGTTAATAGAAGAGAGCAGTTTCCACCTAAACCATTATTGTTGTATTGTCTAGCCAAGCTGGCCTTCCTATAGTGAATTAGATTATAACAAGGACTGCCTTATCATTTACCTTTTTCAGAGCTCTTAGTTGTTTAATGGGTGCCAACAGTGCTACATTCTTGCAGTAGATTAAGGTTGCAGTCCAGCCCATGGAGTTCCTTTGAGAATGTTTATGTTGAGAAGTTATTGTTGTCAAAAAGAAGCAAATGGGTGAAACGTGAAAGCTTCAGCATCTTTCAGTATAAAATCCATGATTCCCTAATAAATGTAATAACTGCCATCATAGATAATTTTGCCTTCTAACATTATGAATTTTGTTAGAATGTTTTTAACATTATAATGGCTTTAATATTTAATATTTAATACTTTTGTCTGTATTTACATTTTATCATACCCTTTTCTCAGTAAAGTAGTTTCTGATATTAACTTTGTTCTTCTGGTACAGATTAAAGAGCACCTCGCCAAGGGACAGCGGATGTTGGCTGGTGATGGCATGTCCCAAGTAACCAAGACACTACTGGATCTGACTCAGAGGAAAAATTTTTATGCAGGGGACCTTCTGATTTCTGTGGAAATTCTCAGAAATGTTACAGACACATTTAAAAGAGCAAGCTATATCCCTGCATCTGATGGGGTGCAGGTAAGAGATGCATTTTAAGGTAGCATTTCAACTGATGGAATTTATGTCAGTATATTGCATGTCACCTATTTTACCCACAAGGAAATGAAATACTCTGAATGAATAAACATTGTTCACACAAAACTAAGATGGAAGTGTAAAATAGGAAAAGACTTGGCTGCGTTTAATGAGAGAAATACCCAAAAAAATGCAGCAAGTGAAAAATGTGAAATTCTTTCTTTGCAACATTTATTTTAGTGTCTTTTTCATTCAAGGTTTGATTTGATTTGATTGATATGTCGGTATTTTGTTGCACTAAGCGATTCACTAGTGTTGTTTGTCCTCGTGTATTTCAGTTCAAAATCTATCCACAGTGTTTAGTTATGTAATTCTGACGTTGCTTCTTCAGTTCAAATAAGTAAACTTCATTAAAAGTGCACATTAAGAGTGATGGATAGTACATTTGATACAAATTTTCTATTACATGTGTTAGATTGAAACTTCTTGTGCAAGAGGCCAATTAAAATACTGTCAGAGCTAAAGTTACTATACTTACTTGAGCATAATGGGCTGTAAAACTCAGTGTGTAATGTTTATTAAAATAAGTATTTCTCAGGATTGCTAGATCAGGATATTGGTACATTTTTCCAGAGTTGTTTTCATAAGTCTTCTATTAATATTCAGTTTACTTGGTTTTCTATGCACAAAGAAAAATTAACTTCCATAATAAATCCATGTTTCTTGTTTGCCAGCTGAAAGGAATATTTTTTGAAGTTCTTTCATGCATTCAGCAATGTGATAGCCCAGTGTTACTTCATAATTCACAGCCACTACAGAAATCTGGTAGAATAAACTTTAAAAAAAAATGCTTAGTACAAGTGGTTTTGTTCGTGGGCTTAGCAGATCAGGTCATTTGCAGTTTACATACATTAGAGAGAATTTGACTCTTTCCCCACTAATGGCAGTGCCAAAAGTTCTGTTCACTTCAGCACTGTAGAGCTCTTTCCAAAATTTGTAATAGCATTCTGGCAGAACCTGGCAAAATGATTAGTACTATTTTAATATTTTTGATTAATCATTTTAAAGTGAAGAAAAGAGGAAAGGCCATATTGTGAAGGAAATAAGGGAGGATTTCCCAAACTAAAGAAATAACTGTATTTCATGTTTGGATGCCTAAATATAAAGAGCTTTTAAGTCCCAGATGGAAAAAAAGGCACAGAAAGAACTCAAAAAAAAAAATAAAGTTTACAAATTACAAGCTAAGGTAAAATCCTAAAACCAATGCATAATGTTCAGGAAAGTAAGTGAAATTAGAATTACCCACAGCATATGTTTTGCACAGTGGATATATTAAGCAATGTTCCTGTTACTGATTTCTGTTGATATAAAATGAAATCCTGGCTCAGTAACATCAGTTCAAATTTTACTGTCAATTTCTGAGAAGCCCAAATTTTCCAATATGTAAATGCATGTCATATGCTACCATACTCTGGAGGGTCATATTTAATTTTTATTTTCGCTATCACATATTTTCATGTTTTCTAGACTGTCATCAAAGTAAGTGACAAAAAAAGTGAAAATTAAATTAATTTTCACAAAAATACCAAGATTATTCTTTCTGAAGAGACTTTTATGTGGTGTTCTAATTCCACTAAAATTTTTGCACTAGATAAAGGATAGAATTTCTTAGGTTTTGTTTCTTTATTTCAAATAAATTATTAGAAAAGCATGAGTGAGGTTTAAAATCCCTGAAAGTAATAATTTATCATTTTGTGTGATGTCAGAACAGTATATTATGAATTAAGGGTAGTAGTATTATTTTAAGGTCCATACAAAAACAGCACTTCCACTTTCACTAAAACCGAGAAAGAAAAAGTGTGTATGTCTGAGTATATTTGTTTCTTACACATTACATCCATCTGGATAGTCCCTCACTGTCTATAATCTCTCTCTTATAGCCAGTGTGAATTTTCATGAACAGTGCCAGAGATGTGATTCAGAGACACCATAACAAAAAGAATGACCTGAAAAGTGAGATCAATTTTGAAAATTCCAGGCTAATTACTTAAAACAAAGATGCCACTGCCTGATGTGCTGCATAGAAAATGCCACTTGTTTACGCAGACAGATACCAAGAGCAAAACAAAGCTTCTAAAGTATGCATGTCTAGTGCCAAGTTATTCGTTATATGACTGGTTTTCTTTTTGCATATTTTAACCTTTTTTTTTTTTTTGCAACAATATTTATGTATACATTGCATATACAGTGTCAGACTATGTATGAGGTAGTTAAACAGGGAAGTTATCCTGCATCAGGATATAGCAGAAATAACAGAAAACAAAAGCCATGCAATTATTCTACCAGCAAGATCTTTCTGTTAATATGAGAATTATTTCAAAATAGACTGCAGGTACACTAAGGCTGCAAGATGGCCACTTTACTATTACTTGTGTAAGAAGAACTCTACCTGGAAGATAATTAAAGTTTTATATAAGCATAAGTAACATTTTAGAACATTTTCCAGAGCTGTTCTAAGAGTGCTTGAAGTACTTTCTAAGGGCAGGATGGCAGGAAAAGAACTACCTTTCAGGAGAGAATGGCAAAGTAACTTGTACAATCCCCTGATGCAGCAACCAACAGCAGACAAGGGTTTCTCCCAAAGAAGTTAGAGTGGCATAATCCCATCTATATTACCCACAGAGACCATTGCTGTCAGTCAGGGATTAACAGGATTGTACAATGCTTTCTTCCCCTCAACTTCCCCCTTCACTCCCCACACACTCCTTATGCTGGAGTCCAAAAGTGGAGGTGACTTAAGGCTATCCATTAATTCCTCCTAGCAAGGAATTCTTCTCTAGCTGTATAAAAGGATTTATGACAGCTTTATGCCTGCAGAGAGGGTCAAAGAATTTGTACTGGAGGAGAGAGAAAACTGCAGCCATTGTATTATGGAAAAAAAAGATTGAAAGGAAGGAAATTAAACTAGGAAAACATTATTGTCCATTCCTGACTGTAACTGGCATTATCCTCAAAAAAGCCTGGGCAAAAATAAAGGACTTCAGAGTTTGGCTCAGGCGTCTCATTTTCTGTAGTGGGCAGTTCAGTAATACGTACACCCTGCCTTTAAAGGAAGGGGTTTGATTGCACAAGGAGGTCCAGCGTTTACTGCAGTAATACCACCAGATCACATCCATAATGCTTCTAAAGTTTAGCCTTCATACTGTCAATAATTTTACCAAAAGGCAATGTTGTTTCTTGCAGTATTAATGCAATGAACAAGAAAATAGTCAAAATAGGTGAAAGACTTTTTAACCCCCATTACCCTTTGCACATTTCTGATGTGCATCTCGTATCTGTTCTTTATCGAAGCAGCAAAGCCATTTAATTGTCTCTGTTTAATCACAAAGCAGTGGTATTGCTGACTGGACAATCTTTATACATCTCAACCTCCACAGCTACCATAAATATGATATCAAGCAGTTAGAAATAGAGAAAAAAGAACTATCTCAAGAAACAAGATGTTCTTGTCACTGTGTTCATATACATCATTTGTGGTTTATAGGCAAGTATGAAGTATATATTAAATATCACTTATCTTTTATTTGTACTTGAGCCTAGGATTATTTATAAGGTTTTTCACGTATATTTCTGTTAATTATTGGTCATTTTAATGCTTTCATATAAATAAACATAAAATTTTATGAACACATTATTAGCAAAACCATGTAATTTATCATCTGCAAGAAACATTTACAACTCCTGAGTGTATTTCAGTCAATCTATGCTACTCTTAGATTCATCTCATTACACAGACATGAATACTTTTGCAATTAAGGCTTAAACAGTTTCTGCAGGGAAATCAGTGGCTGAAATGTAGTGCAAAACTAGCTTTGAACTGGCTACTTAGTATGATAAATTATCCCACACTGAGCTCCATGCTGCTGCACAAGGCTGCTGCTGGCACCCTTACAAGTTAAAGGTAGCTAAAATTTCAGTCCACTGCGTCTCCACCGTATTACACTGGAAAAGCAAAAAAATACCATGTTTATAAGTGTTTTCCTTACACAAAATCCCCCTAAGGCCAACTCTTCACCAAAATCATAACATCCTAGAGTAGATGGGGTTATAGTGCCATGAAAGTGCTTTGACCAGTATAATTTACTTTACCTGGGGGACCAACAAAGCTGTACCTCTCTCCTAGCTGAAGTTGCATTTGTACAGTTATCATTTGCCAACTTGGTTAAACCTTTTGTAATGAATACTAAACATAACTCTTTTTATTACGCTTTATTTTCCTACCAAATACCTGAAAAAGAGTGAAGATATTCTTAAAGTATAAACTACATTTTTCTCTTATTATCTTCAGCTTGACTGGAAACTTCCCTTTTGTATCAGTGCAAACTGGATCAAACCATGATAATATTTTTCTTTTATCATTAATCCCAGTTATCCTTGCCCAGTGCATACTCATCATTTTCACAGGAGCTTGCTGAGCCATTTCCTTTCTTTTCATGGAATTTCATGTTACTGAAGCTTATGGATATTATGCTCTTGACTTCAGTGAGAGAGGAATTGTGCCCTTATTAATGTACAGGATTACTTTGCCCATGTTCACCAAAGTGTCAGTTGCCTCTATACTAAATTTGCAAAGTTATATCAGTTTTTATCTGTGTCAATTTTATGGTTAGCATAAGTAATTTCCAGATGATGAGGCAAAGATATGTCCTCTCAATTGTTAAGGAGTTAGTGTTAGGACTAGATTAAACTGAAAAAAACTGGTTTATGTAAAAATAGTTGTCATGTAAAAAATAGTTGTCATAAGTTTTGGTTAATTTTGTATCCTACAATATTTTAGTTTTATGGTTGTGAGACACGTAAAATATCTGTGATATCTCATAATTTGAAATTAATATTTTTGTGTGCATAGCCACAGTATCCATAGTACTCTAAGTTTGGAAGTTGTTTCTGCTCTCATTTCAGTTGCTGTGCAGTAGAATGCTTTGTACTTTCGTGAATAGTGAATTAAAGTTACTTTTCACTGAAACTTATTTAAGCCCTACTTGTCCCCCAAAATGGCTAAAAAGTAAGGGCAGATGAAAGAATGACTTTTAATCTGAGTTCTAGTAGGATCCTGTCAATGGTATTCCACTTGAAGATTTTTTAGAGCTTGCAAGAATCTTAATTGCACTTTTCAGCTAGGTCAGTGGAAACTACATGTATCTTTTATGAAAGAACAGGTAAATTGTAATTGGCAGGGTGTAGATAAAATTGACATTCTGCACAAAAAATATGAGAAGAACAGACTGCATAAATTCTTACGTTTTAAAGATGAAGAAGTTGAGAATACAAATTGGTAGAGAGAGCAGACAAAATTAGAAAGGGAAGTTCTCCAGAAAGGGTTGTAAGAAAGTGATTGTTAAAATGTGCGATTTAAAAGCTAAATTCTGTGACTTTTTTTCTGTATTGGGGTTTTTATTTGTTTCTGTTTGTTTGATTTCCTCATAGTTAAATGAATAGGAGAATCAAATAAAAAATTTAACAGTTTAAGGTAAAAAAACCAATGAAATGATTTATTCCCTTTCTTTTGGAATTACTAAAACAACAGCAGATATAACTTTTTAAAAGTAAGGCGCACTTGCTTTCACATAGCATTTACCAATGAAATACCATTGTATGCCCTATTTATTGTAATTCAGGACCATAATCATGTTTGGAATAGAAACTAGTGACCCTGAGGCTAATGTTTTCTAAGCATACTTTATTTGCAGAATAGATAGTTGTTTAGTTTCTGGAATAAGAGCAATTTGAAAATAGACCACTGTGACATTTTGAAGTTTAGCAAGTTCAAAACAGTTCTTGTTTTATGCAAAGCAATACTATGGAACCTGTTTATGTAGCCAGCAATAAACAATTAATTGTAAAATATTTGTGCTTTTTTATCAGTCTAATATATTTTGTTATCTCTTTCACTGGCAGCAAATAGGCTGCAGATTTGCATCTATAATAGAAAAAGTAAAACTTGCTTAATGTCAGTTTAGGGATATGACCGCTTATGTCATTGAGGATCATTTTACTTTGTCTTTTATTTAATTGATTTTTCAGAACTTCTTTCAAATTATTAGTAACCTCTTAGATGAAGAAAACAAGGAGAAATGGGAAGATGCACAACAGGTAAGATTTGCATTTTCTAACTCATCAATTAAAAAAAATTGGAAACTGTGCATATTATGACATTCACTGTAAGAGAAGCCACACATTATTTCAGTAAATTGTGACAAAATAAAATGTATGGTTTCAAAAATCAGGTTAAACATGCACCCAGCTGTAGGAGAAAGGAAATCCTAAGTGAGACAATATTTTGGGAATAAATAATCCTTTTCAAAAAAGGAGCAATTCCAGGATCCATTAGCTAATTCCTTATATTTCCTTACAATCAAGAATATAAGGCACTTCTCTTGATTAACAGAGTTTATTGCATTCTGTGGGATTATTCATTATGTCTTTCCTTTTGGTGTAATGAAGTACATATGAAAGCTGTAAAATGCTTTGAAGGCCTAGCTGCAATTATTCTTTTATTAAACAGAACATAACTCACCTAAAAGAACTCATATATCACCACCAAAGAACTTGCAGAAATTTAAAGAATAGACCTTTTTTAGAAACTTATATTTAGGAGAACAATTATGTTTCTTAGGATTGACAAATTTCAGTATCGAGTTAGAGGAGATGATAACACTTTATAAAATAGTATGATCTAACAAAAATAAGTATTTAAAAATACAAAAGTTTAACATTCAAATTAAAAAGGTGTTTTTTTTCTTTTTCTACTTGGATAGGAATATTTTCTACATGCTTATACCAAGGACATTTTAGGGTAATGTTAATATTTTTGTTCATGAACATGACCATAGAACTATCAGAATTATTCAGATAAAAATAACAATGACAATGAACAGATAATTATGTACAGAGAAAAAAATATAGAGGTAGTCTGAGGGAAGGAAACATTTCTATATAAAGAATGATTAAAGAAAGCAAGACATTCAGTAGGTTGTTTTGGGTTTTTTTGGCACAAAAGTGCGAAAGGCTGGACAAGAATTCCAAAAGAAATATCCTTATGAGCATTCCCCATTATGCTATTCCTTAGACATCTACTATTTGCCACTGTCAAAGGCAAGAAAACAGGTTACATAGATCTTTGTACGGTCATTGCCACTGTATTAACCAGATACTTGAAATTACTTCACTTTTAATGGGGTTCTTAATAAATCACTGTGTTTAAAGGCCTTAGAAACTATTTAACTTTAGTTTTGTAAGTTCTTCTTTATAGCATGACTAGGAAAGGGAAGATCACGACTTTTCACCAGTCATTCAAACCTTGCAATGGACATATGATGCTGCAGCTGACACGTTGTATTTTAGCCAGGAATCATATTTTTCTTTTGTTGTTTTTCTGTTCCTGTGTGTAAGAAGCTGCTACAAAAATAGGCAAACCCTTAGTGATGGTGGATGGAAGCCGCAAAATCACATGCTTGTGGTCAGTTTCTATAAACAGCACCAAGATATTAACTGATATTAAGCAATTATTTCAGCCCATTAATGAACAAACAGGGTTTTACTTGTGTTATCAGCCTTGTCTTCTACCTCCACCCTTACTCATGCGATGTCCACCATCCGCAAAAATCAGGTGATGACAGCACCTAAGGGGAAATTATGAGAGTGTGGAGGTAAGAGAGGGAGCAACACATCTCCAGTTCCCTTCAGTCATTGCTGCTGGTAGAAGTGTTGATAAAAGGGAGACGAGAGAAGTTATTTCTACTTTTCTGTAGCTCCTTCTCTCTGCCTGGTAATTAATTCATTGTCTCGCAGACCAGAGTACAAGACTGGTAGGCAAGCAGGAACACAAGCAAGCACGAAGATGAGCTGAGCATAGGAGTAGCTGCCTGTGACAAAAGGTGGGGAATTCACTAAATCTCAGACTCCTCATCTATGGCTCTCACAGAAGTCATACCACTGGTCTTGTTACTGTTCAGTGGCAGTTACACAAGCAGACTCTAAGAAACTATTGAAGCAAGCAGGTCTTTATACCAGCTAGGAAGGATGATCTGGACTCTTAAGTACTCCCAAGATTCCTTTTTTCTTTCACTGTAAAAAAAAACAAATACCAAAACAACCCCCCAAAACAAAAGCAAAAAGCCAAACAAAACCACACAAAACAAAACCAAAACCAACCAAAAAAAAAAAAATAAAAAACCAAACCCCCAAAAAACTTCCTATACAAAATCTATACAAAATCCTATTTTCTGCTATATTTTGAGTGTAACACTGAAAATTTATGGTTAAACAGATTTGGATTTTAAGCCAGAAACAATAGTCTTTGAAATTACTAAATCCTGTGTGAAGACTTTTTTAGGTTTTATGTCAAAATCAAGGTAGAAATTGAACTTGAAAAAATGTGCACAAGTAATTATGTGCTTTGAATACAACCTACTGCAAGCACTCTTGACTCATTTGAAGAAGAGTAAAGGTGACTCCGTTTCTGGTTCAGCCACTCAGCTGGCTTTATTTTTAATTTTTTGGCAATTAAACATTGCAAACCATGGGGCAGTCTATCCAGTTTTTTTGTCAGTTTGTATGATTTTCTTGAACTTCACAACTACTGTTGGCATAGACCACTTAGCCTGTTTTCTGGATTCTTTGCTGGAAAGAAAATCTTACCCACTCTAAGCAAATTGCTGACTTTCTATCAAGTATACAACTGCAAAGCCTTGGCATATCATTTTTTTTTTCCCTAGATTAAATGCTAGCAGTTTATACGATTAAATGTAGGTCATATATCATTCAGGTAAGAGGCACTCACTTTAATACTTGCCTTTTGTTAAGAACTGATGTAAAGCACTGCACCCAGGAAACCACTTCAAGTCTACAATACCTTAATTTATACTGATGTTTCAAAACACAGGAGCTGTTATGCATATTCTTCATCACCTTCTGCTGGCATCTTATTGATTAACTAGTACTTCAGGTATATAAAAATTTAGAGTACCTCTGTAACACTGACTGTTCAATGGTTTCTGCTGATGTTATTAACTATAAAATTTTATGTGCAAGAACTAGGGTGAAAAAAGTCTTTTACTGAAATGTATACTTTGTACACATGTGTGGGGGTGTGTACTATGAATCAGATGGATGCAAAACTCACGCTTGCTACCTCTGTAACTCATCATTAGGAAAATGCAAGTTAAATCTCCTTCACCTGAAGCAGCATTTAAAACCTGTTAGGGTCATAAATGTCACAACAAATTATTCATAAAAATGGTATTGCTGTCCTACCTTTTATAAAAAGATCCATGCAGAAAAAAAAGGCACATTGTGAAATTCTCCGTCCTGAACTGAGACAGATAAAGCAAGATGAAGATGGATGCAGCATGCTGGAATTTATTGTCTTTATAGGCATTTTTTTAGAGTCCGTGGTTGTGGTAGTGGAAAGAATGGGTTGAATATTGCTTATAAAGTGAAATTTGGGCATCTCACTGATACGAAGAAAAAAACACTGTGAACAGGTCATCCACTCTTTTTCTATCACAAAATATTGTATTACTGAAAATTGTCCTGTTCATAGCAGCCCATAAAAACTAAAACTGTGTTTGTTTTTTTTTAAATGTTTGTTATATGGGCAGAATTTTTAAGCTTTTTAATAACCATTTTAATATTTAATGCAGTTTTGATGGTACATCATCATTGTTGAGCATAAAAGTTTTAATGTTTTTGTGATCACAGTAGCTTACAGCTTTGAAGATAAACTATTTCTTGGAAATGTGTTAGTCCTTACCATTTTGAAAATCATATTGAGAGGCTGTATTAGCAATGCAAAGGCAACTGCAGTTCATTTTACTTTACTCTGCCGAGTTCTGGGCTCCCCAGTGCAAGACATGGGCATAATGGAATGAGCCCAGTGAAGAGCCATGAAGTTGTTTAGGGAATCGGACCATCTGATATGCCAAGAGAGGCTGAAAGCACTGACACTATTTTGCTTGGGAAAGAGAAAGCTCAGTGGGGATCCTATCAATATTAAAAATTCCTGAGGGAATGGGGAGTAAAGAAGACTGAGCCAAACTCTTCTCAGTGACAGGACAAGAAGCGTGAGCGGAAAATTAAAATACAGCAATTTCCATTTATATACATGAAAAAAACTTTTCAATGTTAAGAGTGCTTGAATGCATCAGGTTCCAGGGGTCTCCATTCTGGGAGATGTTCAAAATGCAACTGTGTGTGGTCCCAGGCAGCCTGCTAGAGCTGATCTTACTCTGAGCAGGGGATCGAACTCGGTGATCTGAAGAGGCCCCCATATCAGCAATAATAATAGTATTACGAGTAAAAATTTGTATTATTTAAGTGTTTATAAAAGCAGCAAAGGTTTATCATGCTGGAGGGGCCATGGTAAGATTTGCATTCAGCTTTTTGTGTCAATAGTTCTGAAGTTATTGAAGATAACTTCCAGAGGAAGAAAGAATATTTTAATTAGAATTATGATGGAATATAAAATGCTTTAAACATTAATGAAAATAAAGTCCAGTATTTTTTTTTTTTTTTGATAAATGCAGCGAGTTACAGCAAACATTCCACAGTTCAGTGCAAAGCTGATTTCATGTAACTATATGGGAAGTAGCATCTGTTCACATGAGGATCTAATGACAAAACGGTTGGTTTACAGTGAAAGCAACTGTTCAGTATTGAAACCTGGGAAGAGCAGTTTGACTGTTTTCACATTTCATTTGGTCACACTTAGACTTTATTTGAACTTGCTACTATAAAATTTTTGATATTAGTGACATGTCTGACCTTCCTTTGTTAGATCTATCCGGGTTCAGTGGAATTAATGCAGGTGATTGAAGATTTTATACACATTGTTGGAATGGGAATGATGGACTTTCAGAATTCATACCTAATGACTGGAAATGTAGGTAAGAAATAGGAATTTCTTCTATCAAATTTATGACCTATTGAAAATCAGAAATTGCAAGTATGTACTGTACGGTTGCTGCTTTGATCACAATCCAGATTGGGCTGCTCTTCTTCCTCCAGATTGTCTCTGTTGCTTGGATAGCTCCCTTCTCGTTGAACACATTTGGTATGCCTTACACATTGGACTTCTTTTTAATTGGATCTCAAGATCTAATCAAACTTTCAGACTCTAAAGAAAAATTCAAAAATACTCACCAGAATATATGAACTGGTATATGTTAAAGAATTTCCAGGATATGCAACATTTCAATGGTGATTTAGAAAATTATGCTAATAAAGATAATAATGATATACTTAATAGCTTGAGAAATTTTTTTTTTTGACACTCTTTCAATATTCTGTTCTCCCAAAGAACAGTTTTTTTTGTTTTTTTGTTTTTTTTTTTTTGTTACGGTGTAATACAATCAGCACAGACAGATAATAAACAATAATTAAAAATTTAGTTTCCAGAATAATGTAAGCCTATAGATTCTTACAGCAGTTCTTTCTATGTATGACATTTTCAAAATTTTATTCAGATTTGTGTTTCAGACATTTTTTTTGGCACTGGAGAGTTGCCAGGCAATATAACCAAATAATAACAAACATCAAATACAAAAATGCTTAGCAACTGAATTCCAATTATTATAGCCATAAATGCTTCTGCAATATTGCAGCATTTTATTAAAAGTTCAACCAAAAAATGTAGTTTGAAAAGCTATTTTCTCAGCATTTTGTCTTTGCTTGTTATCTTCTTTATTCAATTAATTTTCTATAGCTGCATTTTCATAATGCCAGGAAAGTATTAGGTAGCTGTATTAAATGGACAAATTCAAAAGATATGTTTTTTCTGGTAGCAAAGCTTCTGGTTTCAATACATTCTTTCTGATTTTCAGTTAGCATCTTCCTGTATCTATATGTCAATCAGTTCTTCAGAAAGTCATTAAAGTTAGTTAGAAAATACAGTCATTTAGAAATTAGTTGGCAAAAAAGGGAAATTTTTCAGTTGTCCTTATTGCAAATCTAACTTGCTGTGCAATAATAAATATTTATGATTGTTCTCCAGTTCATATTTAGAGTGACAGGACTGGAGACACTAGCCTCTGCAAGGCATAGCCTTGTACTGGAGACATAGAATCATAGAATCATAGAATAGTAAGGGTTGGAAAGGACCTCAAGATCATCGAGTTCCAACCCCCCTGCCATGGGCAGGGACACCTCCCACTAAACCATGCCATCCAAGGGTATCCCAGAGGCAGTGGCAGGTCTTGCTCAAAGCCTTCAACGAATTCCCAGCCACTGTAAACAGGTAAATCTCAAATTCCCACTGGGAGGATGGGGAATGCTGGACTATGCTTGGAAATACCAACACCCAGTCCCCACCTCTACTCAATATAAGCCACAATAACCACCCACGCCAGCCCCGGGATGCAGTAGCGTTCGCATCCCATCTCCATCCCTTCCCTTACGTTGTCTGTAAAACCAAGTCTGCACTCCCTGGTGCTATTTTGATGCCACGTTACGACTCCTTCCCACCGGTTTATCCACATAATTACAGCCACCCCAAGATCATGTTAATGCTTCAAGCACCATGTTTAAATAGAGAGAGAACAAACTCACATGGAAACCGGGTGCCAAGCATTGTCTGAACAATTCTCTGCAATTACAATGTCCCAATCCCTGCTGTAATTACTGCAGTGCTGTCAAAACCAAGAACTCACCAAAACCAACTCTGTCAGTCTTAAAATGTTTAAAACATTTCAGTAGGCAGCATGGGGATCTTCATCTTTAAACCAGTGATTTATTATTTCTTTTGTTTACTGTTTGCGCTGTAATAACACTTAAAGCTTCTTCCAAGTTTTAAGTCCTTCATTATGCTAGACCCAGCACTAATTTATGAAGAAAAGTATCTTTATTGAAATGCTTGTTCCATGACATTTTTATGACAAAATAAAAATATAAGATTATTTAAAGAGCACAGCTCATGCTACTTGCCATGTTGTACTGCATTCTGATCTGTTTGTCCTTTGGAAAACTGAAAAAAAACTTCACTAGAAAATGTTTTGAGAAGACACATTCAAATAATTTTTCTCTCTACATATTCATGGTTTCAAATAGTTAAAACCAAGGACTTTCCAATTGAACCGGAAATTATGCTATGCTCTAGCTAGTCTAGAGAACTGCATAATTTTAACAGTCTCTTTTTTATTATCCTTCTCTTCCCACATGTAAGATAGTTTTGGGCACTCAGGAGTAGGTCTGTTCTTAACTATATAACCATCAAACGGATTGAAAGAAACTGAGAAAAGTAAAATTAATTTATAGGTTTATTCTGACTACCTAGCTCTGTGCTTTGACATACTGGTGTGTTTGTCCTTTCATTGGTCAACCATCAAAAAGGACAGCTTCACTGCTGTGCAACTCATTGACCAGAATACTTGCACTCAGGCAAAATGATGAGATGAGGACTCAAGATTGTTATCATCAAGAAGCAATTTCTTATTTTTGTAAACAAGGAAGGAATGTATCTGGAATAATTCGGTTTTAATGTAGTTATCCTCAGGGGGGCTGGCATAACTGTGACCGACTACATACTCGGAACTCAGGGAATGTTTATGTTGATCTCAACTGAGAGGAATGAACTGTGCAGTTATTGTCTTCACTTTAGTTCTGCTGTACCAACAAGTGTTCAAAAATGTCTGTGGTCTTATTTTCTTATTTGTAATAACATTCTTGTCACATAAGTCAGCAAACACATTTCATGCAGGAAGAAGGTATGTGCATTAAGGAGGCCCAAGTTTTATCTATTAATCTTTAAATAGGACTATCCAGTACTTACTGCATAGATATTTGGCATAAAATATTCCCTCAGATATTTTAAATGCCTTTTGTTGTATTTTCATTTTAAAGTCACTTTGCAGTTCAGATATATGAGAAAAAGGATTCAGTAGTAAAGATGAAATACTGCTTCTTGTCAGAAAAAAATCCAGTTCTTCAGCAAATTTCACACTATATTAAATTTTTTGTTTCCTTCTACTAATTTCAGTTTACAAGTTCATTTCTAATTGATTGGCACTGTAGTGGTTCATATACAATTTGAACATCTAATCATGTTTGACAGATATGCTAATCTCCTGAGATCCTGCACAGATGGAATTGTATTTTATCCTTCTTTCAAGGCACAGAAGCAAGTTTCAAGGCACAGACACAAGTAGCTGCATTTTAACAAGTTACTACACAACAGCTACACTGCAGTGACCATCCACTGCATATTCACAGCTCATAATACATGGGAAGTTATGAAAGTTACATTAATGGTATGGTGGGCTAGACCATACCACATTATTATACATCTGAAAGTAGTTAAGAAATTCTGTAAGGATATTTGCCGTGCTACTGTTAAATTTTTCAGTGTGGTGGCCTTTATCTCAAATTTTTCATTGCTTCTGAACAAAACATCAGAGACCAGTTCCAAACCCAGATGACCTGTGCTTTGGGGGTCATTTAGGCAGCTCAATCAAATGAAATGCATTACCATTAACATGGAGCCCATGTCCTCTTAGATCTTACAAGGACTGAGAGTATGCTATGAAAATATTAACAAATAGAAAAGCAACAATTTGCTTTGACTGTTAGTGCATGGTTGGGACAAATGGTATTTGTTTTCTTTGTGTGCTCTCAGTTCTATATTATATTCCTCTAAGAAATGATTAGGTGAAATAAAAGCCTCTGATAGGGGATGGAAGCCTCCTTCCTCATCCTGCTCCTTCTCTTCTTCCTCCTCCTCCCCCTTCATCTCCTCCTCCTCTTCAGGACCTGCTGAGCACAGGAAAAGGATAGTGTGAAATAGCAGCATCTTGTGCTACCACACAGTTTCCCTGAATTAGCTGAAATCACAGACCCACCTGCAAGGTTACGACATGCAGTGGGAGAAAAGCTTTTAAACCATATTGCCATTCTATATTAACTACTTGCTTTCAGATTTCTCTATTTTAAAAGGTGAGTTACTGATTTTAGATCAAAGAATTTATCTTGGCTTTTAACAGCCTTTTGAACTTTTTTTGAGAGCTAAAGGCCTAAGCAGATCCACCTAAGGGCTTTGGATGATTTGGGGGTCATATCACAGTATACTATTAAGAATTTTGAAGAAATGTACTAAAAGGTAGCTGAATTGCTATCAAGAAATATAAAGGGAGCAGTAATTAGGAGACACATATTTCTATGGCAAATTAGGATTTTTTTTGTAAAAGAAAATTTTCCCTCTGTTGTCAAATTTCATTAGCAGCAGCCAAAAAAATGGAGTCTCTCTCTTGTCAAAAATAAAGCTTACAGCTCTTAGAAGATATTAGAGGGAGCACCAAATAATCTTGAAGTGCAGTGTGTTTCATGGATGTTATTTAGAAGTGACAGAAAATAAGCAGAATTTTCAGCATGAGAAAAGACATTTTGTGTTAATGTTAATCTTATGAGTACTGATGTTTGAGTGAGCAGTAATATTCCAAGATATGCAGATATCACTAAGTTATTTAGACTAGTCAAAGAGAGGAAAATCTGAAGATCTCCAGGAGGTATAGCAAAATGAAAAGAGAGTATCTACTGGCAGATAAATTCAGTGTTGACAAAGTATGTAAGAGGGACTATTTCAGACCATACATAATGCAGGAATCCAAGAGAATTCAGTAAAATTCCATAGTCGCTTTTGAGCAGAGCTCAGAGAAAAACAGAATTAGTGTGCAAAAAAGCAGCCTAAAGAATGTACAGATTTGGGAAATGGGTTTTTTTGCTTTGTTTTGGTTTTCTTGTTGTTGTTTGTATGTTTGGAGGGTTTTTTTCAGTAGCCATCATTTGCAATGCCCTTTTCAATAGAGATTATATGGTTGCGATTCATTGCACATCACAAAGTTCGCCAAAGTCACGTTAAGCTTCCTTTATATTCAAGGGAAACTGCTGCTCAAGAGAGCAATTCATACCATCTCAGACATCTAAAGTAAGGGCATGGGTTGTGTTCTCGAAGTTTTTCTACTGGCAATGAAAACCTCCTGGTGACTAGCTTGAATGTTTCATGCCATCTAAAGCAAAGAGGAGTGCTACCTTATGAGTAAATAAAACCTGTGAAAACAGAAAGATTCAGAGCTTCATGATAAAAAATGCAAAATCACAGATTGAGAACTGAAATTATTAGAGTACATATTTGAGAATAGGTTGTTGAAAAGGACTAGATGCACATAACTGAAAGATGAATGAGAAGAGAAACTAGGCTGACATCATTGTTTAATCTTGCTCACAGGAAAAACAAAGATTCTTAACTGTACATTGGAACATGTAATTCTGAATGAGCATGAGGCCAAGGTCTTAAAAGGAATAAAATAAAAACAAGTAGACATCTACGTTGTGAATGCAGCTAGTTATGATATATGAAAAAATTAAAAGTTGTAAGCTATGTTTCCAGGCATGAATCAGTTTCTAACTAACTTATCTCTACTTTAAAATGGCTTCCATGACACTGGTACTCGGATGATTGACCTTATCCAGTGTAATAATTAACATATAAATTTTCATTCAAGACTTCATACTTAGCTGCTTAGATAAGCTTTATAAGTATTGGCTGAGAGAAAAGTCTGACTTCTGCCTTCACAGACAGTCTAGGATGCCACAGGGGAGAAAATTATTTTAATTCAGATTCTGTTGTCCACTGTCTTTGTATACTTTCTTGTTGCCCCTTCAATTTTTCATTCCATGTTAATATCCATTAAATTTATCCCAAAAGGTTAAATAATCCAGTAGGCTTATGGAGTGTGTCTTGAAATCTTCCATTCTTAGCTAGACATACATAGAAATGTTAGTGACCAAAGGAGTTTTCAGAAGATGTACCTACCTACTCTAGCTGTAAGACAAAAGCAATGATAGATCTGCTGACCTTTGGGAATCCTAGAAAATGAGCAAGCTGGATTTTTGTCTGTTACTGTGGGTTCTTTCACCTTTTCCCAAGGTGAGACTTGTAGATCCTGTTCATACTCTCTAGAAACCTCTCCACATTATATGGTTATTACATTATCCTAATGGTGTCTGCCCAGTCTGCTTATCTTTTTTGTATCAGACTTAGTCATGTGTATCTTAAATGCAGCACTCAAGATCCTCTGACTCATATATCATAAATATGGCACTGGACTAATATATAGAATCATAGAATCATAGAATAGTTAGGGTTGGAAAGGACCTTAAGATCACCTAGTTACAACCCCCCTGCCATGGGCAGGGACATCTCACACTAAACCACGCCATCCAAGGCTATGTCTAACCCCACCTTGAACGCCGCCAGCGATGAAGCATTCCCAACTTCCCTGGGCAGCCCATTCCAGTGCCTCACCACCTGCACAGTTAAGAATTTCTTCCTCATATCCAATCTAAACTTCCCCTCTTTAACTACCCCTTGTCCTCTCACCACAGTCCCTCATGAAGAGTCCCTCCCCAGCATCCCTATAGGCCCCCTTCAGGTACTGGAAGGCTGCTATGAGGTCTCCACGCAGCCTTCTCTTCTCCAGGCTGAACAGCCCCAATTTTCTCATCCTGTCTTCATACGGGAGGTGCTCCAGTCCTCTGATCGTCCTCGTGGCCCTCCTCTGCACTTGTTCTAACAGTTCCATGTCCTTTTTATGTTGAGGACACCAGAACTGCACACAATACTCCAAGTGAGGTCTCGCAACAGCAGAGTAGAGGGGCAGGACCACCTCCTCCGACCTGCTGGTCACACTCCTTTTGATGCAGCCCAGGATACGGTTGGCGTTCTGGGCTGCAAGTGCACACTGCCAGCTCATGTTCATTTTTTCATCAACCAACACCCCAAGTCCTTCTCCACAGGTCTGCTCTCATTCTCTTCTCTGCCCAACCTGTAGCTGTGCCTGGGATTGCTCTGACCCAGGTGTAGGACCTTGCACTTGGCATGGTTAAACTTCATCAGGTTGGCATCAGCTCACCTCACAAGCGTGTCAAGGTCCCTCTGGATGGCATTCCTTCCCTCCAGCATATCAACCGAACCACCCAGCTTGGTGTCATCGGCAAACTGGCTGAGGGCACACTCAATCCCACTTTCCCTGTCACCGACAAAGATGTTGAACAAGACCGGTCCCAACACTGATCCCTGGGGGACACCACTCATTACTGCTCTCCAGCTGGACATTGAGACATTGAGCACTACTCTTTGCGTGCCGCCATCCAGCCAGTTCTTTATCCACCAAGTGGTCCACCTATCAAATTGATGTCTCTCCAATTTAGAGACAAGGATGTCATGTGGGACAGTGTCAAAGGCTTTGCACAAGTCCAAGTAGATGACATCAACTGCTCTACCCTTGTCCATCAGTTCCATAGCCCCACCATAGAAGGCCACCAAATTGGTCAGGCAGGATTTGCCCTTAGTGAAGCCATGCTGGCTGTCACCAAGCACCTTGTTGGTTTTCAAGTGCCTCAGCATGCCTTTTAGGAGAATCCACTCCAAGATTTTGCCAGGCACAGAGGTGAGGCTGACTGGTCTGTAATTCCCCAGCTCATCCATTTTCCTCTTCTTAAAAATGGGGGTTATATTTCCCTTTTTCCAGTCATCGGGAACTTCACCTGACTGCCATGATTTTTCAAATATGATGGACAGTGGCTTAGCAACTTCATTTGCCAGCTCCTTCAGGACCCGTGGATGGATTTCATCCGGTCCCATGGACTTGTATACATTCAGGTTCCTAAGATGGTCTCGAACCAGATCCTCTCCTACAGTAAGCCCAGGGTCTTCATTCTCACTGTCCCTGCGTCTGCCTTCCAAGACATGGGTGGTGTGGACAGAGCATTTGCCAGTGAAGACTGAGGCAAAGAAGTCATTAAGAACCTCAGCCTTCTCCAAATCCAGGGTAGCCAGTTCTCCCGATAGCTTCTGGAGAGGCCCCACATTGTCCCTAACCTGTCTTTTATTGGCAATATACCTATAAAATCCCTTCCTGTTATCCTTTTCATCCCTAGCCAAGTTTAATTGTAATTGGGCCTTACCTTTCCTAACCATATTTGGAAGGGTCTTTTTTTCAAATATATTAAAAAAGTCATTTAAAAAAGACCACACAGCATTGATACTAATTTGTCCAAAGGTGGAAAGAAATGTTTAACATTTTCAGTCAGGAAACAACTATTTTAATAACTATATGCACATATACTCAGAACTAATTTGTAATGAAATTACTACTTGTTCTGAGGCTACATAATGCTAAAGCACAGTATTGTGAATTTAGAAGTGGATATTTGTGGTTATTAAAAATTCAGCTGGTAAATTTTCAACATTTTGTCCCAATAGAAAGAAAATAGGACCTGTCAGAAAAATTAAGATGCAAATTCCATGGAATGGACCAAAACAGCTATTCAAATCTCTTTCCTGTTTCCATCACCTTATTCCAGAATACTGTATGTTTTTGCAAAGCAAAATTTAGGTGAACAGCCTTATTGTACTGATAATTTTTTAGAAGGTGAACGGGAATCATTTTTGTAGTGCATCATAGTTCATGTGTAAATACCTCAGTAACAATTATTATAATTATATTTGTTTTGTCAAGAGCAAATTTTGTCAACAAAAAAAATTAAATGATTTTGCAAAGCAAATGCATTCCTAATAGATATAAAGACACAAGTCCCCTTCAGTTCACAGAGTATTTAATTCTCTTCAGATTTCTACACAGTTTTTGAATAACAAGCAATATTTAGCTAACAATCTTTTTTTATATTCTATTACATAATTTTGCTATATAGACTTCTGCTACTTTCCATTATCTTAATATCTGATTTCTTCTCAAAACAGCCTGAACGAGTCAGTGCCCATCATCTTACAGGCTAGAATCTTGCTTTTATGAATCTGACTATAAACGTGAATCAGAAAGGACCAAGTGCATGCTTGAGAACTGTCCCACAGTTGCCCATACTGTTCATTTCCTGGCGCCTACCCAAACAATGTCAAGGCATGGGTCAAGGGGGAGTCCAGGTGAGAAACCAGTCCTGGTAGGCATAATTAATGTTTTTCAGACTGTACTGTGTTGCATAGTTGGTCATACTTTGTTCTTGGATAGCAGGCATGGTAGTCAGAGCAGTTGTAAACAAGTTCTGCCTTCTGTCCCTTTTCACTTCTGACTTTGGCTCCTGGTCCTAATCCTCTGTTTCACACTGAGATGTAGCACACCAGTCTTTCCTGCCCCAAACCTGCATTCTGTCAGTTGAAATGAAAGTGGGAATCTGTCACATTTCTTACTTCACTCCGCAAAAAAAAAACTTCAGCTCCCAAGACTCATACACAGCCAGTGTCATCCACCTGTTTTCCTATTCTTCATTTCCCCTAAAATACATAACAAGCTTCTTGTAGCTAAAGACTACCAGAAGAGACAGTTTTCAGAGAAGAATAGACAAAAGGACAGGAAAATTACAGAGCAAGGTCAATTGGAATTTATACTCCCTTATACTCCTGCTCACTGTACATTCATATAATTTCCATTGCAGCAGCCTCAGCATTTCCTTAATCAGATCAATATGTTCCCTTTCAGAAGACTCAAGCTTTCTCCACTGATTAAACGGAAAATCTTCATGCACACTTTGAAGGTCTCACTCATCCTAGCACCTGACTCAGTGTCTGAAGTAAATGCTTGAGAGCTCTTATTTCTTTCTCAATATCAAATAAGCTCATTAAATAATTCCCATTCCCTGAAAACTTAGCTGTGAACAGGGCATAAAAGGGTAGATTTTTTTCTCTCTTTTTCTAAGACTGCATACTCAGTGATCCTGAGGAAACATCTCAGTTACATAAGATTAAAAAATACTAATATCAAGAAAACGTGTATATGAATCTTTAGCAAATGATCTTCAAAATGTGGCTAAAAAATCCAACTTTATTGTTATATTCTAAATAATAGTAATAGTTCAGCAGTTAGTTTTGTGTATTTTATTTATTAATTGCCCTTAATGGTAAAGCTGAATAAATTAACCATTCAGTGTTTTTAAATGGGTGCTGTAGGAAACATAGGAAACTGGAATAATCTAAGCTGTTTCCCTTAGCTGCTTTATGCTAAGTAAGATACAGTGGAGTAAAAGGTTCTAATGAAATAGAAACTATAAAACATACAGACATCCAGGATTCAGTCTAATTAAAAAAAGACAAACATCTCCACCTGAAACAGAAAGCAGTGTCTGAAGCCATTTGTGGAAATAACTTTTTACAGATTTTAAGTATATGTAACTTAGATTCTTGTATCATTCCTAGGTTTCTATTGCTAAATGCTTTACCGAATTACTCTGTTTATAGACCCCTTTTTACGTGAGCAATTAAAAGCTGATATTTTCTAAAGGGATCATCTCTTTTATGACAGGCCATTTTTTTAACAGGTGAACATAAGTGTTGCCCTGAGAAACTAATTATCTGATTTTATTTACTCCTTTGCCTCTGACATCTGCATCTTTAGGTTACTCCCAGCAATTTCCAAGTAGAATGAGGCTTAAGGGGACAGAAATTGAGTTGGTGGTAGCTTTGCATTAGTGAAGTAAATGCCCACCCAAGAGGCAATAATCATATTCAGTGAAGTATAGTGTCAATGCATTCCAGACAATGTAGTCCTCGCCTTAAACAAGGGAGGCATCAGAGTGTCGCAGTCAGATAAGATGCAATTCTGCACAGACTGATGACTCATTACGGGATTTTGTGTCCCTGTGAGGCAGGCACCACAAGAATGTCCAGCCAGCATCTGGTGGTACACCAGCTAGAGATGGTGTGGCTAAGTACTGTAAATAGCAAAGTTCACCATCAGTTTTAATGAATTCTACAGGGTTTTGTTACCCACTACTGAAAATAGAAGAAAAATTACAGAGAATGAAATTAAAAATCCACAAAATATGAATTAGTTAAAATAGGAATAAAGCCAAGGAAACATACTTTCATCTGGGAAAAACTAGCAAAGTCAATGGAAATAGACTGATTTCCTATCAAACAAAACAGAAAAGTGAGAGAAAGATCTATCTAGACTAACAGACAAATCAGCTGCTATGTCGATTTCCTCAGTGAAGACTGTAGGTTTTATTTCCAAATAGCAATACACATCTGCCGTTTGCAAAACGTATACTCTGGAAGTAACATAACAGATGCTTTCTGGAAGTTACATAACAGCCAGGTGTCGTGGTTTAAGCCCCTCACGCAATTCGTTCACTCACTCACTCCCCCCTCTTTCTTCCCCCAGTCCCAGGGGAATGGGGAGGAGAATCAAAAGAATGCAACTCCCACGGGTTGAGATAAGAACAGCCCAGTAACTAAGGTATAACACAAATCACTGCTGCTACCACCAGTAATAATAATGACAAGAAAAATACAAGGGAAAAGAATACAACTGCTCACCACCGATACCCAGCCTGACCAAGCAGTGCACCCCCACCTTCCGGGTCTCTGCCCTCTGTTTTTACATCCTGGGCATGACGTGCTGTGGTATGGAATACCTCTTTGGTCAGTTTGGGTCAGGTGTCCTGTCTCTGCTTCCTCCTGGCTTCCCCTCCTCCCTGCAGAGCATGAGACTCAGAAAGTCCTTGGTCAAGCCAAAACATTCTAAGCAGTAACTAAAACCATTGGTGTTATCAGCGCTGTTCCCAGGCCGAAAGTCAAAACCAGAGCACTGCACCAGCTATTAAGAAAGAGAAAAATGACTGCTACTGCTGAACCCAGGACATTCCACCCCCTATTCCATGCCATTCATGTCATGCTCAAATCCCACATTTTCAATATACCATCACATGTGTATATATACATCCACACACGCACACAGAGGGAGAGAGATCATCCCTTAGTGCATGGACCAATCCCTATAAAGCTGCTGAGTCCATCCAGTCCATGATATCGGGCTCCATCTTTTCTAGCAGTCTTTCAGAGCAGGGGAGGCTGTGTGCAGTGTTCACACTCGTGAATAACCTGGGCAATAATGTCCATTGCTAAGTCCATCCCTCAATCATGTGCCCATCTGTATGTTGTATCTCTGCCCTGATGGCCTGAAGTGTCATGAGCCCACTGGGCCAAAAATAATTCACTCTTATGTTGCCAATTTAAGTCCATCTGAGCCAATTCAGTCTTAGCAGCTTTATCCACTTGTTGGCTCTTCTGGTGTTCCTCGGTGGCCCTACTCTTGGGTACATGAGCATCTACATGGTGTACCTTCACCACCAGGTTCTGCGCCCGGACAGCAATATCTTGCCACAGTGCAACAGCCCAGATGGGTTTACCTCTGCGTTGCCAGTTGCTCTGCTTCCATTGCTGCAACCACCCCCACAGGGCATTCGCCACCATCCATGAGTCAGTAGAGAGATAAAGTACTGGCCACTTTTCTCGTTCAGCAATGTCCAAGGCCAGCTGGATGGCTTTCACCTCAGCAAACTGATTCGACTCACCCTCTCCTTCAGCAGTTTCTGCGACTTCTTGTCGAGGACTCCATACAGCTGCCTTCCATCTACGATGCTTTCCCACAATGCGACAGGACCCATCAGTAAACAGGGCATATTGCTTTTCACTTTCTGACAATTCATTGAATGGTGGGGCCTCTTCAGCACGCATCACCTCCTCCTCCTCTGGTGACATTCCAAAACCTTTGCCCTCTGGCCAGTCCATGATGACTTCTAGAATTCCTGGACAACTGGGATTTCCTGTTCGAGCTCGTTGTGTAATTAGTGCAGCCCACTTACTCCATGTAGCATCAGTTGCATGATGTGTAGAGGAGACTCTGCCTTTGAATATCCATCCCAGCATGGGCAACCGGGGTGCCAGGAGGAGCTGTGCCTCAGTGCCAGTCACTTCCGAAGCAGCTCGAACCCCTTCATAGGCTGCCAGTATCTCCTTTTCAGTTGGGGTATAGCTGGCCTCAGATCCTCTGTATCCCCGACTCCAAAAGCCGGGGAATCGACCTCGAGTCTCCCCTGGAGCTTTTTGCCAGAGGCTTCAGGCAGAGCCATTCTCCCCGGCTGCGGTGTAGAGTACATTTTTTACATCTGGCGCAGTCCGGACCGGTCCGAGGGCTACAGCATGAGCTATCTCTCGTTTAATTTGCTCAAAGGCTTGTTATTGCTCAGGTCCCCATTTAAAATCATTTTTCTTCCAGGTCACATGATAGAGAGGGCTTACAAACAAACTGTAATTTGGGATATTCATCCTCCAGAACCCCACAACACCCAAAAAAACTTGTGTTTCTTTCTTATTAGTTGGTGACGACATTGCTGTTATCTTGTTGATCACATCTGTGGGGATCTGGCAACGTCCATCTTGCCATTTTATTCCCAAAAATTGAATTTCCTGTGCAGGTCCATTGACCTTACTCCATTTTATGGCAAACCCGGCTTTCAGCAGGATTTGGATTATTTTCCTCCCTTTCTCAAAGACTTCTTCCACTGTATCACCCCACACAATAATGTCATCAATGTATTGCAGGTGTTCTGGAGCTTGCCCCTGTTCCAGTGCAGTCTGGATCAGTCCATGGCAGATGGTAGGGCTGTGTTTCCA
The DNA here is from genome assembly GCA_039720435.1 of Amazona ochrocephala. Classification (NCBI taxonomy): domain Eukaryota; kingdom Metazoa; phylum Chordata; class Aves; order Psittaciformes; family Psittacidae; genus Amazona; species Amazona ochrocephala. The sequence goes on from CM077878.1 coordinate 45,481,896, forward strand.
CCCCTGGTGCAGTCGGTTCCAATAAAGTACAATGTAACAAGAACCTTAACCCAAAACCCATATCTGAAAAATGTTAAGATAACAAATACTGGCTGTAAGTAAAGAACCACACACTGAACCTGTGAGATCCCGAGCAACAACTTTGAGTGCCAATAAGTCAGCATTGCGACGAGTGACTATTAATCCTATTGTTATCTCAATCCTTCGTGCCCCACATTGGGCGCCAAAAAGAACTGTTGTGGTTTAAGCCCCTCACGCAATTTGCTCACTCACTCTCTCCCCCCTCTTTCTTCCCCCAGTCCCGGAGGAATGGGGAGGAGAATCAAAAGAATGCAACTCCCACGGGTTGAGATAAGAACAGTTTAGTAACTAAGGTATAACACAAACCACTACTGCTACCACCAATAATAATAATGACAAGAAAAATACAAGGGAAAAGAATACAACTGCTCACCACCGATACCCAGCCTGACCAAGCAGTGCACCCCCACCTTCCGGGTCTCTGCCCTCTGTTTTTACATCCCGGGCATGACGTGCTGTGATATGGAATACCTCTTTGGTCAGTTTGGGTCAGGTGTCCTGTCTCTGCTTCCTCCTGGCTTCCCCTCCTCCCTGCAGAGCATGAGACTCAGAAAGTCCTTGGTCAAACCAAAACATTCTAAGCAGTAACTAAAACCATTGGTGTTATCAGTGCTGTTCCCAGGCCGAAAGTCAAAACTGGAGCACTGCACCAGCTATTAAGAAAGAGAAAAATGACTGCTACTGCTGAACCCAGGACACCAGGGAAGATTTAGATTGGATATTAGTAAAAAATTCTTCACCAAGAGGGTGATCAGGTACTGGAACAGGATTCCCAGGGAAGTGGTGAAATTACTGTTCCTGGAAGGATTAAAAAAAAAAAGACATGTAGATGATGCACTTGGTGACATCGTTTAGTGGTGGTCTTGTTAATGGTTGGACTTGATGATCTTAGAGGTCTTTTCAATCTAGTTGATTCTATGATTCTATGATAACTAGGTAACAAACTGGATAAACATTTTGTATTTTTTTCAAGTTTTGTGAGTGTTTTAGTGTTTTTTTAATAGCAGAAAAAATATTTTTATGGTAAATAATTATTTTAGCAGTAGAACTATAAGATATTGTTGAGATCAAATGTCAAAGCCATGTAAACGTATGCAGATATAATTCTGAGTAATTATGTTTCTGCCTGTGTAATTATTTTTTTTAAATATGAAGAGTTGAAGAGTATATGGACCACAGATGCTTTGCAATTCTATTAAGATCAGGTTATATAATGGTGACAGAGCTAACCATGCCAGTAAGATCAGTTCAAAGCATCCCAAAGCATCCATGTACTGGATTTGCTGAAATCAAGAACAGGATCTGAAAGTTATGAAGTGTCTTTTGAACTTTGTGATCTCTAAACCCATAAGTTCATTCATTTCATGTTTTTTTGTTTTGTTTTCCTTTGACTTCAGCTGTGAGTTTTAGGACCCTATTTGCTGCTCTGGCTCAAGGCTGAGATAGGGGTTCTTTTAGAAGGTTTGTGATACAGATCAGAGGATTGTTCTACTGTGGATGAATGTAGCTTTCCCTTCCTTCTCCCCCATTGGAAAATGTCAAGAAAAACTCCGAAAAATGTTTTTCTCCCCTCCTCCCCCCCCCCTCCAGTCGTTACAGTGTTAAGAAACGCTTTCTCACTCAAAAAACATGGTATGACTCTGTGGCTTGCAGTGTTTGAATGGTACCAGATGCAAGGAGAGCAAAGGCTTAAACTGCCTATCAGTGGTACAAAGAGCTTGATATTGTGGTTCTTTTTCTTTTTTTTTCTGACAAACACTGTCCACATACATTGAGATATGCAGTCAGCCACAGGTAGAATTTTTCTGTAAATATTTTAAGAATATAGTTTGGGAAATGATCTTACAGAAAAGAAATTTGATCTCACTACATGAATGACTTTTCATATAATCTGTGGTTCAAAGCTTATGCTGTTCTTTGATGACTATTATTTTGTGGGCATTTTTTTCTAACTTACAAGGTCTTCCACATTTAGTGCCAATTTCATTAGTTAATAGTTAGCAGTGTTAGTTATATGTCATTTTTTGTAATTTATTGTTATAAAAATCTTATGGCCTCACTATCTTCCATTACTCAGTAGTCAAGTGTAGTCAAGTGTCTTGAAAGGAGGTAGATTTCAAGTACATCCATGGGAAAATAGTTTATTATTATAGTAACTTGTCCAGAAATTACTGTCTCTGGTCTTGTTGTAGAGCAGCGTGCCTGGAATGTGGGCTGATCTCAAAGGTAAATAATTGGAAACCCATTTATATGTGTATAAATTGTGCCCTTTCGCGAAACATATTTCTTTCCTCTATTGGCACCAAAATCTCATCTCCAATAAAACAGAGGAATGAAAAGAGACTGGCCTGCCCAAGGGGAAGGAACTGTAGGACAGTAATCAGGATGATTGGATCTTCAGGGATTGGCAGTCAGGCAGGCTGCGGCATCTGTACATACAAGATGTCTCTCATTTCTGAGGGAAGCATTTATCAAAAGTACAGCAAGCTTATCCCCTCCTTTCTCATTTTTACCTCAAGAGGGTACAATATGTTCATAAAGATTAAAGAGAATGTTTCGTTTTGCCATTAAGTATCTTAGATTCTTCATTTCTGAACCATAGAATGAAAGTTTTTAATGCTCATTTGGCTTTGAAAATTGCATCACTATCTAGGCAATGAAAAATAATGGTCTCCAGTCACAGTCAACAATGCACAAAGAAAAGTTAATTTTTGCAAAATGACTATCATATAACTTTGCCAAATTGAACTTACACCTGTTTCTTGGATGAATAGTTCCACTGCTACAAAACATGGCCAGTGATTTTGTACTGCATTGTCTATTTTACATTCGTGATTGCACTTAGAAATAATTTTCAGAAGTCAAAATTATAGATATCCAAATCTCTCATAAGCTGAAATGAGAGAGACTGCACATCAGTAGGGTAAGACATTAAAATATGACACTAGTTCATCTACTTATAAGTGGTATTCAGCAGCAAAGCTTAGAGAAGGTTGAAGTGTTTCTGCTTACACTTTATCATTTGATTTGACAAGATATTAGAGGGTGTTTGCTGAATATATGTGTTTATTCTTTGAACGTACTTGAAGTGTGCATTTAGGGATTTTCTTTTAAAGCTTGGAAAATGAGGCAAGTGACTGTGTAGGAATTTAGCCATTTTTTGTTCTTGTAGGCATTTGTTAGAATATTTTCTTGTGTGCATAATTTTGTTAATCTCTCAGCTATCTAATAGCATATTTGCTCATAAGCTTTTTAATGTATGGTTTGAGGGATTCTCTGTCTAGTGAGTCACATGTGCATTTTTTTTTATTTTTCTTTTTTTTTTGGCTATGGATATAATTTCTCTTGATAGCACTGAATGCTGGGTCCAGATTTTTACCTGTCACTCAGCATTCTCTATGCTCACATTAATCTGCACTGTCACTGGCGTTAGCAATGTTTAAAGTCTTTCCTAGCCACAGCAGGGCATGAAATGGGATTGTTCAATCTGCGGGGAGGGGGGCAGGGGGTATGTTTGGTTTGGTTTGGTTGGGTTTTTGGGGGTGTGCTAGATTTTGATTTTTTTTAGATTTAGTCCTTCGCTGGAATAAAGCCAAACCTTCCATTAAACCAGCTTAAACAAAGTCATGTTACCTCCCAGCTGTGGTGGGCAGTTATCACAGCTAAGCTAAGAGCAGCTAAATTGGCAAAACACTGTTTTGTTTCTTCACAGTATTTGAACTTCTTGGTAGTACAAAACATTAAGACCTAGTGTTTATATTGCCATCTTAATATTTCATGTTGAAATAGTTTCATTTAGTAGAAGTATATAAATGAGTAGGATTTTTTTCATTCACATCAAGTCTACTGAATATTGAGGTTTGGGCTAAAGCTGAAAATTATTCTATAGATGGTGGTGTCGTGGTTTAAGCTTCTCAGCCACGCACAGTTTTGCTCACTCACTCACTTCCCCCTCTTTCTTCCCTGCGCTCCTGGAGGGATGGGAAGGAGAATCGAAAGAATGCAACTCCCACAGGTTGAGATAAGAACAGTCCAGCAACTAAAGTGTAACACAAACCACCACTGCTACCACCAATAATAATAATGACAAGAGAAAAATACAAGGGAAGAGTTTTTCTTCCCCCCCACTCCAAAGGGGGGGGGGGGGGGAAGAATGGGAAGAAGAATCGAAAGAACGCAACTCCCACGAGTCGAGACAAGAATAGCCCAGCAACCAAGGTACAACACAAACCACTGCCGCCACCACCAATAATAATAATAGCGAGAGAAATACAAGGGAAGAGGATAGAGCTGCTCACCACCTGACGACCGAGCTGTGAACTAAAACAAAAACTCTTCCGGGTTCCGGCCCCCAGGTTTTTTTTACATCCTGGGCATGACGTGCTGTGGCATGGAATAACCTCTTTGGTCAGTTTGGATCAGGTGTCCTGTTTCTGCTTGCCGCGGCTTCCCCCCCTCCCTGGCAGAGCATGAGACTCAGAAGGTCCTTGGTCAGACCAAAACATTCTAAGCCGTAACTATAAACATTGGTGTTATCAGCGCTGTTCCCAGACCGAAAGTCGAAAAGACAGCACTGCAGCAGCTACTATGAAGGAGAAAAAACTGACTGCTACTGCTGAACCCATGACAGGTGGCTACAGTTTTTTTCAGGAATGTAAGAAAAGCGAGGCCAAGATGCTGTTCCAATGAAGTGTCTTTGTTATCAATTTAATTATTTGGGCCCAGGAATTTAATCTGTGGCAGGAAGAACTAAACCTGAAGAAAGGCATAATGTAAAAATGCTAGAAACGTAACCTAAACATATTAGTTCATTTATAAAAAGCCCAAGTTATTACTTATTAAAACATACTTGCAGGTTTCTGTCCCCCTTTTCTCCTATTTTATATATGATTTCCAATCTTATATACCTCTGTTGCATAATAAAATTTGCTTATTCCTATTTATATGATTAAACTAGCTGCTTCACCTAACTGATTTTGCTTCTTACGGTGCTTGCGCCAAATTCTCATCAGTTCTATTTTTAAGGTTTTCATGAATGTTGATGTAAGTTTAGGGAAAAAAATTCTTCAATGTCCAAATAATTTCTTGCTGCAAGCAGTGCAACCAATGTTGTCTCAGCACATGTACTGAAAGTCTCATTTGCTGAGTGGTGGCATTGAGCACCCTTTGAAAATGCTCCATTATCATTCAAATGTCCCTTTGCAATAAAAGTAATGTAACTGTAGAACTCAAATTCTTAAATCTTCAAGATTTATTTAATAGCCACAGTCCCTATCAAGATAGGTCCGGATTATGCTGTCTACATCTGTGCTTCTGCAAAAAATGTTACTGCTTTGAAATATTATTACATAACTGAGCATCTTTACACTGACCCTTAGCTTTGATCTGCTTTCATTCAGTTTAGAACTTTTGTTATGAATGTTTGCCACCAGAGTGCAGTTAGTTTGGTTTCCAATAAAGCACCATTTAGATGTTTTGTAAGGACAGAAAACTCATTTAGTACATAAAAAATAATGTATTAAAGTGATAGCACTGTAAAAACTACTCAGAAAAGAGAGGGGAAAAAACTAAAGAGAAAAAAATAAAAAAGGAAGCAGTTTTCTGTCCAGCATCCTGAAAAATACTGTTTGTTGGGTAAAAATGCTATAATCAGGCTATGGTGGGGAAAAAAGATAATATAAAATGGTACTTTTTGATTTTCCAGTTCTTTAAGTATGGTTTGAGCTAGGAAACCCACCTTGACTGTGAATGTTAACTTGTAAGTGATCAAATACTATTGGAAGCTAAGAATTTTTTTTTTTTTTTTTTTTTTTTTTTTCTGGCTATGTCCTGAAGCTGTGTGGAGATAGTGACAATTATCTCAAACGTGCATGGCAGTAACAGCAAAACTAGACTTGGGTGTAGAATACATGATTCTGAATGATTTTGCAAAAGTGAAAGTATAGATTATTTTCAAACAGAATTAGCAGAATTTTCCAGCAAATTAATAGCTTCTCTGGCGTTTAAATTCAATCAACATGTGATAGTGCATTCAGGTACAAGAAGTTAATTAAAGCAATTATGTTGTGGTGTTGGTTCCCAAAAACTAGAGTTCAGCAGAAACCAGAAAGTCCATCACTGCTTCTTATTTCTTTATTTCCCATTTAAAATACTCCATTTAAAAAGAATTCCCCATGTTTGTTTGTTTTTTGTTTTTTCTTTTTTTTTTTTTTTTATGAACTAACATGCACATGGAGTAAACTCTTTCTTTCCACTTTATATCATAAATATAATTGAGTTTTCTGGAGTATTGCACATTGTAGAATCAGATTTTAACTTTATAGAGCTTCTACCTACAGGCAGTATTTCCAGGAAATAAAGGATGTTTAGCCATAGGAATATAGTTTCAAGTTTGGACACTTGTATTCTGAATTTATATGTCATGAGTATACTGTGATGAACACCGTAAGAAATGGAAGAAATAACAATAGCGTTAAAACTAAAATTTACATTGGAATAACTGTAGCAGAAAATAGTTAGCATATTGGATGTACTGCCAAAGAGACAGCAGAGTCATATCAGGTGTATACATTAGTATTGCAAGTGTTGCAGAGCCAGGCATGGTGATGTCTCCTTTTGATGGCATCTGTTGTGCCTCAGGAAAACCAGAGATGTTTTCTTATTCACAGTAATTTCTACAGATTAGCTGTCCAAAGTGGTTGTTCTCTATTGCATGCAAAAAGCAAAAGTGAAGGCACTGTAAGGACATCTGAAAAGTTGGCCTGAATACAAATAGATTTTTTAAGAATTAGAAGCCTGTCTGCTGCAGGTGAAATTCTATGTCAAATCTTAAGTATTTTGAGCAGGTTCTGATTGGCTTTGACACTGAATTCAAAATAATGTACTTGCATTGTATGTACTTGGTTGACGGCAAGGGTTACTCCAGTATTCCTAAAATGCTGTTAAAGTAAGTTCACTATGCAATATATACAAAATTCAGATGATTTTTAAAACTCTGAGAAGGCAACACAAGAAACCCTTATTAGGCATCTTTATCTTTCTCTGTCAAATACACTCAAAATTAACGGTCATGTAAGGCAACTGAATTCAGACAAAGGAAAAAGGAATGGTATAACATTTTTTCAGCTGGCTAGCTGACTCCTAGTTTTCATTCCTTTCTTAGCTACTTGGATCTTTTTGATTCCTCCTTCTATAATTTTGATAAACGTGAAAGGCCTCTCATCTGCAGGGAGTGGGAGGGAAGAAGCAGGGGGTGCTGGAGATGGGGTGACCAGAATTGGATAACAAGAGCTAAGCACAAGGTCCACGTGCCATAGTGATTCATGTGATTGTGTTATAACAGCTCATAATAACCAAGTTCTGTCATTCTTTATAGGCCAAATTTTCTAGCTCGGTTTTTTTTAAAGCATCTCCTCCTTGTGCAGTTGTTTTATTGAAATGTCTATAATAACGCTGAGATATTTCTCCTGAGTTATTGAAGTTAATTTAGAATTCAACAATGTTAACAAGTAAATCAAACTCAGTCTAATTAGTATTACTTACTACTTATATTGGATAGTGTCTATATGTCCCACTGAGGTACTGAATTTTTTGTTCTGCCAAGCACAATGTAAACAATCTAAATAAACCATGTGTGCATTATCCTGACAATTAGATTTCACAGTACCCCAGGACAACTTTTTGCAATCCCTTAAACAAATCTTAATCCACTTTATCTCCTCCATGGAGAACATTCAAGATGAATTAGACATGCCTCCAGAAAAAAAAGATCTAGTTATGAATTCCTGTGAGGAAGGTTAGACTCATAGCTTGAACATGAAACTGAGACACAGGAGACCTGTGTTTCTAACAGTTCTGTTTCAGATTTTCTGTGTGACTTTGCTCAAGCCTGTCTTGAAGGCATTTACCATGTAGACATTTCAGCACCAGCTAATCAGGTGCTAGGTTCAGGGAGAAGCTGGGGTGCTCTGTGAGATCCAAGAGATGATAGGGCATGCACAGTGGGTGATCCTATCATCCAAGAGATGATAGGGCATGCACAGTGGCCTTGCCAGCAAAGATGAGGTTCCACAGCACACGCAAACAAGAAGAGCAGAGGAGGTTTGTGATGAAAGCTAGGCACAGTTAATATGCCAGATCACCAGGCAAGCCCATGCCGATGAGTCAGATCTGACGTCAAGCCAGGAAGTCAAGTCACAGCATCACAGCAAGGATCTGGTCTCTGTGCAAGCCCTCAGTGATAAGGCAGGTCCTTGACCTTGTCAGGAAATCCATAGATCAAGGCTCAGATGATCAGAATGTATGGCCACGCACAACCACAGCTGGTTTAGTTTAAGCGTAGCTCCTGAGTGAAGGGGCACAGACCCCCACCTCTCATAGATCTTTTGACTCTAGTCTGATTTAAGTTACAAAGTCACATTATATTGGAGCCTAATACTGAGCGTGGGCAGCTAAAGCTGTAGAGGTATGTGTGTGATGGGGGTGCACTGGCTTACAACTGTTTAGTCTCCAGATTGAATACAAAACTCAAAATGCCAGCTATCCACTAGAGAATTAATTTCACACTGACCAGGAAATACATATTAGCATATGCATTCTTTTTGTCTCCTGTTTTAGTGGAGTCAATAATTTAGCAAAGCACTAATTTGAGGCATCTCTCAGTTACCTGAAATGAAGTAAGCAAACCTACCTTTCTTCTGAACCCTGGGCTTTTGTACTGTGCCTGCTGTCAAATTAATATTCAAATACAGTTTTGGTCCTCCTTCCCTCCTAGATAGTTCAGGTTTTGATGGTGATAGCTTTGAATCTTAATATATGTCCTCATCCAAGGTGAGGAAGGTATGGTTTATCATGCCTTCAGATGGGGAACTCCTCTTCAGAGAGGGACCTAAAATTGCGTGCAGATCTTCCTAATTCAAGTGGTCAAAACATTAGTTCAGTAGTCTAACAGTCAGTGTCAAGACAGTAGTGCTTTCTTTGCCTTGATCAGGTTTAAGAAAAAAAAAAAAAAGCAACTGCAGATGCCTTTAAGGAGGGGACCAGTCTGGTCTGTAAACACAGCTCCAGGCTTGAGCTTTTTGGGGATCTTACCTGCTGCTCTAATTCTTCAATCTTAATGGAGCGGGAATATAAAGAAAGTGCTGAGATGCTCTGATTGGAACAGTTCTGGGAAGGCAGATGGATAAATTTGTACATGCCTGGTGAATTGCTGTGAAAACAAGGGCCACTTGCAAGCATTTCCTCTGTATCTACTGTTTTGCAGGATACGGTGTTTAATCAGGCTTCACTTTTTAGGATTCACTAACCACTTTTATAATATTAATGTTCTGAGATTCTGTGACAGAGTTCTCTCAGTTTTAATTTGCTCATAGTTGTATCTGAAAGTTCTTCAAGGTGCCATTTTGTATGATCAAAAAAGATGTCCAGTAATAAAATATAATAGAGATCTGATTCTAGTCCGTCACTAAAAGCTGTAATTAGAAACATATATCTATTCACATGCTTTGTTTCCTCTGTGTGTAGGTTTATATGTCAGATCTCCTATTTCCATGCCTGAGAATTCACTTCTTATGTCACCTTTTAATATCCTGCATAACTTAGTTCACATCTTTCTAGATTTCTGAATTATAGGATTTAGTTGTCATTTCCCTGCAGGTAATACAATGGCCATCTTCCCTTTGAATTTACTACCTCTGGGAAGCAATTATTCTACCTCTGCTTTTTAACAGTTCTTAGTGGATATCTGATCAGCAGTAAGCCTGATAAATAAATATATAAATGAGCAATTTCAGTTTTTCTTCTTTCTCTCTTATTCTGATGACAGCTCCATCATCATTCCCACCTTCTGAGCTCACTATCTTTACATTATCTTCACTCTCACTCTCTTTTTCTCTTGTTATCAGCTAAAATCACCAGCACAGACACTTTCTCCAGTCACCTTTGTGATCAGAAATTGCTTGGTTTCTGTGTCTTCCCTGTGCAGTCAATCTAAATTGGTGTTGCAAGTGGCCTTGACCCCTCAATATTATCACGGTTTTCACCTTTATGTCTTTATCATTAAACCTCATGCACTTAAATGCCAGCTCATTCTATCTTCTGCATCAGCCTCCATCTTCTGTCTCACTTTATGCCGAATCTTTCTTTTCCTTGAGCAGGGCTTTGTGACAAGGCAAGAGTTGCTAAAGAAGACCTTAGTCTTAGTAGCATGAATGCACGGTAATAATAAAAAGGAACGGAAAAAAATAAAGCTGTTTCAGAAACACGGAGTACCTTGGATGAGGCTCTGGGTCTCTTTGGCTTTTCATGTCCTCTTCAGTGTAACTCCTAGAAGATGGAGTTGTCTTCTAGTTAATGAAATACATCTTCATACCATGTTTTCTTTAAAGCATTTTTCTGAATAACCGCATATTTCAGGAAGCATTCCATTCACCCTGAGAACACATATTCTTCTGACTTCTCATAAAAAGTTTGTTCACATTTTCACTAGTTTAGTTGAGTTTTTTTCAAAATTGTGAGTCAGGTTTTAAAATTTAAAAGTGATTCTGTTCTTTACGTTCCACATTGGAGAGCTGCAAATAGCCATATTCATCTTACAGTGTGCATTAATAGTAAGTAAAGAGTAACAATGACTAAAAATTATAAGAATACTAAGATTATTTTTTTTTTTACCTAGTGATACATGCAGGAGTGTGGAACATGAAACAAACATATGATTATATCATATGATGCACTTCCATACACAAACTCTTTCTCAAGGAATAAACTTTAGTAGATTCCATAATCTTTTTTGTTGTGGGTATTTTTTTTTTTAAGAAAGCTTTTCTTGTCCATAACAACAATTCTTAATGCTTTAATGTTTTATTTTACATTTTTATTTCCATGCCTGGAACAAGGAAGGGTTTGGGAAAAAAAGAAGAATTGAAATCCTATGCTTAACCTGTTTTAATTTTATCACTTAGATTTTTTATTGTAATGAATGTACAATAAGGAACCACTCATGAGAATATGTAAGCATATGTGATATTTCATGAGTCCGCATAATCAATATATTCCTGAGTTGTTCCTTAAATATAGAATTTGGTACTGACCAACAAGAGTACAGAAAATCAAAGGGAAACACTTGTCTGCTGCATGTGAGTTTATTTTTTTTAAACATATGTAAGTAGCAGAAAAGATCTGAGTGTTTATTAAATGCATCCTGATAATTGCCTGAAGCCATGCTGATTTCTAACTCGTTCTAAATATTGTACTGGTCATATTATTGATATGGTAGTGTAATCCTGGGATTTGTTACAGGCTTTTGGGGGCATATTCAGACGTCACACAGTTATGTGACTGCTTGTGTGTTTACTTACTCTTTGTATCATTTAAAGAGCTGCAGTGGTTTGCAAGCTTAAAATGCAAACTAGTTCACTAATTCCCTAAGGTGCTTATCACAGATAAATGTACTATTTTACAACAAAAAGGGTAACAGGTGTCTCTCTTAGCTATTCCATTGCCTGTGGAATACAGAAGGGAAACATTCAGACACACTGTTAAGGTAGCTTGATTAACCTAAAGCATTATTCTTATCCTTCAAACAGCAAGCCCATTTAAGGCACAGTTTGCTTGATACTAAAGGACTCATGCATAATTCATGCCTGACTGGTGAAAATATCTATGAAATGTCTACTTCTACTTCTGCCTACATCAGTACTGTGTCTTGGTGCCCGAAGTTTGAATAGTCAGAGGATAGCTGCTATGGGCTGATGAACTTCAGGGATGCGAGGGCACGGAAAGGTTGTAGGAATATCCCTTTCTTTTCTGCTGGTGAAGAAGCAGGCTAACAAGGTTCTAATTTAAGAAGACATAACTTCTGTGTTGAAAGTCATTAGAAGTAGTACATCTGCCATAACAATTAGTAGAAGTGTTTTGACCATTGTTTGCTGTTGGCTAACTGTGGGATGATGAGTATTATTTACTAGAGGGAAAACTACCTGCTTATGTTTCCTATGTTCATATAAGAGGATGCCACTTCACCACAGTCCTTCTGTTATACATAATCTTGTGGATGGTAAGAGGTGGATTTATCTTTGCACTGAGAGGATTTTAAAGGACTGTTCAGATGCAGAGTTCTGTAACCAATCTAGAGATCCACAAAATGGTCTCCTTGAAAAGGGGGTTTCACCATTTGTGTTTATTGCAGTTTGTCTTTAAAGTGGCTAGAACAAATCTGTTATGAATATCATCTCCAGTATGTTTATCTGTTTTTTCGATGATGAGTCAGGCAAGACTTTTTTCCCTGTGTATTGAGCATAAGCTGAATTAAATGAACTTTTTTATTCTGTAAAAAAAAAAAAGGTTTTACAATTAGGATTGATCAAATACTTCTATATTGTATAAATATGATTCTAAATGGGTGTTCTTAACAAAGATGTTTGCAGAAATATTTAGTATTCTGAATTTTAACAAAAATCTTTCCATATTCTTTATTCTGAAGTTATCCTTCACAATGGCAATTCTAATCATCACTATTTTACCCAGAAATAAATTTAGCACTAGCTATTCTAGAAGGGCATTATATTATCCACTGTCTGAAATATCATATCAAACCTATTATGTGATTAATTCAAGTTTACTAACTGCTGAATAGTATATATCTAGTATGCTGTCAATGGACAAGTCAGAATAGGACAGGAAAAGAGCAACTGATGCTAATAATATGCATACCCATTCTCTTTTGTCTGTGGACTGAAATGCAGTCAAATTCAGAGTTCTACTTTCTTGCTCTGACAGGGACGGTTAAACAGAAGTTAACATCCTAGGCTAGTCCCGTAAATTTCTATATCTGATTTTCCAATTCAGTCAAGGCACTGATGCCTTTTAAAACAATTAATTCCCATTAATCTGTATCATAAATAATTGTAAATTAGGCATCAACATAGTTACTGTGATGATAACAAACCCAGAATGTTACCACTTACAAGACAGGAGAATCAAAACTAGTGTTGTGCCTCTTTTGTAAATACATTAATGCTACAGAATTCAGACTCAGATTTTGAGCATCTTTTCTAAAGGTTTTGGTTCAGTTTTTGATAAGGAAAGAGATCAACTGTTTAATTTGTCTTATGTTATAATTTCGAAACTTAAATCTCTACTGTGAGAGCTGAAGTTCTATTTAGCTCATGAGCAGACATACAGTCATTTTTTTTGTCATGCCTTTCAGTGAATCTGATTTCCTGTTCTAAAGTGATAAATATTATTCAAAGGGCTGATTCTGAAGTGTTACCAGTTTTTGATGAACGCGGGAGGCTAATGGGTGGGTAGTGAAGAGAAGGGGAAGATGATTCATACCATTTCTTTGTTGCTTTTTTTTTTTTATTATTTAGCAACCCAGATCAGTCAGAGAGCTACTGGAAGTAGCACTAAGCAGCTTCTAACTCATGCAGGGTTATGGGGATCATGGGAATACATTTCAGCTTTTCTATTCTAGTTCATGATCTACAAGGGTTACCATACAAGAACTACACAATTTTTGTTTCCCTCAGAACTTTTTTGACATGTAAATTAACCACATTTCTGCTGCTCCAAGTAAACTGCTTAGAGATCATTGACATATTATAATGTATAATCAGCTCATTTGAATAGTCATGGAAAATTCTCCGTTCCTATGAGTTTTGAGAGAATTAGTTCCAAAGATATTTTATTTTACTCTGTAAGTAAGAACAGTTAGTAGTCGCCAATTCTGAAATTTTCAACAAAGCAGTACTGAACAGGTTGTCTGCAAATCATGCATGAAAATGAAATAAAGGGAAAATAAAATGTATTTGTAAAGGATATTAAAATTAATCCATTAGAGGTCAAAGCAATCACTATATTGATTAGACTACACTACTTAAATAGGTTTTCCCATATAAATAATTATTATGGAGTCATCAAATATGTATGTATTCTTATGTGCAGTTGAAGCATTGCCTTGCAATTTGTATCAATGTGCATCAAAAGAATGCTTGAATCATTCTAAAAATAAGGACCTTTTCTTCTGAGTTCCAGCAAGTTTAAGCTTTTGGGAATCTCATTAAAATTGTAATTAAAAGCATATAAGAACCACAACAAGAGAGGCTGCTCAGAGAATGAAAGAACGCAACATGTTCTGCACTCTAAATATATTTCTCTACATCCAGACTTGCTATCTCTAAGGTTTTTTCATGCCATAAGCCTTCTGGGTGGCTTTTACATATTTCTTTCACGCAGGTTAGGTCAAAACCAAATACTTTTTCCAAATTAATGTAAGCTCAACATTTTTTTTTTTAATATCTGGAATATTATAGGAATTCCCATAATGCAAGTAAATAAAAATAAGAATTTTTCATACTGGAAAACTTTTGATTAATTTTCTCTACAGCACAGTATGTACAACCTGTAAGAATGATCTGAGGAGTAACCAAGCTGGGTGCTTGTCACTATTATGTCTTCAGCATAAAAAGTCCAAGTTAGGTTAAAACAGAGTAATGTATTACAGCAATAACTCAAATATGTTTTTATCTAAGGCAGTAAGACATGTCTTCATGACACTGGACTTCAAGAGAGCAAGACTTTGGCCTCTTCAGGAACCTGCTTAGTAAGGTTCTATGGGAAATAGCCCCAGAGGGCGGGGAGGCCCAAGACTGTTGGTTGATATATAAGGATCACCAACTACAAGCTCAGGAGTATTGCATCCCAATTAGAAGGAAGTGCAGCAGGAGGGACAGGAGATGTCCTTGGATGGATAAGGAGCTGCTGAGGAAACTTAGAGATAAAGAACTGCCTGGATGGCTGCACACAAAAAGTTGTGATCAATGGCTCAATGTCCAGCTGGAGACCAGTAATGAGTGGTGTTCCTCAGGGATAGGTGTTGGGACCGGTCTTCTTCAACATCTTTGTGGGTGACATGGACAGTGGGATTGAGTACGCCCCCTCAGCAAGTTTGCCGATGACACCAAGCTGTGTGATTCAGTTGATACGTTGGAGGGAAGGAATGCCATCCAGAGGGACGTTGACACTCTTGTGGGGTGGGCTGATGCCAATCTTACAAAGTTTAACCATGGCAAGTGCAAGGTCCTACACCTGGGTCGGAGCAAGGTTGGGCAGAGAAGAGATTGAGAGCAGCCCTGTGGACTTGGGAGTGCTGGTTGATGAGAAAATGAACATGAGCTGTCAGTGTGCGCTCGCAGCCCAGAAAGCCAACCGTGTCCTGGGCTGCATCTAAAAAGGAGCATGACCAGCAGGTCGAGGGAGGTGATCCTGCCCCTCTACTCTGCTCTTGTGAGACCTCACTTGGAGTATTGTGTGCAGTTCTGGTGTCCTCAACATAAGAAGGACATGGAACTGTTGGAACAAGTGCAGAGGAGGGCCACGAGGATGATCAGGAGACTGGAGCACCTCCCTTATGAAGATAGGCTGAGAAAGTTGGGGCTGTTGAGCCTGGAGAAGAGAAGTCAGCGTGGAGATCTCATAGCAGCCTTTCAATATCTGAAGGGGGCCTATAGGGATGCTGGGAAGGGACACTTCATCAGGGACTGTAGTGATAGGACAAGGGGTAATGGGTTCAAACTTAACCAGGGAAAGTTTAGATTAGATAAGGAAGTTCTTTACTGTGAGGGTGGTGAGGCCCTGGAATGGGTTGCCCAGGGAAATTGTGAATGCTCCATTGCTGGCAGTGTTTAAGGCCAGGTTGGACAGAGCCTTGGGTGACATGTGTTTAGTGTGAGGTGTCCCTGGCCATGGCAGGGGGGTTGGAACTCGATGATCTTAATGTCCTTTCCAACCCTAACTATTCTATGATTCTATGATTCTATGATTCTGTGACATGCTGTGTCTGATGTATACGGGAAGTTTTAAGTTTTAAAATCCCTTGATTTAAAATGACACATGGAGATTTTTTTCAACTTCTGTTTACATAATTTTCATTGTAGTTTTTCTTATCTTTTTTCATTTTTTTTTCCACTTTACAGTCTCATTAATATTCCCTCTAACGGTTTCTTCAGTATTATACAACTTCTGTGTGTGCATAAACAAGCAAAACTTTTGGTTCCCATATTTGGAGCATTGTTTTCTAATGCAAACCTAACAAAATAATACAACAAAGTACAAAGTGAATGACATGTTGTTCTGTCCTATTATATATTTTAAAGAATCCTGAATTTGAATTTCTGACTTGAGAAAAATCTGTGTTTCTGACCCAGCACCTGAATTATACATTCCCCTCTAACAGGCCTGTTGATTTTCCTGCTCACAATAAATAATTATTTCATGCTGCAGATTAAAACTGAGTTAAAAACCAGCAATGACACATTTCAGAGTGGAGATACAGCTGGTCATGCTCTAAGATTTCATTGAAATGAGTTGTAGAGTAATATTTTATATATTAACTTCTTAAAAAAAATGAAATACAATTCACAATGGCACTGAAAGGTTGAAGAGATGGGAGCTGATTCATGTATCCACCTGCCCATGTTGACAGACTCAACTACTTGCCTCCAGTCAGATTCCATTAAATTTTCTTATTCTTTCAAACATCAGTGCCATACTGGAAATTAGTAGGGACATTCTCTTGGAATCATTCAATGAAGTAGCTAAAAAGGGATCTAATAATCTGCGTGGATCAGTAAGAGGCAGACTTTGCAGGACATTTTGCCAAACCTGTTTCAACTATTGGGATGTGCACTGTCTCTGTCTATGCAGAGATCAAAAATCTCCAGGATGTTAAGGTTACATCATCTATGAAATTAAATAAAGGCACTTCCATTTGATCGTGAGTAGAAGAAAAACTTGTCTGAACCATGACTGGGAATTTATAGGATCATAGAATCATTTAGGTTGGCGATTACCTTTGAGATCATTGAGTCCAACCATAAACTAAATATAAATATTTTAATTGCATGTAAGCCACAAGCCAAATGTTTAGGTTTTATGTTTAGGTTTTGTGCTATTTATCACATAAATTAACAAATATTTTGGAATCTTTGGTTCTAAGTACTGCTTAGATACCACAATGAATGGTCCAATTTAAAATACAGAGACAGGCATAATCTGGAGACATAGTATCCTAGACCTTCACTATTTATCCAGTGTTTTTCTGTTTTGGATAGTGAATTCCACTGAATAATGCTGATTTCCTATTTCAGCAAAGGGAACTGTCATCTGAAAGGTGAATGAACTATAAAGGCTCTACTAGCTAATTAGAGAGATAGACACATATTATGTAAATAAAAAAAATGCTGTCTTATACAGGCAATATTCTAAAAACTGAATAACTGTGGGGTTAATTTTATTTATGTGGCAAATTAGTAAAATAAAATTATTCTTACATTTTGAAAGCTATGGGGAAAAAAATCCATTTTTATGGTGTTAATATATTCCGCGTAACCATTGATTGATTACATGTGAAAACACACAATCCATCTTACGCTCCAGTAATTTTGAAACACCTGAACTCTTCCCCCTCCACACACTACCTGAAAACTCACAAGACTAATCATTCTTTTAGGGCTGGGAATGTATTTGACAGTTCCATCCCAAAGGGGATTAGAACTAGCATTGTAAAGTCCTGATGATAGTTGTATAATGGAAAGCCTTGAGAGGGGACGCCGGCAGCACCTGATCAGGGAGAGGATCGGCGTCCAGAAGCTTCAACTCGGAGTAGCAACAGCCAGTGAGGGAGCCTCAAGCCCTCGACAGGGTTTGCCCAAGAGCCGGCAGCTCAGCGGAGGCGAGCAGCTGACTCACAGGGGGCAGCGCCTGGAGGAGCGGCACCACCCTGGCTGGTTAAAAACCTGCCCCAGGGAGCGCGGCGAACAGGGTGGATTCGAGGCAGCTTGCGCGGCAGTTCGAGCGGGATGACCAGGGCTCGGTCTGGGAGCTCTGCTCTGGCTGCCCCGGCAGTGGCTGGTGTAGGCACCCAGACAGAGACGATGGGAGGGGAGGCTGCAGTGCAGAGCTTGGGGTGTAGAGGGCGCCTGCACTGCTATCCTGAGGGAAGGGTGAGCAATGGGCAGGGCTGCACTCTGTGCTCCCTGGTGGAGGTCCTCCTGGAGCAGGTGGCTGAGCTGCAGGAAGCTGTTACCACACTGAAAGGTGTCAGGGAAGCTGAGGGGAAGCAGCACTGCTTGTTCCGGGACCAGGCTGTTGCAGGGGCCTCGAGCGTCTACTGTTGCTCATGCAGGAAAGGAGGCTGCTAACCCAGGAAGCTGGGAAAAGGTAACAGAAAAATAAAAGCAACAAAAAAGGAGGAAGACGACAATTAAAAGCAAGGGGCTTCCTCCTACATCTGTTGTCCCCACCCAGAACCACTTTGCTGTCCTGCGGGGGGCTGATGAGGAACCATATTCCCGCCAGGAACAGCCAGCTGATGCACTGGTAAAGAAGATCACTACTGGTGCTGCCAGGAAAAAGCGGCGGGCCGTAGTAGTAGGGGACTCTACTCTGAAAGGAACAGAGGCACCCATCTGTCGGCCTGACCCAGGCTCAAGGGAGGTGTGTTGCCTACCAGGGGCTTGGATCAAGGATGTTACAGAGAAGCAGCCTGCTTTAGTTGGTCTCATTGACTATTACCCACTCCTGGTAATACATGTGGGTGCTACTGATATAGATAGCATTAGCCCGGAGACCATAAAGAAGGACTACAGAGCTCTGGGAGAGGTGGTTAGGGGCTCTGGAGCTCAGATTGTCTTTTCGTTAATTCTCTAGGATACAGGGCAGGACCTTGAAAAGGCTAGGAGGATTGGGCAGGTTAATAAATGGTTACAAGGGTGGTGCTATAGTCAGGGGTTTGGGTACCTTGAACATGGGACTCCATATAGTAGGCCAGGTCTCCTGGGGATTGGTGGAGCTGGTCTGACAAAGAAAGGGAAAAGTGGATTTGGTAGAAGGCTTGCCAGACTGGTCAAGGATGCTTTAAACCAGATGTGTTGGGGGAGGGGGGTATCATACCATCCCAACGCACCCAGTCGGTTGCCAGCACCTATAGTAAACGTTCAGGGCAATGTAGAGATATTCCAGCTGCTCCAGCCAATGACCCGACTTCAATTGGATCTCGGCTCAAATGCCTCTATACAAATGCCCGTAGCATGGGGAGCAAACAAGAGGAATTGGAGATGTGTGCACATCTACGGGGGTATGATATCATAGGCATCACAGAAACATGGTGGGATGGCTCCTATGACTTGTGTGTTGGAATGGAAGGTTGCCGGCTCTTTAGGAAAGACAGGCCCGGTAGGCAGGGAGGGGGAGTTGCTATTTATGTTAGGCATAGGGTGGAAAGTATGGAACTCTGTCTGGGGACAGGTGAGCAGTCGACAGCCAGTTTGTGGGTCAGGGTTAAAGGGAGAACAACGATGGGTGACATTACCGTGGGGATCTGTTACAGACCGCCTGACCAAGAGGAATCGGTGGATGAAGCACTCTATAGACAGATAGGAACAACCTCACGCTCGCAGGACCTTGTTCTCATGGGGGACTTCAACCACCCTGATATCTGTTGGAGGGATGGTACGGCCTGGCACAAGCAATCCAGGAGGTTCCTCGATTGTGTGGAAGACAACTTCCTTCTGCAAGTAATAGAGGAGCCAACAAGGAGAGGTGCCATGCTTGACCTCGTGCTCACCAACAGGAAAGGGCTGGTTGGAAATGTAACGCTCCAGGGCAGCCTTGATTGCAGCAATCATGAGATGGTCGAATTCGAGATCCTAAGGACAGTGAGAAGGGCGTGCAGCAAGCTCACTGCCCTGGACTTCAAGAGAGCAGACTTTGGCCTCTTCAGGAACCTGCTCAGTAAGGTTCCATGGGATATACCCTAGAGGGAAGGGGGCCCAAGACTGTTGGTTGATATTCAAGGATCACCTGCTGCAAGCTCAGGAGCGATGCATCCCAACTAGAAGAAAGTTCAGCAGGAGGGCCGGGAGACCTCCTTGAATGGATAAGGAGCTGCTGAGGAAAATTCGAAGGAAAAAAGAGGCTTATAAAAGGTGGAAGGAAGGACAGGTGGCCTGGGAAGAATACAGGGATGTTGTCTGGGAATCTAGGGACCAGGTTAGGAAAGCTAAGGCCCACTTAGAATTAAACTTGGCTAGGGATGTTAAGGATAACAGAAGGAATTTTATAGGTACACTGCAAATAAAAGACAGGCCAGGGACAATGTGGGGCCTCTCCAGAAGCTATCAGAAGAACTGGCTACCCTGGATTTGGAGAAGGCTGAGGTTCTTAAGGACTTCTTTGCCTCAGTCTTCACCGGCAAATGCTCTGACCACACCACCCAAGTCTTGGAAGGCAGATGCAGGGACTGTGAGAATGAGGACCTTAGGCCCACTGTAGGAGAGGATCTGGTTCGAGACCATCTTAGGAGCCTGAATGTATACAAGCCCATAGCACCTGATGAAATCCATCTGCGGGTCCTGAAGGAGCTGGCAAATGCAGCTGCTAAGCCACTGTCCATCATCTTTGCAAAATCATGGCAGTCAGGTGAAGTTCCCGACGACTGGAAAAAGGGAAATATAACCCCCATTTTTAAGAAGGGGAAAATGGATGAGCCAGGGAATTACAGGCCAGTCAGCCTCACCTCTGTGCCTGGCAAAATCTTGGAGTGGATTCTCCTAAAAGGCATGCTGAGGCACTTGAAAACCAACAAGGTGCTTGGTGACAGCCAGCATGGCTTCACTAAGGGCAAATCCTGCCTGACCAACCTGGTGGCCTTCTATGATGGGGCTATGGAACTGATGGACAAGGGTAGAGCAGTTGATGTCATCTACCTGGACTTGTGCAAAGCATTTGACACTGTCTCACATGACATCCTTGTCTCTAAATTGTAGAGACATCAATTTGATAGGTGGACCACTTGGTGGATAAAGAACTGGCTGGATGGCCGCACGCAAAGAGTAATGCTCAATGGCTCAATGTCCAGCTGGAGACCAATAATGAGTGGTTTTCCTCAGGGATCAGTGTTGGGAGCAGTCTTGTTCAACATCTTTGTTGGTGACATGGACAGTGGGATTGAGTGCGCCCTCAGCCAGTTTGCCGATGACACCAAGCTGTGTGGTTCGGTTGATACATTGGAGAGAAGAAATGCCATCCAGAGGGACCTTGACACGCTTGTGAGGTGGGCTGATGCCAACCTGATGAAGTTTAACCATGCCAAGTTCAAGGTCCTACACCTGGGTCGGCACAGCTACACCCAGGCACAGCTACAGGTTGGGCAGAGAAGAGAATGAGAGCAGCCCTGTGGAGAAGTTCTTGGGGTGTTGGTTGATGAAAAAATGAACATGAGCTGTCAGTGTGTGCTTGCAACCCAGAAAGCCAACTGTGTCCTGGGCTGCATCAAAAGGAGTGTGACCAGCAGGTCGGAGGAGGTGATCCTGCCCCTCTACTCTGCTCTTGTGAGATCTCACTTGGACTATTGTGTGCAGTTCTGGTGTCCTCAACATAAAAAGGACATGGAACTGTTAGAACAAGTGCAGAGGAGGGCCACGAGGATGATCAGGGGACTGGAGCACCTCCTGTATGAAGATAGGCTGAGCAAGTTGGGGCTGTTGAGCCTGGAGAAGAGAAGTCAGCGTGGAGATCTCATAGCAGCCTTCCAATATCTGAAGGGGGCCTATAGGGATGCTGGGGAGGGACTCTTCGTTAGGGACTGTAGTGAGAGGACAAAGAGTAACGTTTTCAAACTGAGACAGGGGAAGTTTAGATTGGATATGAGGAAGAAATTCTTTAAGGGTGGTGAGGCCCTGGAATGGGTTGTCCAAGGAAGTTGTGAATTACACCATTTTCTGGCAGTGTTCAAGGCCAGGTTGGACATAGCCTTGGATGACATGGTTTAGTGGGAGGTGTCCCTGGCCATGGCAGGGTGGTTGGAACTAGATGATCTTAATGTCCTTTCCAACCTGCACTATTCTATGATTCTCACTAATGTGATTCTATAATACATAACCAGTGTAATTTGAAACTTAAAGTCAGTTATCAAAGAATACATTTGTAGAGTTAATGTTGTTAACCTCTTAATTTTCTTTTTCTCTTGGATTTGAATTATGGTTTCCTTTCAAATAAAATTCACTGATTAGATACATAATGTTTTTCTGCTTGAGTTTTGCTGTTCTGATTGCCTTTACGGCTGCCCCCCATTGTCTTTATATTTAACCCCCTTGCAGAGTCCTTGCAGTTGAATCATTAGGCAGATCAAAGTACAGTCGTAATGTTCAAAGTCTTCCAACTGCATTAGCCTCTACCTAAATTGATTAGGAAAAGCATTGTGCAGGAAATGGCTATCAACATGGCTTATATTAAGAACAGAGCTAGTGCTTCAGGTGTGTTGTTTGTCATCTCTCTGAGTGTACATAAACACTTGCAGCCCTGTCAGTTCATTAGAAGTTGGTTTAGTCTTAGCAGACACTGACAGCATTTCCATGTAGTCATACTTAGATTTTACAGCAAATATGAAACTTATTTCTGAATAATAGTTGAGTTAGAAAACAAATAGAAAATGAGAAGGGGTAAACAAAATTCTGAACTGCCTATTTTCAGATTTGATACCTACTTCTGTCATTCTATATCTGTTACAGAGATAATAGTGATGTTGTTTGGGGGCTTGGTTGTTTGGGTTTTTTCTGGATGGAAAAAATATAATTAAGAATTCAGAATGGGGATTATTCTTCAAGGAAAAGAAATCAAGTGCTATTCCACATTACTCTCATTTGCATGGAAACAATGAGGTCTTTTAATATGTGAATCTCCTTAATGAGTCTATCTTGAAATTGTGCCTGTATAGGGGATAAAAGCTCTGTTATTGCTTCATTAGCCTGCATCTTGCAGTTATGATTCCCAAAGCAATTTGCAGCATCCTCTTCCTTTCATTGTCACATTTGATCATTTTAAAATTTGCTCTGAACATACAATAATGTCTTCTTGCGTTCAAGTTTCAAGGTATAAGACAGAACATTCAATAATGCCTGTTAAGAAATTTGATCAGAATCTGGCTAACAAATGATACAGTTAATGCCACACAATCCATAGTTGAGCTGCATAATAAAGAGAAGACTACATTTTCTGTTAGTTAGTGTCCTATAAATTCCTATTTTACTTCAAATGTATTATTAAACTTTTTTTTGTTGCTGTAACTGTTATCATCATATGATTCTTTAAAGTATGCAACACAATTTCATTTCATTCTGTGATTTCTCTTACTAGTGGCTAGCATTCAGAAGCTTCCCGCTGCATCTGTTTTAACCGACATCAATTTCCCCATGAAAGGAAGAAAAGGAATGGTTGATTGGGCACGAAACTCAGAAGACAGGGTTGTCATTCCAAAAAATATCTTCACCCCTATGTCAACAGGTAAAAAAGCATATCAGCATGTTAATTTTCTGTTAGCTTTAACAAGGGAATTCAAAATCTTTGTCTCATAGGACCACTGTATAATACAGAAGTAATTTTGTCCATCTTCAAAAGAAATCCTGTGTACAAGAATGTGCTTATGACGGCATGAGGTGACCTGAAGTGCAGCTCTGCTGAGCTCCCTGAAGGTGCTTCTCTGCAGCAGACTGATACATTCCAAAAGGTCACCTAACTTCTACCAAAGGATGCTTATCAGGCAAATTACCCTTACTTCAGATACAACTTACAAATAATCTTGCAGTGCAGATCTCTGACATTAGAGAATTTACTTGCTAGGCATTAAACTCTACAGACAGTCTTGAAGGATTCTTAATTATGAAGGTAAATGAACTAGCATGGACTTCAGTACACAGTGATGGATTTTCTGAAAATTTTGTTTTCAGTGGTCTTAATCTTTTGATATATTCCTGACAGTTACGTCTTTATGACAGACTTACAGAATGTAATTCAGAATGATGATGGTTTATTTAAAATAAAATTTCTATTAGAAAGATAAATGGTCTTCACAGTTTTTTATGCTGATGAAGGCTTGGAAAAGAGAGTTTAAAAAATCTTTTCTTCCTTACTCTTTCCAGAACTAGATGAATCAACTGTATTTGTACTTGGAGCAGTGCTATACAAAAATTTAGAACTCATTTTGCCCACTTTGAGGTAAGAAATTTCATAAATACAATATGAATTAAAATATTTTGGAATCATAACCACAATGCATGTTGGGTTGAAAGCAGACAACTAAGTCTGTCCATATTGGTATTGTTTGATTTATTTTTTTTTCTGTTAGTATTTTTTTTTCTTTCTTGCATGCTTGGTCATTTTTATGATGGACATAGCCTTCTGATCAAATTAGCTTAGTTTATATTTTATGTAATCTATATTAAGCTTAATTACAGAAATGTTTGGTTAAAAGTATGCCCACTGATATACATTAATACTCAGGCTATTTACACTTGTGCTTCAAACTACTGTTTGTCCAATTAGTACAAGTGATCTAGTAATAACATAACCTCCGCAGACAACTTCAGTTATCAACCTACACCTACAGATGTCTCTAGTAGTAATTTTTCAAGTACATTTCCAGTGCAAGTTCTATTCAGAAGGCACAGCAGAGCTGTTGAGAGGATTGATTTTAGAAACAAGACATGCATGTGCCTGAACAGTTGTGGTATGTCAGTTATGAGGGCCATACACATGCATAAAGAAATAGGCAGGTATCTTGTTTCACTTTTTCCTGCCTGTACTTGAAAACAGAAAATTTGGAAATAAACACTTCACCACCTCTTCTCAAATTACTGGTTAACATAATTTTATAATCCATTAATACTACCTTATTTCACATTAGCAATAACATGCTAATGTGAAACAATATATGCAACACTGGTCTACTAATGGCCTTTTATGGTAAAAGAAATGAGTGCAGATTATGTCACAATAGCTGCTAATGAATTCACAATAATTAGAAAGGATGGCAATTAGGAAACCACCAAACCACCTTTCTCTGCTTCATTTAACTAAAACTTCAGGATTTGAAACAAAGGATGCTACAAAACAGGGTTTTGCCAAAGTCCATTTGAAAACAAGAAAGACTCAGTCCTAAGAAAACAAACAAACAAAAACCACTTCCCAGTAACGTTTAATGCACTTTACAATGAGTAGCTGCAATGCTGGGGACAGAAATTTGTCTAGAGCACAATTTGAACAGTGCTGTCCTGGCAGGACACCTGGAAGCCTGGGAAGTGCTGGTGAGAGCCGTCTATGCTTAAGGCATGATCCGCTTATGAAATGTCACTAAACCCTTTCCATTTGTTGTGCCACTTCCCAAAATTAGCCAGGAAGGGATGTTTGTGACAGGTGTTTTTTTCTTCTTTTCTCCTTTTCTCCTCTATTCAAAGAAACCGAGCCAAATGGCTATTTGTCATGGTTTAACCAGGACGCTCTTGTAGTCAGTCTTTTTTGGCAGATTTCAGAGCTAATCTGCCAATCCTTGGAGAGCGTTGAGGTGGCTGTGTGCTTTCAGATCTTAATTTTGTAATTGACAGGTGATGATCATGCCTTTTCAGCTCTCACAGGTCAACAGTTTTAAATTACAGAAAACAAGTGTGAACCTTGAATGCTGTATATTTGCTTATATGAAAAGCCTTTTAGGGCATTGATTTCGTCCATTAGAAGAGTGAAATTTGCGGATTACTTACTAGATTTTCACTAAAATCAATAACACCTAAGTAGCAGGAGCAGGGGCAGAATAGGGACATAAAAGTACAGCACCTTAAGTACAATGGACTATGAGAAAGTGCATCTCAGTTCCAAAATGTTTTGCTTTAATCTGTTCTACTTTCAGCTGGTTACTGATTTACACCACAAATTTGACTATTTTACTGGGCAATTCTATTCACAGGAAGGTTTATGAACTTCTGAAGCAGAATGGTCTAATAATATATGTATGCCTATTGAGAAATGAAGTCTTTAGAAATTCAAATACTAGGATATCCCATTTTGCCTCTGAATATGTTCAGTATTATTTGAATCCAATTCTTAGATGCCCAAGAAAAGGAAACGAGCTCTATTACTTTCTTTTATGTATGTGATTAAGGAATAAAAGTCATTTTTAATCTGTGATATAAAACTATAACACATATTCTCAGGTACCTCTAGCCACATTATTTAGATTACAACGCCTCAGTAATTCCCTGCATTTCTTTAATATTTATAATGATGTTATATCGAAACTTGTACAGCTTACATCTCTTACCTCCTCAGGAAATGTGTAATGTTGGATTTTTTTCCTTATGGCAGGAATACTGAAAATTTGGTCTCATGCCTTTAAAATAGTACCTCAAAGGTGGCACAATTTTGAACTGTTTTTATAGAATCATTGAATCATTGAACAGTTTGAGTGGAAAGGGACCTTCAAAGATCACCTAGTTCCATCCTCCCTGCCATGGGCAAGGACACCCTCCACTAGACCGGGTTACTTAAAGTTGCATCCAACCTGACCTTGAACGCTTCCAAGGATGGGACATCCATCGCTTTTCTGGGCAACCCGTGCCAGTGTCTCACCACCCTCACTGTAAAAAATGTCTTCTTTATAACAGATCTAAATCTACCTTCTTTCAGTTTAAAACCATTGCAACTTGTCCTATTATTATAGGCCTTGGTAAAAAATCTCTATCTTTCTTATAAGACCCCTTTATATATTGAAAGGCTGCAATAACGCCTTCCTGGAGCTTTCTTTTCTCCAGTCTGAACAACTCTCTCAGCCTCTGATCATTTTTGTGGCCCTCCTTTTGGACTCATTCCAACAGTTCCATGTCTTTCCAGTGCTGATGACTCCAGAGCTGGATGCAGTTCTCCAAGTGGGATATCACAAAAGCAGAGTAGAGGAGGAGAATCACCTCCATAGATCTGCTTGGTGTGCTTTTTTTGATGCAGCCCAAGATATGGTTGGCCTTCTGGGCTGCAAGTGCACACTGACAGCTCATGCCAACTTTTCAGTGTTCTCAAGTCTGTCTCCACAGGGCTGTTATCAATCTCTTAATCCCCTATTGTTGTTAGGGATTGCTTCAACTTTTCACCTGGCGTTCTTGAAATTTAAGAAGTCCGCACAGGTCCCTTCTCAAGTCTGTCAAGGTCCCTCTGGATGGTACCTCTTCCCTCTAGTGTATCAACTACAGCCCTGAGGTCGGTGTCCTCTCCAAATTTGCTGAGGATGAACTTGATCCCACTTTCTATGTCACTAATGAAGATAGGGACTGCAGTGATAGGAAAAGGAGTAATGGCTTCAAACTTAAACAGGGGAGATTTAGGTTAGACATAAGGAAAAAATTTTTGCTGTGAGGGTGGTTAGAGATTGGAGCAGGTTGCCAGTGAATGCCCCATCCCTGGAAGTGTTCAAGGCCAAGCTGGATGGGGCTTTGAGCAACCTGGTCTTGTGGGAGGTGTCCCTGCCCATGGTAGGGGTGTTGGAACTAGATGATCTTAAGGTTCTTTCCAACCCTAACCATTCCATGATTCTATATTAACTGCTATTGAATGCATTTTTATGCATTCAAGAAATTTTAAATGTTCATTCAGATGAAATTCTGAATTAGAAGAAAGCTGCAACTGTGGTTAGTGCTGAATTAGTTGAGCTATTATACTCTTTTCAAAAATCAGAACTGCAGTGGGGTGGTTTATCATTTTACAGTTATTCAGGGACATGAATGAAGTGAAGGTTTCTGTATATCCCATTGAGTTGGGAAAAGTTGTATTTTTGTTTCCTTACATTTTGCGTTGAAAAGCTATCTTGTGGGTTTATATTAATTACAATTTGTACTAATCTTGTTTAACTGTAATAAGCACCATCATGATAACCATATTGTTGCTGAACATAGTGAAATTCTTTACCTCAGTAGCATTGTGTATGGAGCAAACACTGTAGAATGTGAAGGCAGGCAACATCATTTAGTTTTTAAATGATGCCTAGAAGTGTGGTAGCTATGCACAATGTAGGAACTAAAAAATCATTCTGGGTAAGTATCTTATGTGGTGCTGTTCTAAATAAAATGACAGTTGACAAAATATGTTAGCGATGGAAATAAAGATAAACAAAACAATAAAGCAAGGTAAAATCAGATCATGTTTGAGTTCAAAGGCCACATTATTTACATCTTAATAACCTGGTAAAAGAGGTGATTTTTGCTGGCTGTAGTAAAATGTCTAGAAAAATCTACCAATTCCCATGTGATTTCAGTCCCTGGCTTTACAGAATTAAAGTGAGACTAAAGTATGTTATCGTAGTTCTCAGAAGAGCAATGGTAACACACATTCAGATACATCCCTCAATATCAGCATTAGAAGGTGTGGAAGCTTCTGCTTCATTCCAAGGAACTTCTTTGTTTAAAATAAACAAAGAAATAGATTAAAAAATATCTCAGTATATCTTTTTGAGAAAATCTGTCAAAGCACCTAACCACAGAATCCCCATCTGGTACATCACAGGTGTTCTGTGAGTCAAATGAGACCATTTGGGCTTGATTTCTCTTTTTTTTACTGGCATAGAGTCCATTAAAAGTAAGTCTTGTAAACACAGTGTGAGATGAGAACTTGGCAATTTCATTAATGTAGAACTTTTTGGACAATGTGTTTAGTCTTAGTAGTACATGTATAATATTAAAATAATTTTGACAGTGTTGTTTAAACAAGAGGGTAGAGGAAAGTAATTTATTCTTCCTTATATAAATAAAATAATTGGAGGATTTTTTCCCATGCACAAGTAAATAAACTTCATCTAATTCTATTTCTTAATATACTTTGCTGCAGTGTGCTGCTCTTGTCATGTGGATTTTTAAAGATCAAATATTGAAATAATGAATATTTTGAGTGCTGTGTAATGAATATTATTTCAATAGCTCTTGCATCCGTGAGCACGTTTAGGTTATTTTTAGGTTCACAGAAAATTGATTCTCAGTATAATACTCATCTAAAAGATATTATATATGATTCCTCTGTGGGCACTCTGAAGTAATACATTGTATATTGCCATATTCTAAGATAGCTTTTTCCTTTGAAAAATAAGAACAAAGAAAGAATCATTGATTTTGCTGCAACAAGCTTTTTTTTCACATCACTTAAACAACCGTTGTACTTTTGCTGCTATGATTTCCTGCACTGAAATGTTCTCTTTCCCCATTTCCTAACCCCCCTCCTTCGAATGCTGTACAGCCAAAAAGACCCTTAAACTTCCTTAGGTCAGCTTTCTTAGACTGAGGATGTAGTACCTCAGATGGGCTTTTCTTGCACTGCGTTACTGCTATAGCATCTGTAATTTTTCTGTAATATATACCACATTCACTCATTGAACTGTAACTTCTTTCATGTTGTATTGAGATAGCAACATGCTTTATTCATAAGTTCATTTTTCTTGAGCAAGAGAGTCATTCTAAAAGAAAAGAAAACCTGAATGTCATAACACATAGAATCAATATGTGTACTCCTATAAAAGAATACCCTCAAGATGTATACCCAGGTAGAAAAAAAGCTTAGCCAAGTAACTCTATTATATTAATAGCTATAAATTCAGTTTGGAAAAAGCACTAGGACAGCAGCTCTGGAAGCTCTTATTGAGCCTTTAACAAGCTTTGTAATCTTGAATCTTCAAATATTTATTCAACCATAGGAAATTCTCATGACTACAATGTTTTGATCTTTAATTCAGTGTCATCTTAACATGCTATATGGGTTTAGAATATACTTGCAGATTGCATTCTTCCAGGGACTGTATAAACAGTTAAGTACAAGATATGCAACTGGGTATTCAGCCCAGGACAGCAATGAGTGACACAGATTTTATTGCACAGAGATATAGGCAGTTACTTTTGTTTCCTGGTGAAACAATCTGGTAAGGGCTATTGAGAGCGTAAGTGGATTGGTAGAGTTTTTAAAAGACTGAGGTAAAATTGATGTAGCAAGGTTACAATCTAGGCACCTTAAGTGCTCTTTTGTATCTCACCCTGTGACCATCAGAAGTGTACCAGAATTAGATACAGGAAGGAGATATTTCTCTGTCACAAAGACTGACTGTGATCAAATACTGAAGTATCAGTATTTACATTAGCTTATGTGAATTTCCAAAATGGACAAAATCTTTTAATAGTTAGTAAGCTCTGTTTCCTCCCATCTTGATCTGTTAATCAGTATTGTATTGATTTGGAGCTTTGTTCTTTTTTAAGAACACAATTATGTCTTACTTCAGAACATTTATAGATATTCAGCTACTGCGTATACGTAAAGGTACAGTCACTACCCCCCTCTGCAGAACGCACTGGAAGTTTGCTGAATGTTGATGGCATTCTAGTCGATATGTTTTTGTCAATGATGTGTGAGATTTTAAAGTGAAAAACAAATGGAAAAAATAGGAATTAAATAAAATAGAAAGCCATTTCCATTGTTTTTCTGTTATATGATTTGGCTGAGTAAAATTGAACTAGAATTCAAACCTTGCCCCAGAAGAATAATTTCCTTCCTGTGCTGAGTAAATT
Organism: Amazona ochrocephala; assembly: GCA_039720435.1. Taxonomy (NCBI): domain Eukaryota; kingdom Metazoa; phylum Chordata; class Aves; order Psittaciformes; family Psittacidae; genus Amazona; species Amazona ochrocephala. Next base: position 45,512,387 of record CM077878.1, read on the forward strand.
GCCCACTGAGTTAAGTTTCTACTACTGTAACCATGGCAATTCCTTTTTCAGTGATCCAGCAAAATGGAATCCTCTCCTAAATACCATTTTCCTAGAGAAAATAATCGATGAAACAACAAAAATAACAAAAGAAAAATTATCCTCTCTATTGTAATTACATCTAACCTGCCTAGTTTCTTTGATAACATGTATCTGCAAATATATCTTTCTGTGAGACTTTATGGTTTTTTATGTGCAATCATCAGAAAGTGTTGAAAGCAGCACTACATACAAAGGAAAATGGTAATGATCATCAGAAACAGTCAGGCTGATAACATGGTTGTTCTAAGCTTGATGAGATCATCTGAAGCAACGTCACACATGAAAATACTTTCAATGTGTCTTTATGCCTGTATTGGCATAACCTCGGCAATACTAGGTCTATCCTAGAAAGGTAGATGCAAAACATAGTGATGGAAAGAGAGATCGATTATGAATTATAGAAATTATCAGAAAAGTATTATTTTAGTAACCTCATACAACAATATAAGACCAAATCTAATCTCACATATATGAGAAAAAAAAATCATTTGTTTTGGTGAGATTTCTATGGATTATATTTTTAAAAGCACTTATGTGATAAAGTTGCTCACTCATATAGCAAATGCAGTGGTTTTTCAAAAACTGGAAACAGGTAGGGTTTTTTTAATGAGCACAGAATCGGCAAAACTGTAGAATCTCCCATTGCACTCATCCATCTTCACAATTTTACAGTTAGCAGTCAGAAAAAAGTCCAGCACAGCACTTTGGAAGAAAAATGACTGTCTCATAAAACACAACTAGTGGGTCTGTGTTGAGGGAAGCGAATGATATGCATTCAAACATTGGGAGAATGTTTGTGTCATTCTTCTAATTAGTAAATCATAGTTTAAGGAATGGCACTTCTGCAACCATTATTGCTCTTCAGTCTTTAATATGTTGAGTAAGAATGGCAATGAGTGAATGTTTTCACCGCTTCCAAACAAATATATTTTCTCCCTGAATATTTGTCGGCTAAATTAATGGAAAATACCCATGACATACTTCCTTAAATGAAATATCAGAAGCCTCATTTAACCTCATACTAACTGAAATCTTCCTTTTTTACTTCTTCTTTCTTTTTTTTTTCTTCTCATCAGGAATTTTACTGTTGTTAATTCAAAAATCATTGTTGTTACTATACGACCTGAGCCCAAAACTACGGATTCTTTCCTGGAGATAGAACTTGCCCATTTGTCTAATGTAAGTACAAGGATTGTTGATATGCTTTTACAAGTGTATTTATCAGATCCTATAGAGTAAGAAGTGGGGCTTCTTTTAAATACCAAATAATAAAACCCAGTTTAACTGGTAAAAGTTAAGTGCAGGAACAGTCTAACATGCTTTGAAGGTAATTTATACTTGTTTCATCCATATTTTATGCAACACAAAATTAATTGTTGTTCTGTGAGTTCTGAGGTTTTCATTTAAACAGCAATTCCTACCAGAACCTCTCCATTAACTGCTTTGATGGACACAATTGAAAGTGTAGTGTGCTGAATGCTTAACCTTTTGCTCCCTGAATGAGTCATAAAGCTCCATAGTTCTTAAGGCCTTTTCTGGTGTTATTTTATACAGTTTTTATATAACCTGTTGTAGCAGCTTTTATTTTCACATTTAAAATGTTTTTAATCTGAAAGAAGGAATTCTATGTCTAACTATATAAAAAATATTAACAGTCTTTCTTTCTGCTGTCAGCCATCTCCCAGCAGCAAGAAGGAGAATAAAATATATCTTTTGCAGGAAATTTTTGTTGTGTACAATATTGGGAAATAACGTTAAATAATAAGCATGGAAGTAATACATGTGAAGGCATGGCATGTAAATTCTGTTTATGTAGCTGAAAGAGTTTAGTAAAATCGTTGTCGTGGTTTAAGCCTCTCAGCCACGCAGTTTTGCTCACTCACTCACTTCCCCCTCTTTCTTCCCTCTGCTCCTGGGGGGATGGGAAGGAGAATCGAAAGAATGCAACTCCCACAGGTTGACATAAGAACAGTTTAGTAACTAAGGTATAACACAAATCACTACTGCTACCACCAATAATAATAATGACAAGGCAAATACAAGGAAAGAATGCAATAGGTCACCACCAATCCCAGCCCGACCAAGCCGTGCACCCCCCACCCTTCCGGGTCTCTGCCCTCCGTTTTTACATCCTGGACATGACATGCTGTGGTATGGAATGCCTCTTTGGTCAGTTTGGGTCAGGTGTCCTGTCTCCTTCCTCCCGACTTCCCCTACTCCCTAGCAGAGCATGAGGCTCAGCAAGTCCTTGGTCAGACCAAAACATTCTAAGCAGTAACTGAAAACACTGGTGTTATCAGCGCTGTTTCCAGGCCCAAAAATCAAAAACACAGTGCTGCACCAGCTACCAAGAAGGAGAGAAATGACTGCTACTGCTGAACCCATGACAATCATAAAGAGACGATTAGAAGAGACACAGTTACTAGAGCTTTAGTAAATAGTACTGTTATGCAAAAGACTGTAAAGCTGTGATTTGTTTGTTATAAACAGTTGCTCAAATGGTCATATAGGTACAGTCCAGCTGGAGGAGTTTCCGGTATTAGTCAGTAGCGAATTTGGATTGGCATCTCTGGGGAAAAGTATGATTAAAACTCTTTGAACTCTTGATCTTTGATTTACATTTTACTCAAGAAGAAACTGTCAATTTTGCCATCAGTGATCACTATGACCCACTACTAAGTTCACAGAAAAATAATACTGCAAATAACATCGTGAAATTTACTGCAATGTCACACAAAAAAAGAAGGGACTAAAAGAAACATAAACTAAGCTCACTACTTACATTTCAGTAAGATTAGAAGTTTATTGGTGAAGAACTGTGGAGATTTAATTTTTTATGGTTCTCTGATTCTGTTTAATTTTAATGTTTCAGGATGGGTAGTCTTGGGTTTTACTTTTGTTTTCTTTCCAACCTAAGTTACATCATACATATTAAAAGAAAATATTAGCCTTTAATATAACTTTTGTCCCTGTCAAAGATTTCACTAAAAATTTAGTAAAGTATTTGCTGAAGTAGACCACAAATTAATTAATCCTATATTTCAGGGGAAGAAAAAAAAAAAAAAAAAAGCCAAAACCACAACAAAATATTTTATTTTTTTTTTAATCCATCCCTTTGAGTCATTTAAAAACCAAGTTTTTTCCAAGTTTCAAAGTCTTGGAAATGAAATTAAACTTTATTTTTGCAAAAGGTTATATTGGAGACACTGATTTACACCTTGCTTTGTCAACCTTTCAGTAACAGAATATTAATGAGTATTGTATTAGCTCATTTCTTGACGGTAAAAAAACAACTATGCAAAAAAAATCAGAATCTTTTTTTTTTTTTTCTGTTTGGCTCCATATTTGTCCTATAATTTAATCCCAAGAAGCATCAAGTACTTGGAACAAATTTCCTGTCCTTAAATTGTATGTATATATACATAGTACGTTTATATGGGATCTTAATCAGCCTGGATGTAAGAGTTGAATTGGCACATATAGAGCTAGAAAATCTGGGAATGGAATGAGTTTTAAAATTTTAATATCTTTCAATGTTTCGTGATTTTTATATTCAAATTTTAGCCTCCATAATGCAAGTTTGGTTTAAAGAACTAAGGCTCTGGATGCATAAAAATATTAATTTGTAGGTTTGAGTGTTCTTTGCTTTCAGACTGAATATAATTCTGATCTTTGCTATGAGGCTTGTGAGGCACTGGCACAAATTGCCCAGAGAACCTGTGCCAGCCACATCCCTGGAAGTGTTCAAGGCCAGGCTGGGTGGGGCCTTGCACAACAAGGTCTAGTGGAGGGTGTCCTTGCCCATTGCAGGGAGGTTGGAACTAGATGATCTTGAAGGTCCCTTACAATCCAGACCATTCTATGATAATTTTCTCAGCTGAAAACAAGAATTTATGACTGTAGAACAAGCCTTATATGTCACATTCAGAAATATATACTAGTATTAATGTATCTTTAGCATTTTAACATTACATATTAATGGCTCACAGATTAATCATGATGTCAATTACATAGATTAATTACTAAACAGGAAATACAGACATTCTCTTTCATCTGGTTATCTGGGGTTTATTTTGTTTGTTTTTGTTTTTTTTTTTTCAATGGCCCTTGATGTTATTTTTATTCTTTTCAAACCTTTGTTATTGAAATGTTAATTTGCTTGTTTGGAAACTGTTTCCAAATTGATTTAATGACTAATTTTTTGAGCAACTTCTAGAGCATGCCTGCTCATGTATAGGAGTATACCCGCATATTTGTTCTTTTACCTTCCCATCCACTAAGTTAAGTAGATAAGAGATTATGAAAAAAGATGGACAAATGTAATCATTTAATAAGAGCTAATACGTTAAATTCAAATTAGCCTTAAAATATTCATTAATTTAAAATTTTTCATCATTGTTCCATTTTACATCAAAATTATCCCGTTTATTAATAAAACCAGAGGATTATTTTTTGGCGGAAATGTAAATCACAATTACAGTGCTGTTTGGAATACAGCATGGTATTTGGATTTGCAGGTTAATTAACACAGTTGACTACAATGAGAATGTGAGTTGCAGTGCATTATTTAGAGAAGTTGATATTTGGTCTTATGCACTGTGAACATGTTGATGAATGTGATCACATTTTTCCAGGTGTTTGATGAAAGAGACACCAAAGTAATCTTTTAAAAACTCAGTAAAATTCTACTTGCTCCAGAGAGACTATGAACTCACCTTCTGACTGCACAGAAGTTTACTCCAGGGACACTTAACTAATGAGCCAGCAGTAGGGTCAGATATCAAGCTTTCCATGAGGCTCAAAACCCTGGCTTCAAAACAGAATTGGCACTGTGCTGCATAGCTGTCAAAGTTGCCAATAGCGTCTCAAAAGTTCAGTTTGATATGCCAGGCAGAGATATATTTACATATACACTCACACACATATGTCTGGTTTTGAGATATCCAAGTCCTGTACTGTAATGTATAAATCAATACTGCAACAGTCATAAACATTAATGAACACAGTAGCTGCTTCCTTAGCTGCAGCTAGGCAATTAAATGGCAAGAGCTGTGATTTTTTTCATTTGTATACATTTCAAAGAGAGTGAGACATGATCTGACAGCTGCAGTTGTGCTGTGTTCCAGCTTTGCAAAAGCTTTTATTTCCCTCTGTTTTGTAGATTTACTTGTAATGGACATTATTTGTGAAAGTGTTTTTGTATTCTTTCTATTTGTACTGTAGAAACAGCAAGCATAAACTGCATAATACCTGCTGCTAGGAAAGGCAGGTCTCAGATCCCAGATATGCAATGTCTTATGACAATTCGCTATAGGAATACTTTTTAATATGCATATATCAGATTGCAAGTAGAATTTCTTCACCCAGTCTTAGGATACAAACTAATACTTTTTATAAAAATACATTTTTTAAAAAGGCTGATTCTGCACCATTATTCCATTGCTCTTAGTTTTTATCTGTGTATATGCTGTTCTGTCAGTGTATCTCAAAGCTTTTGGCTAACGATGCAGGACTTGGTCTCGGAACCTCTGTGTGCCTGTTATCCAATACTTTGTCCTATCCCTTCTTCCTCTTCCTCTTTATATTATAAATACTTCAGGGAACGGAACATCTTTTATTTATGTTTGCACAGAGCTACATTAATATAAAGCACCGTAAGTATATGTTGATTTTAAATATTTATCATCTACTCATAAAATTCACTTCAGTCAGCAACATACTGAAGTACAGGATGAAAATTTCCCGAAATACATCTCTCACAAGCATTTTCAGAAGGACCTTTTCTATCTTTGGCAAAAAAGGTGGATGGAAGGATTTAAATATTTAGTAAAATTTTACTTCACAGGCTGCCATGTTTTTTCTGTAAATAAAACAATTTTTAGAATAAAATACCAAGTTGTGTTTTGTTTATATGAAGCTATCTACTGTACCGACACTGTTTATGAAAGAACTACATTAACATTGACTTAATAAAATAGTATATTCCACCTATTTCTTCAAATCACACATGGTTTTGTTAAAAATTTATTTTTATTCTCTACTTTGCATCTACTTTGTTTATATAGTTCTGACTTCAGGAAATATCCAATATTTATGTTGAATGGGAATACAGTTTTGCAGGTTTTAGCCAGTTAAGTACTTTTAAGTCAATCTCAGTTTTGATAAAGAAAGATATACCAGATTAGGAATAAAACTTGAATTTTAATTTTGTCACAACTTTTCCCAGGCAGCAAGATAAACATGAGTAATAATAAGGACGTTTCAATTTCCCAAAACATTACCTACAGTTTAATGATGTGCAATAAACTTAGATTCCCATCCTGGTTTAAATCAAATCAGAAATCTTCAACTGACTTTGAAGATGTTGGAGCTGGGATTATAAAGGTCAACACAAAAAATAAATAATTTAAGTGTAAATCTCTGCTGATTTAGAACCTAATTGACAGAAGGTCTTGGGTGTTGAATGTGGGGTCATCTTAAATCCCAGCCTCCAGATATTTTGCCCAACATATACTTAAATTTTTTAAAGGCATAACTCGTTTTGACATCCGACTTCCTGAGGGGCCTAAAGTTTTGCTTCCAAACATACCCAGAAATGTTTGGTCAAGTCTAGTCTCTTAACAGATTAACTCTTATATTCCAGTTTTCCTAGGATATGTTAAATAGACATTTTTATGCTTACCTTATCTAAGATAGAGAATATAACAAACACTCTGCATTTTTCAAGTGCTTTTTAAATACTCCCTAAGAATTAACCTTCAGCTTTTGCAATTTCAATGGCATCAGTTCATCAGAGTGTAAGTGGGATTGTGTAGGAGGAGACCCAGGTAAATGCTTAGGTCAATCATGGCATGGTTTTTTGTATACCCATGACTAATAGGTTTTATTTGTTTCTTTCTTAGGGCACATTGAACCCCTACTGTGTGCTGTGGGATGATTCAAGAACGTAAGTGCTTTTATTTGCTATGGCTCAAATATTACAGTGTACCTAACAATATTGAAGTAGTTGGTTAGGAAATGGTTTGGTACAAGGGCAGGCAAAATGAACCTTTCACAGAGTGAAAATGCTGGATTCTGCAGTCACTGGGCTTCCTTTCTGCAGATGCGTAAATTGAAATAATACCATATCTCACCAGAAAGAGATTACACATATGGTACTTTTAATCCTTCTCAAGATTAAAACGAGCAAGCCTAAGAACTGTAGTTTCTTGATGGTAGTTGCTGGGCAACAAGCAAGTAATAAATGATCAGATAGATAACTAAGGAAGGCTTCCATTTCTGTTACTGAAGGGAGAAATATCATTTTCAAGTGAGATACCCAGAGCAATCTTCATTTTAGTTGGTGCAAATTTTCATTTTAGTTTAGTAAAATATTAGCTGCATACTAAACAATGAAAGCTTGCTAGCAGTCTTCTGCTACTTCTTTTTCAGTATGTGTGCCTTCAGTTGCAAAACAGAAAATGATGCTGTGAAGAAGTAAAGCAGTAAAATCAGCATGGTTTGAAAAGAATCCACTTTTATGCAGTTGTAATTTGCTGCATTAATCTTTCACAGTAAATGTCCCATTAAAGTCAAGGTGAACTTTGCCTAAATACAGATTGTTTCAAGAAGTATCCCTATATAGTTTCCATATTGATTTTTTAAAGATGATGACAACATCATCTTGTCCAGGAATAGTATGTGTGTCTTATTCTACAGACTTATCTACAGTATTAAAAACTGTGTGTCTGTGATTGTGTGAGTGCTTTTATCATTGAGCCTGGATTTATATCAATACACTGATGTCTGAGAAACACTGTAGTTCAGAAATAAGAAACTTCGTACACGATACTAGAAATCACTCCAAATACAAGTAGTGCCATAGTTTATACCCCTATGAAAGAATCATAATGCAGTTATTTGCAAGCAACATCATAACATTTCATTTCTGTAAAGTGTGTGGGATAAAGTATGTGAAAGATTTGATATTATGTGTTATTATGTGCACATGGAATGCAAAACATCTGGAATATGTTCTGTGTTTCCTCTTAATGTTCTGCTTACATGGCAGTAGTACAGTTCTTTCTTTACCTTTTTTTTCCATGCAGTACTTTAAGCACTGTGTATGTTAGAGCACATGATCTGATCTCACTGCTTCGGTCCAGAATATCAAAGGCATATATGCACAGAATTAGACTAGCACAAAAAAAAAAAAAAAAAAAAAAAAAAAAGCATGCAGTGGATATAACAATGTGATTAAAAGATTTCATGCAGGTATCCTGGATTCACAACATATGTATTTTGAGCTTGCCACTTGTTTTGCATACATTTCTCTTAATATTGTTTATAGGGAAGTTTAGTGCTACGTGTAAGTAGTGGTTTCAGCATGCTTCAGAATCTGGATGGAAAAATTAATTTTTGAAACATCTAACATTTACATAAAGCTTACATAAAATAGCCTGAGGTTTATAGGGAGAAACAGCTTTTATATTCTGAAGGGTACCTTTTATAGCCATTCCTGCTATTGAAGATGTTAAAATATTTGAAGATTGGGGGTATTCTTGGAGGTTTAACTAATTTGAAAAGTGCTATGAGCCATCAAATACTCAAAGTAAGATATGATGTATCAGTAAGGTCTGCATGGCCACCGTTGTCGTTTGTTTTACAAATATAGGCAGTTTATTTTATAAGAATGTTACATTGTCTCTTACCTGAGTGTGTAAAGACGAGCAAAATTCTGGTTTTTTGCTCTTTTTGGAAAAAATCTTTAATGTTAGCTGTGGCAGCATTAGTTGATTCATAATTTTATCTTTGTAATATGGCTTTTTTTTGTTTTGGAGTATTTTACATGTATTTACTCAGGTATAGTTAAGAATTTGTATTCTGGCCCTGTGAGTTTTGAATTATCATGAAAGCTCTATAATGCTGAATAGGTTCCTGTCATTTGTAAATCTTTTTTTTTTTTATGTAGTTGGCTAGGTGCCCATGGTGATGTTGGGTTCTTGGTGGTGGCTTGTCTTTCTTGTATTTTTTCAACTTTTTTCTAAGTGTCAGGAGGTAGCCACTCTCAGCAGCAGGCAGCTGGAGTTGATGGATTAATAGCCTCATCCGCACAGCAAATCCTACAGAGATGTCCTTCCAAACTCAGTAATTTTTGCATAACCAGGATTTGGCAAGCATTTTGGAATAAACTCAACAAAAAGTAGTATGCTTTTAGTTGAAGGTGCTTAACTAATCAGTAGTCTCTGCTGAGATGGGCGTTTTAAATTAAGTGGTTTTCAGATGAAAACTGTGCTTGCTTTTATCATTGACATACAGCCAGCAGTAACCTCTAAAGGTTTTTGCCACCTTTTTAGTCACTTCTCCCACGTCTTTATCTGCATGCATTGCACGTTCACATTTGGTAAATGATACTTCCTCCACTGATCTTGTCAGTTTAATGCTTCTCTAACAGCAGGGGAAGCTTTGTCTCCCTGGGTTTTGGGCATGCTTCTCAGGAGACTGATCAGTAATTATGGTTCACTGTCACCCATCCTTGAAGAAAGTTGTGGATCTGTGAGCTGTTTAGTCACACCAGATCATCAAGCTTATCTTCCTGCCATTGCTATCTGTGACAATTTGATCATCCTAACTTTGGCAAAAGCACTTTTAATCCATTCTTTCTATAAGATTTGGTGATTCTTCCTTGTGATGATAATTTATAAGGTTTTACACTTATTAAGCAGGAAGGCTTGTGCTGACTCCATAGGCAGTGAGTGAAGTGTGTGTACAGTATTGAGACAGAGCAACTAAAGAATAAAATATTATGTCATGTATTCTAAAGGGCAAAATCAAGTCCAATAATTCAGCATTTTACTTCAGTTGATTCTTGCAAAATGTGGAGCACCTCTGCCTGTGTTGATTGAAACCGGGCTGGTTTTGAGTAGTTCTGGTGTTTCCTTTGATATTTCCAGCTTCCCTACATGAACCTGGTAGCATCAGTGGTATGTAAGGAATGATTTTTTCCCCCTGAGAAGTCTGAGTGATATCCTTATCCATTCATTTCAGAAAATGTATTCTAAATGTTCAGTGCATTCCCATACACTGAAAGGAGAAACATTCGATCGTAGGAAACTGAATGCTTCCCCTTTCAGTGCATGGGAAAATGCATGGAATATTTTTAATTGACATTATGAGGAGAAATAATTTGGTTCCTTAAGTGCACCAAACAGAAACTCAAGAAGGAGTTGTATCTTTTCTGCTTTGCATTGTCTGGCACAAACAAACTACCGCCGCTGTTAGGAATTGATTGTGATACGTTACTTCCAGTGTCCACAAAGAGAAAGAAAAGAAGTTGGTCAAGTACTAAGGCTGACTTTCCGACCCCACAGAAGTGATTTGAAAGATTTTAAGAGGAAATGAAACTTCTCCAACCTTTCTGGAAAGGAAAAGAATAAGGCAGAGGAAGACAGAAAAGAGAGTCTCAATCAAAAATTAATCCAATGGTTAGATCACTTACTTGGGGATTTCAAGGACCAGCCCTTTAATTTTTTCATTACAGAAGTTGAAGAGTTTGAAACACACTTTTCAGCCTCCCAGGAGCAGCCCATGCCCGCTGAGCTGTTGGGTCTGCTGGAGTGTGTTACTCACAGCATGTCCTGCTGGAACTCTGCCATGTTATTTAGGAAAATATTCATGTGTTGGGGGGCTGATTCCTAGTGCCTCTATATTTAATTTTACCACTCTTTCCATGTGTTTGTCACTATGCCACACTTCAATCTTAGCCATATCACTATCAGTGTTTTTTCCTAGCACTGTTTTGCTTTATGTAAGTCTGGGCAAGGCTGTGTAAGCCTGGGGGATCAAAAAATCCTTATATGCATGCATACATTTCCGTTTAAAAAATGCCATTTACTGTAGCAGTTTTGTAGGCTGTCTGAACAGTTCTCTTGAAATTTGTTGCCTTTTTGATGCTTGTTTCTCTGAGAGGTGCCATAGCAGACAGTCTGTATGGAGCTCTAGGATCCGTGAAGGTTTGGCCTGACAAAACTAGTCACTTGTCTTAGAGGACAGAGCCCCTAGACTCTTGAACCAGAGTCAAAATACAGTAAGAGGCGGGAAGCTGGTGCCGCTGAGCATTGCGAGCACCCCCCTCACATGCAGCCCTTGGCTAACTCCATCATGATGAGGGTGTGGAAGATGGATAGACATGGTGTCAAGAAGGTGATTTCTCACATCGGAATTTCAATAGTTACCAGCTAATTAGCAAAACAGTGCAGTGCTGTACGCATTGAATGTAATGTGGGCACGTGTTCTCCACAGGACAGTGTCAGTTGCTGCTGATGTGCTCCGCAGCTGTACATGGTGCAACATGACATCTCACAGCACTGGGTAAAGAAAGGGCTTTAATATTCTGGGGCTCTTTTCTGCCAGTTGCTGCAGAAGAATGTTATAACAGTATGATGGTGTTTTACTTGTCCATATGTGTACTCAGAGCAGTTTGTGCCTGCTGAATATGCAAGTGGCAGAAGTACAGTGCAATTAGCTGAAATTTTTAATATTGCACGGATTTTGACCTGGTTCAGTTTTAGTTAATGGTAAGTGGTAGGTGTATTCTACTTTTTTTTTCCCCATTGCCTTATAAATTTATACTGACAGTGATTTGGATTTTCTACCCTGAAGCTATGTGAAAATATGAATATCTGCATATCAGAAATGAGAAATTGTATATGCACTTATATAACTTAAGGATTTCACTCCAGACATAGTGTAACATCTACAGTTAAAAAGAAGATTAAAAAAAGTTTGCCATTGCGTTTTTTAATTATCCCCAAGAGCTTTTAATTATTTTTATCCCATTGTCCCAGGTTACAATTGTGGAGAAATTGTCCATATAAGAATTTGTTCAAAGCAAATAAAGAGCCTACCAGTTAATGATGATGTTCTCACAGATTTGCCTATAAGGCAGACTGTGATTCAGCTTTAGAATATAAGCTTGCATGCATATTAGCAAAACAACTTTTTTTTTTTTTTTTTTAACCAGGGTGATATGGGTGAAATGAAGTTTTCTATAAGTAGAATAATTGAATTAGAGTAATTAATGTAAATATAGTTTGGTAAAATATGGCAACTGAAGCTTTGCTTCTGGACTTAAGTCAGACTTGTTGGTCCAGCTTTTTAGTCAGAGTTTGCTTCTTTCTTATTTAAGGCAGAAAATTTTCTTTCTGTGCTAGATTCTTTGGTTATGTTTGTGAAATTAATTGAAGAGTTAACATTAATGAACTTATACAAAAGATAAATATCTCCTGGAATACCTACATTTATGATGAACTTTCCATAATAGAACGTGTGCTGTAGCACACTACTTAATCTGTTCCTGGTAGTCTTGCATAAAGAATTGACAGACTCTACAGAATCGTATTCTTTTTCACTAAAACAATACGGAATGAAAAACCTGATTCAAATTCCTTAGAAGACATTGAAAAAGGCTTTCACTGATTTGCATCAGATCAGATCAAGTGGCAATCCACTTCTCAAACATGAAAGACCTAAATTTAAATATTTTTACATTTACAAACTGCTATGATTGTACACTAATGCAGGAGTACTTAAGTCTGAAATATGTAGGTATTGTACAGTATAAAATGGAGTGTCTTTATGTTGAAAAAAGTCAGACTAAAATTTTCTTTGCTTATGTCATACACAAAATGAATCATTATATATGGGAGGAATTTATAATTAAGGTCTTTTTTATAACACTGCTCTTCACTAACACCTACACAGCCATGAACAGAGCTTACATGGCCTGGTGAGATTTGTAGAAAAAAAGGAAGTCAAATTAATTCTTGCTAATAAGTTTGCTTTCTTTTTAATTTTTACTGGGTGATTAATCAACTCCATTTGTTGAGAACTGAATCGCTATTTATTGCCTTTATGTAAATGTAGATTTTTCACGAACTAAAAATAGTGATTTCTTGTAATATCAGGCAATTATAGTTCTGAAATATGAATAAAAAGAACTAGTGGTTGTATCTTTCTAATCAAATTTTAAGATTTGAATTGGACTTCTGACAGATTTTTTTTAGTACATAGTGAGGGCAGAAGATAATCGAGCAGTTTGAATAAACTTTAAAACAGAAAACAAATTGGTCATAATTTTGTTTTATATAGATGTTTCCAGAAAAAATTCATGGATGTTGCTAAGTCAAATAAAATGTGATTATTGTTTTCCCTAGTAATAACTCATCAAGAAATACAGCAGATGGGATATACGAATCCAGCATGGTGCTGGACTTGAACTCACTCTTGTAGGGAAAAACAGTGTTTGCTAAATCAAATACAGCTTCCAAAGTACAATACTGCATAATTGCAACTTCACCCTTTCTCATTTATATCATGTAACTCTAGAAAGTGTGTTACACCTGTAAATTTAAAAACAATTTAACGCAGGGATTTGTACTGTTCTGCCTGGTTTACAGATGGGAAATAAGGGCACAATGAAAGCAAAGCTGTTTGTCCACGATCACTCATAAAACCCCAGTAAAGTTCCAAATCCCCTAGTCCTACTTGAGAATGCTCTCTAGCTGTTCGCAAAGCCAGTATAATGTCCCTGCCATAATGCAGATCTCTAAAGCTTAAATACCTTTACTCTCATTCATTCTGATAACTGCTGCCCATCCTGGAGAATTTAGCTGTTTATCCGACAGGGGTGCAACAGCACTAGAGGTCCTTGTATTATGCCATCCTTAAGCAAAAAAAGAAATTTACTTGCATCACCAAATAAGATGAAAGATCTGAAAAATACTGCTTATCCATGTGAGCAGGAGCTTTGGGAAGTACTCTTCTGCTATTTTTTTCCTGTTCCTTTGACAATAGGGGCACAGATCATGTACATAAATGGCTTATAAGTAAAACATTTTGTTTTGTTCAGATATGCATTTGTTGCTTTCAAACTTACTTGCAGTCATTATAAAAAACACAGAACTACAGCCGGTATAAATATACCTACTTTTAGTAATATGATGACTAGACTAAAGTACAAGAAATTTCTGAGCATTTTCAATGTATATGGTTGCTTGACTTTGCTTCCAAATGCATGAGTCTAAATCTGAATGAAGTCTCCTGAATTAATAACTGTTTTCTCTGAAGAGAAGTCTGGTCTGTCTTTCTACAAGAACAGTGTTTATATTGCAAAATGACCTTAAAATAAATGTTTGGAACAGTGTTTTGAAATACGTGTTAGAAGTCATCCCCCAGTTCTTGAATTGTCAACTCTGAAATCGTCTCTGCCTGAAAAAACTGTAAAACTCCATCAAAAACAGTCAAACACATGTCCAGCTTAAATCTGCCATATTTTATCAAGCACTATCACAAGAATACACCTTTAATACTGCATCAGTATCTCTCTGACCTCATGGGTATCTTTACACATAATTGACCTTATGTTGAATCTCTGTGCCAGAATTGAGCAACATGAATGGATTGAGTTAAATCTCTTCCTGGACCAGTCACTAGAGGGAAGCAAAGACCTTCACGTGCTATTCATGACGTCAGTCAATGTCTGTGTCCTCACTGACAAAATGTGGTCAGTATTCAATCTAAAATTTTGAAAAAGACAATTTCTGTGGAAAGCCACTCCAGAAAAATAAGAAAAAAAGAAAAAGACAAAGATTTATTCATGTATGTTTGACTTCCAGAGGCCATTATCATTAAAAATAGAGTTATTTTAATGAATGATGTTTTGAGAATTTGAATCTAGACAAGAAGCTCAGTGCAGAGTGGATAAAGAAGGTAGTTTTAAGACTTTTATTCTTTGAAACATTCTAATAATCAGAAAAATGCAGTGCAATGTAGGTTACATAGTAGATATGCACTTACATCATTTATGTCTGACAAAACCTAAGACAAAATATAACAGGCTTTTTGCTATCTTTTTGCTGATCCTACCTTAGTTATCCATACTTCCATTGCATAGTGTTCTGTCTGTGGTACTCAGAATCTCATCCTGCATAAACAGTTCTTTGGTGCATACCAGGTAAACAGATGAAGAGAACAAATCATTAAAAGGAGACTAGTTCATCATGCACTCCATTTCAACACAGAGAAAGCATAAAGTGAATATGAACTTACACATATCTTCCAGTTTATGAGGAGTTACATGTGAAGTAGGTTTACCATATACTAGGTTTTTACTGTGTGTAATTCAGCCCTATTCTGTTCATGAGAGTAGAATTCAGCTTACTGTTCTCTCGCATGAGCTATGCTGGTTGAATTCCTTTAAAACAGAAACAGTAGAAGCTAACATTAAATTTTCTAACATTTTATTGAAGGAATATACCTGGTATGAATTGAATTTGCCATGAAATTAAAATGCCCAGAAACAAGGATAAAATATTTAAAATAATGTTTTGGGTTTTATCAGTTAAAATTCTAAACATTTTAAAGCTTATAAGGACAATATTTATACTACTTACCACTTAATTTGAATAGAAGATATTTTATTAAGCTTGGGCTATGCAGGATGGCCAGACCTTAATAAGAATAATACAAATATATCAGGATTTAAACAAGTTTAAATGGAAGTCAATATGTAGAAGAACAGCTCCAAGCAAAGCAATTTCATGAAAAAAAAACGGTTGTGTTGAATAGCTGCTAGATTATAGCTGAATAGATTTTTAGCTGAAAGCATGGTGTATTTGTGATGATTTTTTAATGTTATCATCTTCTCTGATAATGTTGAGTGAGAGAGATTTCTTGCATAGCTAGTTAACTAAATGTAATATACATATGCATTCAAATGCATGTGCTGGGGATAACATCCTGCAATCCGTGCTATTATTCTAGGCAATGGAGAATATAATGTAATTCTAAATTTCACAGGCTGTAGTTATGGTTCCCAATGTTATCCCAATGTTATCCTAATGGTGCAATTTGCAGTGGTTGTCTTCTCTGTTCCATTTACCCATAACTCAATGGAAGCAGAGAAAAATGTTTGTCTTTCAAATTACAGAAATATCTTTGCACATATCGAAAGCATGAATTAAAATGCCATCACATTGCTATCAATTCATCACTTAACATAGGTATGTTCCTAATGTCAAGTTTACCAGTAAACCCATTGAAAACCCAGGCTTAAATGGCATGCTGGATTGGGACCATAGAATTAGAATCACTCCACAGGTACTGGCACAAATCCAGGACTTATTCTATCAATCAACTTGAATGACCATAATAAAGGGATTGCATATGCAGACATATAGAGCAATGCAGAAAAAGAAAAACAGAATCAGTCCTTATAATGAATTTGATATATTTGCATTCCTCACCTGTAAAGAAGACAGTATTTGACCAGACCAAAAACTAAATCCTTTAGGTTTATACTACTTCATTATTGCTATTTTGACGGCAATGTGAATCTATGCAGCGTCTTTTTAGAATGACAGTGAATACTTTTTTGATAGCTGCACAGTTTTAAATAGTTATTCACAAAAAGAAGCTATAGTTTTAATATAATATCAAATTAGCTTAAAATGTAAATATATCAAATAGCAGATATTAGATTTATTAAAAAAAAAAAAAAAAAAAGAATTATTTGAACAACTGATTGAATTTAACCAGCACAGTGCCATGCAGCTAGTACAGGAATTCTAAAATGACAGTCAGCAATTTTCAGTAGATAGTCTAATATTTTTTTAAGCAGATTATACTTTAAAAGTTGTAGCATGTACGAAAAAATTTCAGTAGTATTTTTTCTATGCACATCACTCATCTTCAGCCCATTCTTCCGCTCCTTTCTCATTTTTCTTGTAAACATCTGATGTTTCAGGTACACAAATTGTGTGTGTACTCACACACATGCTTCATGATATCATTTACACAGATTAAAATCTTTTAGGAATAAACCATGTAAAATATATTTACCACCCCCCACCCCAAGAAGTACAATTGAAAATATGGAACATCATTTTCTTCATTGTACTACACAGCAAGGCATGGTCTGCGTAGTGCAATACATATTTATCTTTTGTCAGATTGTATGTGCTTTTAAAGTTATTTCTAAGAGATAACATCTACCAATCTTAAATATCATACGCCTTAATGTGAATTACACTGTATCTTCTTTGTTCTAAGTACAGGAGGATAATTATGCTAAATTTACAAAAGACACACATGGTTTTCTTTTTCTCTCTTGGCCTGTCTCTCTCCTTACTTACTTTCCTTGTACAATTGACTCCTGGGAATATGTTTTATTTTTCTTTTTTATCTGAAGCAGACCATTCTTGTGTTTTTGTAATTGATTTACAGAAGAAAATTCCAATCAGACACAACCTTCTTTTCCTCTGAAGTTTTTCCAGTAAATAAATCGAAACATTTTCATCATAGTCAAGAAAATATACAGATATCTACATGTCATAGTGAGTCAGTGTTTCAGCCAAAAATAGAGAATAAGGTGCTCCTAGGTCCACAACCCCATGATCTAGCCACCAGAATTATCCATATTTCTTTAGTCAAGAAAATGTCAAGCACTTATTAAAAAAAACCATGTGGTCCTGGCTTCACTCTCACCTTCCTGCAAAAAAAGCAATATCTCTTGTGTGTCATTTTAAGGTACCATGAAAGACTAGTGTGTAGGTGCACAACTAGTGATGATACAAGTTGAAATCCCAGACAAAAAGCATCCTAATCTCAGGAGAACAAAGCAGCTACTTGTTCAGACAATTGTGGGAAGAACCAGGGAGGACTGGAGTGGAGTGAGGTGAGAAGGTATTTTCTAACACGTTCTGCTGTGTATGGAGTTTCTCTATATACTGGGCATGCGATTTTAGAGATATACTTCTTTTACAATCTCTATTTGCTGCTGCCAGATCAAACTGTTAGCTACATATCATTTTATAATGTATGCAACTACTTTTGCTTTCGGTTCATCTAGGCCTTTACATTTTTTCTTTATTTTCATTAATGCAATTGTTTTTAAGAAAACATATCACAAAAACCAAGGAACACTCAGGATAGTGTTTTGGGGATGTGAATAAGTTTTTGTTATTATTTGTATATTTAAAGTATAGATCAGCAACAGCCAACTTCACAGCTGTTGTGTTTAATACTTTCCCTTCTGGATTTTTTTGTTTGCTTGTTTTGTTTAATTTTGTTTAAGAGATGTCATTTTACAAATGCAAGCTGATACATATGCGAGAATGATATCTTGATAATATGAGAACAGAACAAGCACCTTTGTTTGCAAGATTTACTGCACTTCAAGTGTCCAAATTAAGTGTAGAAGCCTGAAACATGGGCCAATGAAAGTATCAGGATTATTTATTTTCCTGAAGCTTGGTGTCAAAATGTCCTGGATATGACAGGTAAGAAGTACAAGAAGTGACTCACAGCAACTAAGCAAGACACCTACCCTTTTCTTTTAACCCGACTAAGCCCAAGATCTGCATAGAGCTAGGAAATTGGAAATAATTGATATGTAAATGTCTTTGAATAGGGACTAGAATTAAGGATTAATATTGAGCGATCTATTTAGATACCTTAATACAGGCATGTAGAGTATTTTCAGGATATACCTTCAAGAGATAGAAGAAACCTATGCCTTTCAAAGCAGATGAAGTCAAAGGCATCAAAAGATATCTCTAGTAGTAGTGTATGTAGAAAATGAATTCAACTACTAACAGCAGCATTAACTGCAAAATTAAGAAAATTAAAGTACTCACACATATGTTTGCCAGGGCCATGGTCATCAGGTACCTACTGCAGGTAAACTGTCCTCTATAGACTGTACTGGTAAGATCTCCATTAGCTATAATGGAAGCTTAGACACCTTCCATACTATAGGTACTTGAATTTTCTAGTTTCAATAACAAAATGAATCCTGCTGTATGTAATAATTTCTATCTCAGGATATGGATTGTCAAATACATACTTAATAAAGAGAAGGACGACCTTTTGCAAAATAACCTCAGGTTAAAGTCTTTGTGCAGCACTAGCGATTCTATGCCTGCTTCAATCTGAGGGGGTTCAAACTTAATATTTTTCTTTCCAGGAGATATCCCTGACCAGCAGACTATAAGTAGAGCTGCTTTATTTGCAAGCAAAAATAAAAATAATAACCATAATTAAAAATATTGAAAATATTGTTAAGACATTGAACTCACAAAACTGGATATAAAAGACTAGAGTGCAGAAGTAAATTAAGTTATAAAGCTTGTAGTTTTTGGACATGGGCATTTTTCAAGTTTGTTCAGTTCATAGTGACAATCAGTGGCTAATCGAGAAAAATATCCTCAAATGGCAACATAAAAGTTATCAGTATCTTGTCAGAGGACAGGAAATGCATGACAGAAAGTTAATATTCAAAACAAAATTAAATTGATAAGACATTTTTAAATTAAACAAAATGAGAAATGAGCCGTCACTGGGACTAAGGTGTAATCTGAAACAGAATATTCAGTTTCTAAAAAAAAAGTCATAGTGATAATCAGGTGTTAACAAAATAATGTTTTACCTTATTTGCTGTCTTGGGTAAGATTATAAAAAAAATGGGTATTTGTGATTCCACAAGGTCGATTTTGTTCCCAGAGGTATTTTTTATGTATTTTCTGCCCTCTTTGGATTCTTGGTTATGAAGTAAAAGAACTTTAATGTATTATCAGCCTTCCATTCTTTTATCATAGTTACCAAACAGAGGTTAGTATAAAGGCAGTAAGTAGTACAACAGCAACAGAAAACAGCTATAATGAGAACACAAAATGGTCTGATGTTTAACTTTTGTGGCATTTTGAAAACTATAGTCATACATAATTTTGTGAAAGCCATTGTGGGTGTTGAACAGACTTTTCAGTATGTGTTTAAAAACAGTATAAATCCCATAATCTAGATCACCATTGTGCAAACAGGCCCAAGATTTCATATTTGTCACAACTTTTTTTCATTTTTTTCTTCTTTTTTTTTTTTTTTAGCTGCAGCACAACATTTTGTGTGGCTTTAAGCAGTTCTGTTTTTCAGATTTCAGTTCCTGCAAAATGCACATACTGTTTATTAGTTTGCACAGGCAAAGAATCAATCAGGCTAACTCCTCTGGCTATATGGTTCCTCTGCCATATTTTTTTAATAATTAGGAGGTCAGAAATTTGTGAAGCAGAAAATCTAGTCTCATTCTGCGTAGTGACACAAATATAGAGCACAAACCTCTCATGATTTATTAATACCAATTGTATCTCAGTATTTTTCATTGCCTCTTAAATCAATTCCCAAAGGCTAAAAACCTAAACATAACCTTTTCACTATCTTTCTTAATTGCAGTGGGTGATGTAAACTACTAGAGTGATGTACTCTGAAACTTAAAAGCTAGAACTGAATGGCTTGCATTACCCTTTCCTTTCCCCTCACTCGCTGACTGATCTGGCACTTCTATTTTCTCATGTGTTGAAATTAATTTAACAAGACAGCACTCACACAAAAAAAGTATAACCCGTTTAGGTGCAAAAATCCTGTTTGCAGGGACTACCTGTGTCAGCAGACAGGAATGTAGCAAGAAAACTAATTATTAATAAAACACTATCTGAAGCATTATAACAAGGCTTTCATGAATTGTGTCTTATAAATATTCAAAAACTGGTTTTCTGTACTGTAAACTGGATAATTACACGCTATCAACTTTGGGTTTTTCTTGCTATCGTTTCACCCTTAAACCTCTACTTCAGTATGCTGTACAGGATGCAAGTTCTGATCATCATTAAATCACATTTTTTTATTACGTTTTATGCAGTCTTTCCAGAAGTATGTGTAAAAATAATGAAATTTTAGTCTGAGGGATATTTTGCCCTTTACAGTAATGTAATCAGTGAAATGTGTGGAAACTCCCAAGTAGTTACTTGAGTGGTAAAAGGCAATGAATAGCATAAGGGTCATATTCATTTAAAAAAAAAAAATATCCTGCTTACAAAATAAATCAATATTTACTTATTTTGCTCTTGTGCAAACAATCAGTTAACTTAGAAATATCCATCTAAAGTTAATTTGACTTCAGCCTACGTGTATATTTTCTTAATGTTTTGGGATATTTACTTTTTAAACACTGAAGTTAATGTACTTTGTGTTTTTAACTTGCTCCCCAGTTGGGAGAAAATTCTAGAATTTTTACAAAATATGATGTCAATGACACTCTAATATTTTTTTCGTCACCTGTGAGAAATACAGAATAGCCCCTATTGCTACTTTTTAGTGGAAAAATGTGAAACAAAAGCATAATATAACAAAATGTTATATAGAATTCTTTCAACTTGGTTATGTAAGTAGGTTAGTTATCTTCAATCTATGTGAGTTTAGTTTGATATCTGCACATTAAAGGATCTTGTCTGTGAAATTATTGGCACTGTTTGTCTCCCTAAATTTAAGCTTTTGCTTTCCTGAACTGAAAGTCTATGTATTATTTATCTGCTGAAAGAAAATTTCAGTAGCTTGTTAAAAAAGTCACAATGTAACTGTAGCTAAAGTTTGAAAGAAAAAAAGTATATCTTTAAGACCAACAGTACTCCTTGGTCTTAAGAAGTACGTCTCAGATGCGGCAGGAGGGCCAGGAGACCCCCATGGATGGATAAATAGTTGCTGAGGAAATTTAGAGGGAAAAAAGAGGCTGATAAAAGGTGGAAGCAAAGACAGACAGCCTGGGAAGAAGACAGGGATGTTGTCCGGGAAGCTAGGGACCAGGTTAGGAAAGCTAAGGCCCAGTTAGAATTAAACTTGACTAGGGACGTTAAGGATAACAGAAGGAATTCTATAGGAAAGTTGTGCATAAAAGACAGACTGGAGACAGCATAGGCCCCCTCCGGAAGCTATCGGGAGAACTGGCTACACTGGATTTGGAGAAGGCTGAGGTTCTTAATGTCTTCTTCGCCTCAGTCTTCACTGGCAAGTGCTCTGACGACACCACCCAAGGCTTGGAAGGCAGATGCAGGGACAGTGAGAATGAAGACCCTGGGCCCACTGTAGGAGAGGATCTGATTTGAGACCATCTTCAGAACCTGAATGTACACAAGTGCATGGGACCGGATGAAATCCATTTGCGGGTCCTGAAGAAGCTGGCAGATGAAGTTGCTAAGCCACTGTCCATCATATTTGAAAAATCATGGCAGTCAGGTGAAGTTCCCGATGACTGGAAAAAGGGAAATATAACCCCCATTTTCAAGAAGGGGAAAATGGATGAGGCGGGGAATTGAAGACCAGTCAGTTTTACCTCTGTGCCTGGCAAAATCTTGGAGTGGATTCTCCTAAAAGGCATGCTGAGGCACATGAAAAGCAACAAGGTGCTTGGTGACAGCCAGCATGGCTTCACTTACGGAAATCATAGAATCATAGAATAGATAGGGTTGGAAAGGACATTAACATCATCTAGTTCCAACCCCCCTGCCATGGGCAGAGACACCTCACACTAAACCATGCCATCCAAGGCTATGTCCAACCCCACCTTGAATGCCGCCAGGGATGAAGCATCCACAACTTCCCTGGGCAACCCATTCCAGGGCCTCACAACCCTTACAGTAAAGAATTTCTTCCTCATATCCAATCTAAACTTCCTGCCTGACCAGTTTGGTAGCCTTCTAGTAATAGAGGAGCCGACAAGGAGAGGTGCCATGCTTGACCTCGTCCTCACCAACAGAGAAGGGCTGGTTGGGAATGTGATGCTCCAGGGCAGCCTTGATTGCAGCGATCATGAGATGGTCGAGTTTGAGATCCTAAGGACAGTGAGAAGAGTGTGCAGCAAGCTCACTGCCCTGGACTTCAAGAGAGCAGACTTTGGCCTCTTCAGGAACCTGCTCAGTAAGGTTCCATGGGATACAGCCCTAGAGGGCAGGGGGCCCAAGACTGTTGGTTGATATTCAAGGCTCACCTGCTGCAAGCTCAGGAGTGATGCATCCCAACTAGAAGGAAGTTTAGCAGGAGGGCCAGGAGACCTCCTTGGATGGATAAGGAGCTGCTGAGCAAAATTCGGAGGAATAAAGAGGCTTATAAAAGGTGGAAGGAAGGACAGGTGGCCTGGGAAGAATACAGGGATGTTGTCCGGGAAGCTAGGGACCAGGTTAGGAAAGCTAAGGCCCACTTAGAATTAAACTTGGCTAGGGATGTTAAGGATAACAGGAAGGGATTCTATAGGTACACTGCCAATAAAAGACAGGTTAGGGACACCGTGGGCCCTCTTGTTCGGACCACCTTAGGAACCTGAATGCATACAAGTCCATGGGACCGGATGAAATCCATCAGTGGGTCCTGAAGGAGCTGGCAAATGAAGTTGCTAAGCCACTGTCCATCATATTTGAAAAATCATGGCAGTCAGGTGAAGTTCCCGATGACTGGAAAAAGGGAAATATAACCCCTATTTTTAAGAAGGGGAAAATGTATGACCCGGGGAATTACAGAGCAGTCAGCCTCACCTCTGTGCCTGGCAAAATCTTGGAGCGGATTCTCCTGGAAGACATGCTAAGGCAGATGAAAACCAACAAGGTGCTTGGGGACAGCCAGCATGGCTTCACTAAGGGGAAATCCTGCCTGACCAATCTGGTGGCCTTCTATGAAGGGGCTACAGAACTGATGGACAGGGGCAGAGCGGTTGATGTCATCTACCTGGACTTGTGTAAAGCCTTTGACACTGTCTCCCATGACATCCTTCTCTCTAAGTTGGAGAGACATCAATTTGATAGGTGGACCACTTGGTGGATAAAGAAGTGGCTGGATGGCCACACGCAAAGAGTAGTGCTGAGTGGCTCAGTGTCCAGCTGGAGACCAGTAACGAGTGGTGTCCCCCAGGGATCGGTGTTGGGACCGGTCTTGTTCAACATCTTTGTGGGTGACATGGACAGTGGGATTGAGTGCGCCCTCAGCAAGTTTGCCGATGACACCAAGCTGTGTGGTTCGGTTGATATATTGGAGGGAAGGAATGCCATCCAGAGGGACCTTGACATGCTTGTGAGGTGGGCTGATGCCAACCTAATGAAGTTTAACCATGACAAGTACAAGGTCCTCCACCTGGGTCGGAGCAATGCCAGGCACAGCTACAGGTTGGGCAGGGAGGAGATTGAGAGCAGCCCTGTGGAGAAGGACTTGGGGGTGTGGGTTGATGAAAAAATGAACATGAGCCGGCAGTGTGCGCTTGCAGCCCAGAAGGCCAACCGTATCCTGGGCTGCATCAAAAGGAGCATGACCAGCAGGTCAAGGGAGGTGCTCCTGCCCCTTTACTCTGCTCTCGTGAGAGCTCACTTGGAGTATTGTGTGCAGTTCTGGTGTCCTCCACATAAAGAAGACATGGAACTGTTAGAACAAGTGCAGAGGAGGGCCACGGGGATGATCAGGGGACTGGAGCACCTCTCGTATGAAGATAGGCTGAGAAAATTGGGGCTGTTGAGCCTGGAGAAGAGAAGGCTGCGTGGAGATCTCATAGCAGCCTTCCAATACCTGAAGGGGGCCTATAGGGATGCTGGGGAGGGACTCTTCATTAGGGACTGTAGTGAGAGGACAAAGGGTAATGGGTTCAAACTTAAACAGGAGAGGTTTAGATTGGATATGAGGAAGAAATTCTTTACTGTGCAGGTGGTGGGGCCCTGGAATGGGTTGCCCAGGGAGGTTGTGAATGCTTCATCCCTGGCGGCGTTCAAGGTGGGGTTGGACATAGCCTTGGATGGCATGGTTTAGTGGGAGGTGTCCCTGCCCATGGCAGGGGGGTTGGAACTCGATGATCTTGAGGTCCTTTCCAACCCTTACTATTCTATGATTCTATGATTCTATGATATGGACAGTGGGATTGAGTGCGCCCTCAGCAAGTTTGCCAATGACACCAAGCTGTGTGGTTTGGTTGATACATTGGAGGGAAGGAATGCCATCCAGAGGGACCTAGACACGCTTGTGAGGTGGGCTGATGCCAACCTGATGAAGTTTAACCATGACAAGTGCAAGATCCTACACCTGGGTCGGAGCAATCCCAGGCACAGCTACAGGTTGGGCAGAGAAGAGATTGAGAGTAGTCGTGTGGAGAAGGACTTGGGGGTGCTGGTTGATGAAAAAATTAACATGAGCCGGCAGTATGTGCTCTCAGCCCAGAAAACCAACCATATCCTGGGCTGCATCAAAAGGAGCGTGACCAGCAGGTTGGAGGAGGTGCTCCTGTCCCTCTACTCTGCTCTTGTGGGACCTCACTTGGAGTATTGTGTGCAGTTCTGGTGTCCTCAACATGAAAAGGACATGGAACTGTTGGAACAAATCCAAAGGAGGGCCATGAGGACGATCAGGGGACTGGAGCACTTCCCATATGACGATGGGCTGAGAAAGTTGGGGCTGTTCGACATGGAGAAGAGAAGGCTGCATGGAGACCCCATAGCAGCCTTCCAATACCTGAAGGGGGCCTATAAAGATGTTTGGGAGGGAGCCTTCATTAGGGATTGTAGTGATAGGACAAGGGGTAACGGGTTAAAACTTAGGGGAAGTTTAGATTAAGGTAGAAGTTCTTTCCTGTGAGGGTGGTGAGGCACTGGAATGGGTTGCCCAGGGAAGTTGTGAATGCTCCATCGCTGGCGGTGTTCAAGGCCGGGTTGGACATAGCCTTGGATGCCATGGTTTAGTGTGAGGTGCCCCTGGCCATGGCAGTGGGGTTGGAACTAGATGATCTTAAGCTTCTTTCCAACCCTAACTATTCTATGATTTTGTGATTCAAGTAAGGACAGAGAACAATAATGCCACGCAAAATCTTGTGAATCTGAAAAGACAAGCAGTTCGGCTTGTGGTTGTAAAGAAACAGTTTAATTTTGGGTATTGATATAACTAAGACATGCTTTTGCAGGAAAAATAGATTTTAATAGTCTTGATGACCATGAAAGTCTTCATTTTTGGTTTTAGTCGTACACTTCATTTCTCAGTATAACTGCAGAACAGCCATCTAGAAGCCTTTGAATAAAGCCTTAATTCTTAAACAGATACAGTGGAGAAGTTAATGCACTGAAACTGTCAAGTAAGGGCAGTAGAAGTACAGCACTTTTCTGAAAATAGGCTGCATCTGAATGGCCTTATGGAGTGTCATATTTTCCTTCAGTGGCTTCCGTTTAACTTTGGATGGGTTTAAGACTACAATCAAACAACAGTCTATTCTCACTCAGTCAGAGACCTGGAAAACAAGCAGTGTCCTTTCTGACTCTCAGGCTTGTGAATTTCGTTCCCAATGTAACGATTGCCATGTTATTTAAACACATGGCTTTTTATGCCTACCACCCAGCTACAATTTCTCAGGTCTCTGGGCTGGAACCACTCCAAATCAGAACTTAATCAGGCCTTTTCCTGCTAGTCATTTGGTGCCTTTTAAAAATCAGAGAGAACTCAAAAAAGATTCTGTTTTAGTTCATTAAATATATTTGTATATTTAGTTCATGAAGATATAATTCTCAAAGATGATTTTCCTGTTTCACAATTTCTCCTGAGACCCACATCTTGCCAAAGCATTAGATTAAGATTGCTTAAGCATACATCCTGTGAATAGTGTAACTGAAATCTGCAGGGGGGCAGTATTCAAGAGCATCTGTAATTTTGCACACGTGAAGTCTTCTTCAATTTAGGACTAGAAGTTTTGAGATGCTTTTTTAAAAAATAAGTTAGAAGAATTTCCAAGAGATTATTTATAATCCTCCATCATATATCCTCAAACCTTCCATATGTGTACAGAGATGCAGAAATTTTCTGAATATATTTGCTGGTATATATTGTGTTGTTCTCCTGTTCTGTGTGGTTTTGAAAACAAGGAGTAAACCCCTCCCTTTGAGAGGGGAAATTACTAATATCAAGATGATGATTTTTAATTTGGAAGATGGTTTTCTCCTCATTTTTAAGTCCTTCTTGTGTGCATAAAAACAGTAACAAGTATATATGACTACATGTGGCAACATTTTAGTGTTGTACTTGTGATGAACTGCAAAATAACACCTACCAAGAAGCATCCCACATTTTGCTATTTCTAGTTTCCTTAATTTTCCTATCCAGTGCTCTGTAACGTTGATCACAATATTTCAAGTATCACTGCAGATACCAGCTACCTCCAAACGCATCTAGATGCAAAGGGAAAAATAACATTCATAAACTATTTCTGTACCTAGTCATTACAGTGCATTGCAGCGTTCATGTATCTATACGGCCTTCATCTAAATGGTTTGGATACTGGTTACAGCCTATCTGTAATCAAAACAGATCTGCACAGGCTGGATATTTTTCTCTGATTCTGTAAACTAAACCAGGTAATTTTGGGAACTGAGACAAATCACTGCTGTATCATGGCAAAGGAACAATCTTTCTCAGACTAAAATAAAAGCATTGTGGGGGCATGGTAATTTCTTAACTATACCTGCTTATGACATATGTGATTACAAGACTATGATATATGATGAAGATTTTCGAAGTGCACATTCATATAAATTCATTTAATTCAATATTAAAGATTGAAATAATGGCAACTTTTGCCTTGCTGAGTAATCATCAAATAAATTATCTTCCACGTATGTGTGCACACCCTTTACCCTTGCATGAGACACTTGGTATCTGAGCACTTGCTTTTTTGGTTTATCGGGGAGGAGGGCTCCCAGTCAGAAAGCCAGTGGTCCTAGTCAGTATTTAAGTGCAGAAGCGATATACATGAAAGGAAAAATCTGACTGCAGATGCTATATATGGACAAAGAAATTGCCTGCCTTCCTTTAGTCCTTGATCCGGAGTAGTAAAGGTGCAAGAACTATAAAAAGTTTATATAAATTAAGACTCAGAAGTTAGAAATTTATTATGCCATAATACTTGCCTGTTTTCCATTTAAAATGTGTAGAACTGTTGAGCAAATATTTTCCAGACTATCAACAGTGATTTTGGAGAGAAGTTTGGGAGTAAAAAAAGTTACTTTAACATTGCGGTTTATATCCATGTTCGTATTATAGGCATTCAAAAAATATCTAAGAGTAGCCCTTAGCTGGAATTTGGACAGATTAGATTTTTTATAGAGACACTTTTAGGCAAGAAAACATAGAAAACCTCTTGACTCAGCAGTTCTTTAAAAAGTCATCTGTTTCAGTCTGCTGCTAGTACCAAATATACATTTACTTTTTCTGGTCAGCAGAAGTTCCTGTAAGCAATATTTTTTCCTGGTATTTCAGTTCATGTAGCGTTTCTTAAATCTTCCTATTTCAAGAGAATTATGTTATCTGTCTGCTACAAAATACACAGATCTTCCCAACTTTTCAGATGTTTATTTTCACCTCTCATACTCCAACCATTTGTATAATTGAATTTTACAGTGTGACTAAAAGTCAGAGCTTATTAAAAAAAATATATATACATATATATATGCTAAGCAACATTGTTGTAGGCCACTTCTATCCCCTGTATTGTATATGAATAAAGAAAATCTGGTTCATTAGGGACTGTGGTGAGAGGACAAGGGGTAATGGGTTTAAACTTAAACAGGGGAGGTTTAGATTGGATCTGAGGAAGAAATTCTTTACTGTGAGGGTGGTGGGGCCCTGGAATGGGTTGCCCAGGGAGGTTGTGAATGCTTCATCCCTGGCGGCGTTCAAGGTGGGGTTGGACATAGCCTTGGATGGCATGGTTTAGTGGGAGGTGTCCCTGCCCATGGCGGGGGGGTTGGAACTCGATGATCTTGAGGTCCTTTCCAGCCCTTACTATTCTGTGATTCTGTGATTCTGTGGTTCATTCGTTCAGAATAGAAAACATTTGAGTTACTTCATTTCCTAATAGATTATAAAAATATTAATGTATTTCTATTTGCTATTACATTCTACAAAGGGTCATATAAAAATCTGAGCAAAGACTGACTCAAGTAACTACGTGGAGTTTTCTTTCTCTGAGGAAAGCTAATATTTCTCTTTTGTTTTTAGCTTTTTCTATATCAACCTTTTAGGTTCCATCTTCCAAATATTCCTCCACAGCAGAAGAATGCTTCTTTTTTATTTTTGTATAATTATGGTAATGCTTTGAGAATTCAAATATTTAAAATGCTTTGAGCATTCAAATATTTAAACTATAGTCTCTGCCCTAGTTTAAGCACGTGTTAGTATTAAGCAGACAGTGCTAAACATCACTGTCCTTGTGCTCAGAACAAATATTCTGTATTTCCTATCACTAAAAAAAAAAGGATTTTAAGAGTTATTTGACTTAAATTTTAAACACTGTCCTTTCGTTATCTGAGCAAGGCATATTATTCATCTATCAGGTTTTCCAGTTGATGAGCAATATATTTAATCAGAATGTCAGTGCCTTTAAAATACACAAATGCCTAAAGCAAACAAAATATTCCCTATTGCATGGCCACATCACACCTTTTTGTTATGGTGGGTATGAGACACACCACTGAAAAGACTGGGCTAAGGGTTAATTACAGATCTGAGTAATTCCAATAGCTGAACATATTCTAGCTAGGACTTTTGGGATTGTCATAATGCTGGAATGTTTTATTTTTTTTGTCTTTACTTTGTCAAATGCAAATTTAGTGCAACAGTTGAAAATAATCCAGGAAAACACTTCATCAGGCAACCTGCTGGTGGGATTGGGGTTTGTTACTGGAAGAGAGAGTTGCAGAAAGAGAACCAGCTACAAAAATGTCACTGTGACTCACGATGTCTTAAGCAGACATAACACAGAACAAAAAGTACATAATTCCCAACTGAGCAATATAGAGTTAAGTAAATATTTCTTTAAATGGTAGACTATATAAGGTACCCAGTTGATAATTTTGAATCAGGGAAGATTCACCATTTATAAATGCAAGAGAGTGAAATTAAATCAGACAGCTATGTATCCATAGCACCATTCTTCTCCTAATATTCTATCTTTCCACCCAGCTGTGATACTCAAATGCCAAACTCTCAGATGTATAGAGATGAGATGTAGGCATATCTATTACATAACAGCAGGTAAAGCTAGGTAAAAAAATAAGTGGAAGCCTCTTTCCTTAAACATGAGATACTCTATAAACTTTCTGCTCTCCATGCTTGAAAGACCATTATCTGGACTTCTGCTACCAAAGTTAGTATAGTTAGCAGAAAAAATCAGAGAAATTAAAATACTGTTAAGTTTTTGTCTCACCAGTTCAGCCCTCTTTTTTAATTCTAAGTCTCTTTACAAGAGAACTAAAGAAAACTTTGCTAATATAATATAATATTCCTGTGAACATCAGTAAGGTGGGATTTAGGTGGTTTTCATCTGCATTGTAGAAAACCTGTACATTATGTGTGCATGCTGGCAAGTTCTGATAATGTCTCCATGTAGGCCATCCCTTCTCCATTACTGCCTAAGTGCATTTAAAACTATTTCCAAACACATAAACAACTTTTCTATATTTAGCAGGCAATTGAAGGCAGAATACAGATTTGTCTGCTTGTATTGTGTCCTGTAGCGCTTGCAGTTGAGCTGCAAAACTCCATACTACCTCCTTCCCCCAAAACCTCTCCCATGTGTACAAATTCACATGCAGAGCATGACTGAAAATTCATGATCCAAAGACCCATCCAAAATATGTCTCTTCTAGCTGTTGTAAAAGCATCCGGTTCTGTGGCTATCTTCTCTTTGATGGATGTGATGGTACTTACAACGCTGCCTCTGGCACTGTTTCAGGATCAGGCTGCTATAGAATTGCTCAGGCAGTGTTATGCTTCCCTGTACCACTTTCTTTTAATTCACCATTTGAACTTTACAGGTGCATACAATAACTTGTAATTGAATATGCATCTATTCAAAATGGAAGCCAAAGACTGACAAATAATGCAGCTTTCACTTTTCATTTCCCTCATCCACTTTCATGCGAACATTTTATATGTGCCACAGCCAACTACATTCAGGTGTCAGAACAGAGGCCTAACGCTAGGTTATAATGCATGTATTTCTGTTGCAAGGGTTCCAGTGAAATGAATTTTGAATAGTTTTTGAATCCAGGTGTTCTGAGTCTCTTTAATAGTGGACTTTCCTATGATATAATATTTTACAGTTCTCCAATTTTTTTCATAACTTTAATTTAAATGTAAGAAATTTGAAATTAGTTTTAAACTTCACTTTATTTACTACACAAAGCATGTGCAGTGGATATGACAAATTTTTATCTGTCCCATGGATACTTCAGGATAGACTCATTTGGATTTTAAGGCCATACCCAAAAGGATAATATGGTTTACTTCCAGATAACTGCTCCTCAGAAATTCAGGTACATCTTTGAACAAACTAATATTTGCTTTACTAAAGTACATTACTAACAGGTTTCCTACATACATTGTTTATTACATAAATTTTTTTAATCTTTGAAGAAATGAAAGAGAGAAGAATTAATGTCCACTACAGGTGTCTTTCCAAAATCATTCAGGAGAAAGTTGTGCTTGAAATTCAAAGTGCTGGTGAGAAGTAAAAGAATCTAATTGCAGCAAAACATTACCACAGTGGTTTCTTATTCTGTGTCAAGCAGGATTGTACTGGGCCTCCTGGGTCACTGTGAACAGCAACCAGCTTTGGCAGGCAATCACATCAGAAGATTCTGTTATTAAAGTCCTATCACAAAACCTGTTAGTCTGTGACTTATCCATGTGCCAGTGTGGTTCAGGTTAAAAATGCTCTTTTCCCTCATTATTTTTCTAGTGGATACTCGAGAACTGCTGTTCAAATATCTCCCAGTCTTTGTTTCGTTAGATTTAACAGTTTAAGGTCTTTATGACTTCTCTTCCAAAAAGAATAGTCAGGGAATAGAAATCCCAGTAACCCTTTTTTTGTGCCACTTTCAATCTGAATTCATCATTCTTGAGCATGAGTGACAGAAGTAGGGCACATAGATGTAATATTGCACATTAATGGTGTGGAGGAGGACAAAGAAGTAAGTGGTAATCTATTCGAGTCAAAATCAATTTGGGAAAAGCTGGTAAAGTAGCTTCCAATGAAATAGAATTAGATATTCTTCTTAAATACAAATGTCAGATTTGACCTTCAATGAGTCTATTTTAAAGTTACTAGGCAGATAAATATGACTTAAAACTGTACTGCACAAATGGTACGACCTCATTAGTTCAACACACCAGACATGATAGAAATTTTTATTTCCATGAAATAAATGCTGTATATTGCCATTTCAAAAGTTGGTTTTGGTAAGCAATAAACACCTTGGTTGCAAAAGAGCTACTAGCATGAAATAGCCTTGGATTTAGTGATTATAAATTTATTCAATAAAATCAGACTAGATAGAGATAAGAGTTCTATTATTTTCTTTAAGTTTCTCTTATTGAAGATATGAAAGATTGCTACCAGATCCAAATAATTATTCACCTGAGTATTTAGTCAGATTTGAATGAAAAGTTTGCTCTGGGAAAAACTTTCACCAGAAACTTCTGGAGCAGCTGTTCTGCTGAGGGTACAAACAATAAAACATGAAGAGTCAAGTCTTAAAAATATTGAATTACCTCTTCTTTCTTTGCTTTCCACAGGAAATAGCTCTACAAAAGACTAATATCTAATAAAAGAGATTTGAAATAATACAAGCATAGCAACCCATGTGTTCTCATGCAGAAATTACTTTTTTGCTATTTATTGACTAGTCTTCAATAACGGTTCTTGGTCTAATTAGTTTTAATACACATACAGAAAGATTCTCATCTGCTCTAATTAAGTGCAATCTCTCAAGCAATACAAGACCATATCAGATGAGAATGTGACCTATAACTTCTGTGCTGAGTATATCTGAAGTGTAATCACATATGTGTGAACTTTGTATTCCTTTCCAAGTACATTTGGCATCACACAACATGATTGTGTATCATTAAGATGACATTCAAAACAGTAGTTTAGTAGTCATGGTATGTGTGGATATTAATACTGGAAAATCAGGAGTTGTAAAATAAGATTAATTTTTTTCACAGGCTTAAAAGAATTAGACACAGAAATGCCTTATCATTGTAATATTTTGCTTTCCAGTAACTTAATCACAGAATCCAAAGTTCTCTATAGATATAGGAGGAAAGAAACCCTTAACCCAGTCAATCTGAAGGTGCATTTTAGCAGACTTTTACAGATATTCATCTTTGCTGCCTGTGACAAGCTGACCTCAGGAAATGGGGCTCGTGATCACACTGTGTTTTTAGTCTCTGTCCGAGTATTTGGATGTTTCCCCATCCTGAACTAGTTGACTCATTTCCTACAAAGTTCATGTAAGGAAGTGACTGGCCAATAAGAGCAGTGCAATCAGAAGATCTGCCAGGAACAGACTTAGAAATATATTTAACACAGTAAAGCTTCAGCTGTGTCTGAGAATCAGCCACCAACATGCAAATCATAAAATTCATACTTTTGTAGTTCCATGTTTTTCATTATATTTTTCCCTCTGACCAGAAGAGTAGTATCATCTCCCCTACCCTGTCATAGCCCTTATGTCTATTTTGGGTCTTACTGCTGCCGTTGTGCACTTGTACCTCTAGGTGGAACTGAAGGGTTGAGAAGACTTTCTGGTAGGACCTGTATAAACCTACCTCCAGTGTTTCACAATTAGGATAATCTCTGTGTTGAAGAGTTTCTGTCTAAACAGTCAAGATATGTTGTTGAGAGAGAAGCCAGTGAGCTGAACGGCTTACTGTGAGTAGAGAGGTAGGAATTTATACAGACTGCAGGGTGTATTCAGTGACTAATTTCTTCAGTGTCCACCAGCAGCAGCTCCTACTGGAAATGATGGCACTGTTTTATATCGCTTTCTAAGCACTTATTTCTCTTGACTCCCGTTTAACCCTCAGTATATATGAAAAAGTTTTCAATGGTTAAATAGATTTTGGTTTTTGCATAGTTACTATGATTTAGAGGTGGTAACTGCACTTTTAAATAAATTACAGGAGAATGGACAATAATTTTAAAGTGTGTGGACTGACCATGACATTTTATCTTCATTAGTTTTTTTCCCATTCAATAAGGATTTAAAATTCATTTGGAAACACTAGTGTTACTGGTGTCTTTTAATATATGCAAAGTAATAAGCTATACTAAAATATTTGGGACTTACTAAGCTGATTCTTACTATTGTTCTTCATTTCCATTACTCTGTTTGGAAACAAACTCAACTATATCCAGATTTAGTGTATTATTTTTTTATTTGTGATCATACTCAGAAAAGGCAGATATTGCTACTTTTGCAGTAGTCTGCAGGAAGAATCTAGTGAATTATTTAGTATTGCTGCATAGTTGCTACAAGAGAGATTTTTACGATCTTTTTCTATTGCATAGTTTGTGTGAGAAAGGGACAGAAAGCGAGATGGCTTAACTTTGTCTTCTTTATAGGATACATTCATCTTCTGGCATGTCAACATTTTTCATGGAAGTGAAATTCACTTGCTGGCCATTTTTCCTGTCTTTTTTTTTTTAGTATCTCCTTCCCACAAAATCCAAGAACTCGAGTCTTTGTTGCAGAATTTTGTATAACATCTGCAACACGATTAGGGGCGTTGTACAGACCCATTTATAGTGTCTCTCTCAAGTGTACTAAAGTCACTCAGGATTATTCTGCTGCTTATACTGTGGCACTTTACCAGTGGTGCTTCTTAAATTTCTGACTGAGTGGGTCACAGAAAAAATATCAACTGTTCCATCATGTGTCTGAGATCTTTCTCATAATATGTCAGGAGTAGGAGGTGGAGAGTAGGAGTGGGAGTAGAAGGAAAAAGTCCCTAAGCTTTTTTCTGAAATCAGAAAGAGTGTTATTAACTACAGCATCGTGAGATCAGACCCTTACAGTGTAGCTCTTCAGTTCACGGCTGTGCAGTATGTTTGTCCATGTTGTCCTAAAGGTTCTTGGCTGTCAGGTGAAAGCTGTCTGAGTTATTACAGATTTAATTATTTCTCCTTCATCATTAGCTCAGAAAAGTTGGTAATGATCAATCCTTGTGAGGTTTAAAACTCCATTCTCCACTCTTAATTTCTCCAAAGGGAAAGTGGCATTTCTATTTTGCTTGTCAATCTTCCTTTATTAAGGGCATCTTTTCACTGTGATAAGGAACTTGAAAGCCTGACATGGCCACTCATAACAAATATAGGCTGCTGAGAGGCAGAAGCGAATACCTTGCTTGCCTGTGGCCTTGGGTAAATGAGTAATAACCTGGCTGTGATAGCGGGCATCAGTATGAGACATACGGAATGGCTGGGGTTATTCCTAAGCAGCTGGGCAATACTGACCGTTACATTGTATTTGTATGTTAGGCTAAGATAATGACTGTCATGTACTGCTATTTCATAGTTGCAAGGCAGACGTATTCTGGTGATTCTAAAAGCTTGTTTGGAAATAATGTTTCAAGCTGCTATTCTAATTTGGTCCTTCTCTGAGAAATACTCACTATAGATTCAAGATCCTCTGTGTCTATAAATGCAGTTCACAGCTTCACCCCAGTTACTTACACCAGTTAGCACTGAGACGACAGAACCAGAAAGCTGAATAAATGAGCTCTTCATTTCTCTTCTCTCTGCCATAATGACTGCATGAGCTGCTGCAGATAGGAAAATACAAAATCCATTGTCCTTGCTAAAAAAAGTAGACACATGCTCTTTGCAATGTTTCAGACTGCAGTCAGCTTAGATTATTTGTAATTCTGTATTAAGCATGAACTCTTGATAACTTTTTCAGTTATCAGAACTTTTCAGGAAACAATTTACTATGTATTCATCAGCCCATTGTATGATTCTATGATTCTGCGTTCCCTCCTGAGGGGTTCCTAGCAGCATTATTACCCTCTCTGTCTAGAAAGCAATAAATACTCTGTTACCTTTAGAATATGCTACTGTGCCTCTAGAAGGAAAACCAGTTGAGTTAGGTTTATTTATGAATAACAGCGATATCACACACACACACACAAAATAACCTTTACATTACCTATTAAATAAAATTACTTTAAAAGTCAGGCTGGAATTAGGAAAAAACTGCTATTGTGTTATGTGTGAATGTGTGGGCGCATTTTAACTTTTGACTGAGATCCATAAAATACACATGTAATCAGAGTGCTTTAAAACTACTTTCTGATTTTTTCCTGAAAGTGAGATATTAAAAACAACATAAATGATGCATTGCATTGACCTTCTCCTTATTTATTATGTTCTGTTTATGTCAAGAACAGGAAAATAAGCACATCATAGTAATTGTCTGTAAGAAGCTTCCCAATGACTTCTTGCACTTATGAGTTTCTAATATTTCCCTTTTATCACTGAATCCTAGTAAACTCATTATTTCTGCATCATCCATACCATTCCTCAGAGCATGAAATGCATGAGGCAGACTGTGTCTTGCTTTTCTTATCTTTCTGAGAACTTTTAAGGCTCTGAAGAAAGCAACTCTTACAAAATCTGATTTGTTTCCAACAGAATGAAGTAAGTTTGACCTCACTGCTCCCCAAAGTTTCAAGACTTGAACAAGGAGAAGGGTGCAGGCAGTGCTTCTGCACTTGATGTCAAGGCACAGCTGTGGCCAGCAGCTCCCTGGGCTTTGGGGCTGGCGCCAGCAGTAGGGCAGGCAGGGGCACCGGAGTGGCCCCAGCCATAGGCATCAGACACCTGCCTGGGGACAAGGACAGATCGAGGACACGCTGGGACTGAGTGAGCCCAGCTCAGCCAGGCCCATGGCCAGGCAGGGCAAGGCTATGGGAGCTGAATACCAACCCTGCCATGGCATTGTTGGGGCAGGGACTGATGACTCAAAGGGGTGACATAGGGTCCTGAGCCATAGGCAGGTTGGGGGAATCCCACAGCAGGGAGCTGGACAGGGACATGAAGTCCTTGAAGTGCCCTCAGGGCCCTGACTCTTACCAGTCTTCACCTTAGATATGGTTTCTCCCCAGGTCTTTTTTCTTTCCTGTAAGGAGAGAAGCTAGTCCTTCAAAAATGGGAATTTGAATTCAACAAACTGTGGTACCTGGAAGGCACTCGAGTGATGCTTTTAGCACTGCTGACCTCTGCTTCTGGGTGTTTGTGTAGGGGCAGGCGCAGGAGGGAAAAGTTATACAGATACCTACAGAAAGTAACACAGTGTGGAAAGGAATGGTTACTGTGGATATGCATTATGGGACACAGGTAGCAAACATATGATTTTAAAATTATAAACCTAAGTTTTCATTTGTTTAGAACTATGTCTAAATATGACTGAACTGATTATTGCAGGTGTATCAAGTACTGGTCTCTGCCTGAGACCAAATATAAAGAGGATAAAATTTCAGCTAAATTAGCTGTCATTTCTTGCAGTAGAATTTTCAACTTTGTCCCTCGTATCTAAAGTTACCTCTTTGAAAAGATTTAGGTCTCGCACACTATGGCAGTGGCATCACTGTCAAGTACGTACATGTAGGGACCTCTTTGAAAAAATTGTCCTATTTGCAGTCAAGATAAGAATTTATGAAAAATCTCTGATTCTGTATATTGTATAGAGTTTTATTAGAAGTTTGAAGACTGGCTGTGTCCTAGACCTTTCAGGTGTTCTTGAAATGATTTCTGATAACAACAAAACATCATTGTGGAGCTTGGCTGTAGGAAATAAAAAAAAAAACCTCCTCTGGCTTGGTGCCCAAGATAAAAAAGCAGCCTAGCTACAAAACTGGGAGTAAAGAAGAAGACTTGGGGGATTTGTAAAGAGGGAATATTGGCATGATGAGTAGGGGGGAGAGAGATGCTGGCAAGAGAAACCAAGTGGGCAGATTTGAAGCTGTAGAAGAGGAAGGAGTAAAAGGTGTTTAGGGAAGGGAGACTGCAACAGACGTGGGGAGAGGAGAGGTGAAAAACAAGTGCAGTGAAAATAAAGCAATATAAAGTGAAAGGCTCTGACTACTGGAATACACTCCTCTCCGAACCTGAGGGAAAAAAACACATGATTCCTGAGGTTTAGAGGGTTCTCAGTAAAACACATTAGGATTTCAAACTGAGAGGTTGAGAAGGAGTCTTGCATGTTTATCTTTCAAACCTAAGAAACTCCATAAACCCAGAAACCCCTAGAATATTACATATTTGCCCACTTAGGTTCCAGGAAGTGGAAACTTCAGTCCTAGAAAATGCCAGGACTGAAGTTGTCTGTGTAATCTTAATCCAGTCATTTCACACATATGTGCTTTGGTACAGTTTTAAGTTACATAATCTTGTACATCTTGTTTACTTTAAGACAGCTACCTCACTCAGTGCACAGAGGACATGTCCTCTGCAAATCAGTGAAGGTGTTTAGAATGTCACTTCTTCCAGGAACAGAGCATGTGTATCTCATGGGGCTTTCCTTGAAAAGAAATTAAATCCATCCCACAGGCTTCATGAGCTTACAAAGCTAGGGCTCCAGTTGACAAAAGGGTCCCAAAAGTAACACAGAGCAAAGGAAAAAAAAACATGTGAAGGGCTCTGAGGAGGATATAGAAGAGAGTGCTGCTGATTGCGAAGAGGAGCTATAAGTGCTGCCAAGGAGCTGGGTAGTGTCTATGCACAGAAATACTTTAAATGGACATGGAAGTGATCATAGAAAGTACCGTATAATTTCAGCAAAAGAAAGAATAGCTTCATATCTAAGGGAGTTGAGGGTTGCTATAGAGAACTGGATTCTTATCCTCCCTCTGTCCTCCTTGAGCTGAGTAATTTAAATCAATAAAAGTCTTCACAGGTGGAGTTACTTGTGTGGTCCTCAACCATTGCTCATTGCAACTCATCCTCAGGTCCAAGTCTTTGAAATAATAGACTTACTTTTGCTTGCCAGTCCTGTGTTTCAAAACTCACTCTATTATTATGATTAATTATGATTAATTATAATTAATAATAAGTATTTATTACAGAAGTTCCTAGAGACTACTGTGGGCTTCATTGCATTAAGAATTTAAAAAGTGATGAAATGATCTCTCTACTCAAAAGAGAGATTGCCACTTTCTAAATACCAAGACCACAGGAGGGGAGGCAAGGAGGGTGGTGGGGTGGAGAATGATTTGCTCAAGGTCACTCAGGAGGCATTTAATGGCAGTGCTGGAATGAGATACTCTTAGAATCACAGGAGTTCTGCTGCTAGGAGCCATTTGTTTAAAAAGATTGCTATGCATTTAAACAAAATTATCTGTAATGGAAGCCTGTCACCTGTGATCTGAGCAAAGTAATTTATTATGCAAGAACCATACAGATAATTTACAATAGTTGTTCTGTGCCTTTGAAGTATAGTAACTGTAATCATGGAATTGCTTCTGAAATCTCTTT
The DNA here is from genome assembly GCA_039720435.1 of Amazona ochrocephala. Taxonomy (NCBI): domain Eukaryota; kingdom Metazoa; phylum Chordata; class Aves; order Psittaciformes; family Psittacidae; genus Amazona; species Amazona ochrocephala. Next base: position 45,551,655 of record CM077878.1, read on the forward strand.
TATGCTACTTGGCACTCCATATGGTAGTTGGATACTGCAGGAAAAAATATCCTCCAGGAATCATTGAGCCAGGCTTTAAGCCAGGCAATCTCCTCTAACACTTTCAGAGCAAGCCATACTATAAAAATGTAAATGTGGTAGCAATACTTCTTTTTCACACCATTTTTCAAAAGGTAAATGTAAGTGTTGCTCAAACCACAGTGCAGCTTCAGAGCATTTGTGAAGGACATGAAAAATCTGACTTAGTCTGTGTAGGTGGCTTTGCACACCTGTAACTGTGAAGGCTTTCTGATTCAGACATATATCAACCAACCACATCACTAAAAAGACTTACAGTAATTGCAGCTCCATACAATTTTCTTTCTTTTTTCTCCTCTCCCCCTACTTCTGTTTTACACATCTTTTTTGAAAGCACTCAGGCATTCTCCCTTCCTGAGGCATTTGTGTAAACATTACCTACTGAGAGGTGTGGTTTTCTAGTGTGTTCGCTAGCATAAGTGAAGCAGATTACAACAAACAAGTAACAGATGAACTAACAGGGGGTTGGTGAGGGGTGGAGGAACAGAAAGAAAGAACATAAACAGGAAAAGAGAATGAGGAAGAAGATACATGAGTACTGGGAAAGGAAAATCCAATCAATAGAAGTAAAATGAGAAGGATAATTGGGGGAGGGAAAACAGGAAATAAAATTAGGAAAAGTAGGCCAGAAATGTGATAAATGTGAAACCGAAAGATCCAGCCTTGAAGAGGGGAACAAGAATGCCTATTGTAGCTATGGAGCAACTGGATTGGTGCCTCAGATCTGCTTCATATATATAAAAAGAACGGTTAGTACAAATTTTTCTTTCTTGTGTTGTGAGGGATTGGAAAATTATCACTAAATAATCAGACACTGAAAAATTATATGTCAATGTACAATCCTAAAAAGTAGGAGGGAGAAGAAAGTATGTCAAAAGGGAGGTGCAAAAGAGAAATTGAGACTATAAAACAGAAGGGAGGCTGTTGAACAAGCAAGAGATAGAAAAGAGTAAATAGTCCAGCGTTAGGGAAAGGAAAGAAAGAAGCAAGACCCTAAAGGTTAAGAGGAAATTAGCGAACTGTGTATGAAGACTAAAAGGACTGTTCTCACAGAAAATTGGGAAGAAGTGGGGAGTTGGAATCTTTAACTTCCTTCCTAGAAAGCAAACAAAATTTTCCTTTATGAGTTTCAAGCCTCCAGTTTAGCCATATGAATGGGTTTGACCTGAGCGAAGTCAGAGCTTTTTTTCTCTTTTTCAGCCTGTAATTTACATATGTAGCATTGATAGTAATCAGTACTGGGTTTAGACCCTATTGCCTAAATTAAAATGTAGTAGTAGCTAATCACTGCATTGGTACTAGTGCAACAGTGTTTCCCCAAGTAAGATGCACAAGTTGTATTCAACAGCTTGAACTGCCAAGGCAGACACTTAGAGGATCTGCCCTTTGCCTGGTGCTATCCCCGATCCCCTTCTCTCCCTGTCCCTCAACCTCCTACTGGACTCTTATGTTCTGAGTTCTCCTGCTTGCTTTCAAAAGTTTTTGCTTTATGTAGATGTGTACCAAATGAATATGCCCCTTTTCTTTTTGGATCTTCTCATTTTGTGGTTAATTGCTTCTTAATATATGAGTGTTTGTTGCATCTGTAAGCATCTTTACAATTAATTGAAATAACCTTTAAATAAAGGAATACAGAACAATTTACAATCCTACTAATCAACATAAATACATTTTAAATGCCCTGTTTATTTCTTTGAAGTCAAGCAATCTAATTTGGTTTGATTTCTTAATCAAGGCCTATAGCAGGAATGTTATATCCTTCATATGTGCTGCAGTTAGTTTGGGCTAAAATTCAAATTCAAGCTCAAATTGACACAGGTCAGGAAGCAAAAAGGGGGGGTGAGGAGCAGATATGTGTTTACAAAATTTTTTAACTGCATAGCCTCAGTTGAAACCAAAGGATCTGAGGAGCACAAAATATTGTAATGGTATTGCCCTGCTTAGTTTTTGTTCTGTAGCCAAGGAAACTGTCAAATAGTAAGGCTTATTTAAATACAGTTATCCTGATCAGGATTTGACTAAAACATTTTTGGTGCAAGGTGTGTCTAGGTTTCAGCAGGCAGCACTAGTTCTGCATTTCCAGGTGTTTCAAGTGTGTTTCTGAGGTGTGTTTCCAGCCCACGGCCTGTACCAAGGACAGATATGGCCATGCACACACCACCTGCACACTCTGCTCCTCATTGTGGAAACCATGTGAATTCCATAAAGGAGCCATGGTTCAGGTAAAAGATTCCCAGTCTGGATTATCAAGGTACCCAGGCACTAGGTTATGCCAAGACTCACACCCACAACCAAGTACAGGTGCTGATTCAAGGACTTGTATACTTGAGCCAGGTGGGATGTGACAGTTTTGTGCCCTGCAGCCTTCACCACTGTGACTCTGCCTGGATTTCTAAACTGAAATTTCATGTGTAGAATCTGTCTCACTACTTCATTGTTAGCTGCTGGGACCTTAAGGTTTTTCCTGCAGAGTATTGAATGCCTTTTGCAGTATTTAAAAAAGATCAGTTGCTTTTAAGATAAAGTTTGATATATGCACGTTCACTTAGTAATTTGCTTCCTTATTTTTTTACTTATATTTGGGCATCTCTGAAATATGACCCTTAGTGTGAAATATTACCTTTGAAATGTACCTTACAATATGCATTTTTTCAGAAATTTTCACTTGTCGTGGTTTAAGCTCCTCAGCCACAAACAGTTTTGCTCTCTCACTCACTTCCCCCTCTTTCTTCCCTCCGCTCCTGGAGGGATGGGAAGAAGAATCGAAAGAACGCAACTCCCACGAGTCGAGACAAGAACAGCCCATCAGCCAAGGTACAACACAAACCACTGCCACCACCACCAATAATAATAACAACGAGAGAAATACAAGGGAAGAGGACAGAACTGCTCACCACCCGATGACCGAGCTGTGAACTAAACCCACAACTCTTCCGGGTTCTGGCCCCCAGTTTTTTTTCATCCTGGACATGACGTGCTGTGGTGTGGAATAACCTCTTTGGTCAGTTTGGATCAGGTGTCCTGTCTCTGCTTCCCCCCGGCTTCCCCCCTTCTCTGGCAGAGCATGAGACTTAGCAAGTCCTTGGCCAGCCTAAACATCACCAAGCAGTAACTGAAAACACTGGTGTTATCAGCACTGTTCCCAGGCCCAAAATCAAAAACACAGTGCTGCACCAGCTACCAAGAAGGGAAAAAAGAAAAAATGACTGCTACTGCTGAACCCAGGACATCACTGTAAAAGTCCAATGAAACTTTTAGCACTGGTAGTTTTGCCCAGATTTAATGATGTATTTATTTATAAATTAAGAATGGGAATTATTCAGTAATATAGATTCCATCTGGAAACAGATTAGTTTTGGTATTTAATAAGCACCCAGACCCATCTTTTGCATAATTCTTCTGATTTCTTGTAGGCCTCATTATGCTTTTGAAGGAGCATATATTTTTTTTTTCACATATACATACTGAAAATTCATATATCAAGAAGCACTTTTGTTAGTCACATCTGGAGTAAAATGCACAGCAGTGAAAAAGAATTAAAAGGATTCTGTAGATTAATGTCATCGATTATCAGGTCTGTTGCTAATAATTCACATAAACTGCTCAGTCCACAAGTTCAGTGACTTTGTGTAGCTTAAGAGAGGATCCAATAAATGCTCAACTTAGTTTCTTAAAGGGAGCCTGATCATCTTCTCCTTTTTAGATTTATTCCTACTGATCTTAAAATTTTCACATGCTAAATTATAGTATCAGTTATACTTATGTTGATGCTAAATAAAAGGCATATAAAAATAAAATAGGATTCAGTAATAGGTAATCAAATACAATACATATACTATTTTTTTTTAATAGTGACTTTTCAGGACAGGACCATACTTTCAGGACTTTAGTCAGCTAATTAATTATAGTGTTGGGGGAAATATTCAGCTATTGTTTTGCAGTCTTAGTTCTCTGAGGACACTACAGAGATCTGTGTCATTTATAATTCTGTTGCTCCTTTCTTGTTTTAAAACTTTTCAAATTCCAGTGATGTAATTCAGATAATGTTCGACCTGTAATGAGTGTAGCGAAAACACACTTTATTCTTCAAGTATTATAGCTAACATTTTAGGAAACTCTTAGGAATAGCTTTTAATTTGTATATCCAGTCAAAGCAGGTTTCATGGCAGGTGCATGTCTGGATGTTAAGCGCAGAGATTCTCTATAGATGTAAATGAGGCTGGTTTAATGTGTTCTTTTATCCGTGATTACATCAGTGAGTTTTAAACAGTCTGCAAATCTCTCCCTGGACATATAACTACCTGGCTTGCTAGAGAAGCATTTTAAGCAATTTTAAGCATCTGAATTCAATTATTTGTACTCACTACCAGATGCATAAAACCATGTCACAAAGATGATTGCAGGCACAAATTAGAAGTCAGTTGTAAAGGATTGGCAATAAACGTTTTTTGTTTGTTTGTTTGTTTGTTTTTTGTTTTGGTTGGGTTTTTTTTGGTTTTTTTTGTGTTTTTTTTTTTTAGATAAATTGCAGAGTTCCTTTCAGGCTTTAAACTTTTGATAAATGTGTTACAAAACGGAAGAAACAATTGCAGATATATTTAGAAGTGCAGTAAATGAAATGATATGGAAGTAGCTGTTGTTGGGATGAGGAGTATGGTATCAAGCTTCAATGATAACTTCATTTGTGCTTCAGCGGGCCCGGTTTTCTGTCAAAGTGTATGGTATGGAGCTAACAGTGCTAAGTTCTCTGTTGCAAATTTGTGCAAATGGATCAGATCAACTGCACATACTTGCAATAGATAAAGCTTAAGTCCAAAACTTTTAAAACTGTTTAGTTCTGTTCTCCCACAAAGATAAAGAATGAAGAGCTATAGTAACACTGTTTTCATTTGAGAAGTATAACGAGTTACCAGCAAGCAGATGACAGTGGAATCAGCTCTGAGAGGACTGGGTTGACAACATAACATACATATATAAGCTGACCGTAAAGAAAAAAGTGCGGAGATAACCAATTTCTCCTGTTTAAGAAGTTCTCTGATTATAGCATAGTCTAGATTTTGAGAGATGTTAATAGGCAGATATAATAATTACTTAGAAAGGGGTCAAGATATTAAATAGAGAGCTGATCCATCATCAGTTCCAGGGAAAAGACTTGGAAAAGAACCAGACAGTTTTGCACTCTCTGGTGGCACAGTCTGGCTAGGACCAATGGCACAGGACAGTAAAACTCACTAAGATTATGGGAGTTTATTACAAATGCTGCAGAGTGAAGAGGTCTTAATTTGCTTCTGTTGAATAAGAGAGTTTGATTGCCCTACCCATCTACAATTTCTGCTGGCTTGGAAAACGAGGAGATCAGTAACCTCTCACTTTGGCATGGCAAGATTCTGTATTTAGCTCATTATTTTAATAAGTGGATCAAATTGTACTTGATCATCAGATAGAAATTCATTTGACAGCTGGTGCAGTATGCCACAAATATGTGTCTTCTGACCCTAAATAAAACACCTAACTGAGCCAGCTATTGATTCGAAGTCATGCTCAAGATGCATAATATAGTTAAGTATATCTTTTAGAAACAATTGGCATTTCAAATCTAATTTATTCACACATTAGATCTCTAAGCGCATAATGATGCACAAAATTAGATGGGAATATAAAATATCAGCAAGTTTCAACATGCCACATTTGAATGATATATACTCAGGTTCATGTTGTGTTCTTTTCAGTCTGTGTACTGAGCCAATTGTCAGTGATTTTAAGTGACTAGTAGAGATTTTTCTAACAGAAAAAAATGTTGAGGAGAAAGGACATTAAAAAAGAGATAAAATTAATAATGTCTAAAAACCCTGAAACAGCAAACACCTTTTTAAAAGCCTGTTATTACCGAAAATATGTATAAAGCAACGCTGAAATGATCTCTGTCACTTAATATTTATAGTAGGGAGTAAAGAACAGGAAAGGAGTAGCACTGTATGCGTGAGAACACTGACACAGAACAGATTATAGAAAGTTAATTAACATTTCAGATAGATAATAAAGCATTCAAGAAATTAGATTCAGAAAATCACAAAATCACGCAAGTTGGAAGAGACCTCCAGAAGTCATGTAGTCCAACCCACTGCTCAAAGGTATCCTGTTAAAGCAGGCTGCTCAGGCCCATATACAGCTAGGTTTTGAATAGCCCCAAAGCTGGAAACTCCACAGCCTTTCTCAGCAAAGTGGTTCGATGTTTGATCACACTCATGTTCTTGAAGAACCATCAAATCTGAGTGATTTTGTGGCAATTGAGAGTAACAATTAGCATACTTAATATCAATAAGTGTTGATATATTTGTAGACAGAACCAAATGTTCAGAATATACCACCTGACCCTGTATCCTATGTATCGATGAAATGAGGCTCTCTAAAAGCTCTGCTTATGAAGATATTAATTATATACTCCAAACACAGGAAAGAATGATGTGCTGTCTTTGAGATCAGAAGAATTAATGACTTCACTAAGCCTACAGGTGCTCATTTCTAAAAACTTATAGATGAAGGAGAATGTTCTAGATGGCTAGAGAAAAATAAATGTAGTACATGTTTCCAGAAAAGAAAGGATTGATGCTGACAACTATGATGCCATAAATATTATTTGAATGCCTTGTAAAGCAATGAAATAAATATTCCATCATTAATAACTAGGATAAGAGAGCCATGAACAGTAGGCAGTGAGGCTTTATAAGAACTGTATCTCATCAGTCAAACTTCATTGCTTGTTTTGATGCCATTACAAAATTAATGGCCAATGGGAATGGAGTAGGTCATATATACTTGGATTCTAGTGAAGCCTTTGATGTGGCATTTTGGAATTCTCAGTTTTAAAATTTGATTCAGTATTGCCTTCAATAAAATCATGACCATGCAGGCTGTAAACTGCCTAAATGAGTACAATAATAGAAATAATAAACAACAACATGTCAAAAGGAGGAATCTGAAAGAGTTGGCATTTGTCAGCAGGAGTTGGCAAGAGTTAGATTTGTTTAATGTCTAAATTAATAAACTGGAACAAAAAGTAAAGACCACAGTAATGCAATCTGAAGATGGTATTAAATTGGAAGGAGTGGGCACATCATTGAAGAAAAAGGTAGAGAAATGACAGATATGGTAAACCTGAAAAAGTGTTATAGAAATACAAAAGCCTATTCATCTTGAGAAAATAATCAGAAACACTGGTATGTTGGAAGATACTGGTATTTGTAAGTAACAAGAAAGCAGATAAATTGAGAAGATTCCATAATGTACTATCGTTGGCACATATAAAAATGATCTTCCTGGACAGAAACAATAGTTTCTCCATATGTGTATGACTGCAAGTTTCAACTCAGGTGATAGAACTTGGCTGGAAGAAATATTGCAAAACTAGATGCATTCAGAGAAAAGGGTAAATAAGGAGACTAAGAGGAATGATGTGCAAGCTATGACTAAAAACGGAACAGACATCAGCTGTTTCACTATAAAGTCTTAAAATTAAAAGATGATAGCGCATGCTTAGGACAAACTTGCTGCATTTTATGTATTTTCCAGTGATAAGAGCAACCTTTGAATGGATGTTGGATGTCTTGACTAATTATGATAATCATAGTATATGATTATAGGGACCATTCTTTTATTGCTCTTAGAAAACATGGAATCTCAAAAGGGCATATTCAGAAAGAGCAGTTATGAATCAAATACCAGTCTTGTGCTCTAATCAATCAAAATATCTACCTTAAGCAAGGGGAATAAAGTGAAAGAGAAATGTGTGATATTAAGCAGTGCAAGAAATTAAAAACTAAGAACGAAGTAGAAAAGGAAGGCAAATGCTTCATTGCAGCCAATTGTAGTTCCTGCTGGGTACCTAGGAAAAGTACTTTCTAAAAAGTCACTTCAGTGTCTTAACTGAGCATCTGCTCATCCTCTTTTCAGGAGTCTGTAAATATCCAGTCTTGGTTCAGGCTGCCTGCTAGCTGAACTCTCACACTCTCTGTTGCACCTTAGAAGATATTTTAGCTGTGTATGCCTAAATGCTTCTGGGCAATAAGTGATCATCCATCTTTTTAGATACTCTCTTTCCACCTTGATTGCTAGGGTGAAGCAAGCAGTCACATTTTTGCAGGTTGACCTTTCTCATTCTCATAAGGAAACATAGCATATAATATGCTGCAAATAAATAAAAATAAAAAAAAATCCATCCATCAAAATTATGAGCCCATTCTTGTCTGTATTTTCTACAGTTATACAGTGTGACTGATTCAGAAGTACACATTACCTTCAGCCAGCTACTTCGAATATTCCTTCTCCCCTGCAAGTACTACTAATATTCAGACATTTAGTCTGTGGATAATACCAGGAGTGGGCCTTTGGAAATTTCTGCAGTTCCCAATTTTGTATCTATGGTAGCACTCAAAATTTTGTTGCAGGGAAGAAGGAGCAAACATATGCAGAGGTAAGGGCATTTTGTTAGTCTAATTCAAATCTTAACAGGCTAATCAAAAGACAAATATTTCTTGTTACTTCAGTTACAGAGTTACCAAAAATCATTAATCAAATTGATACAGAAAAGCGTCATTAATAATACAGGTAAAATTGTTACAGAAAAGCTTCCTAGTATCTGCCCCTTTTCTCTGGTATTGCACTTCCTGTACTGAATTCCTGTGTCCTGTGCTGATGGTGTCTATTTTCTTCAAGCAGAATGGGGGGATGGGTTACATTAAGACATCAGCATCCTGGGGCATCAACAGGAAAAGTGCAATGTTCAGGGTGGAGGCTGCTGCCTCCTTGGTGTTGAGTATGCTTGGTTTTATTTTTATATGTGTTAACACAGTCTGCTCACATGCCGTTTGTTTTCTTCAGTTCCTGATCGATCAGTTTTCTGTTAGCTCTGCAGCTGGTTTTGATTGATTTACAAGGTCACAAGCATGTAGTGACCACTGATTGACTGTGATTTGTTTTGTTTGTGATTTGTGGTTGTGTTATCTGCAGTTTGTGTTTCCTGTGGGGACCTCTGGTATTATACTGTGCCTGCACTCTCCCACATTGCATTTTATTCTGCAGTCAGAAAGTTCAGTTCACACACAGAATGACTACTTGTTTTTACTGTAAACTAAAACTAAGCTAAAACGCATTCAGTGTGCTATATAACTGCTGTCACAACTCAGTACAGTGAGACAAGTCCCAAGTTCCCACACTGTCAGGTCAACACAAACCTTGTGGCCTTTATTAGTAATGCATATTTACTGAAAAATATCATCACCACAAAAAAATATGCCTTCCATACTTCAGCCTAACACACTACAGCCAAGGTTACCAGGCAGATGTCACTTTTTTGCTCTGCTTGACAAACTGACAAACTAAATGACAGCACTTCTTGGAAAGCTTTCTTAGCTTTGCATAAGATATAGTAACTGATGTTATGCTGTCACTAAGTTCCATAAATATGTCTGCTTTATACAAAAAAAAAAAAAAGGTGCTTCACAGAAGTGCGTTATAAACTCCACAGCATAAAGAACAGTCGGCTGCCACTTGATTAAGGAGAAAACACTAAAGGCAAAAGAAAAATTGAGACATTACTGGACTGTGACTGTAGAGATGTTTCTATCTATCTTATTCAGTTAGTCTAATGGTAGTACCTAAAAACAACTCCATGAACTCTAAAGACAGCCATGTTTTCTCATCTGGCACTCCTAAACATCATTTATGATCTGGTACTTCATATCCTGGCTTTTCACCTCTTTTTTTAGTCATATGTACTATCTGGTGCAGTACTGGATTCTTAAGATACAAATCGTGAGTTTCAAAAATGAAAGAGGAAGATAAATGGCCATATATACCACCTCATTCTTGTCCATCATGCATCTGAAAATTTTGGTTATATTACCTATAGTTTAATTGCCTGCTCCACTGTGGTCAAAAGAATTATTTCAATAACATATTTATTTATGTGTCTGGATTTTTTTTCTTTTAACACTGTAGTTAATGTTCATCTTCCTTTTTAGCCTTGTAATTATTAACTTCCAGTTGCAAGTGGCAATAGCTATGAATAGTTTAATGTATGAGTGCAAGTGTTCATAGTCATCTTTTCACAAGACTGTGGGCTTTAGGATATTAAGTAGATATGGTTCCATGTAAATTTTAAGCAGAGAAAAATAGTCTGCTTTTAATTTTAAGTTAAAAAAAAAAAATTTTCAAAGGTAAATATTGTCCTCGACACATTTATAACACTGGGGGAAGCCCATTAATGAAAATTATTAAAGTGGACAGATTGCAACTAACAGCATCAAAAAAGGGAAGACAAGTACCCAAATACCATGTTGCAATGAAGGACCACTAAGACACTTTTCTTCCTAATATGCAGTAATGTTTCTTCCTCCAAGCCAATCACGCTGAGCCCTTTTTCTGCTTATAAATGGTTGATTTACATGGGAAGCCAAAATCACTGCAGCTTATCCTTGTCTTGCAGAACCTACTCAGTCAAAATTCAATGGAACTGAATCTGTCCTTTAATTAATAGGCTCACCATAAATGGAAGGTCCATATTGCCTCTTTCACTTCCTTAGAACACTCCTAGGCAGATGTTGTAAAATGTTGGAAAATGACTTTTCTTTTTTGTTCTACGTGCTTCAGACTTCCAGCTATAAGATGGTGGAGTGTAATAATGAAACATCCAACAGAGCACTGGACTTTTTAAGCATCTCTATATGATTAAAATAAGTAGAGTTATTGGCCATAAAAAAGTAAAATCGTACACATGAAGAAAAAAGGGAGTTTGTTTCTTTTTAATTCATATCAGTAGAAGAAAAACACGGAATCATTTGTCTCTTAAGTTCAAAAGATAGTCTTCCAAACCTGTTAAAACCACATAGGAAACATAAAAAAAATATTATTTTCTTTTTTGTCATAAACTATTTTCAGTGCTGCTGGAAAGAAAAACATGAATTTAATACTTTTCTCCCAAAGCTGTTTGAAGACATTACTATATTTCTTTTGTTTCTGAACTGTTATTCTGAAAATAATTTGAAAGAGTTGAAGAACACACAGTCACCTTCAGAATTAATTTGTTGCTTTCACTGATGGGAAGAGTGGAATATCTGTAGCATGTTTTAGGTAAATAGTAATCGGTATAGCACACACAGTTTGGAATAGACTGTATAATTTGAAATCCAAGTAAAAGATTTACTAAATAAAAATGATTTTGCATCTTTTTGCATCACATGCTTTCAAATTAAAAGTAATTAATAAAGCCTCCCCCTTTCTGACTTTTCTAGTCTTTGAGGGCACCACTACCATTGCCCTTAGCATTTCATGAACATCAGATAAACCACAATATCCAAACAGCATTTTACAGTTCTGTTTTATGGCATATGTCAGTGTTCAAAATACCAGCTTGTAATGAATCACACCTGAGATCACGGCAACGTAATATTTTTCAGTGTTGTGCAAAAAATATGCTTTCAAATCATGGTATATTTGTGTGCCTGTGTATGTATGCATATTTCTAAATAAGGGGAACAAATGCTATAGTCAGTATAGCAGGCGGTTTAGTTCTGAGAAACAGGGAGCAAAAGGGTTTGGAGATGTAGCTAAGTAAATCTTTGAAGAAAATCAGGGAACAGGCTGTATTTCAGTATAACAATCTCAGGGTCAGTAAGGAAGAAGAAAATACAGCAACATGTGGGTTTAAAGGTAATATGGTCCCATAGAAGGGCTCCTAAGGAGGGTCATTAGATTAAGGAAGTTCTGTATATTCTTGCACTATATGTACTCCATACATAGAACAGATAGGCTGTATAACTACATAATCAGATTATCTGTATCAGTGACAAAGACAGTTGCTTGGAGTTTTCGGTGAGGACTGAATGACTCTGTACTAAATGAAAATGTGCTGGAGCACCCAAGGCACTTAGACATCATCTTCACAGGGCGCTAATCACTATGATGAGTATGGTATGTACGGATATCTGACATAAAAAAGAGTAAAAGACAAGACCCAGAAGTAAAATGTTACCCGAATGCAGGCCAAAGATGAGAATTTCCTTTGTAACAAGATTTGGAATGTTCCCAGTTTCATTCACATCATTTCATGATGTAGGATACCAGATCACATGTAGGGAATCATCCACATTTGTTGTAGGAGGATTTAAGAACTGGAAAAACATTTAGACTGAACCCATCCAAAAGACACATACTTCACCTAACTCAGAATAGGTTGGGCTACTTACACTTCAAATTATAGGGAAGGTTAAAACGTATGGAAAGTTGCCAGATATAGAACAGCACGTATTTAGTATGACACATAGCTGGAAATCGAAATCAAAGCTTTCTAACCTAGGAAAAATAATATCAGTGAATATCTAGCCAAACAAATGTAATCTCAATAAAGATTAAATGAAATAGGTAGCAAAACGACACCAGAGGTATCAATGATCCTCCCTCTATATATATTCAAAGTCTAAAAAATAAGATACAACAACTGAATTGAAGGATTCTGTGTAATAAGTATGTCAGAAATTTGATGACTGAAAGATAATTAGTAAGCCAATGTAATAGCAGGGTTTACCATGCCTTAGAATAGGGTAGCATAGGGTGAGTGAATTTTGCTGTGTCAAAGCAGCATGAAATCTCTATGAAATGACCTTTCATGCCTGAATAGAAAGAATGTGATCATGGTCATATTGTCAATTAAACAAACAAGATGGTGACAGTGGCTCTGCATTACTGTGAGCAACTAGAAATACTGTAAAGGCAGAAAACATAACAATAATGGAAGATGAGGAGGCACGTAATGAAATTGTCAGGTAAGAGGTTTAAAATAAACAAAGTACTTTTTCACTTAGTATGTAATTAAATTGTGGAGCTGAATGTGCTGGATGTTCTAGAAACCAGAAATCTAAATGAATTTCAAAACCTCTGGGGCATGTTCACTGATGGCAGGTCTATAAGTGCTATTAAGTGCAGTGGTCCAAATGCAACCTCCAGGTCAGGAAGTCTCCGAGTCCCTGACACCTCAAATGATATCCAGGATGTATCACTGTAGGCTTGCCTTGTTCCTTCACTTTTTTCCACATCAGAGACGATGCTGAGCTGAATCAGACCTTTTTCTTTTCCACTATTGTAGTGTTATGTTCTTACAAGTGTGGTGTGAGATTTCTTCTGGAATGATTCCCATCTGCAATATTTTCCTTTTCATTTCAAAATTACTTTGTCTTAAAGGAAGAAACCTGGGGGTGGAGGGTGTCCCACTATGTTAATAGTCACAGAGAACTTGTTCTTATTTGATCCTGATGACATGAAAGTGTTGGTAAAAAAACTGATGGTTTTGATCACTTAGTTATTGAGGGAAGTGGTAGTTTGATTTAGAGGGAGAGAAGCTGGTTTGCAAAATTTTCAACCACTTTATCCTGTCTAAACAGCCAGCCTAGCAAGTGCCTGTTATATTCATGCTGATAGTGAAGCAGGTGAGTGTTGTTAGGGGTCCTCCATAGTTTTTCCAGATTCAAAAAATAAGTGAGGTAAGTGCTGTGCCCCACTGTTGTGTATCCTTCCAGCAAGAGAATAAGTAAGAAGCAGAAAAGGTTCTTTCTTAACCCTGATGATATATATATATTTACATATATACATATGTAAGCATAATTGTAACTTCAGAGCTCAGTTCTCTGGTATGCTCTGTCTGGGTTGCGTTGTCTCGGCAACGAACAGCTCACTATAAAGTCGGATCTGCACGAAGCAGGTGGAGTGCATCTCATCTAGTTTGCCCCAAGTAGAGAACATTGGCATTTTTAAACTGCTCAAGAGCAACTTCAGCTCTGTAAATGAAGATATTGAATTTAGTTCCATACCCCTGCAGTACAGCAGTATGCTCACTTCCAAAGTTTTTGGCCTTGTGCTCAGGGATGCATGGAAACCACTCTGTTCTCTAAAGGTATCAAATGACCTCAAGAAGAGATAACTCCTCAAAGTATTGCCACAGCGACTGCACTCATGCTATCCAGTCCAATGCATCCAATGCTTTTCAGGAAGTGTCACATTTTAGAGTTGCCTCTGCAATGGAGAGCATAGTATGAAGAAGCCTAGGAAATGCCTAGCTAGCTTGTCTGCTCACACGAATGTGATTATTACACTGGGGAAAGTAACTCTCATATGCAGTGATGCAAGCACAGTTACATGATATCAGCGCAGTTATACTAGATGTACACATCACTGGAGTTGCTTCAGCTATAAATGGTTTTTGACAGAGAATATGGTCAGTTCCCTTGAAATTGTATTAGATGTGGCTGACACTAGTTTAAATTGTTCCAAAGTTATTGAATGCTAACCTAAAATCAACATAACTCATGCTGAATTCTATCAATCTTAAAAATACAACTTCTAGTAAGAATTTATCAAAGCAAATATCAATGGAGGAACCGATAAAACACTTATTTAAAGCCTTTTTGATAACTAGATGAACGCAAAAAGTTAGGGGAAACAAATATTATCATTTCTGGCTGCAGAACTGTTCATAGCATAATTTCAGCAAAAACATTTCATTGATGTTCCAAGTACAAGGGAGCAGGCAGAATGCCTGTTACAACATACTTGTATTGCTGTGCTGTCCACCAAACCTCTTCATGCAGTTTTCTGACTAAATGCTACGAGGACCTAACCAGTAGCTCCTGTAGAAGGAGATGACAAAGATCTTCACTTTGCATAGGAACAGGAAAATTCTTTCAGACTCATGATTTCTGTTAACTGGTTCTTCTGTTGCACTGGTTATTCTGAATAGGAACATCAGAGAGATCAAATGTATAGTTTCATTTTAATCCATTATATGTCTGTTTTGTTTTGGTCACAATGTGGTTACAACTAATAAATTGAGTGCAGTCTCAAAAGAAAGCTACAGTACACATATTCTGAGCGCAGAAGAAAAAAACAATCTGAATGCAAGAAAATTTGGATAAAATGCTGTAGCAGTATCTATAACTAAAGACAGGTTATGCTCATATTTTTGCCATCCAGCCAGCTTTCTATCACAAAACACCAGAACATGAAAAGATGAAATACAGCTTGTGTGAATTTGTCATTACAAGTTTGTATCTTTAGATATGGGCACCTTTAGACTGTGCTATTTCCCCATGGACATATAATGAAATAGTTTGATCTTTTTGCCTTTGTATGAAGGAAACCTTTGTCTCCTATACAATGTACATCACTGTCAGCAAGCTGGATTCTGGTGCAATGAGTCTGAATTCTGCAGATTCCCAGAGCAGAAGAGTCACTTTGTCAGTGGCCGAAATTGCAGCCAGTCACAGTGGAGTGATGCCCAGTTACAGCTTTCTGATAAATGTATCATAATGTTACACAGACATATTACAAAACTATCAGGTGTCAGTGCTTTCACTCAGAAGCCTTGAACTGCAATGTCCCCGATACCAGTCTGTGACTGTTGTTATATTGTTTCAGTCTGTTTCACACAATCTTTCTTATGGAGGGAAAAGTTTCACAAACTTCACCGTGGTTACAAAAAAAACAAACAAACAAACAAACAAAAAAAAAAAAAAAAAAAAAAGGGGTGGTGGTGGGGGGAGAGAAAGAGAAGGGAAAAAAACGTGAAGTCTGCAAATTATGCTAACTGTGGAGTACCATGAAGGAATGCAGGAATGTGTGCTGCTGCTAAGTAACAAGTTCCTTTCTATTTAAAATAACCACACTTTGTGGGTGATCTCATAAAAGCCAGCAATCTGCTTCCCAAAAATTCTACATCTCAGTTACACAATGGTGAATTGAATTAGGAACATGATCATATTTTGAGGCTGGAGAAGGGAGAAGAGCTAGTTCTGTAAATGGAAAAGGCAAAGATATGTGTTTCAAAATATAAACAGCTCTTACTGAACTAAGTTAGTGGAATGGAAGTGGGAAGATGATCTCTGTGTCACCATTGGTACAGCTGTGTTTCAGACCTATGATTAAAGATTCACCCAAGAATAGCTATAGGCCTTCCTCCTCTAACATGGTGAATTACCTCCCTCCTAACTGCTATGTGAAAGTGCCTGTGATATGTTCCAGTTATCTGTCTCACTGACTGCTAATGTATTCTTCTTCAGCTTGAGGGGCTAAGAGGGTTTGGTAAGTAATTCTCTTCCAGGAGAGTAAGGCACTCAGTTGGGAAGTAGGGCAAATGAATTCATATTCCTCCCAAAACACATAGAGATGGGACCCAAGGCATTCTCTATCCTATGGCAGTGCTTTAACACAGGAGATAGAAAAAAAAGACTGCATCTCTGACTACCATTTTTGTGAATTTTCCCCAAAACACTTTTTCCAGGCAGATCTACTCAGTAAATTCAACCTGCATTTGCAAATAGTTTCAGGATATTTTCACTGACTTTACATCAGAAAAAGAAAGAAAAAATGTTCATACTAATGTAAATGCATATCTCCAAGCATCATTAATCTCAACCTACCTTTTAGCTGGTTTGACAAAGCTGGGCAGATAGTGCAGTAATAGCCGCATGAGAAAAGTCTACTTGAAGTTAATTGAGTGTCTGTATACCATTTGGTGTTCTAAGACTTTTTACTTTGCTAGGTGTAATTTTGGTTAGCTCACTAATGGAAAAATATGCTCAAGCTGGAGATGATCCAGAAAACCTCAATATATTAATACAAAAATAGAGGGAACAATATGAAAAAGGTGAAGAACTGCATGTGAATATTTTCATGTTTTCCAAACACTCTAAGTTCACTATATTTTCATTTTGATCATCTATTTCTGTTTCTTGGTCACAACCCTGTTTATATAAATCACTGTGCTTGTGTAGTAGGACACTAGTATGCATTGGGGAGAAACTGTATAGAAGTAATTCTAAAAGAATCTGTCCTTAGCAATAACACGCCCTATATTATATTTCTTTGAAATAACTTGGATTTTCGGTTGATGTGTCGGGGGGAAGGAATGGCATCCAGAGGGACCTTGACAAGCTTGTGAGGTGGGCTGCATGCCAACCTGATGAAGTTTAACCATGCCAAGTGCAAGGTCCTACACCTGGGTCGGAGCAATGCCAGGCACAGCTACAGGTTGGACAGAGAAGAGATTCAGAGCAGGCCTGTGGAAAAGGACTTGGGGGTGTTGGTCAATGAGAAAATAAACGTGAGCCAGCAGTGTGTGCTTGCAGCCCAGAAAGCCAAATATATCCTGGGCTGCATCAAAAGGAGTGTGACCAGCAGCTCAAGGGAAGTGGTCCTGTCCCTCTACTCTGCTCTTGTGAGACCTCACTTGGAGTACTGTGTGCAGTTCTGGTGTCCTCAACATAAAAAGGACATGGAACTGTTGGAACAAGTGCAGAGGAGGGCCATGAGGATGATCAGAGGACTGGAGCACCTCCCGTAAGAAGAAAGGCTGAGCAAGTTGGGTCTGTTCAGCCTGGAGAAGAGAAGGCTGCATGGAGACCTCATAGCAGCCTTCCAATATCTGAAGGGGGCCTATAGGGATGCTGGGGAAGGACTCTTCATTAGGGACTATGGTGATAGGACAAGGGGTAATGGGTTCAAACTTAAAGAGGGGAAGTTTAGATTGGATATGAGGAAGAAATTCTTTACTGTGTGGGTGGTGAGGCACTCGGATAGATTGCCCAAGGAAGTTGTGAATGCTTCATCCCTGGCGGTGTTCAAGGCCGGATTGGACATAGCCTTGGATGGCATGGTTTAGTGGGAGGTGTCCCTGCCCATGGCAGTGGGGTTGGAACTCGATGATCTTAAGGTCCCCAACCCTAACTATTCTATGGCTCTATGATGATCACTCAGTTTCCTGTGACCATTTCTTTTCTGCTGCTAGCACTGAGCTTGTCCAGTTGCTCCATCACCTCTAAACTATTGATCTGTCTGGCATCTGATTCCAGCTTTTCACAGTTATCTGAGTGCTCCATAGGTAGATCAGAAGGATTCATTACCTACTTCTCTGACATGAAATATCTCGAAGTATAAAACCTTTCCCAACTCAAGGGCAAATTAATTTTTGTAGATTTGGGTATATTGGGTTTTTAATTATTAAGAAATACTAATTTCAATAGCAAAATGATAGTAAGATATGCAAATGAACTGTGTAGATAGAACTCTACGATGGGGCCACGGCTCAATGGGGTCTGTACTATGTATGTGCTATGTACTTCTTCTCTTAGTAAGTTAGATGCTTAAAATGGAGTTGGATCACCTTTGAATAAAAAAGCTAACTAGAGTCTTATTAAAAAAAATACATGTACACACAAAAAACAGAACACGTTTTAGCTCTCATGAGTACTGAACTGTGCTTATTTCAGCACAGGGCTTCTTTCCGCTAATGTGTGTAAATAGATATTTACAAACATGGATGTAAAGGTTACTGCTGACTGCTGTGGAAATTTGCTCAGATCTTCAGTGGCCTTGTCTTAGAATTCATTCATTTTTAAGTTCAGTCTATAACTTTGAGGCAGGCAGAATTTGTGCTTGCACTTCAGAGGTTAAGTTCTAGAATTCTTGAAAATCCAGATGGTATACCTGCATTAAAAATGAGAGAAATAAAATTATTCTTAGCTTCTTCCTTCAGAATCATGTTAAGGACACCTGAAAATACTAGAGTAATTTCGAATGGGCAGGAGCACGGAAGAAGTGGTAACCAGTGTCTGTAAATCTTCAGATGGGTCTCCAAATTAATTTAAATGGCAGTGTGAAATACAAGTTTTAGGTCACTCAGAAGCCAACAGAACTGGAGTTTGTAAAGGTCTAAGTACCTAACTTCTTGTACAGATTAGCTGATTGACAGCTGTCTGATTCTGGTGTACAAATGTGTCTGTCACTGACTTCAGAGGATTAGACCTACATTTTTGTCTTCTTAGTCAAACTCTCCATTTACTTCTAAAATTAACTGAAGTTATACTCTTGACAGAATTGTACCTACATTTTTCCCTACTTCTATTGTATTAGTACAAGACTTGTATGTGTTGGTCTTCTTAAAAGATCTTAACCATCTTAAACACACATAAATAACATGCCTTATAAAGAAACTAAGGGTGTTTTTATGTGGGAGTTGAGGAGACACTACTCAGGAGGGAAAGGTGAGTTATCAATATTTAGGTCAGTAGAAATAAAAGCACATCTCATTGTGTCAGACATACAGGAGGAAAGGAACAGAGGGGGTGGGTGTGTCGATACAGACTCAGAGTAAGACAATAGGCTGGACTGACTCCAAACACAGCATGGAATTCACCAAGCATAACACTGACAAGATGTATTATAATGTTTGCTGATGTGATAGAGGCAAGACTGAGAACCTGTCTCTGTGTTAAAATTGTCTTATACTGTAATTAAGCAGGAAGCAGTCAGGAAAAAATATTCAAAGAAGGCTGAGGTTTTTGTGGAAAAACAGACTCTGGTAGCTAGATGCCTAAGTTAATATGCTGTAAGCAAATCTAAAATTATCAATTGAATTACTTTACGTTGTTGAACCAGAGAGGCAATATTTATTCTCTTATGCCACGAGATTTTGGAAGCAGAACTATTTTTCTTTCTAAAACACTAATATAATATATTCAAGAGGTGCTCAAAGTATAATGACATAGACTTTCTTTCTTAGTATAGGTCATACAAAAGGTCACAGACAGGGGAAGCATAACTTTGAAATGAAAGCAACGCAAAGTAAATAAATAGACATTGGTGGAATACAAGTGAAAGCTTCAGCACCAACTCTGAGATCTGTAGACGGGGGAGACCTGAAAAAGAAGTGTTAATCAAATAAGTGTAAGAGACAGGGAACAAGAAGTTTGCAGTTAGCCATTGTAGTTAGAAACTGGAATTAGGAAAGGGAAGAAAACCAAAATATGGTTATGAATTTTGGCCTGATCCTGAAGACTTTGCTATTTGGAAAATATATTATAGCATACATAACAAGGGAAATTTAATGTTTTTTTAAAATATGACTTTGTTAGTAAATTACAGGGTTCTCAAAAGTGCAAAATCAATAGATTATTATGCCTATGAAATCCGTCATTAATATACTCAAGTCCTTTTCTGATTCAGTTTCCCCCAGCATAATGAAAATCAGGTCAGTATTACCATTCTGGTTTTGGTCTTTCGCTTGAGCCTTTCTGAGCATCTCAGGTATTCACTGTTGAATGCAGTGAATAAATTTTCACTGAATGTTATTTCTGTCTGCGTTGTCCGAAGCCAGCAGTTTTGCTGGTGATATTGATAGATTGCAATTAGAGAGGGGGAAACTGGAAGCAAAGTTGCTGAGCAAAGAGGTCAGTTGGCTAGGAACACACTTTATATTCCCAGCAATACTGAATGACCCTGGGAAAATCACTTTTCTTTCTGTACAAAAGCTTTACCACCTCTGAAATTAAAATAATGTTGACCTCACTTTCAGAATTCTTTTGAGATAGGCTGTTGTGCAACTGTGTATTACTTTCCCTCAGTTTTAGAGACTTCAGTGGCATTTTGATAACCAATTTGGCTTAAGCTCTCACTGCATTTCAATAGGAACTTATTTAATTAGTTACAAGCTAAGTCTACTCAGTGGTCTACTAGCGATCAATTTCTTTAGGTCGATTTTGTCTATGGCCCACTTTGAGTGCTTTGGCTTTGTTACTTTTTCCAAATCTTTGTCTGACCATCTTTAAAGGGAAAAGAAACTTAATTGAAAGAGGTGCAAAGTCAGTGTGATCTGTATGAGCGTGTTATTCAAAATTATTCATGCAGGTGTGACAGAAAAGAGGAGAGTTTTCAAAATTTTCGTAATTGATGGGGCAAAGAAAACGGGAGCACTGAAAAAAACTGATGAAAGAACAGTTATGTGAGGCTCAAAAGCAATGAAGAAGCTGTAGGTATTGACTTTCTTGAGACACTCAGGAAGAATCAATAATACTGACAGCTACACAGAGATCACACACAGTGGAAGGAAAAAGCAAAACAAAACAAAGCAAAACGAAAACAACCAAAAACCTGAAAACTATAACCAGTGTCATATGGTAGATCGTAAAAAAACCTGTAAAAGAAATGTTCAGAGCAAAGTGAGGACTGAAACTGATGCTTAAAAATCATCAAGGAATCTGTGTTGCAAAAGCTAGTCAGGGGACAGGAAGGGTAAGATCATTGGTTTTGCATAAAAAGAGGTTAGAGGTGATGAGATCAGATATGTATAGTTTCCAAAACTAGAGGCATAGTGACAGCTCTATACAGAGAGGAAAAAGGTTAAGTGAAGGTTAAATGATTAATTAGTAATGAATGATATAGTTTAACATAGCAAGATAATGACCTACAAAATAGAAAATATAATCATGCTGATTGAAAGATGGTGTTTTCCAAACAAGGCTAACCCAGAACTAATTGCAGCAGGGCATGATCAGAGATTGTCACTTTGCCACTGAAGCTAAGTCAGATCATAGACTACAGTGTTTGGACTACTTTATCTTTCTGTTTCAACTGACTTATCTTTGATCCATGATCATGTCACTGACTTAGTGTCACTCAAATGCGTATAGACTTGTTTCTCATGCTTCGTATTATCAGTAGGCACCAGGATCACTGTACTTTGTCTCCCAACAGTGAAATAAAAGTGCTTCAGTTTTTATGCATATATGTATAAATGTGCACATAAACTTAGACACAGATACATTTTCTTGGAAGAAAAAAGGTCACTAACTAAATTGATCTACTGAACTGACTTTTTCTATAATACAAATAAAGACAAATAAGAAAACCTGTAAATCAGGAAAAAAATCAGTTCAGTGTGTCTTCAGTTTTGCAGAGAAGAAATTCTTTGACTTGCTGATATTTTTAAGATTGAAGGTCTTCCATAAAAGAAAGCGTAGCACTTCACTGCCTTAGGATGGCTCTACACCATACTCACTGGTTTGAAATTATTGCAGCACTTTACTTTTTGTTATAAGTGTCCTTCTTTGTAAATGGTAGGGGTTCTGGGCTGGCAAACTAGAAAATAATTTCAAATTATTGGTATGCTTCACATTTTTAGGAGACATTCATTCTTCCAAATTAGAATTCCAATTTATGAAGTGCTCCAATAACTTTAAATTACTGTATACTCTAGATCTAAACCCTAACTTTTCCAAAGTGAAGAGCTTATAATACAGTTAAAGTCCTTTAATAATTCTGGATTACAGATACATTACTAGAATTTTAACTTTATTTTAAAATACTTAATTTTAAAAAACTCTAACTTGAATCAACCATGTAAATGTAAACTCATATGATGTCTTCAGTTTCTGATATTAGCTTTTGAATTTTTAGCAGTATTATGATAAAAGCCTTGTGTTTAATTGTTGTGAATGACAAAGTATTGTAAGGAATAGCTGAGCTTTGCTCTGAAATCTTTAATAATTTTTTCGAAAGTGACACTGTCTTCGTTTGGTATCACACAACAAATATGTGTAGACCTTGGACTACTTGCAGGTTATTAAGCTTTTCTATACGCAGTCCAGAAAAAAAAACAAACAGCTGTAGTTGTCATTTAGAACCAGCTAATATATCTGCTGTGCTAGGCTGGGAAAGCCAGAGGCAGCAGCTGATCAGCATTCGGCGAAGCAGCTGTTTCCCCATTTCAGTCTTTAATCTCGTACATCAGCAAGAATGTATTTTGCAAGTTTGTTTCTAAGGCCTTACAATATAAGATGAGGTCATCTATGTGTATAATTTCTGCTGTCCAATCTACCCTGAGTTGTGAAGGCCTAATATGTAGTGTACCAGTGTTTATGCAAAAAGCAAACATAAAGTCAGAGAAAAGAGTTTATTTATTATTCAGATATGATCTGTTGGATGCTCAGTCCAATTCTGCATGCTTTTTTGTGTAAAACCATTGACCCAAAATTTTCTGGATGTTTGCAAACCAGATACTGGCACAGCATCCCAAGCAAAGCCAAGATTTTATGCACAGCACCTCTCTAATTCCATACCAAACCATCTGAATGCTTACAAGTGTGAGGGAACAAGAGTGAAATCAGTGTGGACACTTTGATGAATTTGTGTATTTACATCTGAATTTGATACAGACATGCAAAAATATAAAAAAGTCATAATAAATATGTCAAATTCCCCAAAATTTCATTCAAATATGAACATACTTCCATATTCTCAGGAAAAAAAAAAAAAGGCAAATCGCAAACAGATATGTGAATTTATTTTTAAAATTAAGAACAACATGTTTTTCCTTTAGCCTGCTAAAGAGTTGAGCTCAACACTTGACACTGATTTTTCAAAGAAGGGCCACGTTTACTGGTACATTCTGTTTCACAGTGCTTCATTGATGCCAATCACCTTAATCAGCTGGCTAAACTCAGCTCATGCCTGCTGTGCATAACTGAAGAGGTACAAACAAGCAAAGCAAAGCATGCCAGGGAAACTGGCTCAATATGTTATGAATAAAATTAACAAGCATTAGGTTTAGCAGCTAAGCAAATAGAATCAGAAAATAAGAGATATGTGGGTATCCTGGTATTGAATTTTATTTGATCTTGCCTAAAAAATGGATTTCTATGACTTTTTTGACAAGGAGTATGAATATATATACTTAATTACTTTTTAAAAAATATACTAACATAAACCCTAAAAGTTGCTAAAATCTCAGTCTAGATTTTTAATCTGAGTGAGTGATCCAAATGTAGTGAAATATTTTCATCTTGGAATATGGAGAAAAGCCACTTTCTTAGCTGTCTGCCCATCTTTTCAAGCCTAAACTCTAAAGTAGCTCTGAACAGCTTATGGCTAACTTAAGAATGTGGATGACCAAAAATTAGTGCAGAGATATTTATTGCAGTGCCATAGCTGCTACAGGTTCCTCTTATTAATAAATTCCAAGCATATCCATGCATAACCTGAGTATTCTTACAGGTTTCATGGAAACTTTATAGTCTAGGTCTACTACATGAGAGCAATGCTTTTCATTTTTCAACAGCAGTTCTCTACCCCAAAGTGTAAACCTTCAAAATGCTCACAGTTCATCCTGTAAGTGGAGATGACTATCTCTCTTAGAACCACATCTGTAAGCAAATAGGATTAATCAGTTCCCAGCTTTTAGTTCTACCAGGTTTTCCTGTGGAGTCCAGCTTCAGTCAATAACCACGTTACTCATTTCATCTGCTAGCAAGTATCATGTTATAGCTGTGGGTTTGAAACAGAGAATCTTCCTGATGGGATCCTGAGCCAGTTGCCATCCTTATCACTCCTGGAAAAGGAAGGCAAATTTTATATTGCTTTAAGCTCTACCACTCTGCTGGCCTGCAGTGTAAGTCGCCAGCCCAGCTGCAGGCTGCCACTTTGCCACCATCAGTTCTGCTTGAGCAGGAAGCTCCTCTTTTAAAACAGAGATCAATGCATTTAGCAGCGGGATGTAAGAAATGACATGCAGGCAGTATAGTTATTCCAGGGATAACTTTTTTCATCTATTTTCTAGCATTTTTTTTCCCTATTCCCAGCTATGAAGAGAAGCATAGAGAAAATGGACAAAACGAATCAGATGACCTGCAGAAGAAACAAGTACTTAAGATAATAACATTTGCCTCTAAAACATTGCTACAGCAGTTTGGGGTTGGAAAGTTTGAATAAATTCATTTTCCTATAAATATTGATAGAGCTTAAAGGCAATGAATAGCATCATATAGCTAGAAAATTTTGGCCTAATTTTAGTTATATTCAGACATTTTAGGTCTGCTAGGAAAAGCCTGATTTCCCTTAAATGCCTGTGATTCAGAGTGAGAAAGGAAATGCCATGCTAACAACAAAGAGGAAATTACCTAATATAAAAAAAGTCTTGGCCAGAAGTCAATAAGGGGAATCTTATGTATTCAGTACGAGTGTGAGAATGTGAAAATCCTCTTGCATGAAAAGTACATGTTATATTTATTCATAGCAGACAATCTGAACACACTGTTCTTGTCCTGACACATGAGATGAGCACTTATAATCAAGGGACATAATTTCACATAGAGCTAAGAGGTTAATTTTCGTATATTGTTTTTAGGTATTACTTCATGTGAGAAAAGAAGGCTGGGCATGAAAGTTGTGTAAATTTCATGCAAACTTTCAGTTTGCCTTGAATTCCTGACTCTATTGACAAAAACATAGATTTTTTTTCTGAGCTTTTGGCTGTTTGTTTTTTTTTTTTTTTAAATATGAACTGACTTTCACCTTATTTGGAAAAAGTAGGCCCCCTTTTTTTTTCAAAACTAGGTGACTGTTTATTCGTGAAGACAATCTCAACAGATACAAGTGCTTGTCTTGTGTTTCAGATTCGAATAAAACACAAACCCATCATGCTGGTTTGGAACTCTAGTGTTTTATGTTTATACATCAGTTTTTGATGTATAAAAACACATACATGATTTTGGTACGGGGAGAGCTCAAGCCTCAGTCCTTGCTATTACCAAATTCTTTATAGTGAACCCACAATGACAGATGTATGACAGAATGATGATTTTAAATGGTCTCTATTCACTCTGGAGCAATGCATATTTTGGAGGCATTAAATTGTGCAAAATTTCTAAACATCCAAACCTTGTCCTCACCTTTGCAAGCAGGCAGCATGGATGTGGCAGAAGGAATATTAAGGGATAATTTTATAATACCAATTTGTTTGTCATCAACATTTAAATGAAATTTAGGCCCACATTGGCAGATCAGATTATGGGAGAGAAGCAGATACAGATTAAAAGTCAGAGCTTTGAGAAACATGTATGACACCTGCATAGAAGTTTCATGGAATTGATCAAGCCACAGGAGGTAGGCCAATCTCATTTGGATAGAATGAAGCAGAACCAAGAAATAACACAACACTTCAAAATAAAATGCTTTCACAAAGCGTTTGAGGAGGCTTAAATGTCTGCTTATGACAAAGACAGCTATAATATATAGGAGGCTAACCAGAGAAATTCTGCTTGGATTCACAAAGAATTGCTGATGGCTCTGATGATGTTTGTTACTGTATTGTGGTCTGAAAACAAACTAGTCTTAGAACAGCAAATGCTCATCAGAAGGCAGACAGAACAGCTATCAGTTCAAGAGAATTAGCAAAAAATCCTAAAATAAGAAATAAATCCAATTACAAGAGAAATTTATAATTGATAACTGGGGGGGAATATGACCTGACATAGTGAATATTTCATTGGTTTTGAAGCATCTTTTAGTTTAACTATCTGCTGAGTACAAGAAACCGGAAAAACAGAAATGTGAAGAGTAATGAGGACATGATCACCTTCTATTTCGAACAGAAAAAGGACCAAATTTTAACTTGGAAAAAAAGAAATATCATCAGTGAACACATTACTTTGTTATTAAAAGAATACAAGAGATTTGTTACAGATGCCAGAAGGCACTCCCAAGTTACCTCCAAGTTTGTACAACAGTAGCAGAGGAATCAATCAACCCATGTATGTGTATGCCCAAAAGTGAAAGCATTTTTCCCTGCTGTAATTAATTTAATGACTGATAAATATCCAGTGGTAACACACTGATCATAGGCAATAAAGGGCTGATTATTGAGCCCTGGGGATGTCTCAAGTCTAACTCCACATGGATGATTGAAAGTTGTCCGCATGATATTATATCTATTAGAATCATTCAGGTGTAATGCAGGTCATTCCCAGACATGTTTCAGCAGCAGAAAGCAAAATTTCATGGTTTGTAATATCAAATGTTGCAGTAAACTTACAGAGAAAAGAAAACCCTTGCCAGTTTGCCAGCAGACCATTTTTTATTCTCTAGCTATTAGGAGGGATTTCAAAGCAAGCTTGAAATATTCTTCACCAGCTTTGTTCGAATTGAGCAATATGAAAGCATCAACATCATGCATAAGAACTTCAATAAAAATTAGAAATTTGAAATTAATTTTTGTTACAAAAACCACCTATTTCTTAGCCCTGTGAATTAAAGAAAAGGGTGGTTGATTTTTATATATATATATATATTTTTTTTTTGTGTGTGTGTGTGGCGGTGGTGGTATTTTTTTCTTTCCAGAATACAGCTAATTGTGGCAGTCTTAAAGTACAATTCCAACTCCAGCATCTGTGACAAAGAGAGGACAAAATGGGTGTATTATTTAATGGATACTAAGTCTATAAATGTAAAAACTGGTTATAGACAGGTTCCTTCAAGTGATTAGTCTTAATAAGTGCCCCTGCTTTGTTCGTGGGATAATGTTTTTAAAGGCATTTTTTTCTTTGTCTATTTTGTTTATCTGTTTAAAGAATTTATACAGTGAAAACAAGCTAAATACTTGATCTGTGGCTCTATTGCATCACACAGGCTTTAGTCTATGCCCATAGTGTAGTCAGCACAAGCAGCTGTGAAAATTTAGAGCACGTTTGCCCCACATGAATAAAGGAAATGGGTTATGATAAGTCTTCCTGAGCATGCCATTGATCTGCAGAGGAGGGGTAGAACTAGGTTCCTGAAACTGTGATTCATAATAGTCAAGGCAGTGAACAGAGGCAACTACATCAAAGAGGAAATATTAAAGGGTACCTGAAATATTTTCCTCTTCTCTTTTGGGTACCTAGTTAGAAATAGACATGGAGAATCAGACGTCTCCACGAAGCTGTAATTCAAGACTTTCCAGTTGTAGATGACATCTCTGTGTTTATAGACAATTGGCTTGTTGCTTTTTTTGAGGAGGATCTGTGAGGCACCCATCTAATATGTGATGAGCTAGTGATGTGTATGATGGACTTTTATATGATGAATTATATGATGGCCTTCAAAAGAATAAGCTTTCAAAGCTATAACTCTACCCTAATTTGCCCCCTGAATGCCTGGAGCGTTATACCATCTCTTGCATCTCAGAGAAGAAAGTTTCAACCACAACCGATTTCACTGCTGTTGAAGTTAAATCATTCTGAAGAAAGATACAAAATTTCAGAGGGGTAAAGGGATCAAATTAAAGAAAGCCTCTTTCTGTAACCAAATTAATTTCCACAAAAAGAGAAGGGGGGGGAAGAACATTTTGCATTCTAGGCACATTTGCATCATGTTTGCATTCTGGGTATTTTCTTCACCAACAATATTGATATAGCCCTGAAAGCAGGCCACAGTCCAAGATCATTCCACGTTGCAAGAAAGGGGTCTACATGTGTTTCTACAGACAATCGTCATCTGTTTTACTGACCAGTTCCATAATTTTTGTGTTCCATGTGTGGCTTCTTTCAGCCTGAAAAATGCATTATGCTTAATGTCTAGGGCCTTATTTGCAGCATGGTGCTGCAAGGCTTACTGTCCTGGCAATAAGATAGGGGCAGCTTAGACTCCTCACACAGCACAAACCAGGGAAATTTATATTCCCCTCATAATACACATGTATTAAAACCTTACATACGCATGTTTTGAAACATTTTTTGTGCTAATGCCAGTGAAAACTCTCAGGGGCACAGCAGGATCACACCCTCCCCCACCCCAAAACTTTATGACTCTGTGTCCAATTTTCTTCTTGTGCTAAGCACAGCAGTAGACGTGCCAAGACCACAACATACATACACTCTGCCTACACGTTAGTCCTGAGTCAACTGGGGTCCACCTCAACCAAAAAGCTTTAGATCTGCCACAGAAGGGTGAGGGTGCTAAGGACTCTTCAAGCACTCTTAAGGGGCTAAATCAGAGATGCCTAGTATCTACATTGCATCCCGCCATGTTTTAGTGGAAGAAAAGAGAAATTTTCTGATGCTTATCTCACCTCAGTTAAAAAAGCAGTTCTTTTCTACCAATGCTGAAGCTATCAGTGGGATTGCTTGGAGGTCTGCTTATGTCGGAGCCCTCCAATTTGTGGAGTTGCCTTGAACCAGCATTCAGGAGAGGAGTGTAAAACATGAGCAATAGAGAAGATTCTTCTTAGATTAAGAAAAAGAAACCTCTCCAGAGATTCCTTGCAACCCTGACAGTTCTGTTATTCTGTGAAATATGAATTTTTAAATTACGTTGGGGTCAGCTTACAGAATAAGTTGCTTTGCAAAGCAGTCATTGTGATGATACTGTGCAAATCTGTAAAACTGTTTCATCAGTGTAGGCTGATGCACCCTCTTCTGCTGCCTGGCCAAGATCTCAAAGAATATGTATGAAAGAGTCAAACAGAACTTGGATGTTTCCTTGTGAGATAGGAGAGAAGCTGTAATTAATGTAATTAGCTAATGGACATTTTTAAGCCATTCTTGTGATACCATAGAAAAAGACATCTCAAGGTCCTTCCCTGTTTAATGTATTGCACATTCACTGGACAATACAATTTTTCTCAAAGCTGGTTAATAAGTTTCACAGCCTCTTCAGTAAGGTGCTGAAAATTTGATTGCCCTCAGTGGATTGTGACAAAAGTAAGAAAGAACTTTCATTTAGGGCCTCTATCATTGGACTTTTCCCCTATTCTTATGCACTTGTATTGTGGTACAGCACCTTGACATCAGGGAACAGCAGGAGTGGGCTCCACAAGCGAAGGTAAGCTGGGAGTTGAGAGTGAAAGCAAGACATCAGGTGAAAGGGTATAATCCCACAGATGCATACAAGAACAGCAGAACTGGTCAAGGGACAGCTACAGCCCACTGGTCACCAGACAGCCTTTAGCAATGCGGAAGGTGTGAGGTCAGGCTGGGAAGTTAAATGAGCAAGACAAGGTCAGGACTGGCGCAGCGCAAGGCTAAGTGTAACATAGATTTAGTGTAGCACAGATATGGACCAAGGGCATTCAAGCCTGAGCTTGAATGCAATCCTTGAACCAATGGGTGATGCACGTGTGCATGGAGGCCCTGCTTTTCACACCATTTTTTTGTATGGCATAGGTGTTTTCACAGCAGGCAAATAAAAAGTTACATAGTTCTGGCAGATCAAAAGTGACCTGCACACAGGAAGCCAAGCCTCTGGAAAGGGGTGAGAAAAGAGGTCACAGAGGAAGATTATGCAGAAGGATGGTTGTAGACTTGTCACTATAATCAGAGCCTG
Organism: Amazona ochrocephala; assembly: GCA_039720435.1. Taxonomy (NCBI): domain Eukaryota; kingdom Metazoa; phylum Chordata; class Aves; order Psittaciformes; family Psittacidae; genus Amazona; species Amazona ochrocephala. The sequence goes on from CM077878.1 coordinate 45,581,685, forward strand.
TTGGTGAAATTAGGGCCCCGATACTTGATAAAAAAGTACAACTTCCTGAAAAGGTGTCCTTTCTAATTGCCAGTTACTTTGGCTTTGTTTTGTCAATTGTTTATACATAGCGTATTACAATATTAGTGTGTACTGTCTTTGGTCCATAAAGTTTCTATTTAACTCCACAGGAGTCATATGAACAGATCAATGACAATAAATAAAAAACAAACAAGCAAACAAACCCAAACAGCCACATAGTGTTGGGGTTCTTTTTGGAGGGGAATTATGAAATGTACAATATAGGGCCTCATCTATCTCCTGGGAGGTGATATGGCTTATCAACTCTAAATAACTTCACAGAGAACACTGTACCTCACAGAAGGCCATTGTGTAAGAAACTCAGAGGTTGGATCAGTGACCCACTTCATGATTCAGTTTAACAGCTCAAGTTTAACTCTGTGGGGGAAGGAACTTCGCTAATATTGCTTGAACTATTTATTAGTTCTTTTTAAAAATTTCATTACTTTCCACTATGTTGAATACAATGCTTAACAGGGGAGCTTTTCCACAGTAAATCTTTTTTTTTTTTTTTGCAATATTATTATATGGAACAATAAAACACCGGGAAAAAAATATAAAACTGTTTCTTAGTATCATTGATTTGAATATGGTATGCTTTATAGCTTGGATTTCTCAGTATGTCAACTAATTAGCTTCACAAATTACTAAGAAAATTCTACTGCTTCCAATTGACTGTTATGAACATATAAAATAGTTTCTGCATCATCTAAAAATGAAATATGACCTTTTAAATGTTTAACTTCCTTTTTCTGTGAGTCATGATAATCTGGTTTATGTTGTATATTATGTTCCTGTTGAAGCACTGTTCAGGTGCTTAAGATAAGCCAAATGCTTAAAAACATGTTCAGTTTATTTGTAAAATATGTATTCAGATTATAAGTATTTCACATAAGCACAGAGATTAAGTTTCTTCACTGGGGAATCTGTCCACCTCAGAGATAAGGCATTTTCACTTTTTCTCTCTTGAGCCTAAATACCACAGTAATTTCAGCTCCTAAACTAGGCAGTTTGAATGCACCCCTGAGTCAATTATGCAAAGCCAAATTTTCGAAGTCAGGGTAAGTAGCTGCACAAACGTCTCCTTCCTCGTCTCCCCTGCACACTCACAGAGACACACATATGACCTTGGACGCACATAGACACACACACACTCCAAAGCCATCAAAGCCAGCTGAAAGTCTTCTGCTTACTTCAGCTGGCTTTGGATCTTAACGTTTGTATTTGCATAACAGTTCTGCTCAGTTCTGAAATCTAAGAGGTCACATCTGCTCAAATGTACAAGATGCAGCACAGTCCTATTACAGTCACTGATAGTAGGAGGCGCTTCAGCCTTTTCAGGAGTTTTCAGCAAACACAGCTCACTTTAAAAGAAATAACTCGCTTGTAGAACGTAGTGAAAGAGGTCACCCAAGAAATCACTTACCCTGGCCTCTTCCCCATTCACAGTGGACTGTTCTGTAACTTTTAAAAAGTTGAGATGATGGAGATTCCAGAGTTCCCCAAGGCAGAATGATCAAGGCTTTACTGCCTTTACAGCTGGGGAGGTTTTCTTATAGCCCCTGTTTCACTCTAACCTCAGCACTTTTTTTTTTCCTTTGGAAAAGAGCAGAACAGTACTTTCTCTTCCTGGCAACCTCAGATATGTTGTGATGTTTTCTCTCAGTTTTTTTTCTGCCCTTAGTGAAATATGTCAGTTCTTACAGCCTTCTAATCAGCTGTGTTTTCTGCATCTCTGATCTGCTTTCTTACTATCTTCTGTACATCCAATTATTTTGCCTTTTCATCAAACATTGTGTGTTAAATTAGACATTGCCCTGATTCCTGGTTTCAGTAGAGTGGGAGGATTAAACTATTAAAATACTCTCTAGACACAGACATATTTCTTTTTTTATTTTACTTGCACAGGAATAGGAACATTAAAGGTCATATTTCTTAGGACAGTAACTGAAACATACTAAGTTTGTCAACGATATATAGCAAAATACCACTTATTTAGTTAGGTCTGGTTTGGCATCATACGATGCCAGTAACCCAGTACAGGCTGCCTTGACTGTCCTTCAAGAGTTAATTTATTTTGCATATGCTCGTGTGTCAGTCAGATGGGTTTGAAATCTGTGTAGTTTGCTAGTTTTCATATTAGTCTTGAATTGAAATACGTACTACCTTGTGACAGAGAAGAGAAGGTGGGAAGGAATAGATCTTTTCTTAGCAGTAAATATTAAAAATACGTTAGAGGAAGTGAGTGCAAAAATGATCTTGCTTTCATATGTTGCAGGGTTGACTCAGAAGCTGACAAAGGTGTTTGAGAAATATGATCAAACAATATTTTAATGACCTATTAATTTAATGAGATTCCAAAAAGAAGCTGCAAGATGAAAGATTAGCTGAAAAGAGCAGCAATTGTGGTTGGTAGTGAATACAAAATGAAATACCGTGTGTGGCTATAACTTCATAGAATCATAAAAATACACACATTCTGTTTGCATGAGCTTTTAACATAATTTCCTTGGTAGTGCAATAGTAAGGTAGTGAGGAATTTGCTTTTCTGAAAGAAAGCTTTGATAATTTTATGTTCTGTCTCTTCTTTTATGCAACAACTTCCTTTTATTTACCCCAAAGAAAAAAGGAACAGTTAAAAAAATGATTCTAGTCCTCCAGCATATAAAGCATGCTGTGCATTCATGAAAGGACACAAAACTGGTAAAAGGAAAAATGTACAAGTCACAAGTTAGCTGGAGGCCTCTTCCCTTCATTAATATAATTACTTGTCATGGAAAGCAGTGCTTATAGTACATACATTTATGGCAGTGTTTGATATGTTGGCTCATGGACACCAAGATAACATATCTAGAAACACCTTCATAGAATTTAATGTGACCTTTTAGTTTCTGGCAGCAATTTCTCAGGAAATCTGTAAACATGAGTGCAGATAAAGAAGCAGACTTGTATGCTGTCTGCATTAGCAAATACTCAGATAATTTTTTATATAAATTCCGTGATACTATCCATATAAGTAGTATCCTACAACCAGGTTGGTTGCTCTTGTAATTTGCATTTCAGCTGTCAAACCATGGTTTTGTATACATGGAAGCATTAGAACCAGATCTTTCAATGACTTAGATATGTAAAGATGAGACTATCTGCGTGTGTAACATTATACTGTGAGTGCTCAGAATCTCAGTTGTATGATCAGTGATGTGTCTTATATAACAAAACTTCTATAGCAAGGTTTCTTTTGTCAGTTTAAAGAACAAAAATAAACAGTTTAATTTCAAGAGGAAAACAATATTTAATGGCAGACTATTTTTTGAAGCACCATTGAAGTCTAATATTGCAGCTCATTTTCAGTCTTTGCATGTATTTCTAAAGTAATTTTTACAAAGTTGATTAAAAGCCTACATCAGTTTATGTTTAAAGCAGAAATCAGGTGTTTTGAAGAAAATGTTTTGCTTAAAAACACACCTGTTTTCCATAATTTGAGATAAGTTCTTATTTACATAGTTTTGTTATTTTTTTCTAATTAACTTTTAGAAAATCCTCTTTAATATCTTTTTTCCTGAGGAAAAAATCTACCAAAAAGTATATTGGTTCCATACAAAAAAGGCATATATCTTTATAACTAATTCCAGAAATTATTTTAACTTGTAGGGAAGGAACTGTTTGCTGCAGTTTTGTCTTTCTTTGTGTGTGAACATATTTTTTTAGTGGACCTTATGCCTTTTTAAAATTGTTTTAAGGGGAACAAAATCAAATACGCTAAGTTGTGACTGAAAATGGTAAAATCAGGGTCATCAACAGCTCTTTTAAAAATATTTCCTTATGTAGGAGATGAATCAGTATGTCCCTGCAACATAAGCTTGAAATGCTATTGCAATCAAAAATTGTTATTAACGTTATAAATATTCAGGGTTTATTTATCATAAATCCTAAATATTTATTCCAAGGCAATTTTCCCTCATATTCTTATCCCATTCTTCAGTTTTGCCTTCGCACTTTATATTTAAAACAGGTAGTGTAGGGTTGACCAAAACATATATTAACATCATGGCAGGTGGTTCTGGATTCACCCTTCATTTGTGGAGCAGAAGCTCCCATGCACCATTGTTAAATAAGGGTAAAATATTTGAAAACCTGTTAATTTGCAGGAGGGAGGTACATAAACATGCTGAACACAGAAATCACAAAGATGATTTGGGAAAGTTTACAGAACCATTAATTAAAGTGCCATCTGCCTTGTACAGACATAAAGGAATTTGTTGGACAGAATATACACAGAAGCATTATGCAATAAGCTTCCCTTTCTCCTGACACCCAGCACAAGTACTGCAGTGCTTCCTTTCCTACCAGCTGCTCTAGTATCCTGGCTATGGTCCTTCTTGAGCTGTATCCCCATCCCTGTATCCTTAGAAATGACCTGTCAGTAAGTTCTCCCTTTCATGCCACACTTGTCACTTTAACACCATGGGTAGCACAAAGGCAGCTGCCTCAATAATATTTTCTCTAAGAGGTAAGAGTTTATTTTTCTAGTAGCTACTTCCATGGAACTCTCTCCAGGAATAATTTCACATGTGTAGCCAAACATTTCATGAGTTTCACATTGTTTTATTAATGGAAGAACTATGGTATCCAGGTAGAAAGTACTGCAGCATGATCTCTGTTGCAAACTGCTGACAACCGCCAGAACTGGTACTGGGATTTCTCCCAATACATTTTCTTTCCCAATTACATTGACCAGTAATGACTTACAATTAAGTGGGACAATGTTAGCCTGAACTTTGCTTAACAAAGAAATATTTTTTGCAACTACTAGCAATTATTTAATTGCTTATTGATGTTGTCAACAAATAAATAAATAAATATTCAGCACAAATTGTACACATGACCTTGTATAGGTACTCTGGACTTCAGGTGACTTCTCTTAGGAACTGTAGTACTTGAAAAACATCAAGCCACATAGTCCTAGATCATGCAAATGACAAAATGTATTATCAGTTATTTTTCTTTCAGATATTGAAAGGGAGGAGCTGTTAAGGGAAAGGAATTGCATTCCATCTACAGAGGGACATTTAAAACACGTTTTCATAGAGAATTATGTTTATGTGATTATGATTATTATTTTCATTTTAGTTGGAATAGATTCTTAATTCTACTAATTGCTGCAAAAAAGATGAAATTAACATAAATCTGTTTACATTTTTTTATTTGATGTAGTATGAGTTCATAAATACTAATTTATATTATTAATACAAATTATACCAGTAATATAGTAATAAAATACTTGAATAAATTATTAATTCAAGGAATTTATTCCATAGCCTAAATTACAATATAATATGCATAATCTTTATTTTTTTAAAAGATTCTTATGATTTAAAAGAAAGAAGAATCTCTTCTGGTTATCTAGTATGAGTAAATCTGCTGAAATCAATAGCATGTGAAGTTATAGACGTATTTAAATATTATGCTGAACCATGGCCTCACAGAAGCAATGAATTATGACATTTCTGAATTCCATTTCCTGCACTTAAAATCTGAATATTAAAATAATTTTGTCACAGAGAAGAAGTTATTCCAGAGTGAAAATTGCCAAAGTTAAAAACAAACCAAACTTTTATGGAAAATAGTTCAGTAGAAGTAGAATTAATTATGTTTAAAATCTATTAATTTTGATTTGCTGTCTATGTTTGAGTTCAAAATTGGAAAGTTGTGAAATGTAGAACTATAGCTCAATAAAATATCTGCAGTTTTGAAGCAAGTGAACTAATACTTTTCCAAAGAAGATTTTTTTTAACATCTCAACAAGAATTAAAGTATTAGTACTGGTATTGTTATAACTCTATTATAGGAATCTGTAAGGAATTTCAGTTTGAATTGTAGTACATGCTGGTATTAACATATCATTGAAAATGAAGAATGGCTTTATTCAGCTAATGCTGCAATCACTTTAACTGATTTTAATGTGAGATGGCCTGAAAGATAAAAAGGCACTAGACGTTAAAACACAACCATAAGAAAAGTTGCTGCTGAGGCCATTATTTAAGTATTTCTTTTTCATTCATCCATTTTTCCCACAAGCACTTTTATCTTTGTATGAATTTATATCATATAACCTTTAGAATAAGTTAGACTCTTTAAGGCATTTACTAGTACTATTTTCATAGGCATCCACCTGTAAAACTAGGTATCATCTTACTCACTAAAAGCATAGGGCAAAAAGAAGCAATAAAAATTTCTGAAGTAGTAAGCTAAAAGTGGTTTTCTGTTCCTGTAAAGTAACTCCTCTGTACATTTTTTTAAAATGTCATGACTCCAAAGTTTGATAGCTGACAGCCCTGCAGGGTTAGAAGTAAGGTCTGTGTGTTGAATTGGAAAGTTGAGAATTTTTCCCTTTACAAGTTGTTGCCTCTAGCCCTGCAGGATTACTAGGTATTGGACTTAAACACAGTGACATTTTTAAATACAGAATAGATGTTACTGATTTGGGATTAAAATTGGACCATTCTAAGAGTCAGAGGTATAATTTTATATAGAGAAAGGCAACATTGTGAAGAAAGGAAGCAAACATATGTGCTCAACAGTTAACACACACAGAATAACAAGTGTGAAGCTATTGTTAGGGTAAACATAAAAAGTAGACCTTATGAAGTGCATAAAAATCAGATGAGAAACAATAACAAGTATCAGCATTGCAACACATTATCTATGTAAACTATATATATGCACCCATACATATTCTAGCTTGATAGGATATTATGAAGTATTTCAGGATGTGAGTACACTTGTAAAATCCCAATTGTATGATGTAAAATTGTGAAATAAGAAATTCTCTTTCAACTGAGATAAAATGTTAATGCAAAGCAATAAAGATTTAATTCAGTTCAATATCCACTCGTGATGTCATGAAATTCAACTGATAAATGTACAATGTCATTAGTAACTCAACATTATAGTGAGACTCACCTAAGGCATTGCTATCGCAGCACTATGTTTGGGGTTTAATATGCATATAGTGTCATAGAATCGTTTAGATTGGAAGGGACTTTTAAGATCATCAAATACAACCCTTAACCTAACACTGCCAAGTCCCACTAAACCATGTCCCTCAGCAACACATGTATATGTCTTTTAAATGCTTCCAGGGATGGTGACTCCACCACTTCCCTCGGCAGCCTCTTCCAGTGCCTGACCACCCTTTCAGTGAAGAAATATCTAAAGCTCCCCTGGCAACAGTTATGTCCCTTTCGTCTTGTAACAAGTACTTGGGCGAAGAAACTGAACCCCACCTTGGTACAAACTCCTTTCAGGTAGATGTAGAGAGCAATAAGGTCTCCCCTGAGCCTCCTTGTCTCCAGGCTGAACAACCCCAGTTCTGTCAGCTGCATCTCATAAGACTTGTTCTCCAGACCCGTCACCAGCCCATCGCCCTTCTTTGGACACACTCCAGCACCTCAATGTCTCTTGTAGTGAGAGGCCCAAAACTGAACACAGGATTGGAGGTGCAGCCTCACCAGTGCCGAGTACAGGGGGATGATCACTTCCCTAGCACTGATGGCCACACTACTGCTGATACAGGTCAGGATGCCATTGGCCTTCTTGGACAAACTGCTGGCTCATGTTCAGCTGGCTGTTGCTCACCCTGCAGACTGACACCTGGGTGGCAGCATGTTCCCACCAGAGCTCTGTTCGGGCAGCTGCATCCCTTGTCCTGGATGCAGAGCTCAGAAAGACCATGGCTTTTGACCAGGTGGGTACCATTGCTCACTGGTTGAGCTGGCAGAATTACAGCGCTCTTCCTGCATGCCCTTCTGTGCAAACTGCTGCACAAAATGCTGCACCATGGTCTGTTCACTAGCATTCTCTATGGGCTTCTTGTACGCACTAAGGGGAAATCCTGCCTGACCACTTTGATGGACTTCTATGATGGGGCTAGAGAACTGATGGACAGGGGCACAGCAGTTGATGTCATCTACTTGGACTTGTGCAAAGCATTCAGCACTGTCCCACATGGCATCCTTGTCTCTAAATTGAAGAGACATCAATTTGATAGGTGGACCACTTGGTGGATAAAGAACTGGCTGGATGGCCGCACACAAAGACTAGTGCTCAATGGCTCAATGTCCAGCTGGAGACCAGTAACGAGTGGTGTCCTTCAGGGATCGGTGTTGGGTCCGGTCTTGCCCAACGTCTTTGTCAGTGACATAGACAGTGGGATTGAATGCACCCTCAGCAAGTTTGCCAATGACACCAAGCTGTGTGGTTTGGTTGATACATTGGAGGGAAGGAATGCCATCCAGAGGGACTTTGGCATGCTTGTGAGGTGGGCTGATGCCAACCTGATGAAGTTTAACCATGACAAGTGCAAGGTCCTACACCTGGGTTGGAGCAATGCCAGACACAGCTACAGGCTGGGCAGAGAAGAGATTCAGAGCAGCCCTGTGGAGAAGTACTTGGGGGTGTTGGTCGATGAGAAACTTAATATGAGCTGGCAGTGTGCGCTTGCAGACCAGAAAGCCAACCGTATCCTGGGCTGCATCAAAAGGAGTGTGACCAGCAGGTCGAGGGAGATGATCCTGCCCCTTTACTCTGCTCTCGTGAGGCCTCACTTGGAGTATTGTGTGCAGTTCTGATGTCCTCAACATAAAAAGGACATGGAACTGTTAGAACAAGGCCACGAGGATGATCAGGGGACTGGAGCACCTCCCGTATGAAGACAGGCTGAGAAAGTTGGGGCTGTTGAGCCTGGAGAAGAAAAGGCTGAGTGGAGACCTCATAGCAGCCTTCCAATACCTGCAGGGGGCCTATAAGGATGCTGGGGAGGGACTCTTCATGAGGGACTGTAGTGATAGAACAAGGGGTAACAGGTTCCAGCTTGAACATGGGAAGTTTAGATTGGATATGAGGAAGAAATTCTTTACTGTAAGGGTGGTGAGGCCCTGGAATGGGTTTCCCAGAGAAGTTGTGAATGCTCCATCCCTGGCGGTGTTCAAGGCCGGGTTGGACATAGCCTTGGGTGGCATGGTTTGTGTGAGGTGCCCCTGCCCATGGCAGGGGGGTTGGAACTAGATGATCTTAAGGTCCTTTCCAGCCCTAACTGTTCTATGATTCTATGATATGTTGGGAAGGGCTACACTGCCATCGCGCCTGGCCCCACCAAATCCCATCAGCAGCTGTGGTGTGAGCTGTGTGCTCCTGGCAGCTCTCTTGGCTTCCCCTGAGATTCTCCTGATTTGGGAAATCCTCCTGTGCACTGCACTGGAGCAGTCCTCTGCAGATCGTGCCGGCACTGGAGCTGTTTGCCTCGGCAACACGTATGCGATGTGGAACAGCTTGGAAACTGAAATGTGATTAATTTGAATGGAAAAGTTTATACCCAGGAATAATAATTAAAGGATAAGCCGGGCTGAATGAGCAAAAGATTAGTCTAGCCCCAGCATCCTGCTTGCCATAGTGGCTGTTAACAAATGACTAGAAGAGTGCTTAAGAACAAAGTACTTATTTAGTAGATATTTTTCTGGTGTGCCTTCCAGGTATCAACAGGTCTGTGATGTACAGGCAGATTTCTTTATCCTTGTGTACTGTAGCCTTAAAAGATTCTTTTGTCTTTGAAATTATCTAATCGCACTTTCAGGTCGCATAATCTTCTGTCATTTATAACCTCCTGTGGCAATGATTTCCACAGTTTAACTATGCACTGTGAGAAGAAAATGCCTCCTATTGTTTGTTTTGAATATATACCCTAGTAGTTTCATTTAATGCCCTTAGCTCTTATATGACAAGGAATGACAAAAAAGAAACCAACATCTCACAGACCTTTACCAGATATCCCTTGACCACCTTTTACCCAGACTGGAGGATCTTACCTTGTGGAAACTATCCCTTATCTTTTGTCTCTTTTTTGCTTTCCCTATAGCTTTCCTAGTTCTACTAGATCTGTTTGAGTTAGGCAGAGATCAAAACTGCATGCTGCATTCCAAGTGTGGGCATGCCGCAGACTCTTTTAGAGTGGCATAGTCGTATTTTCTGGTTTGCTATTTCCAAACACCTGCCAAAAACTAATAGAACTAAAGAATAACACATCGTGCTTGACACGCTGTAGCATCTTTGAATTAAAATATACATATAAGTTTTCTCCAATGCATAGTCAATAGAAAAATGTTTGCTTATATGTAATTTTAGATATCATTTAGCTGTCTGAGAGATCAAAATATAGTGCCAGGTTCTGATGTGAGTTGTACTGTGGGTACTCCATTGAAGTTGACAGGTCCAATCAATATACAGCATGCACTGACATGAAGTGGATTCATGACATTCCCTGAATACACAGACAATTATTGCAAGTGCATTCATTGTGTAATTTCTAGGAGGTATATTCTAGCTAATAAGCTTCATGCAATAAGTAGTCTGTATATCATTCAGATCAAGTAGTGTAAACTAAATTAATTGTATTCTTTATTGCACTTTTAAAACATCAAGTAGCATGTGAACATAACAGAATACAAATTACTTCTAAATGTAAGAAGGCTGTAGCAGTTTCTACTTGCAACATGTCTGAAGGGACAAGCATTTCAGATTTGAGTTTTCAGCTAAAGCATGCCACATCTATGTGACACACCACAGACAGACGGCTTGTGATATTTCATGCCAATGAGAGATGATTCCATTCTGCAAAAACTGCAACACTTTCACAAAATGAATGGTTTAGGGTTGCTCAAAGAATGGCCAGCCAAAGTGTTAGCAAAAGTAGTTTTAATATGATTTATGGAGACATGATGTAACAGAATTCAATAACAAAGTTCACTCTATTACTAATTACATGGATGGAGCATACAAAGGCAAATCAAGGTAAAATCAGCTAAAACCGATTGATACAGAAACTGAAGGCACAAAGAGTGAGGGAGACCCTCCCATTGAGTCATAAGGTTCGGAATAGACCCCGTTGCCTTCTGAACTCCTGAAGAAGCCTAGTTGTGGCTGGGTCTAGTCTTTGTCTCAGATGTGGTCAGTGTTGTATATCTAAAGGTTTACAAGTGTACCAATTCATCACAGAGGGAAGTTTTATAGTTTCCATTTAGCAGCAGTTTGTGGGTTTAAGGGGAATCTTTTAAACTGAGTCAGTAGAATTCGCTGTAATTGCTACAGCAATACACACACACACACACATGCATACCCAAAGACATATAAAGGTTCCTGTTAGAAATTCCCCTGAGGTCAGTGAAGTACTCATGTCAAATGTCTCAGCAGTTCTCAAAGGCTGAGGGTTAAGTCGCAAGCAGTAGCAGGACTTCAACCCACCTCCCATTTTTCGGCAACAGTTTGAGAGTTTGCGGGCTCTGAGGGATGACCCACTCAGAAGAAGATGCTGGTGGCAGCCTGCAGTGGTCCAGGAGAGCTGAAAGGGTCTCACTTAGAACCACTGTTTATAGGGTCGCAACATGATTTGCTTTAGTCGTTAGTAAATTTCCATCCTCGTCACAACCCAAGGTAGTAATTAGTAGAAGTTTTTCAAAACTCCAGTAAAATGGGTACCATTCTACTTGGGCTACAATCAAAGGAAGGAGTGTTCTAAGGCTGTCAGGGGATAACTGATTATCCCCATCCTTCCTTGGCCAGGGATCAGGAGTCCCCGGTATGATCAGTATCTCCCACCTTAGACATGTAAGCGTCCGCCAAGGGACGCTTCACCATACGACTCCTTACACAAAGGCCAAGGCCTGATGGGAATTCTTGAGATCGTAGAGGAGCCTAGAGGATGTAGGGGGAGATGCACTGCCACAAACCTCAACTGAATAATGTTACTATATGTGTTTTACATACATGTACTTTCAATATTCTGTATGATACAATGTATGCATCAAAAATATTGTATGAGACCTCCATACAGAGATAGAAGGAAATAAATACACTGTTGTATTTAGTTGCATTTTCTTTTAAGCCTGGAAGTAATTTACCTTCACATTTTTATTTTGGCCTTGAGTCCTAGGGATGTCTCTTAATTTTCCTGCGCCTCATGTTGAGATTCAGGATGACATTGTCCATCTCTGTTTTAAATCTTTCATATGAAAGGTACTATATAATGGGTAGAAAATCAGTTTATTAACATGGATTATTTTAGGACGCTTTTTTCAGTCCTTTTCTACCATACCTGAAGGCTGAATGAGTACACAACTTTGTCAGCCAACAGAAGGCAAGCCCATAATTACAACCCCTGTACCTGCAGAGCACTGGGAATTCTCCTTGTGCTGTTTCCCACAGCGAAACCACACACTACCACAAGATATTCTCAGGAGCTGGAAGAATGGGGATTGGCTAGTAAGTTTTCCTCATTTGTTCAGACAGGCTTTTTTTGGCATCTAGTTGAGGCACGTACTCCCCAACACCTCCTGTATCACTCTTTTTATTTAGACTGTGAAATAAAAGCACTTATCCAACCCCTAACCAATTTACACAGTTTTTACTGCCAGCAGTCACATTTGTCTAAACACACAATCTAGCTGGCAAGTGACTAGATGAAATGGTATCACTACTGTTCAGTGCAGTGATTTTTTCTGGGACTTCCAGATATACGGTTGTTACAAATGCAAATTGCATGTTGCATTGTGAGTGCATCTGACATATTGCACGTGTGCAGATCAAATTCAGAAAATATCCACATGGATGAATCCATGAATCTGCTGGACCTTGTGCACCACAGTAGCCTCCTGTGCAAAACATGCCCTTATGCTATTGAGTCATCACAATCCCTGGTACCTAAAGTTCACTGTCCAGATACTCAGAGTGCAGACCCTCATTCTTTTTCTGGCCTTTTCCAAATGAAATATGGAAGCATCTGCTTTGCATGTGTTTTGCATGTGTTTTGGTCCAGTGTGATGCACACCTCGTTCTTCTTGCCTCTGTACTAGGCACTCCTAGCAGAACCACAGTGGAACAGCAGAGATGTTATCTTTGGAGATTATCATTTTCAGCTGACTTTGTTTTAGACAACACTACCATTACAGAGGCATGAAGTGGTATTAAAAACTGTGTCAGTTAGTGTAATTTACTTTACTGGGCAGTTGGTCAGTAAATACATCCGCTCAGGAAGATTCAGATGAATAGTAGCTCATATAACTGTGCGCCAGAGTGCCTACATTCAAACCATTTTGGGTCTGGAAGCTGAGCGGACATATTAATAAGTCCTAAAGTAGTAAGCCTGACTGAAAGGCAAGAACATGAGGGCTAAAACCAGCATACAAGAGTCTAAAATACACATTAAGGAAGTGTCTCTTAAATCTTTTTCTTTTAACGAAAGAGACTAAGTCTCCTAAATCTGTGTTTTATTTGACTGTAATCACAACTACTTTTCCACATCTTAAAGAAAAAAAATAGTGAAAATTATTAAGACAAAAAGATGCATTACTTTATAATGTCAGAGAAGTTAAATCTGAGAATATGTACATAATGCATCTATCAGCTTTAGCAATATCTGGGTTGTTCAGTTTTAGGTTTTAATCAGATCATAAACAACACTGTAAAGAAGCTTTGTGCTTAGCTATACTGTATCACATTTGCTATGAGCTAGGCATATACAAAGTCACTGCATCTCAACTGCTTACACAGATTTGTTGCATTACCCCATTTTAATAAAGTCTCAGTCATTCTGTGAGTTAGGTAGACACGTAACAGGTACTTCAGTCGTTAATGGACTTCGTCAGACATCCTTTGAGTCTCCATACAACTTCAGAGAATTCTAAATCCAGAGGTTCTTCTGAGTTTTATGACAAGCCACTTGGTCACCAGGTTTTCATTCTGATGTGCTCAGAAGAACTTCAGCATTAATTCATCAAGATATATGAACAGGTCATCCTTCTGTCATTCTTGAATGTGGCCTTTACTTGGCAGTGAATTGACTGCTACATAAACCATGGACAGCACCTGTATATAGCTCTTTTGTCCAATAGTTCAATGGTTAGAAAATTTGCGCAGGACAGGAGAGATCTACCAAAGGTGGGGTTTCATCTGTGCTTGCATCTTTTCAAGAACAATGATCAAATCTCCAGGGTATAGGGCATTTTGGAATAAGGAAGCTTCTCTAATTCCCTCTGTTCACCATTACTCCTATTCTGACATGTTATAGTTATATTGATTGTCTGAAAGTGAAAGACTGCTCACTTTTGCAATCTATAGTTAAGGTTTTCACTGAAGAGAAGATACCCAAACAAAGATGTTACACATCAGTCACTACAAACCCTCTGTCACTTCAAACTGGTTCATTTCACTTCAAACTGGTTCATTACTGTGTCTCATCTCAGTCAAGAGCCAACAGCAAGTTCTGTGCCTTTGTCTTGTTGGGGTATTTCTATCAATAAAATGTGTTTTAAATGTGCAGTGTGATAATCAATGTAAGACTTGGTACAGATTCAGTCAGGGTGCACGCTGACTCACCAATGAAAACAGGGAGATAAGCGTTACTATTATTGAAGCAATTGTTAATTGGCCAGTCAGGTACACAAGATAACATCTGATCTAATGAAACTCTAAGGAAAAAGAAAAATACTTATTTTAATTAAGAGCGATGGTCAGATTATCTCCCAAATAAGAAAAAAAAAATCAATGCATTTGAGGAAAAACAGATTAGATCTGTTTAGGCTCCTGGGGAGGACTTACAAAAGAGGACTGATTATAAAAAGCAAGTGTCTAACACAAGGAAAAAGACATAACCTTAGGCCTAGTTTATATAGGAAATAGAACTCTTTATAAACTGAATGTTTAGGAAATCTTGCAGAATAACAGCTGGATAAAAAGGGAGGTAGATACTGCTGACGTAATCCCCATGTCATAGAGCAAACATCAGTTTTATTTCTTTTTGTGTGTGTCATATAAACATTTGTAACTGTTTGCTATTCTCTCATTTGTTCGTTTGCTTGTTTTATCTCAGCCCTTGTGTTGTTTGTTTACAAAGTGTAAGCAGACAGAAAAAATCTTGACTTCTTTCTTTCCAGTTGGACACTGAGACAAATTAGGTCCAGTTGCCATAGCTCCATGGCATGCTTCAGATAACCCACTGGTAACCGAGTTGTAGGGTACACAGCAGGATTTTGTAGGAGCAGTGGGTGGTATCACAAGATACAGGGGAGGAGAGGATGACAGCCAGGAGGGTTCTTAGTTATGCAGCTAACACGAAGGAATGTGTAAGAAACCTGAGGATCTTCAGGGAATATGTAATACATGTTTGAATGCTTAGTCTGCTGAATAAGTATTACTGAGTAGAGCACAAACTAGAATGCAGGTGCCATTCCCTGTCTTCCGGCAGTATGGCTAGTGAATGCCTGCTTTGCTGCATCTTCTGGCCAAGCGCATAGTTCTTTTCACTGAGCACCTGCTTCAACAGGAAGTGGGGAGGGTACTCTCACAACAGAATATACTGTAGTCTGGTATTAGGTCAACTGCTGCAAATGTCTATGTATTCAGCACCTCTCATGGAAAGAAGGAAATTTAACTCACTTCTTCTATCTCACAGCCACTGAGTTGTTAGATAAAAGGGGGACTCCCCGCTGGCCATCTTCAAGGTGAACTTAACTTCAGATTTTGAAAGGTAGCATGTAACATCAAGCTTCAAAGCAAGCTCCTGTCTCTTCTGCATCACCAGCACAACAAACAGCATTTCAGTACCTGACCACTTAACATGTTTGCTTCTGCCATTCTCGTTTTGTGACTTAACTTTCTACATTATGATTGGCATCTCCGGAGCCTAATTCAAAGCATTCTCTAAGGAGGCTGGGAATGTACTGTTTTTAACATTATCTGTCCATTCAATCTGGAATAGCACAGGATGTTATAGCAGTAGCAGTGATGGAAGCCCAGCCTCTGTTCTTCCCCTCATCAGTTCACACTTTGTCCTTTCTCTGCTGGTCATAGCTGGCCTTGAAACTTGAACTAATGATGCTATGTGTCGTGGTTTAAGCCTCTATAACTCACGCAGTCGCTCTCTCACTCACTCCCCCCTCTTTCTTCCCCCAGTCCGGGGGGGATGGGGAGGAGAATCAACAGAATTCAACTCCCAGAGGTTGAGATAAGAACAGTTTAGTAACTAAGGTATAACACAAATCACTACTGCTACCACCAATAATAATAATGACAAGAGAAATACAAGGAAAGAGAATATAACTTCTCACCATCCGACGACTGAGCTGTGAACTAAAAACTCTTCCGGGTTCCTGCCCCCAGTTTTTTTTTACATCCTGGGCATGACATACTGTGGTATGGAATACCCTGTTTGGTTAGTTTGGGTCAGGTGTCCCGTCTCTGCTTCCTCCCAGCTTCCCCCCCTCCATGGCAGAGCATGAGACTCAGAAAGTCCTTCAGACCAAAACATTACCAAGCAGTAACTGAAAACACTGGTATTATCAGCGCAGTTCCCAGGCCCAAAATCAAGAACACAGCGCTGCACCAGCTACCAAGAAGGAGAAAAATGAGTGCTACTGCTGAACCTATGACGCTATGCTTTACTGCTAATCTTTTCATTTGGAAGAAACATTAATGATAGCTGCAACCGTGATCCAGGTTTTGCCATTCTTAATTTCCAGGATGAACTTCTGAGCCCATAATCTTTTCCAGCCCCTGGCAGTATACAATTTACAAGGATCCTTTTTGCTAGGAGTCCCTGTGAATTAGTACAGTGTGAAGTATTTCATAGGCTGATAATTGGCAAAACACTACATGACAATCTTCTCTTAGATCACCATAAATCTACATAAATATTGACAGTCTGAGCAAATATGAAAGATATTAGTGATTTTGTGGAATGAAAGCTAATGAAATATGTTTTGAACTTTCTTTTTTTCCTACTAAGTATCTGACAATGTTAATCTATAAAATTAACTTAAAGTAGAGCAATTTTATACATATACAAAATGCTACTAAAGTCACTACTGCAAACTGAGAATATATGTTTTAACGTCGCAAGTGTCAATATGACTTTGCCCCAAGAAACCAAATATGTCATACAGCCACTTAAATGAGCCAATCTCTAAATATAACCATGGTTAAGTAATGCATGCTTGCAAAATGTAACATGATCCTTGTTCTGATCATTCAGCATTATCAGGTATATCTCCCTTTCATAGAACAAACTTAGCAAAATTGTATTGAAATGAATGAAAAAATTAAAGTATAGACTGATAATAAATGAGAACTCATCAGGAAGGAAAGGAGACAGCAAATCACTGTAGAATTTGTAGTAGAGTTGACCAGTTTGCTTCAATTGTTATTCTTATGAAAGTGAGAAATATCCCTCTCTTACTTCCTGTAGTTTCTAGGAAATCATCATCTTGGTACAAGATATCCTGGAAAGGAAGCATGTCTTCTTGTCTGCTCCTTTCATTCTGGAGGCCCATAGGGAAAGAAGTCATAGTTCTCATAAATCCTCAGCACATATTTTGGCAATAGGTACACAGAAGTTACTCCTGGGTGTTACTGCTTTCTCTGAGAGTGTCTAGAGTGACAAACTGAGATGAAGCTGTGAAAAGCGTCTGCTTTCCCTCAATTTTTTTGATGCACCAATACTCATCCTTTAGGAGATTTTCTCTGTAATGTTGGGAAAGAAGGGAGAATACACTTGTTCAAATGTCTATCCATTAGGATTTTTAGAATACAGAAATAGTGTTGAATGACTAGTTTTTCTGATGTTGTTCAGAAATAGAAATGGATCCTGTAACTCTGATAAAGGTAAGTTTGCATTTTTGCAGTAGTACAGAGCATCGGTAATCAAGAACTATGCAGTAGTAGGCAGGAAACTCCTGGCATTTGTCTCATCCTGGTTTTGTTATGTCAGTCCATTAGAATTTCTTTCTTTCCCTTTTACACTTTGGTACACCTGCATTATACTACTGACAGGGTGACTATTGATTACAGTACAGCTTGTGCACACTGTGCACCAGATCATGCCCTAAACTATATGAACAGGAAAGTCATAAATAATAATAAAATATTACCCCAAGCATCAATACTCACTTCCATAGTTCCCTCTTTGATGAATCATTTGGAGTCATATAGTAGTCAAACTGATAACCAATGCAACTTTTTATCTTCCCTCAAACCTTTCTATGAGTTGTACATTATTAGAAAGTTAATGCAGCAATGTATGTGTATAACTACAACGGCTCTGTTATAAAACCTACTTTTTGAGGTTTAATATCTCATCTGGTTTGAATCACATTGGAATAAAACTTGGTTTCCAGCCCAGATGTGCATTTATTTTACAAAAATATTATTCAAATAGGATTTATTTTTTATATAAGGATCAGCAGGAAAATTAATTTTTCAGAGATTTCTACTTTCCTTGGCAAAAAAATAAATACACAGGTATGTCATTGAGCAAAAAGAAACAATTCCATATCTGAGTTAGAAAAGGGGCCTTATTCTTTAGGAAAATAAACTCCTCATAGTATTTTGGTTGGAGATCCAATTGCAAGATATTCATCATCCAGCTTTTTATTCCAATACCACACAAATTCAGACATCCTTTTGAGGACATTTGCAGTATTTTAGACATGTAGTCATAAGGCAGTTATTTTTGCCCATTCTATTTCTTTTCATTTCCATGATTTCATGCATTAGTTTTTCTAAATTGTGTGAGAGGGAAAAAAGCTCTAAGCCACAATGACATAATATTAATCATATTAACAATTTCAAAGTAAACAATACTTTGTTTAACTACAGTTTTATGTGTAACATTATTAAGAAAAATGTGTTTGCATTGCGTCTACCTTTTCCATATGTTGAGGTGGGGGTTTTTGTTTTTTTCTTTCTTTTTTTTTTTTTTTCTTCTTTGCTTTAGGGAAAAGCTGTGGAGATAAACCAGATGTTGCCATATACTGCTGGTAGAGATAAGATTGATCGCACTAGAACTTATGCATACTTAAAGTTAGGTCATGTCTCAGACAGATGGGCATGCACAATGGAAAGGAGACTCCTGCAGTTGAGCCTTCCCTATGGCTTCCCTGGGATTTTAGGTCCAGGTGTAAAGAAGTAAGCAGGTGTTAGAAGGACTTTATCATCACTAATGTGCCAGCCAGCACATCTGAACAGGCACAGTGTTGCACATAATCTGCTACACATAAGGGCCATGAGCTTCATTCTTATCTTTTGCTAGGTGAAAACATTCTTATGTCTGTATTTTCCACATTCTTCTCATTGCTGTATTTCATGTTCTACTGAGAATAGAGTTGGCATACCAAAGACTGACCCAAAGGAAAACCAGCACCTAGCTGAACAACGACAACAAAAAGTGTAATAATGCCCATACCCAAGAAGTAGGGAGAATTAAACTTATCTCAGGAGAAATACAATTTCCTAACTTCTGTGTAGTTTGCTGATATTAAGTGCTTAAATAACAACTTCTTACTATTATTTATGTAACTTACTGGATGAAAAGGTTTCCTATCCTACTTCGAGCACAAATATCAATCATCAAAAAAATTACTAAAGTAAGGTAATGTCATACGTGTATACCCAAGATGTTGGCTCTTCGTTCATGATATCAAAACTGAGGCTTGGATCACTAGTTGCCAGTATGGAAAAAAAGAACCAAACCATTCAATAGTGTTGTTAACTTCCTTTTTCTCTGTGTCAGAGCATATCCCTTAAAAAAAAAAAAAAAAAAACACACAAAAAACCTTGCATTAAAAAAAAATCTTCCAAACAGACTAATAAGGTGGACAGTGTAAGATATGAAGTCCTTTACATAAGTTAGTGGTTTTGACATCAATGTCATACCTGATTTTTATTCATCAGTATGTTAAAGCAGAAAAAACAATGCTATTAGTAAGACATATGTATTACTATTTTTAACAAAATATGTCAATTGTAAGTGCAAACCATGTCATGAGACCCAGAAAAATACTGCAAAATAAGGGAAATATAGTTGTTAGTATACCGAGTGTGGCTTGATCACCAGTCTATGTCAGATTGGCAGTTATGTCTGTGAATTAATTCTTTATTCTACAAAAATGCTCCCTATCCTAAAAACTACATTTTCATTTCAGTACCTGAGAGAGTCATATGATTGCTTTCAGTAGTGAGCATCACTTACATGTCATGCAATATTGCATAATACATTACTAAAGAGTAAAAAATACATTGTTTCTTCTATATCGTACATAATTAAAATATTTTTCTGTACATCATTTGGCCATCATCTTTATTGCATAGTATGTTCCCAATTCTTGATTAGAACTCAGAATTTTACATTAAAATCTGAAATGGTTTTGAAGACTTTCCAGCGTTCCTCTAACTGTAAGAGTTCTCTGAGGAGACAACACTTACAGGTAAATGTAGAGCTGAAGGGGGTTTGGTGCTTACACCACATTAGCCATATATCCATGGGCCCAAATTATATCTT
The DNA here is from genome assembly GCA_039720435.1 of Amazona ochrocephala. Lineage (NCBI taxonomy): Eukaryota > Metazoa > Chordata > Aves > Psittaciformes > Psittacidae > Amazona > Amazona ochrocephala. The sequence goes on from CM077878.1 coordinate 45,602,125, forward strand.
ACTTAGGGTTAGTATAACAAATTGCCTTTGCATGTGGGCCCTAGCATATAGAATCTTTCAGAAAAGCGGGTTGTCAAGGCAGAAGAGGTGAAACAACAGCGATCGCAGGGATTGGAAATTATTATTCCCCCACCTTGTTTCTTCCACCTTCAGTTTTCTTTTTTCAAGTCATTTAGTGACCTGAGCTGAAATGGGCAGGAATTGACTGCGCACATGCTGCTGCTGGCAGCAGAGTTGCTGCAGTTGCTTCCTGGACATGAAAGGAAGGGGAAAAAGAAGAAAACCCAATTGCTGTTCTCTAAACATAGCATATGCAAAGGCAATAGGTTTGCCATAGTTAAAGCCAACCCCTTTTTCCTGTAGAAATAATTTTCCCCTCACTGCAGTTCAGGAAAAAGGAGAGATGCTTTTTGTCTCTCCCTCTCCTTGCCTGCACAAAGAAAACGTGGGTTGATACCATTTTTATTGTTCTGCTGCGGTGGGTTTCAGACCCTGCATTAGCATACTGAATGTCTAATTGAATTCGGGGGCTATGTTAATCATCTTGTTTTGTTTAGGGGCGGTTGGTGAAAGGTGCCAGGAAATGATCACTTTGGCTTGGGGTTAGCATGGTGCTGCCACCCTAAGAAAAAGAAATCGAGAAGGGGGAGGGAGCTAGGGAGAGGCGTGTTGACTGAGTGATGTCTGGAGGGCGAACTCCTGTGTCTCTTTGGTGATGTTGTGTGCTGCTGTACTGAAATCCACCCCTCTGCTGGAGCTAAGGCAAGAGTTGGAGGCATCTGATGTTGCCGTTTCCAGGGTGAAATTTCTAAGGCTTAAAAACAACAGCTGAAAAAAAAAAAAAAAAAATCATTAAGTCCTCAGCAAAAACAGCCATCAGAACTGAAGAGCCGGCATCTCCATGTCCAATTGGCATCACCCAGACAGACGTTTGAGAACTAGATGCCTTTAACCTAGCCACACACATGAGGGGGGAAATGTAGAAAAAAAAATATAGAAAGAAGGTAAAAAATAAACTACAGCTACCCACCATCACATTTTCCAGAAAAGGGCCAGAAACAGAGCCGGTAGGAAAAGGGGAAAAAAGACAGAGAGAGAGCGAGAAAGAGAGAGAAAAGCCTCCCCCTCTTCCCCCGATGAGTTTTTCGCAGTGCTCTGGTGAAGATCGGAGGTGGCTGGCAGCGCAGGGGGCGGCTGCTGCCGCGGCTGGCGGGGTTCCGCGCAGCTCCCCGCGCCGGACCGTCAGCACCGCCGCGCCGGACAGCTCCACTCGCTGCTCCCCGCGCCCCGCTCCTCGCCCGGCCGCGCTGCGCCGCGCCGCGCCGCGGGGTCCGGTCCTGCCCCACAACAAGTACCTCTGTGCTGTCTGGGAACTACACTACACTCTCCTCTTGGTGTAACTGCATTGTCTCCTCCTCACGGAATTGGCCGTCGGGCGTAATTATCCCCATTCCTCCCCCCCTCCCCTTTCTCTCCTTTGCAGGAACGACTCTTTGGGAACCTGGTCCACCCAGGGATGTAAAACTGTGCTTACCGATGCATCCCATACGAAATGCTTATGTGATCGTCTCTCTACCTTCGCCATTTTGGCTCAGCAACCTAGAGAAATAGTAAGTAACAAAGAGAAGGGGGGGGGGGGGGGAAATCCGGGTTTAATGCAAAAGGCAATAGCGAGGGGACTGCGGGGGGGGAGGGGGAGAAGCTGGTCGAGCTTTCCTCTCAGGTATATTTCAGCCGTTGCACTGAGGAATTGTTTAATATTGCAGGTAGGCAAATGTTGGTCTCCTGGTGTCTACAGTGCCTCAGAGAAATGAATTCCAGATTCTGTGATATAACTAAATCCTAACGAAATTTGCATGTTCTCAAACTCTGCATTTTTCAGAGAAAGCCTCTTAATTGTGATGCAAATGTGTTGAAAACTTTTGTATTGAGCAATTATCAACTTAACAGGCTTTTTAAAGGTTGCAAGCCTTTCCAGGAGAATGTGCAGGGCTTTAGTATTGCTCTTGGTAGGAAAACCCTAGATACTGTAGTTAAACAGATTGCAGATCTGCGTTGGACATTTTCAGCACAGATTTTCTATGTAGTCTGTTGATATGATGTAAGGGAAATAATGAAGTTTTCATGAGAAAGAGGGAACATTAAGTGTATGAGCAGACACTCCCAGTATTATTCCATGTGCAAATAGCTAAAAAGCAAGTATTGCAAAGTTATCCTGCTAAGGCAGAATTTATTTTTCCTGGGTTTGGAAACGTATGATCAGACTCTTTAACAGCAGAGTAGATCAGTGTGGAACAAAGTGTTTGAAATAAAACATTACTTTCTGCCTGAGATCTGGCCTAGAAGTACATCAGTCTTATCTCCTCTGTGGGTGACAAAAGATATCTTGATAAATGTAATTTACAGTACATCCCTGAGGCTTTGAAAAGCATTTTGGTAAACCAGGCACAGTATCCTTTCAAACTTTTAGAGCTATTTTTTTTGCATTTGTATTAGTAAATACCATGGCAATTTCAGAACACGAGCATATACACATACGGAGCAAAACCCTCACCTGATTTCTAATGGCAGTAGTTTCATTTACAGTAGGGAAAGCTAGTTTGTTTTCAAGGTCATTTATTTTCATCTTTTATTAAAGCGCTAAGCACAAATGAAATAACTCTACATTTGTGGTTTCTTGTACGGAAGGCTTATGATATTGTTGCCATAGATGTCTTGCCATTCTTTCTAGACAATCAGAGGCCCAAGGAAATTAAGTGTGTGAGAATAGTCAAAGTTATTAAAAGTCAGAAAGTTTGATAATCCTGCAGCAAGCATAAATCAAATTCTGGGACAGATTGCTGGATGATCTTTAATATATAAGGTGAAACCGAGCTGCTTGTTCAATACACATTCCTAAATATTGCTGTTTCTCATGAGAAAGATATCTTTTAATTAATTGTAACTAGGGAGTAGTTTAAACTTGTGCTAATGTCATGTCTCCTATTACATTATAATATTAGTTCTTCCTTTATTTTTCAAAATATCATGCAGGTGTTATAAGGCATTTTAAAGCTCAAAGGCCTCTGAGGAATGTACCAGTAATAAAACAGATCTCAGAATATGGATCAGTTTTGGAATTAAGCTGATTTCTGCTGAATAAGTAGTATTACTGAAGCTCTGTGTGACAGCCGTGGGTGCTTTCATAATTTTGCTTTTGTTGCTTTTTTCTTTTGATTTATTATTTTAATTGCTGGAAGATGGTTTTTCTTCATGGTTGTCTGTTGTAACCTACAGATCATGGAATCATCTGGTACACCCTCAGTGACCTTAATAGTAGGCAGTGGTCTTTCATGCTTGGCCTTGATCACCCTAGCAGTTGTCTATGCAGCGCTATGGAGGTATGTAATGGATTGACAAAGCTGAACACGAATACATAGCTATATTTAGTTGAACTGCAATTTAAAGGGAGCATTAAATGCAACATTTGTTTTTATCTGGGAAAGAAAAACAAAAAATCAAAATGTAATACATGTTTTGATGCCTAAATTTGTTGATGTGACTGATAAGTTTTACTCTCCTGGCCTACTGCTGATGCTATAGCCTACTCTTTCCCCTGCTCAGTATAAATGGAATTGCGCTTTCGGTGGGGTCTTCATAGTGCTAGTAAACAATTTACAGAATTTTTCTATATGGTATTTCATATGAGGCTTCTGGCCTATACTTTTGACTGCTTTTCCTCCATTTACATTTTAAACAAAAACTTCTGTGTGCTAAAAATGACATATCAAAGTGCCGCATGAGGTATCACAGATTTAGGGAGGTTTAGTCAACTGGTTTTGTGTTTGTCCACTTTGATGATGAGTTTCAATGAAGACAATAAAATTAAAGTGGTCTCAAGTAGTGTAGTGGTACATTCCAGTAACAGTCTTTCTTTCCATCTTGAGTTTAGTATATTACAATATCATATTGACTTAAAATTATAGTAGATATTTATGGAGTAAATCAATTTGAGAAAGGATGTCTTAGTGCAGAAGAAACAGAAAATGAAGAGTCACACAAAATAGTAGATATTTTTTAAAGTGAGTGTGGGTTCTCATTTCATTTTTTTTCCATAATTAAAGAAAAATAGGTTTATATGGAAGTAAGAAGAAACACAGCAGAAAAAATAATAATTTTTAGAGTTATGTAAAATCAGATGATAGAATTTTGCTTTTAGAAGCAGCTCTATAATTTTACACCCTTTTCCCTTTCACTCACTTATGTAGCCACAGAGACTCACAGTTTTAGATATATATATTATAAATATAGAATATCTAGTTACATAAGTTATAATAAAAAGAGTTTAAAAATTGTCAGTTCTTGATTTAACAAAACTGAGAACGAGAGTATTTCAGGATATAATACCCATCTGAAGAATTATACTGTTATGTTTGCACTCCCTGATATATTTAGCACTTGGATGGAAATATTGTCATGCTCAGTGGAACTGGTCTTCTCCATTATTTAAATTAGATAAAAGGAAGAAATTTTTTATGATGAGAACGGTGAGGCACTGGCACAGGTTTCCCAGAGAAGCTGTGGCTGCCCCATCTCTGGCAGTGTCCAAGGCCAGGTTGGATGGGGCTTGGAGCAACCTGTTCTAGTGGAAGGTGTCCTCGCCCATTGCAGGGGGGTTGGGAATAGATGACTTTTAAGGTCCCTTCCAACCCAAACCATTCTGTGATTCTGTGATTCTATGAATATGGTAACTTCCAAGCAAAGAAAAAAAAATGTGTGATGTGTTATGGACCTAGTGTGGGCTCTGCATCCCACTGAAGAGAATATAGCTCATACAGATCACAGTGTTCTATCAGTGAGATATTTTGAAAATATTGTAACTGAGTGGCCTGTCATTTGAATCATTAAAATTTGCCTCCAACATGTTTCTCGAGAGCACATAGTAACCAATTACAGAGAAAAGACAGACACTGAAACTTATATGTGTATATACTTGTTTTTGTAAATCTAGGGATAGGGAGAAATTTGGTATTTTGACCCAATGTCTGTATTTATATTTTGGAACCCCACCTTCCCTTTTAATGGCAGGGCCTGTTTAGAAGTGATGCAAGGTAGAGATCTGAAGAAGGCCTGTGCGAGCATTCTTTGATGGCTGATTGATTTGATCTCCCCAATTGAAAATTCAAACTGGAAGACAAATTCAATATCAGTCAAATATTTATTTTCTCTTCCGTTCTTTTCCCTTCCCTTCATCAGGAGTGGACTGGAAGAAAAACTAAAACCTTCCTAGCCTAAGTCAAAGCTATGAGCTCCTGCTTGCGCTGTATTTACTCAACCACTAAGATCCTTTCTAGTCCATAAATGCACATAGTTGGGAGCTAGCCCAGCTGAATCAGTAGTTAACAAGTTAGAAAGCAGCATACTGACGGTGTGGACAAAGGCACTAGACTTTCTCTGTTTGTCTGCAAACACATAGAACTAGCCTTAACAACATTGTTATATTTTAAGCAAAAACATGGATTGTGTTATCAGGGTTGTTCTGTCTTCTTAACTAAAAAAATTTAATGCTGTATTACTTAATTGATTGGTACCTGGGCAAGAGGACTACAATTCCTTTCATGTCCAAAACTCAGCATTTCTTGTAGGTTCAGCACCCCTTGTTAAGACCTCCTCAGGATGTCAGCTATGAGGATACAGCTCAGGAGGAGACAGCAATATTAACTAAGCTCCAGTGAAGAGCATATAGTATAGGTCATATAACGTATGACATGGCTTTCAGTGGAACTAAGCACCCTCAACTTTAATTTACTTTAGTAGTCAACATTTATTCTTTTAACAACTATGAAAATCAAGTCAGTAAGGTACCTCACTTGAAACCGTAATCATTCTCTTTCTGTCCTGTAGCATATAAAAGGCTGTACATATATAAAAATGAGAATATTTGCATCTTGTAAGCGAATAGGTGATAAGAGTATTTGACTTTTTCATCCTAAACGTGCTTGTAAAATGAATATGATAAGTTTGCAAAACAGACTGTGTGATGCTCAGTGCTGTAATTGAATCGTTCTGCACAAACTTAGCTATTTTTGGGTATTAGGTCTTATGAAGATGAAGATATTACAGTATTACTGTTTTTTCATACAAATTATTTTATAAAGGTTGTGGAACTTCAAGATAAATGTTACCACTATCCCAATAACATGTTTAAAAATGCAGTGCCATAGTATCGTCAACCAATCTGCATCTTATTTATGCATCATGCGCCAGATCATCTGTTTATGTAAATCGCCATATTTTTGCTGAAGTTAGTTATTGTTAGTGGTATATGCCAGCTGTGAATATTCCTGGGGATGAGCAGAGAGCATAAGAAGTTCCTGACATGAATGCATGCAAGCCCATTATTATCAGTATGATGTTAGAACAGTGTTGCCAGCAGGCCTTAAAAGAAGCATTGATAGATTATTTTTTTATTATACAAAGTACTAAGAGGGAATCGCAGAATATCTATCAAAATATAGTTCCAGTGTTTGTAATTTGATAGCTCCCTGGTACTCTTTTGGAGCACTTTGAAAGGGAGTGTTTACCTTTCAGAGTGTCTACAGTATTTAATACAAGAACCACATCAAAGCTTTATATGATTTACTAGTTGTTTTGCTTTTAGAAAAGTTGTTCCTTCTCTTTGTTTATTTGAACAGGTACATCAGATCTGAGAGGTCAATAATTTTAATCAATTTCTGCCTGTCCATTATCTCATCAAATATCCTTATCCTGGTTGGACAAACTCAGACACATAATAAGGTATGGGAATATATTAAATTTGCACTTAAATATTAATATGTTTGTTTTATTTATGATTCACTTAAAATAATTACATCCATTTAGTCCTGAACTCATAGGACTTGTTTTTTTTGGTAAAATACTAACAGACAAGGAAAAATATTTACCATCTCTCATAATCTCTTTTTCCCCTCCAAAAATCACTCTTGGTATTGCTCCCTCTGGATAAGCTGTGTTCTCTGTGGTAGACTTGTATATTTTATGACTAAATTTCAAAGCAAAAAAGTTCAAAGACTCAACATCAAAAGGACAAATTCTGGTTCATTATAATAGTTGTAATAGGATTGTGCTACCATGTTTTTGTCTTTCTATTAGCTCACTGGTACTCGAAAGGCAAGTAGAAATTGCTTAGAAGTCAGAGTGCTACTCTTGAAAATGTACAGAAACAGACATCATAACAAGCTGTAGAACATTTAAATGTCTGACTGATGTAGCTATCAGAAAGTAATAACCCTACATACCTTAGTGATATATTGCTGATTTATTACAGATGTTTTCTTATAGTCTTTCTGAACACGGTCGTTATTTGTCCCTCTCCTTTAGAGCAGGGCTGTGTCAGTGTTTTGAGGCATCACCTAGTGCCTAGTGATGCTAGGCAACTTTCAGAAGTGATAATAAATGGTTTCTTAAAATTAACTATCGATACATGACAGCCTGGATTAGAAAATAGGATGTAATTTGTGAATAGGGCAGTGTGTGATAGAATGCTATTAAGTTTTGGAGTAAGTATCTGTAAAGTGATTTCTTATCCCACTGTGTTAAACTACTTAATGCACTGCTCATCTTAATTTTTCCAGTATCTAGTGAAATACATTCGTCATCTGCTATAGGATAACTAGTGTTTCTACAGCACACCTACAATTAAACATTTATTCTTTTCAAACAAATATTTAGAAAATTAGCTGCCAGAAGTCTCATAAGTTCAACAGAAGTCACATAGCTGTACTTTGTAAAACATACTCCAAACATAGTAATTTCCACATAATTTAACAAAATTATTAAAATTAAGATATTAACATGCTTGAAAGTTTTGAACATATGTAGAGGTACCAGGGAACAAAATACACATTTGCAGAAGAAGCCCGCATGACTCACAGATTTTATTCAGGGGAAAAAATTCAGAAATGCAGAAGCAACTTCAGACTGCCAGAGTGCAGAAGCATTAAGCCTCTCCAGAATTTCAGCACTAACATGCACAGTAATATATACTATTTTATTATGTATTTCAGAAATAAATATGATTCAGTAGCTGAAAGTTCCTATATATGTTGCCACTGTGGAGTCAGGGTTTGAGGGCATCAGAAAAACTGTGTTTGATAATATGATCCCTAGGCATGCTGGCAGCCTTTCTCTGATGCTTGACTCAGGGAACTCTGAACAAAACCGCACCTTAATCCAGTTCCTTTCTTTTAATCTTAATCTCTTTGAGCTCCCTCACTTCTGCTTCCTGAACTCCAGAAAGCAGAGATATTATACTGACTTATTTCTGAGCCATCAGATCCTAAAAATGTAAGTATTCAGAGGCAATAATTGACAGAAAAACCAATGCATCACAAAGTTTACATTTTGAATATATGTCCTAAAAGATCACTCTAAAATACCACTTCCTACTACACTCATCTTCTTTTTGAGTCCACATCTTGCTTTTGGTACATGTACCACCTGGCAGTACCTTTAGTTGATCAAAGGCAGAAGATATTTTTTATACCAAGGAAGATGTTCCTTGTTACAGACCAAAAATCTGACACTATGTCCACAGATACGTGAATATATTGTAGCTCCAAGAGGCTAGCTTTGGAGTGCACCATCAACAAAATGGCCAGGTAAAGCCACTGTTTAGCAAAAAAATTATTTAAATAAGCAGTCAGATTCACGTATGACTTCAATATGTTTGTAAGTAGGTATGTGTTTTGGCATCAGAAGTATTTGAATGCAAATTCTGAATTTATTTTCAAAGATCATATAGGACCAGACAGTGTTTGATTTTTAGTCCATAGATCTAGATTGCAATACTTAACATCTGTAGGAAAAGTTGTTTTCATTTTGTTGAGCTGGAAAATTTAATCTGTAAATGGGAACTCCAGAAAATATACCAGGTTCTTACCTGTGGATTAAGGCAAAAACCCTTTTAGATTTGTTTCTGAGATTTTATTGTTTACTAGAAATCAAAACATTTGAGTTCTTAGTGTCTGAAAATTTTGGTAGAAAACCTGGAAATATTTTATCAAGATATTGTAATATGCAAATAAGCAGTAATTGTTTCCTGAAACAAAGCTGAGGTGGTGTTTTGTGGCAAGAACATGAGCTTTGCTTTTTTAGTGCATCAGAGAAAAACAGAAATACAACATGCCAAGTTTGAGAGTTTATTTACTCTCTTCTGTTATCATTCTTCATGCTATTCTCATATTATTGGGGCACCTAATTAATGTCCATGTGATGATGCTGATATTCACTAAAGTTGAAGAATGACCCTTTTTTCCATGATTTAGTTTGACTTTGCTTCTGAGTTTCAATTGTTCTCAGCTCTATATGTGTGTATTCCCTTTGAGAATACGTGCTTGTATCACCAAAGCTGAATTACAGTATAAAGTTGAACACTATGTAAATTGAAGACACCAAAGATGTAAAAGCATGTTGTCAGTCTTAGCAAAAGGCATATCCTGAGCAACTAAAACACATAACATAGACAATTAGCAATTTTGCTAAATGCACTGTAAACCCACAAAAAAAAAACGTAAAATTTTGTTGATGATAAGATTAGAATGTAGTTTTCTCTATATGCATTAAACACTGCACCAACTACTTTTATTCATTTCAATGCTATTATATCTCCAGGATATTTCTGTGGTTCGTTTTAGTATGCCCCTTGACAGCTGAGATAAAAAAAGTATGTTGAGTCTTTTGGTCTGTATAAGTGTAAGTTTTCTTTCTGTTTTGTGTAAATCATAGATACTTAGCATGTTAGGTTTAGCTCTACTCTTCAAAGGCTGAGGGTATCCCTAATGTTTTTACAAAAACTTCTTTTAGTATGATTGAGTTTGAATATTCCACTCTCTTTGATTCAACTAAGTTTCGCCTTTTTCCACAAAAAATACCATGACTGATGGCAGAAATGGATTAAATATTTACCGAGGACATGGAGAAACAGTTCAAATTCTTCAAAGCTACCATAGTGTTTCAATTTCTAATACTCCCTGTTTAAAAATGATTTTTTCCCCCAGTTTCAGTAACTCGAGGATACCGACATTAGATGAGAGGTCGAGGTCATGGGGCTTTTTAGCTTGTTTTAGAATAGATTGTGATGGGAGGCATGAAGGGGAGAATGGTTTCTCTTGGAAAGTTTGGATTGGGATAGCAAAAAAGCCTTTTATCAACAGAAAAGCCTTGCTCCTGTATTCCTTCGTAGCCAAAAGTGTTGTGCGTTTTATTGAAGGACCCAGCTGAGAAATGTTCTGCTTTTTTCAATATGTTTCCCCAAGCCTTTCAAAATGCAGAATTTTATTCAATGCTGTTTCAGACACTGTAAGAGATTTTTGTTTTGTTAGTTCCTGTTTTGAAATACAGGTCACTGAAGCCTGAATTTGCAAGAATATTATTAATTATGTATCTTTTTTCAATATACTAGATGTTGTACTAGGCTTGAGAAGCACATTAACTTACTTTGGTATCTCTGTATCTTGTTTTCTTTCCAGTATTAAATGTTAGCCACATAATCATATTTAAATTTGATGATATGCATTATATGTACACTGGCAGTAGCCCTTTAACAGCTGAATTTAGTTGTAATATTGAAATTAAGTCTCCTGAATCAAGGAAGGGTAACACTTTTCATGTATAACCTAACTGTTCAAATATCTGTTATTTCACAAATACTATGAGGTGTCCCTAATATCTACAAGAGCATTACATATTTACTTTGAAGACACTGACAGTTTTGTTTGAGGACATATCTAGCAGTGATTTGTAGGTTTCCGTGTCATGTAACTCTTGCTATACTATGTTTCCTAATGTTCTTCTTGCCGTCAAGAAAAATGGTTGTATTTCTTCTATATGTGGACCTCAAGCTATAAATCTTTACTATGGTTCTGATCCCATTTAGTGAATGGATTCTCTACTCCCGATAAGTTATTAATTAATATTATATGGAGGTTTTCATAAATTCACTTTCCTTTTGAATACAGCTGGCAAATACATTGATTTTTTTCAGAGGTCTGCCTAATTAAAAACACATTAGCTGTTTGATATAAACAACTTTTGTTTACCTGTTTTTCATGTGATGAAAACAAAGGTTTAAACTATTTAAAATAAACCCTAGAATTCATTATACATATATTTAAAAAAGTAATTTTATGCATTATCTGTTTCTGAGCATATTTAAGAGTTCCTTTCTGGAGTTTGGGTCACCTGTGAGAAAAAGACATAGTTTTGGAAATGTCATAAAACTGCACATTTTGTTAGCCATAGTCAGGTTTCTGTGTGCCTACCAAGGGAAGATGCTAAGGCACAAGGCAATATTTAGCAACTCTGATAGTCTGTGTCATCCCTGTTTAATTATGGTTTTCAGTTTATTATGCTATTACATTTTGGAATTCATCTCTTAGACCATACCTGAAGGATATGCAAAAGGCATATCCTGACCACCTAAAACACATAACATAAGCAATCAGTAGTTTTGATAAATGCATTGTAAACTCGCAAAAAAAAACCCATAAAATTTTGTTGATATGAGTAGAATGTTCACTAAATAGCTGACTGGACAAAAATAACCCCACTGTAGTCTTTTTTCAATAGAGGGTTTAGGCTGAAAGAAGCAAATAGAAGTGGAAAGGAATTAAGATGCCACAGCATCCCATTCCCAAAGCACTCTGAAGCAGCTGACTGTGTAAGTAGAGCTCCCTCAGGTTTTGAGAAACAGTGGGTGGCGGGATCCCCTGACAGCCCTGCAAATGTTCAGGTGGTACTAATGCTGCCTCTAACCATGTGGCTCTTGCCCCATATCTGCCACTGCCTTACAGATGCAGGCATTGTGGCAATATATCTCCTAGGAAACAGCGGGGGAGTCCTAACAGCAGATGGAATGAACAGAGAAATGATGCTAACACAGCATTAAGGTTGTGTTAGAAAATCAATGAGGAAGCAAGGAATTTAGTATGTCAGGCAGTAGCAGTCTGTGTTTTAGGTCTTGCCTAGAAAACTTCAGAGCAATACCCTCCATTTAAGCAGCTGAAGCCTGGGAAAATATGTCCTCCTGTTTTTGCTAGTATCCAACTTCCAAATAGGCACCTACTCTGCTGATTGTCATCTCTTTCTTTGTGTAACAGGTTTTTGAACAGCTGAGCCAGGGGCTCTGGTATGGGTTAGCCATCACAGAAACACACCAGTAAATAGGTCAGCAGGCAGTGTGCACTGCATCAAACACATCTGCCTGCCTCTGTATTTGGGAACTCAGAAACAATTAATGAGAGAAGATCCCACTTAACTGAGTAACTATTACAGGAGTAGGTCTGTTTAAGCAACATTTTTTACCATACCAAATTCTGGAAAAACCCATTAACATCCATTGAATTAACTACTTGCTTTTAGATTCTCAAGAGAACCTCTGGGAGCAGATCTTTCTTACCCAAGATCAGTAAACATTGTCATTCATGCTACTGTAACATATCTCAGAGGAGGAGGTAACATTCTTCTCAAAAGTACCTGGCAGTCTCTTTCTCAAAAGACATCAACTTGATCATTCAGTATGCTATTTCTAAACAAAACAGTCATTTTGATTGTAAGCGGGTTAGAGGGAAGAAATTAGGTAGAAAGTAGCAGCATATGTTCTCTGCCTCCAATTCCCAGAATGTTTTTAAGAGCTCTGGGAATTATTTTAGAATCACGGTATCTTTCAGGTTAGAAGATCATCTCTCTCAACCTCGTTTTCAAGGCAGGATCAGCTGTAAGGTCAGAAGGAGTTGCTCAGGGCTTTATATAGTCAAGTCTTGAAAACCTCCACATGTAGAAACTACACAACTTCCTTGGAAGACTTGATTCGTTGCTTGGCTCTCCTCGTGGTTACAATGTTTTTCCACATATCTGGTCTGGAATCTCCCTTTGTTTCAATTTATGCTCATTGTCCTTTGTCATCCTACCACACATCACTGTAAAGAGCCTGGCTTCATCTTCTCATTGCCCTTTCTATAGGCACTGATAGGCTGCTGTTAGATGCTTTTGAAGCCACGTCTTCTCCAGGCTGAACAAGGCCACTTCTAGATTCTCCTCACAGGGCAAGTGTTCCAGATTCTAAGCATCTTGGTGTCCTCTGCTAAAATCACTCCAGTTTATCAAGTCTTCCTTGTACTGGGCAACCCAGTTGTATTGGACACAATATTCTAGACATGGTCTAATAATGACAGCTGAGCAGAGGAGAACAGTGCATTCCTCAGTCTCCTGGTTCTGCTTCTCTTGATGCAAACCCAGACTCTGTCAGCTCTCGTGCTGCCAGGGGAAATTGCTGACTCATATGCAACTCACTGTCCATCCCTCCAACATGTCTAGCTGTCTCTGGATGGCAGCCACGCCCTCCAGTGCATTGACTAGGCCCCCCAGTTTGGTATTATCTCCAAACTGTACGAAGAAGCATCCATTGCCTACTCCAGGTCACTGACATTTAAACATATGCCCCTGGATACACCCATGCAGTACTTTGCTTGTTATCTGCCTTCTGGTAAATTGCTACCCATCAGTAATTAGCTGGCACTCTAAGCCAACGACCCAACTAGTTTTTCATCACTTAGCTGTCCATTCACCCAGCTGTGACCTTCTAGCCTGCTTACAAGAATATGGTGAGAGAATTAGTTGGAGATCATTTTAGTGAGCTATATTTTGAAAAACAGAAGTGATGTTGGTTTGGAAATCCAAAATTTACTAAGGTTTACCCATGAAAGACTTAGACTGTGTCTGACCTGTGACTCATACTGGTGCCAGCTCTAGTGATTGTCAGTTGTTGAGGGTCTTCTCCCGTCCACCCAAACAATCACACATTGCACGCATGTGCTGAGAAATGTTGCTCCCTAGGTGTAGTCTACTCTTTCTCCCTGGTTGTGGTGCTGGGTTTTGTGCTGGCATGCGTGCCTCTGTTGTCCTGCCTTAGCACAAAAAACAACATAGCTGACTTTCCTGAGGTAGCCATGTGCTGTGCTGCTCTTCCCAAAATGGTATGTTTTTAGCTCCTTGCTCTTCGGAACCTGTTTAGAGTACTTTTTCTCTTCTAGAATTCACCCCCTGAGGAAAATAGCTCATTCTCTCACAAACACCTGTTTGAATCACTTCAGACAATCTGTTGATGACTTAAGCAGCTATTTTGGGCATCACACATTTTTTATACCTCTCTTTTGCTTATTTGTTGAATTTCAGTGGAAATAGAAAAGCAGTCAATGGGAAGTAGATCATCCTACAAACAGTTAAATGTTCATGTCTTTCAGTTACATAATATTAGTCTTAAGAAAGAGAAACCCACAAGCTCTTCTAAGTGACAATAGTAAAAATGATTTTTAAATGAAGATAACGTAGGACAAAACTTCACACGACTAAATGGTGTAAGTAATAACGAAAACAACAGCAACACCAAAAATCAGCATTCAACTACTTGGTTGTTTTCTGCCTACTATAATTAAACTTGGCTACGGATGCTAAAGATAACAGGAAGGGATGCTATAGGTATGTGGCGAATAAAAGACAGGCTAGGGGCAATGTGGGCAACCTCCAGAAGCTGCCAGAACTGGCTACCCTGGATTTGGAGAAGGCTGAGGTTCTTAATGACTTCTTTGCCTCAGTCTTCACTGGCAAATGCTCTGTCCACACCACCCAAGTCTTGGAAGGCAGATGAGGAACTGTGAGAATGAAGACCCTGGGCCCACTGTAGGAGAGGATCTGGTTCAAGACCGTCATAGGAACCTGAACATATGCAAGCCCATGGGACTTGATGAAATCCATCTGCGGGTCCTGAAGGAGCTGGCAAATGCAGCTGCTAAGCCACTGTCCATCATATTTGAAAAATCATGGCAGTCAGGTGAAGTTCCCGATGACTGGAAAAAGGGAAATATAACCCCCATTTTTAAGAAGGGGAAAATGGATGAGCCGGGGAATTACAGACCAGTCAGCCTCACCTCTGTGCCTGGCAAAATCTTGGGGCGGATTCTCCTGGAAGGCATGCTGAGGCACATGAAAACCAACAAGGTGCTTGGTGACAGCCAGCATGGCTTCACTAAGGCGAAATCCTGCCTGACCAATCTGGTGACCTTCTGTGATGGGGCTACGGAACTGATGGACAAGGGTAGAGCAATTGATGTCATCTACCTGGACTTGTGCAAAGCCTTTGACACTATCTCACATGACATCCTTCTCTCTAAATTGGAGAGACATCAATTTGATAGGTGGACCACTAGGTGGGTAAAGAAGTGGCTGGATGGCCGCACGCGAAGAGTTGTGGTTAATGGCTCAATGTCCAGCTGGAGACCAATAATGAGTGGTGTTCCTCAGGGATCGGTGTTGGGACCGGTCTTCTTCAACGTCTTTGTTGGTGACATGGACAGTGGGATTGAGTGCACCCTCAGCCAGTTTGCCGATGACACCAAGCTGTGTGGTTTGGTTGATACATTGGAGGGAAGAAATGCCATCCAGAGGGACCTTGACACGCTTGTGAGGTGAACTGATGCCAACCTGATGGAGTTTAACCATGCCAAGTGCAAGGTCCTACTCCTGGGTGAGAGCAATCGCAGGCACAGCTACAGGCTGGGCAGAAAAGAGATTGAGAGCAGCCCTGCGGAGAAGGATTTGGGGGTGTTGGTTGATGAAAAAATGAACATGAGCCGGCAGTGTGCACTTGCAGCCCAGAAAGCCAACCGTATCCTGGGCTGCATCAAAAGGAGTGTGACCAGCAGGTCGAGGGAGGTGATCCTGCCCCTCTACTCTGCTCTCGTGAGACCTCACTTGGAGTATTGTGTGCAGTTCTGGCGTCCTCAACATAAGAAGGACATGGAACTGCTGGAACAAGTCTAGGGGAGGGCCACGAGGGTGATCAGGGGACTGGAGCGCCTTCTGTATGAAGATAGGATGAGAAAGTTGTGGCTGTTGAGCCTGGAGAAGAGAAGGCTGCGTGGAGACCTCATAGCAACCTTCCAGTATCTGAAGGGGGCCGATAAGGATTCTGGGGAGGGACTCTTCCTTAGGGACTGCAGTGATAGGACAAGGCGTAACAGGTTCAAACTTAACCAGGGGAAGTTTAGATTGGATCTGAGGAAGAAATTCTTTATTGTGTGGGTGGTGAGGCATTGGGATAGATTGCCCAAGGAAGTTGTGAATGCTCCATCACTGGTGGTGTTCAAGGCCTGGTTGAACAGAGCCTTGGATGGCATGGTTTAGTGGGAGGTGTCCCTGGCCATGGCAGGGAGGTTGGAACTAGATGATCTTAAGGTCCTTTCCAACCCTAACTATTCTATGATTCTATGATTCTATAAATGCTGAATTTTCTCCATGGACTTTCCTGTGTGATTGCCTTTATAAAAATGTAGGCATAAGAATCCATTTGTCACATAAACCAAAATAGATACAGAAACACAGTAAGATGTTTTTGATATAAATATCTGGTAAAATAATACATTAAAAAATGCAATTCTGAGATAAATGCAATGTAAATCTTATGACCTACTACAATAATTATTACATCATTACTTTTTCTGTATAAAAATATGAAACCTGTTAGAAAACACAATCTTTTTAAAATACTATCATTTTAAGGAACAATTTTGTAAATTTGGTGCAAAGTTTATCTATCAGTTGTACCAGATTTTGTTTATGCTTCCCTATAATTCCCTGTTGTGTCTGTGTATTTGCAGGAACATATGGTATGGTTTAACCTTGACATGCACTATGAAGTTCATTTGTACATTTTTTACTGCGTATTCTCCTAGGTCAGAGATTTTAGGCCCCTGTATCTTGCAGCCAAGTCAGGGAGAGTGTTTTGTAAGGGAGTGACTATTAGATCAGTCTGACTCTCAGACTGGTCTTATCAGAAGCTATAAAATGAGTGTTTTTTCCTTAACACTACATGCCTTGCTCTGTAAAAGCTATGGCTCTCACTGCTGTGATCCTTACACATGAAAATATTCTCTAGCCCTACATTAACTTTAAAGATTTAGAAAAAGTGTAATATAGATGTTGGGAGAATCAGGCTCAGAGGTATTTTAAAAGTGAGTACAAAAATGAATCTTGGCATTTGTGTTTGTTGCTTATGGCTGAAGTAAACTCATTTCTGAAAACAGAGCTGGCTAGTGAATCAGCTCACTTTTTATGATGGAGTCCCTCTTGCTTTTGCAGCAACTAAAAAAACCCCAAATTTGAATCATGTTTTGCTAGATTCAGTCAAAGTAGTCCAGGGTGCTGTTTGAACAGCAGCTCAAAACAGTCACTCCAGAAGTGCAAGAGGCTCTGCCCTGGGCAGCTGTGAGTTCACCTACCCTGTATCTTATTAGATTAAGTTGTGGTTGATTTTAAGTCATAAAAATCCCATGAAATGATAATTGTCCTCAGGTGCTAAGATTAAGGCCTGGGTTCCAGTGCCTATGCCCAGACCTGTTTATTCATTTTATATTTGTCTGCCTTAATAGAAAAACAAACAAACAAACAGCAAAACTGAAACCAACCAAACAAAAAAAGTGTGTCAAGAGTGGATTTCAAGTTTCTCTTTCTTTCTTTCTCTCTGTTTTTCCCTGTGAATCTTTTTTCCTGTCTACAAGCAGCCAGGCTTCAATAGGAAAAGCAGAGTTTCTTTCCCTTTTCTATTTTTTAGCTCTTCTACAAGGTGAGGTTAAGTGAAATTTCATGGGATGTGGGAGAAGCAGGATGTGAATCTCTGTTCCAGACCAAGGCTTACAATTGGATGGAAAGCCAGTGATGATCATACAAGATCTGATCTTTCCTGCTTTTTCTTTCTGAGAAAGGAACTGTGGTCACTCCTTGCTGAACTCACATCAGAACCTTGTCATGAGACAGACGCTTAGCTTATCAATTAAAGGGATACCTAGTATGCCTAGAGACCCAAAATTATGTACCCAGAGATCCTTTTAGAGCTATTGAAAAATGCATGTAGTGCCTTTGATTTTAGACCTCTGCCAAAACATTACCTTTTTATATATATTTTCATGGACATACGTGCTTATTATGTTGAGTCTCAATGATCCACACCTTCGACATCCAGCATGGCGACATCCAGCCTGGTACTGGAAAATATGACAAGAACTGTGTCTTAGTATTTTTCTCTTTTGATGTTTTTTGTCAAAATTTATATAAAACTGATATTGTGGCTGAATAAGTAGGTATATTTGATAGAAAATTATGCTCAGAATAATTTTTTGAAAGAAAACTGTAAAGGTAAATTTACAAAGCATGCATTTGGCTATAATTATGGACATTTTAAACAAATGTAATTGTGAGATTTCCAGAACCCTGCAGGGAAGTGTACATGTTTTGTAATAAAAAGGCCTCAAGCTGTTTAAACTGATAGAATTTATGAAATGTCAAGAAGGTTCAGTTTGCATTAGACTTCTGGGTTTAAAAACAGGATGGAAAACATGTTAGTGTCTCTCTCTTCTGAAGAAAACTGAAATGTATCTGGCACAAGGAGTCCAGCAGTTGGAAGGAAGTATGAATAAGGTTGGCACAAAATGTTGTTCCATTAGTAAGTGGTTACATATCTGTCTCTAATTAGTAGTATGGCATATAATTTGTGCTCTATACTCTTCATTTCATAAAAAGTCACATTTTCAACCTACCCCATATTTACTAAATAGTTACTTTAAGCTAGGAAATGTAAATGGATTTATTATTCTTTAAATATCACTTAGAGTTAGGTAAAGACTTAGAATGAGAATGGCTTCCTTAACAAGCTTAGCTCAGCCATACAGGATATAAAGCCCAATGTATCCAGAACCTACAGCTATTGAAACAAAAGATGGGATTAATTGTAAAGATGTTGTTATTTGAATTATGATTATGCGCTTCTTTAAGTGGGCTTTCAAGGCTCTGCTTTCTATTGCATATTCTCTTATGTCAAGTCAATCAGAATTCAGGCTTGAATGTTAGCAATTTCATTATTGCTATAAATCTTAATTTTGGAACTTTGTTACCTTTTAAAGTAAATACAGAATAATACTAATGTTTCATTGAATTGAATGATCCCACAAGGCATTGCAGTTGTACTACAGTGGAAGAAAAATGGTTTCGCTAGGAATCATATTTAGAGCTCAGTATCAAGGCAGAATTAATGATGGGCAAGAACTGCTGCTAGACTCAGTTTGCCTCTTGTAGCTATTCATAAACCTCACCCCATAAAATCTCTCCAGAAACAAATTTGTAAGAGTTTAAGCCTGATCAGGTGTCTTGTTTCTATTCATTTCTAAAGGATTCTTCCTTATGGATAGAAGATTCAACAATAGTATCTAAGACCAGTAAAAATAGATTTTAGTAAGATTTTTAAACCTTAGTAAGAAGACTCAATCACATTCCATAAATACCTAAAGAATATTATCTGTCCTAGTTAAATATTAGCCATTAAATGATCAAACATGTCTTTTAATTGTAGGAAATTGTCAATTGCAGATAGGAAGATTTCAAAACTTCAAGTTGTGACATTAATCCCTGTGAACACGTAACAGCCAGTAGCAAATGCAAAGCCTGAAATGAATCAGAACTAAGCCAAATTTTGTTGTTTTGCAGTTGCCATGGCTAGGAGCATGCATAGAAGTTATTGATACAGCTCAGCTGGCACTTGTTATGCCACGATAACTTGGTTGTGTGTTTGAGCCCCTGGAGGTCTCAGTTCAATACTTAAGTGAACAGGTATGATAAATGAAGCAAAGCCAAAGAAGCATTTTGAGGTTTCTTTGTCAAAGAAGCACTTTGCAGAATTTCCATTCAAGATACATGTATACTGTACCCAGCACAACTGGACTTTGGTATCTCTCAGCATTACACTGTATTGGTGTTAAAGAATTATTCATATGGGCTTTGCTAATCTCAGGTCATGGTCCTTCTCTATATTTAAACCTGTTATCGTGTGTCAGCTAGAATCATAGAATCAGGACTGATTTGGGTCACTTGGATTCATTTGTCTCCCCTAGAAACTGGTGAACAGAAATCTGCTGGTGTGCTATGAAAACTTAAGCTGCTGGAAGGAATTTATCTAAGTGGTGTTGAATGAAAGGGAATAAAAAATGGATTATAATGAATGCACAAAGCAAGTAGCCTTTTCATGCAGTCCCTAGCGTGTTTTTTCTTCAACTTCTTCTTAGGCTCACATGCACAGTATTCCCCTTTGACAGTCTGGTTCTCTCATCATGGTCTGCTAGAGGCTTTTGTTTTCAAACACCTTGAAATATAATAGATCTTCCTAAAACATTACCCAGTTTCTAAATAGAGTATCAAAAAAAGATTAAAAATCTTGTGCCTTTTGGCATCTGAAAGGGGAGGCTGCTTTCCTACAAAGATCCAAACCTGTCAGTACAATTGTTTCAGAAATGCTGCTGTGTATACAGAGGGTGTCACTGATTTCAGTGGTTGCCTCTGCAGGCAAAGTTATCTGATCTGTCCAGGTCACAGAGCATCCACTAAGGGAATTCCCAATGCAGGAGCAGAGAGAATACAGATAACTTTCCAAAGGTAATTTGGCTATGTCATGTCATCCAGGGCATAACAGATATGGATATAGTCTGGGAGATTTTGTAGGCGGAGACATCCATGCTAGCTATATAATTCATAATGTAACATTTTATACTTGCTAATTTTAGTTGCCAAGAGAGACATTTAGCATTAATTATTAATTATTGTTGTTGTTGATAAAAATAAACCTATCATTGAGGTTCAGGGAGTATTTCCAACATCAACAAATTTTCAAATTGATTTATTAGCAGATATAATCATTTTATATTTCTCCCTCCAGTCAGAACTCCAGCTTGTTTCATGCTTGCCCCTCCCATAGGGAAAAAACTCGAGTAAATATATCAGCCTTTCACTCTGTTCTCAGTGTCAGCACATCCAGATCTGTCAGCTCGCCTATAGAAGCAAGGAGTGAGGGAAAGAGGTGAGGACACCTTCAGCTGAAGTAAGACTTTTCAGCCTCCATTTCTGAGCATTTTAACCGTAGAAATATCAACTGGTATACAGAAACAGTGGATGTTATGAAGAAGGCCAGATGTGAAACTTTGTCAGGTAAAATGGAGAAAAAAACGATGCTATGTTTCTATCCAGCAGTACAAGTGAGGGTATTATAAGACTACAGGGAGAAGCTGTGCTAGAAACAGTAGTGCTGTGAAGGGGACAAACTTTCCTTTTACTGGTAACACTTGAGTCAAAACAAAGAATTAATTTATTTTTTGCAGTAGCAGAACCTCCCAACTGGTCTGGAAGTGTCACTCACCATGCACTACACCTCTTGGTTTTATTAGAGCAGTTAAACATGTAGGTCTCACAAGCTGGTATGCCAGTGAAACAGACTAGAAAAGACAGGTCACAACTACATGCCTGACATTTAGGCATTTAGGGACTTCTACACAGAACTTCTCCATTTTCAAATAGAGAAGGTGGCCTACGGGATGCAAGCTTTACCTTCCAATCATGTAGGTTTTCCTCAGTATTCGAATGTCACTGGTGTGATTTTTTGGTGATGGCGGGGCACTGGAACTCATAAGAAATAGAAGTGGCATCCAACTACAGTATCCAAATCTTCAGTGCCTTTGGCCAGCTGGGCAGGTTTGTTTCATGGTCATTTCTTACACAGGAGCCCACCATGTTCCTAGACCACTGTGGGGTTTGCCCAGTGCTTCAACCTGGAGTCTGACCAAAACAACTTCCTCAAGGATTTGCGAGTTAGGAGTTCTATGTTAAAAGGCCACAGATGTGGCCAGGCATGTGGCCACAATGAGTGAAACACATTTTTTACATTCCCTGAGATACTCCCTGCTCTGTATTAGATGTTCACTGATTTTAGTGCATGCCACAGAGATAGCTCTGTGCCAGATAAAAATCCGTGTCCTCCCACTGAGATACTATTTTTTTTTCTGCAGATATTCGCTTAGTACATACTGTTTTACATGGGAACTGTTTGCATCCCTTATACATTAATTTTTTAATATAAGACTCAGTGAGACATAGAGACAGGGGTTAATCGTGGTTAGCCATGCAGTTAATGATTTAAAATAACTGAAGGGATTTTGTTTCCTTTAAAATGTTACTAATGCATTATTTATTAAGTCATAATTTGTATATAATAAAATGCCTAGGCTCAATCAATGATAATTACGTTACTTAGGAACAATTTGAAGTCACACACATTGAAAACAATATAGTAGCATTTGCTTTTAATCTGAAGCTTTATGCTAAACATATATGTTTCTTTGAGCTTTATGTGCAACACTGCATTTTGCTTAATATTTTTATGGTTATTTACCTTTCAAAATAACCAAATCTAAACTGGAACAGAGCTCAAAGCAGTTTGGCAAAAGATATGTTAACAATTTCCAATTAGGAAGAAAAAATTGCTAAAAACTAAGATAATGTGTTACTAGCAATACAATTACACTGTCTTTAGTTGTATGCAGTGCCTTCCAGGCCACACAGAGTTTGAGGGGAGAACAGCAGATCAACATGTTCTGTAGACAAGACAGCTACCCGTTCTTCTGCTCTTGAACACCAATTCCAAGGGAAGATCTTCCTTGTGAAAACATAGCTGTTGTACTGCTGGCTTTGTGGAGAAGCTGGTCACAGTAAAATTATTTCCTAATTGCTGTGAAAAATGCATGTCACTTCTTAGGCAGGAGTAGGGTGCTTCTTGAACTCCATAGGCGTTATGTCTGTTACTGACTGTCAGAAAGGAGAGGAGGAGACTCTTCCAGCCAGGCTGTCTTTAGTTAAGAGTGAAGGACCACTTTAGACAGCCCCTGCTGTGTGGCTTGGCAAGGTCCTAGTTTTGAAGACTGCATTTTTTTTTCCTGTTGCCTTCTTGCAAGAAGTATTCATAGTGAATGGGGATTTTCCCTTCAGGCCTTCATGTGGAAAAAAAAAAAAAAAAAAAAAAGCTGCTTTGAAATTAAAAATTAATAAAATAAAATGGTCATTGCACCGTTTCTTCTTTCTTCAGTTCTCCTTTCTTTATCTTTACTTCCCTTCATTTCTTTTATCTTCTTTCTTCATTCATTTTTTGCCTTGCTTTTAGGATTTGTGATCTACTTTTGGTCCGGCCTTCCTCACCCTTTCCTTTATTTGGCTTCTCTCGTACTGTTTCTTTGTTTGTCTTCCAACATTCTGATCAAAGCCAACATTTGGGAATTCAGGGACTTCTACACATTTGCAAATAGAAAAGGCAGCTTATAAGATGCAGACATTACTTTTCGATCATGTAGGCTTTCTTCGGCGTTTGAATTTCACTGGAGAACAATTTTCTGGGGATGGCAAGGCACTGAGACTCATAAGAAAGAGAGGCAGCATCTGACTACAGTATTCAAATCTTCAGCGGTTCTAGCCAACAAGGCAGGTTTTATTTCCAGATCATTTCCTACAGAAGAACCTACCCACTACATACCTGGACTGTTGGAGGGTTTGCCCAGTGCTTCAACCTGGAGTCTGACAGAATCAACTTCTTCAAGGATTTACATGTTAGAAGAAGGAAAGGTCCTTCTCTGTTCTATTCCACCCTCTATCCTGCCTCTCTTTTGCTTCCTGAGAGGCAAAGATATTCCTGCTGATTTTGTCCCTCTACAGTTCTTGTCCGCTTTTTCATCATGTTGACATTCTCTGCCTTGACTGTCAAGCTTCTCAAGAGATAATGTCTTTAGAGTACTTTCTTCTATCATTACCTTCAAATTATCAAATTCCCTTTCTCAGGGAGGATAAGCTGAACATTTCAAGCAGAATCATAACACTTGAATGCAGTAGTTCTGCCTCATAGATAGAAAAATGAGAAATAAAGGAAAATGTGATAGCTCAGTAAGACTCTCATCATGTACCAGTGGGACTTACATTGTGTGCAAGCTGTTCTCCATTGCTGTGCTTCTCAATAAAAATGCTTTGTTTTTCTTTCTGTTATTGAACTTTAGTTTAAAAGACAGTGGGGAGAAGAAATTGTATTACTATATATTTATTATAGACATATGTGATGATGTTGTATATAGCATTTTTTACATATTGTCATAATATTATTCTTACTAAAGAGGATTCCAGTCAAAATTCAGTAGCCCTAGCTGGGGGTTATTTCCTAAAACACACAGCAGTCTAATGCACCACTGACACTCTACCAGCCCCATGGCACAGACTAGGCTTGAGAAACAGTCTTGTGCATGGATGCAAGAGCGACCAACGATCTAAAGCCTTGCTCTGAAGCCCCTTTACAAAACCATCCATTCTGTCATGCAATTGCTGTGTTCCTGTGTGGCTTTATGCTGTTATAGGAAATTACAATATGTAGCTTTTTTTATTCCCTTTAATAAGCTCAATGTCACTATCTCCTGTGCTATACTGGTATCTTCAGCTCTCTGTCATCTTTTAAAGTAGGCCAGGTGATTTTTTATTAATTTACAACTAATATTTCCTTCTAAAAGTAAAATCTACCTTTTCAAAATTGTTTTTTTTTTTCCATCAAGTAAAAGAATTAAACATTTTAAACAGAGAAAAATGAATTCAGTAAATAAATAAACAGATTGTTCATTACACATCCGCCTTCCAGGCTGATCTTCAGCCTCTTTTTATCTGTGCTGTCACAGACTGAGAACATCAGATTGATGCTCAAAACATCATGTCACTTCCCTGTATCTAGCAGTGTATCTATGTTGTATCTATCAAATCTACCTTTAAAAATTTGTGAGAAACTATGGGCTGGGTGAAAAACATTAAATGGGGCTGGGTTGTCAATTGGCAGCCAGTAATGCTTGCAAAATGGCAAGTATAGAGTAACAGCAGAACCACTTGAAAACCATCACAATCAGCACACATAGGTATGAGTCACTAGATAAAGTTAAAAACAGTGAAAATCAAGCCTGAAGTCTAATTCACGTCCTTTTCATTCCTTTCAAAATGCGAACAGGCCATAAACCCTCTGTTGCCTGGATAAGCAGTTAGTTTACAATTGCTTTCTATCAAGCACTCAGCAGAAAGTAGCTCAAAAATACAAGCAAATATATCCTTCTTCATTTCTTCCAGCTGCTAGTCAAAGACTAATAGAATGGGTGCTGTTCTTTTGGTTTCTTTAATTTCAAATATGGGATTCATTCCCTCCCAACTCTCATTTAGGGGTAGATTTTCCATACAATGATTTTTAAGCTGCACAATGCCCCCAGGTTATAATGGGGGCTGTGCAGCATAAAATCTTGCAGCACTTTGAAGTTAAGTTTAAAACCCTGCAGTGCTTTGGAAATTATGGATATTTATTCAGCAGTATGTGTTGGCACCAGAGTGAAGAAAGCCCACAGGAGTTTCCCCAACACCATTGGGACATAACTAAGGTGTTTCACATAGGACCTATCAAAGAAACACCCTTTTGTGTTGATAATGCCTGCCAAAATAACATATGACACATTTGGTATACTTTTAGATAATGTCATCAAAGACTAATTGTGGCAGATCCAACACTGAAGCAGAATTTGTGTTTGTCAGAATATTAACCTCTTTGCCTGTGGGATGCCCTTTGCCTTGTATATAGCAATCCCTAATTGTTTGGGTTTTTTTTTTCAATAATTACTTTAAAGCTATCTTTTCTGATGGGAGAGTTTTCAAGACATTGAATTGCATGGTGGTTTTGAAATGAAAAGGTCTAACAATTTATTACACAACTGTAGTATACAGAACATTTAATCAACAGTATTTGATAGATGATAGTGCCTGCAAGTGAATTAGACCCTGATTCTGAGATTAATTCTTTGGAGCCTCACCAAAGCTCTGGGAACTGCGCAAGAATTCCTTTTAAGAAAAGCCTTTTGTTGTAACGATTGTGGCATTGTAAAAAAGCTAAAGTAGCCATTATCACCCAGCTCTATGGATCAGTGAGTGTTTAAATCATTCTTCCTGATCAAAAATTTGTGGTTCACATACTTAACACCCTTATGGAAAAGTGCTGTATATTTCATTCAAAATGGTATTGCCATTATTCTTTGTTTGTTTGTTTGTTTGTTTGTTTTTGTTTAAGTAATCTTATTTTAGACTTTTGGAGAATATTCATTGCATCTCTGGAAAATACACAGTTCCAGAGCAGTTTGGAAAAAATTCTACAGAACTCTATTAAGAATGTTTCTTTGTGCATGTGTGTGTGAAAGCGTGCATGAGTGCCTCTCTGTGTATGCTGATAAGTTCAGGATTTTCCAAATAGGAATCGGTCATATAGTAATTTTGACTTTCAAATACATAACTTCCTTTGATTGTAATGGAATCTATGAGTATGCATGAGAGTAGAACACAGTCCTTTAGCGATTAAATCTACCAGCTTCATAATCCTGAAGTCAAAATGCAACATCTTATTGACGCATTTCCAATATGAGCAAATTATGAAAACAAAGGAAATGTGATAAATACATAGATAAAAAAATTAATTAAAATATCTGAACACAAAAGGCATGAAGGACCCACAATATATGCTACTGAATCGAAAGGTTATATGTTATTTTCTATGTTTGAAAATATGTTTGAAAAATATTAAAGTGGCTATATTCTTTTGAAAACCTAAAAATATCTCCAAAACCTTTTTTTTTTAATATTACAATATTCTAATAACTTTTATAATATTACAATAGTTACAATATTACTAGCTTACCTCATTTGAGGTAAGTTAACATTTATCAATTTGAACAATTAAATTAATAATGATCCTTCCTTACTTTAGAAATATTTCAGAGTTCAAAATAATGCTTAGCCTTTTATTAAGTCTGGCAGTGGTAGGTGATGTCTTTACAGTAAAAGCGCATTGGTGATTTTTCTGCATTTTTGACATCTGGTTGATGTGATTTCCTGTATCAGTCATCTCACATTCATGATGTTTTTGTTAGAAGTATCAGCAGCTATTAGGGCAATAAGAAGCTGTGAGCATATTACAGGTCCCTTAGCAAGCAGCTTGAATTGGATCTTATTTTCCACAATGATACAGTTGCTTTTCAGTGAGCTGAGAATCAAGTCATGTCTTAAGTATTCATGACATTATATCCAGCTGAATTTATTACTCTTTCTATTAAGTTTTTCTGTGAACAATCGCAATACTGACAAGGCTGCCATGTTAACATTTTTAAGCAGCTAATGGGGTTGATTTGCCTACAGGCTCCCAGGGGACAGTGGGTGTTCCAATCATCTTACAAAGAGAAGTGACAGGTTATGTTCTCATGAGTGACTGTGCCACTTTCTTTATGCCTCCAGATTCTTCCATCTCAGCAGAAAACTTAAAATTTTATCAGAAACATTAGTATACATTTGCAGTGTAATATTAAACTGATTTAACTTTAACTTTGCAGCTCTTCAGTTACTAATTTGCCATGTATGAGTACAAGTCCATATGCCAATGAAAGACTTTACTCAGTACCTTCTCTACCTTTAGGGTAGAAAGGATTGATTTATTTCCTAATCTAACTGGAGGGTTAGGCATGATATTTAGCATTTAACCAGAGACTTTTGCTAATAAGACAACACTAATAACTTTCCCTCTTCTTAAAAATACTAGTATGCAAGCACACTAGTCATCAACTCCGTTTACATCATAGCATCATAACTTAAGCCAGTTGAAGATATTACAGGTGTTATAAACAGATACAGATAATATAATACAGATATTATAGACTATTTGGTTTAATTTTTTCTTTATTTTAAGCATCAAGCAAATTTCCACAGGGTATCCTTCCAATGATAAGTGTGAAATATTGTTCAATATGCAGTAGTCTAGACTTAATGAAGTCAGCAAGAATTCTATGCCAGCTTTAGTAGCTTCATGGGTTTGCCCTTTGTGGTAGGATTCAAGCATTTGAAGTTTCTGCCAATATTCAGAAATTAAATCTGGATAAACTTGGTTAAATATATGTATATGCATACATGGATATATTTTAAATCTTAAGACTTATAGAGTACAATTTCAGACTTGCTGCAAAATGCACCCTCTTTGTGAAGCTGAACTGCTCAGCATGTTCCTTGCATTCAAACCAATGTATGATAACAGAAACCAGATATTGCCCCAGGTACCAATTCTGAAGGGCCTGATATGTTCTCTGTTCTGAGAGCACATCTAACCTGCAGTGACAGAGCCAGCTTCCTTGACACTGCCTTTTCTTTTTTTCCCTCTGGGAGCCAAGCTCTGGGTGAAGAAAGTATAAATCCATAAATTCCCACCATCAAGCATTGTACTCGAGGTCTTCCAGGTAAAATGTGGTGAAGAGTCTTCTGCTTTTCTGAAACCAGTGGAAAGTAAAACTCAGGACTAATTTATACAAAGCAACATCTGTGGAATTCAAATGCTGGCTTGTGACAATTTAAATTTTAAAAAATGTCTTTCCCTCCTGATCCTGTGAAACCAAACTGCCTGTCAGTAACACCTTCTTAAGCAAAGATTATAACATACCAAGCATTTGTGCATGAAAGTGCTGATATTAACTATCATTCCATAGCAAAAATGTGCCATTGAATAGAGTGGAATCATATTTAGAGAATTGTCAAGCCTGCCTAAATACACTCCTCCAGCAGCAGTTAGTCTGGTCCTTAGTCAAAGACTTGTGTGGAACAGATGGTGGGAGTATGGTGCTCATACAACCCCTCTGCTCTCAGTGATGGAGCGGTGCATCCAGGGATGTCTTGGGTTCAATCACAGTTTTGCCTCTTGCCATGAGGAGGAAATAACTGTAGGTCCCCCATTTTTCATGCCGACTGGTCTGCAGGCTTAAGAGGGCTTTTCTCTGACAGTGGTTTCTATAAACATTTCGTAACAAAATATGACCTCTGAAATAGTACATTTAACATATATGTCAGATTTGTTTGGATTCTTAACCACAGTGTTTAATTTAAATGATAAAGCTGTCTACATTCAAATTCTTGCTAAGTTTTTTGTCATTGCACTCTTTCCTTTGTGATGTACTTATGACATACTGTGAAGTGAAGAAATACACTTAAAAAATGTGAGCTTTCAGAGTTGCATTTTGAGCCAGAGGTCTTATAGATTTCCAATCACTTAAATAGTTAAAAGCTATCATTTAAATCACAGAAAGATAAAGCTTGGCTATGGACTATACAATTAAGCAGATGAAAGCAGTTAGCCTTATTAAACTTGATTTTCATATATCACATAGCATGAAAGGCAACATTTTTTCACTTTTGTGTGGTCTCACACTCATTCCAGGGTTACGGGTGGGATTATAGCAGATTTTGAAAAATTACTGATGGATTTATTATATTTAATGAGCATGCAATATATGGCTTCTCAGCCTTGGCTGACATTTTGAAATCAGACTTCCAGCAGTGAAATCTTGTCAGGGATGGGTTTTAGATTACTCAGGCTTTCATGATTAGAGTTTTTCATACATAATGTCAAGTACAATAGTCTGTTAAATGCTAATTGAGCTACCATTGTTAATGCAGTAGCAGCACAGAGAATAGATTCTAGAGAGTTTAATTTTTTGCTGACTTGGAATTTAACTTTATTATGAACTTTATTCATAGTTCTATTCCTGCATGTATAAAGATCTCCGCAGTTTTAAAAAGTGTGTTTCAGACTGCTTACAGTGTATATATTAGAACAAGTTACTTGAGTTACCAAGAAAATATTATTTATATCTTAATTTCTGCCAGATTATTTGCCATATATACGTATGCTTTCTGTATGTTAGTTATATATTTGTGCATAAGTGAAATGAAACTACTATACCATTTTTAAAAATACGGCTTTTTAATACTTCTGTCTTGCACAGCAACTCTAAGGTTGATAATTTACTATTATGACCGATCTAAAACACATTTATATATCTTAGAATAACAGACATACATCGATAAATGAATTTACGTATGTTTTCTTATGCTATGCACATTAATTTGTACTGAGTGAATTCAATGGCTGTCTAGAATCCCACTTGGATCTTTTGTACAGAAAAAGCAGTGTTTGAGCCAGCTACATTCCCAGGCCCAGATCCACATTAATAATTTAGGTGTTAACTCAGTAGCATGGAAGTTTTTAATTAGGAAAGTCATAAAACATAATGCCATCTGTGCCTTTACATAAGATGGCGAGACTCCACTGTTCAAAGTATAGGAAAAAATAAGGCACTAGAAAAAAGGTGTGTGCAGATATCAGTGTGCTGAGGCAGCAATGGAAACACAAAAAATGAGAAAGCATTGAAGAGAGGTTTACAGCTCACTATTGCAAGCTTAGCACTTCTACCTGCTTGAAAATCATAATCAGGGATCCCTCTCCAAGTTCAGATCCACCCTGCCCCCTTTTTATATGGTGCCTAGGAGCTTAAGTACTTAGGTGGCATGTGCAGAATGGATTCATGTCCTTCCTCCTCTCAGTTAGGAGCAAGAAACACATGTTCACGTGCCAAGGAGTGACCAGATTATTCTTGAGTATTTTGAAAGGATTTCTTCTCAGTCATTTTTGTGGAAGTTTCTCTCTATGAAAAATACTTAAATATTAGTCAGAACAAGGCTAGAGAGCAAGTCTCATGGATAAGTACCCTATTAACAACTTCAGAGTCATTTTCCTTCCCTTCTCACTATCAAACTAAAAGCTTTTTGCCTCACTGAATAATTACCACTGTCAGCAGAGCAGACTTTGCCTCTTCACGAACCTGCTTAGTAAGGTTCCATGGGATATAGCTCTAAAGGGCAGGGGGGCCCAGGACTGTTGGTTGATATTCAAGGATCACTTACTACAAGCTCAAGAGTGTTGCATCCCAACTAGAAGGAAGTGCTGCAGGAGGGCCAGGAGACCTCCTTGGATGGATAAGGAGCTGCTGAGCAAAATTCGAAGGAAAAAAGAGGCTTATAAAAGGTGGAAGAAAGGACAGGCAGCCTGGGAAGAATACAGGGATGATGTCTGGGAAGCTAGGGACCAGGTTAGGAAAGCTAAGGCCCACTTAGAATTAAACTTGACAAGGGATGTGAAAGATAACAGGAAGGGATTCTGTAGGTATGTAGTGAATAAAAGACAGACTAGGGACAGTGTAGGCCCCCTCTGGAAGCTATCAGGATTTGGAGAAGGCTGAGGTTCTTAATGACTTCTTTGCCTCAGTCTTCACTGGCAAATGCTCTGACCACACCACCCAAGTCTTGGAAGGCAGATGCAGGGACAGTGAGAATGAAGACCTTGGGCCCACTGTAGGAGAGGACCTGGTTTGAGACCATCTTAAGAACCTGCACATACACAAGTCCATTGGACCTGATGAAATCCATCTGCGGGTCCTGAAGGAACTGGCAAATGAAGCTGCTAATCCACTGTCCATCATCTTTGAAAAATCATGGCAGTCAGGTGAAGTTCCCAATGACTGGAAAAAGGGAAATATAACCCCCATTTTCAAGAAAGGGAAAATGGATGACCTGGGGAATTACAGACCAGTCAGTCTCACCTCTGTGCCTGGCAAAATCTTGGAGCAGATTCTCCTGGAAGGCATGCTGAGGCACATGAAAAGCAATAAGGTGGTTGGTGACAGCCATCATGGCTTCACTAAGGCGAAATCCTGCCTGACCAATCTGGTGGCCTTCTATGGTGGGGCTGCGGAACGGATGGACAGGGGTAGAGCAGTTGATGTCATCTACCTGGACTTGTGCAAAGCGTTTGACACTGTCCCACATGACATCTTTGTCTCTAAATTGGAGAGATACCAGTTTGATAGGTGGACCACTCGGTGGATAAAGAACTGCCTGGATGGCCGCACACAAAGAGTTGTGCTCAATGGCTCAGTGTCCAGCTGGAGACCAGTAACAATTGGTACCCCGCAGGGATCAGTGTTGGGACTGATCTGGAGAAGAGCAGGCTGCATGGAGACCTCATAGCAGCCTTCCAGTATCTGATGAGGGGCTATAGAGATGTTGGGGAGGGACTTTTCATTAGGGACTGTAGTGAGAGGACAAGGGGTAATAGGTTCAAACTTAAACAGGGGAAGTTTAGATTGGATATGAGGAAGAAATTCTTTACTGTTAGGGTGGTGAGGCACTGAAATGAGTTGCCCAGGGAAGTTGTGAATGCTCCATCCCTGGCAGTGTTCCAAGGCTGGGTTGGACAGAGCCTTGGATGGCATGGTTTAGTGTGAGGTGTCCCTGCCCATGGCAGAGTGGTTGGAACTAGATAATCTTAAGGTCCTTTCCAACCCTAACTATTCTATGACTCTATGTTTCTATTGATATTAAAATTAGATATATCTAAAATAATTTCATGTGCTTTTTCTTGGATACACTATACAAATGAAAAGTCAAATCTAAGTAATTTGTTTCAGTGTTTGCCATACTCATATGTGAACAGGAAGAGCAAGGCTGGATGTATAGACAAACTGATTCAGTTTTCAGCATTTTGCTATGAAATGGAATCCTCCTGCCACATAAGAAATAAAGAAGCAAACAAGACTTTAGAAATGTGTCAGTTTTAAGATGGTTTCTATCTTTTCTCAGGTTTGTGAATTGCTTTATTCTGTCCATATAGCTCTCATCTTGCCTTGCCATCACTGTGAACATTTGAATTCCAGTCAGACAAAGCATCACTTTTTTTAACTAAAAGATTGGTCTTTGTTTTAGCTGTTTCAACTCCACCATCCCAGCACCAATACATAGTTTTGTTTCTTTTTTAATGGATTAATTCCTCAGTACAGTAGAAACTAATTAATGGTTTAAGTATTTTGCTACTGGTTAATGTTTCTTATTTTGAAAGCAAATATCCTCAGAATGTATCTTTCGGTGTGAGACCATTATCCGATGACAACATTTTAATCCACTGAAATCTCTTAATTGCCTTAAATGTTTCTGTGTGTTTGCTTTTACCAACTATTACCAGCCATGGTAAATATTTTTTCTATGTTCTCTTTTATGCACCATTTGGTCACAATGTGTTTTCAGCAATTCATATCTTCTGCTTTTGTATATGATGACTATTCTTTAAAATGTAGCAATTCTTAGTGCTACAAGTTCCCCATGAGGCAAGACTACATTGCAGCCCTGAAATACATCAATTCTCAGATATTCCAACAACAGCCAAGTGTAGACCAGCAGCAAAGTTACTGCAGTGAAAAGATCTTCTTGTGTGTGTATTTATCTGTTGCATATTACTTCCTCAGTTGTGCTGTATACTGTATCACCACTAAATATTCATGGGAGTCTAGTGACCAGGGGAATGAAAACACAGTGCTGTGGTTTCACATTGTGTAAAATAAGGTAATTCCATTGACTTCAAGACAGATACATAGGGTGAGGCCAGGCTGGTCTATGCTTTCTAAAGCAAGACAGAATCCTGAAAAAGAGAGAAAACACATAATAATTTTCCACCTTTCTGAAAGAGTGCAGGGAAACTTTTGTAAAGCCTGTAATTATGTAAGGGTGTACTATTCATTGTCGGTTGGTACTGTGTTGGCTCTAAGGTTAAACCACCATTCTTATTTTGAAAATACAGTGACAAACAGGGAAATGTAAGTGTGCAGGTACAACCAGCATGCAAGTCATTAATGTGTCAGAGTATTTTTGTCATCTTATTTTGAGTCTGAGTTTTGAACAAATGATGATATGCTTTAGGGTAATCAGTGACTTTATGGTGCCTCTTAGTACTGATGGGTACTACAGTGTTAAAGCCCTAGAGAAAACAAATAACCTATTTGGAAAACAATTTAAAATCTTTAAAAATCAAAAAAGATATTGAAGGCAGTGATAATTTCAGATTTCGAAGAGAAGGTCCTCAAAGTGTCAACATGGGCTGTTCTGGATCAGAATTTATCTCTTACTGGAAATTTGTGTTAGCAGGAAGTTAAACAGAAATGAATAATGAACTTCAGCACATTCTGTCTCCCTTTGTTTGGCTGCATTTTTGGATATCTGTGGAAAACTGCCTTTACTACTTCTTTTGGAGAAAGTTAACAAATTCGCTGTCAAGGTGAGCCAGCAAGGTTCAGTCTCCCAGGAGGCACAGCATAATAAGCCAGTCACCCTCTTGCAAGTGAAGTTAACAAGAAAAGTTGTATTACATTTTTGGTTTAAATCATTAAGGTTGGTGAGACAGAAGTAAAACTAGAAAAGTATTTTGTAGGAAGCACAATATTGTATCTCCAGTTTTGAGAGCTGATTTCAAAATTCCCTGGATTCTAATTTGATAATTAAAAATATCAATGTGAATGCTCCATCGCTGGCGGTGTTCAAGGCCAGGTTGGACATAGCCTTGGATGGCATGGTTTAGTGGGAGGTGTCCCTGCCCATGGCAGGGGGGTTGGAACTAGATGATCTTAAGGTCCTTTCCAACCCTAACTGTTTTATGATTCTATGATTCTATGTTCTCTGAGGTTTCCAATATCTCTTCCAGGTATAAAAATAATGAAGATTAAAACATTCTGACATTTAAGGGGGGGGGGGAGGGAGGGAACTTTGAAAGGATCTCTTTCTCAAAATCAAAATTATTCAGTTACTGCCTGAATATTTTCCATAAATGTCAAGTTTTTTCTCAGATTACCTTGAAGACAAGTCTGAGTATGAACTGTAGGAAGAATATTGCTTTTACTGAAAATCCTCCCGGCCATTTATGACTAAATCAGATCAATGGCACCATGTTCCTTTCAGGACAGTCTCCAGAGTCAGCTACCTGCTTTAGCAAATACCCATACTCGTGTTAGCTCTCAAATGTTACGCAAGTAAGGGATCCCCTAATTTAGTTTGGAAAGCCAACGTGAAGAATTTCTGATGTTTTCAACTTTAAGGTAACTTGTTGCAACACCAAAATCTGAATGAAAATTTTGCTTCACAGAGAACGCAACCAAAAGAAGGAAGTTTGGTACCCACACCAAAACATACGAGCAAACATACTGGTGGTTATCTGATATCTAGAATTCAGGATGCTGAAAAACAGTAAGATACAATACAATATTGTATTTATTGGTAAAGATCTTGATCAGTGTTACTGAACAAGAACTTTCTTACACGAGGCCAATTTATGTAATAAAACCCTATGACCCTACATCCTTTAGATTAATGTCTCAACATAGCAACATCAGCTCTGGTCTGGAGGACAATTAAAGTCTTTAAAGCTTTCTTGAGTCTCCAGCAATTATTTGAGATTGCATTTATGCCTTAAATTACATTCATGCTTTCCAACATATAGGATAACACAATAATGAACAGAAGTTATCAATTTTTACCCAATTAACAGAAAAATGGAAGGCCTGAACTTATCAATGTCAGAATCAGATACCATGATATTTCCGAATGGACTTGTGCAATGAGAGTTTTTGTTACCCACTTCTGTCCAGGCGGAAAGGCTTCTCTGTTTACTTAAGTCATCATTACAATGGCAGGAGATACCTTCCTGTTCCATCACATCCAAAGACAATTAGATGATGCAGCTAGCGTGACTTCAATACATCACTAGCTTTTCTCACTCTCCTTATTTTCCTGCCTTCATCCTCTGTTAAGCCAAGCAGGGGAAACTCATTTAGCGACCTGTCCTGATGAATATAGACACAACATACATAAATCTGTGAAAATACTGGTTTGGGACTGGTTTATAAATTAATTGCTAGTATATATATCTTATTACCCTGCAGTAATAGAGCACATTTTCAGGCTGCTTCCTCAAAATACCACTTTTCACTCTTCTCCGTTGAAAAAAGACCCAGGTGTGAAATACTCACTGAAGATACATGGATTCAGACTGTGCATAAGGACACATCCCTGACAAAAGAGGAACAGTATTTCTGAGACAATCTCCCCATAGGAGCCTTCAGGGAAGAAGGAGATTCCTCAGTCCCAAATGGAATCAGAGTGTTCATTAAGGACGTGTAGATTTTTGAAGCTATTGGCTATGCCTGCTAGTAAATGAAGTTTTGAAACTCCTCCCTGTTACACTTGAACCATTAGTAGTGTCTTGGTTTAATGGATGAGCACATAGGAAGCTACAAGTAGTCTATCAGCTGCACTCAATTACTCTCCATCAACTGCTGGCTTTTTTTTTACAGCTGTAGCCTGTATCTCAGTTTGCTCTTTGATCAACTGAAAAGATGTATTCTTGTAATAGAAGAGAGCTCCCATGCTTGTGTGTCTTGTAGAGGGATCTCTGCAGCAAATCTCGCTGAACTAACACTGGGTGCTGACAATTTCTTAAAGTACTATCAGATATTTTTTAATCAGAATTATCTTATTTATACATTTATATAGGTTAGTGATGAGATCTGCTATCAGCTTCACTGTGTTTCTTTCATATAGTAGTCATTCTTTCCAAAGTAGAAAATGACAGTTGATCTTTACATGCTCAAAGACTGACAGCCACTCAGAGAGAAGCATCTGCCAATGCTGAGAATATCGAGTTCTCTCTCATGCCTACGAATCCCTGCTTATAACAGTCTTTGTCCTTATCTTGACAATATTGTACAAGCTTTTCTGCCTCAAGATTCAGACTTTCAGTTTTCTCTGCTTCCCCATATGTGCTGTACAAGCAACATCCCTTGTATCTTTGTCATTACAAAAATTCACATTATTCCTATAAGAAACCTGTGAGTTAAAAGCGGCAAGCTCAATACTTGAAGTTTGGTCTTTTGGAAATTATGACATTAAAAGATTTCCCAGGCTGGCCTTACTAGCTCAGGTTTCATCACAGCTCATCATTTATAATGACTAAGAAGTAAATACGGGTTTTCTTTTAGGGAGGGCAATATTTTCATTCTATACATTTGCAAAAGACATAATTAATAAATATTTTAATGACTTCTTCATACCTACCTCTGAAGTTTTACCACATTAAGTAATTTTTCTAAGAGTTACCAGTGGAATGGTAGGAGCGACTGAAGGGTGTTACAATACCAAAGACAAAATTTAACAGATGTAATCACTGTGAAATAGGATGTATTTTTTTTTTTTTTTTTTTTTTGTACAAGTCACTCTGAACACTGTTTGCCCACATTTCCATGTGGAAAGCAAAAAGAGAGTCTGCTGTATGTCCACATTTGCTTGACTAAGTTGCTATGTATGGGACATGATATGATGCATTATTTCTTTCACTTCTCATTTGCCCATTAATCTTAGAGAATATGAGTTGCATCATTTCCTAATGAGCTCATTACAACATGTTGTGAAGACTCTTCATTGTATGAAAATGGCCATTCTGATCCATAAGGAAACTTAAGGGGTTTGAACTTTTTAAAGACATGAGATATATTGATTTTTTTAAGAATAAAAATACCTATATGCATTTGGTTATATGTAAATAAAGAGCCCTACAAGGTATTCTTTAAAAAAAAAAAATAAAAAAAAATCTGCTTTTTGCATTTATCAGTTAACCTGCACAAATCAAGCAAGGAACAGCTTAATCTCAGGACAGTAAAATTGATAGATCAGACAGAAGTCCATTTATATCTGTGTAGTTTTCAAATATCTTATGCAAGTTTTCTAACTGTGAGGCAAGGTCATGGCACCATTAAGCTTTCTTCCTATTTTTGATCAGTGTCAGCACATCACACAGTAGTATTTAAGCCACAAGGCAAGCCAATACTTAGCAAATAACCAAAAACAGATTAATAGAAACAGCCTAAATTCCTACCTAAGTAGCAAGGTCATCTTCATAATTGAAAGAAGCCTAACACAGCGTGATGACACCAGTATTTACTGACAGTAGGAAAGAGATTCAAGAGTTTCAAGTGAAAGCAAGGAAGAGGGTGTAGAGTGCAATGGGTAGAGAGTACCAACACACCAACTAGCTGACTTGATGCCTGGTGCAATGATTTATTATCCATCATTTATGAAACCTAGTTTCTGGAGTGAATACGATAATACACAAAGAACAAGAAGCAGCTAGCAGTAGAATATGCAAGCCTTAGGGTTTTTGGACTGAACATTAGAGTGACAGGGTATTGCCATTCTTTACTGATACAGGAGTGGATTGCTAATGGTCATATCTCCTGCATGGTAAAAGATGAGTTCTTTGTATAGGACATAAATAGTAAATCCGTCTTCCCAGAATGAAACTTTAGATAAATGTCCAAATATACCCTTTCTCTATGATCTCCCTCACTGATTATAGACCTGAGATTTCCATGGCACATACTAAGGTCAGTTAAGTGTGACAGAGAAGCATGCCTGGGGCAAATGAGGCTGAAAGGATAATACAGGGAAAAAGAACAGTGGCAATACCGAAGAATCTATTCAAAGGAGATTGATAGCTGTAGCAGAAATAAAAGAAAGTATACAACAATAAAAGTTAAACAAAACCTAGAAAGATTAAAGGAAAGGTAATTGAAAATACAGAAAAAGAAAGCATAAAATTAAATTTAAAATTTAATTCTGAAGTAAAAAGCACATAGAATTACATTAATGCTTTAAACTGTTATTAAACCCTTGGGAGCATACAGATGTCAAAAGTGATGAAAGACAGATATAAATTTTTGTTGTTTTCAAAGCCTGTATGTTTCTCTATGCAGTGGAGAATAGACAATATAAAATTCTAGACATAAGAGATAGGAATTTCAGGTGAAGTAGCAGTGGAACTGTATGTACATAAAATAACCTATGATACCAATGATAATAACAATAATAGCCAAATGACTTTGATTAGTGTACCTTCTAGTGCTGAGTAAGCCATTTATTTTTTAATAAGTTGGATATGTTTTCAATGACTGTACATGAAACTTTTCCATTAACAGAGTATAATGTAATTTGAAATGTGAAGTTGCTAGACCAGCAATTGAGTTCAAGCAAAACCAACTAATGTAGAAGAGGACGAAACGATGTTCCTATGTTTCTTGTGTAACAGAGCCATCTGACACAACTGTGGTTTGTTCACCAATATGGAGAAATAAGTTTGTAGCAAACCCAAAAGTAACACCCATATCTACCCACATGTACTCGTCCTCGAGAAAGAAGCAGATTTACATGTGCAGTTCAGGAGGGCATATCAGATTCTCCAAAGTCAACACAAAATTATTAAAGGTGCTTAGGCATCTAGAGGTGCAGAACAATTATCAGTGAAAAGTTAAGCCTATAGATGCAGGCTTGGTCTTCCTACCTCTACTGTGACTTGCTTACTGTCTTGGGTTTTTTGTGAGTTGTTACCGATACTGCTCATCCATTTCAAATATAGAGAATAGCTTTCAAACAAGAATACTGCACATTTTAAGATGGGGCGTACATGCAACTTCTTACATAAAGGCTTTAATAATACTTCTTCAATTTTTTGACGTTGTCTTACCCATCGCATTGCATCTGGAATGACTTTATTAGTCCTGAATTGTGACCTGTAGAAATAGTCTATATTTGATATTGGTGCTTCTGTAATATCCCATGGAATGTGTTACATTACTGAAAGCTTTTTCCTATTAGATGACCTAAATTTTTCCTGCATTTATATAAGCTTTTTTTCTCTGTCTGCAGTCAATAAAGAGAATAATTGATCCCTGATATTTTAATAGGAAAGGTCAAAGTACTGTGTGTAGTGACCCAGTTAAATTCCTTCTGTAGTAGTACCTTAATACTTTTTGTATAGTATCAGCAGTTATGAGGAATAATAAACTGAAAGAATTCAGACCGTGGGGTTTACTATATTCCCAACCCCTATTTAATTCTGTATTGTTCACACATAGCTTTGCAGGGGTGAAAGAAAAGTCATGTTAAACTATGACGACCTGCCAAATGCATTGCGGACATCCAAAATATTTTAGTTGAAAGTACTACACTGTGAATAATTTGATGCAGAGTTATTGGGAAGCCTTAAAAAAAAAAAAAAAAAGGCTTGACTCTTTACTGCCAACGACTCCATGTAACGATTTGTTCTGTGCAAAGAAGGCCTAAGTGCCAGAAACCTAGAACAACTCCCACTTTGCACTCATATTAAGCAAGTGTAAAAAATTTATATATATATATACAAAAAGGCACGTAGTGCCATTTCATCAAGTGGATGGATAAGGTGTTCAAGGGCAGGAGAAGTTCAAGTAGTAGAAAATATGAAAAGATTCCAGCTTTAGTTGAAGCACACACTTGTAATGCAAAGTTAGGGTAATGGGAGAAATAGAAATTTTAGTACTGCTGAATCCATAATCCTGAAAATGGATATGAGTCTTTTATATTTTATAAATTATGTAAATGTGATATATAGATAAATTATTTTGTGACATCTTATCTGTGGAAGAGGACAGAGGAAATTGTCTGGTTTTTTAACATTTTCTACGAATATATTTGTGTTAATTAAGAAACGCATTTAGTTTGGTTTAAAATTCCATGTTATTCTCCAACTCAGTCATGTATATGTGGTTCTTATAATTGAGTGCCTTGGAATTTCAAATCCACCACTCTTGTTTGTCCTGACAGTGCTTCTAGAGGGAAGTATTAGCTTTTCCACTTCACAAATGTAGTTGGCAAAAGGGACCATATATTTCATAGCATAGTTGCCCGGGCATGTTTGGGGGGAAAAAAAAAAAAAAAAAATAGAAAATTTTCTGCAATATTTTTTTTACTTCTAAATTAAGCTTTGATGCCAGGGGAAGCATTAA
Organism: Amazona ochrocephala; assembly: GCA_039720435.1. Classification (NCBI taxonomy): domain Eukaryota; kingdom Metazoa; phylum Chordata; class Aves; order Psittaciformes; family Psittacidae; genus Amazona; species Amazona ochrocephala. The sequence goes on from CM077878.1 coordinate 45,642,633, forward strand.
TCAGAATGTTTTCAGAGAAAAAAAATGACATCTATATTTCTATATTTTGATACAAGGATTGGAACTAGATCATCATGAGGTCCTTTCCAACCCTAACCATTCAGTGATTCTATGATTCTATTCTATGGTTTCAGAAACTCATGGCTTTGTCTATACATCTGTAATTAATTTAATGGGCCAGTAAATGTTCTTTGGCCCTGAGGACAACCTGTGCAAACTCTTACCTTCCAGTAAAAGCAGGCTGCATCCATGCTGCCTGTTGACCTGTGTTGTCCTGTGGAACATGGTGCACAATACCTTGCAGGGCAGTGTTGCTTGGCAGAGACCATGGCACCAGTGTTGCTAGCAGTTCAGCAGTATGGATAATCACCTGCCAGGTGCTTGGACCCATAGCTTGGCCCTTCTTAGTTTGCTAGTACAGACATTGCCTGCATTTTGCAAATATTGACTTGAATCTGGTATAATATGCTGTGACGAAGTCTTGAAACTGTAATGAAGTTGATATATCTTGCAAAGTCACTGGTACAGGAACTTCCATATGCCCTCCTTGGGGGGGGGGGGGGGGAGAGGGGGGGGAAGAACCCAACAAAAAAACATAACAAACAACAAAAGAAACAAACAGACAAAACCTCCACCAAACCAAAACAACAAATCCAAAACGAAAGTCTAAAATACACTAAAACAACTACATACCCTTTGTCAAAGAGTTTTCTAGAATGTGGTAAGGTGTATTTCTTGTGTGCTCTTTCAACACCTTATTCTTGTAGTTTCTGAACTTCATCAGAGCACAAGTTATTATTCTTGGTGCACTGACTTTGCTTGTATCCTGATGTCACTCAAATTTTGGAAGAGATCTTTGCCTGAAATAAATACAATATACAGTTCTGTCTCTTCAAAATTTGGTCATCAGTTGTGTGCAAATCAATTCAGTCCTTCCAATACAATAGTAAGTTTGTTAAATGCTGACTTCACTGATACCTCCTTCTTTGGCAGAGTTGGACAGGTTTTTGACAAGTCTGGTCCATTAGTTAGTTATCTCTAATTTGTTTAAATTAACTGTCAGATTCTGGGATTGTTTCCAGGACAAGTTCAGTGTAGACCTGAAAATCTTACTTTAAAGCCTTTTCTTCTTTTGTTGGTAGCTGTAAGCTTAAATTACGATTTAAGCACAGGATAGTGGCCACTGTCATGAGTATTTTTGCCTTTGTATTCAGTGCTGAAATAAAACTAGTCAAAATCTTGAAGTCTAATGTAGAATGTCAAGCAAGAATTTTGAACCCAAGAATTCCACAAAGTGTTTATGGCTTATTCAATATTGAAATGCAAGAGGAATAAAGTCAACTGCTAATGTCTCCTTTTCCACTTGTGAATATCAAAGAATGTCAGACAATTTCTGTAAGGCCTTTTCATATGACCATAACTGTTGCCTGGTCTTCTTCCGACTGTTTGGTGCTTGTCTATGGCATGCTGACTGCATGAAGTTGTGCCCAACATTATTATTGTTGTAGAATGAATCTGTAAAAAAACATGGAGTCTTAGAATAGTTGTTTTATTTTGTACTTTCCTGTGACTTTTTAGAGTCATGTATGTGACTCTACAAATGTAAGAACTAAAAAAGATCTATAAAAATTCCTCCATTTATTTGTCATAGCCAGGCATCATCTTAACTAGCAAAATCTTTGAGTGAATTCCCCTGGAAGGCATGGTGAGGCACATAAAAAACAGCAAGGTGGTTGGCGACAGCCAGCATGGCTTCACTAAGGAGAAATCCTGCCAGACCAATCTGGTGACCTTCTAAGTTGGGGCTACGGAACTGAGGGACAGGGGTAGAGCAGTTGATGTCATCTACCTGGACTACAAGGTCAAAGTGCAAAGCCTTTGACACTGTCTCACATGACATCCTTCTCTCTAAGTTGGAGAGACATCAATTTGATAGGTGGACCACTTGGTGGATAAAGAACTGGCTGGATGGCCACACGCAAAGATTTGTGCTCAATGGCTCAATGTCCAGCTGGAGAGCAGTAATGAGTGGCGTCCCCCAGGGATCAGTGTTGGGACCGGTCTTGTTCAACATCTTTGTTGGCGACATGGGATTGAGTGCGCCCTCAGCAAGTTTGCCAATGACACCAAGCTGTGTGGTTCGGTTGATACATTGGAGGGAAGGAATGCCATCCAGAGGGACCTTGACACGCTTGTGAGGTGGGCTGATGCCAACCTGATGAAGTTTAACCATGCTAAGTGCAAGGTCCTACACCTGGGTGAGACCAATCCCAGGCACAGCTGCAGGTTGGGCAGAGAAGAGATTCAGAGCAGCCCTGTGGAGAAGGACTTGGGGGTGTTGGTCGATGAAAAAATGAACATGAGCTGGCAGTGTGCACTCGCAGCCCAGAAAGCCAACCATATCCTGGGCTGCATCAAAAGGAGTGTGACCAGCAGGCTAAGGGAGGTGATCCTGCCCCTCTACTCTGCTCTTGTGAGACCTCACTTGGAGTATTGTGTGCAGTTCTGGCGTCCTCAACATAAAAAGGACATGGAACTGCTGGAACAAGTCTAGGGGAGGGCCACGAGGACGATCAGGGGACTGGAGCACCTCCCGTATGAAGATAGGCTGAGAAAGTTGGGGCTGTTCATCCTGGAGAAGAGAAGGCTGTGTGGAGACCTCATAGATAGCTTCCAATGTCTGAAGGGGGCCTATAGGAATGCTGGGGAGGGACTCTTCATTAGGGATTGTAGTGAGAGGACAAAGGGTAATGGGTTTAAACTTAAACAGGGGAAGTTTAGATTGGATATGAGGAAGAAATTCTTTACTGTGAGGGTGGTGAGGCCCTGGAATGGGTTGCCCAGGGAAGTTGTGAATGCTCCATCGCTGGCAGTGTTCAAGGCCAGGTTGGACAGAGCCTTGGGTGTGGCATGGTTTAATGGGAGGTGTCCCTGCCCATGGCAGGGGGTTGGAACTAGATGATCTTAAGGTCCTTTCCAACTCTAACAATTCTATGATTCTATGATTCTATAATTAGAAACACCCTGGAGAGTTGATGCTTGGCTAAAAGTGCTTGAATTTCCTGTATTAATGTAATGTTTATGGATTTCTGAATTCATATTTACATTAAAAGAGATATATAGCTTGCTGGACTTCAATTTGCATTTGTTAATCTACCATATTCGTTAACATCTCTGTTGTAAATGTACACGTCCTGATTAAATACTCGGAATCTAGATGAAACTGTCTCTGCGACGCAACCAGCTCACTTCAAGAAGGGTAGAAAGACACTTGCAATTTTTCAGTCTGAATGACTGTTCTGTAGGTGTTCAGGTGTGAAGATCCATGACCAACATCCATTAAATGCACAGATTCCTGACAAGCGCTTAGATGGAGGTGTACAATGAAACATTCTTTAGCTAGGTGGATTTGCCAGGAAACTCTACTGACATCTGACTGTGATAATGTTTTGGCCGCGGGTATTCAAATTAATGCCTATTGAGCTAGGGACAGCACATGTTCTTGTCTGCATACCCTGACGAATGTACAACTTCCCTGATGGTCTTCAGTTAATTCTTTCACAGTTGTGACTTTCTCTTTTCCTCAATATTGCCTGATAAAATCCCTCTTACACTGCTAACATGTAAACCATGTTGCTATTTTTTAAGACTTCATGAGACCTCACTTTTCCAAGTGTGATCTCTGTGTCTAAATAAAGCTGTACTGCTAAACTAGTATCTCTGATGCTGTCAGATAGCTTGTCTTTTATTAGTATCTGCTTTTAAAGTTCTCTATTTGCAGGGTTCAGTAAGACTGAACTATAGCAGCTAGAAGCTGCGTCTTTGTTTTGGTTTTTTTTTCGCTCTTGCTCTTGGAACCTTCTGATAAATTTGGCCGTATCAAATCTAACATTCTTCCTGCCTAGTCTATTAATATGAAAAGTTCCTTGTATTTTGTTGTGTCCTTCTTTCTTGGGAAAGGACACCTAGGGTCTTCAGCAATATTGACACCTATGACATGCATCAGAATGTTTTGCCTGAATTGCCAACTATACTACAAGCCGTTGATGCTGCTGAAGTCTCTAGACAGAGTAAGGCCCTCACAAAGGCCTTTATCAGACAGCCATTCATAGTTTTGGCTTCATTACTGTGGAGTTCTAGAGCTGACTTTCCTCTTTCCCTGTTAATTCACTTCTTTAGCAGTGATACAAGGCTTCTTTTTCTTTATACCTCCTTTAGACATCATGATTCTTTCCGCTCCTTGTGCCACTGTTGGTGCCCGTGTAAAAAATAATGCCTAATATTTGCCCTTCAGCTGAAAAATTCTCAAATGGGGCATTCTTCCTGCTTATTGTCCTCACCCTTCTGCAATTTTGAGTCCTCTCCTCTGACAACTACACAGACTACTGCCCAACCCACCGCTTCAATTGTGGATATAAAGACGCACCTCATTTCTGGTGATCAAACTGACATTTCCCAACACCAGAAATATACCTGTCAAAGCAAATCTGTTGCCTAAAAAAAGAGGCAAAAAACTGCTGATCAGGGTGAGCTTTGCCCTTACACATATGGAACTAGCAGGAAACTCTAACCCAGGCCCAGCTGCAAACCTACCCTGACCAAGCCTCAGCACTACAGGGAAAGCTGATACAATGTCTGTCAGTATTATGGCTTTAGAATTTCCTATGGTGAACAGCTCTCTTGCCAGTACAAAAAGGCACACAGAGAGCAAAGATCTGTCCCATTCAGTTTCAGTTGCACTAGGAAGATTATTTCATTAAAATTTATCACCGTGTTTTGGCAGATATAATTCCATTAATTCTAGCAGCTTTGCTAACACAACAAAATAAATGTCTCAAATCCCTCACCTCTGGAAGAAGTGGTGTATAAGTATGCCTGTTGTATCAATTTCAAACCAAGGACTGAAAAAAATAGGATTAGAACAAGGCGAACCAGTCCAATGGTTAGGATAAACTAAACAAGTGCAAAGCTCACTCAGTCTTGTTTAATGGGTTTAAGCCATGAGAGTGAAAAGCAGTGTAGCAATTAGTCTCAGCTGTGCTTTTTTGCTACAGACATATATGAACCTCCTTCATTTATTTGTATCAGAATTGTTTTTCTGAAGATGTCTATTTCAGTGACTGAAGCATTCATTCCCCAAAATCTTTTTATTTTACAAATGAAATTAAAAGAATACATTTTTCTTTTTTAAAGTAGAATTCTAAGAAATGTGCCTAGCACACACAAGAAAGACTGGGCAATAATTTTTGTATCAAAACTTAGTGGAAAATTCAATATTTCTGTTAACAGAAGATTACTCCTAAAATAATGTGCGGATCATCAATTTGTTAAACGCTCATTGCTAAAAAAATAACCAAACCAGAACTCCAGATAGCTTGTACTGGCTACAAATGTGTAATAAGGCTATAAGAGATATGTATCTCCAGCCAACAATTTCAAGAATGCTGTGTATGTTTTCAGCTCACAGAAAAACCCCACCAAAAGTGCAAGCACACACACAAAATAATTTTTAAAAAAGCAATTTTGTCCTTTAAAAAAGAGTCCAGTGATGATGAAGGGACAGAAAAGTGATTTTACTATTTTTCTTTTTCATTTTAGAAGAAAAGAATTTGTATAGTTGCCAGGAAGCTGCTATACAACAAAACAGCTGTAAAGAGCCACATTTCTTGGCCTGGTTTCCAGGAGTGGTATTACCAGATTTTGAATCAAGTAATTTAACCCAAATTTGCAGATAGCCACAGATTCAAAATAGCCTGTGAGGTCCTCCATGGATTTGCTACTTTCCTTTTGATAACACTGAGCATCTTGCTGAGGCTGTTGGCTTCAGTCAGGTAGAATAATAGAAAGCAAAATAACAGTAACACATGAAGTTGCATTATAATGTCTGAATCAGTCTCTATGGCAACATTTTTAGCCTATTAGATAAAAAAAAAAAAATTAAATAAAAAAAATAAAATCTATGTCCCTCTCTTCCTTTTCTTGCATTTTTCTGTTGAGTGACAGGTATTGATAGAAACATAAAACATAGTGTCCACATACAAATATCTGTCAAGCTTGGAAGAGCACGTGGTTGTTTGCTTTACACTTGACCTTCACTTTTAACAGATATTTAAAAGACATTACACTAAATTTCTTTCTTTTTCTTTGATAAAAATTTATAACGAAAAAAAGAAAGATACATTCAACTTAAAATGCAATTACTCCAAATATACATAGATATTAAACGTGCATAGATAGAAAACGTTCGGAGCAATGTAGAGATATTCCAGCTGCTCCAGCCAATAAGCCGTCTTCAATTGGATCTCGGCTCAAATGCCTCTACACAAATGCCCGTAGTATGGGGAACAAACAAGAGGAATTAGAGATGTGTGCACGTCTACGGGGGTATGATATCATAGGCATCACAGAAACATGGTGGGATGGCACCTATGACTGGTGTGTTGTAATGGAAGGTTACCGGCTCTTTAGGAGAGACAGGCCGGGCAGACGGGGAGGGGGAGTTGCTATTTATGTTAGGGATAGGCTAGAGAGTATGGAACTCTGTCTGGGGACAGGTGAGCAGTCGACAGAAAGTTTGTGGGTCAGGGTTAAAGGGAGAATAGCGATGGGAGACATTATTGTGGGGATCTGTTACAGACCGCCTGACCAAGGGGACTTGCTGGACAAAGCGCTCCATAGGCAGATAGGCACAGCCTCACGCTCGCAGGCCCTTGTTCTCATGGGAGACTTCAACCACCCTGATATCTGTTGGAGGGATGGTACGGCCCAGCACAAGCAATCCAGAAGGTTCCTCGATTGTGTGGAAGACAACTTCCTTCTGCAAGTAATAGAGGAGCCGACAAGGAGAGGTGCCATGCTTGACCTCGTCCTCACCAACAGGGAAGGGCTGGTTGGGAATGTGACGCTCCAGGGCAGCCTTGATTGCAGCGATCATGAGATGGTCGAGTTTGAGATCCTCAGGACAGTGAGAAGAGCAGGCAGCAAGCTCACTGCCCTGGACTTCAAGAGAGCAGACTTTGGCCTCTTCAGGAACCTGCTCAGTAAGGTTTCATGGGATACAGCCCTAGAGGGCAGGGGGGCCCAAGACTGTTGGTTGATATTCAAGGCTCACCTGCTGCAAGCTCAGGAGCGATGCATCCCAACTAGAAGGAAGTTTAGCAGGAGGGCCAGGAGACCTCCTTGGATGGATAAGGAGCTGCTGAGCAAAATTCGGAGGAAAAAAGAGGCTTATAAAAGGTGGAAGCAAGGACAGGCGGCCTGGGAAGAATACAGGGATGTTGTCCGGGAAGCTAAGGACCAGGTTAGGAAAGCTAAGGCCCACTTAGAATTAAACTTGGCTAGGGATGTTAAGGATAACAGGAAGGGATTTTATAGGTACATTGCAAATAAAAGATAGGCTAGGGACATCGTGGGCCCTCTCCAGAAGCTATCAGGAGAACTGGCTACCCTGGATTTGGAGAAGGCTGAGGTTCTTAATGACTTCTTTGCCTCAGTCTTCACTGGCAAATGCTCTGTCCACACCACCCAAGTCTTGGAAGGCAGATGAGGAACTGTGAGAATGAAGACCCTGGGCCCACTGTAGGAGAGGATCTGGTTCAAGACCATCTTTGGAACCTGAATGTATACAAGTCCATGGGACCTGATGAAATCCATCCGCGGGTCCTGAAGGAGCTGGCAAATGAACTTGCTAAGCCACTGTCCATCATATTTGAAAAATCATGGCAGTCAGGTGAAGTTCCCGATGACTGGAAATATAACCCCTATTTTTAAGAAGGGGAAAATGGATGAGCCGGGGAACTACAGACCAGTCAGTCTCACCTCTGTGCCTGGCAAAATCTTGGAGTGGATTCTCCTAAAAGGCATGCTGAGGCACATGAAAACCAACAAGGTGGTTGGTGACAGCCAGCATGGCTTCACTAAGGGGAAATCCTGCCTGACCAATCTGGTGACCTTCTATGAAGGGGCTACGGAACTGATGGACAGGGGCAGAGCAGTTGATGACATCTACCTGGACTTGTGTAAAGCCTTTGACACTGTCCTACATGACATCCTTGTCTCTAAGTTGGAGAGACATCAATTTGATAGGTGGACCACTTGGTGGATAAAGAACTGGCTGAATGGCCGCACGCAAGTAGTGCTCAGTGGCTCAATGTCCAGCTGGAGACCACTAACGAGTGGTGTCCTTCAGGGATCGGTGTTGGGACCGGTCTTGTTCAACATCTTTGTGGGTGACATGGACAGTGGGATTGAGTGCGCCCTCAGCAAGTTTGCCGATGACACCAAGCTGTGTGGTTTGGTTGATACATTGGAGGGAAGGAATGCCATCCAGAGGGACCTTGACACGCTTGTGAGGTGGGCTGATGCCAACCTGATGAAGTTTAACCATGCCAAGTGCAAGGTCCTACACCTGGGTCAGAGCAATGCCAGGCATAGCTACAGGTTGGGCGGGGAGGAGATTGAGAGCAGCCCTGCGGAGAAGGACTTGGGGGTGTTGGTTGATGAAAAAATGAACGTGAGCCGGCAGTGTGCACTTGCAGGCCAGAAAGCCAAGCGCATCCTGGGCTGCATCAAAAGGAGTGTGACCAGCAGGCTGAGGGAGGTGCTTCTGCCCCTCTACTCTGCTCTCGTGAGACCTCACTTGGAGTATTGTGTGCAGTTCTGGTGTCCTCAACATAAAAAGGACATGGAACTGTTAAAACAAGTGCAGAGGAGGGCCACGAGGATGATCGGGGGACTGGAGCACCTCCCGTGTGAAGATAGGGTGAGAAAATTGGGGCTGTTCAGCCTGCAGAAGAGAAGGCTGCGTGGAGACCTCATAGCAGCCTTCCAATACCTGCAGGGGGCCTATAGGGATGCTGGGGAGGGACTCTTCATTAGGGACTGTGGTGAGAGGACAAGGGGTAATGGGTTCAAACTTAAACAGGGGAAGTTTAGATTGGATATGAGGAAGAAATTCTTTACTGTGAGGGTGGTGAGGCCCTGGAATGGGTTGCCCAGGGAAGTTGTGAATGCTTCATCGCTGGCGGCGTTGAAGGTGGGGTTGGACATAGCCTTGGATGGCATGGTTTAGTGGGAGGTGTCCCTGCCCATGGCAGGGGGGTTGGAACTCGATGATCTTGAGGTCCTTTCCAACCCTAACTATTCTATGATTCTATGATTCTATATATAATTTTTCCTTTTAGAGCCTGAGTGTTTCATAAGAGTGAAGTGTGTGTCATCATTACTGTTTAATAGCTGGGGGAAGGCAAGTACAAACAGGAAAATGAAAACAAAGAAAGGCCGAAGTTCAGCCAGCCAGCTGACAGTTTCACTGATTGTAGTAGCCGATGTACAGATTTTCAGTACCTTAACAAGTGGTTTCTGATACTATACTTTATACCTAAGCTCTCCTTGTTTGAAAGGTTTATATTTCTGGCTCATTAAACCCTTGCCTGTCTCTTCTGTTGCTGTAAAAAAAATGTGCAAAATATTCAGGAAATGGGAATACCTAGGGAACTGCAAAACTGACTGCCTGAAAAGGCCAGTAAATTACCTGATAAAAAGAAACCTGTATGAAAGTACAGGAAATTAGTTTTTAGAAAATACTGTTTGTTTATATTAAGTCAAAGTATTTCATATAAGAACAGTAGGTCTGAAATTAATGTACTTTATTGGTGGAAAAAAAAAGTAAGACTGAAGAGTGATGGCTATAATGAAGTGGGGATGATATTTATCACAGGGGTGAAAGCAGCTGGTGCTGGTTTGGGCACCTGTACAGAAGAGTTTGGTTCTTGGACCTTCTTTTAAACAGACCAACAGAGGAATGTATGTTCTTCATAACTATTTGATAAAAGATTTTTTTCACATGATTCACAGGATTTCACATGATTTATCCCTTGTGATTTGACCTGATTTAGTAAAATTATATGATACAATTTTTCTACCTCCCAGATTTAGAATGTAAGAACAGCAGTATCAGTGTTTTGTCTTATTCACTGTGCTGTCTACATTATATGTCGACATTAACTAGACATATAGGAAACAGTATAGGAACAGGGAATGAATGATCCTATGTCTGGTATGCTTTACTTACTTCTTGCGGTCAGCAATTTAAAGATTTTCTGAGCCAGGACTTCATCTAAAGCATCCAGCAGTCAGCCTGCTCTCTAATCCATTTTAAACTCATTTAGACCACGTAGCATCCTTCCAGTACCTAAAGGGTGACTACAAGAAATCTGGAGAGGGACTTTTTATAAGAGTAAGTAGTGACAGGACAAGGAGTAATGGCTTTAAACTAGAAAGGGTAGATTTAAATTAGATATGAGGAAGAAATTCTTTACTGTGAGGATGGTGAGACACTGGAACAGGTTGCCTAGAGAAGCTGTGGATGCCCCATCCCTGCAGTGTTCAAGGCCAGTTTGGATGGAGCTTTGAGCAACTTGGTCTAGTGGAAGGTGTCCCTGCCCATGGCAGGGGGATTGGAAACGGATGATCTTTAATGTCCTTTCCAACCCAAAACATTCTGTGATTCTTTGAGCTCTTTGCCTACCTTCAAATACTAAAGCAGTGAGTTCCATATTTCAATTTTGTGACGTACCAATGATATAAAAATAATATGTTGAGCATCCTACTTCTAACACTTAAAATTTTATTTGGATGCAAATCACATTATTTATATCCTGAGCAGAGTTGTTTGTCTTTACAGTTCCTCACAATAACTGGAAGTCAATTTTAAAAAGCACCACAGATGAGACTGATTCATGTGTGTCCAACACTTAGACAAAATTGCAGATGATCGGCTGCATCCTGTTGGCTGTTATGTTTCATGCAAAAAACAGTGCTGTGATACAAGCCAGAGTGTCATCATTTCAACTTCATCAGAATGTGCTTGTATTTTTAAGCACCAGCAATTTGCTTACAAATATTAGAAACTCTGCAATTTCTTTAATTGAAAATTTAGTATTAGACGGCTTGTGATTTAGAATACGAAAGTGTAAGAGGAAGCTTTGAAATGTACATGGTGATAGCTTATTGAGATCAATTGAGTAATTAGAATGTGTGTTCTCACCAGAAAAGTGTTTTTTTTTAAATTAGTAATGTCAACCAATGCTTTTGTGCCACATACAGACAGAAAGCTGCCTTACAATTGGCCAACTAAATGTAGAATAAAATAGTAAAAAATATTCTTTAAAATTATTTTTAAAAGCTAAATATAGCAAAGTTATTTATGGGAGACAGAGAGAGAGAAGGAAAAGAAAAAAAGCCACAAAATATCCGCCTCATCTGGCTGAAGTTGATTCAACAGTAGTTCTAAAATAATTACTAGCAAGCACTTACCATAAAGCCATCACAGAGTTTCCACCTTCAGAAGCTGAAAACAATTTATCTTTAGAAACTATGTGCCTAGCATGGATTGAGAAGGTAAGATTAATGAAGGAAAAAACCAGGAAATAGCAGCACACTTAAAGCTGACTAGAGCTAAAATCAATGACGAGGAGCAGTCAGAAACACGAGTAATTTATTAAGCAATGATAGATTTGGATAAGTAGCGCTGCAAAATCAGTCCTTCTTCAGATGTGTGGGGCGAAGATAAATTAGCAGTTTTGTAAACTGAGCAGTTGTTTGCCCTTTGACTAATACATAAAATAAGCCTTCAAGAAATGCATTTGCTCTATTTTTACCTGACTTTCACTGCTGTACTTATCCCTAAAGCTATATTAAGTCTCCTGGGGTAAAGACACTGATAGAATTAGACCTCTGTTAAGGCATCATCCTGAGTGATTACATTATTAACAATCATGTTTATCAGGTGTCCTGCAGTGCTCAGCTATGTACCAACACTGAGGGAGAGCACTAGGGGTTCCTCACTCAAGAAAGCTGCACTCTGACTCAGGCACAGAGAATATGCAAATCAAAACACTGAGCTAAAAGCAGTAAAGATGTAGTTTTATTCAAGTTCAACCTCTCTTTGGTAAAATATATGTTCATTCACATGGTGATCTCATACCTTTCATCAGGGAATACAAATCACCTTCTTAAGAAGCATTAATATCTTTTCTGTGCATGTGCAAATATTATGAGTAGAGCAGAAGACTGAATAGCCCAAATAAATATGTGAAACTCAAAATAACTTCATTGTTCTGAAAAATGCACAGATACATGATTAAAGTACATTTTGAACATATGTTCATAATGGGGGCCTTGTACACTGCCTGCTTCTTCTTGTTGCTGTTTGTATATCCACAGCTCAGAAATTGATAAGACCTTCTTCAAACTGATTGTGCAGAATCTCTGGTTCTCTACTTCTCCGTGAAACAGCAAACTTTGAGACCCTGTAACTCTTTTATTGCTGTAGGCATCTTTAATGAGAAGCTTTTCAAATCTTTTGGCATGCATTATCTAAGAGCATTGCTAAAGCCCACCTGAAGAAAGCTATCATGTTGCTAGGCACTAGTTCTCCCTGTAGTTTATCTTGCTGACATCTCTGTGCACTCTTCCCAGCATCTCTACACAAATTTTTTCCTTCCTCATTTAGAAACCCCTTTTTTCTCCAGCAGGAGGCTTATTAGACTCCCTAGGAGTCAAGCAAAGGTGAAACCAGTACATATGAGGCCTTGCAGAGAGCTTTGGGGTTCTAACAAGAGTCCTTATAGTGATTCCCATAGGAAGAATATATTAGGGGATACAGGAAGAAAAACCTTGTGCTCTCTAATATCCATGAGGAATCAGTGCTACAGTGCTACAAATAGTAGTGATATCACAGCTCCTCCTCCAGATCGTGTTGACAGGAGTGGATTCACTTTACCTTACACCCCAAGTATGAACTAACTAAGCTTTTCTGTGGCTTCATGGGAAGAAACAGAGGGAAGTGGCATACAGGCGAGAAAGCCAGGCCCAATTAGAAGACTGCTATTCTCTTTAATGAGAATTCTGGCTTGAAGTAATGCAATCAAGGAGCTTTAAGTAGTTGTAACTCCTTCCTCTACAAAACTAGTTCATTCTTTGTCCCTTTAAAACACACAAATTATTATAGTGTTCCTCTTTAATAATCATAACTTTGCAATTTTTTATAATGACTCTAAAAGAATCATTGTGAAAGATTCAACACTGCATTGTCATAAATACTATTTTGCCGTTATCACAAACCTTTTATACTGCTGGTTTAACGTAGCAGATAAAGACAGAATTTCCTCCTTGCTGGAAGAGAATGCAAAGGTGCATAAGTGGTTTCACCTTTTATAAAAAAATTTAATCTTGATATTTTGCTTTCTTGTGCAGGCAATGAATGTAAGTTAATGTCAAAATATTGATCAAGTGGAGAAGTTTAATTTCTTACCTATTATTCTATTCTTAGTCTATCTTCCATATACATGTGTGGTCACAATTGGTTGTGGATACTGTTGCTTTTCTGTTTTAACATCCATTAATTATCTGATTACCCATCATGCCAGTAGCAACAGTATGCAAACACCAGAACTGATGGTCAGACAGAGATGCAAAGTGTCCCAAGGAACTGCCTCCTTTGATTTCCTCAGTGTGCACATGCATCCATTGCTATCCAGTCTTCCATGTGAAAATCATAGAATCATAGAATAGTTAGGGACCTCAAGATCATCTAGTTCCACCCCCCTGCCATGGCCAGGGACACCTCCCACTAAACCATGCCACCCAAGGCTATGTCCACCCCCACCTTGAACGCTGCCAGCGATGAAGCATTCACAACTTCCTTGGGCAACCCATTCCAGTGCCTCACCACCCTTACAATAAAGAATTTCTTCCTCATATCCAATCTAAACTTCCCCTGTTGAAGTTTAAACCCATTACCCTTTGTCCTCTCACTGCAGTCCCTAATGAAGAGTCCTTCCCCAGCATCCCTATAGGCCCCCTTCAGGTATTGGAAGGCTGCTATGAGGTCTCCACGCAGCCTTCTCTTCTCCAGGCTGAACAGCCCCAACTTTCTCAGCCTATCTTCATACGGGAGGTGCTCCAGTCCCCTGATCATCCTCGTGGCCCTCCCCTAGACTTGTTCCAGCAGTTCCATGTCCTTTTTATGTTGAGGACGCCAGAACTGCACACAATACTCCAAGTGAGGTCTCACAGGAGCAGAGTAGAGGGGCAGGATCACCTCCCTCGACCTGCTGGTCACACTCCTTTTGATGCAGCCCAGGATACGGTTGGCTTTCTGGGCTGCGAGCGCACACTGCCGGCTCATGTTCATTTTTTCATCGACCAGCACCCCCAGGTCCTTCTCCACAGGGCTGCTCTGAATCTCTTCTCTGCCCAACCTGCAGCTGTGCCTGGCATTGCTCTGACCCAGGTGTAGGACCTTGCACTTGGCATGGTTAAACTTCATCAGGTTGGCATGCAGCCCACCTCACAAGCATGTCAAGGTCCCTCTGGATGGCATTCCTTCCCTCCAATGTATCAACCAAACCACACAGCTTGGTGTCATCGGCAAACTTGCTGAGGGCGCACTCAATCCCACTGTCTATGTCACCGACAAAGACGTTGGGCAAGACCGGACCCAACACCGATCCCTGAAGGACACCACTCGTTACTGGTCTCCAGCTGGACATTGAGCCACTGAGCACTACTCCTTGCGTGCGGCCATTCAGCCAGTTCTTTACCCACCTAGTGGTCCACCTATCAAATTGATGTCTCTCCAACTTAGAGAGAAGGATGTCATATGGGGCAGTGTCAAAAAAATGGCTGAGATATCATTAACGTCTTTAAAGCCCATAATTACTGCATGTTTTCCTTGTCATCTTTAGAAGGACTCTAAAGTTTATTGTCTATTTTTTCAGCTATGTTTTGCATAAAATAGAGCCCTCTATTAAAAATTTCTTTCTTTTAACAAAATTTCGTCTTGTAGATGACACAGCTTCATTGCCATTACGTAGATCTCTACCTGAAGTGAAGAAAAAGATGGATGGCCTCTAAAACAACCCATGGCTTTACATTAAAGCATTAAAGGCTTTTCAAATTAATACCATGATCATAAGAGGAATTAATGTGATTCATTATGCTGTGGTAAAATAAGTTTGCACTGACTGTGTTGTACATGAGCTAGGGCACTTTTAGCTCTCCAAATCAGAGATTCTGCTCTTCACCCCTTTTCCTTCACTTTCAGGTACACGGGTTGACATGATCTGATAGAGGTATAAAGCAACCTCCTCTGTCTTCCATCTGATGAAAATACTGCTTTGTAATCCATAAGCCCTCTACCTCCATTTGCTTTTCTAGTGTGACAATGTATTCTCTGATTGTAAGGCTACAGGGTACATATTTCGGGGGGGGGGGGGTGTCAAGTTTTCAATTTAATGAAACGTTAAAAACCAGTAAGCTACATGGATACACATATGTATCATATTAGCAACTTTCAGATGCATTTACACTATTTTTTTAAGTGCCTGTCAGTGTGTGTATGGCCATTCATTACATGAACATTGCTTGATTCAAAAGCCTTTGTTCTCCTCTCCTCATAGGCATGTGTGGACAGAGATGAAGAAACACAGACATGCAGTCACAGACACACACGCATTCCACTTCAATTCAGTGCTACATTCCTGTACTGGCTGTGGCTGAGATGGAGTTCATTTTCATCACAGGAGCCTGTACAGTGCTGTGGTTTTGATTTCTGGCTAAAACACTGATGTTTTAGCTATTGCTGAGCAGTGCTGAGCAGTGCTTACACAGAATCAAGACCTTCTCTGTTTCTCAGCTGCCCTGCCAGTGGGCTGACTATGGATGGGCAAGAAGTCAGGAGGGGAAACAGCAAGGACAGCTGAAGCCAACTGACCAAAGGGACATCCCATATTGTATGACAAAGTACTTAGCAATACAGCTGCAGTAGTCTTTCAAAGTTGTTGCTTGGAGGCTGGCTGGGCAACAGTCTGCTGGTAGGAGGTGGTGAGTGATTGCCTTCACATCACTTGATGCAGGGTTTTTTTCCATCACTTATTAAACTGTCTTTGTCTCGACCCACAAGTTTTCCTCATTTTTGCTTTTCCAATAATCTATTCCATTTTGCTGGGGGGAAGTGAGCAAGTGCCTGGGTGGGTGCTTAACTACCGGCTGAGGTCAATTCACAATATTTGCTCAAACCCACAGCATGTTTCATTGGATAAGAGAATAAAGCCAAAGTGTTCTACATGCCACTGTAGGTGGGCATGACCCCAAGCATTGGCATGAGATCATCATCCATACTCTGGAAGCATTAGCACGCCTTCTGGCACAATTTTGTCCCACTCTAACTAGTATTATCCCAGTCAATGTCCTGAGTTTGGGATAGATGGAACTGGCAAGGGACCACTGACAGCAGACTGTTTGGAGGTGGCCACCTTATTCTGGAGTACAAAGAAATTTACTAATATAGACATTTTCTGCGTCATTCCAGCTGGCCACAGGATAAATGAATGCTTTCTAACCCACCATTTGTTTGTAAGAACAAATAGATGTAGCCAAAATATATCTTTAAAAAATGTACTTTACCAGTTATTTTTTAAAAATTAACTGTTACGTGGTATGAGAAGACTTTGGAAAACCACAATAATGTGGATACTATCTCTGTTTCCTGGATAATTTATATTTTGGACTTAAACTGGTTCTCTCAGATGGGATGATTTCTCACTGTATCCATACTGCTAATCCTAAAAGACACTATCCTTTGAGAAAACTGGGCATGCTTGAAATTGAGGGTGCTCTTAGTGGCAAAACCATCCTTTTCCTGTTATTAATATTCTTGTGTAAAGACTTTTAAGACCTACGTATGCAACTGCAATTAAAAAAATAAGCATAGAAATAAGGCCAGGTGACATGGCAATGTGATAGTATTGCAAAGCTATTGCTTCAGTGGTTTCAGTCAGTTCTGTAAAGGGATGGAACTCATATAGTTCTGCAGAGAAGAAATATTTGCTGACACCAATATCCCAGAGAAGAAGTTGGACTGGTTTTATATGTCAGGATTATAATCATTGCGGTCAGTCTAAGTGAAAGGCAACTGCAGGCTTTGTTGTTGAGCTTCTTATTCCAGTCATCATTTTGATTGCTGTGGAAACTCCCTAAAATTATAGCAATTTTATTGTTAGCAAATGAGATCAAAACTTAAAATAGAGAAACAGATTATCTGATTTAAGAGTACAGATACTCAAGTGACAATCACGTTTTCCTAAAAGAAAAAAATTCTTTGACAGGAAGTTTTTACCCGTGTAGCACTGCAGGACAACACAAGGCATTTTTTTTTTTTATCTGTCCAGTGAGGGCTTTTTCTGATAATTTTTCCATTAGGATGTCAGTTTATACTGGCTGCACTTGGATCCTTCTATAGGAGTATGAGGCCTCACACATCAGGCTCTACTGACTTGAACATATCACTGTCCATCCTATTACCCTTTTATGTTATGCCATCTCTTCAAGGAAGCTCCTTCAGTTCTCTGCCCTTGTCAGTGCCTGGACACCTCCTTCTCTTATTCTGAGAACTCCATAGGGACGTCCCTCTCAACTATGCTCTGAACTACTCTTTTCCTTAGCTGCAGTCATTGCTGACTCATGTGTAACCCTTGTGCTTAGAGCAGCCACCCCTCCATTGTCAATCCTGGCTTTCTGCCCCTAGCTACTCATGCAGTGCCCACAGTGCCTTTTAAATAAATTAACATTAGGAAGACTCAGGACCTTTGGAACACTCTAGTATGGGTTGCTCATCACTGTAATTTACTGTTGACTCTTGTATCCTCCATTCTTCTCCACACAGGTATAGCCATTAGTATGCTAATGCAATCAAATATTTCTACTTGCATAAGGCAACAAGAGACCTAAAAATCTGGATATCTTTCTGTAATAAATTCAAATGAGCATACAGCACACTGTTGTATGTTACAGCCAAACAGCTTTTGCTTCATTGTAAATGCAGTTGTTTCATTGTTATATCTCTTCAAAGCTGCCAAAAGCATTCTTCATTTAAAAGAGCACGCTGCACATTCAATATTTTAAAATTAAACCAGTATGGAATTTTCAGAGTCTAAAAACTGTTCCTGAAAAAACAACTGTCCTGAAAACCAAAGTGTAACAACATAAGTGAAGCTTGTTTATTATTTATCTATAATCTACACCTCTATTTGCATTGTTCACAAGTAATAGGATTGTTTCTGACAGCCCAGTAGAAACACTGATAGCCAGCATGCATTCTTTTTTTTTTCTTTGTGTCACAGACAGTTACAGATATTTTTCAGGCCAAATTTCACTTTCATTGATACCAGTGTTCACATTGCACCTTCAGTTCTGCTTCTATAATATTGTTACACTCAATGATGTACAAGAACATTCTTAAGAGCACCAATTCTTCAGTGGTTTTCAAAGACCAGGTTAATTTTGCTTGCCCATCAATTCAAAAAACAAATCTGTATTTCATCTGCAAATCTGTATTTTGTCCATCTTTAAATAAGAAAACTTTCAGACTTTTGCAAAACTTTGATGTTTGCAAAACTCACAAAACTATTTTTATAGAGTAATTTTTCAGGATAACATCACCTTCAAATTAATCTTTTAATTGACATTCCTCAATAGCTCAGTAATAAAGAAGTTGTTTTAAGAAAGCATGCCAGTGATTTCTCCTTTTTCACCTGAACTGAGCATGACCACTTTACACCCAAAAGGATTAATTTTTCAGGAAAACAAAACAAAGCAAACCCAAAATCCCACCCCCACCCCCCCCCCCCAAAAAAAAAAAAAAAAAAAAAAACACAGTAAAAAAGACCCAAACAAAACAACAGCAAACACAAGGAAAATAAGAAAACAGGGGAAGGCTGGTAGCTGGCACAGTGAAACATCACTATTACCACACAGTGAGAGCAATTTGAGATCAATTAGGAAGTTGAAAAATTTGTATTTAAATCGATTTTATGCTTCAAGTTGCAAAGCACTTCTTATTTTCATTTATGTCTGCCTGAAGACCTGCTGTTCTGAGCTTCATAAACTTCACAGCACATTCATGTGAGGGCATAGGTTATTTTGTCCTGACAGATTTGACATTTATCCTGTTTAAAGGGTTTAACATCAAAGCCAACAGAATAAACTGATAATGTGAAGTAGGCCACATTCACTTATCAGAAAAATATTCAATACTTTGTAAACGTTTAAAACACTTAGGATAAGAAGCAAAGTCACAAGCCCTGGCTCATGCACCTTTCATCCCTTATTCTGTAGGTATAACACTTAATATAAAGCCCACTTAAATTAATGGAAGTCTTTCTACTGGCTTTTGAATTAATCCTGTAAATGATTAGAGGATTCTATTCCTTCATTTCCTGCCCGCCCAGAAAAATATATATGTTCACAGATTCCCTTGCCACATTTTGCAGTCAAAGAAATTAAATTGTTTCTGAGTAGCCTGTTTTATGGTATTGCTGTGCTGAACTCATTTGCTTGAATATAACCTAGCAATAACAATCCAGACCAGGAGGAAGACTAAAATGAGTGTGAGCATAACTGTGTAAAAACTGTCCTCCTCTTTTTCAGCCTTTTCAATTTACAGTAGGCATGCCACCAAGAATGCAATTCTGAGTTAGCATATTACAAACCTGCACATTGCACTGACGATCTCCAGAGAATCCTGTAAGCAGCACAGAATGAATTTTACTGTCTCATATGTTAGCAATAGCTGAGCATATTATGAATTATCCAGCTGGACTACTTACCTCTGTCCCTACCAGTAACCAAAATGAGCCACATATATTTCTATAGCCCTGAGGGAAATTAGCACGACATGGCTCTCATCCCTTACAATCAGCGCAGGACAATTGTATGCAAGCTGACCATAAGGCAGGGTTCCTGGCCCAGGCTGTTTTTCAATCTGTGCATGGCCTCGGCCAGGAGAGCATTTTTTGGCCCACATCAGTATTGTGCCAAGGAATTCACTATCAATTTAGCAGCATGGATCACATGCCAGTGCATAAAGGATACCTTTACTGTTACAAGCATAGAGAGATTCTGCCATGCCACTGAGCAAGGAAGGTTTGTATATGCAGCAAGTAACTTTCATTAATTCTTTTCCATCCCAAAAAATGAGCAGCCTATCCCTTCACATCTACTTGATAGAATGATTTTGTACTGTGCACATTATAAGGTCTAGAGAAGAACACTGGCTAGCAGAGGAATTAGTTTGGATAAAAACTAACAAGTTTCTGTTGACATAACTGAGGGGTGCTGAAGTACAACTATAAGGTATCATATTTAAATGCAGAGGTTATTGATATGACTGGTAAAGGTGACAACTATCAAAGAAGAACTTTGAAGAAAAGTAACTGCTAAGAGTAGAAGCTATAAAGAAGGCTTCATATACTCTTAGTGGATCTGATATGAGCAGCACCTCTGTTGCTGGACTGTGAATCAGGGGAAAAAATGGGAGATATTCTGACTGATCTTCATAAGTAAGTGTCAATAAAAATTGTGAATGCTTTACTCACAGGGAGGCAATTTTTAGAAATGCCTTTGAAGTAAACGTTGTTAAAAGAGGAGCAGGAATTCAATTTGTCAGTAAAGCATCTAGAGAAACTTCAAGTGAAAACAAGAAGAGAGATATTTAAAGCGTGTCTGGAAAATGCAAATGCAGGGAAAACTTACAGTTTAAAGTATATTTTTTCTTTCAGTCCTACTTGCAGCATTGCACTAAGATCACTGACATACTGTCAGATAAGAGGGCAGACTCCAGAAGGGAAGACAATATATGACAGACAAATCAACCTTAAACTGAAACCGCTGAACAAATTATATTGCAACCCAAAACAGGGCACAAGTTGTGGCCCCAAAGTTTAAAAACTGTTGTGATATTTCACATGTAGTCAAAATAATAAAAAAAAAAAGTCAAAACTTCATACTGAAAATGTCTTCCTATGGCATTGTAGGGCTGTTGATGTGATTGATATATAGATATCCTTTGTGAGACTGTAGTTGTAAACTAAACCAAACAAACTGCCGAAACAACAGTCATTTAAAGCCAGCATATAAGCTATTTGTCAGAACCTAGAAAGGCATCTTGCTTGTTGTGGACAAACAATAAAATTGAGCGTCCTTAGTTATTGTTCATTACCTCTGTTGGGCAGATCACATAACTACTTGAAACCCACTGCTGTTGCACTAAAAAATTAGCTTGCTGTAAAAATCCAGGTAAACGGTACCATTCACACTGTACTGCTTACAGAATCCTGCAGTATAGTAATTAACTGTGCATATCTCTTCACATAAATGCCCATGAAGTCAAATGCTAATTATTTGGGGCTATCATGTCAGATATCAGAACACAATGTAATGAAGCTAAACCACTTAAGCCTTCAATTTTTAAGAACACCAGAAAAGATTTTCAGATGATCTGAAAGTTTGCCTGTGAGTTAAAGCAAATAGTTTCATAGCTGTTGGTTTAAAGCATGAATAAAATTATTTTAGAATACTTCCTTCCACTACAGTGCTATTTTCAATATGGGCATCAGATTTCCTGATTTTTTTGGTTGAACAAGTGCTGTAACAGTACTTGAGCCTGGCAAAAGAAAAGAACATGGGATTTTTTAAGTAAAATAGTACCTTCAGAGCTTTATAGTGCCAGTAATATTAATGATCCTGGAAGAGAAACATGAAAGTCTACAGCTATGATTTCTGAGGTGGTTAAGGTCCTAACAGTTTCAAATATGTTTGCCGCTGAAGAGACAGCTTTTCTTGCCATATTTTTTGTCATTGAAAATCTGTCTCCCTTCAAGAAAAGCACTCCTGAGGTGCAAGCCCTTACTTCTTTGCCCCACAACCTCTGAAAGTCCATCTACTATTTCATGACAGTTTACTCTAGAAATTAGTATTTAATCTAGAATTCAATATTATCATAGAATCATAGAATAGTTAGGTTTGGAAAGGACCTTAAGATCATTGAGTTCCAACCCCCCTGCCATGGCCAGGGACACCTCCCACTAAACCATGCCATCCAAGGCTCTGCCCAACCCCACCTTCAACGCCGCCAGCGATGAAGCATTCACAACTTCCCTGGGCAACCCATTCCAGAGCCTCACCACCCTTACAATAAAGAATTTCTTCCTCATATCCAATCTAAACTTCCCCTGTTTAAGTTTGAACCCATTACCCCTTGTCCTCTCACTACAGTCCCTAATGAAGAGTCCCTCCCCAGCATCCCTATAGGCCCCCTTCAGGTATTGGAAGGCTGCTATGAGATCTCCACGCAGCCTTCTCTTCTGCAGGCTCAACAGCCCCAGTTTTCTCAGCCTATCTTCATATGGGAGGTGCTCCAGTCCCCTGATTATCTGACTAGGATACTGTATCCCTGTATTCTGATAGGTTCTCCAATTCCTGAGACAAAGGTACTGCATTGTGCGTATCAGTTTAAAAAGGAATAATAATAATAAGTAAAATAAGGAATCATAAGCAGCATTTTACTTTATGAATTTATATTTTTAATTTAAAGAAGGAAAATAAACTCTTTTAAAGCTGAGAACTTCAGAGTCACAAAAAGCGAATAAAATGCACCAGTTTTGGCATATACTTTTACTTTTGCTCTTAGATACATCCTTTCCATTCTGTTTGTTTTGTTTGTTCTTTGTTTCATTTATTCTTCTCTGTGGTCTTAAAGTGCTCTTTGTGTATTCAGTGCATGGCCAGAACTTCATAAGTGTAAAATTAGCACCCGTTTATCTCCTTAGGTTTATCTTCTCATAGCTAATTCAAGGGCAAGATTTTTTTAATATCCAAGAAATTTTATTATTTATATAATTTTCTAGTAGTTTTTATTTCTACTTCATGATATAATCCATCTGAATGGACTTTAGCCCTATTCATTTTACTGTCACCAATACAGATTTCATTTTTGTGTTCATTTTCTGGTAGCTTATTTCTCATATGATTTATCAGAATCCAGAAACAGGCAGCTAGTTTGTTGAAGAAAAAAGAACCCATTTCAATGCAAGAAGACAAATCATGTCTCCTTACTTAACAGCCTTTGTCTTCGTATAGAAGGTCTGCTCAAACCACTATTAAAAAAAAAAACACACAAAAAAAAAAACAAACAACTAAAAAAAACCCAACCAACAACCAGATGCTCCAAAAACAATGATAAATTTTTATCAAAAGGACCGTGACCAGCAGGCTGAGGGAGGTGATCCTGCCCCTCTACTCTGCTCCTGTGAGACCTCACTTGGAGTATTGTGTGCAGTTCTGGTGTCCTCAACATAAAAGGACATGGAACTGTTGGAACAAGTCTAGGGGAGGGCCACGAGGACGATCAGGGGACTGGAGCACCTCCCATATGAAGATAGGCTGAGAAAGTTGGGGCTGTTGAGCCTGCAGAAGAGAAGGCTGCGTGGAGACCTCATAGCAGCCTTCCAATACCTGAAGGGGGCCTATAGGGATGCTGGGGAGGGACTCTTCATTAGGGACTGTAGTGAGAGGACAAGGGGTAACGGGTTCAAACTTAAAGAGGGGAAGTTTAGATTGGATATGAGGAAGAAATTCTTAACTGTGCAGATGGTGAGGCTCTGGAATGGGTTGCCCAGGGAAGTTGTGAATCCTCCATTGCTGGTGGTGTTCAAGACTGGGTTGGGCAGAGCCTTGGATGGCATGGTTTAGTGGGAGGTGTCCCTGGCCATGGCAGGGGGGTTGGAACTCGATGATCTTAAGGTCCTTTCCAACCCTAACTATTCTATGATTCTATGATTCTATGATTTTGAGATTTCATTTATGACGTACTTCTTGTAGGTCATGAAAATGGACAAATGTTCTCTATATCGTTTATCATAATTACATTAAAAACATTAATCACTAGAATAAGTAGCTTTGAATTTCCACTGTTCTTTACAATTCTCAGCTATGCTTTAGTACTCTCATTTGGAGTTTCATTCTTACAAGAATGAAAGAAGAAAATAATTTGATACCTGATGTGTGATATTGCTTTCAATAGTATATTGTTTATTAAAAAGGGATGAATGGTCTTACTTAGATATTCAAGGTAGTGAAACACTTGTACTCAATTAAAGCTACACTTGTACTCAGTTAAAGCTCATGAAATTGTGCATACTGAGGACAGAAAAGCTCCCTTTCCCTACTTGTAATTAGAATTAAATATGGGGAGCTGTTAATAACAGAGATGGGAGGAAGAGGAGGTTAGAGTAACAGAGTTGAGTTAATTTCAGAAGCTTGAAATAGTGAATAAATAAGGTTGTTAAAATTCATTTGTTGCAAGTTGACGGATGCTTGGCACAGGTAATTAATTCCTTGCATTTTAATAATTTAGAATTAGAAAAAAATAAGAAACACCTTCTCCTAAAGCAATGGAGAAGATGTGTACCACTGTTGGTGCAGACAGGTTGACACACTACAGCTTTCTCTGAGTAATGGGACCCAAAGCTTTAGTGATGCTGCTGCATGTGCATAAAGGCAAGGGCATGTGGTGGTCCCTTGGCAGCAGAAAAGTGGAAATGGAGAAGGAGAGACTGGAGTAGTCCATGACCCGGTGAGAAAGAAAGAAATGCTAATAAAGTACTTGTGAAAATTATGGCTCCCTGGCTAGAGATGCTCAGTGCCCCATTTAATAACAGCTTTTGGTGAAAATAAATTTTTGTTCCTATTTAGAAATAGATTTCCCAGATACAGCATTTTGCCAGACAAAACCAAAACCAAACCAAAACAAAACATTGTTCATTCATCGAAGGCAAGAATACAGAGCTGCATAAAAGCAGATTTCCAGAGGAGATATTGGTCAGCTGTGCTGAGCCCATGGCTATACCTGGGACAGGAGACTTTCATTTTCCAGGACTGCTTCTCTGGCTGGGGAAGGAATGAGGCTGACTTCACTTCAAGCACTGCCTTCACATGATTCTGTCATAATGATCCCACAGTAGTTGCTAGCTGATACTTTGAGGCTGATTTGCATCTTTCTGATGGTATATGATGAAAGTATGCTGTTGTATCAGTGATACAGACTTACCATTGGTGTTCATTGAAAAGCCCTGTCTGCCATTTAGAATAGTTATAATCAGCAGTCATATATTTCAGGTAGAGCACAGATAAATTCTAATAAAACTTGCTTCTGTCTTCTCATTTTGTGATCAAAATGATCATTAATATTTTCATCACAGTTCTTTCTTCCACAACAGCCATGTCCACGTTTGTCTCAGATTATCATCATCTATCTTTCTTTCAATACAGGGAATAAGTTACGAACTAAATCCTGCAGTCTATACTCAGTCAGCCAAAAGTTAGCAATGTTTTTGCCAAAAATATTAGGATTTGTTTGTATTTGCAGTATTTATAAGGAAAATGATATATTCACTTTTTTTTGTACTTTTTTTTTTTTTCCCCAGGGCATTACTGTGTTTTACCTATGCATTTTCTCCCTAAAAGATTCTGTGTTATTGCTCAAAACTTACTTTTTATAAAATTCTACAGGACATGCTTGCTTTTGCAGAAACATTGATAGGAAAGCAAATTAAACTTGCATAGTGGGAATTCATAACATATGAGCCAGCTAGCAAATGAAAGGACATTTCTATATTTTCTATTATATTTATTGTGTAGTTCGCTGCATAGCTTTCCTTTTAAATAAGCATTTTTCATATCCAGGAAATACTGCTATCAGTCACATACAGGACAGATTCTATGAATCCACATACGTTAGGGACATATTCCTCCCAGATTTCTGGATATACCAGCCTTGATTCAACAATATATATGCAAGCATCTATACATAATTATTATATATATAAAATATATAAGGATATATGTATAATCAGAATATATATATAATTTTCTTCCTAAATAATTTGCTGAACTGGGATTTTAGTAAAAAAAATACTAAACTTTTATTACATATGTGAAAGATACCTATTAGATGTGTATTCTGTGTAAACAAATAATCATAAAAATAATTTCTACTTTTCACAACTATGATCTTACATTGTTAATATTGGCTGTATGGGTTTGTTTTGTTTTGTTTTGTTTTTTACCTTGATGTAATTTTGACTCTTAAAATTGTGATAAGGATAAATTGTGATTAGGTTATTCTCAAAATTACTGTTGTGGTTTTGGTTCTGGAGTACAATGCATACCGCATTTTATAGCCTGAGAGCCTGCAACTGGTATTTTAAGCAACACAGTAGAGGGTAGATCATCGTTTATGCCAAGAAGCTCATTTATATAAGCTACAATGTCAAGTTTAATTAAGGGCTAGAGTGACAAAAGAAAGCCAAATGCATGTGCTCAAAATACTTTTCAGATGACAAAGGAATGACACCCATAAAAACGATATCCAGGGTAATTGTTAAGGTTCTGATACTTTAACTAAAAACATCTCAGGCAGCATATTCCAATAGGCTAATGTTCTAAAAGATTTAAATTTAAAAATAAATCAAACTTCATCTATTGCCTAAAATCTAGATTTACAGTCAGGATCTTTTGGCATGAGGGAAAGAAAATATAACTGGCATTTAAGAGCATTTGTATTCCCACATTATCTTTATTCAGGTCTGTGAGATTTTATAATTAGTAACTTTGTAACTTGCTTACCCCAATAGCTTTATGATGATCCCTGGTCAAAGTAAATGTGCAGAGAAAAATCATATTATTCTAGTGTCATATTTTATTTTGTGTTCTTTGTCCCTGCTCAGTACACAGTCAAAACCTCTTCTGCTTAATCTCCATCAGCATCACTTTTTCTTTCTCTCTCTCTTTGTGGCCACCACATCATGACGGGGGAGTTGATGCTAAGGATAAAGGTCAAGATGATAGAATATGACAACTCTTTGAATTGAAATGAGAAATGAGTGTCCCTAAGTATTCAGCGTGAGTTTCTGTTTGCTCCCTGCAGGGCATCTGCACCACAACCACCGCATTTTTACACTTCTTCTTCTTAGCTTCATTCTGTTGGGTTTTGACAGAAGCGTGGCAGTCGTATATGGCTGTTACTGGGAAAATTAGGACACGGCTCATAAGGAAACGTTTCTTGTGCCTTGGATGGGGTAAGTCCATAAAATCAATTCCCTCAGAATCATTGGGACGAAACCTTTAATGCAGCAGCAATGTCAAGAATATAAATTTTTTTTAGTGAACCCAAAATATAGTAGACAGCACATTGCTGAAAACGAATCTAGGTTAGGACCCTTTCCATCTTATCTCAAGTTCAAGTTATGCTGGTGTGTATTTTAGCTTTTTTTTTATATTTATATATAAATATATTTTAACAGAAATTTAGAAGTTTTTCAGCAAAGTGGTGTAATATCAAGAAATCAAAATAAATCAAGAAAAATCATTCACTGAATATTCATGGAGCGTCTTCCTAATTCACTTTAAGACCTGTCAAATGTACCAGTACTTTAGCTACATCAAAGTGGTATACTCTGGGTAGAAAATAGTGTCCTTTTCCCTGCAAGTGCTTCAGAAAAACAAATCCTACAATAGTACTGTGCTTCATTACATGACTCATTCCACGTAAAATTGGCCATTTTGCATTAGCTTGCCCTGTCATTTTTTTGTCCAGGCATATTTTGCTTAGCATTTAATGGTTATTACTGTTGTTTGTTGTTTTTTTTTTTCAGGTTTACCAGCATTAGTGGTTGCAATATCAATAGGCTTTACAAAGACAAAAGGATATGGAACAGCCCACTAGTAAGTCAATCTGAAATGATAAATTGTTCTTAATTAAGAAGATTGTCAAACCCATCAGGAATTACGTAGAACAGTCTAAAAGCCCTACAGGTATCCAGTCACAATTGGAACTGTCCTAAGAGTCACTGAGCGGTCCACAGAAGAACAAAGAGAAAGACATATGCCAGTCTTGGACTGAGCTCATCAAAGCACCAGGGATCCTGGATTTCTTGCAACGTTTTGCAGTAGCAAGCCCTTTAGAAATAGTGAGGATTCGGTGCACTTAGACACCTGACATTTAAATACGTTTACCAAAGAAAATGTTAAATATTATGGCTAGCTTTTGCCAGCACCTAAATGTGACTAAAACTGAATTGGCAAGAGTCTCTTTGGCACTCAGGTTTCTGCCCACAAAGCATGTACCTCAGCTTCAGTGCCCCTGAACTGCTTGGAGCCAAAGCCCCACAGAAATCTCAAAATAGCTCTGCCATCTATCCCCTCTCTCCCAGTGTGCCTGATCCAGCCTATTTCCTGGACTGGGCTGTACTTGCGGGGCAGTGAGGAAGAGATTGGTGTATTTCATTTAGACTTTATTTATACAGTTACTGTTTAGTTACCTGACTGGTTCCAGTGCACATTTAGGACTCTGGAAAATTCACTCTTCATGAGGCTGCCATTTGGTTGTATTCTGCTGAAGGAGCTTGGGCTGAGCCTCCTTCCTGCCAGCAGAGCACTTCAAACACCGAGTTATATATGCAAAAGTGTGTTTCCTTCAGTCGTCCTGTTTGGAGCTCTCCTCACATTGCTTAAGAAATTAAGTATGCATCTGTACAGAAACAGAGGAAATATGACTGTGTAGCCTGGTAATGAGGGCATTCATCAGAGATGTGGGTGAGTTAGGTCAAGTCCTTGCTTCAATGAATATTTAATTATTCTCCTTAGTATCATCACTCAGTGAGATCAGCATTCCCCCTCTCTACCCTGTGTCCCCCACTCTTGGCACATGGTGAGGGAGGCTTCAAGCCCTCACTCCAGCTCTGGATGGGTAAGGATTCAAAATTAAATCTCCTCCTGAGTACTCTAACCACTGAGCTCTTTAGTTTTAAATTGTGACAACATGCAGCTTGCATTTTTTTAATGAGGAATGGATTACCTAATTGACGTGTTTAACTTGCATGTATAGCTGGCAATCATTGGTGAAACAATGGTCTTAGCTGTCTTTTGGGAATTATATTGAGGATCTGCTCCTCCTGACATTTTTTCTATCTAATATGTGCTCATGTTGCTGGCTTTTTAATTATTTAATCCCTGAACCAGGACTGGAGAACCATTTAGGCTGTAAGAATTACAAATCACAAGATTACAATACCCAGACCCCACTGGGAATGTAGCTCTGTCCTTTGAAGGATCAATCCCATTGCATTTACTCTACTAAAATTATTCATGTATGACTACTTGCTTTACTTAGTTTTGCTTCCTACTTCGTTTCTGGGTTGAATACATTTTTCAAAGAGGTTATACTGAAATATTCAGACAAGCAACAAATCTTTCATTGAGGGTAACCTGGAAAATAAAAAAGAGCAGGTCTCTGTACATATAGCAGCTCATCTCCCTGGATTCAAATTCAGCTGACACAGTACAAAAGAAAGCGTACAAGGGACAGACAGAGCCATAATGTAGCTTTCTCATCTTGTTTGCAAATACATTTTCTTGGCATTTGATATTTGAATTACATAAGGAAAACAGGGAATGCAGGAAAGGGGAGATTCTTCCTCCACCAGCAGCTGATGTGCTGTCCCACTTCAGAAGGCAGCAAAGAATTGTGTCCTAGTAACTGTTGGGCAGTACAAAAGCAGAGCTCCTGTCCTGCTCATTCTCCCTTAATTAAAGCACTTGTTTGAGGTTTTTAACTGCTTACGCTATATTTGGCCTGTTTGGCTGCAACCAGTTGCACACATGCTGTCATCAGAAATGTGTCCTGTTGCAAATTATTGCTGGTCTTTAAGATACTGTTTTTGAAAATGATGCTTTCAAATGGAGAAAATTAAGAGTGAATCCCATAGTCCTGCACATGAAGAGCTTGAAAAAAAGGTAGAAGGCCCAAGGATCTTCGAAGTAGGTCTTAGTTTCATACAGTATATGTATGACTGATGGGGGTGGCATAAATTCTTCACACTCAAGCCAGTTCTGTGATCAACAGTCTCTGATTTCTGTCTTTATCTTTCTGTCTTTTTATCTTTATCTAGCCCTAATCATTAAACAATTATATAACTGTACATTTAAAAATACATATGAAAAACATTTCACACAGTCACTTGTACTGATACATATACAGAAGCTGAAGGGGCTTTCATAAAAATAGCAAAAAAATGACAGTGACAAGTTTTTATATATTTCAGGATATCTGAAAAAGATTTGTGCATCTGAAAGTTTGTTTTTTTCCAAGTATCTCTGTGAATCTAATAAATATTGTTGCTACCTCTCTTCAGACAATCAGGTATGGAAGCACCTCTACTATAAGTTATAGTTAATAAACCTGTGTGACAGGCTCACATTTACAGAAAGTGCTATATATCAGTAAGCAATGCAGATAACTCACAGGAATTCATTATATCAGCAAAAAATAAAATTCTGACATAGTCATGTTCTCATAAGAGAAGGAACCGATCTACTGGAAAGCATCAAACAACTTGCAGAACTTCAGGATACAGAGCAAGTCTGCAGATACTTCATCACTCAGCAGAATTTTATGACCATGTAACTTGGTCCCATAAAACCACCAATGGATGCTTTTAATACTCATCAATTTATATGGCTTTTTGCTATTTGGGGATCAGGGAGAAAGAAGACAGAACAGGAAAATAAAATAAAAGCAACTATAAAGGATAGGAAAAAATGCTATCAGAGCAAAAAAAAAAAGAAGAAGAAAAAAAAGTAAAACGTTGACAATTTACTTACTGTATAAGAAGGCACCTGAGAATCTGTCTTCAGAAAGTCTTCAACAGAAAAAGACTGGGAAAAAGCACATTTCAGAGTCTTCAACTGGCAGATATTGAATACACTGCAATAATAACATTACACATGGTTGAAAATCCAAATTGTTGGAAACTCAGATTGTGTAAATAAAAGAGGAAAACTACATTTTTTCACCCCTTTGCCTCTACATGGAAGCGACTCTTTTTAACAGCCATTTTATTGAGGCCATGGGAAAAGAACAATTCTCCCCTGGTCTTAAAGATTTTTTGTAGTAGAAACTGCTCTTATTAAAAAAACAAACAAACAAAAACCAAAAAACACAACAAAAAAACCCAAACCAAGTAGCAAACTTGTTGACCCTTTATTCAGCACAGGTAACTGAAATTATGTTACAAATGCAGTACATCAACAATTTTTATGAACTGATATTTCTGTCTCCCAGTAAACATGAACATTTTCATTACATGAATTAGTTACACAGGGTGGTCATCTTATTAGGTTTAAAAGTTTATACTGGTAGGGAAGTGCACTGTGAATATATTTTCCCCCTCTTAGAAGCTCACAATAAATAACCTGGCTGTTGGAAAAATAGCAAGAAAAACTGCAGAAAATTTTGAAAGCATTTTTATTTGACATTACAAAAATACATTGTGCATTATTGCTGTAGCTGGTTTTTGAGGTAGGATGTAGGGTAGCCTGACATGTATTACCTTTTTTACAGTGAAGAAGATATGAATTATTTGCATCAATTATCATTCCAGAATTGAGCACAGATGCAGTTGGGTCCCTGTGGCAGATTTCACATGGCTTCAGTGCAGTGGGAAACACTTTTATTCTTTGCAGTCAGAATTCCAGCCCTAACAGGCCATTAATATTATGATGTGCTTGCATTTAATTTCTTTGGTTTTCAAAAGTATAAAAAACAGTCCTGGAAAATAAAGAAGATTTGTATAATTCTGATGTGAGTGTTTGTGGATGTGAGATCCAAGTAAATTATTTGAATGCGTATACTTGAGTTTTCTTATATGTAGGTGTGACCATGCATTCAAATAAACATGCAGTTCTTTGAATGTGTAATCACTGGGAAAATAGCACAGCTGCATTTACTTCAGTGTCTGAAGCTCCTGATATTTTGCAGATATGGAAAGCTTTGCATCATGGTGTATCAAATATTTAGCATTTGATTCTGTAAGCGCTCTCTGTTTGGAAATCTGATGGTTTTCAGTGAAAGCCCTGATGCAATATGACAAACTGCAAGATTAGTAGATCACAAGAAAATACAGTTTTCAGATGGTTTAAAATATATTTTGACATTGTTTGCAAAATATTCCAGAGAATACAGAACAGTTCTATCATATATGTTTTTTCTTTAATGGGAATATTGTCTGTAAGACATTGTTCTAATTGCAATTACTAAAGGATACATGAGAAGATCTGCAGAAGCCTGTTTTTTTCTGAAGTTCTATGTCACAGGTACTTGAGCTTTCATTGCTTTAAGTATAGTACTCTCAGACATTGTAAGCTGAAAATGTTTCTAGATACCTACCTGGCAAATGCTGTTCAGTTAACTCATCATACATGGTTAGAGGAAATTCAACAGAAATTTGCAAACTTATTTTCTATTGTGCTCTTAATACATTTTAGGCATTTCAGTATATGTATAATTCATATTAAAACTTTTGAAACATTAGCAGTTGGTAATGGAAATAATTTTCAACTCTCTATGTCATCATCTCAACAAAGTAATTTTTTTGTGTGTGTGTGCATATGAATCCCAAAATGTAGGATTGAACATACATCAGAAGAATCTCATGCTGTAGTAGTTACTAATGCTTTCTTGGCAATACATTATACTTATTTTTAATTTGTGTTAGTTCTTCTCTAATGTTCTTTCCAGCTGCTGGCTGTCTCTTGAAGGAGGGCTACTTTATGCTTTCGTTGGACCTGCAGCTGCTGTTGTCTTGGTAAACATTAATATAATTTCCAGTATTTTCATATGAAATGTGGAAAGTGCTATTTAAATTAAGAAAAGTTTAGCTATGCAGTAGAATTACTTTTTACTGTAAATACTAAGATCAGCACTGTTAAACATACCTTCAGTATATTAAATGCGTGATGATTCTTTTAACTGTATCGCTTCTTTATGCCAGTTATCTCTCCATGTTTATGCAGTAAGCTGTGAAAGAATAATGTACTGATTAGTGGCACAGAAAACAAGCATCAGTGAGTTATTATCAGTAGCATCTCTGCAATTGTCACTGCCTTGTGAAGTTCAGTGACAGTCTTGATAGAGCGCTGCTTGACAGTGTATCACAGTGCCAGCAAAAGCAGCAGAAGGAGTGGAACCAGCCAGCAAGTTCTCCATGGCTACTGCATTTGAAGGGAAAGAAAGCATCATCATAGCTGGGAAATGTTAATCATTTGTGTATTAATCTTCCACATCTCTAGAAATGCATTTAGGTGTAGGATTCACTTTGCCTAATTGTAGACATCTGCAATGTAGATTTCTGCATGTAGGCTAGTTATACCAGCCATATTTCATTGTCAGTAGAGAAAAATATGCACTTCTAGTGCTCAAACCATCAGAAGTATTTTGGGTGCCTACTTCAGGGTAAGATGAATTGCACTCTACATGTGCCATCCGCTACCAGTCATCTGCTCTGCAGTCTTCATATGGATTTTTTACAGTAATTTGTTTGGCATATTTCCTTTACAGATTTTGAATCTAATTCTTTTCACTCCACCACTTTTATACTAGGATAGCTCTATCAACACCACTTAGTTCTGATTTTCCCTTGCAAAAGGGAATAGGGCTTAGTAGTCATCAAAGATATAGGCATTTAGCTACATAAATTTTCCTGAAATGGATGTTTACTACTCCCATAGAGTTTGTCTCATCGTTGCCTGGAGTCAAGCCAGGATCCTTTTGTACAACTCACAGTCCCTGTCATGATTGAGGAGCCAAAGATGTTTACAAAAAAGCCAGTCATCATTTTCACATGGAACTGTATGTTCTCTGTGTAATTGGCAAGCTTTGTTCAGAGGCGTTTGAAGTTCACAGTTGCATTTTGCCCTGCCATTAGCTGGTAGCTGTTGAAGGAGCTGTTCCATGCAGCCACTTAAGCCTAAGTGTACAAAGCAAAAGAATTACATAACATCAGCTGAAAAATGCAAATGCTGAAAATAAAGTGAGGATAAGGAAAGCTGGAAAACAGTTGGCAGGACAGACTGACAACAATTAGGTATTTTGGCACAGGTATTGAAAAATCTGCTTGAAAGGAAGATTACCCTTGGCTAAAAAAAAAAAAGAAGAATATTTATTTAATAGGTTCAAAACTTGGTATGACCTCTTTGCAGGGTCATGCAGAGACAGCTTCGTAGAGTTCAGCTCAGTAGTACAAATGGATAATAACAGTCATTAAGTTGTCCATTAAATGCCATTGCTATGTCCAGTAAGTGCCAAAGTCTGACTTCTGGAACACTTGCTTTTTTTTTCTTTTATGTTAGGTCTTCAACCCATGTGTGTGATCATAACACCGTTTACTTTAATGGAGCTAAACAGACTTAGCCCAGCATTCATTTGGTCCACAAGAAAAAAAAAAAAGAAAGGAAGCTACAGTGAAACAAGGCTCAGGACCCACATTTGGTCAATAGCATAGGTAGTGACTAATGGAAGGAAGATATGGAAAACCACAGGCTGGTTCTGCATAAGTGGGAGCACCCACATGGTCCATGAACGCTTAAAAAGGAACACGGTTACAGTCATCATGTGTTCTGACCAGCTCTTCCCTGCGTGCACAGCTCAAATGCACTGGTTTTCCTTGAACAGGACATACAGTTGCAGTTAAAATTGAGGCAACATTAAAGATACATTACTTAAGCTTCTGGATAGCAGGCATGTACATATATAACTTGAGATATATATAAGGCAAGATTCAAAAATAAACCTGTTGCAGTGTATTTGTTACTCATTTGAGAATATAGCCTTTCGTAACACCCAGAGATGGTGTCACACAATTTCTGAGGGAACACTTGGAAATGTATCAGGAGGCATTTTGCAGGCCTGTACATGCCTTTTTCTGAAGAAACAGGATAAAACATTTTCTTTCAGGCCTTGAAAAATCAACTGTTCATTTTCTGTTTTACAGGTCAATATGGTGATTGGCATTTTGGTATTTAATAAACTTGTTTCCAGAGATGGAATCCTAGATAAAAAGCTTAAACACAGAGCGGGGTAAGCAAAAACCGGGTTATTTTAAGGCATATTAAAATTGTATCACCAATTTTCAATTATGGATAGTCACCAAAAGTGCTTTTGATTGTGCTTTGAACTTTTATATCAGTGTAACAGTGTGTCTAACTGATTCCATTCATCCCAAAAGCTGCTGTTGCATTATCCTGAGAGAATGCAACTAAACACACTAAAGATAATAAAACACAAGTACAACAGTATTAAGTTAACAAGAATGAAGATTTAACAAGTCTGAGTGGAGGTTTCAAAAACTGTTATGCATGTGAAGCTGCAGTTAGGAAAAGAGTTTTATGAACTGTGTGTACTGGAGGAACTGATTATTTTGTCTAGCTGTCATATGTAATTATTGTGGTGGGAAATGTTACTCATTTGTGTGAAGCGTTATAAAATATGTTTTACAACAGCATATTCCTTACTGAGGTCAATGTTATTCTGCCATTCTGACTATGCAAAGAATTTGCCATTGTTCTTACATTCGTATCTACCTAGATGTATCTTCTCAATTAGTGTAATAGAATTTCAAAGTAAAAAACCCCACGTTTTAAAGCTAAAAAGAAAAAGGGTAAATGAAAATTCTGTGTTATTGATTATTTACTTGCATTAACGTTCAAATTCTGTTTGTTATCATGAGAAGAAAGGATTGTGACAGTGGTGACATCAGAAATTGTTTTTCAGTGGATTAAAATGACATGAAGAAATGAAGCTGCAAACCTAGATTCATCCCATATCACAGAAGAATATTTCACAAATGTATCATCACCTTCTTAGTGCATATGAGAATATACTTAAACTTTGAGTAATTTTTTTTTTGCAGCTACATGTTCTAGTGTTGTTTTTTATGCCAGCTTGTAGTAAACACCACCAATATCTGCATTTCTAATTAGGATAAGTAATGGTATGTTCATTTTAGTATGTATTACTGCTATGGGTAAATTTATTACAGCTTCACTTGGAATTATTTTACAGTTTCCCTAACAGCAGCATTCCTAATAAGTATTGGTTAGATGAGCAAATTTATGATCAATACTTCAGCTGGTGTGATTTGCATTTAATATTAATTCAATTAAATCTTTCTGGTTTCCAGCTCTTTCACCATCATTCTGACAAATATATACCAAAAGTTTTCATTTTGTTTCTTCTCTTTTCCTTCTTTTTCATTAAGAAGAATTAATGTCTTAACTTTGTCTACATTGCTCCAACAACACTCTTAACTGTGTTATAACACTGATGAAATCTAGAATATTATAAAACTACTCAAAGTATTTCAAGAAAAGTAATAACTTACCAATCGCAACTTCAAATTCACATTTGGTCTAATTCCAGTGATTTAAAGAGTTGGAGCAGCCACAGATTTGGCATTGTACATTTTCTAAGGATATCCAAGCTTAGATTTAACTCAATCTTTTTTTTTTTTCTCTTCAGCTACTCAATTGCAGGGTATAGAAATCTATTTACTTCTATTATACTTTCCTGATGAAATAAATAACTTGCTTTCTAACTGCACAACTTAGCAAAGAGGTATTTTATTTTAAAATAGATGGATAAAGAGCTATAAATTATTCTGTCAGAAGCAATACAGCTATTCTGGGAAAGCATGTAGATACCCTAATGAGAAACAACCTTAACTTTTGTGATAGTGTAAGATGGTGGCTTGGCAACAGCATTCCTTGATACCACTTGGCATATGATGGGTATTGAGTCATTCCTTGGGTAATAGAAGTTGATGCAGCATTTGACCTCCTGTAGAAAAAGGATTGTCACTCATTTCTCAAGTATCTCTTGCCAGCCATGCTCAGGAAGGCAACTTCATTCTTTCTGGCAAATATTGGACTTAACATCTGTCAAAAGTTCAGTCAAAAGTTCAGCTGTAGAAGTCATTTATGTGGGATTTAAAGCAGTAAATGGGGCAAAATACACTAACTCCATGACTCTTGCCACCTTAAAGAAGCATATGGAGAATCAACAAGTGGAAAAAAGAGGTGTTGTTTTGATATATCTCAGTCATTTTCCTGACATAAGAGGGAGCATACATATATGCCAGACAGAAAGATTATTTTTGGTTTATATACACATCAAGTTCTATTATTATTTGCAAGATACAAAGCAGATCTATAGAAGTAAGAAGAATAGTCTATTCTGATAATGTTAAAGTATTGCCGAGCAAAGACAGAGAGTGTTTCCTCAAGCTTAGCTAAGCTCACCCAAGGCATTTTTCTATTTCATTCATTAATGTAGATCTTTAATTGGTGTAAACTGTTGTGGATTCACTGAGTTCTTTTTCCACCCCACAATCACCTTATACAAAGTCATGGTTCTCACTGTTGTATTATGGAAAAAAAATGCATTTTAATAGAAAATATGCTGCACTTCCTTTGTGGAAAGCCATCATTTGGTTTATCAAAATGGACACCTCTGGAGTTCAATGTTGTTTTGAGCAGTATTTTAAAAATCTTATGAATACTGGGTTTGGAAACACAAAGGAGCTCTGCTGGTTGAAATAACTGGGAAAAAGCTGAAGTGTTACCTACCTACACCATGTTGACCACTTTCCAGCTGGGAATAGGTAAAGCACCCTTCCTTGTCACATCTCAGCTATGGTTATTCCTTGTTCTGACAGCAGAAAGAGAAGGACGAACAAAAGTCCTTATTTAGTCAACTCAAGAAGTTGAATGCATGCTGTATATAAAAGAAAATTTAAATTCCAGGTTTTGCCCCTTAGCTCTTCTGACAGGTGCCAAGGTACAATTGTCCGTACAAAATGCTTTGAGCTTAATGCTTGTGTACTGTGTTTTATTAAAATGCAAAACAGGTCACCCTTTTTTCAGTAGCAACTGATATTTATTTCATCAGATTCCATACATTTCAAGCCCTGTATTCAGACCTTCGTATGGCATGAATAAAATCACTCCAGATGTTAGTGGGCCATTCAGAATGCTAGTACAAATTTGACTATAGAGTACGCCTACACTGATTTGCTGCTTGAATAAATTTTGCAAGTTTCTTTCCCTGTTGATGTTTTGTAATTTTGCATACTTCATACTCCTCCTTTAAGAGTCCTATACTCCTTTTCAATTTTGGATACAACAGTCTTCTAACAGGTCTGAATAGAGGGATTTCACTTTTTGTGTGTCTATCCTAGCGCGTGCTTATGTTTACTTCAGTGTACTGAGCAGTTTTGATCACTGGACATTTGGGGCCTTTTTACTTAAATGGAAAAAAATAGAGACTGCATGAAGTTAAGCCCCCTAGCATTAACATTTAAAGGTAATAATAATGTGAAGTACAAAGTACAGTTTTGCAACAACATAGAGCATTCATCCTAAATAAGTCTACTTACTTTTTCTGCATGACAACATATTTAAAAGCTAAATTTCAGTAGCAACGTTTTTTGGTGACAATTCAATATTTTGTTCTTTTTGTGGGTGTTCTGTTTGTTTGCAGTCAGATGAGTGAGCCTCATAGCGGTTTGACGCTCAAATGTGCCAAGTGTGGAGTAGTTTCAACAACAGCTTTGTCAGCCACCACCGCCAGTAATGCCATGTTAGTCCTGATCATTTACATCTTCTTGTTACAAACTTATACAGTGCATGTGAGACAATAGTTTGATGATAACTGTGTTTGCTAACACTGTATAGAGTGCTGAGCATGTTTAAATATTTTTTAACCAAAAAAAAAACCAAAAAAACCAACTATGTTTATTAACTGAATACAGGATATTCTTTAGAACATAAAGTATGACATGTTATATTGTTGTTTGTGATTTTCAAGTTAAATTGATAAAGTGCCATCCTTAAATATGTTTTATTTTAATAGTGAGCTTTTAATCATTTTTGTACAACATTACAATGCTGCTTTTCTCTTTTTTTTTCAATAGGGCATCCCTTTGGAGTTCCTGTGTGGTGTTACCACTTCTAGCTCTGACTTGGATGTCTGCAGTTCTGGCCATGACAGACAAAAGATCAATATTATTTCAGATACTTTTTGCAGTATTTGATTCATTACAAGGCTTTGTTATTGTCATGGTCCATTGTATTCTCCGAAGGGAGGTGAGGAATGGCTTCCCAGTTTTATAAAGGGCTGTGCTCCTGTTAATCTCTCAACTGCTTTTTAATGTCATATACAGCTTGCTCTGTGAAAATATATTTCATAGAAAGAGAAAAGTATTTTGTGTTGAGATATAGAGGAGCAAGTGAAAGAGAGGAGAAAGATCAGATAATTCCAGGCTCAGAATGTCAGTTTCAGTATAAAATGTACCCACTTGATTAAAGGTGGCTTTTAATGAATCCCAAGTTCAGGCTTTCGCAATATTGTGTATATAGGTGAATGCCTACATTCTTATTGAAATAGGTTTGGGAGCCATAACACATCAGCTTTGCTGGCAGGTCTGTGGTAGTGGGATTGTCAAAAATGAGCAGGTGGAGCCAGACTGGAGAGCATGAAGTATTTCGCATTAGCTGTTTATCAACTTTAGAGTATTTACAACACCGGTAAACTAAATTGCATTATTCCCTATGATTGGCAAGAGTAATTCAAAAGCATTTCTGGACTAAGAAAACAAGAAGGTGTTTCAAGAAAAGTTTATTGTCAACACTGAATGATCAAAACACTTGAGAAACTAATCAAAGTATATTTTTACATATGGGAAAGTAAAATGAATAAAGAGTAGTTTAAGAGCAAATAAGAAAAAATTGATGCACTTGAAACAGTTTTTGTTTCAAAAGTCTGTATAGTCTGCACTTCTATGGACTAGTTTGCAGCAGCAAAACCATAATTTTTTACTGCAGCAAGTTCCTACACAGAAAGAGATATAGCTCCAGTTATAACAGCCTGGCTCTAAAGAGTATGGCTTTCTAGCTCCAGAGACCTTTAGATGAGTAGAAGCCGAGGTAGTACCCATCATGCACAGTATGCAATGCAGCCTTTGCACTGCACAGAGTACCTCCTTAATGAAAGAATAGTCTGTTGCTTTCAATTTCCTGCAAAAGCATTTAGCTCTGACAGTGCCTGTCAGGGAAATCCTGCGAACATATTTGTCACTCTTGATGACAGCTACAAAGTTATCTCAGTTATAGCCTATAGGACTGATACAATATTTATAGCGTGCCAGCACAGGCAAAACAATAATCCTGACTGTCAGGAGAAAAAATATGAGGTGGTGTATATCACTGTAAGATTCAAACAAAGAAGAGGACAGCCCTGCTTTATTACGCTTTTATAGTCGTAACAGTACAAAAAGACACAGACTATCGCAATTATATACATAAAACTCCTGGTTTTCCTCTTAGTTATATTGATATAAATGTTAGAAACATTTTTTACTTTCTCTAGTATGCTATATCAAAGATTTTGTGTGACAAGGAAGCCAGGGACGTTCACGGAGTAAGAGATACAATTAGTAAGACATTCAACTAGAAGGGTTGTGTTGTGTCTATTTCTGCCCTCCAGCCATTCAGGATCTTTTGGAAAGGCATTCAGTCTTTCTATATTTGCATCTCCTAACTTCTACAACAAATATAAAAAAAATATAATAGTTCTAAATCATGAGACTTGAAAGACCATTTGGAAATTAGGAAAGAAAAATGCAAAATAAGAATTAGGTATTGTTGCTTTATGTTGCCTTCTTAGCCTAGAGAGCCAAGCATTTTTTTTCCCCTCTCCTTGCTGTTTACATACCTCATTAGGCATTGGAAGATGGTAAGGTATGTGTCACAGTACAGAGAATGATGGGAGAGGTTAGCATTGAAGCTTCTTCATCAGGGTAAAATGGTTTGCCTGACCTGCTTGAGCATGAGATGCTCTAAAACTAATTTGAATCACACTGAGTAACTCCTGTTAATGCTGGCAATGGGAGGAACACACATGTTTTTTCTTCTTTATGCTGTGCTCTGCTGACTAGAGAACATTTGGGTTAAATGCATTGTTGGTGTCTAAAGCCCACATTTCTGTATTACAAGAGAAAAATAGAGTACATGAGTACGCAGAGGGTAAGTTATAGAAGCTTGGAGTTGGTTACTGTTGCTAAGGAAACTACTTCCCTGGTAATCACACGTTCATCACATCTGTCTCTCCTGCTCTGCCTGGCTCTAAGAAAATCTTGTAACTT
Source organism: Amazona ochrocephala (assembly GCA_039720435.1). Taxonomy (NCBI): domain Eukaryota; kingdom Metazoa; phylum Chordata; class Aves; order Psittaciformes; family Psittacidae; genus Amazona; species Amazona ochrocephala. The sequence continues at coordinate 45,683,567 of CM077878.1, forward strand.
GATGTTAAAAGGCAGGAGGATAAAACAAGCTTCTCTTTCAAAGTAAAATGCAAAGACAGCACAATCTTTACATAAACAAGGTTGAACAAGCAGCTTAGCAAAATAAGCTGGTATTTAGGAAGTTCAACCTTTTTGTTTCCGACTTGTGTGAGAACAACTAGAAGTTGCAACATATGTCAATATGATGGATGCAGCTACAGTTGACATTCTGTTAACATGTTAAAATCATCTGTTTGCACTTTAGAAACATTGTAAGAAACGTGCACGTGTAAGAATATCCTAAAATCAAAATTCACTGCTTTAATATAGAACATAGTGAAAGTAAGACATGAGATTCTCGAGATCTCTGAAGTGATCAGAACTGGGGGGGCTTCATGAACGTAGAGTCCCAAACATATGGAGGCCCATTGCTCACAGTATATTCTGAAGTAATAATGCTTTGGGGTCAAGCGTCATGAGGCTTACAATGATATTCAAGACATCTGGGAACGCTATGGAGGGAGGGATTTATTTTTCTTTTAATCAAATCACTGTGCCAGTGCTTCTCTGATAGCACAAAACTCTGAAGTGTGACCTGACTTCAGCACTGATAAAGTAAGAGAGGACTTAGATTAAATTTGTAGCAACTGGGAGATGCCAAATTAAATTAACCTCAAACCTGTGGAAAAACACAGCAAGAGTAGTGCCTAAAAGCAGAATCTGAGTCACGATACAGGTCAAGCACACTTTGCATTACCACATTTGAGAAGACTCAGTGTTTTGAAATCAGCCCAGACATTCTCACCTTGCTTCATTCTTATTCCTGCCCCATATTAGTCTTCCTCAACATGCAGTAGTCACTTATCAAGACTGCAGAGCATTCTTACTCATTTAAGGGTTGAGCACATTAAAATAATGCTTTCTAATTCCTTTTTTTGTTTTCTATTTATTTTGTTTTTCCTTTTGTGAAAGCTCTTAACAGCTTCCCGTAGAATACGATATATTGAAAGGGGACAGCTTCTCACCAGCAACAATTAATGATTTATCCTTTTCTGCTGTTCACAAAATGTCCATGAGTAGAATAAAAATTTCTTCCTTTTAATTATTCTGAATAAGATAACAAGTGTTTTCTATGGATAAAGAATGGAATGTAGATTTTTGTAGGCATTTTATTGAAAGTACTTTCATATTCAAACAGGAACTGATACTTATTTGTTTTGATTGGAGGTCACCCAGCCATGTTCCTGTTTTCCAAATCACATCTTGCAGTCAGGTTGCTAATAGGCATGCTTGCATTTCTAGGAAGAAAAAAATAAAAAAAAAAAAACGAAACTTTCCATTCCAAAAGGTGCCTTGCTCTCCTTTCTGTGGTATGTGTGAGAAAGCAGCAAAATATGTTTGCATTCTCCTGTCAGCAAACAGGAACTGATTTTTCTTTGGAATGTGCCTCTATGTTGAATCACATTTTTCTGACAAAAGTATTACAATTTCTTTAGACATGCATTCTGCCCAAAATCAAAGAAAAAATAGACTTTCCTATGAAAAGATAATTCCTCAAATGTACTGTGTTTTAGGGACAAGTCTTCAAATGTACTTTGTGGATCACAATTGTAAACAGCAATTTCTGCAAAGTTCTTTTTTTTTTTTTTAGTTTCGAGAAACCAGACTCTGTGCAAACAGTCCACTTTTCTTCTTCTTGTGATCACATTGAAGATATTTACCAGATCTGAAGACTTTTACTCTTTGAAGAGATGAATGAGATTCTTTATACATGGGATTATAGAAATTTTTATTGGAATCAGTAATGTGTTTCAAATTTACTTATTCTTTAAAGTATAATTAGGAAAGCACTATGTATCTGATTATAGTAACTATTAAGAACTGTCTTTCAAGAATCTTATATTTATTAAGCAGAAGATATATTTTATTTTGCAATGGTTAATAGTATATCTCCTAATCCTGCTATCAGACCTGTGCCAAACTGAATGAGAAGGCAAAGACAAATACTATCACCAAAGACAGATTTGGTTCGAGTACCAGATCATCACTGACTACTGGTTAATTCTGTCCCCAGGCAAATCTAATTCTGTGGTCTTAATGTGATAGACTGACATATTTTGCAGCAGCCACAAAATATTGAAAATATATGAGCTGGCAGGAATAGGCATTTATGTTTACTGCTTCTGCTTTATTAAATATGCCAAAGAAAAGTCATGCATTGTATTCCATACAATTTAATTTATTCTTTAACAGGAGCAGAGTGTGTGATGTTGCACAAGAATCAGTATAAGATATTGTTTTCACAGGTTCAAGACGCATTTAGATGTCGACTGAGAAATTGCCAGGATCCAATCAATGCAGATTCTTCAAGTTCTTTTCCTAATGGACATGCTCAAATCATGGTTAGCTTTTATTTCTTCTTTGACTATTAATTTAGTGTTTGTATGCAAAAGAAAAGAACTGTGTTGTATGTGGCAAGCACGTACAATACAGTGCACAATATGCACAGCTTAAATATTAACACCATTTTTAAGCGTAAGTCTCTTTAGGTCATCATCTACTTGCTTTAATCTCTTAGCAAGTTTTAAATTATTGGTGTGATCATTTAGTGGAGGACAGAGAATTCCACCACTGTTCTTTATGACAAAAAAGTTGTTGCATAAGAAAATGAGAAAGTAATCTAAATATATCATGACTTTTTCTACTATTGATGTAAAGAGAACTGATGGATTTCACAGTTTTCCCTTCATCAGGCCTGGAAAAATGTTCTTCTCAAAGTAAGTCAGACAAGGAGAAAGTGATAGAAATTCTAGAGGAGCAGTCTATTTAGTGGCTTAAATTAAGGAGATGATAGTGAATGGCTCAGTATGCCAATTTGGATTTGCTAATATTGTTAAGTAGTATACTAAGTACAACACATTGGGTCCTTCAAGTTCAGTGACAGTTTGTCATTGACTATAATGGGGACAGGATCAGGCCCTAAAAAATGCAAGGTTCAGCAGGACGATGCCCTTCCAAAATCATGACACAAAAAGAACCCAATGTTTGGACTTCACAAGAAGGAAAGAGATCAGTTTTATTAAACATTTTTCATGTAATAAACATATTGTGGAAATAAAAGCACTGTTAAGAATTGCTTGAATTCTATAACATGATCAACAGTTTTGTTTCACTGGGAAAAGTGTGCTTGGATTTTCAACTGTTAAAAATCATTCTTAGCTCTTACAATTCATTTTTTGCCCAATAAAATAAATAATACTTGCTTTCAGAGAGTACAAGTTTTATGTGATTACATTAGTAGCAAGGGTGGACAGAATGTTGCGTAACAAATAACCACTTCATAACAAATTAATCAAGTTTCAGACAGGGTGGACTAATTGGATTGCACTTATTCACAGTAATTTGTATTGCAAACTATTTTCCATACTTCTTTTTATAAAATCACTATGAAAAGCTTCCTTAAAGATGATCCTTCAATGAGATGTAGGAGTTACTCTTCCATATACATAAAAATGTGTACACTGTATCGTTTTATTAAAATTATATACTCTACTTCCACCTATTCTATTTTATTTTTTCTGGTCAGGCAGCATACTTTGAAAACCACCCACTTATACTTTAGGAAACTTTGTAAAGCTCTGCTGTTGTAAAACAATACACTTCACCTTCCCAGCAAGAAACCACTTTTAAGAGACTATGACTCTGTAAGTAGGACATTTTGGAAGTGCTAGTTGACAAAAACATATTGTGGTTTAGTTTTCAGTTAATCATGGTTGACCCGTTCCGTTGTTTCTTGTTACAGACCGATTTTGAAAAGGACGTGGACATTGCTTGTAGGTCAGGTAAGAACATCAAGAGAGCATTTAGCCAGCGCAAAGAAGTGTTGTACTAGTTCCTTGTGAACTGAAAACTAGAAAAATATCAGGGCTTAATTGTTTACAAGACATATTTATAAATTTAAAGAGAAAAGTGATACTGTTGTATAAATACATTTATTTCATTTTCTTACAAAAGCCTTTTAGCATTCAGCAGCTGGGAAGTAATTATTGAAGGCAAATGGAAAAAAGATCAGTCTTAACACACAACACTTTCCTTGCTCTGCTACACAGGCTAATGTGAAACCATCCTTTTGCTATTAAAAAAAAATATGTATATATAGTATATCTTAACAGCTATATCTATAAAGGATGCATCAATTGGTGTTAGTTTTTAAAAGGGTAAATTTTTTAACACTAAGTGAAATCAACAGTAGCTTAAGCAACATGGTATGAGGAAAATTAAATTTGGTTCCACTTTACTGGAACAAGTTGGGGTCCTTTAAGACATGTCAGTAGTGTAATCTTTACTTAGTCAGCTATGTCTGTTCCCACATACCAAAAATAACACATTTTAAACAATTTATTTTCCAACCATGCTTACATAAAGTACAGGACAAAATTAATTACCATTTCAACCCTATAGAAATTTTTAAATCCAGGAGATACTCCCAAAGAACAGTTTTTCCTAGGGAGGCAGTCCTACCTAGATACCCTCATTTTTGAATGAAGAAAGAAAGAAAAAGAGGGTAGCCCTCCCCGTGGGGAGAAGCAGATCTGGGCAGGGCAGAGCAGAAGCTGATCTGCATCACCTTCCTGAAGCACACAGTCTCTCTTCACTGGCTGTATGAGGACCCAAGAAGGCTGATCTCATTAGGGTAAAGTTCGAATTTCCAGTCACCCACATTTAAAAAACTGCCAGTTCAGTTTCTTGAAATATAGTAATAGCTCTTCCATATAGATTAGTTTTAATAAGCACATGTATTTTGAAGGGACCAAGGTAGTACATTGCAACACTATTACATGTCTGTCACAGTCCAATGCAAGTGCAAATCCAGCATTGGTCCATGTATCTCCTACTCCTTACCTTTGCCAACATAGCCTTGCAGTAGGGAGAGACTTGCCAAGGGCATCCTTAAGGGGATGGACTGAATGCAGTTAGGGTCAGGCTTTACTAGACAATGATTTAATCTCGGTTTCTTTTAGTGAAAGATTTAAGAATAGATCACTTAAGTGTCTTAACAAGTGTCACTGGAAACAATGGAGCAGCGACACTGAAGTCAGGTATTTGCACTCTGTTGTTTAAAGGCAAATTGTTCTTTTGATAATGGAAAAATGAGAGGTGGTTTTGTGTGAGGTAAGAGAGTGGGATGCCTCATTATCTGCTTGCTGTAGAACATGGCACTAAGCTGACAGGTACTGGGGCATCTGGGTCATTACATCCCTTAAGCTACCAAAAGGGATGTAAATGTAATACCAAAGATATTTCAAGTTGTCTTACTGTCTCAGCCCATGAGCTGGGTTTTATTGCACAAACTAGCACTGGTATGAATTAAAATATTTTCAACAGGGACAAAAAAATCCTTGCAATTTTTTTCCCAATATAGTTACTTTTTTGTCACTTTTATTAAAAAAAATAATAATTTAACACACAGTAATTTTAAAAGTCATTAGAAAGGAACATTTAGGAGCTCAGAAACACATGGTCATGGTTATAATCTTATGGTAGGTCATTACAATGGATTGACAAAATTATTCTGCCTTACAGTCTGTTTGACATTTTGGAGGAGGTTATTTGGAATTAATAATGGCAGTTCAGATGTCATACTGTTTTGGTTTTATTTTTTTAATCCTTAATCGAGTTCCACATGGTAGGCTTTTGTTTAAGCTGTAGGTCACCTAAGATCTATATAAGGCAGTAGGAATACATGAAGGAGTGCTTTTAACTTATGTAAATGATGGAGGCTTAGTCAGAGATCTGTCAGTAATACTGTGTAGATTAAGAGATGTTGATCTAAAAAAAACCCCAAAAGACAACAAAACCAAACCTTCCCATAACAATGTTTATGGAATAAAAGTTATTAAATGGACAGAAAAAGAGTTTAAGAAGATGCACTGGTAAAGGGAGCACTGCTAAATAGAGCCACAAGAAAAAGTAGCGTTAGGCAGACATGGTCTCCTCATGTTGTAATAATTTTATTCTCTGACCCACAGTTCTGCATAAAGACATTGGACCTTGCAGAGCAGCTACTATAACAGGAACGCTTTCTAGAATTTCACTAAATGATGAAGAGGAGGAGAAGGGACCAAACCCTGAAGGAATGAGCTATTCTACCTTGCCTGGAAACATTATCTCCAAAGTCATCATCCAGCAGCCAACAGGTCTCCATATGCCTATGAGTATGAGTGAACTGGCCAATCAGTGCTTGAAAAAAGACAACAGTGAGTTGCGGAGGACTGTGTATTTATGCACTGATGATAATTTGAGAGGTGCAGATATGGACATAGTCCATCCTCAAGAACGCATGATAGAAAGCGACTATATAGTCATGCCCCGGGGCTCAGTAAATACCCAGCCATCACTGAAAGATGAGAGCAAAATGAATATAGGCATGGATACATTGCCTCATGAAAGGCTGTTGCACTACAAAGTTAATCCGGAGTTCAATATGAATCCTTCTGTAATGGACCAATTTAATATCAATTTAGACCAGCACCTACCTACCCAAGAACATATGCAGAATTTACCATTTGAGCCCCGCACAGCAGTGAAGAATTTCATTGCCTCTGAGCTAGATGACAATACAGGATTATCAAGAAGTGAAACTGGATCCACAGTATCAATGAGCTCCTTAGAGGTCAGTGGTGCGTAAATAAATTGCATGCTCTGCTGTTCTAATTATTTGATAAGACAATAAATTGTGTCTTTTGTCTAAGGGGTGAAGCTAATGTTTTAATTCAGTATTAATTATTGTTTGGGATCATACACTGCTGTTCCTATTTCTCTTATTATCAGAAGTGTTTATACCTAGAAAACAAGATTAAATTTTCCGAGCCAGTCTGTAGGAAACTCTATAGTCCTGGAGATTTAACATTCCACACGACTGCAAAGGATTTCGTGACCTACCAGGTAAAGTTCACTGGAAAATACTGTGTTGCTATGAGGAGAAAAACTATTTCTGCAAGATACAAGTGATAATCACTGACCCTACCTGCAAGCACATGCAGTTGAAATATTTGCCCTTTTATTCTGACAATCATATCTCTCTCAGATATGATAGGTCTGATTCTGCTCTCACTCATGTAAATCTTGGATTTTTCCATCCAGTAGTTTACCATTTACTGATTAAATATTGTTTGCATGTGTGTGCAGGCATTGGTACAACTGATGTGTGCAACAAGTGCAAGTGGACTTTATATCCTAGATTCCAGTCAGATTGTAAAAGTGCACTGAAAAACCTTTGAAAGGGATTCAGTTCATTACTACAATCTCTCTGTAGGATTTAAATGCTATAAAAGTGAAAACAATTCATGTTGTTTCTTTAGACCTAAGTGTCAAATGCTGCCATTCCTGTCCAGCTTTTACTTATGCAAAGCTACCAATGAAGTGGAATTAATTTCTTATTTGGGCCTTCTTAAGAATTGGAAATACATTTCACCAGCATTTGGTGGGAAAGAAAAAGACAAATGAGAAAAACATGAAACATACTCATCCCAGATGCAAAAAAAATCTACTGTATATGCAAACTTACTGCCATTAGCTATTATTCAACAATGTTTGGACCCGTCTGTGTAGGGAAACAGAGACTATACCTGACTTTTCAGTTGTTAGATACAGAGTTGTAGCAAAGACTTCATAAATAGGGGATATTTATGTACATTTATTTTTAAATGGAGTTGAAGTTTTGCGTGTGGATTGACTGAAGAGTTTGGGCAGCAGATCAAACAGTTTATTTTCAAGAGATGCCTTTACCACCTTTGATTGTGAAATATTCTCCATGCTATTTATATTGGGTGTGTACTACCATAAGTTTTTACAAGACATAATTTAACAAAAAAAAAAAAAAACAACAACCTGAAAAATGAAGTATGGGGCTTTGCAAATAGTCAAATAGTATCTACTTTCTATTTTTTGTTAAAGTGAATGTGTAAAATCTTGGGGCAAATTTTCAGTTATTTCTAAAAGATAGTGCAAGTGCTTGCCCACTTAGTGCTCAGATAGACAGACTCTTTCAAACCAAGTTTGAATTGTTAAAGAAGTTACTTCCATCAGCTTGGGTATATTAGTTAATAGATCTCAGGTGGTGCACAGGAGTGCTTCTCCGATTTAATGCAACCCCAGAAGGAAGATAGCTAAGATCACCTTCCTGTAGTATCCTCTCCTATCTATCTACAATACTGTCTTTCAGTTAATTTTTTTTAGATATAGAGGCTCAAATCCAGTCCAGTTAAGATTAGACATATGGGTGAGATATCTACGGAAGATATATAATTCCTTGACAAGATACATGTGCTACCATATCATCCACTCCACCTGAGGTCTGAATTACTCTCTGGTGATGCCTCCCTCTTCCCATTGGTGATAGAGGCCACCTGGGAGACCTAAAAAAATAAGACCTTAGTTAATTTGTAAAAATTGGGACAATAATTACTTCATCATACACAGAATTTCAATTCCTGAGGCTGCTGGAAAACATGGCTGAAAATCTCTGAGTCTAGTGTGTTGCTCCTTAGAGTTATTATTTAGCTGCATTAGTCTCATATTTTAAACCTGCCTCTGAGATGGGATTTAGACACCAAATTTGAATCACCGTTCTGTATGTAATTTTTATTCTCATATGGGACCACTAGGTCTGAAGTAGAATACGTAGTAAAATATAATAAAATATGCTAGCAAATATTTAGTCTCTTCTATCTTGGTAAAAAATATTAGGTTTAGAAAGCTGTAAATAGTTATGTTATTAAACCTTATTGAACCCAGCATAATTCCATGTATTAGGAAAAAAACAAATATTAGGGCAGGTCAGAAATGAAAGGAACTGTTTTGGCTTTTGTGTCTGCTTTTGTGGTTCTCAACACTACTTCATTATATGAAGCATCACTTCATCTTTTGATAAGGATGTGCTGCAATGAATTGAAGATAGGAACATGAAAAAAAATATACATGGAAGAAAATCAGTGTCTCAAGCAGATTCAGATAAACAGATCCAGCCAGATAAAAACTGTGATTGCATTTTATATATATGCAGTGTGTAAAAAGCAAGGCTTGAGGTAAAGCCCCCAAATGTAGTGGTCTAAAACTGACCAGCTGGATTAAATTTACTGCTGCCACAAACAAAATAAAGAAGGGAGGGCAAGGAATTGTTGAAGTACTTTTTATGTCCAGTACAATATAACTTTGAAAGATTTCAAGACCTTTCAAAAGATAAGGCTTTATCAGCCACTATGGAACAGCAAACACTGCAGCAGGAAATTCAGATCATTCTGCCTATGTTTTTGCAGACAGAGCATGACAGGACAAAGTAAAGGGGGTGATGTCGAATGGTAGGAATACTCCCACTCATTCTGTTCATTCTGCTGTCCCAGCTGAAGTCCAACATGAAAGTTCATGGGTTTCTGCTCTGTAGGGACAGTTCCCCTTTCATTTTTCTGAAGAAACAGAGGTGTCCCAAGACAGGTGGTGGAGGCCTCCTTTTGTGTCTTCTGCATAATACAGGGAGTTGGGTTCTTCCACTGTTTTCCACTTTATGTTTCCAGATGCTTTCTCTGGAATTAGCATAATACTATTATTTTTATCATGTAACTACACATTAATTGTCAACTACCATGTGAGTAAAATGCACTTAGGCAGTTGTGACCTCTGTTAATACAATTCTTCCTTTTTCTTTTAATTTAATTTAAGGTCAGTAACCATTAAGAACATAATAACAGGAATAGTTTATGAAGCAGTTAGAGAATTTCGTATCTTATCAGAACACCTTATGATGTTGTGTGACTCATTTTCAGACAAGATCTGACCCATCTTCTGATTTCAGAAGTGTAATTATGAAGCCACAAGTACCTCAAGCCACAAAAATGCTGCAGGCATAACTGTTTGCAACTGGATACCCAGTAAAATACAGTATATTGACATATATACAATAGCTCTTATTTGCCCACTCGTTTTGTGGTAGTCTTTGTGGCCATAAAACCAAACCAGCAGAATTAAAGGACCCTTCAAAAAATATGAAGCTTAAGTTTTTTCACATCTTAAAATAACATTATTTCTTTAAAATTTCATTTCCATATAGTGAAATACTACAGTACTGTGTTTGAAGGAACCAGTTTACAGACCTATGTGCACTATCATTCAAAGAATCGAATATGTTTGAAAAAAATAGCTTTTGAGTAATATCTTTACCTTTCTACGTTCATTAAATCAATTATTTTCTGTGTTTTGCACGTTCAAAGAGATAATCAGCCCTTAGAACATTGTGTGTCTATTCAAATAATTAAAAAGTGCATATGTAGATAAACACATAGCCAAAAAAACAAAGCTGTGTAAAGTGAAGGCTAAATTATCTTTATGTTTTCTTTTTATGTTCTCTTTTATTTAAACTTTGTATTCATTATGGTCACTGAAGATGGATGTTTTAGAATAGAACTATAGTATCAGTACAAGAATATATGTCCTGACTTTTAACTCTGCAGGGAGGTTCTGTCACCTCTACCATTAAATATCTAAATGTAGGCATTTCCCTTCTGATATGCAAAAAGAGCTTTATGTATTTGGATCCCCTTTAGGGTCAATGAGAAAAATACGAACTTTTAGACCGCTTTTAGACATCTACTCCAGGACAAAGAAAATCATGTGCCCTCAGTGCAGATGTCTCTTTTCAGGTGGATAAAGGAAGCCAGAATGAGTAGTTTAGACATAAACATCAAAAATGCTGATGTCCTGAATTTAGTCAGTTGAATCCTACAGTGTGTCACAAACTTTCTTCTCAAACTTTCCCCTAGTTTTTATATCTGCATATTTTTCGCTCAAGAAAATACTTCATAGGGAACAATCAAATGCTTTATTACATATGAACTTTATATTACATATACACTTTCAAAAGATAGTCTGAGAATGCCATAATATTTACATGCAAATATTGCCCAGATAACTGTAAACTTAAGGATCTGCAGATTCCAAATGTGCAAATCAGTGGGGTTTTATGTTATTTGGTAGGTACCCAAAAGTACTCATGCAATTATAGGCACAGGCAGGCATATTAGTACATCATGGAGTTTCTTAGGAGGAGTAATTGAACATCTGGCTAATCTCCTACACATCCCTTATATGCTTGGATTAAAACTGGCTTTGCTACCTTGGCATCAAAGTGCAGTGTGCTTCTTCAGTTCAAAGTGTTTTAATTTTAATGAAGAAAGCACTCTCTATACACTCTTCTGGAATGGCTTATATTTTGGAAGTGTACACTCCGAGTGGTGTGCTCATTAAAATGAAATTACTTTGAAGTGAAGTAGTGCATTCCCAGCCACTTAGATGCAGAGAAAGGTTAGGAGGTTTAAATATAGAGGAAGAAGCTGATCTGTGCAGTAGATGGACATCCGCGATAAGTAATTAACTTCTTTTTATTGTGTAAAGAAAAAATACAAGAGGAAGTAGATACCTGCTGCCTGAGTGTGCAAGGAGACTTGCGTCATTACCTTTGTGGAAGAAGAATGGAGGGTTCCTTCACAGGAATTATGGCTAGTGTAGTGTGAGCAGAAATGGAAAAAAGCTCAAAGGAGACAAAGTCTTCTAGCTATTTTTGAGAGGAAGGCTATGCAAAGGCAGACAATACAAGTATTTATTAAAGGGAAGAAAGAGCATCTGCTCTGTAAGAACAAGAAGGAAAGCACTTCCCAAATTGTTTGCCATGCAAACGGCTGGAATTTTCTTTCCAGTTTCATATCTTCCTTCTTTATTTTCTTTCTGTTTCTGCGCTGAGATCTTTATGTGGAGGAAGACATAAATCCCTTAGAATAGAAGCTGATTGTCTGACCAAAATAATCCTTCTGTATTCATTCATGAGTGCGCTTAATACATTCAAAGGCAGTCAGCTCCAGAGGTCCTTGGCCATATCACTGACAGGGGACTTCAGGAAAAAAATACTGCTACAGCTGAGAAGATAAAGGGTCTATAATTAAAAACAAACAAACAAAACCCTAAACAAACAAACAAACAAACAACCCACACTGAAAAATAATCCACAGAAAACAGCAAACCAACTAACCAAAAAAAGAAAAAAGAAAACAAACCAGGAAAGGAGAGAATAAATACACAGTTAAAACAGTCAAGCTGGTCAATAAAGTATCAAAGCATCAGGCAGAACAAAAGCAAATTTGTGTGAAGTCATTTTGATTTATGATATGAGAAGTAAACGGAGAGAAAGAGAGAAAAAGAGAACAAATATAGAGAGACAAGCACCACAGGAATTTCCTCTTTGTCATGTTTCCACATGGCATTTATTTTCAGGCATTTGGTATCTCGGATTTCTCTGCCACCCATTCCTCATTTCATTCTTCAATAAGCTGTGGAGGCAGTTCTTGCCAATTTTGTGACTGTCAGTGAAATGAAATCTAGCCCTATAACAACCCTCTCTTTCTTTCACTTGAGTGTGCACGCTGCAGAGTCGTCTGACTTCAGAAATTGATGCACCTTGAGGCATGGGGGCAGAATCATGCAGAGTTGATTCTCATAACTGAAGATGTAAAGAACTAAAATTTTAGTCAGTATTATGAAGTGTAGCATGTATTTCAGACTTTACATTATAAGCAGCTAGCTTAACTACATATGATCCTTAAGAAACATATTTTTGATTGCTTGTATATTTCAAAAGTGCTACATTTTTCCCCTTCAGAAACACAAAGCAAGTGGGTTCAGTTGATTGAGTAAATACATTTGCAGATTACTGTATAAAGAAAAGGAGCAGCGAAGTAGAATAATTTAAAATTAGTTTTAAATTGAGATCTCTGAAATTACGTCTGTGCTGTGTGTTGACGTGCTGAATTCACTAGCATATTTTAGAGACTTAAAATTCCTACATTAAAGAGATATTTCACTTTTTCATGAAAATTTACTTGCTTTATGTCTAGGTCATGTTATGAACTAATAGCCATCATAATCTTCTATTGAGAAACTAAGGGGGTTTTCAGTTATATACACACACAAGACATTTTATATCAAAACTGTCTATCCACATTCCATTTTTATATCTCTGAGGGCCAAAAAAGATTTTCCCTTAATTTTATTCTGGGAAAAAGTCCTCCCCAGGCTAAGATCTTGTATGTCAAATCTAATCTCAGACTGAATTGTAAACTGCGGATAATAAGGCTTTATATTAATGGAAGCATGGTTATAGCCCTCACTATAATATGGTATCTCTGGTTTCAATTATACGTTGCTCAATGCAATATATCTTCAGGAGCATCTCATGTAATTAATCAGGTAGTGCTGTAATGCAGACTAGAATAAGGAGAAAACCAGGCATTTGTCATTTTACAGAGATGGAGAGGAATTTTATTAGTCATTTAGTAAAAGCAGCTCTTTCCTAGTGCCAGCAGATTAGTATATGGAAATTATTCTTCAGTATTCTATTTTTGTGCCTCAGCAAGCAGAGTTTAAAGTTGCTCTGGAATTACACAGAGAAGCTATATATGATTAGCGAAAAGCAAAATTGATTTAAAATAAATTACTACTGCAAAAGTCTTTTCACAGAATTTCGCTTTGGTCCTGGCATGAAGGGCAGGGTTTGGTTTTTTGCCCCATGAAATTGATTTTATCAATTAAGATCAAAGAGCTGTAGAAATCAGAGATGGAAAAAATCCTGTCAGGTCATCTCTTCTATCAGTGCAAGAACATTTTCTACAGTATATTTCTCTAATACATACTCAAACTTCAAGACTAGAATGGAGGGCTTCAACTTTTTCCTTAGAAGATTATGGCATAGTTACACAAATTTTTTTTATTCCTTTTCAAAAAATTTCTCTCTGATTTACCACTTTTCAGGTTTTTCTCACACAAGCTTCGTTTATTGGTTCAGAAACCTTCTCAGGTTTCTGAACAAGTTTCTGTGCTTTCCTTTCACAGAGCCAATATTTAAGCAAGCTATATCACTTTTTTATCCTTTCCTCTTCATCCAGTGCTATTAACTCTTTAAAAGCACTTTGTGCTGTTCTCCTCTGAAATTTTCCCAGTTTACAGTCATGATTTGGCTTCTGTCAGTGTAGAACTGATGCTGGAGTTGTTCAGAAGGGGCTGTTCCCACCCTTGCCTGTTTAAATGGGGACATGATCTTTTTTTTGTAGCATTTATAATTGTGCATGGGTTGCAGTTCACTACTATACCTTTTTTTTTTTTTTTTTAATCAGAATTATACCTGTCAGCTCCATGCTGCTGAATAATTGCATTTGTCTTCAGCTTTTTAGGTAGTCTCTTTACTTGTTACCCTTGCAGGTCTCCAGCATTTAGGGCTCTTCGGATTGAAGGTCAGATGACTGAGTAGTGAGTAGGGAACAGTTATTCATATTTCCTATAATATAAAAACCAGAGGCATCAAATGAAATGGCAAAGGAATAAAAAAAGTAATTTCCTTTGTCATGTTATGCATATTTAAATTGTGGAATTCACTACTCCAACATATTTTGTGTGTCATAATTAAGAATAACTATAAAACATGATCTTAAGGTCTTTTCCAACCCTAACTATTCTATGATTCCATGATTAGACTAATAGAATGCTGTAAAAAAGTGGTATTAAACTCAATAGAATAAGTTCCTCCCAAGGAAATTCCTAAAGTACTGAAGGATTAGAGAGGGTATTGTAGCAGAAATATGCCTTTATACTTGTCCTTCTCTACTCATTACTGAAGCACCACTGCAGAACCTGGTGAAATACAATATAAGAAATGAGGCAAACTATAGCTATTATGCTTTACAGATATTTTTTATTTATATTGTATTATTAATGTTCATACTCAGGTGGACCCCAAACTGATCTTTGGAAAAAACACCAGCTTCCAGTCAATTTTTTATGTTGGCTAAAATAATTCTCAGTTTTGCACGTGGGTAAAAGGAACAGCTTCTTGAAAAGAAACATACTGGTGCGATCAGTTTGGCAGCTCATTTGATGCAAAAGATTTTCCCCCCAACCTCTTACTCCACTCAGCTGCTACCTTTTGTTAATTTAACTTCTGAAATGAGCCAGATGGTTGATTTCTGTAAACATTTAGGTATGTGTGGAAAACCCCATTTTTCTGAGACAAAAGAGACATAACAAATAAACTTCATATAAGAAAACAAGTTTATATACAATCACAATTAAAGCAATGATTTGCATGGTTTAGGCATATCATATAGAAAGTAGGAAAAGCATTGAGTAAAATGATAATTTCCAATTGGAACCGAAGGAAAACTTTTCCATCCTTGTAAGATTCACAATTACTTAATGGTTCTGAATATGTTCCCTCTCAAAAAAAAAAAAAAAGGGGGGGGGGGAAGGCCAAAAAAACCCACAACACCACCACTGCAGTCATTTCAAGGCAATGATGTAGTAGCCAGGAGGACCTGATCACATACCTCATGGTGTCAGCAGCAGTACTGCAAATAAATTTCACTGGTGCAGGATCACCTTCATAACCAGCATCCTTTGTTTTCCAGAAACTCACAGAAGTTGGCTTGCTACTGTTCAGACCTGTGGCAGTTACATACTTTTCATGTCTTAGGAGAATAGGCTCTGATAGCACTTGTACTGCAATTTACTGTATGAAACCATGGAAAAAAAAGTGAAACACAAGCACAGAACAGATATTCTTCACTATATATGTTTAAAATAAACATGATAGATTCTGGTTGAGCCCTAGAAAACTCTTCACTGGAATAAACCTGTGATATGACCTGTTCAGTATAACTGGTGTGATCTAACAGCAAAATTGCAATAGTTGCCTCTTTCTGACAGTAGCACAGTTAAATATGTTGTAGTCTGTTAAATATGTCTTTTTACAGTGCTAGAGATGTCTGGTGCAAACCTAATAATCTAACCATGCCAGGAATATTTTCACCATGATCAAGGGGGTCTGAGGCAAAATACAAATGTTCCAGGTTTATAAATCACAGTGTCTAGCAAACTACACATTTCTCTTAAATCTTCCTTCTTTTCACTTAGGGTTCTCAGTCAGACAGTTTAATGATATCAGGTTTATTACTGAACTGTAGCTTTAAAATAGATTTTTCAAGCATTTTTTAAAGCTGCTCCTGTAAACATCACCTCATTATCTGCTGTGCATTTCTTTTGTAACCACTGAGACTTTGCAGTGGTAGATGTGCTCTAATTGCACCTTAAAAATATATCCTTGATCATTAGAAATATATACATTTCTTCAGGTTCTGATTTACTGATGGATGATGAAGGCAGATGTCAAAGGTACACCTGTACTGTGGCTTTCTTACTATGAATGAGAAGTAAGAACTTAGCTGCTTTGAGAATCTGGGCTTTTGAGAATCTGGCCCTCATAATTTTCTTACCCCCAAGACCTTTGTCATTTCTGTGTTTTCATTATTTTTGCAAATTAATTTTTATTAAATAATCTCTTTAAAGTGTGCTAGGTTAAATCAAGCCTTGCTGGTTGAACATAACTTCTCCAAAGCTTGTTGGTGGTGGTTGTGTTAATTGTGTTATAGAGTGTTTTTTTATACTGCCTCGCAGCTCTTTAGGCATCAGAGTTTGTCAACAGTGCTACAGTGATATTCTTCATATTATTGTGGGTTGGAGCTTCAAAATTTTAGTAGAAAACCAGACAACCTGTGACAAAGTGGTATTATCAAGGGCTCAGAGACCATCTCCATTTTCTGCAACTGAAAGACTTGTAAAATTATTCTTTGAATTGCAAGGAAAAAATACAGCTTCCTAAAAGCTCTATGTTTGTTAAACCAAACAAAATCAGTCTAATGCAGTCAGTAACATTATTGATCATGATTTAATGGGTTTGACTTGTATCTCACTGCAAAAATTAGGTGCAATTATTTGAAAAGGTTCCTTCACCGTGACTTAAAGTCATCCTATCCTACCACAAAAATTAGGGTTAGACTGTAGCAGCGAGTCTTTTTCTTTTTTTAGGGTACTTTTCCTTCACTTTAACAATCCTTCCTGAAGTGGAATGTATCTTTTCTTTCCATTTGCATGTTCTTTGCACTCCCCTCAGCTCTTCCAACTTAGCTGCTTCTTTCTACATCTTTTTAGTCTATTGCAAGCTGTTCAATTTCCAACCTTAGGAGAACAAATATATTTTTATCTGTTCTTTATAATATTTCTGCTTCTTTGTGATATAATTTGACTTTGTAATTGGGTTTTTTTAGAATCTGTACAAAAATTGTGCTAAATTATTTATGATATGTCTATGCAATCATATTCTGTTGCATTTTATAGAAGTGATTACTTCACTAGTAAATCATTCTTGCTTTATATCAGATGCTTTGAATCAGATTTGTCATAACTGTAAAAAAATCATTGCTTTCTCCATCTAGATTGTCATTGCAAACAAACAAGCTGAAGCTATAGAAAGTGTAGATGGCTTTGGCTTGATTTTGCTTTCATTTATTCCATTAAAATCAATGGAGTTGTACCAATGTAAGCCTGATGTAGGAAAGAATCAATTTTTATATACCTATAAAAATCTACATCATAGATATGTATAGATAGCTGTGTAAAAAATATAGATCTGATGTTAATTTGCAAATACCAAAGAAAGCATAGAGATATATTTTATATACCAACAGGTTCAAGTGCATGCAAATAACATGCATATTATTCATCCCAGTGAAATGCAGTCTGGTTTATTTCAGAAAAAAGAATATGCTAGTGGTCTAATAAACTCTATGCAAAGTCATGCATTAATCTTAAATTATCAAGATAAAATCTACAGCCTCTTACAAAAATACCTAACATATATTTGAAACAAAAACGAGAATGTTACTTAGACTCATTAATATAATTTGGTGAATAGTCCCCTTGTTAATACAACCTCTTTTTTCTTTCTTTTTTATTGCTTAATAGAGAAGAAAATCACGTTATTCGGACCTTGACTTTGAAGTAAGTTTTACTGAATTATTCCTGACTATTAAAGGTATTTCCCTAAAAGTAAACATGAAATCCTCAGCGTAGTAGATGTCATAGGGTTGCTCAATTGGTACTGTACAGAATACAATGAACAATTCATTAAAACTACTTTGGTGCAACTTGTTTGTAAAATATTCTGAGATCAAACTGTCATATTGCAATATTAACCATCATGGTTTCAGTTCTTAAATTTTCTGCCTCTTCATTTTCATCTGGGTTTTTTTTTATTTTGGTTTTGGTTTTGGTTTAGTTTGTTTTTTGCTGGCTATCTATCTATTGAAGTGTGACACTTCTGTAGGACAGGCCATGCTGCAGAAGGTGGCTTTGTTCAAGAGATTCTCAATCATTTGTTCTCTCTCTTTTTCCTCAATACTTATTTACTGGCATATGCAATCAAAATACAAATAGTGATTATGAATGTGTCAAATTTTGAACTATGAAGTGCTGCCATCGTCTAAGTTTATGGATCACATGCTATATAAAAAATCAAGCTCAACTAAGATTCTTCAGGTCGGACATCCACAGTTTCAGACGTAAGCCCTGCTGAGTGAGGAAGTTTCATTGTGTTAGTTAATGACCATTTTGTTCTATCTCAGTAAGTATGATTAAGTCTCTTAGAGTTTAGTTTATTTCACGTTTTTCCTCTCTACTCTCTACCAGAAGAATACAGGTATTAGTTTTCAAGGGGATGTTAATTATTTATTTGGGGGTTTTGCACAGGTTGTCTGTTCGTATGTATTAATAGTTTGATATAAATTATGGGTGTCTCCAGAGAAGCTGACCATAGTTGCATGGAACCTACAGATCTTGGGCTAAATTTTACTATACAATGATCAGTAGATATCAACTGTAACTTTAAAAAATACCATGTCTGTTTGCATGTACAAAGGCACATTTTATTATCATTATTTGGGCTGTAAGCACAATAAATGTAATTTCAGATTTTACATTCTAGTCCATATAAGAGAAAGAGGCAGAACTAGCAAAAGGCAGTCATAGCAGTGGTAATAGAAGCCTTGAAATGAGAGGAGGGTTTGCTTTGGTGACCTGCTTTTGCTGACCAATGCTGAAATGCTGACCATCCATGTCTGATTGTGGCTTCTTGGTAGTTTAACATCACATCTGAAACTCTTATGTAATTTTCCCCGAGAGACTATAGCTACTTTAAGCCAACATGCAACATCTCAAGTAATACACAGAAAGTTTAAGGAAAATAAAATTAAAAGCTTACCCTAAATGTGCTTTAGGAAAAATGCATAGAAAGGAAGAAGAAAAACATGAATCAAAAGCAAAAATCTGAGATGCAAGCAATTCTAAAATCAAACTAAGCAGTGTGAACAGAAGTTTTATAATTATAGTGATATAAGGAATTCTGAATTTTACTGTTCTTTATTGAAAGGTAGGAATATCATGCCATTGACTATGAGAATGTTCTTTGTGGCAACAGATACTAAAACATTCTTCCTATCACTCAGGACAGCATAATCCAACGTGAAATAAGCACTAACAATGCAGTGCACATTCTATTCTTTCTTGCCTTGCTTGCACTGTCATTGCTGCATGGGCTAATAATTTTACAAATATGATTATAATGCAGGAAAATGCATTTGTTCGCAAAAAGGGAAGGATGGGGCCATTGGGAGTGACTGCTGGGGAAATGAGAGTGGCAATGATATTGTGCCAGTTGCTGCTGTGTTTTAGAAGTACTGACTTGCACTAAACCTATCTCACCTCCATGTTTTATGAGTCCTCTTATTAAGCCTGTGGGCTTTCCTGTGTTCTTACACATAGCATGGCTGTCTCTCTGAGGGAAAGTGAAATAAAAAAGCTACAAAATGTTCAAATAGCCACATCCTGAGGAAGGGAATTGAGATCGTGTTGTGTGGCCAAAATGCTGCTATACTGATACTTCAGAGCAGCTTGATCACAAAATAGAATGGAACCTGGAGGTGAGGTCGAGCTAGAGTAATTGGCCATACTACTTAAATGTTTAACACTTTCTCTGCTTTGTCTCTGATCAGTGCCAGCTGGCACTCTCTGAGAGAACGTCCTTCCACAGTTCTGAGGACAGCATATGCTGTGGATGTGGTTCTGAAGATAGCGCATGCTAAGTATACAGGAAGGAAAAGACTGTGTCAAGCTTGGCTCCCTCCATCCTTTTTTAACACTCAGCAGCCTCTACAGCCTCAACCTCTCACACGTCTTTCTACATCCATACGAGACAAACCCTCAGGCTACACCATTCTTACTAAATTAGACATTTGGAGAAATATTCCTGGCTGCCAAAATGCCAGGTTTTACATGGATGAAATTTTAGAATGATCTTCATTATCTTTATTCTGGACCACACTTGTCTTTCCAAACAGTTCCTATAATGTGCTTAGGGAACCAGTGCAACCTACGTACTGTTCAAACTAGACAATTTGGTTGTAAGCTTCTTATCTTGGAGACTAAGAGAATTTAGTGGCATTCACAGAGAACGTTCCATACTAGTTGGAGCCAGAGAATAGTCTTGGACATGTTTGACTTACTACTGTAGAGTCACAGTTTCATAGTTAAAATAAAATATAAAAAAATAATAAAGTAAATACTGTGCTAGTGGGCTGTAGTACAACACTCAACTTAATATAGACAATCTGAGGTGAAAACTAACAAATCCAAAAAAGCCATTTTTTTCTGAAGGCCACAGATGAAACTCAATGCCAGCTGCTATGTAGTATGAACACAGGCAGACTACAGCTCTACTCAAGACCATAAAATACTCTCTTTCTCTGTTATCTCCAATATATGTAGAAATACAGATACAGTTTTAAGGCCCTTTGCAATGGACTATAAATAATAGAAGTCGTGTAACTGTGCTGGGTAGTGTTATAGAAAACTTATGTCTCCAGTCAAAGCAAATTGAGAGAGAAAAAGATGACATCCAAACTGGACAGCGCTTCTTGTAGATCTTAAGCTGGTTAAAGAGGAAGCTATCAAAAACTGGGCCTGTATCTTGTTTTCTCTTTTTAAATAGTTTACCATTGCATTCTTAAATTATCTCTTTATGTGAGGAAAAAAAAACCAAACACAAAACCAGACTGTGCCATACTGGGTTTACTCTGTAGGCACATGGTATTTCTGCTACATAATATATTATTATATTTTGCAAAACACTAATATAGTTGAACTTCAAAGTTTGCTAAAGTGAACAGTCAACATGCAACTGCTTTACAGCTATTTTGTTGCTATTATGGACTAGTTTAGACTTATACATGCAGTCCAGTATCCAAAACTTGATTAATATGGGGCAGTCTGGGTTTTTTTGTGGTAACCCCAGCGAAGTGCCCTCCAACCCCAGCCATTATTTTCTGGTTTTTCCTAAAGCTGGAGAAGTAGCTCTTTCATGAAGTCTTAGCACTAATACTTAGCAGCCAAATCAAATAAAATTCATTCTAATTATGCTGAAAAGAAATACAGATGCTGTGGAAAATCCCAGGATTGCTTTATAATAGGTGTGTACTGACACTTAAAAAAACATATAGGAGAGTTGAACTGTAATATTGGCATGTATTTTGAGGATTCAAGATCATAATTACCATTAAATTCTACAAGATGATCTGAATCCTGGGTTTCCCCTACCATCCCCTTTCTATGAGGCATTCATAAGATCTGTTATGGTAATAACGTCTATGCTAAATCATATAGAAAAGTGCTTTATTGCCCTGCTCCACAGGATTCAAGTAATCTGTGGCTCTTTTTGTGCTCTGCTCACGAGGGAGAGCAAGGATACACAGGACAAGTGTGAATACCAGAATGTCTTATTTTCTTTCCACAAAGCAGTGGACTCTCACCAGCAATAATGATCATTAATGGCCAGATCTACATTCTTTTAGAATTTTGTCTGCAATAGCTGTTTATTGTAACAATGTTGCAAACTCACACAACAGTTCTAAAATCATTCTCTTCCAAACCTGAAGACATCTCTTGAAGATAAAGGTGAAAAAAAAATAAGCCTTCAGGGAAAAATCCTTTCCTGTTCCTAAATTTGGCAGCTGATCCTACCCATAACATCTTGAAAACACAGCAGGTTTCCATTGTAGGGCTGGGAAGGCATTCCCCCATCTGTTCTTTTCTCTTAGCTGTTTTATATAATATTTGAGAGCATTTTTATCTGTGACCATACATTAAATCTCCAAGTCAAATTGAAGAAGAATTATTATTATTACTGTTATTCATAAGATTGACCACAAATCTCCATGAGGGTATTTGTGCTTGAACTAGAGCTCAGCTAAAACCCTGTCATAAATGAAAAAAGAGAGCTGGGTACAGAGTCATATTTAAGTCCTTCCCTTCTTGATGATAGCCATTCACACACTGAATCCTGTTCTGAAAGTGGATGCTCATCACTAAGGCTTAGTCTTTCAAAACACATATCTGATGTTACTTGTGAGTGGGTATAGAAATGTGGAAGGGGTGTCAGTTCAGTCTGACCCCCTTGAAGGTGTTAGGCACAAGGGTTATAAAACCTGCAGGAAAAAACACAAGAAGATGTGTGTCAGTGGTCTAACTCATTTTGCTAACTCAGGTGCTTCTGTAGGTGATGTGTCATTAATGGACAGATCCCCAGGTGCACATAAAGGAAGTGTGCTTTCAAAGGACAGCATTAGAAGGATCTTTGCATTCTGTTCTGGTTCTGATGCTACAACAATCATCCTAGTATATATTGGTCTAGATCTCTAGCTCTGTATTGATAAAACTTAGGCGTTTCTGGTGTTAGTAAAGCTGCATTTTCCACATAAACCATATAACAGAGAAAACAGATTAAACCCCTACAAATACTTTGTGAGTTTTCTCATAATGGAGGAGGAGTTACACAGTAGAGCATATTTTCTATAAAGGAGATAAGATGGTGCTTTCTAACAAGGAATTTAAAAGGAATCTAGAAGAGTTAAAGGAAATTTAAGCTACTGCACCTTCAGTTCAGATCATTCTTTATCAGCAGTGGGGAGAGGTGGGTGTCAGTGGGTAGGAATTACGGAATGAAAGCCAGGAAAACACGAAGAAACCAAAAGATCCATAGGTACATGCGCGTACAAGTCATTCTGCTATTAAGAATTAAATTTAAAGCCTTTTTCTAGCAGACTTCCCACTGCAAGTGTTTAATTTCTCCTCCCACCTGCTTCTCCTCAGGAATAATGTAATGAACTGAGTAAGACGTTTGCATTATTCATATTTGCTATTTAACGAATTCTTGGGTACACGATTCAGAAAAATATCAGAAAGCAGCATTCTCTATATTCCTAGCCTTCTATTTAAAAGTTTTTAACTGGAGACACTTGTTTCACTGTCATAGGCTATTTCCTGCTTTTAGAACCAGTACTTTAACCTACCAAATCCATTTTATCCCCATGAGCGTGTCTCCTTATTTCAGCCAATAATAATCTCTGAGGCAGAACCTTTCTTCTTTCAGTTCTGTGTATATGAAATTTGCTACATATCCAAGTCTACCATAACAGCAATAGCTTAAAAGAATCCCTAGGAAGTCACTTAAGTGAAATTCCCCTCATAAATTTAGTTCAGCTATCTTTAGTTAAATTACATTTTGCAAAGAGTTCCTCACCAAATCCTGCAAAATTGTTTCTGTTACTCACCCTACAACTCTTGTTAATAGGTCTTTAATTGCTGCTGTATCTCATGTCTCTTTTGTGAATAATGTTGCCATTTTCTGTTCTCAGAAGTGAAACAAGTTCTGAAGTTACGGTGTAGCTATGTTAAAAATAATATGGCTTTTACGCATAGCTGTAGAAATGCATGGCCAAGAGAGCAGCCACATTTCATGAAATTTATGAGCACAGAATGCAAATAAAAGATAAAATTTGAAATTGGTATTGGTAAAGCATTATTTGAGGGTCAGCTACTGCCATTCCATATTAAAAGGTAGCAACCCAGACTTGGCAGAAGCATTACTTGCTGGAAAGAGTCACACTCAGGCACTGCAGTAATTTGCAGGGTTTGTCATGTACAATGCCAAGGGAAAATCAGGCTTGACAATTAGTGGACACGCATAGAGGCTGGTGTCCTGCATCTTTTCTGTCAACATTACTGGCTGCTGCCCTGGCTGTAACTCAAGTTTAAGCAGTTATAAAAACTTAAGAAAAGCCAAGTTAAGCCTGTCTGCTGTGGGACTGAGGTGACACACATCCTCACCTCCTGTCCTCTGTCCAACCAGACCACAGAACCATGAGATTGCTTAACAGTAAGCAGCCTTCAGCTTTGCTCCAAAGGCTGGTCTGAATCCATGGCTGAGTGTGAACTTGTTTGGAAACAACTTACATAGTATGCTTGACAGTCGTAGGCTTGAAAACTGGCTTCACTCGCTGTGTAGCTGCCAACGCAGATACATGGCTGAGGACTCCTCCAACTGTGGGCACTGTCCGGAGTCCCCACCTCTTGCATATGGGTGCCATATAATTAGTTTCTGTGGAAAAGTGCCTCGTGTATCGGCTAGAGAGAAGGTGGTTTCCAATTGGCCAGACAATGAAAAAGAAATCAAGTAACACTGAAAAACTCTGCCATTCCAACTGCATTTTATGATGATCTGAATGACAGAAGGTCTCATAAAAAGACATAGTGGTTTGGGCTTTTCCATTTTGGACCAGGATGTCCAAGTTCAGTGCTCTCATAAAAATTATTCCCATAGGAACCATTACTAACTTCTGTTGTATTCCCATAGAAATTAAAAAATAAGCATCCATGCTGAAAACAGAAATTCTAGAAAATACTGCTATTGTGCAAGAGAAATATCTATCTGAGAAACTGCCGTTACTTTCAAAATACATCTAGGCTAACACAAACCCAGCGTCCCCTAGTTTCAACAACCCAATAAATGTGAGGTAAAAACAGTCTCTTGTGTACAGGAAGAACATTAAACAGAGAAGAGAGAAGGCTTGGTGCAATTCACTTCCATTGTTTGAGTCTACCGGGAAAAGATGGCCCTGCCAAATTCAATTTACTTTATTATGCTGGGGAGAATAATGTTTCCCTTAAAAAAGCCCAGATTTAATTATAAATGTAAGCAATTATGTTTCATTTTGCAGAAGGTCATGCATACAAGAAAGAGGCACATGGAATTGTTTCAAGAGTTAAATCAGAAATTTCAGACACTGGACAGATTTCGGGATGTACCAAAATCAGGCAGTATGGTAAGTTTTCCTTCTTAGATATTTAAAATATGATGTATCCTTGACAAGAGTCGCTTGAATCCAGTGTATTTCCCAAGAAGATCTCGGTCTGTGCTATCTTTATATAGCCTCAGAAAATAGAACAAAGGATATTTTCAGTAATCTAACCTATGACAACATTCATTAAGTTTTACAACTAGACCACAACTAACTGACTGACATCATTATAGATGACAAGTAATTGAACTGTAGGGAACACATTTCAAATCTGTATGTGCCTACCAAGTCTACAGGACTTTGTATGGAGAAAGCAGCTCACTAATGTAATTTGGCCAATAGGGCTTTTCCTCCAGCTAGACAAGCAGATATTAAATTAGCTACTATAAACAAGTCCCGCTAGATTTACCTGTGCATGAGATGGTCCAGAAAGCACACAGGGTCTCTGCAAAGCTGCGTCTTTTCCATAATAGGTTTATAAATATTTACCATGGGAAAAGCAAAAATTAAATTCATTCTGAGTTGACTCTGCTATCATCATAACTCAAATTTATACGCACACACTCATACACACATGCATAACACCCTGACTACATCTGATAATGAGAGCAAGGAAATAGTTGATTCTGCCTAATTAAAACTGCTGATTTAGTGTGCCATATTTGTTAGCTGTAATATTATCATTAGTAATAAATTTATATATAATTTTATAATGTGAAAATTGTATATTGAATGGAACTGAGCAAGAATCATTGTATTCTATAACTTTTTCAGAAGAGCTGCTCTCAGACATGAAGAAGAGGTATTAAGCAGATGTGAGGCCAATGGATATACATCATTTACATCATCTTAACCCAGCAGAAATTTGGCCCTGATTCTTTGATGAACCCTTAGCTGTGATATGTGTTATTTTGCACTCAGTTCTCACTCACTCCCCCTACTGACATCTAAAGTCTGTATTTGCATCCCTATTTGAGATTTGCCATCCATGTAAAGCTTGAATTAATTCAAAATCTCAAAGGGAATCTCAGTGGAAGAGTTGTGTTTACTCTGTCTCACATCAGCGCTCTGTTCTTGAAAGGTCTGCTAATAAAAGCTATCTAGAGGAATGATCTATCTGTAAGAGTCAGAGAGTGATCCAGGTACCGAAATATAGGCATCTTAGGCTATTTTAGATGGCCTCAAGTGTCTTAATCTACATTATGATACAGGCAGTGATGACACAGGAGACCTGCACCTCTCAGGAAAGATCAAGATCCAGCAGAAAATTCAAAGGCATCTAAAATGGAGTAAAAATTGTAGGTTTTGGCAACTAAGTTCCACCCAACATTTTACAGCAGAAATCACTAATTAAATTAGTCTTAGTCCATGGTGTCTTTTACTTTATAAAACTTAGCATTCAAAAAAAAAAATCATTCAGTTGAAAATAAACAGCTTTCAGCCTGTTAATCCTAATATACAAGCTCATCAGCCTGTAAAGCAAGGTGACTCTCACAGCATTTTCTAGGACTAGGTTTCAGTGGTTCTGTCACGCACCTGCCCCAATTTAAAATCCAGCTAGCAATCTCTTTTTCAAACCGCTCTGTATTTCAGGCAGCAAGCTCTTCTCAGTTACTTTTCCCTTCTCTTCTCCCACTTTTCTAGAAAACTGCTATTAAAGAGATGGCTACTGGTACTGGATCACTCTCCCATTCCTCACATACACTGGCTCTTGTGAAAGAAAGGGCTTAGCTGGCAGCTCAGGTGAGGAGCCTGCCAAAGTGTTGATTGTTCACAGAGACAGTCACAAGGGTGCTGAACACTCGCCAGCCTGGCTCCCTGCAAATCCATTTCCCCTCTCTGCCTTCTGTGTCTCATGAGACCATGTTAACAATCAGCCTTATAAGTGGAAAACACCTTAGTTCATCCTTGGCTTTAATTCTTCTTTCTTTGGTCTTCAGGAAAACTCAGCACCAAGCAAGGCTCCATGGGAGAGTTTCAAAACCACAGGCGACTACCAACACTATACAACGATAAATGTATTAGACACAGAGGCAAAAGATGCTTTGGAACTCAGACCAGCAGAATGGGAGAAGTGTCTGAACTTGCCTTTAGATGTGCAAGAAGGTGACTTTCAAACAGAAGTTTAACAAAAACAAACTGAACAAAACAAAAATAATTCACTGCACTGACAATAAAGAGACTTTGGGAAGCCTGACGCTCCTGTCTGAACGTTGTGACTACTTTATGTCAGGCTCTTCCTGTGCCAAATGTCAGTGGTTTTTTTCGTACAGTATATTCCCACTAGTGCAGCTAGTGGAGAGCCAGGTGTACAATTCTTACCATCGTGTGTTGTAAGTACCCGTGGAATGGATTTGTAAGGTAATCTTTATAGATAAACCTCAAGCAACGATTCATGTTGTAACAGCTTCAGTTGGTTTAGTTTTCAAAAAACTTCACCATGAAGCACAATGTATATATTTATGCAGTTTTTAAAGTTTATAACAGTCTGTTTGGCCATTACTACACTTTTTACTTTATAATATAAAAGCAAAGGTTTTGTCATTAAATGAATGTCTGTTGAGCTACATTCTTCATTGCTTTAAATGCAATAAAGTAATAATCTCACTTTTATATGAATAATATATTTCACATCTTTATTATTGCAGTTTTCTCTGGAAAGCTCACAGTAGCTTTCTCTGCTGCAGCTGTGTATAAAATATTTAAAATGTTGTATGGTGTAAATAAACCTTTGTCTACATATCAGTTTCTTAGTGTATTTTATTCTGTATTTGTTTATCTTAAATTTGCATATTTATGAAGTTTTATTTAAAAACACACATATTGAATATGTATTTGGAGTTTCAATAGTATGTTGTTCTAACTCCTGCAAGGAGTTTCAAAAGTGTATGAGTAGGTTTATATAGCCATTCCTCATTTTCTTACGTATTCTTTTGTGACAATGTACCATATAAATTGGACTTGTCAGAATACTGTTACAACTGTTCTGTTCCACAAGAATTTTTATCTTGTTGCAGGAAGACAAATAATGGAAAATAAGTTCTAAAGCACAGCACCCAAAGAAAATGCTGATTTAGAATCATTACATCTTCTGCATGGCCTTGTTTCTGTAGAACAAAAAAAAAACTAAAGATAAAAAATTCTGAATTATTTTAGACAAAAAAAAAAGTGTGCTTCATATTATAAATCAAGAGCAGAGCATTATTTATGTTGAAAATACAGTTAAACAATTAGGAATAGAAAGAGTAAATCCTCCTTTCCATGCTTAGAACAAGATGCAGATCTTCAAAACATTCCTTGATCTACAGCGTAGCTGGGGGGGGGAGGGATGAAATGTCATCTCAAATATTCAGATGCGATATTTCTAACAGAAAGTTTTCAGAACTGTTTTGGTTTCTGCTGTACAGAATTGAGGATGCTGCAGCCTACTAGCTGGAAAGCTCTTAAAAAGGAAGAAAACATGATTGCCAATCTGCTTACGAACAAAAAAGACTAGAATAAAGACCTGTCAGTGAGAACATAATCCAGAATATTTGTACAAGGAGATCATCTGTTGAGAGAAAGTACTTAGGATCAACCTTCAGACCAACCTTCAGGAAAGTGTTTCTCTCTCTAAACCCTTTCTCCAGGTCATAATAAGGTAAAGCCACAAAAAGCAGTCTGACTTTACCTGCTTTGAGTGAGCATGTCATGCAGAGTGCAGATTTCTCTAATTTAATGCTTCGGTATCTAAATCTTTACAGAAATACAAAATATCTAGCTAACAACTTGATATCAAGTCTGTCAACTAGTTTATGTGCCCAGAAGTTAGATGATGTAGTACTTTATATTGCAATACATCAATCAATCAGAACTAGCCCTTATGTCTGATGCAGAAGGAAACTGGCTATGCAGCCTACTAACATCGCACCTCTGAAATCAGATAGTGGACCAAAAACCTCTCTCTTGTTTTACATCAAGTTCTAATCTAGAAGGGACCTATTTCCCATTTAGGTAATGAATCAACAGAAAATGGACATTTTTAGAAGATTTCATTCAATATGGTAGGCATCTCTCAAGCAGAACATGTTTTACAAAATTTCTAATTCTAGAGCCTAAGGAAGTTTAGGCCCCTGGATCCAGATGTAAGCCTTAGCATCCTCCTTGATTGATCTAAGCATAATATAAATCCATAGCTTCTTAGTATTTCAATAACCATAGTGCAGAGATTATTTGCATAAGCTTTATATCACTAAACTCCTGTTCAGTGGTGGTCGAGTTACAACTGCAGAAAGCTTAGCTTAGGCTGCAGACTTACCCAGGAAGCATGATAGATCAGTCTATACTCAATACACTGCTGGCCCTATGCTGTTATTAATAACCCAGTTGATTCAGGTTTAGCGCTAGCCTGGGTGTTTATGTGCCACACAGCAGTCACAGATGTGCTTTCAGTATATGAGCAGCAATGTTCAATGCTTCTTTATTAAGAGCTTGTACTGCCCTGCCCAGAAAGTTCCAGATAATTTTATTTTTTATGTATTTCATATTTAGAAATATTAAAAACAGGCTGAAACCCAGTGGTTTTGCCTACTGATTTTAGTGCTTCATATTAAAGCAGGGCTTGATTTCCACAGGCCAAAGGCTGCCATGTATTTAAGAGTTTGCTGCTTAATGTCTCTGAAATGGTACAAGCCAGACTGAATCCAGCAGGAGAGTACAAAATTGTGTCCACTGGCTTAAATGTTGGTAGAGCACTGAGGAGAAGTTTAGCATTACGTTATATGCAAATAAAAATTGAGTCAAAACTTCCTATGTTATACTAAATGCAGACATGACAAGGGACACTACATTTGCCTGCCAGGACTGGCTGGTGCCATTTGATGTGACCTGTGCTACTTTACCTGTCCTGCAGATATAGTTACAGAATGATTCAGGTGTTTGAGAGTGATTCAGGTGTTTTAGGGCTCAGCTAATCAGTGCTGCTGCAGCTGGTGCTAAGGTATATCAAGGCGGTTTGGCTCGGCCTAGAGTTTACCTTGATCCAACTTAAAATAACAAACTTAAAATACATATTCCCTAGATGTGTATAGAAAAAAACAAAATTATTTGCCCTTGCCAAAGCAATGTTATTTTAACCCAGAATCTTTTGTGGAGGTAAACTATGAATTGGTCATTATTGAACTTCAGCTCTTATTCTGCAATATCTCTTGAAAAGAAGAAGGAAAGAGAGACTAACTGCTGCTAGAAAGGATGAGAGGTAGAATAGCAGTGCTGCCTTGCTGATTCATCTTTGGAGTGTCATGGGCTTAATGCCGGCATATATGTAATGCTAATGACTCTTTATGATGAAGATTTAAAGCAAAGTTTAATAAAAAACACAAACAGATAAGGGTCTTTCAATTTCATTCATTACTGGGTCTGAATCTCTTCATAATCAGTAAATCAGTTCTTTTCTTTGAGAAATGTCCTGATGCTCCTGTGAGAACAGTGAGAACATTATTTGCTTCTGTGATGATAAGATACAATCACCTAATGCTGTTTGACATGGATTAAACTGTTTTGGGTTTGGTTTTTTTCAAAACAAAAAGCAAACCAAACAAAAAGACCCCCATGCCCCAGGTTGCACCAGGTGAAGTGTTCTCTGATGCTTTGATTTGCCCCCATTTCCCCTAGTTGCTAGGCAATGCTGTACTTAGAGAACAGATTTAACAAATGGTTGGCTTCCCACTTGGAAGCAGGCATCCATCTGTCACAGCATCAGCAGTGTGCTTTCCATTGGATTATGCAAAAAGATATGGAAAACTCTGTGTTAGCAATCAGCAGATGGAGACATTGTGTATTGGTACTAAATCTTCAGTTCCTCAGGCATTAGCTCAAAGCTGTGCTGTACCTCTGGATAAGCCACAAGCAGCAGTTTGTATGAGCAACTTTATCTCCCTCTCTCAAAAAGTGCTATATGGATCTCTTGTGCAATCAAGCCTGTTCTCATATGCTAAGGGAAGTAAAAGGAGAGCTACCCAGTTGAATATGTGTTTGGGGAGCTGTGATTCATTTTGAGCCAGGTCTCAACCAGTGCAATGTTGTAACATTTACTACTTACTTTCTAGAAAAATCTTTCTTTGCAAGGAAAGCAAAAAAGGCCTCACTAAGAAAAAATCAGTTTCTGATAAGATAGGCATGACTACTAACCCTAGCTCCCACTGCTATGTTCTGTTTATCAATTACAATTGTAAAGAAAGAGCCATTTATCTGATTTTGACAAAATTTTCTCTTAGGCTGCATTGGACCATCATGTGGCAATGAAATACTCAAAATAGCTGCACTATAGTACTGCTCCTCTTTTTTGTTCTGAATTAGTTTAGTGCCTCACTATTTTGTGTGAGGAACAGTTAACAGCTATTACCATTTCAGCTTCCTCTCTTGACTATACAGTTATAGGCCCCACAGTTACCTCTTTTTCAGGATTACAAACTCACGCTCACTTAGTACTCATACTCACGTGGAAGTCCTTCCCTGATTTCTATTATCCTTCTCTCTTTAACTACCCAAGTTCTTAAATAATTCTCAGTAAATCCTGAACTCATTAGAGTATTGTGTTTGATCCCTGCAGAAAAAGGAAAACCTCAAACAGGAAGCTTCTAAAATTCCCTTTTTACTTAGTAGGGAAAAAAAAGAAAAAGAAAGAAAACTCCAAGATACTTTAAGTTTTTTATCTAATGTTCTAATGGAAACTACAATACCATCTCATTGAGGAAGAGATGGGCACTAGGCAGCTTCTCTTAAGTAATCATAATTTCCAGCTTCTATTTCTTAAGTAGCACTGCTGCAGTGAGATGGGTAGAGAGTTATCTACAGCCCATTGGCTGGGGTTTACAGTCAGAAAGTGAGTAAGGGCTATATGAATCCTTTCGGATGTAATAGTGTTTTTTTCCCACATCCTGAAAGTGTACTAAATTGTGAGCGCTTTTTTTGTGTCCAGTTTTTGTAATCCTCCTGCCTCTAGCTCTGTGTTCAGAGTGACATCCACTCACTTCTTGACTCTGCTTTAAATAAGTTTTAAGTTAATAGGCATCTTAGCTCAGGAAGGGCTTGGAAGCTGCTGCTTGTGACTGTTCCTCACAGTGACTAAGATTTAAACACCTGTACCTCAAGAGATGTGAGTTGTAAGAGACAGTTCTTGATTAGCTTGGGCAGCTATTGGGAAGGCCAGCTGGAGATTATACATTATACATCATAACAATATATATTATATATATACATTATACCATTATACCATGAGATATCTACTTGTCTGTGTGCACTGTATAAGTGGATAATGTACCTCATTCAACATACAGTGAAGCTTAAGAAACAGGCACCCAAACCTACGTGATGCAGTGCTGACCTTCAAAAAATATGTCCTTTTGTGGATCAAATCTTTAGGAGTTGAAATACTTTTAAAAATCTGATTCCCAGAATCCTATTTTAAGAACAGCAACAAGCTATTATTTTTTTTCCATCATCAGTTCAATGATTTATTGCATTATGTCCCTAGGCTGTTGACTCAGGAAATTGCAAAAGGTGATGTCTGAAGGACCTCACAGTGTGAAAAAGAAACTGCAATTGATGAGCATATATGTTCAGCTTCTTATTCGGTGTCCCCTTGGACCTAAACACTTTATTTCCTGCTCTTCTGAAGAACTGCGTATTAGAAAAAGAGATTAGAGCTCTATTTTTAGTAATTAGATTCTTAAATCTAGCAAGAATTCACTGTGGTTTCTAAAGACAGGTAGAATCTATTATGTCTAATTTAGAATTGTAATAAAAATGCTGTCTGCCAATATTTCAAGCACAGAACTCTGCAGGGCAATTTAACTTTGCCTATCATAGCTGTCCAGGTTTTTCCCGTTACCTAAAGAAAAAGGTAGGTACCTCTGAAGCACAGCAAGACCCAGCCATTCTCCATGTACTAACATCTTTCCATTGATTGCACAGAGAATTTAAAAGCCTCCAGAAGGTAATAAAATTCTCTTAAGTTAAGGACCAGATTTAGCTAGATTTAGTCATCAACATGTGAGCTAATGTCTGAGCTCCCAGTATAATCGCTGGAGGGCAGGTCAATATAGTCAATGAAGCCTAAAGACCAATTTTAGCTTACCTGCTACTAGAAGCAGGATGCAGTTAATATGAGGTGTCCTACAGTTTTTGAAACATTTGCAGATATTAAAAAAACTTGAGATCTACACCTTCTGGTCCAAGCAGGACCCCACACTGCTCCTAATATGATTCACTTCTGTTAGGACACATGACTCCAGCTGCAGGGGAAGATTCTCTGAGATGGTCTGGGATATCCAGCCCGTAATTATCATTCCAGAGAGGCATGGAATTATGGTCTAACGTCAGGTTTTCCAACTTCAAATGAATGCCATAAGTACCCTCAGTATCACATATTGCCACTACTTACTCATAATCCACCTTGCCTGCTCCTCTTACGAATATTTAAGTCAGTTGAAGTAGAGGATTCATCTTCTCTGCAATTGATTGTTAGACCTCTAAATCCTGTATGTGAATTACCCAGATTCTCATCCTCCTGAGACATAAAAGACCCCACAACTCAAGACAACCTAAGCCACTAAGTATTAGTAGACTGTGAAAAAGCACATTCTGGAAGATCACATACAGGTCAGCCAGGCATGCAGGACTCAAGAAGCCAGGAAAATTCCAGTGTTATGCTTTGAGCTGGTGTAAGATTTCAGCCGCAAATGAACTGATGTAGAATACGAATGCTTGCCATACTGACCTGGTACTGGTCTTGCTTTCTCATTCCAAGAGATTCTCCTGACTATTGGGCAACAGTCAAGCTACTTCTATTTTGTGCTCTTCTGACATTCTGATGAAATAAGAATTTCTGGTTACACAAAGTATTCTGGCTACACAAGTATCAGGAATACTGTCTGATCCCTTCATGTCCAGCCTTTTCCTAAAACTTAGAAGATGGTGGGTCAAACCTCCCTAAAATGAGTAGGACAGCGAAGATTTCCAGCTTTCTCATGCTAGGTTCTGACATTTAGTAGCATTCTAAAAGAGGGCAATACACATTTTTCTATGTTAGGCCTGCAAAGCAAAAAAAAAACACCCAAGCTTGATTCTTGGTCTGAAATAACTCTACATAGTATCATCATACATAATTTAAAAAAAACCAAAAAAGGTTCAGAATCATCTGCCACAGCACCATCCTTTAGTTATAACCTGATGGCTATCTTTTGGAGACAACCACCCAGCTGATTAAAAGGTATTACAACATTTACTCGTATTCAAAGTGAAAAAAAGACTATTAAACTTTGACATGGAAATTTTATTCTCTGAAAAAGATCACTATGTGTACTGAATTAAAAGAAGATTTGAAGTAGGTTTTTGCCTGTAATTTACCATGGCTACTTAAGACCCTGTGTTCTTCTAAAATTGGTGCAGCAATAAAGAAGTTGATTAATTTTGGTAGAGGAAAGCAAGATCATCAAGGTCCCCCATTTTAATAAAGAAACGTATCTGAGGACAACAGCCTTCAAAGCATGCATCAGAACTTCCGATCTTAAGAACTCAGTGAATGAGAAAATGTCCTTTCTTCGTCATAGAAAGAGTTCCAAAGACAGGGTCAGGTTTTTGCATCTGAATGGGAGGTTGCAACCTCTGTTAGACAACCAGGAACAAAGACCTATTCCAGTTTTCTTCCACATAAAATCACAAAGTACTGGAGAACTCTGAAAACTCCAACAATCTGAAGACATCAGAGAGTTCACTGCAGCTACTGAGCCAATAGTACATATTGTGTTGGGTATTAGCTGGAAGGTACTTTGCTACAAAGTCCTGGACTTTCAGGTCATTTTTTACGTTTTTACTGTTTTGAAAGTTTGAGTCCACAACATTTACTTCCAATCTTGGCCAGCCATGTGCCACAGCTATTGTATCAGCAAGCAAAGACGTAAGCAGATGACTTTATGGAGGGGTGTATTTTCCTAAAGCTAGTCCCTAAAAAATTTATTCCTCAAAATATGTTGTCTGATTGGGAATAATCTGGAAGAAAATGAACACAGGAAACTGTTGGACATCTCTGTTGTGCACTGCTGTTGGCCCAACCCTCCTGTCTCTTTGCATGGCAGTCCAGCTTGGACAAACCAACTGGTCAACCCAGTTAGACTTCCTCTTCAAACCACTGTTTTGCATCTTTGACAATGTTCAACTGGGCAGGTCTTAGAAGAGACCCCTGCAGCGCTGCATTTATAATTTGTCTCTAAACCCACAAACCCTCTGAGTCCAACTATTTTTTTAACCACTTGGTTTTCCACCCATTCACTGGCATCCCATGAGCATTCTAACTTGGTTACAATCCAGCTAACAAGAGCAAAAATTACCAGCTCCTGCAGCTGTCATGTCATCAAATCATTTCAGTTCTGCAAGGGTGAATCTCCTGAGCTAATATTTGGAATTTAACAGGCTGCGGCTCACGCACTGTTTGAGGATCTCTTCCATGGAACATGCAAAAATATTAAGCAAGTGAGGTTATTTGAGGAAACCTGTCTGAATGTATGTATTTCAGGTAATTAAGTAGCTGTTGCCATGCCAGCTGCTCTATCTGGAAATGCTTGTCAGCTTGTGTCCACATTTGATTTTATCACACAGTTTGAAGACAACAGAACATATTTATCTTTCTTTAATGGCTGTGTTTTGACTGCTTGTGACCTGTGCTGTAACTTAGATATTGATTTTAGTCTTTAATGGGATAAATATTGATACAGTTACAACTTTCACAAAACTTTCAGCTTGCCTTTCTACACAAGCTTGATGACCGGTTTAAGCATTCATTAAATTGTTGATTACGAAAGATATATTTTTACAGTGAAAGTGAGTGATTAAAATATTCTCCATTCTTTCAAAATGCCTCATTTAAAAAATGCTAACCACTTACTAAAATTCAGTTATGAAAGCCTGTATGAATGACATTTCAGGATGGTGATATATTTGTTTTTATAATAGATGATAAACATTTTTGACTATTATTTTAAGACAATAACAGTGTTACATTATATTGTTATTACCCACAACTGACTATTGGGGTACCTAAAATTGATGTAATGACAAATTCATTCATTTTACTTGTTTTCTTGTTCCCGAGGGGGAGGGTGAACACACATCCTACTGTCCCCCAACTCGGAGGTGCCAATGGCTTTGCAGCAAGACTCCTGCCATGGGCTCACTGCAGCTACTTGCTGCCCACCAACAGCAGCCGAGTTACAATGCAGTGGGAAATGCAATGGCTGAGCTGAGAAATCTTTTCCACAAGGCCAACAAAGCCTGTTCTGGGATGGAGCAAGTATATACTTCAGGTGACCCTCTGTCCACCACTCATGTCAAATGCAAGGTCTGAAGCACACAAACATGCTAGCTGCTTGACTTTTCTTTCCTTTGTTTAACAGCAGAAGAGAGCTCACAAAGTTTTTTTCATTTCATAGAAGGATGCCAGGCCACGGCAAGTGAGGGAAAGTGCCATGGTTTAAACCTAGACAGCAACAAAAGTACCATGCAGCCACTCATTCACCCCTCCCTTTCCCCCTCCCAGGGCAGGATGGGGAGGAGAACTGAAAGAATGTAAACCCCACAGGTTGAGATAGGAACAATTTAATAACTAAAGTACAATATAATTCTAGTAATAATAACGGTAAGGGAAATAACAAGGGGACAGAATATAAAATTAAAAGGGTAAAGGTAAAAAAAACAACAACAAAGTGATGCATCATACCACCCATTGACTAATAGCCAGCCTGACCCGAGCAACAATTGCTCCCTCCCTGGTAACTCCCCCCAGTTTATATTCTGGACATGATGCGCTGTGGTATGGAATACCCCTTTTGCTAGTTTGTGTCAGGTGTTCTGTTTCTGTTCCCTCCTGGCTTCTTGTGCCCCTCCTCAATGGCAGAACATGAGACTGAAAAGTCCTTGATCAGGGTAAGAGCTACTTAGCAGCAGCTAAAACATGGGCGTGTTATCAGCATTATTCTCAGACTAAAGCCAAAACACAGCACTGCACCAGCTACTTGGAAGAAAATTAGCTCTAACCCAACCGAAACCAGAAGCGGTGTCATACAGAAGGGATGGCCCAGCAGCAACATCACTGCCGCTGCCAGGACATGGCATGCCCCCTCTTGATCGTTTTTCTAGAAACTGATTCTTTCTCACAGCTTTTTAGGAGCTGTACACTGCTGCCCTCCCATACTCAAACTCCACCAGGAATACAGCCTAAGCCAGAGATGAATTCAGGAGGAATCTGTAAACATGTCCTTCTCCACCAGCACTGAAGTAGTTTCACCCCCAGCCTTAAATTTCTGTCCTCAGTGTAGGGATGTGCCTAACTCCACCTCCTTCTTCCTCTGCAGACCCATGTAGCTGTGAGGCAA
Organism: Amazona ochrocephala; assembly: GCA_039720435.1. Lineage (NCBI taxonomy): Eukaryota > Metazoa > Chordata > Aves > Psittaciformes > Psittacidae > Amazona > Amazona ochrocephala. The sequence continues at coordinate 45,721,068 of CM077878.1, forward strand.
TTAACCACACTGTAATTCCCTTGGATAAGAGAAGGGGAAAAAAATCCTAATTCCAGCATATCCTTCCATTGTGCACCCTCATTCATCTGATCCCAAAGAAGAGATAACCAGATAGCATTGTTAAACTCCAGCATGAAGATCATGTAGTGCAATTGTTTATTCCAATTCATGAAGGAAGCCTCTACTCCTCCATCCTCCTCTCAGGCCTAAGACTAATGAAGAATGTACGTTACTCTCTGATGGGCACTGTTGTTCTCTGTGATGTCCTGAAGAAAATTGATGGCTCTACCTCAGCCGTTGACCTTCCTGACATACCTTCTTGACAGTAGTACTGATTATCTAGACACAAGAAGGATGAAAAAACAAAGTGAACTGTCTCAGCCATTTAGCAGATAAAAAGAATTAAATATCCTATCCCCTTTTCTGAAGAATTAAGAATGATGAAATCACTAAGGGCTTTGTTGTGGATTCTTATTTGCTGGACTGCTGCCTGAGGAAATGTACTGAGAAGATTGAGGTGACTGTAACAGAAAACAGAAAGTCTAAAACAGATTGGAAAGAGACAGGATGACTTAAGTAAAGCTGCTAAAATTGCCTTTTTGTCTCAAGAGCCTCTCCAAAAAAAACCTTTAGCCATTCAAGTCATCAAAAGAATTTCATAGTGATCAGAAACCAAATTATTACAATTCGTTGATATCCTAGCTTAAGGATCAACTACTGTAAAGTTTGCTACCATTTTAAAGGGATGTCTCAACAGTTGTTTTTTGTGTCTATCTGCTCTCTCCATGAAATGAGAGTCAGTGGTATGCTAGTCAGTCCCACTTCCACATCAAAGCTAGTAAAACAACCTACCGTTCTCTCCAGGATGTGAATGTTTTATGAAACACCAGTCACCAACCTTGACAGGCAACTCCTCCTGCAACCTGCGGCATCTATTTGTGAAGCCGGCCAGCTTTTTAGCTTCACGCTACACAACCACAGTGTCAGAGTCAAACTTCATGAAAACTGAATTAGCCTGGATGAGAAAAAGACAAGCCAGTGAGACCTTCTTGCCAGGGAACGCTTCAGCTTTATTGCAGCTGTGTTGTGATCTGTGTCACCACAGGTGGTTGCAAACTGGAAAAATGTATCCCCTATTGCCTAAGGAATTCTGGACAGGCGGAAAGGCTGGTGGAACATTTATTTTAGTGACAGCTGGAGATGCCTGGAAGGCTGTCAGCTCTAATATAGTCAGGTTGAGGATTAATTCCCACATGCAAGATGCAGGTATAGGCATGCAAAGTTTGGAACCCACTCAAGAAGGGAAGCAGCAACGTCTGCTCTGGTCAGCAGGGGATGTGACATTTGCTACTGTGCCGTCTGAAATACACTGTTTTGGGGACTGCTAAAGTGCCAAGTATTCTTGGAGACATGCCTTACCTGACTGAGAGTTTCAAGTTCCTGAGTACTGAAAAATCCTTCCCTTTTACATGTGAACAATATAGATTTCCCAAATAAAAATGAAAGGTTACAAATGAAATTACCTCAAGTGAAGGTAAATCACCTTACTTGAAGAGATAAGCAACTTAGGCCAGGTTTTGTCGTTTGTTATACCAACATATACCTGAAATAAATCCATGGGTCTCATCAGAGCTCTCTCTTATTCATAGCAGTATAAGCAAAGTAATGGTTTTGTCTAGCTAAACTTTTTTTCCTCCTGCTAGTGAAAACACAGATTTACACATCTGATGTGTATACAAAGTGATTAAATCCCTTCTATTATACTATATGTGTGTATATTTCTCTTGCATAAGTCAGGAAAACACTTCTATATATTTGCTTTCTTTACCTCTTTTACACGAAGACTATGGTAAGGACAGGTTGTTGGCAAGAAGTAGAAGCTGAACTCCAGCTGTCATTATCAGTGTACCCCAAATACTGTATGAATCGTTCCAGAAACATTGAGAATTTCTGTTTTGTTTGGAAATTTGCTACAAACTGCCCTTCCAGGCAACATCAAAAAATAATTTATATTACCTGCAGTTTGAGCTTTACCATTTCCTTACACTTATTAAGAAGAATTGATTGGGGTTTTAACAACTAGTCATGAGGTTTTGCTAACTGCAGTGTTTCCTAGATGCATTATATCACAGACACATACCTAATCTTTTATTATATGCATTGTCTGTCTTTAAAAGTCAGAAGATGAAAAAATAATACCTGCTTAGCAAAGCTGTTTCTCTGAGTGTCAAGTATTAAGCTTCCCACAACCCATGAATCTGCAGTAGGCATAAAAACATTTATGTGGAGAGTCTGATCCTGAATACAGTCACTCAGCCCTCTATTGATTACGTTTTCAAGAGCTTTAACAAAGAGAGACAAAAATAGTTTTTCACCTGAACTTCTGCACATTTGAGATATCTTTGTTACAATCAAATAAAAGTTGAGATTATTGGAGTTCAATTTGAGGTTCTTTTTGAGAGGCCTGATCAGTGCATGTATCATCTGAAAAGCCTGAAGGGAATATATAAGGGGCTCCTCCAGTTCTGCAGAAGCACCATAGAGCAGAAGTTAAACCAGTGTGCCTCCAGCACACTGATAGCTACAGATATGAGTTGTTTTGAGGAACGAGAAGTTTCACTAGTATCCTGTTCCTTGCTTCGTACTAATCTTGTCAGGGTCTTTAATTTCCTAGGAGAGTCTGACCAGCTTGAAACTATGCCATCCTAACAGATTGGTACAAGTTATGAGGACATGAGACAATGTCTGATACGTGCACGAAATGTGGCAATCCCCACATAAGCTATGAAAAGATTCTCTACCTAAAGCCTCCATAACTCTTACAGAGAGGATAAGCACTCAACAACTGCAGCAAATAAAAAAAAAAAAAAATTAAATAAAATAAAAAAAAAGACAATGAAGCAAAGAAAATTAACTTCCAGAGTTGCTGGAGGCTTGACTCTGACCTTTATATGTGTGTGTGGTTGTGAGCATGTGTCTTTGCAGAAAGACATTAGGAAAGCAACTAAAATGTGTTTTCCCAGCCCTTCCACATCTGACAGCAATTTCATTATTACTGTGTGAAAAGCTGTTCCATACCCTTTGTCAGCTTGTGAATGAAGAGCAGATGCATTTATTGTAAGCGTGGGGTTTAATGACTAAGAAATACAGCACTTTTTTTCTGTGAAAACGAAATTCAAGTGTGTCCCTACCAAGTGAGTTAATCTTTTGAAAGAAGTTCATTAGCACGTGATCAATGGAAGAAAATGAGAAACACATCTTTCTAAGGGAAAAATTTTGCTCCACAAGTAGCTCCAGAAAGTCAGATTCTGGTATGCCGTCACTGGGGCTCTCCATCACAGCCAAGTTATAAAAAAGAGCATCAGGCATACCATAGCCAGCTACACCTTGACTGCTGCAAGCAAAACTGTGAACACCAGGCTAGACAGAATCCTCCTTGCCACTGTGCAAGTTATTACCACTGAAATTCTATATTTTTCTTTGCCCTTCCAGTAAATCACCAGGGTGCTTTAAGCAATAAATATATCTACACTCAGCCTCTAAAAATCAGTTTTGCACTCCTGCAGTAAATTTCATTTAAAGACACGCAAATTAAAATATTTATTTTTAACATCATCTTTAAAGACTGTGATTTTTTGTGTGCCTTTATTTGGCTTTTTTCATCTTTGTGGGTTTTTTCAATAAAAGTGGATCTAGTTAAAACTGAAGACTTCAATAAATTGGAATCATATATTGAAAAGCAATTTACCATCTTGCCTGGAGAGAGAGGTTTTCAATCACTGTGTTCTTCCAGCAATGAATTATGGATTAGAAGAACAGGGGCTCTTAAAACAAAACAAACCAACCAACCAACCAAACAAACCCCAAAAATAACCCAAACCAAAACAAAAAAAATAGGAGGAAAAAAAAAAATGAAGTTAAGTAAAGGTGACTATAATAAGGTGTAGGCTGAGAATAGCACATACAGACAAGAAAACAAATGAGTGTTTCTGCTAGGGAGATTTAACAGAAAATAAAAAGAGAATAGTCCTGGGCCAGACACTCTGCAAGACAACATGATAAAAGTTATAGCAGATGAGGTACATGACAGAGCAAGATGCAGATACAAAAACAGTGGACAGGTGAGGCACAAGTGCAGGGACAGTCAGTGTCAATAGGTCTGCAAAGGACTAGGATACTGCATAACTGACAATGTGTATTTGTTTCCATTGGTTACTGTTGCAACTTATACCAAAAATGTCCATGAAGTGTACTTCATGTCATCTTAAAATTATTGGAAACAAATGAAACTCCACAAAAAAACATGATTTTTTATAAAATATTTAATTAAAAATATATAAATAATAATATTGTTATTGAAAATTATTATACAAATTACAAAGTTTGCTATAAAAATACATAACTGCTACTTAGGAAAGAGACAACCTAATGTTTGAGGCAGTTTGCAGTGAAAGATCCATAGCCTGTGACCCAAACTCTCAGGGTACAGAGGAACTCTCTGTTCATTCAGCATTCTGTTTTTATAAATGTATACACTGCCTGCGCTTGAATACATACATAAATTTCTTCTACTTCTAATGCTACGCAAAAGATGCAACATAGTTAAGCTAATGTAAAAATTATGCCCACGCTGGCAGTAAGAACTGCATCCTATGGGCCTGTTGCTATACTGTAAGTTCATACCGTGTTCAGTTGTGTTAGGCATAACATCTTAAGAACACTCAAATGGGCAAGAGAAGGCTGGTTCCTAAAATCATTGCACTTTATCTGCTTACTGTGAGTACAACTGTGAGTACAGTCTTTAGGAGTTCGATTAGTGCCAAGTAGTCATGTTCTTTTCAGTATCCAGCCTTTGTCTCAGGTGATGCTCAGGCATAATTGACCTGCAGTAATAGTGACCAGTTGAACAAAGCAGCCCACTTTCTGCTGGGTTGTTCCAGAAATTACATGCTGCCGTGCAAGTGGAGCATCTGGAAGCCAAGACAAACAATCATAGAACCATAGAATAGTGCAGGTTGGAAAGGAACTTAAGATCATCTAGTTCCAACCCCCCTGCCATGGGCAGGGACACCTCCCACTAAACCATGCCATCCAAGGCTATGTCCAACCCCACCTTGAACGCCGCCAGGGATGAAGCATTCACAACTTCCTTGGGCAACCCATTCTAGGGCCTCACCACCCTTAAAGAATTTCTTCCTCATATCCAATCTAAACTTCCCCAATTTAAGTTTGAACCCACTACCCTTTGTCCTCTCACTACAGTCCCTCATGAAAAGTCCCTCCCCAGCATCCCTATAGGCCCTCTTCACAGACTGGAAGGAGGCTCTGAGGTCTCCACGCAGCCTTCTCTTCTCCAGGATGAACAGCCCCAACTTTCTCAGCCTGTCTTCATATGGGAGGTGCTCCAGTCTCCCGATCATTCTCATGGCCCTCCTCTGGACTCGTTCCAGCAGTTCCATGTACTTCTTATGTTGAGGACACCAGAACTGCACACAATACTCCAAGTGAGGTCTCACAAGAGCAGAGTACGGGGGCGGGATCACCTCCCTTGATCTGCTGATCACACTCCTTTTGATGCAGCCCAGGATATGGTTGTCTTTCTGGGCTGCAAGTGCACACTGCCGGCTCATGTTCATTTTTTCATCAACCCACACCCCTAAGTCCTTATCCTCAGGACTGCTCTCAATATCTTCTCTGCCCAACCTGTAGCTGTGTCTGGCATTGCTCCGATCCAGGTGTAGGACCTTGCACTTGGCATGGTTAAACTTCATCAGGTTGGCATCAGCCCACCTCACAAGCGTGTCAAGGTCCCTCTGGATGACATTCCTTCCCTCCAATGTATCAACCGAACCACACAGCTTGGTGTCATTGGCAAACTTGCTGAGGGCGCACTCAATCCCACTGTCTATGTCACCCACAAAGATCTTAAACAAGACGACCCCAACACTGACCTCTGAGGGACACCACTCGTTACTGGTCTCCAGCTGGACATTGAGCCATTGAGCACAACTCTCTGCACGTGGCCATCCATCCAGTTCTTTATCCACCGAGTTGTCCACCTATCAAATTGATGTCTCTCCAACTTAGAGACAAGGATGTCATGTGGGACAGTGTCCAACGCTTTGCACAAGTCCAGGTAGGTGACATCAACTGCTCTGCCCCTGTCCATCAGTTCTGTAGCCCCTTCATAGAAGGCCAACAGATTGGTCAGGCAGGATTTCCCCTGAGTGAAGTCGTGCTGGCTGTCACCACCCACCTTGTTGGTTTTCATGTGCCTCAGCATGCCTTCCAGGAGAATCCGCTCCAAGATTTTGCCAGGCACAGAGGTGAGACTGACTGGTCTGTAGTTCCCTGGCACATCCATTCTCCCCTCCTTGAAAATGGGGATTATATTTCCCTTTTTCCAGTCATCGGGAACTTCACCTGACTGCCATGAGTTTTCAAAGATGATGGACAGTGGCTTAGCAACTTCATTTGCCAGCTTCTTCAGGACCCGCGGATGGATTTCATCAGGTCCCATGGACTTGTATGCATTCAGGTTCCTAAGGTGGTCCCGAACAAGATCCTCCCCCACAGTGGGCCCAGGGTCCCTACCCTCACCGTCCCCACGTCTGCCTTCCAAGACTTGGGTGGTGTGGTCAGAGCATTTGCCAGTGAAGGCTGAGGCAAAGAAGTCATTAAGAACCTCAGCCTTCTCCAAATCCAGAGTAGCCAGTTCTCCCAATAGCTTCCGGAGAGAGCAAATAGAGCTCTAAGTGAGGTATGGTAAATACACATGAGTACAGCTGATGTAGCCTCTCATATCACAAGCAGTTCTGTTTCCAGAGCACTGTCCTTGACCTACCTCCCAAACACACTGCAATAGGAATATATTGTCATGGGGCCATAGAAATACTGGTCCAGCTCTAAACTTTTCAGAAGGAAGTCTGGAGTAGTCATGGGGCAGAAAAAAATCCATAAGATAAAGATAAGAAAAATCAATACCAACTTTGAAGAATATTTCTATTACCCTCTGGACCTTAGACCTGTGAATAACCAATGTGGAGTGAACACATTAATCACGGTACAGTGAAATGACTATTGCCAGGCAGTTATTGTTACACAGCATCCCTCTTGAACCAGAGGGGACCAAAACCAAGCATCTGAAACTTAGCACAATATAGTACAATACAATATAATAATTAGTGTCTTTCAGCAAAACAGCTTCCTGAGCTCCCTTAGAGCTACTACTCATGACACCACATTCTTGTTGGATTGAGTTATTTTGCACGACCTTGACCTACGTTTTGTTACCAAGAGGTTTAGCAGGCTAAGCCTGATGATCACTGATCTGAAACACATTATTCATCCTTATTTTCTCCAGGTGCAGGCCTGCAGAAAAAGGCACTTCTAGTAGGCTTAAAGCAAGATAATACTGCTTAACAAATCTGCTGGGGCTGGCATGTTTAACATCACTCACTGCTGAAGCAGGTGCTGTTCAACACTCAAGTTGTGAGGGACCTGATTTCTGACAGGTATAATTATTAGTGCTCTCAAATGCTTTGGGAACACAAGCCAGGGCAACAGGCTGATATTCTTGAATGTTAAATAAACTCTTACCAATTAAAGTACAGGTAAGTGACTCTGGCCATTTGCATTATTGACAGTTTTTCTAAAGACTAGTTTAAAAATCAAGGTGACAATTATATTATGATTTTAGGCATTTTAAAGGACTATTGCCATTTATTTATGACTGCTGAATAATGATTCAAACCATAGGAAGTTCAAGGGACATGAAATAAGATTCACACTAATTCATCTGTTAATACAGTACTGAGTTTTCTTTGGGCAAAGAGGTTATCTCCTGTATCAACTGTTTCCAAGCCAGAAATTGTGGGTAGTGAAGGCGATAAGATTTGCGTGAAGAACAGTTTGGGAATGAGCTCTGAGGCCTCCTGCTTTGACAAGACCTGGGGCGATGAGTTGGGGCGTTGAAGGCCAGAGGATGTGGGGGTTGTGAGAGGGTCTGCAACATTGTGATTGGACTATTTACCTGGAGAGTTTTACAGGGGCCAATGAAATTGAACATTGTATGTATGCGCAGGTTGGGAAAGTACCGAACAAGAGGATAAAAAGGGTTTGGTTGTAATAAAGTTGGATTTGAGTCTCTGCATCAACTTGAGTCTGTGTCGTGAAATGTCACAAGAAATTATATAAAGTTTCACTGTCAACCTCAGTCGTCATATAATCCTCACCATATAAAAGAAATCTACTTTTTTTCTTAATGCAAGTACTTGATTTTTCCACAATACCTTTTGCTCATGTCAGCACCCGAAATCTTCTCAGAAGGCTCCTAAAAGCTCTACAGTCCATTTCAATTCTTCTTTAATCAAATCTGATATATGCTGAAATTGACAAAGAGAAATTTTACTACATTTTTTAAATTGAAGCAGAATTGTAACTGGTTCTCTTATACAGAACAGAATTGAAACATCCAGCTAGTATGACTGGTTTTGATTCTTGTTTCCATCGACCCCACCAAGATGTGAAGCCACAAGGCAATGACATCACCAAAATAAAAGAAAAAAGTGATCAATTTCTCTTCTAACTGCGTTACTGAATTCTGCGCTAGCCACATTTCCAGAGCTGTGCTGTCAAAATAAGAAGATCGACTTAATCTCTTTAAAAACAAAGAAAGAGAGATTTATTGCTTACTTATCCTTAGTTGGGTACATAGAGCTGCATATCCCAATTACTAGATCCTGAACTGGTGAACTAATAAGAGAAATACTGCCTTCAGTTGCAAACTCTTCCATGTCAGATACCATGAATGACCTTTGAAAATGTTATCTTACCATCTAATCTTGAGTCTATTGAAATCAATTTGCTTGCTGCAGAATGAGAATGAAGCTCTTTTATGCATCCTAGACCTTTTCAAGATTTCTAGAAAGATTTGCAGAGATAATGTAATGGAACAAATAATACGCTAAACTGTTCTTTAAATCCACACAGCAGAAAAGACTGGTGCCTGAACCCACCTTTTAAAGCAGCAATTAAATGAGCTCAGGCAGTACTGATTTTCAGATATTATGACAATAAAATTTGTTGCTGTGGACACAGGTAAATACGAATAGATACATATTGTCATAGTGCAGCTTAGTTTGCAGCTATTTTCTGTACTATAATGTCACAGAAATATTACTTAAACAAAAAACGGTTTAGTCCCAGTACGTATTTTCTCATAAAATAAAAATCAGCCTTAGGCAATGAGTGAATATCTCATCTACTTTACTACAGCCCAAGTTGATTGTGAAATATTAGCCTGGCAATAACTTTTCCAGGAATTTTTATGTAAACTAGCATGCTTTTAAATTATTTCTGGTTGAAGAAGGTGTAGCACTCCCTACCACTGAATGATAGGAGAAGTCTGGGAAGCTAGCTATGAGCACCTGTTAATGCAGGCCAAGAATGACTGGCAGTGAAGCCACACTTAAATGAGGGTCTGGAGGAGTTAATAGTCTGAGGCAATGTTCAACTGCTCAGACAGTCGTTAACTGTAAGAATTTACCTGACCTGGAGGTCATTACTGCTTACGATAATTACTGCAATGACAAATACTCCATGTGACACTACCACGTCTCCCTAAAGTAATTTCTGCATCAAAATCTTCCTCAGATCTCAGATCTATGGTGACTTCTGGAAGTCAGGGACAGCATGTATAAACTCATCTATTTTATCAAAGATAAAATACCAAATGCTTGAACTGACCAGAACCACCAACCTGTTGGCAGGCTCACCCTGTAATTTTCTCATAACCCTAAACATGCCTTCCCGCATAGTCACTTACTATTAGCTATAGATCTCCCATACTTACATTGTTCAGTAATTAGTGTGTACGCCCAAGCCTTTATGCTTGCCCAGCCTGAATACTGTTTTTCAATCATGTACAGATCTGCTAGGAGCTTCATTAAATAGATTAAGGTGAAATGACTCAGTGCTTACTTGAAATTCACTACATCAGGACAATTGGAATTACTATTGTTTATCTGACAACAGAAGCTAGGAATAGCCACTATACCTGCAAGTCATACCCTTGCAATACCTGCATCTCATTAGATGTCTCTGCTCAGAAAATATTTGAAACTTCACAGGTAATACAAGCAAAGGATGGCAATAAAACGATGTCAACATTTACAACCTTTACAAAATTTGACCTAAAGAGGCATGCTCAGCATTAAGTCTAAGGTGAGAGAGACCTGAAATCCACGCAACCTCCAGGGATGTAGTCAATAGCTCACACTGTTGTTGCAGTCACAGTGGAGTTCGTTCCACCATTCTAAAAGCATTTTATGAAACATCACATCCATGGTCAGGAGATACAGCTAGAACTCTTTCCAACTGCACTTTATTTAATAGGTTTGCATTGTATCTTGAATTGTTTATGGTATTATTCCTCAGACAAGCTAAATTTTATGACTTCCTCATGTCCTTAGTCACTTATAGGGACCAACTCTTAGCTTATTACCGCTGTTTGAAGCCAGAGAGCCTACCCCAGTGAGCAGCTGCTCCCTGCTATACAGAAAGGCTGACAGCCTGGCACAAGCTAGCAGGCACCTGAGCCCTTTGCAACAGCCCATTTCTCTTTGACAATGCAGTGCATTGCAGTACTACTACATAAACAAAAAGGTCTGCTTTCCTTCAATTAGTTAAAATCATTTGTATCTTTGGATTATGGACACCAGAAATAAAGGAAGAGTGCAAAGATAACTATTATCAATACATGAATTTCGATAGTTTCCATTTATCTATTTCCAAGACTGTAGATGTCAATGCAAACTAGGTCTTTTTATTGGATGTAATAGATCAAGAGGGCAGTTTCTGCAAGAAAATATATGGAAGAATGTGAAAATCTCTCTAAAGAATCATTAATAAAAGTCTGAATATTCTTTCAATATATCCATGGGTTTTATAGTATTCTTATGCACTGCTTCTTACATGTACCTAATGCAAAATTTGGAATTCAAGGTCTGCCTGTTCTACATGTTTTGTATCAAAAATGATAATAAACATCTCCAGGGCTGTTGGTAACAGTGTGAGCTGTTCTCCTGAGGTATTTACTGTAGATATTCAAAAAGTGTTATGTGACTTAAGGGCTTGACTGTTATTATGGCCAATCTGCTTTTACAGGAGTATGACAAGGTGTTTTAGTAGTACACTTTTGAGTGTTTAGTAATTCAACAACAGTTTGCACTGAGCAGCTGTACAGCCTGAGAAAATTACTGAGGTTATAAAAGACACAAAGGAATTTTAGTAATAGCACCTAATGTTTTTTTGTAGGTAAGAGGACCTAACTCAGTCATTAATTACATCCTTTCTCTGATTTCATGCAAGCAACAAAGCAATGCCTTATAGCCAGGCCACTTTTCCATGCTTTGCCTAAAACCAAACAATCAGGAGCAGCTACAGCTATTTGAAAACCTCCAGGCCTGTTATTCTTAGACAAGGTGGAAAGATGAATGTAAGTAAGACTTTTATCTTGACATTTCTGCTTTAAAACATGAATGTAAATAACAGTGTGCATTTACATTTTAAATTAAGGAGAAACTAGGATCCACTTAAGAGATATATTCCTTAAATCATTTGTTTCTTGGAATAAGAAACTCAGCAGTTAGATAAACATAGCGTAGCTTCAGTACACAGTGCTTTTTTTAAAAGGTACAAATTACGTTGTGGTAGAATAAACCTCTAGCAGAATACTTCAAGTGTAAAAGTAGAGACTTTCGGGCATAGAAAGAGGTAATAAGTAAGGTGAAAAGGAAAAGACAGAGCAAGGTACCTAAAGCTGCATATTGGCTTTAGGGACTTGAAAGAATGTCACGTCTGATAGTATCAGACGTCATACAAAAAATGCCTGGAGGATGAGAATAGAAGAGTCAGGGTCAGACAAGGAAAGATTATCCCTATCAAATTATGTACGAGCAGTAGCAGAACCTGAGCCTAGATAGAAACCAAAGGTTGAGGTAGAAGAGGGATAGCATGTGTTTACCTGACACTTCTTAAGGCTTTGTACTAGATGCCTGTGCAAGAGGCATTACATAGAAGGGAAAACCAAAAGACTGTCTAGAAAGGAATTCCCAAAAGACGGACTGTAGCAGACAATCTTAAGATCTTCTTGAATGAGGCTAAAGAAAAAGCAAGTGTGTTTTAGAGTTTTGTCACAGAGTTGTATCTGAAACTCAGCAACACAACTGAGACAAATCAACAAAAAGTCTATTTTTTTTTGTTTTGCTTCACAAAGGTATTTGAAATGTCACAAACATTGAAAACCTACTTGGCTTGTAATAGGAAAAGCTTCATCTGCTGTAACCTTTCAGAATACTAACTTTATTCAGCTAGAAAAACATTCTAGGTGAGTTGCCCTGTATATTCATGCCTGTCTTATTTTGGAGTTATATGAGTACAACAAAACCTTTAAGAATTGCATATCAAGATGCATATTATTTTAAGGTCTTTTGCATCTTATGAAAGTTCACAGAGCTTCAGACTTTTTCCCCACCAATATTTCATGCCATTTTAAAATGAAAAATATTTTTAAATAAAATAAGCTAAGTATAGAGGTTTATTCTTTAATTTTGCTTTCCACATTTAATTACAAAATATAGGGGCTGGGCAAAAAGAATTGTGTTATGCTAAAAAGATTTTACAGACAAATGTTATTTCACAGTTATGGCAAATAATATCTTTTTCTTTATTGTTTGTAATATGTTTTCATGGTATGCTTTTGTGGAGAATAGTGTATTACATGTGTCTGGGCAGGATCGTACTGGCTGCTGAACCATGGGTCAGGCAAACTGACCTGACAGCGAGATTCAGCGTTACTATGAGCATCTGAGCAAGAAAGTCTTCAGGAAAAGCATGAAATCTCAGCAAACAAGGAGCATACAAAAGGAGTCAAGGCCAGTAGACTGGTGAGAAAGGCAAAGAGCAGATACACAAAGCCCAGAGGGAGCTGTCATTGAAAGGCTGTTTGCCTCAGAAAACACCCAAAGAAAAAGACTTGTCTCTGTCTTCCCATGGGCAGGTGTCTTCTTACTGAGCCACTTTATTTCTGGTCTTTCTCCACCTTTTCTCAAGTGCATAAAAATTTCTCAGAGATTCAAATCTTACTGGTGTTTTCAGAGGAAATACATTAAGGAATAAATCTCCCTCAGTACAGTAGCTAGCTCAGGATCTACACTCACAGCTGTAGCTTAAATCCTTTAGTTAAACTTGAAACTCCATGGGAATTATTTTCAAATATAGGTTACCTGAGTAAGGAAGACATTTAATTTTATACGCACATTTCATGTCCTTTCAGGATAATGTTTAGAATTTGAAATAAAATCCTTTTAATCTCATTTATCCATTTCTAAATTCATTGTTTGAGATGAATTCACATGATTCCAAGGTCTCAGTAGTTCAGTCAATGAAGACTTTTTATACAGGCAAATTCAGGCCAGCCCCTGTACCCCACTCCATGCCATTTGACATTAAAACAAATAATGATTTTTTCATAAGCATGTCTGAGAGAGAAATAAATCATTTTGGATAGCTCTCATTCTCTCACTCTTCTACTAGACCTCTTTTGTGGTTGCCCAGTTCCTTCCCCTTACTAGAATATTTCTTAATTCTTACTGTAACTGCTCATGCCATTCATTATATATTAAGCACCTCCCTGTTTTTTATACATTTCATGCCTAACTTAGCCCATCTCTCAGCTCTTAATTAGGTTCTTGGTGAGGTCAGTGAGTACAGCGAGAGGTGAGTCTGATGAGTCAGGAAGTTATGGCAGATGGTGCACTGATGTGTGAATTAACTGGCTGCTTTGCCTATGACCTTCCTGTTGCTCACCTCTTGCTGTTAAGAGTTGAGAAATAATGGAAAGGGTTAGTGAAACAGGAACTTGTCCAGGTGGTCAAAACTTCATTGCAGCTCCCGAACATTAAGTGACATCTCAAGAGTCAGTAGCAAGGGGGATGAAAGTGAACTGCCCTCATTGCATGCCACCTAACACTACAGAATCCTGCAGACTGCTGCAGGACTCGGGTTTCCTTGCAAATTTTATAGAACAGAGGTAGGCTAACGTTGAATAAGAAATACTGTCAAGCTGACATTGCCAAAAAAAAAAAAAAACAAAGGGGAGAAATAGTAGCAGTGCAACAGCTGAAAAGATAGGGGCAAAACCAGAGTCTTCTACCAAGTCAGCCCAGTGCTTTCCACTTTTTCCAAGGCACAGAATTGTCCCAGATGGATTGTTCACACACTTAGCCTCTTTCCTATCACCTACCACAGTTTCAACACAATTTACTCTTATAGATATAGCAGTTATTCATGGATAGCCTCAGCTTCCTCCCTTCCAAACAGAAGTCCTTTCACCTCCAGCTAGCAACTCTTTATGCTAGCCAAAAGGAAAACTTAGAGGTAATTTTATCCCCACCTTACTGTATCCTTAATAAAACCTTGCACTGTCACATGGGAGTTCTGTGATGGGTATCTTGTCATCAGCTTATGCTCAACATGGATGATGCAAAGCTGTTTTTTTTTTCTTCTAAGACCTTAATTCAAACCTATTTTTCTACCACAAAAGAGAACCCCACTCCTTTTCCAATACTGTGATGCCTATGGAAATTCAAAGTATCCTTTGGTACCCTGACAGTCACACTTATCCTTCTGATCGCTGTAATTTTATTGTTTCTTATACTCCCCCTGTGTTTATTTCCACTCGCTTTCTGTTTCTTTATTCTTATGCTGAATAGTGGCTGGACCAGGGATTAATTGCTTTGTTCTGAATTTGAACAATGCAGTGCATGCAGTTGAAGCAGGGCCTCTGGTTAGTGATTACACCTCCCAGATACAATTGCCAATATAAATAAATTAAACACTCTTAATTATAACATTAGTCACTTCATTCTAGAAGTTGAACAATATCTAAAGACCATATAGTACCTCTGCATTATTTCTTAATTTCTGGGGATATTTATGGGGATAAAGATTTGAAATGTTAGCAGCTTGTGTACAAACCAACAAATACCCAGGCTGAAACAAGTAACACAGATCTCTGGTGGGTTCACTAATGACAGTACTTGCCAGGCCATCAATCATCCCTGAGCTTGAATACATTTTAATCTACATCTATATACTTTTTGTTTCATAAGCAATTACATTGAAGCTAAAGCTATATGCTTCAATCTATGGTCTTGTAGGTGAAAGCCTGCCTGGGAATCAGTAGGAAGCATGTCAAGATTATACTTGTACTAGATAGTTAAAGAAGCTTCTAGGTGCCTGCGTAATTTTGAATCTCTCCAACTACCTCTTTTGGCTTCTAAATTCCTTTGAAGATATGGCTAATATTGTTTGGCTTTGGGCAGATTACCCAATCTTCGTATTTAGATCCAGTTTCTAAGAAATTAAGGCTCAGAAGGGCAGCATGCAGTGGGTAAACACAATGTTGAAAAACTGGAAAGAGTCCAGTATAGGACTACTGAGATAGTCAAAGACTGAGAGCACGTGACCTACAAGGACAGGTGGAAAGAGTTGGGCTGGTTTAATTTTACAGAAAAGAAAGGAAGAGGTGAGTTAATTATCTGCCTATCACTCCTTGAAATGATTACAGAAATTCTGGAGCTAATTCTTATTAGGAAGTGGCAAACGATATAAAAACTGGCAACAACTACAAGTTGTAGTTTTGGAAGTTCACATGGAATACTAGAGGGGAAAACATCATGAGAAAGTCAATGCAGTACTGACTCAGTTTGCTTGAAGAGGTTATGGAGTCTCTGTTCTAGCAGGGTTCAGGATTTGACAAAGACATGACTGTCCTGTTGTGGTACCCACAGAAAGCAGGGGGTTGGACTCCAGGTCTTCAGATGTCTGTTCCAGACAATATTTGTATGGTTCTGCAATTTTATGATGCAATTATTTGAAAGCATAGAGACACTGGACACTGTGGAAATGTCAATGTCTTTAAAAAGAATCCTGTTGTACCTTAGTTGATCATCTGTAAAATGATACCATACCTTCCTGCTTCTCAAGGGGACTGTCTGGATGAATCAGTTGATTAATTGTGTGAAGCTGCCATCTACTACAGTTATGAATGCCAGAGTAAATAAATAAATAAATAAATGTGTGACAAAACCCTCCACTGGTCTAAACTGCTATAACTCTAGTGACTGAAACAATATTACACTAATTTACTCCAGCTGAGCTACCAGCCCATGTTGTTTTTTCATCCAAATGAGCAATTGTTACATAGAATGCTGCTCAGTAGGAATTATTGAAGTGAAGAATTTTTGTACTTTAAATATTGGCTCTCTAAAACTTGATATTTGCCTCAATTTAATATCACCATTGGGGCAAATCTAGAGAGTTTTGAAGGACTCTAGAAAGAACTATACTTAAAGGACTATCCTTACTGAAGACTAGTTATAGTAATGGGCAGCTAAGGACTAAGTAAACATGCGTACTTTGCAAGAAGAGAGGCTGTTTGTCACATTCTGTTAAAACCACAGCAAAATTAATAACCAAAGTTTCTAAGCTGTTACATTCCTTCAAAAAAACATTTCTGTTCTGAAACTGCAATCTCTTATGCAAATCTGAAAGACAAATAAAGGACCCTTACCATACTCAATTGGCCTCTGTGTTTGCCTGAAAAAACATTGCATAGTCAAGCAAAGCACTATAATTTTAAAGAGTTTTCAAGCACACCTCCCAGGAGATAGAAGAAAAGTTCCTGAAAAGGTCAGGACTGCAGTCATCAAAGTAGTGGAATCACTGCCTGAGGAGAGGACCATCATTCATAAAGAATGGAAGTCTGCCAGATAAAGATGCTGTTGCCCAGATTTCTTAAACCCTCCCTTAAGAAGAGGGTTGGTTTCTTAAGCAGCTGTTAGAGGATTATGCTGTCTCCTTGAAAATGGGACATCACTCAAGAAATCACTTCCAAAAAAAGAGGAAGTCTTTTCTGAGAAGCCAGGTCAACTTCACAGATAGTCTGGTAGAGAGATTGAATGTGATAAGAATTGTCAAAGATTAAGTTAAGTAACTTTTTATTGCCAAAGAAAGCCATCTGACTTTTGAAGAAAGAACAGGTGATTAATTTACTAAGGTAAAAGATACTGCTAGGACTGGTCAGTAATTAATTAAATTGGAGACTAGTGCTCAGGTAAAAAACTGAGCAAAATCCAATAGACATAAAAGCATGTACCAGTGAATTAGCCACTGGCAGTCTGAACAAACTTCCATACTGTCATGTACAAATCTCATTTACTAGATGACCATAGCATGCTGGTACAGTCCAAGAAGCAGAAGGTAACAGTGCTTCTATCCATAAGTACCTGTAATTTGGAACCCCCTGAGGAGAAATAGAAAAAGAGCCTCTTGTTTAATAGTAATGAACTAAGTTCATAGCATAGGATAATAGTATCATTAACAGAGAGAAGTGAATGCATAAATACAAAAACTCTGTGACAGCTATAACTCTTCTTCATAGGAGGCTATCTAAGGCAAGACAGCCTTACTCTTTGCAGACCACACAACTCTATCCTCTTCATACCCCAGTAACATGAAGGGAAAAGCAGAGGGGAGAACAAGCAGAGAATGGCTGTGTTGCTGAACTGGCAAGCCCACACTGACAACTTCCTTCAGAGCTGCTATGAATGTTTCCACAAGGACAGCTACAGCTGGCCTCACGTTCACATTGCCCTTCTTAATCAACGCTGAGTCCAAACCACAGCTGCCCTTAGGGGTTACTGTCCAGTGAACATGCACTCAGCTGGGTTTGCAGCTTTCAGCCTGTGCATCTGGGCCTCACGGACGCCAACAAACTGAATACACCAGTGTCTACCACATGCATATGTACTCAGTATGACTTCAATTGCCCTTTGGTTCTATAATCCCTTCCTCTGAGTTTTTATAATTTTCCTTACACAAGTCTAACAAAATAACATTTTGAGTTGATTTCTAGTACTGTTAGCAAAAAATTACTAATGTGCATGAACTGTAATACAAACTATTTGCTAGCAAGTACTGCGATGGCTATCCAGATATTGAGAAATGGAGGCTATCTGCTGTGTGCACTGAGTGAGAAAAAGTGTCCTGGGAAAAACAGCATGCAATTATGTAGTTGAAGGCTATCTTAACATACATGCTGACCTTGGGGTTCGGACTGAAGACTCCCTACTCCTTAAGGCTCAGCCTTCAGAAATGCTGGGACATTTTAAGTGAATAATTCACTGAAGTCAAGGGGAATTCTTAACAGATATACCTAGATAGACGATAGATAGATAGATAGATAGATAGATAGATAGATAGATAGATAGATAGATAGATAGATAGGTAGATAGATAGATCTCTTTGTGTCTGTAAATTGATTTAGATTCCCTGTAGCAAGCATAGTTGAATTGCTACTTTTACGCCATATTAAGCTCAACTTTTGCTGATGTCTTAGACAGTGATTCTTCAGGTGAACCTAATTGACTATATGCATAATCCACTGACCAAGTCTAACCTTTTGACATAAACCACTGACCAATATTGGACCTAGTCACACTTAAGCTCCATCAGGAGTTCAGAAAGCACAGGGATCTACTCTGAACCTCAGGATTCAATAGAAGGTCTTCCTTACCCCTTTGCATCTTCAGTTTCTGTGTAAATCATTCAAAATTGATTCTAACTTGATTTTTTTTGCATGTTTCATGCATGTACTAAGTAATAGGGTGAACTTTGCCATCAAAATTTCTTAAGTCACACTTCTATAAATTCATATTAAAACTACTCTTGCTTGTATCTTTTTCGAGTGTTTCTTTGAGTGACTCTAAACCACTAATTTCATGACGAGTCCAGAGGAAAACTATTATGTAGTGAAAAAAACCCACATGCAACCTGAACTGAACAACTGATAGCAGTAACAGGTTAGGATCATTCGAGATTTTGTCCATACTAGTAAACTGAAGTGTTCTAGAACGTAGGTACTGACCCTAAAAGGTGTTCATCTGTACTTTATACTTACAGATTGTTAGAAAAGCCCCTTTTCCTTTGGGCCAATTAGTCTTCTCCCAGATCTGCCAGTAGAAAGGGCCATGAGCAGCAACAACCAATTGCCAGAACAGCCACTCTGTTCTGGAGCATGAAAGCATGAAACAGTTTAGATGTGGCCAGACAGTACTTGTTGGCTTCATAGCCAGAGCTTGGACCCTAGCTTGCTCAATAGCATATGCATAGCCTATTAGCTCTTCCTTCACAAGCTGGTTCCACCTCCAGTAACATTTTCCCCCACCTTTTCTCCTCTTGACTCCAGTTCCACCAGTTCATTCCCAGCTTCCCTTTTTACCCATTTACCTCCAAGCTCACCACCCAGTTTTCTATACAGTGTTAATATCCCAGCTGATAACAGCTGACGTGATGCAAGACTTGAAGCAGTGCTGAACATGTGAGTGCTTCAAGTATGGAAACTTGAAACTCTTGAAGCCCAGTCAGGAATGCTGCCCACAGCTGATGACTCAGTCTACATCATACACCAGCCCTCAATATTTTCACATACTGCATACATTGTAAGCACATCCTTTGGCAACTGCAACAGCTTATATAGCTCCAGCAGTCTTCTAATCATAAAACAAAATAAACCTACTTCTTAACAAGCTATTTATTTAGCAGCCAGCAGACCAAGCATTATTTGCTGCAGAAGATCAGGAATAAATGCACATTTACAAACCTCAGAGTTTTCAGTTCTTGACATCACAAGTTTTCCAATCAAAATGGGGAAAAACCACAGAATACACTGCGGTGTTTTCATTCGGACCTGCTGTAATATTGAAAGTATCCTCCTTGCTTGTGCTGAAGGTACTTTCATTAGAAAATTAACAGTTAAAGGAGCTGTACAGTGAACAGAGCTGTATTTTCTCTTACACGGAAGGCAGGACCACAGTTCTCATAAGAGACAGCGAGCCCATGTTCACATGCGCTCCTGTGAATGACAGTTGAAAGTTTGATGCATTTGCGCACAAGATGAAGAAGATATTATGCATTATAATCTGAAAATTATGTAAAAGTGCAAGTTTATTTCATTGTCTTGGTCTACCCTTGTTTTTTTAATCAGAGTTGAAGAGTCATGTGTGCCTGTCTACCTATTTTATAATGTGTTAAACATTTCTTGCCAGGTTTTGCAATATTTCTCATTTCTTTTATGAAAGTTTAGAAAGCTTAGAAAATAGATGAACAGCAAAATTAGATTTGTATTTCATTATAAATGCAGAAATATTTCAGTACAACCACCATTTTAGGCTATTGGGATACCGCTGTTATTTCTTTGGATGAAAGAATTTCTTTTGGTTTGTTTTCTGGTTTATCAGAGGCTCTGGTAATAGATATAACATTTCTCTGAGTACAGAAAGCAGCAGAGAAACATCCCCATCTAATCCTAGAGGAGACTGATATGACAAGGAGTAGCTGATGTGTCACAGTGGGGACAAAAAGGAATGACTACATAAAACTCTGTCTCTATAAATGTAACTTCCAATAAAGACTAGACGGGTTATGCAGAGTGCTGTCTTCATTTCAGAGGGATTCATCAGAATAAGTCAGATACCAGCATTGTAAATGACTCTTTTGGCAACTGCAACAGCTACCCCAGCTCTGACAATAACTTACATGGCTTAGGTTTTAAAGTCACTTTTATTAGTAGATGAAGCACAGGCCAGGAAAGCTCTATTTTCATTTTCTCTCTTCAAAACACACTGAGGGATCTTTTAATTTCCACTTGAATAATCACCAGAAACAGGCACAAGTGTGGTTTTGGCTTTTTTTCTAACACCTTTTTTAAGTAGGTCATTTTCTCAGATGGCTTTTGAAAACTGTTACCTCAAGCATGTCCTGATAACATAGCTGATGCCAATTATGCACTCATTGCCCTCTTCTCAGCAATTCTGTTCACTTATGAATTTGTTCTGAAGTGGCTAATACATTGTGCCCTTAATGCCTGAGAGCTGCAGCAGTGGTCTGTAAACTGCTGAATATTATATTTCACTCTATTCAAGATCCCCTTCTTCAGCTGAGGCACCATCTGGGCCGCCCACCATATCTGGGTCTGAGAACTCCCTCAAGATCATGAACAGAGGATTTCTAACAAGGAGGTGACAGCTGAGTTAAAAAAAAAAATAACAAAAAATAACACCTACACAAATCCCTCCATTTATTTTTCTTATGTGAGAAATAAACACAATGCATGCAACAGGCAAAGATGACAGGTTTTGGCACTGGCACGTCCCAAAGAGCTAGATAATGTCAGACTAGCACACACAGCAACCCTAGGCTGCAGCATTCGGAGAGAAGGGCACTGTGATTGGTACTGAAATTAATATAGCAAGAGGAAAAGAAGACAGAGGACCAGGAAATAGAAGGACATTCTTTCCCCTATTCACTTCAAAACTGACCAGAAAGGCAATAAACTTTGAAATAAAACATTTTAGCTAGCATGAGATGACAGCTGCCACCCTTTAAAAACTGATAACTGCTAGGTAAAACGACCACAGATGTTATGCCAAACAAGCCATTTTAAAGTTAGAGAACAAAAGTTATCACACAGGACATCATCAATCTCAACAATATGAGCGCAGAGACCAGCCCAAGCAGTAGCACACACTAGCAGGACCCAGTCATGCTTGGCCCAGCAGTGGCAGCTGGTTTTACAGAAGATGTTCATGTCATCCAAGCCACCAGTCATGAGGTGACAGAAGTAATGCTGGTCAAGCTTGAAAGTTTTTCTCCTTCTCTCTGAAGAAGGAGAATTTCACAGGCAGAATAGACTCCCAGATCGACAAGTTTGTTTTGTTGCAAAATATATACGACATATACTTATTCTGGAAAACTGAGGGCATTAAAGCAGTAGCTATAAAGGTGATTCCTTGTTTCTAATAGGTCTTGTTCAAAACAGCCTGTGAGAAATCTCCATCTACTGATCAAATGAGCTGAACAGATGGATTACTGAGTTTGCTTGTAGCTGAGGAAGGGTATTAATAAGTTTGCCTTCACATATTGATAGGAGACCTTTTAGACTATGCTCACTTGGAGGAAAGCAGTGAGGTGCTTCTGCATGAGATTATATGCATCCATGCCAGGGTATGCACTGAGGCTGGTGTCCTGAAATCTGTCGTCTTGGACATACTGTCATATTACCACATCTATTTTTCACCCGTCTGCTAGCTGCTTTGGTGCAAGATGTAGAACCACTGCACTGAGTTCTGCTATGCAGTGCTGACTTGTCTTTAGATGCTCTGGTCTCAGACCAACAAGGGCTATGTAAGTAGGGATCAGGATATTGAACTTGACATAATATTATGAGAAGCCTCTAGGACGGGCAGTGATAACGTGTTACTGAATACATGTACCGCAGTGCTATATCAATAAGAAGTTTTTAAATGCTGATGGTGAAATATTGTAATACCATAGGTAACATGCAGTAAATAACAAAGGCTTATTTTAGAAGGCCTGATCACCTCCACTGAGATGAGACAAATGGTTCCAGCCACCCAGGCACAGCAGAAAGCATAAATTATGGACACAAACATCATTACCAAGGTCTATCAGGAGAGAGCAGTCATAGGAGAACACAAATGGGCTGTGACATCCACATATTATATACAAAATATGACAGTAAAGAAAGCAAACTCAGCTGGGGATCCACTGTTGAACAGATTTAAGTTTGATTTCGCAGCATAGCAACTGATAACACTACCTTCTCTTCCTGTTCTCAAGACCAGTTCTACCTACATTTTCAGTTTGTTCTGTGTGGACCTTCAGTATTTAATATCTATTAATATTTCAGAAAATTCTTAAGAAGGCACATCTAACCCCCATGTACACCAAGATAACTAATGGAACATGACATTTGCCTAGAAGAATTTATTGCTTTTGAAAGGAAAACACCTGTTTTTTCCCCTTTTCATATATTTATGCAGATAATAACACATGAATGTAAGAAGACTTGGTATACTCTCTCAAATAGAAAGTAAAAAATATCACCACAGAAACATGTAAATTTATGTCAGTACCTAAATAATGAATTGTGTCAAAATAATAAATCAATTTTAGTTCTTATAAATTAAAACAGATGTGATTTAAAATGTCTCTTCCTTGAAGCACTAAAGGGATTGCTATAATTAATCATCTGAAATCAAATACATCATTTGTAAGCTTGTTGAAGTCAGACAACCCATCATACAGTTTTACTGATCATTTCTCAAAGGATTATAGCCTATTTTAAACAGCTACACTGTTTACATTTAAGAGTTGCCACGCTTGACTCCAGAGATAATCTGTCAGGGGAGAGGGTGAATCCATTACTGTATGTTGTGTTTGTTACACATCCAAAGCTACCAGTGCAGGCACAGTACCTCACATTCTGCATCCAGATGTAGTGGTATAAATCTGACATCATCATTAAAATCCACACAGTTATTATGAATTTACATTAGTGGAAGCAGGATTTGGTCACAGCGTATATTCCTTTTCATTAGAACTCTAAAGCATTTTGAAAGCCCTCAGGTAAGAAGTACAGAAAGAAATGTAAAGTATATTAACAGTTATTGCTGTGTACACTTTCATACATAGCAAGTCTAAGCCACATAGGACTATGGAAATAGAAGTCTGGAGCCTCTGAGAGACATAATACAACCCAGGTCAGTGCTGGGGAATGGAAATACCTTCTATATTCCCATGCCTGCTCTAAAATACACCATGTGTCTAACTCAGCTTTGACTCCCTCTGTGTATATCTAAACTGGAGCTGAAAATCTGGTAGTCCTGCACCAATGCAAAGTTTATGACAACTGACTTGTGATCTCAAAGATGTGCACATTGACAGCTACTGATAGGGCCTCAGGTTTTATGTTTATTCAAATTTGCATGAACATTCAAGAGCACCAAATTTACTGAGCATAGAGAAACATGCTCTAAATTGTTTCACCCCTCCTATGATCTTCCCATCCTAGAGCAGTGGAGCTGTATAGAGGTCACTAAAGCATGCCCAAATAAAGGTTGGATGTCTCCTCTGCAGAGGCAGCTCCCCCTTAAGCCCACACAAGCGTGAGTGAGCAGGCGCAGGGATAACCGCACTTGGGGTTGTGCAAATGCAGATACCAAAATCTTTCCTGTTCATGTCATTTCACATCTAACATAGAATCATAGAATCACAGAGTGGTTTGGGTTGGAAGATCATCTAGTTCCAGCCTCCCTGTCATGGGCAGGTACCATACATAACTGATCCCTGCAATTGCTTAGCGATAAACATGAATCATATTTTTTCTGGCCACAGTAACTGGATGAATGGAGTCCTAGTCATCTTTACTTTCTATGTTGCTTTTCCCTTTACTTCTGTTTCTTATTTCTTTTCTTCTGTACGAGTCCACCATCCCTCTCATCAGGAAGGTTATCCCACCCTCTCCATTGGCAATTTCAGGATTTTGTCATGCCTTTTTTCCAGCTGCTTCCCAGAGCTGCCAGATAGGGTGGCTTCGTCACTCGTCTGCAGATCCCTTGTCAATTTGAATGGACTCCAGCAGTCACTCCAGCTCTCTATACCATGTCACTAAGCAACACACTTATTGGAAGGGCTTATCATTATTATTATTATCATTACTGGGAGAGGTAAACTTTTTGTTACAGTGCAACCATTTAAACATACTTTCATGACAAAATTCCCTTCAGCTCAAAATACAGAAAAATGTTGCTCAGGGGAGTGAAGGAGCAAAGCAAATGAGTCCTGCTGGGGTGCAGAGATAATATGACATTTGTCTGCATGGGTACTGCTGTACAAAAAAAAAAAACCCTGACAGGTATAACAACACAGCTTTATGTTTTGTGACTGAAAAAGCTTTGCATACAGAACCTCATCCTGATACTAAGCCTTCACATTCTTTGCCAAGTGACTGGAGGGAGGGAAATTAAAATTACTCTTAGTTGGAAGCTAAGCTAACAGTGGGAATGTTAATGCTCTAATTAAAAAAGAGGAATCTTGTACACCCAGTGAAGCCTCTCTGTGGACCAAATCCTTGACAGTAGAATAAAAGCAAGTTGTAATAGATGGGTACCAAAGAGATTTCTTTTTTTAGTATTACTTGTTTTTCAAACGTTGTTAGATCTAACCAGTAGCTCTATTTTAAATAAGGTAATTTTATTACAAACAGTTTTTTATATTGAGGAAAGCTAGCAAGACAAAAGGTTGTGAGCTAGGAGCCAGGATTTTAATCCTGGTCCTTCAGAGACTTTCTGTGTAACCTTAGATAAGTCATTTATCCTCTGTACTCAATGCTCCTGATACAAATTTTAGATGTTTCCTTCCTACCTCCTAGGATGCACCACAGTACAGTCAATTAGCCTTTCTTCAAAATCTGGAGCTCTTTTAGTGGAAGGTGCTACGTAAATATAGAGTAATATTCTAAAGGGCTTAGAACTTCCCACAGAAATATTCTCTGGCTGATACAAGGTGCTTTTGCTCTCCATTTGAGAGGTTAATTTTGTAACCATGTCTGCCTCCTCCCCCCCCCCCCCCAAGCATATGACTGAAATATTCAAAGTACATACATGAATTCTGTGCTTATGAGAAATGCCAGTTTGAAAGGTACAAAGATGGAAGCTATCTAACCACAGGAGAGATCAAAATTCAGTGTTAAAAAGGCACAAAGTCAGTTATTATGCCTAACAATGTGCTCTTAATCTTGACACAGTAGGTTTTCCTCCCAGTGCTTGTATGGTTATCTCTGTTAATCCAGACATTTAGACACTTGCCTCATTTGAAGGTAAATAGTCTTATACACCTCTAAGGGTCTGTTTCTTTGCTTAGGTTTAGGCATGTAAGAAGGAGGAAGGCTGAAGAAGATTACAGTCAGATAGGATTTATTTCATCTATGAATAAAATATATTTCTACAAATACTGAAGGAAGTCCCTTGCTCTAAAAAGTGAGAAGTCCAGGAAAAAGAGCAATAACAAGCAATGCAAAAAATTTGTTTATATTCTGGGCTTCGCTCCTCCCAAAATTACTTTGCTGAGGCTTAATAAAATTAAATTTAACAATCAGCAGGAAAGTAAGCCAAAAAAAGAGGTTCAATATTTAGTAAATTAATGTATTCAATTCAGCAGGGTCTTATGACTTTCACCATATGCACTGGGGAAAAAGAATTAGGACAAACCATTTTTATCCCTTTGGGCTCAAGAACATTAGCAGAAATCTATTGAGTTTCAACAGAGAATTCCCAAAGGAGTGGATAAGGGAATCTTTAAAAAGAGGGGGATGGAGTGTGTGGGAGAAGGATCCAGAGAATTACACAGAAGTTGACTTCAATTCCCAGACAGATTCTGGAACAAATTCTTAAACAATCTATTCAAAAGAAGCAGAAGACAGTAAGATGATGAAAGACAGCCCACTTGAGTATGTTAAGAACTGATGATGTCAAACCAATCAAATGTCCTTGTCTGCCGATATAATTGGCATAATGGATTAAAGGGAAGCAGTAGATATAATGTATCTTGCCTTAATAAGGATTCAGAAACTGTCACAAGACACATTCTTCTAAAAAGGCTGAAGAAATATTGCAGAGATCTACTGTTCTTACACTGTAAATACAAATATCAGCAGTGCTACACGCACCTCTTCAGAGTGATATGCAGCAGTAGCTGCTTCTGCACCAGAAGCAGTAGGCATGAGTCGTGCACTTCAGGCTTAGCTGCAAAAGCAGGGTGAGACAGAAGATGTGGCTCCAGAGATCAAACAGGTTGAAGTGAATGTAAGAAATGGAAATGGAAGGTGAAGAATGATAAAACAAAACAGGGAAAATTATGGGTAGGATCCTGATTCAAGTACTTAAAGCATACTTAAATAGGCAGGGCAGGAAGGGATCATCAGGTTGGAGGGGCAGAGATGGAAATTGGATAATAGGTTTGAAATCTGTACTGGTAAACTAGGATGTACATGAAGGTATTCTCGTTTGGGTGATAGACTCACCATAGTAGACTGTGCATCCATTGTAACATTGATCCTACAATTTCAAGGGGTTTAGGGTGTGACAACTGATCTGTGATGGAGCTAATGCACTATTGCTCTGTCAGAGCTGCTCAAAAGCTAGGAAATCTGGACAAGTGTATAAAAATCCTTAATTTCAAAGGTGAAAAGCAGCCTGGCTACTATGAAAAACCTTCATGGACACAGAGAAGTGAAATGCCACCTAGGAAATTTGCAGAAAAGCTCTCTTTCAAGGCTTCTGATGCTTCTGATATACACTTGTGAATGAATCTTTACACTGCTTCAGAAGAGAGGATTATGCTAGATAGTCCTGTGAGGTCTTCTCCAGCTCTGCATTTCCACGAGGACATTCTTTAATTGGCAGTTTAAAATCTGAAGTGACACTATAGTCTCTAGACAAATTCCAGTGAAACAAAGGACAATCCTGCCACCAAGACCCAGACTTGGAGGTGAAAGGCAAGCTGAAAAAGCTGACCTATGTTCCTTGGAGCCTCCCCTGACAAGTGCGCTAGTGGGAAGTCTGCCTATTATCTCCCTCCTTTGTTATTCTCAAAAATTATGTTAAGAGCAAAAGGAAACACCTTATATATGATGAGCTAAAATTTAATTGTCAACCTGGAGAGTGTTTTACAGTCAAATAAAAATCCAACAGTTACTGTTAGTCCATTTGCAGGAATACCAACACTCATTGTCCAGATTGATCTAAAAAAAAAGCCCTGCTTAATATGCTTAAAACCATTGTACAGGAAAGCCTACAAATATGTACCCCTTTTCTTGGGTGTCATGCTTGTCATTCCAGTTTATCTTGGCAAATGCAGCCTGACAGCTTCCTGCTCTAGGAGCAGTAGAGGCTCCTAGCAGTAGAGGGGTTATGACAAACCATCAGCATCCTGCTGTCCTCAGCAGGAGGAGCATGATGCTCAGGGTGGGGCTCTCTTCTACCTATCCTGGGGCTGCTTGTTTTCCTTCTTCTAGTCCCCAGCCCACACACACACACAAAAGGCAATATATTGTCAGGCAGTGACTGGGGAAGGAGGGAGGGAAGTGTGTCACTCCTCCTCAGTGAGGTCACTCCCAGAGCTGAGGCTGGAGCAGGGGAGGCAGCAGTCACCAGCCCCGGTGCAGGGGCTACACCAACGTCACCCAGCTCAGGCCATGGAGAGGCTGAGTCTCTCCATGTGTCAGCGCCCAGCCAGGGGACTTATGCAAGCAGGCAAAATAGTCTTTGGCTTTGTCTTTGAGACAGGAGAAAGGTCCTTTGCATGGGCCTGCTCTGAACATAGAAGTCAAATGATGCCCAGACCAATTTGAGTAGGATTTCAGCTCTGAAAATGAAGGACAGAGGACGGAAAGTGAGGTTAAGGCTGGCTAAGAATGACAGAGCAAAGTAGCTTTATCAGCCTGATACACTTTTCACAGTTCTTTAATGCTCTGGGAGACATCCCGCTGTTAGAGTGAATGCTCTGTGAATTCCTTCTTCAAATATTTGGCATGATATCTTTAATTAGTCAGTCTTTATAGACTGAGTAGTGCATCCATTAGAAACTGGAAACAACACAGCTCATTACTGAAAAAAAGAAAAGTATATCTTCTACTAATACCCGTGTATATTCCTTAAAAGAAGATTAATCCTTGTCTATATAATTAGCGCTAAAGGAATCCAATTAGGAGGAAAAAAATCAAGGAATCAGCAAATATCCTTGACACTGATATCTCTTTGGCTGGAGAATGGTGTCTCAAGGAAAATGGTATGCACTCCATCTTTTGTTCAGTTCACACTTAAATGCCCAGAACTTCAATAAATGTTCAACATGAAGCAACCCTGCACATAGTGTAAGCTACAGCCTTACTTCATCTAAGTTCTGTTTTCATATCATATTTCTTGAATTCAAAAAAGAGAGGTTTCACATAAACCATACAATCCATTATTTATATTCTCAATATAGATTAGGTTATAGTCAGAAAGGAATGATTACAGATTTCATCTGCATTTAAAGATGCAAATTTCCACCTGAGGTTGCAGTTATTGCTTCCAAATCACCAGGTATGCACCATCAATATTAATGGATAGTGCCTCCAGAAGAATACAAAAGTACAATGTATGCATCAAATAGGTCCAACTACAAAGCTGCACTAAAATATACCTCTGTTTTGGCAAATACTAAAATGATCATTTGTTGTTTGTATAAATTAGTTATGTCATTCAATAAGCCTCTTCAGTGACAGCCTGTGACCTGATGCAAATTTTTTTTAGAAATGGGTGGTTTAGCTTCTCAAAAGGGACAATCTGTGCTCAGTATCTCACCAATTTATTCTCACCCACAATCAAAGAAGCAAGTGATTTACCTGCTGGGTTAATGCCCTCAGATCATAGAATCATAGAATAATTAGGGTTGGAAATGACCTGAAGATCATCTAGTTCCAACCCCCCTGCCATGGCCAGGGACACCTCCCATTAAACCATGCCACCCAAGGGTATGTCCAACCCAGCCTTGAATACCGCCAGCAATGGAGCATTCACAACTTCCCTGGGCAATCCATTCCACTGCCTCACCACCTGCACAGTTGTCATGGGTTCAGCAGCAGCAGTCAATTTTTTCTCCTTCATAGTAGCTGGTGCAGTGCTGTGTTTTCAACTTTCGGTCTGCGAACAGCGCTTATAACACCGATGTTTATAGTTACGCCTTAGAATGTTTTGGTCTGACCAAGGACCTTCTGAGTCTCATGCTCTGCCAGGGAGAGGGGGAAGCCGGGGGGAAGCAGAGACAGGACACCTGATCCAAACTGACCAAAGAGGTTATTCCATGCCACAGCACGTCATGCCCAGGATGTAAAAAAAACTGGGGGCCGGAACCCAGAGAGTTTTTGTTTTAGTTCACAGCTCGGTTGTCAGATGGTGAGCAGTTCTATCCTCTTCCCTGTATTTCTCTCGTTGTTATTATTATTGGTGGTGGCAGCGGTGGTTTGTGTTGTACCTTGGTTGCAGGGCTATTCTTGTCTCGACCCGTGGGAGTTGCGTTCTTTCGATTCTTCTTCCCATTCCTCCCCCCCCCTTTTGGAGTGGGGGGGAAGAAAAACTCTTCCCTTGTATTTTTCTCTTGTCATTATTATTATTGGTGGTAGCAGTGGTGGTTTGTGTTGCACCTTAGTTGCTGGACTGTTCTTATCTCAACCTGTGGGAGTTGCATTCTTTCGATTCTCCTTCCCATCCCTCCAGGAGCAGAGGGAAGAAAGAGGGGGAAGTGAATGAGTGAGCAAAACCGTGCGTGGCTGAGAAGCTTAAACCACGACAACAGTAAAGAATTTCTTCCTCATATCCAATCTAAACTTCCCCTGTTTAAGTTTGAACCCATTACCCTTTGGCCTCTCACTGCAGTCGCTAATGAAGAGTCCCTCCCCAGCAGCCCTATAGGCCCCCTTCAGATACTGGAAGGCTGCTATGAGGTCTCCACGCAGCCGTCTCTTCTCCAGGATGAACAGCCCCAGCTTGCTCAGCTCCAGTCCCTGATCATCCTCGTGACCCTTTGGACTTGTTCCAACAGTTCCATGTCCTTTTTATGTTGAGGACACCAGAACTGCACACAATACTCCAAGTGAGGTCTCACAAGAGCAGAGTAAAGGGGCAGGATCACCTCCCTCGACCTGCTGGCCACACTCCTTTTGATGCAGCCCAGGATACGGTTGGCTTTCTGGGCTGTGAGCACACACTGCCGGCTCATGTTCATTTTCTCACCAACCAACACCCCAAGTCCTTCTCCGCAGGGCTGCTCTCAATATCTTCTCTGCCCAACCTGTAGCTGTGCCTGGGATTGTTCCGACCCAGGTGTATGCCCTTGCACTTGTCATGGTTAAACTTCATCAGGTTGGCATCAGCCCACCTCACAAGCGTGTCAAGGTCCCTCTGGATGGCATTCCTTCCCTCCAACGTATCAACCGAACCACACAGCTTGATGTCATCGGCAAACTTGCTGAGGGCGCACTCAATCCCACTGTCCATGTCACCCACAAAGATGTTGAACAAGACTGACCCCAACACTGATCCCTGAGGGACACCACTCATTACTGGTCTCCAGCTGGACATTGAGCCACTGAGCACTACTCTTTGCGTGCGGCCATCCAGCCAGTTCTTTATCCACCAAGTGGTCCACCTATCAAATTGATGTCTCTCCAACTTAGAGACAAGGGTGTCATGTGGGACAGTGCCGAACGCTTTGCACAAGTCCAGGTAGGTGACATCAACTGCTCTACCCCTGTCCATCAGTTCTATAGCTCCATTATAGAAGGCCACCAAATTGGTCAGGCAGGATTTCCCATGCTGGCTGTTACCAAGCACCTTGTTGTTTTTCATGTGCCTCAGCATGCCCTCCAGGAGAATCCGCTCCAAGATTTTGCCAGGCACAGAAGTGAGGCTGACTGGTCTGTAGTTCACCGGCTCATCCATTTTCCCCTTCTTGAAAATGGGGGTTATATTTCCCTTTTTCCATTGTGCTGTTCCTGCAGTTTCCCCAGCCTGGCCTCACACGATGCATTAGTCCAATACAGATGCAGTCAAGATAAGAAATCTAGGTTATAGTCAGCATTTGTTTTGGCAAAAATAAACTAGGATGTTTTAAAGGAGAATAATAAGAAGCCACATCAGTTATAAAGTGCTGTTGAAGAAGAGAGGGCAATTTTAAAATTATCTTACTAGACAAGATGGTCTTCAAGGGTCAAGTCATCTCCTGCTGATGTAAGTAAGCCGAAGTGCAGCAACACAGAAGACTATCTCAGCAGGTTAGCAGTGGGTTCCCTCTCCTTGACCCTGCTTTGCTTCTGTGCAGACTTATAACTTATTTCACCATAAACAGAAAAGAAGAAGAGGAAAAAAAAAAAGAACCTGAGACATTAATCAATTAGTCTGGTAAAATTAGATACTGAACTTCAGGTTTTATAGCCATTTCATATTTCTTATAGACTCATTTGAGCAGAGGAAAGCCATTTTGGTTGAAAGATCATAGAGGAGAACAAAATTCTTTAAAGTCATTGATCAGCAGTAAAATCCTTTCTTAGCCTGAAAATGGTGATTTATTTCCAGTAAGAATACACTTAATTTTATAAAGACAGAATTTGTGCAGAATATGTGGCAAATGCAACATGATTCTGTAAGAAATACCTTGAAATCTAAAGGCATGTGTATAAGTCAACAAACTTCAGTTAGAAATCTCTTATAATTAGAGCTGGTTGAGGAAGACAATTGATGTTTATTGGCTGACTTCTTAAGCTTAGTATTTTCACACGTTGGCTCAATAACCATCTCTGTGAGCCAACTTGAAACACCTTGAAAAATATGCCATGTGCATCAAATGGCAACAGAAATAATTATATGTTTATCTTAAAAAACAAATAAGTTCTCAGTGACTTATCTGGCTCTTCAGCAAAACAGAAGAGAATGTTTCTATATAACTACAGTAAATTAGCATCTTTATTGTTCCACCAGCATTTTTTCTCCTTTACCTGGTCTTAATCGAGCCTATGCATTAATTAATCACCATTAGATAAATCACATTGCAGGGTACTTAAGATTCAGCTCATTGGTTAGTAATTGACCTACCTTGCCTTTAGTCATAAACCTTTACATAGCAGCCCTGCTTTTGATATATGAGTCAACAAGTCTGAAATAGTGAAACAGTTTGGATTAATAGCTGACCAAATATAAGGCAGATTTTTCCATTTAAAAACACCTCTTACTCTTTGAAACTTACTGCTTTCTCAAAGGTAGGTTAACATGACACAAACCAGTGACTTAAGGCACCCTGAAACTCAAGATTTCACACACAAACAACAGCAATAAGATTTCTATTGATTTTCTCCCTCTTGCAAGTCAGTATGTAGCATATTCCTGCCAGGAAAACTCTGCAGGTTTCTCCTGGTTTATTAGGGTAACTCAAGGCAACCATCTGCATCTCTTATTTGCTTCTGTGGGTGCCGCCTGACAGTTTAAGAAAGAAAAGAGCACTGAGAAGTGCATAACCTCTTTTTGAGTAAACAGGGGACTCATATTCTCACTCATGACATGCCTCAACCATCCCTCTGGACAATGAGCACCTCTATGACCACCTGTGGACCTGCAGGTTAGAGGAATTAGTGAAACTTCCGCCAAGCAGATTTCAGATGGGAAAATTTCCATTCTACCTTGCCACACATCTAGTGACTGCACTTTCAGCCCTCCTTTCACCCAAGACAGAGCTGGCTAGGTGCTCCTACCAGGCTATTGCTTCTTACTTCCTTTCCAGAAACCTCTCACTTCTGGTAGTGCTAGAAGTTCCTCCTTGCTTCCTTACTTTTTAACATGAGGCTGACCTTCTCCAAGACAGGCTGAGCCATTTTGCTGTTCACTTTGTGCATAACCAGCACCTGTCAGTGCAAACAGCACCTGTCAGATTTTAGTAAGGCAATGGTGGTAGCAGAGCTGCATATGGAACTACTAGCAAATGATGTAAGGAATAATAGTACCTGTTCATGCAGTAGCAGCCAGAACTGAAATGGAAACAATTATTTTCCCTGGGCAGCCTCTTTTTGTTCCCTCTGTTTGGTATAGAATAGGGTCCTGGAAAGCACTGATTAAACAGCAGAAGGGGGGAAAGTAAAGACTCATGGAAAAGAGAGGGAGGGAGAAGATTTAGGAAAGGAAATGGAGCTTCAGCTCAAGGCATTTGGCAGATGTCACAGTAGCAAGCCCTAAACAAGGCAAAATTAAAGTATGATCTCAAATGTCTTGATATTTCTGAAACTAGGAATTGTGGAGTCCTAAATGGATCTGGATGAAACTCTTGTCTTTCTTGATTAGTCAAATTTCAGAAAGAGATATGTGGCCCATTTAAATTACTAATATCTGAATTACATTTAATTCCCAGTTGACCGCAAGCAATTGATTTGGTTTCATCACAATTAAATTACAAAGATTACTTTAAAAAAAATAATTATGGAACAATTTCTTGGCTCCCGTACAGACATTTGGAGGAAAAAAAGGCATAACAGCCTATAAGCAATTATTATCAAATTTTCATAACATAAAATATTTTAAAAACAAAATAAACGCTTGTACAACTAGGGACATATGCACAAGACTGTCTAAGGTTGTATATTTGACTATGTCCCCTTAAAATAAAAATGTCTAATGCCATGAAATAGAAGCTCATTAGATAACTGCTCATATCAGCTTTTTTTGACTCTTTATTGATATTTTCCATCTCACACAGCCTCATTATCAGATTGGCAAGGTTCTTGCTTATGTTATTCTCATTCCTCATGGAATATATAGATTTCAGGTAATTTTTATCCTGTACTTAAGGTCTTCCCATGCTAGAATTAATCATTTGAAAAACTAGAAAAATGACCACCTCAGGTTTACCAATTTAAAGTAATTACCTTCAGTATGATTAATAAATGAGTACATTACTGACAAGTAGAGGTGATTTTGTTTGCTTCATAGTTTTTGTTTGACCAGCAGTAGCATAATAGCAAGACTATTAAAAAGCAACAGAAAATTAACATAACCCCACTTTTACAGGACAAGCAAGTGTTCTTGTGGAAAAAGAGGAGAATTTCCCTGGAGGAAACATGTTGTTGGCAAGGCATTGTGCTGTGACTCAGGGTATCAAAAGTCATTTTCCTGTTCCACCACAGATTTCCTCTGTTATCTTGTAGAGGACTGCTTAAGCTGTGTGCCTGAGCAAAAGTTAAAAATATCTTCCTTCCTCTGACTGCTGTCATGACTATTTATCATATGCTTTTCAAGGAAAAAAATATTTCTTCTCTTTGTGTGTGTCTGTAAAGAGAGAGACTAAACTGTCAGGCAGGCAGACATAGCCTATAGTTCTCCCTCTGCTCATCACAAGGGTAACATGATATCCAAAATTCACTGATCAAATAAGTCCCACTCTGTGAGTACTAGCCAGTCACCCAGGCTATTTGGACCAGACATGTTAGGTGCCTACAAAGTACTCGCTACAGAGTGTTATGGTAGATTTTGTAGCAAAGTTCATAAGATTTCTCCCATTTGGAGTACTTAACCAGGACAAAGAAGTTATTTTCCTTGATATTGCCACAATTAAGCCTAATGAAACATTTTTCCAAAATACCACAGGGAAAAATAACAAGATTAAATATTAGGAAGACATCTATTTTACTATGTCTATTTACATATAGATGTAGATTTAGTTATAAATACAGACATGCTTCTCAAACATAGGCTTATTGTTGCTATTAATTTCAGAAGTTGAAATGAATGCTTGCTTGCTCTAATAGTTCAGCTTAATTTCAGATTTTTCCAATTTAAGTTCTATTTAAGCCAAAGAATACACACAGACTTTAACAATTGGTCAGAAAAAATACATTTGTTCTGTTTTCCTGTGATGCCCACTGAAGGAGTGAGTTGTCTTTGCAGAACATACAGAATTTAACATGTCACTGGATATTCTAAACCAGGAACTGAAAAATAAGATTAGGAAAAGTAGTTCTAGCTGTAAAGTCTTTTTTTTCGCTGGGGGTCAATCTCTGCTGAGTCTGACAATGTCAGAACATGATCAAGAAAGGCAAAGGGGGATTCAACTCTAGATTAAGACACCTATCTTTACATGTCTACATGACAGTGTCTACAGGTATACTATGTCTAGGTTCCTACTATAATCAATGAAGGTCAACCTAGTACAGTCGGTGATGACTCAGGACTAGTTCAAATCACTTGAAGTACACATCTGAATTTGGTTAGCTAAATTGCATTTTAAGCTTTGTTAGCTGCACTGATTAGGTTTCCATTTATTTGGGGTGAATCCTGCCTTCTTTTAATCTCCAGTTAGAATCATAGAATGGTTAGGACTGGAAAGGACCTTAAGATCATCTAGTTCCAAACACCCTGCCATGGGCAGGGACACCTCACATTAAACCATGTCACCCAAGGTTCTGTCCAACCCAGCCTTAAACACTGCCACAGATGAAACATTCACAACTTCTTTGGGAAACCCATTCCAGTTCCTCACCACCTGCACAGTAAAGAACTTCTTCCTCAGATCCAATCTAAACTTCCCCTGTTCAATTTTGAACCCGTTACCCTTTGTCCTCTCACTACAGTCCCTAATGAAGAGTCCCTCCCAAGAATCCTTATAGGCCCCCTTCAGATACTGGAAGGCTGCTATGAGGTCTCCACGCAGCCTTCTCTTCTCCAGGCTGAACAGCCCCAACTTTCTCAGCCTGTCTTCATACAGGAGGTGCTCTGGTCCACTTATCATCCTCGTGGCCCTCCTTTGGACTTGTTCCAGCAGTTCCATGTCCTTTTTTATGTTGAGGACACCAGACCTGTACATAATACTCCAAGTGAAGTCTCACAAGAGCAGAGTAGAGGGGCAGGATCACCTCCTTTGACCTGCTGGTAATGCTTAAAAGGTTAACTACTTTCACATGGTTTGTGTTTTGTTAGTGAAAACAGATGTCTTGC
Organism: Amazona ochrocephala; assembly: GCA_039720435.1. Lineage (NCBI taxonomy): Eukaryota > Metazoa > Chordata > Aves > Psittaciformes > Psittacidae > Amazona > Amazona ochrocephala. The sequence goes on from CM077878.1 coordinate 45,757,565, forward strand.
AATTATTTGGAAACCACCAAATAGCTTGTATAACCTTCTAATAAACAGTACTGCAAGGTTCTACTTCATCTATGGGCTGCACCTTTCATAGTTGTTTTTGTTTTGAACAACTTAGACTTATACCTCCAGGGCTAATGGATCCTTGAAGTGTTAGATTCACAGCTCCTGGGGCAAGGTCTACACACAGAAAAATTTTACTACCCTGCCCGTAAAATCTTGCCCAGAATGCTGCAAAACTATTATCTAAGGGAAAATAAGGATGCAGTATTACAGTCAGATGCAACATCAAATAACAAGTCTTGATCAAAAAGTGTCAGCAATTCCATTTCAGCCTTTCCTCCCTGACTGATGCTTTCTTCAACTCATTAGCATCAGCACAGTATGGTCCCTAACTGGCAAGCTGACAAATACGTCTTGGCCATCGCTGGACGCTGGCCTAAGTACCTAGTCTGGTAGTTTGACATGGTGATAGGAAACACAGTGTCAGGAGAGCAGTATAATCACTGCGAACCTTTGCACATTGTTACCCTCTCTTGCAGCCCAATACAGAGCTGGGATGTTAAGCGCACAGCTTGATACAAAGTGGGCAAAATATACGTGAAACTGTTGGTAAAATTCACAAGCTGTGCTGTGAGTGAAGTAGCATCAACCATGTGAAATTATATTAACGCTGTACATACAGTTTGAGGCTTCCACATCAGATGTCTTCAGCCAGTCTCCAAAAAAGATGACTGGAAGTCATCATTTCTTTAAGGTGATGCAGGAAATTTAGTTCTACTCCTTCTGGGGTGAGTTTAGCCACTGCTTTTAATGAGAAATTGTGAAGGCCAAATAATCAAGTGAACATGAAGGAAGGTATTGAGCAGCAAGCTTAGGGACTAAAGAGACTAGAGGGCTGTAAGCCTAATAATTATTTCTTCTAACTTGGTGTTTTCTTTGGCATGCTTACGGAATTACTGTAGTCTCGTACTGAACATTCAAAGCTGGAGAACTCCCCATCTGTTGCTGTTAGCTGTGGTCCCAACTGTTCATATTTTCAGGAATGTGCCAAAACATTGAGTCACTCATTTGTTATCTCTAGCACGTTGTTTTCAAAAGCATTTAGGGAACTCGATCTCACAAAGTCATTGCTGAGGCAACTCCTTGATACTGGTGAAAACTTTAAAAGGGAAGTTTGGAATTTTTTGTTGTTGCTATTTATTTTTGTAGGAGGGGATAGAGCTATGTGTAAGTCAGGTTCACAAAAATTATGTTTTCATCATTTATAATGAGTTTATCTTATCTTGCCAAGCAACGCAGCTGGAACTTGTCATCTCATTTCAGTTACTTGTCCTCAGCAAACTATCTTCAAGGCCTGTCATTGAATATAATGAATTTTAATTTATATTAATTATATGTTTATGATATTGCAAACAGATACAAAGTATGAGACACTGTGCAAACAAATGCAAGACACAACACCAAAGGGTTGCAAACTAAATAGGCCACTGATTTCCTGTTTGCCCTTCAGATTGTTACTCAATCTCTCACAACATGTTTCTGGCTTGTTTATTATAGTTCTCCTTAAAGTCTAAACCTGGCCCATAGTAACCGGTCACTGACCTGAAGTGTGTACTGTGTCTCACAAGTGTACCTGCAAGGTAAGTTCTAATATCCTTACACAATGAAAGACACATAGTCCAAGGAGACATATAAATATACACTTCTGTTGTTGTTTAAGCCCAGCTGGTAACTCAGAACCACAGAGTTGCTTGCTCACTCCCCACACTTCTTCCTTCCCCTGCTCCCGGAGGGATGGGAAGGAGAATTGAAAGAATGTGACTCCCACGGGTTGAGATAAGAACAGTCCAATAACTAAGGTGTAACACAAACTGCTACTGCTACCACCAATAATAACGACGAGAAATGACGAGGCAAGAGAATACAACCGCTCACCACCCGCCGACTGATACCCAACCCAACCCGAGCAGTGATCTAGCCCTTCTGGGTAACTGCCCCCAGTTTATATAGTGGGTATGTCGTGCTGTGGTATGGAATACCTCTTCGGCTAGTTTGCGTCAGGTGTCCTGTCTCTGCTTCCTCCTGGCTTCCCCTCCTCCCTGGCAGAGCATGAGGCTCAGAAAGTCCTTGGTCAGAGTAAACATTACTGAGCAGTAACTAAAAACATTGGTGTTATCAGCGCTGTTCCCAGGCTGAAAGTCAAAAACACAGCACTGCGCCAGTACTAAGAAGGAGAAAAATGACTGCTACTGCTGAACCCAGGACAGCTTTCAGTATTCAAATTCACTCCTGTAGCCAGCTATCAATACCTCAAAAAGAATATGAATCAAAATTACTCACATATGATAGTATAAAACAATCAGCATCTTTCAGGCATCCCTCTTCAGTTCAGAAGAGATTGGAATCTGTTCCCTTCTAATTTATTTTAGGTTAACACTGTTTAATGTACATAAATAAATAACAAAATTTCACTTGCTTTCATCTGTGAAGAGTGGTGCAAAGATTCCTGTACCAAAGGAAGACCAAGGCCGCCAGCCTATATGGTAACATCCAAATTTTGTATGGACATCCAACCAAGATCTAAAGGCAGAATATGCCATCTGACACTATCCAAATGAACAAGATAGCTTGGATGTGCATTGTGCAAGAAAAAGACACACAGCTTCTAGATCCCAGCCAGTGCATGCAGGGCAAATCTGGATTTGCCTTTACTGCAAAGTTTACTGTATACACATAATCTTGGATACTGGGGTGGGAAAAACTTATGAATATTCATGCATTACCATACTATGTTCAGACTTCAATCTTTAATTTACTTTTGTGCTTTTTGGTAACTGAAGAAATAAGGCACTAAGTGGTTCCGTGACTTGTCTTAAATCCAGTAGTTTTCAAGTTAGTGCATAACATCATCTACTGGCCTGTCACCTGGCATTTATCCTCCCCATTTACAAGGAAAATTCAAATTTACATGGCAATATGAAGCATTCCAGGTAGTTTGGAAAAAGCTTTTGAGTATTGTTTCTTTTGTCTATGAAAATTTCTCAATCATTACAGTCGGCCCTCATTTCCAGGACAAATATAGACTTGGATGCAGAAGTTCACGTAGCAGGGAACTTCAGGGAGCTTGTATTTTCTAGCATTGCAATTTTAAATTGTTTCTTACAGGTTGATGTGTTTGGAGGTCACATATAATTGCCAGTTTCATGCGTGTGTGTAAGGGAGAGATACTTTAGTTATAATTAGCATAAATAATTACAGGTGCATAAAAAGGTGAAAACCAAAACTGTCTCATAAGAAAGCATTCTTTGCACCATGTGTTCCAAATTGATTTTTAGTTCACACAGACTCTTTCATTTCTCCAATTACCAATCTCAACTTAATTTGAAGGAAACATACACAGCAGGTGAAGATAGAAAAGGACACTTACTTCTCACAAACATTATGAATCTCCTTTTTTTTTTTTTTAATACTGAACTATAATCTGCATAGATGATCAGGCAATTAAAGCATAATGGAATGTAGGGTAAATTATAATGACTGGTATGGCTTAGGAAAAAAGTGCATTTGAGAAACATACTAATGCCTGAGAGAACTGGAGAAAGTTATTATAACCTACCAGGTCACTGACAGATGGCTACAAATTATAAACCATTAAGGAGTTTTCAAAGTGAATTGGACACAGTAATCTTCATAAAAGAGCCACCAAGAAAATTCTTTATCCTAATTAAAACAAAGACAGACTTATGCCTCAAACTGCAAGAAGTAATTGTTCAGTCATGGGGAAAAAAAGTATTATTGCTCTTCTCCCAGACACTGAATCCCCTTCTTAAATATGATCCTCTGTATGCTAAAGAATATAAAAGGTGTTTTATGTTCATCCCTGTCATGTTGGTGTCTAAATTTCAAATTAGTCTTAAACAGCTACCCTTTCCCAAACTCTATAATGATACAGAGCAAACAGCCTGTGACAAGCCAACACTGCCTGAGACAAAAGAGGAACAGACAATGTGTATATTGGCACTGGTGTTGCTGTATCACGCCCTTGTACAGACTGAGGGGTGACCATATCAAGCTCTGAATTCATCCTGTGAGAGGAACCTTTTAGAATAAGCACAGAAGATTTTGGTCTAGGAAATCTAATGGTGGAATAAAGGCTTGGGAAGCAGACAAGTTAAAGAATCTGCCCTTTCTTAGAATCATAGAATCATAGAATAGTTAGGGTTGGAAAGGACCTCAAGATCATCGAGTTCCAACCCCCCTGCCGTGGGCAGGGACACCGCACACTAAACCATGCCATCCAAGGCTATGTCCAACCCCACCTTGAACGCCGCCAGGGATGAAGCATTCACAACCTCCCTGGGCAACCCATTCCAGGGCCTCACCACCCTCACAGTAAAGAATTTCTTCCTCATATCCAATCTAAACTTCCCCTGTTCAATTTTGTCCTCTCACCACAGTCCCTAATGAAGAGTCCCTCCCCAGCATCCCTATAGGCCCCTTTCAGGTATTGGAAGGCTGCTATGAGGTCTCCACGCAGCCTTCTCTTCTCCAGGCTGAACAGCCCCAATTTTCTCAGCCTATCTTCATACGAGAGGCGCTCCAGTCCCCTGATCATCCTCATGGCCCTCCTCTGCACTTGTTCTAACAGTTCCATGTCCTTTTTATGTTGAGGACACCAGAACTGCACACAATACTCCAAGTGAGGTCTCACGAGAGCAGAGTAAAGGGGCAGGATCACCTCCCTCGACCTGCTGGCCACGCTCCTTTTGATGCAGCCCAGGATACGGTTGGCCTTCTGGGCTGCAAGCGCACACTGCCGGCTCATGTTCATTTTTTCATGAACCCACACCCCCAAGTCCTTCTCCGCAGGGCTGCTCTGAATTCTTACTTGTTTAAAAGCCACAGCTAAATGAAGAGCTACACAAAGTGGTTTCAGATATGCATAATTAAGTCTAATAAATGTTTTAGTGTTTTATTTGTAATTCTTAGAGTCGGGTTTCAGTGTAATGCAATATTACAATCTTTATTATATAAACTCTCCTAGTAAAAATTAGCTGTCAATCCTATTTCATTTCTTCCTTTGGCACCTTGTTTAGATTTCCAGCTTAAATAGGACTTAAAGATATACTTTGGCAGAAACCTTCCCATGCACAGATCATCTCATTTAAAAATTAATACCTTGCTGGCTCTGCTAATCAAAGCTGGAAGTGTTTACATTAGTGTTTTAAGAACAGAGTGCATGGTTCATTAAAACACAGCTTCACTGGGCTTACATCAGAGGTGACTACAATAGGGTACAAGGGAAACTGAACAACTATTACTCCTATTCCTTACCTACTCCCACGGATTCTGATTCATATACATTGCAACATTTGCACATTAGCTTTGTGTTTTGGCCCACAATACCTAAGAACGAAGTTGTCTCCACTTTTGTATATTTTATATGATCACACACTAAAGTAGAATACAAGAGACTTAAGGACCACTCCTTTAAATTAATTTCATTCTGTTTTGACTATCTCACAGCATTCTGGTAGGCTCTGAACAACTAAATTTTAAAACCCACAGTGTAAGCACAGTGATCCAGTTTAAAAAATGCTATAAAACAAGGTTGTAATATATATAGTCTCAGAGATGCAGGTTATCTACTAGAGAATGCTTTGAAGATGTAAATCCACCTGTTTAAACTTCAACAGATCATCTCTGAATTTGGCTTATAAATCCAGAAATATCACTCTCATAATGTATAGATCCACCACACTAATTTCATCACTATGGATTATCATGATGTTTCTTCCCCGTAATTCTAAGTCATTACATGGAACTCCAGTCTATGCATACTAAAGCTGAAATAATTCTTTGCAAGTATCCTGTTAGCATCAACAAGAGGCTCAGCTGAGCTATTTAGAGATTACTTCTGAAAACAAAATCAGCTCAAACCATGACTATTTAGAACTCTAATTTACCTTTGTCAGTAGTTATTTACTACACATTCCTTGTCCATCCTCCAAGAACTCCAATCCTCTAAGGCAGAATTTAATTTGCTAAATAAGGGTCTCAGATCAAACCACCTGTACTCTGTTCACAGTTGCCTCCACATCCAATCTGTCAGCACCTTGTAGCTGCCTTAGCTATACAGATATGAGACATACTTATGAAACTCCTTCAGAATATGAGAAGACTCCCTTGACAGAGAAGAGACTCTTTCTCTGCTGTCCTCCAACGAGAATGAAATTAGACAGGCCTCACACAACATCTGTTACACCAGATGGATTTGTCACTGACCAGGCATAATAAAGACGTTCCAGACACTGAAGGAATCAAGTAGTGCATCTACTGCTCAAACACTAGATCTAGCTTCCCAGTTTACCTTGACATGTCCCAGCACAAAGAATTCATGAGGTCCAGGTGCACTAGTGCTGGCAAAACTCCTTCAAACTACCTTATTTTGCATAGTAATTAATCTTAATTTGTCTACTGAATGTGTTAATTTTCTAAACATCTCTTCATTTTATTAGTTAATGCATTGATTCTGATTAAAATAATTAAATAATTATGTGGTTAATTATGGAAATTATCTTCACCAAGCTGATGTCAACACATTAACTTGTTGCCATGTCAATATCTACCCTGCATTTTTTTATATGCAAAAAATTCTATCAAAATCAAACACAAATATATTGGTTTTATTTGTCTTCAAGATTATCACCCTATTCTAGAAGCCTGGGTGACTTACATATCAGCAAGCCCAATATGCAACCCAGTTGCATCAGGTGTTTTCCTTAGGCCTACTTTTTTTCTGACTCTGTTTCTGTAAAGTTAAGAGTTGAGTTTCTCGTTTAAGCTCCCTGATTCAATTGGACAGATTGTTATACAGAAAGACCCTTTGCCAGGTAAACATTTGACAGCCAGCACAAATAAGACCATTTTATTATTCCAAAAGCAAAACAAATTCTTACCTGAAATATTCAAAATAAGAAGGGCATGCAGCTGTTGGAACAAGTGCAGAGGAGGGCCACGAGGATGATCAGGGGCTGGAGCACCTCTTGTATAAAGATAGGCTGAGAAAATTGGGGCTGTTCAGCCTGCAGAAGAGAAGGCTGCGTGGAGACCTCATAGCAGCCTTCCAATACCTGAAGGGGGCCTATAGGGATGCTGGGAAGGGACTCTTCATGAGGGACTGTAGTGAGAGGACAAGGGGTAATGGGTTTAAACTTAAACAGGGGAGGTTTAGATTGGATCTGAGGAAGAAATTCTTTACTGTGAGGGTGGTGAGGCCCTGGAATGGGTTGCCCAGGGAAGTTGTGAATGCTTCATCCCTGGCGGCGTTCAAGGTGGGGTTGGACATAGCCTTGGATGGCATGGTTTAGTGGGAGGTGTCCCTGCCCATGGCAGGGGGTTGGAACTACATGATCTTAAGTTTCCTTCCAACCCTAACCATTCTGTGATTCCATGATTCTTTCCAGTGATGCCTAGCTACAGACCCAGAGGGAATCGGCACCAACTGAAACACATGAAGTTCCTGCTGAACATCAGGAAATATTTCCGTGAGGATGACCCAGCACTGGCACAGGTTGCCCAGGTAAGTTGTGGAGTCTCCCACTTTGGAGATATTCAAAAGACATTTGGACACAGCCCTAGGCAATTCACCCTACTTCGTCCTGCTTGAGCTGAGATGTTGATCCAGATGACCTCCAGAGCTACCTTCCAAGCTCAACAGTCCTATAATTCTATGGCAAAAGTTTCAATAACACCTTCCCTAGGTGCTCAGGCTTCAAACTGGACCTCCGCATATGGTCATGACAAACTGCACCCAACACAGCCTGGCATAATCTATCTCATTTTGGAAAACTATGTTTCATTTTATCTCTTTTCACCTCCAATTCTTCAATTGTTGTCTTTTTTGAATTACTCCTGAAGTGTGGCATACTGTTGAATCTGAAATCCAGGGTTTGTAGCTGTCTGGTTCATTTGTTTTCTCTTTCTTCAACAGTGAAAGATCAAAAGCGCAACAGAAATAGTTATGTAATAGTTGCAAATAACAAAGGACAGAAATTGCAGTTACAAGGGGGAAGTCTTATGAAGCTCAGATACTGGTCATAGCACCATCTTAAGAAGCTAGGACAGACTGTGAATGAGTAAGTACAGAGGATCAGGACTGCCTATCATTAAACACACTCCTTTAGGTGTATGTCATAAAAAATCCCATGCAGCTAAAACAACACATTCAGAATGGGTTGATTAACTGTATAATACAGGAGGAGAAAGGACAGATCTCTGTTGCAGGAAGAGATTAATTCTGTGGAAACTGACAGCTACTATTATTGAATACCTTAGTTTCACTTTACAGTAGTCTTGCAAAAATCAATAGAACTATTTGTACAGCAAAATTAGCTAATTTTATTAGTAAATCTCATTTTCTGGTTCATGTCTCACTCATTTTTTTATCTGTGAGTACATTATTTGATTTTTTTTCTCTGAAATATAGAATTCCAGGGCTCTGAACTTTATACCACTTGCCAAAGTTATTAATCTGCTTTAGAAAGATTAACAATAAAGAGAAATTAGTAAATGAAATTATCTCTTTTCCTTTCAATCCCTTTTTATTTGGTCACATTAAACTGTTAATTAAAGAGTATACCAGAACTTTCATGAATATGATACCGCATAGAGCAAGAAAGATGCATGGAGTTTTTTTACATGCCATATATATATGATTTATTTCACTCGATTCAGATTTGTGATTTCTGATGGCTATTACTTATTTCAAATACACATACTAAAAATAAAGATCTCTTTATATGTCCAAAGGTTTCTTTATTAATTTAAGCTGATGAATGTTTCATAAATTCATTACCCACCCAGGCACAGAAGTCAAAGCTAGGCCTGCTCCCACATAGGAGCTGTAAAAGCCAGGCAGGATATGCAGTCATGGCACATTTACAGGCACAAGGAGTCAAATTATTCCGTGTCAGTGACAGAACTGCAAGGGCAGACAAATGAGCTCAATTTTCTCCCTACCATTCACCCCTGAACACTCTGGTGGTGAGACATTCTCCAAGGAGACAGGACTGAGAAGAGATGGATTTGAAACCCTCTTAGTTGAGAAATGGAAATGAAACTGTCTTCTGCATCTTAGATAGGTTCCTTACATGAAAAGTTGAACTACACAGGGGAGGAAACCTAGCTAGGTTTCTGTAACATGAAACAAAACACAAAAAAAATAATCCTACTTTTAGGACACCTGACCTGAACTAGCCAAAGGGGTACTCCATACCGTAGCACGTCATGCCCATTATATAAACCAGGGAAGTTACCCAAAAGGGACCAATCTCTGCTCAGGTCAGGCTGGGTATCGGTCAGTGGCTGATGAGCAATTGTGTTGTGCATCACTGCTCTTTGTTTTTCTTTTTAATTTTATCTCTCTTTTATGTTGTTTACCTTTTTATTTTTAGTATTATTACTAATATATTTAATTTTATTTTAATTTTTAAACTGCTCTTATCTCAACCCATGGGTTTTGCCTTTTCTCTGATTCTTCTGACATCCTTCTGGGGGAAGAGGCAGAGGGAAGTGAGTGAGTAGCTGTGTGGTGCTCAGTTGCCAAGCGGGGTTAAAACAGAGGTATTTAAATCTGACAATGAAATAAACATTGCTGTTACCAAGCTAGAGACTGGCCAGAAGCATAAAGCTTACATCAGCAAAACCTGAATTAAACAGAAATGCGTGGCTCAGGACCAAATCTACTCATAAAAAGCTAACCAGAGAATAATATAAAATACAGAGAACGGAAAAAGGAGAATCACCTGAGCTGAGTGTCACTGTTTTAACCCATGTGCTGGAGACAGTGACTGCTGCCTCCCCTGCTCCAGCTTCGCCTTGTCCTGCTGGGAAGGGTTGATGTACACAGCTGCCTACCCCCCAGGCAATTCCAGGCTGCATCCAGCAGCCCAGGAGAAGGGAAAGACTGAGAAGAGAAAAGCCTCACCATGAATATCATTCTCCTCCTGCTGAGGACAGCAGGATGCTGACGCTTTGTCATAACACCTTCTGCCCCTCTGCTCCAGGAAGCAGGAAGATGTCAGCTGGCATTGTCTAAGCTACATTGGAAGGACAAGCATGATACCCAAGAAAAGGGGTCCATATTTGTAGGGGTTTCTTATGTAAGGGTATTAAAAATCCATTTCTTTTTCTTTTTTTTTTTTTTATCAGAGGACAATGAGAGTTGACCTCATATGGCCTAACCATAATTATTTGTTGTATTTTGATTGGACTATTATTCACTGGCCAACAGTAAATTCTCAATTCTATATACATATATATATATAATGAATTCCTTTTTGGCCATAAAAAGATTTTGAGTGCTGCTTCTTGCCTGGGAGAGCTTTCTGACACCTTTTTGGCCGTAAGGGGTTTTATTTCAGTTTCCTCACTGCTTGTGTGAAGAATACCTTTATAAAGGCAGTGGTCTGCTACAGGGATGAGATAAAAAACCTGAGCCTAAATAAATTACCTGTAAATACTTGGGAAGGGTCCAAAAGAAGCAGCAACTGAACTGAGATCATGTCTATGCTCAACATAAATTCACCTGAACTGTCGGAGTAGTACTTCTGCATGGAATTTTTCATAACTGGGGGTTCCAAGGCACTTTAACTATTAAATGTGCACGTTAATTATTCATTAAATTCTGGGTTCATCTTCCTGATCTTTGAAACACAGTAACTATTCTATAGGACACAGTAACAGCCAATAGAGAGCTTAGGTATAGAAGTAAATTGTTAATTACATGAAAAGTGAATCATAATGCAGAACATAGTTACACAGATTAATGCATTTCCCAGCTCAAACACAGGACATTCAACTATATAACACCTGTGAAACTGTCCCATGTATCAATTTGTTAATAAAAAAAGTGTGTCTTACTGAATCACTGACACTTTTTACAGCACTTTATACTTCATGGGTATAAAGCTCCTAAGGGGCATGACCTACCAGTAAAACCTTTGTAATGAAAATAATCTTTCCCTTAGATTACTTTATAATGAAAGTCTTCTATTTTGATATTGTGAAGTCATTTTAATACTTGGACTTGATAACTAACTGAAACTTTCTCTGAGGCCACAAATTTCCATTAAAGAGACAAATTGCAAGAACAGTAATGAGTTCTTAGCATTTAGTACAACAGCATTTTAGTATGATTGGACATGCCATGGGAGAAGAAAATATCATCTCCCACTCCTCAGCTGGGAGAAAAATGAGGAAGGAGAAAGCTGCAAAAGAAGCCACAACACTAGCTTTGTCACAGAGAATTTACATCTCTGCGGTTCTAATTCAAAAGGCTTTCTGCATTCTTCCATTTGCAGATTTTCATGTCTGAGCTGGCAATTTGCCTGAAGGACCGATCCTCTGACAGAATTATTGTCAGGGAGGTCAGCCGTAAATTTCAATCAGTGAGTGTAGGGCAAAAAGAAAACATTGTCAGGGATATTTCCCTGCAGCTTGGTATCAGATATAAACATTGAATGTATGGCTCTAAGCATAAATTCGCAAATAATAATTCACCCTGGAAACTATTAATTTTAAATTCTCACTACAGCCTGCTACTTAGGCACAAATTCTCCACTGATAGCTGCTTGTCTTTGCTGTGGAGAAAAATTTTGCCACACTTACTAGAGCCAATAAACATCTTAAGAAAGAGAAAGCAAATGTTATTTTATTGCAGACATTAAACACCAGGAATTGCAGTGATAATCACTTGCTAAGCAGTTTATTAGGAGGAACTATGATTATAGACATAAGAATTATATTGTACATCGATGTAATTTACATATAAGACTAACTTACAACATTTGCATCCAATTTTTGATGCTGTCAGCTCCTAGATTTTAATCATCAGCTTCTACCTTACAAACGTTAGATCTGACATTGTCTGAATGCACCAAAACATTACTACCAATTTAAATAAGTTCAAAAAGCAAAGCCAGAAAAAAGGAAAAAACAAACCAAAACAAAAAACACTTTATACTCCTAACCCTTCTGGTTACAAGGAAAAGCTTGAAAATGGGCCACAAAGCCAGAAGGGTCAAAAGGGTACTGTCAAAAGGCATATATCTGAATGTGTCATGACACATCCAAATGTATCAACATTAGTTACTGCTATTACCAAACCCATGTCATGATTTATGAGTCTTGACTCACAGCTTTTAGGACTTGAAGAAGCAGTTTGGGAATTTCAGTCCCCAGAAGGTTTGGCAGCACTCAGCCTTAAAATATTCTTTCAGGCCCATTCTGTCATATCAGCTTCCAAATTACAACCACAGTCAAACTGAGATATGCAGACAAATTGAGAAACTGCAGCATTTCCTTTGAAATCCTGCCTTGTTCAAGACATCCCCCCAGAGATCCCACTTTGTTTTGGATGTGGGAAGCAGCTTTCAAAATTTATATGTGAGACAGTGAGATGAGAAGTGTAATATGGAAGAGTGAAGGTCACTGCAAGGGTACAGGTAGCAGTTGAGCCCACTACTTCTGTCCATCGCAAGACTTACTTCTATAGCAATTAAAAATCAAGATACTGAAATCACTCTAGTTTACTGACATCTTTCTTGTACTGGGGTGCTCAAAACTATCCACAGTATTTCAGATGGGATATAGAATCATAGAATAGTTAGGGCTGGAAAGGACTTTAAGATCGTCTAGTTCCAACCCCCCTGCCATAGGCAGGGATGTTTCACACTAGATCATGTCACTCAAGGCTCTGTCCAACCTGCCCTTGAACACTGCCAGTGATGGAGCATTTACCACTTCTCTGGGTAAGCTGCTCCAGTTGCCTCACCACTCTCACAGTAAAGAACATATATATATAACACACACATGTGCACATATATATATATGAATACATACAAAATAAATACAAGTAGGAGGGATTAGAGGAAGATAATCCATCCATCACTCTGCCTACTAGCTCTGTGCTTCTACTGATAAAGCCCTGGCTGCTGCTTGTCCTCACTGCTGCCAGGGCCACTGCTGGCTCATGTTCAGCTCATTGCCCACCAGCAACCCATGGCCCTTTTCTGTATAACGACTCTCTAGGCATGCAGACCCAGTCTCTCTCATAGCAAGGGCCACTTTCTTTTCAGGTGCAGGACTTGGCATTTGTCCTTGCTGAATTTCATTGAGTCATTATTGTCCTATTCCTCTAACCTGTCCACATCTCCCTTGATGGCAGCCATTCCTTTGAGCTTGCCAACTGATGTCACTTAAGTTTAGTGCCATCTACAAACTTTATGAGCAAGCACTTAGTCAATTTGCTCCAAGATAATAAACGCATTGAACAGATGAGTCCGAACCTTCTTTCTGTATGTTTCCAGACATCTTCAGTGCAAATCACTGCGTGCACTGGCTGTGCTGGGACTCTGATTCACATAAGGTCATCTGTAATGTCCCTTTGGGAAGACAGAACCTCAAACAGGGGAAGTGGAATTAACAATTCTGGGTTGAGCTGGGAGAGAGTTTGTGACAAAACTTTCTAGGTTGTTCTCCCATGACAGTTACACAAACCTTGAATTATGATGTCGGTTAGGAGAAAGGCCTACCCTCACAGCCCAGCCCCCAGTATGGGTAGTAGTATAACATGACCCCGGAAACTTCAAGGGTACAGCCATCAGCTTTTGGCCACTTTTGCAAATTCTTGTTTAAAGACTGAAAATGTTTAAACATTTCTATATTTCAGGCAGAAAGCTTAAAGGTAGAGTATGTAAATCCTCACAGAGAGGTTCAAACACAGCTCTCCCAATGCAAGTGAGCTCAGAAGCAGGTTCATGAAAGGTCTGAATGTCAATGTTTGGAAGAAACTCTCATACTTCTCACAGCGAAGTTAACTTCAGTCCTGCCCTGCTGACACAAACGTAAAGCTTATGTCAGCAGGATAAGCCAAAATGTTTTCACTTCTACTTACCACTTCAGACAAAACATAACTTCAGTAGTTCATTCTGTCCCCTGTGTACAAAACTCCTGTCTTCCTTAGTGGAAACACAAACTGGAAGGGAAAGGCTGTTCTATTGTAGCTAAAGGTATTTTACATCCTTCTCTTCTACTCTCTAAAAAACAAAATAAAAATAGAACCATAGAATAGTTAGGGTTGGAAAGGAGCTTAAGATCATCTAGTTCCAACTCCCCTGACACGGGCAGGGACACCACACAATAAACCATGTCAACCAAGGCTCTCTCCAACCATACCTTGAACACCACCAGGGGAGGAGTATTCACAAGTTCCCTGGGCAACCCATTCCAGGGCCTCACCACCTGCACAGTAAAGAATTTCTTCCTCATATCCAATCTAAACTTCACCTGTTTAAGTTTAAACCCATTACCCCTTGTCCTCTCACTACAGCCCCTCATGAAGAGTCCCTCCCCAGTATCCCTATAGGCCCCCTTTCAGATACTGGAAGGCTGCTATGAGGTCTCCACGCAGCCTTCACTTCTCCAAGATCAACAGCCCCAACTTGCTCAGCCTATCTTCATACAGGAGGTGCTCCAGTCCCCTGATCATCCTCGTGGCCCTCCTCTGCACTTGTTCCAACAGTTCCATGTCCTTTTTATGTTGAGGACACCAGAACTGCACACAATACTCCAAGTGAGGTCTCACAAGAGCAGAGTAGAGGGGCAGGATCACCTCTTTTGACCTGCTGGTCACACTCCTTTTGATGCAGCCCAGGATATGGTTGGCTTTCTGAGCTGCGAGTGCACACTGTCAGCTCATGTCCAGCTTCTCACTGACCAACACCCCCAAGTCCTTCTCCACAGGGCTGCTCTGAATCTCTTCTCTGCCCAGCCTGTAGCTGTGCCTGAGATTGCTCCTACCCAGGTGGAGGACCTTACATTTTTCATGGTTAAACTTCATCAGGTTGGCATCAGCCCACCTCACAAGCATGCCAAGGTCCCTCTGGATGGCATTCCTTCCCTCCAGTGTATCAACTGAACCACGCAGCTTGGTGTCATCAGCAAACTTGCTGAGGGCGCACTCAATCCCACTGTCAACATCACCGACAAAGATGTTGAACAAGACCGGTCCCAACGCCGATCCCTGGGGGACACCACTCGTTACTGGTCTCCAGGTGGACATTGAGCCACTGAGCACTACGCTTTGCGTGCAGCCATCCAGCCAGTTCTTTATCCACCGAGTGGTCCACCTATCAAATTGATGTAATAGATATTAATATATCTATTAATAGCAAAACTTGACTTACATAGGGAAAGAATACTTTCTTCAGACTCTAAACAAGCACATTCTCTGCCAAGAACATATTAAATAGAGAGCATGAACTGCAAGGCCCCCATATAGTCTTTGCCTCAGCTTTCTCTATAGGCTTTCGATAAAAGCTCCATAAAGCTCCATATAGGCTCTATATATAGAGAGCTCTATAAAGCTCTTTCTATATATAGCTCTCTCTCTATATATATTTCTATACAGCTCTCTACAGACTTTCTCTCAGCTCATCCTGCCCTGCATTCCAGTGTTCCCAGGGAGTGCATGGGCAGATCTGATCTTGGGAAGTGGTGGGCACTCTACTCTGAAAGGAACAGAGGCACCCATCTGTCGGCCTGACCCAGTCTCAAGGGAGGTATGTTGCCTACCAGGGGCTCAGATCAGAGACGTTGCAGAGAGGCTGCCTGCTCTAGTCAGTCCCATTGACTATTACCCACTTCTAGTGATCCATGTGGGTGCTACTGATATAGATAGCAGTAGCCCGGAGAATATAAAGAAGGACTACAGAGCTCTGGGAGAGGTGGTTAGGGGCTCTGGAGCTAGGATTGTCTTTTCGTCAATTCTCCAGGATACAGGGCAGAACCTTAAAAAGTCTAGGAGGATTGGCCAGGATAATAAATGGTTAGAAGGGTGGTGCTATAGTCAGAGGTTTGGGTACCTTGAACAGGGGACTCAATTTAGTAGGCCAGGTCTACCGGGGGCTGGTGGAGCTGGTCTGACAAAGAAAGGGAAAAGTGGATTTGGTAGGAGGCTTGCCAGACTGGTCAAGGATGCTTTAAACTAGATGTGTTGGGGGAGGGGGGCATCATTCCATCCCAACACACCCAGTCGGTTGGTAGCACCTATAGTAAACGTTCGGAGAAATGTAGAGATATTCCAGCTGCTCCAGTCAATGAGCAGACTTCAATTGGATCTCGGCTCAAATGCCTCTATACAAATGCCCATAGCATGGGGAACAAACAAGAGGAATTAGAGATGTGTGCACATCTACGGGGGTATGATATCATAGCATCACAGAAATATGGTGGGATGGCACCTATGACTGGTGTGTTGGAATGGAAGGTTACAGGCCCTTTAGGAAAAACAGGCCGGGTAGGTAGGGAGGGGGAGTTGCTATTTATGTTAGGAATAGGCTGAAGAGTATGGAACTCTGTCTGGGGACAGGTGAGCAGTCGACAGCCAGTTTGTGGGTCAGGGTTAAAGGGAAAACAGCAATGGGAGACATTATTGTGGGGATCTGTTACAGACCGCCTGATCAAGGGGACTCGGTGGATGAAGCGCTCCATAGACAGATAGGAACAGCCTCACGCTTGCAGGCCCTTGTTCTCATGGGAGACTTCAACCACCCTGATATCTGTTGGAGGGATGGTACGGCCCGGCACAAGCAATCCAGAAGGTTCCTCGATTGTGTGGAAGACAACTTCCTTCTGCAAGTAATAGAGGAGCCAACAAGGAGAGGTGCCATGCTTGACCTCGTCCTCACCAACGGGGAAGGGCAGGTTGGAAATGTGACGCTCCAGGGCAGCCTTGATTGCAGCGATCATGAGATGGTCAAGTTTGAGATGCTCACGACAGTGAGAAGAGCGTGCAGCAAGCTCACTGCCCTGGACTTCAAGAGAGCAGACTTTGGCCTCTTCAGGAACCTGCTCAGTAAGGTTCCATGGGATACAGCCCTAGAGTGCAGGGGGGCCCAAGACTGTTGCTTGATATTCAAGGATCACCTCTTGCAAGCTCAGGAGCGATGCATCCCAACCAGAAGGAAGTTCAGCAGGAGGGCCAGGAGACCTCCTTGGATGGATAAGGAGCTGCTGAGCAAAATTCGAAGGAAAAAAGAGGCTTATAAAAGGTGGAAGCAAGAACAGGCTGCCTGGGAAGAATACAGCGATGTTGTCCAGGAAGCTAGGGACCAGGTTAGGAAAGCTAAGGCCCACTTAGAACTAAACTTGGCTAGGGATGTTAAGGATAACAGGAAGGGATTCTATAGGTACATTGCAAATAGAAGGCAGGCTAGGGACAACGTGGGCCCTCTCCAGAAGCTATAAGGAGAACTGGCTACCCTGGATTTGGAGAAGGCTGAGGTTCTTAAGGACTTCTTTGCCTCAGTCTTCACCAGCAAATGCTCTGACCACACCACCCAAGTCTTGGAAGGCAGACGCAGGGACAGTGAGAATGAAGACCCTGGGCCTACTGTAGGAGAGGATCTGGTTCGAGACCATCTTTGGAACCTGAATGCACACTAGTCCATGGGACCTGACGAAATCCATTTGTGGGTCCTGAAGGAGCTGGCAAATGAAGTTGCTAAGCCACTGTCCATCATCTTTGAAAACTCATGGCAGTCAGGTGAAGTTCCCGATGACTGGAAAAAGGGAAATATAACCCCCATTTTCAAGAAGGGGAAAATGGATGTGCCAGGGAACTACAGACCAGTCAGCCTCACCTCTGTGCCTGGCAAAATCTTGGAGCGGATTCTCCTGGAAGGCATGCTGAGGCACTTGAAAAACAACAAGGTGCTTGGTGACAGCCAGCATGGCTTCACTAAGGTGAAATCCTGCCTGGCCAATCTGGTGGTCTTCTATGATGGGGCTACGGAACTGAGGGACAGGGGCAGAGCAGTTGATGTCATCTATCTGGACTTGTGCAAAGTGTTTGGCACTGTCCCACATGACATCCTTGTCTCTAAGTTGGAGAGACATCAATTTGATAGGTGGACCACTTGGTGGATAAAGAACTGGCTGGATGGCTGCATGCAAGGGCTTGTGCTCAGTGGCTTAATGTTCACTGGAGACCAGTAATGGGTGGTGTTCCCCAGGGATCAGTGTTGGGACTGGTATTGTTCAACATCTTTGTTGGTGACATGGACAGTGGGATTGAGGGCTCCCTCAGCACATTTGCCAATGACACCAAGCTGAATGGTTCGGTTGATACATTGGAGGGAAGGAATGCCATCCAGAGGGACATTGGCATGCTTGTGAGGTGGGCTGATGCCAACCTGATGAAGTTTAACCATGCCAAGTGCAAGGTCCTCCACCTGGGTCGGAGCAATGCCAGGCACAGCTACAGGCTGGGCAGGGAGGAGATTCAGAGCAGCCCTGCGGAAAAGGACTTGGGGGTGTTGGTCAGTGAGAAACTGGACGTGAGCTGACAGTGTGCACTCGCAGCTCAGAAAGCCAACCATATCCTGGGCTGCATCAAAAGGAGTGTGACCAGCAGGTCAAAAGAGGTGATCCTGCCCCTCTACTCTGCTCCTGTGAGACCTCACTTGGAGTATTGTGTGCAGTTCTGGTGTCCTCAACATAAAAAGGACATGGAACTGTTGAAACAAGTGCAGAGGAGGGCCACAGGGATGATCAGGGTGCTGGAGCACCTCCTGTATGAAGATAGGCTGAGCAAGTTGGGGCTGTTCAGCCTGGAGAAGAGAAGGCTGCGTGGAGACCTCATAGCAGCCTTCCAGTATCTGAAAGGGGGCCTATAGGGATGCTGGGGAGGGACTCTTCATGAGGGGCTGTAGTGAGAGGACAAGGGGTAATGGGTTTAAACTTAAACAGGTGAAGTTTAGATTGGATATGAGGAAGAAATTCTTTACTGTGCAGGTGGTGAGGCCCTGGAATGGGTTGCCTGGGGAAGTTATGAATGCTTCATCCCTGGTGGCGTTCAAGGTGGGGTTGGACATAGCCTTGGATGGCATGGTTTAATGGGAGGTGCCCCTGCCCATGGCAGGGGGGTTGGAACTAGATGATCTTAAGCTCCTTTCCAACCCCAACTATTATATGATTCTATGAAAAGCACATGCTACCTTCTCCCCTTCTCAGGGTTCCCATTTGTAGCAAAGTGGTTTTTGCTTCCCCATGTACATCAGCTTTTCTTTTCCTTTTTTTTTCCTTTAAAGAAAACATTTAGGAGTTTTTGCTGTCACAAAAAAACACACAGAAAGGAGAAGAGCTGGCACTTGTCACCCAAGAGCATCTGGGGAGGGAGACAGAGAGGTTCCAAATAATTACAGTCTCATGCAGGTCCCAGCCCTAGGACATTTTTTAAGTGGAGCATGTCTTTTTTTTTACAGCGAGTGCTATGGATTGCTATATGCAGTACTTGAATTAGGAACTGCAAATAAATTAAACAGCTTTCACCATTTGCATTACAGAGTTCCTCAAAAATCACTGAAAACCTATCAGAAAACAGGCAATTTTCTGAAGAAAGATTTCTCTGTTCTTGCAAGGTGGAAGAAAGCTTGGTAACAAAATAATGTCTTGTCATGTTTTAAACCAAGACAGTAACCCAGCACCATGCAAATCATCGTTTACTCCCCACTATTCCCTCTGCCCGGGCAGATGAGGAGGAGAATCAGAAGAAGGTAAAACCTGAGGGCTGAAATAAGAACAGTTCAATAAATAAATTAAAGCAAAATACAGTGATAATAGAAAGAATACCAACAATAACAATAATGATAATAACAGAAAACAACAACAAAAAACCTCAGAAACCCCAAGTGATGCACAATACAACTGCTCACCTCCTGCTGAGAAATACCCAGCCCAACCCGAGCAACAATTGGTCCCTCCTGGGTAACTCCCCTCAGTTTATATATGGGGCATGATATGCTGTCGTATAGAATACCCCTTTAGACAGTTTGTGTCAGGTGTCCTGTCTCTTCTCCCTCCCAGTTCCTCATGCCCCTCCTCACCAGCAGAGCATGAGAGACTGAAAAGTCCTTGATCAGGTAAGTGCTACTTAGCAAGAACTAAAACATCAGTGTGTTACCATAATTATTCTCACACTAAAGCCAAAATACAGCACTGCATCAAATGCTAGGAAGAAAAATATCTGTTACAGCTGAAACTAGGACATGTTTATGCTGTTTTCTTTCTGTTAAAGAGCTCAATTATTAAACTTGTGCTAACAAAGCCCTCATCAAACACCTGAATAATCCCCTACTAAATCAAGTAACTGATATATCATGGCTAATAGTCAAGAGGAGATAAAAGAAGGGTACTGAATAAAGGAAAAAATCTATAGTGTCAAGTACATTTTGTTTCTTTTGCATCACTATAAATAAGACTTCATGTAATTCAAATAAGATCAATTTTAAACAATTTTCTCTCTTCTCCTTACCTTAAGAGTTAAGTGGTTGTGAGGAGGTTAAATCTCTGAAGTGCAAGTTGAGGTTCTGCTGTTAAACCTCTAGCACAGTATTCAGGCATGCATAGCTAGGCAAGCACAGGTTGTGTTTTACTGGTAATGCACCACCTGAAAAAAATATTAACTTAAACCAAATATGATTTGCAGAAAGGATTCAAGCCTGCTGTGCTCATTTCTCCTTCAATGGTAAGAAAATAGATCAGAGAGAGAGATCTAGTGGCTACAGGTATATTGAAAATTAGTGGTGCACAATGGGAAAGATTTGTAGAGTGAATTATTTGGTGCTGAGAACATGATACCCGTCCACAGTATTTGCAGTTTGAAGGTTTTCATTCAGACTGCCTCTTGTCTTGTCCAGCAGAGTGCACATTTCCTAGTGGCTGGAGCACATTAGATTTGCTCTTGGAGCACGCCTTAGATTTCACTTTAGTTTACATAGTCTGAAACTTCTCCAAAATGCAACTCAAAGCATGGTAAGCAGGAACAGACAGAAAATTCCCATCACAGAATCACAGAATCACAGAATAGTAAGGGCTGGAAAGGACCTCAAGATCATCGAGTTCCAACCCCCCTGCCATGGGCAGGGACACCGCACACTAAACCATGCCATCCAAGGCTATGTCCAACCCCACCTTGAACGCCACCAGGGATGAAGCATTCACAACTTCCCTGGGCAACCCATTCCAGGGCCCCACCACCCTCACAGTAAAGAATTTCTTCCTCAGATCCAATCTAAACCTCCCCTGTTTAAGTTTAAACCCATTACCCCTTGTCCTCTCACTACAGTCCCTCATGAAGAGTCCCTCCCCAGCATCCCTATAGGCCCCTTCAGGTATTGGAAGGCTGCTATGAGGTCTCCACGCAGCCTTCTCTTCTGCAGGCTGAACAGCCCCAATTTTCTCAGCCTATCTTCATACGAGAGGTGCTCCAGTCCCCTGATCATCCTCATGGCCCTCCTCTGCACTTGTTCTAACACTTCCATGTCCTTTTTATGTTGAGGACACCAGAACTGCACGCAATACTCCAAGTGAGGTCTCACGAGAGCAGGTAGAGGGGCAGGAGCACCTCCATCGACATGCTGGTCACACTCCTTTTGATGCAGCCCAGGATACGGTCGGCCTTCTGGGCTGCAAGCACACACTGCCGGCTCATGTTCATTTTTTCATCAACCCACACCCCCAAGTCCTTCTCCGCAGGGCTGCTCACAATCTCCTCCCCGCCCAACCGGTAGCTGTGCCTGGCATTGCTCCGACCCAGGTGGAGGACTTTGCATTTAGCATGGTTGAACTTCATCAGGTTGGCATCAGCCCACCTCACAAGCATGTTCCTGATTTGAACCAAAACATTGTTATAATTGCTACCATAAAGTGTGTCAGCTAAGAGGTTCCAGCATGCAAAAGAATTTCCTGGCCGTTTTCAGTGGCATAGCCAATGCTACTTTCTATTTGGAAGCTAGGCCTCCTACTCTGTTGTGATTAAGGGATATTGCGACATTGTGCTTGCAAAGAACAAAGATAGGTTTCTGCATCTGTGCAACACATTGTTTTCCTGAGAGAAGTTAAAGCCAGAGCTACAGGATTGTAATCCATAGGGTGAACAAATGCAGAACAGATCTACATGAAAGCAAGCTTGCATGCTATGCACGTGCTGATGAGCTGAAGATTTAGTTGAACGTTTAAACCAGTTCAACTGTGATGTCTAAAGTAAGTCAACACCAGAGTATCAGTTCTGGAATACACTATAAGAGCTGTCTCTGTTTTGTTATCCATCTGCACTCAGAAAGAAAGTATGATTATTTTTTTTGTCTTACTCTAGACATTTTTTTCAGTCCCAAAGTCTAAGTCTCAGCATTCAAAGCCAGATAACTTAATCAGAATAAATCCAATTAAATATTTTTACTTCCGAAATTTTACAGGCTGAGAAAGTTGGGGCTGTTTAGCCTGAAGCAGAGAAGGCTGCATGGAGACCTCATAGCAGCCTTCCAGTATCTGAAGGCAGCCTATGAGGATGCTGGAGAAGGAATCTTCATTAGGGACTATAGCGCTACGACAAGGGGTAATGGGTTTAAACTTAAACTGGGGAAGTTCAGTTTAGATATAAGAAAGAAATTCTTTACTGAAAGGGTGGTGAGGCACTGGAATGGGTTGCCCAAAGAAGTGGTAAATGCTTCATCCCTGGCAGTGTTCAACGCTGGGTTGGACAGAGCCTTGGGTGACATGGTTTAGTGGGAGGTGCCCCTACCCATGGCAGGGGGATTGGAACTAGATGATCTTAAGGTCCTTTCCAGCCCTAACCATTCTAAGATTCTATGATTTCCTATTTCTGACCACACAACTCTCTTCCTACATTCTGCACTTGCTTTTGAATTCTCTTAAAAATCTTCAATTAATCTATCCTTAATAGTAATGTATATGTCTTCAGATTTAAAATGCACTGAAGACTCAAAATTCAACTTGAATTTGTCTTTATCTTGTCATCTGGGGGTCTTATAACTAATCCACAGAGTAAAGACATAACCAAATATTCTGTACCTTGACATATGAGAAGACATCTATGTGTCTGCCAATGAAGTCCCTTCTTTCTTCCTCTTTTCCCCACTGCTGTCCCAAAAATGATGGTGTGTCTTTCTAAGAACCTCTTCTCATGCACAGCTTCTACAGAACTTGGGTTATATAGGAACATGATTTGGAGCAGAAGTGCGTAATCAGCTTAGCTTACACAACATGCATGCATATATAAAGAATATAGTTTTGAGGTTGCCACCTTCAAACTTCAAAAATTTGCATATACTTTCTTCATTTTTTTTTGATCCACAAGAAACTGTGGGGTGGAGTTTTGACCACTGAAGGTCATCAGCAATGATAAAAGCAAACATCCCTAAGAAAATATCTGACCATTGAAGCAGAGGGTAAGTAAGGTGACACCTCAGGTTTCCTAGAACATACTCTATGCTCATTACCAATTTGCACTGAATACTTAGTTCTGGAAAAATTGCTGCTATTGTCATCTTAACAATACATGTCCAAGAGGAGTTTAATTATTACTCAGTAGTAATAGTAAACAGTTGGACAAAGGCAGAATTTTTTGTTCATTAGAAAGTATTTGAAATGAGTCAAGTCCACCACATTAATGATTTTAATTGAATCACATATTTTAGCACTTTTTTAGAGATATATTGCCTAAATTGATAGCTCAAAATGTCACTATTTACAAATACAAAGAAAGATACATCTGCAAATATTTCTTCTCAACCACACAGCTACAATGTTTCTTTTGGAATTTGTGAACATTTTATACATCAATTTTCTGTTCATATGAAGGCTTAAGAAAAGTCTTGAAGCATACATTTGTTCATTAGAAGAATAAAAGGATAAAAGAACAAAGCTATATTTAAAAAAAAATAACCAACCCTTATCACCATGGTAACTAAACACAGGCTAATTTTGTAACCAGATTTTCCTGGGAGGGCAGAATAGATCACTACCTTTATATCACCTAATCCAACATTCAAAAAACTCTCAAACGATAAATGATAATTTCTCAACAGCTAATACCCACCTGAATACATTATTATAAAAAAATGTCAAGAAAAGCCACAATTTCAAACACATTTACATGGTATTTTCAAATACTTTCAGACAAACACCTGCATTTTAAACCTTTCACAGGCTATTTGTGAAGAAGTAAAAAATGTGAAGTTAATGATTACATTGCTTTCAAATAATAGTGTAGTGTCTAAAGGCTATGTGCACTATATGAAACATTCCCTTAAATTGTTCATAAAGGATCAAAATTGTACTCAGTGTTTTGCATGAAGAAAAAGGTAGCAGATGTGTTTGATTGGCAGAAGTGATAATGAGTGATTAGTTCCTCAACTTACCTACGCACCACCTACCAGCACTCCAGACGTAGGAGAAGTTACAGTGGATGTGAATATTTTAAAATGCCACAGAGTGCAAATGCCTCAGATCAGTAAAGGGGGGAGAAAGATCCATCAGACTAATTACTATCAACCGACAAGAAAGAGATACTAGATTAATTTCTTTGTCCACTTAGGATTTGACCTTTCAGCTGAAGCTACCAACAAAGGCTTCCATCTAATGGCAATTCCAGTAGTAGTTTCTGTGACGTGCCCATCCATCGATGGCCACTTACCACTTGCATCTTCCCAGTAACTAAATACCCATTTTACTATTACCACCTGGATTGAACTGAGCAACACTCTTTCATGAGTTATCACCTATTCACCACTCACAGAAAGCCTGTGTTTCTGTTTCATTGTAATATGTCACCTGTTGCTCTATACTTTATGCATCAAAATAATGTGCAGCGTAACAATTTCCCCATTAACATAAATGAGTTCCATAGAACCATAGAATAGTTTGGGTTGGACAGGATAAGTTCATCTAGTTCCAACCCATCTGCCATGGGCAGGTACATCTTCCACTAGACCAGGTTCCCAAAGCTCCATACAGCCTGGCCTTGAACGCTGCCAGGGACGGGGCAGCCACAACTTCTCTGGGCAACCTGTTCACTGGAGGGTCTCACCACCTGCACAGTGAAGATGTTCTTCCTAATATCCTATCTAAATGTACCCTCTTCCATTTTAAAGCTATTCCTGCTTTTCCTGTCACTACGTACCCTCATAAAAAGTCCCTCTCCAGATTTCTTGTAGCCCCCTTTATGTACTTCAAGGCTGCTTTAAGGTCTCCCTGAAGCCTTCTCTTCTCCAGCCTGCCTTCATAGGAGAGATGCTCCAGCTCTGATCATCTTTGTGGCTCTCATCTGGACTCACTCCAACAGGTCCCCATCCTTCTGATGATGGGACCCCCAGAACTGTATGCAGAACTATGAGTGGGGTCTCTCAAGAGCAGAGTAGAGGGGTAGAATCACCTCCTTCAACCTGCCAGTCATGCTTCTTTGGATGCATCCCAGCATACAACTGGCTTTCTGGGCTGTGAGCATACAGTGCCAAGCCATGTTGAGCTTCTCATCAACCAAAACCCCAGTTTGGTGCCCATCACCACATACCACGCTGAAAATGCCATTATTTCTTTTAGAAAAGATGATATGTAGTTGCTACAAAATATGCAGAATATCCTTTTTAATTCTGGCACTGGCCAAGCTGTTATGAATAGCTTCTCCTTTTTAAAAATATTTTGTTATGGTCCCATCAGGCCCAACAGAATGGAAATAACTAATATGTCTTACATTACAACAAATACTTATCATTTTAAATTCCTAATAAAAACCCAGAAAGATATTTCTGTTAGCATTGATGGCAAGTTTTCTTTTCGCATTTCTTAAAAACCAGCTGATTATACATCATGTCAGGCGTTGGATCATTTTTCTGCAGGCTCATTGCAGGGTTGTCTTCATTTTAGCTTCATGCAATCCAAGATGTTACTTTTTATGTGGTCAGATACCATTTCAACTTACAATGAATATTTCATTATTTCATATTAAGTATTCATTGAAGCAGGAAACAAAATGATGGTGTTTTGCTTCCTTAGTGGGTGCCCTAACGGCTAGCCTGCAAAGCCTCAGTCCGTCCTGCTTTCCGTCTTTCACTTAGTGAATATTTAAGTAGTGTGCATAAAGTGAATGTATTACAAGACAATAAAACTTCAGGACTAGTGGAAAAACACCTCACACCTCAATTCTTAAACCAATGGTTTATAAAAGAGGAAGGGGAGGGAAGACATATGCTTAATCACATTAGATGACATCTAAATGTATACCAGAACACCCATCTTCCAAAAGCAAATGTCTGCTTTGTCATTTCTGCCAGTACTTTTATATAAGATAGGAGCTAAGTGACTGGGATCTACCAGAATTTAGGCAGTGATGAGTAAAATTTAGTTGCAGAGTCAGCTTCAGTGACTGCAAGTCTAACGGATATTCTGCGAACATTAGCAGGAGCTGAATGTTATACTGAGGCACTTGGAGGAGCATACCAGTACATCTTTTTGATATAACCACAACAGGATATCTAGACTTTACAGGATTTATCTGATTACTACAGAGATAGCAAACAGATTTCTGTTTCTTAATGATCCCCAGTATAAAATTCATCCTCAGGAGCTCTGTGGAATTGATTTACACATTTCACTTATTCTTTTATGGATGATTTCCAAACCTAGAGGAAGTGCAGCTGAGTGAGGGATAAGGAAATCATAGAATAGAATCATAGAATAGTTAGGGTTGGAAAGGACCTCAAGATCATCGAGTTCCAACCCCCCTGCCATGGGCAGGGACACCGCACACTAAACCATGCCATCCAAGGCTATGTCCAACCCCACCTTGAACGCCGCCAGGGATGAAGCATTCACAACCTCCCTGGGCAACCCATTCCAGGGCCTCACCACCCTCACAGTAAAGAATTTCTTCCTCAGATGCAATCTAAACTTCCCCTGATAAGTTTAAACCCATTACCCCTTGTCCTCTCACCACAGTCCCTAATGAAGAGTCCCTCCCCAGCATCCCTATAGGCCCCTTTCAGGTATTGGAAGGCTGCTATGAGGTCTCCACACAGCCTTCTCTTCTCCAGGCTGAACAGCCCAACTTGCTCAGCCTATCTTCATACGGGAGGTGCTCCAGTCCCCTGATCATCCTTGTGGCCCTCCTCTGCACTTGTTCTAACAGTTTCATGTCCTTTTTGTGTTGAGGACACCAGAACTGCACGCAATACTCCAAGTGAGGTCTCACAAGAGCAGAGTAAAGGGGCAGGAGCACCTCCATCGACATGCTGGTCACACTCCTTTTGATGCAGCCCAGGATACGGTTGGCTTTCTGGGATGCAAGCACACACTGCAGGCTCATGTTCATTTTTTCATCAACCCACACCCCCAAATCCTTCTCCACAGGGCTGCTCTGATTCTCTTCCCCGCCCAACCTGTAGCTGTGCCTGGCATTGCTCCGACCCAGGTGGAGGACTTTGCACTTAGCATGGTTAAACTTCATTAGGTTGGCATCAGCCCACCTCACAAGCGTGTCAAGGTCCCTCTGGATGGCATTCCTTCCCTCCAACTTATCAACCGAACCACACAGCTTGGTGTCATCGGCAAACTTGCTGAGGGCGCACTCAATCCCACTGTCCATGCCACCAACAAAGATGTTGAACAAGACCTGTCCCAACACCGATCCCTGGGGGACACCACTCGTTACTGGTCTCCAGCTGGACATTGAGCCACTGAGCACTACTCTTTGCGTGCGGCCATCCAGCCAGTTCTTTATCCACCGAATGGTCCACCTATCAAATTGATGTCTCTCCAACTTAGAGAGAAGGATGTCATGTGAGACAATGTCAAAGGCTTTACACAAGTCCAGGTAGTTGACATCGGCTGCTCTGCCCCTGTCCATCAGTTCCTTAGCCCCCTCATAGAAGGTCACCAGATTGGTCAGGCAGGATTTCCCCTTAGTGAAGCCATGCTGGGTGTCACCAAGCACCTTGTTGGTTTTCATGTGCCTTAGCATGCCTTCCAGGAGAATCCGCTCCAAGATTTTGCCAGGCACAGAGGTGATTTTGAAGGAAATGTTCTGAGCTCTTGAATGGGAAAGAATTTTCTCCGGTTTTAATTATTTCTAATTTTGATAACAAAAATAATGTTAAGAATTCAAAATCATTTAATCAGAATGTGTTATCACAATTCAAATCCACATTATCCGTAAAACAATGCAGCATAATATCAGACTACAACAGCAAGTTGTTTTAGCATAGCATTTCAGAATTTCTATTATGAACTCCAAGATCACAATAATACTAAAGAAATAAATTTCATTAGGATTTTGTTTTCAGAAGTGCAAAAGCAAATAAAGCTTTGGAACACAGTCTCATTGAGGCAACTATGACATCAAGATGAAAACCTGAATATTTTCTGCCACTGCAGCCTCATGTCACTGGGTAAAGAAACACAGTCAGGGTAGGAAACATTCCAATTTCTTCAGTGCACAACTAAAATGTAGGGCTGGGAGAGAGGCTGTCTGGAGTCAAGACTACTTAATATACGATCAGGAGCTGTACATAAGGAGACAGTGAAGTGGGTGAAATAGTTTGTTATACAAGATCAGACTCCTGAGAAAGAGGAAACACCTACAGAATTACCATACAAATCTACTGAAATGGGACTGAGTAACTGCTAGTTACGCTAAAAGCCTACTTTGTTGCCCAAATCCCATAAGGAGTATACAATGAAAGACAGATAAAACTTGATGGAGAGAAGATCATGGAAAAGCCTTCACATATTTGAGAAGATATTTCAGCATGAAGTCAGTCCTGCTCAGGAGCAGTTTTACAATGAGAAATTACTCTGTGAAGTATCCTTATCAGTAGCCAAGAGGCAGGCCTCTCAAGAAGGGGAAGATAACAGACACCTTATTCTCTATCTCTGTACAAAATCATTCACATGGGAAGTGACTGCTCATTAAGAGAAAAGATGGAACTAGTAATAAAATAGATAAAAGACAGGCTCAGATAGAGCTCACAGACTAAGTAAACAAATTCCATTAATAACTGACCTTTTCCTCGTTGAAAATAAAGAAAACAAGAATATACATCCTGAATGCAGACATTTGGCATTCTAATGCCATTGTTTTTCATGATGAAAAGGAAGAAAAGACAACCTGAAGTATGTATTCTCCTAGGAATCAAAAGATCTGGGTCTGAAAAGGAAGCTGCAGGTCTAAGCAAGTGTCAGGGAAGAGAAAGACAGATGGCTATCAGGCAGGTTCAGTTCCCAGCTGCTGTGAAAAGATTAAATGGCGTCTCATCAACTCAGAGCCCCCATGCCTGGAATGCCTGATTAAGCTGGCTGGAACAAACAGCATCCAGAAAAAGAAATTATGGGGAAGGAGTCTTGCAGAAAAGAACTAGATATTAT
Source organism: Amazona ochrocephala (assembly GCA_039720435.1). Taxonomy (NCBI): domain Eukaryota; kingdom Metazoa; phylum Chordata; class Aves; order Psittaciformes; family Psittacidae; genus Amazona; species Amazona ochrocephala. Next base: position 45,786,848 of record CM077878.1, read on the forward strand.
ATGCTCTGCTTTCTTTTCTTGGACACAGAGGCAACCTTTCTCTGCGAATAATGTCAAAATACAAAGTGCAATCTCTCCGTTCACAGGTAAAGGAGAAAAGGTTTGATATGCCAGGAATTCCTTTACTCCTGACACTCAAGAACTGGAGAGCTTCTCTTGAATCTACATCAGGCTTCTATTGTTCCTTTTGCCTAGCTGCAAGAACACAACCCTTCGTTTAGAACACTATACTTTTTAATTTTTAAAACTCCACTTGTGGATTATTGCTGCTGTATTAGATTGAAGACATGTTAGTTGAACCATAAAGTTAGCACCCCAAGCGATCTACTCCTACATATTATTAAGGAAAAACAAGGCATAGCCAACATGTAAAATATTCAGCCAAGTAAGGTTTTTGTTTACTACTGTTGATTCATTTCCATAGTTGCGATTCATTACTAAACTATTGCTTTGTCTAACTCACAGCCTAAAAGCCATTTAAATCTTTCTTCATACATTTCAGGTTTTATATGACTGAAAGACCTTTCTCATTCCCTTTCCCACTCAGGTATCTCTAGTAGTGCATTCAAAGTAATCAATCAATCCTTACAGAAAAATGCAGAGATTTTCCTTAGATTCCTATACGGATAGGAAAAATTTATATTCTGCTTTTCAAAAATACACTTGAATTAAAGGAATTTTCTTTCTGGCACCTTCCTCATCTGGACTGATAAACTCTTCCTAAAAGTGTGTACACATGCAGACAACCAAAGACATCTTTTTTTTAACTTTGAATGCCAATAAATGAAACAGAAGACAAAAAATGGAGATAAAAGAGGAATTGCGATGCAAGATAAAATGATGTGTAAACTCTTCATATCTTTCCGGTTTTGTACTTGTGAATGACTCCTATAAGTAGTGCAGTTAATACAAGACTTTATGCTGACAAGATTAGAGGGCAAATGGAAAATATTTGAAGGTTGATAGAGCCTAGAGGCTGGTGGTACCTTCCTCAGGATAGCTTGTGTTGTGTGCTACGGCTTGAATCTTCCTTCTAATTACTTGCTTACCCAATGAACAAAACATTGGTCACACATCCAAGGCTTACCCACTGTGATTTACTCTGCTTTGGAGCAAGCACTATGCTAGGCCATTAGACAAATCAGCCATAGCACTTTCTAAGACTGAGTCAATGAGTTGGATGACTGCCAATTCAGAAAGTCCTGTTAAAACTAGCTATTAAAAGTTATTCAGTGGAGCTCCTGCATTTTCTGAAATTATCAGGATCAGAATTTAAAGGTTCCATTTCATTTACAATGGCTTTTCGTACCCTTTTTGAAAGCAAACAAACAAACAAAAAAATTTTTAAATAATTGATTGCAAAAAACCTTGTAAGAACTGTTTGCTACAGAGAAGGCATCTTCCTTCTCATGACAGAAGTTACTGTTTTTACTCGCAAACAAGACCATCTGCAATGCTGGACCAGCCAATAAACCCTAGTTTAGCTCTTTGGAGTAATCAGTTTATCAAAGTTTTCTGAAATTTTATTTATTTTAATGAGTTTAACTTTCTGTATATGCCCAATTAAAAACCTGATTTCTCTAAGTACAGAATGCCTTATTATTCCCACAGGAATTGGAGGAGCTCATTGATTCCGCCAGGTATCCCCCAGTGTCAGCCAGCCAATTAAAAAAAACAATCATCATCTTCATCAGGAAATGGTAAAATAAACACGCCGAACTCTACTGATTTGTGCTTTAGATGCCACCATGAGCCTTTCAGCTGTGATCTCATGTACTGTAACATGAACTTTCTAGGCTGTGTCAGCGTCATGCATTGCAGAGGTGAGTACAGGCAGTAGTTCTACACAAGACATACAAGACTTGCATATTTGTAGCTCCTTAAACAGGTAGTTTTGAACAACATAGAGATGTAGCGATAGAACAAGGGGGAATAGGTTAAAACTTAAACAGGGGAAGTTTAGATTGGATATAAAGAAGAAATTCTTTACTGTAAGGGTGGTGAGGCACTGGAATGGGTTGCCCAGGGAAGTTGTGAATGCTCCATCGCTGGTGGTGTTCAAGGCTGGGTTGGACAGAGCCTTGGGCAAAGTGTGTGGTATCCCCTCCCATGACACAGGGGTTAGAACTAGATGATCTTTAGGTCCTTTCCAACCCTAACCATTCAATGATTTTATGATTCTATTTCTCAGTATTAAAAATACAAACAAAGAAAACACCTGCATCCTTCTGTTCCTCAGAAAAAGCAGCTTTCTCATGGCTCCTGTAAAAAAATTATAAAAACAAAACCAACCCGAATCAAGCAAACAAAACCCTGCAGGAATCAGATTTGATTTTGAGAAGGGGAGTTCAAAAAGGAGGACTTTTTTTTTCTCTGAACAAGTAAACATTTCACCTTTCACACTGAACAGTAATTTTTAATACAAAATCTAAGACAGGCAGCTAAGTACCGAAGTAGAATTTGTAAGCCTCTTGTGTCCAGAGTTGCAGCAGATGAAGAACAAACGATTGTTTTCCTACATGGTTAATTGAATATCCAATTGTCATGCCACTATGATTTAAATTTCAATTCTTGCTGGCCTCATGTTTCTAATTTTATTTCTCAATCAGGACTTTACAGAAGGATTATGGAAATCTACAGAGAGAGCCATAATCCTAAACATCCTGCTGACTAATTCAATAGCCATGAATTTTCTAAGCCAGTCATCAGTGAAAAGTTCTTCTCTTTTATACAGGTGGTTTACTTGGATGCAGTGAAGTAATGCCAGTCACTTCAGATAAAGTATATTGTGTTACCCTGTTCTGATTCATGAATTAACAGAAAGAAATTTTAAGGGAGTAAACAGCCAAGAAACTTCTAGAAATTTTAAGAAAATCATAGCAAACATTTCTTCCTGGTTAATCTTCTTTTTTGACATGTTTCACTCCTATTGGAGCAGGGAAGGAGACAACTGGTTCAGCTATGCCTACACAAACTACAAAGGCTATAAAAGGAAATTTTGGATTATTCAATGTCAGTTGATCATTGCAAGTGCTCAAATAGTCTTCCAAGAAGAAAAATGATGAATTTATTGCATAGGTATCACTTGTTTCGGTAAAAAAAAAAAACCACCAACAAAAAAAGAACAAAAACAACAACAAAAAAACCCCAAAACCACAACAACAAAAGCCAAATGCATCCAGAACTTAAAGTCTCAAGCAGTATTCAGAAAACAGAAGGATTAGTTGCTCAGAGTGTCAATACTCTTCCTGTGATTCAGAAGTTCTGGTACGATAACAGAGATATCAAGTATGGCTGAAGGCATGAACAGTCAAACTTGCGACAGAAAAACAAAACCAGGAGGGGTTCATATATATATTATATATACATTATATTTTAAGTTTTTTTATATTAATGATAACTTAGACTGAAATTATACTCTCAGTAGAAAAGGAGAAAAATTCTTTAAATCAGTATTCAGGTGGAATACTTCAGCATGACAATAGTCCTCTCACACATGGCTTCTAAGGAGCTATTACAAATAGATTTTTGCATAGTACCACATTTTTGTATCACTTTTGCTGAATATCTTAAAAACCCAACTGTATCGTAAAACCTTAATCTAGAGCCTATGATAAGCCATAATGATGAAGGATGTGAACAAGGTAGGGAAAAAAAAACCATGTTTAAATAACAAATGTGTCATTTACTTAATAGTGAGCAAATATAAATGGGCTTTGGCTTAATTTCTAGTTGAAAATATTAAAGTCCCTGCACTGTGGGACTGAGCAATATAGGAGCAGAAACCGCTTGACTATGCTACAGGAATCCTGAGAGATTTAGATCATGATTAGATTCCATTATTGCTGACATTTCACAAAGCCATTAAAAGGGAGAGCTCTCATTCCTAGCACTTACAGTCAACTACTGAGTAAATCTAGTTATGTTACAGGTGAAGAGTGCAAATTCAGAATGAGATGAGGACAGGAAGGCTATGGGGATATTTGGCCAGCACGCAAATTATATGAACAGCTAACATATATAGGAATACATAAATATGTGTATGTATAAGTGTATATGTACATGCACAAGCAGAAGGGCACTTGTCCTGAGCATTTGACAGCTAGCTATGGGTTCCTCACTTATTTCAACAAGGTCACTGATGGAGGGTTGACATTGAACACATTAGCACCTAAGGAAACCATTTATCTGAAGCAGAGGATAAAACACAAAACTAATCAGATGATGAATTAAGCCCAAAGGGAGGACTGACAGAGAATGTGAGCAAACAAAAGAAAGGAGTTTTCCAAGAGCTTCACCGGGTATCACTGAAAAAGCAGGGCTCTGTCTTCTTTGCACCCTGCCTTCAGATATTCCTGTACATTGATGAGATCTCCCTGAGCCTTCCCTCTTCCAGGCTGAACGGTCCAAGCTCTCTTAGTCCTTCCTTGTGTGAAAGGTCCTCAATCATCTTCCTGACCTTTTGGCCATGTAGCCACTTCAACCATTAGTGTTTCTTTTTATTTTTTCCTGTATTGTTTTTCAAAACCGGATTTCTGTCATTCTCCTTTTGACGACTGAAGCTTTTTGGCCAGTGAAATTCCTACACTATTTTCCAGTTATATGATCAAGAAAAACTATCTTCAATTACAGATGTTTTGATGATTTGTTGTTTTGTAACACACAACATTCCTTCCCAGACTGATCTGAAATTGACTATGAAATACAATTAAGTCTACAGTTGTCATCCTTCAAAGCCTTCTTACAAAACAGGGTACATATATGAGCTCAAGTACACTTTATTACCAAGTTCTATGAGGAAGAGCTGGGGTTAACTTTTGCATCTAGAAACTAGAGCAGAAAAAGCTGATGGGAGTTGTATTTCATTCACAGCAGACTCCTGCATGAGCTATGCATAGAATAATGAATGACATTTTAAGATCACTGTGAATCTTCAAATCAGACCAAAGCCTTCAGAAAAAAAATTGAGACTTATGAGACACAAAACCCAGGCTTATCTTTCCATAGTGATAATTTTGTGTTGTAATTACCACCTTTCAAAATAAATTAGGTTGGCCTGTTGTCCTGACCCTTCAGTTAATATTTTCTGGAATCAAAACATTATCTTGGCACCTACTTACAAAAAATGGGATTCCACAAAGAAAGGAAAGTTTGCTAAAATTATAAAACAGTCTTCTGCTGCCCATGAATTCTCACGGTAACTGAATTAAGCACATTTGACTTTTTCAGTATTATGTATTCCACTTAGGAGTGAGAAAGTTATAGCTGTAACATTCATTCATAAAAATCAAGTAACACCAGCCTTCAGAGTGAACCTTCAGAGAGAAAGAAAAAGATTAATAAGAATGTTATTAGACATTCATAAGGCTCAAGAAATGATACTCACACAGAAAGTGCTGTGTATAAACTGTGGCTTTGAAACAAACAGCTGGATCTACATTTGCAGTGATGAAATTCAACACCACTAGAAGAAAGTATGGTAATTACCATTCTTCATCCCTCATAGCTTCAGCAACTCATAATAAAGAGTTAAATCATTCTGCAGCATCCAATAGCACTTAAGGCACAGGGATGATGAAGCTGCAAAACAGGCTGCATTTTTTCTGGTACTTCATTTCTGCATTTCTGTTAATTCTGACTCTGCAGGAAATGATGCCCTGAAATTAAGAGTGGGGACCTGCAACAAAAGGATGCAGCCACTCACCTGTTTTTTCACAAACGGTAAAATCCTTAATGGTACAATCCAGCATTTAGGTCATGATATTCAACCATTACAGCACCAAGTATAAGGTGCAGACTTACATGGGGTTGAATTACATACTTTGGCTTCTTGCAATGTAAATAAGAATAGTAACTTAAGAATGGGACACACAGCCGCATGTTTTCTGACTGGGTCAAGGCAGCCATCCACGAGATGCGCCATAGTCAGTCATACACTATGTATCGCTTATTCTTGAAAACTTAGGGTCCCCAAGGGAAACAATCCCAGAACCTGGCACACTTTAACTAAACACAAAGATTTTGGCCAATCACAACCTAGGGCAAAGGAGAAAGTATTTGCATCACATTCATAAGGTAATAAATGAATACAGGAAGTATACAACAGACTATGGGTCAGTTCTTTCTTTGGTCTAAGGGCTTCCCCCAGTGTACTGCTGCAGCAGCAGTTCTCTAAACTCAGCATTAACTGATCAGGGCTGAAGGGAGATGCACTCCTCCCCCCCCCGCCTCCCATTGGCAGGGAGACACCATGCAGCAAAAAGAAACAGAAAGCTAAAAACCAAACAACCAAAAAAACAATGAAAAACTCAACAAAAAACCAACCAAACAAACAAACAAAATCAAACAAAAAAAAAAAAAAATGGCTAAAGTGCACTTTTAAGCCCTATAGATTCTTGAAGCTCAGTTCCAGGTAGGTTCAGAACAGGTCAAGCACCAACTGTTTCAATCCACAGGTTAAATGGCCAAGTGATGTCTTATTGCCAGTGCAAGTTTTATCACACATTCATTGCACAGTATGTGCTATCACCAGCCAGGTCAATGTGCTTGCACCAACACCAGCCTCTTTAAGGTCCTTCATACACAGCAGACCTCTCAGAAATGAACAACCCATTTTTATCATCAAGTCCAAAAACAAGGATGTAATTAGATTACTTTTCCAGTTTTGATCTGTAGCACATTTCTTGATCAGCCCACTTACTGTGCTTTAGTTCATTGGGATATCTTCCTGAGCAAAACAAAGCAGAAGATGCACATTCAGAGTGAACCTTATGAACTCCAACCACAAACAGCCTGCAGGGTCAGAAGTACTTCAAATAAACCCTTACAAAAGGCACATAGCATTGACACAAGGGTCTTCACACTAAGGGATTTGTTCCATATATTTATTTTTAACTGAGTCACAGCGCCCACTAATGCTGAATCAGGAAAGAGGAAGACTGTCTTTTGGTTCATAAAGAAAGATTGAAACACAGATAGTTTTCCTATAAGAGCATCTCATCTGATCTCTTTCTTTCAACCAAGTTCAGTAAAAATTAGATGGGAACAGAAACTTCAGGGGTGTACCTGTGAATCTTGGAGGGAATTTGATGTTGCCAGGAATTAAGAAGAAAGTGTAGTCAAAGCCTGAATTGAAGCCATAGAAAATGGTGCTCAGTTCTTTTCTCAGACTTCCTTTATAGCTTCTTCTGTTTGAGGAAGGTAATACATATTTTTTCAGGTAATTAAACACTTCAAGGACTCTTCAACTCCTTACAAAACACTTCTATCTCCCCACAAGAAACACATGGAAACAGGAACAACTGTGCGACATTCACAGGCAACAATGAGCAGCACAGAGCTGATGAAGATGGCAACTAAGGAGAAAGAAAAGATCCATTTAGGTATTCATTACGGTACTGAGGCTGGGATGGATTTAAAGTTTCTTCATAGTGGGCAGTATGATGCTGTGTTTTGGATTTGTGACAAGATTAGCATTAATAACACCCCAGTATTTCGGCCGTTGCTGCACAGTGCTCACACAGCATCAAGGCCATCTCCATTTCTCATGGTGCTCCCCAGTGAGTAAGCTCGGGGTGGGCAAGAATTTGGGAGAGGACAGCCAGGACAGCTGACTGTCACTGACCAAAGGGATATCCTATATCATATGATGTGCTCAACAATAAAAACTTGGGGCGCATAGGAGGCGGGAGGACATTCACAGTTATGGCATTTGTCAAGTAACTGCGACGCATGAGGAAACTCTGCTGTCCAGGAAGCAGCTGAACATCTACCTGTGGATGGGAAGTAATGAATAAATTCCTTCTTTTGCTTTGCTTGGGCGCACAGATTTTTTTCACCTCATAAAGTGTCTTTATCTCAAGTCACAAAGTTTTTTTTTATTTTGCTTTTCTGATTCTTCCCCCCACCAAGCCACAGGAGGGTGATGGGAGTGAGCAACTGGGTGGGTGCGTAGCTGCTGGCCATGGTCAACGCACTACAGGTAGGCTAGAAAGAATGATATTCTCTGCAAGTAGCCAAGGGCACTACTGAAAGAGGCAAGTGTAAACCTCTCCTTTAGTAATTGTTTATTGTAATAGAGTTGTAACAGAGCTTGAATGAATGCACAACTGGGATTATCTGAGGACAAGGCTATGGTTTAAGTAAGACCAAGAGGAAATCCAAAACCAAATCTTCCAGGTTAGGAGTTCACGTACAGTCACAGCCAATCACATCCCCATGTGTCTCTTTCTCCAGTTACTGTTACTCATGACCGAACAATAGATGAGGTTAAAATAATACTCCTCTGTCTAGGCTGTAAATCAACTAAATGCCATACAGCTACATGGGACTAGCATTATGTCCACGCTAACGAAATCAGGAGACGAAAGGAAGGAAAAGATAAGGAAAAAACCCCTAACCCCTCCATCATGGTACAGGGACTATATTAGAGTAAACCAAGCAGACAAGAGAAATAAGAATTATTTTTTTTAACACCTATTGAAATATTCTGAAATGCTCAACATGGTGATAGTTTAGTATCTACACCTCCCTTGTGGAAACCAGTACAACAGAATAAATATTTTTCATCAATGTCTTTGAGTAAAAAAAATAGTAAACCACCTCTTCCCTCCCTTAAGTTGGAGAAAAAAAAAAAAAGAAGAGATAGATTTTCTTGCAGTTGATTCACATGAATGGGAAAAGTTAGTTGAAAAGATGACAGTAAGAGGCAAACTTGCACAGAAATGATTATGGAACAATACCGCTAATCCACCTTCAGAAGCAGGAGCACAGATTTTGAGAGAGTAGTTCTCAAAACAAATTTGCTAGCTAGGATAACTAGGAGACAAGAATAAGATTATGATGGGGAGGGGAGAGATTTTTCCAGTTCTTAAAGAATGACAGTAAAAACACAGAGAAAAGGAACCCTTGAGTAGATAAAAGACAAGAACTCACAAGCTGTTCAGCAGCTAAAATTTGAAAAAGCAGTACATGGAACAAAAATGGGTTCAAATTACTAGGGCAAGAGAGTCAAATGAGAAAGTCCAGGGAAAAACGAGATAGATGTTGTTCCTTGTTAATAATCACAAAGAACTTTCCATACATATGACAGTCACAAAAGAACAAGCAAAGGAAGTGAAAAATAAAATGAGGGAAGAATCCTGTCTGGAAACAGAGAGAAAAGCCAAGACCCGAACAAACCAATGGATACTGAGATGATGCTTTACAAAGCATCACTACACATTCACCATATTTTTATCTTCTTCCCTGACCTTTCAGAATCCTGAAAGGTGAACAGGTGTTTGATCTGACCCATACTGACATATCTTTGTGTTTATTATCTATTCTTGGAATTAATGAAGATGAAAGCCCTGAAAAGAAGAAATTCCAGAAAATAGGGAAAAGGTTCTTATCTGCCTGTACGGGTATACAATAAGGAGTCAAAAAAAAACCCATAAAGTAGCTTAAATTCAATTCCCAAGAATGGAACATATATGCAAGCTTATTTGTAAGTAATGCACACACAGCTAAGATGCATCTTTAACCTGTGAAGAGTAACTCATTAAATCAGTTGCAATGGCCTCTACAACTTCTATCTATAGTCAATTTTAAAAAACATTTTCTTGCTGTCCTTAACTGAATAGATCTTATCAGTGCCCCAGTATGAAAACAGGAACACCAGTATTCTTTAAAAGGGTATGGGTAGGGAAAGGGAAGGTACATCACTGAAGCGCAACATTTTGATTTCCTCTGAACTACTTGCTTAACTTTCAGACAGTCTGCCCCCAGTCAGCCTGTTTCCATTAGCAATTTTATGTCCCTAAACTTGATTTACAGCTTTTGAGAGATCTATTTTTTTTCTGTCCCAACTTATTCTGAAAGGTGTCAGGGAAGCTGACGGGAAGCAGCACTGCTTGCTCCAGGACCAGACTGTGCAGGGGCCTTAAGCGTCCACTGTCGCTCATGCAGGAAAGGAGGCTGCTAACCCAGGAAGCTGGGAAACAGTAACAGGAAAAAAAAAAAAAAGAAAAAAAAAAAAAGGAGGAAGAGGGCAATTAAAAGCAAGGGGCTTCCTCCTACATCTGTTGTCCCCACCCAGAACTGCTTTGCTGTCCTGCAGGGGACTGGAGCACCTCCCATATAAAGATAGGCTGAGAAAGTGAGAAAGTTGGGTCTGTTGAGCCTGGAGAAGAGAAGGCTGTGTGGAGACCTCATAGCAGCCTTCCAATACCTGAAGGGGGCCTATAGAGATGCTGGGGAGGAACTCTTCATTAGGCACTGTAGTGATAAGACAAGGCTTAACGGGTTCAAACTTAAGCAGAGGAAGTTTAGATTGGATATGAGAAAGAAATTCTTTACTGTAAGGGTGGTGAGGCCCTGGAATGGGTTGCCCAGGGAAGCTGTGAATGCTTCATCCCTGGCGGCTTTCAAGGCAGGGTCAGACATAGCCTTGGATGGCATGGTTTAGTGTGAGGTGTCCCTGCCCATGGCAGGGGGGTTGGAACTAGATGATCTTAAGGTCCTTTCCAACCCTAACTATTCTATGATTCTATGATTCTCATTGCTGAGCAGCCACCACCAGGGGATATTCAGCCTTGGTTTTCCTCCCTCTTAGGGAGATAACAGCTGAAGTCACAGTTGCAATTTTTTTTTCATCTGCACCAGGACAATTTTTAGAACCCCTCCTCCAAAAAAAAAGCCAAACCCAAAACCCAGCCAACCACAACAACAACAAAACATAAAACCAAACAAACAAAAAAGAAAACCATCACAAAAAACCCAAACCCACAAACACATGCACACAAAAGCACAAAAATATCCACCCAAACCCCCCCAAACCTGATCACCCAAACAACAAAAAAATCAACAACAAAAAAACCCCACCAACCATGAATTACTTGCTGTACAAACCACTAACATTGGAAATTTATTTCAGGTAGGCAACTTCTTCCTTCAGAGTTAATTCAGCCTCTGAAGCACCTATAACTGTTTTAAATCAACATGGAAATATTACCATGCTATAAAATGTAACCGGCCTCCAATTTTCTTCTCACAGATTCTCACCAGTGGAAAGTAACAGATACAACTACCAAAAAATCTTGAACAGCAGTTTAGAAGCATTGCCCACCACCAAGGGCTTTTGCAAAACAGATGTTAGAGATATGGGCTCTAATGTGTGCTAGTTAACATGACAGGAAACCTTTAACAGTTTAAGCACTTAGAAGCTAATGCAGGATCTTGCAGCTCCTTGACACAGTGAAGACAGGCACTTCCCTTCAAACATGCTAACGAACAGGCTAGACAGAGATCTTCCATGACAGACTTCATGGCTTTCCTAAACAACGAGCTCCAGTACTTCATTGGTTTTGCTACTGGAACAATTTTCCCAGAAGTTCATGCAGCCTGTCCCTGTAAGTCGTATTTTAACACCTAATCATTGCTGGTACCCTCCAGAGAATTTTCTCCCATTTGCTTATACCCTTCTGAAGAGCAAATATTCCAGGTCAAGCCTTCAGACTGTTAAGTGGAACAAAGATCTCACAGTTCTTGCAAGTCAGTTACTCTTTCATGTGTTCCCATCAATTTGTTAAGGGATGAAAAAGATAGCAGCCACAAGGTCTACTTTTTTTAGCTTGTAATGCAGAGTAATTTCCAGGGCCTTTTCTAAGCTAGGACTGGTAGTCACTTGTTCTTCATTTTCGCATTCTGCCTGGTCACATCACCCATTCCTGTCATTTGTCAGATAGTTTTAAACTTTATTCTTTTACTCTGCAGTGCTTGCACTCTTCCCCAGACTTGAACTATTTGCAAGTTTATTAAATCTACCATCCATTCCCATCACCCAGATTCATCCATAATGTTACCATTGTGTAACACTGGAGCCAAGACGGACAGCAGTGCCCAACCTGTCACATTTTTCTGTCACAGCATCTTCTGAGTGCAGTTCCCTAGTTGCTCTTATGTTCACTCATTAGTAGTTTTCCTGAGATTGCTTATCAGAATGCCATCAGGACTGTCAAAATGCTCTCTAAAGCCAGAATCCCTTTTTTCTGCCCACAATGCCCATACCTTTCTTAGGGTAGAAAATTGATTTCAGTAAAACTCTATCAATTATCACTTATCTGCTGGAAAGCTTCCAGGTATTTACTAATTATTCAAATATTTTCTTTGAAGCTGACTGGGCTGGGCTTCTCCTGACTATGACTGTCAGCTCTCTGAGTGAAAGAAACACTAGACTTGCTCTTTTATTTCAGTGTTCTGACACATCATCACTGAATTCCCCAAAATAACTGAAAGGGTCTGACATCAGCCTTTCAGAAGCACGGGGGAGTGTTTTATTTTAGGATTAACTTGAACAGGCTTAACCCATCTTAAAGTATTTTAACGAAATGATCTCTTAATCTGGTTCATTTTAATGCAAGCTAGGTTTTACCATTTTGTCACTGGATTAAATTGAGTCAGCCATGGGACCCTTTCAGAAAAGACTAGCACAGGAAAAGCATAGTAAATCCTTTGATGGTCTTAGCAATACATGTTGAGACCCACTCCAAGCCACAGAGGAGTCCTTCCCTGTGTTCTTACTTTACAGGATTTACAGGATTACCTTTTACTGTAATTAAAGCCCTTCTCTTTCGCCTTTGTCTCAAAGGTGATTCTGGGCTCCTCCTTCGAGCATGAAAGTCAGCCTGGCTTACTCCATAGCTAGCTGTAAGTCCACCTGCTTAAGCAGTGGAAACACTTGTTAAGGAACAGGCAGGTGATAAATCAGCTCATTCCTGTGATGAGATGGAGTCCTTATGGATTTCAAAGGAGCAAGTGTATGCACCGCAGTGCCTCAGCACAATCCAAGAACTATCTTGCAGTGACCTGTTGAAAGAGCTTGCCTTCTCCCCCTGCAGGTGACAGCTACTCCCTAGTCCATGCAACTCTTGCTCTGGATACCTGGGAGTATCGCACACAAGGGAGCTGGTCACTGCTAAGGCATACCCAAGACCTGCTGCACCTTTGTGTGAAAAATGCCATGTTACCAACTTGGTGTTTAGACCACATTTAATTCATCATGATAGAGCAAAGCACTCAAAAAAGACGTATTAATTGGTAAAAAAAACAAAACAAAACCAACAAAAAAACCCCACAGATGGTATATACTACCAGTTCAGAAGCAAAGATTAAGTAAGATCAGAATGTGGCAGCAGCCAGAGATAGAAAAGGTAAAAGACAAAAAAGGAACCCTTGGTGACCAGACTTCCCTACAACACAGGTCTCCCTTAACTGGGCAAGTGACCTCCAGAGTGGCTAAGAGAGCATCACATCCACCTTAATATCCAAGTCTGCAGTCCTGACATGGACACTCTTAATTTCTCATGCATTCCTACTCCCTCCTCTGCACCTCCTAGTCTCTGGTTATTTTTGCTATTACAGTAAGACTGTAGTGCAAACAGTCAGCTCACAAACAGATCAGGCAAGCACTGGATGCAGCAGGGCCCCTTTTGGCAGCAAGCTATTAAAGCAGTTCAGCATGACTCAGTTTCATCGTCATCCTTTTCCTCCACACCTATGGGACAATGCATGATTGTTCCTAATTCAAATGGGCACCGTTTCACTTCTGTAGACACTTTTTTTATTTATTTCACTAACAAAACCAAAATCTGTATTCAAGACAGATCCTGACCCCATCCCTGGTTTTGATAATTTTCACTTCTGATAACTCAAAGTATGTTTAAATGCAAAATAATTTACACTGGACTTTATATGCTACATCAAAATACATATTAATAGAATGTAACATCAGTGTCCACATTATGACAATTACACTTAAGGTTCCCATCTCTGGGGCAAGACAAGCTGTAACAAAAGTATTTTTAATACTTTGGGGCAACAGTTTCCATGTTAGGAATTTTTGAAAATTAAACATATCACTGCTGTAGAAGATCATTTTTTATAACTAAGAACTAGTCATCTGAAATATAAGATGCAAACAATATGACTCATTACTAGCTCAAGAGACTAAACGGCAAACAAACAACTAGAAATGCTTTAAGGATAGTTAAAACCTGGATATGGCTTGCTGGGGCTCAGTGACTTCAGAGATACTCTGCCAAACTTCCCACTGGAGCACATCAGATTGGTTTTGGGGTTTTCTTCTTCATATAGATAATAGCCAGTGTAGGTAGCTACAAAGCAGGATTCTCTTCGTAACAGCACGAACAAGAGCAGCTAGCTGAATCCATTATGGTATGGAGAACAGCTCTCACAGAGCATGCAATTTAATAGCCAAGTCCAATATATAAAGTTTTATAACAGCAAATGCTCACGCAGGAGCTTTGCAGATTTGGGAGTACTGGCATATTTCAAAAAATAATGATGCTGTATGAGCTGTGATAAAGTCTAAGGGAAATTAAAAGAAGTACATCTGCCAAATAGCAACATAATCTTTGCAGTTAAAGAGCTGAAGATCTGCAAAAGAATCACTGAGAACAGTTTTGGAAATAGTCCAATCAATACCCATGTCAGAGAGCAGCAGCAGGGCAGTAGGTACAGAGAAAGTATACAGATTCTTTTATCCAGGAGAGGATCATAACTTAGAACTCAACTATGCAATCAGATTTCTTAAATGCAACTCCAACAGTGCTTGAATGAATTTTGCAACATTATTCTATGAAATGAGTGGATTCCTCAAAGGACTTGGAGATCACCTGCCCATAGGACCAGATGACAACCCCGAAAAAGCATTTAAAAAAAATACATTGAAAGGCAAAGGTAAAAATCAAAGCCTAAAAAATTGTCACTTGAGAACAATGCTAAATTTAAACTGAATAGGTAAATCTACATCAGAACCTTCAGAAACAGAGTATGATTAAAAATAACACTATCAGCAGTGATATGCCCTTTGTTTTGTTTTGTTTTGTTTTGTTTTGTTTTCTAATGAGATGAACTCTTCAGTTCAAGACATCCCCATCATATCAGACAACCCAGAGCTGCTGCTACAAAGATTTGTTCAGGCACTAGCCTAAAACAGGACACTAATATGGAAACATTTCTATTTAGAGTACGTTCCATTAGACAGAAATTCACGTATATGAAGAGCAGCCCTTCTCCACATTACTCATCCAGTCCAATTGTAGATTTGCCAAGCCCGAATGACGTACTTGTCACTGTGTCTTTGGCAGGAGAACTGGGAGCCTTACTGGGAACTGTGATGACACATCCAACAAGCCTGTCAAAACAGAGACTGTTCACACATTGCTAAGAGGATGAGACAGAACCAACCTCACATGACTTCTGCAGTTGCACTGCAAATCTGTGGAAAGAGTTGAAAGGCATTAAAACAGCTCCTTGCTACACTGTAGGAGGATGCCAGCTTGTCAGGATGCTGATCTTCAGCTTTTTCTAAAGAAAAAGCTCTGAAAGAAGGCAGCATTCCTGTTGGTGAAATGTGGATTTCTATTGTTACCACTTCAAGCTGGCACCACTTGTCTGCTCAGCAAGTCTTGCACATCAATGCTGGTTCCACGCACTTCACGAGTAGCACTGGCTCCACAGCATGATAAATCCTTTGTTCAGTGGGGCAACACACTGGGATGAAGGACAAATGAATGCTCTTTTGCCTGATTATTATTAAATGCAGCTTTTTTCAGGCTTGTAGAACCAATCTAGCTACATTTGGAATACCTCCAAGATCACACAAGTAATAACTTGCTGCCAACCAGGCACATCATCCTCCAGCCAGAACACCACGGCCACTCTTGACTTGTGAACACATCACAGAGCAATTGTTAGACAAGTTTTTTTCTCTTTGACATCAATAGGTGTTTACAAGTCTGCAATATACATACAGAATTCTCCCCCAGAGTGCGGTGATGAGAACTTTTGTCCAGGTGTGAAAACAGAATTCTGAGGATAGTGTCATGATTGGGCAGATACTGCAGTCAGCTGGTTGTCTGCATGAAGTGGGTAGCCCCAGGTATATTTCAAACAGTACAACTCAGATGCTAGGCACATGTGCAGAGAACATCATCTCTGAACACACAAGGGACCTTAATTACAGATATCTTGGAAGCCTGGTAGCCCAAATCATCCATTAATAGTTTTCAAAAATACATGGGATTAGTCTGTTTATAATTAGATAGCTCAGGATTTATACAGGACTTGCTCGGGCTAAGTTTTGCCCACATCTTTTAATCAACCTTCTCTACAAATGCAACAGAGTTCAAGGGCCAGGTCTAATACCCCAGGTTCAGCCCTCATCCAGCTTCTATCAAATGTTCATCTCTTTGCCAAATTCCCAAATAGGCAATATAGCTTTTGAGATCTAAACCATCAAGAGAATGATTGCATGAAGAGAATCATAGATAGATTGGGTTGGAAGGGGCCTTTAAAGGTCATCTAGCCCAACTTCACCCACAACGAGCATGGCTATCTTCAACTAGATCAGCTGTCCACTGATCTAATAGAGAAATTATATTCCTTTATCACCATTTAAAGCCTCTTTATAGACCAAAACATAGGAACCTACACACCAAGTTTAGGCCCTGTGCATCTGTAACTGACGAGCTCCTTCTTCGCCCTCTAGTTTTCCATACACCACTCTGCAGCATTACTTCTCCTGTCCTGGTTTCAGCTGTAGTAGCTATTTCTCTTCTTCCTAGTGGGTTTAAACCATGACATCTCCACACAACGAGAATGAGCCTAAAGCAAAATTATGTCTAGCTTTCAGCCACCAGACTGTCTAAAATTTAGGTGGTGCTGAGCTCTGCAGCACAAGCTGTAAGTTCTTCTGTGGATGTAGCACATGGAAGAAGTGTCTTTTCCCTCAGCTTTTGTCTTGCCTATAAAAAACTGCTTCTTTGAACACACTCTTTTCCTAGAGATGTCAGCATTCTCCAGCACACTGTCAGGTAGCATTTGGAGAGGCTTTAAATAGCGCAGGGCTAGGAGTCACATATTAAATATAGCACCTCCCAAAAAAAAACCCCAAAAAACCAAAATCCAACAAAAAAAAAAAAAAAAAAAAACAAAAAAACAAAAAAACAAAAAACACAAAAACCCAAAACAAACCACAACTCCCCCCCTCAAAAAAAACGAACAAACAAACAACAAAAAAAACCACAAAAACAAAACAAAAAAAAAAACAACCAAACTTTGTTACCATCACATCTCCTAACACTGTGCTCCAAGCTAGGTTTAGGAAAGACACAGTCTGGCTTCTGACAGTACGCTTCTGCTCCCTATTAGAAGTGCGAACATGCCTAGTTAAACCTGAAAACTGTTCTATAATGATTGTATTAGTCAAGTACTAATTTTTCAAGAAAGTATTTTCAAATATATAAAGCCTGCTGGCGTTTTCGATTCCATTCATTAAAAGGATATATCTTTACATACATATATATGTGGGTGGTTTTTTTACATATTTACATATCTTTTTACATACATGTGTATAGATATATGTATTCATTTTTACATGTTTTTTTTCCTCATGAACTGAGAAGGAAAACTTTTATATTTTCCTTAAGTACTTGCAGCACAAAGCTGCAAGTGATTTTTCAAATCACTTGGGATCTGAACTTCCAGAGGTTTTCAGTAGGAGCTGAATTCCTCCATCAATTCCTCCAGCATCTTGATCATTTCTATTTGGAAAAGATGTACCATCAGCAGGCAGTAAGGATGCAGGCTTGCACTGTTTAACTTAAAAGTTTGGAGCAGAACAAGTACAACTCATAAGTTAAAGTTGTGTAGGTGTGGCACTTAGGGACATGGTACTGGTGGACTTGGCAGTGTTAGGGCTACAGTTGGACGCAATCTTGAAGGCTCCATGATTCTCAGATTAGGAAGAGGTACCTTTAAATTCCACATTAACTGTCAGAATCAAACATTTCAGTCCCAAGAGATTCCTTCAAGTGTTTATTACTCTAATATGTCTATAGATTGCTTTATATATAGTTTTGTAGAGGGGGGGAGAAAGATATCATAGACATTCACATTATTAGAAGTCCTTCTTGCTGTCCTGAGTCTGAAGTACTCTCAGTTGAAGTAATACTACATGTGGGAGAATTTTCAAACTCTATATAGCTCACCGTAACATCATGATTTATGTTAAAGCAGTTTAGCAGAAGCAGAGGTGCTATTAAATCAATCTATATTTTACTTCCTCACAGGCAGTTTGATATGTTTTGATGAAAGGCCCATATCCAGACTTGAATTTCCATACGAACTACACATATGTTCAGTTCCACATTTGCATTTAATTTTCTCAGAGTCACCACCGTTATGCAAGATACTTGGATTCTCATGGTAAGGATATTTTGATACTGTTCTTCAAAATCACTCAAAAACTTCAAGTTGTATGTTTCAGAGGCAACCTGCATACCTGGGCAAACCCCCCAGGTATGTTTATAACAAGCAAAATTAAGATTCAGCATTAGTCAGCTGTTATAAAGGAGGGTCCCACATGTCCTTCCAGGTGGTGAACACAGGAGGATCAGGAAAAAACAGATGTTTGGCATAACTCCATCCTGGTTTAAGCCCACCTGGTAACTTAGAAACATGCAGCTGCTTGCTCACTGTCCCCCTTAGTCAACCTGGCACGCCCCAGCACCTCAGGGCTTACCATATTGATGCCGGTCTTAGCGCGGACACCCGCTCAGCATAGTGCACTGTAGCCCAGAACTTCTGGGCTTAAGCAATGCAGCGGGTTTAGCCTCTCAATTAGCTGGGGCTACAGGCACACACCAGCACGCCCAGCATAAAACCAGGACAACCTCTAAGACCAGCCCTCCAGAAACCAAATCTTTCTGATGCCCTAAATTTATCACTCTTTTTATAGACATGAACCTGGAAAAAAAGGCTATAGTTTTGTTAAGTGTACTTACATTTTCTATTTCAAAGAAGTAATCCTCTTTGTAGCTTTAAACTTGATTGAAGCGCTATCACTCATGCAATCTCTCCAAATGGGATGTTAAAATTAGTCCAACTTACAGATAATTTCTGTAACAACTACATCTCACTAAAGCTGGTCAAGAACACTAGAATTTGATTCACTTAATTATGCAGAATTGGCAAGTGTCTTAATATAGAAACAATTTGTTTTAAAATTTAGACTATTATTATCTTACCACAACCAAAACAAGGCTTTTATTTCTTTTGAGAAGCTTAGCCAAACATACATTTATAGGAAAAAAAATAATAGTGATTCTCAGTTTCATAGCTTTATCTGCAAGAAAGCTAACTTTGTAGAACGTTGCAAGAGAACAGACCTACACTAATGTAAGAAGATGTATTATCAATACAAACTGTAATCTTCACTCTATGAGTCTGAAAAATGTTACAGCTTGGTTACTTGAAGTATTAGATGATTTTAGAAAGGGATGAATATTTTTCCTTTGCTTAATCTCACAAGCAGTGCATTATATCCCCATCCACATCCAGAACTGTTCCAGTGCTGTCATAATGGGTTGAAAATCTACTTACTTACATGAAGACAAGTTACCTTCTACACTTACTCAGCTATCTTAAAACACTTCAACTATAAGTCTGCTACGCAACCCAGTAGTTACCAGTATTTTAGGATAAACCACATGACAGTTTCTATAAGGGAGTAATATTTTCCAAAATGCTGTTGTAGGCTACTGTCCAACTCAGAAACTTGGGTTGAGAAAGTCAAATAACGAAAGACCTGCGAGCCAAAGACATACAATTTCTAAGCAGTACAAGATACCTCAAAGAACCTGAAGAGTTAAGTCTATACCAATTATTCAGAAGCAAAACATGAACACTGAAAGGATTCATTACTTTTTTTAGCTTAAAGTGTCACATTATCTGAGCATGAAATTACAATTCTATGTAGCATGAGACACTACCTAGAAGTAAAATACTGCTCTCGGTGCAAAATCTCAAGTCCACGCTGAAATCTTTTTCTGAAGTCAAAGCTGACAATACAAAAAGGTAGCAGATGATCCTTTGCAGTCTTTATCAGAGAAGACTTTTTACTCATTTATTACAATCAGCAGGAAATTCACAGCATACTGCCAGCTTTCAGCTAAGAAACAAAACAGACTATTACAGGTTTTATTGTACGTAAGATTTGTAACTCCAGGTAAACTACCAATCACTACAGAAGAAGCAGCAAGACGGGAACCCGTTTGGCACATGTTCCTGCTGAATTATATTCAGCGTATTCCTAGTGACCATGGTTTATCTTTGATATGTCAGCAAGATCTAGGGCTCACTGGTTTCTAGATGCTCATAAACCTCCAACATGGTAGAAGCTAACTAGAAAGTACACTTAATTTAAGTCAGTACTGACATTACATTACACCTATTCAGAAGCCTTGAAAGCTCACACAACAGAGATATTATATATATTTATATACATATATTTATATAATAAAAGATATTCCAAGTTATATATATCATTTATATTTAGACATCATAGCAGCCTTCCAGTGTCTGAAGGGGGGCTATGGGGATGCTGGGGAGGGACTCTTCATTAGGGACTGTAGTGAGAAGACAAGGGGTAATGGGTTCAAACTTTAACAAGGGAAGTTTAGATTGGATATAAGGAAGAAGTTCTTTACTGTAAGGGTGGTGAGGCACTGGAAGGGGTTGCCCAGGGAAGCTGTGAATGCTCCATCGCTAGCAGTGTTCAAGGCTGGGTTGGACAGAGCCTTGGGTGGCATGATTTAGTGGGAGGTGGCCCTGCCCATGGCAGGGTGTTTGGAACTAGATGATCTTAAGGTCCTTTCCAACCCTAACTATTCTATGATTCTATAATCAAAGTAGTGAAACAACTCTGATAGCTTTTTAAGTGACTTCTGTCCAGAAAACTCAGACCTCTGAACTCAGCTGAAGATGCTAGAGGTTTGCTTACAAGATACTCTATTAAGACATGACTGGAAAGTTCAAGTTTGCTCCAAAATCTACAGCAAATTCTAAATACAATTTCATAACACAACACCTCAGTGATCCATTTCACCCATGCAACAAGTGCTGCCACAGCAGTGATAACTTGGAAGTAATTAATTTTTCTACTTGCATGTACTTTATTGATGACAGCACAAGAAACAATTAGGAAATAATATACTGGAAATTCTGTTTCTAAAAGTTCCTGCAAGTATTGATCAAAGTCAAGTATTTTAAGTCAGGGTTATCTTAAATTTCACTGCTAATTTTCTTCACTGGCTGATGCTGGATGTACAAATCCAGCTGGCAACTTTATCACACAGTAACCTTCAAAACCGCCTTTAGCTCACTTTAAAGGCACTGTGCAGCTAAAAATGTCAAGTTTCTATAACATGAAGTGTTGACTACAGATCAATTCTTGAGTGTATATTTCTTACAGCTACACTACCACATACAAAAATCTTTTAAAACCTTGTCAGTCAAATGGTTCATTGAGCTTCTGAGATACTTCAGTGAGGATATGGCAGGTGAAGAATAACCAATTATAAATTCTGACAGTTATTTACTGCTTGTATGACAGATAGTGACAGCACACATCTGAAAGAACTTTTGAACTCTCATGCAGAAGCGGGCTTCTTGCTACATGCAACTAGCACTAAGTTGGTTCTAAACCTGGTTAACACCTGAATTAATGTCACGGGTTCAGCAGCAGCAGTCATTTTTCTCCTTCTTGGTAGCTGGTGCAGTGCTGTGTTTTTTAACTTTCGGCCTGAGAACAGCGCTGATAACACCGATGTTTTCTGTTACTGCTTAGTAATGTTTGATCTGACCAAGGACTTTCTGAGCCTCATGCTCTGCCAGGGAAGAGGGGAAGCTGGGAGGGAGCAGAGATAGGACACCTGACCCAAACTGACCAAAGAGGTATACCATACCACAGCATGTCATGCCCAGGATGTAAAAACAAGGGGCAAGGACCTGGAAGCGTGGGGGTGCACTGCTGGGTCGGGCTTGGTATCGGGTGGTGAGCGGTTGTATTCTTTTCCCTTGTATTTCCTTTGACATTATTATTATTGGTGGCAGCAGTAGTGATTTGTGTTATACCTTAGTTACTGGACTGTTCTTATCTCAACCTGCAGGAGTTGCATTCTTTCGATTCTCCTCCCCCTCCCTCCTGGAGCAGGGGGAAGAAAGAGGGGAGAGTGAGTGAGAGAACTGGGTGAGTTAGAGTGGCTTAAACCACGACAATTAAAAAAAGTGGTACTTACTGAATTCTCCAATTAGAAACAAGAGACAAGCCACCGATTTGAAGGCAGATCATTGTATTTCTGCATATAGACTATTTAGACAGGAAACAGGACTGGACTGGGAGGAAAACTAGCAATGAAGAAGAGCCTAGAAACAGGGAAGACCTGTTATAGCAATGCATACCTAGGGGCTGGCCAGACATCTTGGCCAATGATCCCTAAGCCTACATGTCACATGCAAGCAACTACGTGGCATGAAATCAACACTTTCCTGCCAATCTTCAGAAGACAAGCAACTTCTTACTGGGGAAATCATTAAGATGGATACAACACTCAAAAATTGGGTATCACAGCTCAATCTTACACCCAGAAAGGTTAACACATCTGTACAGAAAGAAGGAAGTGATAATTATTAGTGGTTAAAGCTGAAGATGAACTATGAGCAAAATCCACAAAAAAGAAAAAGATCTGTGTAACTGATTTTATTTAAATTAGCTCATGTAAGTTTTTTTACCAGGGCATCCCAAAAGAAGTATACTTCACTTCTTGATGTCCTCTGGATGCAGCTTCCAGGCAGTCATCACATTCACCTTGCATTTGAGTTACCTAAACATCTTATAAATAATGCCTTGCAAGTTTCCCCAGTAGTCATGTTTAAATAGCATTCAGCTAATTCTAGTCAAAGTCAGACTGCCTAGTCAAGTTCCAGTACCTACTATCAGTATTTGAATACATTTCTGTCCTTTTACATGTCTCATTGGTAGCAAACAGATTGATTCCTATTAGTTGAGCAGACCTGACTGCATATTTGTAGCTTATGATCAAGCTACATCAGACATTCTTCCAGATTGCCACATAAACATGTATATTATTGGAGCAGCTGGCACAGAAGGCTTGTTAAGACTTCAGTTTTGTTTGTTCCTGTAAGAATCCAAACATCGGTTCCCTGTGTTCACACATTAACTAAGCAACTCACCTAAGACTTCTTGAAATACTGAAGCTAAATTAAAATTCCAAAGTTCCTGAAAGCCTGCTGTTCTGAAATACTGCAGGTAGAGGGCACACTGCTTTTGAAATAACTGAACAGAAATCTGTCAATTTTAAGAGTTAATGAACACATAAGCAGGACATTAATTTTTCCCCTACATTTCAATAACTATTTCACAATTAGTCTTATATCTTGGGTAAACTTTTTATATTTCTATGTGTTTGCATGGACTATAATTTCACTCAGGTAGCATTAAAAGTTTAAAAGCCTGTACTTGTAAATATTTTTGCTTTCCGAGTCTCTCAAAGGATACATGAAGACAGTTTTCAGCCTTAGAAATATAGCTCAGTAACTACATAGCTAAAACAACACTACAGAGACAACATAAATGATGAAAATATTTATGAACTGTGTTTATATAAACATATTGGCTTGTAAAGAAGTTGACAACATTTACATCAAATATTGAAAGAAAACATCAAAGTAGACAATTTGCATTAAAGAGAAAAATAAGTTAAAAATTAATCACAGCTTAATTATTCCATTGGTTATTACCAAGTCAGGCACCTGGAAGTTTCAGAATTGAACTACACTAAAACACTGCAACAATGCTTAATATTTTCATTCATACTAATCATTTCCTTTGATAGAGCAAAAGCCACCTCATGGTTACCTGAGGATTCTCACGGTAACTCAGTGGGGATAACAGTATGTAAAGGACTTATTTCTTCACAGACTGGGAACTCATCAACTATGTGAATGCTGGCTGGCATACTTTTAGGACAGTCTCTTTTTAGCCAGTGAACAGTATAAAAGTTTTGTCATGTCCTTCTGAAAGCATGAACCTTATCCAAATCTTTCTAGCAATATTTGTACCGGCTGTTTCGCAGATTTTAGCTAGTTTTATTTGTGAACTTGAAAAAAACCCATCCGACAAGTTAGGCATGAAAGTATTTCAGAAAACTTAACAAAGAGCATCTTGAATTATGAAATAGTTACAGTAGTTCAAATTATATATCAGAAAGTTACACGTATGTTTAATCATAAACCAATATTTTCTATATATTATTCAGCTTTGATATGTTCTTATGCAAGTGATACTCAAAAAGTTCTATTAATTTTTTCACCCTTTAAGTGATTACATTTATTTCCTCTATTTTTACAAGTGCAAGGATGCTTACTTAGATACCAATTCCACATGGGTACAACTGTCAACATAACTATATTACATTTTTTCATCTTGAAAGCAAAAGACTATCAATGGTAATAAGCAGATAGTTCGTCATCACTCATGTCTGAATCATCATCATCCACTTCACCTTCAATGACCGACTTCTTGCCTTTGCAGCATGAAACAATTAATCCAATTAAAAAGACCTGCAAATTTAAAATAAGTAGTAAAAGTTATGGTGATTCAATTAAAGGGCATAAAAGGGTAATGTATGCAAAACTAAATGACAGTGTGGTGATGTAAATGATTCAACAACTACTATTTCAATAACTGTAAATTATCCAATTTGATTCAGTGATCTCTATAATCAAAGTACTTACTGCAATGAATGCCCAGTTCCCAAAGTAATAGGCAGCACTGAAGAACCAAAATTTATGAAGAAAGAGGTATGTCCGAGTAACAATGCACTGATCTAAAAGGAAAGCAAATAGTATTGATTTACACAGAACAAATGAAAAAAAGCTAATTTTATTTTACAGCATAATAATTCAACAGTTTTGGATAGCATTCAGCTCTCAAGAACTGAATTACACTCCATTAAATCAAATTTATCGTCTGACACCTGGAAGACATGCAAGAGGGTTATTTTTTATTATGGGAAAGAATGTGAGAACAGGTACACTAAGCTAAAAGTTACACAGGTAACTCAGTTATGGTTGGGTACAATTACTCCTACAGATGTACCGATTATTGCCTGTTCTGATATATCCTGCTCACTCACTCCCCATTTTAGAGAAACTGTAGCCATAAGGAGGAGATGAAAAGCAGCTTCTGTATTCAAAACCACATTTCAATACTTTAAAAACACACCACTCCCAGGATTGCATAAGTTCTGTTAAAAACAAAGTCAGCTACAATGTTGTGTGGGCAAAGAAACCCCTAACAAATCCTGGGCCTTTAGTGACCCAGATAACAGAGCGCTTATTTGTACCTAAGACCTGACACTACTGGTTAAGTCTTACTCCTCTAACACCATAAATATAACCACATCTAAAAAAACTACTCAATTATTCTTCATTACAAAGTGGCAAGTTTTAATAGAATTAAGAATCAATCTGTCAAGGCATTTTTAAGACTGCAGACAGGTAGTCTAAAGGCTGATATTGGAGACAGTCTGTAACCACTAGAGTGGTCATAGCAGAGGGCAATCAGCAGGACATGCAACCCAGATGACAAATCTCTTCAGTGCAAGAAGGGATGCATCAAGTCCATACTAAGATATAACACGTTCTCTAGGTATTTCATTTACTATGCTTCATACCTAAACAACTTGAAATCTAAGGGAAGTAAGCATCTCAGATTTGCCTGTTCTTCCTACCCCAGTACCCTTAGCCTGTCTTCATAGCACAGGTGCTCCAGCCCTCTGATCATCTTTGCGGCACTCATAATGGACTCTCTCAGGCAGGTCCACATTCTTCTTGCACTGGGGACACCAGAGTTGAATGCAGTTCTGCAGCTCAATTCTGTTAACGTCTGTCATGGGTTCAGCAGCAGCAGTCAATTTTTTCTCCTTCATAGTAGCTGGTGCAGTGCTGTGTTTTCGACTTTCGGTCTGCGAACAGCGCTGATAACACCGACGTTTATAGTTATGCCTTAGAATGTTTTGGTCTGACCAAGGACCTTCTGAGTCTCATGCTCTGCCAGGGAGGGGGGAAGCCGGGGGGAAGCAGAGACAGGACACCTGATCCAAACTGACCAAAGAGGTTATTCCATGCCACAGCACGTCATGCCCAGGATGTAAAAAAAACTGGGGGCCGGAACCCGGAGAGTTTTTGTTTTAGTTCACAGCTCAGTCGTCGGGTGGTGAGCAGTTCTATCCTCTTCCCTTGTATTTCTCTTGTTATTATTATTATTGGTGGTGGCAGCGGTGGTTTGTGTTGTACCTTGGTTGCTGGGCTATTCTTGTCTCGACTCGTGGGAGTTGCGTTCTTTCGATTCCTCTTCCCATTCCTCCCCCCCCCCGCCTTTTGGAGTGGAGGGGAAGAAAGACTCTTCCCTTGTATTTTTCTCTTGTCATTATTATTATTGGTGGTAGCAGTGGTGGTTTGTGTTACACCTTAGTTGCTGGACTGTTCTTATCTCAACCTGTGGGAGTTGCATTCTTTTGATTCTCCTTCCCATCCCTCCAGGAGCGGAGGGAAGAAAGAGGGGGAAGTGAGTGAGTGAGTGAGCAAAACTGTGCGTGGCTGAGAAGCTTAAAACAAGACAACATCTTGGCACTTGACCTTGCCAAGATGATCTCACCCAAACCAAAATATCCATCTAGAATTTTTTCTCTAAATTGACAACTATTTCTTCAGCAGCTCTCCAGTGGCTTATACTTTGTAAAACTAACAGAATAATTTAAAATACAAAGTTATATACTACATTAAGCAGCAGACTAATTTTTGGAACCTATTACAAAGTATCAGCAGACAAACTGGCATTTCACAACTACCAGACACAAGGGATATAACACACAAATAGGCACATTCTGCAGATAATTGAAGTCCAAAATAGCTTAATTATAGAAAGCATACCTTTTCACTGACACAGAGAGTGAAAGCACAAGGAAGGCATTTCCCATGAACTAATCCTTCCCAGTTTTCTAGACTAGATCTCAGTTATGCAGAAAAAACTGATCCCTTCCCCTCCCGATTAATACCAGTCAATAGTACTTACCCTACAAAAAAAAATAATAATAAAAAAAAAAGTAAAGCAGCACACCACTCACAACATTGCATTATTTTCTAGCATGGCATGTCCATATAAGAAGAAATTTCCAGCAAAGTAAGAAGTGCTGGTAAAGTGAAGACACTTCATAATTGCAGATAGTATTGTCAACACCATCTGCAGCTCTCCAGCTCATTAAGGTAAAGTAAAGGCTCTGATAAAGTCTTGTTATTTTTATAATGGCAACATTTTCTTTGCAGCAATATATGCAGCAATTTCTCAAACTTCAAAATAAAAGGAGTTTCTTACTTGAATATCACACCTTGAATAAGAAAAGTGTGTTGTAACTCAGACCACGTATTAAAGACTACAGAAACATGCAAGATTCATGGACTAGCTATATATGATTATAGAGTACACAAAATAAGAGCTCTATTTTATTTGTTTTGCAATTCAGTATTTTACTAGGGAAATCATGCAAAGAGTTCTCTTCAACCTACAGCAATCAAATTGACCCAAAAAGTTGAACAATTTTGCCCTTACAAAGAAACTGGACAATGAAGTTAATGGCCCACAAACACACATGATGCTTCAGCTACGTAAGAAATCAAGTAACATCTGTAGTATAAGACCCATACGGCCATATTCCATATTCATCCCTGCATTATGCTCAATTAAAATTTTTCTCAAGCAGCTGTGATACCTCCACTTCCAGCATAAACATCCCCTTAGTGATCAGAATCCCTTTTGACCATTGGAGGGAGACTGTGCTACAGTGCTGTAAGCAATCCTGAGACATGTAATGGTTTTCCCATTTAATAAGAAAATAAATTTCAAACAACAGTGTAAATAAGCAGCTAATAAAATTAAAAAAATTTCTGCAAAAGACTGAAAACTCAGGAGACAGAACATGGACTTGTTTCTGGGTCTGGCTTTGGCCACAAGCCGAAATAATCAGATGGCCAAGACAAAACAAGCTTTGGAAGTCTTCAGATGTTAACAAGTATATCAAAAGCTTTGAAACTACAGGTTTCCCCTTTGCTCTTGTACTTTTGTACCTATCATCTCACAATTTAAAATCTTCATCCATATTTCTCTAAGTGCTGAGGTCATTCCAGGACTTTAAATTTCCACAGAAGTTTAAGATTCTATTTTACGTACCACTTTAACAGGTTTTTCTGGAAACAGATTAATGGAGTGGCAATAACAGCTGCCCTCAGCCACAAATGCAATATTTCTTTCTCCAGTGGTTGGCTAAACAGGATCAAAAAGCCCATGTTCTTAGGTGCCTGTTACTCAGCAGTTTCTACAAGAGTGGGTTTTTTGCATGTTCTATTTGAGCACATCCCCCACTTATTCCATATTCTGTGTGTACAGATACACACACATATACACACACAAAATTAATACTAGCCTTATTCAGCTGTTAAGCCTGTTGTTGCACTCCACAATCCAGCCCCTCTCCTCCTGCTTCTCTGGTTTCAATAGCTAAAATCAATATGCTATACAAAGCTTCTACGATTTTTCATTTGTGGCATCCTGTATCTCCTTCCCTCAGCTAACTTGTTCTAGAATTGCTTAAACCTTCAAGTTGTCCCTCCTTTAGCTTTCATGACAATGCAGGTCTTAGAGCTTGAGCACTGCTAGCTCAAGGTTAACTTCACAACAGATTTACACCTTCCATTCCTTAGGTCTTAGAGCTTGAGCACTGCTAGCTCAAGGTTAACTTCACAACAGTTTTACACCTTCCATTCCTTAGGTCTTAGAGCTTGAGCACTGCTAGCTCAAGGTTAACTTCATAACAGATTTACACCTTCCATTCCTTATCAGGCTGAAAAACACTGAAAAACATTAATGTAATTGGCTTATTCACACACAGCAAGGATCTCAGAACATTTTCCCAACTGATTGTATGTAGCTGTAATAGCTCCCCATTTAAAGAGATGTGAACCACTAAGCTTCCAGCATTTCAAGCTGGCAGCACTCTGAAGTACTACAGTGCGCTACAGATGTATGACTATCAAATGACTCAGATGTTAAACAATAGTCTGCTACTACCTACAGTTTTTTTTTTAAATATGGGCCCTAACATGCAAACACAAAAAGCTGCCTATGGTTTCACCCCAGCTTTGGGTTTCTGTGTGGTGGAGGGTTGGGTCGTCCCCCGTCCCTCCCCTGGGGTGTGTGGGGGTTGGGTTTTGGTTTTATTTGATTTTGGTTTTATTTTCTTAGCTGGAATTGGCAGTGGGTTGGCACCTAGAAGAGATCTTTAGAGACCAAAAGTCTAGCTGAATAAAGCCTAGTCCAAAATCCTACCTTATTTAACAAGACCTGTTCAGTAGGTTTGCAAACAATTCCAGTCAAAGGAATAGAAGATTTAGCAGACTAAGAAAGAACTAAGAACTTGGAAACCAGGAACTAACAAGGAACCCAGAAAAAACTTTTTGGAACAAATCATCATTTAGAAGGCAAACTCTTGTTTTTCCAGTGACTTAAGGGACAACTTAAGTTGCACCAGATACCTAATACTGCATATCTGCAAATCCAACTCAACCTGATATAAACCTAGACAGACAGAAAATGATGTTACAAAAACAGACTGATTCACATTGATTACAAAGAGATCTGATCTTGTAACAAAAATTCCAAGTCTGGACAACCAATAGCTATTTGTAAATACTTTGCAGCAATACATCTTTGCAGCAGTCATACAACTTCTTGATGATAACTACAGCCTATGAATGTTTACATTAAATTGCCCAAGCATCTGCACATCCCATCAGTGCTACCAAGATTTCTTAGCATAAAGGAGGCTTCCAGTAATATCCTCTAAGGTTTTATGCTGAAAGGAAAGGAAGAGAGTCACTGGTCAGCAAAGTTTGTTCTCATTATTTAGTAGTCAGAATGCCCTACTGACTGACGTGAATCACATAACCATTCTTTCCAACAGTCAAGTTTAAACAAAGTGGCATGTATGAACAAGAAATGTAGGATGTTCAAAGCCAAGTTGGACAAAGCTTTGGGCAACATGGTCCAGCGTGAAAGTATTCCTGCACATGGCACGTGGCTTGGAGCTAGATGACCTTAAGGTCCTTTCCAACCCTAACTATTCTACGATTTTGTCACAGAAAGAGTACTAGATATTACAAACAAGCAAGCACAAATAAGCCTTAGCTAAACATAGACAAGAGTTCTCACCACTTCCCTCTATACATTCAAGAGCCTAAAATGGTAAAAAGAGGACTGAGATTTGGAGTTCATCCTAGCACAGCTACAGCATTACAATGGAAAATTGCACCCAGCTATAAGGTTTCTATTTTAGCTTGGTGACAGAAAATCTGTGAGGGTGCCAAGATCTGCATATATTAAAAGACTAGAGAAAAAACATATAATAAGATTCAAAGAGCTAAACCTGTTAATCTCATTTTTAAGTGTAAAGAATGACAATTTTAATGTTTATTAAATACCATTAAGTGAAGAAATATTAGTACTACAAGGCCACACGTACAGTGAAAAGGAACAGCATTAACCAGTGACTAAAATCTGAAGCCATATTAATTCCAAACAGATAACACCCTTATTTTTTCTACAGCGAAGCAATAAGCCATTGGATTAACCTGCAGAGAGAAAAAGCATACTCTTTCTGTTGAAAGCAGATACCTTTTGAAACGCTATGTACAATTTAGGTTAATTATGAACACTGGCCAGATGTTTTTGGACAAAAGCCATATAATTGCTATTTCTTGCCTTTAAAATGCTGACTTCAAATTTGAAGTTCTGCAAGAGGTGCTTTTCGAGTCTCCCCTGAACACCTTATTTTTAAATAAAGGCAAGCAATTTTTATTTTAAAGACACAGATACTGATAAACTTTGAAGGCAATACCCTAGGGATGAAAATGGATGCAAGATTCCGGAAAGCAAGCAGCTAATGGACAGCACAACTTACAATTTTAATTCTAATTAAAACACCTTCCATTAGTTACCTACCACATTTTCCAGTATCAACTTGGTACAAGCTTAAACTCACACTAATTCAGACTTCTCCTTGAAACTACATTGTACCACGTGACCTTCAGTGTTAGCCTCATTTTTGCATGTCCTTTCTACTTGCTTCATACTCTCTTTAACTGCCCATTTAAGAAGGATGTCTGTCTTGTGTGATAAGGCTTCACTGTTTTCCCCAGCCTGAGATCAGGCTATATGGAAAAGAATTCAGAGGAACAAAGAGGATATTTTAACAGATTCTCAGAATCATAGAATGGTTAGAGTTGGAAAGGACCTCAAGATCACCTGGTTCCAACCACCCTGCCATGGGCAGCGATGCCTCACACTAGACCATGTCACCCAAGGCTCTGTCCAACCTGGCCTTGAACACTGTCAGGGATGGAGCATTTACCACTTCTTTGGGCAACCTCTCCCAGTACCTCACCACCTGCACAATAAAGACCTCCCTCATACCTAACCTCAACTTCCCCTGTTTTAGTGTGAACCCATTACCAATTGTCCTATTACTACAGTCCTTAATGAAGAGTCCCCTCTCCAGCATCCCTATAGGGCCCCTTCAGATATTGTAAGGCTGCTATGAGGTTTCCACACAGCCTTCTCTTCTCCAGGCTGAACGGCCCCAACTTTCTCAGCCTGTCTTCATATGCGAGGTGCTCCAGTCCCCTGATCATCCTCTGGTCCTCCTCTGGACTTTCTCCAACAGCTCCGCGTCCTTCTTATCTTGACCTCCTAGTACCCATACACATATCCATACACCTCATATTCTGTCTGTAGAAAGAAGTATTTATATGCAGCTTACACTCAATGAAGCATTTGATAAAATAGGGCAACTTCTAGTGCTGGAATGCCTTGCTTATTCTCTGGAGAATAAAACCAGTTATGACTGCTATCAAAGAGTCAAACTTCAAAGGCCTAATGCAAATTCTTTTAAATAAGAAATTGCATGTGAATTTGTGATTTTCTTGTCGATACTTTGAAAACAATGGCTCCCTTCCCATCCTCTGCTGCCTTCAGACACAATTTATGATACATCTGACTGTAATCCAGTCAAGTTTCTCCATCACAGTGCAGACTGACATTGGGCTGGGCAAATCCTTTTAGCCAATCTACATGCAGGATACATCTTAAGCAGTAAAAAAGACCATCTTCATGAATTAATACATTCTAATTCTATTAGGCAAGCCATGCTTGAAGATGGACAGGAAGCACCTGTATGTAGCTTCTCCAGGATACTGTTTTTCTGTTTGGCTGTTCTTGAATGTGTTATGCAGTGAATTTATCCGCTGTCTGTATCAAGATAAAGATCATTCAATTACACACAGAAGCAGCTCTCAACATTTTACTGGAAATATTCCCAATCCAAGTTGTAATTTATGTTTCACAGTGATTAAAGGATTTGGTGGCTTTGCTACTTACAGAGAGGCCAAATATGATGCCTTCTTTTAGTAAGAGAACTGCCTTTAATAAATTGATAATTTTTTAGACAAAGTATTGGTAGGTTTCTCACTCACAGGGGATATTAGAACAGGTTTATTACTTCTGTTTAATAAGGGGTTCATACCTCTCAACCCTTTGTAAGAAGCCTCAACTCTTATTTCAAAGTACTGATAATATCAGAACATCTCACTTTACTGCTGGGCTTAAGTCCAACTAGCAATAGAACTAGGACATCAATCCAAGAAGAAAATACGTAATTGCTTTACTGCTAAACTCCATTTAATATATCACAGAATTTAGTAAATGCAGCCTCCTCCCTCCCCAGTTACAATCCCATGGAAGGAAAAGATGGGTAATTCAGAGCACCTCATATCTATCCACAGTGGGGTGCAGAAACAAGCACAGGAATTTATGTGTTTACAACTGCACGACCATGAACAATGAACTCCAGAAAAAGATCCACAGCACTTGGTTACTCATGCTATTTACAGCTGCCAAACAGAACTTTCTTCAGTCAAACATAGAATCATAGAATAGTTAGGCTTGGAAAGGACCTTAAGATCATCTAGTTCCAACCCCCCTGCCATTGGCAAGGACACCTCACACTAAACCATGCCACCCAAGGCTATGTCCAACCCAGCCTTGAACACCGCCAGGGATGGAGCACTCACAACTTCCTTGGGCAACCCATTCCAGGGCCTCACCACCCTCACAGTAAAGAATTTCTTCCTCAGATCCAATCTAAACCTCCCCTGTTTAAGTTTAAACCCATTACCCCTTGTCCTATCACTACAGTCCCTAATGAAGAGTCCCTCCCCAGCATCCCTATAGGCCCCCTTCAGATACTGGAAGGCTGCTATGAGGTCTCCATGCAGCCTTCTCTTCTCCAGGCTGAACGGCCCCAACTTTCTCAGCCTATCTTCATACAGGAGGTGCTCCAGTCCCCTGATCATCCTCGTGGCCCTCCTTTGGACTTGCTCCAACAGTTTCATGTCTTTTTTATGTTGTGGACACCAGAACTGCACACAATACTCCAAGTGAGGTCTCATAAGAGCAGAGTAGAGGGGCAGGATCACCTCTTTTGACCTGCTGGTCATGCTCCTTTTGATGCAGCCCAGGATACCATTGTGCTTATTTATACTGTGTTCTCATTATTATAGAGGACTTCAGTGTTAGGTCTAAGTAGAAATCCAGGGTAAAGTACTAGTAAGTACACTAGTAAGTTGCATTCAGTAAACTAACAGGAAAATTTATAAAGTCCCTACCTAAAAATCTCATTTAGGCTTTTTGAGTAGCATTTAACTGTGAAAATTAATTCATTTAGAACAACCATTTAGAAGTGGTAATCTACAGTCATAAGATACTTAACATGAAATTTCTAACATTGAAGGTTCTGAGCAACCTGTGCTTTCACTTTGTACACCTCCTGGATTTCTCTGAAGAACAAAGAACATGTGCTCCTGGTTTGGTAATCATATTTGGAGCTCCTTTCCAGCTTGAGTAATGTCTACTTTATTCAGGCTAAAATAAAGCCTGAGGTCTTGCACTTGTTGACTTCCAGCTGACCAGAGAGTTCTGTAAGAAGGCACAGATCTAATTAGCACAGTAAGTCCTGGCCAGTTCAAAGCCATAGAGATAGCTTTTCTTCGTTCCCACTTTATATGCAATTGGAGTCAGTGCAGGTCTACACAAAAGGTCCAGCAGACAGACTGGACTAAGCATCTAGCAGGCCTTGGGGAGGGCGCGTTTCCCCAATTAAGAAAATGAAAGAAAGCAAGTGAGACTCAGAGCATGTTATGCATGTAAAGTGAATGATGTTTAAAAAGCATTATTTCATGGGTTTTTTGGCCTAGAAGCCAGTGGATAGTGTACATTAGATCTCATAATTAAGGTTGCAAAAGTCTTATATACAGATTTGCAGCTGAGTCATTGCTCATTTACATGAAATATCATTAATCTGTTCAGCAAGCTCTCAATGCATTAGTCCAGCTGTAAGAGTCTTAATCACACAATTGAACTCCTTTGCTTGACCTTATGCTCAATTGAACTTTGGACCTGCCATTAGTCCTTGACCAGTTCAGCTGGCATTAGTCCTTGAAAACAATGATCAAACTCAGGGCTTGGCCCAACTGGACTGAATACTGAAAAATAATGCTTGTTTTGCCTATAACGAATATATTAAATGTGCCACTCCAAAAGACTATTCAAAAAGCTGTTGAACAGTCTGTGTTAACCAGAACACAAACCTTTTGCACAAAAGTTTAAATATAACTAAGAAAAGATACTTTGAGTTATAAGATGTAACAAACTGCCACGGTTTAAGCCCAGCCGGCAACTCAGAACCACGCAGCGGCTGGGTCGCTCCTCTCCTTCTTCCTCTCCCAACTCCTGGAGAGATGGGGAGGAGAACCAAAAGAATGTAACTCCCATGGGTTGAGATAAAAATAGTCCAGTAACTAAGGTATAACACAAACCACTGCTGCTACCACCAATAATAATAATGACAAGGGAAATAACAAGGGAAGAGAATACAGCTGCTCACCATCCACTGATAGATACCCAGACCGACCTGAGCAGTGATCTAGCCCTTTCAGGTAACTGCCCCCAGTTTATATACTGGGCATGACATGCTGTGGTATGGAATACTCTGGCTAGTTTGGGTCAGGTGTTCTGTCACTGCTTCCTCTCAGCTTCCCGTGCCCCTCCTCACTGGCAGAGCATGAAACTGAGAAAATTCTCAATCACAGTAAACATTACTTAGCAACAACTGAAAACATCGGTGTGTTATCAGCCCTGTTCCAAAACTCAAGTTAGAAATGCAGCACTGCACCAGCTACTACGGAGAAAAATGACTGCTACTGCTGAACCCACGACATCTGCTTTATTACTTCTTGGCTTCTGTTGTGCCCGTTTCATGTACTTATGCTATTATGGCCTCTGGCATTCAGTATAAAGATGATTTGCCTCCTACATGCCAGCAGTAAATAGGGACAAGCTATGGTGGTGCGCAGACCTTACTTACCCTGTGCCCCAATCTTCTGGGCTACTCTAGGAATTCCTCTCAGGAATTCCCATCAGGCCTCGGCCTTTGTGTAACAAGTTGGATGGTGAAGTGTCCCTTGACAGTACCAGAAACTTAGATTGCTAAGGAGGGAGGCACTGATCATACAAGGTATTCCTGTTCCCTGGCTAGACTAAGGTGGGAAGCAAAACCAGAGAATCAGTCATCCCCTGAGAGCCTCAGAGCATTCCTTCCCTTGACTGTAGACAAAGTGGAATCATACCATTGTTACTGGAGTTCTGAAAAGTTCCCAGTAGTTGCCAACTTGGCTTGTGGCCAGGATGAAAACCCACTAATGACTAAAGCCAATCATCTTGCAAACCTATAAACAGTGGTTTTAAGTGAGGTCCTTTGAGCTCCCACGGACTGCAATGGGCTGTGACCAGCATACCTCCCTCTGGGTGGCACACCCCTCAGAGATCACACACTTGAGTTTGTGATGATAGAAGAATCACTGACAAAAGCTGACAGTGGGGCCTGGGCCAAAGAATCCTCCCCTCATTTCAGCTTGATTGTACCTGGATTTTCCTTTTATACATTCTATTAGACACAAAAAGTTGACCAAGTCCAAGACTAAGTTGAAACCCAGCCACAAGAGAACTAGGTTCCTTTGGGAATTCAGAGAGCAAAGGGCTCTATTCTAACCCATGTGACTCAACAGGACAGACTCCCTCATGTCTCTATCAATTTTTATCTCAATTTTAACTCAACCTTCTTTTGTATGATTCATCCATGCAATAAGCAATAGAATGAGCTTTGCCATTGAATTCTGTTAAGTTGCACTTTCATAAATTCATATTTAAACTGTTCCTGCTATCTTCGACAGCCACTCTTCAAGCAACCTTAAACTACCCATTTCATGACATAAGCTTTGTTGCATGAAAGCATACAATATAGTGCTAAAACCCTGCAGATCTGCAGTTAGATATATAGAGTGTGGGTTTGGGGTGGGTTTTTTTTGTGTGTCTGGTTTTTTTTTTGGTTTGTTTTTTTTTTTTTCCCCCTAAGATTGTATTTTAACTGTCTTATTTTTTCTCCAGAAGGTAAGACTGTCCTTTTCATCAAGCCAAACACTGGCTTGAAACATACAGAAAACATTGCCCATTAAAGCCTGAATTTCCAATTTTGAAGTTTGAAATTATTAGTTGCTACAAGATCAGGTCTCTTCTACTATCTCAGACAAAAAAAAAAAGTAGCTACAGTAAGTAGAGATCACACCTACAACATCTGAGCATTCAATACATCAGAGCAGATATCTATAAGCTCATTTAGCAGCAGAGCCATTAAAAAGTCAGTTTGCGTTATGTTTAAGGAAAAACATCTGTTAGAATTAATTCAGTTTAAATAAAACAAAATAAAGCACTGAGAACATAAATCAATATTTGCATTTAGTTCCAGTTCATTGGTTTACAGAAGATAAAACCCTAGTACCAGGAAGTCAATAAAAACTGCAAGTGCTTGGTCAACCTTTATTTTAACTTGAAGTTAGTTGCATCTATTTTCAGTCTCTGTCTACTATCCTTAGGGAAAAAAAAAAAAAAAGGGGCAATTTTATTTAGAAAAATTAGTTCCTACCTTCAAAAAAAGCTTCACTTGTCAACATATTCTATATGATCACAAAGCATAGAAGTAGGTTCTACAACAGTTACTCCAATCAATTTTCACCATCAGCTATTAAAAGTGGCAGGTATTCCAAGGCAAGCATTACATTTCTGCTTTCTACAAAACTTGTGTTTTCATTAATGCTTTAAGTTAATAATTACAAAAGAAATTTTTCTTTCATTTACAGAAACACTTTAATGGCCTGACTGTATCTGTATTAATATAACTCCACTATAGCCTGTTGATCACATTAACATTCCCACTTAAGAAATATCCATCTATATTCTATTCACACTAGGCTAGTACAGGGCTGCATATCAATATCTTCTCTACCTCTTTCCTATTAAGAATTGGGAACCTTTCTCAAAGAAATCCCATGCATCAACACATGTTAATGATGACAAACTGAAGCCATCATTTATACAGGCAAACTCTTGTATTCAACATATCAGAACACCAGCCTAAAGCATCAGTATTCACAATACTCAAAAAAAGTCATCAAGCTTAGGTGGAGTTCGCAAAGTTTATTTCAGCCTAACCCCAGTTCCTACTACGAAGCAACAAAGTCTGAGGAAATCAAACTATTTGAATTTCTCCCTGAAAAGTCAAAACTAATGAGTTTACCAATGCCAGCAAGTACATTCTCCCAGCAGATACTAGCGAAGCCAAATAGCTACTTACAAGAAACAAAGACCCATTCAACCTCCTTAGTGATCTCATTTTGAAAGATAACAGATTTTTCTCTTCTAAACTCTGATGCAAAGGAGTTTTTTTTTTTTTAATCAGAAAAAAAAGTATGACCATCAACTGTATTTGTCAAAATATCAAAACACTCAAAACTGCATTAAGTCTAAAAAAAGCCATAAAAAATAAATGTGGGTGACTGATTTATTTGAAGTATGGCAGAGATAGAAGAAAAGGCCATCCCCCCTGGGAAACTACATGAACACCTAACAAAACATATTTGAAGATGAGTTTATTAAATACAAGGGAACCACCTTGCAAAAGAGACCACAGCCTGATAGACTGGGGAGAAAAAAAAAAAAATCCAAACAACCCACAACAAACCTAATGGTTGTGTTACCTCCACTAGCATAAAAATTACTAAAAATTAAATATTATCTTTCCCAGTAATACCAGTAGGAAGCAAACCTGAGGAGTTAATACGACCTTTTAGAAGCAAAGTCAGAATTCAGTAGTCACAGAGTAGTGATAATAAACAGTTGTCCTGTATTCTCATCTTATCTTTCTCATCAATTAACAAACACTTTCAAGACTTTCTGGAAGTATATAAAGGCATACATAATTTAACTCCTCTTTCCAGCTCCTTCAGAGGAGCTGGAAGTTTGCCAGAATGAGAACAATTGAGAAATTAAGCCTGAAAAAACACAGTCCATTCTGAAGGCCATAACTCTTTTACTAAGATCAATTTTTTAAACAAGAGACCAAAGCAATCAATACAATTAATGGTGACCTTTAACAAAAGTATCAGTACTGCAATGCCTAGTACTAATGGAAACTGTGAAAAAAGTGTTTCTATGCAGAGGGAAAAGAAGGGCAAAGGTAACATGTAAAAAAACAAATACACCTTTATGTTTCACTGGCAAGGGCTAATTTTAAGATCTTCTACATACGTGTAAAAGCAAACAGGAGATTTCAAAATTAAGCAAAATGCATTGTTACACATGGTTTCTACTAAAAAAAAAAAGCAATTTCTTCAAATGAATTAAGTTGTAAGCAAGCTGTTTTCCTGATACAGCTATAGATCAAAACTTCATATTAGACTGAAGCAAACACACAAAAAGACTGAGCCACTTATTACAGTTGATCATGCACATATCGCATAGGAAATAC
Source organism: Amazona ochrocephala (assembly GCA_039720435.1). Taxonomy (NCBI): domain Eukaryota; kingdom Metazoa; phylum Chordata; class Aves; order Psittaciformes; family Psittacidae; genus Amazona; species Amazona ochrocephala. The sequence continues at coordinate 45,825,799 of CM077878.1, forward strand.
AAGAAATGAATTTATCTTACCTTCAGGTGCATCTGCATCACAGTCTTTAGATACATATGTCACATTCCTTGGCTGGCCACCAACTGTCTTATTACTCTGTGTTACAAACAAGGAAAATTAGTACACTAGCATACCATCAATGTTCTTCATACACAGTGATAATCCCTGAAACAAACATCTCCTGATAAATTATTAACTTTATGAAAAAGGCTTTGACAGAGCTCTTACAATATTCACAAGCATTAAGACTATTTTTGAACTATATATGCAAAGTAAGCTGTAAGTTGTACAACATGAACATTTTTAAGTCTGCTTTCATTTAGAAAAAATAATAGCTTGTGTTCTTTTTGAAGACTCACGAAAAATAAAAGCTTTATCTCAAATTAAACCTTTTTTACTGTGCATAAAATGAATCTGGAATTCAACTTCAGTGCTGAAGGCACTGTGGAAGTGTTAAGCTTGCATAATGACACACAATATAACAATCTTCTGGTCTAAAAGCCAGATGATTGTATCTGATATTCTAAGATAGCCAGAGTGGAGGAAGACGAATTATGCTCAAGTGAACTATTGAAAACACAAATACTCCTGTTTAAGTTTCTCATACCTTTGAAAAGACGACCTTTCAGAGACTACTCAAACTTTTTATGCACATTTACTTTCTGAATAATCAGCAAATGATTTCAGTAGAGTTCAATGCAAATCCTTTGTACTATACCAATTTCTTCATACAGTAATTCTGTTCAAATATCTATAAATATTCAGTTCAGTTCATATCTACTGTATTTACTTTCAATCCCATGATTTCCTAAACAGGAAGCCCTCTAAGGAAATCAGTAAGGGTCAACACTGTTTCTTCTTCAGGCTGAAGAAAAAATGTCCCTTAAAACCTACCATAAATCAGCACAAGCTGATATATAAAACTGTCTATCTGACAACTCAAGAAAGTTTCAGTATTAAGTAAACTCGGCTTTAAATCTAAGCACTCAAGAGAAACAACCACACGTCTAACCTAAAAACCAGCAGTCAGTATGAGCAGTTAGTTTCAATTCATGCAAACACATGGAAGCATGGAGACCACTACTGCCTTAGAAAAAATTGGTCCAAAAGGAGTACAATTAAGTACAGAAATCAGAAACTAAAGTGGAAGCAACAGTACAAGAATAATGAGTAGATAGAAAAATAGGATAAGAACAGAATACATGAGATTTCAATTATTCAGTGCACATTCAGCAGTGGCCCATCTCCAGGATGCATTCTAGCTGGCTGTCACCACTGCAGCTTATACTGCTCAGTCATAAACAGTGCTGCTTCCAGAAGAACAGCATTACACACTGTGCAGGTGGACATACACAAAGCACAGATCAATCTTCCTATTTAAAAATTTCACCTTATCTTTATTCAATTTGCTTTTTACATAGTAAGGATTGAAAATACAACACTCAACAATAGCTAGACCTGTGGGTTTCCTTTGGGAACATCTATGCTTTTTTGCAGGTCTAGTGTCAGTCTTGCTCTCCATGAACACTCCTGTAATTTAAGACTTCTGACATATCTGGATTCAACTCTAAATGCTTTTCAGAAGCTGAAGGCACTGGATGTACCTTAAAGTCATATAACCAGCCTCTTTTTCCCTAGCAATCCTTTCTTTTCTCCTGTACAAGAAAAAACCTTGTAAGCGTCCACTGAAGTATCTCCACCTTTTCACAAAGCAGACATGAAAACCCCAAAAACCAACAACGTATTCCAAATCAGAGATATAAAGTATAGCATTTCATAGTATTAAACCTTCCTAATAAGACGTTAATTTGCCATGCTAAGAGGAATGTTAATCTGTAGTAACTCAGCTGACCATCATTTTCACTTTTTTGTGGCCAGAATTTCTAACATCCAAATTTAAGATTCTTTAATACAGAGATAGTAATACACAAAGCAAACTACAGAAATATTACAGCTAACACACAGAAAAGAAGCTGGAAGTTACTGCTTACATTCAAGGATTAACTAAAACCTAACCATATTCACAGCAAGACTCAACAAGAGCTCAGTATCACTTCATCCAGTGAAAGAATTTTTTTATTTTTTTTTAAATTAATAAAAAAAAATTCCATCTTTGCCAGCACAGAATTTGTTTTTACATGCTAGAACTCCTCCAAACAGGCCTGAACAGGCCAAAATCTACTCTGAGTCCAGGGTTGTGATCCTACTGTTTGCCCTATTCTTTCAGGATTCTGAACTTTCACTACTTCATGCTCACTGCAGCCAAGACTGACCTCAATCACTTCTTGTTTTCAGAACCAGGTCCAAGACAACATCTCCCTATTTCAGGTCAGTTGTATACATCAGGAAGTTGTCATAAGTGCACTCCACATGTCTCCTGGATTGCCTGTATTCAACTTTGTTGGTTTTTGCAGAGGGTACCTGGATGGCTCAAGACTCCTATGAGGACTAGGAACTGTGAACATGAAGTTACTTGCTACTTCCTTAGCAGACAGTATCAGCCACTATGATCTGCCCTCTAATCCTAACCTGTAAGCACTTAGCTGGCTTATCCACCCCAAGGCAAAACTCCATGCATTCTGCCTGTTCTCTCACATGAAGGCCAACTCTCCCTCTTGGCCATCCCAGACTGCTGCTCTCAGAGCCCACACCTAGCCACAGCAGCACTCTGGCAGTGCAAACTATTTCACCACATTTCTGATCTGCAGACTTGCAACTGCATGCTAACTTCTAACTCCTGCTTTTTCCCAGCTGTGTACATTAGTATCTAGATATTTTAGGGGCACCCAAATTGTGCCAATTTCCCAGAAGAGGTATGAGAACTTTGCCTTTAATGCTGCCATCTCAGCATTTTAATATTAGCATACATACACTTTAGGTAGAGTCCCTTTTGCCCCACAGTGTGCAGAGAAAATTACTGAACATGGAAAACATGTGTAAGTGACAGCAGAGATGTGTCTACAGAACAATTCTTCAAAACAATTTATCTAATATTATAGAGTAGACCACTCAGTCTCAGACATTTTTAGTGAGAGTACTGTCAGAATAAAACACTACAGTGTTCCAGGTATTACACCCAGTCCAAAGCAGAAAGCAGGATGCCTCAAGGGCAAGCAGAAGACAAAACCAATTACAGTAACTCAGTGTGCGTGCTTCAAGAGTCAACACATTTTGGACACTTCAGAAAATAGCAATCCATCATGTAACAAGTATAAAGGGTTAGGTTACAGCATATCTAATTTGTTCCTGTTTATGTTCAGGATCTGTTAGACCTGTATGCGTACTTGGCCATCTAAGCAGTACTTCTGGATTCCTCATTATAACAGTGAAGATACTCAGCGTCCTGCAATTTTTTTAATGTCTAAAATTTGTGTAAAATGTCTATTGCACCGCTATAGATTTTGGTTAAAAATTAGTTTGATAGGTTACTAGATTGGGAATTACTGTAGGGCAAAGAAAAGGAAGAAGTGCTGCTTTTACACAGTGTCTGTGAGCCATCAGATTATGACACACATTTATCAGCCCACTCATCCACTGTGTCAACTTGGAATATTGTTTATTTATTGTTTGGTTTTACACAGTGTTGGTTACCAATGGTGTTACTTTAACTGATGAAACTGACTGTGGTAGATGTGAGCAATGAACATCTAGACTGTCCAAGCAAAGTGGAAGCTTGCCATATGCACAAAGTGTATTTCATTTACCCAGTTCCTGTGTATGTTCTTGACCCCTCCTCAGTTCAATAATAACTGATTCATAACTCTTAAGAATCTCTTCATCTCTAACACCCACAGAAAAATCCATCCCTCCTCTTCATTCATCGCCATCATCTCTCCTCATTTCAAAACATATAAATTTAGCATCCAGTTACCAGGGTAGTTGGGCACAGAAAAGGTGTCAGGTACGTTCTGAAAGATTCTTAGACAGGATGTTGTCTGAAACCCTTGTATTGACTTGGCATGCTAGAGAAGCCCAGATGTGATTTACCAGCATACTCTTTAAGCCTCATGTTATATTAACAAAATTATCTATGCTCAGATATTATTTGTTGTAACAAACACCTGCATGTTAGCTGTTCAAGCCCCAATACTTCTGCACTTACTGAGACATTGTCATTTTATTCATAACAAATCAAACTGCTAGCTACAGTCTTAATTATTTTTTCCCTTCAATATTCCATTTTATCTGCAAGTTTTGTCATGAAGGATTCTTTTCTCAGGTCTGAAAGGCTTAGAGACCAGCTTGGTAAGATCTTTAATGAAACTGTCCTTCCCACCCTTTCACCTATGATGGTTCTGCACTATAATGAGAGAGATGCAACTGCCCTACAATATAAAAAAAAAACCCAATAGACAACAAAATGCGTTTTACAGGGACTTGAGTTCATAGCTTTATCTAAATGAGTAATGATGTTCTAGACTACATACAAAGTAAGTAATCATGACAGGAGTTCTATGTAAACTCGCCACAGGAGCAAGCCACTTTCCTACACTGATTTTCAGCTCAGTTTCTTGCTGTTAATACACAGATTCTGACAAATTGAGCATGTTTATTTTGCATTAGTTGTATCTAGCATAAAATCAAATAAAAATGCATTAAACTTCCTAAACACCAGATATTCAAGTCCCCCACAGTGATTCTATTATTGTGCTTGGATTGGTATCAGGATGACCAACCTTCCATTGCCACACACAATTTAGATGTAAAGACAGTAGGAAAGTAGCATTTATTGAACGCTTCACTTCCTGCAGTAACAATTCTTTACACCCACTCAAATTTAAGTTGATCAGGTTCCTTCAATTTCTCTTTGCAATCCTTTTGCTCTAAGTATTCTGCACCCACTCTGTTTAAACCGAAAGACTTGCAAGGGATAAGTTACATACTTCACCAAATATTTTCAGCTGAAGAAGGTTGGAGGGTAATTTTAGGTTTGTTTTTTTTTTTTTTTTTTTTTTTTTTTTTAATAAAGCAGTGTGTTCTCCTTCCAAAGGCACAGCCTTCTGGAAAACTAATAGAAGTATTCCAAATGTTCAAAGCAGCACCCAGTTACTTTGGTCTCATTTAAATCCCTCCTCCCAACCAGCCTGGCTCAATTGTTTTTCTTTGTGAAAGAAACTTTAATCCCAAACAGCACACCAACAAATCTGAACCCCATTGTGCTTGAATATGAACAACCAGTTCATGACCCAGTTAGCAGCCTATATTCACAAGATCAGATATAAAAAAGCCTACCCCTGTAGGAGATCAGATCTTGGTAAATAGCTGTCCATAGAACCTCCCAAGATGCTTATGACTTGTAACTGTGAACTTCCCCATAAATATGCAGTCCTCCACTCAAACTAAGATGACATGTAAAGAATTAAAGCCTTCAGGTACAGAAGAAATAGGACCTGAAAAAACCAAAACCTTCACATACACAAAAGTCAAATAATGAAAGTGTTTACTACTTAATTCCATAGAATATTTTATAGAACAAGAACTGCAATGTTTCAATAAGTTGGGCAGTCTAAAGTTTCTGAAATGTGATAATCTGCATCTGCTTAGCTTCATTCTGATTATTATCCCCTACTGTAGCAAGTTATCTTTGCCACTTCTCAGGAAAATACACATAAAAACTATCAACTGCAGACAGCCATTGCAACTGTCATGGACAGCAACCTAAGCATACCAGTACAAAACCAAGTGGAAGATAGCAACTGTCATATCAAAAGAAGCAAAGTAATACTCAGTTTTATGCTGTCTGAAAATGAACTAGAAATTAAGTTGCGTAACATATAGTACAACCAGTTTCTTGTCTCAGTATTATCAAGAGACCTGTTAGTAGTTAAAAAAACCTGTGTACAGCAAGTCTTCAAAACCAAGAATGGGCCCGGCTTTAAAAGCTGCTGTAAACAGAACATTTGACACAAAGTAATCTTTAGGTTGTTTTTTTTCTCTTAAAAAAAAAAAAAAAAAAAAAAAAAAAAAAACAAAAAACAAACAAACAAGTATTACATCTCACCTGTACCAGGTACTTTTGGCTTCCATACATTACATATTGAGGGGCAAGACTGTAGATCATGTAACTTGTATGAAGAACTATCAACAGAAGTATCATACAGAGAAACAAGAGTGCTTGAGGTCGAGTTTTTCCTCTTCTGATTTTATAAAGCTGAAACCAGAAAACAAATATTAACATAATGAAAAAATCCCCCCCCACCCCACCCCCCGCCCCCGCCTCCCAAAGGCATTTAAAAACCTGTTTAATTCAAGTAACAGCTCTAATTCTACTGAGAAGTGGGAGGCTGCTAAAATTACCCTCTGGCAACTTAATTCCAGTAAGTCAAAGCAGATTTCCAGGTACATTTACCCACATTTCAAAGCACAGCTTTTTAACCATATTGTTTGCAATAATGACCCAGAATATTGATACACCAGCAGTTAGTAGCAAGATTTAAATAGTGCTGCCTATCACTGATAAACTGTGCCTTGCTTTGTCATAGAATATTGTGTCATGGTGAGGTGCTGTCTACCAATGCACCTCTAATGAGATCTAGACACAGAGGAGTTCTGAGAGATTCCCAGGCCCTGAGAAAGTTGCACACCATATGCTGCTATCTTTTCCACTTAACACTGCAGCAAACAATATAATCCCTTGTTTTTACCCTGTAGATACCACTATTCTGTAATCCCAAAGCCTCAACCTGAATGTCACATTTGGATAAAGAGGCTGGCAGCCAAAGGGTAATGATGGGAAAACAAAACCAACAGCCTATGTCAACTCCTTGCAAGGACTTGGGGTCACTGTTCACAATTTTGTGGTGTCAGCACACAAAAGGGCGACAGTATTAAACTGAAAGTAGGCACAGAAGCAGGGAAATATTTAACCAAGCATCACAGATACAAATGGTATACTATAGGATATAAAGCTGCTTTTTCAAATAGTTATGTATTACTTGCAGCATCAAGTAATTCTAGTATCACAGAATCATGGAATAGTTAGTGTTGGAAAGGACCTTAATATCATCAAGGCCCAACCCCCCTGCCATGCTATATCATCACTGTACTGCTATATACCTAATCAAGGTAAACCTGCCCGCCACCTAAAAAGCAAGGCAAGCACTATTGACTGTATGCATATCTCAGATCTTAACCATAAAATTCTCTAATACTTTAAGCTATAAGATTCTGATATACTGCAACTTAGAAAAGTCACATGCCAAAATGCCACTGATTAAATAAATGCTTGAGTGAGCTGACTGCACAGCTTGTCAAACTAAGACAGCACTTTCTGCCTGTAACAGAGCACCTTCCAAAAGCAGTGAAAATTGTACAACAAGCTTCTAACACTTATTAGGTATACAGGCACATATTGGATGTTGCAAATAGCATTATGAAATAGTACATAAATAATGACTATTTATTAAATATATTTGATATCACATTTGTTAAACATCTTACTGAATATTATACACTAAACTCTTAAGTCATATTTACCCTTATCCAGAAGAACCATATACCCATATTTCGAATCCCTGCCATTGAAGTGAAGATAAAGTACATAACAATAGTTGTAATAAGAATATAATCCAATGGGAAAACCTACAACAAGAATAACACAAGCAATTAAAACCACAAGAAAACCAAGTTCTTCCCCCCCTTAAAGCTAAAAAAGTAGTTTCTACTTATAGCATCTGAACTAGCAGAAGACTTTTCACAAGTTTTACAGAGCTGGCTCCAAATAGAGCTAATATAGCTTATACAATGAGTTTGGGAAAGCAACTGAGCATTTTTCTTAATTTAAAACTTGCTTTATTTTCATAGTGTTATACATTTTTACGACAATAAATACTTAACTCTATTCTTGCGAGTACATTTAAATAAGTCCACAGTGGCAAGTCATTTTAGGACTGTACAGGCATTCTCTTTTTAAATGTTTCTGAACATATTAATTTTAGATTTACATTAATAACAGCTCAAAAGAATACCACTGCTGAACATTACCTTCCTGAATAAACTGGAAGCTTAGGGGTTCAAGTGTTTTGGAAACCATGGGGAAGGAATGCACAGTGCCAACTCATTATAACAAGAATACGTAAAGAATTCAACTAGGGGAGAGTAAAGCACTAGTTTACATTATGGCTTTTATTTTCCTCAGCTTACCCACAACTGATTGCCAAATTCCTATGTGGCCTTGTTGCCTTCCAACCCTACAGAAGTTAACAGATGGTTGTTCTTACGTAGGGTTTTTTGTTGTTGGGGGTTTTTTGTGGTTTTTTTGTTTTGTTTTGTTTTTTTGTGTGTGTTTTTTTGTTTTTTGTTTTTTGTTTTTTTTTTTTTTTTTAAATAAAGCACTACTGTAACATACACAAATGCACAGTGTAATATATCTTTCAAGGCGCAATAAATAAACTAAAAAGTGAAAAAGCACATTTGCTTCAACTTAAAGGGGATAAACTACCAAGTACACCAACAACTAGAATGTGATGTAGGGTATGGGAGAAACTTGCTTTTATTCTGTACATAACTACAAATGATGTCATTCTTCATTACCTCTATGTTCCCATCAGACAAAAATTAGTTTCAAGCAGCACCTTTCTCCAGCAAATCAAGATTTTCATATCAGTATCTAATAACTGAAATATTGTTAACAATGAAGTTGCCTTGATTTTAATGAACACATACCTAGCCAATTTTTTACTTTAATGAATTACCTGGGGAACAATGTAGTTTGCCTTTGATAGCTTACCAGAAAACAGAGAGAAGTACCCATACATAGGTATATCACCAGTTTTTTTACTTACTGTTTGAAGAACAGGTAACAACATATTCAATGGATTGGTCAGATTAGTTCCTAAAATTATAAATCCTGAGTCGAAGCCAGCTGAATGCAGAGCTTTGTCCAAACTGCAGTAATTAGGAAAAACTCCGTAAGTACTATGGCTCTCCCAGAGCTTTGTCTTCAGTTTGATTTTTTAGGGCAGCTCAAAATAAAACTGAACTAAGATCAGAAACTGACAGCTTTTTCACATCTAGATAGACACGCTTTGTTTTACCACACTCATTGCACTTGTCCTGTGAAAAGGCATATTGATTTCTGCATCTCCTTGGCATTTTAGCTTTTCCCTAGTTTGGGTCACAGGGCTTATTTGCCCAGTCGGCAAAATTAAAAATGCCAACATTTGAGACCTATGGTTAGTGTCAAACTTCATTGACATTCATCAGATTTGCAGCTAGCTATATTGATTTCAACACCATGAAACAATTACAATGTAATGAACATCATAATGGATTATACATGCAATTTAATGCAAGAATTTAAGCACTTATTACCCAGCCCAAGAAATACCTACATGCATTAAGATTCATCCAAGCAAGCAGAGTACTTCTGTAGTCTGAATTAAGCTTCCTTAAAACCTATGCTTAATTTTTCTGCTGGATCAGAACTGCTTTTAGTAGCATACAGTCAACCAAGCTGAACCAATGTCCTTTTTTGAATTTGTTTTAGTACATTTTGCTCAGTGTAATATACACTATTAGAATGAGAAAGGCAGCTCTAGCTAGAAAGAAAAAAAAAAAAAAGTAGCAAAGTGGGGTGACTTTTGAAGCAAGCCACCCGATTTTGATGTCAGAACAGAAACCATGTAGTTTAAGTGGTTAAGAAAAAATACAGAAATTACTTACTTCGACAAGAACAGAGAGACAGTGAAGAGTAGTGCCACGATGATGAAGAAAACTCCCCATACAATCTAAAAGTAAAGATTTATTATAATTTAACTCAAAGCGCTTGCAGCCAATACAAGTGAAGATGTATCTAAGCTTCAATAAAGTACTTATGATCTTGGACCACCTCAGAGCTTATACACATTTGAAACAGCAATTTTTTGGTAAATACTTAAGAGAAGTGCTAACAAAATGTTTACTTTGTTAACCAGAGCTTATGTCAAACATTTAAAGATTTGATCATCTAAGATGAGAACCACCTCTTCACCAGGTGGATACACTAAGCTCAGAATCAAGCATTAAAGTACATCATGTGCAATAGTGCAATACAGAGACTAGCTGTAGATGAAAAATGGTATTACAAATGCAGATGGGATATTATATTAAATGAATACAGCATTCATCAGAATGCACAACCTGTACTTGCCGTATCATGGGGAAAACCTTAACTATATACATGCATTTGGGTTTAATTAAGGGAAATCAGTGTGACTGGCCACCACACCTCTGTGCTCACCTTCCAACACAAGGCAACCTACACACAGCTTAACTTTACCTTTTCCAAGTGAGATCTCCCTTCTGTAACCCTACTCAGACACTACTCAGTGACCGAATAACTTGGAATACGTAAAATTCAAGACATCAATCCCAAATACTACGTCTACCTTTCTTTCTTCTGCCTGCAAGTCTTCTCGGTTAATCAGCAGTATTGAGTATTTCAAAGAAATTTTCAAGGTTCAAGTTCTAGAAATCATCAAATTCACAAAGTATTTTGACTCAAAGGTTTAAGTTACCTAAAAACTTGACTGTGAAGTAAAGACTTGGGAATGGACTAGAAGAAAAAATGCTTACGAATACTCCGGTAATAGGAAAAATACTTGAGTTACAAGGAAATCCAGGTAAGTGCTACTGTTATTCTAAACCACTATCTATTCACAAGTAATTAAAATGAGACTACTACATCAGAACTGCCAAAGGCTTCTCTCTTCTGCTGAAGGTTCTAGAAGAGCTTCCTATCCTTTTAGTTGCACTAGGAGAGTGATTTGCCCCGCGGTCTTCCTTTAGAGTGCTTATCCTATTCAGTAATTTGAAATAAAAACAAGTAGAACAGCTGTGGTTATTTAGCCAGAAAGTCATAAGCATAGATAAGTACAGATAAAAATTTTTAAGGACCACTGTAATTAAATCAGATACTGCTATTGTTTTTAAAATCAGCAATAGCGGGCTTTTTTTGCAAGCTTCTGCACACTATTACAGAACTGCCTGATGTACAAAGTAAGAACAGAATTTCACAGCTAAGCCAAGTGGTATGCAAAACTCTTAAGTTTTTACCAGGAGTAAATTAAGATTTTGTAAACCAACCACATCAGTTAAGATGGGTTCCACGAGTTAAGATTGATTTTTCAGGTCTTAAGGGTGTCCTGGTTTCAGCTGGTGTTAAACCCCAACAAAAGCAATGGATAAAATAAGCAAACAGCTGAAAAAGCTAGATAATTTAGTCCCTGAATATAATCATAGCATAAGTTTCTTTTAAACAGGAATAATTCAAGCAAATTAGAAGTTTAGAGAACTGAAAGTAGTATTCTAATACGTCTACACTGTTTTCTCCATTTCCTTCTCATTTTCAATCTTTAGAAGAAGCAGCTACCTTCTTACAAAAGGTGGCTTCATTTCTTTCAGTTTTTACAAATGGTCTGAAGTAGATTCAGAGAAATAAGGTTGTTCTTTAAGATATTAATTAATAAGACAGGAAAGCATTTTTATTATGCCCAAATAGAGCACTCAAACCAGGGACTTAATTCTCCAAGCTGTCCTCTACAAGAACAGCTCCTATGTTTTTTCCAGGGCTACAAGCTAGTTCAGGAACTCATTCTTTAATTTTCCAGCAGGTGTTTCCCCTCATTTCTTTGGTGGGGAATGTTAGGCAACGCTACACAAAACTGCGTCCAGCTAGCAAACTCATTCAGTTACACCTCCAACAGGTTCACTGTACTTTTCTAGAAACCCTTGTCACAGAATGTGCTCAGATAAGCATGCTGAATTTCCTAAAACAGTAACACTATCAGATTACCAGACCTGAGACAATCTAGGTAGACCTACTTCCAAATTCCATATGCAGGAACACAATGTGTGGTCTTCCACATGAATGGGGGAATTCTGTGGTTTAAATTATTTTATTAACCTTAAAACTTGGCACACAGACATCTTGAAAAGGTTAAAGATTTTGTTACAACCACTCACTAAAGATATTCAATGTTACACTGCTATTATTGTTCATTAAATTCTGAAGATAAGCTATCGACGAACTCAAACAGAGTATTAGAACATAGTTTATAAAACAGCTCAAATATGGTAAGCCTTATTAGGTACAGATTAAGAGATTAATATCAAGGTATTGACTCGCACAATCCTACATATTTAAGTGTACTATGATTTTACCTCTCCACAGCAAAATCCCACTAGATATTATCTGTACAGGAAATAGATGTTTGAAAAGAATTAAGACAAAGAGTATGAAGTTCACATTACTTCATTACATTTTGCCAACTACAGCAGTAGACAGATTCTTATCTCCTCTGGAATATGCCTGCCTTCCAAAGTGATGCATAATACTCTCAGAAGTAGTTACGTAGTTGAAAAAGACCCTTTTTCCCATTTTAACATAAACTCCAGTCCCATTAACTATGAGATTGAAAAGTCTAATATTAAAGGCCTTCATCCTACCTTTAGCTCATCCTGAATTTCCAAAAAGCTATTAAGACTACTGAACCATAAGTGATTTGTAATTAACATCAACTTACATTTACACAATTTCAAAGCATCAGTTGACTTAGTTGTTTCACAGAAGGGATCCTCGTGTTCCTGCCTAGATTTTCCTCATAACTCAACTGACTGCAAACCAATCAACTCCTCATTCCTAGTCTATTAAACAGCATTGGGCCTACAATTAACAGAATACCAACACACAGACTAGTAGTTGAGCTTGCAGCTTAGACAGTGCAATTGGGCCTCATCAAGTGGTATCAACCCAACTAAAATTAAAAGCATACCACCAGTCAGGTACCATTTGGTATCTGGGTAAACAAAAGAATAAGTAATTCATTTCCTTCCCCTGCCCCATAAAGTTTAAGATAGGTTAGAAAAACAATGCAGCAGGAGCTGCAGCACTCACTGTTGCCTTTTACTTGCCACCCATAGCAAAGGACAAATCTGTCACTGACAATCTTATCACTACTACTGTATGTTCTTTACTAGCTTTGAACCAACTAAAATATCTTCAAAGATTCTAACTACACTTAGCCATGAGAACTTACAAAATCATTTGTGTCACAGCATAAATGAGAAGGAATCCAAGTCCCTGAGAACAGGAGTACATGTTCAACTTCAAAGCAAAGGATTGTGCTTAATCAAAACCTTATGTTCTCACAGCAGGACTATTTATCAACTGATGCTAAAAAGCATTTATACTAGAACAGGTGAAAAGACAAAGACTGGGTCTCAGCCAAATAACACACAGGAATTTAGTAAGGCCATTATGGGGGGGGGGACGGGACCCAACCAACCAAAGCAAGCAAGCAACCCTTGATCTATATTAAGATAAGTCTAACTTTCAATGAAAGACAACCTTATTTTCTACTCCCTAGTCTTTCTGAAAGCAGGATCTCCATGCAACCATATCTCATGCTATGTAAGCTCCTCCACTACAATTAGTTTGAACTGATCCATTGCCAGGCCACTTCTTCTTATGCCTCAGCTACAACACACACCTGTATTCAATCACTTGCCACAGAACAGTTTTCAGAGGTGCTGCTTTGCACTTACATCACTTTGATCACCTCTAAGTGTCTGCTTGGCTCTTCTAATCTACAATCTGCTGTGCAAGCTAGTATGCAAATGAGTAGCTGCCAAAAATCCACTGAGCCAAGCTTTTATGCAAGACTGGAGATATTACAAAAACAATGAGTTGAAATAATTCCTACTAATACAACTTATAATTGCTGCCTGCAATGATTTCCTTAAGCATCTTAATAAAAGCATCTACACAAGCAGGTAAGGAAGGAGCTAAAAGTAGAGGACAGTAAGAATAAGTTTACTTAAACCTTTGTTTCAGGTTTGAACATGTAGTATTAAGAGACACAGCTAAGCAAAAACCAAAACAAAAAAATGTCAATACAAGCATTTCTCATGAGTAAAAATGAAAGCTTACTACTTCTAGGTCACAGAATTGCATTTTGTTTTTCAAGTTAAGCCAAAGAATTTAGATGTAATCAATTGATTTGTACATTTTTTCATTACTACCACACATAAATAAACAAATCAGAAGCTGCTAAGTCTTTTCTTACATTATTCATGTTCTGCTTGCATCATTTTCACTGGTACCTCCCTTCAACTTCCTAAATGTTCCCCTGATCCCTGCATCATCCTCGTTTGAGTTACTCGGAGAGCTCTTTGTCTTCTATCCCTGCTCCCAGGTCTCTGCCAGTCTATGTTGTTTCATTGATGGATAATGTGTGCTGCTGAAATAATCCCGGAATTTATGACTTGATTTAGTCTGAGCAGAAATAACCACAAAAATATATGATACTACTTTTAAATACCTCAAATTACTTCTGCAAACAGTTAATATTCTCCCCTCTAAGAATCTCAAAGAATACTGCCCAGCTATTTCCTACAGTGGCACTCACCTACCAAGAAAAAAAAAAAAAAAATAAATAATTGTGAATCTGATTAGGACAGCCATCCCAAGACTAGGAACTAACACTGATGCCACACCCAGAACGTAAAGAAGTAGTCATCCTTTCAAGGCTGGTATCCATTACCAGAGTAAAGAAAACTGGTGGCACAGTATTTAACAGTTATACTGGCCAAGAAGCAAAGTTAGGTTTCTCATCGGAAACACTATTTGTATTGGGTTTCCATGGCAAGGCTTTGGTAGCAGAGGTGCTGTAGAGGCTGACAGGCCAAAGGCTGCCCTGTGCTAGACAGCCATTTCCAGTTGGCTCCAGCTGACCCACTGCTGGCCAAAGATGAGCTCAGACACTAAGCTGGTGGCCCCCCTGGAAAAATATAAGAAGCAGGACAACACAGACAGAGTGGAGCACGAACAAAGGGAGAGAAACAGCCCTGTAGATGCCAACCTCACAGTAGATGGTGCTATTCCAGGCAACTGAGCAGATATCCCACCCTAGCCTGGTAAAGACGACCATGCTGGAGCAGATAATCACACTCAGCCCTTAGAAGACCTCACACCAGAACAACTAGGTATTTTCTGAAGGAAGCTGTAGCTTAGAAATCCTACATGCTGAATGAGGTTCTTTTGACAGGAACTACAGCCCATGGAGTAGACTAGTGCTGGAACAATGACAAAGTATGAGACGGAAGCAACAGCAGAAGTGTTTACAAACTGATGGTAACTCCTTATTTCACATCCCTGATGTGCCACTCCAGAGTCAGGACTAAATGAGTAAAGTTGAACCTAAGAAACAGTGGGTGGGTGAAAGGAATGTGTTTTAAATGGTCTTTGGTTTTGACCGTTCAAATCAATATTAACTGGCAGTTTTCCTCAACTTTGTTTTGCCCATGACAGTAACTGGTGATTGCCATGTCTTTCTCAATCACGTATTTTTCCATCTTATTTCTTCCTCCATCCTGCTGACGGGGAGTGAGAGAGCATCTGGGTTGGCATCTGACAGCCAGCCAAATGGATTCACCACACTGCTGCATGACCTTTACAGGAAGTTTCAGGTAAGCTGGCAAGCATGGGTTTTAAAGCTGCTGATAGATGAAGCAAAACACTTGGTATTAAGTTATCATTATGCAAACTTAGGACATGAAATATCCATGCCTCTTGTTTTTCATGCTGCCAACCTCCCTGATGTTGAAGATGCAGCTGTGAATGCAGTTAAGAAAGCCTGTCAGTTTAGCCGCATCACCTCTCTGAGGCAACTAAACAGTTGACAGTGCCTACAGTCTGCACTAACACTCTGCCAGCATAGCTGCCTACAGTTCCCCAAATTCAGCTCTCAGGGCTCAGGGGTGTGTGAATCAAAAGCCCATTAAAACAAGCAAGCAAACAAGCAAACAAACAAAAACAAAACAAAAACAAAACCAGGAATACCCTAGCCCTCCATCCTCAATACAACATGAATTTTACCTACACTTCTTCAAGGGCCTTCAACAGCAGGCACAGAGACTGACCGATCTATACAAAGTTCTTATTAACCATAAGATTAGATATGAGAACAGTTTCCCTCTCCCTTGCTAGAGTTCAAGTGTAACACTATTTATCAAGAGAATACTGTTCTCTGTAGTAGCCTGCATATATGCTTAGACTGACACCCATGCCTTTGAGTCTCTACTTAAGCTAAGCCCCATGAGCATGCTTTGTGTATATAGATCTCATTCTTCAAGACTGAGTCTTTATTTTCTTACATTACTCACCTTGAGCATCTCGTCAGTTAGTTTACAACTGTTTTGAAGTACCCATGAGAAACTGATTCAGTAGCCTCAACTTATTGTTGTTGACTAGGCTTCCATACTTCATAGCCTGTACATTTGTTCACATATTGAATGAACATAATTATGTGCTCTGGAGTTGTTTAGTTTTCTTCCCTAAACAGCTTTTATACCTATCACTAGAGTGTACCGCATTTCTCTCTCTGCGATCAGATGAAAGTATGGGAAACCATAATGCAGAAGAGAGAAGCAGTAGATTTGATATCTACAGGAAAGGTTACATTTTGTAGAAAGAAGTTAGAACACTTTGATATCACCTGACAAACCCATGCTGACCATTACTCATTTCCTCGGGATCTTCTGCATGCGTTGTTTTTGACTAAATTGAAAAATAACCAGCTTCATCTGAGTTTTATTTAGCTTTGAGTAAAACAATTGTTCTCAAAACTTACTTAACTCTGTCAAAAAAAGAAAAAAATCTTAGTCTTCAGAGAAAAAGATCTGGCCTTGTTTAACAGCAAATCACATGCTAATAAATACTCAGCAGTAACAAAATAATTAAAGAAGAATATAGGTGGACATTATACAAAAACAATATGATTGTAGAAGCCTGAACATAGACACTAAAGTAACACCGAACCTCAAAGATTATGTGCTATTCCTAAACATGTTATTCTGCTGTCCATCCCGGTAAGAGTCTGCAACTCCCATAAACCTGACCTTCCCAAACACAAGGCATAAATAGCATTCTCTTTATCTAGTCCTTGCCTCACAACAAATGGAATTTCTTTTCAAGTCTGACAAATGGCCATATTCGTGAACAGCAATATACAGGTTGCATTAAAGATGGAGCTTTGTTAATTGCTTTATAGCACTTCCAAGAAATCTTCTGCACTTCTATATTGGTCAGAAGTATTACACGGGGATATTAAAAGATTGCCTTCTTTTCATGAAAGCCACAAACCAAACAACTGACAAGTTACCTATGTGCAAAGCCAACTGAAATGCTATTAAAGTAAAACAGTCCTGCAAGAACTGAGATGCTGTTAAGTGATGGCCCACCTTCACAGGACAGCTCAAAAAGTAAAAGTAAACAAGCTTCATAGCACAACCCTACTCTGTGAAAATCTGTCCCTGGAAGTACTCAAAAACTGTTTAGATGAGGCTCTCAGTGACATGGTTTAGTGGAGGCCTTGGCAGTCCTGGGGTAATGGTTGGACTTGATCTTAAAGGTCTTTTCCAAGCTAGCTGATTCTATGATTCTATGAAAAAAAACATCATGCCCTTGAACTCCCCTTCAGTCTGATTCTGAAGTCAACAATCCACACTGCTACAGTTACTGAGAAGAAAAATAAGTATTCAAACCACAAGAACAGAGATACACTAAAATATCATTCTGACCATTAATCTGTAAGTAAGAATAACTAATGATATTGTACACTATCTATGAGAATACAATGAATTATTAAAGCCCTACTGACAGTAGATATAACCAGTGAATTTCTCAAATCTGAGGTTAAAGTGAAAAGTTACAGAAACTACACAAGCTATTAAAAAAAAAAAAAAAAAAAAAAAAAAAAAAATCGAAGAATCCAAACTGCTGAAGTGAATAGCTAGGGGTATTTGTCCTTTAAATGAAATAGCTAAATCTAGATTTCTAATGTATCATAGAAAGAGAATTCCACTGAGAATTTCACACTGAAAGTTTCTGTTTAACTGCAATTTCAGGCCCTTTCCATTGGTGCTCAGCATTAACAATAGCAATGACATTAGAGGAAATTGCTTACAGCCTCCCTGGCTTTTCAAAGGGCAGCCTAGAGTTTAAAGTAATGCTAAAATTTCTTCCTACATCTACCTGGCAAAAAATATGTTATATGGCAATATTGTTCCACAGAAGTACTGGGTTTTAAAACCAGCTATCCAATGAAATCAGAGTCCTACCACCAAAAGAGACCAATATCAAAGCTTTGCCCCTGCAACAGTCTCCTTTGCACTGTTAAGTATCAAGTTCTATGCAGCTAGTTTACTACTGATCAAGTAAGTACTTGGTAAGATGCTCATTCCAAACGCATATATTCTCAAAATACCTCTCACTTCTTTTGGCTACATGTAAATTAGCTAGAATTCTTCCTTCTTTTCTTCCCATTTTCACATTCCTAAGGAAAAAGATAGTCAGATTTTCCATGGCAGTGGCACTACAGTAGATCACCTAGGACTTTGTAATTTCCAATCTTAACCACAGTTTACACAAAGCAAAAGTTTTCCAAGAACTCGGAGCTTGCTGTAGGACTGCCATTCTGTAGTATAACAGTAATTTAAATAATAAGTAGCCGATATCCAGCATGGTAATTATTAAACTTGACCTATGATTTATATGGGAGGAAGAAAGCCGGAAATTGTTCCAATTTAAGTCTCGAAAAGAGAGAAAAAGTTTTACCTTTAGAGGTCGGATAGCTTCACAGAACTTCATCCACCAGCTTTTCTCAATAGACTCCAGATGCCTCCCTCTTCTTCGAAGCGTCCTTAGTCTCCCTTCTAGTTGTTGCAAAGCCTGTCTATCCCTTGATGACAGAGGACGACCATCTCTGCACTGGTTACCAAAAAAATAGTGCAAGACTTTGTAGTATGTATTTCACACTGTTTCTATGCATACCAAGAGGATAAAATGTAAGTCATAACACGCAACAAGGGAATTCCTATTAGATGGTAGAAAACTTTCCACAATGAGGACGTTAAAAAAATTTTAGAGTGGGTAGTCTCCACGGCTAGAAACACTCAGAATGCCCAGATGTGACCTGAATAACCTTATCTAACCTGAAAGAGGTCCTTACTCTGTGTTATTAGGTTCAACCCTCTACTTTCAAAGGCCCCTTCCTATCTAATTCAATCACTAAGCCAATATATTAAGCTTTACATTTGTATTTCTTTCCAGCATTCCACTAGACAGTCAGTCATGTTTCCTGTACTTACAAAAAACAAGACAACTTGCTATTCCAAAAATTAACCTTACAGAAGTCTAAACAAGAGGCATCATTTCCCCAAGAATTAGTTGAGTGTACTGGTTAATTGTTTGATGACTATGTTTAAGAATGCACTCCAATTCTGAGCCTCTAAATACTGACCAGGCACCACTGAACTCTTGTAAACTGAGTAGCAATTCCTTAAATCTCAGTTATACACTAATAAGCAAAAGCAACAAGAGGCACTAAGTAGCTGAACCAAAATTGTTTCCAACATTGATGCTGACATCTAAAAAACTGATTTTTATATAAGGATTTCTTTCAGCTTGAGTACATTTCCTAATTTTTTTTATATGTATATAATCTGTAAAGTTTTGGAATTCACTATTCCATTTCCCCCCCCCCCCCCCTCCTCTTATTTTAAAAAAGCCTTCCTGAAAATAGTGAAACTTCACAACTGGTAAAGTTAAAGCACATCTATTTTAGATAAATTTCTCTAAGTCTGCAACACTAAAACCACATTCAAGGCACATGTAACATTTGAATTGGAGATCACAATGTACTTTTAACAGGAACACATCCTCCATACCCTGTATAGCATCACAATGAATTGAAAAAGTCACTTTTTGTAAATAGTCCAACCTCCCCAGCTGCAAATCAAGCTGCACTTATTTAACACTAATAAAATAAAGCTACCAGGTCTCCTAATAGCAGAAGACCATATTACATGCTGATTTTTTTCATGAGCTTAAGTAGCATATTTTCATACCTCTAAGTTTTCACTGTACATTTCTCTCAGTAACATCATTTTCTTTACAACTTCATGCAAATGCAACTGAACAACTAGGATTTCAATCACAGACTGCATCAGAATCCTGACCATAATCCATATGCCAAATAAAATTAGTTTATACTAATGGTCACATTAAAATATAGACATAACATAGAGACTCTCAGCTTTTGATCCTGTTTGCTAGTTAGATCAAACAAGACCAGTTGCTTGAAAACTCTCATAAGCCAGCAGCCATCAGTAATAAGTAATGCTCCATTTTTCAGGGGTTTCTCATATTGATTTCAGTAATACTGATACCTTTCTTGTTGCAATACTCTGTATAAACTCCAAACTTTACAATTTTAACTGCGGGAGACTACTTTTTAGGTTTCATTATGCAACAGGATTTCTAGAACACTGAAGGTGCCCACACTGTAGGGGTAGCTAAGTATCAAGGGAAGACTGTTGAAACTGTTTCAATGCTACTTAAGTCTACTGTCACAGTGCACCCAACAGCACAGATGGACCGACAAGACGAAAGTGATGCATCTTAATGTCCCTTCCCCCCTACTCTGGGCTTGAAAACATTGGTCAAACCATTTTCTGGAAAAGGGTTAAGAAAGGGTGGGAGATTATCCCTAGCATCTTGTATGTAAAGGATAAATCTTCTCCTTGGGCTTGCACTCTTAAGTTGTTCAAAGTGTCATGCATACATTAGCCATAGCTTTTCAGTAAGCTGCAAAGCCATCATGGGTTTACAAATGGTGTTAACATGCTAGGGGTGTTTAGGATTCAGAACAGAGACTTGCGTATATATGCTTTTCATAAAGAAACCATTTATAACAGCAAGATACACTAACTAGGAAGCAAGAATACCTAGGCCTGTTATTTATTTACAAAGATGATTAATAGTTTGATGAATCTAACTCATGACAGCTCCATGTAGCAAGTATCAAGTGTTAATGGCTTCACTGAGTATCAACAAATAGGATGTCTTACTGGTAGCTGAGTAAATGAGGGTAGTATTACTCTGTAAAGTATCTCTTCCATATACCCAAGCAGGACTGCAGAAGGTTGAGTTCAGCTCATCAGCACCATTATTAACTAAACAAAAACAACTACTGCTGCAGGACTGAAAGAAAACCTGATTGCTACTACAGTAGTGACCACATTGATTTCCAAATAACTCAAATACTTGCAAGCTAGTCAGTTCTGACTTGCTATTCTTCCTGGAGCAAAAATCTCTACAGCATGACCATGAACTAGCAAGCAAGCAAGACAAATAAAAATAGAATCATTAATGAAGTGATAACAGTGAAGATCATACCTTTGATTTAAGCCTTAATAGATGTTGCTCCACTTCTTCAATATCTTCAGTGTTCTCTAAACGTTCATAAGCCGCACTGGTAGTTCCCTTAATCAAGTTTAGAGGCAAAGCTGACATACCATAAGCCTAAAAATAAAATGGAGACATTCAAATTTTCTTCCACACATTTTCATCTGCTAAAACTGCTGCATGTTGGAACTATAAGGTATCACTGCTAGGTTTTTTTTTCCCCACTCTCCACCTAAGAGACAAACAATTCTTTTCTTTTTTTTTTTTTTTTAGTAAAGCGTAACAAATATGCTACACAGATTCCAGTGTCCTGAATTGTTCCAGTGGTATTTAAGCATTTCAGGATCACCGAGACAACAGCATATATAGAAACTTCACATAAGCATAGCACACGGAAGACTTATCAAGCTGCCCTTCAGAGTTTTTCATCAAATCATTTAGCTTCCCAAAACCCTACTTTGCCACTTTAGACCATAATTAAAACATTATGTAATATAGGAATTTCTAGATATTGAACTTAGTTTTAGAAGCAAAGTATACACAATTTCTTTTCAGACAGTAGTCTTCAACTTATTTAAAAATGAAATCATGTAAGAAGTATGTGATTTACTAGAAAAAACTGCGCAGTAAAGAGACATGGCAGAAGCATGGCGAAAACCTAAACTCATTTACACTCCAAGACTACCTAGATAGCCATTCATATTCATAAGTGCTGTTGGCATTTAATCCTAGTAAATACTAATACCATTAAAAGTGTTTGCCAGCTTCTACATCAACACTATGCTCAGATTTTTCCAAGGCAAAGTGTGTAAGTTTTCCACTACAAAAGAAACACTTAAAGTGAAGTAATCAAGAAGAAAGTGGCACTATTTCCTCCCTGTTACCCTCTAAGTCTTACAGATACAGGGCAAGGTCCAAAGTTTCCCCAAGCAGTCTAAAAACATCAGCCACAGGGGTTTTTTATTTGTGTTACTATGGGCGCAGGCTGCTGGTGACAGATTGTTCTAGTTGCCGAGGTCAGCAGGAAGGCTGTTCTTTCCCTTAATCACAAATAACATGCAGTTTTTCTAGAGTGCTTGATATCTGAATATTTGTTAACTTCATAAACAAGCAGTTTTCTGGATTTTCACAGGAATACTACTCCCAATTTCAAACACTGCTTTACATATCACACTAAGAAGGTATAATACAAATGCTAGTGTTATAAATGTCACCATGCGTGCTGTCAGTTCACATGAGCTTTCTGTACACAAGACTTGATTTGACCTGCTTAAGAACCTACTTAGACATACTAATGTCTCCTGCATCGTACTCTAAGCAAGACACAGTCCATTTTTTTGGTGTATTTTTCAACATGCTGTATACCCTGCTACCAACACCCATTTCTCAGCCCCTTGAACAAAGGGGTCTTATTTCCTGTTATTGTAGCTCTAAACCACATTAACTATTTAAACTCATAACCATTTCAATATAAATATCTGACACAGAGCCCACAAATAGAAGTTTCATTCTGCAAGGGACAATATTTCATGATTTCAAGAAACATTCCTCAGAGTATTAGGCTACCTAAGCAGGAAACAGAAATTTTAAGTCTGACAGCCTCGCTCATTTTGCTATGGAATTAGGTTTCTAACGTTCAGAGTAACAATTACCAGTAAATTATTGGAAAAGTGTCATTTAAGTTCAACAAGCAGACAGCATTTGTCTCTCTCAAGAAGCTTCAAACCCAAGGAAACAGTGGTACAAGTTAAATCACTGTAAAGAAATGAGAGCAGGAGAAAAGTATTTTCCTTCTTGAAGTATATACTAGCAAAGAATACATTCAGTTAGATCTTTGACAACGTGCACTACATGACTCTTTCTTCATAGGTATGAAGTTTCAGAATTGGTTTTATCATAGACTCCTAGAGAATAAGTTAGGTCATCAGTTATCTGCTCAGCATTACAGGACTTCATAGCTGAGGGCCTGATTAGTCACTCAAAGCTATAGCTTAAAAAAAAAAAAAAAAAAATAAAATACTTGCAGCACTGTTTACATACTGTTCCAAGTACAGTTAAACTTTTTTTTTTTCCAGGTACAAAAGGTAACTGGCAATTTCAATCCCTATGTTAGAGATCTTTGCTGTAAAAGCTCTACAAACAAGGGAAAGACATCCTTTATCACAGGCTAGTGATGGCAATGAAATAGCATGCCTTCCAAAACATTCTAGAAGCTCATGTTTGCACACAAGCTATACGACTACTGAAAGGCCTACCTACAAGATTAAGTATTTTGGGTAATGAAAAGAATTTAAGTTTTGTCCTTAATTGTGACTCAGTTCTCCCTTTAGTCCCTTCTTTGAGAGCATTAAGCTGCTTTGCTATCTACAGGAACTAAAAAAGCAGTCATCCCCAATCCTTCTCTTCTCTAGGCTAAAGAAATAATCCCTCCAACCTTTCTATATGGTTGAAAGGCTTTCAACAAACCTCTAATCATTTTTACAAGCCTCCACTGAGGCCTCTCCAGTTTTCCAGTCTCTTAAACTAGAGGACCACATCCTGATACCACATTACCAGCTATGGCTTTGAAAGCTCAAAGTACAGTGGAACAATCAAGTCCCTTGATCTAATTGCTATGCTCTTGATGATGCAGACTCAGGACACTGTTTGCCTTTCTGCTGCAGGGCACATTGCTGGCTCATGCTCAGCTTGCTATCTACTAGGACTCCCAGTTCCTTTTCAGCAGAGCCATCCCCAGCCAGTCAAACCCCAGCATAAACTGTTGAGTGCAATTAGTGTGTTTCAAGAGAAGGCCTTAACATTCGCTAAACCTGATGCCATTCTTGTTGGCCCAATCTTCCAACCTGTCAATGTCTCTACAGTTCTGTTGTATTTACTTTTCCCAGTTTGAAATCATTCTCGAACTCTGATGATATAACTAACCCCATCAACCAGATCACTTATGAAGACTGAATAGTATTGGGCCCGTACTGACTACGAAAAGCTCACTCAGGTCTGGCTGCTAGTAGCATAACTCCAAAGTTCAAGTAGAAGTATAAATACCATCCAATCTCCTAACTAGAATGTAGGCTGCAGAACCAAAACCATTTCCAGCCACAGCCAGTGACACTTAGTATATAGAAACACATGTAGTAATGAGAAATGCTATGACAACAGGTCTACACAATTTTACAGACCTAAGCTTCGGAACAGCAAGATTTCACCACTAAGTAGAGGTTTACAACTGTTCTTCGAACAGCTACCATCAACTACCAAATATCAAGTATTTACTCAACAGAAGTAGTTAAGGAATAAAATTCAGAGCTCTAAATCTTCTAAATTAAAGTTTCTACAAAGCAAACTGCAACACAAAGTAATGCAGTTTTTCTGTTTTTTTGCAGATGTGAATTACAGACTCAAACATCAAGCTTACTCCAGTAATAAAGGAAGTCGAAATTCCTTCCTTGAATAAAAAAGATGCCAATAGAGACATGACTACGCAAGTAAACCTCCATAATCCGTGGGAGTAAAAAAGCAACATTGGTCCTTCAAGACATTAGCATACAGAATAAAGGACAGAAAGATGAATCACAGAATCACAGAATCACAGAATAGGTAGTGGTGGAAAGGACCTGAAGTTCATTTAGTTCCAACACCCCTGCCATGGGCAGGGACACCTCACACTAAACCATGACATCCAAGGCTATGTCCAACCCAGCCTTGAAAACCGCCACGGAAGGAGAATTCACAGCTTCCCTGGGCAACCCATTCCAGGGCCTCACCACCTGCACAGTAAAGAATTTCTGCCTTATATCCAATCTAAACTTCCCCTGTTTAAGTTCGAACCCATCACCCCTGGTCCTATCACTAGAGTCCCTAATGAAGAGTCCCTTTCCCGTACCCTTATAGGCCTCCTTCACATACTGGAAGGCTGCTATGAGGTCTCCATGCAGCCTTCTCTTCTCCACACTGAACAGCCCCAACTTGCTCAGCCTATCTTCATACGGGAGGTGCTCCAGTCCCCTGATCATCCTCCTGGCCCTCCTCTGCGCTAGTTCCAACAGTTCCATGTCCTTTTCATGTTGAGGACACCAGAACTGTACACAGTACTCCACGTGAGGCCTCATGAGAGCAGAGTAAAGGGGCAGGAGCACCTCCTTCAACCTGCTGGTCACTCTCCTTTTGATGCAGCCCAGGATGCAGTTGGCTTTCTGGGCTGCGAGCATATACTGCTGGCTCATGTCCAGTTTCTCATCAACCAACACTCCCAAGTCCTCCTCCTCAGGGCTGTTCTGAATCTCTTCCCCGCCCAACCTGTAGCTGTGTCTGCAATTGCTCCCACCCAGGTGTAGGACCTTGCACTTGGCATGGTAAAACTTCACAAGATGGGCATCAGCCCACCTCACAAGCATGTCAAGGTCCCTCTGGATGGCATTCCTTCCCTCCAGCATATCAACCAAACCACACAGGTGGGTGTCATCGGCAAACTTGCCAAGGGCACACCCAATCCCACTGTCCATGTCACCAACAAAGATGTTGAACAAGAGCAGTCCCAACACTGACCTCTGAGGGACAGCACTCGTTACCGGTCTCCAGCTGGACATTGGGCCACTGAGCACTACTCTTTGTGTGAGACCATCCGGTCAGTTCTTTATCCACCAAGTGGTCCACCTATCAAATTGATGCCTCTTCAACTTAAGAGACAAGGATGTCATGTGAGACAGTGTCAAACGCTTTACACAAGTCCAAGTAGATGACATCAGCTGTTCTACCCCTCTCCATCAGTTCCGTAGCCCCATCATAGAAGGCCACCAAATTGGTCAGGCGAGATTTCCCCTTAGTGAAGCCATGCTGGCTGTCACTAACTACCTTCTTGTTTTTCATGCACCTTAGCACACCTTCCAGGAGAATCTGCTCCAAGATTTTGCCAGGCACAGAGGTGAGACTGACTGGTCTGTAATTCCCTGAGTCATCCATTTTCCCCTTTTTGAAAATGGGGGTTATATTTCCCTTTTTTCAGTCATCAGAACTTCACCTGACTGCCATATTTTTCAAATATGATGGACAGTGGCTTAGCAACTTCATTCACCTTCTCATGTGATGTGTCATAGTCTGAACAGAACCTTCATTAATTCAGTTTCAGGGTCGCATTTCTCTTCAGGCTAATGTAGAAGTTCAACGCTTGATACAGTTTTAACCCTCTGGGTTGGTGCAAGTGTTAAGTTATTCATGGGCTATTATTTTGGGCATCTGCAATTCAACAATCAAACAACATGTCAAAGATAGCACAGGAAAACCAGAGCTGTACACTAAAGCCAAGGGAGAACTCGGTTCTGAAACATCAGAAGAGCCTTTAAAATAGTTAAGACAATTTAAACTCATAAATTTTGACAAGACAAGTTGTTGTGGTTTAACCACAGCTAGCAACTAAGTACCAAGGAGCTACTCATTCACTCTCCCTCTTACCCTCCTGTGGGATGGGGAGAATAAGTAAAAGGTAAAATTCATAATAACAGTAATTAAAGGAAGAAAGAGGAGGACTAAAATCCACACAAACCCAAGTGATGCACAATACAATTGCAAACCACCCATTGACCAATATCCACCCCAACCTGAGCACCAATTGGTCCGTCCTGGTTGACTCCCCCTAGTTTATATACTGGGCACGATGTGCTGTGGTATGGAATACCCCTTTGGATATTTTGGGTCAGGTATCATGATCTGCTCTCTTCTGGCTTCTTGTGCCCCTTCTCACTGGCAGAGCATGAGACTGAAAAGTCCTTGACCAATGTAAGCACTGTTTACAAACAACTATAACATCAGTGTGTTATTAGCATTATTCTCACACTAAAGCTGAAACAGTACTGCATCAGCTACTAGGAAGAAAATTAACTCTATACCAGGACCATTAATTACCATGAGTAATTGAAGCTTGACATATTTACACCACTGAAACAAGTTTCCAGGACTTATTTTTAGACAACCGTTGCCCAGACGGGTTAAGTCAGATAAAAGGCACTGCACTGAAAAGTAAAAACAATCATTCAAATCTAACAGGCAATTACAGCATAAATGGTTGCTTTTTCCACATAGGTTTTTCAAAGTGAACTGAATCTAGTGCTAAACACTAACTGTTCAGGTACCTGGTAATACATGCTACAAAGTCAGGTATTTAAAGTCTCAGGCTATCTCTGCTGTTACTGAATGCCTGATCAGCTTCACTGAAACCGCACTTTACAATATGAAAAAAAAAAAATAAATTTCTTTAAATACAAATTTAGATTTATGTCAGAGAAGACTCCCCTCTCCTGAATCCCCACAGGAGATCCATATAAGAGATCACCCTCTATCCAGCTTAAGAGCTGGAAAAACAAACATTAAGAGCTCACTACCTAGTAAGTAAAAGTTAGAGGCATCATTCATAGTCTTACTCGGATTGGAGAGTCTGCCCACAAGCAGTACAGGTAATATCTCTGGATGGGTGAAGTTTATGTTTATACTTTGTAGATTTCTTGAATTAGATGGCCTTCTACTCTGAAGAAAAAAACAAACAAACAAAAAAACCAACCAACCAAAAAAAAAAAAAAAAAAAAAAAAACAAAACAAAAAAAAAAAAAAAAAAAAAAAAAAAAACCAACACAAACACACAACCCCAAGACAGAGTAACTTTAAGCAAGAGAAAATCCAGCTTACCTATCCTACACAAAGGTTCGGCAACAGAACAAAGCTCTTAAGACATCTGCTATTCACAGAAATGGCAGCTAGGTCTAAGACTGCTATTTGCAAAGAAATCTGCCACCAGTAAATCAGGACAAGCACACAGGAAAGCAACAATTACTTCAATACTGTTTATGTAGTATCAGTAGCACCAAAGAAGAGCAAGAGGTATACTCTAGCTGTTCTCTCAGCACACCACTGAACCCAAATATACTCTATGCTCCAGACAGAGCACAGAAATACCTCAATAGGAGATTACATGAGTATTGCTTCCAGTTTGCTGAATCTTCATTTCTCACATGTCCCACTTCTTCCCATCCTATCTGCAGCAGATCCACCTATTCTCCTAATAAGATTTAGAAGAAAGAGTTGCTGTCCTCAACCTTAGGTCTCTTGCAGACTTAGCATCTTGCAACATTTTAGACTTGCCAAAGTCACATAGCCCATGCCTAGATGGGTGAGTAGTTTTTCTTATTAGTGGCCTGGTATCTTAATAGGCACTCAGGAACAGAAAACAAGTAAAGTTGAGACAAGTTGTAAAATCACATTTTACAAAAATATTAGCAAGCAACTATGTCAGGGATAAACCCTTAAGCATTAAAAAGACCTGGGAGGGTTTTCCAGGAGGAATCATAACTGCTAGAATTTAACATATTTAAATTGCACAAGCTACCAAAGAGTTCCACTGAAAAGTGTGTATTAAGGTGGGAACGCCTAATAATCCGCCAGACCATCAGCACTCAGATAAGTCATGAGGAGCACAGAAAAATACACACTGAAATTAACACAGCATATGTCTTCAGAAAAGAGTTAAAAAAAGTTCAAGCTAACTTTGAACATCTACTGCAAAAAGCCTGAAGCCATCAGGCGCTATAGATTAACTGGAAGTTGATTACGTATCACTTTCTACATCTGCGACGTATAGCTAATAAAATAGGGTCTAAATGATTAACTCACGGCACAAAGTAAATTTTTCCTTGCTAGATAACTAACAGAACAGCTAAGTCATTTCTGATCAGGTTGGCACACAACCAGCACTGCAACTGAAGGTACTTCACCAACTTTCTCTGGGTAAAGATATTTTTGAGAATTAGACTAGTGACTTCAAGAAATGATCAGTAAATACTTGTATAGTATAGCAGAAAGACCCCCCATTGCATTTATTTTTAGAGGTCCATATATCAAGCATGTGGCTTTTAGGTGCCATCACTGAGGTGTTCTTAAAGGTGCACATGTAATATTACGCAAAAAGTGTCAAAATTAACGCTGACAAACATTTCTTGCATAGCACTGCCCTCTAGCGAAGTCACACAAAACAGTAATATAAAAAAGCACACCAGTGTATAAAAGACATAAGAAATGCTCACAAGTTAAAATTTACAAGTACTCAAGCCCTTATTTTCTTACAACAGGTTGCTTCAAGACTTCACCTGAAAGTTTTAACATGAAACACAAAATGTGCAATTCTACTCACTAGACTCTGATTAAAAATGCATCAAGTTAAAAACAGATAAAATCTAGTTTATGTTATGCAGTGCTTCAACAAAATAAAAGCCTAGTATGATGTAATTCATTTCAACATGAATGGTCCAACAACAAAAAAAAAAAAAAAAACACAAAGAAAAAAAAAAACCACCACAACCTCCACTTCAAATTAGGACTCCCATGTTTTTCAAAACTATAACCTCCTCCATGCAGCTAGACTGCAGTTTTCTTGAAAAGTAATCTGACTTCAGTAATAGTCATCTACTTTCTGACATTAATTGGTCTCCATCTCCAGCTATCTATACATACTACCATTCAAAAGATTAAAACCATACTTCAAGAACCTTATTTCTAGATCAAACATGGCAAACAGCGACAGTGGTTCATGCATCCTCCCTAAACTGTGAAAACAAAAAAGCCTCCTAAATGCATCTGAAGATGTCAGATAACATCATGGATGGTTGAACTGGGGCTCTGTGGAGGTTTTCTGGGTTTTTTTTCCCTCCCCTCTTCTTGGTAGGGGAAAGCTCATACCATTTGAATAATTTTTCCAAGCTGTGTGGCAACTTCCAAAACCTCATTTCTTTCATGGGAAGTTTCAGTATCAAATCTTCACTTGCTGTAAGAGCACACACATTTTTGTGTAACATTGCTATAACAAAATCTCAAAGCATAGAACAATAGAACAGATCGACCAAGCTGAACTGGTATGTTCAGTATGATATTTCTTGCGTCATCTGCTGCACAAAAGATGAACAGCGCATGTTGTGCTTCTTTATCCATTTCTCTAACACTCATCATTACAGTATCTTCCTACACAATAACCTTTATTTTGCATATTAATGTCTTCTTTCCACAATACAGATTCAAATGTTGTCTCATTTATCAGTCTAAGTGGACAAAAAAAGGTGTTTGTTTTGCAGTCAAGGTTTGTAAGATGCAGAACGCCAAGTATGACAAACCTCTACACTACAGTTGTTCCACTACACATACTGAACTTGTGCTTGCTGGACATATTGTCTGTAAAAAATTTAACTGACTCAGTTGTAATACGGAATATAACTACTTTGACCAGCTGCCATCTTCTGCATTGCTCTATCAGGCTTACAAGAGGATTAAGAATCAAACAAAAGATTAACCTACTTTCATGCTGCAACTCTAAAATCTCAAAAGTACAAAACTATTATTGATCCTGCAATTTACTATTTACAGTTCTCCAAGAAAATAGTAGGAATCAGGCTGTTAAGACATAATACTTAAATAGGTTTGCCATTTTGGTTACTTACTGCTTCATAGAGAAGTGAACATAATCAAATAACTACATTTCTTTTATATTTCACAACTGACATTGAAGTGATTAAGCGGTAATGATGATGAATGCTACTAACTTCTGTATTTCTCAATAACTGCTTGATGGCAAAAATCAGCAGTAAATGAGTGCTTTTAGTGTTAGATTATAAAAGGCCTTAAGCTTTTTGGCTGTTAATAAATCAGCTGCTAGACAAATAAATCATACTCTGGACAAAAATTAGGTGTGAGAAGGTTATTAAATTTGTCAGTAGACAAACTGAGCTTTGTAACATCTCCTTTCTGGATCAAGGAAAAAGGATCACTTTAAGTTTCATAAGAAATCATATAATGCTTACTAAGTGTCTAGAAAAATTACACAACCAGTTACAATTCAAGGACATGCCAAATGAAATGCACAAGATCACTCAAAAATTAATCTGCCTGTCATTGTGTAATACATTATTCTGCCTTGAATTCAAACAGCGATCTGGAGCTGACAACAACTATTGTACTAATACCTAAGGCAATGTGAAACCATTTCAATGCAGAACACATCAATGAAAATTGAAAACCATTTCAAACTCTACCCCAGCCAAAATCAACACAGCACTGCAGCACTAATTTACAGTTTTCTTGTTATATTCCACATTTATAGACACAGAAAACTGTCCATACTAATCAAAGTTATGGATTTATTGAGCCCCTCTGAGGATCACTTGCTCGCATCTCTTAAAAAACAATTTTAAATATCAAATGCTGTACTTCAGTACTATGCATTACATAGCACCAAAAAGTAGACTTTGTATTACGAAAGTTTTAAAACAGAAAAGCATCTACCAATTCAAGATTATGTTGAATCTGAGCTACAAGAAGAAATAAGTTTAATAACATTACTCATTTAAACACTGCATGTACTTCAGAAAAATTACATCTATGTTTACAATCATCAGCAATATTAACATATCTATCATGAACACTTGTAGACTTCATCTACAATTTTGATAAAGCCACTTATTTCCCCTTAAGAAGTTAAATACTTGGAATACTATCTTCCTTAGTTGGAAGACTGAGAAGCAGGGAGAAATATGCATTATGTCAGTTAATATAAAAAGGCTATTCATCAGTGTATTCAGCAAGGAAATGCAACATGAAGTGTAAGTTTTGGTATTATATTCTGTAAGACCATGCTAATAAGGATCAGATCAAATACAGTTATAAGAAACAAAGCTTCCGTGGCTAAAAATTACTTTTATATTTTTACATCCATACACAGAAGCATGTGAATTGCTTCTAGTACAACAAACTTTATAAAGTTACAGAACAATGAAAAAAGTAATGTGCATTGATTAGATTGAGTACTTATTAAATATTTGTTTCTTTGCCCCCTGCCCCAGAATTGGCATGTTCTTCCCTCTGCTTACACAAGGAGCTTCTGAAAATTGACACTTATCAATAGCATAACTACTTATCAAGTTATTACCACCCTGTAACATAGTTTTACAAGAGTTCGTAGTTACTAAAACATAAAACTACCTACATTTCTGAAGATACAGCATACTGTTTTTCAACAAAGCACCCACAGCACTTCTGCTTATTAGTTGTACTCAGGTGGAAAAATAGTAAAAATCTCTAATAAGTAATTTTCTTACAAAATAACAGCTGTGATGGAACAAAAAGTTGTCCAACATGTGTTGGATGAGGTTATAACAGTAAAACTGATACTGTGGAATTAAATTGATTCAATAAAGAATGATTCTTATTGGCAATCAGTCCCCTCAAGCTTTTCATAGGCTAAAGCTTAGCTTAAACTCAGAGGACACCTTGCACCATGAAGTATAACATATTAGATGCCATACTAAATCCTCCAAGTCCACATAGTAGACAGAATGCAGAATGCCTGAGGCTAAAAAAGACCTTTGGGGGTCATCTGGTCCAACACCTCTGCTCAAGCAGGGACCTTCTTGCTAAAAACTGTGTCCATATGAGTCTGGAATATACCTAAGGGGAGACTCTCCACAATCTGAACATCCTGTGCCAATGATCCATCACCCTCACAGTGAAAGAGTTTGCTGTCGTCCAGAGGGAAGCTCCTTAGTTACGTTAGTGTCTGCTTCATCCTGAAAACACCTTAGTATCCCTCATGTTGCTTTATTATGCCAGCTCTTCTTTTCGCCCTGTATGCTAAAGTAGGACTTTTTTACTTAATGAATTATCCACATTACAGAGCAACAATTCATGTAAGTCAGCTCATAATCTTCTGTGCTTACACTAATGCAAAAAGATATATTTAATTTTTCTGAGACCTCTTCAGTTCTGCTCTTGCAGAGTTCAGTCTTACAGCACTACTTCCTCATTTGGACCTTCCTGCTGTTTCTTGGCCTTTAACATTCCAACTGCTTTTCCCCAAGCTTTCCCCTTTTAGTTTTATCACTGCACCTTAGGAATGCCCTGCCTTTCAGTTCTAAGATCACTTACCATGCTGACTGTAGCTGTTCTCTCAAATTCCTTTTGCCAAATTGATCTGGACTACTTCCAAACTAGTTCCAGCCATTTTCATGCATTGAAGCTGCTGTCTGAAATGCCTCTAACAGCATCTTTCAAACCATATGCCTTTCTTTTTGTCGTCTCTGCTGGTTTTCCAAATTCTTGCTCAATCTTCCCTTAATCAGGATGTCCTTTTGATATTTCCAACTCATTTGTCTTTTGGCTGACTGTTTCTAAGCATTTCTTTATTATTTGTTTCTGTGGACTACTTTCTTCATCAAGCATTACATTCTCCAAACATCCCAAATGTTGCCAGCTTGTTTCCTTATGTCCTTTTGGGCTGGGGGGTAGGGTGGTATCAGGTAATGATAATGTTAAGAAAAGATGTCAAATTTTCATCCTAAAGATCTGCAGTTCATATTTCAGCTTTCTTATGTCTTACCCATTATTCAAGACTGCGTGGATTTAATACTATGGATTTAATTTCTACAACTGCATTCTTCTGCCCCAGAAGTTTCCTGTACTTATTGACATCATTCTGCAGCTGGTACCTACAACAGAAGACACAAGTCTTCTAGTCTTCACAGGTGAAGTTCCCAACAACTGGAAAAGCGAAATATAACCCCCATTTTCAAAAAGGGGAAAATGGATGACTCAGGGAATTACAGACCAGTCAGCCTCACCTCTGTGCCTGGCAAAATCTTGGAGCAGATTCTCCTGGAAGGTGTGCTAAGGTGCATGAAAAACAAGAAGGTAGTTGGTGACAGCCAGCATGGCTTCACTAATGCCAAATCCCGCCTGACCAATTTGGTGGCCTTCTATGATGGGGCTACAGAACTGATGGAGAGGGGTAGAACAGCTGATGTCATCTACCTGGACTTGTGTAAAGCGTTTGACGCTGTCCCACATGACATTCTTGTCTCTAAGTTGAAGAGGCATCAATTTGATAGGTGGACCACTTGGTGGATAAAGAACTGGCCGGATGACTGCACACAAAGAGTAGTGCTCAATGGCTCAATGTCCAGCTGGAGACCAGTAACGAGCGATGTCCCTCAGAGGTCAGTGTTGGGACTGGTCTTGCTCAGCATCTTTGTTGGTGACATGGACAGTGGGATTGAGTGTGCCCTTGGCAAGTTTGCCGATGACACCCACCTGTGTGGTTTGGTTGATATGCTGGAGGGAAGGAATGCCATCCAGAGAGACCTTGACACGCTTGTGAGGTGGGCTGATGCCCATCTTGTGAAGTTTTACCATGCCAAGTGCAAGGTCCTACACCTGGGTGGGAGCAATTGCAGACACAGCTACAGGTTGGGCAGGGAAAATTTTCAGAACAGCCCTGAAGAGAAGGACTTGGAGAAGTTGGCTGATGAGAAAACGAGCATGAGCCGACAGTGTGCGCTTGCAGCCCAGAAAGCCAACTGCATCCTGGGCTGCATCAAAAGGAGAGTGACCAGCAGGTCGAGGGAGGTGATCCTGCCTCTCTACTCTGCTCTCATGAGAGCTCATGTGGAATACTGTATACAGTTCTGGTGTCCTCAACATAAAAAGGACATGGAACTGTTGGAACTAGCGCAGAGGAGGGCCAGGAGGATGATCAGGGGACAGGAGCACCTCCCATATGTAGATAGGCTGAGAAAGTTGGGGCTGTTCAGTGTGGAGAAGAGAAGGCTGCATGGAGACCTCATAGCAGCCTTCCAGTATGTGAAGGGGGCTACAGGAATGCTGGGGATGGATTCTTCATTAGGGACTGTAGTGATAGGACAAGGCTTAATGGGTTCAAACTTAAACAGGGGAAATTTAGATTGGATACAAGGATGAAGATCTTTACTGTGCAGGTGTTAAGGCACTGGAATGGGTTGCCCAGGGAAGTTGTGAGTGCTCCATCCCTGGCGGTGTTCAAGGCCAGGCTGGATAGAGCCTTGGGTGACATGGTTTAGTGGGAGGTATCCCTGGCCATGGTAGGGGTGTTGGAACTAAATGAACTTCAGGTCCTTTCCAACCCTAACTATTCTATGATTCTATGTCATGTGGGACAGTGACAACGGCTTTGCACAAGTCCAGGTAGAGGACATCAACTGCTTTGCCCTTATTTATCAGGTCTGTAGCCCCATCATAGAAGGCCACCAAACTGGTCAGGCAGGATTTGCCCTTAGTGAAGCCATGCTGGCTGTCATCAACCACCTCATTGTTTTCCACATGCCTTAGCATGGTTTCCAGGAGAATCTGCTTCAAGATTTTGCCAGGCACCAAGGTGAGACTGACTGTTCTGTAGTTACATTCTTGAAAATGGGGGTTATATTTCTGTTTTTCCAGTCATTGGGAACTTCACCTGACTGCCATGAGTTTTCAAATATGATGGACAGTGACTTAGCAACTTCATTCACCAGCTTCTTTAGGACCCTCGGATGGATTTCATCAGGTCCCATGGACTTGTGCACATTCAGGTTCCTAAGATGCTCTCAAACCTGATGCTCTCCTACAGTGAGCCTAAGGTCTTCCATTCTCAGAGTATCTACATTTGTTTTCCCAGGCTTGAGCAGTGTGGTTAGAGCACTTGCGGTGAACACTGAGGCAAAGAAGCTGTTGAGAACCTCAGCCTTCTGCAAATTCAGGGTAGCCAGCTCTCCTGTTATCTTCCAAAGAGGGCTCACATTACCCCTAGTTTGCAACATACCCATAAAAGCCTTTCCTGTTATCTTTGACATACCTGGCCAGACTCGATTCTAACTGGGCCTTCACTTTCCTGACCTGATCCCTAGCTTGCTCAACAATGTTTTGGTATTCCTCCCATGCCGCCTGTCCTTGCTTCCATCTTCTATGAAAAGTGACATTTTACAAGGGCATGCAGGGGACAAGAAAGAATGGCTTTGAATTAAAAGAGGGTAGATTTAGATTAGATATTAGGAAGAAATTATTTACTATGAAGGTGGTGAGACACTGAAACAGGCTGCCCAAGGGAGTTGTGTCTGCCCCATCCCTGGCAGAGTTCAAAGCCAGGCTGAACAGGGCCTTGAGCAACCTGGTCCAGTAGAGGGTGTCCCTGGCTGTGGCAGGGAGGTTGGAACAAGATGATCCTGAAGGTCCCTTCCAACTCTAACCATTCCGATTCCCTTTAAGAACACAACTGCAACACTGCAATCAAATAGATTGAGGCTATACAGAAGTCCAGGAAACAAAACAAAACAAAACAAAAAAAAAAAAAAAAAAAAAAAAAACACACCCTAACAAAACCAAAACCCATCAGTTACGTCTGTACTACAAATCCTCAACTCTTAACTAACGTAAATCAAAGATCTGAGATAATCTCTGTTCAGAGACAAAGAAACTCAGGTACCATACATTGTGTCCTCATCTATTCCCTGTCCTTTTTTCCATCATTTGCTAGGCATTTGTGCAAAATTTTGAAGTATGTATCTTTGCTCTTGTATTCACCCTTACATAAAAGTATTCTATTTTTGTGCTTAAAAGATCTACCACCAATTATCAAACAGTGGTTTGATGACTAAGCACAAAGGCCTCCCACCTTTATAAACTAGGACAAACAATTTGATAGGCATGCAGAAAGCTGGCTGAGAAACAGAGGCCTAACTACATACTTGTCAGATACCCAAAGACAGAGGTATTGCCCTCACAGACTTGCCTGTGCACTAATGCCTTTGTCTTATATAGGTGGGGTTGTTTTTTTGTTTGTTTGGGGTTTTTGTTTGGTTTGTTGTTGGTTTCCCCCCCCAATAGAAGACTAAGAGAAAAAAAATCCACAAAACAATTAAGTAGAAAGTTACTAAGATTAAAATAGCTACTCCTTCCAGAACCATACTTCTCAAAGGAGGGAGTAGGGTAATCTTAGCTGTTAGAGACAGAGGCTACACTCGGGGCCAACTTCTCCCTGAGGCTTAAGGAAGAATGACAGACCAGGAACTTTCCACTACTAAAGTAACTTTTGCATGAACTTGTACCACTGCAAAAAGCCCAGTCCACAATATAAACCGGAATGCAGGTACATAGCATCCACATACTGTCAAGGTCATATTTGTCTTCAGTCTTTAGACCATGTGAAGAACACTGCTCAGACTGTTATGGGTGGAGACTGCTTATGTATGGAAGCCTAACCAGTGGGCCAAGTGTTATGAAAGCACAAAGCATAAACATATATGCTATATGCATAGTCCTTCTAGAACTTTGAGAATACAGACCTTCTAATAAGCAGTTTTCACTCTGACACATTTGTACTTAGTCCACCCAGGCAAAGCCAGCTCACTGTTTCAGCATAAGACTCTTCGACTGCTTGCAAACAATCACAAAAACCTGTCATATCAGAGGTGGACAACAACCACCTCCTGTGTGAGTTCATCCATAAAACTTCTCTGAAATAGCTCCTCCATTTTTCCCCACACTGTCTTAACACTTACTGTAAAGCATAAGAGTTTCAGAAGGATAAAATGCTGCAGTTAAAACAAAGTGAATAGTAATTCTATGCTCCAGGCATTTGCATGGACAGTTCAGTCAAGGTTTTCAAAGCAACAAGTTGTCTTAAAAATCTTAGTAATTGAGGCATACAGAGAAGGCTATTTTAGTCCTCACACTTTTTGTTTCACCTCATTTACCATCAAAATACAGTTTACATTTCAGTCAGCAGTATATTTGTGCAAAATAAAACAATCTTGCATTTTAGATGCTTCTGGATGTTTACTGACAGTTACAGAAAAATACACCCAGCTGTTAGGAGAGAAAACAAAAGAACAAAAAAAAAAAACCACTCAACACTGAGGACATTCTCACAGCTAATGAGTTTTCTCTTAACTTAAGTCCCACAAAGGTTAAAAAACACTACATGTGCTCTGCAGTCATGTAATTGAACAAGACATTAATCTTTCCTTCCTTAATTAAGGGAAAGGAATTTAAAAGTCGACATGCTATTATAGGCTAAACAAAGGTCTGGATTTTTTGACCCGCACTTGCTCTAGATGTCAGCAATAGAGCCTGAATGATTTAGTGACCCATATCAGTCAGAAAAGTCTTGAAGCAATAAGAATTTATTGCTCAGGTCAAGTTAAAATACTTAATCATTAGGGCTGAGCCATTTGGCTCACCTGAGATACCTACTAACTGATCCACCAAATTGCTCTCCTACCTACTGCACAGAGCCTAATGACCACCAAGTTGTCAGTGCTCTGACACAACTAAAAACCTGTACTGAATTGCCTCCCATAATCTTGCTCTAATTTATACCAGCTGCAGTCACTAGTACCAGAAGACAGAAAATCATTAGCTACACTTGTTACTCAATTTAGAGTGGCTTATGAGTCCAAAGGTAGTATTTAGCAGGTACTTTACCCCTTCACTCAATTATGACTAGAACACTTTTTCCCCTTTCTTGTATCCTTGTTCTACAATTTTATTCAATCATCCTTTGCCTGACAACAAGTTACCACTAAGTATCTCCTTGGCTAGAAGTGCTTCAAAATAACTTCTTGCATGAGCTATTTTTACAAAGCCACTTAGAATTGACTAGCAAAGCCATGTGGGAACAATGTTACTATGTTTGAGCTGCAAAGGAAGCTAAAGTTACTAGGAATCAAACCTATTATTAGGAAAACATTGACTTCTGGGAAATTTGAAAGCTTTACCTGCAGCTGTTTCCAGCTTTAAAGCTTCATCTTTGTTGCAGAATTTTACCTTTATGACAAGTGAAAACATGTAGCATTGCAAACATTATTCAGCAATTGAAGAAATAAAACAGATGGGAAAAGCAAGTGACCATATGAACATCACGTGTTGACCAAACCTAGTAAGTTAAATGGTTCCTTTCCTTTGCACAGAAAAGCAAGAGTCAAGCTGAACCAACATAGCCTTAATCATGTGATGTATAGCTGGTCACAGAATGAACACTTCTGAATCCTTAAATGCTATAGAAAGAACTGCAGTGGTTTAGTTACATGCCTAAGACTAACAAGAACATTCTTGAGGCTTTAGAAAGCAAGCCTCTAAACTATCTGGTTTTAAGCTATTCTGATGTATATAAGACATACATCACAGGAGATGCTGCAGATTTTTCATACCTAAAACTAAATCCTGACACGCATATTTACACTTACTCAAATTCTACAAACACAGAACCGTGAAGCAATGCTCTACCAAAGACACTGCTTTTACATTTACTGAAAGAAGAACAGACTTTTACAAAAAGAAACAGTTATCATTGAGGACATTCTGCATACTCCTTTACAGATCCTTTTCTGCCAGACTTGTCATTGTAAACCTTTGTAGAAATGAAAACATCAATGCAGGTAAGTATTTAGTAGCATAGACCGACCAGACCAAGTCTAGGTTACAGCATAGTTCAGTGAATACAAAAACCCCCAACATTTAACTCCCCAAGGCTGGATGGAGAAATAGAGGCTGTAAAAAAAAAAAAAAAAAAAAACAAACCCACAACCAGAGGAACCAGTGAATGTGTGTTACAAGCCATAATGCATAATGCGTCCTCCTCTTGCAGGGACACTTCGAAATTAAGTCTGATCTGTGCTCAAGTACTAAAACAGTGGTTCTTAAACTTGCAGTAAAAAAACAAACAAACAAACAAACAAAAAAACAAAACAAAAAAAAAAAACAAACACAATTTTTTTATTCCTCTCATTGCAAGAGCCTAGCAGTAGTGTTTCAAACCATGAAAACCCAGCGCTAGAACACACTGTTGAAGTTCTTCAGGATGAGGACCATTTTCTCACTAGATATATAGCCCATGTGCAAATCATGAAGAGCTGAAACATTTGCATAATAACTTACTGTATAAGTGATAGCCGCCAACATTCCAATCACAGTCAAGGAACTAATGGAAAATGAAAGAGCTGTCAAGCCATCTGCAAAAAAGATGAAAAGAAAAGCCTGTTGAAAAGTCCCGCAGTAGAGGTACAAGAACATTTCTTCCCAAATTTGTTTCCTGAACATATTTAAGCTTATTAGATTCAAGAATAAAAAAAAAAAAAAAAAACAAAAAAAAAAAACTGATACATAGTTACCAGCCATATCAACTCGGATGAAAAATGCACCTAGAATAGCTTTTTGTCACAGTTGATCCTCCTCCAAATACTGCAAGCAGGACAGCAATCTCACCTTTGCTAGAAGTTCACACACGACACATTCAGTTACATAGTATGAAATTGCTCCCATAGCTGTCTAATACCTCTTCAAGATTTATTTCTGGCCTCCCCAGGGTGCTTTTTGCTATTTTCACAGGGCGATTTTCACTATTTACAGATATATTCAGGACAGCTCATCTTTGGTTTGTTTGTCATCACCAGATTTCTCAAAATAAAGCACTATCCAAAGAATTAGGCAAGCAAGGATCCTTCATGCAACCAGAACAAGCCAGACTGCAGGCCTCAGCTACACTCAGACCATGCATATCCAGATGTATGAACTGGAAGAAGGTCATGGGACTAAAGAGTTACAATAGCCTTACTATCACTCTAGAAATCGGATAGTAAAAGGGAAGTGCTATTAAACTCATAACCAAACTCCCTGAATCCTACTGTATAATTTTTCACAACATCTGTTCTTTAACCTCACCATGCAGGACAACATGGCAAGCTTTTTTAATGTACAGTAGCACGGAAACTTGTAGTAGCTATTATAGACATTAACTTGAAGCAATTCACTCCATTTTTATACCCAGTAATATCAACTGAGCTACTCTTTAGTGTTTTGCCCCATGTCCTCCCCTCCCTTCTAGTTAATTCAAGAATTTAGAGTACAATAACTTTCATTCCTACTCACACATAATTACTGGTAGTTTTCATTAGCTGGCTTCCATTCTTTACCTGAATACAGGATCAAACATTCACAAACTGAGAAATCCTATTATAGTTATTCTCCGTGAGATGCATCTTTCCTCTGACCAACCCTAGAGGCCCCCTTCCAAGAAAACCAAAACCTAATACAACAGCACAACCAAATCCAACTTCCCAGCTCAAATCTTTCCTTTGCCATTTTTGCTAGATAATACCAAACAACTTTATTAATATATTGCTGTTAGGTTTGAGAAATTTCAAATACTACAGCCGTGTTTAAAAAAAGAAGGAAAAAATAAAACCAAAATAAACAGAACACAAATGCCAACTCAAACAAAAAAGAAACCCCACAAAATAAAAATCCCAGCACTATTCTCCCTTTAATACTTAACAAATTTTACTTATGTTCTGAAGTTTAGGGGGAAAAAAACCCACACATAAGCACCATATTTGATGATCCTCCCATACATGTATTTTAAACCAACATTTAATATCCATTTTAAAAGTCTGAACTATGTTCAATGGAACATTAAGAAGCTAAGTGGCTGAAAAATTTATAATTATATACCAGAAGTTTATTATCAGGCTCTGCCCCAGTGGATGAGTTTGCATTCGTTTTGTAATCCCACTACAAACTTAATGGACATAGAAAAAACCCTCCAAAATAAAGATCTTTATTACTTGTTTAACTGCAGAAAAATGAAAAGGGTAAGTTAATATAAAAACAGGACAACAGGCAGAAAAAGACAACAGGCAAGATTTTTTTTTTTTTCCTCATTTCTCCAACATCTGGAACATGAAAGAACTTTCTGTAACATTACTGACAGAGAACTTGCTGGCTGTGAAGTAGCTCTGCAAAAGCCCTGGTGGGGTGTCTTGGTAGGTAGGTAAGCTGATCAGAGGTTGGAGCACATACTGTGCAGAGAAGTTGAGGGAGCCAGGCTTATTCAGCCTGGAACAGAGAGAGCTTTGGAGAGATCCAATACAGCCTGCCTATCAAAGAGGTAGAACCCAGGCTCTCCTGTGGTGCACAGTAGTTGATTGCGAGACACTGGGTGACACTGTGCATATTCACACTGGGTGAGAAATTTTTTTTCCCCCACCACAAAATGAAAGAGTCTCCACCCTTAGAGATTTTTCAAGACCTAGCTGGTAAAGCCCTGAGCAACCTGGTCTGACATTACAGCTTCCTTCTTTGTGCAGGAGATTGGACTTACATGACTCGAGGTCCTGTCAGTGTGAATTACCATATCAAACTTAGTCACAAGAGAATGCTGGTAGAGTCACAAGTCAAAACCACATCCCAATCCAGCATCTTCATGATTAAGCCTTCCCAAGATAGATATAAGGAACAAATTCTTTACTGCAAAAGTGGTGAGGCACTGGCACAGGCTGCCCAAGGAAGTTGTGGCTGCCCCATCACTGGCAGTGTTCAAGGCCAGGCTGGACAGGGCCTTGAGCAACCTGATCAAGTGGGAAGTGTCCCTGCGCATGACAGAGGCGCTGGAACTAGATGATTTTAACATTCTTTCCAGCCCAAACCATTCTGTGATTCTACAATTCCTAGAAATAAACATTAGCTATACTACACTTCCATAGCAAGGACATGTACAGAGCTGAATATTTAACAGTCACATGAAGGTAGCCTACAAAAATTAGCGCTCAGCTCAGCTACTGCCACTACCTGTATAAGCAGTTTAAGAAGCATTTTATTATACTCTGCCAGTTAGAATCTTTGTGAAGCAAGAGAAACAAGCAGACAGCCAAAATTATGGAAAAGCTATCAACTTGTCTTCCCCATCTCCTATGCTTGCAAACACAGCTTACAGCACAGCACATATTATGATGAAAGACTCTACAAGGATGTCGAAAGCAACAAAGAAGGGCTTCTTCAAGTACTTAAAGTGGCAAATGGAAGACAAGGCAAAAATGTGGGTCTGCTGATGAGTAGGGCAGAGTAAACAGGACATGGAAAAGTCTGAAATACTTGAATGCCTCCTTTGCCTCAGTCTTCCCTAGCAAGACCAGATTTTCGGAAACCCAGGCCTTAAACAGGGAGAAAGACTGGAGGGAAGATGAATGTTTGGTGGAAGAGGATTGAGTTAGAAAATACTTAATGAAACTGGACAAAGTTGGCATACCCTTCAGGGCCCATCAATTACAGTATAAAACTCCTAGAATAACGCAGAATACTACTTGACCAAGTCTTGCAGCATTACATTCTAAAATATTCAGACAAAAGCCAATATTCTGACATATAGCAAGAATAAGGGACAAATATTACAGCACTTATGCATTTGGATTAAGGTTTGTAAGGCAACCTTTAGTTACCATTTTTCTGGATACATTTGGAAAAGTGACATCAAATCCGCCTTGGCTCGCCTGTAAAACAGTTTCTTCATGCCTTTGCTTTGAAAACACATTCTAAATACATGATCTGCATAAGCTGAAGGCCAAATTCCATGAAGTAGTGTTTAACCTTTACAATAGTTCTTTAGAGCCCTAGCATAAACAAATATAACAAATGCAAACAAAACAATGAAAGTAAAGGTCAATACTAGGAGAATAAAGGGTAAAACAATCATAGGATTTAGCTGTATAACTTGACAATGCCACTTTAACAGTCTCATTCTTCCAGTGAACAGCAATATCACATTTAATTAGATAAGCACTTGCAAACTGTCACCATATTCTAAAATCAGTGAACTTCAGCATTCAAGTAACATTTAAAGGCTGTGACAAGTGAAGACTCCATGGAAGAAAGTACCTTCCCCCCCACCAGTTAGGATGCAACACTGGAATCCTTGCTTGCTGTCAAATAGGGCCTAGTGTACTGAAGGCAAACATTGACAGTCTCTTCTCTGTAGTTAGAAGGTTATTCTGATTTTAATTTTGTCTGAACAAAGAGAACAATCTCACTGTGAAGATTTAGTGTAGGTGAGCAATTAAAAGTCAAGTTAGAAAATTATCACCAAGAAAATTCATCTTGTTCAGTCAATGATGAGTATACCAAAATAAGTTAGTAGCAAGTTAAACAAAGCTCACAACAAATCTCAAACTTACGACTACTTCCAAATTCTTCAAACAGGAGCTTCACTTTCTCCCACTCTGTGGAGTTCTTCTTGTTGGGAATATTCAAAGGAACAAAAGCACTGTAAACAAAGCAAAGAAGTCATCTTAACCTAATTTGTCAAACACAAAAAGAAAGATGTACTTCCAAGTCAAGAAAATAGAAATCCATTTATTCCTAAAGCTAAACTGTACAATATTAGGTTAAAAAAATAATATCTGAACGCAATATTTAATCTTATTCACATTCTCCTTAAATGCTGTATTAAGATCAGAGTACATGTGCGAGTGTGTGGAGCCAGGATTAAGATCCACGAACAGGTCCACGGTCTATTTACCAGTCCTAGCAGAGCTAAGAACGCCACGCTCA
Source organism: Amazona ochrocephala (assembly GCA_039720435.1). Lineage (NCBI taxonomy): Eukaryota > Metazoa > Chordata > Aves > Psittaciformes > Psittacidae > Amazona > Amazona ochrocephala. The sequence continues at coordinate 45,870,209 of CM077878.1, forward strand.
AACAAGATGCGTTATTCTGATTTACTATCCTGATTTGACTCATATGCAGAGAATACTTTTATTTTTCCCCTCAACTGAGACAATTTCTCTTAAATCTACAGTTCTGAAAGTCAGATTATAACAATTAATGTTCCCCACACCAGGCACCAGGCATTAATTAAAGTTTAAAGTGGCATGTTTATTTTCCATTATTACAACTAAATCAACGCCACATTCGCTGCATACCATTCCTTGTTATGCAGCTGGCCTAGAGAACAGAAGTGCAGAGAAGTTCATGAAGTATTTTTGGACCTTCCCATAGGCAAAGTATAAAAATATATAAACAGATCTGTGTTTCAAGTCCCAGTAAACAAATTAATAACAAATACGTGTTTTCCAGGAGTATGCCTCAGACTTCAAGTACAGCACATAAGCATGTGTTTCAAAGGTTAGTACTAGCATGTGTGCACTTCTAATCACCACAAACACCAAAACCAAACTGACGCTCTGCAAAGAAAGATAAAATTAAAAAAACTGCAATTTTAAAAAAAAAAAAAAAATGGTTTGGTTTTTTTTTTTTTTGTAGCTTCTGCGCTGTACAAGAAAATTAAGGCTAGCATTTAAATTAATGCATGCTTACTGACTTAAAATTTTTGTTCTTATATCTGCCTCTAGTAGTAATTCTTTCTGCAAAACAGCATCCAGGCAAAACCAAGACACAAGTATTAAACTAGGCAAAATTTCTACTTACAAGAGCTAGCAACAAAAATAATTTCAGGTTTATTTGCTGAAAGGGTTACAATAGACTGGGAAATTAAGTGAGCTCAAGTCCCATTATTTTAGCATCAGTATAAATTTTCTATCTCAACCACAGGCAAGAAACAAATGAGATTTAAGAACATCTTAGGATATTTATAACTTGCTTGCCTTTCCCCCCACCCTGCAGCCTTCAAAAGCAACAGTATTTTTTTTTTCCTGTTGGGCTTTTCTTGCTGAGACTACCCACAGTTATCATGACAAAGGACACTGGTGAGAGCAGAAGCCACTGTAGTCATTAGAAACACTCTGCAATTGGTACTCAGCTAAATCATGACTGAAGGAGATAGACATCTGATTCTGCTCCTGCTCAAGTTCCAAAGGCCTCTGAAAGGAATGCAGGAGCTAGAGTCATATAGCTTAGTCCCAGGCAAGCGGGAATCTTACTTCCTGTCCAGAACGGGGTCCTTCAATTAGCAGCAAACTAGCCATAAGGCTAACTAAGCCATCTGAACAGACATTTTTAGCCTCTAGCTTGACAGATGACAAGAACAAAATAGAGGTAGCATGCCTACCCATCTACAGATCGGCATCCAGTCCACTCTCCCAAAGGAGCTCTAAAACACAGCCCATCCACTTCATCAGAGAGCACACAGCAGTTTAGGTCTATTCTTCATGCATGCTAAGCAAGAAGAAATTTGAGACGAGTCTTTGTTTTATTTCAATTTTCAAGCTATTTTATTGTGTTGACTAAATGGTCAATGAAGCCTGAGGGCCATAATAGCCATCATTAGAATGATAAAAGTTTTCATGCTAAATAACTCAAGTCACCTGTCATTGTGATGTAATACAAGTAGCCCTCTGACAGTCAGTTAATAGAGCACAAGTGCCAGTGAAGGGTTTGGAGGTGTAGCTGAATTCAGTTAAAGCAAACAAGCAGAAAGGCTCATCTATGATGTCTTACATTTGGAGTTCTGTACACAAATGAAATTATTCACTGCAGTAATTTTAAGCATAGAAGCAAACTGCTATGCTGTTTAAAACACTTCCTGCGAATATTATGATTAAGAACAAGATCAATATCTAGGCTGAAGAACAAGTAAAGTCAATGCGAGACATGCAGCTTAAAGCTATTAACTTCTGGCAGGCCTAAAAATACACACAGGTGTAGATAAGTCAAGTTTGATCCTTAAATCAAAGAGTGCCATCCTTCAGAATTGTCATCCTTCAGAAAATAATTTCTAATAAATTAAACTCATTTCCTTAAGGGGAGTTCTGCTATAATTTGCATAACTATTTATAGGCTAATGAGATATGTTCATAGCTTTTTAAAAGCTAACAGTTCCAGAAAATTTAAGGTAACCAGTTTAATTCCGAACACCAAGTGTCAGGAAAACATTCCTTTTAAAACCAAACATTCATTAGCCTCAAAAGCAAACATTTTACTTCAAAAAAGACTGCTGCATAAGTGTGCCTTAATGTAGATTGTAGCATCTCAAGCCCCTTGGATCCACTACATGACATTTAGAGTAAATGAGCTACATTCAAGGAAAGCACATAATTTCTAAAAAGGTAGAAGCATTACAAGTATTAGATCTGAATATTCCAGTATGTTTGTCCCATACTCTGCTCTTAATGATGCCCTGCATCAAGTTATTTGTGTGAAGGGCATTTAAGTGCTATTAAAGATATGCACATTTTTGCCACAGGAAGAGGCTTTGTAACAGACAATTAGAGTAAGAGGCATAAATACTACTCTTGCTTAACAGTTTAGACAAAAGAATCCTGCTCATTGAGCTGTGTTACCAACTCAGAAAAAACTCCAAGATCACAAGGCGCAAACCAGGTACACTCCCCAAAATAGTCACAGATCTCTAATGGAATACATTAAACATCTAACACTCCAAACTTAATATAACTTCTATGTGTTTTTTTGAGGACTGCTGACCAGAAGAGAGGTAGGGACTGCATCTAAAGACAGACCTACCTATCTTTAGCAGAACCAAGCTATTTATTAAACTGTTTTAATTATACAGATTAGTTGCTAAATCAATCAGAACAGAATGTCTTATCAAAGACATTAGTCACGTAAGCACAAGAAGACAGGCTATCTTTTAGGCAGTTAACTGGAAATATCCCAACCCCTCATGCTCTTTTAATCTGTGTGCATGAGTATTCTAGTCCATTAAACCCTGTCTTGTAAAATTAAATTCAGTACATAACACTCCACTCTGTTTTAATGCGGCTCTGATAAGGACCACCAGTGAAAAAAAAAAATCTGCTACTGCCAAGTATGGCAATACTGAAAGATTTGTCTTCACTACCAAATTCAGCTGAGCCCCTCATATACAAGCTTGAACTCCAGTACCTTGGCCTCTTCCCTATCACATGGTACTTCTGAGGTTGCTCTTTGTCCTTGCTGTGCAGTTTATTGACTCTAAGACAGGTAACTTGCTCACAACAAGCATGTACCTAACACTGAAACATCTGCTGTTTTTATTTTTATATACATACATATATATACTAGGACTAAAGTTTACATTTTTCTTCAGCACAGTCACTTCATTTTCTTTCTAAACTGAGCTGTTTAATCTTGTTTCGCTTCAAGAGGACAGACAAGAATTTTAATCTTCTGCAGCAGCATCTTAAGTACATTTCAAAGGCATTAGGATGATGCTACCACTTAATCATTATCATCTAAAAAGAAAGCAAGCAGCCTTATATGTACAATAGCAGAAAGACTGCCCCAGTTAGAACCCAGGTGTTCTATAATCCCATCAGTATCTAAAGGAGACCTGCCTCCTGCAGCAGATACTCCTGCTGTTTAGATCAGTGGGTTTAAATCGGTACCTATAGAGAAGCACTGTTCAGTAACTTAGTCCCAGGCCAAGTACTGTCTGGTTTACAAGTCAATCTCACTGTCATATTAGAGAGGATCACAAAGATGCTGTAATTTACAAGCTGTGAAGCCTTTAAAGGATAAACCTAAGAGCACAGAGGACAACAAGGAAGTCAAGAACCAAAGTTCCATATTACCAGAAGAACAAAAACTCTTACAGCTACCGGGGGCTCAGCTAACACCTAAAGATACCATAAAATTTTCCAAATTGGATATATTACACAGGACATATATGTCTGCCTATGATGTTAGCCAACAGTCGATGAAACTGCTTTTGCCAGAAGCTTTAACATTTCTAGACCATGACTGAACTAGCTCAAACTCCTTTAGTCTCTTATAATAGCAAATATTACTTTTAATTGAAAGGATGATAGACTTGTTAGATGTACCTGAAATGTTTATCATAACTAAACCAATATTCCCATAAGGTGGAATACAATTAGAAGCATTAATTTCACTCTACTGCCTACATTCCAGTACTTCAATATGGATAATTTTAGCACACGTTTTGTAAATTTTACCAACTTTACTGCTGCAGTCAAAATGCTAAAAAGCTTATGACACAGCATGCATTAGAAACATTCAATACTGGCGCGCATGTCATGCTTAATGGTGAACTTAAATTGAATTCGTAACACTGCTTGGAGTTTCACAATAGCAGCATTTACTGCAAACAAGTTAGCACTTCAGAAATGTCTGCCTTTCAAACAAATACCAGCAAAACTTTTATCATACAAGGGAGAACTATTTCAAGTATAACCCCACACCATACTTATGTCCTTCACAGAATACTTACAATTAGGAAAGTACTAAGCACATAAAACCTGCTCTTTTCCTAAAAGCTGGTTAGGATGTCCATGAAGGCATTTGGTAAGAGGCAAAAAAATACGAAGAGCAAAAATATTTTACAACTGTATTGATATCTCAGTGTATAACAGAGTAAATGCCATACTCATCATATTCTTTATGGATGTTCATACTGAACAAACAGGCAGAGCTTAGAAACCCAAGTACCTCCATAATTAAGAAAACCATTTTATTTCCAGTTAAACTCTTTATTTTTCAGGTACCTAATTCTCAGGCTATTTAAGCACTATTAGAGATTAAGCTAGATATTCACACACAGATTGGGTACACCATAGTCTCCCTTTTCTAAATTTGCACAAAACAGTTTTGTTTGGGGGCCTATTCAGCATATCCCTGTTAACATTCAATACAAATACTTACCCAATTAAGAGAAGAACAGCACAAATTGTGATGAATCCCAAAGTATATCTGAATGCAGTTTTAACCTGCTGTATGTTAAAGAAAGTTTACATATTAACGTAAAAAAATTCAAAGGAATTTGTCCAGCAAGTTATGGCAAAGAACAGTTAGTGCAACAAGTCTTCTACAAAATTACTTCCACAAAAAAATTAGTAGTTTTAAACACAAGTCAGAAGTAGACATTCTTGAAGAATCTCATAGCTTGATATCACTGTTCACAGTTCTCAACTTATGCTTCCATCATAAACTACGCACTTGATCAGCTCTGGCCAGTAACTAGGGTACATTCGTTCAGTGCCAACACGCTCAAAGAAAATTCTTATTACCAATGTTTTATAGTATGGCTGGGATTAGAAGACTTTTTTCTCATGTTAAGGTTACAAATGAATACAGGGAAAAACGACCATGATCAATTAAAAGATTCTTTAAAGAAAATTATTTTCATTTGAGAAGCCAGCACCTTACTAGCATGCATTTATTACATTCCCTGGAATGTCATGCAAGTAAAAAAATCTGTGCAGTACAAAAAAAACAAGTACTAGCTACAGCTAAATTACTACTGCCTATTTCAAGGAAAAAATTGTAAACACTGTTAGGAAGATAATCAAATTTAGTATCTCTCTCAGAATCAGTACAATCTTCCTGTCTTCTATTATAAAAACTGTTGAAATACATTTTCTGTTTGAAGAAAAATCCCATGCAAGAAGCTTTTCCTGTACATTAAATCAGGCTCAAAGGAATTTGTAGGAAGAACTCATGGCAATACAGATGTTAATTACTTATCTCACTAAAGTTTCATTTCCTGTGAGGCCACAGTGCTTAGAATATACTATGTCAGACTAAGTGTTAAGAGCTGCCTTGGTATTTTAAAGGAACTGTAGCAATAGACTTGGAAATAAAATTAATTGTAGTAGCCAAGTTAGACAATCAATCACACTTGCTTCTGTTTTCATCTGTTTTCATTTGTCTTTTCATTGCTTTGTGCATTTGCCAGAGTGAACTTACCGAGCATGTGTTGCCATCATCTTCTTCCTTCTCCTCATAATAGAAATAGACAAAGGGAATCCACAGAAAGACGCAGAACAGTATGATGGAGTACAAAGCTAGGAGAAATAATTTAATTAAGTGAAGAAACAAAGTTATATTGATACTTCATTTAGTGCATAGTAATTCAAAGGAAAGAAACAAACATTAGTTTACTCTCATTGTAGCTCTTACTAATTTCAAGCATTGAAAAAAGAAATAAATTTTACTAGTCAGCAGATGAACTATTATTACTTTTTCTTTTATGAACTCCCAAGGACTTATAGAATTATCCTTTCAGACTAAAGGTCTCCGTTCATGCTTCAACTCAGCAGTGAACTGGGGGGGGGGGGGGGGGGGGGGGAAGCAGGGCATGATGAAGGATCAAACCCTTTAAAAATCCCACTAAAGCCTCTTATGTCAAGTCAACTCCTTAGTAATTTGAAGCTAAATATTACCCACCTCCTTTTGTATATTCTTCCCTCAATTTTCAAACCAAAATGCTTCAACTCACTGAAAGCTTACCTGGTAGCAACAGTTACTTTTTTTAGAAGTTATCTGAATAGCCAAAATCAACTTTGAAGGAAAGTCAGTCAAGTATTAAAAAATGCCATTCAATTTCTTGAAGAAAAGCTTCCAGTCTTTACTTTGAAAAGCCAAGCCACATCTGACCAAAGATACTTCCAAATTAGCAAGATAAGGTAGAAGTTAGTTTCAGATAATACTGCTAAACTAATTGAAACTTACCTAAGAGCTGATGAGCAAGCTACAAGAAATAACTATTTAGCTAGTCCTACACTATCTACAGAAGTGTGTTAAAGATTGGGTCCCATGGTTTAGCCTTATCCCAGATCATATCAAATTAATGCTTTTCACATAGAACTCCATCAGCTCAAGCCCTACACCTTCTTAAAAGAAAAGCTGGTTATTAAACTGTGGAAGAATATAATACAGTATATTTCTGCAAGCCTTTGCTAATAAAACATCCTTATATTTCCATAATTCACAATACAATTTTGGGGAAAACATAACAATCCTCTAAAAAATCACAGCAAGTGACATCAGTCCAGTGGCTCATTAGGCCTAGTACTGTACTTTCAATGGTGGCAAAAAGAGGAAATATTCAGCCTTTGGGACTCCCCAGACAGCTACCACTAGACCATTCTCACCTACTCCTTTTTTCTATGCAAAAACAGTCCATTTCAAGCAGGCAAGTAATATCAAATAATCTAGCAGCAAGGCTGATGCTGCTCTGATACTGAAAAGCAAGTACAGCACACTTTGAGCAATATTAAGTGTAACTGGGTATTAAAGACTCGGCTGATCTTGCTCAGTTATTTCCATGGAAAAGCTTTCCATTTTCGACCTCATTCAAGAAGTAGGATTAGGACAGATTTTTCTTTACCACATTTCACTTGGTCTTTATCTAAACTAAATTCCTGAAGCTCAGCATGTGAAGTATACCACAGGAGTTGCTTCTACACTCAAGTCTCCTCTACCCCACGATCCATTCTTGACTCTTACAGCACAGGCAAAAGCCATACAACAGAGCTAGATCATGCTTCCAAGTTAAAGATTAAAAATGTGGCTTTTGCCTGTAAGGTCAAGACTGCGTAAGTATAGCTAAAATATTCAGACATAACTATTCACTTCTAACTGTAAGCATCTGAGAAGCAGACCATAAAGCACATCACCATTCCACACCACTAACAGAAAAGCCAGAATCTTATTTACTTGACCATAGCAGTCAGATGCTGAAATGCCTTCCTCAGGGAGCATTAAGAGGCAAGACATACCTGATCCAAGGAGTTCTACTTCCCCCTCTCCACCACCTACCAGTCATATTGAAACTCTTCTTCGCACCATCTTCAGTGTTTGCTAGACTTTGTGCTGGGTCACCTTAGCTTGCCACACTGACAGATGACTGTCACAAAGAGGGCAATTTCACAGCACAGATGGCCAACACCACCTTGGATCTGCATTAGGAAGAATGCCACCACCAGTTTTGAAATATGGGTTAGGACACCAGAAGCATCTACCAAACGCCAAAAAATTACTAAAAGCAGGGTGGCAAAAAGTACTCCAGCATGCTGCTGGAAACAGGACCCCTTCTGGCAAAAATATTGTACTTCCATTTCAAGAGTGCATCCAGCCTTAATACTTCTCACACTATTTAAGCTATTGACTACAAAAACTGAGCCAAGGTAACTCCAACTGCAGCTAAACCTTTGTTTCTGCCAACTCAGCTATGGAAGTTAGCGGACCTGTAGAGCTATAATGGTTCTCCCTGGGAGTTCTTCAGTGCTGACCTTGGGAAATCCCCAAGTAGAGACTAGTATCTTCAGGCAGTTCATAAACCTGTCAGATAGTCACCTCTACCTGAAAAGAGGAAAAAAATCAACCACGGTTGCAGTTTTCTGTCCCACAGACATTATTCGAAGCCATTAAATTGTCACAACTCCTTCAAATTTATGCTTTACTAGAAGGACTGAAGATCTCAGCCAATGCTAACTACTAAAAGAAGTTTCATATTAAGAGCGTTAAGCTCTAATAGCATACTCTCTATCAACTTTGAGACAGGATCTGCACACACAAGATTCAGCACGAGACTCATTCCAGAATTTTCCACCTGTCACAAAGCTCTGCTGGTACTTTGCCCTTAAATTCACCTTAAATGTATTCTCCAGAAGTTACAGGCTTTCAATGCATTTCAAGACAAGACATAATATTAAATCTGGAGGATAACTTTATTTACATGTAACTGCATAAACTCCATCATACACTTAGTGTAGCAAAAAATCTACCATTTGCCCTGCTGAATAACCTTGTTACCATGGTAACTTCATAGGAGAAAGCGCGCACACACACACACACACACAAAAAAAAAGCCTTAAGGGCTTTGCACATGTTTTTCCAAATCTTTCCAAGACAGACATTTTTGTTCACCTATCAGGTGAAGTCTCAAAACTGCCTGTGAGAATTTTTAGTTAGAACTGAAAATTAATTTTTCACCTCACAAGGTAGTAAAACATTGTTCTTCCTCATACTACAAAGGAAACTTTAAAAGATCTGGCAAAATACCTACTAACAAGATTATCAGTCTCCTGTCTGGTTTTTTGCACTTTATTTTTCAGAACTTATGAAAAAGGAAGAGCAGCAGTTTTCATAAGTTCATACAAGTTATTTACCCAAAGGCAAGCGTCTAATTGCCTGTTGTTCTGCCCACTAAAAGGGCTGTTTATTCCCTAGAAAGCTAGCCTTCAAAGTCAGAGATGATGCAGCAGCAAGCAGCCAGTCAACCAAGTGACAAAGATATTCCCTTCCCTCTAACGCCCCTGTGACCTTGTGCCATGACAGACTCTTGGCTTTCATTACTACTTCTCCATGGACTTAAGTTCTAAATCACAGACTGCTCTTTGCTCTGGTTCAGAGGTTCGACTTTTGTTTCAAAACATTTTTCTGGGTTGTATCAGAAGCTTGAAGCCCTACCACTGAAGTGCTTCACTGTATAGCCAGTACAACAATGGTTCCTGCCACAAAGTCTAAGCAATCTTCAGCAAGAATTTCTTGGTAAGGCTCGTTTGTTTTAAAAAACAAATTCTTCACCTCAGAAAGTAATTCTTAAGTCAAAATTACTTATTTTCAGCTGTTTTGCAGAATATCAATATAAAATACACCCTAACTATAGAAAATTAGACCTGGAAATTGTCATCTTTCAATTGTCATGCTTATTAGAAGAGTTTCTATAGGTGTAACTCCACAATATTTGCCAAGTACAGCAATGTAAGTCTTCCACAGTATTTAGCATGTCTTCTCATAGGACCAAACTATGAAAACACATGGCCACATTTGACTTGCGCCTACCAATGCCTAGAAGCCCAAGTCCTTGTCTTAATGACTCAGTATCAAACATTTGCAGTAAGCAGATAAAACTCCATGCAAAAATCATCCAAGTTATACCAGTAACTGCTGACTTCAGAAAACAGTTCTACTTAAGAAATAGAGAAATAAAAAATTGGAAGTTTAGCACAGAATTTAAAGCACACGTGTAGAGACCCCCATAGAATTTAACAGACAGTTCTTGCCACAGTTTGGAGACACTTAACACATGCAGGTCAAGAGATCTGTCTGCTTCACAGGAAGACTGGAATCTACCAACGGCATCCTTTCACCATTCACAAAACTTCACCAAAGGACAATTAACATCAAGGTGATTCCAGCAAGTAGGATTTACTTATCAGAGGAAAAAGAGCTACAGAACACAGCACCAGGTCACTGTCAATTGTTTCAGTCAATTGTGGTGCAGACAAAACCACTGCTGGACAGTTACCAATTATACCCCTTTCTGAAAAGGGTTTTCTTTCCAAACACAAGCTGACATGCTGTTTTTAGAGCATCTGCCAACCACTGGTCATTCTTCTGCCACTCAAGTAGTGGCAGACATGCTCTACTACAGTTGGCTTTATGAGAATTAACACACTAAGCCACTATGGCTTCAAAGCAATCAGCAGACTGGTTTCTTAAGTAAATCTTTTAGGCTGCTGAAGTCCCCCTTCAAAATACAGTTATTCCAAGATTTGTTCTGAAAAAGTTCTCATTATTTTTCTACTAGTACAAAGGCATTCTACTTCTGTATGAGACAAGCCCAGAAACCAGCTGGGCATGAGAGACAATATTGTTCACACGAAATAATAATTCGGAGGGGGGGAGGTCTTCTGCATTTAGTGAGTTTTCTCAGTAAACTGTAACAGAGGTAGTAAAGTAATCCTTAATATCCTAAAATACCAGTTAAACCATAGCCTCCAAATTCTTGCTACAATTAGAACTGACATGGATTGCGAAGGACTGTGACCTAAGTGCACCAATTATTTATAGTATAAGTTGCCATTATAGCTACAGAGGGCAAATGAGATCTATATAATTATCACTGCATTTTCAGGAGAGATACAGTACTGGTATTCATATTCTTACATACAACAGGAGATTTCAGTTCTCCTCAGCCTATTTATTAAGAGACATCAAACACTTTCCTAAGAGGATACAAGTAGAAAAAAAAAATTTAATAGTGTTACAAGACTGGAAAAGTTGTTTAACTTGTTCCTTCTCAGCTTTCATGTCACTATGCTGTGGAACAGCAGCAGGGGACTAGGCCTAATGATGCAGGACAGGCATTAAGTTGTCTTTTTATAGAGTAATGATGGAGAGATCTGAAAGATAAGTTACCTATTTCTGTTCACTTCAATGTAGCTCTAGTTATAAAAACATGCATCAATTCCGTAAATTAAGATCACAAAAGAAAAATACTGTTAAAAACATCTTTAAATCTCTACCACCATCTGGACGATATGTTATGGAATAAAACAATAGTCTTACGGTATTTCAAGTAGACCTGTGCAGATGGGCCAAAAACAACAGCAAGGTTTTTTTTTTTACTTAAATCTGCTCAAAAAATTAGCCCAGGATTTACCAAGGGACATCTTGCTTTAAAAAGAGACTCAGCCCAAAACATCTTATCCAAGTTCATCCATCAGTCTCACGAATCTATAGAAAATGATTCACAGAAGAGTTTGAAGACTGTTCCATGTTAGGATTTGTGAAATGCTTGGGCTGTTAAATAAGACTGTAGCAACTTAATAAAAATAAAAAGCTAATACAAAGCAATTCCCCTATTCTGTAGTGAAGACTCTTAGAGGCAGATAAACTAGTATTTTAAAACTTCCTTTGCAAAAACAAGTTTCCTACTACTTTTGGCTTTACATTTCACTCAGCATGAAACAGCACATTCTGATTTCTGTCACTATCACTGGCAGGCAAAAGGCATTCTGTAAGTTAAGAAAAAACAAGTTCACTATTAAGAACAAATTATTTCCTGATCTAAGAAAATACATTCACAAGAGCCAACCCACAGTCTTCCATGGGAAGTCTTACAAAATGTGACCAAAAGCAGGCAATTATGTCTGAGTTTATACGCTTGACCAAGGCAAGCATTTCATTCTGTGATAAGCATCACTCTTTCACAGATACCTCTTACATATATTCATTAGTAGTAGAGCTTTCCATAAGTTTCATGAGGACAACCAAAAAACTATTCTAAAACTACAGAAAACAATCAGTTTATTTGGCTTGATTTCTGTAAATTTTTTGCTTCAGTTTTGTTTAGGATTACCACTCCTGAATCAACTCCTTTAAGCTCCTTTAGAGCAGCTGTTACTTTGAATATGGTAGTTGCTGAATCTGAACACTTAAACCACAAGTGTTCCACTCACAGTTGCGCAAGCTTTATTCATGGAAGGCAAGATTCACACTGCTGCATATGTTAAGTGCCATAGAAGTTACAGCAAAACCATAAGTTTCCCTTAATGGGCCTCTAAATATGCACACAGGAAAAATGTTAACGGTAGATTATGACAGAAGCCATTAGCCTTTTTTCAGATTGGTCTTCAGCATATTTGCATTTTTAGGGGGCTCTTCAATGTGAAAAAAAAAATAAAAAAAAAAATTGAAGAGCACTAAGACTTCACGTTTAACCAAAGTCATGCAAGACTAATTTTTAACCAAGAAGAGATAATTCAATATGACCCCTAAAAACTTCATGCCTTCATTGGAAGGTCCTATTAACAGAGTAGGAAATAAAAAAAAATTAGAAGTTAAAAATACTTACTGTAGTATCCATAAAGTACAGTGTCTTCAATTTGCCTTGAAACATTAGCATCAGCCCAGTCCTAATAATAAAGGATAGAAGCATTTTTATCAAATGAAACAAAAGAATGCTTCATTCAATAGCATTCTTACAGAACCAAAACCACTGCTCATACCAAATGCCTAAGGAAAAACATTATGCGCCCAGTTTGTATTAGGATTTAAGTTAGAGGTAATTACCTCCCAATGACAATTCATGAATGTAATGCATTTCAAAGGACAGACACTGCGATAGTATCCCCACTGCTTATACTCTCTGGCTGTTAGTCTCATACCTTCAAAGCTCCTTTTTTTTTTTTTTTACCCAGATTAAAAATCTTCAGTTACCATACATTACCAATACAAAACTGAAATACAATTAATTTTTCGCAGCTAATAACTCACTCTTGCTCTGCACTTAGTATTTAAGCAGTCTCTTAATACCTATTTTTATGAAACTTTGTTTTCTACAGATCAGACAATGCAGCCAATGAGCCTGAAGCTCAATCTGAACAGTTTTTGAAGATGTTTTGTAAAAGACAACTGAAGGTATAGTTATTTGCAGTTCTAAACTTTTTTTTTTTTTTTTTTTTTTTAATTCTGAACACTGCAGTGGACACTGAGCTTCAAAGTCAAGTCCTTGCAGGACAAAGCTCTCCTTAGTACGAGTCTTTACAAAACCTAGCATATAATAAGGCTTGGAAGCTGTGCAATCTTTTCTAATGCACCACACCAACAACTAAGCCGTTTGCGCTGTCCAGCCCAGCAGTTGGATGCATTTGATTTCATAATTAACACATTTACAGCTACTTTGCAACTCCTCAGAAAATATGCATGTGGAAAGCATTAATGGAAGAAGCCAATAAAACCAAGGATGCACTTGTTTTGCAGTCAATACCTCGCAATCAAAAAAGCACTGGCTTTGCACCAGTAAAGCTGACCCAGGGAACTGCTAAAAGATCAGCCCCAAAATCCCACTTGAAGCTGATATCGATATTACTGACTTTCAGTCAAACTAGAGTTTAGGAATGTTTTCTATACAATGTCAGATAAGAAAAATGTGTTTTCTAGACCAAACTCAAAAGAAAGGGCAAAGTCAAATTTGACAAACAGAATTTGATAAGCAGAATTTGCTTTGTTAGGACTTTGAATTACAAAGAATAATTCTGTACATAAGGCTCTAAGGTATCAAACATTTATTTTTCAAACATGTAAGTCTAGATATGAGTAGTGTATTAAGACCCATATTCCTCTGAGAATCTCTACAGCGATTCCCTTCCTGTTACTACTGTACTTGGCAACACTACAAGACAATCACTCATCAAAAAACACAAACACAGCAAGATAAATATAAAAATGCTGCTTCTAAAAAAATTACTGGCTACATACTGCCAGCAAAGGTGAAAATTTCTGACCACACAGGAACAAGCACAGGAAAGTTTCATAATGGGAAAATTATACAGACCAGAAAGAACAGAGCAGTTTCAGCTTGATAATGGAATGCTTTGGGTTGGAAGAAACCTTCAGGAATCATGTAGCCCAACCCCCCTCCACCATGGGGTGAGACACCTTCTACTAACAAGCCCTGACCCACCTGATCTTGAACACTTCCAGGGATGGTGCATCCACAACTCCTCTGGCTAACCTGCTCCAGTGTCTCACCACCCTCCAGGCTGAACAACCCCAACTCTGTCTTTCTTCATAGGAGACATGCTCCAACCCTCTGACCATTACTGTGGCCTTGCTCTCACAGTTCCATGTCTTTCTTGCACTGTGTGCCTCAGACCCGGACACAGTACACAATGCACACAGCATTTCTATCACAGAAGAACTATGAACAAAATTAATATATACAGATGCAATGGTACTTAAATACAAGCATGGCAAATAACTTCTCATTGTGTTTAGTTGCATCTTACAAACTTATATTTTTATTAGTTATCTACCTAGTTCAATCCATAATCTCCTTTTTTAGGACAATGAGCCTTTACTTTTTAGTTTGACCAAGACTTGAATTGCATGACTATTCAAGTTACCTTCAGCAAATGGTACCTTAAACCAGGTATTAAAATTAAAACTTGCTGGATTACTTGATACTTGAACATTAGCAGAGCTTAGACATTAACAGTGTGCCTCGAGTTTCTGGCATAAGCACTGAAGCTCTTTACATAATACAAAGGGCAGACTGATTTCCTGAAGTTATTGTACAAAGTCACATGCTGACCAAGAAGCCATAATTCTTTACAGAAATTAGTAGAGTAGTATTTCTCAAATCCTACCACAGAGAGACCCATCAACTCATGTTAGGATTTAGATCCCATAACTCCCCAAATGTAGCAGCATTGATATCCATTACATGAACAAGAGCAAAATTAGATCTTTTTCAGAACTGTATTACTCAGTCTAGCAAAATTGCTCAGAGAATGGAAGTGAAATAAAAAACTTCAACTGCATTGCTAATCACACCCATCCAGAAGGCTTCAGTCAAGCTCTTCCCCATCTCTTTTTTCTTCTTCTCAAGAGGGACTATTGGTTTAAGGAAGCTAAAAGTTTTGCAACATGATTATTGGCAGCCAAACTCAGGGACTGAATCCAGAAGTCCAAGCCTGCCTGTACAGCTTAAACATAGTCCAGAACTGTTCAAGTCTGGTGTGGCCTAACCTACAAGAAGTCGAGACCAAAAAAAAGTGGTTAACCAGAAGGAAAATTCTTCAAAAACTAATAACTTCAGATATATGCCAACATAGCTGAATTGGTAAGAAGAGAAAAGGCCCAGTATTGTCAAAACTCCTTCAAATTTCTATGCATAGGCTTTTTTCAAACCTATAAACTCAAGCCCTTTCAGTTATTGTAAAGATACATGCACTAATACAGAGCATATGAAACATGCAAGTGAACACGCTCTTTGAAGAGTGTGCATGGTAAGACTCAAAGACATTTAACACTTGCTTTATCAGTTCTCTCAGAACTGCCAAATCTCCAGCAGAAAACAGGCTTGATGACGAACACCTGATTTTCTGTAACCTTAGTAAAATCCGTATCACCTTCCTTTGTGTTACTATATTAAGAGACTTCCAATAGGTCACTTTACATTGAGCTTTTGAAGTTCAGTGTCTGAAATACATTAGCATTGAACTGGAATCTGAGTAGAAAGTTACATGTGTATTTTGTTATCTAATCAGCAAAAATGCATGAAAGATATTTTAGCAGAAGTGTCAAAAGGAACACCTTAAGTTTTTGTCAAGTATACAATAAACCCAACCTTTGAAGACTGTCAGGCCCAAGCACAACAGTACTTCAACTGAAAAAAATCTAGCCATTTGTATAAAAATACACCACAGAAGAATTTGATCTTTAGAATACATACACAGGATATTAAACTGTTTAAATTACCTAGTGTTAAAAATTATGGAAATGCATCGCTTTAATTACACCTAAGGGAAAAGCAAGACTGAACAGGTGGCACTATTTACTTCCAAGTAAGCATTCAAAGATCTCTCCAATGAGAAAAGAAGAGATATTCAAAACTCACACCAACTAAGAATTAGCAAGAAAAGCTACAGTAAGACCTGAAGTTTAAGTGTCATGGCCACTTTACAGGAAGAGATAGATAGTAAGTAAAATACAACAGGGCTTAACTGCCAAAAGGATCCTTCTCCTCCAACTCCAGAAAAAGTATTAGTAACATTTATATCAGGATACAGATGTAAATCTTTAAGACATAGCAATTGCTTTTCATTCTGTTGCTCAAATTAAGTTGTCTACAGGACCGAGTAATATACTAGGAAGCATACATTACAGCATATTAAAGTACTGTGATGTTATCTTACATTAATATACACATAAAGATGTGTACATTTCACCATTGTGCACATATGACTGAACTTACAAACTTTTACTTTGCACACGAAATCTGTAATGCAAGCCAATTTAATGGTATATCATATCTATTATGTCAGCTTTCAGTCAGCTGCTGAAGCCCCACATTTACACAAATTGAAAAATCCTTTTCTTGCTGACTAATTATCCATATGCACACATCATTAGCATCTCAAAAGCAGTTAACTAGTTCATCTGAGCTGTTTCAAAGAGCTTGTGACAACAGCACAGTCTGTTAAAAGCAAGAAGCACTGCTACCTAGTGAGCATCGGAGCTCTGACATTCTCAGCAGCAGTGCTGGTATCTCAGGTTGATAGGTGTATGAGTTTTCTGGATACACATATGCAGGACTCAATTTAAAATTTATCTGGACAGCCTCTAAATCTAGTCTGTTTTCTTCTTCCCCCATTACGGTCCAAGCTTACAATACATACAGCAAATACCATAGAACCACAATAGACTAGGAAGGTAAGCATTCATTACTGCCTTCAACAGCAGTTTAAGATGCAGAAATGTGACCACAAATTCTCTTAAGATCTGCAGAATTCAGGCATTCTGCACTGTTCTGCTGTACTTCATTCTGTCCATGCAGGTTAGCAAGCCTACATCCCACCATCTTTAAAATACCTGTACCAGTGCATTGCATCAATAGATAACAGAAGCAACAATTTGCAGGGATATGTACAATGAGTATGACGGCAGAGATTAATGTATTACTCTCAAGGATTTCTTAACACAAGCCATGCTAACGGATTCAGGAAATTTAAGTACAGTTACAAGTGTAAGAACTAAATACCTTGATAAAATGTTATGTAAATAAAGATTTAAAAAAAAGGCAGTTTAAGACACTTCTGTTTTACCTAACATTAAACAAAAGCAAAGCTCCCTCAGAAGATCAATTTTATAATTACATTCATAGAAAATCAGTGACAAAGAGCACTTGCTTCCCCCAGTAATCGAGCAGTCTTCCTTCTCCCAGTAACTATGTCCAGCTCGTGACTTAGATTAACATATTTCAACAGAACAGGACTATTCAAACTGCAGAGGTAACTTCCCCAGATGAAAGCAGTGCAATCTAATCTGACATTTTTTACCTTACCCACTTTTTGGTGAGGGAATAGCCATGAATTTCATTCTTTTCTCCCTCTTAAAACAGATATTTCTACTGTCACTAAAGGACTCTGCAACAATTTCACGAGTACCCAATGACGACAGCTTCCACTCTCTGCAAATGTACCTTAATACAGCCTAAAATGCTGTAACATTCCAGGTTTCAGTATTTGTGATGTTTCATTAAATGTAGATCAACCAGTCATTCTACTGATCAGCCTGCCCCAAAGCTTAGCCAACAAAAGGAAGATGCAATACCAAAGACTGGTGAGTGGGTCATAGCAGGTTACACATGAAGAAATCTCATACCCAGGTCTCAGATCTTCTAGACTGTTACCTCCAAAATGGGACAAAGCCAGGATTCTGACCACCAGATGGAGAATAACATTCTCCATTCATATCTCAGCCACATCTGGCCAAATACTGCTACTTCACAATTAGTAATTCCTACTAATAATTCCTAAGGACAGGAAGCATGGTCTCATTTGATACTGATTTCTCAGTGAACATTTTTCTAGAATAAAAACATCTGACAGATCTAGTGATTATGTATTCTAAGCAGCTACATAAAGATACAAAATCTTAACAGAAGGGTCGGCAAAAATAATCACTCATTAAACAGACATTACTATTTGAATCATTAAGGAAACAACTGGCTTTTAATTGCTCAGGCAGACACACAAGGTTTATCAGGTGTTCAGTCTAACCACAGAACAGTTAGGGTTGGAAAGGACCTTAAGATCATCTAGTTCCAACCTCCCTGCCATGGGCAGGGACACCTCCCACTAAACCATGCCATCCAAGGCTCTGTCCAACCTAGCCTTGAACACCGCCAGCAATGGAGCATTCACAACTTCCCTGGGCAACAAGACCAGTTTGTTTGCTAGTCAGCAGAACTGGTTTCTAAGCAGCATAAAGGGATGCTCAGTTTGGGCAACACAACTTGAGCCTCAGACCCAAGGCTTGCCTTGCCCTTCGTCCTCTGTTGCAGGTAACCAGGCTAAAAGAAATATCACTGGCTTAACTTCATATAGTAGCAAGAATACATACATTTCAAAAAGAAATGTCTGTCATCACCTCCTGTCTTCTGCTGCATCAACAACAGATTAAAGAAAAGACAGCATGGTGATAGCATCCTTGTTTTAAGAAGTCTTTCTGCTGCAAAATATGATCAGCTGTGTTTTAAATATTTACGAGACTTGTAGGTCAGACCCAGACATCTTGGGTTCCAGCAGCAATCTTAAGTCTTTAAGGCAGGATGAGGTTTTCTGTTTGTAAGTGCTTGTTATAAATCAAACAAGCTTTCAGACCAAACAGATCATATCCAACTGGATGTATTTGAACTCTACTGCACAAATTAAAGCACTGTCAATGGAAACAGCCAAAACCTTCAAGGTAGAAGTGGTTCTGGCAAATACTATCAGGACTTCACTTACAAAATAATACTCAAGTTCTTTTGATTAGTACTAGAACCAAAAGCCTGCTTTCCTACTTAACAGCACAATGAATCAAAGTAATCACACCCTCCACTACTCTTCTGGCATAAGCTCTGGAATAATCCACTTGGTAGGTTTTATGATGAACTAATGACTTATCTACAGAGAACATTATCCACATCTGCCACATGGATTTGCCTCAAAAATTCGTTGAGAGGAATCATCTAGAAAAGACTTACTCTGGCCATACAAGAGCAATGAAGGATTCTTGCCAGTCACAATACTTCAGACCCCAGATCAGATATAGGGGCTTGGAAGTGCTGAGCTTCAAAGAATGCTCCAGGAAAAGGGTAGTAGTCTCTTTGAAATGTTCCAAACCCAATCCAGTCCGTCTCACATGCGAAGCAGTAGCAGGAAAAAAAGTCTGTTACACGGGACAGAGCTAAAAGCTTCAACAATTCAGAAACATTTCACATTTAGGTGCTGTGAACCTCCTAACTTGACATTACTCCTAAACTGAGACTACCAAATCAACAAGCTGTGTGTTTACGTATAGGTTTATGTGGTCTGACTGACTTCACCCAGCTTTATCAGAAAGGCTACATTAATATTTCTGCACCAATTTCAACACTTGTGTTGGACAAGCATATTAGTTCTCATGCTATTGCTGCAAAGTAAAAACTCATTCATCTGAGTCTTAAGAGAGAAAAAATAATTCTTCTGCAAGGTAGCACACAGCAATTTCATTTCAACAGGCCAAGAGCAGCATCTACAAACGCTAAGAATTAAGCAGGACCAAGAAGCCTCAGAAGCACAGGCAAAAGGGTACCCTGAAGAGAGAAAAGCTTTATCACCAGCATAACAGCTTGCTTTCAGGTACAGTTTTTAAACAGAAACTATGCACCCCAGCACAAGAAAAACAGTACTTCAAGAACAGCAGTTTTTCTTCTATTGCACATTATTTCCTTAACTATGGCTGTAGGGACTACACGACCCCATCTGGCCTTCTGTTCTCCTCACAAGTTTGTTTCTCAAATCAGGGAATGCATAAATTAATAAAATAGGTCTCCTTTGCAACAGGAAATTCTGCTTGGTCCCCAGCAGGTACATTTTTTTCAGCTAGGCCTAGTTACATCACTGTTTATTCTCTAGCTGGTCATGCTCAATATATTTCTTTATACACAGTATTATTCTCATTAAACTGCTAGTATCATGACATACGAAAGGTTTCTTCCACCTTCTACAGCCATTTTAATTCTCAAAAAAAAAAAGCCTGAATACACAAGCTTTTAACAACAGCATTAAGCAAAAGCTTAATTTGTCCTGTATTAGTACTACTGAGTAATAAACACCCCAAGAATCACATCCCAGCTCATTTCCAAAAGCTTCTTATGACTCGCATCTACATTCAGTCTAATGCACAGGCACCACTCTCTCATTTGTCCCAGGATCACATCCTTTACTACAGATCCAGGTGGGCTTCAAACTAAACTAAGCAGTTATTCAAGTTACTAATATGCTCCAGTTTGACCTATTGCTAATGGTGGTGTCCTCACAAAGTTACTACCATCAAGAACCCTCCTCTAAAATTAAAAAGGCTGAAACTTTAAAGCATTGGGAAGAACTCCTACTTTCTGAAAGGCTTACAGCAGACCACAGCAAGTAATCATCCCACCAAGAACTCATTCTGCACAGCAACACCCTACAGCTTAAGTTTACCAAACAGTAGTTCAGTTCAGGCCCTATCAGCCAAGAAGAGATATCACTGTATCCCCCTTCCCCAAGGGTTGTTTCATCTTTCCCTCTTTAAAAAAGTGCTTGTTAACTCAGGCTCTACAATATAGGTAGATTAACACAGTAAGTCTGTATAAGTCCAAATGTTTCATTACTAGAATAAGAGAATTCTGGAAAACAGAAAACCAAAATATTTTTAAGGTTTAAATAGGCAACGCAAGCTGGTTTTGAGCAAAGGAGCAACAAACTGCATTCCACCATGCCCCACTATGATGTACTAAAAAGCAATGCTTAAGCAATTTATTTATGTTTTCAGGACAGCATACACACTCCTCTTAACATAAGAGAAAGTACAAGCATTTGCAAATTAGTAGACTTTCGAAAACAGGTAATAGAAATGAAAACTGAAATCCAGTTCAAACAAAGTTCAGTGCTGTATTCACAACACTAGTTTCCAGCTTCCCCAAATGCTCAGGCACTAGATCAGATATTAGCATTGAGTTAAAACACTCTGTCAAGCCAAGAGCATCCCTTTTCAACATAAGTACTTCTTCTTAAGAGGCAATTAACATTTTTAAAAGTCCATACCTTAAATGTACCATTTTGATTTTTCATATACGAAACCAAAAAGATGTCCACTGGTAGTAGCGCTGACGAGATAAGAGCGACTGCCAGTGCAAAGATAGCTGTTATAGTAGAAATCACTTCACTTTCCCGACGACTCTGATACTTGCGCACATAAACCCAGCAGAAAATCAGAATAGCCTGAAACACACAAGAAAAGAAACTTATGAGTTGAACAATGAGGACATCAGAAAGCAGGCACTGAAGTTAAACCCTATGTCTTTATATTCATAACTGACAAAGCATCAACAGATTTTTAACCTCAGCCCTAAACATCACAGAACTGTCTAGGTTGGAAGAGGTCTTAAAGAACATCTAGTTCCACCCCCTGCCACAGGCAGGGACATTTTCCACTAGACCAGGATGCCCAAAGCCCCATCCAACCTGGCCTTGAACACTGCCAGGGGTGGGGCAGCCACAGCCTCTCTGGGCAACCTATGCCAGTGCCTCACCACCCTCACATTAAGGAAATCCTTACTAATTTAAGTCTACCCTTTTTTAATTTAAAACCATTCCCCCTTGTCCTATTACTATATGTCCTGATATAAACTCACTTTCCAGCCTTTTCATAGGACCCCAGCTTTAGACACTGGAAGGCTACTTTAAGGTCTCCCGGAGCCTTCTCCAGGCTGCACAAACCCAGCTCTCTCAGCCTGTCTTGATAGAACACGTGCTCCAGCCGTCTCATCACCTCTGTGGCCCTGCTCTGGGCTCGCTCCAACAAGCCCCCATCCTTTAGTGCTACATTTATTGCACGTAGTTCATTCTCTGTACTTGGCTAAGCACAGCTCGAACAACAGCAAGAGCAGCGCTTACACACAAGAAGGGCTGGAGCACACACAAGCATGCGGACTACAGGAAGGCGAGGCAGCCTTATCCCTTCACCTGCGGGTTCTGCCGACCTCTACGACCCCACCGCCGCTGAGAGCTGCGGGGAAGGACTCGCTGCCGGGGCAGCTCGTGGGACAGCCCGAGCGAGAACACAGAGCTGTAACCGCGAGAAACCGAAAATGGAAGAACAAAACCCCGGTGGGACTAGCGGAGAGCAAGGGGTGCCATAGTTGGGGCAGTCGGGGCACGGGATGCGCCTCTCACCAGCAACGCCAGGCCAAAAAGGCACCATCCGATCAGCAGCTCAGAGACGGCCGCCGCCATCTTCGCTTCCGTCACCAACAGCACACCCACTCCCGCGAGGCGGGACTCTTAACGGAGCGGGCTCGTCACCATGGGGACATGGTTAAAAGCTGCCGGGCGCGCCGCGCATGACGTCATGTGCCAGCGCTTTCGGTTTAGCTGGCAGGCGGCTGTTCCCGTCAGTCTGCGCATGTGCTGCTGTGGGGGCAGCGTGGGGCTGGTAGCTGGGGGTGCGGCCCGCCCGGACTGGCTGTCGCGATAGTTTATGGTGTGAGAGGACCGCGGCCGGAGGGGAGCGGTGACGGCAGCCTCGCTCGGGGATCGCCGCCGTCCCACGACCGGACGCAGCAGCATGGGCAAGAAGAGGGAGGAGGGATGGGGGGAGGGTTAGGGTGCATCAGGGTGATCCTCCCACATCCCTCTTAGATGCCCTTTGAGCTTTCTGATTGTCGTTTTTCTCCATAAAAGCATTACCGAAACCTGGGAAATAAACTCTCCAACCAGAATGACAAGTTAGAAAGCCGGCATTACTTTATTACGGTACTGAGTGCATAGGGATCACTCTGCCTGTCATGCGCACCGAGAAGAGACAGTTTCCACCTCATATAACTTTACTGTATGCATATGCCTCATAGTTCTGCAAAATCCCCACCCAATCCTCATTACTCATGCATATGGTAGCTTTGGTAGATAAGGCTGTGCCGCAGGTGCTGTGAATTTGAGGAGTGGTCTCTGTGGCTGGTCGTTTGGAAAGGAATACCCTCACTCATTTTACCCATTATGGAAATCCGTTACTTAAGGACATTGGAATGCATGTTTAGTCTTGCCGATTAACTACATGTTCTTGTTTGAGCTAGTTAGCGATCCTGAGAGGCTCCTTTATCTGTTTTCCTTTGGAGCTGTTTACCTATTTCTTAGGCCTTCCCGAAAGGAGGATGGCCCACAACACAGAATTATTAGGGCTGGAAGGGGCCTATAAGAACTTCCTTCTTGTGAGGGTGGTGGAGGTACTGGAACAGGTTGCTCGGAGATGCTGTGGCTACAAGAATTCTCAAGGAAGGCATGGAACAAGAGAATCCCTGTAGCTTTGTCCGTGACTATGCCAATGAAATTGTTCAGTTCGATATCAAAAGTACTAAAATACTTCCCTATGTCACGTGCAGCTTCCTAAAGGTGGGTGGCAGGTGTCCAGTATTTGTACGCATTTCACACCTGTCAGGACGCACACGTGGGCAGGTTTTCGGGGTGGGGGATCATGTGTCATAGCAGCATGCACAGGAGCTCTGTGGGGCAGAGCCACGGCAGTGTGGTGCCATCCGGCAGCAGGAGCCTCATCCGGTGGGTGCGTGACACAGGTGGGGTTCATCAGGTGAGCACTTTGGGGGGATACCTGTACTGATGGCTTTGTGCTGGGCTTGACTTCACTCAAGGGCACAGGGCAGGGTGGTGCTGCAGGTGGGCTCTTACTGTCAAGGGCGGGAGGCTTTCACATGGCCTGAGGTGCCCATGAGTTAAGCGGTGGGTGCTGGGGAGGCTCTGAGCCTACGGAGGGGCAACGTGAGGCAGTGGTGGGGCTGGGAATGGTGTGTGGTGGTGTTACATGACCTGAGGGTGGGATTGTGGTGTGGCGCCTCACATCAGAGCAGGGGACAGTGTGAAGATGGCCCTGGAGAGGCAGTCGGTAGGGTGAGGTGGTGCATAGGGGAGGTCATGTCCTTGAGAGCATAGAGTTAAAATCATAGAATCATAGAATCAACTAAGTTGGAAAAGACCTTTAAGATCATCAAGTCCAACCTTTACCCAAGGGCTGCCAAGACCACCACTAAGCCATATCACTGGGGGCTTCATCTACATGCTTTTTGAACACTTTCAGGGGTGGTGATTCCACCACTACCCTGGGCAACCTGTTCCAATGCCTGATCAGCCTTTTGGTGAAAAAATTCTTCGTAGTATCTTGTCTATATCCGCACTTGGCAGTGCAGAGAGTGGGAGAGGCTTACACCTGTCTCAATCTTTAAGTTTCTGTGGGTGTTTCATGCAGGTCAGGTGCTAAGGATACTGCTGATTATGCTGGAATGCAGGAGTGAGAGCCTTGTTCTGGAGCATGGAGCATTAGGTTTCTGTTTGGTGTGCAGGTGGCTTGGGGTGAAAACATGCATGAGCTTAGTTAGTTCATCCGGCTTGGTATAAAGGGCTTACAGAGCCGTAGGAAGGGATGTGTCAGGGTACAGGGGTGGCCACATTCTTATCCCAAAGTAGTAGATGTCTTTGCTATGTTTCCATTTGCTGAGAGAACAAAGGTACTGTCCTGGGTTCAGCAGTAACAGTCATTTTTTCTTTTTTCCCTTCTTAGTAGCTGGTGCAGCGCTGTGTTTTTGATTTTGGGCCTGGGAACAGCACTGATAACACCAGTGTTTTCAGTTACTGCTTGGTGATGTTTAGGCTGGCCAAGGACTTTCGGAGTTTCATGCTCTGCCAGGGAGGAGGGGAAGCCTGGAGGAAGGAGAGACAGGGCACCTGACCCAGACTAACCAAAGAGATTATTCCATACCACAGCATGTCATGTCCAGGATGTAAAGACAGAGAGCAGAGACCCGGAAGGGTGGTGAGGGTGCACGGTGGGGGGCACTGGTGGGGGTGCACTGCTTGCTCGGGCTTGATATTGGATGGTGAGAAATTGTGTTCTTTTCCCTTGTATTTTCTCTTGTCATTATTATTATTGGTGGTAGGAGTAGTGGTTTGTGTTATACCTCAGTTACTAAACTGTTCTTATCTCAACCTGTGGGAGTTGCATTCTTTCGATTCTGCTTCCCATCCCTCCAGGAGCGGAGGAAAGAAAGAGTGGGGAGTGAGTGAGAGAGCGGCTGTATGGGTTTATGAAGCTTAAACCACGACAGGTACTTGTGAGCTGGATAAGAGGTTGTTGAGATTCAGACTGTTTTGTAGCCTTGTGAGAAGGGATGGATTAGGGCAGGGGGAGCTTGTCTCTGGAGTGGCAAGCTTCCAGTTCCTGTGAGACCAGTGTGAGTGCTAGGAGCTTGTGGTGGCATCAGTGCTTATCAACTAAGTGTGAGTTCCCGTGGGAGGTGGAAGTAGTCATGGACTCACAGCACTGCAAGAAGGGATCTGTTGGTGAAGGGGCTGTGAGAGCCTAACCCCAGAGAGTTTTTTTGCCTTTGCTGAAGCTTAATTTGCTGTGAGCACCGTAAATGAGGCAATAGCCTGTGGTGGTACTTGTGAGCTATATCTGGGGCAGATGCTTGTGCTGAATTTCTGTTTGGTGTGAGAGTACAGGCAACAAGCGATTGTGCAGTGTCTGTAGTGCTTACGAGCCAAGTGAAGGACACTTCAAGGCAATCCAGGTGGGCTCCTAGCCTGATGAGAAGAGCAGCAGATGCCTTGTAACTATAATTAGTTCTAATATATAATTAGTTCTAAGTCAATAAACAGGTAACTAAACAGTGTATGTCCTCTTAGATATTTTTTCATTTTTTTTAATATATTACTGTTAATGTGTATGTATTATCTCCACCACAGAAAATGTTTCCCTGGATGGCATTACTATTAAAGATGTATATGCTAATTCACAATTGCCCTAGAACCCATGAAGAATTAAAAATTTTAAGAATTAAAGCATTAAAAATCCTTAAGGCATTAAAAATAAACTATTCCCAAGTGGGAAGGGGAGTAATTTAGCCTTTGAATATATAAAGATTTTATGTTTTATACAGCACTCCATACCTTTATCAATGAAATATTGAAATACCAGAGAGCCATACCTAGTTAAGAATTAAGGTTGCTGACAATAAATAAATAAATAAATGCTGTAGGTATATGCTGCCACAAGTTTTTCCATAAATATTCAACTTGCTTAAAAGTAACTTCAGCATGATAAAAAAAATCTTTTCTATTCTAAACAGCTAAGAATTTATGTAGTTTAACAAGCAATAAAAAAAAAACAACCTAAACCCCAAAACTGTATATTTCCCACTAACTGACAAATGATATCTCTGAGTCTTTTGTTAAAATCTTCCTAAATTTTTGCACTAAATGGTGATGTTGAAGAAATTAGCATTGTTCTGTCAGATCCATTCCTGTCTGGGAAGTATGATTTGCTAACCTTGTCTTAATTGGGTAACAGGCAAGGTTTTCAAAGTTTCAGTGAAAAAAATTTCATGTCCCTTTATGTAAAATGATTACTATAATTTGTAGTTTGAAGGAAGAAATCAAGTTTTTGTTGGAATGGAAGCAATAGTTTTATGTGCAGTGTAGGCAAAATGGAAATTCAATGCCATGTTACTACCAGCTATAAGAATTTTTTTTTTTGTTCTGTGAAACTCAGATTTTATAAATTCAAAACATTCTATTCTTTATTCTAATAAAATTAGCAGATCCTTAGATAAAGAATGATCTACAAAGAGAATTCAGAGGATCCACTTCAAATGTTTGTTGTTGGGCGGTGCACTGCAGGTGTCATGTACATGTAAAAATGTACAACTCCCCACAGCTTAATAGCAAATTTAGTATTTTTTTATTAATTATTCAAATAGTGACCTTTCTCTTGTGCCTTGTGCCAACATAAGCCCTATAAACTTCAGTCCTAAAAATGCTGATCAGTTGATTTGTTGACTCTTGTGATATGAGAGATGGAAATTTCATCCGTTGTTTCATCATGTGTGAGACAGAAATTTCATCCCTTGCTTAGTATTCATGGGCAACCTTAGACTAACATTTTTCAGGGCTGTATTCACACAGCTCTCTCTGTAAGAGGGTGCTCACAGATAAATTTGAGGTCAGATTTCTGAGTATTCACAGTGTCTACTAACAGGACCACCCTTGAGGACACATTGATTAAACATTTCTTGACATACCACAGCTATGTTTGTCTTTCACAGTCACTGAAGACGATTTCTAGAATGGCTACTGTCTGTAGTGCTGCACGTCTACCTGCCCTTTACTCACTTGTGTTGTTATGTCATGGGGTGAAAATAAGCAACAACAGAACAAGACTCTGTGAGGCACATTGGTTGTTAAGGCTAATTAATGAGAGACCATGGGTCAAGAAATAAGAGATGAGGCAATTGGTCACTAGTGCAGAAGAAACATTTCCACTCTGCATAAATAGAAGAGGAGGCCAGAAGAACAGGTGTATTTTTTTGCAGAAAGTTAAGTTATTGCTTGAGAGAAGACTGTGGTATGGGCTGGCCAGTGAAGTAGCCTCATTCATACCAAAGTTACTGATCCTCTCCCAGCAGGAAGATAGTGTGGTTCCATGCTGAGTGCTTGGGATCCCCATTTTCAGTAGATCTGGTCTTGGCTGCAGGGGTGTACACCAGCACTGTGTTTCCAACAGCCAGGTTATGATAGCATGGCTTATATGATGAACCTAGTAGCTGTCCCTGTGATGCTGTTCTCCCCCACACTCCAGTAGTGTATGTGCCTCTTTTCCTGCTTTGACTTGGATATTTGTCTTGTCATCTTTCACGCTTCTTTGCTGTCCCAAGTAAAAGCTTGTCATAAGATGTCACAACATGCAATAAAATGGGTGAATGTGCTAAACAGTAGCAGGGGATAGAAGTACTTGTGTAGGGCATTGTGTATGGGGTCACAGAGTGAAACGGTACAAAAAGTGAAGTGATTTATTTAAAGTTTGTTGGAAGTGTTTGTAGTTAGGATTGATAAGTGCAAGCTAATAATTAACTGACTCTTTGAAAATTCTCGTTGCTCCTAACTAAAAAAAAAAAAAAAAAAAGGGGGGGGGGGATTTTTACGTGTCAGTGAGAGAATGTGTGAATGAAAATAGAATGAGTGAGTCTGAAGAGCGTTCTGTCACCATACTCCTCAAAACAACTGACATGCGCTGTGGTGGTAGCAGTCACAGTGTTGAAAAATAAAGAATCTGTGATGTTCCCTAAATATCATCCTCATTTTCACAGGAAAGATAGTTGCACAGTGCCCAAAAAAGGACTGCAAATATGTGGTATTATAAAGAAATCTTAAAATTTAAATTTATATTGTTTATAAAATCAAATACTTATTTTAAAAGAGACATTATAGTAATTCCTATGCGTACTGAGAAATAAGTCCAAAATATGAAAAATGTTAGATGCTATGTAAAAGTAAATTTTACAAGTTTGTTATTAATAAAGTATTCATGTTGTAAAAAGGCAGAGGAAGAAGAGGAGTGATATTGTAGAAATTCAAGTATATGAAACAAGATACAGTCTTCATTATGACCAGGACAAGGGATTAGTATCATACTTGAACGAGATAGTGTACATACCAAGAGGGAGCAGGTGCACCTTCTTGCTTAACTGAGCTGCTCTTGTCACCACTTGATAATCCCACAAGTTCCAAGGGGCCTGAAAGCATGTGAGCCCACACGTGGGCTAATGGCAATGCTGTAATTTAAAATTCTCTGATTACTTTCTTTTTTAACTCAGAAGAGAAGGTATTGCAACTGGGTTTAGCAGTGTTTGACAGAACGTGTCATGGTCTTGTGCTTGAAGGTGTAATTATTCCGTGTCTTATGTGGCCTAGAATCTGGTAATACCTGTTAGCCCTGTGGCACAGAGCGCACAGGACCTGGTACTGCGCAATTACATGCAATTAACCATAAGCAATAATGACTGATTTGTGTGTTTTTTTCAAGTCCTTAAACTTGTGTGATGAAAATTGCCAATAACTTCTCAAAATGTTTTCTCAATATTTAGTGGAATTTAGGGAAAGCATCTATAAACTGGTCAGCATACACTGGTGTTCCTCCTAGCACACCCATCAGCGCTGCAGAAGAACCCAAATCAAAGGCTGAGTCATCATTTTTGGAGGCTAAAGATAGGCTTTCTGTGCCATCAGTTTGTTTTACAATAAATTCTACAAAATAGTTATGTACCAATTTGTATAATTGGTATACCTAATAATTGATGTATTTAAAATGGAACATTTAAAAAATGTATTTTAAAAAGCTTCGGCAAAGCCCGGTCCCTAGAACACAGGAGTTTCCAACACGCAAAGAAAAACCTGTTATAGTCTGGGACTAGTAAACCCTTTACAAAAGCATAGAACTGTCACAAGATGAGAGGACTAACCAATTTGTGCATTAAGATGTGTGTGTCTTTTATTCCTGTGGTAGTTGTTTGGGATTTTTTTGGTTGTTGGTTTTCTGGGTTTTTTTAATTTGGAAGAGAGACCATCTTTTAAAAGATTGTGACATGCTAACTAGAATCATAGAATCATAGAATGGTTTGCATTAGAAAGGGCCTTAAGATCATCTAGTTCCAACCCCTTGACATGGGCAGGGATGCCTCAAACATCAACCTCAGACCACAGCAGGAGGCAGGGAAGAAGGCATTAGTAAAATAAAAGTAAACAATTAAAAAATAAAAATCAGTAGTTTAATTAGAGATTTAGAATTAATCTATGGAGGAATTTAGAGTGCTGGTTCTTTTAATACATTACTAAAAACTGCAAATTAATGTTTATGGATGTTCTTTGCTGGTTTGTTCCTCGGTTTGTTTACTTCAACAAAACCAGAATTTTAGAAAAGGAATCAGAGGGCAGAAGAGGTGATTCATTCCTCCAGGAGAATAGGGAGTGTAAGTCTGTAACATTATTTTTAATGGGCTGTAAAAATGATCAGAAGCCTTCAAGGTCAATTTATTTCTTTTCTTTCTTTTTTTTTATTTAAAAAAAACTCTCAATAATTAAAAGCTGTTCTGTATGTAAATTACAGTTCTGTATGAACTGAAAGGAACAAAACTAATTTGAACTTCCACAATAGAGATGTGTGAACATCCTTACACAAAAATATGTGAACTGCTATATTCCCCTGAAACTTTCCACCTCATGTTTTCAGTCAGAATATAAAGAGATTTACGCAGATTTTTCTGATGATACTAGTCAAATAACGAACTGAATGCTTGATCATATTAGAACATCCAAAGTACTGTTTTCTGCATATTTGTCCTGAATTATTTATACATACTTCTGGTCTTCTGTCCATGGGAAAACTGCAACCAAGGCATAAACTTGGAAGGAAGAGGTTTAAAGATTTTCCCAGGATGGACTGAGGAAACTAGGTGGAGAGTAAGCAAAGCAATAGCTTAAATTCCAGTGCCCTGAATTTAATGGCAAAGCTGCCAATAAGTTTAGCTTTTGACAAAATCAATCTTCAGAGGTAGTCAAAAAGGCAAATAATGATAGTAATAGGAAGGGGATAGACAACCAAATCATCATTACACTTTGTGAACAGTGAGTTGTTTTGACATCCATGTCAAAAAGAGATACAGAATTTGTGATAGTTTAGAGGAGGATGAGCACGAACAAAGTAAGGATTAGCTACTGTTTAAAGAAAAAAATTAAATGATCTGGAATCACTCTCTTGGAAAAGATGCTACTCAAGGAGAAATTATTGGATTTTGAAAGTTCTGACTGGCATGAGGAACAGTGAATAGAGAACAATTAGTCATGCTTGTATCAAGAAAACTGGCATATATAGATTAACAAGCAGCATGCTTAGAAAGGGACTTATTCATACAATTTAAAAGATGGATATCCTTACCTTAGGATGATTTGAATACCAAGAGTATGCATGTTTAAAAATTAATAGAGAAATTCATGGATGAGAGATCTGTCAAGCAGTATTAAGCACTCTGTTGAAGAAGCATCCTCCAGCTCAGAAGGTCCCTAAGCAGGGGAGTGCCAGAAATGGTCAGGATTTGCAAGGGAAGCTTCTTCAGCTTTCACTGTTTTTCTGAAGCTTTTGCTGTTGGTGCTGAAAGGTCAATATAGGAAGCTGCACAGTCTTTCAGTCATTCCGGTTATCTTCAGATAGCCCAGCTCAGTATACCTGTTCTTAGGTTGTCAACAAGGGTTTTGATCATCTGACAGAGTTAAAAGAGTAATCATGGTAAGGGTGAATTTCTTCTGGCGCAGAAGACTGATTCAAAGCCACTTACATTATTTAAACCTAGCATATGGACAGAATAAAGAATACTGAACTTAAGGGCTATCTAGCAGCCCAGAAGTGGTGATTTTATATTGTAGTGAGTGATACAGCCTCATCTATAACCAACAAAATAAGCCTTAAGCCTGCATCCAGGAGCACAGAAGTTCCCTTTGTATTTCAGAATGAGACAAAAAGGTAGGCTTAATGCTTCCATGTGAAAGGAAAGAGTTGATGAATCTGTTTTCCTCAGTTCAAGAAGTACATTGATAAACTGGAACGAGTTCAGGGAAGGGTCACCAAGATGTCTGAGCCTGGAACACTTGCTTTGTGAGGAGAGGTGAGGTGTTCAGCCAGGGGAATAGAATCATAGAATAGTTAGGGTTGGAAAGGACCATAAGATCATCTAGTTCCAACCCCCCTGCCATGGCCAGGGACACTTCACACTAAACCATGCCACCCAAGGCTCCGTCCAACCCAGCCTTGAACACTGCCAGGGATGAAGCATTCACAACTTCCCTGGGCAACCCATTCCAGTGCCTCACCACCTGCACAATAAAGAATTTCTTCCTCATATCCGATCTAAACTTCCCCTGTTCAAGTTTGAACCTGTTACCCCTTGTCCTATCACCACAGTCCCTCATGAAGAGTCCCTCCCCAGCATCCCTATAGGCCCCCTCCAGATACTGGAAGGCTGCTAAGAGGTCTCCGCGCAGCCTTCTCTTCTCCAGGCTGAAAAGCACTAACTTTCTCATCCTGTCTTCATATGGGAGGTGCTCCAGTCCCCTGATTATCCTCGTGGCACTCCTTTGGACTTGTTCCAACAGTTCCATGTCCTTTTTATGTTGAGGACACCAGAACTGCACACAATACTCCAAGTGAGGTCTCACGAGAGCAGAGTAGAGGGACGCCTTGGGGCCCCTAACAGCAGGCTGGCAGGTAGGTTTTCTAGATGATGAAGTCTGTGGTGTATGGTAGGAGGAGAGACAGCAAACATCAATTGAAATAGCAGGATCTGAGTAGGTATGGAAAAAAAATATTAAAGATAATTAAGCAGTAGAGCAGATAGCTCACATTGGTTGTGTAACCTCCATTCTTTGAGATTTACAAGATGGTAAAATGTTGAGCAATTAGGTCTGGAGTCATTGTTACCCTGCTTTGAGCAGAAGGTTGGACAAGAAAGGTGCCAAGAGCCACTTCTTACCTGAACAAGCCAGTGATTAATGGCATTCAGGTGTCAACTGTATTTAAGTACTTGGAGAATGCAAAGGAAATCATTATTCTCCTTTATACTATTGAATAGTAGGGCAGTAACACAAAGCAGTTTCACAGAGAGGAGGAATGGAGTGAGATTATAGTTGCTGACTTTGAAGGTCTATTTTTTAGGTCTTTTTGATCGGTAGTAGCATAGAAGCAGCAGTTACATCTGTAGTTTTGACTTGACAGAAGAACAAATTATTTTACTTTCTGCTATTTCTATCCTTTCTTAAATGTCTGATTCTTAACCATGTGGATCATGTATCACTTGGTTCTCAGTGAATATGGATACAACCAAAAATCGTTCTCTGTCTGTATCCCGAGACAAAAGGTTTTTAAACATCTTGAGTTAAAAGACACTGAGTATATGCAAAATATGCAGAGGCTGACCCATGTATGTACATAGTGAGGAGCAATCTCAGAATCTTTATTCAATATTAAGTTTTGGTGTCTATAATGTTTATTTTACAAGACCCAAGGAAATGCTAGAGATTCAAGCTACTACTAAGACTTAATGTTTCCTGTTTCCATTAATAGAAATTGCAGAGGTGGATGCATGATATAGTAACAGTTTTTTCTTCTGTGTTGTTGACAACGATTAAGTTTAACAGATTCTTCCTATTTCATTTGTTTTCTGAGAGTGAACTGCTTTTTCAGGGGTTGCAGCTTGATAATCATTAGTGTGTGTGAGAAACACAGAGGATAATTATAAAGGAGAAGTGATGTCAAAGCTCACCACTTTGTAATAGGTGATTCAGAGAAATAAATTTTAATTAGCAATTCGAAACCACTACAGTCTTAGATGTAAAAATCCAGCTCAAACGGCAGGAGTCTTTCTTGGCAGGTGGTATTTATGGGGTATTTTCCTCTTTCACCCAGCAGAGGGCTCTCATAGTGTAGTTCTCCAAAATCGTTTCCGTGCCTGACGCAGTCAAAGGGAGATCTGCCAGAGATCCCACTAGAAGCTAAATCTTCGCGTTCTTACTTCAAGAAATTTCTCATTTCCGCAGAAGTTTTAGCATAGCAACTGAAGGAGTTCGTTTGTAATATGGGAGTGATTTTTTTTTTGTAGTTAAGTATATATCAACTTCAAAGTAAATCCAGTTTTTTGAAACTAAAATGAGTCATTCCAACTCTTCACCTTTGTCTGACAAGCTCTGTCACTATTGATAGCACCAGTTTTCCAAAGCGTTCAAACCTATAATTCAGTGCCATCATAGAAACTTCCATTTCTGTAGGTATGCACACTACAGCATACCTAAATTTTGCTATTTCTTCACTATTATATATTCATGAATGAATCCTTTTCTGTTATTGTATGACTAACTTACCTAAACTATAACTTATCTAAAACATTATTTCCCATATTTTCAGCTGTAGCATATGCATTCTGAAATAAGAAATGAAAAATCATGTTAAATCTAATCATATTGATCTTTTCATCTTCCAGTCTCTATTGATCTCTTATTTCTTGCATGACAAGCAAGCCAGTAAGTTTGTACAGTCCTGTCTCTTTTCTGTGCTGACAGGCCTCAGTGTCTGTTCTCACTCTTATACTCCAGCAAACATTTTGTTTTCTGTTAAAATGCTTGTACATTTGCTAGAATCTGTCCCCCTGTTTGACACAGCCTATTACAATATGGAATATCTTTCATAAGCCAGTCCACAGAGCCTTGACCCATGGCTTAAAATACCTCTTGCCGCTAATTTTTGATTTAATACCTGAAATGCCATGCAAGCACTCAATAGCCATGGAGGTGATGATTTCTTTTTTTTTTTTCTTAGGTCTTATTTAGCTATCCCTTTTATAGAAACAGTACATATTGGTATAAATGTAGTTCTCATTTATCTTCTTTTATTATTTCATATATTTACATTGTGTTTTCACTTGACTGAAGTGGAACAAGATGCCCAGGGAAGTGGTGGAGTCACCTTGCTTGGAGGTGTGTAAAAGATGTGTAGCTGTGGTGCTTAGGGACATGGTTTGGTGGTGGACTGGCCAGTGTTAGGCTAATGGTTGGACTCGATGATCTAAAGGTCTTTTTCCAACCTGAACAATTCTATGAAATTGGAGGGGTTTTGCTGCTTATCACATAAGGTCTTCAACACAGTGATACATAGAATCATAGAATAGAGTTGGAAAGGACCTTAAGATCATCTAGTTCCAACCCCCCTGCCATGGCCAGGGACACCTCCCACTAAACCATGCCATCCAAGGCTATGTCCAACCCCAACTTGAACGCCGCCAGGGATGAAGCATTCACAGCTTCCCTGGGCAACCCATTCCAGGGCCTCACCACCTGCACAGTAAAGAATTTCTTCCTCATATCCAATCTAAACTTCACCTGTTTAAGTTTGAACCCATTACCCCTTGTTCTATCACTACAGTCCCTAACAAAGTGTCCCTCCCCAGCATCCCTATAGGCCCCCTTCAGGTATTGGAAGGCTGCTACGAGGTCTCCACTCAGCCTTCTCTTCTCCAGGATGAACAGCCCCAACTGTCTCAGCCTATCTTCATACAGAAGGTGCTCCAGTCCCCTGATTATCCTCGTGGCACTCCTTTGGACTTGTTCCAACAGTTCCAAGTCCTTTTTATGTTGTGGGCACCAGAACTGCACACAATACTCCAAGTGAGGTCTCACGAGAGCAGAGTAGAGGGGCAGGAGCACCTCACTTGACCTGCTGGTCACACTTCTTTTGATGCAGCCCAGGATACGGTTGGCTTTCTGGGCTGCAAGAGCACACTGCCAGCTCATGTTCATTTTCTTATCGACCAACACCCCCAAGTCCTTCTCCGCAGGGCTGCTCTCAATCTCTTCCCTGCCCAACCTGTAGCTGTGTCTGGCATTGCTCCGACCCAGGTGTATGCCCTTGCACTTGTCATGGTTAAACTTCATCAGGTTGGCATCAGCCCACCTCACAAGCGTGTCAAGGTCCCTCTGGATGGCATTCCTTCCCTCCAATGTATCAATCGAACCACACAGCTTGGTGTCATCGGCAAACTTACTGAGGGCACACTCAATCCCACTGTCCATGTCACCCACAAAGATGTTGAACAAGACCGGTCCCAACACCGATCCCTGGGGGACACCACTCGTTACTGGTCTCCAGCTGGACATTGGGCCACTGAGCACTAATCTTTGTGTGCGGCCATCCAGCCAGTTCTTTATCCACCGAGTTGTCCACCTATCAAATTGATGTCTCTCCAACTTAGAGAGAAGGATGTCATGTGCGACAGTGTCAAACGCTTTGCACAAGTCCAGGTAGATGACATCAGCTGTTCTACCCCTGTCCCTCAGTTCCACAGCCCCATCATAGAAGACCACCAGATTGGTCAGGCAGGATTTCCCCTTAGTGAAGCCATGCTGGCTGTCACCAAGCACCTTGTTGCTTTTCATGTGCCTCAGCATGCCTTCCAGGAGAATTAGTACTTGTATTTATTTTTTGTGCATGTATGCTTTTATATTAAAAAGAAAATATCCATTGATATTCCGTTGATATCCATTGATTCCAACAGAAAAGTATGATTCCTGTTTCTTCGCTGTTATCATTTGATTTCTTATATTCACCAAAGAAAAAGGTGACAGCTGTAATGCACTCAATGTCCCCAGAGTTTAAGAGTGGAAAGGGGCAACACAAAAAAACACCAGTTGCATGGGTCATACCTTTTTGTAGAGGCAAAGGACATCAAGATACCTCACAAAGCATGTTTTCAGTCTTTCAGAGAAGAAAAACTGATGGAAATCTGGTATGAAGGAGAGTTGAAAATATGTACCCAGATGAGCTTATAGCCAAATTATTGTTTGTTCTATGTTGGCTACATAAAAGATGTAGAGCAAATACAGCCTCAAGGAACTTGCTTTCTGTGTCAGTATAATTGTTACTACAGGAGGGTATTTTATGGCATGAAACAGGTTTTTGATCAGCATGAAGAAGAGAAGTCTTCAGGACACCTAATAGCAGCTTTCTAACACAGAGGAGGAGGTCATCAAGAAAAATGAATCTGAGCTGTTGGAAGTACATGATGGGAGGATGCACAAGCAGAAGTGAAAGAAGTTCCTGCTGGATATGAGGAGAAACCTCTTCACTGTGAGGACAGTCCAGCAGTGGAGCAGGTTATCTGGAAAGGTTGTAGCCTCCCTTCTTGGAGGCTTTCAAGATCTGATTTGCTGTAGCTACATTACTGTTTTGGTAGCATACCGTATCAGCATTCCTACACTGGTAAAGTAATTCTGTTGTAGGTGTTGCTTAAATTGCTCCCTCCATTACCTGGTTTCATCAATTGTTTATTTTCAGTTTATTTGCTATACTAGGTATCAGTTCAACTTTATCATGTTTGAGCATCATCTCCACTTGTATGGAGACTCTAATCTCATTGGTCGTCAAGCAGGTATATATGTTTTACCTTGTTTTCTACAGCATCAATTTGCACTTGTTAGTCTTTCAGAAATCAGTTCAGTTTTATTATTATGCTTTTTAAAATGGCATTCTTAGTGTGTGATATTTTCTAACATTCTATATGTTTTTTTAAAACATCTTCCAATATATGAACTTTTATATTACAATTGTTACTGCATCCACCACCATCTTTGCTCAGGTGCAGTTTTACGCTCATCACCTTTGAAGCGCTAGCCATTGCAGGTGATATTGGACAGGGTTTATTCCATTTGGGTTTTAGTTTTGCTGACTTTTGGCAGCATTCAAACAAGTAACATGCTACATTGATGTATGAAAATATGTTTACTTTCTTCATATACATGTGCCATCCATAAGATAGATTTTTAAATAAATCTAAAGCATTAATATTTATTGTGACTAGCTATTTTGTCCTTCACAAACAAGGACTCTATAAACATATCTATAGTAGTTTTTGACAGCCTTCATATGACTGCCACTAGAATTTGACTGTGTTTTCACATAAATCAGGTATGCAAGCGTGGCCTTGGTACACCTTGTATGAGAGAGGGCAGGTCTGAATGACACTAATGACTGATCAAGTAGTTTCTGAAATATAAGTAGTTACAAGTTAGGCAAGTCATTGCTAAGCAACTTCAAAACTTGTTTCTCTCTTACTTTTCCCATTCCAGTTTTCAAATTTTCAAAACAATAATGTTCCTACATAGAACATTCCCTTAAAATCTGGAGATGGCTCAACTGGCTTGCTGCAAAGCTATCACATTACCTCTAGATAAACATCATTAAACTGAGCATATGGCTTGGCTTCCCTCAGCTAGAAAACACTGTGAATAGCTTGCTGTTGACATGGAAATGATTGAGTAGGAAATAATTGCATGTCAATTTTTGTACTGTCATTTTGATTGCCCAAGAAAAAGGTGATACAGTGAAATCAAATGTAAGGTTACACTTGCAGGAGCAAATATTGCAAGGCTAAGCTTACTGAGTGCTATACAGTGTTTTGGAAAGCTCTAAGTCTTTAAGAGAGGTAATGACAGCTTCATGCACATTGTGGTGCCTTAAAAAGAATGGGGCTTAACAGAAATAAATATTAAGTAGGAGTAATGTAGCTGTGTTGCTACTTTATATAGTATTGGTGGTATAACCGTGCCATTATGTTAGCTTCTACCATCCAAGCGTTCTGGTTTCTAATTGATTTTAGCAAGCAGGAATGGTACCAGATGAAAAACTCAAACCAAACAAAAAACCCACCATGAAACCACACTGCTTTGTAATGAAAGACAAATAACAAACCAAAAGCTCCTCAATCCATCTTGTTTTTCAGGAGAAGAGTTAAGGACAGCCTAAATTTGTACATAGATATATGACTTCTGAAACCATAAGGATATTTAACAGGTAAAAGCGTATCATAATCAAAGGTCTGAAGCCTGAAGTTAGATAAATTGAGAAAAACAAAGCACATGGTAAGGTGGGAAATAACATAAACATGGTTACACACGGTACTATTAGCCTAGGTGTGTGATAGAATCTTTGTAATTTCATAATATACAAGTAGATCATGTATTTTTTTGGAAAGAAGGGGTGCATCTTGCCTGTAAATTAGGAATTTGTCAGAAATGACTGAATATCATTTTATGGTCTGTATTCTGAAAGAAACCAAGCAAAATATTTATGACAAGTATTATGACATCAGGAAGGAAAGAAGAAACAGAACCCTCTGCTGTGTCCTGAGGGAGAACAGAATCTTCTCTGGAAGTAATTCAGTGTGTGTAGGTAGAAAACATTTCCTCTGGACATGGTCGTGGGCAACTGACTGTAGGTGGCCCTGTTTGAGCAGAGGAGTTGGACCAGATGATGTTCGGATATCCTTTGCAACCTCAACCATTCTATGAGAAGCTTCAACAGTATAAGGCTGGAACAGGGACAGAAAACCAAGAAGCTCGAAGCTATAGTCAAGGAAGGCTTCTTGCAGCAGGGATCAAATCCTAGCCCAAGCCTCAGTGATGATAGTTAGAAAAAGATTTTTGAGAGACATGGTGGGCTCTGAAACATAAGTAGCAATAGAAAGCTGTGAGATTTTTATGACAATGGGTTGGAAAGACTTACCTGCAAGGCTACAGCGGACAGTGAGTAGATATGTGTTCAAACCTTTTTATTTAAACAGTTTTGCCTAATAGAGCTGAGCTACCTCTATTTAGAGAGTTACTTTGTTAAAACTTCTATGAAGTCTAATTTTAGATATAAGAAATATTTTAATTCCGTAAATTTTAGAGTAGCATGCTGGTAGCTTCATTTCAAGAACTTAGCCAACATGCAGTCAGGTGCAGAGGTTTGAAAACACAGCTTTGAAAAAACAGTGTCAATAACAAAGCCTCATTCAAAATGTGCTGTAAAAAGGGCAAGGTTTTCTTCTTGTTAATTTGGTTTTGGGTTGGTTTTGGGTTGGTTTTTTTGGTGTTTTTTTTTTTTTTTTTTTTTTTTCTCATTTAGCTAACTTTCCATTACAGCTGGAAAAAGTTGTTAATTAACCCTTAGGTAGCTGACTAGGTCACTAGTGGTCTGTCTGGACATTCCAGGTCAGGAACTCTGCCAACCAGTGCAGGAGAGGAAAATAAGGAATCACACAGTGAGAGCTGGAAAGGTGGAAAGGGATGGTAAAGCAAAAGGGAAGGAAGAACCTCAACCTCACCACAAAAAAAAAAAAAAAATAGTATTCACCGCAGCATTCCATTACAAACTCTGCTGCAATCCAGATGAGAAGCTGATGAAATCTAAGCTTCTAAATAACATTTCTTCCAGTCTCTGGGTCACAAATTTTTGTTGTCTTTTGTTATTGTTCAAATTGCACTATTACTGCTAAACACAACACAACCTAGGATCCACAAAAGCCTTTCTGGCAAGCATTATCATTCTGGTGTATTTATTTCTTAATTGTCTTCTCCCTGAAGATGACAGGAAGTGTTGGTAATACTTCCTGCTTAGAGTGAATTCTTGGCTTGACTGAAGTCTCTGATACTGCTAGCTCACAGCAACTAAAGAGAGGTCATAGAAACCAGGTGTGAATTTCTTGTCCAGATGAAGATTATAGCAAAGCATATGCTAACTTCAGCAAAGCCAAAATTTCACTCAATAAAATAACTTACCAACACTTCCCATGCTCTGCACAAAGACAGAAGCATTTTATGTGCACTCACTTTCCAGTTCTCTTTTGTTCATTCTTTCCAGTGGGAGCCTAGAGTGGAATTATATAGTAGTGGTCTGCCAACCAAGCAACAGGGGGGACAATGACCATGTGCTAAGAAAGCAGGTCTGAAAGCAGAAGGCAAGGTCATTAACAGAACTGGTATCAGTCCTACTGGAGAAAGTTTATTTCAGGAGACACAGTAAGAAAAGGAATGACAAAAGTTCATTTCTAGATAAGCATTGTTGAAGATATTTAAAAAAATGTTTCAGTTTAAGTTAACCATAGTAACTTCCTTTTGTTTTCAGTGATACTTAATTAGAAATTGAGTTCATGAGACTATTTTCAGGGGGAGCATTCATTGTATTATTTTAATAATGAAGTGTATTTCTTTTCATTTTTTCCTGTGTCTTGGTTTTATTGTTCTTAATATTGGTTTTCAGTAAATCAGTGTTAGAGGCACTTCTCAACTGTCTCAAAGCTATGAAGACATTTGAATAAATATTTTAAGTTAAAGGTAAATACTACTGAAGTATGAGGGAGAAGGAGAAATTAAGGCTTGATTATACATTTCCAGGCATCAAAAGCATACCTCTTGGCTACATCAGAAAAGTAAGATCAAATCCTTAATTCACTCTGATATATAGTTTAATGTCCATGCCCACTTAAGCATGTGGGATGAACCTTATAATATTTCACTGTTATCTCAATTTTTTGTTGAACAGAACAACTTACAGGACTCTAAAATTGTTAACATCTAAAAAAGAAATGCCTTGCATTGCCTAAAGAGATTAAGTGAATCTGATTTCATCAAGATTATCTTGTGATTCCTTAACAAAGAGATGAAAAGCAATCCAGACCAACCCATTTGGCTACTCTACATCAAAGGGTACTGTAGTATGTTAATTTTACCTTCTATTTCTTTCATTTTTTTTTACTGACTCAGCTTCCCACTGTCATACCAATAAATAGTTCAAAGACAGAGTTTGGTTGATGAGAAAATGAACGTGAGCCGGCAGTGTGCACTTGCAGCCCAGAAAGCCAAGCGTATCCTGGGCTGCATCAAAAGGAGCATGACCAGCAGGTTGAGGGCGGTGATCCTGCCCCTCTACTCTGCTCTTGTGAGACCTCACTTGGAGTATTGTGTGCAGTTCTGGTGTCCTCAACATAAAAAGGAAATGGAACTGTTGGAACAAGTGCAGAGGAGGGCCACGAGGATAACCAGGGAACTGGAGCACCTCCTGTATGAACATAGGCTGAGAAAGTTGGGGCTGTTGAGCCTGGAGAAGAGAAGGCTGTGTGGAGACCTCATAGCAGCCTTCCAATATCTGAAGGGGGCCTATAGGGATGCTGGGGAGTGACTCTTCATGAGGGACTGTAGTGATAGGACCAGGGGTAATGGATTCAAACTTAAACAGGTGAAGTTTAGATTGGATATGAGGAAGAAATTCTTTACTGTGAGGGTGATGAGGCACTGGAATGGGTTGCCCAGGGAAGTTGTGAATGCTGAATCACTGGTGGTGTTCAAGGCCGGGTTGGACAGAGCCTTGGGTGGGATGGTTTAGTTGGAGGTGTCCCTGGCCATGGCAGGGGGGTTGGAACTAGATGATCTTGAGGTCCTTTCCAACCCTAACTATTCTATGATTCTATAAGTAAATCATTAAATTAATTTGATGGTGGGGTGGGGTTTTTTTAATTATTTTAGCTCACATTGGTGAGCAGTGATGGCCTCCCATGGGCTAAATGTCAATGAACCTTTCCTGTCTCCTTATCCTTTTCCTTGTTTGGGTTTCCTTGCCTTTTCTCTCCAATCTTGAGACAAACTGTCATCATGTAGGCAAGGCAAACACTGGGGTGTTTAGTGGGACAGGGTGTTTGAACTCAAAGTAATGGATATGGCATAGACTTAGAAGAATTTTGAACTTCTAAACCACCTTATGACATAAAGGAAAATATAGGAAGGTGGGGATCTGAGCAGATTTATCTTAAATATTCTGATAAAATCACAGAAATCATTCACGGAAAATACTGCCTGCAATTTTATCATCTCTCAGATGATAAAATTATATTATATTTTAAAAGGGTATGCACACATTTACTGCAGGCTAAGATAAGTTTGTATTAATAAAACTGTTGTACACCTGCTCTGAATGTAAATGGAAGGGTTTACGTGGATGTAACTGAAAATTCTTATTTAATCATGTCTGCTACAGGCAATGCTTGTGGAATATTCTTTTAAGCCCTCTGTATATAGATTTTGAATGAATTGAAAATGCAGACTCACATTGGTTTAAATCACTCCAGTTTACTTTGTGAACAACTTAGACAATTGTAAAAATGTATTGTAGTAGTGTAGGTAATTTTTGTAGCTAATTTTTAGGCATAAAAAAATATAAATATTTCAAAGTATGTAAGACTACCTTACCTAAAGGCATCTAAAAGCTATACTTGGTCCTTCTAAACAAGTTTGTTTAAGCTTTCTGGATGTCCATAGATTCTATAAAACCTTGAACCAAGCACACATTCAGCTCAAAAACAGCTGTCAGGTTGAAGATAGGAATACTGTCACTCTAAAATCAAGGAAGAGAGACACTTTCAGAGAAAAGTTAATCCCAAATCTGGATTTCCCAAGGGGAAGTAGGGATCACCTGCTGCAAGCTCAGGAGCGATACATCCCTACTAGAAGGAAGTGCTGCAGGAGGGCCAGGAGACCTCCTTGGATGGATAAGGAGCTGCTGAGCAAAATTTGAAGGAAAAAAGAGGCTTATAAAAGGTGGAAGCAAGGTCAGGCGGCCTGGGAAGAATACAGGGATGTTGTCCGGGAAGCTAGGGACCAGCTTGGGAAAGCTAAGGCCCAGTTAGAATTAAACTCGGCTAGGGATGTGAAAGATAACAGGAAGGGATTCTGTAGGCACATTGCAAATAAAAGACAGGCTACGGACACCGTGGGCCCTCTCCAGAAGCTATAAGGAGAACTGGCTACCCTGGATTTGGAGAAGGCTGAGGTTCTTAAGGACTTCTTTGCCTCAGTCTTCACCAGAAAATGCTCTGACCATACCACTCAAATCTTGGAAGGCAGACGCAGGGACGGTGCGAATGAAGACCCTGGGCCCACTGTAGGAGAGGATCTGGTCTGAGACCATCTTAGGAACCTGAATGTATACAAGTCCATGGGACCTGATGAAATCCATTTGCGGGTCCTGAAGGAGCTGGCAAACGAAGTTGCTAAGCCACTGTCCATCATATTTGAAAACTCATGGCAGTCAGGTGAAGTTCCCAATGACTGGAAAAAGGGAAATATAACCCCCATTTTCAAGAAGGGGAAAATGGATGAGCCTCGGAATTATAGACCAGTCAGCCTCACCTCTGTGCCTGGCAAAATCTTGGAGCAAATTCTTC
The DNA here is from genome assembly GCA_039720435.1 of Amazona ochrocephala. Classification (NCBI taxonomy): domain Eukaryota; kingdom Metazoa; phylum Chordata; class Aves; order Psittaciformes; family Psittacidae; genus Amazona; species Amazona ochrocephala. The sequence continues at coordinate 45,913,924 of CM077878.1, forward strand.
TGGAAGGAATGCTGAGGCACATGAAAAGCAACAAGGTGCTTGGTGACAGCCAGCATGGCTTCACTAAGGGGAAATCCTGCCTGACCAATCTGGTGGTCTTCTATGATGGGGCTATGGAACTGATGGACAGAGGTAGAGCAGTTGATGTCATCTATCTGGACTTGTGCAAAGCGTTTGACACTGTCGCACATGACATCCTTCTCTCTAAGTTGGAGAGACATCAATTTGATAGGTGGACAACTCGGTGGATAAAGAACTGGCTGGATGGCCGCACACAAAGATTAGTGCTCAGTGGCCCAATGTCCAGCTGGAGACCAGTAACGAGTGGTGTCCCCCAGGGATCGGTGTTGGGACCGGTCTTGTTCAACATCTTTGTTGGTGACATGGACAGTGGGATTGAGTGTGCCCTCAGTAAGTTTGCCAATGACATCAATGGGACAATGCCATCCAGAGGGACCTTGACACACTTGTGAGGTGGGCTGATGCCAACCTGATGAAGTTTAACCATGCCAAGTGCAAGGTCCTACACCTGGGTGGGAGCAATCCCAGGCACAGCTACAGGTTGGGCAGAGAAGGGATTTAGAGCAGCCCTGTGGAGAAGTACTTGGGGGTGTTGGTCGATGAGAAAATGAACATGAGCTGGCAGTGTGCGCTTGCAGCCCAGAAAGCCAAGCATATCCTGGGCTGCATCAAAAGGAGCATGACCAGCAGGTTGAGGGCAGTGATCCTGCCCCTCTACTCTGCTCTTGTGAGACCTCACTTGGAGTATTGTGTGCAGTTCTGGTGTCCTCAACATAAAAAGGAAATGGAACTGTTGGAACAAGTGCAGAGGAGGGCCACGAGGATGACCAGGGAACTGGAGCACCTCCTGTATGAACATAGGCTGAGAAAGTTGGGGCTGTTGAGCCTGGAGAAGAGAAGGGTGTGTGGAGACCTCATAGCAGCCTTCCAGTATCTGAAGGGGGCCTATAGGGATGCTGGGGAGGGACTCTTCATGAGGGACTGTGGTGATAGGACCAGGGGTAATGCGTTCAAACTTAAACAGGGGAAGTTTAGATTGGATATGAGGAAGAAATTCTTTACTGTGAGGGTGGTGAGGCACTGGAATGTGTTGCCCAGGGAAGTTGTGAATGCTCCATCACTGGCAGTGTTCAAGGCTGAGTTGGACAAAGCCTTGGGTGGCATGGTTTAGTGGGAGGTGTCCCTGGCCATGGCAGGGGGGTTGGAACTAGATAATCTTACGGTCCTTTCCAACCCTGACTATCCTTTGATTCTATGATTCTATGACATCTCAGACGTCTCACAGAACATGACCTGCATTCAGGTTTCACTGCACTTGCTGTTTGATTACATCTGGAGACAGGAACATAACTCAATTCCATGATTCCCTTTTTCAAGATAACTAATATTGTTTAAAGCTGGATTTAGACTCATTCTTAAATTGCTTTCAGTTTATAACTCTGTGCTCTTAATGCTGCAGAAACACACAAAATCAAATAAGGATGTGTAGTTCTGTGTTCTTCTGTAACTGCAGAAATGTGCTTGGATGTAGACAGCTACTTCCTCAGTTCACTGGGAACATTCCTCCAACAGTTTGCCATGCTGTACCACATTCAGCCATGGGATACATTCATATGGCTTTATGTAGTAAAGCTTAGTATCAGGAAGGACTGGAGACGGTTTGCCAGCTTTGTTGTTTGCAACTAGGCGAGTCTAATTTGGCATTCAGATCTAGGCTCTGATAGCAAGGAATATAGTTGTGAGTTCTTAGACCTTTTTTATAATTTATTTTAAGAGGCTGTAATTTTAATACATGAAGCAAAGTTGCTTCTTTCCAAATAGGTTTGAAGACACATCACATTGTAATTATTCATGCTGGAAAGATTTGGATGATTATTTTATTAAACAAAATTTTGTATCTTCATGAAAAATACCTTCCCTGTCATGCACAAACAGAACCTAAATTTGTATTCTTCTCTGAATACAGTGTGATAACATCTCAGCAATGTATTTGCCTCAGTAAAATTTGTATTTTTGGCCTAAGGTCATCTTCTTAGCATAGTTTCATGATTAAGTACGTTCTTTACTGTGTATCTATGTCAGATACTACTGCTCTAATAATTATAGATTATATCTGCTGATTTAGACATGAACCCTAAACGCATTTGAATAATTTTTCATGTGAAAATACAGCATCACTTAGTAGTTGCAGAATGCCACTTTAAGTTGTTAGAATGTAGTTGGTTCCAGCACAATTAAGCAATGAATAATTGGCAAGATTAAGTGTTCAGTTAAAATAACCAACAGGATATATCTGGATTCTGCTTATCAGGAAAGGAAGAATCCAGAGTAGTTCCTACTTACTCCAAGGTTAATCAAAATTCATGCTAAATTGCTTGGCCTTGCTCCAAAATAAAATTCAACAGTCGTGTCCAAAACACATTTGACGTGCCAAAAATAAACAATTTGGAGATTGATGCAAATGTTACACTTGATACACTGAACAGCTACATTTGTTTTAAGAACCTTCCATTTATTTAAATGCTGGTCTTTCTAGGAGCTAGTGTTTGATTTCCATTCCTAGTAAACAGCAAAATTGATTTGTATTGCAGTTCATGAAGATACAAATAATCACGCAAACACAGTCTGATAGATTCTTCGTTTCAACTGTCATTTTCTATTAGTGTACAAATTCCTTAGCTCCCCAAAAATGTATATGCACAGGGTGATGAGGGATCTTGGCTTGAAATATGCATATAGGTCAGTAGGCTGTTTTAGAGGCCATGTAACAGATTTTAGGTTGGTTTTTTTGTTGGGTTGTTTTTTTGTTTTTGTTTTTGTTTTTTTTTTCTTTTTTGCATGTAATTCTGTCTCACTTCTAGCTGCAGCCATAAGATGCTAAGGAATTCAGAGTTTTTACATCTGAGATCATGACTAAATAGCTCTAGGCAAACATCAGGCTTCCATAAATCTGAAAAATTACTGACTTCATGCATAACGGTTTAAGTCCTGAGAATATTTACTCCTAGATGAAAGGCAAATAAAGTCTGTGGATGCAGAGGTGCAGATTAAATACACACTTAATTTGACTTCTCAGATTATTTTGCCTACTTATTCAGCAATAAATATGAATAAAATACTTACTATTTCATTTTTATGTTGCTTGACAGTATTGAAATTGAGCATTAAAATAACGTACCAGTAGACAGCTCTGCATGAGCTCAGAATCCTGAATGTGTTAATATAATTGTAGCTACTATGTTGATAAAACTGAGGGTCACATATAGCAGTCTTGCACAGGCAAATTTGCACAAGTTACTTTTGGAAAATTTGCAACTGTTTGCAACTGGACCTAGAAGTGGTTTATCTATCATTGTAGTATTTTGTTTTTAAATACCATTTGGGTGAATTAGCTGCATAGAAAGGACAGAACAGTAGGAGACACTGGCTAATACTGAGACTTGTAAATTCTTAGACATATTTGTTACAACTTAAAATGGAATTTTTCTGACATTTCTTGGACCATTTATGCTTCGTCTTCCTGAAGTTTGAAACAAACCCCAAGTGTAGAATATTCAGCCTTTTGATCTAAAATGAAGTTGCCCTTTCAGCCTGAAGGGCTTATACAGCCTAGTCTGTTTGTAGAATCTTAAACTTTGCTGATGCTTTCCTTTGCTCTTCCCATTTTTTTCCCTAATATTTGCATTATATAAATTTTAAAATAACATCTCTCGCTGCTTTATGGATGCTTTCAGACTGTGTATGGGTGCTTTCAGGACTTCAGCATATTCATACAAAAGTATTGGGTAAGCACCTGTAATTCCCAGCACAGCTGCCTAAAATCTGGCTTTCATTTTTTTGCTATGTGTAATGACTTTTAAAGACAGATGGGTACTTCAGTCTAAAACAAGTCAGATGACATGCTTTAACGTAGTCTGGAAAATTACCTTTCAGCTTTTCTGACCCCTAATCAGCTGTTTGACCATGTACATTTTCTTGTGCAATGCAAAAGCCACCAAAAGGTACGTATTTCCTGAATTGCAGGTAGGATGGATTCCACATGAAAGAAATAAGAGAAAAAGAACCAGTGGTAAATGTTCATAATTTTTCCTTCATTGTGTGTTTCTTTATGTGGCTCATGAAATAACAGAACATGTAGCAAGCTGTTTGTAATATGGCAGTACAGTTATATCACAGAATCATCCGTAGGAAGACAGAGTAAAGTATGCCTTTTAATAGATGAAGGACATACCTGTTTTCGTACTATTTTTCTTATCATTGTTTCTCCAAGCCTGGACTGGACTGACATTTTACTGAATTCTACAAATCCAGCACTATTTCAGGTTTGAAAAACTTAAATGAATTTTCATACTAACACTTGAAAGAGTAGTATATGCTCCAAAATGTATTCGTCTGGAATGGTGATGAATACTTTACAAATTATGGGATAACAACTGTTGACACGTTTGTAACTATTAAATATCAGCAATATATCACTGATTTCTTTACTTTGCAGTGTATACAGTTTGGATTAAAGTGTCATTATTAAAAATATGTAACGTATTAGAACCAGATAGCATTAACCATTACCAATGATACAACCCCACTTTTTTTTTTTGAGATTGGGTTTAGCCGTGGCATCAGAATTGGAGGTGATGTAAGACCTTTTGTTGTTGTTGTTGCCGCTGTACCATTACATTTATGAGTATTTAATTCTTTTAAGAGTTGTTATAAAGCATCAAATAGTAGAGAAAATGTCTGAGCCAAGACAAGTAATACCACAGAAGTATAGTGGTAAGTATTCTCTCTGCTTCTTTTTGACAGTTTTTTTTTTGGCCTCTTTACCGAAAATCTGAGCGCTTCCTAAGTATTCAGAAAAAGAAGGAGCAGTTGGAGTTTTTTCCCTCTTTTTCTCTCCTATAGAAGAAATGAAGTGACATCCAGCTTTTCTGTTGGCTTTGCTCTTTATGAGTGCTTAGTGTGTGTGTACATGCATATAAGTAATTCCTTTTTGATGTAATTTTTGCCAATGTTCCCTCATTTGAGTGACATTTTTGCCCCATTTACATCAATGTTGAAATTTTCATAAACTTCCCCAAAGCTGGGATTCCACCTGTTTTGTCTAAGTTAATTGTAGTTCGGTCTAATGTATTTAAAAGCATTTATATTTTAATTGCTTCAGTGGAATGCAGTTGTCATGACCAGCAAATTTTGCAGAGGACAGAAAGGATCATCTGGCAATGAGCAATCTCACATAAAGCTTTGAACAATGGAATAGAAATACTAAGCTCTGCATTCAGTGAGAAATAGTATGATAAGTGGCATGTAAAATTAATCTTGTTTTTAAAGAATTGTTTCCAAGTAGAATACTGCTGCTTTTATAGAGTTTACAGCTTCATTCCTGCATGTACATTGTCATAAGCAACACAAATTAAAAATGTGGGTCTAACGAGATAGAGACAAATCTGTTAGCACCATACAGCCAAGAGTGAATTATGCTACTTGACTGGTTTGGGTATCTAATTGTGCTAGAAAAGAAAGAAAGTTTGGAAGTGAATGTTGACAATAAGGAAAGATCTTATACAAAAAAGAAGTTTATCCCTTTTCCCCCTTGATTCTTTCCCCTTTCTTTCCCCACATCTTGCCTGCAACTGCAGTCGTAGTAAAAGCTGTTTAGTGAGCAGCTCATCCTTCACACGGGAGATGGAATGTGCTTTGCATGTCTGTGCTAAGTATGATTTTAAACTTCTGCTTCTTGGTGTATATGCCTTTGCCCTTGCTTGGATCTGGATCTGATCCCATCTTCCCTGTGCAAGCAAGTACTTTAGCTAAACTTAGAGCCAGCTGGAAAACTGTTACTGCAAGATAACATGGGATACTGTGCATTTCCTACAGGCACTTCAGCTCCTATCTTCAGGTTTTCTAGTTCTTCCTAGGTACAAAGGACATGAGAAAATGTATCGAAAATATATCAACAATGTATCTCTGGAGTGCACCAATAACTGCAGGTGAACACGGCCGCAGATGGTTGGGGTTTCTAAGCCGTTTATGATGACAGAGATGTTTTGCCCCTGGTGGTTTTGCTGCTTATCTTGCAGGTGACAGGGAGAGAAGCCCTTTTCTTTTCGGCTCATGACAGAAGTTTGTAAACAGTAAGGTTTTCTTTGTTCCAAATTTTCATGTCATTAGACATGCAAGACTGTATTCATTAATGTGAACATGTTATCCATAAATATGTATGGTGTCAGTCCCTAGCGTCAAGGTTCTCAACTAGTATAAATCACTGTAATTCCTTACATTTATGTGAACTGGTATAATCCTGTTTAGTCGAAGACCTGGGCGGAGTACAGGAAGCATGTATGTTAGCCAGGGAAGGTTGTAGTGGTTTCTAATTCTTCTACTTCCTGCTTTCATATGGACGTGGAGTGTGTTGAAGTTGACATGGTCTAAATAAGGTATTTTTAATTTTCTATTTGGAGTGTTGATACCTCAGTAGAACAACATCCTTGGTTTAGAGGTTATGTTTCATTATTGCTTCATAGGAAATGAAGACCCAGTTTACATCTGGACATTTGAGCAACACTGAAACTTTGAGGGACAGAAATTTTTCTTTAAACGATGAACTGTTTGTATGTGCAAAATGTTATGCAATTCAAATATTCAGCAAATTCAGAACTTAAATTCACTGAAATTAGTAAGACTCTATTTTCATGTAACAGAGCTGAATCCAGATATTTAGGGCATATAAAAAGAATTAAAATGAAATATTTTAAGAGTTTTATAGCTTGCAAGAGCAATAAGAATTGCAGTTCTTTTCAAATCAAAAAATGATAATGCCTTTCACTGGGAGCAGAGCTTTTACAAAGGGTCTTTCAACTGAGGATCTTGCAGCTCTGCTTGAAACAGTGACTTCAGAGTCAACGCTGAAGCCTTTATCAAGCAAACAGTCTGAAAGGGAAGGGAGTTCTCCAATGACTTGTCAGCTGTAGGACTGGGCTCTTGTGCTTCACCCCATGAGGTAAGGCAGCTTTACTTCCTATGATGTACAGAATGAGCAAGCAAGGAGTGTGGCTTGCCTAAAGTTACACCGCAAGGCTGTGCAATAAAACACCTTAGCAGACATATGTAAGCTGCAATTTCATCTTTCTCTCATGATTCTAAGTTGGGAAGAGCAACAACTGTTTTGAAATTTAAACCAGAAAGACACTCATACCTTTCCATGTGATTTGTTGGGTATCCGTGGCTAGTTATCTTGGTTGAAATGAGGAAACACTTTTCAAATCCTGTTGGAAGTGTGAGGGGGGAAGCAGAAAGATAACTCACTGAATTTTCTGACCTGAAGATCAGTTGGACTAAACTGATGTTAAGCTAATAAACATTAATATAATACTCACCACCTTCCTTCCTTCCCCTCCCCCCATCAGAATGATTCTACTAGGAAAAGATAAAATATGTCTTGGATATATGCAAATGAGATGTGCTCAATTAAAGCCCCACTTTCTCTGTCTTCTGTGTATCTATTTCTAGTCATTTTACTTTTCTCCATCCTTCTGTCTGGTGTACGTCTTTAAAATGCAATACGGAGAACTGCCACAAGCACACTTGGAGAACCCGAGAAAAGAACAGTTTCGCACATTCAGATGAGAGCCAGTGACAGTGCTCAATCTCACCATTTCATCACAGGCAGATGATATTACAGTGCAAGAACATTCAGGTTTGTAAATGATGGGTTTTAAAAGGTAAAACAAATGTCAGTAATCTGCTGTGTTTTGCAGCATCAGTGCCATAAATAGATGCACTCTTGATTACTTGGATGGCTCATTTTAGATTTATGAGAAAGGATATAAAATTAACAATGTGTGCTTACACATAAATGATAAAAGCTAGTTTCTGCTTGTGCTAATGTACACAGTTGGCTCTTTACAACTAGAAACAAGATACTCTGAAAGAGTTTCATGCATTTGTACTCTAGCAGTTTAATTAATGGGACTGGTTTTTATTTCAGGGGAGGGGTGTGGGGGGTGGTGGTAGGGGAGGCAGTAGGGGGAAGGAGAAAAAATAAACCAACATTTCTTGTTACTGGACTTGGTATATTTAAGTATGATTATGTAAAATCTCCATCGGGGTGGCTGTTTCTTCTTTCTTACAGAGTATTCTGTGCTTGCTGAGTGGGAGGGTCACGCTGTATGAGACTAATAAGGACAGAGCTGCATCCCCCTCTACCACTCCTTGGAGACTCACTTCAGCAACTCCTCGGCACTACAGCAGCTCTATACATGCATTTCCACTGCTTCTGGGGGACACACTGACAAAGGTAAGCAACTCATTATTTGTAGCTAGTTGTCTAAAGATCTCACATGCACACACACACTATACTATTTGTAGTTTGTTCTGTGGTGGGCTGATTCAGGGCTTCTATGTGTGTGGTTTTTTGTTTTTCAAAATTGCTATATAAGTTTAGCACCAATTTTGCCAGTCGGTGTCCTATATAAACATAATGTGTACAGTAAGCTTTTAATGTACCATAACCAACATATGCTACAGGATTCTGCTTGTGATTGTGTTTTAGGGCAAATGCATTGTATATGTTTGTGGATAGCTATAGCTATGTGCTAAAATATGCTAATAAAACGAGCCCTACTAAATTAGCAGTAATTTACAAATCCGATTAAACTGTTGCAAATTGCCCCAATGCTGAGCATGCTCGTTAATTGTATGCATATATTTACATTTAAAAATCTACCTATTGGTGTATATCATTATAATTAGCACGCATATTGAGTGGCCTACATCCAGTGAGTGGAAGCATGCTTGCGCGCAGCGGCACGGCCGGGAAGCACCGTCAGTGCCCTCCAGGGCGGGGGAGCCCGCACGGTGCGGCAGCTCCGGAGCTGCCCACGAGGCCACCGAGCCAGAGGCGGCCGCTGCCCCGCGCCGCTCCTGCTGCGCACCCGGCCGCGGGGCCGCCGCGTCCGTGGCTGCGCTCTTCACCTGGCCGCCGCGCAGGTGCCGGCGCGGCCGGGCGGCAGGGGGCTCTCTCGCCCGTGCCCGCTCCGGCCCCGCTCCGGCCCCTCTCCGCCCCGGGCCGCGGAGGAAGCTCCCGCGGGCGCCTGCCCTTCGCTCGGCTCGCCGGGGCCAGCCGAGTCCGACGCTCAGGCAGGTTCCGAACTGGCGGTGCTGGCGAGCACGGAGCGAGGGGCGGTGGGTTAGAAGGAGCCCGGGAGTGGGGGGCCCGGGAGAGCGGGCTGCGAGGGCTGCCGGGGCCGGCGCCTCTCCGCTCCCCGCCTAGCCCCGCCCGCCTGCCAGCCCGCTCACCCGCCTGGTGTTCTAAACCCTCCCTTTAGCAAACCCAACTCAGTCCAAGATCAATTAAACTGCCGGTACTGCCGTGTTACGGACGGAGCTGCAGACGGCTCGGGTCGCTCACCCCCCGCAGGCTGCGGTGCGCCGGTTGTGGGAGAAAGTGGAGCCTCCTGGAGCGGCAGTGGGAGAGGAGCCCAGCCTGGAGGTGGAGTGGCAGCGAGGGGGTGGTGGTACTAGTGAGCTAGCGGGCAAGAGCCCTTCAGAAAATGAGACCTCTGGAGCAGCAGCTCTACTGAGTCACTAATGCCTGCTTGTAAAGCAGGTGCAGGAAATTAGATGATAATGTTACTTGAACGTGCATTCACTTTGCTGCTGTTGGGGAGGCTGGAAAAGTTAATGATGGGGTAGTTCTCAGTACGAGTGACTGACAGTACAGCTCTGATGCTGAATAAGGTGCCTTGCGAAAATAATTATAAAAATCGCATCTCAGCTATGTGATTTGGTTTCATTTCAGAAAATATTATTATGAAAGTACTTTTTTGTTTACTGTGTTTCATTAAATTCACATCTATCTATACATTGCAGTCAGCTTAAAAAAGAATCTGATAACTGCCTTTAGAGGATGAAGATATTTTGTTGAAACCAAGACTGTATTTTATGAAATTTAAATGGAGCTCAACCCAGGCTTCTCTAGGCATGTGCACATTTTGCCAAGGCAGAGAAATAGAGTTATCTTGATTTCTTTTGCACTTAAAGGACAATTTCATGTTGTCCTTGTTTGGCTTGAAGACTACTTCAGCAGTCACTGGCACTGTTGTGATGCCAGACAGTTTAGCTAATGTATTTAAAATTGAAAACCTGTGAGGAAAGTAAAAGAAAACTATTTATCGCTAATGAAACAAAAATTTAGTGCCTTTATGACTAATGTCTCTAAGTTGATATTTCTAAGGTGTTACTTCTGAGTTTAGTAAAGAACCAAGGGAATTTATTTGTCATTTGTTTCTAAATTTACATAAGTTGGGAGGTTTTGGGGTTTTTTTTAGTAGCTCCTTACAACAGATAAATCACTTTGTGTGTGATTAGTGGCTTCCTCTTTACAGCTCAAAAATTCTTGTTTGTAGTTTTCTGATGGGGTGAGGGAAAAAGAAATGGTTCTGAATATTCTTATTTTCTGTTTCAGATTTGTAGCTGATTGTTCACATGTGTCCGGGGGGAGATGAAGTACGTTGGATCCTGCATAGTTTGGCTTTCTATGGCAGTCTTCCTCCTCCTTCCTGTTTCTACTTCAGTGGCTGTCAGTGACCACACAGGTACTTCCATTTTTCTTGCCCATCACAGACCAAAGGCTTCAATCTCAGTACTGAACAAATTTAACAAATAATGGCAGTACATGGAAAATAAGCGATATGAGCAGATAATGTTAATACAAGACTTGTTTTAATTTCTCTTTTAAAAAGTGTAAGTTTGAAGCAGTTCCAAAACAGTCCTTCTGTTTCCTGTCCTTGGAAGTTTCAGGTTTGGAAGCACTTGTAGTTACTAGGAGTTTTGTTTTGTATTTTTTCAACTTGCTATACAAAACAAGATTCTAAATCAGAGCTTGTAAAATTTTTGTGAACAAAACCATGCAGCTTTGTTAGAGCAGATGAGTGATCACCTTGACCTAAACAACCTGATGCTCATATTAACCTCATCTAAATTAAACCATATGTTTCACAGATGTAGTTAGACAAATTCTTGTGCCTAAGAAAGGGAAAAGGAATACAGTGCTATTGTTTAACTTAAAAGCTGTTACCTGTTTTCTTCAAATTTTTCATACTGCTCTGTTTTCTTATTGTCCACATGTTATCTGGTTCTCTCACTTAAACTCTGCATTGACTCTCCAGAGGATGGTGAACTCTGTCTTAAAGGCATGTCACCTGTACATGGGGAGTAAGGAACTGTCAGTTTTCTGTAGTTGCTCAGCCTCAGAAAGTACCCATGTACTTCAGCTTTGTAGAATTTTTCTACAATTATTAGCAAGGAGAGCATGCTTGTTGCTATTTATTCTTAGTAATGTTGTTTTTCCAGAAGCGTGATGAAGGATAATAGAAGCTAGACATACGCAACAACTTTGTATCTTTGTAACATATTTGAAACTTGAGTTCAAGAAATTTAAAAAGTTAATAACTAGCTAATAACCCTTTAAAAGTTAATAACCCTTTTGCTACTCCTGGAAACAATAAATAATAATATTTAATAAGCTGAAATGTGTGGGCTCTAAGACAAAAATAATGTGCTGTAAGAAGACTCTTTTACCTTGCATTTTCAGGGCAGCAAGGCTAAATGCTGTACCGATGAATTATTCTTAGCCTTGTGCAATCATTCTTTTCAGCTGTCTGAAAGAAATGCAAGAGGTCGTCTTCTGTGTCATTGTTAGCTGGTGGTTCATAGAAAGGGAGTTTTGAAAGTGCTAAAAGGGTGCGAGTGCAGAAGGTTCTTTAGTAATATAAATGAATAAATAGAAACTTGAAACATTTTTGAAATAAAATGGCAGAAAGCATTGTCTATATATATATTTTTTTTTTAATGAAAAGCTGTCTTAGTAAAAGGTGGACCTGTCACAGGAGATTTGACAGCTCCACTGAACTGCTAAGAAATGGTGTATCTGAACTGTGCATTACGTTCTGTTAGAAGTTTTTGGCTAGGCAGCCACAAGATGGGAAGTTGCAGTTTTCCTTAACCTGATTGCCACAGATGGATCAAATATGGGTCAAATTGAACTGCTGGGAAGAAGAGGAGAGACTGAACCTCTCCTGAGTATAACTGGTGGTATGCAGTTGAGAGAGGCTTCTGTAGTTAGAGGTGTTATAAGCCGATGGTGAGGAGCAGCAAGTAGATAGCTGCCAGCTTGAGCAACTCTACTGACAGCAGAAAATAGGCTCATTGAAGCCTTAAGTTGATAGCAGGAAAGAGACTCTTCTAGAGACTGAAGGGATGGTTACTGTCAGAATTAAAAATGCGAATTACAGACCAGAAAGCAGGAGCTGACAAAGAATGGACCCTGCGATGGTGCAGCAGTAAGCAGTACAGCTGTGTCTGCAAGTCTTCTGTTAATCTGCACCATTCAGCTGAACAGAGTACTCTCTGTTGCAGAGGTGTCTCATTCTAGTTTCATAATTTGTATACAGATGGACCTGTTAAAAACTGGAAATGTGCTCACTTTGAGAAGAGAGGAATATCGAATAAGGTCTTTTTTTTTTTTTTTTTTTTTTTTTAGTTTTCTTCCATCAGCTGGCTCTGTCTTGAGCTTTTATTCTCTCCCATGTATCAGTTCACCAGTTCTGTTTGGATCATCATCTATCCTGCAGAATTTGCATAGCCAATCCTTTTGGTTTTTTTTTTTTTTTCTTTCAACAGCATATGTTAGCATTTGTTTTTCCAGCAAAGCACATTCAGATCAGATCTTGGATTATGGCATTTACATCCTGAAATTTCTCACCTGATCTTCTTAAGTCTGAATGAATGGCCTCAAATGCAGCAAAAAGTGTAAAGTTAATTTGAAGGGGGATAACAGGGAGAAGTGTTTTAGGCTAAGGAAGCCTCTTAGGCGAGAGAAAGAATTAATTTATATGCATATGTAAGGGAGAGATTTCTGGGCTGGCATTCTGAATATACTTTGGATCTTACTCATTGGGTCAGTATTGTAATAAATAAATACCAGTGCTGGAAATCAAAAACAACAGAGTGACTGAGTATGCTGGATCTTCTCAGGGTCATCTTCCTTTGCCTTTAGAAGTGTGTCAGTGACCACTAGATTCACATCAAGGATTACTTTCTGCTCTCACCTTCCCAGAAGTTTTGATACACTAATTGTTCGCTTGCTTTGAAGCACTTGATTCTAATGACAGAATATAGCAAATCTGAGGGAGAGGGTTCAGTAGTTCTCCACAATTGCGGTTTTTGATTTGACTTCAAGAATATTTTCTTCATTATGTCAATTTACATCTTTTAATTTTGGGGAACATTTGGATTTGGAGTGTGGATATGACCTCTTTCTGTAGCTACACATGAAGTTCTAATTTGATCATTCCTGAATGTTTCATATTAAAAATATTAATACTTTGTCTCACTCCCAGATCATTGCTGATTTTTCAGCTTTGTTTTACAGTTTTTCAAAATCACTTGCTAATCCATGAAAAATGTAGCATAAACAAAGTCCTGGGACTGACGGGCATGGTGAATTTCCATTGCCTTTTGACATGGAATGTGTTGTGAAAAGTATTGGCTGTAGATCATAATTTAGATAGGCACTTTAACCCAAATACAGTGAGTTGTTTCAAGTATGCAAATCAGTTAAGCTTTTTGGTTTTCATGCTTTAGTATGGCTAGATACTTCTCAAAAATCCAGTTAATGGCTCTACAGTAACTCTCATTTACAATATAGTCATATTCTTAATCTGAATTTTAAGGTTAGATCCACAAACTATTGCTAGCATTGCAGTAGTTAAGTGACCCTGCCTTCCTTGGATTCCTAACTTGTAGTTAAATGCTAAGTCCTTCATGGCAGTGAATAAGGATCTTTAGATATATATAAGAATGTGGTTCATGAAAGCTTGCAGGCTGAGGAAAGCCACATCAGCTAGTGACTAAGCAGCATGGAAGTGTTCCCCTTTGTGGTCTGGGATCTTTCCCAGCTGCACAGATCCTCCCAGTGTGAAGCCTGTAAACCAGATTGGCCTGTTTTTCTTATGGAAAGGCGGAGAAAGAACAAAACATCAGTAATATCTCTTACAGCCATGATATTCACCTGTGATATCATGGAATAGTTTGGGTTGGAAGGGACCTCCAAAGATAATATAGTCCAACCCCACTGCAATGAGCAGGGACATCTGCCACTAGACCAGGTTGCTCAAAGCCTTGTCCAACCTGACCTTGATTGTTCCCAGGGATAGGGCATTTGCCAGCATTGTGGGCAACCTGTTCCAGTGTCTCACCACCCTCATGGTAAAATATCCTTATATCTAGTCTAAATCTGCCCTCTTTTATTTTAAACCATTACCCCTTGTCCTGTGCAGGCCCTGCCAAAATGTTTTTCCCCATCTTTCTTGTAAGCCCCCTTTTAAGTATTGAAAAGCTGCAATAAGGTCTCCCTGGAGCCTTTTCTTTGCCAGACAACACTCTCAACCTTTCCTCATAGGACAGGTGCTCCATCCCTTTGATAATTTTTGTGGCCTTCTTCTGGACCTGATGCAACAGGTCCATGTCTTGTGCTGAGAGCTCCAGCTGAGGGCTCACAAGAGCACAGTAGAGGGGCAGAATCACCTCCCTCAACCTGCTGTCCACACTTCTTTTGATGCAGCCCAGCAGAGAAAGCCCAGAGGCTTTCTAGTCTGTGAGAGCACATTGCAGGGTCATATTTGGTTTTTCATCCACTAGTATGTCCAAGCCCTTGACAGGGCTGCTCTTAATCCCTTCAGTCCCTAGCCTGTATTGATACTTGGGTTTGCCCTGTCCTAGATGCAGAACCTTGCACTTGGCTTTGTTGAACCTCATGAGGTTCACATAGGCCCACTTCTTGAGCTTTGTCCAGGTCCATCTGCATGATATCCTGTCCCTCAGGCACTCCAGCCACACCACACAGCTTGGTATTATCTGCAAACTTGCTGGGTGTGCACTTGATCTCATTGCCTGTGTCGCTGATGAAGATGTTAAACAGTACTGTTCCCAGTGCAGACCCCTAAGGAGCACCACTCATCACTGCTCTCCATCTGGACATTTCGGATCTTGACTACTACCCTCTGGATGTGACCAAAACCAATTCCTCATCCTCCAAACAGTCCATCCATCAAATCTGTATCTCTCCAAGTTAGAGAGAAGGATGTTGTAGGAGCTGTGTCAAAGGCCTTACAGAAGACCAGATAGATGACACCTGTAGCTTTTCCCTTTTATACTGATGTAGTTACTCCATCATAGAAACCCACTAGGTTAGTCAGGCAAGACTTGCCCTTGATGAAGCTGTGCTGGTTGTCTTGGGTAATATGAAGTACTGTTTTTAATTACCTATTCTTCCTCATGGGACAATCCAGTTCTCCAGGGTTCAGCGTGAGCATCCCAGTATCTCTGCTCTATTGGTGTGGATTTCTTAATCCTGTCTGCCAAAGCTGTTATGTTATTTGTGTCACCATCTAAATAGTTATAAGGCTTGGAGTTGATTTCTTATAGCAACAAAGTTGTAGATTCAGTCTCCTTCATTCCCCTTCCCACTCTCATCTAGTTAACATGTATATTGTAATGTAATATGGTGTAGCTTATGGAGTAAAAAAGGAAAACAAAAAAAATCACATCTTATTTTCTGGTACCTCTATACATGAGATTACAGGCATGTAGGAGATCTGAGTTCTTGACCTTATTCAAAAGCAGGCCAGCTGGGTCTGCTTAGTTATCTTTGAGGTAGACTCTTTGGATGTTGTTGCTGATGCTACGAATATGTCATACACTCTGAAGTGATTCCTTATGTGTATATATTTAGGAAGCCTGATCCTAAGGAGTATGAGACAAGTCCTAGCTAATACAGATTTCTGCCTGAAGCTTGAGTCTGACGTATAATGTGGGTATATGTTAAGCAGGGCTTTGTTGTTTGGCCAGTCATGCTTACTGATGGAAACTGGTGCCTTTGCAATGTGCATGTCAGTGATGTTAGATAACAGCTGGAAATTTCACCAGATCATAAAGTTTAATCATAAAGTAGCAGGTAGGTAGTTGTAAAGTGAAAGTTGTAAACCTCCATTACTGGTTACACTCTGGAGGAGCCAAGAGTGCCTACGGGAAGCTACAGTTGCCAGTCAGGAAATGCAGACAAGATGTCTGTAAGAGTGAGACTGAAGCATGCACCAGAGTCTTCTCTGTCCTCATTTGCACGGAAAGGAAAACTGGGCATGGGGCCTAGATAGAAGCTGCAGCGTGCTCCAACAGGTGCCCTGATCACTGCAGGAATTGAGAACATGCCATTGCATGTTGCAGCAGAAACATCTACATGCAATGCCTTTACTTTTTTTTTTTAATGCTATTAGAAAACAACAACAAAAACTTACTTGCATTTTATTAGAGAGACAGATCAGTGGTCTGTGACATCTGCTTGATCTGCATAAATACATGTTTTTCAAAATTCTTAGGTTGATTTCATAATAATAAGCTCCTATGTAGAGCTTGTTGATTTCTAAAAGCTGAGGTCTGTAGTTTTGTCCTATGGTGATCTCATTAATTTATAGGTATGTTAACCTGAGCTTTGACATCACCATTTTAACATGAATTGTTGACTTCAGTCCACACTGACCCAGTTTTATCACATGCAGAGCAATATAGTCACAAGCATAATCTCGTTCTTTTCACTGCTTCATTAGTTTTACAGTATATATTCTAACAGAGCAGATAGGTGCATGGTTTCTGTGCCTGGATTAGCTGTAAGGGTTTGTCTTTGTTCTTTTTCTTCCTGAAAGTCTTCATGTAGATCTTATAATTCAACTACACACAGGATGAATGGGTAAACTGTCTGTTTTGTCTCAGGCCAAAGGAAATTTAAACATCTGCCAGCAGTACTAAAAACCTTGGAAGAGGCTAACTTTTTTGTACAAACTGTAACTGTAGAAAGAATTTTCATCAATCTACAGTAATGAAAGTTGTCAGTCTTGGTATGGAGAGGTTTTGGGTTTAATAATTTAGAGTTTTGCTTTAGCTCTCTGATAAAAAGAGTAACACTGGGCTAAAGGAGTGCATCAGCAGCATGAGATAGAAGAAGATTAATAGTAACCCTTTCAGTTCTTCTGGGGATATGGAATACAACCAAATAAGTAACACTTAAATGGCCTATGCTGTGACTGTTAGGCTGCTGATAAAAATAGGTCCACAGTCCAGTCTGTGGCATGTGAGGAATCATTGCTATCATCTGGATAACACAGAAATTGAGGCTTGAGTCTTTATTTGGGCTTGGAAGAAAGCGGCTGGGGGGAATAAGTTAAACTCCCCAGTCTTTTGCCATTCAGCTCTCATGTAAGACAATGTTGAAAAAACCCTATACAGTTGTGTCCCAGGTTCTCTAGAGCTTACTGCAGCAGCTCAGGGTAAAATCAGTAATAAATATTATCTGTCTGCTTTTGCTGTAAGTATAGTAAATTAATTTAACCAAAAAGGGAATTGGCCCCATAGTCTTATATATATTAAAAAAAAACCCTTGGTTAGAAAACACTTAAATTTAAGAAAAGCTTTTGTCAGTGTATGTGTAGCATGATATTGTGGCTTTCAGCCATAACAGGCTTCCTTTACAAGAATATATTTCTTATAGGTATACTTGTGTAAGTCTTCCATAACTACATTCATTGTTTTGGAGTGGCTACAGATAAAAGTCTGTAGTTTAATAATCTGTATGTGATGAAGACTAAGGTTTGTAGATTAAAGGGTATCTGAGGTGAGCTTCTTTCTGTTCCATATATGCACAGTGTATATGTGCGTATATCAAATGGTGTATTGAAATTGCCATGGTAGTATGTAATTCCAGGGAATGCTTTTCACACTACCTAAAATTCCCCACAAACCAAGAATGATGAGAGATTTAATTTCAGTTTCAGAGGTTTCAACATTAATGTTCTTTACAGTTCTGCATCTTTTCTGTGGAAGGGGAATTTACAGAGTTTTTTATGCATGTTTCATCTCATTTGTCATAAAACTTTATATGTAAATGCACTTATATACAGACATTTATTTGTATATAAACGAAGGAAGGAATGCATTTTCTTAGAGCCTTAGAAATAAATTATGAGTGATGTTACTTGTTATTGTAGATCACAATTTAGACATAAAGGACATGGAACTTGATAAATCGGATGAAACCTGGTCTGTCCGTTAAACAATTGACATACCTCTTATTAACCGTATTGTCAGGAGATATCTTTGTATTAAATAATTTAGTTTCACTTTTACTGGTTGTTTCCAATTATCTATTTTTAATCCAGATCAGGTACAGTAACACATTTAATAGAACTTTAGACTTTTGAAGGATAATATGATTTCTACATTACTACAGAACAAATGACAAATTTCACATGCTTTAAGATTACAAATACAGCTATTTTCAATGCCAGCCTTCAGGCTGGATGCTCCTTGGAAATCTTTTGATACAGATGATTTCCAGGTTAGTGGTAGGATATTCCTCCTTTAATTTTTAATTGAACTGACACTCCAGAAACCCCCCCCACCCCCTTCCACCCTATTCAGCAGCTTCAGCTATACCTTGGCTATCTTTTTAGTTGCATCACCTCAGTATGGCACTCTGGGCTCAATAAGTGCACGGGTCAAATCCTGCTTGCCACCTTTGACAGTTTTATTAGAGTTTAGCAGGGGTATTTGCAAAGTTTGTTAAAGAGCCCCAGTTCTGACCCATGCACAAAAGTCACATTTCTCTGCACTTGCTTCTTAAAGGTATCTATTCCTTTGTATACATAGAAATAAGAGAAAAAAGGACTTTATTCAAGTAAGATATTTAATATTAGTAACGCAGTGTTTAATATAAGTGTTCGATTTTATTTAACCTTAGAATTTGGCATGTTCCACATGCTAGAACATGTTGTTTGTTTATCTAAATACAGACTTAATACCCCAAAAAGCTGCTTAATTTTAAGCCATTAAAATAAAAAACCTATTGCTTAAATTGTTTATTATATTATATAATTATATCCTTTTTAATCCACATCTTGGAATTGCTTTTCACTGAAATAACAATAGATTATTGTCATGGTAATCAAGCATTTATGCTTTATTGTTTCATGCCCCTTAGTAGGGGAAAAAGATTTTCTAAGAATATAGCCAGAAATAAAAACTAAACCAAAACACAACAGCAACAACCACCAAACAAAACCGCTAAACCCATTAGAACAGAGGTTATTGCTTTATAGAGTATTGTACATGGAGAGAAGCTGGTAAGAATTTAGTGGTTTTCTTCTGGTTATATTGTTCCTGTGAGCTTTAATCGTAAACACCTGAATTAAAGTATGATAAAATTTGTATCTGCTTATATTATTAGAAGTGTAGTATCAATCTGAAATATTATTTCTCCTGTTTAGATTTTGTAATTGGTTTATTCCTGGTTAGCATATTGTAAAGAAAGAACATGAACAAAAATATTCTTGTTAATATTACTATCACTCTCATGGTAATTTGTTCTGATTATTTTTGTTTGAAAGAAATTTATAAAATATACTAAACTCTATTCTCTTGAAGGCGCTATGTGTCCTTTAATGAAAACTGTTGTCCATCATCTCAAACAAATCAACAGAGATGGTCTTGGTGTTTCAGGTAACTGACTGTGCTAATATCAGTATCTAAATTAATTGTCTAGTAGTGGATGTACTCACAGTTTGACTGAAGCTGGCTTTAAAACTGAAAGGGCCATATGGAATGCCACCCACATGCTCCAAAAGCTGTTGTTTTTAGAAAAGAGGTTAAAATTAAATATGCTGTTCTTACAAAGTATTGGTTTAAGTTCTGCAGCCATACTCACTTCCGTTGTTTTTATCAAATATCCTTCGTTCTTATCAGTTCAGATGATAAAAGGAAATAAAGAATGCATGTCTCAGGTTGCAAAAGTCATCTAGTGAGTGAATTTTGCACTGATAGTTTCTGTGTCGATAAAATGAATATTGGAAGTTTCTCTGACTTAAAAGTACTGGTTTTCAAAACAGCTTGTCAGTCCGTGCTCTGGAAAGTCAGCAAGAATGCTAAAAGTATTTACCTTGTTTTTTAAAATTCCATTAAAAAAACTAAATCATTGTGTCATATTTCACAGGATTTGATCTGACAGAAAGCTTTTCTTTGAGGCAAACGTCTTGTGGAGGTGAAAAAAGCTGTTTTAAACTGGGAAGCGCGCCTCTCGTCAGAGACACAAAGTAAGTAGATATAGTTTCATCTGAAGTCTTTAAAAGACAGAGCTCAGACCAAATGCTGTTAGTGAATTGAAACACTGGGCAGTGTATCCAGAGGATACCACAGAAAGACAAATATGTCTGTTTTCAGGCATTTTTTTCTGAAACAGGTTTTTTGGGAGGCATTTTGATGGAGGTGTGTTTTTTCTTCTGGAATCTGGAAATATCCAGGTGCAAAGTAAATTGGGAATATTTCTTTCTCAAATTTGGAGTCTGATACTGAAAAATCTACTGTTTATACATAAACATTTATGAAACAAAGGAAACAAAGAACTTTCATGGTATGACAAGATGTGTTGTACTAATCTTCCCTCAGTGGAACTGGCATCTTGCCTTTGAGCTGTAATAGAATGGTGGGTGCTCAGTGTAAAAGTGAAACTGTGCAGCATCCTACTGCGACACAGGGTGGGATGAAAGTCAGAAACTGCATGAAAAATCTAAAGGATGGTGAAAAAGAGAAAGGCACAATGGAATTGGATGGATTTAAGTTTGCATGGGGACGAGGAAATGGCAAGAAGCAGTTAGGAATGCAGTTTCAAGTTCCCCATGCTCAGTGGAGAGAGAGGATCATCTCAGACCTTCTTGGTTCAGATGTGCTCTGAGTCATGGGACTGTGGTTTCTGTACAGCATGTTCCTGTGATGACAAGGGAAGCAACTGTATTCCCGTGTCTTCAGATTGGGTGTTCTCCGTTGCAAGAGTTCTGGCTCTATCTTGCCTAGGGAAAAGTACACCTGGCCCTCAGACTTCCCATTTGCTTGGATTCTGGGCAGAGCAAAGAGGGGCTGTGGATAGCCTGAGGCCAGGGGAGAGGGAGAAGAGAAATTTGGAGGCACCCAGACAGAAAATAAAGCGATGTCTAGGAGACAAAAATAGTGAAATACATAGAACCTAAATATTTGAAATTACTGGATAGTTTCTAAGTTCTTTTGAGGTTATTAGATAATGTAAATTTTAGTGCTTGTTTAATTCTGCAAGGTTAAACAAATAATGACTGTCTTATTTTGAATACCTTGGACGTTATTAGTTGAAGGAAAAATGACTAAATAAAATTGCTTGACACAGAGAGTGCTCTATTTTTATTAGGGCCTACCCAGTATTATCAGGATTCTCTTTGGAAAAGAAACAGGCAAAATTAAGTACCACTCATACGTATCTTCACTAAAAATAATTCGAATGTTTGTCAGTAAGAAAACATTTTTGTCAAATCTATTATTAATTTTTCAGATTTTTATAGTTGGGGTTTTGGTTTTTTTTTCAGTGGGTGGGAATTTGAGGAAAACGTGAGATTAGAGGAGTAGAAAATCAAGGCAATAACAAAAAATGTGGGGCAATTTTTTTAGGAATAAAAAGCTAAGTAGTTCTTCGTGTGCAGTTAAAGTTGACTTATTTTACTCTGAAACGGGCAAAAATGGAGTGTGAGTAGCTAGAAATCACAAAAGGGTGAATTATTTATAATTCATGTTGTTTTCAGGAAAAATTCATGATTCAAAAAGATTGATTTCTAGGAATTCGTGTTTTTTGGAAGAGGTCTGACAGCCGATGTTGAGGTTGAAAATGTAAAGCTTTTTTCCTAGCTTTTATTAGTAGGTCTGAATACTGATGTCTGTGGTTTATTTTGTTCTTTTAAGAACAGTTTATTAGAGGAGGCAGTGAATGTGGGGTATACGCATCATGGCTGCTAGTGGCTTAGCAAAGCCTTAAGTCTTAGTGGTTGCAAGGGAAACACTTGAGAAAGACACAATGCTTTTAACTTTCTTCATGAAGTGAGAGGGAACTTTAACAGATTTTTTTTCTATGTTTTATCTGTTCAGCTTTTTGGAGTGAGGATGACTGTTAGAGGAAAAAAATGGTCAGATTTTTTTTCATTTTCAGTGTAAACTGGGCAAGAGATGAAGAATTTCAGTAAAGGATAAACCTGGAAGGCAAGTTGTTTGGCTTTAACGGTCTCTTGCTTCTCACGTTCCTCTCCCACCCTGTTGTTTTTGTCTGTGTATCCTCATTAAAGAAAAAACTGAAGATAAATCTTTCCAGTTTCCCCTAAAAATGTGCATATCTAATGGATGAAAACTTCAGCTGAATGAAGTGAGATAGTTATTAATAAAATGCATAACAGTACAAATGTATGAATATAGTTAGGCTGAAAATTAATATTGCTACTGATGTTAAGGCACGAAATAAGCTTTTCAGTCAGCTTGCTGTGGAAATAAATGGTACTGCTTACATATATCTTTCTGAAGAAAAATGGATTGCAAGTATTTTCAACAGCATTCAAGCACTGAAGAATTTCCATTAAATCCTAGTTCTTCATGGCAATAGTCTTGCTCATGCATTTTTAACCTTCCTTCACGGAGAAATGCATGTCATGATTAAGAATAGAATTTACTTGTTTTCATTTTTTTTATCCAATATGTTGAATATATTGAGCTTTCTGTAGTTAACACTTCAGACAAAATTTTTAAAAATTACTTAGTTTGAGCATTTTTTATACTCTTGTGAACTTCTGAGTTGTTTTTTAAACACAAGGGCAGAGAACAATCAGGAGCACAGAGTCAGGTTTCGACATGGTAAGGTTACAGTGAAGGATACTCAGGAGCTCTGATATCTGCCTTCAGGACTTTATAATTTACTCCATCTCAGTTATCCATGTACAATATCTTGTAACTGATTATTTTATTCATATTTTCTTCCCTTACGTCAGACTGTGTGGTTCCAGATCCCCATGTTGTTAAATGCTTAAAGGTTTTTAGGAGCAGTCTGCCTCAGAAAATATTTTAGCAGACGTGGTGTGCAGTAAGCAGCAGAACAGTGTTTGTTATCCACCCCGCAGGAAACTGAGAGTATCTGATTAAGCTGACTAGCAAGTATCAAGTAACTTGGCACATCTCCTCTTGCATTTCATTCATTCAGTTGTAGTGTGGGTAATAGAAAGCTATGCTGTGCTATTTTTCTTGTATGATGCCATTTTTATTTTTTTTTCAATGGACCTGGAATAGTGTTGCACCTATTTATATGTTATAAATAATTTACAATCCAATGTCAGCTTGGGATATTTATTATGTCTATATTGGATTTTGGTTTTATGTCTTTATCTCTTTTTGTGAAGGAATTCCATACGTATTTTGTCTTGTGGTAGGAGATGGATCACTTTTCTTATGCTCCATGTAAATGACTATTGAATATTTAGTTCTAATAATATATTTCAGGATTTTCTAGTTTTTCTAAAAATTAGAAAATTTCTAAAAGTTTCTAAAAATTTTCTAGTTTTTCAGGAAAAAAGAGCGATTTTTAAATTAAAATACTGTTACTTACTGCAATTATTGCATGGATATTAATAGAAGTTATTCCTGAGTAAAGTGGTATAACAGCCTGTGAATCCTGTAGAAATTCAAAGTAAAATACTGTTATGCAGACAATCTAATTTTGTAGTCATAATAATAGTAATTGAATAATGTTTTAATTTGATTTCAATAAAAACATTCTGAAGTCATATTTTGTTCTCCAGAGTTTGACACATACAGCATATGCAGTGTGCTCCAATTTGGCACAGAGCTTGCTGAAAAAAGCAGCGCAGGGCTCTGTGCTGATAGCAGCTCCTTTACATATGCCAGCACTATTCAGTACCCTGGACATGAGGCCTTCTAGGCTAATGTTTGTTCTTTAGTTGTGTTAAAGTAAATAGCACTATGATGAAATAATTTCACTGTCTTTCTCTAAAGATGCACCAGATGTCAGTTGTTCCTTATTCTCTCTTTTCTGGGTTGCTGGTGGGCCATTTATTTTTTTTCCTTCTCTTAAAGCATCAATAAAGGAGATAGTTAAGTTGATTTCAGCTGAGTTTCAGAATGTTTTTGAAATGGATGTTTATGATTAGCAAATCTTGATGGCAGTCATGGCTTTCTTATTTTGTAGTCTGTTTGGCTTGACAAACCTTATTAACTTACTGAGGAGATTATTGTAGCTGGCTGTTAAATGATCTCAGAGTTGGGATTACTCCCACAACTTTTTTAGGAATTCTTCCCCTTTTGGTGTAAGATACTGCAGAAGAGCTTGGATTTTGACTGTATTTGGACTACTGAGCCCCACCAGCCGTGTTGTCATTGTCTGGTGCCAGAAGAGCTGTGGCTGTGGCTTGGACCATATTTCAGAGAAATTGTTTCACCTCCTTGTGATGTTTAGTTACTGGATGCAGAAATACTATTCCCACTTCTGTAAGTACATTGCAGGCTGGAAGATTCTTTCTGCTAAGAACAGAAATCGATGATGAAAGAATATTCATGTGGAGTTTTCTGTTTGCTTTTAATACTAATCTTTTTAGTCACAAAAAATGCTTAGGGAATTGCATTTCCTAGAGCACAGTTGGCATCAAGCGATTCTGTGCTCACCGTTAGAAGCCTTTTCGTAGTTAGCACATTGCTTTCCAAAGGCACCCATCTATGGGAGGCTTTGCAACCATTTGCTTTTCTCTGGTTGGTCTCTGGTTGTATCTTGCGTATGACTTCAGCTGTCAGTGAGTGTCCACATGGGCATGGTTTTTGATTACTTTTGCACATGGCATGCATTTTGGGCAGACTCAGGTTCATGGTCTTCTTGAAAAACATTAGATAGATATGAAAGACAGATATATATACATATGTTAATAAGCAACATACCTATTTCTTAAATACAGTATAGAATGGATAGATGTGAAAATACCCGTTTCCAAAAGATTTAATCAAAAACTTTTAAAACACCTGAAAATGGCAATGAAGTGGCACCGCTTTCCAGAGGCAGTAGTTAGTTGTGCTAACCAGCTTTTATATGTGCTTACACAAAGTCCTGCTAGTTTTTGGTCTATTAAAATATTAGATCACTATGTAAGAAACCACCTCTCCCTTCCTATATCACGTATTTATTTGAGATCATTTGAGCTGTTAGAGCCAACAATGCCAAGACTGAAATGTCTGGTATTTTGGTTGCAGGGTATTTTCAAGAAAAGGGCCTTATCTCTGGAATTTGCTTCCTGAGTGTGGGAGCCTAAATTTAGTACAAATCTTGATGCTTTCTTCAGGTCTTCCTAAGTAGTGGATCAGAAACTGCAGTGATAGATGCTTTCTTTTAATGATTCTGGTTGACAGACTGAAATTGTGCACTTTGTGTTTGTTTCCAGGAACTTGAAAACCTACTGCATTTTGTAAATTTAAAACAAGGATAATACAGGGATTACTGTTGAAAGAACAAATTGGAGCTGTACTTACCATGTAAATACCAATCATTTCATAACTAAGGAGAAAACTGGGGCCTCCTACCATGAAAAATGATAGACCAATGCTTCTTTAAAAGAATGAACATACATGAATGTCTTTTTCTCCACATATGGGCTTATTTCTACATGACAATTTACAAGAAATATGCCATGACCTTTTCATAAAATTTAAAATTCAGGCATTAATGGATTTTAATTGCTGTGTTAGGCTTGAATCACACTATAATTTAACACGCAATTTACATATGGAAAGGACTGGGGAAGAAAAAGTAATGATAGAGAGGTGGCAGAGGTGAAGAGTATCTATAGAAATATATAATACTTATATTGAAAGCAGGGTGTGAGGGAACAGAGAGCAGTAAACGTGTTTTAAGTATGCCAGTGACTGTGCCAAATACAAATTCTTTGATCTGTAGAGTGTTCCCCTGACAGTAGAGCACTCAGTGTGGCAGCTTCATACCAGTTGAATTTGTAAGATAGTGCTGGATAAAGCACATTGTTTCTTTTCCTTTTTTCCTCAGCAGTGTTGATCTTGCCATAAGGCACTTGCAGATAAAAGGAATGAGCTCTTGGGGAATAAGACCAGTCACTAAGGGGCTGGTCCACAAGAAGAGTGTGCAGCAGACCAGCAGTGTTTTTGTGGATCCCCTGTGTACCTCGCAGTTCAGGATGAAACTTGATGCAGGCAATAAGCAAATCACAGAAGCACTGGAAGAACAAATAGTAAAGGCAGTTTACTCTCCTGACTTAAAAAGCTTTCCTTAATTTGGAAAACATGTATTTCAGTTCTGATTACTATTTTTTCCTGCTGCCTTTGTTTTAAAGGAGAAACTTGTCCAGCCAAGATAATTATTTGAAAAAAAAAAAAAAAAAAAAAAAAAAAAAAAAAACAAAACCCAACCAAACCTAAAAAATTAGGAGTTCACCTTCACAGCACTCCTCTCCAGCTCTCAGCCTCATCTCACTTCTACCACATCAGGATCAGCCTCTCTGATCAGCAAGGCTGGCAGCTGGTCCCTGTAGCTGTGTGATCTCCAGCAATCACAGCAGGGAAAGAGCAAGAATGTGCTGCTGGGGGAGGGGGTGGAGCCTGCTGTTAGCTTAAGCCAACCCTGAAACTGCACCTTCCATATAATGGTTTAACCTGCCCTGTGGAAAACAATTCTGTTGTTCTGATTAAAACAGTAACATCTGCAATATCTAAGCAATTTCAGTTTTGCTGTATATTCCTCTATGGAATTCATTAATTTTTTAATGTGATATTGATATCAAAACTATTTTCCATTTTTCTTTGTGGATAAGATAGCAAAACTTCATAAACTTACTGTCGTAGATACCACAATTGATATACGAAGCTATTGTGCTATTAGATTCCTAGATTCAGTGCAAGCAATTTACTTAGATGCTTCCCCATGGTCCTTGTTCAAAAAATTGGACAGAAATTCTGCCATGGGCTGTTCAATTTACTGGTATGTCAGCTGAGGAGAGCCTTCAGGGATGCCGGACTGTGGGGAACTTTCACAAGAGTTTGCACATCATCTGCGCCCTGGCAAACATGCTGACTTTTTGTCTTTGTAATCTTGTCTTGGTTTTTCTTGGCCATCCTTTTTTTTTTTTTTTTTTTTTTTGAAGAAAAAAGTCACCAAAAAGCAAGTGCAAGATCGTGCTTGAAGTCAATGAGGATGCAGATCTAAGTCTGTAACAAGACTTGTGTTTGGTAGTCTTAGAACAAAAATACAGTGTAATTTTCTTAGACAACTGGAATAGATGTGTATATACAGCAGTGCTATATGCAACCACACCAAATTCATTGAAATGCATATAATGCATGCAGCTGAGGATAGACTGTAGCCCTCATATGTTGTAGTATAAAATTAGAGATTGAAAGATCATTTATCAGTTTTGCTGATTGGGCTGAGAGGATTCAAGTGTCCTTGTAAAATGCATACAATTTCTCCAGCTGAAGCCCTGGTGCCATGTGCTTCAGAAGTCATTTATCAGCAGACTGGAAAAAACCCCAACAACCTGTAATAAATCAGATTTTTATTTTTTCCTGACTTTTGTGATTTAACACTTTATGAAATGCAGTTTGCATTAGCAGTGCTGTCAGGCGTTCCTCCTCTTAACTGAAGTTGTACCTACAACCAGATGTTTGTGCTAATACATCTGCATCTACGCAGAGGTTTTGTTGTTTAAAGGTACTCCCTTCCCCCGCCTTGCCTCTGAGTTTTTAGTTTTTCTTTCTAAAAATAGTTCATGGGCTCTCTCACAGTGAAACTGCCTGGTGCTTTTTTCAATACTCTGATTTTCATTTACTTTCAGTTGGTTGTAAAAAAATTTTTGGCCTCTGGCATTTCTCTGTGGTTAGCTCTTTGCAGTTTTTATCACCGTGACATGAAATGTTTTAGATTTACACACATAAATTGCCAAATCTGAAAAAATACTTTTTTTTTAATTTTGCAAGACAGTACAGTCCGTGCCGTGGGCTTTTCACTTGGAGGTCTGGACATCAACTTGATTTCAGTCAGAAGTGTACAGAGTTTGCTGATTGCAGCCTCGTCTCAAGTGAATGTTTGTCATCTCACAAACTCTTTTCAAAACTTGGAATTATTTAATAAGTTTCAACATGAAGAAGAACAGTCTGTAATCTATAGAAACTGAGTCCTGATGTACATATATTGATGTTTTAACAGAACCATGTGCAAGAGATCATGCTATTTTTTTATTTAGTTAATGTGATTAGCTGCAGAATCTCAGAATTCTGTTAAAGAGAAACAAATCCTAAAAATACTCTGGGATTGAGCATGACAATACAGGCATTGGATAACTTGTTGATAGTTCCTAATATGGCATTAGAGTTTTAAGTGTCATATGAAAATGCATGTATTTCTTTTTTGGGGATTTGACTGTTTATTGATACACCCATATTGGCAATGATAATGCTGAAGACCCTGATAGACTTTGATTTATGTCTTTTACTCAGTTTTCTCTTTAAACTCTGCTGAGAGTTTTGTAAGGAATGGTGTGTTCATAATGTATGTTGAGCAGTGTTGGTTACTCAAATACTGTTGAATGCATATCCCATAAAACAGCAATGGCTGTCTCATGGCTAAGGAAAGTGAGGTTTGCTTTGGACCACTCTTGAGGAGTAACCACAGGTAGTATCATCAAGGTGCTCTGACCTTATTTTTCTAGCTGCTCTTAAGTGGGCAGTTCAGAATGCTAGATGACTGCCAGTTTAAATTCATCTATTAAACTAAACAACAAGGACAATAATATTCACTAGGGGTACATACAATGACGGGAATGGTTTGCCAAGTCTTGGGGGGAAGACGTGGACTTCCAGGTCTAGTTCTTGCACTCAGGATCCTCCATGCTGGTTATGCTTACTTCGGAGTACAGCACATGCAACTGCAGCATTAAATTATTGCTGTTGCTCAGGACTGACATTTAGCAGCTGACTTGCACAGAATTATTAGGCAATGCTCACTCATTTTTTACGTAAAGGAAGCAAGTTTTGAGAGAGGATTCTTCCAGTCCAGAAGGTTGTTTGGGTTTTTTGTTTGTTTGTTTGTTTGTTTTTTTAGGGGGGGAGGGTGGGGTGGGAGGAAGGTTGGTTGGTTTGTTTTGTGGTTTTTTTTGTTTGGGGTTTTTTTTTGTTTGTTTTTTTAAGTCAGCTAGAATTGAAAAAGCTTAACGTAGGACTTCTTATTCCTATCTGAATTGATAAAGACTGTAACTCGGAAGAAAAGTCATATAGACAGAGACAGTGGAAGAAAATATACCACAACACAGCCAAACATAGAAGATAAGTGCTAGCCGTAGTTGAGGAATGAGACTGTATATGATGACTTGAATGTTTGAAACTGTTAGATGCAAAAAATGTCATCGGATATCTGTGTTTACTCAAAAAGGAGCACAGACTTTGAAATTGTTTCCTATTTTTTATAGGAAGGTTACTTTTCTTTCCACAGGACTTTCTTTAAATTTAGGAAGTATTAAATGATTGTATTACTGTTACTATGTGGAGACAGATATGCTATGCTACCAGGAAATTACATAAGCTTAACATTTGTTTGTTGTGAAAGTGTTAGGAGCATTAAAAAAGTGCTTTGTGATTCAAGATAGCTGATATGATTTCATGGAAAGGAAAGCCATGATTCATTAGCTGATTAGAGTTCTTGAAAGACTGAAGAGTTATAACACAGCCTTGCTTCCTTGCTCTCCTGAAGGATCAGTTAGCACAGCTAATAGGAATCCATATTATGATTAAGATTAAATTTTTTACAGTATGCTAACTTTTTTTTTTTTTATCACAATTAAATGTCATCTCTTTAAACAGCTTACGTTGAATTGATTTTGCTCTCACACACAAGAGAATGTGTACTCTATCCAGCTGGCTCTAGGTGGCCCTGCCTGAGAAGGGGGAGTTAGACCAAATGACCTCCAGAGGTCCTTTCCAACCTCAACCATAATAAGGTTCTGGGATTCTATTATAGAGTATCCTGTTAACATATTTTCTTCCTTAAAAATACAGATTCCCATAGTCTGGGTACTTAATTACATTGTCAACCAAGTAATTTATAGGGTAAAAGCAAATTTCTCAAAATGCTGGTTTTGTCATAGGACAGTGAGGGAACAAAGTATTTCCTTATTAAAACTTCCAAAATATTCCTTGCATCTCATTGCATCCTTAAAGATTGCAAACTTTGTGATATTAGTGATATTTTCTTTGCTGTCGTAACTCTTCCACATTCGTCTACTAGCCTGAGGTTTGTAGTGGGTAATATGCTGTTCTTAGAATTTTCATCAGCAGTAGAGATTTCAATCTTGGCCTTATTGTTGAAAAATAAGATCATTGTTCATTCTTGTTCTGTTACTTACACATAAAATTACACAGATAATTCAACCTCAAGTTATAATTGAAACATTCTTTTAATGCAAAGTTTTCGTACCATGGAAACTTTGCTGTTTTGAGAAAAGTTTGTAAATTCCAGGTATATCAGGCTACCTTTTTTTGGATATAGGGCATCTGGCCTGCTTCCCCAGCCTGAGAACATCTCCCCTCCCGGTAATATCCAGTGTTCTTTCAAGTGGTGCTTGACGGGTTGTTTTGATGTGAAGCTTAGGGAAAATCTGAATAAAATGCTCACTGACTTACGCAAAGGTACCACTGCTTGAAACCTCCTTTCAGCACCTCTGTCTTGGGCCTAATGCAGGACGCCATCTCTCTTTGCAGCTTCTTTTGGCTTCTGTCCTAGCCCTTTAAAGGGAATACCTGGCCATTACCCAGCAGTGTCTGATAGTGACAAGGTTAGCAAGTCACAGGTTCTTCTCCCATCTTTTTAAACATAGTTGTGACTCAGCAGATACTAATGCAATATTGATATTTTTAAGCTTGATACATTTTAACCCCATTTAATCTGTAATTTATAAAAAAATCTCATAATTACAGAAAGTGTGAGAGATGCAGGCTAAGTTGTATATACTTTTTTATTTTTTTAACTTGACTTTAATTAGATAACTCAGAAATGAGTCCTGAGATTTCAGAAGTGATAATTTCCTGTTTCTGAAAGTGCTATTAAGCCTTCCAATGTGATGCAAATGACTTTTTATCATTTATTTTCCGTATTCATTCACTTAAACCCCATGAATGCTAACGTTTTTTACGAAATGTAAAGAGTGCATTATTTACCTAATTATCCTTCAAATTATAAGCAGAACACCAGGCTTAAATATTCATAGACTAGTCATTCTGCACGTAGTGGGTGTTAAAGCAAAAGCATGTTCTCTCTCTGTCGTTTCAGTCTTGCAGCTGACAGCGCCACTTATTTCAGGTCAGAACCTGGGATCTGGTATCATTAACCTTCTTTCCTACTCCAGTCTCTTCAGTTGGTAATTTAATCTTCACCACTGACACCTTCTTTTTTTGGGGAGATCAGCTGGAACCAAGATGGGTAGATGTATCCATCTATAACAGTGTTGTAGGCTGTAGTACCTTTACTGTTGCCTGTGCCATTTTTCTCAAGCATTTCTACGCGTGGTCTTCTTGTTACTTTGGCCTGGAATTGATTTATTTATAGGCAGTCCTGCATGCTGAAGAGGAGGAGGCTAGTTATCCAGGCAATTATTTGAGGAAGTTAGGAAAAAAAAAAATCCCTTAGTTTGGCTCAGGTGTACTCCATACAGCATTTTGTCTAGCTCTCGCTTTCCAATGCCAGTCATGCTATTGTGTTTGCTTTGAGCACTCAGCATTTTCATGAGAGACACTGGCCTGCAAGATTATTTGACTTGTATCATCAGCCAAGGTTGTCTGGTATCTGGCAGAACAAACCAGGGAAGGAAAAGGGGAGCCTATTCCAAGTATAATCACAGTTCTCTCCCTTAGTGCTTGTTCTATTGATTCATTGTAAAAAGTTACCAGAAGTTTGTGATGGGGCTGAGGGGGGACTAAACAGGAAGAAATTGAGGGTCCTAAATTAAAAACATATTAAGTTTGGTGCAAGTATCTCAGTATGCAGCTCTACTGGAGCTGACTTGCACTCCTGTGTACCAAACTAAAAAGTCTGTTCTGTTTCTGGAATTGGCTAGTGTCTCTAGGTACCTCTGCAAATGTCTGTACATTGCTGGTAAGTTGGCTCTGAGAGCCTTCAAGAACAGATGGATACTTAGGTTTCTTCTAAGTATAGGCCAAGAGAAAAGAAATGTCATTTCTGATTTTCTCCCTCCATTCCAAAGCGTGGAATGCATTGCCTGTCTTCAGGCTGAATGGTCTCCAGTAGACAACTCCTCTGTTGTAGTCTGCTTTTCATTTTTTTTTTTTTTTTCCAGACAACAGCAACCACTGAGTTCTACAAATAATTAATACTGTACCATAGATCTCGCTTCAGGGTAGGAAGCCTATAAAAATGCATGCAGAGCAATTTTTGCTGCCAGTTGACTTTCAGGGGTTATGGTAATTATTTTTTTCTCTAACATCTTCAGAGGGTTCCTTGATCAGCTGAAAGACTCCATTCCACTGCAGATAATCAAGTAAGAATTTAATATCTCAATGACTTCAGAGACTGCCAAATAACAGACTAATAACTAGACCTGTTGTCTTTGTTCCATTTCTGGCAGCAAACTAGAAGGACTGCATGAGTTATAGAGCTGCTCATAAAATGTCTAAATAAAGACACAGTTACATGTTAAAAGAAGTATGTAAAATTCCTTTAAAAGTATTTAAGTTCACATCCTCTTTCTTTGATGGTTGCCACACTTGAAAAAAAGAGTACCACAAAACCAGATGGATTTTAGGACATTTAGTCCAGCAAAATGGCCTTGAGAGATTATGTAAAAATGCCAAAAGCTTGATATAATTCTTGAATGACTTGAGGAAAACTTAAATCTCTGCCATTCTTTCAAGCACAACTTAGCTTGATGTTTTGAACAAAAACCATGTCTTAGGAGACAATAACAAACCCACTGAAAAAATGGGCTGATCATCACACTTCTCCCTATTCTGCTATTAATCTCTGAAAAGTAAGTTTTGTTTAATTTGTGTAAATATCTTGTGAGAAATGTGTCAGACCCTGAAGAAGTTTCTTTGTAGAGGCAATCAATTTACTAGTGTGGCTCTGAGTAAGGAAAGGCACTGAAGATTTTTGGGATGTTCATGCTGGAGAACAAGTCCATGTTTGCATGTGTGCAGGGAGGTTTCATTCCCTACAGTGAATCACAGGAGTAGAAACCTGTTAGAAAAATGTGGATGAGGAATGTGCATGTGTGTGATGTTCTACATTTTGCTTCAGAAAGAAAAGGAGGGTGAGGTAGACATCTATGAAGAGCAAGCTTCGTGACAGGAGATGATGAGAGTTCAGAAGAGATGTTTTTCTTTCAAGTTATTTTTATATTTTCAGTGTAGTTATGATAGGGAGATGGATGCTTGTACTGGGAAGAGCTCTTCCTGCCATTTTTTAGTTTTGATATATAAGCAGATCTAGCATCCATGGTATGTGGAGAAATGCTGAGTTAAAGGGCACTTGGGATGAGAAACAAGACTCTTAAATCAGTAGGCTGAATGTGACTTCTTATTGTAGCATCCATGTGAGGACAGGGAGATAGAACTGAAGGTGTCAATTACTGATGCATCAGTGTCTGCCATAGAGGGGTTACCTGAAAATATGCATGGGAAGCAACTGAAAATATATATGAGAAGAATCAGGTTGAAAAAAAAACACTTGAGCAACAAAGCCTGGGTTTGGTCACTTTCTGCCGGCAGTGTTAGAAAATCTCAGCATGTTTCTCAGTTTGTGATGCCAACACATGGAAAGCCAATCTGGTGTGTGCAACATGAGGCAGAGAGACACCAGAGAGTGTCATGCAATTGCATGATTAGGAGAAAACAGATGCAGAGAAAATGCTTTTCCCCTTTTGCGAAAGAACTAGAGCTCCAAATTTTTCTTACCTGTGTTCCCCTGCATTCCCTCTCTCTTAGACTCAGAGCTCAGTGTGTTTGCTTGTGCTTTGGTCATCTCCTAAGGAAAAGAAACAGTCTGAATGCAAAAGCTGTATTTAGTGTGGGACCTGAGTGAATCAAGTAGGTTGACTTCAGTCTTTCTGAATCACAGGTAACCATGCATTAGATGCTGAGCTCAAAAGTGCCTGTATATTGCAAAAGCTACCCAAATTTTTCTAGTACACTATACATTTCCTTTACTTGCTTAGCAAATTAAAAAAGCAACTTAATGTAGTATACCCATTGTCTGGATCCACTCTGTTGCATTGTATTTTCTTGAGTATGTGCCAGTGCAGGTGCTGGGGTATCCTCTGGAGTATGAGATTACTTTGAGTAAAGTTTTAGCTTGCTGAAGTAGTCACACTCTGGCTTTCTCCTCTTTCCTGATTCTCCTGGAAGGCATGCTAAGGCACATGAAAACCAACAAGGTGCTTGGGGACAGCCAGCATGGCTTCACTAAGGGGAAATCCTGCCTGACCAATCTGGTGGCCTTCTATGAAGGGGCTACGGAACTGATGGACAGGGGCAGAGCAGTTGATGTCATCTACCTGGACTTGTGTAAAGCCTTTGACACTGTCTCCCATGACATCCTTCTCTCTAAGTTGGAGAGACATCAATTTGATAGGTGGACCACTTGGTGGATAAAGAACTGGCTGGATGGCCCACGCAAAGAGTACTGCTCAATGGCTCAATGTCCAGCTGGAGACCAGTAACGAGTGGTGTCCCCCAGGGATCGGTGTTGGGACCGGTCATGTTCAACATCTTTGTGGGTGACATGGACAGTGGGATTGAGTATGCCCTCAGCAAGTTTGCCGATGACACCAACCTGTGTGGTTTGATTGATACATTGGAGGGAAGGAATGCCATCCAGAGGGACCTTGACATGCTTGTGAGGTGGGCTGATGCCAACCTGATGAAGTTTAACCATGCCAAGTGCAAGGTCCTCCACCTGGGTCGGAGCAATGCCAGACACAGCTACAGGTTGGACAGAGAAGGGATTCAGAGCAGCCCTGTGGAGAAGGACTTTCGGGGTGTGGGTTGATGAAAAAATGAACATGAGCTGGCAGTGTGCGCTTGCAGCCCAGAAAGCCAACCATATCCTGGGCTGCATCAAAAGGAGTGTGACCAGCAGGTCGAGGGAGGTGATCCTGCCCCTCTACTCTGCTCTTGTGAGACCTCACTTGGAGTATTGTGTGCAGTTCTGGTGTCCTCAACATAAGAAGGACATGGAACTGTTAGAACAAGTGCAGAGGAGGGCCACGAGGATGATCAGGGAACTGGAGCACCTCCCGTATGAAGGTAGACTGAGAAAATTGGGGCTGTTGAGCCTGGAGAAGAGAAGGCTGCGTGGAGACCTCATAGCAGCCTTCCAATACCTGAAGGGGGCCTATAGGGATGCTGGGGAGGGACTCTTCATGAGGGACTGTAGTGAGAGGACAAGGGGTAATGGGTTTAAACTTAAACGGGGGAAGTTTAGATTGGATATGAGGAAGAAATTCTTTTCTGTAAGGGTGGTGAAGCACTGGAATGGGTTGCCCAGGGAAGTTGTGAATGCTTCATCCCTGGCGGTGTTCAAGTTGGGGTTGGACAGAGCCTTGGATGGCATGTTTTAGTGGGAGGTGTCCCTGGCCATGGCAGGGGGGTTGGAACTTGATGATCTTGAGGTCCTTTCCAACCCTAACTATTCTATGATTCTATGATCTTCCTCCACATTGTTCTTTGATGGTACGACTGTCATTCTTTTCCACCCTGTGCGCCTCTACGTGGAAATATGCTTACTACTGATTTGAGCAGCTTAATTAACTGCACAGCATTCAGGATAAGGTGTGATATTTTGGAAAGGAAAACATGATGTTCGAATATAGCATTTTATAATGTGGTACTGTTGCTAGTTTCTGAGCCCCTTTTGTAATTATTTTTAAGGTTTTTCTATTTTAAAGTTTATTTATCATAAAAAAGGGGAGGGAGCATGAATGGCTCTGTGCAAGTCACGCGTTCCTGCTTTGAGTAGCCTTTGGTCTTTGGTCTAGGCTAGGTTTATTTTTCTTTTCCAGATACAAGGAAAGTTCACTGATTGCTCTGAGTCCTATTTGGTTTGTTGAAAAAAAAATACCCAACCTAGTAAGGCAAGTGTATAACTGTATCAGAAGTGCTCAAAGCTGCCTTCCGCATGATAAGACTCCAAAAGCCTGAATGTTGACCTAAATTGTCTCAAAACTTTGTCAGGCTGAAGAATTCTTCTGAGGAAAATGAGGATAAAAGTTGCTTTTCCAATATCCATTACTATTACGTTATTACTTTTAAGTCTGTTGTCCTTATTGCTGCTGGCTTTTTTTTTTCTCCCAAGAAAGTTAAAATGCACAGAAATCAGCCAAACATGAAAAGCACGTAGTTTTGTGAGCTTTAACTCTTTAAAATTAATGGAAGAGTTCATTAGGGCCAGGAGTTCAGCAAGAATTTGTGTAAATAGGGATTTACAATACTATTAGAACCCCTGGGGGAACAATACTATGTACAAGCATGCCAATTTTGGTATTTCTATTTCTCTTTCAAACCAGTCTATTTAAAAATGCCCTTTATAACTTTGATAGCAAGAATATTACCTTCCACACAAAACAATATAATTCTAAACCACCTGTATATTTAAAAGTGACAGCTAATTTGTACCTGTTCAACAAATGAAAGCAGAAACGTGCTGAAGTATATGAAATATTGGGTAAATCCCTTTTCTCAGTGTTGAAATAATTTGCAGCTTTGCTGTCGGTGGTACATTTTCTGAGTGGGTTAAGCTCTCCCTAAGTAATTAATAACGCTTAAGCTGTCTGAATAGTTTCCCTGGAGTTGCATCATATAATGTGTCATATGAAAACAACTTGAGGCCTAATGTAACATGAAACTGTATAGTGCATCTCAATGTGATTTGAGGAAGATGGATGGGAAGGAAATTATTTCTTATTCTGAGTAACAAACAGCTGTTCTTAACTTTTATTTGAAAAGAATTTAAAATACCCATTCTAGGAAAGATTGGTAAATTGTTATAGTTAGTTATTTCCTCTTCTCCCACTGTACTAGTCAAGTTAGGCAAAAAAACCCCAAAATAAAAAGTAATTTAATGTAGAAATACTGAGAATAATGTGAAGATTTTTTTGTATTTGCCGACCTGAGCTTTACCTTTTTATTCATAATGGATCTCCATTTAAATCCCTTAGCAAACACAGACACTGAAATCTCAATCTTTTTGTGTCAACGTAGTCCTTAAGTATCCACCATAGGAAAGTTGTTTAAACTAATTTCTTGAGCTCTGGTCACGAAATTATTGTAACATTGTCATGTTACAAGTGACATATACCAGGTAATGGTATATGTCAGCTGGAAAAGATATGTCTTGCTATAAACTCTAAACATCTCTCACTTCGCTCTCAGGAAATGTAAGTTGGCTCATCTTTCTCTTCTTGGAAGGTATTCAGCAAGCTGGAGGCTTCATTGATACTTGTAAATACGGAAGTTTATCATATGCTGTAGTGTATTCTCATTCGATATGGAACAATTAGAGTTCATAAGATTTAAAAATAGCTGCTGCTTTTCCATTAGGGCTTTTTTTTTTTAAAAAAAAAAGGTAAATAAAGGATTACCTTACTAAATTTGATATGGGTAACTTGATGCTGCTTTACAAAGATAGAACTAAACCTGTTTATAGCATACTGAGCACAATCAATTCATTCATAATCACTTCTTTTAGCACTAGGAGAACCAGCTAGTATCTGCATTTCAGAAATTTTCAGAACTTTTGAGGAAACAAATGAATAAGCAAATACTTTGCCAAAAAAACAGTCTATACTTGATCATTACAAACAGTGGGAGATATGCATGGAACCAGTTGTAAAGTTCATGCACAATTCCTGTAACTGCTCGTCTAGTAACCTTGTAATATACAGCCTGTGGTGTGTCTGGGCCACAGAACCTGTACTTAGGAAAAAATATGTCTACGTTTAATGAAGTAAAAGAGGATAATATAACAAAGCCTTTGCAACTCTGAGCATACTTATGCTTTGATAGAGTGGCACATAGTTGTAGCAGGAATATAAGTGTGTATCAACATTCTGGATACATCTGCCTGATGGTGCATAACATTAAGAGATACCTGAATGTCTGGATTTGTAACACATACATATACGGTCTAAAACCTTGTATTGTTAGGGATTTTCCTGCTTGTTATTGTTGGTCTCCTCAATCTGCCAGTTTGTAGGCAGATTGTAATTTATCTATTTTACAGTCCCTCTGT
This sequence comes from Amazona ochrocephala, assembly GCA_039720435.1. NCBI lineage: Eukaryota > Metazoa > Chordata > Aves > Psittaciformes > Psittacidae > Amazona > Amazona ochrocephala. The sequence continues at coordinate 45,952,199 of CM077878.1, forward strand.
AATTTACAGTGCACCTCAATCTAGCAGGCTAGGGTGGTGTAAATTCAAGCCTGTGTGTTCAGTCATGCGCTTCAATTCCTGCTATTGTTTTCAGCAGTTTTCACCAAGGATGTGATTCACTTCTGTGCACGTCAATGTGAGCACTGCTCTCCATTCATCCACTTTCATTTTTTATTATATACTACTGGAAACAGAGGGAGAAAATCAAACTAAATTCCACCTAAAGGATAATTTAGTCAGACTTTGTGCACCTGATTCTCAGGGAATGAGTCAAATGGCCCACTCTCAAGCACCACCTAATTCCTCATGACACCTAAAATGAATAACTTTGGACAACAGATTTCCTCTGGCATCTGGGCATTAGTTCCAGGGAAACTTGGAAGCACTATGGCTTAAGCAGCCAGGCATGTAACTCCCACCCAAGTTTCATTGTAACTCAAAGGTGCAGAGGTGTGCCTGAAAGCTGCCTGTGTTCCCAGATGTCCCAAAGCCATTGACTGTGCTTGAATCACATGTAGTAAGCTTGGACAGCATTGAATTCAACACAAACACAGCAGTCATGAGCACTTCCAGTGTGGAAGAGGGAGAAAGGACCTTTTCAATAACCTTAAAAAGGTTAGACCAGTCATCCAGGGCAGATGTCTGGTTTGAATTGTCCTAAGCTAAGGAAGCTCAACACGAATGGGAGAAGTTGACTGATGTCCCACTGCTGAGGATATTTCCAGGGAGAGGAAAATCTCAGGTTGATGTTTTTGCTCCCAGATCTAATTATGTCTTTTGGTTCAAGCTCTTCTGTCCAAAATCACAAGCATGCACTGGTTCAGAGATCAGATGCCAAGGATACCCTTGATTTGCTTGTCTGTTCTAATTTGTAAATTCTTTCTTGTCATCTTCATAGATTAATTTTCACCCTTACTAATTGCTATCCATAATTCTGTGATGTTAGGGCTTTCTTGAGACCTCTCATCTCTCTTATGGCTTTTTGGCTGATACCGTGATGTACCACCCTGAGTTAATGTTCTCTATATTTGTGCTTTACGTCTGTAGACTTTGAGGTTAATTTGGTACAGGTCTCCTTCATCCTTATTCTCTCTCCTTTTTGTACTGTTGTTTTTTTTTTTTTTTCCCTGTGCCATGGACAGGGTAAATATTCTGTGTGAAAGAACTTGTTGAGCTTGTGAGGAAGTATCTGTTGAACTGTGGACATGTGGAGCAACTTGCTTTTGTATTTCTCATTACCATTTAATGCAACTTCTTTACTCTTTTTACCCTGCATGTGTTGGCTTATTAATTTTCTCATTAATTTTTAAATGTTGGTAGATACGATCAGCAAAAACAGTATATTAAATTTTTGGAGAACTTCTGAATTTCAGATTCAGTATTCTGCAAAATTCTGTTTTGGCTTTTGTCATGTTCCAATATCAGCTTTTATGTTCACATTCTGTTCTGGCTTCCCCTTTCCCCTGCCCTCAAATGTCATTGTATATTTATTAACATACATACATACATACTTTACCTGTTTCTGAGGAGTTTTTAAATGACGTTTTTGCGGTAGAAGATACCATGGTAGGTAATACTGAAATTTTACTATGGTATCTTACTGATCATCTGTACCTAAGTCACTTCAATGCTAGATGGATGCTTTTCATTCTATAACATTCACTTGAAGCCATTTAGGGAGCAAGAGCATAGAGGAAATTGTGTATAATAATAGATGGTATGATAGTTTTCAGACCATCTCGTCCCTTCACTTTTTTTCCTCTCAGCACTCACCATCTGTCTGGAAGGGTTGAGTGTTAAGTGAATACTTTAAAGCATCTTTTAATGACTTTTTGGTCACCAAGGAATATTCACATACTTACATAACGAGAACTCCTCTTAGAATAAATATAATGTTTCTGTTATGTCTTTAGCATATGGTAATTGTATACCAAATTTGTGCTGTTTGTTGGCCAGACACTGGAACAAGTTTTCCAGAGAACTGTGGAATAATCTCTGCTCTTGGAGACTTTTAAAACTCAGCTGGACAAGATTTATAGTAACCTGATATGATTTTCAGGTTGGTCCTGCTTTGAGCAGAGCGTGAGATCCATTGACCTCTGGAGGTACCTTCCTACCTAAGTTATTTTGTGAATCTAACTGAATTTATCCTTTGTCATGTTTTACTTAAATCTTACCTCTTTAGCTAACTTTGCTGAAATCAGTGTAATGCCTTAGGAATTTATTTGACCTTGTCTGCTTTTCTTATTTCTCCTAAAACAGTTTTCTCTCTCAGCTCAAAGGTAAGAGAAGAACTAGAGAATGCTAGAGTGAGCTCCTGCCCATTTCCATAATTCTGGCCCATACCCATACCTCTTGTCCTGTTTCCCAAATCGTTTTATAAACAGTTAAGGAAGATAATTTAATATCACAGGCGTTCACAGGCATTTTTATTTTTTTGAGAAAATTATGAAAGAAGCACTGGAAATCTTAGATGAATGCTGTCATTCATTTAGATAGCTCTTAAAGTGTCAGGGACGCTTACAGATAAAAAAAAGACAATGGTGGGGAAAAAGAAGCAGTAAGTGCTCCATACTTACTGGAATACCTACCATGTACTAAAACTACTTCTGTTTGTTTTGCTGATTTATCACACCAATCATGGTTTCCCCCACTTTCATTTGAAGAAGTCTTCTGGTCATTTTCCTTTCACAGTTGTTTGCCCTTTGCCCATCAGTGTAAACTCCCCCATGTCTCCAAATATGGGACTTAGCTGGGAAAGTTAATTGATTTTGGAGAACTAATCAGATGCTCCCAAAGCCAGGGGAGATACTCCATCTAGGTTACAGCTGTAAACATGGGATACCCTTTCCTTAATTTGTCTGAGACGCTGTAAACCCACAGGGCTGATCCCATGTCCAGATAGTTTACTTTTCTGCAGAAATGCACTCATATATTTCTGATGCCTAATGAAAGTATTTTCTTTATGGATCATAAAATATATTCTTCATGCTGTAATTAAAATACAGAGTAATATGAAATCTTGATCGAAGTCCTGCAAACCCTACTCACTTTTGCCTTGTCTTTTGACTTTGAAGTCTATATAGCTGTACACAGAGCATAGTGGTCCACTAACAATGTGGGAGAGCAGCCAATTTGGTCCTGGGATAAAACAGGAATCAGCTGTGGGAAATAAGCCAAAGAAGTGTGATTCCCACATAAGGGACTTAAATAGGTGTTAGTCTACAAAGAATCTCTTTGGCAGGATTTAGAATAGTCTTCTCTACACAGAAGGCATTTTTCCTGCGATCCTCAGTTAACAGTGCACCGATTTCCAGGAGGTTTATGAGGTTATTGTCTTGTCAGCTGGTGCTTCCGTCTTTTCCTTCTTTTTTTGCTTTCTCTTTTTTTTTTTTTTTTTTTTTATGAAGGCTTTATAGCACATTACTGTGTAATTATAATCCCATTGTAGTTTTTTAGAACCAAACTATTTACTTCACATGATCATGGGAATTGAAATGGAGGGTGCTTTTCTTTTGCATGAGGCCCTCAGATTTCCTCTGCTCTAATCCAGGGAATGCCTTTTGCAATGTAGCTAGTTGGGCAGTCCTGACAGTTTTCAGTAAACAGAAATGTTAATGCTTTAACTACTCACATGTTGTGCCATGTTTGCATCTCTGGTTTTCATTTATCTTCTCTCTGTCTTAGAAAAGAAATAATGTAAAATATAGGAGCTTCAAAAGAAGAATGTTGATTGCACCATCCTAATTTGTTTAGTACAGAATTAATGGATATTTAGTGATTTGCAAAGTCTGTAGAGTTGAGTTACAGACTAATTTCACTTTTGAAGTACAAACTTTTCAAATATCTTGTAGAAGTGGTGTTGTACTGCATTCTGTGATATAGGTAGCAAGTCAGACTTGTTTTAGAGGCATTGACATATCTTAGGTAAGAAAGGAAAAATGAAATCCAACAAGAACAAGTAACTCATTCAGAAAAGCATTCCTTATATTCGGTCAGGTCTGCTCAAGTCCAGCTGTCCTGATACTCAAGATGTCGGAGTGAAGGTCACTGAATCAAACCTCCTGCTCAAAGCAGGACCAACTTGAAAGCTAGATCAGGTTATTAGTAGCCTGGTCCAGATGCGTTTTGAAAATCTCCAAGGATGGGGATTATTCCACAAATCCTCTGGGAAAATTCTTCCAGTATCCCAAGAAATAAATTGGGAAAGCAGTATTTTAAAATATGTTTGTGTGGCATTCACATTGCAGCAGTTCTTTTAAGATGCCTATTTATAGTAATCACAGATGTTAAAAAAGAATGAAAAATTCATCAGTGAAATCTTCAGCCATTTATTCTTATATACAGACTGAATTGTGCTTCTGAGAAGAGGCGCTTCTGAATGCTGAAGCCCCTCAATTTTTATGAACACGAGTGAGCATTTGGCTCCTTGTTTTCACCAGGTATTATTTCTGCACATTCATTTTAAGCAGCATTTGTGCTTATAAGAATAACAAGAAGTCTTTTTTTTTTTTTTCCCTCCGCTTGTAGGCAAGTATTTCCGAATGGGCTTCCTGAAGAATACTCTCTAGTTGCTATGTTCCGTGTACGGCGAAATACCAAGAAGGAGCGTTGGTATATATGGCAAGTTTTAAATCAGTATGACACACCTGAGGTTAGAGACATCTTTGATTTATTTTTTTCATTAAGTTTCCTTTTTGTTTCCAAGTAAAATGGCAAATATAACTTAGAAACTTGGATGTTTCACCATTGTTTAGCTACAGTTTATATAGAATAGACAGACTGCTCTGAAATAATTGATCATTTATTATACGAATGGCAAGTACATAAAAAAATGCATCAAGACTGCAAGGTACAGATAATAGGCACGCTATGATTTATAGCTGATATGTATTTACAATGTTAAAAAGTAGAATGCTTCAAAACATAGTTCTTGCTCAGTCTATATAATTGGAAGTATTTTTATTATACACAGTTTATATATGTGTTTGAATCTTATAATTTTTTTAATGACCACTTATTTTCTTTTCTTTTCAGATCTCTGTCCTTCTGGATGGTACAAAAAAGGTTGTGGAGTATATGACCAAATCTGCTCAGGGAAATATACTGCACTACACTTTTAAGAGTCGAGAAATTTATCCATTGTTTGATCGGCAGTGGCATAAACTTGGTATTAGCGTGCAGTCAGGGATCATTTCCCTCTATTTGGATTGTAATTTAATTGAGAGAAAGCAGACTGATGAAAAATTCACCATTGACTTGCAGGGAAGGACTCTGATTGCTTCTCGTGCTGCAGATGATAAGCCTGTAGATGTAAGTAGTGAAAGGAAAACCAGGTAACTTGATATCATGTTATAGTCATGCTTCTGTTAATACAATCATAAAGAATTATGCAGATAAAAGATTCAAAATTAGCTTTTAATTTTGACTGTGTATTCTTCATTTGAAGTCCTTAAGTCTTATTCTTTAAACAATATTCAGTGTTGTAGCATCTGCTAAGGTAAATCTTCTGTTACCAAAGTAACTAAAAAACTCAGTCCTGGTTTCAGGAGTCTGTGTTTCTGTATTTGCTTTGAAGTAAGAGCCACGTAGTTACTGTAGACATATTATTACTACATTTAGAGATAATTTTCAGTGGTAATTTTTTTTCTTTCAAATTTTATGAGATTATTTAGAAGTCTTTGTCAGTCATCTGTTAGGCTTGCTTTGTCTTTGGTAAAGGGGAGACACAAAAATATTAAGGATTGCCTCTCTATCAAGATTGTATCGCATTCCAGGGTAATGCAGAAATAGGGGCATATTGTTCATAGCTGTCATTCCCTTCTTGTAATGAGAGGGATTTAGGAAGTAGTTGGAGGCATGTTTCTTGCAGCCATTGGTACAGGAATTACCTAAGGCAACCCCATAATATTCCGGGTGGTGGTGTGTCCTGGAGATGCTCTTCTCTGTTTCCTTGTACAGAGAGCTCACAGCAATTAATTTGAAAGCTCCAGGAAATGTCAGTTTGTTTTAAGTATGCTAACATCCAGTTACCATGTTGAAAATGTCTGGCTCAGAGTTTATAGTGACCATCTGAGAGTTTCAGCTGTCTTATGTACACTGTAGAGTTTCAGCTCTCTTATGTACACTGTAGAGTTCCAGATGAAAATGGCACATTGTAACTGCAAGCTAGCATTGTGAGAGACATCAGTTCTGTGAGGCATGGAGCATTTTGGACTGGACTCAGAGCTCTTATTGCATGGGTCCAAACTCATGTTTTATTTTGTTTTGTGAGATTGAGTTCAACTCTATTTGAAATGCATGTGCCATCTCCTCCTTTCCAAGCAGCATGTAGGAGGAGGAGCAGATTATTTTTTTTTTAATCTTGTGGTGGTTGCATGGCAAGGGCTGGATCATTCTGAGTGGAAATTGTCAATCGGGATTTCCAAGTTTGTGGGAGAGCATTATGGGCATGAAGCTGATGAAAGCTCCTGTACTAAGTCACTCTTCTCAAAACCAAGTGCAACGGAGAGAAACAAAGGATGCAAACCAGTTGCAGAAAGAAGCATAGGAGGCCTAGATTATCTAGTTAAAATTAGATGCAGTTCATCTCCCCAATCCACCCCAAATCTCTGAAACAGAAGCTTTATGTGTAGAATTTGTGATTTTTGCTTGTCAGGTGATTTAGTGATAAGGTCCAGGCAAAGGTCTTGAACAAAATGGTAGAAGATGGACATGAGATAGAGCTTATCAAACCTTTACTGTAGTTCACTAAACGAGAAAATTCTTCCTGAGAAGAAGGCTTGCGGAGGATGTCTAGAGGGCTCAAATGCCTATGTAGCATAGCAAGAGCAGTTTAGAGGGATGCAACTTAATGAAGATAAATTAAATCTAAAATGTGATTTACATCAAAGTAACAGACTGCATAATTTGTCCTTAGTTGAGGAGATGTGTACTTTTTATGGATTTGTCTCTTTCACTTCATTTCAGAAATTTGCAGTGTTTCAGAGAGAAGGTTTGCTATGCCAAGATAAGATAATACATACTGTAACTCATGATTTGTTTTACATCTCATATTAATCTGTTTTGTATCTCTTAATAGATTGAACTTCACCACTTAACAGTTTATTGTAATCCAAAATTTGCAACAGAAGATACGTGTTGTGAAATATCTCCAGATCTGGTAAGTTAAAATGCAAATATTTATACAAAGGAATTGCTTTATTGTTCCTTACTACAGAGTTGTAAAGAAATAGAAGTGTTAGATTTTAGAAATTAATCCTGTATCTGGAGTAACAGTCCATTGTTTCTTGCTGCCTAACTAAATGGCACAGTGGAACTTCAGTAAAAGGCAGTAGGTGCTGCTAGTGCTTTTTAATTGCATTTTTTAACATTGATTGGTACATAAGTAGTATCTGAGGAAGTCTCAGAGAGTAGGAAACAAATCACTGTGATGACCTGAGGATGGCTTCAAATAACAGAGGCCATTTCAGTAACAGTTGCATCTAGTGAAGCATTACAGATGATAAACAAAGCCCATGAGACTCTCCATGACTGTGGAAAGGTAGAAAAATATGAAGGTGTTGAGGATGTGTCCCTTATTTCAGTACTCTAATGTGGAGAAATGGGTGGTTTGTAATTGGCAAATACTTTCTTCTCTATAACACACATGCTGAGAGGGATACATTTTTTAACATAATGAAAAACATCGATTTTATTTTTAAGGGTTTACTTTTCCCTTTTGTTTTGATAGGCAGAATCAGTGTAAATTGGGAGACACTAGAACTACGGAAATGCTTGAAGTTGCAGATGTAGTTGTTCCGCTGAATCAAGTCCATTTAGAGGGAAAAAACCCCAACAAACTAACAAACACAACTTCCAAAAGAAAATATGTTGAAATATTGGTCTGCTTGTTATGAGTACCCTGTAAGAGCAGGCTCCTCTGAGATAATAAACAGTACCATCACCACCCTGCCTGCAGTCAGCAAAAAAATCCCAAACAGAGCATACAGAAGGACTAATTGATTCCATCTACAAAGAGATGGGAGAAAAAGGCACAAGGAATGGAGGTATAAAGCTGCCCAAGAACAGAGGAGTCAGAACACTTTGTGGGAACTGACAACTGATAGGTGCTCAGAAGCATGGAGGAGACTGGATCTAATTTATCAAGAGAAATTTTACTTTAAAGAATACTTTATTGTTCAAATATGTTTCAAAATATATTCCTGATTCTAAGTGCAAGGTTTCTCTTAAATGTGTAACCTCATGGATAGGTGAAATGATGGATTTTGTTCTGTAGGTTCCACTTTGTGTGTCAAAATACAATTTATTTAGCAGTTATGACAAAATATTAAAAACTAAAACCAAAACAAGCCTTTATTATATATGAACACAAAAAGGTTGATAAGTTTTGTGAATATCATTTTAAATATTCGTTCAGCTGTGTCGCTAAGAGCACCATTGGCTTCATTTGTGTGTCCTCTGTTGCAGATGTAAAAATGGTGGACTAATTGTTAATGACTTTCCTATTGAAGCCATCATTACATTTTCTGATTTATTTTTTCATTACTTCCTTGCCAGTTGTAAGGGCTATGTTTTCAGTAATTTAAAGTAAAGAATTTATCCTTGAATACAGATTTCTACATTAAGATGTAAATCATAGAATCATAGAATAGTTAGGGTTGGAAAGGACCATAAGATCATCTAGTTCCAACCCCCCTGCCATGGGCAGGGACACCTCGCACTAAACCATGCCACCCAAGGCTCTGTTCAACCCAGCCTTGAACGCTGCCAGTGATGGAGCATTCGCAACTTCCCTGGGCAACCCATTCCAGTGCCTCACCACCCTTACAGTAAAGAATTTCTTCCTCATATCCAATCTAAACTTCCCCAGTTTAAGTTTGAACCCATTACCCCTTGTTCTCTCACTACAGTCCCTAATGAAGAGTCCCTCCCCAGCACCCCTATCGCCCCCCTTCAGATACTGGAAGCCTGCTATGATATCTAAATCCTGTTGGAATTTGTTTGACAGAAGGTTCACAGCAGACCTCATTACTTACATCTTGAGAGCTTCTGAAGTTTATCAGGTTCTGTTGACTTCTCCTGTAGTATGCCATCAGGTTGGCACAGCTTTTATGAGTTATAGACAGGTGCATGTTGGCTTCAGGGTTTTTTGTTTGTTTCCAAACTGTTCATGCCTGAAGTATTTCATTATGAAAAAACTACAGAATTTTCCCTCACCCTCACTCTGCCATTTTACATTCTGGGGGAGGGAGTGGAGGACGGGATGAGGCCAAGATGTACAGTCTGGTTCTTTTCTCCATGGGGATCTTCTGCTTCACTACTTCTAATTTTGGGAGACTATTTTTGCAGAGACTGTCTGGGCTCTTTAGCAAGAAAGAAGTGTGATATGTTAGGTTTACCTGGCGTTGATTTTAGTACAGAAGAATCACCATGTCTAGACTTTATTTTACTGCAGCTTTTTCCTCTGTTTGTCAATGGTTGTGGCTTCTCTGTAATATGATGTATACATGGGTATTAAACCAGAAAGTAACTTAAAGATAGAGCTCAGGTAGTACTTCTCTATTAACCAAAGTGCACAAAAATATCAGAAAAACTTCTTTTTATTTTAGTGCTCACATGAGGAGAGGCTTCTTGCTACAACTTCATCACCAGTGACTGTTCATGCCAGCAAAACATACATGCTTCCAGGAATACAGCAGGAATTGAGAGAGAGATGCCACTGCTTTCCAAATAAAGTAAGAGGAAATATTTACTTCCAAATGAAGTTTTCCTATTGCTTTTTAGTGCATCATGACATTTAATCCTGATAGGTATTTAAAAGAAATTGTTCGTTTTGATTTTGTAGCTATGAAAAATACTTTACTGGTTCGTACGGTTGTAATGTACTTACGTTGTATTTCCCAGATAAGAAACAGTATGTTGCAGATTTAATTAACATCTGTAAGGTTTACTTGTATGAATACACACCCAAAAAAAGATTCATGGTAAAAATTAGAATTATATTCAGGCAGTTTACTTAGTGTAAATGTTTTTACTTGAGAATAAATTATTTTCTATGTAATGCTTTTTTTTAAGATCCTTCTCCTGAGCTATATTTATTCTGAGCCATTTGCTTTGTTAGGCTTTTGTGAAAAAGATGAGGAAACCAAACCAAATTTTGGATCTGCTGCTTTGTTGATTTTTTTATTTCTTTTCAAATCAGGGAGAAGCAGGATTGCCAGGAGTAGCTGGTTTGCCAGGCCACAAAGGAGATAAAGGTGAAAAGGTAAAATATCAGTTGAAGTCTCTCTTTCAAGTCTTCATCTTTGGCTTATCTTTCTTAAATGGAAACTATGAATTTTGTTATTCCCTAAAAGAATCTTCCTGTACGTAGATTAAATTCTGTATCGGTCAGTCTCTGGTTCTGCATATGGACTTCCTGCTGGGCAGCCTACAGCTGTCTCACTTTGGGGTCCCCTCATTGACTCTATGGAACACAGTATACCTGCCTGAAGCACACGTCTACCCAACCCTGTTAGCATGTCCTATTGTCTTTTCCCCATGTCAAAACCAGAGAAGATGTGTATGTTGTCTGTGATAAGGATTTTCCCATATTATGTATGGATGTCACTGCTACTGGACAGAATCCTGTGTGGCGGATTTATCCTTGCAGTCATTAATAGGAGGATTTGAATTCACTAATATGACCTCAGCACTGTATATTCTTTGATATGACTCTTAACTGAAACTTTCTTAATTGTGAAGAGAGAGTTACCTGACTTTTAAACTTAGACAGGAGAAGTTAAACCAGTGATAAGCAGCTCAGGCCACATCAAGACTGTGTCCCAGCACTGCCAGGGGCTTCTACTGGATGATACTTTCTGGGCTATATACTTCCTGCTTCTCCCCCAGTGCCTGGGAAACTGTGGAGTGGTGCCACCTTTGGGATGAGCTTTCTCACTCTTGGCAAACTCTCTGAATTGAATTTATTATATTCATCAACTAAAAGTTCCTAATGATTTTTTTTGCCCCATGTCTGAATACTTCTATCCCCATTTTATAACCATAAGAACTGTTTGCCTGTCTGCATATCTAATTTTTTTAGATTTTAGCTGACATAGTTTCTTACAGGACTGCCTCTGACATCAGTCATTCAGATGGCAGATCTCATATAAAGGATGAATTCTCTACATCACCTCTTTCACCTTCCACTTTATCACTTATAGAAACCTTGCCAGTATACTGTCTACTGGGAACAACTCTCTTCAGAGTGTGCTGTTGCTTCTTCCTTGATAATATGACATGTTTCTTTACCTGGACATTGCGGATGCTATTGGCACACGTAACTATGCAGAGATGAAAACTGGGAAAGCTAACTTACTTAATCAAATCTTTCAAAACCCAAACTGATTTTGGTTAAAAAGTGTTTTGACAACTAATGCAGATCACTCATCTGATCTGAACTAATACATCCCCATTGTAGGCAAGAGCAGTGTCGTAATGCAGTACTTTAGCAGTGTGTGCCCTAGGCCATGTGAATGTGATTCTTTCTGTTTACTAAGTGCATTTGCTTTTTATCTAAATATTAAAATCATCATCTGTACCTGGTTAGTACGGAACCCTGCTAAGAATATTTTCCTCTTCCCAAAATTCCTTGTAGACTGTTCTCTAGATTAAATATTGTGTCGAGTTAATCCCACTCCATATCACAATTTACATACATTTTAAACAGATTTAGAACCATAGAATCATAGAATAGTTGGGGTTGGAAAAGACCTTAGGATAATCGAGTTCCAACCCCCCTGCCATGGGCAGGGTACCTCACACTAAACCACGTCACCCAAGGCTCTGTCCAACTCCGCCTTGAACACCGCCAGGGATGGAGCATTCACAACTTCCCTGGGCAACCCATTCCAGGGCCTCACCACCCTCACAGTAAAGAATTTCTTCCTCATATCCAATCTAAACTTCCCCCGTTTAAGTTTGAACCCATTACCCCTTGTCCTCTCACTACAGTCCCTAATGAAGAGTCCCTCCCCAGCACCCCTATAGGCCCCCTTCAGATACTGGAAGGCTGCTATGAGGTCTCCACTCAGCCTTCTCTTCTCCAAGCTCAACAGCCCCAACTTTCTCATCCTATCTTCATACGGGAGGTGCTCCAGTCCCCTGATCATCCTCGTGGCTCTCCTCTGCACTTGTTCCAACAGTTCCATGTCCTTTTTATGTTGAGGACACCAGAACTGCACACAATAGTCCAAGTGAGGTCTCACGAGAGCAGAGTAGAGGGGCAGGATCACCTCCCTCGACCTGCTGGTCACACTCCTTTTGATGCAGCCCAGGATACGGTTGGCTTTCTGGGCTGCAAGCGCACACTGCCAGCTCATGTTCATTTTCTCATCAACCAACACCCCCAAATCCTTCTGCGCAGGGCTGCTCTGAATCTCTTCTCTGCCCAACCTGTATCTGTGCCTGGGATTGCTCCAACAATTTGCAGTTTAAGAGACACAAGAATACTTTAAATAAAATACTTTCTTAATTTTGGGGTGTGAGGGGTGTTATATGAGAAAGGACTGTAATTTCTTAAATAATTATCACTTTGTTATTCTCTCTATCACCACATTTGGCTTTAGGCTATCTCTGCTGAGAGTAACTAATAGCAATGTGTGGTATAGGAGACAAGGTACTGTGTATTTTGTCTGCTGCTAGCATATAATTTCTAGTTCTGGGACAGGTGTGTTGAGTAAAGGCTACAGGGTGCAAAGAGGTAAAGATCAAGTGGTTTTGAAACTTCCTGAATCATTAATGTAAAAAAATGTTCACAAGTGTACTAGTGCAGGTGGTCTCAGATGTGCAAAACTGTTTCCACTTCAGAGAAAAGGATGATTGACATCAGTGGAAGGAAGCATGTTTGCTGTCTGCAGTCTCTTTTTTAAGAATTTAGTTTGACTTTATGGAAAACTGATAGAGCAATTTTTTTCTAATTTTTTTTTTTCAGCCCACTGAATTTCCACCCTGTCTGCTTATGAGCTTACGAAAATAAACATTGTTAAAAATATTGTAGCCATCCTATTGCTTGCAAAAAATCACCTCCTGAAAAATGTGCTATGTCTGAAATATTTTATTCTATAAGTATCTTGTACTCGGTTGAAAAGGATTTTCATTGGTACTCCTGGTAGTAAATCCTAACAGTAGGCTTATAGCTCATGCTATTACCTTTGAATGTGGTTACACTGAGTGTTCTTCGTAACCTATAAATGCCAGCGCTGAACTGCTAGTGTTCACCAGCTTATGAGTTTGTTCTTCTGACAGCATATATTTCTGTTTGCTTTGGTAGTTCTAAGCTAATGTGATTCTGTATTCCCGTTCTTGCTAATTTATTTACATATATTTATAAAGCTCAACTGCAGTGTGTGTTGGGAGTTAAAATACTCTTGTTCAGGCATAAAAGAGATTTGTTAAGGGGAAGATAAAGGCCGGATGGTCAGGAATCTTGTTTTTTTCATCTCGTTTCTATACTTTTGACATCTACTATGTATGATAGAGAAAGGGATACTTTTCCACTTTTGTGAAGGACTTTGAGATCTGCAGAAGCAAAGGAAAATGTTATGAAACAAAACAAAAGGGGGAAGCAAAAAAAAACCTTAAAAATGTGAATGTGAATACTGTTATAGGTTGTACAACATACAGCAGATGATCTCTAAACTCACTGAACAAAACCATGAAAACCAGAACCTCTCAGACTGTGGCTATTAAAGTCACAATTACAAGATAGAAACATAATTTTATGATCTAATTTGCAGTGGAAAATAATTGTCTTCAAGGTGGTGAGTCTATCTGCAGTTAGTGGAAAAGAAGTGTAAACATACCTTGGTTAATTGAGTAGTAAGTCATATACGCTAAAGGTTTCCTGTTGTGTAGCAGGCCATTTAATTTTAGATTACACAGTATACAAAAAAACACTGCTGAATGTAACAAAGTGGTTCTGCTCTATTAAAATACTGGCAAGTGGCATAAGGGAACAGAGTGTGCAGAGATAAGAGAGTCACTCTGCAGGTGATTAGATAAGGTAACCGGGGGCCAGTGCTGCTGCTTTATCTCTCATAATGCCAGTGGGTTCAGGCTGTTTGCACACACACAGGATTTTGGTCTACTTTTGTGATAGAGCTAAGGACCATTCCAGTGTTTGAATAAAAAAGACATAGGAGATGGCTCATACACTCCTCTAGAACATTGTTGTGTCTGAGTGGTTTAGACTTATGGCTGGGATAGTACTCTGCACCCAGGAGTTCATTTTGATTGATCTACTTAGCTCATGTGTTATGGCTCTGTTTGCTGGAGAATGTTGTCTTCTTGGCATAAGTAGACAAACCTAATGTTTTGTTTTTAAAGGAAGACTGTAATATGGTTTCAGTGCTTTCATTATATTTCTCTAATGTCCACATGATTTTGGTTTTAAAATACAGAATTATTAATTTTAAATCTATAAAATCAATTTTAAATATAGAAAAGCATTAATTTAAAATTTATACTTGACATTATTAAGCAAAAATTCTATGTTTGATCTTCTTTTCAGCAATTTCTAAGATTTGTGGTCCAGTTTGCAGCCGCTGGTGTCTTCCATACCTCTACAGATCAGCCGGTCATATCTCTTAAAACTGAAATTTTCTCATAGATTGCTTACATTTGGTTTCTCTGAGAGGATAAAAGGGAGGGAGAGAGAAGCCGAGTTTTAAGAGTGTCTTTTAAAAATTACATTTAGACAAAACAAACCTGTATTATATGTTGAGCTTTCTCAGTATAAAACACACTCAAGAAAGTGAAAATGGACCCACTTGGCTTCACTCTGCTGTCACAGTGAATTCCCTTAAAATCAGCAGGCCTGCTTTCTATGAAAATGTGCATGTGTAAGTATTTGTCACATGAGGATCTTAATTGCCACTATAGGTGTTTAAAAATGTATTTATTTTGTCTGATCTTATTGTTACACGTAAGGCATCCTCCTCAACAGTGGTTTCCTTACTAAGCATGGCAAAAGCAGGGTAGCAGAGTAGAGGATGTTTTTCTGTTGCATCAGACATGACCTGAGTAGTTGTTAACCTCAGAAATCTTTAGAACTTCTAACTGAATGGTTTGATTTGTAGGGTGAAACGGGAGCAAAAGGACAGGATGGTGTTGCTGGTCTTCCTGGCGAAAAGGTATGTTCGCATGTATTGGTATGTAAATTGAGTCATGGGAAGTGTTCATTATGTCAGTGGCTTATCTGTAATTGTGAACAGAAATGGGAAGTTAGAGCATTTCTGTTAGAAAATGAAGTTCTCTTACCTGCACTGCTATGGTTTCGTAACACTGAAAAAGCTGCTCAGACCAGTAATATTGTCTACAGATGTCCTTGCTTTATGTTGGGTTTGTTTGTTTGTTTGCTTTCAGGAAGGAATGGGAGGGGGCGGATATACAGAAGCAAAGGAAGCCACTTGTTCTACTGTGCAATTTGTGGTCTGTAAGCATCGAAAAGGCTCTTATGCTCTTAACAGTCCACTTGGTAGAGCTTGGAGGTAAACATCACTGAATGCTAAGCAAAGACATGAGAATAGCCATGGCTATGAAAGCATGTGAAAAGTTTCACTTCCTTTTGGAATACAGTGTTTAAATTAAGGCAGTTGTACATGTTTATTGAGTTCAGGGTTAGCTGCCTGTAATAGAGGAGGTCTACTAGCCTAATAGCAGCCATCTTCCATATAATAGACGGCCCTTATAACAGTAAGGAAACAGTGTGTTGCTAGAGTTTCTAATCATTTGACCTCTTGTGACTTTTCTTCTGTGACTTTTCTTCTGTTCCATAGTAACAGTTGAAATAATATTAGATTTTCTGTTTAGACCTGGAAGTCAGTTGATACGTAACTGGAAACTCTCCAGATGCCTGTGTTAGTACTCATCACTAATTTATTTATTTATTTATTCATTCATTTATTTATTCAGGTTTTTTACTGTCAGGATTTTAGCCCTCAACCTTCAATTCTGGTTCTTTTTCATTGTGTACTTGAAGTTTCTACTGTTTCAGTGCCATAAACAAGTATGCCTTTTAAAAGCAGCTGCTGCTGTGAGAGGCTCTGCATTTCAGTATTGCACTGTGTTGGTTGACATGCTGCTTTCATGTATATGCAACATTTTAGTAGTGGTGGGAGGGTTTGGTTTATTTTGTAATTACCCAGATTTCTGAATGCTGCAAAAAGTAGACTTTCACTTGAACTGTCATGTTTAAAATCTGTAATTAACAAGATATGAAACTGTCTTTTACTCAGTATTTCTATCTCAAGTTGTGTTTTTTTAAAATAAGAGTTAGATGTATAATATTACCAGACAGTTAAAGTAAAATAAACATTGAAAGCAGGCTGCAAAGATGTTCAAAGGACTCTGCAATGCTGAGGAACTGAATCATAGAGTGGTATGTAAAACTCAGAGAAAGTAATACTAGAGTGCAGATGAAGAGGTAAAACAAAGCAAACTTTACATATTTCATGTCAGATGGGAGTAGCTGTTACTTGGAATTACAGATCAATGAAAATCTATGTTCACTGTTAAGTACTAGCAGAATTCAGGAATTATTAGAAAGAGAATAGGGAACAAAGCAAAAGCATCTTAATGTCATATAATGAAACCATATTGGGCTGCATCTTGAATGATGTATAGGGTTTTGATTCCCACATCTCTAGGGGATCAAATACTACTGGAAAAGATTCAGAGGAGGTGACAAGAGTGATAAAGAGCATTGGCATCTTCCAGTTAAGGTGGACTTTGACTTGAGAAAGGCACAACTGACATGGAATGTGTCCTGTTCTGTGCTCTGTACAATCATGAACAGAACAGAAAAGACTAACAGGAATCTATTTATTTATTTTACTCTCCTTTTCAGTCTGTGAACTGGATCAGACCTGTCTGATAGCAAGTTCATAAAGGTTAGAAAGGGTTCCTTCTTCCTATTATATGACTACAGTTTGAGCACTCTGCCAGAGGGTTTGATCAGTCTGAAAATTTATTAGAAAGTTGATAGAAGAAAAATCCATGGAGTGTGTCAGAGACACTGCTGCTTGTCTGAAAGTTCTTGAGCTCCAAGACACTGAAGTCTGGGAAACCCACTGGAGAAGTCTTTATTGTTGCCCTCTGGTTATACTTTTCTGTAGGCATGTGTTGTTGCTACAACTGTAGTCATATGCTTGACTAGAGAAACCGTCAATTTGATCCAGCCAGACAGCTTTTACTTTCTTGTGCTCCCAGATGTGAATTAGTGGAAGGAGTTATTGTAAAACATTGTAAATTGAATGAAGTTGATCTAGAGTGAAGCTTTGTTTTCCCTTGGCTCTTTCTGTAGCTCCTTCTCTGATGTTACCATTCTTTAAAGTTACTAAGCTAAATTGCTTTTCCAGTACAAGTTATTATTACAGTTTCCATGGTTAATACTGTTTGGGTTTTTTTGCTTAGCGCCTTGCAGATTCACTGTCAGACAAATCCCAAAGCTTCTGTTAGTTTATGTAAGGCTCAACAGTCAGATCATATTTAATATCAAGGCACTGTACTTTTCCTGAAGATCATAACTCTTTTAATTCAGACTACATAAAAGCCATGCCATTGTTGCAAATTTAAAATAAACTACTGTGGAATCTGAAACTGGCAAACCCAAAAGCTGTTTAGAAGGAAAAAAAAAAAAAGAAGAAAAAAAGAAAAAGCAAAATATTTTGGACAAGCATAGCTAGATGAAGAAACTGAGATCCAGCCACCCAGCTTCTGCTAGCCAAAGTTGTCGTGTCTATGCAGAGTAGTACAGTGCCGTGTGGAATTACTAGCTCCTTTCTGGAGGTAGAATTGCTTTGTTTTCCTTGTGTTGTGAATGGTGTTAACAAGTTCTGTCTCTCAGTTGATGCACCAAGAGCTGTGTAAACTTTTGTGCGTCTGTTATTTTTGTGCTTCTTTTTCTGAGAGGTTCTGGATGATAACAGTGTACGTAGATTCTATGACAACTGAATAAAGCAAAAGGATAAAAATGCTTCAAGCACTGTTATATACGAAGGCGTAGCCTACTTTTCAGAAAGTTGAGGTACAGACTGTGCTATCCTTGGAGAGCGTCCTCAGGAGTTACTGATGTTTGTTTATCCTCTTAAACCCTTCAGTAGGCATTATCGTTTGTTGGAGATGTTATATTTTTTTCACTGATATGGCTATTTTTATGTCTTTCTGCACTGTATTTGTCTGAGCTCTGTGCAGATCTGCTCCCTGAGTCACCATTTAGAAACAGGAAAAAGAAAAAAGAAACAATACCATTATTTGTTATGTAGATGCAGTTTGAGGCTTCAGAGAGCAGAGGTGTTCTTTCTGATCCACCCAAAACCTGTCCCCTGCAATATTCCATTGTTGACACTTATTTCCTTGGGGAAAGGTTGAGAGAATAAATACATGGCAGATTTTACTCAGGTTGCTATGAGTAAGCGACAATATCAGTTCATTTGACCTATTTTAGAAGTTTACCTTATCACGAGATCAACTTGGTTATTAGAAGGCCTGTTTCTTAGACTTGATTAGTTCTGTTAGCTGCACTTCTTGTGTCACTCAGCTGACACTTGAATACCTCAAATCTTTTCCTTCGCTTTGCTTCTGGGTCTATAATGCCGTGACAATGAAGCTCCAAACTAAAAGTTTATGTCCTGGATGCTAGGTGACGTAGTCCTCTTTGGGGTAGGGTGGGTTGTTTTTTTTTCCTGGTCTGTGATGCCTTGGCAGTCAAGATACACCACTCAATTGTTTTGACATATCACATTTTAGGGGGTGGATGAACTCTGTGTACTAAAAAAGTTCAGTGGGAGAGTTCCTGGTTCTGAGAGAGAGGGTGCCACCACAGCATGTACTTTAATACAAAGTACTAAGCCTCTTGCCGACTTATGGCTCATGGGTGTTATATGGGTCCTGCTAGCTGAAAAGCTCTTAAGCTTCTGAGAATGTGTGGATGGCAGCAAGGCTCAAAGGACTCAGGCTGCTGAAGGTGAGTAATTGGCTCTGTTCTTGGCCAGTCCCTATTTGGCTATATTTTACTATTATGAAAAAACTTCTTCCTTGGTCACTATATTCTGAAAAATAAAACCAATGTAGCCAGAAATGTAATTCAGAAAATTCAGAAGACTTACCAAACTAAAATGGTTTTGTGTGTTCCCCTTTATCCAAGCCTCCACAGTGTTTGCTTTCTGATGGTTTGTTGTATACCATTCACAGTGATAGAAATGATGCGTCTATATTTCTTAAATGACATTTTGTGAAATAACTTGTGACACCATTGACTTTTAATACCTGACTTTCAAATAGCTTAGCTTTACTGTTGTAGTTTCTTGCATTAATTTTTCACAATCTAGATTATGAATAGACAACCTAAAGCAGTAAATATATCAAATAAGCTTTTTAAAATAACTGGTTTTGCACAGCAGGCCTGAAGAGGCAGGGAAATATTCCATATGCTGTGCATTTGCTACTGCACTGTATGGGTGCTCCTGCAGTGTATTACTAAAATAAACAGTTTAGACAGACGGAAAGGAGAAAGAAATGCTTATATGAATAAAAACAATGTTTATCACTACACAACTTAGGTTTATATTCAAAGTCAGACTAGAGGGGGGAAAAAAAGCCCTGAGTATACATTTCGGGAGCTCTATCAACTGTATGAATGTGATTTGTACTTCAGGAGTCATGAATTGGGTTTACATGAAGACGCAGTAGGTATCTATAAAGGATTATATCTGTAAAAGGGTTGTTCCTTTTGTTCATTTGGATATACTTTGGGGATATTCAGCCTGGAGAAGGCTCTGGGGAGACCTTATAGCAGCCTTGCAGTACCTAAAGGGACCCTACAAGAAATCTGAAGAGGGACTTTTGGGAGAGCATGTAGTGACAGGACAAGGTTTGAAGGCTTTAAGCTAGAAGAGGCTAGATTTAGATTAGATATTGAGAAGAAATACTTTCCTGTGAGGGTGGTGAGGCACTGAACCAGTTGGCCCAGAGAAGTTGTGGGTGCCCCATCCCTGTCAGTGTTCAAGGCTAGGGCTTTGAGCAGCCTGGTCTAGTGAAAGATGTCTGCCTGGGGCAGGCGGTTTGGAACTAGGTGAGCTTTAAGGTCCCTTCCAAACCAAATTATTCTAAGGTTTGTGGCAAGGACCCAACAAAGTGTGCATGAACTCATACATTTTGTAAGCCAGAAGGTAGCAGGACTAGAATATACTGTGTTGTTCCTGATGGTGTTTTTCTCACTTAACTTTATGAGATGGTTATCTGTAAGTTCAGTTTTCTCAAATCCACTATCAGTGTTCTGTGTTCAATTTTAACTGACTCTGAAACCCAGCATTGATACTTTTATTCTTGTTAAATTCTATTACCCTTTTGTAATTAAGAGGGTTCTCTTTGCACCTGCTACAGGTAAAAAAAAAAAAAAAAAAAAAAGAAAAAAGAAAAAAGATTAGTAAAAGGGTTTCCAAAGCAAGATATAGATACCATTTGTGGTGTGTGTGCCACACCAAAGCGGCATGTTAACACTTCCTGAACAGCCTGCTTTGCACTACCTGATGGGAGGAGCTCCCCTTTCCCTTAGTGGTACCTGAGAACATGAGTTTGAAAACTGCTGTGTTGTAAGGTTTTGGGTTTTTTTTTAGAGAATAAGTTGAATTCAGAAGCTTAGTATAAAACATGGCTTAGAAATGTCCATTTGATTTCCAATATGATTTAAATATATATACATAAAGTTTAAAAGTTGGGGGAAAAAAATAGATAGCACGCTAATATAGCGTGTGACTTCAAATTACTTTCAGAGATGCTTTCAATACCCACCTCCATACTGCAGGTTCAGGTCTTCAGGGCCAGCTGTGTCATGAAATCCACAACTGGAAACTTCTTAAATGTACACCCAAATCAAATCGTGTCGTCGTGAAGATTGTTGTGACCATTGACCTGCTTTCCCCATAGCTCTAGCTAGACCATGTAAACTCTGTCTAGAATTTTCCAAAGCATATCTGACTTTTCAGAAGAACCAATGATATATGGCCTATTATGCCAGTTCAGCATGAACTCCTGGAGCACCAATCACTCTTGCAAATATACAAATCTGAGGAGCCATTGGTGTTGAGGTTATAGTAATGCAGTCTTTTCCTTGCAGCTGTCTTGAAATAGCTCTGGACACAGTGCCTTCGTATTTCATGTGCTGTACAGATCCTTGACAGGGGTCAGGATATTTCTGAAGTGGCTTATTGGTATCTCTGAGAAAGCTTCCAGAAATGCATGAGGAGCACTGCTTAAAGCCATCTTACTCAGTTTGTCTGTCTTTTGTTCAGTGCTATCCAATTTCTGAGCTCCTGTCTTTGCTAATCAGCTGTATTTCAGTAATTTTAGGTCAGGTATGGACATAAATTTTACAAGTTATGCAACTTTTGAAACATCCTTGTACTGCTTTGCTCTGGAGTCTCCAAAAGAGAGATAGAAAGAGTATAATCACTAACATAAGAAAAAGTATTTAGCAGCTTTTCAAAGTAGAATTGTGAGCTGTAAGAATGTAAAGCCGAAAGAGCATTTTAATATTAAATATGGTGCAGATAATTAAAAACTAGGGTTTTGTGGGTAAACAAGTACATAGAGTAGCCTCAAAAAATAGAGACTGCTTTTTCAATTGGAAATTTTATTACCACTAAGTTTAAAGCCTTGAATTTAAGAATTACTGGCTGTTGGGAATCAGGCAGTTGGACATCATCTATTACTGCAACAAATTTGGTATGAGTTTCGTATTCTGTGTTTTCAGTGATATCTTTGTGTATAATTTAGACATATCTGATTTTAAGAGATGGATGAATGTGAAAGCGGTAGCTCTCAACAGCTGTCTGATACATATATGTGATTTCTAAAAATCTTACTGGGCAAATACAGTTTAGAGCATTACATTTTCCAAAACTTGTTTCGTAGCTTTAGCATGTATACTTCTTGCTTGCTCTCACTCTCTCCTTAGCATTAGAAGGAAGTGTTTTGAATAGCCTTTGATCATAAATTTGATTCCAGAGAGCTGTCTGCTGTGCTGACTTATTTTTGCCTTATTAGGTGATTTTCGCAGTTCATAACTCCAGGAACTGTTGAGCTCCCCGGTTTTTCAATTCCTAAAGCTAAACGACAGCAGTTCAGTTTTGTTCTCGATAGAAAGCTCCACGGTATCAAATTACCTTGCGTGCAGTGACACTGCTTGGGTGTTATTTCCATTCTGGAAGGAATGGTGTATTAGTGACTGCTGTAGACTTTGTGCTGTTGGTGAGCAGAGACTTCATATTTAATTAAAGATTCATTGCTTTTTGAGGGGAGGCGAAAATTATGCTTCTGTCTGTCAGCTAGCCTATTTGAGAAAAGACATGGCATTGTCTTCTGTCTTCTTGTGGTTTGCTCAAAATCAGATTAGTACATCTCAGTAGAATAGAAGTGCAAATGTATTTTGAGAGCCAGATGCTAATCCTTGTATTGTTCTGCATTAAAGCCATGGGCTCCTTCAGTCAAGTGACACTGGTGAAATAAGGGTGGGGGTGGAAGGTTATACCCTCTGGCATTTGCAATGAAACTGTAACAACCACCAGAACTTGGCCGGTCACAGGGCCCTGGCATGCAGCAGCCGCTATTGTGATGTGAGGTGTGGCCAAAGAAACCAGAGGTCACCATCCATTTTATTAGGGGTCTGGGCTGCTGGGAGCAAAACTGAGGGTGGCGCGGTGCCATGCAGGACAGGCTTTGTTAGCATGTTATGTAACGTGGAAGTGAGAAATAATGCAGTTGTTAAATAATGTGGTCGTTAAATGCAGCTCTTTGTTCCTTAATCAGAGATTCATGAATACTCTAGCTGTGAGCCTGCCTGCCTCTGGGATTCTTAACTGTGTTTCAGAAGCCTCAGTCGGGACCTTACAACTTTGAAAGGGCGGGGGCCGGCTGGAGGATTCTTCTTCAGTTATTCGTAAATTATATTTATTGTGTTCTTTCTGTGACATTTCTGTGGCATACAGATTTTACTTTTCCCCCTTCAAGGCTAGAAAGTATGGCTGGAGACTGTTGGGTTTAAAATAATGCTCTGAGTTTTTCACATCTCATCAGAAAGTATGGCTTTAAGAAAAATTCCATTATAGCAAGGCTTAGTGTTTTAAAAGTTTGTAGGGGTGTGTTGCAGGAGGTGGGCTGATTGGGGAGGAAGGACCTTTCTCATTGTACTGCAGCACAGTACTGTTTGTGTGACATGTTTTGCTTAGTTTTGCTTGTCATCTTTTCAGGAATTAAGATATTAGACTTCAAATACTAGATTTTCGATCTGATTAATCATTAATTTATATTAGGATAATTTTTGATACCTTTGTTACTGTACTTCATTTAATTTATATATAACAGTATTTTCTGCTTGGCTAACAGCTGTTATTACAAGTAGTGCATGAGAGTTAAAAAAAATTAGTTTTATGCAGTAGAAATTATATGTAGTACAAATTGTACAGAGGTTATAGATTATACTCTCGGCTGCTGTGGCTCGTGACCTATTAACTTTTAACTGTCCTTTGCTTTTTTATTGGTGTATGAGATGTATTATGCATGCAATTATTTAAATAACTCCAACTCAGATGGGCATTTTTAATGTCAATGAATATACTTCCCAAAAAAGCTTTTAAAATTATAATGTAGGGTTTATATTCTGAATTCCATATAAACTGGGTTTTTTTAACTCAATAGATACCAGGTTGTTGGGCATAAAAACTGCTTTTTTTTTTCACGTCATGAGATTTTTCACAGGCATTGCAAAACAGAATATTGTGTTTGTTTTTTTGTTTTTTTTTTCAATTCCCATTGCTATCCAGTATTTATCAACACCTAAGATCCGTACTGTATGTTTTAAGTCTGAATCGATTAAATCAGTGTGACACATTGAGGCTGGGCCAAGTCTTGTCTAACCAGCAGTCAGCACTGTTACTCTGGCATGAGTCTCCCAAAAATAGAAACACAAGAAGTCAAACAAGTAAGTGGAAGGGCACTAAAAGAAAAAGTGCTGTTAATTCCACTGTTGACTTTCTGTCTAATGGATTCTTGTTCCCAGGCCACGCTAAGTAAAGCAACTGGCACGGGGTGTGTTTCTGCAGATGGCTCAGCAGTGACACACGGGGCCCAGCTGGTTGACAGGTGTTTGATTTGTATTTAACAAGTGCCTCACGCCAGCCAGATTTTTCTGTTACAGATACTAGGAAGCCAGTCAGCTGATGCTTTTTCTGCAGAATTAACACCCCTTTCACTGTGCTCCCCTTATGTTGTGAATGGCGGTTCTTCTGACTTTTCCCTATAAATGAAGATGACATCATTTTAGTTGGTAATAAGAAAGATACTAAATAGGAGAAATTAATCCATAGTTGAATTGTTTAATAGTTGTAATCTGCTACCTTTACAAATGGAAGAGGCAAAACATTTTTATTTATAGGTGTTGACAGTAAGATCTCAAGAAATATTTAGAATGAAAATTCCCTTAAAGAGTATGCATGGAAAGATAATGACAGATTTCTAGCATATAGCTGTTACACTCTGTATTCCTGTGTCTTCCCATAATGTGAGAAGGACTTTCTTGTACAGTATAGCACACGCAGGCCTGGAGTAAAAGAAATTTGCTGCCAGAGGTGATACAGTATTGACAGAAATGCACCCAAGGCCATGAGGGAAGAGTGAAGGTGGGAAACTACTAAACAGATGAAAATAAGTAGTGTACAATGCTATTCCTTATTGATTTTGTTTAAGCTACATAACAGCACACTGCATAATTGGAGAGAGATTGTCTCAACTGTGGCCTGTTTATTTAATTACGGTTTGGGGGTTTTGTTTTCTTTTAATAACTGGGAGTGGAAGAAATTAATGATCTTTGTGGCATTTGTTAGTGCCATGATAGCAACTGCTGGCAAAACCAGCTGTGGAAATAGTAGGGTATCTGGATGCTTTTATGAATCATCCTTGATTAATGTGAACTCTGAGAGCTTTAGCCAGTGGGATGTGTAATGTAACAGTGACTGTGTCCAGTTTGCCAGCTCTTCCCCTCCCCATCACATTTCTTCATGCTTTTATCTGAGCATTTTAATTTTCTGGTAAAAAATCCGTGAGGTGGAAGAAAGTGAGACTACAGGACCTGTTAAAAATGTGTGCCTCTTTGCAGTGACAGGGTGATAATGCCAGTGCTGTGAAACAGCCAGAAGAAATACCACCCTTTAGAATATGGTGTACCAGCAGTACTTCTGCTGCTGAACTTCAGAAGAATGAGGAAGGAATGCAGCCAGAGAAATGGCTGTCAGAGTAGTGTTGATTCTCGAAGTAAACTCAGTTTTAGTGAAAGGATGATTAGAAACTCACGCAGAGATTCCGTCTCTCTTGAATAGTGGACTAGCTTGTTTTCTGGTTCAGACATCCAAGATGTGGTATATGGCATAGGCTAATGAACCTCAAGGAGGTTAAGAAGAGAACCTGAAAGGAAAAGTTACAACCCTACTAGACCAAGATGTCACTGTTCTTCAAAAAGCTGCTCAGAATTTATAGTAATGGGGTACCCCTGGAGGTTTATCTTTAGGGATCTGATCCTAGGCCTCCTGTGCAAACAGTAGATCCACTGACCCCAGATTCACAGGTCAGGAACTGCCTGTTGGAGTCCTAGTAACATAGCTGGTATATCCACTTCATCCAAATACTAGCCTGCCTTCAAAATACATCAAATGTCAAAAGGCATTGTTTTTGTAGTGAGGAGGTATATTTCTTGGGAAAGTCTTAAACTTCCAAGTAGAAACGGGTACATGGAAATTGTATCGTGAACTGCTTTACTTATCAGTAGTTGCTAGGAGGTTTGCAGTTAGAGAAGCACACCAACATGATATTTCAGAAAAAGTACTCCTGTGAGTTCATAGATTAGAAATTCCAGTCAATATGAGGTCTGTTTATTTTTGATTCACCTTAAATCCTTGGTTTTGCTACTGATTTGTTTTGTATTTTTTTTGTTGGTTGGTTTTGTTTGTTGTTTTTTGTTTGTTTGTTTGTTTGTTTTTTGTGTTTAATGGTCTGTGGGACAGATCTTTGTTAGTGTAAGCCAGCACTTATACCACCTGAGAATCTGCCTCCTGAATTTTCAGGTTCTGGAAATGGATGATGATGATGATGATGATGGTGATAATTCCTGCATTAATGAATAGCCTCTGACATCTAAGAGGTTGACCAATGCTCTTTACCTTCCTAATATAAGCTTGGGACTCCTACAGTAGGCCCAGGGTCTTCATTCTCACAGTCCCTGCGTCTGCCTTCCAAGACTTGGGTGGTATGGTCAGAGCATTTGCCGGTGAAGACTGAGGCAAAGAAGTCCTTAAGAACCTCAGCCTTCTCCAAATCCAGGGTAGCCAGTTCTCCCGACAGCTTCTGGAGAGGGCCCACGGTGTCCGTAGCCTGCCTTTTATTGGCAATGTACCTATAGAATCCCTTCCTGTTATCTTTCACATCCCTAGCCAAGTTTAATTCTAACTGGGCCTTAGCTTTCCTAACCTGGTCCCTAGCTTCCTGGACAACATCCCTGTATTCTTCCCAGGCCGCCTGTCCTTCCTTCCACCTTTTATATTTTTTCCTTTGAATTTTCCTCAGCAGCTCCTTATCCATCCAGGTCTTCTGGCCCTCCTGCAGCACTTCCTTTTCATTGGGATGCATCGCTCCTGAGCTTGCAGCAGGTGAATACCAACCAACAGTCTTGGGCCCCCCTGTCCTCTAGAGCTATATCCCATGGAACTTTACTAAGGAGGTTCCTGAAGAGGCCAAAGTCTGCTCTCTGCCTGATACCTCCTGACCTCAGATTATATTATGAGGTGAAACTGAGTACTATAGGGCGTTCTTATTGGCCTTTCTCTTGAGCAACTATGCAAAAAAGCCACAGGAGCCCTGATCACAAGGACACAAGAGTCCTCTGACCAGCCCTCACCCCTTTGGCAAAACTGTGACATACCTGCTCTGCTGGGGCTGCTTGTTCTGTTGAAGCAGGACAGAGCAAAGGGAACAATATACCTGTCACAAGCCCCATTTCAAGAGAGGATTTTATGCTTCCTCACATGGATCAAGGGTAGCACTACGCAAGTACTCAGCACATGTGCTGGTAATTCGGCAGTAACCAAGTGGGATCGAAAGGATAATTAGGACCCAAAATGTCATGTTAGCAAAAACTCATGACTAATCCAGGAGGTTTATGGGGCAAGTCTTGGCAAATATCAGCTGAATGTGCTTTGATATAATTAATATTCTATCAGATGATCCTAACCTTTTACAGGAGTCTGGTTAAAGAAATAAGGAAATATTCAAGTAGGCTAAGGAAGGTGTCACATAATGGAGTGTAATTGGTGTGGGATTTTTATTTGTTAAAGACAAAGCTCTGCCCTTGCTGGTGGCTCTGGACTGACTTGGTACGTGCTTCACAGGGGGGATGCTGCTCGAGCCCTCTGACAGTACATTTTTGAACATTACACTCCATTTCTGTAATGCTAAAAATAGTTGCCCTCATTTTAAGATACCGGCCTATTAGATTATTCCAAGGGTCTGGTATACTCAAGGTAATGGAAGGCACATATCCATAAATTATCAAAACAGTAAGTAGTGCTTGACCATGCTGACTTTACTTCTATTGAGACGAGTTTCCTTCCTAGTAACCCCGGAGTACCAAGGTTATTCTGTAAATCAAGCTCCTGGCAGTGCCCTAGTAAATTTAAAAATAAAGAGGAAAATGTTTGATTTTCCTCTTGAGGTTGGAGAAGCATCTGACTGTTTCTTGGTGGTTTTGGGGTGGGTTTTTGTTTGTTTGTTTTCATTTTATTTGTTTTGCTTTAATTTTGCAAAATTGTATCTGCAAAATGCATAAAAATATTTTACAGAAATGATTTCTCTTTCCCAGCCTTGAAGAGAATATCATGAAGTTCCGGCATGTTGACCAATATAAATCATATTAATCATAGAATCATAGAATAGTTAGGGTTGGAAAGGACCTTAAGATCATCTACTTCCAAACCCCCTGCCATGGGCAGGGACATCTCACACTAAACCATGCCACCCAAGGCTATGTCCAATCCTGCCTTGAACGCCGCCAGTGATGGAGAATTCACAACTTCCCTGGGCAACCCATGCCAGTACCTCACCACCCTCACAGTAAAGAATTTCTTCTTATATCCAATCTAAACCTCCCCTGTTTAAGTTTGAACCTGTTACCCCTTGTTCTCTCACTACAGTCCCTCATGAAGAGTCCATCCCCAGCATCCCTATTGGCCCCCTTCAGATACTGGAAGGCTGCTATGAGGTCTCCATGCAGCCTTCTCTTCTCCAGGCTGAGCAGCCCCAGTCTTCTCAGCCTATCTTCATATGGGAGGTGCTCCAGTCCCCTGATCATCCTCGTGGCCCTCCTCTGCACTTGTTCCAACAGTTCCATGTCCTTTTTATGTTGAGGACATGTCTAAAATGTTCCAAATACCAAAACACATTCCCAGTTATTGATAACAAGTTTCTCTCAACATTTTTTTTTTACGTGTGTGTGATTAGATAATGTGCTGCCTAATTAATTTTTGGCACCCTATTGTTTGGCAGTGCATGTATCCAGGGCACATAATAAAGGCCACATATTTGTATGTTAAGATAGCCTCTTTCTTTTTAATCTGGAAGTTTCTTACTTGGGTGGCTAAAAATACCTAAATGTCGAAATCATAGTGTTAAAAATGAATGTAAATGCATTCAAAGAAAGTTTCTAAGTACACAGATACACAGTGTCTAACTTAAAAACCCTTGGGTATAAACCGAACCTTTAATTTTATAGGGTGTTTCATTATAATTACAAACTGTATAATCAGTAAATGATAAGTATATTAAAAACTGTGATTATAAATACATTGCTAATTTCCAAAATAGTTAAAGCAACCACAATATCCATAATTTTAGCTTTTATAAGAACTGGTATTGATCTAGGAGGTTATTTTTGCGTTGTATTGAAGGGATAAGCATTTGTATATCGCTGATTAAACGGTACAAGCAAAACATCTATGGCTTGTCTCCAGAAAAAAAAATCAACAACAAACCACAACAGTGGATTTGGCTTTTTTTTTTTTTTTTCTAGTTTACAGTGCTCCAGTATAGCCGGGAAGATGAAATATTATCGGGTAAATATTAATGATGAAAAATTTTTCCGAATTCACGCTGTAAATCTGGAAAAAATGAAGGGCTAAGGATTACTTGTGATGATTAATTAGACTTTTTCCCCAGCATGCTAGCATCTATTTTTACAGAGGAGCTGGAATGAAGATGTTGGAAACTCTATCGTGAGTGGGGTTAGAAAAATTCCATTTTAGCAAGCTATTTTAAGCTGTATTTTAATTGTTGTAGATCATGAGTGCTTTGTATTTATTTGCTTAATTACTTGTATCATTTTGATGAGTAATTGTTCTTTTGTTGTCTCTTTCTCTTGTTCAGAGAGATTGGAGTTTTTCCTTTGTCTCTGTTCTTTTTTTGTGTCTGGGAGGCATTCGTCTTCTGCTTGGCTTGGAATCAAACAAGTGGACTTTCAAAACTTTCTTTTGTGGCTGAATCCTGGCTTGGCTAGATAACTGAATTGGATGGTGTGTGAGTTACGAGGGCAAACTTCTGTCCAGGAATTAGCACCCATGAACTGAATGGAGAAAGTGTTTGATTTTAGATTCCTTTAATTCAGTCTTCTAAGCTCGCACTTGAAGTAATATGAACAAGGGTGAATTCTTCTATTAGAGCTTAGCTCAGTAACTTTAGATTTATTGAGACCAAAATTAATGTACTTCACTGTGGCATATTTCATGTAGCTAGAGGGTGGTTCTTCTTAGCTTTCAGTGGCACAACCTAGTTCTCACTAGGTCTGTAACCGTTTAACATGCTTTACTAAGAAGGAATGGAAAAGGAAACTGCTGCAACATTTTATATTTTAATTTAAACAAGATAATACTAGGTTTTTAACTATATCTTTTCTTAGAAATCCCTGTAGTAAATGCAGAATTGCATTGTCTATAGCTTTCAACTCAGAGCTATTGATTTATATTTTTCTCTTTTGCTCAACTTGTCCTTATTCAGATAGTGAAGGTGAAGTTTACCATGTTACTCCACTTGGATAGTTACCTTTAAAAACATTTTTTATTAACAAGGTGCTTTTTGCTTATGCTTAGTTGTTGAGCATTTCTTTTAAGTATCTAGTTTCTTGAATGGAATTTACAAACCCAAATCAGATAAATTTTCATGGGCAATGCAAGGATAAAGTCATTTGTGGGTCAGGGAATGGCTAACAGTCAACTGTATAGCTGACTTATTTTGCCCTGGGGTAGAGGAGGCAGTAATTTAACAACATACACAGAACATGCACTTAGGAAGTAGGAGAAACAAATTTTTGTCTGCCTCATTGCATAGGATCAAGATTTGCGTTTCCTCCTGCCCAGTAGGCTGGGCAGTCTCCTGGAGTTCAGGGAAAGATAAGAAACTCCACTTTGAGCAGAGCCTAGAAACCAGCAGTCAGCTTAGTACGTACAACTCCCTGTGGGACCTAGCAGTTTAAGCATAGATCCCTGTGGTCTCAAGTACCTAATAAGATTTAGGGAGAGACTGGAAGAATGTGGCACCCTTGTTGGGAGTTTAGGTACTTGAGTAGTGTGGAAGTGTACTCTGAAGTATTTTTTTCTGAATCAGGGCCTGAAATAAAACTTAAGAAAGATTTTCATGGGATCCAAACTGAAGCAATCTACACTATTGCATAATTAAATAACCTGTAATTGGTAATTACATGCTATTTTGGAAGTGAAATGTATTTTAACCAAATACAAGTCAACAGGCATAAACAAACCTGGAGATAATCCAGCTCTTCTGTAGAAAAGGAATGAGAGGCAATACATGTCCAGATGTCTTTTTCTCTTAACTTAGCTTGCTCATGAGTTAGGTCTGTAATATGATGGCTATGTATATTTTGTTTCAGGGGGAAGCTGGCTTAGTAGGTGCTCCTGGCATACCTGGTCTTACTGGTTCCAAGGTAAAATAAATAAACCACCACCTACAACAAAAAAACAGTGTCACTTTCTGCATTTTCACTCTCAACATCCTTTTTGCCAGCTGTCCAGTATCTACATAAATTGTACTTGAATTACATATCCAATTTGTGAGTTGTGTAATGTGACAGAGGAACTTTACTATCAGTTTCTGAAGTGTGTGTGCTGAGGTGGCACAAACCTGCCTATCGGCGTCATTTTGCATTAGGAGCAGTTGCCTAAGCCTCAGAACTGTGCAGGTCTTTCCAGCCACAAGGTAGCAGATTCAAAAATTTGAAATTTGGGAGTCTCATGATCTCAGCAAAACAAGATGAGAGATGGCGCTGCTGCTTCCCCTCTTGCATTTGAATCCTTTGCTACTCTCCAAAGGTGGAATACTGTAGGAAGGACAGAACTTGCAAAAAGTGGTATCTGTGTTATAAACCTTGCTGGTAATATTTGTTCAAGTTGCCGTAGTCTTTTCTTGGCCAGATTTTGTTTTCTGTTTTTTGCAGCTGTGTTTAAGTATTTGGAATGAAGCCTCAGTGTCACATATGTCTGCCCAGCTAATTCCTTTTAGAAAATTGGAGGGGAAATAGTTCTGTTGCTTCCACAAATTAAGGGAGTACACATAAAACTCCACATTATTTTGTTCATACTAAAATTTCAAGAAAGTGTTTTGCAGCATGACCTTGATGAGAAGGCCTGATTTGTATATATTTAGGGCAGATACTTCCTGTAATACAGCACGGAGGGAAGGAAGGAACTTATTTTCTGCATATGAGGTAGCCAGCATTGAGTTCTGCAACATGATTACCACAATCTATCAATTTATATGTTTGAAGCCAGCATTTCATTGACTTGTACTGCAGGCATATTTAAAACATTGAAAATCAGATCAACAATCCTGCAGTATCAGGATGAGTAATCAGTGATTGTCCATGAAAAAGCTTGTGTGAAATGTTTTTCCTAACTTACTATGAGAATTTTTCCACAGAGAAGAGAATTAAAGTCAGTCATAAATGTGTTATTTTGCAATATCAACATTTTTATTTCTGCAACATTCAGATTCTTTGAAGTAACTTACCAGTGGTTAATATTGTTATATTTTAATACTGTCAAGTGGAAATTACCTAAACTACTTTTCCTATGCTTTCTGATGGCTGTATTTCTTATTCCGTCTAATTTGTAATATTTATTTTAAGTTCAAATCTGTGCAAAAGATCTGAACACTTTCTGAAAAAGGACAAGTTACTTTATCACCCCATACTTAGGAGCAGGCAAAGAACATACTGGTTGAACAGCAGCACTTCTGAAAATGACCTGGAGGTGGACATGAGGCTGAATTATAAGCTAAGAGTGGTTCACTTTCTCTCCTACTTGGGAGAAAGTGAACCACATATTGGACAATGATAGTAAAAACTGAAGCTGGCAGATCAGGGGAAGATATTTTCCCCCCTTTGCTTGGTGGTGCTGCATCTGGAATGCTGTGTCATGTTTGGCGAGGGGTGGGATTTCACCCTCAATGCTTTAAGAGGTGTGGAGAAACCACAGAGAGGGTCCATAGGGAGCTAGGGTGTGTTCAGGGGCTTAGCAAACAAAACCTTTGAGGAGAGTTTCAAAGTACTTGGTTTGTTGAATCTGGCAAAGAGGAGGCCAAATAGCAACCAAGACTGTCCTGCAGACATAAGGAGCCCAGCTGGATGATCTTCAAGGACAGATTCCTAAAATCCCAAGAACAGTCCACGATGATGTAAAGGGAGTTGAGTGACCATGGCAGAAGGTCAGCATGGATGAATAAGGAGCTCCTGACTGAGATCACACACAAAGAGGAAGTAAACAGTGGGAGCAGTGGTGAGCTACCCAGCAGGAATATAGAAACATTGCCAGAGCACGTGGCAAAGGAGTCAGGAAGCCAAAAATTCATCTGGAATTGCAACTAATAAGAGATTTGAAGTTCAGCATAAAGGGCTTCTAACTGCATCTGCAGATAGAAAACGAGGCTGAAGAAAATGTTTACCCACTCCTTAATGGGGTAGGGGATGTGGAAAAGACTGAGTGTACCTGATGCTTTTTTTGCTTTGGTTTTCACTAATGAAGTTTGCCTTCAGGCCTCCCAGGTTACTTGAATCTCCTAGCAGAGAGTATAAGAATGAACCATTGGCCACTGAAGGGGAAGAGAGTGTTAAGGAGCACTTAAGCTACTTGGAGGTTTGCAAGATACCAAACAGTATGCATCTCGGGTTGCAGAGGGAGCTGGCTGATAGTCTGCAAGGCTGCCGTCTGTCAGTATCAAAAGATCATGATGCTTAGGGGAGGTTTTGGATGACTGGAAACAGACAAACATAACATTCATCTTCAAGAAGGATCCATGGAACTGCAGGCCAGTCAGCTTCACCTTTGTTTTTATCACCAAGAATAAATCATGCCTGACCAATGTCATTGCCTGCTCTGGTGACTGTGTGCATTAGGAGACATCAGTGGACCTTGACTTCAGCCAGGCTTTTGGCACAGTCTCCAGTCATGTCATTGTAGTAAAATACAGACTGGATAAATGGACACTAAGGTGGTGGAAGATTAGTTGGATTATTGGGCTCAAGGGTGGAACAACTGCTATACAGTCCAGCTGCTATGTAGTTAGTAGTGTCATCCCTCGTGGAGTAAGACTGGGGCCAGAATTATTTAGTGTCTTATTAATTACCTAGATGATGGATTCTAAGCAAGTTCATGGATGTTAGCAAATGTAGGAAAGTAGTGCACTGGAAGGTAGGACAAGAATGATATTCAGTGGGACCTCAACATGCTGAAGAAATGAACTAATGGCAGAACTCATGAAGTTAAGCAGAGGCAAATATGAGGTCCTGCCTTTCTGAAGGAAATAGCCTCATGCAGCAGTGCAGCCTAGGTTCTAAATTTCTAGAAAGCAGCTCTACAGAAAAGGAGTAGGAGTCCTGCTGGGTGTCCTTGTGGTGGAGAAGGCCAACAACATCTTGGGCTGCCTTTGCAAGAACATGGCCAATACATCAGGAAGGGCAGTTATTCTAGTTACGGTATAGCCAGGTTGCAGGCTATTTGACTAAGACATTAACATAGTAAGGTTGTGCATTAAGATCATCTTCTGAGCTAAATTATCAGTTGGAGCTGGAAGAACATTATAACAGGTCTTTTTATTGAAAAATCATGAAATAAATAGTTTAATCTGCTGAGCTTGAGTTAATATTTCAAAATTCACTCCTGTGGTTTTTCGGTGTGTGTTGTTTGGTTTTGGTTTTTTGTTTGTATGTTTGTTGGGGTGGTTTTTTTTAGTAGTTAGATATGGGTTTTAAAGTGAAAGGAATAAGCTTTCTGTAAATTATATCTGTATATTTTCTGAATTGTTCTGAGTTTTGTAGACCTTAACAGCTGACTAGTCATATTTCAAAATTAAAATGAAGTTATTAATACTAAAAATGTATTAAAACTGGTTCTGCAGAAGAGCAGCAGGACTGTAACGAGTGAGTTTAGTGTCAGTGTCAGGACAAGAATCCAAGAAGATTACTTAGGCTGAATGGAAAAATGTTTGACTGTTAATGAACAAAACAGTGGAAAACCATGTCTACTTTTCATAGAGGTTTTTCACAGAGGTTTCACACTTTTTGAATGAGCAACAATCAGTATCTAAATAATTTCTTTTGTTTTAATCCCATAATAAAAACCCAGTGCAATAAAACTATTTTAAAGAATTAAATTATTTGAAGAATGTTTCGGTTTGAGATTTTTATGTTATTGTTTTTTGTTCCAGGGAGAACGTGGCTTGGCTGGTGGTAAAGGTGAAGAAGGAAAAAAGGTAAATTATTTTGTCCATGTTATAATTTTTTCAACTCAACAATTTGATATAAGACGAAGCAAGCAGAGCTTTTTTCTGAAGGTGTTCCTTGACTCTTTCATGAATAAAATTCTTATTATTTTGCTATGCAAATGCTTAGGAACAAAGACATTTTTATACATGTTAATCAGTGAGATCAGTGCTTGTTTCAGAAATTTTTGATTTTTTTAAGAAAAGATTAAATAATGAAGCCTAACAGTACCATAGACACTGGACTCCAGCAATGTTTACTGCTCTCTTGTGTCTATGGTAACTAGTAAATGTTTGTTTATACAGTATGAAATGTATCATAAGATGATGTGTAGGCATTTATAGTACTTAATTACTGCTTTTGTAGATTAAGAATGTACTTTTTTACAATTAACTGTGTTGATTGTAAGTGGTAAATGTTCTACACATTTTTTCCTAAGAACATAAGTTTACTGCAATATCAAAATTTTACATTTGCTACAGCA
Source organism: Amazona ochrocephala (assembly GCA_039720435.1). Classification (NCBI taxonomy): domain Eukaryota; kingdom Metazoa; phylum Chordata; class Aves; order Psittaciformes; family Psittacidae; genus Amazona; species Amazona ochrocephala. The sequence goes on from CM077878.1 coordinate 45,987,589, forward strand.
TAACTGACTGCTAATTTAGAAAGGTTAATTTTCATTTGTACACTTCTGTGTGCCTACGCAGTAGTTAACATGAGGTTTGTCTCCTGCACACATGTGACTCAATGAATTGACTTGACTGACAGTGGCAAAGCTGAATTCAGGTGCCTTTACCTCTTTTTCAGACTTGAAGTTTAGTCTCTTTGCCTAATGGACTTGTGTGTTGCCCTAAGGACATTCTTAGTCTTCCAGCAGCTATAAGATGTAAATTCTAGGAAAAGCCTTTCCTTGTTCTTTACCAGCGGATATAGGAAATGGAGCTTGAGGCAGCTTGTCCTAGTTGCAGGTGCTTTCCAGGGGCCAGGAATAGTTCAAGAGCTTGTATATTAAAATGGGAAATAAACTGGCCCTATGGAAGGCTGTCTTGGCTGACAGAATAGTGGGTTGCTCTAGATAATGCAACCTAATCTTTTGTGGCTCCAGACAAGTAGGTCTTTACAGGTTGTCAAAGGCAAGAATGTGTTGAGGGACAAGTGGAAGGAAACACCTGTTCTTTGATTATGTAATAGGAATTAAAGTAATGATGGTGACAGTTTATGTTGAAACTTCAGCTCCTAACTATGTTGCTGCCTGGTTACTGCTTTTTCACTAGTTTTGGCTGATTTGGATTAGGCAACCTGAATTAAGACTCTTGGTTTATAGTTTCTCTGTGCTTCAGCTGACTGTCTGAAAATGGTGCAGACAAGGATTTCTGCTTTTATGTGCGGTAAAGATGAAGAACAACACATACTGCTATTCTGGTAGTATTTAGAATGAAGAAAATGGAGAGTAGGTGGCAGCTTCTGAATTGAAAATGTGCACTGTATCTGTGAGTTGGGCTGTTTTGGATATGGATATATTCACTCACCCACTCTTCATACGTGTCAGCCAGCTTTACAGCGTTCATAGTTTTAAAGAAAGCATGCTACAGATTAACAGAATTTAAGCAGTTTTAAGATTTGAGTTTTTTTTTTTTTAGAAGAAAGTGTTCTAGTAACCAGGAAGGAAGAAGCATCAGAAGTAAAAACCAGAATCCATAGCAACAAGCATTTATAATGTGAAGATTCAGCCCCTGAAAAAAACCACTTGTTAAGCTTGAGTGTTTGTAACTCCACCAACAGATCTTATTTCTTTGGTGGTATCATTATTCATCAGTTCTGAAGGGCTTGCGGATCTTTTTCTTCCCTTTTTTTTTTGTTTTTTGGTCATAATTGCTGTGCAGCTGTGCTGTGCTTTCCCCGAGTTTTATGAGTAAATTGTGTTTGGACACAGACACGTGGTTCCAGCTGTTGCTGCCACTCTCTTTGCTTGATTTCCTTTATTTTAAGGCAGAGATAAAATGACTCAACTACTGGTAGTCACATTTTTGTTATGTGGAAGCTGAGTCAGCACATTTGGACCAATTTAAAAGTATTTCCAGTGTAACTATTAATGATGTATTCAGCTATCCTTAAAATAAAATGAAAATAAACAAGTGGAAGGATCTTTATTTGCCAGTGATTACTCAAGAATAATTTAGGACAGTCTTATGAGAAGCTACACATCATGACTTGTGAGGAAGGAGTGTAATTTGGGCTATGCGAAGTAGGTTTGAGCCTGAGCTTTAGCAGTTACTCAATTTAGCCTTAATTCAAATAATTATTAAAGAACAACAATGCCGAGTTTCCAGTTACTGAACTCCAGCATTAAAAATGTATCAACACCTTTGCGTTTTAACATAGCATCACAAAATAAAATAGTTGTAATAATTTTTTGCATAGAAAAAACATGATTAAAAAGCTTGGAACCTAAACTTTGATTTATTTTTTTTTTTTTTTTCCTAATACCAAAAACTGCCTCATGTTGCTTATTAGGGAACAAGATAGTATTTGCATGCACTGTCTTGCATATCACCTAGCATGAGACACACCTGCCTAAACGTGGGATATTTGCCATTCCAAATTCTGCAGAAGTACATTAAAATGAACAATCCTCTATTTTTGTTTTGGTGACCATATCTTTCCATGGGATTGAATGCTTGAAACCAATTCAGTCTTATACCTCTTGGTTCATCAAACCAAACAAGTTGACCATGGCTTTTATTGTACCACATTCTACTTTGGCAGAGCAAGCTCTGGGGACACCAGAGAGGCAACTGAGGTGCAAGTGAGTGACTGTATAAGTTAGAGGAAGCATCTATAATTTAAACTATTAAGGGAGATTCTTTAGGCAGTTTAAAGGTTTCTTTGTCACACTTGATTCTCCTTGAGGAATCCAGAAGCCTTGTTTTGCCTTCCTCCTTTTTTTTTTGGTCTTGGTTGAACTTGGTTTGCTCTTACAGAAGCCAGTAGTGGTAACGGAAGCTATAGGCTGTGTGTGGAGGTGTTATGCTGTAAGTTTTCCCTCCGTGGGAAATACACTCTTGCTGTAAATATTTAAATTCTCCTTTGTATTCTGTTTTCTTTTTGGTACTTAGATAATGACATTGTCTTATGTGGTAGTCTAATAGCTGCAACAAAAACATTGGTCTACCCTTCAATAGCATGAATGAAAAAGTACATGCTGAGAGCAGTTTTCATTGGTTTGCTGCCAGGAAGTCATACTTTATCGTATGGATCTATCTTCAACCTAATTGTAGTTAATTGTAATCTGTTCAGAATTGTAATTTTATGGTATAAGATAGAAAGGATGTGTATCATACTTTATAATTATAGGCAGTCAGGAGGGACGGACGATAACTAGAAGAAAGCTTTAAAATTCAGAATGTTCTTGGCAAATCAGAAATGTAGCCTGGAAAAAAAAAAAAAGGATCCAGTGTAGAAGTAACAAGTGCAAGGAGCTACCTGTGGGGGAGAAAAAATGAGCTGCAAAAAAACCCCAAAACAAATAGTATCAACTCAGAAATTAAAACCTGAGGATTGTTTGGATAAGAAGCTGAACACACATAAATGCAGTCAGGCAGTTGCAAATGAAAGACTTCAGGATGTTTTAAAGTGAAATGCTGTCTGTAACACTGAAAAAAATAGTCCTATTTGATACTGGTACGGCTTCAAAGCATTTTGAGAGCACTGACAATGGCTGGTGCTCAGGAACATGCAACCTTTGAAGAAGGATGGTATGAATGAAGCTTACTCAGAGTCAGCTGAAAAGAAATATGTAAACAGTCCTCAAATACATAACACTGCTGTAAAGGGGAAGAAAGTGGTATATTTGCTGTGTCTGTAGTGAGTACAAAGAAATGAGCTGAAAGTGAAGTAAGGAAAATGCTGTGTAGCCATTGGGAAAAGGTTTTTAATTTTAACACTGTTGATTGTTGCATAAGTAATTTTCTTTTCCATTGGTCTGCAGTTTTTATCCAAGTTACAAAAAAGGGAAAAAAACTAAAGAAAGGCTTGCTTCATGCAAATGCAGATGATCAGATTTGTCTTAAATGGTTTTACCATTTTCAGTTAATAGCATCAAAATTATGCAAGGTATCACACTGATGTCTAATTGGATAATCACAGAGAACAGCAAGACAGTTTCTTTTTGAACATATATCCTTATTTCTTTTTAATGCCTAGTTAATACTTTTCTGTTACAGGACAGTAAAGCTCTGGAATAGGTTGCCCAGTATGGTTGTGCAGGCTCTTTTCCTTGAGATTTTCAAGACCTGCCCTGAGCAACCTGGCCTTGATCCCATAGCTGAACACTGCTTAGGGCATGAGGTTGGACTAGAGACCACTTTTGAGATCATGTCCGGCCTTGGTTATCCTTTAATTTTAGGAACAGTGAACATGCACGTGATATTTTTCTGATTTCTGTATTTTTATGTGGATTTATAATTTGGAGAATAATAAAAAACTATAATAGTCTAGGGGAATTTTGTTTGGTTGAGGTTTTGTTTAAATGTTGGCAGGGGTGGGATTTGAGTATATGTTTAATTTATAGTATGGACCAATATTATTCACCTGAATACATTACAGGCAGATTTTTTAAGATGTGTATGTACGTTCACACACTGTTGTTTTGGAACATCATATCTGGGGGTGACCAGTGCCCTTCCTTAAATATCCAATCATCTCTCAGCTGATGCTGTCTTCCTTATAAAAGCTGTTGTAGAATGCTTGTTTGGGTTACATTGTACATGGCTGCTTGGATGATGGGTGTCTATGCATTCACTGGGTTTAGTTTAGGATTACTGAAACTCTACCATACAGATAGTTACAAAATATATTGTTCAACATTAATGAAATCTAAGGGTGTCTTCAAAATTTAAGTACCAAAAAAGGAGAATCTAAAAATTTTATTGCTATTAAAATTGACATGCAGCTGTTGAGCTGTCTAATCACAGCTGCATTCATGTGAACTGTGGCAGTTCCGCTAGCTGAATCCCTGCTTCTGTTTTAACTCAGAGGGAAGTGAAGTGTGCTGTTATGTAGACTAAATCTCAGTACTAGTTGATGTCTTTGAAGACTCAGAAGTTGTGAGTGGTAGAGTGCTCTGGAGCTGGACTCTTCAATTGCAGTTTTCCTTGACTAGGTGCTTTCCTTCATAAAGCATATTTCCCTCCCATCTCACACTTGAAATAGAGGATTTTAAAACAGAATGTCATTGAAGCCGAGCTATGTAGCAGTATATGTACTGTGATATGCAGTTGTAAACACTTGATCTTTTCTAAAGTTATTATTTTGCTGTAATTCTTTGATTTATATTTCTCAGTAAAATGATATAAATAAAAAAGTTGGATGTATTAGACTAAGGGAAACTTTGGGAGTAAAACTGTAGCGATAGTCATTCGTTATTTCCAGTTTCATCCTTTTATCTTTACTTTTTGTATGTTTTGAATGTGCTTTTGCCTGTGTGTACATGTGAGGAGAGAGGAGGAGTCTGGGGCTTGTCCAGCATAAATGTAAAAAAAAATCGTCATCTGCTTCATTTTTTTTCTAAACGCAGGATGTTCTTTGTATATATTTACTATTTTGTGAAGTACGATTTGAATTATTCCAGGAAACAGGGCTTCCTCTATTTCCTTGAGAAGAAATTTCTAAATAGATCTTAGTGTCAAGAAGATTTCCTGGAGGTTCAGCATTTTGTACTTCATCCTATCACACCTGATAAAACACTCCACTGTCTATCTTCCATCCATTCAGAACACACAAGACTATAAACATCCTGTGTGTCCCCAGGTGTAGTCTTTTATTTCACAGTCTTCAATGTGTTTTTTCTTAAATAAGCATAAGTAAAGAAAAAGGAATCACCTTTCCTTTTTAAGTTGCTAGTTGAAGTTAGTAATTATTTACTCATTCTAATATTTTGATGTCTGTACCATAAATCTCAGTAGTGAAACCAGCCCACATAAGAGCTCAAGTTACTGGGGAAGCTTCCAATCTACTAGAAAAATAGAAGCTATTACTCATGGATAGACGACAGTAATGAAGCTCAAAGGTCTATAATTAAAACTACTAAAAAATTACAAGATAAACAGTTGGTAACCCTCCTGTCTATTAGTACAGCACTTCTATTTGTCAGCTGTAAATTCTGCTACAAATGCTTCAGTCTGAACAAAAGATTAGAAGAGTAAATTCAGTAAGCTGTGTTTGGAATAGTCCCTAGCCTATTCTAGGCTATTATATGGGATAATGCTAATTAGATTCACTGAAACGTCTGCAAGAGACCTTCACAGCGGGGGTCTATTAATTTAATGATGTAGATGACCAACTTGCAGGTCCCAACATCTATCATTGTTTAATTCACTTGCACATACTCATTTGGTCAGATTAAAGGTTCATCATGCTCAGCATCCTGCTTCTGACAGAAGTGGTGCCCACGGGAAAGCATAAGGACAAAGTGAGCAAGTACAGTGCTTCTCCCCATGTGCTCTTCTAGGCTCCAATTATGAGATTGCAATCTTAGCCAGATGTTTTCAATGAATTTAGTAGCCCTCAATGGTCTTCTCTACCATTAGTGAGTGAAGTTTTCCCTTGATTTCATGTAAACTTTAGGCATCTGCAATATCCTGTGGTGAGGAATTATGCCGTTTATCTTTTGTGTTTGAAGAACCACTTCCTTTTGTTTACTTGGAGCCTGCTTCCTCTTAATTTAGTTTGGCATTCCCTACTTCTGTTAGAAGATTCCTGTTCTTCTTTTCAGTATCAATCAAGAATCAATAAGCATCTTGCATGCATTTCTGAGCTGTCTCTTCCATATTGAAGAATACCATCTTACTTAGTATCTCCTACTGTGTTAACTGTTCTGTATTTGATCATCCTTACTAGCTGCCTCTGGATGTTTTTGAGTTCTATTGTAGTGTTTAAAGACAACAGAGAATATAAAGTGAATATCGCATCACAGTGAAATTCTTTGTTTTGTTCTCTGTGCCTTTCTAATACCTCCTCACGTGGAAATTCCTTTTTACCCTCTCATTAGCTTTGAGTTTGGCCTCGAGATCTCGCTATTGGTCCTTTCAAACCATTACCAGTCATTGCATTTAGGAAACTGTGATTGTAGTCACAGATGTTATGGCTGCATCTCAAGCATAAGGATTTTACTGCCCTCATCATTTTAAATATATCTACACTGAACTTCATTTGTCCTTCTTTTGCCATGTCATTTCATCTTATCATGCCTATATTGAGCTTGTCACAGCTCATTCTTATCTGTTTTATCCAGTATAATTTAGTATGGTAATTTTAGTTATGTACCTGAGAATCGTTTTCTTTATGAGATTTGAGAGTAAACAATTCATGTCTTGCTGAGAACAAGATTAGTGGAGAAGTGACTTTGCCACTAACTAAATGCTGGTGTGAACTCTCAAACTCTTTCTGCCTTGGATTAGAAATACAGTATTTGACAGGTGCTTATTTTTTGGCATTAGAACAGTATCTTTTACAGTCTGACCTCTCACCCAGCATTTGGCGTAATCTTAAAACTGAAAATGGTCATTTGCAGGTATTGAGTACAATTTCCTTCAGTCCACAAAGCTTCCCAAATTCCAATTGCTTCCCACAACATAGGAAGCCTGTTGCATGGTAGGCCCAGATGTGAAGCTCTGTGCAAGAAAGTACACAGGGTGCTCTGCAGAAACAGCCAAGCTCATTCTGAGTTATCTGGGGTATCAGCAGCATTGCAGCTTCATTAATGGGCACTCTGAGATGTAAGGTTTAACAACATGAGCAGAGTGCCGGGTTGTTTGGATGTACCAGTTCCAGTAATGGTTGCTTCTGTGCCACTTTGGAGATTTCTGTGAAGATATATCCAGAGGTGGATGCCTGGGTACTGCTACTGCTACAGATGCGTAGAAAAGATGTACTACTTTGGAAACAGCTAAGGTTGTATACATTTCGAATGGTAATTTTGATAAATGGTAATTAATTTAAAATTAATGTAACAACTTTAATCCATAAAGAGTGCTGCGAATTTAACACCTTAGAAAATATTCTGGAGGAGCAGAGAAATATCCACTGGCAGGTGTAGAGAACACAGCATCATACCCTCTATATATAGACATGTTGAGGTCCCAGTTTCCATTTATCCACTCGGAGGGTTGTGTAGCACCAGTGGGGTGGGGGGTGGCTGCTGGGGCTTGGGTTGGGGTACCTGTGTACAGGAGAGAGGGTAGAAATGGCCATGGACCTTGAGCGGGCTACTTGGCGAAAACAAGAAGAATGGGTGGCAAATGTGCATGTGTTTCTGAGAGGGATGGAAGAGACTGAGAGTGATTCAGAAGCCAGAGTGGGCTATATCAGTATTAATGTGGGAATAAAACCAATATTTCTAGTGTTTTCTAGCTCTTCTATTCAACTGCACTGCCTTCCAGAAAGTATATGGTCTGAATATTGTCTGTAAGTAATCTATCTTACTCCTTTTTAGAGTCAAAAGTAGAAAACAGAATTGCTTGTTTCCTTGCTTTTGTCAGCTTGGCTAGGTAATTGTAATCTGTGATGAGGTGGCAGGTGTTCCATGCTCAGCCTGTGCTTTTAGTTCTTTCTTTGCTCCAGCTACCTAGTCTTACTGCTCAATTTATAAAGTTTACTGCTGTGAATTAAAATATGCTCCCTTCTAACTCCACAGATTATATTTGTTGAAAGGTCTTATAATTCATTATGACAGATGATTTTTGTTGTTTGCCATTTATTAATCTGAACAGACTGAATATGAAAAGATGGCTGCTACATCAGAAGATAAGAAATGCCAGAGCAGAATAAATTTGCAAACTAAACGTAAACTCAATTGGTTTAGAGAGAGACCTGGAAATAGTCCATCTTATGAATGTTTCCACAAGATAGCCTCAGAGAAACAGGTCTGACTGAAGTGCAACATCCAGTCATTTTTGTACAAACTCAGGGTTTTATTCCTGTTTCTTTTTTTTTTTTTTTTTTAATCTGTTTGCTGTTTTTGTAACTTGTTCTTGTTTATCTGTGCCTTCTCTCTCCCCTTTTTTCTGGCTCATAGATTACCTTTCCTGTTGTATAGACATCTATGTTCTCTTTCCCTATTTTACTTTTCCAAAGGCTGTTTACATTTCACTAATATCTTTGCATAATCTTTGAGGAAAAAGTTGTCTGTAACTGAAAGTGCTGTGGGAAGCATTGCAGGTACAGTAGGTACAACTCCTTACAGATCTGTCATGGTTTAAGCCTCTCAGCCATGCAGTTTGCTCACTCACGCTCCCCTCTTTCTTTCCCCTGCTCCTGGAGAGATGGGAAGGAGAATCGAAAGAATGCAGCTCCCACAGGTTGAGATAAGACCAGTTCAGTAACTAAGGTATAACACAAATCACTACTGCTATCACCAATAATAATAATGATAAGGGAAATACAAAGGAAGAGAATACAACTGCTCACCACCCGATACCAAGCCCGACCTAGCCACGAGCCCCCCTCTTCTGGGTCTCTGCCCTCCATTTTTTTACATCCTGGACATGACGTGCTGTGGTATGGAATACTTCTTTGGTCAGTTTGGGTCAGGTGTCCTGTCTCTGCTTCCTCCTGGCTTCCCCTCCTCCCTGGCAGAGCATGAGACTCACAAAGTCCTTGGTCAGACCAAAACATTACCAAGCAGTAACTGAAAACACTGGGGTCATCAGCGCAGTTCCCAGGCCGAAAGTCAAAAACACAACACTGCACCAGCTACTAAGGAGGAGAAAAATGACTGCTACTGCTGAACCCAGGACAAGATCTTACGGGTTCTGGATAACTTCAGGTAGTATCACTGATACGGTTTTATAGTTAGTCGGGATTAAAAATTAAAGTAGTTTCATTTGGCTGTAATTCTTAATATTTTGTGACCATGTAGTCTTGGCAGGATATTTTCTCTTGATCCCAGATCTGGTCATAGGTTTACTTCTGAGTGTATTTCCTCAATTTCCAGTTGAAAGTGCACATTTACTATGATTCTATTTATACGAATATGCTTGTATATTTACATACATATTCATGTGTGCACTAGAATACATTATCTCTTCCAGGGAAATATATACAATCACAAAAATATTTAGTAACATATCAAGTAGTAGATTCCTAAATTACGTCAATCCTGGCTTAATTCTTTTGATTTACTGCAATGCAGTTATTGAAGGAAAACTTGCTTTGCAAAGAACTTTAATCCAGAAAGGAGGCTCTGGAGAAAGAAGGCATTACAGCAACAGACTGAATCCTTGCTGGCAGGTACAGTGTATGCACATTAACATAGCAAACTGAATAGAGCTCTTGGCATGTGAGTCTCCTTTCTTTCAAATGGGAGGTAGTTCTTGGGAGCTGCTGAGCAAAGATATGCTGTGAGGCTCAGCAAGGAAGCTATCCGCAGCAAGGAGGCCATCAGCACCCTGCAGCTGCTGCTATCAGGTTATGTTGTATGCACTGTTAGGGAGGATTATTCTTTATGAAAAAGAGAGTACTGACAGGTTTCCAATGAGAAGAGGCAATAGGAGAATCCAATAAAATAATAATAGAAAACATCATTTAGCATAAATTGCATATATACTTGTGCAGCCTTGTAGTTTTTATATCTTAGCCTTATATTGTGAGACTTCTTAAAAAAGTCTTTCATGTGATATGTCTAAAACAGGCATGAATACGAGCAAGTAATTTTGCAGATGAAATTGTAGAATCATTAAATAGTTTGGGATGGAAGGGACCTCAATTTTAGATCATCTAATTCTATCCCCCCTGCCAGTGGCTGGAAAAACTTCTGCTAGACCAGGTTGCTCAAAGCCCCATCCAACCTGGCTGGAACACTTCCAGGAATAGGGCATCCACAACATCCTTGGGCAAGTTATTCCAGTGCTCACCACCCTCAGAGTAAAGAACTTCTTCCTTATATTTAGCCTAAATCTAGTCTCTTTTTTTTTTTTTTCTAAAACAAGCAAACAACAACCAAAAAACCCACAAAAAAGCCAAACAAAAAAGCCAAACAAAAAAACCAACAAAACCCAAAAAACCCAACAAAACGTGTTTGAGTCAATAGGCTTCCTAAATAGGCTCTTGCAATTTTGAGTGACAGTTATTTGCAATTAGAAAAAGAATCAGAATTCACGAACAGAGCGTGTTGAAAGAAGCAATGGAGCAGCTACTTCTATTGGTCGCTGTGAAACAGGCATACACAGCACCTTTGTTTATTAATATACTGAAATTAAAACTTGCTATGTAGTGAATGGGGGAAGCAAAGACAGATTTAGATGTTACTACTGAAAAGTCAGCAACATATGTGTTTAACTGTATTTAATTCTCCAAAGCGCATTTTTATCCTCCACTTAGCAGTAGTTGATACTTGTTAAGGTAATACTGTCAATGATAAAAAGAGTCTTCCTCCAGCATCTCTTTCCAGATGCTTCTTCCTATCCCCAGTGTCCCTGTGCAGCTGTTTGTTTTATGCCTAGTAAAGTAAATAAATCAGGGAACTGTTCTGAGCAAAAAAAGCCTCTGTTTACTGGGTTATATCCCTGCAGATTCTGTTTCTCCAGACTGCTGTCTGGCTTTTCTTCAGCAACCAAGATACTCCTGAATAGGTATATTTCAATAACTAGAAGTTGCCGCAGTGCTTTATAGATGTCTTTTGGGGCTGGAGAACAGTATGATTCCTTTAAATCAAGCCTTGTACTCCAGGAAAAGCCTAAGGTGCTGCAATTGCTAATGGCTCTTGAGTTCATGAAAGCAGACTAAAATTACTCCAAGGTAGGTTTGGAATAACTCCAACAACTATACTGTGAACATCTAGTACTCTGTCTGCATCATTTGCTCCATAGATCCTCTTCTGTTGTGCTGCACAGTATGTGTGGCAGTTAATGGAGCTGTCTTAGATGTCTGCAGAGAGCATATTGTTGATCTTCCCTGCAGGGTGAGGACAATGTATGTTGTGCACAGATAAAGAAAGTTTTGTCCTGTACCCTTTTATGAGTGTTATACTTACAGAAGACCACTGTTAACTTAAAGTTGCTTATGTTATCAATAACCAACCAGTACATACAGCTCATATTTCCCAGGATGCCCTTTCTAAAGATGCTTCCTTCCCTTCAGCAGGCTGCAGGATGTACTTTCACCTATTTATTTAGGTATTTGTTTTATATTACTGTATTTTATTATTTATTTATTAGAACTATTGATTTTTTCACACTTCACTGCACTGACGTCTAGCTAAAATCAAAATATGACAATTGTTTTCATGTTTTCACTATGGGCTGGTTGTATGGACAGCTGCCAGGGAAGTGGATTTTGATCATCTTCTAAAAAGGGAAAAGTTCTGGCTTGACATCTATAATTACTAAGTTTTATGCAAAAGTCAACCATTTCCTACTTTTCTAGCTGTATTTTGGACTGGCCTTAGTGAAGCCTTAGATTGATCTGTGTATCTCTTTCCAGATTTCTGGAAGGTAAGGGGTGAGGAGAGTGAAACCGTATTTTCGACCAGCAGGTAGAAGGAGGCGATCCTGCCCCTCTACTCTCCTCTTGTGAGACCTCACTTGGAGTATTGTGTGCAGTTCTGGTGTCCTCAACATAAAAAGGACATGGAACTCTTGGAACAAATCCAGAGGAGGGCCACGAGGATGATCAGGGGACTGGAGCACCTCCTGTATGAAGATAGGCTGAGATAGTTGGGGCTGTTCAGCCTGGAGAAGAGAAGTCTGCGTGGAGACCTCATAGCAGCCTTCCAATATCTGAAGGGGACCTATAGGGATGCTGGGGAGGGACTCTTCATTAGGGACTGTGGCAATAGGACAAGGGGTAGTGGGTTCAAACTTAACAGGGGAAGTTTAGATCGGATACAAGGAAGAAATTCTTTACTGTAAGGGAGGTGAGGCCCTGGAATGGGTTGCCCAAGGAAGTTGTGAATGCTCCATCGCTGGCAGCGTTCAAGGCCAGGTTGGAGAGAGCCTTGGGTGACATGGTTTAGTGTGAGGTGTCCCTGTTCATGGCAGGGGGGTTGGAACTAGATGATCTTAAGGTCCTTTCCAACCCCAACTATTCTATGATTCTATAAGTCTGACTGAGCAAGATGTGCTTAGTTTGAATGAAGATCAAGGCTCCTCCTTTGATAAATATCTGTCAGAAGACTGAACATATCACACCTTTAGATTGTACCAGGCTCCGTGAGAGCTTTATTAAAGCCCCAGTTTCTTGTCTAAAGTATGTATTTTTATGACCTTAATAAACTGCTTAATGTAGTCTGAGAAGTTAGAGGTTACTGATAATGCTGTCTGTGTGGGCCTGATGATCATGGTTAATAGTTGTCATAATAATAAATGCCATTATTTTGGTTGTTATGTGACAGAAATAAAGCCAGAGGTGTGGCCTTTGCAGAAAAGAAACAGCAGTCCATCAGCTTGCGCAAACACTTGATGTTGCTTTAGCCATCTGCAGAACATCTTTTAGAGTCTAAACAACAATAGCACTAGCTTGCCAAAACCACGAAAGCATGGGTGTCTAAAGAATAGTACGTTCTGTGAAAGCAATGCTATTTGTCAGCTGCTGACAAGAACAGATTCGCTTTAGGTTGCCTTAGGATATCAGCCTTGAAAAGAAAGTAGTTTATTCCTCCTATGGAAAAATCTTCATTCAACACTAACACTGAAGCCAGTATAAACAGAAACCTCCCCATTGAAAGAGCGATAGAATTTTAAACAATTGTAGCTGAAAGTCAAATCTATTTGTAGTATTTACTTAAGCAAGGGAGAAATAATGTGCTCATTAAATGAGACAGCTTTTTTCTTTTTTAGGTTTTAACCTATTGATAGATATGGAAGATATTACCATGGAGTTTGGTGCTGGAGGCTTGGCACCAAATTCAACTATTAGCGCTGTTTGTGAGTGATGTAAGAGCAAAGTTCTGTAAGAGCTCAGGCATTTGTGCAAGTCAAAACGTGTTGTGATATTCTTGTCTTAGGCACAGTACAAAGACAGAGCAGACCATTTCTCTCATCCCAAAGATATTACAATTAAAAGATTTAAGATGGTTCATAGTTCAGAAAGCCTTTTGCTTTTGGATTTTGAGAAGTATAGCGCAATAAATGATGTGCAGTGTACCAGTTTTTAAGCTGACTTGATATGCCATGTATAGAGTATATTGTAGAACTGAGTAAAGAAGACAATATCCATTACTGTTCATTATGGCTTTCTTAGAGTTTTTAAAATATATTTTATGATTTCTTTCTGTAGATGCAATTTCTCAAAATAAACATAATATTTTTGGGGGGAAGCTTTGAGTTATTTTAGAAACCTATTTGCATCCACTAAAGCATCTGCATGTAAATACCAAGTAGCATTTGCAAATGAAGATCACCACGGAAAAGCTTAGTGACTTCTCCTTATAAACATATTTTGCCTCACTGACTGTACTTTCACTGAAGAGAGTATTAATATATTCAAGTGGATGTTAAGAATACATATGATCTAAAAGACTGAAACTCTGCTTTCAGATAGCTCATGCTTCAGGATGTATTACTGTTCTTATTTGTATGATTAAAAGTTTAATCTTGGGTTAAGAATTTTCTTTCAAGTTAAGTCTGGGAATATATGGTCAAATAATTATCAAAAAGAGCTGAGTTTTGGATATTGATTCTGTTTGGTTTTTTCCTCTGTGCTATTGAAGGTTTGAAGAAAATAAAAGAATTAGATGAAATGGTGATTGCATATAAGCCATGGCAGGATAACATACAGGGCAAAGTCTGCAAACCACAACAGCAAAATTTCATGTAGCAAAAAGCAAAGGCAGTGTGAGCATCTTCAACATGAGTACGTTCCTTTGAGGTATTTTTTTATTGAATAACAAAGCTAAATGTTTGATCATGGTTAGTTTTGATAAATTGTTGCAAGCAGGAGTTATCCAAACTCTGAGTAATTTTTCGTCTTGTGCTGGTTATCAACTACCACTCAAACGGACGAAGTTGTGTCTTTATGGTTTTTCACCCTAACAAGTCTCTCAGATGAAAATGCATGATAGGTGCTATTCTACTTTTTTTGCTTACCACAGTATAATTTAATGTTTTTTAATATTTCATAAATGGTCTTAACTACTCTGTCCGGTCAGAATCAGGGAATGTTAGGCAGATTTCCACAAGCTAGGGTTATGTTGAGTAAGGACCAAGGTGAGATTCAGAGATCTGTAAAGAACATGTTAAGAGGCCGAAGGATTGTTCATTTGTATTTTCAGTAAGACATTGCTGGTAGCCTTACTGTGGCATTTTCTAGATGTGAAAAAATAGAATTTGAGTTTTCTGAAGGGTTAGTTCTTAAGTAGATCATAGTTCTGTAGGCTACAAAAGAAAATATTTCAGTAAGGCAGTAACTCAGGGCACTTTGTTGCTTACCAGGATGCCATGGAATTCATAGGATCACAGAATGTTTTGGGTTGGAAGGGACTTAAGAGGTCATCTAGTTCCAATTCCCCTGACAAGGGCAGGGACACCTTCCCCTAGACCAGGTTGCTCAAAGCTCCATCCAACCTGGCCTTGAACACTGCCAGGGATGGGGCAGCCACAGCTTCTCTGGGCAACCTTCTCCAGTGCTCACCATCCTTATAGGGATGAATTTATTCCTAATATCTGATCTAAATCTACCCTGTTTCAGCTTAAAGCCATTCCCCCTTGTCCTGTCACTACCTGCCCTTGTAAACGGTCCTTCTCCAACTTTCTTGTAGGCCGCCTGAGGTACTGGAAGACTGTTAGAAGGTCTCCCTAGTGCTCGATGGCTCAATGTCCAGCTGGAGACCAGTAACGAGTGGTGTCCCTCAGGGATCGGTGTTGGGAGTGGTCTTGTTCAACATCTTTGTTGGTGACAGGGACAATGGGATTGAGTGTGCCCTCAGCAAGTTTTCCAATGACACCAAGCTGTGTGGTTCGATTGATACATTGGAGGGAAGGAATGGCATCCAGAGGGACCTTGACATGCTTGTGAGGTGGGCTGATGCCAACCTGATGAAGTTTAACCATGCCAAGTGCAAGGTCCTACACCAGGGTCAGAGTAATCCCAGGCACAGCTACAGGTTGGGCAGGGAAGAGATTCAGAGCAGCCCTGCAGAGAAGGACTTGGGGGTGTTGGTCGATGAGAAAATGAACATGAGCTGGCAGTGTGCGCTTGCAGCCCAGAAAGCCAACCATATCCTGGGCTGCATCAAAAGGATTGTGACCAGCAGGTTGAGGGAGGTGCTCCTGCCCCTCTACTCTGCTCTTGTGAGACCCCACTTGGAGTATTGTGTGCAGTTCTGGTGTCCTCAACATAAAAAGGACATGGAACTCTTGGAACAAATCCAGAGGAGGGCCATGAGGATAATCATGGGGCTGGAGCACCTCCCATGTGAAGACAGAAAGGCTGAGCAAGTTGGGGCTGTTGAGTCTGGAGAAGAGAAGGCTGTGTGGAGACCTCATAGCAGCCTTCCAATACCTGAAGGGGGCCTATAGGGACGCTGGGGAGGGACTCTTCATGAGGGACTGTAGTGATAGGACAAGGGGTAACAGGTTCAAACTTAAACAGGGGAAGTTTAGATTGGATATGAGGAAGAAATTCTTTACTGTGAGGGTGGTGAGGCCCTGGAATGGTACTGGAATGGGTTGCCCAAGGAAGTTGTGAATGCTCCATCCCTGGCAGTGTTCAAGGCCGGGTTGGACAGAGCCTTGGGTGACATGGTTTAGTGGGAGGTGTCCCTGGCCATGGCAGGAGGGTTGGAACTAGATGATCTTAAGGTCCTTTCCAACCCTAACTATTCTATGATTCTATGATTTTAGAATCCGTGTTTGTAGATGTTGCAATGTGAGAGTCTAGCTTTCTGTAGAATATAAAAGTACACCTAAGCTACATGACTTGATCAAATATGGATAAAGGCCTTCAATCTAAAGGAATTACTAACTCTTCAGAATGCATTTAACTGTCCGCTCTATTTTTCTGTGTTGTTCAGTTTAATTTTTATTTTGCAATTCTTTATCTCTGAACTGATATCATTCAATCACTGTGCTTGGTGATAATGGCACAGTGACAGTATAAACAGCTCATTTTGTTATCCTTTACATTGCTGGTATTTGAATTAATGTTTATTTTTCTTTCAATGTCTTCATGAAAAAAAGAGAATTTATTAAATGAGAGTTTTAACTCCTTAAGACATGTGGTAAATGCTCCATCCCTGGCAGTGTTCAAGGCCAGGCTGGATAAAGCCTTGTGTGACATGGTCTAGTGTGAGATGTCAAGGGCATCAGATGCCAGGGGGGTTGGAACTTGATGATCTTAAGGCCCTTTGCAACCCTAACTGTTCTATAGTTCTATGTACCTCCTACAAATACTGTAATTATTTCTCAACAAGGACATCATTCTTAGAAAAGGTAAAACTATTTTAACATCTGACTTTGTCACATTTTCCAAGAGAGAGCAATCATAGCAGAACCAAGCACCAGTCTGCAGGAGATGTTATCCTAGAAGAGTGTACGGGGTTTTGTCTCCCTCACCCCATAAAGACACGTGTATTATCAAGACTATCTAGAGCACTCTCCAGCAAATTCTACAGTTAAGGCAATTTCACTCTATTCTTAGATTGTTACGCTATTTTTCTGCCCTTTTAACCCCAGTTCTCCATCTCCTCCTACTCCCATCCCCTAAGTCTTTTTGCCTACAAATTAAACCCATTATTTGTATTACTTTTATGGAAAACTTACTGTCCCATTCATAGCATTTTTTCCTGTATCGTTGGGATATGTTCCTTCTTTCCTTCTACTGTTTTTTTCAAACTCCCTGTCATTCTGGTTTGGAGAAAAACAGATATCTAGAAGTTGATGAAGTTCCATGAAAACTATAATGCTCTGAACTAGATGATGTTTTTCACTGTTGTTAACAGTGGCGAGTGAAACAGAATTTCAGTTTTCATTTGGGAAATGGAGATTGGAGGTTAGCCTTTTGAAAATAGCTTTGCATTACAGACTCCTACTTACTATGTGATCCATGATAATCCTCAGGTCCTTTTCTACAGGGTGCTACAGGGATTATTTGGGGTTTGTGCATTTGATTTCTTCTTTTGGAGAGCACGATGCTGTAACATTTATTGAACTTGATTTATTTATTTTTTTTAAATTACTATTCTGACTGGTCAAAGACATTTTGCTTTTTAATTTTTTTCTCTGAAGAATAAAAATGGATGGCTGCCTCATTCCTGCTGACAGAAAAAGACAATTAATCAATGCAGTTTTGGAGCCATGGGCTGCTTTGGCTTCATGTCATTCTCATTCCGTGCCTACAATTTTGGACTCAGCTGAGGTAGTAGTTTGCCTTTATATAGTCTGTCTGGCTAAGAAATGCTTGGAGCTAACTTAGAAACATGATGCATTGACATTAATGGGTAGCTGATATGAATATCTTCAGAATTGCTCAGTCTATGTAAGTGAAGCAGGAAGGAAAGATCTTTCTCCTGACATGTTATCTGGCTTGGTCAGGCATGACACCTGTCATGTGGGGCTCTTTCACAAGATGGTGATGGCGCAGTTTGGAATCAGAAGGTTTTGGTCACAGATTCTTGCTAAGTGTATCTACTGAGCTTTCTGTACTCCTGGTGACTACAAGGCTTTGTGATCTCCACTTTCTTGCTGTGTCTGAGTATCCTAGATAGGTGGGTTTGGAAAAACGCAGGCTTCATGGTGATGTCCTTCCAGGTTATCACTATTGATTTATTTTACTAGAAATAGAAGTGTAGTTCTGCAATGTTTCATGCTGTCTCTTTCTGACCCTCTGTAGGTTAGGCTAGGTTAGTTAGGCTAGGTTAGTTAGGCTAGGTTAGTTAGGCTAGGTTAGTTAGGCTAGGTTAGTTAGGCTAGGTTAGTTAGGCTAGGTTAGTTAGGCTAGGTTAGTTAGGCTAGGTTAGTTAGGCTAGGTTAGTTAGGCTAGTCTTATATGGTGCAGGGTTTCAGCGTGTTGGAAAATAAGCTTTTTGTGTCGCTCTTTTTTCCCTTGCATAGTTTCTCGCAGTCTTTATTTCCACTCATTTTAGATGGTATAGTTTCTCAGCAGCCCTGAGGTACTTTGCTCTGAGTATTGCTGCTTTCCTGAAGTATACTATCCCACATTCTGCAAAGGGTTACAGGTCAGTCAATAAGAATATTATTAGAATGATGTCCTTCATAACCCCAGCTCTCCAGACATCTATAAGCAAAACCAAAACGAGCTATAGGAGTTTTTTGCACTGGATATGCTGATTTTTAAATTCGTAGCTTATTTAGGAAAACTCAGTAAGAATTACTGTAAGCTGGGTTCAATTTAAAAGAAGCTATGGAGAAATGGTTGCAGGAAAAGCAAATTCACTTAGAGCATTCTGCTGAGACAGAGCTGTAGCAAAACACAGGAGAGTATTTTTAAAAGAACAGCCTCATAGCTATCTTAAAGATATGTAGGGTAAAATTGTGGAATTTCAGGAGTTAAAATTCATAAGGTATCCACACTGAGCTTTTAAAATAAGCAGGAAATAGCATGCAAGGATAATGAGGCAGCCTTGAAGTGGACATGTGAGTTGGAGGCTGGTTCTCTCATCTTGCAGAGGCCATGCATGAAGCCCTGGCTCTAATTAAGGATTCAGTTTAATTAAGGAATTCAGTTACCACTGAATTCAGTGTATCTGCTATTACACATAGCAGACTGAATCCCTCCCAGTGGTTATACTGGGCAACCCCATCAGCTTGTTCCTCTTGGGCAATTGAAAGCAGAATGCACCCAAAGAAATACAAATCATTCAGTTTATGTTGGATTAGTTTTAGTTAACAAATAATCATGGCAAGGCACTTCCAGACTTTTGTCATCCTGCTTTTGTAATGAATAGTCCTTAACTGTCTCATCTG
This sequence comes from Amazona ochrocephala, assembly GCA_039720435.1. Classification (NCBI taxonomy): domain Eukaryota; kingdom Metazoa; phylum Chordata; class Aves; order Psittaciformes; family Psittacidae; genus Amazona; species Amazona ochrocephala. Next base: position 46,006,859 of record CM077878.1, read on the forward strand.
GATATAGTACAAGCAGGCAGGAGCATTAGGTATAAAACGTCATTAACACATTTTTCTCTCTTTTTTGTTCATCTATACAGTATGCCACAATGTTAATTATTAACAGCCTCTACACTGGAAAGTGGCTTCAGCAATTCTGCAAATTGGCTAGATTTGAAGCTGTTAATTATGCTGTGTAGTGTACTCCATAAAGGCAGAAATGAGTGTGACTTGGCTCTGTTCTGATGAGAATAAATTGTAAAAAATTGGACCTCTGTTTTGTTTGAACTCTGGCTTCAAGGAGGACATGGACATTCCATACAACAGGCTTGGCAAAGGCAAATCATTTACTCCATTAAAAAATCAGAATATGCTCATAGTAAAATCCCATACCTGGCAGAATGCCCATGGCTCTTGGGACTCTGCAGAGGTCTGAGGCTCATTACCAGAGGGTGCTTTTTATCATTTTGTCTAAGAAACTGTCAAACATCTTAAATCCAAGTCTCCAATACATGCTGCCCATCTAACATTAAGGCAAATGATAAGCAAGGGTGAGGAGAGGATTGTCCTTTGGCTTAGGCTCTCTACTTAGGTTTTTATGTAAATGTAGATGCTGCATAGCAAACTATGACATGATACTTTTACATTTAGGATGCTACTACTTCTGAAGTAGACCTGTACATATTTATATCGTTTTCTGTTAAAGTATGAAAGCAGATAAAATCATAGAAGAAAAAACAGCTCCGTAAATTGGAATGATTTTTAAATATTCTAGAAGTGTATTTGGATAAGGAGATAGTATGTCAAATATTTGACTGTACCCTTGTAGCTGTTGCAAGATTCTAGAAGTGTATCTAAAACTTTTTGAAAGATCCTGAAAGCAGTAGTAAATGTCTGGTAGGTCGCAGTGATGAAAAGTAAAATGTCATTTTTGCGATTTCTTCTAAAAGTTTAAGTGAGCTATTTGAAAAAAGAATGCAAGTTTGGGACTTCAGGTGTTCTTTTTTTAAACTGAAAAGAAAAAATGTGAGAGAAAATTACTATCTCAACCAATGCCTTAATCCATAAAACAAAGACGATTTTATAGTTTAATCACACTAAAATAACCAGTGTTAAATTCTTGTAACTATTTGGTGACATTTAAACTTTGCAGTGAACGCATACATTTGTTTTCTTTGGTGTGAGTTTTTTTTGTTTTGTTGTTTTGTGCTTCTTTTTGACAAGCAAAACAGGCAGTATGTAACGAAAAACCTTAACAGTATGATTCACACTGATGCATAGCATTCATTTTCTTATCAACAAGATGTATTAAAATGGCAACAATGCACTAGCAAAGCCATCTTGTGCATGGGATTATTAAATTCACAATTTGCTGTTGCTAATTTGTTAGTAGGCTTCAGTTGTTTGAGAAAGCTCATACAAACTCATCTTGCAAAACTGATTATTAGATGAAATGCCCTCTGTCGTTGCCACTGAAGGAATAGCTCTGAATCAGGGCTATGTCACAAATGGAGTTAACCGAATGATCTCAGTTCAATGCCATTTACCTAACAGAATTAAGAAGATGATGCTGACATAATGAATAGCTTCTGCTCAGACAAACGTAGTCCTCTGGAGGCAGTGGAAATTCAGTTCAGGGCTGTTCGCTTTCTTTTGTTGGTATGAGGAGCTTTAATTCTACTAGTAAAGTCAGTCCTTGTGCTTTTATCAGAATTATGTTACTTTTATGATTTGACAAAGTTTCAGTCTAGTAACAGAGATACAATTATAAAGCATTTTGGACTTTTTGGTTCTGGAAGGCATTCTCCTTAAATTATGCTTCTTAAGCTAGTGTATTTTGTTTGCTTTGATGAAATCTGTGTTAACTAGAATAGCATGGTAGTTAGAGATAACACAGAACTGAATCCCTCCATGTATCTTAGAAAGACTTTTGTGTTTCGTAGTCAGTGTTTCATGAGCAAACACAGGAACTAGCCTATATAGTTGCTTCTGAAGGATACTTCCCACCATTTTTTTTCTTTTGATTCATCATCTTGTTCATATTCGTACTTGTGAGAAAATTTTTAGAACAAAAATTGTTTCCATTTTACAGATGTGATCTGTGAACTGCACACCAGTATGGGTCAAAGACAAATTGTCATATTGAGAACAGTTCTAAGATATAACAAGAATTAATGATTAAAAAACAGCCTCAGAATGAAAACAATCTTATGTCAATGTTAAGATTTTCAAAAGGAAAACTGTTCCCCAGTGTAAATTTCCCCCCCCCCCCCATGTTCTTGGAGCACTGTGAGGCTAAAGAATGCTTTTCTGTGGTGTGTCTTTTTGGGCGTTCCATGGGGCTGTGAAGTACAGAGAACTGTGGCTCTCAGAGCGTTAGACGTTTTTTGGAGGCATTTATTTGGAAAGAATTTCTGTTGGAATGTAAGAAATACTTTTGGTTGTGCAGCCAGCAATGTATATGTAGCACTTCATGTAAAACAGACAAGAATCTTTAAATGTTTTTCCTGTTAAAAAAGCATCATGGGTTATTATTTGTCTTCTATATGAAATAAAATATATATTCATTCTTTTAGGGTGAAAAAGGAGATAAAGGAGAACCAGGACCAGAAGGCTTTCATGGAAGAGAGGTAAACTGAATGATAATGAAACAATCAAGTTACAAACTTTTGGGAGTCATGGTTAAGCAATGAAATTTAGAATTTGTGTCAGGATGGATTTTGAAAATGTGTATGCCAGGAGAGGTAACATCCACAAGATGATGGGGCAAAAAAAAGATTCATTCAGGTGAGATAGTAGTACTTAGGGCTTCAGGTTGGACTGAGGAGCTGTGGGTAAGGATGTGGTATGTTCCACGATATCTCTGAGGGCTGAGGGTTCATGAGCAAAGCTGAAACAAGTGTGGGGATTAAAACAACCTAGTATAGATGAGAATCATTCCTGGTTGGATAATCTGCTGGAAAAGAGGGTATTTCTGGAGGAAGGGTATAGCTAGGCCTGAAGCCTTGGTTTCTGAAAAGCAAAATATACAGGCTGCTAGCCATTCCTGGGTGAGCTCCATGGGTCACTGTTGCTGTTTAACTCCAGCTCACTCGCTCACTCCAACCCCGCACCACTGTGGGATGGGGACAGTCAGAAAAAGGTAAAACCTGTGGGTTGAGATAAGAACAGCTTAATAATTACAGTAAACTAAAATATAATAATAGGAATAATTGCAATGAAAGTGGAAAGAGAGAGGAAAATAAACCCCAAGAAACACAAGTGAATAACAATACTGGCCGATACTCAGCTTGTCCTGGAGCAGTGTTCAGGCAACTCCCCCCAGCTGAGCATCATACTGGGCATGATGTGTTATGTTATGGAATATCCCTTTTGCTAGTTTGGGTCAACTGTCCTGGCTGTGCTCCCTCCTGGCTTCTTGTGCCCCTCCTCATGTTCCTACAGAACATGGGAACCTGTAAAGTCCTTGATTTAGAGTAAGTGCTACTTAGCAACAACTAAAACATCGGTGTGTTGTCAGCATTGTTCTCATACCAAATCAAACACACAGCACTGTACCAGCTTCTGGGAAGAAAATTAACTCTATCCCAACCAAGACTGGAACAGTCACTTGCTGTGCCATGTGGCTCATGATAAAGACTTTGAGTTAAAATTTCACTGCCTACTTAGTTAATAGGTCAATATTTGAAGTGGAGCATGAATCTGTGTCTAAAAGTACTGGATAGTCCTGTTCACTGACTTCACATTCTAGCTTGAGCCTAACCTAACGCTATAGACATGCCCAGTAATGCACCTTAATTTTGCCTGATTTATTTTTAAATTTAAATTTATCTTTTTTTGTATATTAAAGCAAGGTGAGAAAGCAGAAATTCAGGTTTTTATTTTCAATGCAATACAAAAATGGCCAAGTAGCCTGAATCACCAGCAAGATTAAAAAAAATAGATTTGTAAATCAAGCCAGCAGTTTTCTTTATTCCCTTCTTCCCCTCCTGTCTTCTTCTTGACCTAGGTGGGGGTCAATATGCGTTAAGGTTTTAATTCAGGATGCTGTTGGGTCTCCTATTACAAAACATCACAGTTGAAGGCAGAAAGCATCTCAGAAGGATCTGAACCTGACTGTCCAAATTCTGTGGAGAATGACTGGCATTAGGACTGGAATCCAGATGCAGGATTTAGGACAAAACACGCAGCAAAGGTTTTTTAAGCAACTTTGCCAAAAGAGTAAAAGGGTCAGCATTTGACCCAAAAAATGCTGTGACAGTCTAGCAGAGTCTACTGAAAATACAGTGAAACAGACTATGTGATTATGACACTTTTTATGTGATCTGGCTTTCTATGCACACTGTAACCATAAACATATTTTTCCTATTGTAATTTGTTATAATTTAATGCCATTGGTCTATTTTTGACTAATAGCGGATGTCCTCCATATGAAAACATATACTATGTACTGAGCTGGAACTACATTTAGGTATTCAGAGAGGTATTCTCTTGTAGCCTGCCTGTCTGTAAAGGTGAACCATATACTTCAGTCATGCATGCATATATGCTGACAGCATGGAAAAAATACATCTGTGTTTCTTTCCATAGCTCTGGGGACATTTCTGTGTTGGTCTTACACGATCTCTTTTACTACATGGGATCTTGTTCCATAAACCTTTTAGGAAGAGTAAGGTATACCAAGTATCTGGTGAACTCTAGAACATATTTTACATAGTGGCACTGTGAAAGAGTGAAATGTTGGACCTCTATATTTTTAAATACTTACTGAACTATTGTGATGTGTCAAGAAATGGTAGATTATCATCCTGGGAACTCTCATTAAAATATTTTGGAAGTAAAATTGCACAAGGCAATGTAATATTCTTTGAATACACATATACTTCCATTTTAACAGCCAGACTTATATAAAATGCTTTGAATTCAGTTATCACTGTCCATGGAGATTCCGGTCATTAAGTTTAAATTTAAAGGACTGTGTATCATTGACTCTTGGTTGCTATCAGTGTCTCTCAAACTCATTCCGCATAAAGAAATGTAACATCTGATATTTCTGAAATAATCAAGTTAATCTGCTTACATGGGCGTAATCTGCAGTGCTGCACAAAGAACGCCTGAAAACACTTACTTAAAGCTAGTGGTACCGGCTGCTGGCAGCTGTTGTCTCTGCCTGGGGGAGTGAGGGCTTCCATACTCACGAGTGAAGAACTTGAAAATGATGACTGAACATTTTATCTTGCACAAATGGTAGAAACAGATTGGAATTTATTTTAATCAAAATTAGCAAAGTAGGTGTCACAGAACAATTTTGCTTGCTGCTACCACTTGCATTTTCCTATCTGCACAAAAAGTTCTTGCTGAAATGAAGTAGCATGGCAGAGGAGAAACCAGATCTGATTTGGCAACTAGATTTTCTGTAATGATGAAGAGATATCTAAAAAGCTTTATTCCCTCATTCCTCACTGGTTGTGCTAACTGAGCCAGTTAATCTCATTGAGAACCAGGTTTGGATACAGGAACTGTGAATATGTTTAACTGCTCACACATCGCCCAGTTTATCACTCCAGGAATCTGTGCCAAGATCTACAATGCCGTGTCCCAGTCTGGGACATTATTCAAAATCCATCTGACAGCATGAATGCTTACTATAAATACTAGTAATGGGATTGCCATTGTTTTTAGCTCTTAAGGAGTGGTTATAAATAACATAATATATTGCTAATGTAGTCCTCCTGTGGTATGTGTTCACATTACATCTGTAAGCAGGTATTTGCCTGTATAATATGAACAGTGAGTTTGTTTGAGTAGTATCTCTGGTTTATCCCTTAAGACTTTTTTAGCCACTTGACATTAATAATGCTATCATTTGTATCACTGTAACAAGTGGCACTTCACAGACACACTGCCTGAAAGAAATCCCTACAAATACAGTTTATTCTCCATCAAGTCCACTGACATACACACTTTGGAGAGGGCAAACTAGTCACTTACTCAATTTGAATGTGTGGGAATCAAGTGGAATGGCTTAATTGTGGACCACTCTGTCCTTCATTCCACGCAGTGAGATAAGGAACGTTTTGACTATTGGATAGGGAAGATCATGAGGGGAGAGGAGGGATGTCCATGGAGGGTGAGGGGCAGCCTAGAGGGGCAGTCGTGAGTGGCAGTCACGAGAGGAGCTTGTGAGGAGAATTCATGAGGGGCAGGCGTAAGGGGAGTTTGTGAGGTGAGTTTGTGAAGGGCGGTCATGAGGGATGCTCGTGAGGGAAGCTCATGAGGGGCCGTTGAGAGGGGCAGTCATGAGGGGAGCTCAGGAGCGGCAGACGTGGGGGATGTTCGTGAGGGAAGCTTGTGAGTGGGCTTTGTGAAGGGTGCTCATGAGGGGTAGTTGTGAGGGGAGAGGATGGGTGGCCATGAAGTTGGAGGGGAGATCATGGGGGGAGAGCAGGGGCGGCTGTGTGCTGTGCAGAGAAATGAGGGGTGGCAGCTATATGGGGGGTAGATCGGGGTGACTCTAACTGGAGACTGACGGGCAGCCATGAGGGGAGATCATTTTGCCATTAGTGACATGGTTTAGTGGTGGGCTTGGCAGTCCTGGGGTTACGGTTGAACTTGATGATCTTGGATATCTTTTCCAACCAAGTTGATTCTATCTTCTATGATCATATCCCATATGGAATAAGGGCAAATTTGCAATACAAATATCCGTGAAACTATCTGTAGAGTAAGATCTATGTTATATTCATATGCTTGTCAGCTGAACTAAAATGGAAGGAAAAATCTTTATCACTGAAAGTTTTAGACTCCATTTGGAGTTATGCCATTGTCTTGATCAGTCCAACTACTGTTTTGCTGACATAAATTAAATCCTTCAGCAAAAGGAGGTGAAAATAAAAGCTTTTGTCGTATATATCAACATGTGTCATGCATATTTAGGGGAAGAATAGTGTCTTTCATAAAAATTGGGGGGGGGGGGAGTGGGGGGAACCTTAAAAAGAACCCTGAAATTAAGATCTGGAATATAATCTCTTAAACTGATTCACTATTTTTTTTTCCCTTGTCAGTACCCTAAATGACTTTTAAAATATTTTCCTACATAAAATGTCGTTACACTTTACATACCTGATGCCAAATAATGGACCTCTGAAGTTAAGTGAGCAGTGGAAAAAAAATAACAGGTTCCAAATGGAAAGATGGAGTACATATCAGACCTTTAAATTTTTCCGCTTGTGGGAAAAGGAGCAGAAGCATGAACATTTTTAAAGGGATCAAATGTCTTGATAAGATAGTAACAGTCGTTTACCTTCACACCCTCATGACCTGTCTCTCTAATCCCAAACTCTCTTAGAACTCTTTTAGGACTCTTAGTATCTCTTGGCATTGTAAGGAAATATTTGGATAGGAAGGGAAGAGTCCTGTTGCTTCAAAGTATGAGGCTGGTAACGGTAATTATATCTGGAGCTTGAGGATTCTGTTAGGGGCAAAATTATAAGGGGGTAGTAGGTGTTGCTCAGGATCCAGAAAATTCTGATAGTATAGTAATTTGATGTTTTGAATGACATTAACAAGAGTAGAACAATGGTAACATGTGAAAGGACATGACACAAACTGAATAAGAGTACATTGTTTGGAGCCTTGAAAATACTTCGCTAAATTAAAAGAAGTATCCCGATGTATACAGCTTGGTGTTGTACAACTGACTCTGAAGCTGTTGTTTAAATTTAGATTTTAAGGCTGCTCTGTGGATCAAGTGTAGTTCTGTTGTCTTACTTATCAGAGTGTTTCCAAATTTTGTTAGTAGAGATTGTTGATTCAATATATCATAATTTGTTTGCACATTGTTGGTTCGTGTGTTGGATTGTTTATTGTATTTCCAGGACTTTAAATAATATGTATTGTTCTAGGAGATTTTAACCTGATGTGAGATTGAACCAGATTCTCTAATGCAGGCCAGGGAATTGTAAATGCTGAATGAAGTCTTTTCCAAACAGATATCTTTTAGAGTGAAAAACCTGTTGTCCTCAGAAGATTACGCTAATCTTACAGCATTTTCCATTGCTACATGAATGTAGTATAGTGTGTTACACATTGTGGTCAACACTTGACTGTTGCAGGAGCTGCTGGAGTCCTCTGGTTGGGGTTCAGCTGATCTTTGCATTTTTTCACTGGGAAGAGCATTTGTTATCAGCTGCCAATATATTTTACCTGATTCATCTCTTTCCTGTGATGATATATAAGCACTGTCTGCTGCTTTTTCTCTCTGAAAACATTTTCAGTGTATGATATGCTTTTCTCAAGCCTCAATGAGCCTGCTAGAGCAGGTTAGGTCAGAATTTATCAAGCAAAGCACTAGGGCACAAAAAGCATGTTTTACTCGGAGGTAGCACTCACCAATTTTCCTAATGTTCCTGAATTCCAGGAGGAGTTTTCTTACTGGTAATTTCATGCAAGGTTAACAATTCAGTTATTTTGGTACTCTTTTTTCAGACTGAGATGATGGTAGTATCAGTTTGTAGATTATCACGTTGACCTAAACAAATTGACTTAGGGGACAAGGGGCGATGGTTTTAAACTGAAAGAGAGATTTGGACTGGATGTGAGGAAAAAATTCTTTACAGTGAGAGTGGTAAAACACTGGCACAGGTTGCCTAGAGTTGTGGTGGGTAAACCATCTCTGAAAATATTTAAGGCCAGGCTGGATGTGGCTCTGGGCAACCTGATCTAGTTCAAGATGTCCCTGCTTATTGCAGGGGGGATGGACTGGGTGACCACTGAAGGTTCCTTCTAACCCAAACTGTTCTATGATTCTGTGTTGCTTTGTTCCCTTTTCTCACTAAAAATGTTTGACCTCTCTGATCTTATCCAAGAGACTGAAAACACAGGAAGTGAAAAACTGTTTTGTTTTCTGGTTCTGGTTATACCTGGCACTTCTTTTGAATGAATAAAATGTTCTCCAGCTTGATAAAGAACATACTTATCACATCACTAAGTTATTTTTATTTCACAATGGAACTCCAGAGCACAGCAAGCATTGTATTAGATTGTTCCTGGTTTAAAGAGAAACATCAAACAGAAAACCTGTCACCTTTTATGCCAGTAATGCTGAGATATACATGACACATATAAAATCACATCCCTTGATGAATTTGTAAAACCATGGTCCTTTTTAAAGCTTTAAAGCACAGTTACTGCTTTTTAATTGTTTTCTCTCCTCATCCGCTTCAGTTTGTAGGCTTGCGAAGACTCCAGTAAACTAATATCACAGAAAGTCTGATTCAATGTTTGTCAAAAATAGTGTCAACCAATATGGTAACTTCTCCTTTAAAGTCCTTCCACCAGAAGAAGTACCACTGCCATCCGCTTGCAAACATCCCCTTGCCTCTAATTTAGTATTTCACCCGTTAGCCTCAATTTTGCTGAGTTTGCACCCTTATTGGTATTTGTGATATACTTATTCCAGTATTTTATCTGTTGATCAGCAATCATATTACAGTTACCTGTCTTTCTAAAAAAAAAAAAAAGTTTATAATTTCTGATCTTTCACATGCTGTTGTCTTGTTAGCCTTGAGTTGTCCCTATGCATGTGTTTCTTATCACTTACTTTGCATTTTGATATCCAGAGAGGAACCATAATATAATTTTATCTGACCTGTAAAAAGACCAAGATGTAGTTCTCACAGAGGAGAGAAAGTACCAGCTGAAGACTGTAAAGCATGTCATCAAATATGTAGTTTCCCCTTGTTCTTTTTATGTGAGGTTGACTTCTGTGGTCATCAACTCTGCAGTAGCTGTCAAACTGCATACTTTACCAAGGCGCGCTGCAGGAGCACTACTAAAAGCTTTAAACACCCCAGTTGGGAAAAATGAGGTCCACAGTTTGACAGTGCATGGCTTTGGTTCAGTATCTTTCATCTGCAGGTGCCATTTCTATTCAGCAGAGAAACAGAGGGATATATATATATATATCTTTCCATTTGTGAGATGCAGATTTTTTTACCCTTTTATCTTCCATAAATATACAGCTTAAGAGCTTATTCTTAAACCTATTGTGCCACTGGTGATTTGTTAATATTGATTTTGAACCTGATCCATACAGCTTGCATACCTGAAAGATCCCTAAAATGGCTTTTTAGAACATGGACTGGTTGTGTTTTATGCAGCCTTTCAGAAGGAGGTGAAAAGTAAAATGTAGTAAATGGAGACAATATTAAAACTATGTTATAAATATACAGATTGTAAAAAGAAAGCGATTTTTTTTGGCTTGGATTTTGAATCCATCTGCCTATTACATTTTCTTAAGTTCAAACAACAAAACTACTTCTGATTTAACTATTACATATTTGGCAAGCTTAATAAAGGACAAATCAAAGCTAAATCAGGGGTATTTACAACAACCACAAATTTAATCCAAAGTGGGTACTTAAATGCTCATATAATTCTAAATGATGTTCCTTCCAGATGGTGAATTAATGTAATTTTAGCAGGAAGTGAAGTTGCACAAATACGCAGTATTTAGAACACTCACTGATTTAATGTTTCTGTACCCACCAAGGCACAGATGTTACTTACCATTTTCGTGCCAGTTATCTCTGTCTTTCCAATTATTGCATACTGAGGATGAGAGTTTGCAAGGGCAAAAAGGGGGCTGGGAAGAACTTAAGTTAGTAAACCCTAACTCAGATGTAAATGAATCTTTTCTATCCTTCACTTATTTAACCTGCACAATAATAATCATGGTGGCCTTCTTGTGATGTATCTTATTATGGTTCAGTCCTGTATTATTTGCCATTTGGTTTCTGAGTAAAATCTTTGAATCTGTAGAGCTGTCTGTGACTTAAAATATATCTGATCTGCTGATGCATGCCTCTAAACCAGTGATCAGAGAGAAGGCACAAGACAAATCTCTTGCCTTAAACAAAAACAAGTTCCTGGTGTGTTGGTCCGGCATTAGAATGAAGTTAATAATTCCTTACTGCAGAATTGTTTGAATTTGCTGGGCATATTTCAAAACTTCTTGCTTTTCCATGTGTTTTGCAGCAAGGAGAAGACAACAAAAATTATGTGTTGGGAGCTAAAGAGCTGTATTGTAGGTGTTGTAGAGGGTAAATTCAGGCTAGATCTAAGGAGGATTTTTTTTACAATAAGGATGGTGGAACACTGAAAGAGGTTGCCCAGAGAGGTGGTAGATGCCCCATCCCTGGAAGCATTCAAGGCCAGGTTAGATGGGGCTCTGAGCAATCTGATCTAGTAGAAGATGTCCCTGCTTATTGCAGAGGGATTGAGCTAGATGACTTTTAAAGGTCTCCCAAGCCAAACTGTTGTGTGATTTTGTGATAGAAATTGCTGCATATGTAATGTGTAAGATTAGGCAGTATTTATTATCTGCTTCTCCAGCTGAAGGCAGAACTAAGGAGGGAGGTATAAAGGGCTCCATTATTTCTCTAATTGTGTTTTCAAACCCTGGAGAAGGTCAGAGTTTAAACCAAGTTAGACCAGCTCAGCACTGCTACTTGAAACAGAATCCCAATTTCATCAGCAGTTGAGTGAATGTCCTAGTACTTTCTCTAGCATTTTATCTTTTTTGGCCATGCAAGATACAGACCTACTAGCACTGCAAAGGAACTTTGTATTTCTTCATGCTATTTGCTATAATGGGGCACAATCAAGTAGATAGTTTGGCTTTGTATGTTTAATTTTGTGTTAAAGACACATGCAGTCTTTGATAGATGTTTCTCTGTTCACAAAATACTGAAAATAAAGAATTATGAAATAGTAATACTAACAATGTGATAATATTTCAAGGCTTAGTTGATTAACATACACTAATTCACAGCAATACAGAATTTTGTCCAATGCTTTCCACAGATGACAACAAATAGACATTTTTCTTCTTTGCCCAGGGACTAAAAGGTGATCCTGGTAGTCCTGGTGTGGCTGGTCCTAAAGGAGAAAAGGTACTTTTTTATCTGTAAAGTTGCATGTATATATCAGTGTGCATTATATTATTGAAAGCATTGCCTTAACTACATGTGAAAAATACCCACTGCTGCCATTTGTGTAGCAAGGGTTAAGGGCTGAAGAATATGAATACAGACTAACTGTAAATATGGAAGACGAGGTTTTTTTTTTCACAACAAATTTTGAAAGGAATTCAGAGCAGGAGCCTAAATTCAGTGTCTGAATTGCTCTCCGAGTGCTCTGATTTGCTCCTATGGATTGAACCTGAATGTCTCACAGTGCAAATCATACTGTGGCAATTTAATTCTGTGAACGCTTTATGGAGTCAGATGTCTTCACGTATATGAACTGTCATACTGGCTTCATGGCCCCCTTATGCATGTAAGCTGTAACTTACAACTTAACCTATGCAAACATGTTTTGAAGGATTGCTTTCTGTAAGTGTTCAGGGCAGTAAGCTGTGATTCATTTGTGCAGAGGCCTGCCACTTTTTTCCCATTTAACCTGTGGTGTACTGTGTACTTCTATGCCATTACTCAAAAGAATATTGCTTTATGTATATATTTTCATAATGAGAGCATGTTTGATGATTATACTGAATTTTCTTCTGCAGTGGTGCATATCCTCTAAAATGCTCAGAGGTTAAATATGTGTAACTAAAAAGATTCCTGATTTATTTACTAGTTACTGTTTTAACTAGGGAGATGCAGGACCTCCAGGACCAACTGCCTTGAATGTAAGTACACATAAAACAAAAACAGGAGAAAGAAAATCAGTAAGAAATATTGCTGGTTTTTGCTTATTTGCAATGTAAATACTTTTGTTATTGAATATAAGAGACAAGTCCCTCTCATTAGAATGCCTCTGCATTTTCTTTATAGATTGTGAAGTGGGGAAAAGGGAATTTGGTAAAGAAAATCAGTATATTTAAAACATCTTGTTTCACACAAATGCTAACAGGAATATTGGTTTGGGATTTTTTTTATTCTGTGTATAGATAGTATGAGCTGGTTAAAGTGAAAGATTTCCCTTGGTATTTTTAGGGAAAAATATTTTTCAGTAAAAGCTTTTTTTCATATTCTATTGTCAGGTTATTTTATTAAGTACTTAGTTATAAGTACAATGCAACACAGTATTATACACATAAAATGCATATGTTCAGTTTGACACACAAGACCTTTTCTCAGAAAGTTAAGGTAATATATCCAGCAGATAAATGTGGGGCTGCCACAGCTTCTTCCCCTCATGTCCAGCGGTAACAAGGCTGAGCATACCTTCCCAATAGGCACACAAACACACATACAAAACATACAGACAGATCTGGCACATAGGTCAACACAGATGGACACACTCAGCACTCCCACAAGCACAGATAGCACCACCTTGTTACCCCCTCTGGCTTATCATAGTCATGGTCTGGTACTCAGAAATATATATATGTATACCATGTGCATCCCCCTGGTAGCTGAGCTCTCACACAGACTAACCAGTAGATGCCCCTGCTCCTGGTCTTTCCGCATACTGGCACAGGCATCTCTAATAATATTTGAGAATAACATATGCTTCAGTACGAAGCATTGTTTATCCAGAAAAAGAGGTTGCAAAATTATTTTCACACAGAATAGAAAATTGTTCAGTTTTTCCTTTCAAACACTTGCAAAGTTGTGTCATGGTCTTGATATCTATACAATCTTTATATCTTACAGAAAGACCAGATATGCATAGCAAACACACACTAATAAGGAAAAAGAAATGTAATGTTATAATGGTGGAAAATCACTTACTAGATTCTTATGAAGAATGATATATCAGTAACTTAAGGTGGTTTTTGGTTTCTACAGTTCTCAGAGGAAAACAGACAGGTATATTCCTTTCTTTCTTTATAGAAAAAGTCTGTTTATCAGACTCAGGAAGTTGCAACCTTGGTTACTAATTCGTTTATTCCCTTTCCTGTAATTTACCTGCAGAAAAAAATATGTGATGCCAGCCATGGTGATTAGTTGCCTTTTGTCTTTCAAGGAAAGACTTCTTGAGGATGGATCTGTTAGTTTCTTTGTAAGGATCTGGTACATGCTGGTGTACCAGAAAAGAAAATTGACCTGCAGATTAGTTGTGTTCTGTCTAGATAGTGCCATAGAGATGTTTTTTAATTTCCTTACAATGATCTGTGCCCCAAGCATGTACAAAGCCTTAACACAAATATCCCGAAACTCTCCATGGCAAGTTTTGCTTCATAAAAGTAGTAATTCTGTCTGAATCCAAGTAATTTTGTTCATAAGCTGAAGTGAGAAAGCCTCCCATTAAGGACAGTCCATTTGGGTAAAAACAATTGAGAATGATGCAAAAGAGCATGGCAAAAATGAACACAAAGACAAAAGCTCCTCAATTCCCAGGCTGTAGTTCCACAGTATGAATAGCTTTTCCCCCCCAGACTCAGTGTCATGAGCTACTTCTACATTATTCATGTTACCCATATAATCCTAAATAAACTTATAAGAACTATCATTCATAGTGTAAATTATCATGCAATATCTTTTCACTCTCATCATTTCCAAGACCGTAACAGCAAAGATCTTTACAATTGTTGAGGAGTGTAACCAGAGACACTATAAAAATAAATTCTACTCTAAGGTTTCAGAATTAAGTTGCAATGTTTCATGGTACCTGGTTTTGGATTATGAAATCTAAATATCTGGTATCTTAATATCCCAGAAACAAATCATAGAATCATAGAATGGTTTGGGTTGGACGAGACCTTAAAGATCATCTAGTTACAACCTTGATTGTAGGATTGTTACTGCAATACATGGTTTGGAATAGGTCTTTCTTTGGATAGATTCTTACAGGCCTAGAAGGCACCATTGAAAAGAAAATAGGATACTTCTGAAGACACAGGAAAAAGAATAAAGGAGGCTTATTTTCTATGTGCTGTAGGACCATAGAATGGTTCTTTTGAGTGTTTCTCATGTAAATGATTGAAAAATTACTACATCCATTCTGACAGCAGCATCTGGAAATGTTAGACCTGTTTTCAATGCATTCGTTGTCTTCAGTTGTGGACACTTAGCTTTCCTAAGAGTCATGCTCAGAGGTGAGTAGTATGACATCAAAAATCTGAAGCTGCTTTCAAATTGACTGAACTTACTCCTTCTGTACCTTAAGTGATTCACTTTCATAAAATGGACTGTCAAAGAGTTCCATTTCTTTGATTATGAAATGCTGTGCAAATGTTTTAGCTCAGTTGGTTCAGCCACAGCAAGATGTCTTTGTGTTGGACACCGACTGATGGTCATCTTCGTGCTTTTTTTAAAAGGAAATATTTGCATTTTAGGAAAGCAGACACGGGTCTTCAGAGGGATATTATTAACTGATGTACTGAAACATTTTTTTGTGTAGCTGCTGACTGAGAGACAAGAGTGAGTGTGAATTGGTTTAGCAGTTTGAAGACAGATTACAATGCTGCTGAATATATGGCCCAGCAGGAAGGCTTTCTTTCTCCCCCACTGTAAATAGTCATGTGTTTCTGTCGGCAAGAGCTAAAAGATGAATGACGTGAATGGTGGTGGCTTGGGGAAAATGCAGTCTTCAGAGTTGTTTTATTTGTGTGACTTCTGTATGGCCGTGACTCTTAGGATATATAATCATGACAGAAAGATGTTGTATCTCACTGTGAATAAGTAGTAGGTCAGACAATATCAAGGTTCATGTGTCACTGAATGAGAACTTACTGGGCCAGGTCTGTTCATGCTGTTATAGCCAAAATTTGACATCAGTGTTTCATTAAGTACCCTGTTAAAACAAAGTTTTGAAATGTTCCATTCATTTGGGACTCGCGAATAATGTCATAAATCTATTCTCCACTTTTAGTAATTTTTAATTTTTCTAATGTGGAAATCATTTATTTCTATTTATCAGAAGGCAAAATAAATTATTATACTGATGGACAAGGAGTGAAAATAATGACACACTGTCAGAGCTCAGACCAAAATGGATTTGGGCAGGAAGGGATGAAATATTGAAAAGGACTTTGTTTTGCTCAAAGTGGATAACTGGGCCTGGATCATCAACCTTCTGCCCCAGTTCAATTGCATATTGATGCAGGTGTGAAATGATGGCATTACGGAGCTCTGCTACTCTGTACAGGTCTTCCGTTGCTATGTATTTTCATAGAAATCATCCACCAGTGATATAAGCTCGAGAAGGTCTCCTGCATATGATGGTCTCAGAATACACTAGAACCTCAGCAGTATTGTGCAGGGCCAGAGTGTTCTTTCCACGTACAGATCTGCACCATGGTCCTGTCCTCAGCATGGAGACCACGAAGGTGGCAAAAGGCTGAGACTGCTGCACTGCAGTTATTCCCAAACAGCTGATGATCCTTTGGTCCGTGGAGAGTTGTCTGTAGGTAATCTATGGAAAAGTCTAAAAGTAAGTAGTAGAAACTTTTGGGTTTTCATTTGTCTGTTATTTGTACCTATGAAAGTCTAAGAGGTGTCTATGACCCTGTGTATAAAAGTGTTCAGGCATCCCTAACATGTAGGAAATCCTGCGCTGCTCAGAAGCACAGTGAGCATGCTCTTCCCTCCAGCGTGAAAAAATGCAGAAAGAATGAAGTTAATGGTACTCAGAGGAAAAAGATGTATTTTTAAAAGTGCTCGACTGACAGATATAGCCATTATAGTTTCTGTAAGGAATGAGGGCTACTTGGAGGCAGTATGTGTGGCAGAATTCATACGTACCCAACAGCTGAAACAACATACCAGGTGGATGAGCATATGCCAAACTGTGAAACAAGGGAAATAATACCACTGGTTCTTAAGATGCAAAATAATTTTATGAGTTTGAAATGGAAATTTCATAGCTCAGTGCACTGTTCTGAGAAAAAAGGTAGAGCTGTGAATACTCACGTTTGATATCAGTTAACAGAAAACCCCTGTCGAAATCCTAAAGACTGCACATTTAACAAAACTCATTTGCAGCGATGTCAGAGAATTCAGAAAGAGTTTGTGTTTGCCTGACTGTACGTTTCTGCGGTGAATAGAGATGGGATTGGAACTGCAGCCATGTGTTTCTGTACATTTCTTTAGGGCAGGTATGGAAGTCTTGTTTCACCAAGAAACAAGGCAGGTGTGGAAGTACAGTTTCATTATTATGCATGATGAATTAGAGAGAAAAAAGGAATAGCACTGTTGCACAAAATAAGCTAAGCTGTCAAAAGAAATTTATGAAAAAATGTGTAGGCTTTATGTAGGATTCTAATGAAGTTAGTAATTTCAGTAGTACCAAGTATATTTGTGTGATTCATGCATTATTCATATAAATACATTTTAGTGGCTTGGATCATTAACTTTCACATATATGTTCAAATTTAATCACTTTTAGTAAAGATGCAAAGTTTGTCTGTTTTCATGGACTCCATTAACGCTATATAATTCAAGATATATGTATTTATTTTGTCTCCTCAGTTACGGTGGTAGTTTTATGGAAGTAGACCAAAGTCATGACTGATTCCCATCCTTTCTATATGCTGTCTTTAATTTCTCTGGTATATTCTTTCTGAATTGCTTTATAAGTATTAGAAAGCTCTTTAGTAGTTTTCAAGTCTTACAATGCATGCTGGGAATGTAGTTTGAACTTTTCTAATTATGCCCACTTTATGCAAAGATATGTTTAGTCTTTAGAAGTTGAAGTTCCCTGATATACGTGGTAGCCAGGGACCCTTCAAAGAATAAACAGGAGGGATCATACTGCTTTGTCGTATGGTTTTGTCAAAATGTGGAATTTAGTGGCAGAAACTGGGGACTGGTCTCTACAGGGGCACAGATGGCTCTGCAGCTTGCCCGCTCTGGTATCCCCAGCTTAAGCCTGTGCGTGCCATGTCAGAAGAGTGACAGGTGAGGGAAGGTAGCACAGCCATCTCTCGTAAAATATATGATAACTATTCCTCTTGACACTCGATATGCTGTTTTTAGTTCCTGAGGAAAACGAGCGTCCGTCCGTACGTTCCTGTGAGCCTATCCCTTTCAGGAGTTATAAAATAGTCATCCAGATGGCACCAAGTGTTTACGCAGAAGCTGAGGCTTAAGTTGGTCGCAGACAGAAGTCCCCAAGACTTGCTTACTAAACAGATAGCTGGAATGTTGGCTCCCAGGTCTGATTAAATTGAGCCGAAGGAAGCTGGTACACAAGTGCAGTTTGGAGGCGGCTGTGGGAGGAAGGGGCAGATTCAGGCCTGGGCAAGCTTCTCCGTCACTTTTGGCTCTCCCATCCCTAAACAAAACATCAACACAGATTACACAGCTCTCCCCTCAGAGCTTCAGCAGTTATTCACGTAAAGCTAAAATTTATTTGATGCAGTACTATGGTCATGGTGTAATTATTTGGCATTTATACAGAACTCTGAAGTGGAGGCGTTTGGCATCCTGGCATTCTTGCTGTTGTAATGGGCCGAAGTATTTTGGATGATTCTTACTGAAAGATCATGCGCAAGTTTTTGCTTATCTTGACTTCTGCATGCTATTCCTTTCTTGTCGCACGGTGGAAAAATTATGTCATCAGATAGCTTGTATTACTTAAGGGAACACACCCTCCAACATTAGTAAGCATCTCAATTAATATTGTCCTCTCTTTCTTTTAATGTAATGTCATAAAGGAGAGCAATTCTAGTTCATTAAAGAAAGTAGATAGACCATTATATTTTGCTTCTGAATATATTCTTTTCCTACACATCCCTCTAAGAAAAACTAGAATTTTATCTGCTTGCGTTGTTTTAATGGAGGTGTATTAATTTCGTGAAAGTACTGGACTTTTCAGGTGTTTTGCATGAGCTACAGTGGTCTTTAAATCTCACAATATAACTTGAAAATACTCTCTTCTTTAAAAAATGCTTTTTAAGTATCCTTAAACAGATCCTATTAAGATTGCCCTTTTAGTAAAATAGATGATGTTTTAGCAATTTAACCTGGTTTTCATCTTCTTGATGCAGTAATACTGATGCAGAAGGCACATATGAAGATTGATGTCTTAGACTCACAGAAAATTTATTTTTCAGATATTCAGTCTGCTAAATTGGCGTGAATGTGATATTTATGTCTTTCGTTAGAAAAATGATTTGAGAATAGTCCTATATGCAGTAGACATCAATGTGAAGAATCACTTCAAATTACTCCTTAGGATTTTAAATGATACTTCTTTTGCTTAGAAAAATAATCCCATGTCCATTAAAAGTACTACATTCATAGAGTGAGAACTTCTGTGAAATTACTTTTCCAGTTTCCCTTTGAAATTATTGTCTCTGAAGCAAAATAGATTTCAAGTTAAGTTTCCAAGAGAGCTACAGAAATGACCAATTCCAAAGCATAATGAAATCAGTGAGGAACATATTTTCTGTTTGCTTCAGTAATAAATTATCATGAAAATGTAGCTGATCATGTTGTCTGGCATGAGATACTTCTGCTAAATGCTGTCTCCTTTCTCCTGAAGTAAAGGGGTTGGCAGCAGTTTTGAAAGCAAAATTGTGGCCTATTCCACTTTGCACCCCCAAGCAAAACAGTATGGTTATTATTGTAGCAATAAGAGACCAAACATGGGGTACAAATCTTTCAGCTTGCCATCTCAATTTACTTCAGTAAGGATCTGAATGAGACCAGGTCATGTTAGGAAATGATAAAGGTACTGATATTTGACGTATTTGACATAAGTGGTAGTCTAATTTCCCTCACTAAGTGGCAATACAACAAGAAATCATTCATCCATCTGTTACTTTCCTGTGCCATTTTTCCCATTCTAGCAAAATTTTGTAACAGTGAGGCATGTCCGCAGGCTCTGTGGGTTTTTGTGTGCCTGGTGATGGGCAGAAAAGAAGAGGAAAACATCATGGTCATATTTTAAAATCTCTTTCTTCCTCACCTTCCTGTTTGAACTTCACTGTAGAGCAGCAGGGCAGTCGTAGCAAGTGAACTGGCTTGAAGATATCTGGGAAACCAACACTATGGCCATCTTGACTGGGGGAAGGTATTTATATTTTAGCTTCTTTGCTTGCCAAGGATAATAGCCCATTCTTACATAAGAGGAAGCCACTTATTTCCCCTCAATATGGTCCAAAAAGGCCAAAGAGGAAAATATGCTCAAAAAAGGATAGAAGGATCACAGTGACAGTCGTGACCTGCACAGTAGAACTTGTCTTCTAGTAACATCTCCAGATAAGTAGATGAATTTGAGACCTAATTGACCCACATCTTGAAGAATTCTGTCTGAGTTGATGGGACATCCTTGCATTAGAGCAGCTACAGCAGTATTTGGGTTGCTGGGAAATGCTCTTCAGGTCAAGTCAGGCTGTAGCTCTTTACCATGAACAGACAGTATTACATGTTATGTTGGGAATTTGGAAATCCGTGGTTACTTTTTGCCTGGCTGTTGATTTGTGTGATTCTATGCTGCTCTACTTGTGCATTTTACAGAAGGATCATTGTATGTGTAATTCATCAGTTTGACAGCTTTTCTTTATCCTTGTGGGAACTGTGCATTGAAGAACTAGGTCAAGCCCCTACAGGGGGAATTGATCACCAGTTCACTTTTAAAAAGGTTTAAGTGTTTTTGTTTCAGTAGAGCTATACCTTTCTGTTTAAACATACTGACTTCAAATTGCTTAGCCAAATCGTGTCTGTTATAGCTGGGTCCTTTTTTTTTTTGTTTCTGCATACTTAATCTAGTCTTTGTCTCTGCTTGACTTGTCTCACTAAACTACATAAAACTTCTTTCTGTCTAGTAGTATTCATTCCATAAAATCTGAGTTCATGTGTTTGCTGGAATTCAGAGTGAGGAAAAAAATGGATGAGAGTACTTTGTGTATACAACACAGAACCCATTTCATCATCACTACCTGTGAGTACATAAGGGAGCTGTCTAGCCTTCTGCTTCAAAAACTAAGATCTATGTTTTGAAGCAACTTTCAGAATACCAAAGATATACTTGTTTGGCATAGGCTATAAACTTCCAATGGAAGTAGTGCGAATAACAACTCTTCCACTTCAGCTGGGATTTTGTTTTGTTTAGTTTTAATTCACCAAGAGGTCACAATAAAAGCTTTGCTTTTGTTCAGTTTGTTCTTGGGCAGTTACACTGACCTGTTAAATTTATGAACCAAGTCTCCACGATGTCTCTGTGGATACTTGTCAGGATGCATCAGGAATTTAAAACTGGTTTTGTACCTGCAGGTTCACGTGGCAGGATTTTAGCCCTTCTGATAGCTTCTGATAGCTACATGCCAGCTGATATACCTTAAATTGGTAGCTTATGAAACTTAAAACACCTTCATTGGCTGAACTGTTTGCTGATTTTTCTATCGCTTCCAAATGTATTTTTCCTCTACCATCTGGAGTTTAATAATTCTTATTAGCTTTTGATACTTGGAAAAAATATTAACGGTTAAGTATTAAAATTCTAATTCCTACAGATATTTTCAATAACATGCAAGTTCTTTTGAAAGCTCACTTATTCTACTCTAGCTTTTTTAAGTCTGTCATTTTTCCAATGTTCCCTCAACTAAAGCTTAGTATTAAGCTTTTATGATATTTTGTTTAAATATCTGTCAGCATGTATGAAGATAGGATGAGAAAGTTGGGGCTGTTCAGCCTGGAGAAGAGAAGGCTGCGTGGAGACCTCATAGCAGACTTCCAATATCTCAAGGGGGCCTATAGGGATGCTGGGGAGGGATGCTTCATTATTGACTGTAGTGACAAGACAAGGGGTAATGGGTTCCAACTTAAACAGTGGAAGTTTAGATTGGATATGAGGAAGAAATTCTTTTCTGTAAGGGTGGTGAAGCACTGGAATGGGTTGCCCAGGGAAGTTGTGAAGGCTTCATCCCTGGCGGTGTTAAAGGCCGGGTTGGACAGAGCCTTGAATGGCATGGTTTAGTGTGAGGTGTCCTTGCCCTTGGCAGGGGGGTTGGAACTAGATGATCTTAAGGTCCTTTCCAACCCTAACTATTCTATGATTCTATGTGCTTCATGGCATGCTTGCTTTTTCTTTATCTAGCTTCGCAATCAGCATCTTACCTCTTTTAAAGGAGTTCACAAATTTTGGCTCTTAGCTTCAAGATGTTTTACAATCCTCTTGTGCCTGCCTGTGCATCATGTTTTGTCTCTTTTCATAGTCATCCTCACTCATCATAACAGATTTTCCCAGATTTAGATGTACCTAAGCCCATCTCCAGCTTACTGACTTTCTTCTTTTTCTCCAAGCTACACGGTAATGTTTGAGACATTTCCATTTAATGTTCCTCAGGTTCCTTCAGGCACATAATTCCAAGGGCTTGCCTGGTCCATGATAGGTACAAGACCTAAAAACTGCATATGTTGTTTAAATTCACTTCTTCATGAAGTAGGTAGAAGGGTACCACCGTCCAATCTGAAAGGTGCCTTGTCAGACCGAGGAAAATCCCATGCATATTAAGCCACGTGTAAGGATGCATTATATTTTCCTGCCAATCTGATGCCACAGGAATAGGCTGTTCTTATCTCTCACTTGCGCTATTCCTACATCTACTTTTGCTCGTCACCATACTCATTCTCTAAGACTATCAGGGTGCTCTGGTTGTTGTTTACTTGCAGAAATGGTGCATGTAAAATATATTGCCTTCTGAATAAATGCTTTCAACACAATCGATGGCATATCCCATGAGGCCACATCTATATATTCAGTCTGTATTCTGTCCTTTTCTGTCTGCAATGGTGGGCTTCTTTGGTGGGGTTTGTCTACCCACTGTGCCATCCAAGGTTTGAGGGAATCAAGGGTCATTTTTTATCTCCAAAGGGAGATCTCAAGCAGTTAGAGGGATAACACTTTGCAGATACTTTGCCTTCCTACAAATATGTACTTTTCAGTCCTAAATTGTTACATTCATTGCCAAGTTTTACAGGAATTCAGCAGGGGATGTTTTGTTTGTCCCTTTAGATAGATTTCACTGTAGAGAAGTTTTATTTTTCATTCCTCTTGCAGGTCTTCTTCAGTTTTTTTTTTCAGGATCTCATTTTGTGAATGCTGAAGAGGGATAGCATTGCTAACTCATTGCTGCTGCCAAGCTATTGTGGTTTTACAGCCATGTTAGTTAATGTGGCCATGTTGTCCTATCACTTTTTAAACTGAAGATCCCACCAAAGTTAGTGTGAACTTTTACCTCAGTTTCAATGTCAGGATGTGGCTCCTTGTACCGAGTAGTCCTCCCTGCCTACTTACCAATTGTAAGCTGCTCTCCTCCCTTTCCTCGAAGATAAACCTGCTTATCTGGTTCCTTTTTCTTGACAATAATATTGTAGAGAGAAGAAAAAGAATAAAAAGTAAGTCTTGGACAAAAATGTTGGCTATTAATTATCATTATTGTGCAGTTACATTCTTGTGTAATTCTTGTCCCTTTGGAGCTGTATTGTGCAGATATGTGAGGATAAGTATTTCCTCCTCCATAAAACAGATGTTATAGGTTTTCATCTCATTCCCTTACATAAAGTTGTCACCGGAAATGAAATATTAACAAAACAAAACTCCACCTCTTCCTGAATTCCCAGAATTTCTCTACAAAGGTGGAATATTGCTAACAGTTGGACAGACAGAATTCTGTGCAAGTTCCAAACTACCTCAAGGAAAATGTAGAGAAGGTTTGCAGAGGTTACATTCACATACAGCATTATGGGTTTGTGCATGTATAAGCTGCACAGCTGCAATGTAATTAACTTACCATGATTTATTTATTGTACAAAACCTTGTCATGTATATTCCAGTTCCGTAAGTTTTTTGGGAAATATGGAAATGGTGCACATCAGTTTTGTACAAGATCCTAAACCTTATCTTGCTCACACTGTAAACCTGAGTGAAGGTAGAAATAGCCTATATATTCCTATATAGGGGGCCTGCAAGACATCTGGAGAGGGGCTTTTTACAAGGGCATATAGTGACAAGACAAGGGGTAATAGCTTTAAACTGAAAGAGGTAGATTTAGATGGGATGCTAGGAAGAACTTCTGCACTGTGAAGGTGGTGAGGCACTGGCACAGGTTGCCCAAGGAAGCTGTGGCTGTCCCATTCCTGGCAGTGTTCAAGGCCAGGCTGGACAGGGCTTTGAGCAGCCTGATCTAGTGGAAGGTGTCCTGGCCAGTGGCAGGGGTTTTGAAACTAGATGAGCTTTAAGGTCGCTTCCAATCCAAACCATTCTGCAATTCTGTAATTCCAAATACTGTCTGAGATACTCCTCTATCTTCACTTTCAAAAGTAGAGAAATTATAAGAATAGAAAAACTCTTGGACTGACAACTTTTATTTAAGATTTAAGTTGATTAGAATGGAGTCTGACTTCAAACACCACTTAAGATACAGAAGGTAGCAGCTTCAGCATGCCCGCTTACTTTCTCAAGTTTATCTTGGGAATTAGAGATCATAAATAAACTTTTTAGACTGATTTCTGGAAATCTGGACACTTCTTAAAAACTTGATTCTCAAGGGGCCTCAGTTTACCCTTATTGGGTCAATGTAATTGATTCTAAATAAGGGGTTGAGAGTTTGACCGAAGATGTAATGCAAGCTAAAACAATACCTGAGTCTGAGTAATTTAAATGGTTAAGAATTTAATATTTTAATATTTCAAACTCTTAAATAAATTAAATATAACTTCTTTAACTTTTGATACCCTGTAAGAAAATGCTATATTATATTTCAAACTTCATTTTTATTTGTGCAAAGTAGAACTCTGCAGTGTTTTTTCCTGATTACATTGAAACTCATTTCACATTTCTTGTTGCTATAATGACATTTGATAGCTTCCTCTAAGTAATTAAAAAAAAAAAATGGTGTTCCAGGATGTCTCATAAAGTAAAGGGGTGGCACTGTTCTACGTACAGAGCTGTGAGTTTATCTGAAGGCTTTATGATTATATGTGCATTAATCGGATAAAAAATTAAAGCCCCAAAGCATCAGAAACTGTCTGTAATTCAGTCACAAAAGGCAGATCCTTGCACTGAGTTCAGAAGGAAGGCTGATAAGTCAAGGTGATATTCAAAACGCACAAAGCTCCTGTGGCTGGTCAGGAGAGAGGGTGAGAGAGAAGTGACTCTGAAGGGTTTGGAAAAGCAGAGCCACACACACAGAGGAAGCAGCACAGGGCTGGTTCTTACAAGACAGTGAGCATAAGGCGTTCTGCTATATTTAGTCTCCTTTCCCTCCCTTCCCTTACCTTCCCCTCCCCCTTCAGTGACTATATTTGATTTTGAATTGTAGAGTAAGATGTCATTCATTTACGTAATTTGTTTTATCTTTTTTTTTATCACATCCTAACAAAATAAATCACTTTTCATATAACACTGTAATTAAATATAACTATGCTTAAGTAGTGCTGTCTTAACTCTTCTTTTCCAAATGATTCAACCTTTATATGAAGAAATGTGAGTAATAATTATTGTTTGCACTTTTTCTCACGCCTGAATATAACATTATCCTGAAATAAGTTAGTATGAATAGCCTATTTTTATCATTAGAAATATATGCTTTGTCTTAATATCTGACTCTTTCACTTAGTCTTACTTCTATAGAATAATGGAGGATGAAAATAACACTGGATGTTATATTTATTTAATGTTTGTATTTTCAGGGTTTGCCAGGACTGGAGGGTCCCCAAGGTCCACCTGGCAAAGAAGGCCAAAGGGTGAGTAAACTTGAACAACTGGTGAGTGTGATAACTGACCTCGATGTGTGACTTCTTTCTAAGCACTAATAAAAAATGGGAAGGTAGCAGCTGAGTATGAAGCATGCTGACAACAAACTGAGCTTTGACATTTGATGTTTCTCTTCAGTTGAAGGAGATTTAAGACTTTCAGCCATCTAAAGTGTTTTAATGACTGGCAGCACAGGTGTAGATATTGTCATTTGTGCAACATGTTTCTGCTGTAGTTTTAAGTGAAAAAGCATTGAAATTGCTCAGAGGCTTTTGTTTTATTGCGGGGGTAGGCAATACCTTACTATAGCTTAAATATATAAAAATATTGATTTCAGGTAATTATCTAAAATCCTGACAGTAACCAGTGCTAGCTTTTTTTTGTACATGCCATTTTGCAAGTGTCAGACCCAAACGTACAAAGAAGAGAGGTATCGGGGAGGGAGATTGTGCCCAAGACATGAAATGAACCTTGGGTATTCAGAGTTTTAATATAATCAAGTAACTGACTGACCGGTTTCTCTGCGTTATGTTTTTGTTTTCCCTGACTTATTGAATTTGATTGTTCAGTAGAACGGATAATGAGGTTTGTGGTATCACAAGAAATAGTTCAGTTTTGACAGTTTATAAACTAGGCTGCTCCTAAAAGATTGGGAAGATTTTCAGACTCAAACATTTCAGTATTTTTATGAATTTTCTTGTGCCCAGTTTGTGGTTTTGAAGTTGGGTCTCTCAATAATTCTTGGGGTTTCTAGGCATCTTGTTATTTAGTGTCTTGGTTCCAATTACCTGAAGTGGAAGGATTTAGTACTGTTGATCTTAGTCAACTACAGTGAATTATTAAAGGCCAGTTAAATAAGTAACGGTGTAGAACCCAAAGCTGTATTTTATACTGGCTTTTAAGTTCTAAAATTGGTACTAAATGTCAGTTAAGTTGAACATGAAAATTTTAAAGTTGATGTTATTTAGGTTTCACAGTAAGGATTAAAAACCCATTCAGAAAAATTCAGTGTAGTAACAAAGAATAAAATGTTATGTGGTCAACATTAAAGCATATTTAATAGCATAATACATGTCATTAAGGATTTTAGAATTACTATGACTCTTACATAATTAATGTCCAGGGTACTGAAAAGCTATGAATATCCAGTTTAAGCATGTATTAAGAGTGTTTTTCTACGGAGTAATCTGCAGAAGCACAGTGTTTATTAGTTCTCCTTTAGGAACAGTTACAAATATGGCTGTGTTTTAGAGGCATCATTCTTTGAACTTCTGAGTTTTTGAGGCAAAGATACAGAGTTAACACACTATTGTAGCTGATAAATACGGAATTTTTTTTTCTTCCATTTTTTAGTGGCAGTTAGGGATTGATACATTCATCATGGACATTTCCTATTCACACATAAAAGTGAACTATTGTCTCACTCCAATATCTATAAAAACAGCAGCAATGATTGTTTTATAGTCTTGGCCATGCACATGGTTGCCTTGAGCCAAACAATGGGAACAGCAGACTGTAAAGCTACAGCGTCTGTCTTTATCTTTCTACCAGTGAGATGCTCAAAACAATATTCTTTCTACTGGTCACTCCCACCAAAGCATTAATAACATAGTTTGCAATCTTAATTCAGCTCCCACGTGTATTTCATTTCCAATACATTAATTACACAATAGCATACTGTTTTGTAACAAGATCTCTGCTCTATTTAATGACAAACAGGACGGTGCACATGTAATAGCTATTAAATATTCTTTTTTATTTAATTATAGATGTCATGTTCCTCTGTTCTACTTCCAGCAGATCCTCCAAATTTTTCACAATATTATGAAGTTATTGGTTTTGTTATGGACTGTCTTTTGAAGATTAAAGCATAATATTGAGTGTGTAACTAACTGATGATTTTTCTTCAATATATTGTTCAGACCTGAAAGTGATCTTGTGTCTATTTTTCAGACTGCAACTATAACATATTAGGAAACAAACAAACCCAACCAAAACCATTCCAAACCATCTGAAAGTATCTATTCAAGTTGGACGCCACATTTCAAGAACATGAATGGTTTTAAAACTTTCCATTTGCATTGTATTTGTTACATAAAGTTTTAATTCCCACTCACCTCAGGAACATTTTTATGTGTTCAATTCCTTTGAAAATTAGGCTTAGGTTAATAAGAAGTTGAGAGGAGAATCTGCAAGTGTGTGACTTAGAGACCTCTCAGCACACATTAAATCAAAATGTAAGGAACTGAAGAAAATTAACAGTGTTAATGTTGATATTGCCAAAAACTCAAAGAAGGCCAATGTTAGAGCTCACAGGAATAATCTGATTCAGAAATTACATAGCAAAAATACAGATAATGTTATGGAAAAAGGGCAAGTAGAATTATATATCATTGTATAATTATAATAAACATAAAGTTAAATGAGACTGTAGATTTTTAGTTCCACATTATGCTAACCTTAAAGTACTTACTGGCATGTATGTGAAATTGTCTTGCAAGAACAAATTTACAATATCAGTGAATTAGATGGGGACTCTGGGTTATTTATTTCAAGACTAAAGGGGGGATAATTGTTTGTTGTCCAATAAATGTACTGTGGACAGTTACATGGCAAAAGAAATGGTAGCTACATGATAATCTGGCCATATCCAGAGACCACTCAGCAAACTGATTCTTCAACCAACCTGAAGACATATGCAACACTCGCTTAAAGGTTGTCTTTGTTATGACAATATCTTGAGTGAAATTAGTTTGAGCAGGTACTGCCCTTATAGTTCTCCTTTTGACATGGTGACCACTTCCACTCATGTGTTAGCCAACACTGTGTTTTCCTGTGGGTGCAAGAAGTCCACAAATCTTTGCCGCTCTTATAAAAGGACAGTGTTTCTCCTTGGTCTACCATTAGTGATTTTGTATATTTTTTTAGGTTTAGTTAAATGGTATATAAGAGCCTTTGGTTTTAGTTCTTATCACTGGGAGAAGTAGGCCAGTAGGAACAACCACTCATTCTGTTTTCTGCATTTCTGAATGAGAATGTTAGCCCCATTCTGTGGGCACTATGTTCATATGGAATTTTTCAGTGTTCCTCTTTCTGGCTTCGGGCATTCAAAACAGCATGTTACTGCTGCAGCAACTTGATACCATTACGCCAGTGCTCAGAATGACATCAGGAGCTTCAGAACATAATTAGTCAGAAAAGTCCCTGGCCAAATATTACAGACCAACAAAAAATAGGAGGATTGGGTGCTCACCTAGCATTGCATGGGATTTAGACCACAGTGGACAACTACACCGTTTTCCTGGCTTCCTGCATTATGTAGAACTTCATTATTTTTCTCAGTATTCCTGCACTTAAATGTATCTTTCACTGAAGTACAGTTTCCATCTGAAAGACATCAACAACTGAGACTTCACAAGTCTCCTTGATTTCTTCCTTCCAGTGTTGTCAATCCCACATTTCAAAATGTGCTTTTTATTTTACACTTGGACGTGTATCTTAAGCCTCCAACAACTGTTTGTTTGTCGGATTTCTTTTTTAATTTCTACTTTGCATTAAAGAGATATTTAAAGTTTTTTCTCTCTAATCAAATCAAACTTCCATCTGGTTTTGAGACGATTCAGTTGAGGTTCTTCAGCTCTCCATGTCAAGGATTTTCTAAAGTCTTCAAATAATTTTGCCATATTACTATACTATCTTAAAAAAAATTCCTACTACTTAGAATTATAGACTGCATGGATTTTTCCAGATTATGCCTTTACTGTGCAATGAAGTGAAATGTATATTTCCAAAATGTAATTTCAAAGATTTTAAAAATTAATGCTTAATTTCACTTAGATATTTTTGTAGCAGGGGTTTTGCCTGAACTTGATACATTTTTTTATTAATACTATTTTTTCTGAAGATTATTTTTAATATAATGTTTTAGTGAATTCAAAAAATTCTCTTCATGTGAAGCATCAAAGCGACTTTGTTGGACAGCAATACTGTGAAATCTAGAAACAGTCATTTTTCATTTTCAGTTGGCCTATAGAAGAGCCAGGCCCAGCATGCAGCTAGCATACACAGCAGTTTGTGTAGTAGTTTCTGCTTCTCTGAGGTTATCTTGATACCTTCTTGAGCTTCTGGAAACATTTTTCTGGGATTTGGGCACTTCCGGGAAACCTGAGGAAACTGAGAATGCCTGCTGCTTCCAGGAAAGGCTGAAGTAAAGGTAACTGTAGCAACTTCTGATCAACTTCATCAGCTGTCCTTGATCAACAGATATCTGCAGCCTTTGTTTTAGCTGACTCCTGTTTAGGGAGGGTTGAGCACCCTTTTATCCCATGCCAAGAAGAGGACTATATAAAAGCCAGATGATGCAGCAGTTTGTACAGTGATAACAGAAGCAGCCAGTAGATGTGCAGGAGGACACAAAGAAGAGGCCAGCAAATGTTTTCTGTCCAGCATATGTGTCCTTAAAGTTCATGGTCACAAACCAGAGGACCCAGGCACTACTGAAGCAGCTGTTTGCTGTTGGACTCTTACATCCAGGCAGCTTCAGATGGAAGACACAGCTCTGTAAGTCTCTGGGGCCTGATGGGTTGTATCTAGAAGTGCAGAGGGAGGTGACTGATGTCACTGCAAGGCCACTCTTGATTATCTTTGAATGGTCATGGTGACAGAGAGAAGTTCCTGAAGACTGGAAGAGAGCAAAGATCATTTGTCTTTGCAAGAAGGAAGAGCTAGGGAACCACAGGCCAATCAGCCTCACCTCAATCCCTGGAAATGTGATAGAGGAAATCCTCCTGAAAACCATTTCCAAATGCATGAAGGACAAGAAGGTGATTGGGATAGTCTGCATTGATTTATGAAGGGGAAATTATGCTTGACCAATTATAATGCCCTCTGCAATGAGGTCACTAGCTTGGTGAATGAGAGGTGAGGAGTGCATCATAGAATCGTAGAATAGTTAGGGTTGGAAAGGACCTTAAGATCATCTAGTTCCAACCCCCCTGCCATGGGCAGGGACACCTCACACTAAACTATGCCACCCAAGGCTATGTCCAACCTGGCCTTGAACACCGTCAGCGATGGAGCATTCACAACTTCCTTGGGCAACCCATTCCAGTGCCTTACCACCCTTACACTAAAGAATTTCTTCCTCATATCCAATCTAAACTTCCCCTGTTTAAGTTGGAACCCATTACCCCTTGTCCTCTCACTACAGTCCCTAATGAAGAGTCCTCCCCAGCATTTCTATAGGCCCCCTTCAGATACTGGAAGGCTGCTCTGCGGTCTCCACTCAGCCTTCTCTTCTCCAGGCTGAACAGCCCCAACTTTCTCATCCTACCTCAACTTCAGCAAAGCCTTTGACATTCTCCCATAACTTCATCTTGTCAGCTTCATAGACAAGCTGACAAAGTACAGTTTAGATAAGTGGACAGTAAGGTGGATTGAATACCAGCTGAACAACTGGACCCAGAGGGTTGTGATTAGTGGTACAAATTCCAGCTGTCGACAGATCACCAGTGGTGTACCCGAGGGCTCAATACCGAAGCCAGTACTGTCCAGAATCTTTATTAATTATGTAACAAATGGGACAGAAAGTAGCAGAGAAATGGGGCAAGAGGAATCACATCAAGTTCAACAAGGAAAAATGCAAAATTCTGCATCTAGGGAGGAATAACCCCAGGTATCAGTATATGCTGGAAGCAAGCTGTCTGGGTAGAAGCTATGTGGACCAGAACCTGCTGGACAGCAAGCAGACCATGAGCCAGTAATGCACCCTCATTGCGCAATAAGGCCAACAATATCCTGGGGTGAATTTGGAAGAGCATTGCTAGCAGATCAGGGGAGATATCATTCCCCTTTGAGCACCACAGGTAAGACCATGTCAAAAAAGACATGGACTTACTGACATGGGTCTAGCACAGGATCACAAAGCGGATTAAAGGGGCTACAGCATCTTTCAGAAAAGGAGAGGCTGAGAGAGCTGGGACTTTTCAGTCTGGAGAAGACTCAGGGCAGATCTTAGTGTGTATAAATACCCGATGTGAGGAATGAAGAGGGAGCCAAATTCTCCTCACTAGTAGCCAGTGACAGGACAGGAGGCAATGGAAGCAAGTGGAAAACCAGGAAATTTTATCTGGACAAAAGAAAATACATCTCTATTGTGGAAGTGGAACTGATACAGGTTGCCCAGAGAGGTTGTAGAGTCACAATCTGTGGAGATATTCAGAAGTCAATTTGACGCAATCCGGGACAATTGATCCTGCTTGAGGAGGGCGATTGTGCTAGATGATCTCAAGTGGTCACTTCCAACCAAGATGATTCTGTGATTTTTATTTAAGTAGCTCTAGCTTATTCTCAGCATAGCTGACAACAACTTCATTTTATGGATTAGTAGAATGGGGTTTTTTTATGTTTCATATGTATTTAAACAGACTGATTCTCCTCTGTGGTGATTTCCCTGGTTCCAGTGATGAATTCAGTTCAAACATTTACAAATCTTTCTACGATACCACGACCATATTCTTAGCTCTGTATTCCTTGGGAGATTGCAGGTGTCTTGAAGTAAATATTTTTGAAATAGCTTCCTTATTTCCAATTGCTGTGTTTATAATACCACATACTTTACTTAAGAGGAAGTTATTTTAGCATTATCTTAGCAATACATTAAATACCTCATGAAAGTAGAGTCCTTTGGGTTATTATATCTAGTGTTTCAGCATTGATTTCACTGAAATTGCCTTTTTGGAGGGACCTTGTGAAATTGCAGTATTTTCCTTGTGTTAATGATCAGTTTGCTGTCTGAGATTGCAAGATTTTTAATCAAGCATGACTAAATAAAATTATTATGACACAGTGGAAATTCTTCCTAGGTAAATAAATGGGCAGGGAGCTGTTAGATTTTTCTTAACATCATTATTTAGAGTGACATCAAAATTAGTTTAAATTCAGATTGCATTTATCTGGTTTATGAAACTTAAATATTTCTTTGACATAATTTGTGTTCTAGTTCAGTGAGTAAATGTGGCACTCAACCAATTGTAAAACAAGCTTTACAGAGCAGTGATAATTACTGCACGGTAGGTCAGGTTCCTGACACAGTGGAAACAGTATTTTTCACAGCTACAACTCTGGAATTTTGGAATCTCTTTTAATCTTCTCAGTCCTTCCTGACTTTGATGTAAGTTGGTTTTAAGTATGTAAAGCTTCAGATTTTATCTTCAAGATGGAATACTGTATGTTCCTTCACTCAGGTATTTAATAGTCTAAAATGCTTAGTGTAGAAGAGGAAGATAATTTTCAGGTTTTTCTCCAGAATGCTTCTACCTTATAAAGCAAAGTAGATAACCAGTAAGGTAGGTTGCAGCTTTAAAAAAAAGAAAATATCATTTCCCCCCCTCTCTTTGGGATGAAAAGGGTTGTAACTTCGAATGTTGAAGACAGATTTGTCAACTGGAAAAGAATTGTATCATTTTTTATTTTATTTGTTATTTCCCACTGAAGAAATTGCAATCTAACTTTTAATGGAATAGCAGAAATTATTTCACTTTTAAGATCTCATTTGGAATTTTCAGGTTGCCTTCCAAATACTCTGTTATCAGTATTTTTTTAATGTGCCTTAGTAAAAAGTGTAGCAAATGAGAGAATATGAAATTTCTCATTCTTAAAAATTAAGGTGTTCATGATAAAAATATCTAAATGTAGTTGAAAAAAGTCTACAAGCTATTTTTAATTCAAAGTGCACTTCTGTGAATATACTTGAAAAATTGTGAAGGATTTTTTATAGTGGTTTGTTGGCAAATTAGACTGTGGCATTTGACTACTTGGCACTGCTATGCCTGTTTTAAGAACGTTTTTTTGTGTTTGTTAAATGCATTTGTATAATATTATATAGTTTGGCTAGGTGCTACCTCTTAGCATTTTATTAACACCAAAATGAAGAAACTAGAGCTTATTGAAAATCATTCCTAAAATTGGAAAGCCAGATTTGAGTGCAAGAATGCTTCTGCATTAGCTAGAAGCTCCTAGTAACTTTTCTTCCAAAACAGGGGATTAGGGTCTAGGTGCTGTATTCTTCTTGTGAGCCATGTTTCTGTGAAAGGCCTTAGTGGGATATGAGGGACAGATTTTTCACTTGTTATCTGCAAAAACTTTATTTCTTGCCTTCTGGCCTTATTTCCTATGACTTTATTCAGGTTTAACATGTAGTACAGAGGTTAATTTGTAATACACTGGTTACCATAATACATCCTCAAAGCCAAGATTAATAGGGTTGAAGAAGGAATTCTACGTTCAAGTCCTAATGCTATTTTACTGAAGTTAAATTATGTCATTGACTGCAATATAGATTTCCAATTTAAGAAAGAGGATGTTCAAACTATAGGATTTATAAGGATTAAAAAAACCAAACTTGTGCAACTGTGACACTACCAAAGTTAATGACAAAATTCTTGTTAACAACAGTTGTACAGTCAGGTGCTTAAACATGAAAGCTGTCTAAAAATTGCCAAGTTTTTGGTTAAATACATGATAGAAAGTAATGACTTTGTATTCATGCTGCACATTTATTGTAGATTTGAAATTTCTACTTTGTGATCTATGAAATAGTTGATTGGGGTCCTGGGTAACTTTCTCCTATCCCACAACAAATCAGTAGATATGCGCTGTTGAGTATAACTGGGTTGAATGGGTGATTCCTCTGATTTTTGTGATTAATTATAATCTTCAGCTTCTAGATAGCTTTTGAGCTGACTTTCTTACTGATAGCATCATGTGGTGTCTGCCTTCACCCCCCTAAAGTGGCAGTCTGGCAAGGTTTTTCTGGTAAAATACGGAGCAGAGGACTGTCACCAGCTTTGGGCTGGGTTTCCTCTGGGTTAGAGTTGGTTGGAGCTCTGCAAGCTTCAGGTGAACTGCCAGTAGCACTGGATTGTGACTGCAGACAGAGAAGGAAAACTGGGAAGTTTATTTTAACTACATATCAGCTTGGAGGACTGAGACAAATTAAAACCTTTTTTCTCTACTCTGAATTAGCATAGGTACTGGGACTTGTCTGGCTGCTTGATGTCAACTGGAGAAAGTCTTTTAACTGCCCAGAGCTCCACTTGCATAGTGTGTTTAGGTGCCCAAGATGCTGGTGGGTTGTCCATGAGTTGGGCCCTCTAAGATGGGAATCTTTACTTTCCATCTGCCTTCTTCAGGTGTATCTGTCCCTTCATCAGTTTGCTTTTGAGAATTATTCAAGAGAATCTTGGTTTAGCTTGGCAAAGGAGTTACATAAGCCTCATTAATCTTGCATAATAATTACAGTAGTTGAGATTTTAATGCCCAGCTTCCTACTTCCTCTAGAACTAGTTCCTGTTTTGAAATGTGATGATGTGTTTGAGGAGCTGTTAATAAGCAGTTTCCCTTGAAAATTCACACAGGCATATTCTAAGAACTTTTCCCTTCGTATTCAAGTGCGGGTTCTTTAAATTATTAATTCCATAAATCAGGTCAGCATCCCTACATAACTCTGCCTGGCTTTTAGCCTAAAATAACCCAGATCTTATTTTTAGACATTGGGATTAGCCATTTTACTCTTCTATATTTAGAGATATGTGAATATAGGGATGCAACATGATACAGCAGGGGGTTACAATGTAGACTGAATTCTTGCATCGTGTTTTGGACCTGCAGCAGTACCCAGGGGCAGCAGCCAGACTCAGAGCACAAGCTTATGGAAGGATTCACAGAGACTCTTCAATCTGATGTAAAGCAAAGCTCACCAAGTGACTTTGATTAGCAGAAAGAGTAACAGGAAGAGAGTAACAAAGTGTGCAGTTGACCATGCACTTCAGCTAGGCACTCAGCTGGGGTTTGCTGAAGCATATAATCTCATTTATTTTATTTTTAATATTTTGTCCTTATTGCACCTAACCTAGCAGTTGTGGAGCCATTTGTGTGTGTATTATGTGAAGTTGTCCTATGGAAAAGAAGAAAGTAGCCGACTGCCCGAATTTGTTAAGGGCAGGCATCTCATAAATCGAGGGTCAATATAAGTAACATTTAGACAACTTCTTATCACATTATGAAAAGGAAAAAAAAATGTATGCACCATAAAGGAAATAACCAGCAACTGTTTTGGTTTCCTTTGGTTATTATTCTAAGTAGCATTAGACAACTTGTTGACACCAACTGTCTTTAAGTTTGTGAAAATGGTATTGCATTTTTTATTAAGTTAAAGGAAGTATGTAATGCCTAGAAGTGGTTAAATAGCCTCAATATTTGCTCAGTGAACTCAACTAAATAAAGGTAGTGGGCCTCCTGTGCCAGCTGCCTCTCCAGAGACAGCTGTACGACAGAAAGTACATCTCTCGTGGGGCTGCTAAGACCTGCTTCTGAGGAGGAGATGAGAACTGTGGCTCTCTGCTAAGCCTACTTTATGCATCAGAGAAGACACCAAGATGTTTTCACTTCTTTCTTGCCAGAAGGAAGACTCAGAATCAAACTGTAAATATTTAGTCACAGTTTGGATAATGGTCTGCTCAAGGCAATGACAAAATGGGCTTATCAAAAACATCCTTCTAATTGTTTTAATTATCCTAAACAAAAACATAAGCTACTTTACTTACACTCTTACTATAGTATATATTTAAATTTTTTCCATATTGATGCTAGGAAGTCATAGTAAGCATGAGTGCTGGCAAGCAGGTGGAGCTGTGTGTATCCCAAATATTTAAATCTCTGTCTGAAAGGCATTGCTGAAAGGTAGTGGCCTTTTATGTATTTCTGTCTTAAAATTTAAATATCAGTTCAGAAGGGTACTTGTAGGAAAAAAACAGGACTGTTGTTTCGGAACTGAAGCCGATGCTTCATGCCAATCTGTTTGATTGTTCTACAGGTTTTCTTTACACATGACACATAGTATAATGACCAATAATATAACCATTGCATAAAAGGTAGGCAAGTGTTTCTTCTGGTAGTTCATTAATGACAGTGAAAAATAACTACCCTGATTTCTGTTTTGTTTCTAATTGACTTCTCAGAAAGTTTGTGAAGTTTTGGCTTTGTAACATGTTATAAATCACATTTTAGCTCATCTTGTAAATAGAGGTAAAATTGTCTTCCCAGCGTATTCCATGTTTTCCTGTGTAATTAACACCTCGTTCACAGTTGTGTCTGCCAGTCAAAGCTCTGCCTTCTTCCTCCTGACACTTCCTTGATACTTTGTTTAGACTGCTGAGATTTTAAGTGTCATCCTCAATATACTTTAAATGAGTCCAAACAGGAAAAGGAAGGTGTTTCAAGAAGTCATCAGTGTAGATCATTATAACTCAGAGGGGCTATTTTAAAAGTATGAAACAATTTATGTTTGTTTACTACTTACGTCATTATTTCTTGATCCATTTTTCATGCTAAGTGCACTGGTTTTCAAAAAAGCCAGGAAATATAAGTTTCCATATGTATTTCTGAAGTAAAGATCAGTCCAAAAGTCTGGATCTAGTTAACAGCTCCTTTTTATTGTGTATGTGTGCCTTTTCCAGTACTGTGCTCTCTGTCAGTTGACTTGGTTGCCCAGTGAACTGCATCAATGAGCCAATCAAAGTCAGAAACTACTCTATTTTTTTGTGGGATGTCCTTACCCTGGATGGGTTCCCAGCTCGGGCTCATCACAGGGCTGTGTGGACAGTGTTACCAACACAGCAGAGGACATGCTGGGGCTAGGTAGTAAATAGCAGTATAGCCTTGAGCCCAGTGGTGGCACCTAGGGGACCACATGTTGGTTCCAAAAATTTGCCCTAAGCTGCCCTAGTTACAGCCCTGCATGTGCGAGTATTGGTGGGATTAACCAGCTCAGCACATAACATATGTCTCAGCTAGTTAAGACCCTGGAATTTGTCACTCCAAATATGCTGAGGCAGAAGATTTTTTTTCACACTGCCCTTAAAACACACTGACTGACTGAGGACCTTCATACAACCACAGTGGCAGTGTAGATGTTATGTGGCACAGACTAGTGAATGAAACACATCCCCACAACCCCTGTTTGGTTCTTCAACTTGAAGGGCTCAAAATCTTGCTTCTCAAGAGAGTTGCTAGTGTCTATGCAAGACATCTAAATGTCTCTGCAACCTCACTGCCCTGGTGAGCTACAGGAGGGAGGAAGAGGGGGTTTCTACCGTTACTGTCATCATCTTGTTTCCCCTCAGCATAGATGAAGATTAATGAAAGGCAGATTGTTAGAGTGATTGAGTGTTGGTTTCCTATAGATCAAGGCTCTCACCTGTAAAGAGGGAAGCTGAGATTTCATTTTCTGTTCCTTAGATTACTTCTGTAGTTTGTCTGAGATTGCCATTTAATAAAACACAGAAGGAGGCTTAGCAGGAGGTACCATAGCTTACAGAAATACCCCTACGTGCTAATTGTGAGCTGTCAGCAAGCATTTTCATTTTTTAACTTCTTAAGCCAAGTTTTCACCAGGACATCCCCATAATGCTTTTTGTTAATTTACATTTGCCGTGTGCAAGGGAAAAATTTAGTCTTAATGGATATACTTTTTTTTGCCATCTCACCTAGATGTTTGTTGTTCTCAGCTGTTGTTTCTAAAAAATGTGCATCAGATTTCAGTTTGGCAATAAAGACATAAATTAATGTAAATTACTTCCATTTTTATGTTGATCTTCCTAAAAAAAAAGCGTTATGTGAAAACAGCAGTTGTTCAGTTGAGCTCTGTACTAAAAGTTTTTAATAGTTACATGTGCATGATTTTTAGAATCTGAGTGGAAAGTTTTCCATTAACTTAAGTAGACTTTTATGGACCTTAATTTTTAATGCAAATAATTTTGCATGTGCATTATATACACAGATGGTAGTAACTGCATAAGGAAAGTGAATTGTTTTTGCAAATAAATCTCTGAATTTTCTGCTTGTTATCATATCCTGGGGAAGGTGTTTATTAAGTGGGTGATATTGTGCATAAGTATTTACTGTGCAAGTCAGGGTGACTACTGCAGCACAGTTTAACATCCCAAGCTGTGGTGTATTCAGATAAAATGTAATTTCTTTGCACCTCATCAAGATGCTCTGTTTATAGCCCTATCACTGTGCACTCACATTTGAGACATAGTTTTAAAACCTGACAGTAAATGTTCCAGTGATGCAAATATAGTTTGTCATAATTATTATTATAAACAATCCTAAAAGTATTTGCAGTGACTGATACAGAGTGTTCATTTTGGATAGGTTTTGAATTTTTTACAAATAAGCAAGACAATGTACCTTTTCTTGGACAGAATTCTAATTCCAAATCAGTCATTAGCTATGGCATTTATAAGTGTCTGTTGTTCTTTTTTGTTTTGCAGGGAAGACGTGGCAAACCAGGCCCCCCAGGAAAACCGGGACCACCAGGACCTCCTGTGAGTAACCAGGGAAGGAAATGGGAAACTTTCAGTCTATCCTGGAATTTTTCAGCATTTTTGTATCAGGTTACCTGATCATAATTGTGGTTGAAAACAATCCATTTGTACTTTGCTGTACCAAGCAGCTACTACTGCTAGCCTTTTGATACAACAAAGATAAAAGGATTGGGTCCACAAATACAAGGGACTACACAGGAGCGAAAGAGCAAGATGTGGACTTCAGTGAAGGAAGCTGGAATTGTCTGGCATTCAAAAAAAGACTAGCCATGTATGCTAAATGTGAATACTGTGGATTCATTCACTTTGCAAAATGTGTGATGCTCTGTAAAAGATGGGATAATTTCTCTCTTAGAGGGGTAATTTGAAAGATGAAGGACTGTGTGAAGCATGTGCCAACTGCCTGAACGGTGGGGAGGATTACACCCAGCACTGGAATGAGCACCCAGCTGTAGTTCAAATGAGTTTACTGAAGAATTAAAAAGATTAAGAAGTACCTGACTCGGTGAAAGGATTTGTAATATGAAGAACTAAAGGGTTTAGCTCAGATCTAAGAGGTTTGAGATTTATTTTTTTTTTTTGTCTTTTCCTGTAAGAGATACATGATTTCAAATTTGAAGTCAGGCATGGATGTATGTTAGTCTAGAATGAGCACAGCCTTCCTTTGGTAGAGGAAGACTCGGTCATATTTGTAAAATTTCCTATATATTGTGTTGTAAAAATGCTGTTTTGTACAAATACAAAGCAGCTGGTTGTTCATGGATTAAGTAAACTGTTGCTGCTTTACATTCTTAGTATTAAACAAGGATGTAATAATTCCTTTTTCTCCTTACCTGAAATAGGTAAAGGATAGCAGTTTATGCATTAGAACATTGGATTCATGTGCTTCAGCCTCACTGCAAGGGAAAACTTGTCTTATTTGTAGAGAGGAGAATAATGCATTGCTGGATAAAATACAATGACTAAAATGAAATAGATGACGTTTACATCCATCTAAAATTTTATATTTTTTCCCTTTTTCTTCGCAAATTGTGTTCAGAAAGAGGAGTTGATGACAGAGTTCACTTATCCTGTATAAAACTGAAGAGTTTAAAATTCCTTCCTCTCCTTCCCTACATGTAGTCATATTGAAGTCTTGCTCATTTGAATCTTTTGTACAGTTTGGGCTTCCTAATGTTGAAATAGTACCGCAGTCCGCAGGAGTCTGAGCAGAGGAAAGGAGTGATGCAGAATCTTTCATAAAACAAATGGGAAAAAAAAAAAAAAGAAAACTTAAAAAAGGCAAACCATGGCAGAGGTCAGTGTTACACCTAATTTACACAGCTTTTTGTGAGCCAGTGAAAAGTTGTTTCTCCATTACAGATTTCTGCCATCACAGATTTGCTGGCAGGTCAGGCTTGGGAATACGTATGATCCTTGACAGATATGCCAGAAATCTTTAGTAAAAGCTAAATTGCACTTTTATTACTGAGACCTAGTTCATGTTGTTTTTACAGCAAATAGAAAGCTCAACTTTGTCAGCATAGCAGCATCCATACAAGGGAGCTCTATATGGGTACCATAGCCTAGCACTACATATCAGAAAATCATCTCTCAAGCAGCCATGGCCTAAATATCAGTTAAAAGTATTTGTTTCTGACTATCTTAATGCAGTCCTTTGGATGCAGGTATATCCGCATCTTGTGTTCATCTTCCAAGACTGAGCATATAACACATAGAAAAAGCATGCTCTAGAAGCAGTAATGCCTGCTAATGTGCATTGTGAATATCCCCATGTTTAAATTGCTACAGTCTGTACATACCGAAAAGACACTGACGTGATCTATCATTCCTCATCTCTTTTGCAAGGCTATATTGTGCTTCTCGTTACTTCTTCCAATATTAAGTAGTGGCAGCTTTATCATGCACATGGATATATTGTTGGCCTTTACTTTGGCCTTTCCAAGATGCAACAGAATATCATAACTGCAAGGAGGTTGCTTTTTGAAGTTTGGCATATGCAGGGTACAAAATGCTTAAGAGATTGACTGAACATGTAAAAATCAGACTTTTCAGGAAAAGTAAGTTTGGTGTTTGGTTGATGTTTTGAAAGAATAGAATCATAGAATAGTTAGGGTTGGAAAGGACCATAAGATCATCTAGATCCTACCCCCCTGCCATGGCCAGGGACACCTCCCACTAAACCATGCCACCCAAGTCTCTGTCCAATCCAGCCTGGAACACCGCCAGTGATGAAGCATTCACAACTTCTCTGGGAAACCCATTCCAGTGCCTCACCACCTGCACAGTAAAGAATTTCTTCCTCATATCCAATCTGAACTTCCGCTGTTCAAGTTGGAACCCATTACCCCTTATCCTCTCACTACGGTCCCTAATGAAGAGTCTCTCCCCAGCATCCTTGTAAGCCCCATTCAGATACTGAAAGGCTGCTATGAGGTCTCCACTCAGCCTTCTCTTCTGCAGGCTGAACAGCCCCCTTTCTCATCCTGTCTTCATACGGGAGGTGCTCCAGTCCCCTGATTGTCCTCGTGGCCCTCGAATTTGAATTTGGGGAAAAAGAGATTCAGTCATTTTTTAGGGTAGCTAAAACACTCCGTGTTTGAAATTAATAAATTTACTTAATTTATTAATCAAACTCTGCCATGGCATTAAATACTTAATTTAGAAATTAGAACAACCAGCTGTTCAGTAAGGACAAAAACAAACCTATGAGAAAGAAAGTTCTGCCTCCATGAGGAGGAAGTTTGTAAACAGGGTACAATGCTGAGAGGATCTGGTATAAAGCACATTCCAAAAAAAGGTGGGTGCAGGGAGAGACACCACATTCTGAACAGTGAAAAAGAACAACTGGACTCTATTAAGTGGTGTGAATTTTGATTAAAGTAATCATTTTTTACCCGGTTTCTAGGCCTGTTTCAATGCCTCATACCTTTGGTTAGGTGTTTTTTTTTTGGGTTGTTTTTTTTTTTTTTTTTTTTTTCCTAAGCTAAT
Source organism: Amazona ochrocephala (assembly GCA_039720435.1). NCBI lineage: Eukaryota > Metazoa > Chordata > Aves > Psittaciformes > Psittacidae > Amazona > Amazona ochrocephala. The sequence continues at coordinate 46,048,873 of CM077878.1, forward strand.
TTCTGGGGGATTTTTTTATTATTATTTTTTTTTTTTACTTCCAGTGAAATTGATGTTTCAGTGGCTTTCTAGTCCCTGAACAGCATCTGCCAACAATCTCACATCTTTGGTTAACAACCTGTGTCAGTTTTAGAAATACAGATAGATTGGGCAACTGGAGATGAAACTACCCAGTTAAAGTGGGACTCTATGCATCTTTTGTACCAGGTATCTGCTCTTTTGTGTCATTTTTCTCTTATCCCTCCTTTCATGTAATTTTTTCCCTTTGAAGAAAATCTTGTGCCTACAAAAGGCAAGGGGTCAATGAGGATTTTTATTGATGGGTTATAAAAAAATTTTCATCTATGCAGATGATGTTCCTCCTTTGAGTATTTTTTTAAAGTTTATTAAATGTTACAGACTTTCAAAGTGTTCTGTTGTTCCCTTCTGGTTCAGAATTCATGGTTTGCTGTCTGATGTTAGTTTTGAGTACAGTTCTGTTATTTCAATACAAAATGTGTGCTTGCACTTGTCTCACTCCAGCAGGCAATTTATGCTGAAAACGAGGACTCCAAATGGGTTAGGTAGAACAGCAGCTCCCTCTAGTGCTTTTTGATCCCTTCTCCCCTTTTAAAGAGCCTGAAGAGCAGGTTAATGCTTCTAATTAAATACAATATTCATTTCACTCTCAGAAACATTCTGAAAATTACGACTGTGAAATCAAAATCTCTGTACCCTTCAAATTTATGTCATACATTTTCTCACTAGCATTTTCTTCTAAAGTCGTCTGAAAAAGGTGTTGTCTCTTTCACATGCTGTTTTCCTGCTCGGCATGGCTCTTCACTGAAATTGAAATGCTGACTTTATGAAACAAAAGGAAATACTGCGATAGTAGAATGCTGTGAGGTTGTAAGTGCACCATTTTGATCTGACTTCAGAACAGAATTGATAGCTTTCGTCTGCCGCAGCTGCTAACAAAAATGTCTACAGGACGTAGCAATTCAGAAGGGCTTACCAGCAGACCACAGCTTATTTTGCACATGTACAATGCATTGGCTTTCTAGTTCCCACACCGGTTTTTTTCCCCTAGCACTTAAAAGCAAATGTATTGAAGGTATTTGAACTTAGTGTTTATATGCTGTTGGCCTAAGGATGTATAGGCCCATTTCTGCAGTCTTCACTGAGACAAAAGGCTTTTCTGGTCTTGGGTTGTAGAATTAGTACCTGGTTTTGTGTAGAGTTTTATTAGGAGGAGATAATTTCTTTTTCTGTTAGTCTTGCTTAGAAAACAGCTCCGTGATGTCTGGTACATTATGGTCAGTTGTGGGAGGTTTGGGGGTTAGGGATTTTTTTTGTTGTTGTTTTACTATTATTATTTTTACTTTTGCATGAATCACCAGCTCAGTATTTCTACTTACATAGATATGCTAGAGGAAAGAGTTCTTTGGGGTGAGCCCAAGTATGGCTTCTGCACACTGCTGCTGTTTGGCAGAATGGAAGTGCTATCAACACTAGTTTTTAAAGGCAGAAAACATCAGGACTACCTGGTTTGGCCATGTGCCATTTGCCTAAGAAGCTGTCTGTGGCAGAGGCAGGAAAGAAACTTTTGGAATGCTAAATCACAGCCTAGTAAACTGCAAGCAGGATTATTTGTCCTCTTAAGCGTGCTGTTCTCTACCAATATATCCAAAGTTATTCTTCACAACCAGAATGCATTTATTCCACGATTTCTATAGCCTTTAAAGCTATCATTCAGTTTATCATTTACCTTCACAAGGGGCTGAACTTCATATCTTTTATCTTCACAACCATTTTTGCTAGGAAGATTAGCTTTGTTACTCCTTAAAGTCTTTAATTAAAATAGGATTTCAATTTTGTTTGCATGTGAGGCAATGGAGAAGTTCACAGACTACTTCTGTGAATAAATTTCTTCTTTTAATTCCATACACTTTTGGTCTCTTGTAATTCAGTATGTATGTCAATCCCACCAAACTAGTTATCTTAAGTAGCCAGCAGTTTGCCTTAGAAATCTCATTTCCATTGCCTCGGGAAATATTGTCATTTCTCTACCAATATTTTGAAACTGAATGAATGTTATCAGTTAATTACAATAAACAGAAAATTAAAGCAATGATAAGTGAAAAATGTCAGTAGCATTTCTGGTATTTCTGGACTTTAGCTGCTTTTTAGAAGAATATTGGAAATGCTTATGCAGTAAGATGGGAATGGGTGGCAAGGGTTGGTCATATTGATTGTTTCTGTGCATTTAATTTATTTAAATCTGTATCAAAATGTAATTTATTACATGTATTCTATTCTAGTAGACATCATGCCTTCATCATTCTTTCTGTTTTCTCTTTGGAATAGTTATACAATATTGCACATCTGCACTGATGAATTTCATGATTATTTATGTTATAATGATCAAAAAAACTGTATATTGTTTTAATGGACAGGCACGCATCTGAAATAGGTGGATAAAATGATTGCAGTTAGTCACTTGCAGGGCCGTGTTCTCCAAAATGGTTTGTTCTTGATATGCAACCAGTGCAATTTAGTTGTTATACAGTTTACTGCATGGACTGTGAGATTAGGTAGACTTTTTCAGCAGTCTCATCTTTACAGAAATGCAGATTAAATATAAAAGTTAACGGAGAAAAATATAAACCTCAGAAATTTCACAGTCTGAAGCTATTTCCTCTTAAGCACCTGTGCTTTTTTTTCTGCCTTGTCTATAGAAATAATATCCAAAATCTGTTTGTAGTTTTGGAGAACAATCAGGGTACATTTCAGTTCTTATTCATACAACTGTACCCTTTGTGGTTTTCATTACCCTCAATTGCACAACTTGATACTAAAATATGAAAAGAAAACCCCCCTCAAGTGAGCTTCGAAGTGGCAGATGTGCAAAATTCTCATACCAAAGCTAGGAACTGCATGTAAAATAATTCTTAAACTCCTGTTAATTTTATCGCTTCCTCACTTGCAAGCAAATACTACTGATTCCTTTTTGTCTGCAGAGACATCTGAGTGGATTATGTATGCATCTATCTTTGGGGAGATAAACAGTGTGGAAGGGAAGAAAGACTAGAGTTTAGGAAAACACCCTTGAATAAAAGTATTTTCTGTTGTTGTACCCTGGTTTTACTAATTTTATTTTAGAAAGAATGATGTAAAGATAAAATTATTTAATGTATGTCAGATATTGAAAATGGAAAGACTAAAACCAGAGGAAGTGTTTTACCTCTGGTAACACAAAGGCTGTGGCAGTCAAGAATGCAGCCCAAATGCCGTAAGTTCCCTTGACTGCCTAAGTCATGGGACAGTTCTGTGGGTTTTTGAGGTTATGTTTCAAAACCGTTACATGTGAAAAGGCTTTCCAGTTTGTCAAAAATATCTGAGAGGTTGGGATTGGTGGCAGAAACAGCATGCAGTCCTTTCTGGGTTATACGGTTGCAGCAGTTTCATTTATCGAAAAACGGTAAAGGAAGCAACATGGCGAGAAATGAGAAGGGGGAAAGAACTTTTTTGACTGGCTGCAGGCTTAGAAAATCCTGCAGTGATTCTGGATTCAAGGATTTGATGCTATAGGATTAGAGAGTTGGTGTTGAGGCACCTGATAAGTAGGCACTGTCAAAAGTAAAACTTCCGCCATTAACTTCAGAAATCAGAGCTGAGCAAGCATCTTAGGCAAAATGTTATGTCTGTATTTATTTTATTTTGCAACATAAATTTGAAATGACAATTCACTTCTGAAATAAAATGGAAAAATTTATGGCATTGTATCTCTTCTGATATTGGGGAACAGAGACGGAGTGAGGCATCTATGATGTTTCCAAATCTCCCTAATGTATCCTGATATTTTAAGTGCCTCTATCTTTCTGTAAAAATGTAATCACAGTAAAATACATAGGATGATATTTCATAATTTAGTGATGATGTCTCAATACACCTGTTGTTCTTGCGTGCTGCAGTAATGTTATAGAATCATAGGATCATATAGAATAGTTAGGGTTGGAAAGGACCTTAAGATCATCTAGTTCCAACCCACCTGCCATGGGCAGGGACGCCTCCCGCTAAACCATGTCACCCAAGGCTCTGTCCAACCTAGCCTTGAACACCGCCAGTGATGGAGCATTCACAACTTCCCTGGGCAACCTATTCCAGTGCCTCATCACCCTCACAGTAAAGAACTTCTTCCTCATATCCCATCTAAACTTCCCCTCTTTAAGTTTGAACCCATTAACCCTTGTCTTCTCACTACAGTCCCTAATGAAGAGTCCATCCCCAGCATACCTGTAGGCCCCCTTCAGATACTGGAAGGCTGCTCTGAGGTCTCCACGCAGCCTTCTCTTCTCCAGGCTGAACAGCCCCAACTTTCTCAGCCTATCTTCATACGGGAGGTGCTCCAGTCCCCTGATCATCCTCGTGGCCCTCCTCTGCACTTGTTCCAACAGTTCCATGTCATTCTTACGTTGAAGACACCAGAACTGCACACGATACTCCAAGTAAGGTCTCACGAGAGCAGAGTAGAGGGGCAGGATCACCTCCCTCGACCTGCTGATCACGCTCATTTTGATGCAGCCCAGGATACAGTTGGCTTTCTGGGCTGCAAGCACACACTGCCGGCTCACATTCAATTTCTCATTCAACCAACACCCCTAAGCCCTTCTCTGCAGGGCTGCTCTGAATCTCTTCCCTGCCCAACCTGTAGCTGTGCCTGGGATTACTCCGACCCACGTGTAGGACCTTGCACTTGGCATGGTTAAACTTCATCAGGTTGGCATCAGCCCACCTCACAAGCGTGTCAAGGTCCCTATGGATGGCATTCCTTCCTTCCAGCGTATCAACAGAACCACACAGCTTGGTGTCATTGGCAAACTTGCTGAAGGCGCACTCAATCCCACTCTCCGCATCACCCACAAAGATGTTGATCAAGACCGGTCCCAACACCGATCCCTGAGGGACACTACTCGTTACTGGTCTCCAGCTGGACATTGAGCCATTGACCGCAACTCTTTGAGTGCAGCCGTCCAGCCAGTTCTTTACCCACTGAGTGGTCCGCCTATCAAACTGATGTCTCTCCAATTTAGAGACAAAATGATGTTTAGATGTTCTGCTAGGCCTTACTGATTTATCTGTCAGTTTTAATAACTTTTGCCTGTTAGACTTTAATTTGCCTTTACCATCTTCCTAGTTTTTATCCCTTCAGACTGTATGGGAAGTTTGTGATTGCCTCTCTTTTATTACTTAGTTTCCATCAGATTGTGGGCTTTTTCCCCAAGGAATTAGTCTGGTAAATCAAAATCATGGTTCTGTTTCTTATCTTTTTGAAGATCAGTGCCTCAAGGGAAGTACCTTTACTGGTAAAGAAAGCCATCAGAGTTCCACAGAGTGATCTACATGTGGGAAAAGTTTGTGGTTTTGCTATTCTGTGCATTCTCACAGAGCAGATGCATTTTGCCTGAGAAGACTTTGCTGTCAAAATGCAAATCATGACCTACCTCATTTGAATGCTTTGTCAGAAAATTTCTAAATATGCTTACATAGCAGCCAAAAGATACGGAGAGATAGTAGCATCTTCTATATACATGTGAAATTATCAGATATGAAGGCTGCCACCTGTGACAAAATCATTGCTGTCCCTCTTATCATCATCCCTGAATTGCCTGATGGTTTGTGCAGCGGCAAGTCTGAAGTAGTGAACAGTTGAGGTCCTCCTTAGGAAAGTATAGTAATGGGTTGTTTAGCTTATATTGACCCAGAATATGTAGCATCTCAGTATTTTCCTTGGATCCCTGGCTGAAATCAGTGGATAGATTCCATTTTTGTAGGAACACTTTGGAATCTTGCTGCTGCAATAAATTTGATAGCATTTCTTGTTGCATAAGTCTTAACCAGTTGAAAACATTATTTTTATCTTGACCAACTCGTATCTTGGGTGAGAGGTGATTTTGATCCATGACTTCCTGTAATAGTTTTACAGATCCTTTAGCATGAAAATGGGAGACATTTTCAATAGATATTTATTCTGGAAGTATAGAAAGCCATTTTCTTGTTATGATGCATAACAGCAAAATATTTATCATAAGTGTGATGTATGTAGAGTAACAGTGCACATAAAATAATTAACAAAGAGTTTATACAAAATTAAAGTGTGCAATAAAAACCTTGACATAGTATTTCTGACTGATAAACCACCTCCGTTATTTTGAGGAACAAACTTTTTCAAAGCTGAATAGAATTCAATTTCCTAAAGCAGTCTTTAGAGTGCATGTATTCCAGCTACATCTTCCCCACTAACGCAAAAGCTGCAGAGGGTAAATTCTCTGGAATTATAAAAAGCCTCAGCGGAAAAGAGATGGCTTTGTGCCCTCTCTCTCTTAAATCCAGGTCATTCAGACCAAGTGTCTTAATTGAATATATTGTAATCATCTTATTAATTAGTTAAATGTTTCTTACAGCCATCATGAGTTAAAAATCTAGCTGTTTGCTCACACTAGGGGCTGCCTCTATATCAAAACTTGTGCTTTAAGTTAGTGGAAAGAGTTTTAAAACACTGCAGAACAAAGATGTTGCTTATACCAGAAGGTATTCTTATTAAAATTGAAATAGATGTCATCTCTGCCTTCTCTAACAGACCAATTCAATCCAAAAGAAGATGCCAGTGTTCAAAATTCAGGGATTTAGAAACTGACTTTCCTTCTTCTCTGTGCCTGAAAAAAAAAGATATAATGAACTTACAGAAAATAATTTATTGTATAGTAAAACAAAAACCAAAACCCTTTTACATGACCACTGCTCTTACAGTAGAATATAAGTTAAATAAGATGTTAAATTAAAATGACCTTCAGTTGCTTTTTTTTTCTTTTTTTTCTTTTTTTGTTTTGTTTTCCATATAGGGTCCTTCTGGACTAAAAGGAATTCTGGATTCACTGAACAAGCATTATAATGAGGTACGGAGATTTTATATAGTGTATGTGTGTGTGTGTTTATGGCTAAGAAGTATCTAAGGTAGAAATGATGACAGTTTTGATCCTTGTGAATCACATTCCAAATTAATTCAAAAGGTAGATCCTTCCCTGTTGTCTTTCTGCATCCTTCAAAGGCTCAGTCTACACTCCAGTCACATACCTAGTGTGTCATATATCCTGCTGACATGTGGTTTGCATCCCATCCATCTTCTTCTCACATATTTTTGCTTGTGTATGACTCAAAAAGGAGATAATGGGTGGACCACCTGGCTGTTAGCATAAAAGTATCAGCTTCCTATTTCTAAATGTAATTGCTCTAACCGTACTTTTCCTGTATGTCTAAATAACATTTAGACATTTAAATGTCTAAACCAACATTTCTTCTTTCTTGACCTACTCTGTTATGATCATAAAAGTAGAATAGAAAGACAAGGAGGCATAATTTTAAAAGATCTGCTAGCAATCCATGAGAATTGTCCTTATGTTTGTATTATGGACTAACAAAATATTGTCTTAATTATAGAGCCTCCTGCAGCTACAAGCACTTAATGGAAAAAAGTTAAAATTGAGTAGGACATCTTTCCATGTGGCAGCTTTTAAATTCACACCACAGATTTTTCAAATCATTTAAGCAGTGGTAGTGTCTGCCATTGTAAGGGATCTTAATTCAGAGAAAACACACGTTTCTTAGAACGTAACTTACCTGATTGGAAAATTAAATTTCATTCAAAGACTGATGAAACACTATTACAGAAATATTTGCTAAATATAAAAATTACTGTGTCCATCACATGTCATCATCATGCAAGTTGTGTTCATCATCATGCAAGTCAAACCTGGAAGACATCCTTTTCTTTTAGTATTAAAATACATCACTACAAGGAGCAGGTGAATTCAGGATATTTTTCTTATGTAACATACACAGATGAGTACTAAAATCTTTTTTTGAATAAGGAATCTGGAGTGAAATTCATGTCAAACATATCTTTCTAGTTACTTTTGCAACTACAGTGACTTCACTAATATTTAATCCATTCCAAATCTGTATATCACCTTAGAATATGCATTAGGAATTAATCATAGTTTATATGCTGTCCTGGACAAAGACTTTTTCATAGCTGGACTTAGTTTCTGAATTTGATCTGCCATTTCATATACATGTGTTGAAGTTTTTTATATTTAAGGTTATTTATACGTTTCATTTTCTTATCAGTTTCTTTTTTCTGCCAAAGATAGGTTTCACTGATACCAGCCCCATTTCCTCTATCAATACCATATTTATTGTAACTCATTCCCTGCCTCCTGATCATTAATCTCTTTTATGCTGATAGTCCCTTTAAGGTTAATTCTGTAGGAGGAAATACAAACAAGTTATGATCTTCAGGAACTGGCAAGCATCTGTCATCAAAAATCATGTTTCTTATCACTGTAAGGTTCTAAGATTCCTAAGGTGTATTATATTTCCTAATTAGCAATATTCTGGAAAAAATGTGGTCCAGCTGCTCTGTGTCTATAAATTAATCATCTTTTAAACCCTGTGCAGCTTACCAACTTTCTTCTTCCTTCAGCTGTCTAGATTGAAGGTTTTAATGACTCTGTCATGAGCAATTAACTGTTCAACAAGGAAATGCTGTTTGATTTCAAACAAGATTTTGCTTTCTGATCTGAATAGCAGGTTTTAAACACACAAGTTTTCTGTAGCTACATGTTCAGATTTTCCCAGAGTCAACTTTTGAGACTCCAACTGCTACAGCAAGCATGTTAGTTTCTACATGGTTTATGATGAGACTGGGATATTCTCATCAAGGACATGACAAAGATATCAAAGAGATCATCAAAGACAAAGACAGCTTGTCTGCTTTGCCATTGATAATTCAATTAGGCAGATGTATGCACCAATAACTTTTCTTCCTCCCCCACCTCTGCCCCCACTATTGTGTGATACGAGGAGGGCTGATATTGTTCACTGCATCTTGGAGGTACCAAGCAGTCTTTCACATTCCAGTATATAATTTGCAGTCTGCCTCAATTACTTGCATTTGTGAGATGATAGTTCAGTGATATTCTGAGGTTTTTGAGATGCCTTACACCACAGGAAACGGTCTTGACATTTTACGTTTTATGCATGTTCTTAAGGATCTCACAAAGTCTTCTTTGAGTTTGGATTTTTTAATTGTTAAACAGTTTAAATTGTGACCACATTTGTGGTGCTATAGATATTTTAATTTATTCCCCCCCTCCCCCCCCCGAGGATATTAGGATGGCTTTTTTGCATTGGTTTTCTAGAAATCGTGAGAAACTGCTACTAAAAAAATGTGGGGGATCAGTGAGAGAGCTCTTAAGACTCATGATTAATCATGTCTTTTTTTCTATAATTTCTCTGTTTCTTAGCAGATTAGATTCTTCTGACTTCTGTATGGCATCAATGAGTAGTTGTAATTGCACAGTGTGTTTAAATAATTTCTTGCAACCAAGCTTTTTCTGGCCCAGTATCAATCCCCTTATCGTGTAAGGAGGTTGGAGTGCAAGTCTTTAAAAGCACAGTTTACTTGATCCATGTGTACAGTGAAAAGAGTGCACGATAAATACAATTGCTTATTGTGGTAGCAGATTGTGCTGAATGGCAAACTAAGATCAGCAGTCTTCCTTTAATGAAGGTGAGGGGTACCGGCTGAAGATAAATAGTAGCATTGATCCTTAATGGAGCATTCCTTCCCTCGTTGTTCATCTTTTGTGCCTGTTCTTGCAAGACATGACTTTTTATATTCCTTCTTTTATGACTTTTGTAGTTTCAGTGTAAATTAGATGCTTTGTTGTGTTCTAAACATGCATTTTTTTCTCTTCATTTTGCCAAGAATCTGATTCTGCCCTGCAATGTAGGTTACCTTCCTTCAGTGATTGGTAGATGAGGTCTCATGACTAGTGTTTATACACTCTCAGACCTCTGTTATCATCCTTTGCCTGGGTTTTCAAGGCCTCTGCTTGTCATCTTTTTCACTACCAGTTTTCTGTACATAGAAGGTAACTTCAGTCAAACCTGCTTTATACGTCTTTGGAAAGGGCATACAGATCAGTTGAATCTAAAATGTTCTCCCAACACGTAAAAACAAAAATGAAACCACAGCAAAAAGCAGTTGAAACTACATCAGCATCTGCTCAGGGGATGTTTCCAAATCATTATAACTCATTATAATTATCACTTATTATTGAATAATTCATTATTAATTTTCTAAGATTTTTTTTAGATTGGCATATTTTACTTACATTTTGTTATAAAGAGCAAATGACCATAAATATGCAAAGAGCATAAAAGTAATTATTTAATCTAATAACATTTTTATTTTTTTTCCTCCATGTAAGCATCAGAAATGCACGCTTCAGAGTAAATGATAAGTTAGTATACTCATGCTAACAGACACCTAGATTGTTCTCAGTCAAGCAGTAGTCAACTCCTTTTCAGCAGTACTCAGGTTCCGTTCTTTGGGCATCTTCCTTTTGGGCTGATTTTGATAATTAGGGTAGTAACTCTGTTGAGAACCTTAAACACCAATGAAGATCCTTCAGGACATTAACATGTGGAAAAGAATTGCAAATTTTATTTAAGTTATATTCAGTTGTCAACCTCTGAAGATATTAACAGAGCGTAAATGCCACTTTTACTCATCATGATGTTTTTCCATTTTAGAAATATATTTGGATCCATACATGCACATATATACATACATATGTCTGGAATATGGCAAGGGGAAGTTGGCTTGCCCAGGGTTCCTATTCAGCCCAGTGGCAGATGTTGTAGGACTTGAGCTCCTTGTGTTCAGTCTTGAGCTCGTTTTTGAGGGTCATTGGTTTTGATGCTTATTCCATTGTCAATGAAAGAGAACATGTTCCTTTTAGGTAGTCTGAACCTGGCTTTGTGCAGAGGAAGCCATTTGGTTTGTATTTTATTGTGTTTTTGCCTTGTACAGAAGAGTAAATAAATGCAGTGCAATAATACCTGAGCAAGTATACAGCCTGAAACCCTGGTCCTTGAATCTGTTTTCTTTGAAGAGCAGTGAGGAGCCTTTTCATTATATTATTCTCTCTCCTTCTGTCTCACTACTGTACTAGGCTTAAATTAATTCTATTTGACATTTTATTCTGCTCAGGAGTAAAAAGCTTGTGGTTTTGTCATAGAAGTGATTTTTATTGTTCTTTTCTAACTTACTTGAGAAATGTACTGTAATAAGGCACATAAGTTCTTTGCATTGAGTTAAAAAAAATCATAGATTTGCATAGCAGTATTCAACATAGACATTTCCCTTTCATGCTTTTGTTCATATTCTGCTAGTCTGACTGCAGTATGAATGCATGACAAAGGATGTGTTGCTGCAGTACATTAGTTAGATGCACTATATAGGCATTTAGTACCCATTTCTAATAGTAAATTAGGACTTCTGAATTTACATACTAGAAAATTACATTAAATATTTATTGTAAATACATTGTTACTGTAAATAAATGGTGGCATGTCCTGTTACATGATGTTTTTGGTGATATTTCTTCCCAGAGTGATACGAGACTGCTAGGATTACTTGGGACTCCTGGACTTAAAGGCCAGAAGGGAGACATTGTAAGGATTTTGGATTAAACTGGAGAAATTTCTAAGTGTCTATCTAACCTGGCACCCTTAACACAGTATCTTTGATTTGATTTATCACAATGGTCTTTGAAAGAATAATGTTTAGATATGACTGGCTCTTTAAACTCTGTATTCCAATACCAGACTCACCTTGCTATCCTGCATGTGCATCACATAAGCCTTTCTTCTGTAATATACGATTACCAGAAAGGGAAAATTCAGGAAGAAGTGTGGTTTCTGCATCACTTTCTGAGGACAAGTCAAATGAGGTGGCCAGCTGGTTATGGGGAAAAAACTCTGGATAAGTTGGAATTCAGAAAATCTTTTTACTATTAAATGGTGAATATTTAAAGCAGTGTCTCTGTAACGATGGGACTTGCTATACCAAAAATACTTAAAATCAGCCTCTAAAAATTTTGTGATCAAATTCTGAATCCACACCATAAGGCAATATATTGTTTGTTGGCATCCTGTTTAAACACTGGAATGAATTCTTAACAATTGGATGTTTTTCAGACTTGGAAGAAGAGAGGAAAGTGCTCTGTCTGTGTGCCAGGACTGACAATGTTTTTTATTGAGAAGCATGAAACTGTAGATAGCAGTCATTTAAATTCATATGATGTTTAAAGCGCAGATTTCCGTTGCATTTGAAGTTATCATTTTGTGCTCTACACAGAACAAAGTAGAGTTGAAAGAGACAAGAGGTTTATTTGCACTTTTTAGAATATAGAATGTTTAAAATATAATTTATTTTGTTAAAAGGGCCAAAAAGGAGAATTGGGAATGACTGGTGCAAAAGGAGAAAAGGTACATTAATTCTTTGCTTCTGTGCTTATGTGTGATGCTAGAAGGTGGCTGAATGATTATGAATCAAATCTTGGAAAATATACGCGGGATAAAGAAAATGTATTTAGGCATATCTGTCAGTCTCTGAATGTCCTTAGTAATTTACTTAAGCCCATCCTTGAGAGACTATTTATGTCTACAAGTAAATTTTTCTGTCCCAACAGTTCACAAAGTCCTTAACTTCTATCATACTCAAACTTTGACTGAATACCAGTTTAAGATTATGTTTATAGAAGTTTGTGATCAGTGATTGTCTCATGAATTAGACACCATTCATATTTTTTCAAGTTAAAATGAAATCTTCAGTATCTACACAAAAAAATAGGAGTCTAAATTATTAAAATTTATAAATAGATTCCCTCATTTAATTTTTTGTATTTAAGCTTAAATTTCTCAGAAAGACTTGGGGTGGGAAATGTTACTTAGGAATAGGAATGTATTGTATTTTCCTAGGAACATGTGATATACCCAAGTTTTTTACCCACTGAATAATGAGCATTTTGCTATTCAGCTGTTAAGCTTTCAGTTGTTTTCCTTGGTCATTTCCTTGTGTATAAACAGTTTTCATGCAGGCAGAAACTTTTTTTTACTCTATCAATATGACAGATTCATAATTTTGTGTGTTATAAAGTACTTGTGGTTGACAATTTGTCAGATTTGTACATATTGCCACCCTTTAGTTCATGTTCTTGACCCTCCCTTGTGCTCCTTGCTTAAAAGGTTAACATATGTCATGGTCTTGTCATTAAATCAACATCATCCCTCAAGTAAACTTTTGTAATCCATACACATATGTTTTATGTAGGTTTAAGAAAAACCCAACATTTTTCAAGAACTTTATGAAAACCAGACATATGTACTATTTGCTGTTTGAAATAAATTTGTTTAAACCTCTTCTTTATGTTTCCATAGGGGGAGCCTTCTGAAAAGGGGGACAAGGGAGATCCAGTGAGTATAGTTATGTTCTGAATGATGATATGAATAATTTACATTTGATTTTTTTTTCATATTCATGCTGTAATTCTTTTCTTTGTACACTTTTATTAAATTCAGTGATTATGTAGGATAGCATATGTATTGTTTCCTTCTTAAACATGCATCAGGTTCATGCAGGTTATAAACAAAACCCAGAGATGCCCTGTTCTTAAGCATTTCTGTAGTTGAAACAGTTCATGAACTGAGTTTAAATGACATGCTTTTTTTTGGTCCCTGGAGGTTCATTCTTTCAGTTATTTCACAAAATTATAGGTGGGCTGAATTCTACTGTGTTAATTGTTTCACCTGTTCCCAGTGTGGTATTTAATATCTGGTAGCTTTCTTATGGCTGTCTTACGTGTGCATTTTTTTTTTGTTGTTGTTATTTTGGGGGATATTTTCAGAACACTCATTCTGTAGGAGTCTGTTTAAATGTGTTGCTTATTTTTAATTAACTATTGTCCTCTCTCAGAACATTTGACAAAAGCTACTTATGCTGTTTAATACACAACTGAAGGTTGCTCAGATACTTCAGATTAACATAATAACCAAAATGAGGCATGCTGTAATAATGTGTGGCTTTGGAGATTGATACTTTGTCACCAGTGGAGATTTAGTGGTGAAGAATAGGCTTTGGGCTGGAGCAGCTTTTAAGCAAATGTGATGGTTTCGAACATTTCTTCTTTCAAACGCTAGGAAAACCTGCAAACAGAATTAGTTTGAAACAGGAATACCATTCAGAGTTTGCCCAAGCCATCAGAAATTCTTTAATGTTTTCTCAGTATATGTTAAGTTTACCGACTACGTTATAATATTTTAAGGTAGCAAATTGAACTCTTACTTGGTCTTAAAGTTTTAACTTCTTAAGGTTATACCTGCTGTTTTCAGGGAGAAACTGGAATGGAGGGATCAAAAGGAAGTAAGGTATGTTTTGACCTATACACACTGTATATACATTACTGGTGTGCAGAGGTGTACTGGGAGACATAACAGTAAATCTGGACTTTTTTAGGGTGAAACAGGAGACCCTGGACCACCTGGTCTGACTGGAAATCCAGGATCAAAGGTAGGCAAAAGATATATTTGTGGAATTAACAGCCATTGCATTCTATGCTGTTAAACTACATAGATGAATGCTATCAATTCTTTAGCTAGGATTCAAGGGCAAAGAGTGCTTATAGTTGTATCAAAATTTTGTGCATGGATTATGGCTTTTTTGCTTTTAGTTCATAAAATTCTTGTTGATCTCAAGATAACTCAGCAAGAAATATTTATGCAGAGCCTAAATGTTATTTGATCGTTCAATAATATGAGCACCCATTTTGCAATTACAAATCCACCAGTAGCTGGGTGTATTCATTATCCACCAGTGAGTAACCACTGCCAATTCATTAGTGGCTCCTCTGTTTAATCCTATGGGATTGCAGGTAATGCCCAAGTAGCCATTGCCTTGCTTTGAAGAAAGTAACTGAAGAAGAAATGTCCTTTGAGAATTTCACGTGATGCCTTGAATTTTCTCAAATAATGGTAGAATTGGAAACTGGGAAAATGTAACCTTCACCCAGTAGTATTCCTGTTGAAATCATAGTACTTGGGTTCCTGGGATCATCAAAGGAAGTCCAGGAATTAATAGATGCAGCTACAGGATCCACGAAACTGTGGTCTTAAAAATGATTCTTCACTCTTAATTCCTTAGACTGCTTTTTGGAGGCTAATGTCCTTGGTAGGAGCCAATATATGGTTGCTACTGCAGTGAAAATCTAGGTTATCTTCACAATGTACACCTTCCAGAAGAGGCCCATAGAGACCCAAGGACCATTAGGGTTTGCACCAAGTCATCCTTCTATCTCTACATCTCAATCCCCTTTTCTTTCCTGCACTCTGGAGTCCTTCTAATGAGAAGTATTCCAAAAAGAGAAGTAACACCAACCATGTAGTTAAAAAAAAATGTCTACATCTGTCCCTTGATGGAGGAAATCTTGATTTACTCCTTTTCTTTTGTCTTTCCCTTTAGAGAGTTCCTTTGTATTACTTGTATTTGATTTGTATGCATACTTTGGATTTTGTATTTATCAGTCCCAAAGATTTATTAGACTGAACATTAGATTAAGGGAGAATGAGCAAACTCTGTACTTCTTACTCCATGCAGAAGATAATTATTAATGCCAAATGTTATCATCTATATATGTATGAGAACATTTTACACTGAATTACAGTGATTGTATTGACTTTTACCTCAAGCATGTGTTATATCGTTTCGCAGGGGCTACAAGGACCTCCAGGACCTGTCGGGCCCAGGGGACTGCCGGGAGAAGTTGTATGTATTGAGCAGTTTTCACCAAGCTGTAGAATGTAGTATGTGAGCTGTTAGGGAGTGAAGCAGTACCTCGGAAGTTGCCATAGGTGCTCCTTTTGTGAGTGGTACTGTAGCAATCATATATTGAAGCACGGTAGTATGGGATACCACAGGATAGAGTTCTGCCATTTTCTTTTGTTCTCCTTCTCCTTGTGTTACTATCTGAGCAGGTAAGAATGATAATACTAATTTGTCTGATTCACAGATAATTAGCTCTGCCAAAATTACTCTGATCTCACAGCAGCAGGTGAAAGTTTAAAAACATCTCTAGCAAAGATTTAATAATGTTACATCATGAGCTAGAAAGGATAGTGTGTGTGGAGTGAAATGCAAAGGAACGGGGAAAGTAAGTGTACCCCAAGGATTTAAACCCATGACTTTCCTTATTTCTTCCTGTGGTTTTGTACTATTCTGAACTGGTTTACTTCTTAAAAAAGAGGTAGATTAATAAGGTGAAAAGCATGAACAATTATGTTTATTATCGTATAATTTAGGTCATATTTACAAGTAAAACTCATATTCAGAGCAAGATATAATTCTGCTAAAACTAGGGACAATCTTAAAGTCTTTGGCAGGAGTAGTATTGTTTGGAAAGAATTTAATAGAAAACATGTTTTTTAATTACTGGTCAGTAAATTAAATTACAAAAATACAACACAAACCAAGACAACTTGATGCCCACTCATCCCAGGTAAGCAACAAACTCCCTGCTGGAAAGGGAAGTCAGGATCCAACGAGTACAATGATAACAGGGGAATGAGTGAGAGTGAGATAATCAAGAAGAGTAAAAGCTCTCACCTGAGTGCTTAAATACACTCCAACATTGAGCACTAAACGTTGTGAGATGGTGTCAGAAGCAGGATGCAGATGGTTTCTTGACCCATCAATTGGGATTATAGAGGAAGTGAGGGGGGGCTCAGTAGAGTTTTAATGATGCTATAGTTATTGTGATTTTGGGTGCTCCACAGTCAGGTTTGCCAACTGGTTGGGTTTGTCAAGGTGACAGGGGCCTCCTTCATAAGGGTTTTAGCAAGCCTATGACCATTATGCTGCAGGGCAACAGATTGACAGGTCTGGATCCCTCAAAATGGTAGGGGCCTTCCTCAGGATCCAGCACGCTTGTAACCCTTGTGCCTGTGAGCAGGAAGAACATGGGTGAAATTTCAATCTAGTCTGAATACTCCAGGAAACACCTTAAACTATTAGGCATTCTTATACTAAGCTTGAAAGTCCCTGGGCATGTGGCTTGACACTATAATATAGCAGAAGGTCTTCAGAAGATAGCTGCCTGTCTTCCTTCCAAATTATGGGTCAGTCCCTTTTCAGGTATGCAGGCAACTATGTTCTGCCTAATCCCCCTTGTAAACTTAAATTAGTTCACAACGCTGGTGTTGTCACATAACCTAACAAGTGGCATCTACCCCCACTCCCTGGTTCCCCTCCCTCCCTCCATAAACCATAAAATGGTTTTTAAGTACCATTTTGGAAGTTTGAGTGGTTAGATCTAAGAAGTGAACCAGAGAAGCAGACAATGGCAAGCTTGGCTTTAGCCTAGCAGTTAAACCATTTAACTGAAACAAGATTTTGATCTTTGCTCTGTGGGTTGGTTTTGGTTTTACTTTTCTCTAGAAAAAAAAGCATCTAGAAGGTTGCATTGCTGCATTTTGTCTTAGGCCTTTCCATACATGCTCTGGGACTACTTTGTGGAAGACAACCTTTAATTTGAACAGACTTTCAAATCATATACGTTATTAATATTGAAGTACAGTTCTGAGTGGTACAACTGGCAGATTTTTATTGCTGACCTGTTAAAAGTCTTAGGGATATAAGCAGTGACAACTGGAGTACAGCATCTTCAGCTCTTGGAAGAGAAAATAACTGGTATTCAAACTGAACATTGCTTCACACCTTATTTTCGTACTCAGTTGAGGCACACATTTTTAAAATTGTGTCTAATATATCTGTAATATTGTCTTGCATGACAATATTTTGTAAGCCTTTTCTGCTGTGTTTCTCTTTATAGATAGATCCCAAATCTTACTGTGAGAGATAACAAAATACTGCATTTGTGTTTTGCTTGGTTTTCCATCATCCTGCTTGAGTTCATAATTGCTGCTTTTGAAACTGCTGTTCTGCTGCATCTTTGAACAAGTGACATTACGACTAGATAAATACTGTATATATGTAGATCTTGAAGATTCATATTTGTACACACAATTGTAGTATATAAAAACGTATATTTAAATATATTGCAGAAACCTGTATTTAGATCCAGTCCTGTTGTTTTGTTTCACCTTCTAAAGATGAAACATTATGGATCAACAAATATAATTCATCTTGTGCAGCATGCTGAAAATTATGAAAGGTTAGCCATGCAGCAGATGGGACTTCTTTGCTTTCCAAAGAGATCCCTTAATCTTGGTCTAAGAAAAAAAAAAAATCAGAAAAATCCTTAGGAAAGAAGGTAGGCTGTATGTATTTCAGGACACTATCAAAATAAGGTAAGGTAGGACTCCATGCCTGATCCATAATCAGTGAATTTGAACTTCCATATATTCTCATAATGATTGTGTTTTGGTGTAAGCAGAATAGTCTTCATTAAGGTACTTGTGTTTTCTTTTTTTTTATGCACTTAATTTGGATGGCTGGCTAAAAGAAATAGCTGTCTGTATTAAGGACAGAATACAGCAGAGAAAGTGAACACACAGCTACTGAACTTTCACTACTGGCGTGAAAATGTTGTCATCCTTCACATGCCAGTGTTCACAAGACTATATTTCACACTGTATAGAAAAATAGAAGCCATATGTGATTTTGATATTTTTCTTAGTTCTTTTTCCATTCTGGATTAAGTATCATACTCAGATTATACTATTCAGTTTTGGCAATTTTCTCATTTACTGTGGAAATGACTAGTATTCTTAATAAAATGCTTGATAGAATACTTGGTTGAATAACGTTGATGCATTATGGAAAATGCTTTCTGTATTTGTTATACTGTAGTAAGAGAACACAATTTAGCCTTCTCTATTATTTAAATAGCTTCTATTTAGATTTTAATCTATTTCACTTCTCTGCATTTATAAGAAATCCATCATGAAAATGCTAAAGTTAAAATCAAAATGTGAAAAATCCAAGATCTTGACAAAATAAAGGATTGATTTTTTTATTTTGCTGAAAGGGAATTTGGTGGATTTAGTGATGCACAGGAGTAGGAATTCATTGAGAATTTTAAGACACAAATTTGAATGGCTAGTAATGAAAATCACGCAGCCCTTCACAGGCAAAAAGGATTACACACTTATTTAAAACTCAAGTTTGTCCCTGCTGCCACCTTCCTTGAAAAGAAAATGATTGATTTTCAAGGCTTGGAATTATTTTTAAATTGAAAAAATAAAGGTGTCAGTCTCTGCCATTCTGCCCTGATAGGGTCCAGAAAATAATCTTGATTATTCAACTTCAAGAAAAATGATACGTATGTTTGATTAAAGAAGCATTCATTAACTTCCACTTTTTAACATTTTGGGGCAATACTAATGCACAGTAAATAATCCAATATATAATTGTATTTTTATTAATTCCAGGGCTTACCAGGACAGCACGGGGTACCAGGAAGCCCAGGTGTTAAAGGAGACAAGGTATGTTTTAAGTGCCTTTTATTAAGCTTGACATGCTAGAGCATATTAGACTGTCACCTCTGAAGTAACCTTCCATCTTCTGTAGTGCATCTGTGTGGCTGCTTTATGAACTGATTTTAAAATGTACAAGTAGCAACCCCCTCTCTGCTCCTTGGAGATGCTACAGGCCAGTTAGGCAACCCAATTGCTCTTCAGATTCACAGTTTATGTAATATTTCAAGGAGGTTGCAGTGGGGTCTTACATTAAATCTGTGAGTGTAGGAATGACAGTTCAGGTCCTAACCACAGAACAGCCTTTTCAGTGTAGTGCTCTAACCAGGCTGTTCTGTAAAATCCCACTTAAGAGTCAGACATATTCATCTTGGCAAAGCACTGAGCCAGCTACTGTCTCAGATGTGAGCCATGGCTGGGATCTCTTTATGGCATTTATATTTTGATGGGTAGAAATCCCTTAGATTTAATTCAGCCACACCAGCAAGAGTTAAGAAAGGTATGTATGATATGTTGAATGTAAGAAAAAGGGAAGAAAAGCAGGTACACAGGCATATTGTGATGTGTTATGGTATTTACACATTGTGGGTACAAGAGAAACTAATAAAATCACTTAATAGTCTGAAGAAGTGAGCTGATGAAAAGGCAGGAGAAGAAAATAACTGGAACAATGAGCAAAATGTCGTGCAAATGTGAAATAGTGTATTCAAAAGGAATCACAGAGGATGATGCAGGGTGCATGCAAAAGACAAGAGGACAGCATAATAAAAGGCACAAAATCACCTGTGTAAAGGAGGAGTTGCAGAGATGGGCAGCAAGAGATGCTGCATGCATTGAAGTAAGAAATAGAGATGCAAACAGGAATACCAGTGAAGACCGGGATTTTAGCACTAGGGAGATATAGCTGGAGAAAGAGTCTGAAGCTGTTACTACTAATTAATTGGCAGGCTTTAATGACAATCTGTGCACTGGGGGCCTGGGGGCAAAGAAATGTATATCTGATGCACTGCAAGCAAGAAAAACAAAGAATACTAGTTACTATTAGTGGTTGTGTGGTCCATGCTTCCTCTAACTTTTGGCAGGAAAATATGTCTTTTTTTTTTCTCTGTTTCTTCTCACAGTAGTGGTACCTTCTAGGATAACCTTGACAATATTTAGAGGTTTTACGTAAAAGAAAATTCTCTCATTTCAATTAGAGATTCAAATTTGTCTTGTAGGGGGACCCTGGTGGGATTATGGGACCGCCGGGAAACCCAGGTCCTAAAGGTGATGTGGGGCCTCCTGGACCAAGTCTGCCTGGAACACCAGTAAGTCCATAACCTGAAAGGGCTGTTATGACAATTTCTCATAGGGACAACTGTTAAAGAATTCTCATTGTGCAATGAAAGAAATCAGAACAATTCATTTTCTTTAATGTAATTTCAAAATTGAAACATACATTATAGTGGTTGTTGTAAATGAGCTGAAATATAGTCTAGAAATAGTGCACAGCTCATGCGTGCTTCTAGTGACAGTGGTATTAATGAGGAAATGCATGTAAATATATCATAGTTTATTTATAAAGGCTGACTAATTTTGGCAGTAAAATTCAGCTGGTCTCTTTGATTTCAAAACATAATTTGGTTTTTTTTTTCCTGCAGTTTTTATTTATTATTGTTTTTTTAGGGTCCCACTGGTATTCCTGGAAACCCAGGTCCACGGGGACCAAAGGTATAACAAATAAATATATTATTTTTGTTTCTAAAAAAAAGAAAAAAAAGATTATATGTAGTTTACATTTTCAGAACTTTTGTAACTGAAAGCCTTGTGCCCTTCTCAGGGAGAAAGAGGACTACCTGGTGTCCAAGGAGCACCTGGGGAGATGGGGCCCCCTGGAATAGGCATTCAGGGATCACCAGTAAGTATACCCACGCCCAGGATTTTGACTTCTCACTGTGCGTTGCTGAGAAACTGCAACAATTAAACAAAGCATAGTAAAAATTCATGCCATGAATTCCCTACTGACTCAGCTCTTAACTCAGCATCTTTTCCCCTTATCCAGACCCAGAAAGATTTAGAGCTAAGCAAGAAATCAAAGCCTTGGAGAACTGAAAGAGTCATTGACTACTTTACAGATGAGCTTTCTAGGGATGGTGTTGACACATCTTCAGACTGTGTCCATTTCTAAGCAACAGTTACTTGCGGTTGTCAGCAAAATCTAGCCTGTGTACTGGTAAAAGAGAAGGGGTGTATTTGACATTGCAGACAATGGCATTTTGAAATCCATGGTGGTACTGGAAGACATAAAGATGTGGAAAAGATGTGGAAGGTTTTGGCTTTGCATCAGCTCCTAGCTTTTGCATTTGTGATGATTGCTAATTACAAGATTAGATTCTACTGCTTATAAATGAGAACCTTACAGTGCCAGGTACTGTGCCAGGAATTAGCAAACTCCTGATTTTGCACAGCCTGCTTCTCACATTTCTGTGCAATTTAAATGCAAACGTGAAGTCAATACAGTATATTTAGCTTTCATACTAAGTAACTTGTATAGCAATAATTATTTCAGCTACGCAGTTTCTGTCCCAAGTTTGTTTCTGTTGCCTTTAGATAAAGCCATCTGCAGTGTCTTCTGAGTATTCAGTAAAAATTTATGATACTGATGGTTTAGATGACCAGTGATACATATTATTGTGTGAGTTTGACTGTGGTGAAGACGGCATTCTTTCTGCAGTCCAGACCAATATAGTCAGCTGATACATCTCAGTTTATTGACAAGACTCAAGTACAGAGAGAAGATACTTGAGAAAGCTGACTAGAGATTCACAGCAAGATCTTAATCTAACATAGTAACCTTAAAAGTTATTCAGTTAAAATATTTTCAAACCTAAATTTTTGGAATTACCCATTTGTATTCAAACAGTCTTTTTAATTATTATTATTATTCAGCTGAATATCAGCTTATCTAACAAAACTCCTAGCTAAATAGCAAGTTTCACTACAGATCAATATTCTTCGATATTACTTACCCTTAAAAATGGGCCTCAGCAAAATCTCAAATTCTCTAATTTTGGCAAAATTAGATTTGGATTCAAAACCAAACTTGGAGAAAATCTTCCTCGCAATGTGAACCGATTTCCCACATTCGGTAATTTTTTTATGGTGTTAATCTCCCTTATCTGAAAAAGTGTAACTATTGATTATTTGGAGTTTTCTTGCAGGGTCCTGTAGGTCCAGCTGGATCAGCAGGTGTGCAGGTAGGATATATGTTTTTTCTTTATTATCAAAAAATAAATGAAGGTCAAGAAGTCTAGAATTAAAGAAAAATATTCTTAAATCCTAAACGATCTTTCCTGCTTTTAGGGCCCTAGGGGACCCCCAGGATTACCAGGAACTCCAGGTACCCCTGGTATTAATGTAAGTCACAGTTTTTTATATATACTGCAAAAAATAATGTGTCCCTTGTCAGTGCTTTAAGGCCATCAAGTTTTATATTTGTTTCTAGGGTGCTCCAGGAAGAGATGGAAAGCCAGGACTACCAGGCCCCCCAGGTGATCCTGTATGTATACATAGAGAGCTTGTGCAGAAGCTTTGGTGCAAATACTTTAAATTTAAAGAGGTGACATGATCTAGCAAATCTAGATATTCAATTGTTTAAATTTGATTTTAAAATTATTAAATCCTTTGGAAGGCTGGGTTTTTTTGTTTGGGTTTTGGTTTGGTTTTTTTTTTTTACTTGATTATATTGCAGTGTACATTAAACTACTGTTAACATATGCAGGATAAATACCTTGTTTTCAGGTGTTACAGTTTGTATACTATAGTTTCTGCCAGTCTAGAACTTCGCATCATGTTCCTCAGACTCAGAAACATTTCTGCATAATGCAAATTTTCAGCAGCATACTTTGGTAATTGCTGTTAAAATGTTGAAAAGGAAAGTTTGGGATTCCAAAGCTAATTTTGCTATCCCACAGAAAGAAGACATTAATTTTTAATGAAATTCTGAGAATACTTAATCTCTAATGCAGTAAATTCCCCTTAGCAGTTAGGAAAGTTAAGTGGCTGGGTTTGAAAGCAAAAACACTAACTAAATTCTGGCCCCATGTTTTAGAAGGCACTTGAGTATCACTAGCTTCTCAAAGGCCTAAATTCAGTACCTAAAAGCTGGTCTGTCACTGGCATTGAGTATGAAGGTAGAACTCAAGTCAGTGTCACAAAGATTGAAATATAAAATGAGCTTCAGTTAGGAACTCATATAAAAATAACAAGAAAAAGGCACCATGAATACAATTTGAAAGACTGGTAAAGTCTTTCAAATATCACGTAGATCAAATTATAAATTGTGTGAAGAAGCTGAGTAATTCAGTAGTTTTCACTGCACACAGGAAAAAAATTGCTCTTCAGAGAATACATAAAATGATTTTTATTTAATTTAACAATAGTAATAATAATTAAAAAAAAATAGTTGAAGACATTTTCGATACAGCAAGAAGACCTGGTGTAATTCACCCAAACAATGAACCAGAACAGCCTCTTAATGATTAGCAGTTACTTTTGAGTACTTTGAGAAAGATTTTGAGAAAGGGAGAGATGCTAACAGAAAGCTTATCTTCGTAAAAGGTGAATAGAAGAAGAGCCAGAGTATAACAGGTCAGCTGAAAGAAAAAAAAGTCTGATTGCAAGAAAGATATGAAATATTTTAAGTACCAGGGGTATGGATGATAAAATGGAAACACAAGATGGCATAATTTTGTTAAGAACCAGTCATGGAATAGGTCAGATTTCTGTTTTTGGAAGGTAAACTTTCTTGAGAAATATAGGGAAGCAGACATGTTATATACCTTGGCCTCAATAACTTTGAGACTGCCCTTGTGATGTTTTGATAAGCAAGCAAAAACTGGTTTTGAAGTAATTGCCATATAGTTGATGCTTATCAAAATATATGATAGGAGTGTCTCTCACCAGATTACTGTCAGCATTGGAAAGAGGGGTCTCTACCATGCCTAGTTCTTGTCAGTGATTTGATTAGGATAAGTAGGTATAAAATCTGCAATTGAACTGGGGAAGATTGCTAGCTTTTTGAAGATACAATCAAAACTTAAAATTCAGGGACAGTCTGAAGTCAACAAGATTAAACGTGAGAAGATGAGCATAAAGTGCTTGATAAGAAAAAAAAAAAAAAACAAAACAACAAAATCCTTTAAGTAGAATAGGTTTGGAATACACAGTGCTCTGCAGACTAAAGGTAAGTGAATACTCTGATGCCCCTGCTAAAGAGGCAGGTCTACTAACAGGAGAATTATTGCCTTTTGCTCTCTTGAAATACTCTTCTCTTTGGAGAGAACATTTTTAAAGAAAGATGTGGCCTGCAAGAGTAAGCCAGAGAGTCAAGGCCATTTTAACCCTTTCAGAAGGCCAGCATATATCAGAGAATACATAATTACATCCGGTTTTCATTCTGTATATAAAATGCCTTCAACTAATTCTGCTTTCTTAATTATTATTATTATTATTAAATTATTTTATTTCATGTGTTCCCTGATATATGCCATTACTCAGAGTTCAGCATATGCAACTATGAATCTACAGTATGTGTGTAGTTAGGCTGGACTTGCTGTACATGCAGAGCAGATGAACTGCATGGCACAAACATGGTAGGCTTGCTCTCATACCTGGTGTGCCCTTGCAGCTAGATGTTAGGGCCTTTTCACGCTGAGGGCTTGGGGGCCTGTACCATAAAATGGTACTGCAGCTAAAATAAGAATGTTAGAAAAAAGAGACTAGGGAAACATTTGTGTAGTCCAGCAGAAAGCCAAACAGGGGACATGGTAATAGCCTGCCTATCTGTAAAATGTCACAAGGGGAATGATGAAAAGTCAGGCCATATAGAGATGTTGTTATTTTTAAGCCTTGTTGCAGGTTTTTAAGAGCCGGTGATGCTGCCTGTGTACTGATTACCTTTATGCAGAGGATGGACTTCAAACCTTTACATAGTTGTGTCCTTAAGTTGTATTAGGTAGCTAATACCCTAGAAAACTTGGTATACTTTCAAAGGTGCCGATGCTACCTGTAAATGGTGAACTGATTGCACTCATGGTTAAGCATGTTCAGCAGTGTTTCTCTTGAGTTTGTATTTGACAACCATTGCCCAACAGGTTTTTTTAATTTGCTACAAAAGTGATTGTTTTTTACTTTGTTCTTCAAGGTGTAAATGATTGAAACAGACTGAACAATTAACAAATTTTGGAAGTGTCTAGTTTTATAGTATGCCCAGGGCTATTATTGCTTCAGCATTTGCAAGAAGAAAGGAACATTGCTGATTGAAGAGTCCATTTACGAGTGAACCTGATACCCAGTGCAATCAGTTTTTACAGGAAGTCTTTAAATATAAGCTTAATGGGAGCTCTTGGAAATCCAAAATATCTTGCGGTACAGCATAAATCTCTTGATTGAGCTTCAAATAGGTTATCTTTAGTATTGGTAATAATTTAGCTATGGAACCACAGAGCTTTGCACTCATACTTAATGTTTAAAGGCAGGACAAAACACTACATATGTTGCTGTAGCGGGATTGTTTCCAGTACCTGAGTTAATTTATTGCAGTTAGCTTTGTCATCTCCCCATTTCATGCTACAGTTCGTGGTAGAGTCAAAGCCTAGGAGAAAGGAGAATTAAAACATTTGAAGATAATCAGGTGAGAATAGTCTGTGAGACTTCCCAGTAGTGGTAAATTGTTGCTGGTATGCTACATAATAATACATTAATACTACTTTTAAATTGCATATACCGTGTTGCACTGTTGTCATGCTTCAGTTAACTTGATTGAAGTTGATTGAAGTTGATTGAAGTTGTAATGAAGAATCACATTGTTAGGTTGGATAGACAGGAATATTTAACTGTATTTGGAACCCTTATTTTTCTTTTGCATTTGCATAAGAAAAAGCTTCAGCCAATATATATGTAATCAGTTATGTGTATAACAGTATAAACTTTAAAAGCAACGAGAACCCATCAGAGTTGGTAGCATTCTATAAAACATGAACTGCAGCTTTCTTTTTTAATTTCAGATTGCACTGCCACTTGTGGGAGACATGGGTGCTATACTGAAGGTAAACATTTTCAGATGTAAATAAATATTTTGTTTACTATAAGCATGCTTTTTAAACCAGAGTATGCACTTGAAAGTTGGGATATGTTCAGTTTTGACCTACTGAGCTAGCCTAAATTAATTTTGAGGTTTTATTGATTTTTGTTGGTTTTTTTAAATACTCAAGAAATGTATTTTGTAGGAATTTCACAAAATAGCATTTGAATGGTACATGAGGCCGTATAGTAGGTATGAGGCATGCAGCCAGCACGTGCCTGTTCAGCACATCTGGTCCACAGTATGAATTGCTACAGGTATACTCCATTCTTTGTTTTACTTTGTAGCATTAACATTGGTAATACACCAAGTGGGGAAAGTAGCCTAGAATTTCTAAGGTATTACTTTGAAAATAATAAAATTTGAAGTGATCTGCAGTATTCCCAAATGAAAAGTGTGATCAGGAGGATTTCAATATGAAAAGCATATGTCATTTCCTAGGAAAGCGATTATCCTGTTCTACCATCCTTTATTAATACATCTACTTTGGTTTTATTGACTTTCTCCTTCACAAATTTGATTTTTTTTAGGTCTGTCTTTAATTTTCCCCCTGATTCTTTCTGTTTGTAAATGTATTTTCTTTCTCCTGTACGTGCTTTTCTACGTCTTTGTCAGTACTCTCTCTTAAAAATTCCTTTCCTTATGCTTCATTCTTCATTACTCTGTGTTTTGTGGTTATCATCTCTGTAAGATTAGCTGAAAAATGCTTCTTTCAACAAACCAGGTATCATTTACTTTAAAGTAACTGTACATTTAAGCTGGTGAGAGTAACAAGTATCCTTATCCTACCTGATCCTTAAAACGGCGATTTGCTCTTCCCAAACACAGGCATGTCTGGGACTACTCAAATCAGTCATTTATGAGTCCTCTCAAAATGAATTTGTTAGCATAGTTTGAGTAGAGTGTGTAAGAGGTAGGGAGGGAAACTAGGAAGGATTATCTGAACAAGTATATAATGTAGAAGAGATAAAGGACTGAAGAGAAAGATTTGAGGTAGAATGATTGGATGGTCAGAAAGGCTGGAAGGAAGCACTCTGCCAGACCTTCTGCCTATGTCATAAAATGGTTATTTGTCACTTTTCTTTCTGTGTGTTCCTCAGGGTGACCCTGGCACCAGAGGTCCTCCAGGCATCCCGGGTAGAGAAGGGCCAAAGGTAAGTTTTGAAGAATGTTTTACATTGCTTTGTTAGTTATTAAAAGTAAAAGGCCAGACTCTTACCCCTGACAGCCTTGACTTTTTTGTCTGACTCCTATCCCTGTGACATCTGAGCAGCTTAAAGGTTCTAACAATTTTTACAGTTCAGCCCTCTTCCTATGTCACTTTAGCTTTCCTTTCAGGAAAGTGAGCAAAGTAGCCTGAATGGTGTACCACACCAGGATAGCTTTTCTCTGTCTTGCATCCATTAAAGCTAGCTCAGATTTGACTGTTCATTAGTGCATTGCCATCTACAGGCTTATTTTAGGTGACTCAGGCAGGCAAGAATCCTACCGTGAAGAAGAAAACCACCTGTGCCTACTTCAAGTGTGCAACATCTGGACCACCCTTTGCCTTTGCCCCATATTCCAGTGGGATTAGCACAGGTGTTCTTCTAAGACTTGAAGTTTCACTGATGCCAATCAAAATTCTGCTTCGCTATAATCGGATCAAGTGCCACATGGTTTGGCATATAGATGTCTCCTATACTTGAGCCTAATTTCATGAAAGTGTCGTTCTCTGTTTTGGGAAGCATTTAAGTTCTTTGCTATTAATTATAAGTCTGCTCTTGGCTAGTTTGCCTACTAGGGAATGAACCACAATTTGCCTTTCACCTTGACGGGAGGCTTGTTTTAAAGCTTTCAGATAGTATTGAGCATTTTTTTCTGTTTTAAGCATTATTGTTGCAAGGGCTTCATATAGTAAATGCAGGGCATAAAATGCCCTAGACAGCATGAAATTCATTGTTTGCTAATAGAAAGTATTTATTTGAATGTTACATTTTCATAGGGAAGCAAAGGTGAACGTGGGTTTCCTGGGCTTGCTGGAGAGAAAGGTGATGAGGTAAAATTATTTCATTTTTATGATGGTCACATTCTTATCTGAACCTGAATGAAGATTGAGACTGACAGCGAAATGTGCAGTGTTATTCAGTTCTTTAAAACTGCTGAAATACTAATGTATCGCTCTAAATACATTCTGAATTTTCAACAAGATTAAATGCCATTATTCAATTAAATAACATCAATTTAATTTTTATCGGAGGATTTTTGCTCATTTGTGTATTATAAAGCCTCATATACATTTAAATGCTAATTTTCAAGAGTGTAGGATAGAGCAATAAATAGACAAATGCCAAATGTTTTCAGAAAATACTTCATGTTTTATAATGTATTTGGTTATTTTGTGCTAGTTCCCCTCCAGAATTCATTTTCAAAAACATTCCATTAGGCAAATACTCTGATGGGAATGGTTATAGCAGCAATTCCTACTAAGTGGAAACTGGAAAATGTTTGAAGAGACTGAATTTAAAATATTTACAGTATTTTGCATCATATGGTGCATTCTTAGAGTTATTTTTATGTTGTTATGAAGAAGGGAAAAGGTTATGTCACTTGTGGCGCTAAATCCAAAATAGCTGCTATAGTTTTAATTTTAAATTGAAATATTTGCAATTAACAAGAGCAATCTCTGTCAATAAAGAAATAAATAAAAATCAATCACCTAAGCAGAAGCTATTAAAGAAATAAATCTAAGTAAATACATGAATTTTGAATAAATTTCAGGATCCTTGGCTTTCAAAAGTAAATAGTTAAATGAGGAAAGAAAAAAAAAAAAAAAAAGATGCTGCAGAAGCATTAGATATGTATTCCTACTGCTGCTCTGCCCCAGAATTTAGCAGACTGTCAGACTAAAGTATCAGCCTTATTTTTCCTTTTATTTTTACACAATCTATACAGTTCATTCTGGCTTTGCTTCTTAAAACCAAGTGACTCCTGAAGTTGGATTTAGAACATATACCTTAAAATGATGATGCAGGCTACAAGTAAAGCACAAGCAGAATTTTACTTTAAAGAATAAATAGGAAAGTAACGCATCCTTCATTTGCCCTATATGGTACTTGTAGAGTTCAACCCTAGCAAGTCTGAGGCATTAGCAAAGTAGTTTCAACAATTTAGATACTATTTAACTGCTGAGAACCAAGTGAAACATAAAGGCAATTTAGGATGCGACAGGGAAGAGGCAAGATGATAGCTGGCAGTTTTTTTAAACGGACTCCAGAGTAAATAAATTCTAATTATTTTTTTTGTTATTATTGATTCAGCAGTGTGCAATGCTGTGTTAGTAAGTTACCTATTTATATGCTTCTTCAGTTTGATAGCTGGTTAGCTGCCTTAGGTCTGATGTTTTCAGTGTTTAGCAGCAGCCTTTGATTATGACGTTATGAGGGTGCAAGTGAATTTATTTTCAGAAGCAATGAAAGAGTTTCTGAAGTGTAAAGGTAACCTTTTTTTACAAATTTATGAATTTTATTCTCATTTTTAGGATTTAGTTAGCATAGGAACAGGAAGAGAGATTGAGAAGCCCGCCTGAAACTCTGAAATACACTCATTAGCTTCCATGTGCTTTTGAATAGCCTTTTAATCTGTGTTGAAACTTAGTTCTCTTCCTTTTTAAAACATTCTTTTCTCCAGGGAAGGATTTTTCTAACATCAGTAGTAAGAATTATAGAAAATGTTCCTTTGGCTTCATACTAATTTTTCAGGTGATTGTATCATCACAGTTAAGTAATTCAAAATGAGCAGAGAACACATTAGCAGTTGGACTGCCACTCTGAAAAGCTGCAGAGGGTGGATAAATGTCCTCTATGTGTAGCAGGAAGAAAAGAAAATGAATGTCTCTCTCCATCTCTACATCTTTCCTGATTTATTTCTGCCTGAAGTTTTTCCTTCAGTCTCTCCCTCAGAGCCTTTATTTCAGGGCTTGTGTCCTTTGTGGTTTTCCAGACTACCCCTTTAGCCATGCTTTCTTAAACACTGCATTTAATATAAGAAAAAGACCTTTTCTGAGGTCCACTCCTCTTGTCAGAGGGTAGCCCTCTGTGCAGATAAATTGAACCACTGCTTGGAAGGGACTAATTTCCCTTTGTGGCTTATAGGGGGCACCGAGAGTGATTAGCTCTTATTAGTACATGACTTGTGCCTGTCTAAAATTGCACCTAAGCCTGGTGTGGCAGAGGGAAGACATCAGTGACATAGACAGGCTTGTCTCCAATCCTACCTGTATCCACTGTAGTAAGCTGCACACCTGTATGTTTAGTAAGCGGATACCAGAAACTATCAGTTTTCAGACAGCTGAATACAATAAGACCAGGAAGGTAGTTCATTAAATATTATGAAAAATGTCATGTTCTGTTATCAAAAAGGCGACAGCTATAAATCAAGCAGAAAGCACCTTTGTGTTTAGATACCATCAGGTAAAATTGTGAACTCAGAGTATTTGTCTTCTCACTAGAAAAAAAAAAAAAAAGCTTTAGTGATGGAAAATAGAAAATTATTCTCTAAGGAAAAACCAGATGTCCTGCTGTTATCTGCACAATTAAAGACAAAATGATATAGAGAACATAAGCTAACAATGTGAAAGATTGAAGGACAACTGGTGTCAGTCAAGCAAGAAGTTGCCTCTAGGCTTGTTCAATGATAATTTCTTTGCATAGTGGATTTGATGTTTTCATTTCTGAAAATACTGCCAAACTTTTAGATAAAAATGTGCTTTAATATAGTTTATAGTACTGCTAATCATGCTGGATGTAAGTAGTTTCCAAGTAGTAAGTGGGAGAGGAAATACTCATGCGCTTTTTTTATTTCCAGGGCCTTCAAGGTGCTCCTGGACTGCCAGGCATTCCAGGACCCAGTGGACCTTCTGTAAGTATGTGGTATTGCCTGTGATCTAATCTATCTCTGCAGAGGTTGCTGTAACTATCTATCTAGTAAAACTTCACATTCTTAGTTCCTTGTCCTGTCTTTTGGCTTTTTGGATAGTATAATACAATCTTGCCCATAGTGGTTCTAATAAAAGAAACTATGTTGTGAGTCAATGTTACTTTAAATACTGTCATTGTCTGGGCTCAAAGTTTATGTAACTTAAATGAGTTTGGAGTGTTGGCATTACTAGAGACTCTGTGAGGTTACATGATTTATGATGTGCATACTTGCAGTTAATGATGTATTTATACCAAGTTACAGTAATATTGTTAGTAATAAAAATCTAAAAATAATTCCAGCTAGGCATTCTGAAAACATTTAATGTTGAAACCAAGCAATCACTTGATTTCATAATTTCAGAAGTACAAGAATAAGCTAGAAATATTTCGAGTCACTGAAAAATATAATTTAAAATGTTGATATTTCTGGGAAAACTACTTTTGGAGGGTTTTTTTAACTTTACTTTTGACATATTGGACTGGATTACATTAGTTAGCCTGATCATTATGATTCTAAGATTCTATGAATTTCTAGGTTGCTGATTGTATTGATGCTTCCTTTCTTTTAAAAATTGTAACCCATTTAGGAATTTTAATGTGCAATATGTAAATTGCATTTTAGCAGTAAAGCCTGATTCTTAGCAGTATTAAAAGGTGCCATTAAGGTCAGTGCATTTAGTCTGCAAAGGTGAAAATGCAACTGCAAACACAAGTTTTGTCCTTCAAAGGGCTAATCTGAAGGACACAGCTGTGGTATCAAACAGAAGAGAAATAATTAAGCCTGGAGGAGAAGCATAGTTAGATTTAAATGACCTTCAAGGAGTACAAGATTTAAAAACTAAGCTCTGATGCAAAAAAACTGTGTTTCATTGTTTCTTAACTAATATAAACCAATACTGTATTGTGCAGGGAGTCACAGGAAGACCCGGACATCCTGGCCCAGCAGGATCAAAAGGCGAAAAGGTATTTCTGCTTTCTAGTCTTGGCAAAAATCCATGCAGCCTCTGCAATCCCATTATACTTCAATGTTTTGGGTCTTTTTAACATAGAGTGCAAACAAGAGCTTGACATGTATTTTCGAATTAATTTTTATTTGTGTCCTAATGCAAGTGCTTTCCCCCCCACCAATTTATTATGGGCTTATGTATTGAAGCGTAGACCTTGTGGTGTATGTAAGTTGCAGAGAATGTGCTCTAAGTATGACATACTGTATAAAATTTAGGAAAGTGAAAATACATTTGTGAAATAGTATATGCCTAGTTACTACTTGCTCTTCTTCTAATTCTTTTGCCAGTATTTTAGTCAAAAGTAATTACATAAAAGTGCTTCACAAGTACTGAAAGTTGTTGAGTATAAGTTACTCTGCTTAAATACATAAGCTTCCTTTATACTTAATTTACACTCCTATAGCGCTGCTTTTGGTCAATGTTTTATGTGCTTTTTTATCAGGCACTGGATATTGTTGATTATAACTAAGAGATCAAATTAATTTCTTGGGCACCTCAGATCATTGAAATACAGCAGACACAAACTTAGTTTGTTGCAAAATATTTTCTGGCACAAGTTCTCCATTTTGCATACAAATACACTTTTCTGATCTATTTTTCAACCTCAGCCTGGAATTTTCCAGGCATAGCACTGTCACATCAAGGTATGTGATCCTACTAATATTCTACAAAACCTTGACTCTGGTACAAGTAAGAAAGGAAACTATTTGTAAAGCTCTGAAATTATTTCAGTATAGAAATTGATTGAAAGCTCTCTCCTCGCAGGCCATAATAGAAAAAATTACCACGTATTTCCTTTTTGTGTAACCAGCTGGTTCCTTTTTTACAGTTCACACGTAGTGGGAATGAGAAGCCACTGCTCTATAACTAGTGTCTTATCAATCAAAAAGGGCAGAAGTCAGATGGCTGAAGAGTGATGAAGCAAACTGAAATATAACCAGAATCACTTGCTGCTTCTCCTTCATCTGATGAATATGTTTGAGAAATCATATAATATGCTTTCTAAATTAGAGTATTTTAATTCCCCATGAAGTACTCCAGATCACTCATGGAGGCTGATAGTTTCTATCAGTTAGCAGGGCCATTTAGAAATTATCTTTGTACAAACATTTAATTACAGTTATCTTTTTCTGTGTATTTTTCCAAGGAGCTGGTTATTGCCGTTGAACATTAAGCTTGCCTTGTGCTACCCTAAGAATTTTGACTATGCAGCCTGAGTATCTCACTGACTTATGTTTAACAAGATGCAGTGAAGTCAATGAAAAATTCTGGCAATTTTGTTCCGCATTATACAGTGTTTTTAACTGGATTGTAGAGATGAGACTTTGAAAAGATCTGGTTTGGGAAATAGGATATTGAAACCTTTGCAACTCTGCACTGTTCAGAAACTCCACCATTCTGCTGGGGCAAAAACTCAGAAGCTTTTTTTTTTTTCATATAAGAAGTAATTCAGTGCACATCAGCAGAACAGACTGCAGATGCACAGATGAACATTTTAAAATAAAACCCCCCAAAAATAAATGAATTGTATACCTAAATAAAGATCTTTATTTTCATTCATTGTGTTCTAAATAAACGAACTTCTGAAACTATAGCTTTTTTGTATTTATTGATCAACTGAAGATTAGCTTTTGCAAAATAATGGGTAAAACATGAAATTTATGTTAACTTTTATCTACGAGTTGCTTAGAAATTGATACTTTTTCTCTTCCTCTCCCTCCTGGTGTTTATGAAATGTTTCACAACCCAGGTTGCCAGTGCTGTTTTGCCCCAAGGAAGTTACCACCATAAATCTTCAAGTAACTAACAAAATAAAAAACTAAAGTAACGATTTCTAACTTTCCTAAAGCTTAAGCAGCAGCTGGGCAGGAAAATGTAGTCTTGACACAGCTGCTCATATTGACTGTACCTCTTGTTTATTCTCATTATGGTCATTATAGCTTGGGTATGGGATAGATCTGGACATTAAGTTACAGTAAATGAGTTACATGAATCTCTTGCTGCACTAGGGTAGTGAAGGTTCTCCTGGACAACCTGGACCACCTGGGCCTCCGGTGAGATATTTCCTGGCTTATATTTTGAATGTTATATTAGGAACAATGCACCTGTGGGTAAAGCGTAATGTGATATAAAGAATTGACTGTCAATCTAATATGTATTAATAATGCAGGAAGAAAAGTCTTTTTGCAAAAGGTTTCTACAGTCTTCTTTTTTCTTTGATTCATCAGGGAATAATTTCAGTTCAATAAAACCACCCTAGAAACATGGTCAGGTGAGGTAACCTTGGTGCTCAGTGTTACTAGAGTAATATATGCAGCTTGAGTACCTGAAATCAGCGAACTCAGGGAACCTAGAGAAAGCCCATGGAGCTCACTGGACTCCAAATTAACTGGAATAGTACCTAACAGAAAATCAATTCTGGAGAATTAGAATAATAATAATATAAAAATGTAACATACACTGAGTTTACAGGTTTCTTGTTTTGTAATTAAAAAAATAAAAGGCCCAAGCTGTGTTGGTATGTATCTTACATTCTTGCTGAAGTGTCTAGAAGCCTTGAAAAGTTGATTGAGAACAAAAATGATGCCGCAGCTTTGCTAAGCTAGAGGATTTGAACAGGGCAAGAGTTCTGCCTTTGTAATTCATAGTTGTGATGCTTATTTGGTATTTATTTTTTAAAGGGTATGCCTTACAATGAAAGAAACGGAATGAGCAGCTTATATAAACTCCAGGTATTTCTCTTCAATATTTTTGTTTTTCAATCAGTACCTCATCCTGGCCCAACTCAACTTTTAAACTTACTGTTACAGGGAGGTGTGAGTGTCGCTAGTTATCCAGGCCCACCAGGACCTCCCGTAAGTATTAACAGAAACACAATTTCTAATAGGTAATACCAAAAAAATATCATAATATTCTGTGGATTTATTTTTTTTTTAAATTGTGTTTCCACTTCATTTATTTGCAGGGTCCCAAAGGAGATCCTGGCACAGTGGTATGTGTGTATTTTTTCATCATGTTAGAGAATTCACCAAGTACTTTGGCACAATTGTAGTCACAAGGGTAGAAGAGTCCCTTGACAGTGTTTAGCAGGTAGCTTACCTCCTGCAAAATTAGTTCATCTGAAAAATCCTTTTTAATTTCCAGGCTTGTGAATTTTGTAATTTCTGGTTAAAAGTTCTAAATGGTACTATGTTCAGTCATTCATTATATTATTAACTACTTGTGGATTCATCTCTGCTGAGCTGTCCCTGGGTATATATAAGAGTAAAGAATGTGAAATAAAAGTAGAAAACGTCTTAAGAGTTATTAGGTTGTTCTCAACATTAAATTTGAAAGTGATAAGGGTGAAAGAACAGTGTGCTACATCATGCTAGTCAGTAATAACTGAAAGTTAATGTCTTCTTTGTAAATGGCATGATGGTTAGCTGCAGTATGCTCACATTGCTTCTGGTGACCAAGATGGTGATCATGGGAGCTCCTGTACCCTTCAAATATGCATTTTGGCATTCAAAAGCAGATTAATTTAACTTTTTGATATTTTTTTTCTGTACAAGTTGTGTTATGTCCTTTTCACATGATCTGTCTCCAAAAATTATGGGGTGGAAGGACAACTAGTGGAAGAATCTTGAGCAGTTGCACAGGGCTAGCCGCCAACAGAAGGTAGATCCAAATCCTGACTGGGTGTCCATTTTTTCCAAGGTCTATGACATGTGTGTAACTTGTCTTTATAATAGAGAAACTGTATTTGTCATTAGCTTGTATCCTGTCACTATAGTTCCTAGCCTTCCCAATCTACATTTTAAACTGACCTGGAGCACGTTTTTGCCACAGAAAAGCTTCAAGGCCTACACAGTGACCTAGTCTGTGTGTCCCTTGCTGCAGAGTAAGCTTTGTTTAGGGAACAGAGCACAGAATTCCTTGGAGGCTGGTTCTCTGGTTGACAGCATATGATTACGTGTTTGGACTCTACTGCCTGAAGGTGCTTTAGAGCAGACCGTGGCTTGCAAGAACACTGTGGGGGAGTCTTCTGAATTACATTATTCATCAAAATTAAAGCTGTTGAATCCAATATTCACACAATGTCTCTGGGAAAAGCTTTAATTACAGATCACTAAAACAGGGCATAACAAAATCTGTTCACCTGGTAACTGGTTAGCTGTTTTACTAATGTCAAGTTAAATAATTTTTTCTCAAAAGTCTGCTGTTGCTTGCTATTCAATGTTTCTCATGCAGAGTACAGAAATTCTAATGTATGCAATCTTTTTCATTAAAAAAATAATAATCAGGGAGACCCAGGACCAATGGGATTACCAGGACTGGAAGGACTCCCAGGGGAAAAGGTAGGACTCTTAAAAAGAAGTCATGGCTTCTTAGTGGCAGCTATCTGCATCTGAATGTTTTCTGAAACCTTGCTTTTGAATGTTTTTTTTGTGGTGTAAGTTACTGTTTCAGCTTGAAAAACATTTGTATATTTATCTGTATTTCCTTTTTTCGCTTTACTGAGAATCTAAATCACCAAACATAAAATTTCACTTTCTACAAATGGAAAACTGTGTGCAGGAGGTCTTGTAATATTTTATTTTCTTAACTTGATTGAATGCTTTTGTATACTATATTATATGTAGTATATACTATATATAACTGTATTACTTTGTACTAATATAGTTAACATGTTCCTAAGTATGGTCACTAGTTCATGTTCCCTAGATATCGTCTTAGGCTTACAGTCCATCTGTCTTGTTCTAAGAGTGTAAGTATCAGTATAAGTTCAGATGAGCATAAAAATACAGAAAAGGGTTGAAATGGAGGGAGAGACCAGCTCCGTACAGTTCTTGTTGTAAGAATCCTGCTCCAAAGTGAGCAGAGCACTCTTTTCTTGGTCTGTTGCTCATTATTCTAAAAAAAACTCCTTGTATTGTTTTTGCTGTTGTTGCACACTTTACTGTATGATGCCACTGTAGCACATCCTGAACCGTATCATATTCTTCACTCCTTCCTGTAGTTCAAGTCTGTGTTCCAGAACTAGGAAATGATCCTTTCCTTCAGTTGGTGGCATGTTTCAGCATTTCACTTACTAGTTGTGGAGGTTAATATGAATTCAGAGAAAATCTTGTAATGAAATTCTAAAAAATTCAATATTTTGCTGTTCATTTCTAAATATGGCAAAGTACAAAAAATCAGTGAAGGAATAAAAAAATCTGTAAATATGTTTTCTGTCACTGAAAACAGTTTAACTTTGCCCATGTATTATAAATTTAAGAGAAAAAGAAGTTTTTCTAATTGAGTATTTATTCAGCCTTTTTAATTACATGTGATTCAATGATTCATATAAAAATAGCTTCCTGAAACTTATTTTTCACCAAAAAACAATGTAAATTAAGATTTTCTCTCTCAAAATCACTGCACATTACTCCTACTTGTGCAGACTGAAAAGATCTAAGGTAGGTGTCTATACTAGATGTTACATGAGATAATTCTTGCTCTGTAAGACTACAATTTACAAGCAATTAAAGACTAGTCTGACTTCAAATGAACAATCACAGGGAAATATTACTGGTTTAACTGAGACAAAGCGGAGACAAGAATTAAATAGAGAATAACCAATGGAGCAGATTATATAAACAAGCTAAGTGAGTGTTTGGCCCCTTTCCAAAGTAAAAATATCCTTTCCTTAGCTAAATTGGACACATTTCTGGTGCAAATAAATGAACAGAAGCACAGGGTCTGCCTGTCAGCAGCGTAGTACATGCTGGTTTTTAATTCAGAACTACTGGGTACCTCTGTGTACCATCTTCCCCAGGCAGTGCTGGCTGTATTACATGATAATTTCATGAACTGCCCTAAGAACTTTGTGTCCTTGGGGTACAATTTCCTTTCCCTCAGCTATGCTGACACAGTGTTTTGTGCAATCATGCAGCAAATCGCATTGCTGAAAGGACCAAAGTAACTCTTAAAAGACAAATGTTGCGAGGGAAGTGTTAGGAATTTCTAGCTCCAGTGTCATAGCCAATATATAGGGAAAACACCACAATACAAATTCTGGGTCCTGAATAACCACAGGGATAGAGTGCAGTGCTCCAGCCAATATACTCTGCTACATACACTCCATGCTCAGGTGTTCCTGAGGTGCATATTGTGTTCCTCAGTGAGGGATGAACTTGCATTAAGTGTTTTCTCTTAGCCTACAGAGCAGGAGAGGCTGAACTGTGGCCTGTAAGTTGCTGGCCAAGCTTCTCCCCCTGGGCACAAGATCAAATATTTAACTTTCCATCTGTCTACTCTTTGTGTAAGAGAGTTAAGTGTTTCCAATTACCAGCATTATCATTGCACTACCTGAACGAAATCATGAGAATGACACATCAGCATTAGTTATAAAAACAGAAACCAGAAATCCCAACATCTCCTTGGGCTCTTCTGCACAGAAGAAGATGGCTGCTGTGGATGTAGCTGTGGTGGTGGAGCTTTTGCAAAACAGCTATAGGTAACATAAACTCATCTCATAAAAGATTCTCTAGTTAATATGGCTTTTCTGACTGTAGTGATAGGACAAGGCGTAACGGGTTCAAACTTAAACAGGGGAAGTTTAGGTTGGATATAAGGAAGAAATTCTTTACTGTGAGGGTGGTGAGGCACTGGAATGGGTTGCCCGAGGAAGCTGTAAATGCTCCATCGCTGGCGGTGTTCAAGGCCGGGTTGGACATAGCCTTGGGTGACATGGTTCAGTGTGAGGTGTCCCTGCCCATGGCAGGGGGGTTGGAACTAGATGGTCTTAAGGTCCTTTCCAACCTTAACTATTCTATGATTCTGTGATTATACAAACTAGGAGCATTATTTTTTTCTTAAATATTAAGCAACGTTTCACTAGCAGAGTGTAGTGTTACAGACCATAGCATGTCAGCAGTAGGTTCTAGCAAGTCATATCATAGAATCATAAAATACCAGGTTGGAAGGGACCTCAAGGATCATCTGGTCCAACCTTTACAAAAAAAAATCTCACTGGCTAGGGTTTTACCGCTGGTGAACAACATCTATTTGCTTTGGGTTATTGTTCTCTCAAGAGATAAATATGAATTTGTGCCCATAATTCATCAGCTGCAGCACAAAAGCCATTGTCTTAGCTTAAAGCATAGGTGAAGGTAGTTGTATGCTAAAAGGAGAAAGTTTGCCCTGAAAGGACCATGACGCAAGCAACTTGAAGATGTCAACTTGCAGGAAATGGAGGACCAAATAGCAGGGAGGCAAAAACTTCATTGAAATATACATCTTAAATATGAGGATGCTGATATGATAGTGAATTACCCTATGTCAATTTTGGGCATTGTCATGATCGCAAATTATAATTATTTGGAAAACTACAAATAAGTCAGGGACTTTCCATCCCTTTTCAAGGAAGGCCTCAAGCAGAATATAAGAGGGAGAGCATGGAATTTATGGCATTACACAAGAGAACCTAAATAAAAGATTGATGTTACTTGCTCAAATCTGTAAAATGAGACTGTGGCAGAGCGAAGTGTTAGCATTTAGCAGAGCCTGGCTCCTGTCCTCATTTGCAGTTTACTGAATAATCCTTCCTCAGGTTTTAATGGGAATCCACAAATATGCGTCTGGTTTAAGCATTACCATTTACGTATAGATTTATCTTTTCTTCAGGGTGACCGGGGACCAGCTGGCACGCCAGGAGTAGCAGGGACACCGGTATGTGTATTCATTAAAGAAAACTCAGTTTTCCTTTTGCTTGACCTGCAAAAAAACAGGTCAAGCAAGGTGCTGAGCTGTAATCTCAATCGCTATTTGTGGAACACCGGCGCTTGGCTAATTCTTTATAGGCAGGTATGAAAATTATGTGTTTTTCCTAAAGAGATAAGAGTTTTAATACCACTGAGGGTTCATATTATTATTAAAATGATAGGTGGGAATGATGTGAATACATGATAAAGCTGGAATTTGAAGCTGCATATGCTTACTTAAGAAGGCATATGAGATTCTTATTGCCTCAGTTTAATATAGTTAAAAACATTTTCTGTGTTCCTGAGCATGCACAAATTTCTGAGTATCTTTCTGTCACAAAGAAATATTAAGAGCATTAGTTATTGCAGTCCACGAGGATCTGCATATCAAGTAAATCTAACATTTGCTTTAGGGGAATGCCTTGTCAGCTATTTACATGTGGTACTCAGAGAAGTTTATGAAAGTCATCCAGAAACTTGTAGGTGAAAGTAAATGTAACTAATGATGAATTGAAATTATAATTACTCATTTGTGTTCCTAAAGGAAAATAAAGACAACTTTTCTTTAAATTGCATTCACAGTTTAATAAAAAAGTGTATCCATATTTCAGGAGGCAGTATGGAGTTATTTATATGCAAATACGTTTATTATTAAATTTGGGCAGCTACCAATCCATTCAGGAGCTGGTTTTAAATTATAAATGTGCTTTGCAAGATAAATAGACTATGCACTTCCATTTCCATTAGCCAGTGATTTAGTCTATTTATTGTGAGTTCCAAGAAAGATAAGCCTAAACAGCTTGATTTAGTTAAGTTCTTCCAAAACATTGTAAAATGGAACATTTAATGGGAAAAGAGGAGTATTTCTCTGAGTTTTATAGTCCATGTAAGTTTCAAAGTTTGTTGCTCTGAAATATATATTTCATGCTGTGAATCAATAATGCAGTAGCAGGTTAGGATGCTCACAATTGTTCATTCTCTGTGTATTTCCCACTGGATATGTTACAAGACGTAGTCTTGTTGCCCTCTACCCTAGCTGGATATAAAAAATTGAATGAGTTCCCTTAATCACTGATGGAGTTGTGTTCTGTTAATTACATTTAATTCTAATAAAATCCACTGGAATAAATTATTTGCATTAACATTTTATGCTAAGCAGTTTTAATTAACAAATAGACATATGAGCCACAATATTTTTTAGTAGTCTAGGAAGAGTTTTTGAAATATATCCATGTATCTTACCAGAAAAGAATTTGTCCTCCTTGCCTGGCATTATTTCCTAGATTAAGTAGTGGATCCTTTTTCCCATTTGGGAATATGGACTTCTTGTTTTAGCTTTGGGCTTTTTGATGAGTGGGATTATCACGGAAGCTTGGGTTGAAATTCTGCAAGAAGTGCCACCAGTGCCTATTTCCTCAGCAACTATCCTCAATTCTGTTGTTCCTGAAGTTGTCACTGGCACTGATGTGTTAGATCCCTCACTTGTACAAGTCAGCTGAAGATCAGGTCTAAGGATGTTTCTAGAATATATAGATTCAGGGTAATAGATTCTCGTCTGGCTGAACCAGGTAGGTTATTAAAAACAAAGGGTCATTTAAAATCACCATCTAAATGATGTGATGAGAAAGGGTTGTAAATTCTGGTAGGCTGAACGTAAACTGGCAATAAAAGTAGCCAAGAAAGAGCTTGAAGAAAATTTGCAAAAGGCTTTAAGTCAGTAATGCACTTTAAAAAAATCAGTACTAGGAAGTACCTGAAGGAAAAAAATATTGATGTCATATATACAGTGATAAATTTTGATCTGATATGACTTCTCAAGAAAGAAATCAAGGTGTTGCAAAAGAAAATTTCATGAAAACACTATCTCAGTATTCAGGAAGGGTAAAGAAGACCAAGTTATGTTGTACACAAGAGCCAGATTAACATGGCACAAATATTAAAATATCTACTAAAATATTCCTGTTCCCTCTCTTAAAGCATGTAATGAGCAGTAATGTGAATATTTCACTCAAATATATATCTTCTTGTTTTTGACCTAAGAGAAATTATGTTTTGCTTCCTAATAATTTGAATTTTTAATGTTCTCCTTTTGCAGGGAAAGCCGGGATCTCCTGGGTCCCCGGGCATGCCAGGGGAACCTGTAAGTACAGATTTGAGTTCTGAATTCTTATGATAATACACAAATATTTCAAACACTGAATGCAAGATTTTACATGCAAATTTATAGGTGTGTTTTCTTCTTTCTTA
Source organism: Amazona ochrocephala (assembly GCA_039720435.1). NCBI lineage: Eukaryota > Metazoa > Chordata > Aves > Psittaciformes > Psittacidae > Amazona > Amazona ochrocephala. The sequence goes on from CM077878.1 coordinate 46,091,312, forward strand.
GGGTGAAAGGGGCCCTATAGGAGATATCGGCTTCCCTGGGCCGGAAGGGCCACAAGGAAAACCAGTAAGCAATTTTATATTGAATATATATGCTCATTACAAAAGAATGCATCTTAGTTTTTTAGAAGTTACAAAAGAAATGAGATTACACCCTGCTTTGTATTAGGCTAGGTAACATCTGAAGAACACTTAGAGCTGCAGTGCTCAATATTAACCATTCAGTCAAGAATTTCTGGTGTCGTGATGTTTCAATGTTTAATATTATTGAGAAGTTGCCTTTAAAGGTCTTACGTGAGGGTCCTTTGCATCCTATTGACTTAAAGAATCCTCTTGTATTTTTTCAGAAGGAGAAATTAACCCAGAAACTCAACACAGTCTATAAAAGGCAGATGAAGGATAGGGTGACAAATTAGGTGCTTCGTTTCAGTTCAGATGGAAAAGTGTGTGCTTCGTTACTCTGAATAAACTTGGTAACTCTTCTGTATACAGGTGATGTGGCACTGCAGCTGAAGCATTTACTGTTCACTTCGGAAATGTCTATCTGGCCTCTTTATTTAATAAAAATGTGGCAGCTGTTTAGCCAGCACTGCCTGGGCTGCTTTAAAACAACCTAGTTTATATTCTAGAAGTGGTTTGGCTAGGATAGTGCAGAACTCATCGTCCTCCCCCCAAAGCTTGGTGTTTGGGGGAAAAGCATGGAAAGCAGACCCTTTCAGTTTGTCGGAATATCTCCACATCATGCGTCTGCCTTGAACAAAGAGACAACTTCTGCAACTTCAGCAGCAAATTGGCCCTAGGTGCCTAATCTGTGCAAAACCCAAGTTTGCAGTATGAGAGGAAAGGAAATATTCCTGATGTCTTAGTTCATGCCAGTCCTTCTTTCTCACTCAGTGAAATAGCAATGAATTTGCTGCGTATACAGATCTGTGTATATCCTAGTAAATTAAACAGTGCCTGAGCATTTATCTTGTAATTTTCTGGCATTTTGCTATTGTTAACGTACTCTCTGACATTATTTTGGCCCATGCCAACTAGGACTCTCAGATAATGCCAGTTTAGGGGACAAGGTGGGCCTGGGGCGGTTTCCAGAAGGAAATGAGAGCACCCTCTTTTCCGAGAAAGAAGGTCCTTTCCAACCCTAACTATTCTACAATACTATGATTGTATATTTAGCCCAGGAGGCTGAAGCTGTTAGTGTACCACAGCTCCTAAGGACCAAAGAATGGGTCTGGCCACTTACTGTTAAGGCGTAATCTGTAAGAGAAGAGTAATAGGGCATAAAGGTTAACATCTAGAATAAGGAAAAGCTCTTCTATGGTTATATAATGACTAGCTGGGACTGGAAAAAGTGTGTGTACAGGTCCATATGCTACATTTGCAGAATTTCCATATATCTTGTCATTTAAAGTTGTGTGCTCATTAAAGCTGGTCCACATCTTGATGCTGAAGACTTCTAATCTTTTTATCTGCTCTCAGCTCCAATTCAACATGCTTGCACTTCAGTATCGCCCTGAGCTCTCTTATTTCACATCCGAAGACTATTTCTATATTGCAACTACACAAATTGCTGCCTCTGTAGCTTCAAAATATGTACTGGTACCATCACTAAACACAGCTTTACCCTTCATATTTTTAAAATTCATATACATAAGCATATTGATTAAAAATTGTTTGTTTGCTTGTTTTTAATAGGGAATCAATGGAAAAGATGGATTGCCAGGTCCTCCGGTAAGAAAACATTCTTTTTCGTGCGGTAGTGTATTTTATTCTTGATGGACACCATAGCTGTTGATCACAGAAGTTGCTTGCAGTTCTGCTAACAGATGAACATACTAAAAAACCTTTAACTGATACTCTTGTCTTTTTTCAAAAACAATTGTCCAGGGTGCTGTGGGGAGACCAGGAGACAGAGGACCCAAAGGAGAACGTGTAAGTCTCTTGTTTCAATAATTTTTTGTCTTTTTACTGAGCATCTGAGCACCTTCTCAGGCAAAACCAAGACATCAATTCTTTGTGAACTTCAAGCAGTCTTTTAAACCACTAAGAGGTTTAGTCTACACATTACTTTCAGGAATTAGAGTTGAATTGGCTTCTGCATTTAGAGGGAAAACACATTTCATAGACTTTCTAAAGCAGTTGGCCTGGACAGTGTAAATAGATCAATAAGTTGAAATGTGGAAAGTAGCTAATCCTGTTGTGATGCCATCAGACTCTACAAGAGCTATAAAGCTTGCCCTGTCATCATCCCTGGGATCTTTGTATGTCACAAACACAAATCACGTTTTGTATAAAACAACCTTGTTGCACTTGGGCAGCAGGAATGCCAGTGCAATACCTTACGGCTTCCCCAGATGCTTAGGCTGTTGTGTTCATGGTAAGAAGGTCATGGTGGACAGGAATCATTGTAGGAGATGAGAGAAGATCTTTATTTTGCTACAGCAAAGAAAACCCCAGTGCATACACTGCTCCTGTTACAACATTACTGAAGTCCTCATATCCTAATCCAGTTGATACTGCATTTATTCGATGAATCAAAAAAGCACCTCCCTGTGTAATCTGGAAAAGGAAATGTGACTTTATGACACCGAGGACATACGAGGTTTTAACCATTATTACAACTGTCCCATATGACAACTGACCCTTTTCAATCTTCTGTTTCTGCGTTGAAGGATACTAATTAAATGTAAGAACCTTCTTTTCTACCACCTACTGTGTACTGAATTACACTGCTCAACCTTGACCTTCTCCGTGTCAACCTGTCTGAATGCCCTGCAAATAGAACTGTACACATACAACCAGAGGAGGTGGCTGAACTTCTGAGTGCATGACCTTAAATCATACTGACAGGGAGGAGTATGTTGGAGAAGTCTGTGAGAGACAGAGACACAGCCTTAGCTTGCTTCATCAGAGTGAAACTTGGGAAACTTATGGGTAAGAGAAGAGGATGTATTTATTCCAGTGTCGTTGGTGATGGAGTATATACATACAAACATGTACCTGCAGCTGTAAATGTGGATATAAGCTTCTTCTCAGAGAGGTCACAGATACCTGAATCTGCTCTCACTTCTGGGATCACTGGCAAAACATGTCACGAGCTAGCTCTCTCTGTACAGAAAAAAAAAAAAAAAATATGTATATGCACATATGTGTACATAAAATAAATATATAGATACATGATTAAAAAATTAATCAATTTCCATAAGTATTTTTGTCTCACGTGATAATTGAAATCCCTCACAATCTTTTATAACACAAAAGCTATATAAATGCCTAATGCAGTGCCTCAGTGCAGTTTTCAGACAGCTGCCAGCTGTTCCTTACAATTCTGCAGGAAAAAAAAAGGATTTGTGGAAAACAAGGGAAGATCTGCCAAAGAAATAACAGTAAAATACACAGCAGAAGTTTGCATCTCAGATAAGATATCATGGGGGAGTTGGAGTTGGTTTTCCTTTTTTTTCCAGAGACCCCTCTGGATCAGGTATTACAGACCTGCATCTGTGAGAGAGGTTGCAATGATTACAAAAAATAACACAAAGTCAGTATTCTCTTGCAGCCGTTATTATTTCTGCTGTATAGCATGCTCCTCCAGTTTGAGATCAGCTGCTGCAATTACAGAAAAGAGAAGCATCAAAATTGGAATGACAGAATAAAGCTCTGGAGATTTTCATGTCTAATACAAGTATATTCTTCGAGAATCATTTTAAGAAAGAAGGCATCGCCTGAGCTGAAATAATCTTCACATCCTTTGAGTGACTAAACACTGCTGTTATTACTACTTTATAAACTGAATGACAAACCAGTTGAAAGCACGTAGTTTATACGAACCAGAAATATGTCTTTCAAGTCACTTCAGCAACAGATTAAAGTACTTGTGGCTGGCTCCTTTACTGCTATTATCTGCATACCTTGATCAGCATCCCACTGGACTAGAGCATGTAGAAACCCAGGGAAAGCAATAGTTTATTCTGCACAGGATTTAGTAGACGAGTAAATACAAGAGATGGGAGAGCACTAGGAAGGATGAGGATTGAATTAATTAGCACCGTAGGCAGAGCTTGCAAAATACAAATGTGCTACCCTGTTTTTCGCATGATTCATAGTGAAGGAGAGTTTAAAGAGGCACCAGAGGAAGACATGACCTAGTTTAATGCATTTCTACAAGGAGCTTCTTCCAAACACAAAGAATTCACTGGAGGCAGTTAAAAAAGCACTTGTTTGAAAAGTGGCTGTAGTATTTGATCTGCCTCCTACACACTGGCAGACTGTAAAATGGGAATCCTTTAGAAGAAAACTAATTCCAGGATCAGCTTCACATTGCCATTAACACTGTGGACTTATAGAAACCTACATCTTTATTTCTAGTAGAATTGCTATCCATGCCTACTCTGCAGGGTTGTAAACTGGGGAGATTTTATGTGTATAGTTATGCCTTCATATGCTTTTAATGAAGGCTTCTTGTAAGTATAGTAATCTTCAGACAGATTTATTTATACATGTGGATGCATGTACGTGTGTGTGTGGTCTAAACTAAACGTTATATTAAATACTGTACCTCTTTCCAATTTTATAGAAACATGGGGTGAAACAGAAGTTTTTCTTCAATTTTATAATGTTTCAGGTTGCTGTGAGTGAAGTAGTAGATAGAGACTGGTTGCAAAATCTTTGTTAAGGCCAGGAAAGAGCCTCTTCCCTGCAGACTACAAAAGTTCTGCTTAGTTGGAATCTTTCCTATGCCCTGAATTTGTCAAGGTGTAGCAGTACATGTGCTGATACCATAGCTGTATGCAAGGCAGAACACTTTCTCCTATAAATATTAAAGTTTATAGAAACATGAAAAGATATGCCTCTTCCATCAGAACAGTACTCTTCCAGTACCCCAAATGCACATACGTGACCTTTCCTGCTCTCACCAGCTGTGAAAATTTGGAAGTGCTTTGACTAGAGTTTCAGTTGTCTTAGGTATCACATCATATCTTGTCTGTCTTCCACCAAATAACTAAATTAGGTGTGTGTTTGTTGGAAATAATTCATATGCTGCATATATGGAGTTTTGCCTGAGGTATTAATGCCCAGAAAATAAAACTGGAAATCAGGTGTCAGCAGTTTTGGCAGGATAGGTCTTTTAAGAGACACACAATAAATGTAATAACTTTGAGGCTGTTTCTGTGTCACACTGATTGCCTTGAATAGGATCATGTTAGCAGTTTGACAGGTTGCATTGGGTTTACATGGTAAGGTTTTGGAAATAAGGAGGCTACAGGGGTGGTTTCTGCAAGAAGACACAATGAGCTGCCCCCAGTATGTCAGACAGAGCCAATTCCAGATGGCTTCAAGACAGACCCATTGCTGGCCAAAGCTGAGGCCAGGAGTGATGCTGGTGCTGCCTGTGTGATAGAAAGTGTAAAAAGTGCTGCACAGCAGCTGGGAGAGAGCAGCGAGAAACAACTCTGCAGACACCAAGGTCAGTGAAGAAGGAGGAGAGGTGTACTCCAGGTGCTGGAGCAGATTCCCTGCAGACTGGAGAAGATCCTGATGAAGGCAGTTTGTCCCCCTGCAGTCCATGTAGGTCCATGGTGAAGCAGCTATCCATCCTGCAGCTCATGGAGAAACCTATGCTGGAACAGGTGGATGTGCCCTGACGGAGGTTGCAGCCAATGCAGAACCCACACTGGAGTAGGTTCGTGTCAGGACCTGCAGCCCATAGAGTGGAGCCCACAACAGGAGCGGGTTTTCAGGTAGGAGCTGTGTCCCATGGGGGATTCACACTGGAGCTGTCCGTTCCTGAAGAACTGCCCCCGATAGGAAGGACTCATGCTGGAGCGGTTCATGAAGGACTATCTCCCGTGGGAAAGACCCCACACTGGAGTAGGAGAAAAATGTGAGAGAGAAGGAACAGCCAAGATGAAGTGTTAAAGGACTGACTACAACCCACATTCCTCATCCCACTGCATCACTCAGGGGGAAGAGGTAGAAGAGTGAGGAGTGAAGTTGAGCTCAGGAAGAAAGGGGGTGGGTTGAGGTCTCACTATCCTGTTCTGTTATTAATTCTCAATAAATTAAATTAATCTTCCCCAAGTTCATTTTTTGTTACCCCATCAGTAATTGGTGAGTGACCTTTCTGTCCTGATCTTGGTTTACAAGATTTTAATCTCGTTTTCTCCCTGTCTTGTTGAGGAGGGGGAATGAGAGAGCAGCTGGGTGAATATGTGGCAGGTAGCCAACATCAACTCACCATGGAGGTTTAAAGTGTAAGTGTGAGACGATGAGGTCTCAGATTCTGACACTTGTGGGTTTCTTTTTCTTGCAATAGACTTTCAGAGTTCAGAGCCTCTGCACTCTTACTGAGGGCAATTCAAACTCCAATTGAGAATGTGTTATGGTTTCAGTTAAAGCAGTAAAACTTCACAAGCTATAATGGATTTTGTAGTGAAGCTTAGTTATAGTCAATAATAAGCTCCAACTAACTGTAAATCATACAGTTTGGAGGACAGATAGGTGATAAAAATGTTATACAACCTCCTACTTGCATCCTTACCTTTATTTCTTTCTTTTTCAATCTTTACATGTCATGTAAATATGACTTAAGAAGCTGTAGATTAAGAATGCAATTAATTCCATTCATTCACCCTTCATAAATGTAGATTCTGGATTTAGCTATTAATGACATAGCCAGCTCTTGATGCTGTTTGATGCTCGTGGTGAAGCTTAAGTTAAGTTTAAGTAAAGCTTCAAGGGCAGTCAGTGACCCGGAAGAACTGCCAGCTGTTCATTAACTATCTGAATGTGTGACTTGTGGCACTCGGCACCACAGCTGTACTTCAGTGACCTAATAGCTAATACATTAAGTGACTATAAAAGATTTAATTTCTCACAAATAAAACAAATGCCATCTCACCCATGATGGAAGTTGTTGGTAGACAGAACACTGACATCTAATACATTTTGTTTGCAAGGAATTCACTCGTTATAGATAGATTTGTGTATCTGTTGTTTCTTTGATTAACTGAAATTGAAGTATATGCAGAAATAAAATATCAGGCTTGTAGGGGAAGTTACAGAAGAATCTTGATGTCTTGTGCCTGGGGAAATTTGAGCACCTGAATTCTACCTCTACTGTATTTAATGTTTCTAAATCCTTGTAGAAGGGCGATAAACTGTCTGCACCAAAGTTCTGTCCTTGAAAAGTAGGTTACAGAGTCAACGTAATTTTTTTGTCATTGACTTCAACACTGAAGGTGTAACAAAACAAAATATTACTTGCTGTGTTTTCAGGAACAAGGGTTATCCTGTAAAATAAGCTTCCTTGCATTACTCATAAAAACTCTTTCTAAACAGGGAAGAATTTTCTCTTTGGTGGCTTTTCCCAGTTTTCCACTGTGTGCAATGATTTTCTTTCTGCTTTTATTTTACACAGGGAGATCAGGGTATTCCAGGAGACAGAGGTCCACAAGGCGAACGAGGGAAACCTGGCCCATCAGGAGAAAAGGGGGATGTGGGTCCTGTTGGGCCCCCAGGAGACAGAGGCTATCCAGGATCACCAGGCCATCAAGGTCCCCCAGGTTCTCCAGGACCCCCAGGGTTTACAGTAAGTAAATACAAGTTTTCTTTGGTTGCCAGTGAATTCAGATGACATGAAGGAAGCATGTGCTGAGCAGTGGAAATTCAAACAAGAAATACAATGATAATAGAAAAACTGAGATATGTCTTTAAACTTTAATTATTTATTTCTTTAGCTCCTGAAAAATCAATATAGTTACTCAATACCATTAATTTTCAAGTTTTTCATAAGCTTAAGAGCTCAAGTTTAAGTCTTTGCAACTGAGAGGGAAAATGAGGCAAACAAAAATGATTTTTAATACAAGAAAAATCAACATTTAAAATGTCAGCAAAATGCTGCATGTCAGTTGTAGATATCTTGATTTGTCCCCATGTGCGCACAGACACATATCCATGTTACGAGTTCTTTTTACCCTCATTCAGATAGGATAAAGCTCTAAAAAACTTTTCCAGGGAAGTTATCGGTCCTGTGGTACAGTTCTAGTTAGTCAGCTGTGCCTCAAAGCAGTTAGTCCTTAGAGGGGGTGAGAAGTTGGCAAATGCTATGGCAAAGGCAAGTAGAGCATGGTGGTGTCACTGGACATCCTTGCTGTCTAATGAAAATTAATTTCACTGCACATAACCTTGACAGTTTGGAAGTGCCTCTTCCGCTACATGGTATAGAATTATAATGTACAATACGGTGACCTTAGCAGTTAAGTAAATAACAGAAACACATTCAAATATTTAACTTTTGGTAAAAGCTTTACATTTTAAATGATACTTTCTGCCTTTTTTTTTATTATTATTCTTGTATCCCTCTGTGTATTTCTTCTGGTACATATCGCCTTTCTTCTGCCTCATCAGGTTGATACAGTTTTACTCGAAGAAATAAAAAAATACATCAAACAAGAAGTTCTTAAGGTTTTTGAAGGTAAGAAAGTTAAGTATTATACAACTAAACATAAATCTTAAATTGCCTCAACGTTTTACATCCCTACAGCCTTTATATGCATTTCTTTACATGTCGTGTAACTTATGTTGCATTTGGCAGTTGCTTTGTTGCTGTAGCTATGTTTAATTGTTGTTTAAGTCTGCTCAATATAACTCTGTTCAAACAGTTATAAATTACAGTATGTGTTAACAAAGTATTTAATTCTATACAAGATTAGCATTAACAGGTAGGTTGCTCCAAATCATAATTGCAAACGTACGTATGTATCATTTTAGATACATGTATGTATCATATACTATTGCAAATACATAGGTATCTACAGCGTATTGTAAAGACACTGAAGATTTATTAAAGAGGAGACAATAGAAAGATCTAATTATTCTGGCCACTTAGTGGATGACTCTCCAAATGAGAGAAAGGCTTGACAACTTTCAGTCATGCAGGTCCAAACTGCTATGCATTTTTAGCAAACATCCCTGCTGTGCTCCAAAGATCCCTAGGGGACCACCATCTTCTGGCACAATTTTAGTCATGTACCAGAGTCAGTCATGGCCTTTGTACTATGTAATCTTTCTGAGGTGTGTCCTTACTCTGAAAAGGAGGTGCTTTTCTTCCCAGTGTTTTCTCAGTCAGAGTTGAAAAGCTATGACTCTGGTAGGTGTCTGAAATGGGCTTCTGCTCCAACGTCTGTTAGCAGTTGTTTCTCTTCTATTGCAAAATGCATTTCTTATGTCTGCAATATGCTAAGATATTTTGTCCTTATTATTTGTGGATGCAAAACCTTTTATCTTTCAGGGATAAAAGAAATCACATAAAGCTTGAGACTTTCTAAACTGTTCAGGCAGTTTTTCACTTTAGAACAAGGCTATCGTTTTGTATATTTTCACCCTTTTGCAGACTGCTACCCCTTAGGAATTCAACCTACTATGTATTTCAAAGCATTTTGTTGGCTGAAGTTACCTCTTCTTCCCATTCAAATGGAATGGTAACAAGTAGTTAGTCTATTCATAAAAATGAAATATTAACCAGTGTCCTGCTGACAGGGAATGTTGGCTTTTGTCTTTATAGCTGTTCCATTTTCTACACCTCATTAGTGATCCCACAGATCTTCTGGCTTTGTTTCACTTTGCCTATTTTCTACCAACTTTTTTTGTTTGATGCCCAATCCTGAAACTCTGCCACACTGAATACCTACAAAATTGTGAAATACTTAGTTAAGTTTTTAAATCCAGTATAAATGAGACCGATTCAAGGTTAGTGCCTATTTTGTCTACCTCTAAGGAACACTGAAATGTTACACAGTGCACTTTATTCCACCAGTTTAAACAGTTCATGTTGAAATCTCTGCAATTAATAATTTTTGCTGAGCACTTACATGGATTTTTTTGCAACTTTTTTCAAGGATTCTGCATATTCCAAGAACTTGGAATTTGCAGTATTAAAACTCTAATTTGCAATTTATTGTGAGTTACAAACATACAAGGTAGCCCTTCATAGGGGTGTTAAATACTAATTATTCTGTGTTTGTGTATTTTAAGTACTTCCATGAGTCAGAAGTTATTTGAAATATTGGAATACATTAGTAAAAGAGAGAGGTAATAGATACTTTAGTACAAATTCATTCAGATTATTTCAAAGGGTAAAGACTCAAACATGGGTCTAGAGTCAGAACTGAAGGCCTCTGCTTATAGGAACGCTTAATACCTTGATGTTTAGAAGGGCTAAACACTTTACCTGGAGCTTTGGGGTTATTTTCCCATACTTTGCAAGCAGATTTCTTAGCCACTTTTTTTTGTGTCCTTTGTTAATGAAGAAAGGATGGCTCAGTTTGTATCCCAGCTGAAGCTGCCTGCTGCAATGCTTGCCTCCCAAGCACATGGAAAACCAGGGCCCCCAGGAAAAGATGGGTTACCGGGGCCGCCAGGAAAGGACGGTTTGCCAGGGCCACCAGGAGAACGTGGAATTCAAGGTAGGAATTAAAAAAACAAATGTTCCTATGAAGTGTATATTGAAATCTTTATACACTTGCTAATGATTATTAAATAAGGCAGGATTACCCATCTAGCTTCCTAATGATTAACTTATAAAACTGTACTTATGTTTTTCCAGACTAGATCTAAATATTAACCTATAGTAAATGTGTGGAATTTACTGATTAAAAACTCCTAATCAGTGCATTTTATTTTAATTAAGTGATGCACTTAATTACTGACAGCTATCTAAAGCTGACAGGTATCTAGACTACTATATCAGTTTTTGGTTTTTTTTTTTCCTCAAAAGACTTTAACAAGGAATAAAAACTGCCAGCACTCTAACATAACCATTTAGATCTTGTTCTATGTTGAGAGACCATCTTATTTAAGAAACAAAATTTGATTTCCAAGTCGGAGTGCTCTCAGCAGTGATGCTGAGACAACACAGGGAAGGAAGAACTGAAAGCAAGTATTCTTTAAGAAACAGTGAAAAAATAAATATTACCACATCAATTCTTCTTACAGTGAAGTAACCTATTCTCATAAATCAGTTTCAGAGTAATGAGCTTTTTGTTATACCCCAAATGGTAACTTGTACGTTGCATTTAGGCAGTGTAGGACTTGTTTCACTGAACTGTCTTTTAGTGCAAAATTCACTTCAAGGAATCCAGGCTCATTGTAGCTGTGACCTACTGTCAAGTCAGCCTCTCAGAGATTAAAAGGAAGAGGAGAACAGAATAAGAGGAAAAAAGGATTTATTGATTAATATTATTTTGTGGGTGGGTAATATTTAATTTGCAGTTTATCTGTAGGTAGTTCTTTATTATCTTTTGTTAGTTTGGTCTGCTCTGGAGTCAGAGCAAGGCAGATTGGAATGAAGAACATGAGAGTAAAGCTGAAGATGTGTGGATCCTAAAGCTATAAGAAGAATAAAGAATTACTAACACTGATAAGCGCAAACCCCTGAGAGAAGCTTGAAAAATATGAGGAGCTCAGAATGAGAAGAACAAGAATAAAGGATCAAGGAAAACAATAAAAGGCTTAGAATTTGCAACACTGACTTCTTCATTACCTAAATATTCAGATTACTGTAAATGGTCAACTTCAATGTCAGTGCCAGATTGTTCAACGATTATGTATGTGGTGGATAGTCCAAGATGCTTCTGGAAAGTGGAACTTTGTACTAGGCTTCATTTCCAGCTAGTGAGCATCAAGAGTAAAGGTGATAGCTATGCTTGAAAAAAGAAATAAAGCTGCTTTTTCATGCCTTATGCTTAAGTAAAAGTAGTGCCCATGTATGCAGGATTTCCATTTATTTTACTGATATGTTCAATACTCTTTTTTGATTAGTTAAAGGTAACCTAAGAGAGAAGCATTTACTTTTCCGATACATCAAAAGATATCTGAAATTATACTTCCAAGGAAAGAAACCAAAAATTTGTCTTGCCTCCTTTTTACACTCCAAGTAAGAGGTAGTCGTGTGAGAGAAGCGCACTTACAAACGTCCTTCATGCCTTTCCCAGTTGTGCCTGTGAATGTTACTGCTTTGTGCCAACAGTAAAAAGAAATTCAAGTCTCTGAGCAGGTCAGAAAGTATATTTCTATATTCCAGCTTATATTCAGCCATACACAAAGACAAGACAGCTTGGAGAAGCATGTTCCATGCATGTGTGGCTGAGACCACCAAGGTAGCATGCTGTGTGCACATATGTCCAAGTCATAATACAGATTTAGCACTGGCTGACAGACATTACTTATTATTTCTCACTTGGGTGTAGCCCAGATTGCCAGCTCCAGAGTTTTGGTCATTGCAGTAATACACTACTGGGGTGGCAGAGTGAAACAACTGCTTGTCCCACGCAGCCAGTGAAAAGAAGTAGATAGTTTTGGAGAGCAATTAACAGGACCTCTATGAACATCTCCAGAGCCTGTTTGTGATGCTGCATGCTGAGCAGAGAGACTGCTAGAGCCAGCCAGTGGGAAAGGCAGGTGCCGCTGTGCACCTAAAGAGGGGCTTAACTTCACTTTCAGCTTCACAGGAGTTCCTCCATACACCCTCAGTGTGGTGCCAGTTCCTCCAGGAATTGGTCTGGTATCACCTGGCTGCATTCCACAAGAGCCTCCTTCTGCACAGCAAAACAATAGGTAGAGGTCAAGCCCAGAAGCAGAAAACATAAGTACTAACTTTTGGAAGTGTAGGTGTTGCCTTCAGAAAGTCTATGTAAGGAATTGCTAGGCTCTTGGGCATAAAGTCATTAATTTCTAATAAAGCTCAGGATTGTTACCTGCTGGCCTTCAGCAAGGTGTGTTCTCAGGTACTTCCCAGTGGTTCAGGTGCAAATAATTTTTATTTCATAGGATGGTCTCAATAAAAGTATAGCATGCAATCAAAAAAACAACAAAGAATTGCAACTTGAATTATGAAACACACTGTTGGTATTTAAACATACTTTATATAATAGTGATGGGAAGATTTATATATATGTATTTCTTCATTTTTAATAAAATAGCCTATGACACATACATCAGCAAGCTGATACTGTGAGGCAGTGTTACCAGTGAAATGTACACTATCTATCTGTTTAAGGGGGAGCAGGGGAACTTGTTTACTCTGTGTCAGCTTCAAAGGATGCTACTGTTTCATAGAGAAACAGGAAGTTTATTTCAACAGTTTATAGACAAGCAACAGCAGTGTCATCCATTTGCAAGTATTCAGTCAGCTTGTCATGTGTTAGAGGATCTTGATCTATTAACCCCATTGACTTGGATTTTTGAAACTATAATAGTAAGTGAATTTTATAATCCAGAGATGTTTTATGTTAATATGACTGTTGTTTTTCTCTCAGTAGAGAAAATGAGATTTCATCTAGTTAAACTTCACTGTTTCTATCAAATAAAGGAAATTAGTGTTTTGTAGGTCATCGTAACTCACGGTAGCCTGAAGGAATCAGCTCAGGAAAAAATAGTCGAGCAATGAATACTGAAAGTACTTTATTTTCATTGCTAATCTGTTGTAAAACTATACTCTCTTATTTTAAGCTCATTAATTTGTATGGTGGGAGCATGTGGAGTGGAGTACGATGTCAGCTTGGCTGATGTCAGCTTGGCTGATGTCAGGAACCCACCGTAATAGATGTTGCTCACGACACAGTCAGTCTTCTGAAATAGCTGCGCTGGTCTCAAGCATCACCTTCTGTAAAATATTCTTTGCTGAGGAGGGTGAAGTTAACTTGTTTCACTTTGATTTGAAACCCCGCTACCACCTCTTAGCTGGGAGAGCTATAACACGCAGAAGGAATGCAGAATATGGAGGCTGGATGAGAAGTCTTGCTTTTAGCACCCTTCCTGTTCCTTTTTAGTTTGTTTTTATGAATGCATAGTATTTGCACAGTAAAACACAGCAGATAAACTTCTGTCTCATTGTACCTTGTCATGATAAGGTGTTTGCCTCATTTGTATTAAAGAACCTCAGATTTCTCTAGATACTTGGCGTACTAGTTTCAGGTGCTGCATTATTGATACAGTGAATGCAAGAGGGTCTCCATGATATCAGTGGAATACCTTTTGGAGCAATTTAGTAGAGAGAACTTTTTACCTCCAAGTTCATAGACATTAACTTCTGTACTATGTTCAGCTCCGGAGCCCCAACCATAAGAAGGAAGTGGACCTGTTTGAGCAAGTCCAGAGGAGTCCACAAGGATGATCAGAGGGCTGGAGCACCTGTCCTAAGGAGACAGGCTGAGAGAAGTTGTGGTTGTTCTGCCTGGAGAAGAGAAGGCTCCAGGGAGACCTTAGAGCACCTTCCAGTGCTTAAAAGGGGCCTACAAGAAATCTAGAGAGGGACTCTTTACAAGGGCATATAGTGACAGAACGAGGAGGAATGGCTTTAAACTGGAAGAGAGGAGATTTAGATTAGCTATTAGGAAGAAGATCTTTACTGTGACGGTGGTGAGACACTGTCACAGGTTGCCCAGAGAAACTGTGGCTGCTCCATCCCTGGAAGTGATGGGCCGGATGGAACTTTGAGCAACCTGGTCTAGTGGAAGGTGTCCCTTCCCATGGGAGGAGGTTTTGGAACTAGATGATCTTTAAGGTCCCTTCCAACCCAAACCATTCTATGGTTTCCACATAGAGCTGAGGATGTTGTGGTAGTGATGCTTCTGACTGTGACGTCTGTGGAAAGCACCAAACTGAGATCTGTATTTTAGCTATCACCATTCATCTGTGAGCAAAATAAAGGTTTTCCATTCAAACACATACTTGCTACATATTGTTACTGTTTACTGTACTACCCACACTGGGTACCTATTTACACACCAAAAATTTTGGGTTGCAGAAATCACAACAGAGCTTCTGGAACCCAAGTGAAAGACTTTGCTAAAACAGTTATCTTTTGAATTTAACAGGTACCTCTTACTGGAATTGTAATTCTACCAGTAAAAATAGACAATATCTTATATGTGACTTTACATTAAAAACAAAATGTAAATCTGATTTACATGTACAGCAATATTTTCTGTTGACTGTGTATGAGTTTGTCACTTTAAGCTCAGAGAGAAGGTGATACTATCCTCCAGAAGTATAATCATGGCCTTATTTCTGAGCAGAAGATACCTCATTAAAAATAAAATATTTTCCTGCCAGATTTACACATTACATTGTTCAGATTGTTTACATATAAGCCTGTTTACTAGTTTACACCTTGTTAAATAAAGCATTATATTTAGTTTGGGATATCTGGGAATGTTTGTATTAAACTTGTCATCAGAACTACAAACTACACCTTTGCATGTGTATTCAGATACAGACAGTAATTATTTAGACTACCCTGGATCATGTATTTTCATTGCCCTTTTCCAATTATAGTGGGTTTTTTCCATATTGTCTTGAATTCCAGTGATGTTTACAAAATCTTTCAGTCTTTTCTCAGCCTCTCTTCAATTATGATGTCTCAGATACCTACAGTAATGTTTATCGTGGAGATTGTAAATGTGATATAGCTTGAATATGATTTCTCTCTTTTCCCCATAACTAAAGCAAAACAAATGATTAGTGGCTGCAATACTTTTAAAAATTGCAATTAACTGGGTTTGTAGTGAGAAATGTACTGTAACTATCTAATGTAAATTAAGAAACATATATAATAAATAGTAAATGTAATAGATTCTGTGGTTGTATGATTGGGCTTCTCAAACATTAGCAACTACTGCTTGTGTGCTACACAAGATTGTTAGAGCAAACCAACTTAATGTAGTTATAAATACTACTGTGGTAATCAAAGAGCAAAATCAAGACTCACAATTGAACCCATATACCCGCATATTCCCTTTTCTGAGTCTTTATAGCTTGTGTGCATATATACCTTGTACAATTCTGCTTAACACAACTCAGTGACCAGAATGCATGATTAATATGAATTTTGTTTCTCTGTGAGCTTTTTGCTATGTGATGCTTGCCATTCTGCATGTGTTTTCTAATGGTTTTGCTTCACTTTAATTTCTTTGTTGAGGTCCTGATAAAAGGGTAAGATAATTGATGCCCTGTTTTGAAACCCAGAATGATTGCAACAGAAAATAAGACTTTCTACCAAAGTGTATAATGAGCTTGTGTTTAACAGAAAGCTTGCATATTCAATGTACCATTCCAACTGCATTGTGGCTGTTGTAACAACCCTGAATTGCTACCCATGCTCTTATAATAGTTTCCTTCTGGATTGTCCTGTAAAGTACCAGTGTTGCAACAAACTGCAGTACAAGACAACCTTTGACATCCATCTGTCAGTGCCCATTAATCTTCAGAAGACAGCGGGTGGATTGATACCACTATCTGAGCTGACTGCTCAGCTGTGGCTCTTTTATTTCAAACTAAGTTACAGCTCTTCAAGAGAGGAAGTTTATTGTATGGCGTACGTGACACTGGAAATGTATTGGTCTCTGATGCAGAACAAGTTTGATTCCAAATGTCCCCAGGAGTTGTCAAATTAACCTTCAACATGTATCACCTTACAGGCCAACATCTGAGGTGCTGGGAGGAAAGAGGGTTTCCTTATAACCCCTTTTAAAGTAAGGGACTGTGGCAGGTGTCACCCTTGTTCCTTTAAAAATACCTTCATTCCCTGTCTTATGTAAATGGCATGGTCTAGACAGAAAAGGTACATTTCTAGATGTATTCTTAACTTGAAATCTTAAGGAAAAGGTTATAGTGAAAGCCACCAGTGCTTTGCTCTAAAGCAGCCAGAGTGTTTTCAACTTCATAAAATGCTTTACAAACAGTTTAAGGAACAAGAAACAGGGGTTGGAGGATCTAAGATGATGAAAGCTATTTAGATAAATACAAAGCTATGCCCTGTGAAGGAAATGGACTGAAACATTCATAGTACAATTAGTAACCACCCCTTGTTAGCAATGCACAGCTACTTGGATCAAAGTAGGCCTTGCACACTAGAACCTCAAGTCTGCACAAGCTCAGTCCATGTGATGGCAGCTGTGTAACACTGGAGGAGGAGCAGGTCTTCTTTTGCATAAGGGGGAATATCTAAGCATACAACTACCAGTGTACATTCTAAAAAGCACAGACATAAAGATTTATGTAGAGTGTAAAGGTGAAGTCTTGCTCAGTTTGTGGGCTAGCAGAGAAGGGCTGGCCAGACTCCAGATGGCTTTTGGGTTGTGCTTTCCTCACTTTGTCAAACAAGTAACACTGGAGCAGAATACACATTTGGCTCTTTATTAAAGGAACTTCAAGAATGTAACTTAAAATCTGTGGGACAGATCTGGCTAGTGAACACAGTGAGGGTCCTCTGGCAGAGGGTGCAATGGTCACTGCTAGAAAAGATCATATTTTCCAGAAGGAACTTACGAGGGTTGTCTTGGAAAAAAAATACCAATACCAGAAAAAAAAGTGAGCATGTGTTTTCCCAGACATTTGTGTTGATAATTTCCTGGCAACACGATATATGGCAGATTACTGTTTATAATAAGAGGATTCTCTTATTTTCATATCTTTATTCTGTGTAGGTTATAGAGGACAGAAAGGGGAAAGAGGAGAGCCTGGAATTGGACTGCTCGGTAACCCTGGACCACCCGGCCCTGCAGGTACAAGTCTCCAGATTTATTTCTGCTGTTGTTTATGAACTACTGGGCTTTTCCTCTGGTTTTCATGCTTGGTTGTGGCGTGAGGTCAGACCCACCTGCCTTGTTGTGGATGAGCTGGTGCGCAGCAATGAAACGCAGGGAACTGCACGTGCTCTGGCAAGGACTCTGCTAATTCTGACTTTGTTTTACCAGCTACTGGCCTGCCTGGCCCACCGGGAACACCAGGCTTACCTGGACCACAGGGGCCAGCCGGACCCAACGGGAGATGCAATCCAGCAGATTGCTATTACCCCATATCACAGACTCGGTCACGCACCGGTGGGAAATAAACGCTTCTTCCCTAGACGCTTGGATTCGCAGTCACTTTTCACTCCTCTCAACGAGTTAATTTAATCTTTGAGATATTTGGTGCGTTTTATCTTTTTTTTTTGCTCGACACTGCGTGGTGTATAGATAATTTATAAGGCACAGAATTGAGCCTTTTTCTATGTTATTTTCAGTGTCATAATTACGAAATGATGACAGATATTTTCCAGCATGCATTCCATGTGTTTTTTTTTTTTTCTCATATTTATTTTGCTTAGAGGAGAAAATAAGCCTAAATAATTTTTGTAAGCTTCTTTCTTCAAAGAAAGGATATTTTATTATAACTTAAGACAGTACGTATGCGTCAGTATGTAAGCTGGCTTTGTTTGTCTTGCTGGTGGTGAAGTTTCAGTGGAAAAAATGCATTTCTGAAGTTTCAAAGCATATGCGTTTATGGCAAATGCAGGACCTGAGCTGACGCACTGGAAACTCTGTACAGGCTAAACGTCCATGTCCCTTGAAGAGGCTCCAGCACACCCTCTGTACCAGGTCTGTGTCGTGCACCACCAACACTACCCATCATTTCAGTCACTTCCTAGATGTCAAAGAAGGAAACGAAGACATGTTTATGATCTCTCTAATCACATACCTTCAGACTGACTGGAAAATTGTCAGGTGTAGCCCTGAGAAGCATCGCTCCTGACTGGATGTGGTCCCAACAGAGGGCTGTTGATACACAGTGAGACAGCCAAAAGAAGGAACTTCACAAGCCTCTAATCTTACTGGTGGCACAGTTTTCCTCTTCCTCCTGCAATAATAATGTGCCAATATAAGCTTGAGAGGAACGTGGAAACAGGAGAACGCAAAACTCACAGGTCCTAATATCTGGTTGCAAAAAATTACTGGAGTTCAAGCCCTCTTAGAAAAGTGCTGCAGAGAGCACAACTGTGTGCAGTTTGAAGGCATCAGTAAATCCTACAGGACGAGATGTCCGTGAAGAAGAAAAAAGAACAAAGTGTAAGTCCTGTAGGGCTCAAATGGTTGAGCAAAAGAAACGATGGAGAAAATCGATCATGCAGAGGCTGATTCTGAAAAGGAGGGAGGAGGGTTGGCTAAAGGTTCACTCCTGACTATTAGGATTAGTCCTATGGAAGTTGGTACAGTGCAATAAGAAGCGAAGGTGCTATTGCAAGAACATGCACACCTATAACCCAAAACCTCAAAATAAGTTCATACACAAGCAGTACTGAGGACTCTTGCCCCATCATCGGGCAGCCAGTCATTCTCTCCCTTGTCAGGCAGAGAAGTGGTTTTGGTGACTTCACACTTGTGCTGCCAAGGAAGCGTTCCCAAATTGGAAGTGCTGAGTTCCAGAGAAGCTGTAGTGAGACGTTAATCTGGCTGACTTCTGGGTTTTGCTTACAAACAGTTAGAAATGACTGGTGGGTGTCTTTAAAAAAGAAAGGGAAAAAAAGAGACACATTGTCATTTATTCTGAACAGAGCTCCCAGCACTTGCATCCAGGCCAGAGGAGCAAGGTGAGTGCAAGAGGTGATAGAGTTAACTCAGGTAGCTGGGGAGCACAGGCAAGCCTTCAGGTAGGGTTTCAGAGAGGAAAAGCATACCTACTTGACATGTTGGAGGGAAGAAGGTGCTTGCCACAAGCAAAGATGTTTAACTGAACAGAGAAGGAAGGCTGAGAGTAAATCCCCGGGACAGGAAAGGGCAGCAGAAAGGACAGCAGGAAACTGTGGCTACCATAAAACCATCTCTTGAAGCGAATCTGCCTGCTGTAAAATGCCCTGCAGCTGGGGACCCCTTGGGGGGGTCAGGGTGTTTTGTCCTTTCCTCAGGAGGATGGGGACAGACAGGTCAAAGCCCACAGGTGAACCAGTCCTCACACCTTTCCTGCTCATTCCTTGGGAGGCAGTAACTGCCCCTTCTCTAGGACAGCGTGCCCTGTGCTCTGCAGGTGGTGGGCACCCATCCCACCAGGATGAAGGTGCATTTGTAGCAAGCAGTCCTGCCTGTGCCTAGCTCAGACCACACTACTCCTGTTCCAGACCTCCTGTGCCCATGGTTTGCTTTGTGGTGTTGCTCACATTTGCCGATCTGGTCCTCAGAGTGCCATGGCTGTGCTAACCCTGGGAGCTGGTGAGGTGGCTTGAAACTGAGTTCTTACCTGTCCTGAGGCACCTACTGCTGTCCATGCCAGAGGTCTGCCAGCCCAGCCAGTAAAGCCAGGGGCCTTTCACCAATGTGTATATCCTTGTATATACACCAGCAGATGGACAGGTCCCACGTACTGTTTTGCATTCAGTCAAATGAACTGCTGGTCAGGTATCTTGCGTGAGCGTTTTTTCATCCATTTCATTTTCCTTCTCTAGTAATTCCAATAACATAAAAATCTAAACTTTGTTTTTTTTTTTTTTACTTCATGAATTAATTTTAAACTTCTTTTTCTGTGATAATATCAAAAGGGTGCTGTCTTGTGAAGAGTGTCCACGTGACTGAGAGGTTTCCAAGCAGCCCCATCCTGGAAGGCTGTACATAAAGTATTGAGCCACATTAAGTGGTGTCTGTATATTTTGGGGCTTTTAGCTAGCAGAAACCCAGGGTCTGGTATTTGCCAGATGCAGTTGCTGTATGTTAATTTACTTGAATTTATCAGAAAGTAGAACACTTTTTATATCTGAAGAAGTTTTATTTTTTCATCCATGTTTCTTACAGATGCCTTTTTCTTTTTATAGGCTCAAATCTAAAGGTCTTTTTAAAATGTATTTGAACACTTTCAGTTGGTTTGCAGGTAACGTTGGTAATTATCTTGTTGTGTTATTTTTTATTTTGCTAAAAGCCCACTTTAATTTTCTCATGTGAGAAAACGGGTATTTTTTCCTAGGGGCTATCTCCATACTTTTTTAAAGATGCCATATTCTTCACTGGGGTAGAGCAGAGTTAATCCCAGTTTAACTTCGCATTGGCTTGCTCCTACTCTGTATCTTTAGAACTGAAAGTGGAATGTAGCTTGAAACATGATTCTGCATAGATTTCAGGTTTGGCCCAAGAGGTTTCTTTGCAGTTTCAGGCTGCTGATGTCTTAGTTTTAGAGAAAGGGCCAGGGAGGGCAGAGAAGTGCTCATCTGTCTTGCAATTTGCTTTATCAGTTTTGTATCTATCTGTTTTGATCAGTCTGTGCTGCAGCAAGTACCACAAGGAGCTAAACACAGGGGATTGTTTTTTTTTTTTTTCCAGTAGATAAGGTCTTTTTATGATTTGGGAATGCTTATGTACAACAGGACTTTGAACTGAAGTATCTTGGACAATTTGTTTTAAAGCTTTCCTAAAGGCTTCCTAAGCTTTGTTCTAGTTCAGGGACAGGCTATTGTATTTTATGGCAAGTTGCTTTATCACCGACTAAGAAAGTGTTGGGATTTTCTTCAAATAGCTATATAGCACAGAACTGCTCGGTTTTCCTGAAGGAGGTAACAAACTTGGCAAGAGGGAAACTTTCCTGATGCTGCCTCATACCTCCTCTTGTCCACACGGTGGAGCTCCACACGTCTTTTCAGTGCGAAGGCTAAAGCCCGGGCTTAACTCACTCAGCAGCCCAGGAAACGACCCAGTGCCTGTAGCCTCTCAGCACAAGCCAGTGTTTCTGATTTTGGTTTTGAGCCTGACCTTTGTTTCTTGTCAAAATCCGCTTCTTTCTGCATGGTGGTATTTACAGAAACACCACCTTTCTTGGGTAGTTATTTTCAGGTAACACTGCTTAGATTTTATTTGTGTTTTGTATATATACGTGTTATGGAAGAATA
Source organism: Amazona ochrocephala (assembly GCA_039720435.1). NCBI lineage: Eukaryota > Metazoa > Chordata > Aves > Psittaciformes > Psittacidae > Amazona > Amazona ochrocephala. The sequence continues at coordinate 46,112,991 of CM077878.1, forward strand.
TGCAGTAGTGGTATGCCCCACTTTCAGGCATCATTTATGTCCCCTGTAACGATGTTTGTCTCTAGGGGAGCAGAGAGCCTGCTATTGTTAATAACAATTACAATAGCACACTTTGTGTGATCAAGTAGCAGTGCAGCCTAGTGAGATATTTTAAGAACCAATATTTTTGTCTTAAACTGGATTTGGTTTCAATGCTAAAAGAGCACTGTGATACAGGAACAGGATTGATTGTATCATCCATCCTTCCTTTATGTTTTATGATTGTGGATTATGACAGATGTTAGATATGCACAGCTTTGATAAATAAGTGTATTTTTTAAATTAATGGGTATTCACACACAATAGTTTGGAGCTGCTCTTTTTTTCACACGGGTGAAATACTGTTCTTCATGTCAGTGTACACTCAGTTATTTTCTTCTTTCTCTATGAGGTTTATATGAAAGTCCTGTAAAAACCCCATGGGCTAAACAGCCATTTTATAAACTTGTTTCTCCAAATATACTACGTAAAGCCGGCCCCTAATGTTGCCTTTACCAATGCACTGGAACCGCAGCTCTAACATGACATGTTAGAACATGAGATGTATCTCGGAAATCAAATTAGCGTTGGTTTGGGGATTTTTAGTCGTGTTTTTGTTAGCTGCTGGCTATACCGAATAACACAAATTTTCCTTGAAACTTCTTATGCCCAGTACAACTAGATTGTACTGGACGGATCTTTAAATCCATCTCTATATATGTGAGTGTAGGCCACAGAGAACAAGTTTAGCTGTGATTTCTCCATGGTTGGTGTTTAAGTGGAAAACTCAGGCTTCACGATACCTTAAGGAAATGTGGGTTTCAAATATTAGTTGCTAACAAACATCACAGAGTGTAGACCAAACTAAGTTTGTAGCTAAAAAGAATGTAGTCTACATGTCTTTTAGCAGTTTTATCTCTGAGTTGGGTGTTCTAGAAACACAAATGCATTTAATTATTTACTGCTGTTTCATTGTAAATATATTCTGTCTCCAGTCAGTATGTTTGAAGGGTTTACAATGACATGCCTTATTTTACTGTTTTCTTTCATTTCTGAATGATATGCAGCTATCACTGAATGAATCACAGTATGTGCCAACTGGTTGCTCTCCTTCATTATATTTCTAGTTTGCAACATTTAAGGTTCAGTTCAATAGAAATGTATTAAGTGGATAGAAAATTGCCTTTTATGTTATTATGTGGCCATTTACATGTGAAATAGGATTCTGGGTGGAAATGGAAATATTTCATCTATTTTCTGTTAGTGGCTCTGTCAGAAATGACAACCTTACCTGCCACGTCAAATCGTGAGAGGGAGGATGCAACTGCAAATGAGAGAAAGGAGAGGCACAAAGCCACTGCAGCAAGCCTTGGGGAGCATTCAGTGCCGGGGCTACAAGCCTGGGTGTATGTATTCATCACAGTGCAATTAAACCTCCATAATTAGGACACAGAATTAGGTGACAGAAATCCTGACAGGTAAAAGTGATTTTTCAGTAGTCTTTTGTTCATGACATCTCACAGCATTTTATGGTGTTGAACCAGAAAGAGATGAGACCAAGATTTACTCGAGACTCCACCAAGATTTCAGGAGCAGCTGGTTAGAATGGGTGGCCCACTGCCAGTGGCTTGTGAAACCTCTCAGTCTCTCTGCTTGTGCCTTCTAAATATATTTATTGAAACTAGTGCTACTTTTTTTTATATTGTTGCTACACCTTTCTTTTACATTCAGAATCCTGTTTTCCAAATTATTTATTTACTTGAATGTGCTGTTACTAAAAATTCAGTTCCTCCTTTTTTTTTTTGTGTATGGCCTACCATTCTTCAGATAACCTTCACAGGATTTGGCATTTGTAAATACTTGGTTAATCAACATGTCCCCTCATAACTTATAATGGGCCTGAGGACTTCTTTTCAGTTCTGTATTTTAAGTTAAAACTCGTGAGTCAGCTTGAGGGCAGAAAAATCTGTCACAGTCAAGCTATCCACTTACTTACATAGATGCTGCATTGAAATGACCCTCAGTGTTGAATTTGTTTGATTGTAATAATTCTCATTTGGATTTTATATATGAATGTTTTCTCTGCTATGTGACTTTTTTTCCATTGTGGCATTTTATGCGTTTTTTTCAGACTATATTTTTTAAAGCACTTCACATTTGTATTTAAATATTGGGGGGTTTTGCTTCTTTTGATTCATTATGTTTATGCATTACATACGGAAAATAATATTTTTATTCTGTTATCGGGGGGTTGTTTTGTTTTTAACAGTTTTACACACTTTATAATCAAAATAAAAGTTTGCTGGTGAAACTACAGTGTGTCATTACCACTAACATTTTCTGTTTGCACTACATAATGGGTACTTTTGAGGGCTGTGTCACAAATGAGTAAAACCTGACCTAATTCTAAAACTTTAGCGAACACCTTTATGTGTGAACAAGCCAATCACCATATATGCAGTTGTCTGGATTTGTTTCTTAAGAAGGAAATTCTTTGCAGTCATCTATTCTTGTAGTATTAGTGTAGGAGACATTGGTTATGAGAGAGTTTGGCCCAAACTGGAGGTGCTGGAAAAACAGTGCTGTCCCAAGGATTGCCCAGAGTCCCTGGGATGGATGGTGCATTTCTTTATGCCTGTTTTCTTCCTGTTGTTCGCCTGAAATTCACCCAGTGCTGCTTCTGTGGAACTAAGAGAGCAGTAGGCACTTGTAGATAAGACTTCCTTGTAAAGATCCAACTTCTTTTCGATTTCATCCTTTAAAATAATGGGCTGTGCGAGGAACATTGAGAGCTTATCAGCGTTAATCCCATTTAACTCATTCTCAGAAGTCTCCAATAAATGTGAACATATGCTTTCTTTTAGTAAGGCAGCTTTATCAGACATTTTCCTTCCAAATGATATCCAGTTAGGCATTTTCTGTCAACACATGAGGTGCCAGCGACATGGCTCTTAAATACAGCTACAGTTTGGTTAAGGCTAATTTATTATTTTATTCAGTAATTCCTTTCAGAGTATATATTATACCAGTACCTTTCTCTTCACTGTTACATGCAAAATGCACAGCTCAGCTGACCTGGTTATTGCTTTATATTCTCACATGGCATACAAGTCAATTATTTTGAACACAAACAGACAGTTAAGGGCTAGGGAGAAAATCAAGGCTTAAAGCAAGTGTGCCTGTCACAGTTTGTATTTGAAAACTGGGATGACTCAGAGCAAACTGAAAGGTTTTGTTGTTGCCTTTGAGAGAGAAACATTTCAGAAAAGGTAAAATCAAAACCACAGATATTTTAATTCAAACAGAGATAAAACACCCACATTGCACATTATCCTCTAAAACCTCAGTTTATCTAAAAAAAGGCAACTTGGGATGGCTAAGGGCTGTCTTCTAGCTGTCTGCTTATTGGTACTGCATGTAACCGTACATACAAAAATATATGGGGTTAAAACATTCTTTATTTGTTTTCTGAACAACCACAAATCTTACTTCAAAGTATGTAATCTCTACTATAAAACTTTCATATTTCTGGGACTTTGAATTCCCTTGGCAGCGGCTACCAGCCTTTGATTTTAATTTCACAGAGAAGGAGACAAGCTGGAATAGACTTCATACGAAATTATGAATGCAACACAAATCGGAGTAGAAAATGAAGAGGGTATTTCACATGGCTTATTCATGAGAACCCACTGATTGTACCTTCACAGTTTTACAGCATAAAAGGTGGCAGGGGTGGCAGGTTTTCATAAGAACAGCCTTCCCAGCTGTGCTGCTGCAACTGAAGAGCTGAAGGAGTCTTAGCAATCACGTACAGCACATCTATACACTGAAATGACTGTCCCTGAAGTGATGTAATTTGCCTGGGAGGGCTATGGATATTTTATAGGCAGAAATAATAGATACAACTGGAGTAAATAAACTGTTCCTTTTTTATTTGATGGCTGAAGACACATTATTTCACTGTACATCATACATAGGAATTAAGTAAGGGTGGAAGGGAAATCACAGAAACTCTTTATTAAAAAAAATAAAATAAAAATAGACAAATGCCTCTTAAATGCCCCAAAGGAGAAAGAGCCAGAGGCACCACCTGTATTTCTGTAAGCACCATTGTTCCAGCTTGTGTTGCTAAGTACACCTTTAGAAAGAATGTACAATCACTGTATTAAAAATGCCTTGCTGAAATCTTGATTGAAAACTTTTCCTTGGTCGTATTTCTCCTTCGTTCCTTATTTTTTTCCTCAGCTGTTTGTGCAGGAAGTAAATAGATGCTGACAATTCTGGCACATATGTTGCTCATTCATGGCCCTTTCATGTTCTTACCAGCTCTCTGTCCAGCCTCCATTCTGCAAGATGCTGGCTCACAGTAGCCAGGAGGTCCGGGAGGGCCAGGAGGACCAGGAACCCCAGGCTGACCAGCCATCCCAGGGGGACCTCTTTCACCATCACGGCCATCGTTGCCATAGCTGGGTTTGCCTGGTTCACCTGGAAAAGTGGATGCAGGTCTAAAAATTGGCATCATATGACTCACTTGGTATTCATGTAGCTTTACTGAACATGCTGTTCTTAAAAGCAGCAGGAAGACAGGCTTTTCATTGCTCTCGGTGGATTCCCCAGAGGGCTGCCTACTTAGAGGGACAGTTTCTCTAACAGACAACCAGACTGTGTTTACACACCTACAGCGATGAAGTTTCAGTCCCAATCCTCTCCAGTTATACTGGTGCATATCTGCTGCTATAAAAAGCTATGCAGTGGTTCTGATTGCAGCACTGCTGCAGACAACCACGCTGGTGTGGCGCAGGAAGGTGCAGATGCTACTTATTACTTCAGAGTTATATTAACAGGCGTTATGGTAACAGGCATTATCAATATTTTTATTCTCCACCCAGATGTATTGGGAAAGAGATATATAGAGTCGAACTGCTGAGTACTAAGGTGTATTTTTGTCTCTTCCTTGAAGACATGAAAGTAAAAATACAGTGATTTTAGTAAGCCTCTCCTAGTGATGAATTTCTAAATAAAACAACTGTGAGTTTCACTGATGTCCTGGCTATCAGTATATACTAAAGTGATTTTTTTTTTTAGTTTTCTTTTTTACAAACAGAACAGATTTTGGTAGTTTTTGTCTATATATACACATACAAAAATCTGCTGTAGAGAGACACTGATGGAAATAACGTTTCCTTTCATTCACTGGCCACTAGGGGGCGGTTGTGCTGCATTTATCAGCAAGAATCTGTCCTGGACCCCTATTGCATAACACTGCAATTAATTACCATAAAAATAAAGGAGTGAATGTCCTAACTTATGAAGATGTTGAAGACTGCAGAGGCTGCTAGGGACATAACCTGTGGCCTTCTTGCTTTATGTTTTTATTTATGTATATATGTGTGTGTGTGTGTGTGTGCATGTGTGTATATTATATCTATTTACATTAAAAAGAGGCAATTTTTTTATACGGGTGGGTGTATGTGTGATTGCCTCTTTTTTTTTTTTTCCTTAATGCATTGTAGACATTTTCTTAATCTTTCTCCACTGAGATAAATGGAGTGGTGGCTCCTTAGTAAAAGAGCTTTTAATTCTGATTTGTGGCTACATCATTACCTATGAAGCACTGTTATTTGGAAGTGTGTTGCCTAATGGACACCTTTTATCTTTTCAAGTCAGCTTAAGGGATCAGTTCTGAACAAATATTTACTACATTTCTTCATTAACCTCACCCTCTTATATTTACCTGGAAGACCTCTTGGTCCAGGGTAACCTTTTGGTCCTCTGCCTGGAAATCCTCTTTCTCCCCTTTCTCCTGGTTCACCTAAAGCAAATTCATGAAACATTACTTACAGCCTGCTTGGAGTATTACTTTCAGTAAGTTTATTCTCAGAGGTGAGCAGTTAATATGCAGAGAATTCAGGTGGATGTATATGTTCTTATCATCTTCAAATGATGTCCTGACCCATGTTCCTCTAAGATATTTGCGATTTGTTTGGGGACTTTTCCCCCCATTTGAGTTATACTCAGAAGTAGATATGTTGGATGGGGAAAACAAAAGAAAAACAAAACACCTAGAGCTGGACAATAAGTACCACATGAAATACACCATAGCCTATATAAGAGAAATAAACCAAACTTAAGAGAACTTTGGCTTTTTTGGAATACAGGCTGAGGTTACAGGCTGAGGGCTTTTGTAAGAACATGCGAACAGAACTATTTCCAGCTACTAAACACTTTGGAACAGTGTTAACTGCTGGTTATCCCAAACCAATTTCTTGCTTCTGTTTCTGCCCTCCTTCACTACCCCAGATTGCTTATTGAGGTCACTATAATCTCTTCCTTGAGCTACTTCTTTTTGACTCTGTTGCTGATGCTGTCAAAAATCACTTTACCTTTGTATCTTCTGCTGTATCTCATGGTAACACATTCTTGCATTTCTATCTCCTCTTTCTCCTGAGCTTCTAAAACCATTCTCAACACCCTCCTCCTTTTCCCTTTTATCACATCTTAGGTACCCTTTTCTTCTCACTCTGACCTCAGGCAACTCCACCAATGGACGAGGAAGGTCAGCTCATCTCAGTGTCCTCTGTGGAACTTGAAGCACTGAGATTTTGTTCAGGTTGCCTGCCACACTTTTCAGAATGCCTACCACCATGATAGCTCTTGCACACGAGAGCATTCACCACTTTTATCTGTAATTGCGTTTCAAGGCTTACTGGAAGGTAACTTGGAATTTGATGACAATTATGACGGGAAACAGGACATCTTGCTTATCTGGGTGTTTTTTTATGCTCTGTAGATCTTTTAATATTAACATGGTGCAGCCTGCTGTGTGGTGAATCAAATTCAGCATATCCGATCACCTTTGTATCTCCATTTTTTGTTGCTTCTGTGAATACAGATGCCATTACATTAAATGAAAATTGTAACAGAGCTCCAGCAACAAAGCTGTTAAGGTTGGCTTTGTTTGTATTCTATTCCTTCTCTCAAAGGTTTTCCCAATTTTACTTTCAAATAAAGCTCAAGACAAAAGTAACACCCAAATCCAGCGACAGACCAGCTTTGTGCAGAAATACAGTTTTTAAATAAAGCCTTCCTTCAAGAAAACAAATCAAACTGATGGCTGAATAGAAACTAATACATACCCAGTGGCCATAAGACTTTGCAGAAAATTCTACTCTGTAATCCTTTGGAGGAGTATAAGGCCTCTCAGGCAGGAACAAAAGAGATTAGATCAAAGATTTTTATTTTTTTTTTTTTGTAAAATGTAAGTCTATTTTACTGTGGATTTGTCTTTTCTAAAGAATCAATAGATTGAGGTACATGATGGAGTGATGTTAAATGGCTCAAGTATTATACCCAAATAAGAGGCAGATTGTTATCAGTTGCTTGTAACGTGAGAAACTGGAGAGACTTAAGAAATTAATGACTGAATCTGACTGTTTATGTTAGCTTTTGGGACCCCAAGTCTTACAGAAGTGAGGGTCGCAACCAGACTGAGTGGAGGAAAGAGAGAATTACTGCCGGAACTTTTCAGCGTGCGAAAAACACAAACCTCAAATGTCCCTCAGTGGGAAAATTAATATTAGGAATGTGACTCAGCAGCTTACTTCCAGTCCAAGGCAGATGCTCGTCCCTTCTCCTACTAGAGAACTGATTCGATGGCAAAAAAATAAATTTATAAACAAGCCTTGCTGAGGCCAGGCCAATGTGCCCTTTAATCACTGGGGCAATTGAGACAACAGTTATAGGAAACAGCTTAGATTCCTAGCAAAAAGATTCAGGATCTTTCTGCACATTGACAACCTGTAAACCAAAAGAAAAACAGGAAAAAAAAACAAAAAACCAAACACACGCAGCCCCGCAAACCCCACCAACCTGGAGCAATCAATAAACAAAGGTCAGTTGCAGCATTTCTTACCTTTAGGACCTTTACGACCTATCTCACCAGGGGGACCTTTAAGGCCAGGCAAGCCACGGGGACCAAGTTGCCCTGGGAAGCCATTTTCACCAGCAGGTCCTGGAGCACCTGGTGGCCCTGGTGGGCCAGGAAGACCTGGAGCACCAAATTCTGGCCTCCTAAGACTGGCTGCCAGCTGAGCTAGTTGTTCTGCAATGAATAGGAGGACAGAATTAAACAGTTAGTGTACCTGAATGGTCTCATGTTCACTGAAGAACAAGGTGTATTCTCCGATATGGAAACTGAGAGATTACAGCACAGCACCTTCCTTATAGACAATCCTATTTACAAAGTTTGTTGCGTGTAAGATGTACTTAGTACTACCAGTGGCAAAGTGCACAGTCACACTGTGCAGCTGGTCACTCTGAAACCTCCATCTTAAAAATGTAATGTTTGATGGCTTAAATTACTCAAATGTATATTTTTATTTAGAAATGTCCTTATAATTTTCTACAGCATTTAGATTTCAACCATCTAACAAGAAAACTTATTCATGCGATTGCTGCCTCTTAAAAGAGCAAATCTCTCTGTTACCACTGGTTGATTCTGTCAAGATTCATCTTCGCAAGAAGGAACAGCTGAGAAGCAGGAGGGCAGTCACCTATGTTGGCCTGGTAAGTGGAGGCCTTTTTCAGAGGAAAGAAACCCTCAAATTGGTGCTCATGAGTTCAAATCTGATATATAATTGAACATTTTATGTTGACCTTTTCTTAAGGTAAATCAACAGGAACTTTGCATTTCATTAGTCATACGATCAGCTTGCTATTCCTTGGAATGATCTAAGCTAGCTATTCCCATTTCCTCCTCCCTCCCTTTCAGGCCACTGCAGGAGAACAGTCCTCTCTTTCCTTAACATTTCCATTCTAGAATTCGTATTTCAAGCATGCCTCAGAATAACTTCCTCTGGATACAACCACACACACCTCCATATGACGTTTGCTATAAAGTTTGCATGACTTGGCAAGACTAGTTATTTTGTGTCCACAACCAAGGAATAGTAAGATGATGGTGGGAGTGGGATAGGAGCTGAAATCAAACAGAAGCTATAACCAGAAGATTCATGGGGAAGAGTGAGGAAAGCACTCTGTAGGCAAAGCCTACTGAGCAGGTGAACTTCAATTACAGCTGTCTTCAAGCTGAGCAGGTTCCAGGGCCTCATTTGTATCTTTCTTCCTATCTTTCTTTTTTCCTGTCTCATGACAGCATTGACAAGTATAGGGGCTCTCAACAGGGGTGCAGTGAAGAGAGTCTTGATTTTTCCCATATCCTTTGCTTTTGTGTTTACAGGGCAGCACAAATTTTTAAACTCAGTAAATCCCACACAACCAACTGTAATAGAAGAACTTCAAATTTCTATGTATGTCAAGAACTAAGCAAATATAGTTAAGGTTTTCGAACATCTGCCTTTTTCTTTTATGTTATGGTATGTTATCTCCAGAAAGCCCCTCTCTGAACATAGTTTTGCACACTGTTTGTGATAAACTGCTAGTGTTTGTCTGAGTACAAACGGCCAACCATGCTTTCAGTGAAGCTGTGTATTTTTATATATATAAATATAGCAAGTGGCTTGTAAACAAAATACATGTATTTCTTAAAAACATGTCTATGCCCTGGTTACTACAGTAATGATAGTGTGGAATCAACAGGTAGTTCAATGAGGCTACAAAATATATATAAATAAGGGACTTGTTTCTCATATTCTCTCACACTACATCCACATTCACATGTGGGAAGATTTTGTACCACGTTCCCTGCTGAGGCCATGCTATTTGTTCTGGGTAAGAATGGGAAAATCTTGGCTGCCTCCACAGCAGTAGATTATCCTGCACAAGAAACATCAAATAATGTTTACCATATTTACCTTGCATGACTCTCATGCAAACCTGCTTAATGTGCTGATCAGTTGGTTCTTTCCCCTAGGATTAAAAAAATAAGAGTTTAGGACTTGATAGCACAATAAATTTTATAAGTGTGCCTGATGCAAAAATTGGTGTCCAGTTGTCATGGTTTAACCCCAGCCAGCAGCTAAGGCCCCCAGAGCTGGGATCGGGGACAGAATCAGAGAGTAAAAGTGAGAAAACTTGAGGGTTGAGCAAAAACCAGTTTTTATCATCAATGTTATGAATTGTAAGGAAAAGCAGGGAGGAAGGGGGTAACAAAGAGAGAAAAATAAAACCCAAGAAAGACAAGTGATGCAAATGAAAAGAACTGCTCATCACCAACTGACCGATGCCCAGTCAGTCTCTGAGCAGTGGCGCTCTGCCAACCTTCCCTGTATTACTGCTGAGCATGATATTGTATGATATGGGATATCTCTTTGGTCAGTAGGGGTCAGCTGTCCCAGATATGTCCCCTCCCAACTTGTGCACCCCCATCCTCCTTGCTGGTAGGATGGGGTGAGGAGCACAAAAGGCCTTGATTGCCTAAGCACTTCTCAGCAACAGCTAAAACATCCCTCTGTTATAAACACCATTTCCAGCACAAATCCAAACCATAACCCTGTATCAGCTATTCTATCCCAGCCAAACTCAGTACACCAGTCAATAAGAAGAGTTCCAGTCCCTGCAAGTGCAGCTATTCCAGCTGAAGTCAATTTGACAAGCAAGGTAGACACTATGTGTGATATACCATGTATTAAACATGATTTCATGCACCCTACAGCAGTAGGGCCATCATGAAAAAATAGAACTGAACTGAAAGCTGAGGACCCAAGGACCTAACTGTATACCGCCCTAGGATTTCTCTGGTGTATAAATGTGCCTGTTATGAGCTACAGTGTTTTTCAAACTCCTGTGGATCTTGGGTTTTGCATGTTAACGCATCTCCTGATGTAAAAAACCAGAGTGGTGTGAGTGACAGCTAGTGTTCAATAGATACCGATTACACAAAAATAGTACTTACAGCTGGCCCTTGGCTTCCAGGCAGACCTGGGGCACCCTGTTCACCCTGCAGGCCTCGTGGTCCAGGTGAGCCTCGTGGCCCTTCCACGCCAGGCAGTCCCCGACTTCCCTCAGGCCCCCGGGAACCAGGCTCTCCGGGATTACCAACCTGACAATGGAAGAGAGACATTTCAATGGACTGCTCCACTAGCGTTAGACTCATTCTAACACATCACAGTGGTGACAGGAGGTATTCACAAATGCAAAACAATGAATGCTGGGATGTAGAGCTGTTGAACAGCTGCTTTTTAAATGAGCAACTGGCATCAGCAGTTTGTTATTTATAAACTTAAAAAGAGGTCTGTTTTCCTCTTGTAAAGGGGGTAAGTAAAATAATAAGATATTCTGTCAAAAAGGCAAATCCATAGTGACATGCACAAAACATTGGGGATTTTTTTGTCAAGGAACAGATCTTGGTGTCTACTTCTGCCCTCGTGCATGCCACATGCAGCTTTTCTAGATCTTAAATGCTTCTTAAGTTAGAAAAATTCCAACTCCAAATGCCTTTCGTGCCCTTTCACAGAGAATACCACAGTGTGAGCCTGTACTGTTTAGCCCCAGGCTGCTTGGGAACACATATTTTTGCTTTGTTTAATCTGTCAGAGCTGACTGCACACAGGCCTAAGCCTGAGTTTGCTGGCACAGGGGGAGGAACATCCTCACACAAACCGATGTTGACAAACCACCTGAACAGATGCAGTGGTGTCATCTTTCACTCAGAGAAGGGGTAGAAAGAGCTATTTTACTGGTATAAGCATCCTGGCTCATGGGAAACGAAAGGATTGATATGGCCACATCAATATTTCCACTTAAGTATATTTAGTAAATAAAGCTATAGCTTCCACACCGGTAAATTTTCTAAAAGAGATTAAATATGATGCAGAGCGAGACATATGCCACCACAGTGGTACTAATCAAGAAAAAGAACACCCTAAAAAAGACACACGCAAAAATAAAAACCCAAACACAGAACAAAAACCCCAAACCAACCACAACAAACAAAAGACATAACAAAACCCAAAACAAGCAGGAAAATGTCCTACATACTTATAGCTTCTCAAATCTGCTGGGGCGAATGAACAAAACCCTACTGAAGATGATGCTCGAGAGCTGATTACTCAGCCGTGGTATCAACGAAATCCACAAGATGGAGCCATTTCAGTTCCAGCTATGCTGCATCTCCGACAGGTAAAACTGCTGCCCCATCAGAAGAAAAACCCAGGGCATGCTCCAATAGATGTATTAAGACAACAGCAAAATTCCCTTCGTGGGCTATACAACCAGGAAGCTGTCATTCCTTTCTTGCCCAGCCTGGGGAGTTACCAAGCTTCCTGATGTACGTACTCACTAGAATGACAAGCACTCAAGTCTATCAAGAGAAGAGGATTTTAAAAATCTAGGGGGATACAACTACAGATTTTTCCTCTACTCAAGCTCTTCCTAATGTCCTTCTTACAAGATCTTGATCGGCAGTAAATACTCTTCAGCTTGCATTTGCTTAGCCCCAAAATCACACAGGCCACTGAGAACACAAGCAGAGGTTTTTTGTCACTGTCAGCCTCAACTCCCTGCAGGAAGAACTATTGGTATGTTAGTATCATAGCCCAAACAGTCAGCTGCTGTAACAATCCCACTCTTCAGTGATCCTGCAATAAAAGAATGTGTTCAGCTCTAAAAGTCTTTTTCTTCTGTGACAAACAAGCTTCTGCTCACCTTCCACATCAAAGCCAGCATTTTGTTATTTCTAAATAAAATTTACAAAAATGAAAGAGAAGAAAGGAAGGAATCTAGGCCATAAAATACTTCTGCTTTCACAGACACCACAGTCCTGCTGTCAGCCTTTTCACAGTGTACAGATTACAGGCTGCACGCAGCCACTGCACTGAGCCTCCTTTCTGTACAACACCTACTGCACAAAGAGTGCATTCATTGCCTTAAAATAAATAAATAAATAAATAAAATATTAGTTGGCCAGGAAAGCGCTGCTGAATGATGCTTCTCTTTTAGGGAGCTTACGGTTCAGGACATGAATTCCTTTCCAAAGCTAGTTCATTTTAATATTAACTGTATTCAAAATTTCAACAGAAGAAATGCTGTTGGAGCTCATTCAATTTAATCTGTGATAAAGAGCTCAGCTCTTTATTGGTATTTTCTTTCTTAAATCAGAAAACCATCTACCTGATCTACTAGATCTCTGTACTTCTGTAACAGTGCTATTCATTATACTTACAGCTCCCTTTGCTCCTGGCAGTCCCATATCACCCTAAGCAAAAATAAGACAAACTGTATTAGAAGAGAGTATCCATTACAATAAAATTGACTTTTTTTTTTTACTATTTTTTAAAAAAATCACATATTTATTTGATTTATACAAAATGGCACATCAAATGAATTCATTTGGAAATAAAACTTACATTTCTGAATTTTTTGGTAAAATTCCTTTCTCAAAAACATTTCTGTAAAGTTCAAGTAGGAAAGCATCTTTATTATAATTGGCTTTGTATTGCTTGTCTTAAATTAAACCCGTGGCTCTAACCTCTCAAACCACAGTTACAGCACAGGACAATCTCAAATAGTATATTGCTTGGAAACCCTTACAGGAAGCACTATTTAATCAGGAATTTCTAGTATGACAATTACAGATATTTTAGTGCTGCGTTATCCCTGAAAAAAAAGCAACAGAAACCAAGCAAATGTCTACCCAAATGTGCTATGAAGAAGCCAAATATGTAGAAGCTTTAGTTCCCAGCACCCTGGCTCCTGGCTTGAACAACCCCAAAATCCATCTCTCTCTTGACTGAGAATGGCAGGCACAGTACTCAGAAGTTCTTACTAGCTTTCCCTCTGAACTGGGGGAGTTGGGGGGAGAAAAGTTTTCAAAATCACATAATCACTTACAAAATTGATTAATTCTTCAGCGTTTTCATATTACTTATGGACAGATTTCTGAAAATTGTATTTTCCCAGTTCCTAAAAGCCATTAGTGAATTGGTTTCTAAAGGCCAGAAACGTGACTTTGTCTCTTAATGAATATGCCATAAGTGAAATATAGTTAAGAACTGTTACTGGTTTAAAAACAGACTGGCAGCACACTTAAACAACCTATTCCTCCAGCAATATCACAGTGACACAGCCTCTTCCCAAACCCTCTCTCCAAGAGTCAGTTGCTACATCTTATTTCTGAAGATAAAGGCAATATAAAGTATTTCCATCAAGTTATTGAGGATATTTTTTACCTGTGCTCCTGTTTCACCTGTATTAAACTACATCTTCATCCCCACGGCCTCAAACACCAAGAATTTATCATGTGTGTGGATGCGTACATGTATATTTATATAGTTATTGTATCTCGACATATATATCTATACATGCACATACACCCCTCCTTCAAGGCAGCCTGTATTGCATTATACACCTAATAGAATCCGCATATTTCAGAGTGCTCTCAAACCAGCAGGAATAGCATGACCAGGCTAATAAAACAACTGCTGTGTTCTGCAATGCCCAGATAGCATAAAACTGAAATGTGATGTTCAACAACCAAAACATATGCTTGCAGCATTCCAACAATACTTTAAAGATTTAATTGACAACAACAAAATATTACATCAGGTGAACAGAAAATAATGCCTTACTAAGTCACCCTTTTCTCCTCCATCTCCTTCTGCTCCAGGTGCACCCTATATAACAAAAAAAAGATGCACTGTTAGCCTCCAGATTTAGTCAGTGTAATGTACTGCAGCATTTGGTAGTGTGACTTGAAAGTACATTACTTACTTGCTCACCCTTAGGTCCTGGTTCACCCACTGAACCCTGAAAGATTAAAGAAATTGAAAAAAGTTAGCAGTAATGATATAATAGAGAATTTGAAACTGCAGTTCAAAGGCATAGTAGCTTATCTTCAATCCCCCCCTACCACCTAGCAGTAATGCAAGAGTCCTTTAAAGCTTCAAACTTTTGATAATGACAATGAAAGCACTTAAATCTCACAATACAATTAAGGTGACAGACTGAAGGCGAGTAATAGCATGGAACATACAACCCACTGCCACACCGGATGGTACAGATTCTGACTGTGAAGAGATAATCTCCCCTTTACATGGCAGGTGCTCTTGCAGCTGCTACAACTCTGCTCTGCAAATTAGTTAGAAGATATAAGTAAAAAGTCCAGCAAGTGTATCACTTTTCCTAGTCCTATTGAATATTCCATATTGCTGTAGGCCATACCAGCCCTGCTAATGCGTCAAAAGCATAGGCACACCCAGAAGCTCGGTCACAATCTTGTCCTGCTTGCTGTTTTAATTCTCAATGCTTTTTAGCTGAATTGTCTCTTCAGTTTTGATTGTTACAGTTAAAGCTGAATGACTTCAGTCTCAAAATTGATAATCCTTAAAAAAAATTGTATATGCAATGTTTTGTTTTAGAATCCTATAATAAAACATACCTGGGTGGACAGGCAGAAACCAGAGAGATAAACAGACTACCCAATTGCTTTCAAACATATGTAATTTGTTTCTATAGCAAATGTATTTCACTCATTAACAGCGTATCATTTAAGAAAGTCTTAGTATTTGTGCTCTATTAGAAAACCAATCACACCATCCTTAAATATCTTTTGCAGTCTGTGCACAAACATATACACTCCAAAAGAACTATAACTGTGCATAATTTTTTGTTCTAAGACAGAGATACAGCATGCTGTCTCCCATTTCAGAGATCCATTTAATTCACGTAAGATTCAGGCACTCAAACCAGTGTAACATCTGCAGTTTAATAAATTCAGATTTGTTATCATGTTCCTGAGGACAAAGAGCCAATACTAAATTATCCACAATGCTAAGTAGTTGAAATCACAGACCTATCTATGTTTTTTCTTTGTCAAACAATGCCAAAACTATTTTGTCTGAAGTGTTCCCAAAATTGTGCCTTATAAAGGTTTTCCAATTACACAAAAAAACCATGATTTCCAACCTAACAGAATTTTGGTGGTTCTTTTTATAGAATCATAGAATCATAGAATAGTTAGGGTTGGAAAGGACCTCAAGATCATTGAGTTCCAAACCCCCTGCCATGGGCAGGGACACCTCCCACTAAACCATGCCATCCAAGGCTATGTCCAAGCCCACCTTGAACGCCGCCAGGGCTGAAGCATTCACAACTTCCTTGGGCAACCCATTCCAGGGCCTCACCACCCTTACAGTAAAGAATTTCTTCCTCATATCCAATCTAAACTTCCCCCGTTTTCTCCATGTATGCCTTTTTAGAGCAACAAAAGAGCCAACAGATAGGGTTAAGATGGAAGAAGCCTCTGCTTCTTGGAAACCTGGCCTGTAATGTCTGTATTAGCAAAGATAAAAATCACAGATGAAACTATCTGAATCTATTTTACATTGGCTCACAAAATTTCAATGCAGACAATAGGGTAAGTTGTCAAAATATGAAAATATCCACTTTTTTTGACATACTGGTTATCTATTTGTAAAAATCCCTCCCAAACCATGCCCAGGAATTGTTTGCAAAACTCCTGGTCAGCATCAGCCAAAACTGTATCGGGCTACCGTAACTATTTACCACTGTAAAGCTTGGCCTGGTGGCGACTGATTTACTAAAATAGAAAGAATCAGAGTATCTGAAACCAATTCAAGATACGTGAATAATGAGTGGTGAATGCTGGGGTTTGGCCATTATCCACAGCATATCTGCATAACCACTCTAAGATACACTAAATGTGTGATCCATTGTTGTAACATTGTTCTATATGGCTATCTCTGCTATAGTATGTCAGCTTTATGATGGATGCACTAGACCCATCACTAAGCAGCTAGACCCATCATTAAAACAGAATGATAGACCCATCATTAAAACAGAATGAAGGACCTTGGGATGGTGCTTTGTACTATACTGTGATTCCCACTCCCTGGGATCCACTGCAATTGGCAAACCTACAAGAGAAATAAGGCAGAAAGCCAGGTGAAACTGAAACTGAATATTCATGGTGCCTCTGCCTGAGCAGCAGCAACCAAATGATGTTCAGTGGAGATGAAGCAAACAGTCATTGGGGTCCAGGAGTCTTCTTAAACCTAGGACTCAACGCAACACATGAAAGCAATTCTATCACCTGTATTACCTGCTCTTACCCTAAAGGTCCAGACCCTCTCTAAGATTAATGAGGAAAAACAGGCACCATTGGAGGGAGACTGTCAGCACTGCACCAAATACTAGTTATTTGCTACCTCAGGTACCTTCAATCTGCCCCTGGAGAAGTCTAAAGTATGAATCATTACTAATCTAATAAAAAGAGAATGCTTTAAGTCAACACTTACATTTGATTAGAAACATGTTCCTCATCTCAGCATTAAAAAACAAACCAAACCACCACCAAAACCCACCCACAAAAACATGAAAAAAATGCCTTAACAACAACAAAGACATTGCGGCTTGTTTTTAAGTACCAAGCCTGTTTTAAAAACTGACAAAACCAACTGCAAGACCTATCTAGCCACTCTACAATGTATACTGGGAGCATACCAAGAACAGGATTCCTCTGTCAACTAAAGACATTTACAGCAGTGATACCTATGTCTGACTATTACTGACTATAGAAGTCCTATTACCTCATTGATTGTCACGGGAAAGAAAGAGACACTTCACAAGTTAAATTCATTTAATACTGAAGCACTTCTCAAATAAGGAAGATGAAAAACAGTGTAGAACTGACTACCTCTATAACAAAGATGCCTGAAGTTTGGTGAATGAATTCCATTCTCTGTAGCCTCTTAGATAAGGAATATTTGAGGGTTTATACACTGTCTTGACTGACATTTATTCGGCAAAACAAGGTATCTTCTTATGGTATGCAAGATCCCCAGGGTCCAGTTCTTCCCTTTTAACAGTAGAAGAGGTACTTACATCCTGCAATTCAATGTATATGCTTAGATGTCTCAATAGCTGCATTAGCCTGTCAATTTCCACAGCAGTTCCTACGATGGATGGTAAAGGCGTTCTATTTATTGTAGGTCAGGGCTGACATTCCAAAGCTCTGCAGTGACCAGAGGCCCTGACTTACAATTTCAGATCTGGTTGAGTCAATGATTTGCAATATGATTTAGGTCTTTAAATGATCCAAACTCAAAAAACAACAACAACAAAAAAGAAATATTTATGCCAGTAATCTTATTTCAGTCCCTTAAGTAACACTGTCAAGACTTTTCTGTATATCTTATGTGATATAAGTAGTTAATGGGCACCTTGAGTACCACTTTCAAGCAGCTCACAGATCCACATACAAAACAAGAATCCAGACATTAATTCATGAAACAAAACCAACCAACCAACCAAACAAACAAACAAAAAACAGTGCTCAAATTATTGTATTTACTCCTGACATCAAACTGCAGTCTGTATGTATGGGTGCATTTCTTACCCGGTCGCCCTTACCACCAGGTAGGCCTGGAGGACCTGGCAGTCCAGGAAGTCCAATATCACCCTGGGGACCCTGTGAAAATAAGTCAAAGGTGTAAAATTACCCAATCTGTTTTAGAATGAACAACTTAAGGTCATACTCTGACAAGCAGATGCGGCAGAATCTTACTCCCAGAACAGTCTAATTTGTTGAAAACACAGCTGATCCAAAATACAGCCCTTTAAACAGCATCTTACTTAGATTTTATTGCTGACAAACAGAACAGAAATGGCTTACAGGGCTTTCCACCCTCAGCAACAGTCTGGTTCTCTTACAAAGATTTCCTAAGATCTTGCAGTCTGCAATCAGTGCATTCCTCTGTAACAGCAGGCTCTTTCAGCAAAAACCTCCCCAGCTATACCTCTGACTGTGACTGTGTAAATACTGCTGGAGCACTGGTAAAAGGTAGCATTCATAATCTGCTCCACTCATTAGTTTCACATGGCTGTCAGCAGAAAGCCATGTGTTTTACTGCTTCTGTTCCCCAAGTACACACAGCCCACAGAGGAGCGTGCAACCCAGCTTTGCACATCATAGGATTTATGTTTGTTTTTTTTTTTTTTTAATAGAAGAAAAAGTACCACACATCTCCATATACTTTTAAACAGCATTTTCTAATATTAGCACAGTCACAGAGGACTGAAAAAGAAACTCAACAATCACTCGCTTTAATGTTATTTTCAGTTTCCCGCATTGATAAGTGGGTAAGTGTAGTTCCAGATGATACCATAGCTCCTTGAAAGTAAACATAAGCGCTCAATTTGTAAATAAACTGCTTACCCATTTCCCTGGTATACCTGGAGGACCTGCAGGACCTGGCTCCCCTCTGCTGCCCTTATAGGAAATAGAAGGACATCATTACTTCCTGAAATATTTCCTGTGAACATGGAATAATATTTGACTTTTTTCTTAATGTTTAGTGAATTACACTACTTTGAAGTTGCTTTAGTGAAGACTCCTGTTTATCAGGGCAACAAACATGACATGTATTAAAACCAGTGAAACTTCCTGAGAAACAAACATTTTTAGTTAACAATGGCATACAATATTTAGCTGGCATTAAATGATTCAACAAATTCATTCTGACGAGTGATTATGTAGAATCAAGGCCCCTTCATGGGATTGCACCTGAGAGTTACCTGTCACAAACACATTTACTTCACTAAGACAACTCTGATGGGTGTGCTTAGCTACAGATTTTGCTTAGTTTCATCAACTGCAGCACATACTTACAAGCCCACGATCGCACACGAACAACACACAAACACGAAACGTATGCTGAAGTCATGCTTAACGAACTTATTGGGATTACAAAAAAAAAAAAACAGAACAAAACAAAAAAATACCCACACTCTAGACCGTTACAGAGCACGGTAACCTTTAATAAACCCCATTCATGGTAGTGATAAGTACAAATATGCTTTCTACAGGATTTTCACTTTATATCTTCAGATATGTTTATCCATTTGGATCATCATATTCACATTAGTGTTGTAAGTTCATCTCTTAATGCATCCATTTGAATATATACCCTAGGTAAAGATGACACTGAGTCAAATTTTCAAAGATTTTAAACAATTTTCAAACTGAGGTACCTTTATCAAAAGTTTTGTCTCTTATGATTAAATCTTTCAGAACAGCTCAATAAGTTTTATATATTTACTGTCACCTGTACACATACATATACATACTTGTACACATAAATTCAAACACTGCCCCAACACAAGCCTAAGACACAAGTGACACTACTTCTGACACTTATTTCTGCTGTTCAAATACATAAAAGGTAGGTGCTATAAAAGCACAACATAACTTTTAAGATTATAAAATATCAAGAACTTATGGTATCAAATATAAGTAGATAATCTGCTATTTATAACTTAGAAAATTTCAGGTAAAACCAGATCTAAGCATTCTAGAGCTGTATATAACTGCTAATTTTAAATATAGATATTTTCTTCACAATAAGAAAAATATTGTGACATATTGAACAATAAAAGGAGATGGCAGACATGGCCTTTTATGCCAGGTCATAAATGCAATGACAGCTTCTCACACAAGCTTAGGAAAACTAACTCTTCAATTCAAGAAATAATTAGGTATCCTGGAGAGATCAGAGAACCTAACATAAACAGACTTTTCCATTAATTTTCTTCAAAATATCCGATGGTGTTAAAATCACTATCCTTTTAAAGCACTTTGTATAATTTCTAGAAGCTTTTTATGTTAAAGAAGCCAAAAAAAAATCACCTTCATCTCACAACACAGAAAATGCATTAACCTGGTTGTTATAAATCACACAATTCTATACTACATCTCTGACCTGGAACACTTGTATATTTCTGATGCAGGAAAGAGAAAGACTAAAATCAGAAACTCATCTCCTCATATATGTCATAATATTCATGCCTGATTGTTATACAGCTATAAAATAAAAGCAATGTCACCTTCCATAGAGTTAAAATCATAAACTTCTTAACCATATCAAAGGTTCTGCTGGTCATGCAGAATGCAAGAAAAAATTTTCCTTTTTATTTTAAATGCAAAACAACCTTCGGTCAAATATACACTACAGGCCCTTTTTCAGACATCAATGCTTTTCTAAGGTGGTAAAATGAAGGTTGGTATACAGAAGACTAGAATACAAAATGACAGTATTTCCTGTAAACATTAACATTATGCCTGTAAGGACAAATTACTTCAAATTAAGGGCCACCACTGCAGGATCTGCAGGAGCTATGTTTTGGCAAGGGGGAATCTATAACCCAAAGAGTAATCAGGAGTCCCACTGGCCTACGGCATAACCCAAAAGGCTGTAAAGCTTCCACCAAGTTATACCTGACTGAAATGGCCCTGGAACAGGATTTTTATTGAGCTAGTCATACTTGGATCCCTTCATCAGGGATGAAGAAAAAAAAATTAAAGAGGCATCTCAAAATACCCTCAATGTAAACATTTAAAATATATCATGAGTCATGTACTAGAAACATCTGTGTTTTCCCTATGGTTTCTGTAATAATTGGCTCAGGTGACAACATCTGTACTTGGTCAGATGAAACACTCCTCAGTTCTCTAAGTTACTCATAAGCAATAATGAGAACAAAAGGTGGTTTGGCCATGCCCTCAGCCTGCCTTTCTTATACAGTGGCCCTATATCTATCAGTCCATAGTTGCAGACTCACAAATCAACGGGCGTTTGGCACTAGTTTTAACTAAAACACACTTGAAGAGGGAAAGTAGCCACTTTAGAGTGAGCTGTGACAGACTGACTTGCACCCATGCTGGTAAACCTGGCCTACAGTGAAGGGAGATTATCACTGCAAATGGCCCCTGAAGCCACTCCAAAGCCTAGCCACTGCCTAGAGATTGTTTCAATGATGTTAGAGAGTGTGGACTGAAAACATGTCCAAAACTGCTCCAGTACTTCAACAGTGTAGATAATTGATGTTAACTACACTATCACTTTGCACATGAGCACTGCTGAGCATAGGGTCATCCTCCCAAAGGACAGCAAGGCCCACGTGAAATGGTTGGGTGTGAAATGGTAGCACAGCACCACAACACTGAACACTGAACAATTCCAGGATGCAGCCCTTCCACAGCTGATGTGCTTGACTGAGGTTACAACAAAATCTACCTTCCCTTTGTTCCAAGGCAGGATTGCTGGACCACTCAATACATTTAAATTGAAATTTAATGTCTCACTCACAGTTCTCCAAGATCTATACTTACCCTTTGAACGTAACACGTGTAAGGGGACATTACAGGATCTACAGCAGACCTTTCTTCAGATTGTCTGGGATGGTTTTCTTCCTCATTGAAATTCTGAAGATTTGATTCTTTGGTAAAATTCCCACAAGCACTTATGGAATGCATTCTCATGCTAAAACAGTTTCTTTCACTGGTTTCTTGATTTCCATTTGATCAATTGAGTGGAACAATAATAAGAATATGCCCCATGTAATTTGCATCTCACTTAGCTGCCCCAATAATTTAAACACTAATTTGACTCTCTTGACAGGTACTTCAGAGTCTATACTGTAATAAACTCTCCTGTACTTAAGAATTTTGGTTTTATACTATATGTCATACCAATTGTAGCCTATTCAAGAGCAGTGCCATACAGAATTAAATCTGTGCAGAATAAGAAAGAATAAAAGTACATTTTGGAATTAATATTGTAAACTTAGTATTCCAAAGTCTTTTGCAAAATGCAATTCATTTATTAACTATATGTAAGAATTTAACTTATCAAACTTTTTTCACCCAAAAATTTCTGAGGAATGAATTTAAGTTCCAGGATTTATCCATGGAAGCATCAACAGGACTGTACCTTTGACCTTCAGTACAGTACTAAAAAACATCCATAAAGATAAATTATTATTTGCTAGAAGAGTAAATATACAGCACACCTTTGCACCTTTCTCTGAGTAATAATGAAGTTGTACTCCTTAGGATAATGGTAAGAGATAAGTGTAGCATGAAATGTACCTTCCTTTTAACTGCATCATGCTTTGGGCAGCAGGCATTCTGCCACCACTCTTTTCAAGGGTGACACTGTGACCAAGTATAAATGACAGAGACCTTTCATGATGGCTGCACCTATAGTCTTAACTGAAGTCTAGGAGAGCTTTAGTATCCTAAATCCACAGCAAGTCAAATTTTTACCCAGGCTACTCTCTACACTCTTTAGGAGAAGCCAGCTTCAGATATCTGCGGACATCCAGAGGTCTAGCATGCCCAAAAGTCAAAGGAAGCTGTTGCTGGGGGTGGAGGGGTAAAGAGTAAGGTAGCAGACAATTTGACCATGCAGTTTGGAAAGACAGTAGTGGATAATATGAGAATTGGAGAGGCTTAGCAACACTAATCAGGTGTGGCTGGAATGTGTAGCCTGTGAGTGAAAGAGGAGAACGCGCTTCCCTGTACAAATCATGCTGCAGAATTGTGCAAAGTCAGAAAGGTTGGTCACATCCATCTAAGGCTTACATTTACTGGATAGGAAGCATACCTGGCAGGATGGAAATCCACTTTCTTCTTTTGATTCTGCTACAGCCTGTGCAATGCAAACTCCTTTAGCTGTATCTTAAATGTAAACTATGACTCATCGCTTGTGGAACCACCTCTGAAATTATGTATACAAAACATGTCCACTGATACCTAAACATATCACAGAAACAGAGGCATGAACATTTCATCCCACCACACTACCATGCCACTCCACCATTAATGGTAAATGATCCATTATATCAGTTGCAGTCATGTAAGAAGAATCTGATAGAACAGCTAGGCTTTAGTTCTAATTGCTAGGGTAAACAAAAATACCTTTAAACACTCAGAAAATTACTTAGCTGAAAGCAGTTTAAGATGCTGAAAACAGTATTCTCACTTGACACATCTAGTGACAAATCTAAGGTTCTCTCCAGGCTCCCTCTTTATACTGAGCAGAGACAAAGTCATCTCCAGAGAGTAAGTCAGGCCAACAAACCAGGGCCCCTCTGAAATCTCTCTGAGGGTGCTACAGTATCAGATCTTAGGCAGCCAGATACTTAACCTCTGCTGCTTACATTAGGAAAACATATATTGTATACTAAATCACTAACAACATATATATACACTGACCTGTACATACATTGAGTTTGCTCAATTTGCTAGGCAAGTATTGAACTTTAATTTAAATGCTTACTTAAATGTTCCGAGCAATCTTTTGACTGCAGAAGCACAGGATGGGATACATGTTCTCCAAATGTTAGCAATTTAAAGGTTAAATAGCTGAAGAAAAACAAGGTATGAAAGAAAAAGGAGCAGAGGTCAGTATTTTCTGCAGACACAATATGAAAAATTAAATCTTACTAAATCTCCACAAATATGACAGAAAATGGTTAAGCAGCTTAGAGAGCTTGGCTGAATTCCACTGATTAGGAATGACACTGATGTTTGAGAATTGCTTCCTTCGGGCCACCTGCCATGATGACTGGCTTAGAAAGGTTTAAATCACAAATGGGTTTGGTAATTACTTGGATTAGCTAGCATAATGTGGGGCAAACAGAAGGTCAACCAACAATACAGCTAGAGTGGAATGGAGAGTATGTCTGATTTAGGAGCGAATGACAAAATTTCCATGCTGCTCCACTGTTTTTCTGTTTTACCAAACAGGTGAATAGTAAACTAAATAAACAGAAGTTTGTTGCCTCTTTTCTGCTCGGGTCCCCACTTAGTTTCCTAAGGAAAAACAATGATAGACTGAAGTAATATTTTTCAAAGTAATTTTCTCCAAAGGATATTTGTCACTAGTGAGATAAGAGTCTCCCAGCACATGAGTTTGCTCATTTTTAATCAGAGCCAGTTATCTTGCTTTCAACCATTTAATATCTTCCTTGTGAAACTGTCAATTTTTACAGACTCACAAAAGACCAAAATTTGAATCTCCTGCTTAGTAACAATATCAAACCAAATACATTCCAACAGTTGTTTAGCAATGAAAATTGCATTTAAATAACATGGTTTCCACCAGAAGATACTACAGGCTATATGGTGAATGGTACAGAAGCATTAATTTATCCCATAGAATCACTGATGTTGTTCTTCCTCAGTGCAGATACCGGCCTGCTGTCCATGTTAGTAGAGTGAGCCTTGCCAACCCTGCCAGAAACCTTTGCTGGATGTCCCTTCCTCTATAGTTCTGGCCTTCCTGGAGTGACCAGCCATGCCATCTTTCCCCAGTAATGACATGGAGAAAGTGGCAAGTGAAATGGGAAAGCGAAGAGGGTCTTTCATGTGGCTGCTGCCATGCAGGAATACAGTAAGGCCTGAAGTTTTTCATAGTGTGCAAAACATCAAGGTTTTTTCCAACTCCAAGGAAGACCCTGCCCTTGAGTCTTCTATACCAAAAGTGAAATGGAACAAAGGGTGAAGAAGAAAAAAGAAACAAAACAAATCCCTGAGATTAGTGATAAAGAACATAATTCAAAATAGAAAGAAAAAGGACAAGAAAAATACCTGCACAGCAATCATAAAATCCTCAGACTTTGAAAGTATTTAGTCATAAAACTTTAGTCAAAAACTATCAAATGTTAAAATTGTGAGAAAATGTCAAAATCCGGGGAAAAAAAATACAAAAGTATTCACAAGAAAAGTTCTCTCCAGAGTAATTATAAAAGCTTTTCTCAACTTATTTTAGAAATTTCTAGTTGTAGAAGTTTGAAAATCATGGCATGTAGATTTATTTAACTAGCAGATCTTTTTTTCCTGGAAATCTAAAGGCAGAGTCCTAAAAACTGAGGCTCAAATATATCTACTATGTGTACACTCAACAGAAGAAAAAGAAAACGCTCTTTATTCTGCCCTGAAAATAAACACAAACTCAACTTGGACTGTTTTTTCCAGTGTTCCAAAAAGAAAAGGCAAATGCTGCCTGTAGTCTCAATCAGAAGGAAGCTATAAACATAGTTATTATTCAAGGCTCTTTATAGCTTTAAAGGAACTACAGATGAGAAGTAGATTACTATTTGATGTTCTACCAGCAAAATTACTTTATTATCATCAATTAACTTCCTTTCTCTATTTTACATTGATCACGCTTCTGTTCTAATGTTCACACGCTTTCCCAAAATAAGTGCACTTGGTAAAGACATCGAAAATAAAGGGAAGATATCCAGTTGTCTTTCTGGTCTCTGGAGTGATAAACAGAAAAATCATTGTATTTATGCTGCGTTAAGTATTTGACTACAGGGTTACTAATAATTAACCTTGTATGTCAACTCCTGTTCTATGGACTGCTGATTTTGTAAATTCATGTTCACATTGAAAGGATTAAAAGCATAGTTTAGCAGATTACACTGCATTATCCGAGTGGGCAAATACTTTGGTCTGATTCAATCATAATACTTATTCCCACTACAAGTATGCAACATATTAGCTCAAGTACAGGGCTTAAATCCTTTTTAGTGAATCCAACACTTTCAAAAACAAACAACAAAAATAAATGTTTGCAAGTTGGGTATGTGGGAGGCTGAAGATACCTGTATTCCATCCTAGTAACTATGTTCATGAAATCTGCTTTCTGTATCATTCATAGGCTGCTGTGGACACAGCATTCGTACCAAGATTCAGTTTAAAATAAACATGATCTCATGAATTAATGCACCTAGTACACAATAACACAAACCACAGAAGCAAACAAAATCTGTTACTTGGCTCACTGGAGTTGTCTGTTCAAGAGTTAATTCACAGAAGATATTCCTGACACATGAAATATCCCTATCAATAACTCTGTAAGCCCTGTATGAGGATAACCCTATAACCACGTGAGTAAAACCATTATGTCATTGTATGATAGCAGAAAACTCCAAGAAAATATCCCTAGGGTATCAGTGGCAAGAGAGAAGCTTGCAAAAGCAATTGCTTACAAAGCCTGGAACCCTGTCAGTGTTGTCAGGCTGACTCTTGGTACATGAAAATTTTCTTCAAGTCACTGACCCTCTCATCCCTCACAGAAGGATGAACAGGAAAAGGGAATTAGATCAGCCTTACTCCAGTCCATGAGAGGTCTACTGCAGAAGAAATCCGAAACCTGTGTCCAGCAGACTCTCTAGTGTGCAGGTGTCCTGTCTCCACCACTGCACCTCAGCAAATGCCATCAGTCCATTTGCCTTAGCACACCTATTTCCTGCACCAAGCTACCTGCCCAGCAATGATTTCTGCAATCTTCTGAATCTTTCTAGTGGTAAGGAAAATCTCCAGTAAAAAAAAAAAAAGAACAACTACAACATCACTGTTTCCAATTAGAGAAAAATGCTATACTTCAGTATAGCTACATTAATTATGTCAACCAGAAAGGGCCAAGGCAGAGGCCTGAGCAGCATCCCACCACCATGCTTTTGTCTTGGGCAAGCTGGACTTCCCTAGATAACGCCCAAGAACAGTTTGGGGAACACAGGCAAGAGGCTGTTCCCCATATGCAACTTGATTGTACCCAGCCTGCTTAGACACGAGGGGGTGTTAAGGGAGTTTAGCAGTATGAAGACAAACCACATCATGCCAGTTGACCGAGGAGGATGAGGAGAGTCTCTAGATATTTTCTTTACTAGTTAGGACAGTTACCTTTCCTTCATAGCCTGCCTCACTATTCACAGTATGTGCCTTAGAAATAAGTCTGAGCCAAAAAAAAAATCATGTTCTGAACACTAAGACCAAAGTTCAAAACCTTTTAACATACAGCTAAGCCTTTTAATATACAGCAGAAGCTTCTTTAAGGGGCTGAAACAGTTAAAGAAAAGAGCAAGTGATCTTGCACTGACAGCTAGTGAGTTTAAGCTTTTCAACAACAGTAGTGGAAGTTGACTGTTACACTGGAAGAGCAGGAATTTGGTTCCAGCTTTTTGTCACAAACCACCTTCATTCCCTCTGTTTGGGCTCTTACCTAGCATGTTTAAAACTAAAGACCAGAAGAATACAAACAAAGCTTTAAAATTTAATTTACCACCAAAGTCAGAAACAGTTACAGGACATGTGCTTCTATATTTCTCTATGTGATGACGCACATCCACGTGGTATGGAAGGGGGTTAAAGAACACCTAGTATTTACCTTAAAAACTAGCACCTGTGCTGAACAATATTTTTACCTCATGGTTAACTTCAGCAACCATAACTTGAGACACTACAATACTACATACAGTCAGTTAGAAATTTATTCAATACTTACTGGTGGTCCCCGGGGTCCTGTTGGACCTACTTCTCCCTCTGGCCCCTGTTCACCCTGTTTTGGGGATAGGAAGAATGCAACATATTTGAAAAGTGATGTTCTGCACAGTGCGAGACTTCTCATTTTTCTGACTCTTTTGGATAAGATTAATGATCTTACCGGTTTCCCAGAATTTCCCATCAAACCTGACACTCCAGGACGACCAGTATTACCCTGTTGGACAAAAGATGAAAATATCAGCTAAGGAAACACTTCACTGTTCATTTTAAAATAAAAAATAAGGAAATCAATAAGATCTCAAAAAAAAAAAAAACAAACCCACAAAAATAAAACAAACAAACAAACAAAACACTCAAACCCCCAAACAACCCAGCCTGTACTCAGTTTTTAACTTCCACTTTTATTTTGGTTTTCATCTAACTTTCATCTAATTCCTTCCAATTTTTCAAATGTCAGGTTTTAGTTCTTTTGTTGCTTACATCCTGGTAAATCCCAAATAGACTTGATTGCTGCACTCAAAGCATAGAAGGCAATATCATTCCATGTAATTTCAGAAGAAATTCACATCTCAATCTAGTTTTCTTTCTCAGTTACTTAAATTAAAACTCGAGCATGACTGTCTGAAACATTCCATGGTCTCAAGTGTACAATACTTTTTCAAACTTAATTGGAATTGCTGCTGCAGTCTGGTGGTATGTAAATAGAGATTACAACCTCTGTGATTCAACCAATTTAGGGCAGCTATAAATACTATTCTTATTATGAGATCACTCATTTAAAACTGCAGTTAGGTACCCATCTCACATGCCTCCTCTAGCAATGATTTCCACAAATTTAAGAGGAAATGGCCTCTTTTAGGTATTATTTAATGCCTGGAATCATGAAAACCACATCACATAGCAAAAGAATCATGAGAAAATACAGGACTGGAGTCGATTAAAGAATATATTTAATTTTTTCAGCCAAAGGCTTGTCTCTTACCATAACAGAAAGTTAATTTAATTTCACTGGTTACTTTAGAACTTGGTGAGCACAAATACAGTATTGTAGGAAAGTCAGTACTCAAGATGATTCACCTTTGGTCCAGGAATGCCTTTCACACCTGGAGAGCCTGGTAAACCCTGAAAGAAATTATGTCTACAGTGTTTATCTGTTGTTAAGGGGATTGGAAATGGTGTTTAAAAATATCTGTCTCATGTTAAAGCATTTCTAATCCTTTTACTTGATATTGAAGCACTTTTATCCAATAATGGACCAAGCTTTAGTTCTTTCTATTTACAAAAGAACAGATAAGGAGTAGTAGCATTCTTACTGTACAAATTGGCAACAGGAGCATGAAAAACTGAGGAGTTGTGGCTTTTTCTAGCTTAAACTAGAAACAGATTCTTGGTTCCAGTATTCTGAGACTGGAGAAAGAGAGCTTAACAGATACTTTATGTATACATTTCATCCCCTCCTTACTTCTGAGCAACAGCTCCTAGCAAGTATGCTTTTACTAATTTTTCTTCCAAGCTGAAGAACTCTGTATTACAAATTTACTTCCAGTTCTATTTTAATAGAACTCCTTCACTTTATCCTCACAGCAATCACTCCTACAGCATAGTGTTTCAAAGTTTCCATTTAGCTTTTGACAGCTGGCAGTTTGTAAATTAAATTACTCCGATATCAGCATCAATCTAACCTATATATGTCCTTTCTGTAATTTTAACTGATCTTAATTTTCTAAGGTAAAATAGCAGATACTTACTGGCAGTCCCTGAAGCCCTGCATCACCTGGAGCTCCAGGTTTTCCTGGTTCACCCTGAAAAATATTTTAAGTTGTAATACATGCAAATCAAACAAACGGAAAAATTTTATTTCTGGAACACAGAGCTGAAGCACTTTGGGATCTGTAGGAAGGGAAAGTTCATTCAATTACCCTAATAACGTACTTCAGCCTGTGGCTTTATGCACAGTAAAAAGCCACAAATGAGTGAACAAATCTAGGGACTACCAAAGCTCAGATATGTGCCAACTGTGCCTTACTTTTGCTCCAGGCATTCCAGGGATGCCTTCCCGGCCATCAACTCCTGGTAAACCCTTGCAACAGAAAAACAAATAAAAAGATTAAAAAAAAATGTGTTGCTGGAGAGATTTCTCCCAAGCACTCTGATACACAAATTAGCACGACATGAAGCACATGAAGAAATGAAATATACATACAGACTCTCCTTTAGGCCCAGGGAGACCATTTATTCCTCTTGTACCTTGAGGGCCCTAAGAATAAAATATATTTTTTTAATTAAAATAAACACACTGAAATGACAGAAATGAAGAATTTCAACACATATTCATTCATATATGCATTACTTTGAGAGTTTCAATTATGCTCCATGTTTATATGCTATAAGTAACCAAAGTTTGCAAGTCAACAAGACCTGAAATTTGTCTGTGCTCACCCTGTCTCCCTTTGGGCCTGCCTCTCCCAGTGAACCTCTCTGGCCTTGATCACCCTATAGGGGAAAGAAAAAAAAATATTTTTCTACATAGTTTTGGTTTGGTTTTTTTTTACTGCAGCTAAAACCTTCGGTAACGCAACAACAGTACAATTCACACTTGATTAGAGGAGACGTCTTAAACTCATACTCATAAACTCATATTTAAAATGCAGTTTCTTAATACTGCATTTGGCAGTATTAAGATATTTTAAAAACACACAGCTCAAGCCATCCCCTAAGAATCCAGGAGTGTCTAAGCAATGTCACATTCAATTCCTCAACTCATACAGTTACTGGCTATGCCAAGCATAAATTTCAGGGGTGGGGGGGAGGAGAAAAGGAGCAGGGACAATGAAAATCAATAATTTTAAAAAGGGGTACAAATTACACTATATAGGTTTTGTTCTAATGAATATTTTCCAATTTCAACCCTGAAAAATTCCAAGCCACTCTAATGACCTGTAGCATTCAGAATGAAGAGATGACAATAACATTCTAAGAGGCTAAAATGTGTTCATCTACCCCATAATTCCTTGGGGACAGTAAGAGATTCTGGACTTGATATCACTGTCGTATCATTTATTCACCTGTGGCGAATCAACACAATTGGATTAATCAGAGGCTTTTCTGATTCAAAACCACGGAGTTTCAGGACTCAGTATCTAACTGGGTAGACCCTGAGAAGTGTTTGGCCAACACACACTTTACTTACAGGTGCACCAGGAAGGCCTTGGGGACCAGGATCACCGTCAAGCCCACGAGCTCCCTACAAAACAAGTCAATAACACAAACATTAAAATGAAGTGCTGAAACACTAACAACTTACACACCCTCCTGGTTCGCTGGGACATGCATTTTCTACATCATCTTTTCTTTGTGGAGTTACAAAAGCAAGTATTTTTTATTTTTTTAAGAGAATGAACTGAATGTAATTTTTTGGATTATTTTTTCCATGTTAATCATGTGCGACAGCATGGAGCAGACCTTTACACACTACTTCAGAAAAGGTCTGTGTCTTCCTTAATATGCTAGTCTTCACCACATAATAGAATAGCATCAAAAAGTGAAAAGAAAAATCAGCAAGTGCAGTGCAGCTATTTGTATTGCATGTTTCAATGAATTAATGCAACTGTGATCCTGTAAATAATGTAAGTAATTTCAAATGGAGAGGGAAAAAAAAAGTTTTCTAGAAGATTTACAGAGAATAAGGAACTCCTTTGTCAAACAGAGGTAGTAAACATTCCAAACAGACAAAACAGTACAAAACTGTAGGCAAATAACTATGCAGAATCAGAAGATCCAAGGGCCAGCAAAGCAAACTAAGATAGTAATAGTTCAGCAAATGTGTCTGAGAGGTTAGGAAGGATCACTCATGAGAAGCTTCACAATCAGGACAAATATGATGTTTCTTAGCATAGGGTGGTGAGGCACTGGAATGGGTTGCCCAGGGAAGTTGTGAATGCTCCATCCCTGGCGGTGTTCAAGGCCAGGTTGGACAGAGCCTTGGGTGACATGGTTTAGCATGAGGGGTCCCTGCTCACAGCAGGGGGCTTGGAACTTAATGATCTTAAGGTCCTTTCCAACCCTAACTATTCTATGATTCTATTCTATGATTCTATAGACAACCACAGAGTAAGGTTCCTGATACTTCATTTCTAGAGAAGGAGACAATAGCATGATTCCTACATTTTACTCCTTCCAGAAATTTTTACCATATAGATTTAGCAAGATCACAAGAATACAAATATAACAGTCCATTTTGAAATAACAGTTAGAAACACTTTCATGAACAGCAGGAAAATTACCAGGCAAAGTCAGAGCCCACATAAACATGAATCCTAGCGGCAGCAGTTTAAGACACAAAAGATACAAGAGACAGAAAGAATGGAAAAAGAACAAACTCTCAATAAAAAGCCCTGACAAAAACTGGACAGTGGAAGCCAAAGGTTTCAGGGAGATGCAAATCACAGGAGGGAGTATTTAATAAATTTTAGCTTTAAATAAAACATGCTAGTTTATAACTGCTATAACTTGTTATCATGCCAACTATACGCTTCCACACATTCCAAAATACTATAAATCCAATAATCAGAAAGGTGTTAAGACTACATTTACTTCACTAAGCAGAAGGATCAAGCTGCCTTTCTTCTTAACTAGAAGTACAGTAGCTATGGAAATATAGCTGGCAGGAGAGAGAAAATGCAGAGGGGGAAAAATGATACATTTAAATAAGCTTTAAAAATACTCAGGGGTGTACTTTTTTAAGCAGATTATTTTTTGAAAAGAAAGGTTAATACTCACTTTGGTACCTTTAGGTCCCACTATACCGGTTATACCTCTGATACCAATGATGCCCTGAAAATAAAAAAAGTATATTCAAATTATGCTTAAATCTTTTAATCACAACTATTCTATGCTTTCTTTTTGCTTATGTTACTATTTTCTTACTATAAAAGGAGAAATCCAGCTACTTCTGTATTAGAATATTAATTCTGGATGGTAATTTGATATTTTACTAATTTAAGACTTTTTAAAAGAATAACAATACTATCATGTTGAATTATACAACCACAAACACATTAAGAACTGAAAAAAAAAAAACCACTTCAGAGTTGAAGTCTTCTCCCTGTGCAGCCTGTGTGAGAACACATGAAGGCCAGATGTGCAGAAATGCTAAGTTGCCTTAAGCAGGGTACTGGACAGATGCAGGAGAAAAAGTCTGATGCATCAGGCTTTATAGAACTCTAAAGGTAGACAAAACTGTGCAAGGGTTTTGAGAATACAGGCAGTAAGTTTATGCACCTGAGAGGCTGGACTTAGTAGACATCTAGTCTTATTATATAGTACAGCAGGATGTTTTATAACTATTTCCACTTCCCTTCAAAATACTGTCTCATGGGAAATTTGAATTCATTTTGTTCTTCTGCCCAGGAGACTGGAGCTACATGATAGGTCTCCTCTCTGCAGAGAGACCAGACCCTTGGCCATAACATGTTTGTCTTTCAACAAGAAGAATGCACTACAACTGTGTTAATGAGACAGCTACAGGCACTTCAGTGCAGCAAAGGCCAAACCTTGCTGGGCAGCCCTTTTATTTGCCTCTAATGAAATTAGATGGAATCTTGCAGAGAACATTTAAAAGTTTGTCAGCCCAAAACATCAGAAAAATCGTGACAATGCAACAGTGATTCAGCAGCCCAACAAGGAAGAGACACACAGTCAAATGCTTGTTCCAAGATAAGACATGTAAGTAGGCACATTGCAGTACCACCACTTTCTATCAAAAGCAAGACCTCCCAGAGGTGGCTGTCTTACGCAAGTCATGTCAGTGCATTACATAAAAGTGTTGGACTGCAGGTGCTGCTGGGGAGACCAGATTCCTAATCCCTTCTATTGATGTGAACCTTATATTCATTTATGTAAGAAATATACAAGAATATAAAACAGTCTACAGCCTCTCCCCATCTGTGCGCCTAAGGCACTGTCTGTGCTCTTTTTCATAGGCTGTCTATCTGACATCACTTTCTACATATTATTATCCTTCAATTTAATAAGAAAACATTATTTTAAAGCTTGTTTGTAAGGTCATCAACTGGCAAAACAGTGAAGAGTAATAAAAAAAGGCATTAAAATAAAGCCAATCTCTACTTGGTTTTAAATTCTACTGTGTTATTTATTTCACAGTGATTGAAGAACTTTAACAAAGTTAAATTAATTGGTCCGCACAAGCCCTTGAGACAGCGGAAGCTGCATCTTATAGAAGTACTTTCTCTGCACTAGTGCGCCAGGGACACTTTTTTCAGCATCAGACATAAGAAGGATTACACTCATTCCATTACTTAGTCTCTGCTCTTTCTTTATCTTTCTCTAGTCCTAATCCAGAGCTTTATGTTGTCTAATGTTCACATAGAATTCTCTAATTTAGGATTTGGATGTCACATGCATCAATGTAAGCTCCTATATAATATCACATGTGGACACCAATGGTACTAAAGAAATAGTTTCACACCTAATGAAAAAACATAAGACACCATAAGAAAATAAACTATAGAAATTGTATTCCTACTTCTCTTACTTAGAATGACCCCTTTATTTTGTTCCCTATTGCCTATTCAGCTGTGCAAAGCACAGGAAGAGCTCCTCACAAGAAAACACGGAGCTATGTGTGAGAACAAAGAAGTCAAGCTAAACAGTACAACAAAATAATTCCAAAATCATAGATGTGATTGAAGGATGCTTCTTTGGCCATGCAAAAAGGCAAAAAGGGGAGGCAGGGGGCAATCTGTTCTTTGGTGGCTGCTACTTCATCCTCAAGTCTTATCTAAGCCTGAATATCACAGCTAACCATGTTTTAAACAAGCTCTTGCTTCACTGTCTTTGCAAAGATGAAGTCAGAGTCAACAAAATTATGGAAAGCCAGGCCAAAGGGAAAAAAAAAAAAAAAAAAGAGAAAAACCAAAACCAAACACCACGACAAGTTTGGGCACAACACAAAATCTAGGGCATAAAACACTTATTTTAAAAAGTCTTTTCATAGAACAGATTAGAGCTTTGTGCGCAGTGAAGATGCAGCTTTTTGGAGGTGTCCTGGGTTCAGACTTCAATAATTCCACTTTCACTGAAAGACAATATGGCAGAAGAAATACGTGTGGAGATTTTATAATATCTGTTTTCTTACAATAAGAAGAAAAAGATGTATGACATAGTAAAGCAAACGGGTAACATTATTTAAGACGAAATACTTTACTGGAGGGCCTTGAGCTCCCACTTCACCACTGGGTCCTTGGTCCCCTTCTTCACCCTGGGAAAGCAAAAGGAATACATCTGTGGCTATCCCACAACACACATAATTGCTCTCTCATTGTAAGAGGTACATTTACCACTTACTGTTTTCTGTCACCATGCCCTGCTTGAAGGAAATCCAAATGAAGTCACACTACATCTTCAGAATATAGGCAGATACTCATTTAGGTTCACATTCTAGTCAACTATAATTCAAAAGGGTAATTTCAAAGCAACCTCAGTATGAAAGAGAATAATCACTTTACTCTTAATCTGCCATTCATTTTTTGACTTCACATTAATCTCTAGGTTTTCTTTTTCTTCATTACACTAAAAGAATAATGAAGGTGCACTCATACATGTGAATAGACTGGATATGCTAGTAGCTCTGCACCACAATACCATATTGCACTTCAGACCTTCCTGAAAATTAAAATGGTAAAATGCCTTATCCTGGTCAAATCCCTATTTGATTAGATGATAACCTCTCCCATAGCAATGATAGCTTATATTAATGGAACTGAGAGTTTAAACTGACAGTTTAATTTGCAAAAAAGGGATAAGCCAACTGCTCAACATCTAGGAAAAAGTTAAGCAGGTGAGCTGTTTACAATAAATTAGTATTTTTTTCAATATGCTTAAGAATAGAGATCAGGGGAGGGGGTTAAAACTTGTATCTGATCTTTTTCCTCCAGCACTGAAGCATACACAAAGACACCGCATATATTCTCAACTTCGGAAGGCATGCTGAGGCACATGAAAAACCAACAAGGTGGTTGGTGACAGCCAGCATGGCTTCACTAAGGGGAAATCCCGCCTGACCAGCTGGGTGGCCTACTATGATGGGGCTACGGAATTGATGGACAGGGGTAGAGCAGTTGATGTCATCTACCTGGACTTGTGCAAAGCGTTTGACACTGTCCCACATGACATCCTTGTCTCTAAATTAGAGAGACATCAATTTGATAGGTGGACCACTCGGTGGATAAAGAAATGGCTGGATGGCTGCACGCAGAGTTGTGCTCAATGGCTCAATGTCCAGCTGGAGACCAGTAACGAGTGGTGTCCCCCAGGGATCAGTGTTGGGACCGGTCTTGTTCAACATCTTTGTGGGTGACATGGACAGTGGGATTGAGTGCGCCCTCAGCAAGTTTCAGCCAATGTCACCAAGCTGTGTGGTTCGGCTGACACTTTGGAGGGAAGGAATGCCATCCAGAGGGACCCTGACACGCTTGTGAGGTGGGCTGATGCCAACCTGATGAAGTTTAACCATGACAAGTGCAAGGTCCTACACCTGGGTCGGAACAATCCCAGGCACAGCTACAGGTTGGGCAGAGAAGAGATTCAGAGCAGCCCTGAGGAGAAGGACTTGGGGGTGTGGGTCGATGAAAAAAAGAACATGAGCCGGCAGTGTGCGCTTGCAGCCCAGAAAGCCAACCGTATCCTGGGCTGCATCAAAAGAAGCGTGACCAGCAGGTCGAGGGAGGTGATCCTGCCCCTCTACTCTGCTCTCGTGAGACCTCACTTAGAGTATTGTGTGCAGTTCTGGTGTTCTCAACATAAAAAGGACATGGAACTGTTGGAACAAGTGCAGAGGAGGGCCACGAGGATGATCAGGGGACTGGAGCACCTCCAATATGAAGATAGGCTGA
The DNA here is from genome assembly GCA_039720435.1 of Amazona ochrocephala. Taxonomy (NCBI): domain Eukaryota; kingdom Metazoa; phylum Chordata; class Aves; order Psittaciformes; family Psittacidae; genus Amazona; species Amazona ochrocephala. The sequence continues at coordinate 46,149,972 of CM077878.1, forward strand.
GAAAGTTGGGGCTGTTCAGCCTGGAGAAGAGAAGGCTGCGTGGAGACCTCAGAGCAGCCTTCCAGTACCTGAAGGGGGCCTATAGGGATGCTGGGGAGGGACTCTTCATTAGGGACTGTAGTGATAGGACAAGGCGTAACGGGTTCAAACTGAAACAGGGGAAGTTTAGACGGGATATGAGGAAGAAATTCTTTACTGTAAAGGTGGTGAGGCACTGGAATGGGCTGCCCAGGGAAGTTGTGAATGCTTCATCCCTGGCGGTGTTCAAGGCTGGATTGGACAAAGCCTTGGGTGGCATGGTTTAGTGGGAGGTGTCCCTGGCCATGGCAGGGGCATTGGAACTCGATGATCTTGAGGTCCTTTCCAACCCTAACTATTCTATGATTCTATGATATTTCAATATCGAAGAAGGCTAATTCAAATGAAACACCTTATAAGAGTTCACTTCAGTCTTCAGGCTGAATTGGACTTGGCCTCTTTACTATAATCTTTCCCTCTTATTCTTCCTGTTGCTACTCATGTGTGCCATAAAACAATTTACGGAGTTCTTCTGCATTTAAATGTTCAGAAGATTGCCATTTCATAATTTTTACTTCATTTTTGCCATGATTTCCATAATAATTAAATTGAATGATCAAAATGAAAAGCATGAGAAGTGTGACGTCTGCATGACAATAAATATGGAGTACAGGTGAACAAAGAATAGAGATACATCTTCGGTTACTCTGGAGCATTATGATACATAGTATCTCTTCATGCATTCTGGTAAAACAATTACTAGTTTTAACAAAATATAATACTGCTTTGAAGAAGAGGCTAACCTACTATTAGCTTGCTAAAACCAACAGTTTATCATCTTTATTTTTCTTTTTTTTTTTTGCTGTTGTTCTTTACCTTATAACCTTGTCTTCCTGGCTCACCAGACTCTCCTTTTGAACCTTTCTGTCCCTACAATAATGTAAAAAACAAACAGGGATTATTAAAAATTAAAATACTGAGTTTTGCAGAACCAACAGACTCCTCAGAAGTAGACAAGGCCCTTAGTGACATGGTTTAGTGGTGGCCTTGGCAGTGGCGGGGGAACAGCAGGACTTGATGATTTTAAAGGTCTTTTCCAACCTGGTTGATTCTATGATTTCAAGGGAAATGAACTGTTCTTCTGTTCCCTTTGCAATCCCCATTCACCACTGCCTCCTTATCTACCTAGTTAATACCACACACTAAGTACCATGTTCAAAAAGAGCTGCTCCTGGATCTAACACGGCTGGTTAGTATTTCTTTTTACGTTACCCCATAACAATTTCCTCAGGACAACAGTCTTCCTAGAAACCAGCAAAGAATACATACAAAAACAAAATCTTAGATAAAATGAGATTTAAAAAATGTTCATTTCAATTTAGTATGTTACAGGTCTCTGAGAAGGACAGAAAGAAGGAAAAAAGACTAAAGATTTGGGGAATATTTACAGTTTCTGGAGTTAGACTACAAATGGCCCGGAAAGTGAATGATGCAATCCTTCACATCCTCTAATCCCCTCAGAGCCACACATAAATTTTACTCTGAGGATTACAGCAAAAGATTTCAACAATGAAAGGCTATTTTGGCAGTCGAGAGTTGAAATAACCCTGACCATCCACACTGATGCAATGTTTTTTTTTAAATTAACAATTAATTGCCCTTTTGTGAAGGCAGCAATTACCCTTCTTAGTGCTTTAAGCAGTAACTCTGTAAGGAACACTTAAACAGTTTTGCTTACCTTCATGCCCATTAAGCCAGCATGTCCTGGGCGGCCAGGTGGACAAGCATTGGGACACTGGAAAAGCATCCACATAGTTACTAACACACAGGTTGAATAAGGTTGTCTAGCATTATTTAAATCAAAAAACATTAACAGCTCTCTTACCAACAGGTCACCATCTTGCAAGCCAATTGTGCCCTAAATTAAATGAAATTAATCAAAGTTAGTAAAAAAGAAATAGTCAGACCTAACTCATTAGATAACATACGCATTAGACAAAACAGAAAATACTACTACCTAAAGCTGGAATCAGAATTATAATCAACCAAAGGTTCTCCAACATGAAAAGCACCTACACTGTAGGATTTTACTCTAGGATTGCAGGTACTTGAAAAATCCTGCCCTCTAACTTAAATCAACTTTTCTGAAAAAAGAAATATTTATTTTTGGCTTTTAAGCTACCTAAAACATATTTTCTATTAAGTACAGAGCAAATATATCAAACCCTCATAAACTACAACAGAACCCAAGACAATTTCTTTAGTAAGTACAACTTCTACTTTTCCAACTTACTACCATTCAGCAAAAGATTCAGACCTTTACAGAGAAAATAAGCTTCCCACAACACAAATATTGGTGGATGAGTGAGATGTATGGTATTAATGGAATTGCAACAAACTAGAGATCAGTGTGCAATGAGAAGGACTCTGTGGGGAGAAGGCAATTCCTCATTGTTGTGGTTTAAGCCCAGCTGTAACTCAGAACAATGCAGCCTCTTTCTCACTCCCCCCCTTTCCCCCCCTCCCCCCACTCACAGAGAGATGGGAAGCAGAATCAAAAGAACATAACTCCCATGGGTTGAGATAAGAACAGTCCAGCAGCTAAGGTATAACACAAACCATTGCTGCTACCACCAATAATAATAATGATAAGGGAAATAAGGGAAGATAATACAACCACTCACCACCCACCAACTGATACCCAGCCCAACCAAGCAGTGATCTAACCTTTCCGGGTAACTACCCCCAGTTTATATACTAGGCATGATGTGCTGTGGTATGGAATACCTCTTTGGCTAGTTTGGGTCAGGTGTCCTGTCTCTGCTTCCTCCCGGCTTCCCCTCCTCCCTGGCAGAGCATGAGACTCAGAAAGTCCTTGGTCAGAGTAAACATTACTGAGCAGCAACTAAAAACATCGGTGTTATCAGTACTGTTCCCAGGCTGGAAGTCAAAAACACAGCACTGCACCAGCTACTAAGGAGGAGAAAAATGACTGCTACTGCTGAACCCAAGACAGTATCTATCCCTTATTCCATACCATTCACGTCATGCTCAAACCATCAATATACCATCACTCTTATTTCATATATATATATATATACACACACACATACACACACACGGAAAGAGAGAGAGAGAGAGAGAGAGATCATTCCTTAGTGCATGGACCAATCCCTATAAAGTTGCTGAGTCCATCGGGTCCATGATGTCAGGCTCCATCTCTTGTAACAGTCTTTCAGAGCAGGAGAGGTTGTGTGCAGTGCTGCATCGTTGCCTGCTGATGCTGATCGTTCCTTTACCGCAGAACTCGTCTGGATTCATCAAAGTTCATTCTTTGTTGGGATGATGGTAGGAGGGAAGTTAGGGCCAGTCGCTGGTGACCTGAAGACATCTAGTTGGTGGGCTATAAAAGTGCTACGTAGCAGGCAACAGCATACAATTGAGTTCATTGGCTGTTTTTCCCTAAAATCAAACCCCCTCGAGCTACACATTGGATTTCCCCATCTTCCCGCATGACCCACCAAGTATATCCGGGTCCCTGAGCAAAAGCAATCCCATGAGTGGGTTTGCCTTTACCTGAAGCAGGAATAACCCAGACTGTCTTCCCCAGCAAATTCTTTATGTGCACCACAGGAACTCTGTCCCCTTCTACAGTATGTAAAAGTTCTGACTGGGCTGGACCAGCCCTGTTGGCAGATCCTCTGGTGTTGACCAACCAGGTGGCTTTTGGTAAATGTATATCCCAATGTTTGAAAGTCCCACCACCCATTGCTCTCAGTGTAGTTTTTAACAGCCCACTGCACTGTTCGATTTTCCCAGAGGCTGGTGCATGGTAGGGGATGTGATATATCCACCCAATGCCATGCTCTTTGGCCCAAGTGTCTATAAGGCTGTTCCGGAAATGAGTCCCACTGTCTGACTCAATTCTCTCTGGGGTGCCCTGTGGCCACAAAATCTGTTTCCCAAGGCCCAGGATAGTGTTCCAGGCAGTGGCGTGGGGCATAGCATGTTTCCAGCCACCTGGTGGTTGCTTCCACCATGGTAAGCACATGGCGCTTGCCTTGGTAGGTTGGTGGGAGTGTGATATAACCAATCTGCCAGGCCTCCCCATATTTGTACTTCAGCCATCGCCCTCCATACCAGAGAGGCTTTAACCATTTAGCTTGCTTAATTGCAGCACGTTTCACACTCATTAATAACCTGGGCAACAGTGTCCATTGTTAAGTCCACCCCTTATGTTGCATCTCTGCCCTGATGGCCTGAAGTGTCATGGGCCCACCGGGCCAAAAATAATTCACCCTCATGTTGCCAATCTAAATCCATCTGAGCCACTTCAATCTTAGCAGCTTCATCCACTTGTTGGCTGTTCTCGTGCTCCTCAGTGGCCCTGCTCTTGGGTACATGAGCATCTACATGGTGTACCTTCACCACCAGGGTCTGCACCCGGGCAGCGGTATCTTGCTACAGTGCAGCAGCCCAGATGGGTTTACCTCTGCGTTGCCAGTTCTCTGCTTCCATTGCTGCAACCACCCCCACAGGGCATTTGCCACCATCCCTGAGTCAGTAGAGAGATAAAGTACTGGCCACTTTTCTCGTTCAGCAATGTCCAAGGCCAGCTGGACGGCTTTCACCTCAGCAAACTGACTCGATTTACCCTCTCCTTCAGCAGTATCTGCAACTCATCGTCGAGGACTCCATACAGCTGCTTTCCATCTCCGATGCTTTCCCACAATACGGGAGGACCCATCAGTAAACAAGGCATACTGCTTTTCACTTCCTGACAGTTCATTATATGGTGGGCTCTCTTCAGCACGCATCACCTCCTCCTCCTCTGGTGACATTCCAAAATCTTTGCCCTCTGGCCAGTCCATGATGACTTCTAGAAATCCTGGACAACTGGGATTTCCTATTTGAGCTCGTTGTGTAATTAGTGCAGCCCACTTACTCCATGTAGCATCAGTTGCATGATGTGTGGAGGAGACCCTGCCTTTGAACATCCAGCCCAGCACAGGCAACCGGGGGGGCCAGGAGGAGCTGTGCTTCAGTGCCAATCACTTCCGAAGCAGCTTGAACCCCTTCAAAGGCTGCCAGTATCTCCTTTCAGTTGGGGTACAGCTGGCCTCAGATCCTCTGTATCCCCGACTCCAAAAGCTGAGGGGTCAACCTCAAGTCTCCCCTGAAGCTTTCTGCCAGCGGCTCCAAGTAGGACCATTCTTCCCGGATGCGCTGTACAGTACATTTTTTACATCTGGTCCGGTCCGAGGGTACTGCATGAACTATCTCTTGTTTAATTTGCTCAAAGGCTTGTTGTTGCTCAGGGCCCCATTTAAAATCATTCTTCTTCCAGGTCACATGATAGAGAGGGCTTACAATCAAACTGCAATTCGGGATGTGCATTCTCTGGAACCCCGCAACACCCAAAAAAGCTTGTGTTTCTTTCTTATTAGTTGGTGGCGACATTGCTGTTATCTTGTTGATCACATCTGTGGGGATCTGGCAACGTCCATCTTGCCATTTTATTCCCAAAAATTGAATCTCCTGTGCAGGTCCCTTGACCTTACTACATTTTATGGCAAAACCGGCTTTCAGCAATATTTGGATTATTTTCCTCCCTTTCGCAAAGACTTCTTCCACTGTATCGCCCCACACAATAATGTCATCAATGTATTGCAGGTGTTCTGGAGCTTGCCCCTGTTCCAGTGTGGTCCATGGCAGATGGTAGGGCTGTGTTTCCACCCCTGGGGCAGTCGGTTCCAAGTGTACTGGACAACCCTCCAAGTAAAAGCAAACTGTGGCCTGCACTCTGCTGACGGAGGAATTGAGAAAAAAATGCATTGGCAATATCAACCATGGCATACCACTTGGCTGCCTTTGACTCCAGTTCATACTGAAGTTCTAGCATGTCTGGTATGGCAGCACTCAATGATGGTGTGACTTCATTCAAGCCACAATAGTTTACCATTAGTCTCCACTCTCCATTCGGCTTTCGCACTGGCCATATGGGGCCATTAAAGCGTGAGCGGGTCCTACTGATCACTCCTTGTCTCTCCACTCTAAGGATCAGCTTATGGATGGGAATCAGGGAGTCTTGGCTGGTGCGATATTGCCACCGGTGCACTGTTGTGGTTGCGACTGGCACTTGCTGTTCTTCGACCTTCAGCAACCACACAACAGAAGGATCTTCTGAGAGACCAGGCAAGGTGGACAGCTGCTCAATTTCCTCTGACTCCAAAGCAGCAATACCCAAAACCCACCGGTACCCTTTCAGATCTTTGAAGTACCCTCTCCTGAGGTAATCTATGCCAAGGATGCATAGAGCCTCTGGACCAGTCACAGTGGGGTGTTTTTGCCACTTCCTCCCAGTCAGGCTGATTTCAGCCTCCAGTACAGTCAACTCTTGGGATCCTCCTGTCACTCCAGAAATAGAAATGGGTTCCACCCCTTGATAGCTTGATGGCATCAGGGTACACTGTGCACCGGTATCTATTAGAGCCTTATACTTCTGTGGGACTGATCATAAAATCATAGAATCATAGAATAGTTAGGGTTGGAAAGGACCTCAAGATCATCGAGTTCCAATGCCCCTGCCATGGGCAGGGACACCTCCCACTAAACTATGCCATCCAAGGCTCTGTCCAGCCTGGCCTTGAACACCACCAGCGATGAAGCATTCACAACTTCCCTGGGCAACCCATTCCAGTGTTTAATTTCTAGGTCGTTACCCCTTGCCCTATCACTACAGTCCCTAATGAAGAGTCCCTCACCAGCATCCCTATAGGCCCCCTTCAGGTATTGGAAGGCTGCTCTGAGGTCTCCACGCAGCCTTCTCTTCTCCAGGCTAAACAGCCCCAACTTTCTCAGCCTATCTTCATATTGGAGGTGCTGCAGTCCCCTGATCATCCTCGTGGCCCTCCTCTGCACTTGTTCTAACAGTTCCATGTCCTTTTTATGTTGAGAACACCAGAACTGCACACAATACTCCAAGTGAGGTCTCATGAGAGCAGAGTAAAGGGGCAGGATCACCTCCCTCGACCTGCTGGTCACGCTTCTTTTGATGCAGCCCAGGATACGGTTGGCTTTCTGGGCTGCAAGCGCACACTGCCGGCTCATGTTCTTTTTTTCATTGACCAACACCCCCAAGTCCTTCTCCTCAGGGCTGCTCTGAATCTCTTCTCTGCCCAACCTGTAGCTGTGCCTGGGATTGTTCCGACCCAGGTGTAGGACCTTGCACTTGTCATGGTTAAACTTCATCAGGTTGGCATCAGCCCACCTCACAAGCGTGTCAGGGTCCCTCTGGATGGCATTCCTTCCCTCCAAAGTGTCAGCCGAACCACACAGCTTGGTGACATTGGCTGAAACTTGCTGAGGGCGCACTCAATCCCACTGTCCATGTCACCCACAAAGATGTTGAACAAGACCGGTCCCAACACTGATCCCTGGGGGACACCACTCGTTACTGGTCTCCAGCTGGACATTGAGCCATTGAGCACAACTCTGCGTGCAGCCATCCAGCCATTTCTTTATCCACCGAGTGGTCCACCTATCAAATTCATGTCTCTCCATCTTAGAGACTGATGTGCCAGGCCATCTGATCCACACAGTCCAGTAAATCCGATTGCCCCCTACGTCCACCTGGCTGGTGGCAGAGACTCTCTAATAATCATCACAACACTGGACACTAAAGTCTTGTAGAAAGAGATTATTCTTTATCACAGGAGCTGGAGTAAAATTGTCTCTTCCACTCCATCTGGGAACCTGCTCACCAGAGACTGAAGCCACAGCTTTCATGGGATGACCATCCTTGACCTCTGTTCTCCTCTTCAATTCACACACCCGTTCCTCCAGAGCTGAGGTAGGTTTTCCATCCCATTTCATCATGTCTTCTCCATGATCCTGCAGGTAAAACCATAGGGTGGCCTGTGGCGCATACCTTCTATCTTCTGTCTCGAGCAGTAAGACACCTTTTGTTAATAGCTGAGACGTGTGTTGGTACACATCAGGAGCTGCATAGATCAGATAGATCATCTCTCAATTGTCTGAGCTCCTGGGACAGTTTTTCCACAGCTGAAATGATGGAAGGGGTGAGATTGTCCTCAAACTCTCGGAGTTTATGAATCATTTCATCCACTATTTGTGGTACTATGTCATTCCAGGTTATGGTTGCCAATGAATGGGCATATGATGACGGTGCGTTCCGTGTCAATTTTCGCCACGAGTCGTGTACATTCAACTTCATCTGGATCTATGTGAACATCCCCGGCATTTGGCTTGATGTGACAGATCATCTCTACAATGGCTGATTCCCTCAGAGACTGGATGCCTTTCTCTAGAGTAGTCCACTTGGCCGAATGACTCATAACATCGTAACTTGGCCAAACGACTCATAACACTCATAAAACCTTTCTTTCACAGCTGCCAAGAGCCACTTCCAAAGCCTGAGGGACTTTTTCTCTCTTGCAATTGCTTTGTAAATTCCCCCTTCCCTAGCAAGTGATCCCAGTTGCTTGGCTTCCCTACCTTCTAGTTCGTGACCGTCAGCCCCATTGTCCCAGCATCGGAGCAACCAGGTGATAATGTGCTCCCCTGGTTGACGGGTAAAATCTTTTCGCATATTCCGTAGCACGTCTGAGGTCCGGGGTTGAGATGTCATCTCTTCTTCGTCTTCTTCCTCTGATTCACATACTAATAACTCCAGGTCAGATGCTGTCGGTGGTGAGTACATTGTTTCTTCATCTTGCTTCATCTTTCTTGCCATTTTTTTGCTTTTCCCCTTGCGTACAGGGGCAACCAATATTGGCACGAATTGGTCCTCCGGTGTAGCTGCTGTACTTGGAGTTGGATTAGCTGCGCTGTTGGTTGCTTTGCCATCAGATCCAGGGACATTTTTTTCCTTTGAAAGCTGCTGGATAGTGTTGAACAAGGCTCTGTAAGCATAGGCCAAGCCCCAGCATGTTGCCATGATTTGTCCCTCTCTGGTATGACCAGAATGACAACACACCTCATTCAAGTGTTTTACTAACTTTTTTTGATTTTGCACTTGTTCAGTGGTGAAATTCCAAAGCACTAGAGGGGCCCACTGGCCTAGGTACTTGCCCATACTATCCCACTCACCCTGCCACTCATGACTGTCCAGCCCTGGAGAAAATCTCTTGATCCTGCTATATCGTCTTCTAACCCTAGACAAGGCCCAAACCCAACTCTGCTTAACTCCTGATATCAGACGAAATGGTCGTGGGTAAAACACACTCTGTATGCATGCCAACATGGTAATCCCCATCATAATCAGCAGGCAGGTCTCAAGGGTACCTAAAGTCCATTCAAAACCTTCAGAACTCTCAAACGATGCTGTACAAACAGTCTGGGGGGGGGCTGAGAACATAAGGGAATGTCTCCTTCATGGGTTGACCACCCGAGGAGGACACAAAAGATGTGTAATTGCTAAACACATCTATTATATACTTTCCAAAGTATAGAGGTGGTGACCACACTGGGAAGACAAGCCAGATCAGTTTCATGATCAATGACTCTACTGTACTACAAGTCATTACCATAAAGTACAATGAAACGAGAACCTTACCCCAAGGCCCCCAGCTAACTAACACTAACACAGCAAATACTAAGTAAGGTACAACATGCTGAAACTGTGAGATCAACAGCAACAACTTTGAGAGCGAATAAATCAGCACTGTGACGAGTGACTACTAATCCAAAACAATGAATGCTTATCACAAGTATGATCAGACACACTCTGGTCAGATCTGTTGTTATCTCGACCCTTCGTGCCCCACACTGGGCGCCAAAAAGGACTGTTGTGGTTTAAGCCCAGCCATAACTCAGAACCACACAGCCTCCCTTCTCACTCCCGTCCTTTCCTCCCCCCGCTCCCAGAGGGATGAGGAGGAGAATTGAAAGAATGTAACTCCCATGGGTTGAGATAAGAACAGACCAATAACTAAGGTATAACATAAACCACTGCTGCTACCACCAACAGTAATAACGATAAGGGAAATAAGGGAAGAGAATACAACTGCTCACCACCCACCAACTGATACCCAGCCCGACCAAGCAGTGATCTAACCCTTCCGGGTAACTGCCTCCAGTTCATATACTGGGCATGATGTGCTGTGGTATGGAATACCTCTTTGGCTAGTTTGGGTCAGGTGTCCTGTCTCTGCTTCCTCCCAGCTTCCCCTCCTCCCTGGCAGAGCATGAGACTCTGAAAGTCCTTGGTCAGAGTAAACATTACTGAGCAGCAACTAAAAACATTGGTGTTATCAGTGCTGTTCCCAGGCCAAAAGTCAAAAACACAGCGCTACACCAGCTACTAAGAAGAAGAAAAAATGACTGCTACTGCTGAACCCAGGACACTCATACTAAATCAGATACTTGACAGAAACTAAAGGGAGGCTTATGAGGCACAAGAGGGAGAAATATGATTTCACAGCAGCAGCTGGATTCCCTAAAGCCCTGTGGGAAGACGCACACTGTTGCAGAGAGAAGCCCAGGGGAGTTTCAGGAATCAGCTGGTCTCGGTTTATACAGAAGGATTTAAAGAAGCCAAGAGGCTCAAAGAAGTTAACTACTCCCCCAGAGGCGCAAAGCACTGGCGTAAGGCTTTCTTCCATCCCTCACAAGTAGCAGGCCTGGTTGCAAGAAAGACATTAGAACTTAACCCACCTGGGAGCATATATTTCTGGTTCATGAGCCAAATATTAAATTTTTCTCCTAACAGAGAAAAATCTACCTCTGCTGAAGTACCACTGGCAATGCTCAACAAATACTACATTTACAGGGAGGTTTAAAACCTGTAAAAGTTACAGTTTAAGACCATTTGCAGAAATGTGAAGACATCATGACAGAAGTTAACAGTTTGTGTTTCAAACTATCTTTATAACCACAAAGACTAGAAACTTGCTTTCTAAATGGAAGATCAAATGTCAATACGATTAAATGAGTGTATCTTGGGCTTTGAACACAAGCTTCTAGACATAATGAACTAATACAGCTTGCTGTAATCTTAAAATCCTAAATCCTAAGTCAGTATTAAGCTGTAAGACTTCAGGAGAACTTTTATTCAAGCAGCACCAATACATAATTTAGACATCAGTGTATATTAAAGGCAATCACTTACCCGAGGACCTGGTGGTCCTGGTAGCCCTGGTGGCCCCCTTTTTCCTGGATCTCCCTAAGAAAGGGTAAAATAATTTTATTGATTCATAGTAATAGCGACAAGCAGCAGTTACATATTCATACTACACACCAACAGGGAGAAATTAAGTAACTACAGAAGTACAGGCTCAGCAGTCAATTAAAATATCAGTCTACAACATGTCCCAAAGTAGAATGGGAAAAATGATACTTTTAGTAGAATGAGAGACATACTGCAGAATAGGAGCCACAAAAAAAAAAAAAAAAAAAAAAAAAACAACAAAAAAAACTAAAAACACAACAGAAAAAACACAAAACCAAAAAAAAAAATCCCACAAAACAAGCAAAAACTCCATCAGCTTTAGAAAGCTGAAACATCTGCCCACAAGATCATCTGTGCACTCTTCTGTGTTTTAACTGCTAATTCAGATCTGAATTAAAAGAATTGCAAAAATGCCCAAAGCTCGGAGAAGAAAAACAACCCCAGCCTTTTCCAGAGCCCAAGATGAATTTAGCAAGTTAGAATCTTCTCCTGTGTGTGAAGTTTTGATGTCCAGTACTTTCAGAAGTAAAGACAATGTGGAAACTCTGCCAATTATTTTCTCTGAATACTTTCAACTAAAATTAATCTAATATTCTGACAGGAGCACCTTTTAACACTGTCATTTCAATATTATTTTTTACATCTTAGTAAATCATAAATGAAATTAAAAGGATGAATATAGAAAAATGATTCACTAGTTCTTCCAACGTGTAAGCTGTAGAGCCATAGGTTTAAAAAGTACTAAAAAGGAATAGTTCTTTTCCACACAACATATAATTACATTGTGGGACACATTATCACAATGTGTTGTGGAGGCCTGTGATATAAATGGATTCAAAAAGGGACTGACTATATTAATGGATGATAGACTCATATATAGCTTATGAAAATAGCAGCACAGATGCAATTACTGATTCAGGCAGTCTCTGAACTGTCAATTATATTGAATGTGGGAAAGTATTACAGAAAAATGTCATTTTACAAATAGCCTGTACACTTCCCTAGGTATCCATTATTGCCCTTGCTATAGACAAGACAGTGAGATAGATGGATCATCTGAAACAAATTGTTGCTTTTTAATATTCTTTTTTATATTCATTTATATGAGCACACTACACAGGGAGAAGTATGCACTAAAAAGTTGGTTCATTAAACAACATTTTAATGTTACTTCAGATTTCAATTAGAAAATTAACAGTTGGTTTCTATATATACTTTCCTTGGTAAAGTATGGAGTCAAAATATGACAGTGTGCTAAAACTGAGTGCACAGTTCAGCATTAAAGTCAGTAGATGGAGTCACACTTAAAATGAGACTAAGAAGAAATACTAAATTACTATGTTCACTCATATGCAAATGGAAAACAGAAGTAGTGTAGTCATGTACCATAATGTATAGGTGAGAAGAGAGGAGTAAAGCTAAAGGTCTGCATTTACTGCATTCCTGGCAGGTTAGTTTTTTGGTTTTAGTTTTTCATGCATAAGAAGAGGAGTATGGACCACCACATAAAACATTTAATTCTAATCTAATGGGTGGACCTTTGTTACTTGTTCCTTGCTTCTGATGAGCCTCAAACACAACCTTTCCTCTATCAGTGATCACTGTCGAAGAAAAAGTATGCTTTCAAGGGCTGTTATCACCCAAACAGTGTTTAGACAGCACAGTAATTACTCTTTTTTTTTTTTTTTCCCTAGAAGCACTTTCTACCTATTGAAGAAAGCTACATTTTTAGCAAACACAGTAGTACTTACAGGTGGACCAGCACGACCTACTTCCCCAGGAAGTCCTGCTGCACCAGCTGGGCCCTGTAACAGCCAAGTTAAACTGTACTTTTAAACCATACAATACCTCTATAACAAGCACCCAAGGAGTGAGAACATGCAATTCTCCCAAACAATAAACTATGGCTTCAGACACCAGAATTCTTGCCCCACATACGTAAGCAACCTGAGTAGTAGCAGGAGGGGTGATACATAATAAACACAGAACATCAGGATTAAAACAGTCTGTTTTTTCACTGAATTACTTTTTATTACATTATATAGCTTTACTGAATATTTCAAGAGATTAATTCAATAGTATATTTCTAAATTGTAAAAATTGTACTTACAGGTGGTCCAAGAAGACCCTTGCCCTGTGAAATGCAAAAAATGGTCAGAAATGTGGGGAGGGTTCCACACCTAGTCAAGTTATTTGCAAAGAACAGAGTATTTGGGATAAAAAGGTACAAAAATACCCTGATGTTTCTGCAAAATTGTTTCGGAAGCTCGTGTAAGTAATGTTAAATATCGATTTTCTTATTAGGTAATCAATATAGAAGAAAAAATAGATTATTAAATTGCCTTGCAGCACCATTTATTTACATATATTTAAAAACACATATACATTCACAAAAGAATGAAGACATCAAAACATTCGGGTTCAACTAATTCTCAAGTACCATATCATCTACACTATAATAACTTCCCTCTAACAGTGCATTTAATTTGATAATAAGAGGCTTCTTTTTTTCTCCCAGCGCTTCCCCGAGGTTTAAATCCATTAAAGTCACTCTTTCTGGTCATGAGAAAGAACGTAGCTACTCCTGTTTACATTTTCCATCAGTACTCTGAACCATTTAAATGAGAAGTGTCCAAGATACAAATGTGCTTCTGCCTCTTTGTACAGTACACTCTCTCCAAGAAAACAGATCTTTCAGTCTTGTATTACTAAAGTAAATGGATGACTTTATGAACAGTGCCAATGATGTGTATGAAACACTGGCATATAAAATCACAAACACGCTTATTACATCACATCTGAAAACTAAAAGTGCCTGGGCTGCGTTTAAAACCCACAGAGTATCATACCATGATTGTATCTGCAAGGCTGTCCTTTGAAAACTTCATATAACACAAGGAAAATTTCAAGCATTTACCAAAGTTATTCCATTTTAACCATTTAATACACAGCAGAAAGTAAACTTTTCCACCTTGCATAACCTACATAATTCCTTTGCTATTACTTAACACTCTCTTGCTGCAATTCATTATATTATACATGTCTAGAATTGACTATACAAATCAAAATTTCACTGCATCACAGATTTGATATAATATTATCTGTATCTGAAAGAAGGAAACCAACTACTTGCAGGTTCTTATTGGAGTACCCCTTGATAACATGCCCCAACAGTGACAGAGAAAGTTGATATTGTGCAAAGAAGCAGCTACAGATACTGTGCGCAGCCCAGTATATGTACATGGTACACAGGTCCAGGAGAAGCCAGACCCCTCTGCCCACTCCACTGCATCTCCTCACCCTCACAATTATGACTCCAAGAAGCAAGGGCTGTCCCCCAGCAATTCATGCCACCCTCTTACCCAGCTACTCCACCCTTCTGGGCATGAACTCCCTGCAAGCAGACCAAATTCCAGTGTAGAGAGCTCCAGGGCAATCAGCCAGTAAGGACCTACACAGAGACTGTGTTCCTGCCTCCATCTGTGTCCTACAGGGGAAGCCTCTCTACACAGCCTGGGACTGCAGCATTTCATCCCCAGATGCCTGATGCCTGCTTTGGAAGTGCTTATCTGACCCATGGAGCACATGGAGTGCACAGGCATGGGCAGTAATCCACAGTCTGTAATCACCTGGTTCAGAGACACTTACCCTGTAGATCTGGTAAGTACCTCCTATTGTCAGCACAGACCTTCTGCCATTCACCCAAGAGTCACTCCTACATACACCCAGTGCTGGAAGCTGTGCTTTAGTAGACCTTAAGATACTTTCAATTTCTCTATCACTAAATACACACAATCCCACCCATATGTCAGATTTGTAAAACACTACCAATACATCAGCTAATAGAAAAGTTAGAGGGAATTTAACAGAGAGAATGGACTGAAGGGTGCAATACATGCACTGAATGTAGCAGCCCCAAGTCCATTTACTGGGGCCAGATCACAGGCATTGGTTTATTTGGTGGTAGATTACTTGAATTAATCAGAAGTATTCTAACAATTTTGTAGCCCTGTCATTTGAGAGGCTATCCACAAAAGAGACAAGACACAGAGAATAAATTAAAACTGAATGATGAAGCAGATAGAAATGGAGGAAATGTAAAGGAAAAAACTATAAGATCACCAGGTTGCATTCTGGGTAAGAAGGGGTGACAGAAGCAGAAAAGCAAATGCTGTATATAAAACTTTAGACACTTAATATTATTTCTTTCAGTTACCCTGAAGTCTTAACTTGGCCAATAAATTTCACTGGATGAGCTTGAAAACAGCCATAATAATTTAAAACTGATTTATGTTGTACGAAACAGCTCCACTACTTCATGCTTCTGGTAAGAGCTTCTCAGGAAGTTTCTGAATCTGAGAATTAGAACCACCACACTCTAGCACTACTATATTTTTCTTTTGTTTTCTTTTTAATTAGTTTTCATTACTCTAAATTTAATTGAATTGAAGGTGAGATGATGAGTGTTGGCCATTTTGAGAAACTTCTAAAAACTGCTCTATTTCTTCAGCTGCTTAAAGCAATTCATCAAAAGTAAAGCCTGCATAAGTGGAATTTTCCCATGAGATTATTTTGAGCATTAATCTTTCCATATGGATTCAGCATGTACATGTTAACAACCACAGAGCTACAAAATCAAACACTAGGCTTCTTCCTAAAATGTGAGGTCTAAAGATTAACCTTAACCTCAATAATTACAAGGGTAATGACATAACGTGACGAAATATACCCTCTTCTAAACTGAGATTAACCTTCTTTATGTACATTTTATATACCCAGTTTTTCTGAAGGCTCTTAATTTATTCATCCTCTTATTAGTCTGTTAATGGTGACGTAGAATCATGAATATTTTCCCCAAGTCAGTTTTTATCTCAATTGACAGACTAAACCACCACAGTACTTTAAAATAGAATTTCAAAAATTCAGATTTAATTCCCCATTTTTTTCCTCTCCCATAGTAGTTCTTTTCATGTACATTTTTTTCCATATCACCTAAGTAACACATTTGACGGACTTCAGCTATCTCTTTGTTCCAGCTAAACATTTTAAAATGCATTGCAAACAACACGTAAATTATTTCCTTGACAGCAGAAAATGAAAACAAAACGACAACAAAAAAACAAACACACAAAAAAACACAACCCCCAACAGAAAAAATTTGGGCTTTCAGTCTACCTAGAACCCACCTCAGTTCCGCTATTTTCTGTAAATTTAGCTTATATATTGAGTCTACAGATTGAGCAGACATTATATAAAGTATTACCCATTTCCAGATAGGAAACTGCATCCATGAAAATTAAACACAAATGCCCACATAAAAGAATTCAGCTCAAGTCTGAACATGTCAATAATGTAACATCTTCAAGAATAACATTAACAGTTCCTCTCTGGCCAAATATCAAAATGATTGTTTGATATAAATTTAGTGAAAGTTAATGGGAAAGGGTCAAAAATACGAAGATACAGCTGAAAATACAGAATTTCACAGCAAGGAGTGCTATATCAGCATACAATACCTCTTCTATTTAATTCCAATAAATTCTACACAATTAACCTAAATTTTAATTAAATTTTAATTATGTGCAATCCTACTACAATGCCATGCCAGTCATCTTGTTCCATTACTCATTTTCCTTGAGGTTCTTCCTGGTTTCCTACATAATGCTTCTACATGCCAACCATCATTCACTTGTTCAACCCTGCAAACCTCCTAAACTTCACTATTATTTTCAGCTCCCAAAGATGAATGCTAAATCCATCTGCATGCCAACTAGAACAGTACTCTTCACATGTCCTTTGTCATATTTTCTATTGTTTTCATATGAAATGGCACAGGAAGTCCCATACAGCACTTAAGCTTCAGGGATCCCATTTAAATACATGGCAAGGAGCAGAAACATTAAAGTAATTTATGCAAATAAAACATGGGCCCCCACCTCTATGCATTTTCATAAAGAGATGAAAAACAATGGCATGTGTCCAAAACCTGTGACCACATCACCCATGCTCCTTTCTTTTCCACAGCATACAAACCAAACAAGGCACTTCAGTAATATATGCAAACCTTGATACAAAGACAAAAAGATTCCTTAATGTACTACTATAATAACTTACGAGTTTTTTGAAACCTCAGAAATAGTTTCTGGCTTTACTTCATTACGTTTAATTGTAAGAAACCTTCATATTGATACTTAAGGTCTAAAAAGCCTCTTCATATAACAAATGTATTACTTACTGGAAGTCCACGAGCACCTGGCAGTCCTGGCTCACCCTTCAAAAGATAAAAAATGAGTTTTTCAAGAAGTATTAGCATTAATTTTTATTAACAACATACAGGGAGATGCTTTCACCTTTAGGAGGGTATCATTTACTGGTCATACTGTGCAAGTATTATTCACTTCATCAACGTTACGCTGGTTTCAGTGAGACTTGATTAAAAGGAAAGACTTCCTCAATATTAAAAAGATACAGCCTCAGACCTCTTTTCCCCCCAGAAAAAAGAATTAAAAAATACTGGTTACTCTGACTTCTGACATATATTTCATTTATTTGATTGCTGATGAAGTCAGGTGTCACTGTACTGGTTCCCACCACATATTATTATGACGTCCGCATATTGCTATGCACCATCACTGGCAGTGTTCAAGGCCAGGTTGGATGGGGCTTTGAGCAACCTGGTCTAGTGGAAGTTGTCTCTGCCAATGGCAGAGGGGCTGGAACTAGGTGATCTTTAAGTTCCCTTCCAACCCAAACTATTATATGATTCTACGAATCTATGACATAATTACAATACAGGATGGAAAGACCTTCACCATTACTGAAGATGCTCAACCTTAATATCATCAATGTAGCACCACTATTCCTTACTGCAGGCTGGGGGAATGGAAGCTGCTTTGTATTGTCTGAAAAAGCCCCACTGGGTCTCTATTCTATAGCTGGTTTAATACTCAAGGAAAGGCTACAGCATCTCGTTAGTTGAATAGAGACAAACAACAATTCTGCTTTAAAAAATGCTGTAATTTTGCATAATTTTGTTCTTACCTTCTGTCCTTTTGGTCCTGTGGCTCCACGTGAGCCATCAGGTCCTGTGAATCCCTTTCAAAGTAACATATACAATATTAATGCAAAAGTTACATGGTTTTCTTAATCACATCAGAAAACATCCTAAAACATAGAACAATGAAGCTATTCAATAAGTAATTACGGGAGACTTACAATTCAAATGCCTATTTACACATACAGATAGAACTGTCCAAGTTCAAAGTACTAGCTTCAGGTAACAGTCATCAGTCACTGAATGTGATACACCCTCAAAAGTTATTCAGTTAAATCTCAATTAAACTAAACATGACCTCACATGATCTTATTTCCTCTCAATGTTTGTTGACATCAACAACACTGCCAGGCTGTATCTGAGGTTAGTCATTGAACCACACTTGTCTATCTGACTGAAAATGAAATAAACCGTGATACTATAACTACGAATTCATTTGGAATTCTTTTGTTTTCCTTTGTTTCCAATTTTTTAAATCAGCTTATATGCTTAGAAATTTCCAGAATTCCATTGAAAAAAAGCCTTGCTTTTACGTTTTTCCAATGCTTTTATTTTTTGGTACACTTCTAGCAATTCAGTGTTCACAAAGGGATGTTTTCCCTGATAATCTGCTTTCAAATGCTTACATGATTATTACAGGCAATTACTTTACAGTAGCTTTATTGAGCCTATTAAACCTGACACTGAAATGATTTGTGAAAGGGAGACTTAAAAGTCAGAACTGCCTCACCAATTAAACATGGAATTATAAATCTAAAACCCCAATTAAAATTTTAATGCACAACAGGAGTAGATTAAGGTTTTGTGTTTTGCCTTCAGGTGAAAAGAAAAAAGGTTTACCATCTCAGAACACAGTATTCTAGTATCATAGTTCCACTCATCCACCAGCATGAGAGAATACGCAAATGCAAACAAATATCAAAAGCTTAGCAGAGTTTAAAATGTTCTGTATTACCTGCTTTTATAACCAGCAAATCTAGCAAGGAAGACAAAACTATGCCTCAAGTGAAAATTAGAAGAGGCAATGATTTTTAAAGAACTATTTATGGGGTTTTGATATGTACAAATGGGTTGTGGTCCTCTGTTGTTTTCAGGAAAAACTGAAATGCTATGGGATACCACTCATGGCAAGCCCATTTCCTCTTACAGATTTGAAATTAGAGCAGTTTAACTGAAGACTATTTCAACTCCATGTCCATTAAACCTCTTTTCAAAAGCAAATTAACTGCTAGCAGTATTGCAGTCTTCAATAAATACTAGGCTTTTTCATTTGGAATTTACAATGTTATATAGTAGTTTGTCATATCTAATCTTTATTTTTTCATATTTTAAATTATAAAAGTATTCTACCACTTATGTAAATTAAACAGAAGCTTGCATACCTCCTGGCATAAGATCTAAGCACTAATGCTACAATCTTGCTTGATAGCAAGAAACGCTTTCAAACACTGCTCTTGAAAGAAGAATGAAGAGTTCCCCAAAAGTTCATGAAGGTGCTTGTAGCACCACTAATTTATTCAAGAGACACAACCTAACAGGCCATCAGCATCAGCTGATGTTGAAACTTTATACTATTTTCCACAGAGAAAGGAAGGTAACAGCAGTAGGTACAGGCTCTGCAGTGACAAGTCTGGGAGGTCGGTTAGTTGCAGTTTATTTAACGACACTTTACTGAAACATCAGGCCTATATGGCTGATCCGATTGTTTGTTTGTTTTTTTCTTCCTATTTCCTCCATTGTACGAACGAGGCCTCAAACACCAACCCCAGCCCCTCCATACGACCTCCTCACGCACTGAACACCGCCCAAAGGCCGGCACGCCCTGCCGACCCGCGGGGTGACCGTCACGGAGCAGCGACAAGGGCCGCGTGATGGCCACCCCGCGAGCGAGCGGGCCTCCCTCCCCCTGAGGGCCGGACCGCTTTCTGGGTCGCCGCTGGTGCCCTCAACAGCCGCGGACTCTCCTGCCCAGGCGGGGGCTTGAATCCCTCTCCCGCCATTGGTGCCTTGCTTTTTCTGACCTGAGGTTGTTCTATCTCCTCCTCGCCGCAGCATAGCTGCCAGCGCCCCCTCCAGAGCAGACTGGCAGCACCCAACAGACCTCGCCCTGTCCCTCAGCTACCGCCATGGCCACCCTCAGTACAGCTCTGCTGAGTTCTGACATCTTTCAGCTTGGAAGAAAGCTCCTCTCACACTCATACTCACACTCACACTCACACTCACACTCACACTCACACTCACACTCACACTCACACCCCCCGTTGACACTCATTGGCAGCTGTGAGAAAGCCAGAGACCTCAAAAGATGCTTCTACAAAAACAGACTGAAACCAAGTATTTTTATTAAATAAATAAATAATTTTAAAAAATTTCTAGAAAACCAAATGTACTCACATCAGCTCCCGGCTCTCCAGGCAGGCCAGGGGATCCTGGTTTGCCTGCATCCCCCTCCGGACCCTTCAGGATTTAAACAAACAGTCAAGCGTGTTTCAGAGACAGAAGCAGAAATAAAACTTAAAGCCTCTTCTCACAGGAGCAAACGCAAAGTAGCTGAAATTACTTACCGGTGGACCAGGGGGGCCATTAGGACCTCTCTCACCCTAACAACACATGAAAAGGAAGATATTAGTCAGAGCTACCACTGATTTCCAGATTATTAGGAATAATCCCAAACAGATTCTTTTTGTAAGAAATTAATATTAAATCCATGTGATCTCTATTATAGACTAACAGAAACAGTCACAGAAAATTCTAACAGGAACTGAAGGAAAATACACTGTAGGTCCTATGAGGAATAATACCACAAATCCTCATCACACTTTAGTATGAGTGATACTACGTAACCCCTTTAGAGATTAGAATTATAAATGCCCTACACCCCACTTAAGGCAGATAACCACAGCATATGATGCTGATGACATAAAATAAGTAATCCTGTATTTTCCATATCAGCAATAATCTGAAAGGCCCCCTTCTCCTGCCACCCCAGCCCGCTGTGGAGTATGAGATCCATTTACACATATAGCATGTCAAATTCCTCGGGGTCAAACGCTGACAGTGAAGACAGTGCAGGAACACCTTGAGGCATTTCCCATTTCCTAGGCAGGGCATGGGAAACACTTACATCAATGCCATCAATACCCGGAACTCCTGGTGGCCCTGGTGGACCCGGGGGGCCTGGTGGACCAGGGAGACCTCTCTGACAAGGAATAAAAAGGAGCAATTAGAGCCTGGCAAACCTGCGAGAGCCAGTCTGGGTGCACTGGCACAACAAGAAACGGCTTCTATGGGCTAGTCGGGGGGTCACAGATGTGATGAATTGCTGTGTCCTCACTCCATGGACGTCAGGACCCACAGGCCCTAAATCCCCATCTCAGCTGTTGCTGTGATGACCAGCAATGCTCCCCTCATGGGATGAGTTGTTAAGCTCCTCTTCCTGGTGCCAGCCACCCTCCTGCACCCCACAATGCTGGCAGGGCCAGGGCAAGGCGAGCGGGACTTGAGTCCCTCATCCAGCAAGATCCAAATGCCATGTGGCAATGACAGGGTAACCAGAATAAAGAGAGTGATCTTTGAGGATCAAACAGTGAAATTCACTGAGCTACTCTATTTACTCATTCAGCCAGCACAAAGGAGACAGTCTTCCTAAGAGTTGGTGAAAACTTAAAACAACCCTTTCCCTACTTCCCTGGCATGCTCCACAGTTTCCCCTGGTTCCTCAGGGTTACATTAGCATCTACAGAGGTGCTTTCTCAAAGCACCAGGCTCCCAAGGGGGAGGCAGCAGGCGCCACCAGCCTGTGGAAACCTAGAGAAAGGCTTTTACAGGTCTCCACACCTATAATGGGGGTCTCTGTTCTCCTCTGAGTAAGCTCCAGCCACAGCCCCACAACGGTGCTTTGTGAGCAGAAGGCTGGCCCGGGGCCCAGCTGCTTAGCCAAGGCCCCTGGCTACCCATAGTGCTGCTGCGATGGACACCTTTCCTCTGCACACCAGTCTTCCCAGTAATAATCCAGCCAGTTGTAGATGGAGCTCAAGCCCTGCCATGTCACCAGGTGATGCCCACCAGGTAGCACCATGAAGGCACACACATGGCACCCACTGCCTTGTGGTCAACCTGCCTTTACCAGCACCATGTCAGAGGCAGCTACAGATGCTATGGGAGAGAAAACCTTCCAGCAGGTCAGTGTCAGGACATGACAAAGCGCATTTAGCCTCTCTTCACCCTCATCTCTTCCCTGAGCATGGAACACCATCCCTTCCCTCACACTTACCTCGATTACCGTCTGGCTTATCTGCAAGAGAGAAAACCAGAGTCAAAGTCAAACTTACTTGAGCTAGGCAGAGGCAAACAACCTGCAAGAAAAGCCCCAGAGGCAGGAGGCGCCGCAGAACCATGGCGGTGGAGTAACTGCGAGGGCCAGCTGCCGAAAGCTGAGCCCCGCGGCAGCCCCTCACGGCTGCCCGCTATCACCTCGGGGAGGGTCGCAGGGATTGGAGGAAGACTGAAAGCTGGGGAGGGGAGGACTGAATGCTGGCAGAGCATTAACCCTTTACCCCACTGCTGTCTTTTGGGCACCGACCCTCACCTTCCCCCGCCCCCTGCCACGAGTTTCATGCCGTCAGGCTCCCCGCTGAAACGGCAGCTGCGAAAATCCCTCCCGCCTGCAAGGCACAGGTTTCAGAAGTCTCCCGCAGGAGAGGGGCTAAGGAAAGTAAGTCACGGAAGGGTTAAAATGAGGCTGCTGCCACTCGGGGCAGGATTTCCAAAGTCACCAAATTCCAGGCAGGTACGGTAAAAACAGGCATCTCGGGCCAGAAATGGGAAGAGAAACTGGGGCTCCTATGGTCTGCATCGGCAGGCTGCAGCCAGCGACTCTCTGGCAGCCTGGCGGCGGGCAGGGTAGGACAGGGCAGGGCAGGGCGCGGCGCGGCGCGGCGCTCACCCGGGCCGGCAGCTCGCCGCAGCCTTCGCGCTGGGGTCGCAGGGGGTCGCAGTGAATCACCATCCACTGGATTTCGAACTAGCAAAGGAGATAAAGATCACGTTAATTTGGATGAGGGGAGCACAATGGCCGAGGGTGTAATAGAAAGGACACTGGTGGGGTGACGGAATATTTCAAAAAGTAGGTATTTAGTGATAATAGCTGCGGGTGACTCTGAGAGCGCAGTCTGGAGCAGTGCATCACCCTGCATTCCCTCACCCTTACCTGTGGAGGTCTTTTAAAGAAGGGCATAAACTCGCGGAAGGATTTAAAGAGGACATATTTGTCAGGTGTAATTTTTTGCATGTTCTTTATAACCACAGGCATTTTTTCCTTATGCTATCAGTAGTTTCATTAGACACAGAAAGATTTTTCTCTAAGTTGACAGTTGTGTCCATGAAGAATGATAGGTCTGAGGACAGAAACGTGGTACAGCATGAGGAGGTCAAAAAACAGGATCATGTGCACATTGGCAGCAACAGCCTGCAACTGACTAATATACATCTGTGAAATTCCACATCTTTGAACTTTTGTGTTTGCACTGGAAAATGACAGAGGATTAAGGCAACCCTCTTCTCATAAACTGCAACACAAACTGCAACCTAAACTCACTTGATGTGTTATATAGATTAAAAAAAATACCCTCTGCTGAAAGGCACTGAATAGCTCAAGCATACAGCTTTAGCGGTTTATCTGTTGATATATAATGCATCACGTGGAATTTTAAGTACTAGGAGCATATTAAATTATATGTATTTATTGTGTCTAAGTTTCAAAGTCTTAGATTGTTTTCCCTTCCTGTCACACATAGTATTAGTTTAGATTAAAAACCACTAATAAGTGCTTTATCCAGACATTTCCCAGTTTGATGATAAAATGTAGAGGCTCCCATTCCTTTCTTTTCATTAGAGATGGCTGAGGACTTCGGAAAGACGGATATGGGGGGTATTTTCTTGTTACAGCATAAAACCATGGTACAGAAAAGACTGATTTCACTTCTTATTTCTTTCCCGCTCTGAGTCTTTCCTCTTATTCTATTCAGCTAAACTAGCTCCCACAATCCCTCCCACAGCATAGTATCTTGGTGCTTCCTGACTGCTTTTTGTGCAGAAGGCAGACCGTCATTCTCTCCCACCACCATCCTTACACTGATATAGTTGCACACTGACTGCTAGAGCTAATAAGTGCTTTGAGTCTGAAGTCCTTTAAGATCTCTGCAAGACAACCACATATCCACAAGTTGCTTTTCTAGCTTTTTTTCTTTTGCTTTCCTCTTCACCACTGCAGTGCTGCCACTCCTGAAATCCTCATTATCTCATCTCTACTGCTCTGTTTACTTTGCAGTCATCACAGTTTCCAAAGTGCTGAGACTAGAGCACAAAAGAGGTAGCACCCTAGTTTCTTTTACCCGTTATCTGACACCACTATCCTTGTGTCAATCCTCTACCTCTTTTATCCAATTCTCATTTTACAACCTTTCCCAGTCCTTAATACTAGGCAACTGAGTGTCATCATATACATATAAAAGAACTGAATGTATGCTATAATTTAATACTACAAGGCAGCAGTACAGTAATAAAAATAAGAGGGTATCTGGAATCTGAAGGTGAGGATCCTTAAAGGGGCATAAAAATAAGATCAAATGATACCTATATGATAATTTATTTCATATTGTGCAACTAGAT
The DNA here is from genome assembly GCA_039720435.1 of Amazona ochrocephala. Classification (NCBI taxonomy): domain Eukaryota; kingdom Metazoa; phylum Chordata; class Aves; order Psittaciformes; family Psittacidae; genus Amazona; species Amazona ochrocephala. The sequence goes on from CM077878.1 coordinate 46,174,904, forward strand.
TCTGAGTCTCTACATTATTCACCTCTGAAGCTTACTAGCAGAGGGAAAGAGGTCAATAATTGGCTCTAAAGCAGTTTATAATCTATTTCTGATTTAAATAATCTAAATTAAGATATATGTGGCTTTAAGTGAAGAATTTCTACTTTTTCAGTCTGCCTGTTTCATATGAAATTAAAATTATGTAAAATAATATTAAAATTTATAAGTCATCCATTCAGTAGTTAGGAAATGTTGTAATTAAGGTTGCCTGTACAAATTTAATCTGTATGTAGTCTGAAATTCTGTAATTCCACACCTCTTTCCTTAGAATAATCCCTCATTTACAAGACAGAATAAGCAAGGCTGTGGAAATGATTGCCATACTGCAGAAACTGTAAATTTGGAAGTAAATGGGGCAAAAGGTGGTAAATTAAAAAAAAAAAAAAAAAAAAAGATGGCTTTGTGGAAAAGGCAGGCAGATGCCACTGAACGAGCCTGCTTTTTCCTCATAATTTTTTAAGAGTGCTGACAAAATATCTGACTCAGAATAGCCACAGTGGAGAATATTCTCCACTAGAGAATATTTTGCATGGGGCTGGAGGAAGGAATTGGATGCCTGAAATGGAGCATCTGGGTATAGGTTATGTAAAAAGGCTGATTGGCAATAACTGTAATGGAAATCAATTGTTTTAAGCTGTACTTCAACTTAAAACATGGTACAGAATCTGTAAAGACTGAAAAAATTACCTTTAAGGTGTACCACCAACAGCCGATATCTGCATCAGCACATTCTGGCTTTTTATGTAGATAATCATTACCTCTTTTTTGTCTTGTGTGTGTGTGTCTAGTTTTGGTTTCTGTACTGAGGTGAGAAAGATTTGAGATGACAGAATGCTAATGACTGAGTTGTGTTAGACTTTGATCCATGACTGTCCAAGTGCCAATATCTGTGTCTTGAGAGAATACTTTTTTAAGTTTAAGCCCAGTTTTTCAACTTTGAACATAAAGATGTTCACCCATTGAGATTTTAAGATGTGATTGCTTGCTGCAGTGGGAACTTGACTCACTGGGTCAGGAAATGCTTTTAGTGTCTTGTGTTTTCTTCCAATGCTCTTGAATGCCCAAACAATCACTTTGTTTTGTTCAAGACTGATTTGAGTGGTGAGCATTAAGTAAGGCGTGATACTCTCATGAGTCTAAGACACACAAAGAACGTCAGAATACATGAAGCAGTCATCCTACGCAGAAAAAAAATAGCTATCATCATTTGCAAAACACTGTACCATAATGTGAAATGTAAAGGGAGTTGAAATATTTTGAAAATGCAGCTTTGACATTTCTCAGTTCACAGTTGCTTAGACAGCATTATTTAAAAAAAAAAATAAACTGGGGTTGCTCTGTAATGCTTTTGCTTAGAGCTCTTGTCACTGTTTTGAGGCTATATAAAGCAAAAATTGAGATAAAACCTGTCTGACTTTTTTAAAATGAGAAATAAAAGTCTTTTATTGGCAAGGTAGTAAAAGGTGTGACTGCCCTCCCATTGATTTAGGAGAGGTGAGAGAAGGGCAAATATGCCCTAGCCTTGCTCTCAAAGTACCTTTTCCCTTACCAATATTTCACAATGATCTTGTCCACTATGTTAGGCTGATTTAAAGGATGCCATTATTTTGAAGATGTATCCAATAGATGTTCTAGCAATATCAATGAAAAGTGTTATTAAAGATGAAGTACAGGCACAAAGTTCTCCAAAATGAACCTCAGATAAATCAGGGGTAATTATAAGGCAAAGCTACCAAATGTGATCTTTTAAGAACCATAGTGTTTAAGACCCATGGGCCAATATTTCTGACATCCACTTTCCAAGATTCCTAGAGCATCTGTTCAATGTTTTGTCCTCTGAAGTTCAATGGAACTGCCTGTAAGTGCCCACAGCTTTGCACATCTCAGTATCAGCTATGCAATTCACTTGTCTTATTAGTGCTTTAGACGAGGGAGGTGAAGGTTAAGTAAAATATATGTAAGACCTAAATATCTAGGGCAGTATTTTCAGTATAGCATCAGTCGCAGGAAAGCTTTTAGCAAAACCATAGGCTTTAAGGGAAACTGTGACCCTCACATCAATTATATCTATGTTTGTTCTAAGGGGAGTCTGCTACCCACTGTACTTTTAAGTGACCGAGAATAAGCCACACATAAACATATCTAATTCTACAGCTATTTTAAATATGGTTTATCCATTTTCCTACATCTCTGTAATGGGTTTTTAAAGCATCTCTTTCCTTGCATCTTTTTTCATGCCATAGATCAGTAGAGTGAATTCTGGTGTTATTTGACTTGCCATAGCAAGGGTTCAGCTTTCTGAATGTGAGTTTTCACAGGGTGAAAAAAAAAAAAAAAACAAGATTTGACTTTTTACAGTACATGGACACAATCTGTTCTATGGTGTAAATTAATCCCTATTCAGCAAATACAATACGCAGTTTCCTCTTAGATATTAAAAGTCATGTAGCTGCCCTGAACTAGTTAGCAGTATTAAATGTCAGTTAAGTAATGACCAAGAATCACTTCTAGTGAAGTGCTTAGTGTCTATTGTGAGAAAATCTGGGTACTGCCTCTGAAATTGCAGAAACTAAGGCAATTTATATAATTTCACAGCAGTTAGTCTTTGAGCAGTAATAAATGAATGGTCTTACCTTTCTATAACAAACACATGATTTAGGAAATAAGTTCCTTTTCAGTTTTGAAATGATGATATATATTATATTGCTTAGAGTTTATAGTGGATTATTTGAAGTACTTTTAGATAAAAAGAGCTATTTTCTTTTTTATCTAGATTAAGATAAATACAGCCGTAAATCTGTGCAAAAATTTGCCCTCCATAAACTGTTCTTCTGAGCCTTTGCAAAGGCTCAAAGGCAAGCTGTAGTTCCTGATGGAACTCTATCTATTACTCTCCTAGGCAATCATAGGAACAACAAGCAATAAAGATTCTCTTCTAAAATGACATGTATTGGAGTGCACCTATAAGAAGCCAATCTATTCTGCAAGATAAATAGAGTACTCAGAATACTGGGGGGAAAAAAAAAAAAGGAAGAAGAAACACAAAATGTATGTCCTTTAAAAAATATAACACTGCAAGTAATATACTTTAACAATGCCGAGAAAGAAATTAGAAATCGTGCGTGGGACATATTAAATAATCAAGACTACTAAGATGTTTAAACTGAATGTAGTCAAGCAAGTTGAATGCTAAACCTAGAATATACCCAAAGATTGATTTATTTACTCAGTTTAAAGAGAAACTAAATACACAGGCTAAACCAGAAACTTGTGCAATGTAAACAGCCATTTTAAAATTACTAGCCCATCAGATTGTATAATTTCTTTATCCTAGTTTCAGTGAATATGGTCTTCCTGCATCTATATTTTTATATTGGGTTGGATCACTACCGTTGTCATTTTTGGCTTCACAGCATAGGCCATGCAATATAGGCTAGTGAGTCCCATGTCAACCCCACAGGTCTGTCTGAATTAAAGTGTATTTTTAGACATCCAAACTCAGTTTAAAATGTAATGTGATGCTTCTGTTCTTCCTTGCCTTGTAAATTGTTCCAGAAGTTGTGGTGGTTTTTTTTTTTCCTTAAAAAATATGTATCACATTCCTGTTTTAAGGTCTACCTTATAGATAGATTTGACTTTTTTGTCTTATGGGTTTTTTTCATAAAACACAGTAAATATAACTGGATATTCCCAGAAGCATGCTAACGACGGAAACAAATATTTTGCATGGCAAGTAGTGAACTATAAAAATGGCTTAATTCCATTTTGTCGTTTCATCATTGAGGAAGAGTGTCCTATACTTCATGTAGCTTCACACTAGTGCCTAATGATATATGTGCTTAAACACAGATGTGACAGATTTTAATGCTGGACACTCTTCCCCCACCAGCTGTGTGAAGAGTCTAGGGTAATCAGTGTTCCTCATACCTTGCTAAAAAAAACCATGTCTCTGCTAAACATGGGCTGGAGAGGAGGTGGGATAAAATTCCAGATTTCTTCTGCTGGTTTTCCTTCTTTAATCCTAGCCAAAGTTCAGCCAGAGCACCAACAGAGAAGGGGAAGAAGTCCAAGTTCTTGCTGAGGTGAACTTAATATCACATCGTTCTCCTACTTTGTAGGCTTCCATTTCAAATCACTGCTTCAACAGACACCAGGAGCCCTCCTTGTTTTTATGGAATGACTCTGTTGTTAGCTTGGGAGCATGGTTTACTGTAGCACTATACACTAGGTGTTGTAAGACTATCATGTTAACACCTATAACTCTCTGTGCATTTCATCTAAGTACCTTTCCAAAGAGAAATGCAACATTGGGATAAATTTTTTTTCATCCTAGTAGCATGTATAGAGTATGTAATGTTTTCATCATCCCATACATTCATCCACCAGCATCCGCCAGACCACTTAGCAAAGCTAAGACGTGTATGCAGCTAATCCTTACATTATCAGGTCCAGATGATTACTTTTGAGTGACATTTTTAAAGACTAACTTTTGTTTCCAACAGAATTAGTATAACTTTTCAGCTGTTGATATTTCCTAATTCACATCTATAGCAGCACACTAGAGAGCCACGGTCAGATACCTGGGGCAGCTTTCTGCCATAATTTTTCAAGTAAATGATTTCTATCCAGTGCAATATAGTAACCTGTACATACAGAGGTGATGAAGCATAACAAACTTATTTTTTTGCAGCATTTCCCCTTTCAGGTTTATACAATGCTGATTATCCTGTGGCCACATTTTTTGCAGTCAACATGAAATATACTTAAAAGATTCTGTCTCAGCACTCTTTTTATTTCTAAGTTGAAGAAAAACTATATAAATATATAGGATATCCTATAGGATAGGATATCCTATATATATATAAGATCCTTTTATATATATATATACACACATTATCATTCATATTATATGTTCCTAAAACACTTAAACAGGAGCCTTGGAAAAGAACTTTGGAAAGGAACTTTTGTACTTTTGTGTGGATGTCTGAGAAATTTCATTATTGAAACTTAGACTTCAGACATCTGGGTCATCTCTTACCTTTCATGGGTATACGTGCAGAATTTAAAAAGCAAAGCTAATACTTACGTGCCAGGGAGCTGTTACTTTCTGCTGTTTCCATTTTCAGAAAAAGTCTGAAGATCCATTCCACAAAAAATTGTTAAGTGTAAAGATCCTAGAAAACACTTTTTGCAGTAATAAAAGATTTTGGAACTTACCGGAACTGAAATTTGAGGATTATTTTTAAGTTTTCCAAGCACAGCAAAACCATCAATGCTGATTTTCGATTTTGGTTTTATGTTTAAGGATTCTATTTTAACACAGTCAATAAAAAGTGTGACGCTGTTTGCTTCTACGCTTATCATAAGCTTGTGCCATTGGGAATCAAACAAGAAAGGCAAATGCAAAAATGATGCAGTTTGGAGGCTTCCGTCTGCTGCTTTGTAAGAAAACTCAACACTTTTCATTTGACCATTAAGATTCACTCCGACTTGTTCTTTTCCTGAAGAATCCTGAATCTGCCAAATAGTCCAGTATTTCTGAAGTGTGGCCCCAGTCATCCGAAAAGTAGTTAGAAAGGAATATTCATCTGGCAGTCCATTGGAATATATAGCACTGCGTAGGATCAAAATACAGTAAATTTGTTGTGTATTTGTTCTGAAAAGCTCCACACATCACCACAGAGTAATGAGAAACAGTTTCTCATTTGAAACCTATTTCAGCCATGCTTTTATCAGTGCTCTTCCTGCATGCAGAGTCCCAAAATGGGATGTCCTTTTGAGTCATTAGTGTTGATAATGGCAACAGGAACTGGTTAGGAAATACAGGCTCTTCCCACATTGTACAATATTTATGATAACCCTTTGTAAGTGTAATGGATGGAGCAACAGCAGACTCCTAGTTCAGATTTAGAAAGCATATCTGGCAATTATGCTATTTCCTACCGTTATACTTACCAAATCAATCAGCATAGTGTGACTTTATAATTGACCACGTAGTCAGTACAGATCTCATTTATTTTGAAGACATAAGAATGCCGTTTGCAAATACATTTTCTTGTTCAGCCTGACAGTAACCATTTTGTTAATGTATTAGCTATTGCTTCATCAGAAATCATTCAACAAAATATTCATGGCAAATGCATGCATAGTAAGAACCCACACTAAAAACGTATTATGTCTTGTGATATTCAACCACAAGACTACAAGTAGCAGGGAATAGGTTTGTCACATAAAATGTTCCATTCTTTCGCAACTCCTATTGCATGTGAGATTTGGAAACACAAGTTCTACTGGCTGTGTCACCGTTCAAAACAGTGATGTAATTTTTTACCTCAAATGTGTCAGTGAATGCAGTAGAATATTTAAGAAATATGCCTTCTCATATGCTATGGATTGTAAAATTCCAATGTCATAATCCAGCTGACATCAATAAATTTGTTACCATTTATTAACATTTAATAAGCTGTATTTGAGTGCATTTCTTAAATATGGAGACATGCCGAGCTATTTTGCCACCAGCATTCATTAGAATAACTTCTCAGGCAAGTAGGCATTTTGAGCAAAGTTTGTTTTTGAAAGGCAAATCAAGCCTATCTCAGCAGCAATTTAGCCAGCATTAGTGAACCTCAGGCTCTAGGCAAAGGGGAAAAGGGAAAAAAAAAAAAGCAAACCACATTAAAAAAAAGAAAAAAGAAAAAGAAAAAAAGAAAAGAAATTGCATAAATTAGTTCTGATTCCGTATGCTTGGTGATTACTGATTTAGCAAGAGAGTGCTTCCAGGTAAAATCTCCACAGTTTGCAGTTTGGTGTCAGTGTCCAAAGCTGTACTGCAATCGTATTCCAGCAGGCGGCGGCACAGTCTCAGTAAGATTTCAGTAAGGACCAGAACAAGCCTGGCAGCAGCAGCAGCTCCATCTGATTTTGTACCCGAAGTCGGGCAGCATTATATACTAGTACTGTATACTAGTACTATACTATTATATACTATGGTATTATATACTAGCCGAACCGTTGTTTTTTCTGCTTTTTCCTCAAGAGCCTTTGTATACACCTGAAAGCTGGTGTGTGAGGAAGGGGAAGGTTTAGCTGGAAGATTATCTCATTGCACAAGGTGTGGAGGTACACAAAGTGGAAGAGGGGGTTCCTTGCCAGTATCTTTAAACTGTCTGTGATTTGCTATGACTTGTGTCTCTGTTGACTGCAGATGCAGTCATCTGTCACAGCTGGGGCTTTTTTATAGGATTTTATCTAATGTGTTCTCTTATTGCTTGTTTCAGTTTGCATCTGGCCACCTCAAATAAAAATGTTAATGTGTGGACATTTTCTCCTGTTCTGAATGCTTTCCAGCGTTCACTGTTATCCACTATCCTTCCTTGTGTCAGGCTTCTAGCTTTCACAACATTATTATATGCTCTTTCCTGCTTGTTGTGGTTTAAGGCCAATGGCAACCCAGAAACAATGCAGCCATTCGCTCACTCCCCCCCCCCTTCCTCCCCCTGCTCCTGAAGGGATGGGGAGGAGAATCAAAAGAATGTAACTCCCACGGGATGAGATAAGAACAGTACAATAACTAAGGTATAACACAAACCACTGCTGCTACCACCAATAAAAATAATGATAAGGGAAACAACAAGGGAAGAGAATACAACTGCTCACCACCTGCTGTCCGATACCCAGCCCAACCCAAGCAGGGATGTAACCCTTCCAGGTAACTGCCCCCAGTTTATATAGTGGGCATGACGTGCTGTGGTATGGAATACCTCTTTGGTTAGTTTGGGTCAGGTGTCCTGTCTCTGCTTCCTTCCGGCTTCCCCTCCTCCCTGGCAGAGCATGAGACTCAGCAAGTCCTTGGTCAGAGTAAACATTACTGAGCAGCAACTAAAAACATTGGTGTTATCAGTGCTGTTCCCAGGCTGGAAGTCAAAAACACAGCACTGCACCAGCTACTAAGAAGGAGAAAAATGACTGCTACTACTGAACACAGGACACTGCTCCAAGAAGATACTCTCTTCCCCTGTCCAGACACACATTTACTGTTACTGAGCTGCTGATCCAGTTCGACATGTCTTTTATGGCTCTCTGTGTCCTTCTTGCTCTATAATATCCCTTAAACAAGTATTTCAATCTCTTCTACTGCTGAAATATTAGCTCATCTGAGTCACTAATCTCTTCAGTTACTGAATCTCGCCATTTGTTATTGATCAAAAGCTGGTTTTACTACTACCATACTGAAGGCGATATTGTTAGGTAATTTTTTTAACTAGCCTTTCTGTGGTACTCCACTTTCTTAAGTTCAGTGACTCCAGGGAATCCGATATGCTGAGCTCTGCAGCTAAAGGAAACGATAGTTGTGAATGCTTCATCCCTGGCGGCGTTCAAGGTGGGGTTGGACATAGCCTTGGATGGCATGGTTTAGTGGGAGGTGTCCCTGCCCATGGCAGGGGGGTTGGAACTCGATGATCTTGAGGTCCTTTCCAACCCTAACTATTCTATGATTCTATGATTCTATGATACTAATCCCAGATCCTCTGAGGAGAGGTTTTCATTCTTTCTGTGCACTAAGCTTTTCTGTCATGGCAATACTGATGAAATTTTGCACCATATTTAACTATAGCATTTGTCCTTTACAAGCCATCATAATGGTCCTCCTTCTTTTTCAGAAATTAAAATAGAAAATAAATATGTCAACTTTTTCAAGTGACATACAAAGGGCAGAAATTGTGTAAGAGCTTTTAACATTGGTCAAAGAAAACTAAATGATAAAAAATGTAATTATAAGAGGACAGTAAAGATACAAAGTCACTGCAACACCATGGATAAATATTCACTTTTGAAAAAACTTTCAATAACCAGTCAGAAGTGCTGCTGACTTTAGACTGAAGACTTGGTATCAGCAATGTGACTCAACATAATGAAGCATAGCATGACCCATTGCCAGAAAGGTACTCTGCAGGGAACTGTTACTGTGTAAGATTTATACCTCTAATTCTACAAGTAATGCAGAAACAGATTCTCACCTCAGTTATTCCAACAGTAATGAAAAGCCATTCCATTGGCTTTTGTGGTTTCAGTGTATTTTAGTGCACAGTTTTTCACAGAGCCTGTAATCCTTACATAAATAAAACTCTATTGAAGTTAGCAGCTTAAAATGCTAAATACTTGGAAACCACAGCAGATTTACCATGATATTTAAATGAATAATTGTAGAGAAGTTATTCTTCTATCTCACTAAAAAGCTGATAGCTATGTAAGCACTTAAAGTACTTCAGTACATTATTTTTAACATTTATGTTTCCAAATCCACTACTTTATGGAAGGAAATCAAAGAATTTTAAATTTAGAATCAGGCAAGTGAGCAAAGGAAGAATTAATATGAAAAAATATGCCAAGCACAAAGACCAAATTCAGTCCTGACTGATTTCCTAACCCCTTAAAACTGACAGGCATATAAGCCCTCAGAGCATTTTTACTTATTTATTTTTGTATTTTCATTCTGTAAGATAGCTGTCTAGCCCTGCTTTCCCTGTGCACTCAGACTATTATCAAGTGGTTTAGCTGTGTGATGAGTGCAAGGTCAGGTCAACTTGTTATCAGGTATTTGAATCCTTGCTTAATTTCTTTAAAATAGAGTTGGAAGTAGAGGGGGAAGTTTGAAACCCTTAGAATTCACCTAAGGGAACTTGTGAAACACTACTATTTTCTTTTAATCTTTTCCATAAAAACCTTAGAGACACCTAACTCTCTTATCAATCCTATAGCCTGAATGCTTACCAGGAAGATATCTTTGATATTTCAAAGCTAAGTCCTACCAAAGTACCAATATAACCAAGAAAAGTCATCTGACTAGGTGGTGAAAGGTCTGAGTAATCCCGCTGACTTCAGGATTCATCAAGAGCAGCAGAGTATGTTAAAAGGTTAGCTATATACTGACTTGAATACTACAAAGTAACTGCTTATTTCGTTAAGCCTGTTTCTTTAAGAGGTAATTTACTAGGTGAGCATTATTGTCCATTGAGATAATGGACATCACTGTTGCTAAATAAAGATTTTAGAAATGTTAGTACAACTCACTAGAGTTTGCTGTAGAAACTTTTCTGGCCAACCACATGATAATGCACTATCATGGCCCCAGATTCCTTTGCTCAAGCTGGAGACACTTGTGTCTGCACCTCCTGAAGCCTCCTAGAATCCTGACTGACCTGGCAGGCACTATCTGGCAGCCATCATATAATAAACAGCAATCAAACCTAGCTAAGCATTTTTAAAACCAACTGTCCTAAGTCATTAGACAGAAGTTACTTGTTAGGACTCATTGTCCTCTGTTGATCTCTATGCTTCAGAAACATCCAGTTCTGAGCTAATTATTTCTTATGACCTAATTAGCTTCTCTAGCTGCATTTGCTCTTTTCCATTACCATTTGTCATCATCAATACCTATGTAAGATATCTTAGTTGTAATGCAAAAGGAAAAGCACCTCAAGAACTTTGGTGGCTGGAATTAGAAAGCCAGACCTTCAGGCATATGTGTTTGGGGAACATTACTTCACAGAGGAGCATTAGTCCCAAAGGAAAAACCAGGAATTCAGCCTATTAAATTCTCTGGATGTTCCAAGCTTACTGATAAAGCTTTTTAAACTTCCTGTCTTCATTTTATAATTTCTTACCACAGTGTGCTTGTCATGTCACTTGTTAAAGTGGTCTGCAGTATACCACTGCCCCAAATACACTGTTCAAAAGGTGGCTTCATTTTTATGTTGTTGTTTACTTTTGGCAGAGATGAGGATGCAGGCAAAGAGACGTCATTTTGAATCCATGGGCTACCTATGCCAGTATACCCAGGACTTTACTCTGAAACTAAGTTCACCTGGCATGAAAAAGTTTAAGCATCTTACTTCCAAAAATTAGAGTGCTAACTAGTCTGGACCCAAAGCATGCCAAGGTCTTTTCTAATATTTTAACAGTATAGATGATCAAGTGTGAATGCCTTGGCATGTTCCCTGGCATTAATTTATCCATGTGGACGTAGGGACTTTGTGATGTGACAGCTGCATTTGTGAAGTCAAAGGATTAAGATTTCATCCAGTACATAAAGATAGCTAGTCCTTTTCCCCATATGAAAACATTTCATGAACATACTCCTTTGTGCTAATAGTTTTTATTTTTAACCATGCAATTAAAAATTGACACCATTATTATCCAAATTACTGGTAATATTTTTGTACTTATTAACTCTTGGACACCTACAACAGGTACATATATTAAATTAAATTAAAAAATGACAGGTTCACCATGTCAGAGGCAATGGGTATGAGTCATGGCAGTTTCTTATTACATGAAGAACACTATATTGGTTCTTCAGCAGATTTTATGCTAGAAGAAGGGCTAGCCAATGGGAATTTATTTAGATGATGGGAGAAGCTAAAGTCAAGAGTTATACACAATCATTCTGCTGGACCTTGGCAAGTATGCTAAGCAGCAAAATGGCCAAGCTACAATTTAGCAGTGCTTTAGGGAAGCTACGTAAGCTTTTCAAGGCATAAGCTATTGCTACAGCAAATACTGAACAAATACACTGAGCCGTGGCCATCTAACTAAGCTCTCCTTCCAGTGCCATAGTCATCCTAACGTGGGCTTGTCTGCCTTAGTACAATGATCATATGCTAGTTTAAAAAATCATTTTGCTATCTGTGGTAAGTACTGACTGAATAGTGACAGTAAATTAAGCCCTCTGTGCTGGTATTTCAGTTGGCTTGCTTGCTATTCCTATGCATGTGCACACTTCGTTATCTCTTCCTCAAAAGCTTAGAAACCCTTAAGCCAGGGAATGGGCTTTCTTAGGAAGACCCCTCCCTATTACATAAGGCGAGAGAAGACGCTGTCCATGGCTGTTTGGGTTACCTGGTACTAATATGGCTGCTCATTAACGAAGGTGTGAGAGGAGATCTCTGCCGCGGAGCCTGCTGCTGCCTGACGTCTTTATTGAGGGTCCCTCCCCTGTGTCTCTGTGGCACAGGCGCCTTCGTGCCTGCGTCAGCTACCCACCTCGGGAACAGTTTTTCCAAAGTCACTCTACTGTTGCCTCCCCTGTCTCTTGGCGAAGCAGGAGCTCTCAGTGCCGGAGGCAGGTACCGGGGCATTGCACTCTTCGTGTGAGTGCCCTGCGTCAGCAGTCCCCGCTCCTCCGGGCTCCCCCGGTCCCGGTGGCCCGCGCAGCCCGGGGGGGTGACATTTCAGCACCACGGGCACGGACAGCTCCGCGGCGCGGAGCGGCTCCTCCCTCCCCTCCTTTTCGCTCCGCTCTCCTTGGCTCCGGCCCTCTTCTCCCTTCTCCGCTCCCCGTCCTCCACTCCCCTTCCCTCACCTCCCCGCGAGCTGCTGCCCCCCGGAACCCCAGGAAATGTTTGCATTATCGTTAAATACTCCAAGTGTGAATGAAGGATAGCAGGGGGTGTCCAAAGGGAAATGCGGCCGGGATTCAGGGCAGCTGCTGTGCCTGGGTCTGAGAAAGCCGATACTACGCCCATGCTATTAAAGGTGCTCAGCCTTCCTTGAGGTGCTCTGCATAGCTTGCTAATTCTTTTAATGCTTGTCAGCCATTTCATCATCCCCAATCCATAGCAGTAAACGCCACCTAACACACACACGTTATAATGTGGACAGTTCTGTTATTTAAAAAAATGATTGGAAATGGCCTAAAGTGTTCCTGTCCTGTGGTATTAGCCTCAGCCGATTACTGACAACTTCACTCCTTCTGAGATAGCTTACTGAGAGAGGCACCCTGCGGAACAATTCTGGAGCAGAGCAGCAAGACCAGGGTCAGTGACAGAGCGGCAGCACGCTGATGCTCTAGAGCACTGTCAGGTCTCAAGCCTTGATCCATGCACCAAAACAAGACATTTAACTTGAGTACAGATGACGAAGTTTAACCGTGCCAAGTGCAAGGTCCTACACCTGTGTCGGAGCAATCCCAGATGCAGCTACAGGTTGGGCAGAGAAGAGATTCAGAGCAGCCCTGCGGAGAAGGACTTGGGGGTGTTGGTCAATGAGAAAATGAACATGAGCCGACAGTGCTTCTCCAGGCTGAGCAGCCCCAACTTTCTCAGCCTATCTTCATAGGTGAGGTACTCCATTCCCCCGATCATCTTCATGGCCCTCCTCTGCACTTGCTCCAACAGTTCCATGTCTTTTTTATGTTGAGGACACCAGAACTGCACACAATACTCCAAGTGAGGTCTCACAAGAGCAGAGCAGAGAGGCAGGATCACCTCCCTCGACCTGCTGGTCATGCTCCTTTTGATGCAGCCCAGGATACGGTTGGCTTTCTGGGCTGCGAGCGCACACTGCCAGCTCGTGTTAAGTTTCTCATCAACCAACATCCCCAAGTCCTTCTCTGCAGGGCTTCTCTGAATCTCTTCTTTGCCCAGCCTGTAGGTGTGCCTGGGAGGTGTGCCCTCAGAGAAGTGTGTGCTCTCTCTTTTCAAGTCATCAGCAACTTTGGTCTTCACTTCCTAGAGATGAAACTATTCTATTGGCAAATCTTGAAGAACCCTGAGCAATTATCATTGGTAGAGGAAACTGGAAGCCCCTGAAATTGCTTTTACAGAATCAGTGTGGTCTGGTGGTGGCAATGACAAAAAAGTTGAACTCCTCATTCCGCTTTCAAAAGCTTTGCAAATGAGGTGATCTAGATGGAGAGGACATCTGTCTCCTAAATGATAATATTAAAAAAAATGCATATATATTTAAAGGTCAAACAACAAAGGATATTACCTCGTTGGGATCCTGAAGTCTATGTTGGGTCCCAATTTATAAGCCACTTGTAGAGAAGTGGAGCCCACCACTCTCTGGATAATTCCTTGAGAAGCAGCTTTTTCTATTTGAAACTGGGAAATCAGGTCAAAGCCTACACGAAAAAACAGACGTGTCCAGAATATAACTTCCAGTGTAATTTACTTGGAGAATTATGCAGTCACAGAGCTGAATGTAACCTGATAAAGTTTCTGAACAGCAGCTTTTCCATTAAAAAGTTAGGATGCTACTTGCCTGGTAAGTCATCTTGGCCAATCCTGATTGTTGGGCAGAGATCATTTCTCTGACTGGCACCCAGAATGACTGGTAGTCCTGCAAAAAAGGGTGAATTTATTAACCATGTGCCTGCACAGTGCCTCAGATTACCTTAAAAACATTAAGTGAAGCAACTGTAAGAATATTATGAATTAAGTAGAATTATAAATAATAATAATGACTAGATGTATGTAAGAATTTAAGCTACGCAGTGCTCAGTGAAGCCCAAGGTCCAAGAAAATAAGCATATGTTTCTAGAGAACTCCAAATTTAATATTATAACTTGACTGATTTATTTTTTCGAACCTTCAAATGAGAGTTTTATAATAGTTCTCTTGCAGAGCTATGGAGAAATAGTTGTAGCATAAGAAGGCCTGCTGTGTAAGGAGGTTTTTTGGTTTGGAACTTTTGGTGGTTTAAGCAAACTTTGAAAAAAAGGACAGTTACCTAAATCAACAGTCTCCCTAGTTGACCAAGGAAACTTAAACAAACCTCATGCCAACTAAAGAGGCTGTTGAGAAACTGTTGGCATCTTTTCCATCCTGGTATTCTAGGTGTTCCCACCTTCCTCTGTACCACACTTGATCAGAGAATGATTATTCATTAAATACAGGGTGAGAGCAAGAAGAACTTACAGACCTTTTTTTTTGTTGATCCGAACAGGAAAGTAGAATAAATTTCTCTGAGCAAATCTGATTTTTCAGAATATTATCAAAAAGCCTTGAATAAGCATGAAAACCTACTAGATTCCCATAATTTAAGGAAGGAAAAATAAACATTTATTTGAAGGGTTTAAGAGTCATATGCAAGTCCAGTGCAAGGTCAATCTGGAAAATGTTAGTAGAGTCTGGATGGGGAAGAATGAAGTGTGCAAGTTGGAAGGAGATTGATTTCTAACCTACAGAGAGCCTCTTGTGTGCTGCAAAGGCTCAACCATGAATGTGGGTTTCCTTCTGACAACATAGACTTAAAGGGAACATTCAAGTTGACATGTTACACCTTAGAAAAGGCCTCATTCTATATTATTTGATGAGACATATGGCTGGCATCCAGCCATTTACATTTTGTGCCCAGCAAATAAAGTAGAAACAGTTTGTTGCCACACGTAGCAGAATAATATCCAACTGGAAGCACTGAAAGACAGGAGGAGGTTTGTGTTCTGTATCTACCACCTATATCCAGATTTTAATCCTTACCTTCAAAAAACATCTAATAGTTTAAAATAACACACACAGCACTTGCTTTTCCCCCTCTCTTTCATAAGCATACATACATACATACATACATACATGCATACACATTGACAGTT
The DNA here is from genome assembly GCA_039720435.1 of Amazona ochrocephala. Classification (NCBI taxonomy): domain Eukaryota; kingdom Metazoa; phylum Chordata; class Aves; order Psittaciformes; family Psittacidae; genus Amazona; species Amazona ochrocephala. The sequence goes on from CM077878.1 coordinate 46,190,316, forward strand.
CTCCCCTTCTGTGGTGACTAGCTAGACAGGACTTTAGTTTTGAATAAGGTCAGAATAATTCTCTTAATATCAAAATTACAGAAAGATGAAATGCAGATAGAGTTTGTCTCCTTACTTGATTGGTGCTGGATGGTGGCTGAGATCAAGGACCACAGAAAACTACACAAGTAAAAGAATGCTGTTATTTTCCTGTAAACAGAAAGAAAACTCTGGTATGAATCTATAGTTACTGGCAGATTTTGTTATTGACTTTCTTTTCAGAGCCATGCACATTAAATGTATAAAAACCCAAGTTAAGGATTTACTAACAGATTTGACAAGACAATTTCTTTACATGAGAACTTCAAATTTTTGCCTTATAATAAAACATGTCAACAAATCTCTTTCTGTTACTATTTCCTTCATATAATGCTGTCACAAACCCAAATAACAGAGGCAGCAGCTGGTAAGGACAGCTTTAACTATTCTAATCTCTTATTTACAGATTTATCCAAATCCCACTTGTTCTCTTACCGGTTGCCTTTCATCTTCACTGCTGGCTTTCTTCGTTTCTCTCATGTGAATGTGTGGTGTATATAGTCACACACTCTCCTTCACTCTCATTAGTCCTGCAGAAAAGAGAGGCAACGGGTGCAGAGGGTTCCTCCTGCCCCATGCAGGACCCAGCGGGGAGGGAGGTGCAGGCTGCTGGGTCTGTTTTAATCTTGCAAAGGGAAGGAGGTGGAGGCTGGACAGACGTGTGTCCTGGCAGGCTCTGAGGGCGGACCTCTGCAGCCAGTTGAATATAAAGAAGGCAAGAGAGAAAAGGCTGCTGCTTGTGCCAACATCAAGGCAGGCAGATTAAGAAAATGTGAGTTCAGTGATGCTAGCCACTGAATGGTGGGGTCTGTTTTTCAGCCAGGAAGATGAAAGAATAATGTGGACCGTGCAGTTTGAGGAAGCTGATGGCCCTGATGTTAAGACCAAAAGCTTTGAGAACAAGGGAACCTCGATCCTATAAAGATGTTATTTTCATTTCTCAGTAATTTATTCACCAAGTATCCTCAGGAGAAGCCTAGCTGGGGATGTCCCAGTTGATTTTTCTGAATAAAACCTATTATGTAAGAGGGTTTTCATTGCTTAAACTCCAGCTTTTTCAAGGAATGCACATAGGCATTACTAAGCAGACTCCTGTTCTTCTGTTGTCATTGATAAAACAGTTTCTATAGACTATTACACGTTTGGACACACAAAGACATTTATTCACATTTGTTCACATGTATGTGAAAAGAAAGAGAGGGACTAAAATCTGCGTGCATGAAAAGACCGAGGAAAAGAGATGGACAGCCAGGAGGTCCTGATCATTACAACAGTCAAAATTCATGCATGTGTGGAAAAGGGTGGTAGGTCGTGCTATCACATCACATTTGTAAGGTTTCATCTTCTCTAGCAAATGCAATGACCTCTGTTGTCTGATGAGAGTCTGAAGCAATAACTACCCCATTCATCTGAATTTGCTGTAACTCACATTCCCAGTGTTAGTAATTCCAGTGTTAATATTGTTCATGCTTTTATGTGTATTGTTAGAAAGGGAGGGGATGGATCATGGGCATGATCCATTTGCCACAAATAATGTCTCATTTTGATGCCTAAGCAAGCACATCTTGGTTGATACCACATGCTCTTCCTTCAAGAGAAAGGTGTGTGCAGGGAGCCTTGCAGTCCAGGACTGTGCCAGATTGGCACGTGAAACCACTGCCAATTAAAAAAAAAAAAATAAAAATCAGAGAAATATTGATTTTATTTTACAATAAGTTTGCCCAAGTCATCACACAGCTGGGTCACTAATCCCTAGTGCAGATATTACCCTTCTGTCATGCAGTGATATCTGCACTGAGGGCTTGGAATGGATACCAGAAGGTTTGTGAAGGAATGGAAGAGGTCCTGGTGCCAAACCGTCTCTTCTGTCATATTTAAGTTCTGGCATTAAATTTGCCTTTGAGACTGCTTAGTATTAACAATTTATTTTTGGCGGCATTAAGGAAGAACAGCCCATCCCAGTAGTTAGCTATGGAACTAAGTGGTACCATCTTTAAGAAAATAAGCATATATTTTTTGGCACATGTTGCAAAGGTGTCTGCCATTGCATGTGTCTGGGGTTATTGACACGTTATCCTCTCCAAAGAGGGGGAGCTTTGTTCAGAGAAATCTGGAGAACATATACTCTGCTTCTGAACAATACATAATCCATTTTCATTCGCATTTCATTGCAGCAACTCTCTGGGTGAAACTTTTTTTCTTCCTGGAGTATTTTCTCAATCCTGGATCTTCACAAGCCAGGTTTACATTGGTGATACTATGTAACTAAAGTGTGGGAAACTCATTTACTATTCTACTGTGGGCAAACAAGAAATTCTTTGGAAGACGCTAATAGGCTGTGGTTCTCCCGTGTGCATTTTGATGTCTTCATCTTGAAAGAAATCTCACAATCTATGATGAAACCCCTGATTAGACGTTCTACTAATAATTATCACATCATGTTCAAAGAGCCAGACAAATATTAGCATACAAACCAGTGGTAGCCCCTGATTTATTAGCCCCCTGATCTAGTCAATCTTGTTCCCATTTCATACAAATGTAAACTGAGCTAGATGGAGTAGGTGCCTTGTACATCTTGCTGAGGGTCACAGAGACAGTGCCCACCCAAGTAACGCTCCTGTTTAGATGATCTGACTATTTTGATGTGTCTTTAGGCATGTTGTATTTTTCTCTTTTTAGGAATTGGGCTAATGCAGATCTTTTCAGGAAATCCCAGTGCACAGTTAGTGCTGCTTAGCCACTTGCTCAGGAATACATCATGTAAGCAACTCTTGAAAGTAGATGAATTAACCTAGAACATGATTCTCTAATAACTGCTCTTTTGCTAAGGCATGGTGACTTTGTCCAAATACTATCTCCTGCAAACAAGCTATGCAGGAATGTCATCACCTTGCTAGCATTTAAAGAATGCTTACACATCTGACTTCACATTCCTTTCCTCAAATACTTGATTCCCTATTCCTGTTCTTCTGTGTGGCCTGGGTTGGACAGCATGTGTCCATACAGCTGTCTGGTGAGACTGCGGCTGGATTAGAGGGAAATAACAAATAAAACAGGCAGGCCCAGCAGATATAAAGCTTGCTCTCTATGATGAAAAAGGTTGCAGTGAGATGGCTGGAGTCAGACTTTCAGAAGGCTCAATTCAATACAAACCACAGAAACCAGCATTTGGCTCTGAAAGAGCTGTTAAATGTGGCAAAGAAGCTTCCTCAGTTCAGGCTTGGGCTGATGGCAATTTGGGATGGCTAAATTAAGCCTTCTCTTGATGTTTATTGTTTGACTGGGCTCGAAGGAGCTCGATGTCATTGGCTTGTACTTTCAACCAGGATTTTTAGGAGGAACTAGGCAAGTTTGTTCTCCTGAAAAGTATTTACAGCATATGTGCAGGCACTGGGGGCTCGAGAACTGGCTTTAGGACTGCAGTAACGGAAGTCCAATTTGCTGTGTTAAAGCAGGACCTCTGCCTGCGAGTGGTCTCACAGAAGAGCGATGGTTGTTGTCCCCAGCCCTACACTGCTCTTCCACACATGGCTAGAGGGGAGAGGAGCAGTGGGAAGATTAGAGGGAGGTCACTTCTTATTTATTTCACATGTCCTGGAAAGTTATTTCTGTCTCATGTGGTCTTTTCTAAATTGTTCCTTCAGTCTTTTCATTTAACTTCAGCTTCTTACAGTCACTTTTTCTGTCCAGTTTGCAATAACAAAAATAGGCTTTACATGTTTCAACCTTCTTTCTCCTTACCTATAACACAAGGGTCACTGCTCTCTTTGTAGTTTAGCACAGTCTAGGATAAGCGCATACCGCTCACTTAACTTGGGTGAGTTTGTTGTTACATTGTATTTGGCTCTAATAGCTCAAGATTAACTACGTGTGGCTGTGTGTGATGGCATTTCTGAAAGGTCTGCTCCTTAATAATCACTCCAAGAGTTAAGGCAACTTGGACCTGTGACTGATCTCATTGACATCAGGGGCTAAACTGGCACAGACTTAAGCGCCTTTAAATTAAGCTAGCAACAAATAATTAAACCAGCATCCACAAGTGTAGGGTAATTGAGTTGTCAGCAAAGCTATAAATCCTTGCCAGGCTCCAACACATCACTGGAATTTAGCAAATAATTTATTATCCAATAAATTCTTACCTTCATCATAAAAATATAGTTTTCTGTCCAAAATTTTATGAATTTTGGCATGGGGAAAAAAACAGCTTTTCTTTCCAAGCTGTCAGATGCCATTTGCTACAAAGATGAAACAGCTTCTTTCTAGGAGAGGTTGCTCAAAGAAATCTGGGCCATATGCTCGTGTCCTCAGCACAATCCTCTTTCCAGGTGAACCTCACTGCAATGGCATTACAACCAGCCTGTGAATACTGAGGCTATACCAGTGTAGCCTGCAAAGTTCAACAAATCCCTCTGGAGTGTGCTTGGAGCACAGAGATGGTCTATTCATGGAGCCAGACAAGCTTGCACCATAGCTCCATGTCCCCTTGACATAATAATTCTTTCTGTAGCTAAGAATTGCAGGTTCCATTACTTTTGGATGAAAGTTGAGATTCTGGTATCACTCCTATTCTCATTTCTTTCTAGGTCAGAAGATTTGTACTTTGTCTGCAGGGGTGCCAGACAGCGATTATCCTTGAATGTTACAGTCAGTGATTCCAATTACCTTAAATACAGAAGAATTTATTTTCTAGTGGAATGGCAGAGAAAATAGAAAGAAAGGTTAAACAAAAAAAAAAAGAAAATCCCTCAAATTAAGAAGTATTTTCAGTCACAGCTTTATAAGTCTTTATGATGTTCTCTTATATTGTTGTCTCTTTCTATCCCTGCTAATTGCCTAAATATTATCCCAAACCACTATCCCAAACCACATTATTTACATGATGAAAAACATGTTCTTTAATATTTCTACAGAACTGGGAAAATATAAGTCTAAGCACATTTAGATTCTTTTTAAGCCAAAATTATGCATCTTGAACACAAATTTCAATTCTTAATCCCCAAAATTTTTGTAATTGTTGACTTGATGGAGTATCCATTGATACTTCTTTCTGAATACTGCAGCAGGCAACATTTAGCCTTCCAGTATCTGAAGGGGGCCTATAAGGATGCTAGGGAGGGACTATTCATTAGGAACGTGATAGGACAAGAGGTAACGGGTTCAAACTTAAACAGGGGAAGTTTAGATTGCTAAGACAGCAAAAATTTATTAACATTATTCCTTCTATTTTCTTTCAGTGAATACACCGTTATGCTACTAGTGGCAGCTTCTGAATAGTGTGCTACCAAAATGACAACCACGGGGAAGAAAGCAAATTAATGATAATCTTCAAAGCAGAAGGTGGCTTATTAGTGAAGTCCCTTAGATATTTGTACAAAAGCCTGAGCCATTCAAAGTGCTCATAAATGTGATCTGGAGGGAGTGTGAATAATGGGGAGATAACATCTGCAGATATGAAGAAGTTACCTGAGCAATAAAAATGAAAGATGAGGGTGTAAACTCTGGGAAAGTCTCAAAATACCTCGTAAGTGTTTAATAAAATAGCAGGTGAAAATCTACATAAATCAGGAGGAAATAATTGGCAATGAAAAGGCAGTCCTAAATTTATGGTGGCTTCTACAGTTCTGGAGAAGTCAGAAGAAAAAGAAGTCCTATCTGTCAGCTATAACAGGAAGAGCTATGAAAACTTATCTCACTGCTCAGTAGTTGGCATAAGCAAACTGCATGTTACGAGCAATTAGAAAAGCAACAGTGAACAAAGCAGAAACCATCAAACTGCTACCGTATAAACCATGGTCAGCAGGAATGATCAAAGGTTTGGACTGGTTTCAGTATGAAAGCCAGTTACATAGATGAGGATTCTTCACCTCTGGGGGAAAGAAAAAAAGATATTTAATGAAGTCAGCATGGAGAAAGTGAATAAAGAGCAATTGCTGCTCTCTTGCAGAGCAAGGACTAAGGTTATCAACTGAAGCTGGAAGCCAGGAGATTCAAACAAAGCAACAGACAGCCCTTCTCCATACAACTTGTGGCAAGCAGTGGGATTCTTTTCCACCACTTTTGACATTTGCCATTGCAAATGCTGAAAGTTTTATGGGATCAAAAGGAGACATGGCAGATTTATGGAGGAAAAATCCATCTGGGATCACCTCTAACTCACAAAGTTCCCAGGCCACAAATCACTGCAGACTGATAAAATACATGGGAGAAGTGAAATACATGGGAGAAGTGAAATACATGGGAGAAGTGTTCCTATGCACATTTTCTATTCCTACATGCTTCTTTAGGTATCCACTACTAATTCCTTGACGAGAAAATGTATGCTGTGTAAGATGGACCTTTGGTCTGACATGATACTGCTGTTGTTATCTTTTAATACTTAAAAGACTTGCAGTACTGAAAATTCAGAGTGGAATGGCTGCCTTTGTAATACCAGAACTCATTTTAGGGGGCTTAGACCTACCAGCACTCCTAAAAACAATGCCAGCTGTGTTCCGAGAAGGAAGAGAATTTCTTTCTGATGTTCCGTATTTTTTTTCAAAATGCATGATACTGAATGCAAATTTTGTGCTTGTGTATGGAAAGGAATGTCAAAGATCACCTCACAGGCTGGATGTTAGGAAAGAATCAAAAAAGCACAGAAGCATAGAAAAAATTACACCAGTGAGGACCCATGGAGGTTGCCTGGTCCAGCCTCCTCTGAAGGCAGACTCATATTTTAGAGTCAGAGCAGGGTGCTTAGGGCCTTATCAGGCTGAGACCTGAGTACCTCCAAAGACAGAGACTACAGGACTACGCAGAGTGGCTGCTCCGAGGCTTAGCAGCTAGGAATGAATGCAAGAAGGACTTTCACTACCGGGAACAAGTAACTTGATAGTTATTCTCTATCTAGTTTGTATATCTGTAAGTAGCTATTTGTGCTGCAAGAATATGAAGAATAAAGTGCTCAGATAGTTTAAGAGAAATGTAGGGCAAGACTGCATGAATTCAGAAAAGAAAAATATCTTGCAGTGATCTCTGGGGGATATTTCTTCTGGAACACTACATGAAGAACTTTTCTTAAGGAAAAAAAAATACAAAAAAAAAAAAAAGAGGCTGAGGAGGAAAGTGTTTATAATTTTGTTTTATTTTTAATGGTTGGCTTTATAAAAGATTGGTAAATGTTTTACTGCAGTTCACTTAAGAAGGAATGTAGCATGCCTATAAATAAATCCATGTTGATTATCTAGAGACATAAGCTTCTCTGTTTCCCATGTTACAGATGCAATGCTCTGAAGCGTATTTCATCAGGTATGATTAGATATTTCCTGTTGTCATGTGTAAATTAGTCACTCACTCCTGCAAATGTCACAGAACTTGTTTTGCTGCTTTCTCGTTTATTTTTGTACGTCCTATAGTTGGTTTTCCCAAGACACCTGTTGTTACTACCCCTTTTTTATTCCTCAGGGATTTTAGCCACCAGTGGGCTTCTTGTACACCAATCATGAAAAGCCTTATTATTAAAGACTCTGTACTTTCTGGACGGCTTGGCTTTTTTCTTTTTGTTAAATTTTTATATGCAAGTTTTAAGAAGGCATTTTTAACAATAAAATTTACTGTAATATACCTCAAGACTTCTCACTTTTGCTTACAACTGAGGTGGTGCTTGCATTCATGTGCTTTCCTAAAACTAAGTACTTTACAGTTGATTGCCAGAACTTATGTCTTTATAAATTATGGATTGAGAAGTCTGTAACATTTACAGCAGCAGCCAACTATCATTTTCTAAGGGAAGAACTTTTTCGTAAAGTCAGCATCAACTAAAATAAAAAGATCTCCTGCAAAAGTGTTACGAAGGTGATAATGGAAATTTGGTTGATATTGTGGCTGACAAATCATGCGTCAAGTGACTTGCCAAGAAAACCAAGTAGGAATGTTTCCTATGTACAGAAGTCTCATCTCCATGGGTTCTATGCACAAAAAAAAATGGGAATAAAAATAACCTAGCTACAGTGCTCTGAAATGTCAAACACACCTCGTCCTAAGGTTTATGATCTCACCTGGGTGATGTGGACTGCATCACATTCTGCAGCCTCTCTGGAAAGCATCCAGTTGCTGCAAAGATTTACAGCATACATTATGTAGTTGAGAGGGAAAGGCGTATATTCAAGGGGAAGTCAGCAGTGCAGAAGATTAGCAGTGGGAGAGGACTTCTGCCCCTTCTAGGTCAGCGCTCTGAATCAAGTTTTGCTCAGAGATGAGCAAAAGTTGTTATTATCTCACGTCTGCTAGTCCATATTAAATAAGTTAATGATCACAGGCCAACCCTTGCAGACAAATATCCCACCACAAAATTACTCTCCCTTCTGGAAGCCTTGTAAGAAAACCAAGGACTAATTTGGCATGGAAAATGAATTACCTTTTCTCCTCTAACCAAGGTCTTCTCAGGCTAAAGATGAAACCAGGTGGTGGGGAAGGGTAAGCAAGAAGCTGCTTCCCAGGCACTAGCAATTTTGAGGATAACCAGAGGACTTTGCAAGAGTTTTTTCAAGCCCTATAAACCTGTCTGAGAAATATAGGCACATATGAGCAGCACTCTATTCAGTACTATGCTCAGTGTTTGAGACAGATTGTTACGTTTTAATTCTGAAGAATATTCGTATTTGGTTTAAGAATTCAAAGGAACATTTTAGGCGTGAGTTCTCTTGAGCCAAAGCTTTTACAGTACTGGACTGAAGAACACAAACATCCTACTTGTGCTGGAATGTGTAGAATTCGTGAGAAGTATGACAGACTCATATACTAGTTCAGCTTTGCAGGGTTTCTGGAGGTCCTCTGGTTCACCCCCCTGCCCAGGGCAGCGCTATCCACAGGTTGCTGAAGACCTGTCAAGTTTTGATTATCTCCAAGGACGGACAATTTGATTCACTGTTCAGTTACTCTCTCACATGAGTACTTCGTAAATATGCTTATTTACAACACCCAAGCCGAACTAGTTAGCATTCCCGGAGCACAGAAGTGCCAGCACAACTGCTTTACACAATCAGCATATGAATGTGAGAACCTTTTCTGCATGTGCTGTCACTCAGGCTGTCTCCTTTACAACTAGGACATTTCTCAGAGCATTGCAGATGCTTTGATGTAATTGGAAAGAATGCTCCAGGGCACTGAACACAATTTTCAAGGTAATGCATCTCGAATTTGACACAGAGAACTCTCTGGTTCTGTGAAATTTCAACACTTTTTTCAGGAACTTTCCTATTTTCCAGCTATCTGTGTCTTTATACCTCCTCCATAATCCTGTTTAATGGTGCCTGTGGGAATCTTTTTTTTTAGGATGAGTTCAGGTCTATATTGGAGAAACCTTTCCTGGCATAATAATGACAGTGTGTGGGATTTCTTGTGTCATTTTTACACTGGAAAAGTCCTAGTGCATATATATATGTATATTATATATTATAAATATTATATATGTATATATACGGACTATATATGTTATATATACACACATTGTGCATATATATACACACAATCATATATATAGTGTATATATTATGCATATACACATTTATTTTTATATATATAAAATACACAATTATACCAGATAAATGATACAATTTCATCAGTGTGGTGTATTTATTTTGCTTGCTGAGCTGGCAAAAGCCAGTCCAGGCAAAGAATAGCTTCATTTGAAGGAAATTCTCTAAACTGAGAAACCTTTCTCCAGCGTGAAGAGGTAGCACATGCAGTCTGTGGCACTGTGATTAGTGAACTGACTTTTCTGTCCGACAGGTGGAGTTTTACAATCACCAATGCTCAGATCCTCACGCCACACTGCTCATTCATTATAAACTAAATTAATCCTAACCACGTATTAGTACTGTTTAATATTGATAATGCCAGATGGATATATGCAGAGATGAATGAATTATTGGCCTTTTCCATCTTTATGTAGTATGCAGGTTGTTAAGACACCCAAAGTAATCTGTGCTGTTTATGTCTTTAGTGACATTGCTGAGATATTCCAGAAATTGGAGGGGTTTACCTTTGCTGTCAAGCACTTTAACAGTACCAACATGACATACACCTTATTCAAAAAGAACTTTGCTGCAAAAAACTCAGAGCACTTTGTTCTATCAAATATCAGCAAGCTTTATGTTCTTTGGTTTACCTTGCCTGTTATTCACGTGATGTAAATGACCTTTCAGTCTCTTCTGCGCTCTCTGCATCCTTGGTGAAATTATTAATGCGCATGTCAGTGATTGTCTACCTTTTAATTACATAAAGACGTTTTGGTAACTTCCCCATTGTGATCCCATATTTTCAATAAGCCAATATCTCATTTGTGTATTTGCTTCTCACTGTGCATTCTGCAGTTTTCATTCACCTTGCAACACAATAATCCTCTTACTGCAATTGTAAATACACTTAAAAACAAATGCAACTGCACAGTCAGGAGAGTGATTGTGGACTGACAGCTGTTCGCCAGCCTTATCAGAAACTAGATCCATTCCTCAGGGGTTAGTTCCAAATACTCATGTTTAAATCATGCTCCTTTTTTGTATGCTCTCCTTCTGACCTGATGAATTTTGCATTGCGGTCTGCACATGGTGTAGCCAGGCGCACACATAAAATGGTAGTACTTCAGTCACTCCCAACAGATGGGAGGAGAAATTGAAGATTGTTCTCACATGTGCTGGATGTATGTGCAAGCTGGTTTGTTATTACATACATAATAGGTGCGGCAGTACCATTATTAGATTACATAGGTTACAGGCAGTACCTGCAACCCTCCTGATTATTGTTAATTTGAAAAGGTTGTGCCCTAATTATTCTTTCTAAGATGAGGTGCAAAGACCTGCTCTCCAGGGTGGACAACATGTTCTGGATTCCAGAGGCAGGGAGGAAACTTCCTGAAGCCTTGAGTGAGGTACTTGGGCTCTAGATAAGGATTTCAAGCATGCTCCTGTACCTACCATTTCCTGTGAGTTCCCCATTTTTAAGGAGTAGGCTTCAAGGTATGCCCACCTCTCTCTATGTTCTGTGTAGGAAGTGTAGGTGACTAATTCTATGACCTGTATTCCTTTCAAAGAGGAGAGCCCTAAAATGAAAATGTTGGGTATTCCTGCATTTAAATGCCTTGTTTAGTTTAGTTCAAATTTCTCCTTAAAAACTTGTTGGGCATTTCAGTTGTTACATTATCCTGGCATTTACTTTGAGAATTGCCTAGGAGAGTTATCCTCTTCTACATTTTGTACAAATACATTAAACCTGTGTGGAAAAAAGGAAACACACTCAGGTGGGCTTGGTGGAGCACACCAGTCAGGCGAGAGAGAGCCTCTGGAGTTTCCTGATGCTGCCTGTTCAGTTAATACTAAGAAACTTATTCAACCAGCTATTACAAAGTAGTAAAAAAGTCAAAGAAAATAATTGATTGACTGGCGTCATCCATTACTGACCACATCTTTCCCTTTTGCAACAGGTTAAGCAATTGCAGCTTTAACAGGTTTTTTCAATTTGTGGGTGTTCTCTTTAAGCAGGTATATTGAACTGGATAGAAGCCAAAGGTAGAAATGTCGGTAAATTATCACATGTTCTTGAGCAGTAATAATTGCGGTATCTCTCTGACATTCAGAAGAAGAAGATACTACTTGCTGGAAATCTGTATCTCATAGCAAAGAGGCCAAGAAAATTCAGTAAATGCTCCGGGTGTGAGAAAATAAATATGTACATTCCATGCTGTATGCACTTTCAAATGCTATAGTCTGGCATGTTGTTGCAAGTAGTAAAAAGGAGCTAGAATTAGGCTTTCCTCACTAAATTATAGCTGCATTTATTAATATTTATATAATTTCTCAAAACTAAACGTTAGGGTTATTTAGATGCTGTGTTCATCATTACTTAATCAGTGGAATAACATGTTGATAACTGAAGGATGTCCAGCACCCCGAAATGGTGTTTCAAAGAACACACAACACTATATGATTCAGCTGAGATTTCCATTTATCTGGATACACTTCCGGAGGTGAAGTGAAACTACTATGTTTTAAATGCTGGACAGTGAGCTTGGACTGCAGTGCTCACCCCAGAGCGCCGAGTGCCAGTCACAGATGGGAGGACTGTGGTCTCCAGAGAGAGAGCAGTGCCCTTCCTAGAGATAATCTGCTCATCTCTGTACCAGCAAGAATGAGGAAAGTCATATCTTATTCTTTAAACACTCAGGGCTAGAATAAATTTTATACTTATCATTTAAGCTAAGTGCTTTGTAGAAGCCACATAACATGCAATTCCTTTTCCCAAAGGCGAAGATGAAAAAAGAAGAAAAGGATTGATGGTTCTGAGTGTTTAATGGATTACAACTTAAGAAATCTGATTTGGAGAGGACAGCCACTTGACACTGTTTAGAGAGCATGGTCTTCAAAGGAGTCTGTCTGGAGTAGCAAGGGCGGGCAGCTCCCTGGAGGTCCTCTGGAGCAGCAAAGCAGTGTCTGGCCACTGCTGCGACATCACTGGGGCAGGGACCAATGGCTCACAGGTTCTAACATGGGTCCTGGGCCACGGCAGGGTGGGGGTAGGCCCGGCAGGGACAGTATGACCCCCATTAGAACCCTCAGATTTTCACATTCTATATGCCCAGCCAACAGATCTCCCTTGAAAAGCGTAGTACCAAAACCTGGCTGACAATTGTAACTTGCAAAGGAATCTACTCTACCTACAGGGAGCAGCCTGTCTAGGAGGGACTTTAGCCATGGCTATACTGACTCAGTATGTGATGCATCATGAGAGTAGAGTCTGCAGACTTTTTTCTGTTTCAAGCCTGGAGAATGAGGAAAAATGAGGAAATTTAAGACAACATGCAGCTCAATAAGCAGCCATGAAGAACTCCAAAAGGGACTGGTGTTCTCAAAGCAAAACATGCAGCTTCAGCATCTGGGACAGGTGGTGATAAGAGGGGAAAATTTTAGTATCAAAAACATTAGAAGATTGAAACAGTGGAATCACAACAATGGTCAGATGAAAAAATGGTAGATTTAAAAAAACAAAAAGAACTTTTTTTCCTTGACAGAAAAAATAAATGTTTCTGTCAGAGCACAAATATGAGAGAAGTAAGAGAAAGAGAAATTAATATGATTCCCAGGATGTGATTCATGCCAGGGGAAAGAGCCTTGGGATATGAATATTTGCTCTGTGTGGGACACCTTGAGTTTAAGGAATTTGTGTGCTACCTAGACTGTAATGGAGACTTCCCCTCTATATATTTTAGGATCACTGTCTTAGAACAGCATCTTGGGCAGTACACTGATGTCCATGAGTTGCCTACAAAACAAGGGACAAAAATGAAGTGCTGAGAGGTGCTAAGAAAGATTGAAAGAATAGCTGGGGGTAGAGAGAGACCATGTGAAGACAAAACATCAAGGAGCAGAAAGCCATCCTGCGTATAAAAGTCAACAAGTATGAGAGGAAGACAGCATAAAGCACTGGGAAAGCCCAGTCGGTGAGATACGTATTGAGACTTTGCACTGCTTCTGCTGCAGCTGTCTGGTGAATAAATACCAGTTTCTGGCAACACCAGTCCATTTTATAGACATGTATACAGACTTATACATTTTGAAGACTACATATGGAGATTTCACTACTGCTCTCTTTTTCTCTTCCTTAGTCCCCGTGACATCCATAGAAATCAATGGAAGTATTCCTGATTTTCAAAAATCTAGACAAGGCTGGGATCTGCCCAGGAACAGATATTTCAGAATATTTGATTAACAGTAGATATGAAAGCCCCCTGAATAAGTAATGGACTCTTTCAGTGTGCCTGCTTGGTCCTAGTGCTGCTGCACAGCAGACATTATAAGAGCTGCTAGAGGAAAGACAGAGACAGTAGACAATGAGGTTGAACATAAGCAGTGTTGCTAACAGGGCTTGGGCAGCACCTATCCAGCAAGCCCGTTAAGGTAAGCTCATGTCTACCCAAATTTATTCTCACTGAACACAGAGATATTTTAGAATTTGTTATCTTGTTCCCATGGAAACTTTCCCTATGTCACACACATTTTCCTTGCTACAGGTCACATCTCATTTCATCTCAGTCATTATTATTATTATTATTATTAATGTAGACAGCAGCTGCTTCATTACTGCCTTACAGCTCTACAGCTTGCATACTTCAAGACTATCCTTTAAGATAAAGATTTAATTGTCCTAATTGTTAGGATTTAGTCTGTCATTTGCTTCCTGTGTACTATATTGCAAAGAAAAGAACTTCATGGTCTTTATTTGCCAAAACAAGCAGGCTGTTTAAAGTAAAATGTTCTAAGATAGCATCTGATATGATTTGCATAGGATATTCCTATTTGATGTCTATAAAGTATAATGTATAAATCTGAATCCCTAATACAACTAGTGACATGTCATTAACTGTAGCTCTAACAGTTGGGCCTATTATACAGCAGTATCCACAAGATAATTTTCTGTTTATTGTTGTAAAAACCTGTATTTGGGGAAAAATAGCCAGTTGTGCTTTTCTTCATTTTGACTAGTTACATTCTAGCTGTAAACATTTTCAGATATATGCTGTAGTGCTTCCATTATCATCTTTTTTCCATAGGGTGATAGGATAGTTAAGCTTGGAGAGGACCTTAAAATCATCTATTTCTTCCAGAAATTTTTACCTGTTAGACCCATGTCACTGTAGCCCTAGATAAAGCAAGTTTGGACCTTGACCGAGTAAAGAAACATACATATGTGTGTGCGTATATATGTATATGTATATATATACATACACATGCTTTTAAATAACTGCAGTTCTGCAATCGCTTGGCTAGCAAATTTGGGGTTTTAGCAAAATAACCCTCAAAAAGGAAGAGATATAAATGTGTGGATGAAAATCAGTTTCAATCTGGCCAAGTTACAGCTTGCTGAAAATAACAGTTTGTGCAAAAGCAATCTTTTTTTTAGAACGAGCACTTAAAATAGAAAAAATACTGCATGAGCTCGCAGCTAATACAATCACATATTTTCTTCAGTAACAGCTGTTTTGGAAACAAATCACTGTAACACACTGCTTTTTGCTGCAGCTCTTTGCAGTTCTTTCTAATAAATAGCATTCTGTGTTTCCATATGCCATACACACAACGTAATAAAAAGAAGAAAACACTATACATTTATATTTCAGGCATAGAAACAGCATATCACTGTGTAGCTGTGCAATCCTAAAGAGCTAAGGGAGATTTGGTCAGCACTGATATCCCATTCCCTGCTGTTTCTACAGGAGGATTTATTCTGGCTCCTTTATGCTTTAAGAGGATGGAAAGCTCTGCCTACACCTATTGTTAATGCACTATTTTCAAGTGTCTGCCTGCTTACAATTCCTTATCACCCACAACAGAGCGTGAGAAACCTCGAGGCAGGGAGGAAAAAGTTAGCAGGCACTCCAGCAATGCTGCTTTCCCTTCACTGGGCTGGAAAGGGGCAAATTAATTGGTGAATTGTGTTCTTGTTCTTTCACTATATTGCAACAAGAGAAGTCCTGGCATGCTTCCCTTTTATATGTGCTTCTAAACTATTTATCATGTACCCTTGTCTTCTTGCTGAAATATCGTAATGCAGTATTTTCAGTCTCAGTGCAGAGAGACATTGCTGCACCTTTATCATTTTTCTCATTCTTTTCTGAGCTTTTACAAGGCACAGTACTCAGAGATAGCTCGGCCTGCGTAGTACAGCATATTCAGGTGAAGCTGCACCACTGATTTGACTAATAGCTGCCTTCTCTTCCTATTTGCATCTCTTTCCTCCTGCATCTTAACATGGCTTTGTTTTTCAGTGCCTAATTGATACAGCTTTTGCTGCAATATTTTCTTTTTATGCTGAGATGTTGGTCTCTTTTGTTAGGTTGATAGGAAACAGTAGGCAAGCCTGTGACTACAGGAAACTTTACAATATCCAGCCACAGAAGAGGGCATCCATATTAACAATCCCCCTTAATTATAGGTGGCTTTGTTGTCAACTGTATGATTTTAGTGTTCCCTGAATGTATTTTTGAAGCAACACAGAAGTCATCACAGTGGAAGAAAAAAAAAAAAAACTCATAGAACTCTACTTTGTTGGAATTCACGCTTTAATTGAAATTATCACAGAATCACAGAATAGTAAGGGCTCAATGTAGTAAGATCTGGATTGGAAAAATCTCTCCTCCCAGTATTTCATATATCTCCTCCTCTGCAATAATGTCAGCATCTTCGATCACCTAGCTGATTTAGTGAAACAGCATTTTCACTAACAGAAGGGACGGACGACTTCTGCCATACTCTTTCTGACATGGTCACAAAATAAAAAAATGGATTTAAATATAACGTAGCTCAGATAAAAGCAGGTGATCACACTTAACCGATTCTGTAGGGTTTAATATCCTGAAGTAGTGACCAGACAAAACACAACACCTCTGGTTAGATTTAAGTCTCTTTCTGACTGCAGCGGAATTAAGATTGTGCCTTTTAAATTTTTTTCATATCTCCTGAATTGTTTTATAGAAACACCCAAATATATTATTTCCAATTTCCTTCAGGCATAGTCCCCACAAAACGTGAAACTGTCCTGTGTTAGGATGCACAACCCATAATGCAAGATAAAACAAAGGCATATAACTACAAATTATTCTATTGCATAAATATGGCTTTACCATTGTACTATCTTGAAATATTCATCTGTATTGGGGCATAGGACAAACTCAGACACAGATCGAGCAAGTTGGCTACAGTGTCAGTCCAATTACCACAGATCTCACAGTATTGTGAAAGGGATTCATTAAAACAGAAATGTTATCTCCAGACTCCTGCTATACTGCTGTATTTGTACTCTAAATGGGGATAAACCTATGCCCCCTTCAGATGGGGTACACAAACCCATGCCGTCTTTGAGGTCTCTCCTAAATTTACAGTTTTGCAGCTATGGAGTGATTCAACCTACAACAGGCCATACATGAGAACACTGTCCAGGCAAGGAAGGGATGGTCAGGAATAAACCAGGATGATTTTAAAACGATTGAACATTATAAAAATGAAAAGGCTCCTGAGTCATTTAACTTCCATTAACTCCAATTAATCACAATGAAATTTTCCTTATTGTCTGATGCGCTTAAAGGTCAGGTTTTATTTTAAAATTTGTTTTAAATGCCACTCCATTTTTCTTAGGTGCCCAAAGTTTGCCAGCAATCTGTATTCACTCCAGAGGCACTGTGGCTGAATCCATTGATAACGCACCATACATCAGGTTTGGGTTACAACATCCTTCACTAAATTTCACAAAACCACTTTGCGCACACTGCATAGCCCTGGGCCCTTATCCTCTATGCATGACCATCTGAGCTAATTTTAACTTGAAGAGTTTCTTGAGCAGTCTGCAAACCTCTAGTTGCCATGGAAACCCCTGCACCTCAACACGCATGTAGAAAACTTCACAGGGAAATAGTGACTGTTTTCAGGTTAAAGGCTAGTTGGAGTTTATGAAAATTGTGGATCTCTAAGTCATCAGTATTTATGGATTTCAGAAAAATTAGGTGGTTTCACCCACAACAGAATGTGTGAAATGGTAGTAAGCAAATGTCCCACAAAACAGAAGCGAAGTGTGTTTTGCTGTGGTCAGCCGGGCAATGCAAAAACAACTTTGCAAAATTTTCATTTCAAAAATGACTAGCCCTTGGGCAAAAGTCATCTTTTATGCCCTCATCATAGAATCATAGAATCATAGAATAGTAAGGGTTGGAAAGGACCTCAAGATCATCGAGTTCCAACCCCGCTGCCATAGGCAGGGACACCTCCCACTAAACCATGCCATCCAAGGCTATGTCCAACCCAGCCTTGAACACCGCCAGGGATGAAGCATTCACAACCTCCCTGGGCAACCCATTCCAGGGCGTCACCACCCTTACAGTAAAGAATTTCTTCCTCATATCCAATCTAAACTTCCCCTGTTTAAGTTTAAACCCATTACCCCTTGTCCTCTCACCACAGTCCCTAATGAAGAGTCCCTCCCCAGCATCCCTATAGGCCCGCTTCAGGTATGGGAAGGCTGCTATGAGGTCTCCACGCAGCCTTCTCTTCTCCAGGCTGAACAGCCCCAATTTTCTCAGCCTATCTTCATACGAGAGGTGCTCCAGTCCCCTGATCATCCTCGTGGCCCTCCTCTGCACTTGTTCTAACAGTTCCATGTCCTTTTTCATGCTAAGGGGAAGAACTTGAAAGAATAATGATGTATTTTCTTGTCCTTATAAAAAGTGATTTCTCCCAGGCAAACAGGCAGCTGGAATGTTGAAATGATATCTCAGTAATAAACGCCTCGATAAACTTTATAATATTAATCTGAACAAAAATAATCGTCTGAAATGAACAATGAACGTAGAACCACATTAAAGCATTAGTCAGTGGCCATAAATGCATGCTATTTTTGGCATTTTTTTTTAGCAAGGGCAGGCTAGCAATAAGCAAGAGAGACATACCACAGGGAAGGGAATAGAAGGAATATGAGCCAACTGAAATGCTCTTCCAGATCTAGATTATCATGGGGCATCATCAGTACTCACTTTTATTGTATGTTTATCCTTTCTGTATTAATGTATCAAATGCTCTGGTTTGTTCTTTTTATAATATATATATATAATGTTTTATATATATATTATTTTTTGTAAAAAACATATCCTAAAACCTTATAAGCAGAAAAAAATCAGTTAACCCATGTGAAGGTCACAAAGGATATCCTATATGCTTCCACTCCACTGGTTATAGCTAATGCTGTTTAAATCGTTTTGCCTTTTACCACCCCTCTGGACTTTGATATTGTTGCAGTGGGTTAAATCTGGATTACAACTGTGACACGCCTGACTTCTGTTCCTGGCACTGACACTTTCCGACCATTTCAGACGGTTCATTTAACCCTCTCTCTTCAGTTTCCACATTTGTGTGATGGGGGGGTCACAATATCTATTTGCGGTGGGTACTTTCGGTTAAAATTAATTATATAGCATTGCAAACAGATGAAACAATGCCGATACTGAGCATTTTTATTATGCATATAAATATTATGCTTAGATTGAAAAATGCAGAAAAGGAATGATATCAAATGAAGAAGCCACATATAATTTATAGTTTGCATGGTTCTGATCCCAATTTACATTGCTGTGTAAGCCAACATATGAATTTTAATCGGAATGGTTATAAATTTTTTATGTACAATAATGAAAGAAATATCTGTGATGCAGAGCTCACTAAGATCCATTAAGAAATAACACAAGAGATAATCCTTTCTCAATTTCAGTAGATTAGCTCTTCCTGATAAAATACTTCTTTATTGATTTCTTCCCTATTAAACTCCCCAGGGTCTTTCCAGAAGGGATGCTTACCAGCTTTTAACTAATAGCATTACAACATCACTGCCACCTTCTCTACCAGTAATAAAATGTAACAAAACAAATCGTCTGCAAGGGAACAATATGGAATATGAAACTGCTCAATTCACCTTTATGCTAATGGACAAAGGTAATGAAAAATGGAAGAGTAATCCAAAGTTTTTATCAATTTTCACATACATCCCATCTGATTTGAAAATGGGTTCACTGTTCTGAAAGCATTTCTGAAAGCATCCTTCATACAGTATGTGCTTATACAGGTTTTTCAGTCCATTGGCTGATGATGATGTCAAATACAAGAAAAACAGAGCACACCATCAATAGCATCATCAGACTCTTTCTTACAATTAAAGCTATTGTAATTCCACTCTGTAGCCCAAACAGAGATGTAAGGAGAGTATTTTTGAGATGCTGAGTATAATATATTTGTTCATTTAGAAGTTAAACTTCATTAGCCCTTATTCAGGTCAGGTGCCTTCTTTATCATAATGCTACATATTCAGTCATACAGCTGAAAAAACGCAATGTATAATAAATGTATAAACTTTATAAAAGGATTTTTCAAGCAATATCAAACCACCACAGTATGACTGTGTCAGGGAGGTGTATTTTGTTTTAGTTTTACAGATAGAAAAGCTTAGGGAAACTACTGTACTAAAGATCAGACAATGCCTCAACAATAAAACAAATACAGAAGCCCAGAGTCCCATCAACTTGAGTTAAGAGAACAGTAAGATGAAAAATTCATAGCTATGTCCATGTAGGCTGTGAATAAGTTGACTCGTTGAATAATGTTATGAAGATGCACATTACTACTTTCTTAAAACAAGGTGTTAGGGCTTCTGGCTTCTGTGCTGAAGATGTTAAACTTCCTGAACAGTTTGAAAGATTTCTAAAGTCAAAAAATTACACCAAAAAACATGTAAGGAGTTATCTTAGTAGGTCACGAACATAAAACTCCTTTTAATGGGTGGGACTATTGTTCTTTTCTCATGTGCCTGTGCCTCAGACAGGATCTGGAGTCATGTTGCAAGAGGAAGGTGACCGGTAAGGAAAAGGGAAATTCTTCAAATGTTTGATCCAGTAGGATGAGCTTGAAAGAGCAAGCGCATACAGTCCTCCTGTTGTGCTTTAAGCCCAGCTGGTAACTCAGAACCTTGCAGCCACTCACTCACTCCCAGAGGGATGGGGAGGAGAATCGAAAGAATGTAACTCCCACGGGTTGAGATGAGAACAGTACAATAACTAAGGTATAACACAAACCACTGCTGCTACCACCAATAATAATAATGATAAGGGAAATAACAAGGGAAGGAGACAATGGGGATGGAGAGAAGGGAGATGTCAATTGAAATCATGTTAGCATGTTGTATTCACTGTAGTTGCATTATTGGACACTTTTTTTGCTGAACAGAGGCCAAATTGAATCCATTTGAAGGGTATGATCTTTATCTTTTGAGAAGCAGCTACACTGCTGCCAATACCAATTTGAATGTTAGAACATGGTTTTGTGCCTATGTCTTTAGCTACATACTTAGCTACTTAAATTCAGATCTGTAGACTCTTTTGAACCCTCAAGCATCTGAGCAACTCTCTGGTTCAGAAGCAATCATGTGCCAGGTAGTATTTAATAACTGCAACTACAGGATATGTGTCATGGGGTATCTGAACAACTTCAGCATTTCAGCCTGCAGTGCTTGTGAAGTTCATCTCAAGCAAAGGTAGGGATGTTAGGGTGACTGCACCAGGTATGATGCACAATCAGACCATGTACAGCCTTTCACATTCACACCAAATGCAGCAGCTTCCACATTGTGTGTTAATTGGTGAATGTAGTTGCCTACAGCTTTCATTAGAAGTTTTCCTCCAAACTATTTCATTTCTTTCCTTCTTCTTTCAGCTTCTGTAAATGTCAGAGATAAAGAATTACCCACAAATACCAATAAATAAAATAAAACAATAAGAATAGGTGAGAGCTTTCCTTATGTGAACAGATGATCTTCAGAGACTTCAGTGAAAGGAGATTGATTACCAGAACTTCAAATCTGTCCATCTGCTCCAGGGCTGAGCTCAGTTTTGCAGCACAGCCACTTTTCCTCTTCTGTCACTTGCACACTGCCTCATGCAAAACAACAGCCATGCTCCTGTTGGGTTTCAAATTGCTCAATAGGTACAGATTTGCATAAAAGCAAGGGAAAAAAGCACAGTGACTGTGGGGTGCAGGACACACAGCATAGCTAGAGGTGGGTATTTTAAGAGAAATCACAGTGCAAAAGCCAACTGCTGAGTGGTGCAGATCATAGAATCATGGAACTGTAGAATCATAGAATAGTTAGGGTTGGAAAGGACCTTAAGATCATCTAGTTCCAGCCCCCTTGCCATGAGCAGGAACAGCCCCCACTGAACCATGTCACCCAAGGCTCTGTCCAACCTGGCCTTGAACACCACCAGCGATGGAGCATTCACAACTTCCCCGGGCAACCCATTCCAGTGCCTCACCATCCTCGCAGTAAAGAACTTCCTACTTATATCCAATTTAAACTTCCCCTGTTTAAGTTTGAACCCATTACTTCTTGTCCTCTCACCACAGTCCCTCATGAAGAGTCCCTCCCCAGCATCCCTATAGGCCCCCTTCAGATATTGGAAGGCTGCTATGAGGTCTCCACGCAGCCTTCACTTCTCCAGGCTGAACAGCCCCAATTTTCTCAGCCTATCTTCATACAGGAGGTGCTCCAGTCCCCTGATCATCCTCATGGCCCTCCTCTGCACTTGTTCCAACAGTTCCATGTCCTTTTTATGTTGAGGACACCAGAACTGCACACAGTGCTCCAAGTGAGGTCTCACGAGAGCAGAGTAGGGGGGCAGGATCACCTCCCTCGACCTTCTGGTCACACTCCTCTTGATGCAGCCCAGGATACGGTTGGCTTTCTGGGCTGCGAGCACACACTGCCAGCTCATATTAAGTTTCTCCTGAAAGTGGCAAAGCCCAGGCCTCTGTGGCAGCTGTCACACAATCGTCAGAAGTTTTGCTTTCTACTCCCACGCCTCTGACTGTCACTGACCCTTTTAAAGACATGCTTGCATAGCCCAGCTGATAAATGTCTTTAGTATCATGGAAAAAAGTAATTGTTTACAAAATAAGGTGTGTTTTGAAAGTCTGTGTTTGGTTTTGTGGTTAGAAAGTAAGTTTTTGTAGCTAAAGGAGAAGTGTTACAAAACAGCCCTATTAAGCAATCATGACTTCAAATGACCGTACAGAGATACAGATATTCCTGTTTAGATTTAGTTAAGTAGTGATGGTGAAAGAATATCATTAGCCTAAGTTTTCAGGTTTTTCTTACTCTATTATGGCATAACTTCAGCCCATGGGGAAATGGGTCACTGCTTCTATCATGTCAAGAAAATATGGCAAAGAAGTGGTCCATACAATGCTTACTGCTTGTTTCATGAAGCAATTTCATGCTCAGATTTGCGTTGGAGACAGAAATACCTGCTATTACTGACTGCTTGGCTGAACCAGCACACAGCCCTAAGCCTCTGGTTTGGGATACTCTGGCATGCTGATGTTCCTCATACACACAGCACCAGCATAGTTGTCTCTCATCCCTTCCTTTGCACATGCAGCCTTTGGTGTGAAGGTCTTTCTAGGATTAAGGGAGGTAAGTGGTGCACTAGAACTCTTAGGTGCTAGTGCCCAGGTTGTCCAGATCAAGGACCTCATTTGGGAATGCCATTACTCCCTTCTATTGCTTATAGCAGAATTTCCTCATGAAAAATTAGGCTTTCCATGAGAAAATAAGGATCAGGTGAGATGAAGGAAGGTGTGGTGAATGATGAGATCTCATTCTGACATGGAGGTGATTCATGAGCAATCAGGGAATGTGGCTGGAGTTACAAGAATGGAAATTTTCTCAAGGCTTCCAGGATAGTAAAACCTTGACTTGTTGTTAGCAGTTCAGTTCATCCCGGGTCTGGGGCCACACTGGGATGATTCTGTTCTCAGTTGGTATGGTAAAAGTCCTTTAGATGAAATCCTGGCTTTAGTGAAACCTGTTAACTGCTCCAGTCCTCAACAGGACTGAAGTTTTAGCCTTTATTTTATGGGCTTTTCCCCTTAAGTACATATACATATGTATAAAAGAAAGAAATCAGAGATGTTGCTGTTATGGATTCACTGAACACATTTCATAGATTTGCTTCCCTCTACGCAAACTAAGACGTGAGGTCAAATAGTCCTTTTCCTTTTTATTTAAACTGAACACTGTGATGGTCAAAGAAGGATCACAGTGTGGGGTTTTTCATAATAAATTGGTATCAAATCTTTTAAAAACATGTTTGACAATCAAAACTTTTTATTTGGAGTTATTTACAGTTAGGGTTTCTGAATGGCAATATTTATGTCCCAGCTGGGGAGGAGAACCATCACAGACACAAAGAGAGAATAAGGTATGGATACTACTACTGGATATGACAGCAGTACTAGCAATCTTTTTCTGCAAGTGGATGTATAGCTGTTTCTTGAGAAGTTCCTCACCATCTGGGTGTTGTGTATATTCACTACTTAGAAATGTACAAGACTCACAAGTACCCACCTGAGTTTTCAACCCCTTTTTTTCCCGTGTCTCTCGTTATCATTTTTACTTTACCTGAATATTAAGGTGAGTATATTACTGTTTTCATAGATGTCAACAGGAAAAAATACTTGTTATTTATCATTCTTTATGTTTACATTAAGTATACTTCATCTGTCTTAGTAACAAAGCCTAAAGTCAGCGTGTATCCTAAGGGAATAACCATGACTTTGAAAGACAAAGCATAAACTTATGTGAGAAATTTGCAAATTAATATCCATTGTTCATACTGTTGATTAGAGACTATGTATGAATCACCAGATGTTGAATTCAAGAGAATGGATTATTTCATTTGTCTATCTTTATATCATATGACATAAATGCACTAGAATTTAAAATAACATTTATTTTCTAACTCCTCTCTTTTAACAGGAACAAGAACATACAGTAAACCTACATCAAAATAGTTGATGGTGATGAAGGCAACAGTTTACATCTGATAGTTTCACTTTTCTCTGGGTGAATACAATTGTGGCGGTATAAACCCTGTGTATAATTCTTATTCCCAAAGACTGCCCTTTTAATTAACCTCTTAGTTCGGAAAATCTATAAAGCCATGATTGTTAACTTTATTTTTTTAAATATAAACACAAGTCTATTATGAAAAGCATAGTAGGGGCCTTTGAAAGTCATTTCTTTCTGTGTTTAAATAAATGTTGAAGTAATTTAAAATCCTTCAATCATAAATTATAACAATAAATCAAGCAATGTGTCCCATTTCATCAGTCCTGGTTCTAACTTTTGATTTCTTCTCACTCATTTTATGTCTAATAAAATACCGATTTTTAAAAAAGTCAGTATGCATAGTAAGGAAATAGGGTATTGATATTGTAGATTCCATATACTGTATTCCTCTGAAGACAATGTGCATTTGCAGTGCTTCTTTTGCTATGTAAACATGTATATAACACTCTAATGGCAGGAAATACCAACGCGCTAATAGCTGCAAGTATGTATGTAGAATATATCTGTGTATTGCAAAAAATATCAACAAAAAATCTGATACATCTATCACTTTTAAGATATTAAACAATATATTGGTGGCTATGCTTACTCTGCAGGCCATCTGAAGATCATATTTAATGCTTCTTGCTAGCTCAACTAGAGCTTGGTATCTGTTTAATCCAGTTTGCCCTTCAGGCATTTCTAGAGATACTTATGGTCTCTGCACATATATAATGCTTTCAGTTTGAAAACGAAGCCATTATTACAGTGAATTTTCAAAACTGCTGCAGTCTTGTGCATCTGTGCAGCCTGCAGTGTTTTGAGGAAAAGCCATACTATAATTGTTCTTTATTTCGGTTTTTGTAAGTGTTGTGAACAGTTCAACAGTGTTTCGTGAACACTGAACTACACAAAAGGTACACATCTATAATATTGAAGACATAGAAGTATATGGAATACAGCCTGAAGGCCATATGCTATTTTCTCTTTGTTTATATGGTACAGAACTGTATTTAGGATTTTTGTTAGCAGCACTGCAGTTAACTAACCAACTCAGTGTAACAAAATAACACAGACTTACCCTGTGCTGTAAATCCCCCCCTGGCCTCCTATTCTGTTAGTTTATTGGAGGCATAGAGGAGCTGACCTTTTAAATTCACAGTGTAAAAAAAGAAGCTCTTCCGAGGAGTCAGATACCCTGACTTTCATAGTTTTCTAATAGTCAAACCTTAGGATGACCTATTGGTATTGCTGTTCTGTTGTATTCTTTCTAAATCACCATAACCATAGTTCTGATATAAAAACTAACTTTTGCATGAAGTACAATATTTTTTAAAGGCGTGATGGACGTAAATGAGGGGGCTTTAGATCAAAGTCTCCTTTTGGCACTTTATAATATTCATACATACAGGATCTGTCCTAAAGATTGCCAGGCAGTCTGCTCTTTCTGGATCTCTTTTTAATCTTGCAGTTCAGTTACACACTAAAGTTTCCTCTATCAGACTCTCATTTTACATACACAACTCACGGCACTGATGTTTTTGTCCTTTGCTTTAAAGTGGGCTGTCAATTTATGCCGTGATATGTAGCATAATAGTCACCCATCAGAGCTGTGGTCCCCTTACCTTTGGAAGAATGTTTATTCCCATTTTTAAAACTGAGACTTGGTTTGCACTCCAGATCCGTATAATATCTTTCAGAAATGTTAAGGAAATTACATGACTCATCAGGGAAAACTCATGCAAACACTGCCATCCATTACTCGTTTCTGACAGACTTATCCTGTTACCTGTCAGCTCATTGCGCATCCTGAAAATTCACTACAAAGGAGTAGCCACTGTTGACTGAGGGCTTGAACTTTGGAGTCTATATAAAGCGTGAAGGGATATATTTGCTTTCATACTGAGAAATTTGCATTCTTATGCAAATCACATAGTAAACAGAGAAAAACAGAAAAATGACTGGTTTATTGGGAAAGCCTTGGGGGGGTTTCCACTGTTAGCAAACTTACTCTCTGTGAAGCTGGCGTTTATCTTGATGTGGCATTTACAGCAGACTGCTAAGGGATTTGAGAGTTCCACTGTCATATTTGCTCATATTCCATAATATGCTTTGGACAGATGATTCCTACATGCTTAATCCATTCTTCTCGCCCAAAGAAAGGGCAGGATTACTTGCTTGTGCCAGAAAGGATATGCAGCACAAAGATATCAGAAAACAACTGATTTCAGAGTTAATGATTCTGTTAGCGTTGTAATGAAATGAACATCACTGTGTTTACCTAAGCTAAGAGGTTGAGATCGTTTTCTGGGAGAAAATTCACAGCCTATACTTACATTCCAAAACCAGAGACTTTATTCCAAATTCGCTTTTTAAGTATTGTCCTGGGTTACCACAACAAGTATATAATTACTAAGCTCATCCATAAGAACCAGAGATTGGTTAATCTGAATATAAACACCGAGGCAGTGGGTCTTAGAGCTAGATTTATTGAAATTGCTGTCCCAGTTATTACAGAATTCCTAGATGACATATTTAACATGTCTTTTGCAGTGGTAAATTACCATTTTGCTTTGCAGTGTATTGAAATTTACTACACAGAGAAGCCTGTCTGCTCATTTAGATAGTTATTGACCTATTTTTTCTGTCTTTTTTTTCCAGTGAACCTGACAGCAAAAGCTGCACACTTTCTGTTACCGCAGAAAGTAACACAGGGTTACCTTTCTGCATAAGATGACTGACTGCATTTTAGGCAGAAATTAAAAGAGTTCAGAGGTAACTGACAAAAATAATTAAACTCAACGAAAGACTTCCATACGATTAAGAATTGAAAAGTTTAAATTCAAAAAGAAATGGGTAAGAAGAAACATGAAGAAGGAGACCGTTAATGATAGGATACTTTCAAACTGTGGGGATTCGCCCACCTTCCTTCCGCTTAAGCATCTTTGTGGAAAACCAGAAATAGAATTAAAAATAGTCACTTGCCTTATTCGTCTGTGTCAATCCAATATTCTCCTAAGTTCTCCTTAATCTGAAATTCATACCTATGCTGCAGATCCCACAGACCACTTCAAACCTGCCTGACAAGTGATGAACAAAGCTTTTGGAAAGGCTCTCCTCACATACCCTCTGCTACAGCTGGACTTAGAGCTATTGAGAAAGGAGGAGCAGAGAAAGGCGGAAGTGAGCCTCAGCTTGCCCAGTTTTGAAAGAGCACAAGAACCCTTCTTCCTGATGTATGGGTGTCGTGGTTTAAGCTTCTATAAACCCATACAGTCGCTCTCTCACTCACTTCCCCCTCTTTCTTCCCTCCGCTCCTGGAGGGATGGGAAGCAGAATCAAAAGAATGCAACTCCCACAGGTTGAGATAAGAACAGTTTAGTAACTAAGGTATAACACAAACTGCTACTGCTACCACCAATAATAATAATGACAAGAGAAAATACAAGGGAAAAGAATACAATTTCTCACCATCCAATATCAAGCCCGAGCAAGCAGTGCACCCCCCACTGTGCACCCCCACCACCGTGCACCCCCACCACCCTTCCAGGTCTCTGTCCTCCATTTCTACATCCTGGACATGACGTGCTGTGGTATGGAATAACCTCTTTGGTTAGTCTGGGTCAGGTGTCCTGTCTCTCCTTCCTCCCGGCTTCCCCTCCTCCCTAGCAGAGCATGAGATTCACAAAGTCCTTGGCCAGCCTAAACATCACCAAGCAGTAACTGAAAACACTGGTGTTATCAGCACGGTTCCCAGGCCCCAAATCAAAAACACAGCGCTGCACCAGCTACCAAGAAGGAGAAAAATGACTGCTACTGCTGAACCCAGGACAATGGGCATGGCCACTGCTCCCTCTGCCAGGAAGAATTCTCCTCTGCCTGTCCCTAAGTGCTGCGAAGTAGTATCACATGGCTAACAGATACATGGGTAGGCATACTGATCCTTTTGACCCTTCTTCTCACGGGTGTTTCACAGCATATATGGCAAGGGATGACTGAAGATACATGGAGCTGAGCTAAGGCTTTCTGCATCACGTGTCAAGAATATTGCTCCCCTTAAGAGATAATATGGACATAACCATTATCTCGTTTCTATTGTTATCATTATACTTTCATGCAGTCAGTTTTTGTTTTCTGAAAACTGTTGCACAAATCTTCTTTCACTTGGGTTATACAAATGATATTTAAGAACATACTCCACATGAAAAGCTGAGGCAATAACACACCAGAACACTGTTTCAATGTACTATAAAAGTAAGAAAATAAGCTTTGTTTTACCAGGAGAAAAGACTTTTCTGTCCTGAGCAACATGCTCCTTTTAGAATTACCTCAAAATGGATGTTCTGTTCAGTTATTTCATTGGTGCAGATAAAGTGCAGGAATCTTTTTATATAAGTATTTTACTTATCTCTCTAAAACACTATGTGCTGTGCTAAAGACTGTGTTAGAAAATGGAACACGGAAAAGCAAGTCTGCAAAGATAAGTGTATGACGAGGTGAGCATAACTCATTATCCCTGTACTGTCAGCATTTACAGTTTTTCCATGGTCTGTGTACCTCCTCTGTCTCTATCAGGGACCATGCCTCATCACACCATGCATATGAGTATATGCATGAGTAGGTATATCTACCTGCATAGATGTGCAGGAAGCAACAATTATAAGTAGGACAGCTGTGTTGATAGTAATGGCAGGTTGTGTGGGTGAAGTTAGATGTACAGTGTCTTATAAACCTATGACAACAGGAAACAATGGCTCATTAAAGCACTATGTAAGAAACAGACAATTCACCTATTAAGTCACAAATGATTCATGCGCAAAAAAAAGCTCCCATATCAAAATTCAGAGTAATTACGGTTGAGTCATGCAGACAATACCTACACCATGTCATGCACACATAATGTAGGTATTGCCAAGACATGACGCAGCAGCAATTACCTTGGGTGAGGAGAAGGGAGGTACCACTTCAAAATCTTGGGCAGGGCCCAGGGCCACATGATGAGATCAAAGTATCAGTGTTAATTTTAAAAGAAAATGTTTCTTGTTCTGTCTGGATATGAAGAGAAGCTTAAAAATAAAACAGCGTAACTGTTGCTTAGTGTACACTCTGAAATATTAGCTTCATTAGGAGAGAAATGCCCTGCTCTGCCTCTCCCTGGAACCTGTTGCCAACTAAAGGAGGAGCATGCACTGGGGAACAAGCAGGAACAAAAGCGAGGAGCAAGTCAGACAGGTCAAAGCTTGGCCCTCCTTCTCTCCAGAGGAGCCCTGTCCATCCTGGCTGTGATCGTCTTCATAGAAAAACCTATCCACTCACATTTTCTCGCTCCCCTTTGCATGGTGATTTCATGAAACTGTGAAAAGATGATTTATGCGTGAAATACAAGAGAGCTATGAATCATAGTCAAGCTGTACAAGTGTGTTCAATGAAGTGTTCCACACTAGACCAGGTATTATTTGAATTCACTGCCTTGGTTGAAGATTCCTCTGCTGCTTTGCACAGCAAATAAATAAAGCATATAGTTAACTAAGCTACCTATTGGGAGCGCAGCCATGCGTCTTCAGGACACTTGCCCTGACACAGCGAGGGATCAAACAAGGTGCACTTTGGGGAGATGATAGTCCTCAGAAGAGTTCAAAGTGTCAGTGTTCTGTCAGCACTGCCTAATGAATCAAGTATTTCCAGGTGTCTAGTCCCCGTGCAGTGAAGGTGCAATGCTGGTGCAGTTGCAAGGGTGTGAAGTCTCACTCTCAAGCTGCAGAGCACTGCACTTCTTCCTTGGCCTGTTGCTACTCTTGTAACATCCAGGTATGCCAGGACAGTCTGTCATTGCAGACTGGGTTCTTCCGGGTCTTCACCCTCTGTTCCTTTCTCTAGCAGCAGTGTCCTTTTGGCTATTTAAACCAGTATAGGTAGACAACCAGGTTTCTCCTACATGCAGTTATTGTGGCAGCTCCCCACTTTCTTTTTTAAAATGTACAGAAATTTATAGAAATATACACACCTTGACACAATTGTTTAAATAAAAACCATTTCATACTCACCAAATATACAGCATATTGGAAATACAACAAGATTAGTAAGAATTTGTCTTGTTTCTGTAAGTGATTAAATGTATTTTGGGTCAATAACTCTGTAGTAACTCTGACTGTGATCTTTGCTTAGGCAGTACTGATTTGAGGTTTTTAAGATTCTGGAAATGAAAAAAATACAAAATAAAACAATGCACTGAGAAACGCTGATGATTGGCTTTTCTTTAGTTATCACAAAAAACTGTAAATACAAAAATAGCACTCCTAACAATATCAGTACTGTGTATCATTCTGCACATGTTGCCTTTGTGGATGCATATGAATACAGGTGTAAAGATCATTGCTGGAAAAATTTCAGAGATATCATTTTGCAGTTGGACTAGAACCAAGTTCACATTCTGGGATGCATGTGAGGTAAAATATGCTGGTTTTATGGCAAAAATTACCTAAAAATATATAGTATAGAGTAACAAAAGCAATAGGCCAGATTTGAATACCTGCTGCCTTTGGAGGCTGCAAGCTCAGGAGCGATGCATTCCAACCAGAAGGAAGTGCTGCAGGAGGGCCAGGAGACCTCCTTGGATGGATAAGGACCTGCTGAGCAAAAATCGAAGGAAACAAGAGGCTTATAAAAGGTGGAAGCAAGGACAGGCGGCCTGGTAGGAATACAGGGATGTTGTCCAGGAAGCTAGGGACCAGGTTAGGAAAGCTAAGGCCCACTTAGAATTAAACTTGGCTAGGGATGTTAAGGATAACAGGAAGGGATTCTATAGGTACATTGCAAATAAAAGACAGGTTAGGGACACCATGGGCCCTCTCCAGAAGTTATTGGGAGAACTGGCTGCCCTGGATTTAGAAAAGGCTGAGGTTCTTAAAGACTTCTTTGCCTCAGTCTTCACCGGCAAATGCTCTGACCACACCACCCAAGTCTTGGAAGGCAGACGCGGGGACAGTGAGAATGAAGACCCTGGGCCCACTGTGGGGGAGGATCTGATTCAAGACATTCTTAGGAACCTGAATGTATACAAGTCCATGGGACCGGATGAAATCCATCCACGGGTCCTGAAGGAGCTGGCAAATGAAGTTGCTAAGCCACTGTCCATCATATTTGAAAAATCATGGCAGTCAGGTGAAGTTCCCGATGACTGGAAAAAGGGAAATATAACCCCCATTTTTCAGAAGGGGAAAATGGATGAGCCAGGGAATTACAGACCAGTCAGTCTCACCTCTGTGCCTGGCAAAATCTTGGAGCAGATTCTCCTGGAAGGCATGCTAAGGCACATGAAAACCAACAAGGTGCTTGGTGACACCCAGCATGGCTTCACTAAGGGGAAATCCTGCCTGACCAATCTGGTGACCTTCTATGGTGGGGCTAAGGAACTGATGGACAGGGGCAGAGCAGTTGATGTCGTCTACCTGGACTTGTGTAAAGCCTTTGACACTGTCTCACATGACATCCTTCTCTGTAAGTTGGAGAGACATCAATTTGATAGGTGGACCACGGTGGATAAAGAACTGGCTGGATGGCCGCACGCAAATAGTGCTCAATGGCTCAGTGTCCAGCTGGAGACCAGTAACGAGTGGTGTCCCTCAGGGATCGGTGTTGGGATCGGTCTTCTTCAACATCTTTGTTGGTGACATAGACAGTGGGATTGAGTGCGCCCTCAGCAAGTTTGCCAATGACACCAAGCTGTGTGGTTCGGTTGATACCTTGGAGGGAAGGAATGCCATCCAGACGGACCCTGACACGCTTGTGAGGTGGGCTGATGCCAACCTGATGAAGTTTAACCATGCTAAGTGCAAGGTCCTACACCTGGGTGAGAGCAATGCCAGGCACAGGTACATGTTGGGCGGGGAAGAGATTCAGAGCAGCCCTGAAGAGAAGGACTTGGGGATGTTGGTCAATGAAAACATGAACATGAGCCGGCAGTGTTCACTTGCAGCCCAGAAAGCCAACCGTATCCTGGGCTGCATCAAAAGGAGTGTGACCAGCAGGTCGAGGGAGGTGATCCTGCCCCTTTACTCTGCTCTCGTGAGACCTCACTTGGAGTATTGTGTGCAGTTCTGGTGTCCTCAACATAAAAAGGACATGGAACTGTTAGAACAAGTGCAGAGGGCCACGAGGATGATCAGGGGACTGAAGCTCCTCTCGTATGAAGATAGGCTGAGAAAGTCGGGGCTGTTCAGCCTGGAGAAGAGAAGGCTGCGTGGAGACCTCATAGCAGCCTTCCAATATCTGAAGGGGGCCTATAGAGATGCTGGGGATGGACTCTTCATTAGGGACTGTAGTGATAGGACAAGGGGTAATGGGTTCAAACTTAAACAGGGGAAGTTTAGATTGGATCTATGTAGGAAGTTCTTTACTGCGAAGATGGTGAGACACTGGAATGGGTTGCCCAAGGGAGCTGTGAATGCTCCATCGCTGGTGGTGTTCAAGACTGTGTTGGACATAGCCTTGGGTGACATGGTTTAGTGGGAGGTGTCCCTGCCCATGGCAAGGGGCTTGGAACTTGATGATGTTAATTTCCTTTCCAACCTTTACTATTCTATGATTCTATGATCTTGAGCTGGAGAGTGGTTAAATCATGTTGGTCTGCTTGTTGGACATAGGAACTACCGTGACTGCAATCAAGCAAAATAATTGCCGTTAGTAATAATGGCTATTTTCTTATTAATTGAAGAAAAGGAGGATGCAGAGGAACAGCAGTGTGAAGAACAAATAGTTCCTTCTTTTCCTTCCTTTCTGTAGAAAAGTTGTGCTGCTGCTCCCTTTGAGAGCGAGTCTCTTCTTGGGCGGGGGCAAACAAATGTTAGTCTCACAGGGAGATAAAGGGGATAAACGCTGTAAACTTGAGAGTGGGACAGAAATTCGGTTACTGGACTGGTTACTTTAAAGAGCACTTGTTACCTTAATAAAAAATAAAAGTCCCATATTAACATATCACAAGTACCTGAAACTATGTCTAAAAGGACTGATAAATTCTTCTGTGGAAAGATATATCGTGTTTGCTATATTATAGATAATCTGTGCAGCTTATTACCTGTATATTGTTTATTAATTGTGCAAGTTATCTATGATGTTGATAAGTGAGAGAAATATCAGGATCAACTTTTCTGCAAACATCCTTCTTTTCAGCTACATTCAAAGCAGCAAGTTTTTATATTTTCAAAGCTGTAGATCTGTTTCAAATAAATCCAAATAACAATGCTTATGCAAATCTTTCACCTCATGAAAGAAATGAAGGGTTTCTGACTTTTAAGTAGCTATTCAAGAATGCATTATCTTGTTTTCATAATCTTTTTGCTCTTAAAAGAGTGGGTGTCATGAGTCATTTATTTTTGAGCCGCATAAACCAAAGGCTTGTGTATGACAGCTGGCCAAATTAACTCCCCAATTAATACAAATATTCTAACATAAATAGCTACTTTTCTTAGTAATCAATGTAGCACCTTGCTAACACGCATTCAGACAATAAGGGTACCAAAATATTACACCCGTCCCCAGGCAGAGTTCCATACTCTTCAGCCAGTCATTGACACAAATAGCTACACCCCCTCCCTGTCTGCCTGGCCTATCTTTTCTAAAGAGTCCACAATATCTATTTAAAACATAAATATGTTAGAAAGCCAGCCCTCTTTGAGATAAAGAGCATATGCATGCCAAAGCTTGAAAGGCTGAGATTTTCCATTCTTCCCCCAGTCAGAGGAAGACCTGATTTTATGGATTGCTTCTTGACCAAATAGCAGGTATCTTCAAAATCTGCTTTTTAAAATATATTTTTAACTTCCAAATGAAGAATTCCTGTAAGTCTGTCATATGAATCACAATGTCCAAGACTTACCTGGAGTTTCTAACACAGATTAGAGAGAACCATATGGAAAGTGAAGCAAGAAAAACCTGTTAAATACAACACACGGTGCCCTAGATGTAGCCTCAGAAGTACTGAGTGGAAGGATCCCTTCCCACAGTCTGCTGTCTGTGCTCCAGCCAATGCAGCGCAGTGTGTGGTTGGCCTTCCCCACATGGGTTAAATTCTGACTCCTGTTCTACTTCTCTTTGAGGTCCACTTCCGCAAATCTGCTTTATACCCAGTCAGTGCCCAGGCTGCCTGCTTGTTTTCCCATCCCAGGGGCAAAACTATGCAGTTGTCATTGGTGAGCTTCATGAAGTTTCTATTCCGGAGGATTTATCCAGCCTATCAACATTCCTCTCAAAGACAACCCTGTCCTCCAGCACATTGATTGCCCCTCGCACTTTGATGTTATCTGCAAACTTGCTGAGGCTGTGTTCCACCCTATCATCCGTGTCATCAATAAACATGTTAAATAGTTTTGACCCCAGTATCAGTCCTTGGAGAGCATCATTTGTAACTAGACGCCAAATGTAGTACAAATCCCTTGAACCCAGTTTTTCACCCATCTTGCAGTCAACCTGTCTGGAACAAGCCTCCTCAATTTGGCTGTTAAGATGCCGTAGAAGAATGTGCCAAAAATCTTGCTAAAGCCAAGGTCAATGATATCTGCTGCTCTCCTGTTGTCCACAAGGCCAGTCCTTTCATCACAGAAGACAGTCATGCTGATCAGGACTAATTTGCTATTGATAAATCCACGATGGCCATTCCAATTCCCATTGCTGGCCTTCATGCACTTGGAAATGGTTTTCAAGATCATTTTCTCCTTAACTTTCCAGAAACTGACTTGGGGACAGTTGGCCCTGTAGATAAATCTACCTTCATGCACTTTTGAAAATGTCTTTTTCTGATCAGTGGGGATATCTCCCGACCATCATGGACTTTCAAAGGTGATAAAGCTTGGTTTCACAATAGAGTTGGCCAGTTCTTTCAGCATACTGTCTGAACCTATGGATAACTTTATGCCCAATGTGCTTAAGTAGTCCATAACTACATCCTCTTTTACTACAGGCAGTACTTCTCTTTCTCAGACCCAATCAGTCAGCACAGAGACCGGGAGATGCCTGAGGAAATACCTACTCACTAAAGACTGAGGCAAAGAAAGTACTTCTTTGTGCTTGCCATGTTCTTTTTCAACTACCCCATTCAGCAGCTGGCTGCATATTTAGTGATTTTCATTTTGCTGACGAGGTATCTACAGAAGACCTTTTTACCTTTTCCATTTCTCACCAGCTTCAAATCCATCTGAGCTTTGGCTTTTCCTTGCATGCCTGGGCAATGCCTCTACACTCCTCCCAGGTAACCTGGCTCCATTTCCACCTACTGTACACTTCATGTTCATATTTAGGCTCAGTGATGTACTCACTTTTCAACCGAGCTGGCTTCCAGTTGTGCCTGCTGGATTGCCTTTTTAAACATATTTGGGATTTTCAGAAAAAAACTATAAACTTGTTATATACTCCAAGCATCCTGGTTGTAAACTGAGTAGGTATCATCGATAGCTATTTTGAATAGCTCTGACATGCATGGGTCAAGAATATATCTCCTTTGACATTTAGATTCATCAATAAAAATAATTCTAAAAAAAAAAAAAAGGAAAAAGAAGAAAATATCCATATAAAACTTGTCTTCTTCCCAGATTTCTTATACTTATTTCCTACAACAAAGTCTCTAAGATTCTTTCCTGCTTCCCTTCTGCACAGACGTATGGATAAAGTAACATACCATCAGCCTGTTTATCTATTTACAGCCTGTATGAGTGAAGTCACCCAATAAGTGCCACTCCTGTACAGTAGTCATCTTAATTATTTTATCGACTTTTAGAAATTCAAATGGCTTTATTGTTTTATCATTATTAGTCATCTATTTGATTTTATTCTCATACATCTTTCATTCTGATACATCTTGTATTCTAATACACTTAGTATATTAACATCTTAATATATCTAATACATTCTAATAGTTCGTAGTACAGATACAGGAGTTGTGCTCATAAAACCTAATGAATCACATATTGGTAGAATCATCCACATTCTTTAGTTTTGTTACAATCATTGTAAGTCATATACAAATTGCCTCCTCTCATTTAACTGCTTCAAATGCACTGTAAAATGAAAAAACAAACAAACAAAAAAAAAAACTATAAAGAAAGTTACAGGGAAAAAAGGGAAAATTGAAAAGAATTTACTTACAATGGTTAGAAAAATCCCTAGAAACCAAATCATATAAATCATGAGATAACACATCATTATCTTCCAGTGCTGTTACTATCTGTGTTTATGGCATGAGGGTTATTTACCCTATGACCTGTAACACCATGTGATCTGCCTTCCATTATCTCTTCACATCTCAAAGACTGAGCAGGAGGAGGATGTGTCACTGTGCAAGCTACCCAGGTAGCACTTATGTACGGACAGCAACTGGGAAGATAATTGATCATACGTGATGTGTGGTGACTCAGCCCCTCCAGCTGGAAGTACTCCACCTTCGAGATGAGAGAATGACAGAGGAATTGTCTCTCCCATCTGAGTGCCCATAGCCCTGTAAAAATGTTAATATAAACTACGATAACATAAACTGTTTAGTACAGGAATATTAGTAGACCCAGTCTTTCACCCCTGGATGTGCTTTGGTAAAGATCAAAGATGCACAAAATGCAGAGATAGAAATGGATTATCAGCAGACATATTAATGGCTGACTCGTTGAAACGAAAATTTCAAAAATGAATAAAGAATACATATTTGTTTGTGAGCTGCAGTGGATATCTGAGACCCACCAATAAGGACAAGTTTTTTCCGTTCAAGAGATTTTGCACTTTGAAGTGATTTATGAAGAAATTATTCCTGGAGTGCTGGTTATGGGTTTGCTATATGTCTGCATTTATGATCATAGCTGAAACACTCTGAAATGTATTCACATATTTTCCAGATCATACATCAGAAAATCATATATATTAGGATAAACACTGATAGGAAAACAGACAGAATTATTGAGGACACTAAAAGTGTAAGCTATGTTCACCCACATCTTTCTCCACTTGCTCATAGTGATGATCCCAGATCTCATCACCCACTATGCATACAGCTGGGGTACATCAGCCCAAGCTGTGGATTCTCCTGGAGGAGTCAAGGACCTGAAGGTTCAATGATACAATCATTTCTTGGAAATCATGATCCTAAATAGTGCCAAGGTGCATGTAACTATGAAGTCTCAGAGAGACTATGCACATGTGTACCCTTCAGTATGCATATATTTATGCTATGGCAGGAAGCTTGATTTCTTGAAATAGCATGAGGTAGAGCTAAGGCAGATTTTTAGCCATCCTCCTCCTTGCAGGATTAATACTCTGTTTCTTCTTGCAAGTATTGAAGTAGGACAAACTTTTGACAGCAAAGAAAATTACTAAACTCTTGAGCCCTTTATCAGTGACTGCAAAGGGTTTGATCTGCAGAGCTTATGCTGGTGTAGTTCATGGGACATTGGCACCTTGTCTGTGTCACCTGGGAAGGAGCTGGAGCAGCTTCTGGGATGGCACATGGAGCCCAAATGCCTGGAGCCTCAACTCGCACCAGCACATGCTGTGCATTTGGTCCTGTTGCTACTCTACAGCGGGACAATCCTTGCTTCCCAAAATTGGCATCTGATTCCCATCCTGGATTCAGTAGAACTCCACACTGCTCAGAAAGCCTGACACTTCCAGGGAAGGCTGATCCTGCTGTGTCTGTGCATGACCAAGAACATGCATGAACAGTAAAGCATCTGATCTCAGAAAGTACCAGAATGATGATACGTGCACAATTAGCTCATCCAGTTGAAAGAGTGAAAATGATAAGTATCTTGGCTGGGATGGTGCTGTGCCCTGTGGCAGTGGGCCAAAGGCCAAGATTACCTTACAGATCGCTTACAAAGTGGCTGAATGCCCCCAGGAACATACTCCTGATACACATCAAGCACTCATCAGGAAATA
This sequence comes from Amazona ochrocephala, assembly GCA_039720435.1. Lineage (NCBI taxonomy): Eukaryota > Metazoa > Chordata > Aves > Psittaciformes > Psittacidae > Amazona > Amazona ochrocephala. The sequence continues at coordinate 46,228,752 of CM077878.1, forward strand.
AATTTATAAAGAATTCCATAAAATTATACTCTTCAGGACACAAGGCAATTATTAAACAGAGGAAGAAAACAAAAATAATCCCTGGTTATTGTGTATTAGTGTGCTGCATTAAGCTTTTAAAATTCTGCTGCAGTTTTAGTGCATGCCATTTGATGACACTGTCTGAGGTATAGAGAAGGTAGGGACCAGACTCAGAACCCTATGCTGGGTGAGAATAGCAGTATTTTCTAGAATTCAGGCTGTTTAAGCAAGTTAGGGACTCAAAATCTGTTCAAAGTCTATTGCAAGATTTTATTTGTTAGATGTGTTAAATCCCCAGTAGTGGCAGCTTCTCTGTGTTATCTGGATGGACACGTTATTCTTAGAGGCCCATTTTCCCTACTCCAGTTTCCTCTTCTAGAAGAGTACCACTTGAAGCTTCCAAACCAGTTTGTCACCTCTCTCAGTTCTGATACTGAGTTTTAAGGGTAAGTCCTGTGCAAATAAAAATATTTCATTGTAGAAACAGAGAAAATAGAAAGTTACTGATATGTTTCCATCGTTTTTGAGAACTTGTTTTTGGTCTGTCCTACTGGACAAGTACCTCTTTAAAGTGTTACTATGCTTATGCTCACCTCCGGCACTCCTTGTGCTTACCTCATGCTTGTGGTGGCTGTTTCCATCTACACCACTTTCAGAGATGACTGGGTTTTGACTTGACTGCTCAGATCTGATTAATAATGGTAACAGCTTGTGGCAACCTCAGAAAGATATCTTAATGGTTCTTGATGCCTGAGGAGAATAGCTTATACAGTTTCCCCAGGTATTCTATGTACCTCTTCCACTGGGCCATGAAAGTCTTCATGACAAATGCAGATATTCTTTTGATGGGTGTTACATGCAGTCTTAAAAAAATACATGATTTCTAAGAAGAAAAACTGCACACATCTTCTTTGGTAATCAGAACGCAGCTTTTAAGGTGACAAATTGAAAAGGAAAAAAAAAGTAGAAAAAATAAGGAAAAGGCACAAAAGCACAAGTGATCTTGAAAATTGTACCCGGGCATTTCTACACATGGTTGTTATAAATGCTCCACAAGATTTCTCACAGTGAAGAAGATGAGAGAAAGAAGTCTGGTGGTTTTTTGCATTTACTTCATGCAGTTGACAGTATTTAACTGGCTGCTTTTCCCTAGTGAGGCCAGATCAAACAGATACTTGCTTAATTTTACAGACATGAGTAACTAACTCCACTTGCTTCAGCACCACCAGGCGTTGCAAAACCAGGGTTCACCCAGCTTGTGGACGATAATTTGGATTGCCTTTGCAGCAGGTCACACATAACACTATAAAGTCAGAGAACTGCTTAAGCAGACAGCGTGTATTTTTCATGGCAGTTTAAGTGGCCATCAGCCACTGCCTCTCAAGGCTTTCTTCCCAACCTGTACACCCTCCACTGCATTGCAAAGCACTCACTGGCCATGGGCAGTTCGGGTAAAGAACCAGTTGACAACATTTTCCTTTCTGCTTTTAGTAAGAGCCATTCTCCAATCATTTATTTGCCTGCAACAAGCTGCTGTGGAAGGAGGAGCCAGCACTGTGTATGATGTGGGGTGAAGGACATTTATGGCTTTGGGAGAGGAGAGTAGGTATGTAACAGCCCCGCCTGAGGTCAGTTTAAGTCAGTGTAGTACTATACCTGACAGGCAAAAACATTACCTGAAATTACTTTCAACTATTATTAAACTTCATTAACTTTCATACTGATCATTTCTCTAAAATACAAGCTGGCTTCTTTCTTTTTCCCTGTCTATAGAAATGAGACTGAGATGGTAATACAATGAAACCAAGCCTGCTGAGGGGAACATTAATGGGCTCATGAATGCAAAAAAATAACTCCTAAACGCTGCAGGCTGTTCTACTGGTAGTGCAGAAGTGGTTTGGGTTTTGGTTTGTTGTTTTTACAAAGCAGACTACAATATTAAAGTAAGCAGATCCATCAGAGGACATGTGTCATAATGTATCTCTGGGGTTTAAAGCATGCAAACAAATAAAGCAGTTTCTTGACCTAACAGCAGTGCTCTTTCAATTTTATACTAACTTTGATTTATAAGAACCAGCTGTTCTGGCTTCAAGGCACTGCTAGAAATTATTAAGCCATTTAGCAAAACTTGAAATGATTACATGAAGCACAAGGCAGTAAGGGATCGGGGTTTGGGGTACGAAATCCACAGAAGTTTTAGATGCCTTAAATCAAAACTCAGTCAACAGTACCCTCTGAACCCCTGCTTTGCTTCAGTGTGTTTTCTGCCCAAAAGAATATCTGTTCTGCTAGAATCCATGGGTGCCTAACTTTCTGTCCTAAAGACATTCATACAACCCCCTGTGCTCCTACACACTTAAAACTGGGTAAGACTCACAGAACAGGCTGTCCTGTACCTGTCTTAATGCATGACCCATCTGAAGTCATTCTTAAAGCAACGTCAGTGCTTTTTTCTAACCCTTAATACCTGTGCTGCCTAGTCTAGATGGCCTCTTTCTTAGCTTGCCGGGTTCTTTCAGTCCTGTTCTTAGGATCTACATAACCACCTACATGCTGAAAGGGGGATTAAGGCAGAATTTTGAGGCTTGAAGTCAAGGAGTAGGTAAACCCCAATCTTCCTTTGTCCAAAAGTCTTTGGGCATGTCTGTTTTCACCAAAACAGCTCCTGAGGCACCCATAGTTGTTACTTTTTGCGGATTAAACTGTGTTTCTCATTACCTAAAACTGTTTGGATCTACCTGCTACCAGTCTTTCCATCTAAGTCCCAGTCCAGTGGGCAGGTACAGACGATGATTGCCAGAATCACTTCTCTATCTCAAATCAAACATTATTAAAAGTTGCACCATTAGAAGTTCACCCATGGCTCTGGCCTCTGATGTCTCAGACATCAGCAGTTCGCATATCCAGCCTAGGCTTTTCTTTTTTCTTTTCTTTTCTTTTTCCCTAATGTTACAAAAGTATGATTTTTTCCATTTTCTTAGTCTCAGTTGTCTTCTATCATTTGGCTTCCAGAGAACAATTGGCAACTAGAAGACAGTGTTTCCAGTATAAATATTGCTTATAAAATTATGCCCTTTCTTCACTGTTTCAGCTCCCTTTGACACCTCTCAGGTATATTATGTCCCCCCTTCTTGGATTTCCCTTGAATGTATCTTCCTTAAAACATAGTAACAATGCCAAGACTCGGCGTTCGCTTGCTTTGCTTCACACTGCATTGTACCTACAATTTTAGCTGTTCTCATAAAGCACATAAAGGATTTGTGCATAGAGACCAACAGAAATGTGGTTATCAGAATTGGGAACAGAAATATTATCAAGAATCAAATCTTTGTTTAAATGGTGTCAGAACGAGTTGCAACACACTGGATGACGGGAACAATTCCCATTGTCTAACTATGCTGTCAACTTTCCTGAAGGCTTTAATAAGCCTTTGCTTGCCCTCAAATCCAAGCTATTTCAGTTCAGCTATCAAAACTGAATATGATTTCACATCTATTACTCTGACTGTGCTGAGCTCGGTTTAGGTCTCAGCTACAGGCAGATTAACAACTCTAATGCTACGAGGACAAAACCCATGTATGCAGGCAGAGAAGGTTAAAATTAGATGGGTTGTTTGTTACTTGTCACATGCCAGTGTAGATTGCATTGGCTTCATGTATGTTATACTATAAAAAGATTAATCAAAGCCAATTAAAGGAAAATAATGGAACTTCAAGTAAAAAGAAATAACTATGTGCTAGTAACAGTTCAAGCCTTACCTTTTAGAATATTTTGGTTTTGTACCTTTTTATTGTCATTCTGCCAATAAATTTATTTATTTATAACTAAAGTTACAGCATGCCTTTTGGGAAAGCAACTACTTTACAAGATTACAGCATTTAATTATAGACCAAAAAGAAAAGAAATAAAAAAAAGAAAAAAAAAGGAAATATAGTCATTTAGAAGACCAAAATGCTCCCATTGAAAGGATAAATACTTGAAATGAGTGCACATGACTATCCACGAGAACCTATGTTTGAATCATAGATTCTATTAATAAAAGAAGTGCATACAATAAGACCAAACCATGATAACATATGATTACATTAAATGGGTACAGTACATCTTTCACAGTAGCTGCAGTTTGTAACACTTGGGAGGAGTAAAATAAAGACTTTTCAGATGATTCCCTCTTTCTCTGTTGCTCTTTATATAGCTGATGAGTGAAACGGCAATGTGTCATGGTTTAAGCCCAGCTGGCAACTCAGAACCATGCAGCCGTTTGCTCACTCCTCCCCTTCCTCCCCCCCTCTCCCAGAGGGATGGGGAGGAGAATCGAAAGAATGTGTTTCCCACGGATTGAGATAAGAACAGTCCAGTAACTGAGGTATAACACAAACCACTGCCACTACCACCAATAATAATAATAATGACAAGGGAAATAACAAGGGAAGAGAATACAACCGCTCACCACCCACTGACCAATACCCAGCCTGACCTGACCGAAGGGTTAGTGATCTAACCCTTCCGGGTAACTGCCCCCAGTTTATATAGTGGGCATGACGTGCTGTGGTATGGAATACCTCTTTGGCTAGTTTGGGTTAGGTGTCCTGTCTCTGCTTCCTCCCGGCTTCCTGTCTTCCCTGGCAGAGCATGAGACTCAGAAAGTCCTTGGTCAGAGTAAACATTACTGAGCAGCAACTAAAACACTGGTGTTATCAGTGCTGTTCCCAGGCTGAAAGTCAAAAACACAGCACTGCACCAGCTACTAAGAAGGAAAAAAATGACTGCTACTGCTGAACCCAGGACACAACAAAAGAATCCCGAATAAACCCATGATTAAGTATCAGAACCAAGTTTGCTCAGAGCATTGGAAGGGATCAGGGCAGAATCTCAACTTGGCAGAATTCTGGCTAATTCATATGGTTGATTTAGTCAGAAAATAATGCTCAACCATTAGGAAAGATTGCTTACATTCCCATCCTATATGTAAAAAAGGCAAACAAAAAAGTGGTTAAGATTATGATATTGTCATATTTTCTATCTTTCCTGAGTTAAAAATACTTGTGTTATATGTTGTCCGGGAAGCGAGGGACCGGGTTAGGAAAGCTAAGGCCCACTTAGAATTAAACTTGGCTAGGGATGTTAAGGATAACAGGAAGGGATTTTATAGGTACATTGCCAATAAAAGAAAGGTTAGGGACACCGTGGGCCCTCTCCAGAAGCTATCGGGAGAACTGGCTACCCTGGATTTGGAGAAGGCTGAGGTTCTTAATGACTTCTTTGCCTCAGTCTTTACCGGCAAATGCTCTGACCACACCACCCAAGTCTTGGAAGGCAGACGCGGGGACAGTGAGAATGAAGACCCTGGGCCCACTGTGGGGGAGGATCTTGTTCGGGACCACCTTAGGAACCTGAATGTATACAAGTCCATGGGACCAGATGAAATCCATCCAAGGGTCCTGAAGGAGCTGGCAAATGAAGTTGCTAAGCCACTGTCCATCATATTTGAAAAATCATGGCAGTCAGGTGAAGTTCCCGATGACTGGAAAAAGGGAAATATAACCCCCATTTTTAAGAAGGGGAAAATGGATGAGCCAGGGAATTACAGACCAGTCAGTCTCACCTCTGTGCCTGGCAAAATCTTGGAGCGGATTCTCCTGGAAGGCATGCTAAGGCACATGAAAACCAACAAGGTGCTTGGTGACACCCAGCATGGCTTCACTAAGGGGAAATCCTGCCTGATCAATCTGGTGGCCTTCTATGGTGGGGCTACGGAACTGATGGACAGAGGTAGAGCAGTTGATGTCATCTACCTGGACTTGTGTAAAGCCTTTGACACTGTCCCACATGACGTCCTTCTCTCTAAGTTGGAGAGACATCAATTTGATAGGTGGACCACTCGGTGGATAAAGAACTGGCTGGATGGCCGCACGCAAAGAGTAGTGCTCAATGGCTCAATGTCCAGCTGGAGACCAGTAACGAGTGGTGTCCCCCAGGGATCGGTGTTGGGACCGGTCTTGTTCAACATCTTTGTTGGTGACATGGACAGTGGGATTGAGTGCGCCCTCAGCAAGTTTGCCAATGGCACCAAGCTGTGTGGTTCTGTTGATACCTTGGAGGGAAGGAATGCCATCCAGAGGGACCTTGACACGCTTGTGAGGTGGGCTGATGCCAAGTGCAAGGTCCTACACCTGGGTGAGAGCAATGCCAGGCACAGCTACAGGTTGGGCAGGGAGGAGATTCAGAGCAGCCCTGTGCAGAAGGACTTGGGGGTGTGGGTTGATGAAAAAATGAACATGAGCCGGCAGTGTGCGCTTGCAGCCCAGAAAGCCAACCGTATCCTGGGCTGCATCAAAAGGAGTGTGACCAGCAGGTCAAGGGAGGTGCTCCTGCACCTTTACTCTGCTCTGTGAGACCTCACTTGGAGTATTGCGTGCAGTTCTGGTGTCCTCAACATAAAAAGGACATGGAACTGTTAGAACAAGTGCAGAGGAGGGTCACGAGGATGATCAGGGGACTGGAGCTCCTCCCGTATGAAGATAGGCTGAGAAAATTGGGTCTGTTGAGCCTGGAGAAGAGAAGGCTGTGTGGAGACCTCATAGCAGCCTTCCAGTACCTGAAGGGGGCCTATAGGGATGCTGGGGAGGGACTCTTCATTAGGGACTGTGGTGAGAGGACAAGGGGTAATGGGTTTAAACTTAAACAGGGGAAGTTTAGATTGGATCTGAGGAAGAAATTCTTTACTGTGAGGGTGGTGAGGCCCTGGAATGGGTTGCCCAGGGAAGTTGTGGATGCTTCATCCCTGGCGGCGTTCAAGGTGGGGTTGGACATAGCCTTGGATGGCATGGTTTAGTGGGAGGTGTCCCTGCCCATGGCAGGGGGGTTGGAACTCGATGATCTTGAGGTCCTTTCCAACCCTTACTATTCTATGATTCTATGATTATAATTCTTCCAATGTATGGATTTTATTAGCATTCAATTAATACACACACACAAGAATAATTTATATGATTATTGCATGATATTCTAGACATCAAGTGTTAAAGTATCATTGATAGCTAGCTAAAAGAGGATTTTTCATATAAATTTTCACTTCAGAAGAAAAAGTATTGGGTCACCGGTTTTAATTAACAATTCATTTGTCAAAAATAGAGTTTTGGCCAAAAGGAAAGGAAAGAGTGTTTTCCAATGTAAAAAATGAATAGTTTCAGAAATACAGTAGCAGTTTGTGTAAACATTTTAAAATTATTTTATATCTTCATTTCCAAAAACATTATTTCTTTGAGAATGTTTTCTGCTTTTTTCTTTTGCAAACATGACTCATTGATTTGAAAAAAATATGTTTTTCATTCCATTTAGAAATGGGCTACTCATTATAACTAATAATTATAAATAATTATTTATTGCATACATAAAGCAAACTTTATTTATGCGTTTAGTTCTGTCTTTTTCTAGTAGGTAAAAATAGTGAGATATTTCTACCCAAAGACCACATCTAATCAGAATGTAGAATCAGAAGAAAGGCTCAGTGCATTCAGTGTACTGAAAATTGAACTCTATCACTGAAGTTCTGTTTCCAGTAAGTGAACAGATGAATAAACTGGTTTCATATAAAGCCAAAACAAAATTAATAAAGCAGACTGGGCATCCAGAGAAACCCACTTGTCCCACATAGGCCGCACGCAATGCCTTTAAAAAGAGTTTTCCCTGAATAAAAGCTGTAGGTCTTGCCTGAACAGCTAGAAATATTAAGGAAAAGACTGAAAAGGATTCACGGTGAAAGAAATAATAAAGGGCTGGATTTGCCTTGTTTTGAAGAAAACTAGATTTGTTGAGTTTGCATCATCTGACAGAAGAGAGCTGGTTTCTTCTACAATGTTCCGTCAGTGTATGGAAGTGGTAGAGGATATTACACATTGTTCCCACTGCCTGTTTTGTAGGATATGAAGCTAGATCCTTAGTCACGTGGACTTTCCCTAGGCTCTGGAGGAAAGGGAGATCTAAAGGTGAGTATCGTATCTAACGTAAGCTTCAAACTGAACTTACTTGCTGATTGGTTACCATCCAAACCCCCACTTACATGGATAATGAAAATGGAGTCAAAATATACTTTTACCTATACATACATGTAGTGGTTTTCAACCTGAAAATTTGCTACAGGGATTGGATTAACAAAATGAGGGAAACTTGCTGTCCTTTACTTACTGTCCTTACTGTCCTCATTACAGAAAACTCTGTCTCTAATATCCTGTCTTGAATAGTAATGTTTTAGACGCATCAAAAATGACTAAATGAGAAATGTGAAATTCCTGTGATACCAAAAGGGAAAACAATGGTAAGGAATTACTTAAATATTTATTGATCAACAAACATAACAAAGTCTTCAGCTGCTGAGATCATGTTCTCTACATCTGATTCCATTATATAATCAAGTCAACAAATCTTAAAATACTTGCATGGTCAAGATTAGCAGATGGCTATCTTTCTTTGCTCAGAAAATGCCTTAAAAAGCTGGTCTCTGAATAGCATTTGGCAGGAAAAATATGCATATGGCAGAAATCACTTTAATATACATCCATTACTGATATTAAATTAAATGGGATAGATAATTACACCGCATAATCACTGATGATTAATTGCAAACAACAGTTTATATAGGGGGCTGCTAAGGCAGCTAGGCACTGAATAAAGAGATTAAATCACAAATCAGATATGTTGTTCAGGGGGGGGAAAAAAAAAAAGGAAAAAAATCCACAACTAGTCTATCATCTGCTCAGTAAAATAAGTATCTCTTGCACTGTGCCCTCAAAGTCAGTGGTCTGACTCTGATGGCATGTCAAGAAGAGTGATGTGCTTCAGCTGAAAAGAAGTCTGTGAGGTCACACAGTATCCAAGCTTAGGAACCAGTCAGAACAGTGTCTAAACAAATCTGAGTTGCCTTTTCCAGGGCAAATGTTATCACCACTGAAATACAGCCAATCTGCTTTAAATTTAGATCCCTTTGCATGGAGACCTCATAGCAGCCTTCCAATATCTGAAGGCGACCTATAGGGATGCTGGGGAGGGACTCTTCATTAGGGACTGTAGTGAGAGGACCAGGGGTAGCGGGTTCAAACTTAAACAGGGAAAGTTTAGATTGGATATGAGGAAGAAATTCTTTACTGTGAGGGTGGTGAGGCACTGGAATGGGTTGCCCAGGAAAGTTGTGAATGCTCCATTGCTGGAGGTGCTCAAGGCCAGGCTGGACAGAGCCTTGGGTGCCATGGTTTAGTGGGAGGTGTCCCTGCCCATAGCAGGGGGGTTGGAACTCGATGATCTTAAGGTCCTTTCCAACCCTATCTATTCTATGATTCTATGATTCTATAATATGTATTGTGTACCTTATGGGCATGATGAAGCACTAGACAATTAAGGACATATCAGACAGCTGAAGTAGCTCAGGTACCTTTGTATCCTCTCTGCTTGGACTACAACAGTATGGCAGTGATTCCTAACACCATTCAAAATGGTCACTTTGGCCATTAAGTTACATTTTGGGCTGTTGTATCACCAATAGCACTGTGTCTCTGCTCTGCAGAGCAAACAGATTTCCATCCTTTACCTTGAACTACTGGCCTCCACACCAACATCACACACTCCTTCAGGGTCCTCAGTGTCCTCCTCTAGGCTGCTACTAGCAGCCTCAGAGCTTGTGTGTCCCTCTGGCCCTTTAATGTGATGGAGTTCATTCCTAGGATTGCTGGATCTACACATAGATCAAACACAGTGTCAGCATCTAGGTGATGGTTCAGCTAAAATAATTCTCTGTTCGGATGAGAGGCTCATAAGCATGGATGGATGATAGTGAGAACCCAGAGGTCACATATGCAAAAGATATTGGAAAGGAAAAAGATGGCTAGTAAAACTACAAGTTAAAAAGATATAGCTTAGTAAAAAGCAGCCATCACCATTTCTGTGCATTATTGTTAGCAAATTTCCTGTATTTCTGATTAACAGTATCATAAAATGTATGATGCATTTTAATCCTTTTATTTATTTATCATCAGTCCTAAACATTATTGCAATCTCAATTTCATGCCACATTCTCTACACCCTTATTGAAACACATATTCATAGAGAACAAGGGAAAACACAGGCAGAGAAAAACAATGTCTTTTGCTAACCTTTTATTAGCTAAAGGATCAAAAAATATGCTGAACAATGCCATGTTTTCTTTTTCTGTAAGGATATCAGCTTTTCCTTTTACAACAAAATGTTAACTATACTCATCAAAAAGGGACCTAATATGTCCCCACAGCTTTATTTATACTATCAAATGACTTATCTGTGGCACAGTAATTACTGTAGTATCTGAGCACAGCATAAGCATTGGCAGCTTTACCCTAGTGCAACGAACAGCTCATTGATCAGTGATATGTACCTCAACCCAAGTCCATTTCAAATGTTTGCCCGTAACTTCCTGATCACCAGCCTCAATCATTAATTTTGTTGTAGTAGCTATAGCAGTTACATATTGTAGTCCCTGAATATTTATCAACAGATGTTCCTATCATGGTCCCATGAGAGTAATGAGTATGAGTTCAGGATTCTTCTTTCAAATAAAACTCTAAAAAGGCAGAGGTATGGATGAACATAGTATACACACATCAACTGCCAGCACGAAAAAGATAGTTAAGATATAAAGAGCCACAGTATTTAGCTGTCTACTGGCAATGTATTCTCCCTACAGGAAAATCAGGTTTCAGTCATAGCAACATTCACAATCAAACCTTTCTAAATAGTAATGAGGGCAAAGACATGACCCTGCTTCAGGTTTAATAATTTTTTGGCTATAATTGTAGTTTCTAGGACTACCTATTTTCAGATGATTGCTTTCCAAAACATTTTAAGTACTATTTAAGTATCTCACTTTTTGAAATCATGTCCCATAGCTGTTTTTTCTATTTTTGTTTTCTATTCCCCATCAGTCTACTCAGATTTACACTGAAAAGCTTCCTTGAGAAACTTCACTTCAGAAACATCAGGAAGATTGATTGTAGCTAGATTAATCAGGAAAGTAAGACTAAATCATCCCCACAAGGTTGGCAGGACTATAGTTCTGAAGGAAGATACCTGCTCAGATTTTCAAAACCAGGTGGCTTATTAAACAATTTTACCCTAAAATGCCGGATGGATGAGTTATAGATGTGATTTCAGTGGATTTCAGTTGGACAACAGGACCTGGGGCTTATAGTGGTACTGCGTAAGAGTAATGTATATACATAAATGACATATTCTTCTGGCATACTGTTGTAGTGTGCCAATTTCTTCAATTGCCAGATGATAGGAAAATAAAACTGGGAATATGAAGAGGAGAAACAGAAACGGGAATTTAAATCCCTTGGACTGTATTATCTTTCTGACAACTTAAGGCAACATATATCTGTGAAATCTGAATTTCATGAAAGTTACAGCAGCCTTGCAATTGAATTTAATCTTTATGATTGGTGAGGACAAAGCAAGTTACCAAGCATATTTATTTCTCAAACAGTGGTTTATTTTTTGGGACTTCTCAGCATAAAGGAGAGATATAATTTATGTTTATGGATCTGAAAAAAAAACTTGGATGCTTGTCTTGAGAATAAAAGATATTTGAGGGTACTCAATACCTGGAATTATTTAAACTGTCTCTACATATTATCTCTATGACATCTTTATATAATTTTGTATCTGAAATTTATAATACATACAAATTTCCATTAAAAGTTTTATTAATAAGATAGGACAATCTTTGTGATAACCAGTTTCACTGAAGAGCGTTAATGATTTCCTGCAGAAAGATAGCAGTGATCAAATGTATTTTAAAAAATTATGCATTAAATCATTATGAGTTAAGCTCAGCAGCCCAGAATTTGATGTAAGAACTCTATTAGGGAAGCACATTGAATTAATTGTACTTTTTTATACTTTTAGTCAAAATGTCAAAGGTATGCTCTGAATTGTATATCATCTGAGGGCTTGATTACTTGCTTGTTAGTAATTGTATCACTCATCTGGAAAGAAACTCTTCTGACATTTAGTTTATTCTCTTTGTTTTCTGAAGTGAGACATGACTTAGCTAAGGCAAAGAAAACAGTAAGAAGTAGGAAGCATATGGAATTAATTATTTACTGTGTAATACAACATTTAGATTCAATTGTCTCAGACCGTATCAGCTAGGGTTTTTAAATGTTCATTGACTATGGCTGGGGATGATGCCCTTTCTGGATTCCTCTACCCCAGTGTACGAGATTGCTGTGCTCTGCCCAGTGCGCTGCCTTCCCTATGTGCTTGTTCCCACACCTGCCAATCTGCTGAGACAGCTCCTCGCCTTTGGTTCAAAAGTTCCAGTTCGGCAAGAACTGTTTGAATAGTTTAATCAAAGAGTTCAAGCCACTACATTGTCTGGAGTAATAAAAAGATGCAATGCTAGTAGTAGATTACTTAAGCTAATACATGTCACCACAAATTGAATGAATTGAGAAGTCCTCATGTGAGCTATTGCTGCTGAGCACAGCAACTTCTTATGCACAGAGGTTTTGGAAAGGTTACATACCCACAGCTAAGCTTTCATGTTGACTTCAGGGTTTGGCTGGATAGGTCATACTCTGGCTAAATCACGTCTTTCAGTGATTATGTTCCCATCTAGACATAAAATGCTTTGATCATATGAACCCTGACAACATTGTGTAAGATCTCGGTCTGAGCTGGCTCCCAACATGAAGAGCAAAGCACAAATCCTAACATGCTCTGGGTTCCTCTCTACTGGATGCTTAACCATGTGAGTCCAAGCTAGTTTCTGCTGCTTTGACTTGCCTAGGCTTGTTCAGCAATTGGAGAATGAATCCAGGAGAAACTTAACTGAAGGTCTGCTGACAGCACAGATAAAATTTCATCACTGGATTTGGTTACAACACATAGAATCATAGAATCATAGAATCATAGAATAGTTAGGATTGGAAAGGACCTTAAGATCACCTAGTTCCAACCCCCCTGCCATGGGCAGGGACACCTCCCACTAAACCATGCCATCCAAGGCTATGTCCAACCTGGCCTTGAACACCACCAGCAATGGAGCATTCACAACTTCCCTGGGCAACCCATTCCAGGGCCTCACCACCCTCACAGTAAAAAATTTCTTCCTCATATCCAATCTAAACTTCCCCTGTTCAAGTTTAAACCCGTTACCCCTTGTCCTATCACTACAGTCCCTCATAAAGAGTCCCTCCCCAGCATCCCTATAGGCCCCCTTCAGATACTGGAAGGCTGCTATGAGGTCTCCATGCAGCCTTCTCTTCTCCAGGCTGAACAGACCCAACTTTCTCAGACTGTCTTCATACGGGAGGTGCTCCAGTCCCCTGATCATCCTCGTGGCCCTCCTCTGCACTTGTTCTAACAGTTCCATGTCCTTTTTATGTTGAGGACACCAGAACTGCACACAGTACTCCAAGTGAGGTCTCACGAGAGCAGAGTAAAGGGGCAGGATCACCTCCCTCGACCTGCTGGTCACACTCCTTTTGATGCAGCCCAGGATACGGTTGGCTTTCTGGGCTGCAAGCACACACTGTCGGCTCATGTTCATTTTCTCATTGACCAACACCCCCAAGTCCTTCTGCACAGGGCTGCTCTGAATCTCTTCTACTTTTTCAAGAATAATATCTTCATCCTGATCATATAATTCCATTTGGTACTACAGGGTAGACTGTCAGTAGTTATCATTGGGCCTGGATAAACAATTTTCTACAATAATTGCCTATCAATGAGGTTGCACACAGACCATGTTACATTAATTTCACTGTTTATTGGTAAATATTAGCAAATAGCATCTATTTCCTGGGCAACTAGGGGGAAAAATGTGATTGAGAGACACCATTTTTCCCATCACTGTAAGTGGGTGGACATGATAGAGGGGAAACTTTGTAGTTGTGTCCTTAAAAATATTACCTCTAGTATTTACATAGAAAATTATAAACATCAGTAAATTGTCTCAACTAAGTAAGCTGAGTGTCTTCTGACCCTTTTAGTCATGCCTCACTTCCCACAGGAGCCCACTTGATTAAGGATCTTCAAGTTTCATTGTGATGCATGCTGTCCAAGTCCAAGGTGGAGAAAGCCTCATGCCTGATTGCCAGTACAGAGCTACTCACTGCAGCACAGTGCCTTACACTCTGAGAGATGCAGAACTAAAGAGCTGTTTTCCAGTAATGCTTGGACACATCATAGCAAATTATTGCAATTTAAATATTGCCTATAGTTACAACTATGGACATGCAGAGTGTCAAACAGATACAGATGTGCTGATTGTTCTGTTCCAAAGTGCTGATTCCACATTCATCCCTGTCAGTGAGAGAGGCTGGTGCTGCACTACCACAGCCTATTTGAGCACTGTCAGTAATTCAAACGCAGTTGGAGCCCAGATAAGATAAGAAAAGAGCTAGAGTCATGTTTCCTGTTGCTGCTTTGCAAATCACAAAGCAGAATCTGGCACTGAAAAGGGGGAAGGGAACGGGACAAAAATACTCAACAAAGCAATTAAAACATAAAGGAAAAACTGAAACAGGTATGGCCAGGTTCCAGAACTACTGCATCTGTCTGAGCTCAAGTGCCAAACTTATTACTTGGGCATGGTCTCCAAGGTGCTGTATGTCACCCAGCAATTTCTACACTGCTTCCTGCTACCAGTGCTCATCTTCTCCCGAGACCATATGGATCAAGAGATCAGGCCCAAAGTTCTACTTAAAGAAATACAGGAGGTCGTATATTAGAACAGGCCAATGATACACATTGTTCAATATGGTGCTGTTTTTATACCTGTACTCAGTGTTTCAAAGGTATCTTTGAAGAACTCAGACTATGTTTATCCAACTTAGCAATATTATGGCATGGGTAAAATTTGTTCCTGATACTTTGAAGTTTGGGGATTTAAAAATACATTCTAGTTGCTAAAAATCCATGCATTTTTAGTATTTGTGAAATAGGGCTTTTTCCCTGTTGATGGAGACCAACCTCCATAGCAGAAATAATTCAAAATACACTGTGATCATGATCCATAAGAAAACAAATACAATAATTAAAGCCATGAAAAGTGAGAAGAGAAATATAGCGGATATAGTAGTTTCTGTGTGTTTTATATAACTGTTTAATATACCCTTCTGTAAGAAACAATACAAAACATTCAGAGTAACTTTATCATGTATTAAGAACAAATTATAAAGCTGGAAAATGCTATCTAAAGAGATATGGCCACTGGATCTTAAGCAAGCTGACAAAAAAACGCAGTGTATAATGGAAAAGCTTACTATTGCCAATCGTTTGGGTTTATCGTTAAGGGTAGTCCAGCAGAGGTGAGGCTGCCTCAGCCCCATGTCCACAAGGGCTGCTTAGTAGCGGGGCTGAGCACATACACCAGGAGGCTCATGCCAGGGCACTAATGAGCCTGACTGTACCTGCCTGGTCCCCCTGGGGTGACCCACACCTGCCCATGGCCCAGGACCTTATAACAGCCTGGGGAGGTGCCCAATACCTGGGGCTGGGGCTGTCCCAGTGCCCCCAGCTTCCCTGCTGCTGGCTGGGTTGGTGGATGGGCCCTGGCTGCCAGGTCCTGCCCTGATGGACCCTAGGGAGCCCCGCTCCCAGGGGAGAGCCCTCATGGGGAGCCAGGGCATGTGCTTCATTTTCATGACTAGCTTACATCTGCTGCAGTCCCTCTGTGCCTCACTTTGTGAAGATGAGCCTTTAACCCGGCACCCGCAGGCAGTGAACCCCACAAGGCAGGAGAGGCATTGGGGTCTGCAGTGAGACATGATCTACCACAGACACCTCTGTGAGCCTCAGTTTCATTCGGGCAGCGCTGCAACTCCACGAGTATAATGACAAAGTGATTACAGCTTATAAAATATCCTGTTAATTCCGGCTGTTCATGGGTCATTCATCTTTCCATAGCACTATTTTGGGGAATGTTTGGATTACACCATTTTAACTATAGCACCATTTTTGCTTATTCCACTAAGCATTAAACTTTGAGCCTCCTACAGTTCAAAGATTTTTTTCAGCAGGTCACTGAAAACCTTGCTGCATGCTGCACGCACACTTGCAGATGATGACATGGCATCAGAGGTAAAGAATTAAGTAACTGGTACTTGTGTATGTATTTCGGTGACTTGGCTTTGCTAAGTGAAGTTCCAAGGAGCTACAGCTGGCACTATTGTCATTCCTCACTTACAGGGATTTTGTGGTACCTTTTGTGATCTTTTTGTCCTGTCTTACCTGGTGGTTTTGCTTATGAAGTCATGACAAGCTCCTCTTCTACTTGCAGTGCATTGTGTTTGTGGATTTTGCATTAGCCAGAAACAGTGATTCCTAAAGGTTCAAAACTCAGGCAAAGAGGTTAATGTGACACACAATATTTTGTTAGAACCACAACATTTTTAAAAGCTCAGTACTGGTAATTTAAGGAACTTCTACTTCAGGACACAAACAAGGGGATTCTGCTTCACCTCCTATCCATTTCCGTATATAACAGCCAGTATAGAGGCCAAGAGGCATAGGATCCACTGGGCAAATTTTTCACAAGCATAGGTCCTTCGTACCTTCCTTTCTTCATCAGAAGACACTCTTGTGCTATATCTGAATGAGGTTCCGACAACTGGCTTCGTCCTCGGAGTTTAACTGAAAATGCACACCAAGAGTCATTTAATACTAATTGCAGATTATTTAAGGTATGGTGGCCTGATCCACTGCAGAAGGATCACATCATCAATGTTAGTGCAGTGATCAATATCAATGCTCTCTCTGCATTTGGCTGTAACAAGCAATTCAGCTAAGAGAGTGCATGTTCTCTAACCCGAGGTATCATCGTTCATTGCCTTGCTCCAGGTTAACGCTTGGGGAGTACTCTCTGCCAGTGTATCACAAGCATTAAAACACGAAATGCCCTAAGACTTGAAACATTTCCTGGAACAATTCAAGCTGATGTGGTGGGGAAGGCACACTGAAGGTCTGCATTCTTCTCCCTTTCACTCCTTTCTTTTGGAAATATCACAGTGAAAATGGGATACTGCAGCAGTGGGGACCTGAAATTTCTGCAGCAATTAAACTTTTGGGTGGTTAACCATTGTACCAACCACTGCTCAGCAATAAGTTGCTTTCACTCAGTGGAGCCTGGCAAAACAGAATGAAATGAACTGAGTGTTGGCAATTCAACTGTTGGCTCAGCAGTCACAGATGTTTCCAAGGCAGCTTGTGCTGTGCTGTCCACAAGCACAGTCAAACCCTGAAATATCCCCAAAACAGTTGTCTTTAGTTAGGTTAAAAAGGACAGGCTATGGACTGGTTGCATATGTATCACCAGACATGAAACAAGAAAGCACATTAATAGAAAAAACATTATTTTGAAACTTGGGGGATACTGTTCTGAGTGAATGGATTAACAGGATACAGGATGCCTTCATTTTCCAGAGATCTGTTATATTATGTGCATGCCAATAGTTTGTTCTCTCTTAGTAGCATCCTAAATGACGTGTCCATGCCAAACCTGGTTTTAGGCGACCCAAAGAACCATCTGCTGCCTTGATTGCAGATGCCTTGTCCTGACATGTGCCAGCAGGACAAGTGACAGCAAAATGGTGCTCGGAGCACCGTGGTGGAATGTGATCCTGGCCAACTGACAACAAAAGGGGCTGTTTGCTTTCTTGTTTGGCTACTGGGCATGTTTTCCTCTTCACAGTACCTTCACAAACAAAGAAACAGCTTTGCAGCCACCAAATATTTAAGGTTGTCAATGGTGCATTGTCTATTTCAGCAAAGACAATAAGGAATACCTGCATGTATTTAAATTCTCAGGCTTAGTAATGTGTTGAAACTTAGTCAGTGTAAGTACAGCTCACTGGTGTACTTGGTTTGTATTTAAACTCAGAATTTTTGAGGTGTTCAATGTGAGTGAAATAGCTGTCCAATTGAGGTGAAAAATTATGGAAACATTGCATATAACTTTGTCACATCCTGGTTTTCCATTATTTTGACCTCACTCCTTGAATCATGTCACAAACATAGAAGGACTTTATCCTGTTGCATGTGAACCTGATAGAGCAAAACAGAGTTTGGAAAGTGATCATTTAATTCCCTACTCATAGTAGAAGACATAACTGAGAAGTAATGACTTTAATGCAAAAAGGAATCCATTGTGCTAGCTGAATCTCTGAGTAAATTTCTGCACATTGTGAAACTTTGTAACAGAATTGTTTTTCCATTAAAGCAACTGGAAAGTTAATCATTCATTACCTGTGAATTATCTTTCAATAATATAAATTAGCATAATGGTAGGGCCTAGATGTGAGCAGGAAGAACAGTAACTGTTTTAAATCCTTTTCAATATGCTACAACTTCATAAATACTCTTCTGTTCAGATATGATCATAGAGGAAAGCTCTTACGCTCTTACTTAAGAAAGGAAGCCATCCACTTGTGCAGGCAAAACCTTCCCATGTCTTGTCATATAACTAGATACTGAGTTGCGGTAATAGTGATACACTTTCTGTATCAAAGACACTCAGAAATGCATTGGAATTTTTGATGATCCAAGAGTTATATTTTATTAATCTCCAGGAACAGGATGAGAAAGAGCAGCAGTTAGGGGATAATGTCTTAATACCACAAGCATGGAAATGTCTCTAAGGACCGTTACAGTAAGTCATGCTTTGCTGGGGTATGCTTCATGAAGCTTTTTATTTTTTTCATTAATGCTGTCCATTAAAAGATACCATTGCATTCAGTCACTGCCTGCTGCCAGTTTGCAGGGAGGCTTTTCCCATCACTGCTGTAAGCAGAATAATAGCTTGCACAAGGAATAAAGGCTGCACAGACCTGGCCTGTAGTATGGGGAAAACATCCTCTGACTGCTGCTGCAGCAGCAAGGGATTGTGGGACAAAACTCACCCACAAATTTCACATTCTTTTCTAGAAAACAAATACAGGTGAGCCTATCATACCTCATGGTGATGATCATTTCCCCCTTCTCTTCTCCCTCAAGCTCCCTTATGTTCTTCCTTGTCTAAATTGAGTAAGAGGTCATTTGAACCAAGTGATCTGATCAGCCTTCATGGAGGGCTGCATGGAAGGAGAGGTTGGGACATATATCTTTGCAGACATCCCAGTTTTAAGCATGTGCCCTTCACTAAATGAGGTTCATCAGGTTTCTAAAGGTGTACCTACTAGCAGCAGTCCTGGGGCAGAGATGTTCCATGTTAACTCAGTGCAAACCCCAGCAAATTAGTGCCGTCAGTGCTAGCTCACACATCAGTAAGTAGTATAGCTGTAGCTGTATACTATAATTCTAGTATTTTGTATCCTCTTTACCTAATTCTTGGACTCATGCCTAGCTGCCTTGACACCATTATAATCCCCTGAGTGTGACGACTTTGAAGAACTAAAACCACATTTTATTCCTCCCTTTGGTCCAAACTTGTATCTTGGGGTAATTTTCTGGCTAAGTAGTTGCCTGGTATCAGTCCCGGGTCACTATACCAGTGCACAGGATGGATGGCCAGCAACTTGTGAAAAAAACATCATTTTGATCTGATTTTAGCAACAGTTAATTTGATTTAGCAGAGGCAAGATAAGCTTTTTCAGTGTATATACATCTGTATACAAGGATAGGGTAGCTTTGCAAGCATTCAGAAAAAGATCTGCTAATTCAGATTATACTATGCAGAAGACTAACTGCATGATGTCTGCAAAGAAATTAACAAACCTGGATATGATGGGCTCTGTGTGTACTTTGAGGTACTATACTTTGCAGAAACCCTGTTGTTCATTCATCTCCTTCTATATATTCTCTGAGAGGTTAATAGCAGCCTGCTTTGGATCTGGACCAGCAGTGAAGAAAGACACCTGCTGCTGCCTCTGTGGTTCTGGATGGGAAGAGCCAAGGTAATGCCCATTTCAGCTACACTTGCTATGAGAAAAAATATAAACAGATGCTTAGACCCAATGTCTGGGCATCCATAAACAGGCAGAAAACCAATTATTCTTACCTTCTTGTCCTGGCAACAGTAAAAGCCATGATTTTGCCTGGAATTCTTTTGCTTACCTGAAAAAAAATATTTTCCATAGTACCACTTTAATTATCAAAAAGATCTGGCAATTTAAATGAACTCATGGATGAATTTCACTTGCTTTGCAGCTTTCTCAGCTTTTGGGGCTCATGTTTTCCAAACTATTTTTAGAAGTTGAGTAGCAGAAATATTTGATTTACTAAGAACTGACACTACCTAAGACTGTGTTTATATTCATATTTCTAGGAAAGGTGGCATTTAAAATCCCAGACAATGTGAGACTTGTAATAAAATAAGAAGAAATAACATTTTGTAGCAGACATGGAAAAGGACAAGGACCTTTCTTCCATTTTACTAGTTGCTTGCCAAATTAGTTTTGTGTCAGAACTGTCTGAAGCAATATAGTAGCATAAATTTGAACAATAACCTGCAAAACACTTCTTCTTCTGTATTTGTAAGCAGCAGTATTTGTATGGCTTTTGGTTGTGAGTAGAATTGGTGATGTTCTTGCTTATCCTGCTTTATAAAATGAGTCTAATAGCTTTCCACTTCAGCAGATACCTGAACCAGCTCATATGTGACATAGCTGAAGAGAAAAATGAATAAATGTTCTTCTAACAGAAACACAAGGTGACACACTCCAACACAGCATCATTCGTTTTCCCAAACCTTATACTCACTTTTCTCCAGGGCAATTGAAACCTAAACCACTTTCAGAGTCACAGCAGAGATGAGAAGACTTCAACAGTTAGTTAGAGGAATTTGGAAGTAGACCATCTGTAGTAATAATGAAAGTATTTTCCCTCAGATGCACTTCCTTTTCACCTTGTAATGACTTTTAATGCTATGAAAAGGCCAGAGACCTTCAGAATAGTTATTTCTCATCTAGTAACCATGAAAAAAACAGTATTTTATTGCAAAAGCTCTTGATTTCCACTGAGTCTGTTGAATGCTGCCTTATACTAGGAAAAATAAAAAATATAGAAGGTATCTCTTTTAACTTAGCTGTTTCAGGATGGCATTTCCCCTGTGAATTTCCATTTTCATACCTTTCCAATTGTTTTGATCATTTGGATCTTAAAAACCCAGCATATCAGATATTCTTATTTAAGCAATTGTTCCTCTCTCAGGACATCATTGTTTAATCCAAAATATACATATAGCTGTGGTAGATGTAAATAAGCAACCTGACAGTCTTGAAATTGCGCAACATACTTTAAATTCTGCATTTTTTTAGCAGTTGAGGTTGTAAACTTGACAGCAGCTTTGCAAAAAATCAATGAAAGACCTTTGGGATGTCTGAGTGAATTTCTCATTCTAAGTAAATATAAAATAGGACAAATGAAATAGAAAATATTTCACAGCTATTTGTATATAAAACCTCATATTAAAATATTTTTTAAAATCAACAGTATCATAGATTTGAGATTATCTACAATTGTTCTACTCCAAGCTCTAGAAACTTAATTGTTGACTGAAAGATGTTAGAGACTAAAAAGGTACACATTGCTCTTAACACATTTCCACCAACAAAGCTGCATTTTGAGGAAATCAAGTAATTATCTGAGGCATAGGCTTCACTTCACCTTCAAATCTCAATAAGGTCTTGTTTTTTTGCTTTTCTTTTCGTGGCTGTAATTCCAATGGTGGGGATCTCTTGTACCAGTCCTATAACAAACCTGTACAGGAGTAATGTTCCTAAAGTCTGTGGCCTCAGGGCATACATGACTGTTTAAGTCCTTGACTAACACAAACGGCTGAGCAAAACATGGTTGAATCCCAGTAGGTTTTTCTTCTCTTTTCTTCATGCTTGTTACAGCATACCCCTCTCTCTCTTCTGCTTTCAAGTTTATTATGAGAGCTCAGAGCTCATTTTAACCATCAGCCACATGCTGTAGAATAAATCCATATGGATTTATTGTACTGCTGGGCTCCCCAGCTCTCAGAAGCATATACTTGCATTCTAAAAAGAGTAATAGCAAATCTCATACTACATAATCAGACAAAAGTTTGGGAAAGATACTGTACAGAAAAGAAAATGATAAATAGTAACATAGAAAGTTGTGGAAAACCATCTAGTTGAATATTTTAATCAGTGGCTTTAGGTTTGGTCTTAACAATTTTCATTTCTATTTCAGAAGTAAAACCAAACAATACATTAATGAATATTAGAAATTATATCCGAATTAAGAAAAACAATCAGCACAAAGAAACTAGCTATATGACTGGTAGAAATAAACTAACATGGAGTTCAGAAAAATGCAGGCAAATACAAGAAAGAAAATACTTAAAGGAGGTCTACAAGAAATCTGAAGAGGAACTTTTACATGGGCATGTAGTCACAGGACAAGGGGGAATGGCTTTAAACTGCAATAGGGGAGATTCAGATTAGATACTAGAAAACAAATCTTTACATGAAGAGCGGTGAGGCCCTGGAACAGGTTGCCTGAAGAAGTTGTGGCTGCTCCATCCCTGGCAGTGTTCAAGACTGGATGTGTCTTTGAGCAACCCGGTGTAGTGGAAGGTGTCCCTGCCTGTAGCAGGGAGGTGGGAACTAGGTGATCTTTAAGGTCCCTTCCAACTCAAACCATTCTGTGATACTCCAAAATATCATGGATTTGGCAATAGATATAAAGTTGTCCTCGAAGGTCTCATTTGATATTGTCAAAATGCAAATCAAAAAGTTTAGGGGCATTCGACTTGTATACACGGTGGACCCAACAGTACCTACAGTTTCTCTCTCCATCTGGCACCAGCAGGGTTACACCTTGAACACTGTGTTTTCTTCCATACAAATACTACAGAAAATTGGAAAGAATTCAGAGACCGCCAGTTACCAAATGAAGTGATCTTATGAGGATGGCTGATAGTCCTAAACTTGTGCAGCTCAGCATGATAAAGCAGTGATTTCTGGTGGGAACATCAGTATCTACAGTACTCAACGCAGACCGTAACAAGAGAACTGTTAATGCTAAGTGCAAATACTTAGTATTAAGGTGGGACCTGTTAGGCTATGGGATATTCTTCCAACAGCCAGGTCAGTAGGCTCCAAGGCAAAAATCACTGACCTGACTGCAGGCAAGAGCGTTTCCTGCACCGCTGGGTGTTAGCAGGACCTGGCCCTAGAGGACACTGAGACAAGGGGGAAATTTCAGTGTGGGTGCAGCTGGGACAGAGACATGAGAGCCACGTCCCACCCATGACAGGACCAGGGAACGACCTGGAGAAAACCGTTTTCAGAGGCTCCATGGAAGAGCATACCCATACCCTGCAAACAGGCACTAAGGTCTCATCACTGTCTAAGAGAACTTCCTCTGGAAGTACTGCTATTGCACTGTGGAAGGTGTAACTATTTTCTATTGCTGCTTTCATACAAAGGACAAGATATTAAATGGTTAAATTGAGATACTTAGGTTTGGTACATCATAACTTGCAAAAGAGGAACTTAACACAAATGCGTCTTCTGTAGTCTTTCTTGGAATTAGCGCTTTTAAATCAAATCTTCAAGCAGATCACTTTGGTAAGTCCTAGCTAAGAGATTCAGAATTACTTTTTTACATCTCCCATTGGCTTTGACTTGATGAACACTAATACACTGTGCCCTTGACTCTTGCAGTTCTGTTTCACTAACTTGTAAAGAAAAGCAAAACTAAATGCAGTTCTCTCTGTAGAATCTTTCTTCCCCAGCATTTCTGACTGACTGTAGGCAATTTGTGCCAGTGTCCTATGAATTACATTTCTTCCATATCCTTGTTTTTCCTCTTTTTGCAGGATAATTAACATGCTGTATTTGAAATCTTTTTCTGCAAGCCTCAGGTTGCTGTCTTCTCATGCTTTCTCTCCTTCCCTTTTCCCTTTTTGAATGAACTTCCTTTGATCATTTCCTCTCCCTCCCCAACTTCAACCTCTTATTGTTGATCTCCTTACATTAATTCTGTTTCCATCTCTACTTGCTCATTTCCAACATGTGTGTCCATTCATTTAATCCTGTCCCTAGCCACTCTGACAGCTCCTGAAGGTTCCTTATTTAAAGTCAGTGCATCTAAACCTAAAATCCTGTTACAGCCTCTGAAACCACTGACTACAGCAGTGGTGTGAAAGGTTCCCTGTATCACTGTTGGAAGGCAGTGTGTTAAAAAAGCAAGTTCCTTATTTCTGCATTAACCTAACAACATGCAAGCTGAAGGTAGCTGCAGCAGCAAGATCCCCATTTTGAGCAGCCTCTGCTGACAAGTGGAGGTCAACCCTTTAAATCCTGTACCCATCTTTTTATATCTCCAGATTGTTCTCTATATCTGATTCATGACTCTTCACTCCTTTTGCTTTGCAATCCTCAAATGATAAAAAAAAATCCATTATTTGTCATATGAGGAAACAATCAGGACTGTTAAAAATGAGCTTTTAACCAATCTTCTGTGAATCCCATAACTATATATACTGCACCCATTTATTATGTAATAAAGTTTAAAAGCTAATTTTAGATTGCACTGATCAAATTCTTTAAAGCAAAAAACCCCCACATTGCAATTGTAATGCTTTCTATCATAGCAGCATACTACTTTAATTATGATTTTGTAATTATATCTTCTGATGAGAACTTTGCAGTCCCTTGCAGTACACAAAAGCATCTTTTCGTTCACTGTTTTCAACACACAGTTATCAAAATGTTCTCAAGATGTAATTAGTTTCTATGTTTTCTTATGATTAAAGCCATTGCAGAGGATGTTTCTCACAAATCTGTTATCTGAAAATGAACATGCTCAGTGCTGTGTATCCTATATCTGGATATTCATTTGGGGCACACAGCCAAATCTGGCAGTTGTCTAGAATTTTATTTTCATTGAGCAATCAGTTGAACGTTCATTCAGCATTTTTCCATATTTTGACAGCAAAGAAGCACAATCAACAGCTGCTTCTCTGTCAGGAATTGTTCCTCCACTCACACTAACCCCATTTTAAATCCTAGGCACAGTAGTATATGAACCATGATGCAATGTTGACTCAAAATCTGGCAATCTTTGTCACCCTATTCTGTATTAAATTTTTTCTTCCCTGGTAATTTTTCTGAGATTCAACATTCCTCTTTGTCCACCTCTATAGATTTCTCAGCAAAACTGTTTTCTCTCAATTTATTTACTCCAGACTCTTCTTGAGTGGCCTCCTGATACACCAACCACTCGTGCACACTGTTCCCAAGCTTCCTTCCCAGAAGACCCATTGTGCTTTCTTCTCCCAGGAACCAAGACTAAGCTTCACCAGATTTCCCAAGACTTACAAGCCTCCACTCTGCCTTTTCTCTCACAGGGTGCTTGCTATACTATGCACTGGAGCGGTGTAGAGAGATCCCCAGGTTACCACTGCTCAGAGCTGCCCTGAAACTGGAAGCAGTGCAGTTGCTTTTGCATGGAATCACATCTGGGTTCAGTCCTGCTTCTCAGTTCATCTGCTGGTGGCTACACAGCTTTTGTTTCCTAGTCTGCACACATCTGGTGCTATCTGGAGGATACTGACCAGTATTAGCCCTGTATTGAGCCATACACACATACCCATAAATCAGGGAACTATTCTTTTAACAAAATCCTGGACTACTGAAAATACTCAGCAATATGAGCTTAGGATTTAATTTAATTTCCCATAGGAAAGAGAGCTTCAACAGAACTCAAACAGCAGAAGTGGGCTTCTAAGGTCTCCTGCATCATACCTAAGCAATGAATTACATCTCTGTGGGGGTTGTTAGTGAGGTTAATCCATAACTTCCCAGTCAGGACCTCTAAATTGCAATGCTTACCAGTGCATCAGTCTTCAGCGGGGTACCCATTTTGGTTTTATGTTTTTATATACAGCACCCAAACTTTAAAAACCTTCTGGAAACAAAGGCAGCTTTGTGCAGAGACTGCTCCAGAAGGTCGTCTTCACTCAGAAGGGCTGTCTGACCATCTTTCTTTATATGAACAAACAGGGGGGCGCCAGAATGCCATGAGGGGTGCAGTGGATCCCATCCCATAAGACAGTAGTCATAGAATCATAGAATAGTTAGGGTTGGAAAGGACCTTAAGATCATCTAGTTCCAGCCTCTCTGCCATGGGCAGGGACACCTCCCACTAAACCATGCCACCCAAGGCTCTCTCCAACCTGGCCTTGAACACCTCCAGCAATGGAGCATTCACAACTTCCCTGAGCAACCCATTCCAGGGCCTCACCACCCTCACAGTAAAGAATTTCTTCCTCATATCCAATCTAAACTTTCCCTGTTTAAGTTTGAACCTGTTACCCCTTGTCCTCTCACCACAGTCCCCCATGAAGAGTCCCTCCCCAGCATCCCTATAGGCCCCCTTCAGATACTGGAAGGCTGCTATGAGGTCTCCACACACCCTTCTCTTCTCCAGGCTGAACAGCCCAAACTTTCTCAGCCTATCTTCATACGGGAGGTACTCCAGTCCCCTGATCATCCTTGTGGCCCTCCTTTGGACTTGTTCCAACAGTTCCATGTCCTTTTTATGTGGAGGACACCAAAACTGCACACAATACTCCAAGTCAGGTCTCACAAGAGCACTGCCACATGCAAGAGAAAGGCATCAGCACTTGGGCTGATTGATGGCAGATCTTCACCAGTGGATTTTGGTGAGGGAGCAAATTAAATTTCTCTGTTGGGAGCTCTGCCATTTATGGGAACAAGCTGCCAGTTTTCTGCTCATCTCAGAGGAAAAGACTGTTGCCAGGAAATGCTCTCCCCATTTAACAGGAAAGAAGCCTGCAGGATGCATTTTCCTAATAGAAGTTCAGGCAAGGTTTAGGAGAGATAGAATAATAAAAATAATGAGTCAGACCGCTATTTATCTGTGCAAATACACAAAGCCCATCCAAAATCTCAGCCTGGCCTTTGGACTACTCAGAAACCACAATATCTTCAGAAAAATATGGGTCTTGAGAGCTACAGGCACTATTTGGTGTTGAGCATCTTTTAGTAGTACAAAACTACCACTACTACAAAACTACTAACTTGAGTTAGTACAAAACTCCTGTATTTCTCAGACAAGTTTGAGGTGTGCCATGGTTAGGCCTGGTGGGGCCTTTTGTGAGCCACATACAACCTTCTCCAGTATGCTTTTGGTATGTCAGAACTGACTCTGTGGGACCACAAAGCAGTTACTCAAGCCTATGGAACCACAAAGCAGTTACCCAAGCCTACCCTGAAATAACCCAGGGCAAAAACCGCGAAACAGCAGCCATGCGCTTTCCGGTTCAAGGATCAATACCGATGCTTTCAAAACTGCCTTTTCAAAAGGCCTGGAGGCACTTGCATGGCCCTGATAAATCCAATGCAAGTTTCATTTTAATCATTAACCTCCTGCAAACTGCGATTTCTTTCACAAAAATTAAATTCCCAGATAGCCATGAGTTCAGCCTGCAGTAAGCTTCTGCCAGCAGCAATCAGTACAATCTCAATAGGATGTCACACAAACATACAGATGCTGAGAGCTCTCATGATATCTCACAAAGCCAGGCTTGATACTTCATGGTGATCAGCTTCTCATCTCCCTCTGTCATTTATCCCAGCATCACTCGGGCTTCCTGCTTTCACACCCTTAACTACCTGTCTGCATTTTTGGATGCTAAATCACTCAGAGACAAGATTACTGAAAGAACCCTATCCGCAAACTAAGGGATCAAATTCAACATTGCTGGCCACCTGACTGGCCTGAAAGACTCCCTAAACCAAAGCAAGTCCACTGCTTTGTAACCACTCTTTCTGTGAAAACAGCCACAGGCTTAGGTTCGGCTTTCAGATAGGAAGCCCACGTTGGAGTCTGGACTAAACTATCTTTATCCAAGTTTTCTTCACATTCAAGAGTATTTTTCTTTTTTTTTTTTTTTTCCCTTTTTTTTTTTTTCAGATGAAGGCAAGCTGCTGGAAGGGAAAGAAGAACAGCATTTTTTTTTCAGACAGACCATAATTTTGGTTTTGGTAGCTCTCTGAGCTAACTAATTTTGAGCTATGCATCACACTTGTTAATGACTGCAGTACCCAGCATGTCTCCTCTTCAAAGACTACCAATTTTATTACTGCATCTTATAGTCGATTTACTTGTATTTTGCTATCATGTACTGCTAAATCATCTTATTGCAGAAACGAGAACTTTTTCCCTGTAAAGGCTTAAAAGCAGCTCATTATCTGCACTTCTGCACTCGGTCAGGTGGGCCCTATCTCTGCTGCACCCCTAGCCTCTGCACGGCAGCCCGGGGGCTCCACGCCCAGGCCAGGGCACAGGATCCCGCAGGACAGCGCTGGGTGCCCAGGAGAGAGGCCTCCTCCGCCTCCCAGTACGCGCCATGAAGAGGGCTCTAGGGGAATGGAGGCACGGTGGAAGGCAGCCAGGGGCAAGCCTTCCATGGGTCACGACCCTCCCGGCCCTGCCCGGCAGCCGCCTCCGGGGTGCTACCAGCTTTTTCCCTCCGGGGCCTCCGCAGTCCGGCCCCGCGGAGTTCGCAGGAGGAGCCCGAGCCGCGGCCTGGTGGGGCAGCAGGGGGAGCACGAGCCCGAGCCAGAGGCTGAGCGAGCTGGGGCTCCTCCGGCTGACAACAGCGGCCGCGGGATCAGCGCGGGCGACTCCTCAGAGCCGCAGGCGGCGCGGAACACCCGGCGCAGAAGCCGGGGATGCGGTTGCCGCGGGATTCGCCGCCGCCGGCCTCTGCATAACCGGGGGCGCAGACCCCCGGAGGCAGCTGCGAGGCTCTGCCATCCGCCGCCCCTCAGCGCCGGGGAGCAGGAAGCAGCGCTGGGCCGGCGCGGCAAGCGCCTAGCGGCCCCCCCCCCCCCGCCCCGCCACTCCCCGCCCAGTGCAGAGCGGGCGCCGGCGGCACGGCCCGCCGCGGGAGCAGCAGGCGCTGGCGTCGGATGCCTGCGCTACGCCATCCCGGTGCTGCCGCGGCCTGGACTCCGAGGGGAGCGCGGGCGAGGAGGAGGCGGCGGGCGATCGGCGGGCAGCGGTGGCCGCTCTTTTGTGTCCCAGGTCGGTGCTGGGGGAGAGGCGAGAAGGCACGGGGGTCCTGGGGAAGAAGGGCAGGGCGGGATGGGGCGCCCAACGGGAGCGCGTCCTGGCCTTTGACGAGGGGCTGCGGTGAGGGCCGGCGGGCGCCAAAACCGCCCCTCCGTGCCCGGTGTGTGCCCGCCGCGGGCATGTCGGTCAGGGGACTTGTCTGTGCCGGGCTGACCCCGCTCTCCGGCAGCAAAACTCCGCCAGCTTCTCCACAGCCCGGCCTGGGAAAGGGGGGAGCGGCGAGGCGGAGCGGTGGGCTGGTGGCTGCCCAGGGGCTGTATACCAGCTCAGCCGTGGGGCAGGGGACTCCGCCGCCCCCTGCCGTGTCTCCTCTGGCCCCTCGCCTGCCGCGTCACCCCGGGCGGGGGGCGGCTTGTGGCCGCCGGGAGTGGCTTGTGGCGGGGGAAGTTTCAGCCCGGGCACAGTGTAGCTGTTGTTGATTGTTTATCGCTGTGAGGCGGCGCTGAAAATAGGTCAGAAATAACGTCCGCCTGGTCCTCTCCGTGAAGTGCCTGTGTACTGGCCGCGGTGCAGGGGCACTCGGAGGCGTTGCTGCCTTCTCCCTCCTTGCCTTCCTAAGAAATGCCGGATTTTCCTAGCTTTTGAAACGGTGCTTGTGTGGGTTTCCATTTATTTATTTATTTTAATTTCGTTTCTTCGTGCGGTGTGGAAAGTTGTTAGCCGACCTTAGGAATAGCCCCCGGCTATTTCCTGATGCTCGGAGGGCCGCACTGTCGCCTCCCCCACCACCGCCGGCGGCCGCCGCTGCCCGCCGTGGCTCTGCGGGCCCACTCCGAACCGAGCCGAGCCGAGCTGGGCAAAAAAACGTTTCTGCCCTCGGAGCAGCGGCTGTGCGCTGCGGTGTGTACGGCAGGGCAGTGTGTGTGTGAGGCTGGGCGCCGTAGCTACGCCTTGCCTGCTGTCAGCAGATGCTCGCAACGCATGTAACCATCCGTTGGGGTGAATTACCCTTAGGACGCTAACGGCAGAATTTGCATGATGTGTAAACAGTCTCGTGGCAATAATCTTTCCTTTCTGTTTGGTGTTTTAAGCAAAATAGAACTTACTTAAAAACTTTATTTAATGATTATGTGCTGCGGGCATGCCACTTCGAAGAGAAATTTCGTAGCATAACGTTAAAATTATAACTGGGGGGAATTTACAGTCATGTTGATATTGTAAGTGAAGAGATCATTTGTGCTGTAGTGTTTAAGCCCACTTCCCCTTTATGTTCTTGCAATAGGTTCTTCTCATTGAAAGGTAAACAAACTTCTGTTTGAAGTCTTCTATTTTATCAAGAAAGTGTCCATAAACGTTTGTTTTCTTCTACTGGGGTTTGCTTTGTTTTATAGAGATTTCAGTCAGTGAGCTTACTGTTGTTTTATACATGGGAAAAGCCTGACCTAAATCCATGTACACTGTTTTCTTGTTTGCTGGACTGAAAGCAAGCAGGGAAATGCTACTGGGTGTAATCTTTATTACTTTGGAAGGGAATGTATTACATTTGCATCCCTAAAATATCTCTTACTTAGCATTTTGATTGTGAAGAAAAAGATGCTTGGCCCTTGCTGAGGGATAGCTGTCCCCGTCCAAACCTAGTTCAGTAAAATTGTGTTTTGCTGGCAATTTATGTCTTTTTTCAGGATGAAAGAATGCTGGGTTTGTGGAGGAGCAAATCAGGTACTTCAGCATAGTTTTAATTATTTCAGTCAACAATTCATTGAGCATTAGAACTGAAAATAGTGTTTTGTAGCAAATTGAACAAGAATCCAGGCTCTGGCTGTATCTTTGTGAATACTTTGCATGAATGAAATCATCTTGCTCTCTGTCTTCCATTTGGTTGTGCCAGTAGTCGCAGTCTGAGTACCTGGATTTGGTATGTTAGAGCACAGCTGTAAATCTTAGTTGATGGTTTCCTTGGATGGACCAATTTGTTCTCCTTTTCCTGCCTTTCTCTCTCTTTTTTTTTTTTTCTCTGTAAGCAGCATAAATCAATTCTTCATTTTTTCCAGTAATCAATAAAAATCAGATTTTTGTGTCATTCGAGCTCATTCTTTGGAAGGCTTTAAATTTCCCGTATATTAAACACAATCCTACAAACCTGGTAAGAATTGACTGATATAATATGTGAAAAATACTAGTTTTGTTCTTGAATTAACACTTATCAAGAAAATTGATCTGTTAACCTTCACTTCAAATGACAGTTGGTACAACTGGTCCGGTTAGGGTTTGATGTGCGCAGTAATCAATAATAGTAAAGTACACACAGCAGCCGAAATCCGTTGTCAAAACTTCTTTGGAAAATGTGTCAGACAACTCAACACATGTGTTGATTCAGTTTAATTCCATTGCTATAGAACTTAGTTCAGCAAAACCTCAAAAATAACAGCACTGCTTCTGTTCAGGTTTCAGAAGAGCAAGTGTCTCTTCTGAAGCCAGTGAAGCCCCAGTAATGGATCTGAAACTGTTACCTGGCACTCTCCTTTTTTTGGTTTTAATGTTTCCCTTGGAAGTACCAGGGTTCCAAAGCCCAGTTCTGGAGTAGTTTTTTCGCATTTTTATCCTACATAGTGAGCACAGTTCCCAAGCAGGGAGAAATGTGACAATTGAGATGCATTGCTCTCTCTAGCTCTCCCTGTTAATTTTGCTACTCAGCTCTCCACTGAGGCAGACTCTGACAAGTCCTAGGGGACTTCATTGTAGTGGTTTTAAGATGTAAACAACCTGCAGCAGGATGTTTCTGTCAGTATCTCACTCCCACCAGGTTATAGTCCGGTGTTTTGGTGCAAGCTTGTTCTTGAGGGTGCTAGAAGTGATTAGAATGGGATATGTATGCCACAACAATCTGGCTGGCTGTGGAGGTATATAGAAAAGCAAATTCTGGCAGAAAGGTGAGGCAGATTACTGAGTGACAAGGTTTTGAGCTGCTGAAGGTAAAGATATAGGCGTCCTGCCTAAGCTCTGACTCTCGCAGTGTTATTTCTTTGAAGAGAACCTAGCTGTCTGCGCCAACCTAGGAGAGAGCACCTGAATGTTTCTTAATGCAGTGCTGAGTACTGGTGTCCGTGTCCCTCTCTGGGCCTGGGTGTTGTCCTGAACAAATGTGAAAGTTAAACTGGTTCCAAAAATGGACCTCAGTGTGAGAATTATAATAAATGGTTGACAATTCTTGTGCTGTTCACCTTGTTTCAGTGTCTGAAGTTATTATTGATGTGGACCAGTGCTTCTCACCCCTGCTTTCTTCTTCTTCAAAGCATAATGATGCTTTGTGTTTTTTATCTTGAAATTCTTTCATTCTTTGTCAGCCCCCATCCTTACAGACTGTGGGACAGGCTTGGCAGAGTATACCCTCTTGTTAACTAAGGTGGAAGGTTGCACCCTTTTCTTCCATATGGAAAAATACAGTCTCACTAGTACTTTAATTGTGTTATGACAGGATAGATGAGTAGCATCTGTGCACTGACCAGCAATTGTTCCTGATGGGCATTTGTTTTGCCAGCCTGCTGTTGTATATCAGGTACCTCTGCCAAGCCCTGGGCACAGGGAGCTTGTAGCCAAAATAAGTATCCGTGTGAAGTACCAGCACATTCAATTTCTCTTTTGGTTAAACTATGAGCTTAACTTAAAGAGTTTCTAGAATTACAAATTGTTTAATATTGCATTTATTTTCCCTCCTGGTGAAGCAGTTTGGAAAATGTGATTTTAAAATTTTTTTCTAGTATTTTTTTTTTAATTAAAAGTTTATTTATATAGCAACCTTCAAATGCTTTGTATGTAGGATATAGGATCCTATATAGGAGCTTTCAAGTCACAATCTTGCTGTTTTAGATGAGGAGTGAGACACAGCTTCACTGGTTAAATCCATGTTGAAGCCACTGTTTCTTGTCCCTGTGAGCTTGCTAGGACCAGACTGTGTTTCTGAATAAATGCTACTTCTGTGTTTTTCAGCCACAGCTAGGCAAACTACTAAAGTATGTCCTCACATTTTGCCAACATTCATGCACCGTGTGTTTTCTGTCTGGCGAGACATGTGCTTTTTTGTTTGTTAAGCATCTGCTGATTTTGGCTTGCTATAGTGTTTTACCGGGCACCTTTTGATCACTTTCATTCATAGTATACATCTCCTGAAGTATTGTGTATAGAAAACTACATAGCTGTGGAAGTATGAACATAGCAGTTAAATATTTATGCATTCATTTCTAGTAAAAGCAGTTGGTATGTTGGTAATGCAGTGTTACTGATATTTGTAGAAGTCCGTTGTACAAATTGTTTTCCTCAAAGAACAATACATGGAACATTTGAGGTAACAAGAGTGTACAACAGAGAGTATACAAGAAAAAAAATCTGAAAGGGGGGAAATAAGTTTGATGTAGTCTGGGGTCAGGAAAAAGTCAGGTGAGCCAACTGTGTTTACTTCAAGCAGGAAATCAATGACAGTGCTATTCTTGGAAAGAACAGGCAGAAAAATAAGGAACAGAATGAAACCTCACAGTGCAACTTACAAGCAGGGCAATAGTTGCAAATGCTAAAGCAGACTGAAAGGAAATCAGTTCTGGTTTTTGTTAGATGGTTCCAGTGCTATCTTTTTTCTTTTTTTTTTTTTTTTTTTTTTAAATGGAAATTTCTGTAGATGTTTTGGAATTGGAAGCATTTTCAGTACTAAGAATCTTGAACTTTGTATTTTGCAAGCAGTTTTATTGGAAATAAGATAAAAAGTTTCCCTTATCAATATTTCTTACTGAAAACAAATTTTAAATTTCCCCATTTCTGAATTGCATGGCTTGCATCAGGAAAATTGAAGCTACTTTTTACTACTTTTAATTTTCAAATGAAAAATTATACATTTGTTACCCGTAATACTGTAAAATTATGTATGTACATATATGTGCTGAATAGCTTGCTGAATCTCATTTATAAAATAAATCACAAACCTGCGCATACCACACCGTCAAATTCTTATAATTAAGAAGAAGAAATTGCAGCATTCGTCAGTTGTGCAGAAAGCCTCTACACTTCTGACATATTGAAATAATAAAGTGACTTGTTTTTCACATCTAGCTTTGCTTAGTATAGTCACAAGCTTGTTCATGTGCTGTAACTTCATGAATCTATCACTGTTAGTGATAAAGGCTTAGATCATTCATTACCTGTTGGGTACAGGATGTCAAGCTATGATAAGCTTATCACACTTTCTAGCTGTAAAATAAACTGACTTCTCTTTATGATTTAGATGATTTTCTAAAGTTAATAAGCAAGGTTTCTCATTAAATTTTCATATCAGAATGGCTTGTAGTTTGTCTTCTTTCTGTTCAGACTTGCAAGAGAAATGTAATAGTATTTGTTCTTCTGCTGGTTTAGTAAGTATTATTTAAGAAGCTACACTTTCTTCCCAGGCTGTCAGTTCAGTTGTCACCTGACAATTTTTCTGCATAATGATTGTATATTTCCATGTAAAAAAATCTATCTAGTGTAGTTAATACTGCTGTCTTTTAGTAGCAGAGGTATTTGCATATCTAGTACTTTTAATCTACAGTATATTTTGCTTGCCTGCCTATATATGTGGTCCATCTAGTTGTCTACAAATGCTGTGTTTCTATAAATATATTTTTTTAAAAAAGTTTTTCTGAGTTTTCTGGGCAAACTCTGAGGTTGTACCAGCTATTGGATAGTTCTAGGGCCAATGGTTTCATCCACCTCTGACCTTAAACCTTTTATCTCAGTGAAATAATTCAGATCAAAATATGCCAAGATGCTGAGAGTATTTTAAGTGCCAGAACAATGATGCATAGATAGTAGAAAGCTATCTATATTTTACTGCTTTACATGTAAAACAGCATTGAGGAAAAAATGTTTTAACATTTGGGGTCAATACTACACCTCAGGAATTGGATCTCCAAGTTCACAGCCATTCTGTCGGGCTGGACTTCTCTTTCTAATGAAAGCCCCTGCTGCTGGGGCAGAAGCTCTGAGCTACTGAGTTTCACCTGCTGTTAATTTTACTTAAGAGATGACCTTTTCTGTGAAAGTACATTGAATGCCTCTGAAATAAATTTGAATGCCAGCTAATGCTGCAAATGTTTGGTCTGGGTTTGGGTTGGTGACTACAGGCTCTAACAGATGTGTACCTGCCTTTTAACTCATGAATGGTGTAAAAGCTGGGAAGAGTTCAGATGGAAAGATGAATTTTCATGGCTGGCCAGTATGGTCAGCTGTCACTTTGTCCTTCTAAGGTAGGGAGCAAGGACCTCTTTGGAAACAAACCAGATACACTGTCAGCATGGTATGGAAAAGCCTCAGATGACTTTGGTTTCTGGTTGTTGCATCTTTTTCCCCTGGATGTGTTATGTTGTATTTAATAGTTGGTTTTTTTTTTGCTTGTAGCAAGTTTGAAAGTAGCATGTAATGGATTTAATGATAACCAAACGTTAGTACACGAATTTCTGACTAAATACAACAAGGAAACTGTAGGAGAAAAGGAGTGAACAAAGCCTGTCCCGTATAAAACATTGTCAGAAATTGTTTATATATTATTTGTGACAGTTCAAGCTAATTCAAAAATCAGTTTACTGCTCTGTTTTGATGTAACCTTTCAAGTCTTCCTATTGAAGCTACTGAAGGTGATCGTTAGGCTTCTTCTATTTTGAATGTGTAATTTCAGACACAGAGCTATGCCATTTTAGTTTCATCAGTTACTCGGTGGTTGCTCATGCGGCAGCCTTGTTCTGCCAGTTAAATGCTACACAGAGTTTAACTGACAGAGGGGCACAAAGCCTTCAAGCCGCAGAATAAACAAAAGCAAAACTTGAATTTGATAAGGCTGTTATATTTGTCTAGTAGCGTCTCTTCAAGCAACTTCTATTTTGGCACCATAGTGAGGGGGGAAGCGGCACCAGCCATGTGTCTCTCTTCCTCCATGACAAGGAGTGGAAGGGGCTTCCTTTAGGAAAAGTAGTTCCTGTCCCCCAACACCAATCTGTCGGTTGGTAACTGTAAGAAGAGCGTGTTTCTGGGCATGTTGGGGCAGAGAGCTGCTGGAAGCCATGGGAGCTTTCCCGTCTCCCATGCCTCCTTCAGGAAAAGGACCATCCCTGACTGAGTTGCCAGGGCGGGTTCCCAGGTGAGCGGTTGCCTCTCTGGGAAGCTGGGACGTGAAGGAGCAGGACAAGCCCTGCTGAGCAGGGGAAAGGTTAGACTGGGCTGGCACTTGGGCTCTGGGGCTGTGTCCTTCCCTGAGGGGGAGGAGTGCTGCCTCCTTCCCCTTTCAACTTGCAAAAGTAAATATAAGGAAGAAATGGAGGGTATTTTACCTCAGGAATGTCTGTCAGAAGGGGCAGTTTCTCTCACCCAGCCACTTAAACTGCTTTGCTGCACTGAGGCCGTGGCCTAAGGAGATCGGCACACTTGGGGGTCGGCTGATGAGAGGATCCACTGTGTTGTGCTGCTGCTCACCTTCCCTTCCCCATTGCTGCGATGGCACTGCTATTTGTGGAGTTGTGCTTTGAAACAGGATAAGGAAGTGATCTGATCAAGCCCTGCAAAAATAGAGTATTCTAAAATGGTAATGAATTAATTTTAAAATGCTGTCCCATGAGAACTGTGTTGGCAGTGTTGCAGGGGCAATGAGCTGACACTGTGAAGATGGGAACGAGCATGTGGGGCAGGAACTTCTGAATCTGTTGATGGTGTGGAAGACTTTGTGTAGTTTGACGGCCAGAGTTGGCTGAAGTTCTCGCTGTGCCTTTGGTCCCTTTTTCAGAGTTAGATGTCAATATTGGCTTACTCTGTCAGAGGTATCAGTGCAGCTGCTTGTGGAGGCTGTACTGCTTCACATCAGTGAAATCATAGAATCATAGAATAGTTAGGGTTGGAAAGGACCTCAAGATCATCGAGTTCCAACCCCCCTGCCATGGGCAGGGACACCTCCCACTAAACCATGCCATCCAAGGCTATGTCCAACCCCACCTTGAACGCTACCAGGGATGAAGCATCCACAACCTCCCTGGGCAACCTATTCCAGGGCCTCACCACCCTTACAGTAAAGAATTTCTTCCTCATATCCAATCTAAACTTCCCCTGTTTAAGTTTAAACCCATTACCCCTTGTCCTCTCACCACAGTCCCTCATGAAGAGTCCCTCCCCAGCATCCCTATAGGCCCCCTTCAGGTACTGGAAGGCTGCTATGAGGTCTCCACGCAGCCTTCTCTTCTCCAGGCTGAACAGCCCCAATTTTCTCAGCCTATCTTCATATGGGAGCTGCTCCAGTCCCCTGATCATCCTCGTGGCCCTCCTCTGCAGTTGTTCTAACAGCTCCATGTCCTTTTAGGAATGCCATCCAGAGGGACCTTGACACGCTTGTGAGGTGGGCTGATACCAACCTCATGAAGTTTAACCATGCCAAGTGCAAGGTCCTCCACCTGGGTCGGAGCAATGCCAGGCACAGCTACAGGTTGGGCGGGGAGGAGATTCAGAGCAGGCCTGAGGAGAAGGACTTGGGGGTGTGGGTTGATGAAAAAATGAACATGAGCCGGCAGTGTGCGCTTGCGGCCCAGAAAGCCAACCGTATCCTGGGCTGCATCAAAGGGAGTGTGACCAGCAGGTCGAGGGAGGTGCTCCTGCCCCTTTACTCTGCTCTGTGAGACCTCACTTGGAGTATTGTGTGCAGTTCTGGTGTCCTCAGCATAAAAAGGACATGGAGCTGTTAGAACAATGTTGTGGTTTAAATTGAAACCAAACAAACCAAGCCAAAAAATTCACAGGGTAACCTCCAAAATACCCGTAAAGGTTTGTTGTGGTGGTGGTAGGTTTTTGGCCCACTCCAGCTGCCAGCGCAATAAGGGATGACTGTTTGTGGGGCGGGTGGGAGCAAGTCTCCAAGGGTAGCAGAGGGAAATCCTTTGAAGACTTTGCTGATAATATATAATGTGCTGTTTTATTACGGTGCTTACTGACATTCATTCTTCATATAGCATGTATGCTGAGTTTGTTCAAACTGCCATCACAGTTGTCCACTGCTACTGGTCAGTGCCTTCTTTACTTGACTCTTGTTTCTTCAGAAACTTCTTTTGCTGAGCATTTGTCCATCAAAAAGCACATAAAGTACTGTGTTTATCTCTTCAAAAGCAGGTGAAGGAAAGCAGGGAGTGATTTAATTTTATTTTGGGGTTGGGGATGTGTGTGCTTGGTTGGTTGGTTTTGTTATTGCTTGTTGGTTTGTTTTTCCTAGCAGCTGTTGGGTCAGATCTGGTTTGCTCCAGGCTCCAATAGTAGGAGAGAAGTGGGGGACATGAAAGATAGAGCACTGCCCAGGGAAGTTGTGAATGCTTCATCCCTGGCGGCGTTCAAGGTGGGGTTGGACATAGCCTTGGATGGCATGGTGTAGTGGGAGGTGTCCCTGCCCATGGCGGGGGGGTTGGAACTCGATGATCTTGAGGTCCTTTCCAGCCCTTACTATTCTGTGATTCTGTGTGATTCTGTGAAATCTGCTGCTTGACTGGTTTTGGTGATAGCTAAGTAAACTTATAGAGCTAGAAATTTTTCAACTTAATGCTTTTGGATTTGGAAATGAGCAGGGAATAAGTTGCTGAAGGTGCTGCCTGAGGTTGTCAGAGAAAAGTATAACTCTTTCTCACCTGGTCAGTATGAAGGTAAGCAAGCAGTGAGAGCTTAAAGTCTTGCACCAACCTGACATGTGGGTGTTTGATACAGTATGTTCTTGAAAAGTTCTAATGCACATTCTAAAATACTTTGTCCATGTTAGTTCGTTGCTTGCAATGGTAGTCTACTTAAATGTCCTTCAGCCTTATGCTTGTATCATACAGCCATAACTAAATCGTGCTTTATACTAGGCTAATACAGATTTTACTTTGAAATTAATGTGTGTTTTGTGGAAAAGAAGAGTTGCAGGGACGGTCTTAGAAGATCTGTAGTCAGAAAATCATGAGCAAAGGAAGAAAAAAATAAGAATCTATGACATTTCTCTGGCGAGTGGCAGCAGACAGAAATTAGGAGAAGATGAAATCAGTTTTTTATATTTCCAGTTTTTAGATTTTTCTTTTGCATTGAAAATCAAAGAATCAAACTTTTAACCTAAATTTATTTGCTATAATACTTGTCTTGAATTGTTTTGTGAACATGGTAGGAAACTGGAAGCCAAACCACAGGGAAAAACATGAAATAAAGGATTATGTTTTTAAAGATGTCGTAGTGTAAAGCCAACCCCAAATCAGGTGTCTTTATATTGGGTTTGTAACATTAGCTGTTGTAAAATAAAATAGGCTTTGATACAGTACTCCCATGGGTTTCTAAATTAACTTAAGTCTGCATGGAAGTCCTAAGGGAGTCACTGTTTTTCCATCTTGGCCCATCCAGCCTATCACCACAGGTGATACTAGTGTTGGAACTACTAAAGAAGTGGTTTTGTGACTACTGATGATGCATCAGATTTACTATCAGGTTATCTCCTAATGTAACTTTGATGAGGCAGGCAAACTATCACGTTTCTTAATAAGAGTACACAATATATCATTTGTGCTGACTTAATGCCTACTGTAGGAGGAAAGACAGTAACTATTTGGCATAAAGCCTTCCAAGACAAAATCAGCCTGTCATATCTGAACTGTTTTTACTGTCTTGTCAAACCGTAACCTTGGAGCAGGTACTGGAGCTCAACTCTGTAAATTGTGCTGCTCTTTTTACAGAGGACAATAATACAGAATTATTATATATTAAAAATAATCTGCTGAGTGTTCAGGTAGATTTATTTTTTATTCCTGTTGAAATCAAACTATTTATTTTGCAGTAATTTTGCTTGAGGTGGGAGAGAAGTTGTAGCAATTTTCTTTTGGACACTGTTCTGATTCACAAAATATGGCCTGGTAATGACAGTCGTTGCAGACATTTTAATGCCAAGTTCATACGTCCATGTGAGAGTTATTTTTCATTTGCTGACATTGCTTGGGACACGGAATTCAAAGAGATACTGCATTCTTACTTTGTACAGGAGGAAAATGAAGTATATTTTAAGTACACTAAGATAGAGCCTTAATATTTTATGAAGGATCTATTCAGTTGGGCAAAACTAAAATTATTTTAGTAAGCTTTCCTTTCCTACTTTTTTAATTATTACCTAGCAGCACCTTTCATAAATTCTTGAGATTATGAGAAGGTGAATATATTAGGCTATGCAATTTGTTCTTTAAGCCAACATACTGCAGCTTGGAATTTATTTTCTTTTTAGTTTACTAAAGATCATTCTGTGTTTTTTATGTAAAGTTCCAGAAGACTTTTTTCAGACTAGATCATTAGGAAATGATAGTTTGATTACATAAATTGAAAATTATAAGAAAAATATAAGTAATTAGTTGATTTGCAAATGTATTTCTAGCTACATTACTTCTGCTTTAGTTAGAGGTATTTATCTTTCATCACTGTTGTTTAGGTGGCTTGGTAGTGAATGGACATCTTAACTGCTGATTTACACTGTCCTCTCTGCTTGGTGGTAGTGCATTTGCTTTTCATCAGAATGCTGCATTTTGGTGGTTTTCACTCAAAGGCAGTCACATTTGTGCCAGTTATTTCATTCCCTTTTAATCATAGCTTTTAAAATGTGGGTTTTCTTTTTAGGGGAAGGCTTTGTAGAAAGCAAATAAAGCATGCAGTTTGGTTTGCTCATGTTCTGTTTCCTCTTTCTTCGCAAATTGCTGTTGAAACCATTGCTCAATTCAGGTTAACGTGGAAGAGGAGGCAGGATCTTGAAGATGGTGTGGTTTTTGTCTAGTGCGAATTGATGGGTGAAGAGAGAGGACACAGAAGTTAGTGCCCATACTGGGAGTTAAAATACACAAGTCAGCTAGCATGAGGCCTGTTTTGCAGCAGCTGGCTAGTTGCTGTGGATATACTTCATCATACCTGCAGGATGAGTGATTTTCTTGCCCAGTCATGGGCCCATGAAAGGTAGGGGATTACTGTGGCCAAGGGTGAAGGACACATGAGAAGGAAAGCAAGCTTTTAACTGTGCTGCTCGCAGAACTTTTCATGTTAAACTTTTTAATGAAGAAGCTTAGAAATAACATGTCATTTGTCAGACAGGCAAAGACCAATGCTAGGGTAGAAGGGAATAAGGCTAATTAATGTTCAAGATGAATTATTGAATCACATACAGGATCTATTAATAGGGGAGAAAAAAAGAAATGCAACATATTAATGACTTCCATGCTCAGTTGAAATAATAAAGTTGTCAGCTTAAAGTAGTGTGTTGTTTTTATCAGTGTGCTGCATAGACCAGTTATTGGTGCTAAATTTAAAGCAAAAGTAGAAAAATTGAGTTTTAATGCTTTATTAAGCTGGTTGCTTACCTAGCTCATTAAAATGTCATAGATACCTTGCATTAGGTTTGTTAGAAATGGTGAATCAAACCTTGTAATGGCTGTCTGGGAAGTAATATTAGGCTTAGAGAACCAGGCAAGAAAAAAATTATAATAGTTGAGTTTTGCCCTCAGCCCATGAAATTAGGTCATTGTTTAACCATATTTAAGTAACTGTGGTTATTTACATTCATATAATTATTTATAGCTGTGAAGCTTTGAAAAGAATGTAATCAATAATTCCAGATATAAAGTAGTCTATTCTTTTGTCTTTTTCTGAGTTGTGGTCGTGTTGCTTTTTAAAATTGGGATAATAAATTGAAGAAGGTGTCCTGGGTATTCCAATTTAAGTTTGTTTGTTTGTTACCTTGTTTTACAACACTGTTTTCACAATCCAGAATTTAATTAGTATTTCTTTTCTACCCCTTCGCCTTTTTAATTATGGAGAACCAGGGTTTATTTGTAGTGCTGGAGAGCTCTACAACCAGAATGCTGTGATACCGGGTGCTGCGCAGCTGTGAAAGGATTTCAAAGAACAAGAGAGTTATGCTTGATGCAGTAGTCCAGGCTGTCTCTGCAGGGGATGCAGAGAGAGAGGTGAAATGATGAAAATAACAGGCTGGTTCTTTGCAGCACCATGCTGAACTAATGCATGCAGTGAAGTATGCTTTTTCAGCCTCACAGTAACTTAAACAAAAGATATTAGCTTGGGTGAGTTTTAGCTATATGGATAGATGGAATGTATTTCTAATCACATGCAGAAAAATTTGGCAGGTCTTGTGTATAGTCTTGCCAAAGTGTGTGAGAACCCAGAGAAAACTAAATGAAAAATACTGTCTAGGTTTACAGTCAGATTGTGCCATTGTGAGTGCTCAGAAAGGAGCTGTTAGCCTTGCAGGTCAGGTCAAGAACTCTGTTTTGGCCTGACACTGAGTTTCAACTGAAGGCCGTGTCCAAGAAACAGCTAAAATTGGAAGTGAAGACAGTTCTCAGGTGGAGGGACAAACCTATGAGTCATCGGCACAGAGGTGGATGATGGCTGAATTTGTGTTGGCAGGTGCTAGGTCTCTGAGTGTAAAGGAGAAGAGGACAGGGAAGAGATCAGAGGTGGAGCTGCACAAAGCTTCTGCAGCAGCCTACAAGAAAAAACTACCTGAAGACTGTGTTAAATGAGCAGCTAGAAGAAAACTGGGGGAAAATAAACATTTTGTATTTTCATTTATAGGGTTCTGTATTTTTGCTTTTGACTTCTACTAAATATAAAATATTAAAACTAAGGCTAGAACAAGTTCAACTCAGAATTTTGCATGTTTTCTCTAGTTTTCTTTTAAAAAGGAACATAGTCTTTTTTAAAAAGAGAACTGGTGTGACAACAGGCTGTATTGCATTGTTATACAAATGGAATGAATGTCGGTGCCATTTTGATGTGGCATCATGGTATCTGGATATTACTGGGGCATTATTGACAATTTGTGGTACTAAAGATTCAGTATCACACATGACATGCACTAGTGATTTCTGTTTTAAAAAATCCCAGATAATGTATTTTTTATACTCCACTTGCTCTATCACCTTCTCTCTGAAGCTCTGGCAAAGGCAGTTCAGTTTCATGGCTTGCCTGCACAAGCTGTGATAGATTTTGTGTTTGTAATTCTCTGAAACTTACAGAAAAGGATGCAAAGTTTGTCTAAGAAGGGGTAACTAAGCATTCTTTTTTCTTTGTGTCCGACATCTAAGGGTCATCAGAAAAAAAGGGAGACTTCGGTTGTTTTTCAGGGTTTTTTTTAAATACCCTAATGATTTAAGAATACTGGGGAGGTAGACTGTTTCCTAACAAACGGTTCTAAGGTGGTGGTTTAGCAGGAGCTTCATGGGGGAGTTTAGGAACTGGTAGTGTTGGGTGGTGTTGGTCTACCTGTAGTGTTTGTTCCGAGAAAGTGAGTTCTTGGTCTTAGAGCTCTACCCCTTGTCTCTTGAATTTCATCTGCCGAGTAGAAAGGAAATGAGATTTACTGGCAGAATTTCATCTGACCTATTGTAAGTTGTCTCCTCCCTGGTAGCTGTATAGACTGCATGGGGGCATGAGCTGTGCTTGATGACTCAGGCCAGAATATCCTCCTGCCTCCTCATCACTACGTTGGTTCTGGTAAGCTGGGAGACACTCTGGAGATCATAGAATCAACTAGGTTGGAAAAGACTTTAAAGATCATTGGGTCCAACCATTGCACCAGGACTGCCAAGACTACCACTAAACCGTGTCACTAAGAGCCTCATCTACACAGTTTTTGAACAAGCTCGGCGCCTACGAGCTTCACCTCGGAGCAGCA
Source organism: Amazona ochrocephala (assembly GCA_039720435.1). Taxonomy (NCBI): domain Eukaryota; kingdom Metazoa; phylum Chordata; class Aves; order Psittaciformes; family Psittacidae; genus Amazona; species Amazona ochrocephala. The sequence continues at coordinate 46,272,550 of CM077878.1, forward strand.
ACTTGCCCCGAGGGAGCTTCAAGTCCTCGACAAGGCCTGCCCAGGAGCCTGCAGCTCCGCGGAGGCGAGCGGCTGACTCAGAGGGGGCGGCCTCAGGAGGACCGGCGGCAGAGCTGACTGGTTAAAAACCTGCCCCAGGGAGCGCGAGCGACCCGGAGCGCGGCGAACAGGGCGTGCTCGAGGCAGTTTGCGCGGGCAGGCGAGCGGGATGGTGAGCACTCGCCGTACGGGCAAGGCTCGGTCTGGGAGCTCTGCTCTGGCTGCGCCGGCGGTGGCCAGTGTAGGCACCCAGACGGAGCCGACGGGAAGGGAGGCTGTAGTGCAGAGCTCGGGGTATCCTAAGGGAAGGGTGAGCAATGGGCAGGGTTGCACTCTGCGCTCCCTGGTGGAGGTCCTCCTGCAGCAGGTGGCTGAACTGCAGGAAGCTGTTACCAGGCTGAAAGGTGTCAGGGAAGCTGAGGGGGAGCAGCACTGCTTGCTCCGGGACCAAACTGTTCCGGGGCCTCAAGTGTCTACTGTTGCCCATGCAGGAAAGGAGGCTGCTAACCCAGGAAGCTGGGAAAAGGTAACAGAAAAAAACAACAAAAAAAGGAGGAAGAGGGTAATTAAAAGCAAGGGGCTTCCTCCTACATCTGTTGTCCCCACCCAGAACCGCTTTGCTGTCCTGCCGGGGACTGATGAGCAACAGCGCTCCCACCAGGCGCAACCAGCTGGTGCACTGGTAAAGAAGGTCACTGCTGGTGCTGCCAGGAAAAAGCGGCGGACAATAGTTGTCGGGGACTCTAATCTGAAAGGCATAGAGGCACCCATCTGCCGGCCTGACCCAGGCTCAAGGGAGGTGTGTTGCCTACCAGGGGCTCGGATCAGGGATGTGGCCAAGAAGCTGCCTGCTCTAGTCGGTCCCACTGACTATTACCCACTCCTGGTAATACATGTGGGTGCTACTGATATAGATAGCAGCAGCCCGGAGACCATAAAGAAGGACTACAGGGCTCTGGGAGAGGTAGTTAGGGGCTCTGGAGCTCAGATTGTCTTTTTGTCAATTCTCCAGGATACAGGGCAGGACCTTGAAAAGGCTAGGAGGATTGGGCAGGTTAATAAATGGTTAGAAGGGTGGTGCTATAGTCAGGGGTTTGGGTACCTTGAACAGGGGACTCAATTTAGTAGGCCAGGTCTACTGGGGGCTGGTGGAACTGGTCTGACAAAGAAAGGGAAAAGTGGATTTGGTAGGAGGCTTGCCAGGCTGGTCAAGGATGCTTTAAACTAGATGTGTTGGGGGAGGGGGGCATCATTCCATCCCAAAACACCCAGTCGGTTGGTAGCACCTGTAGTAAACGTTCGGAGCAATGTAGGGATATTCCAGCTGCTCCAGCCAATGAGCCGGCTTCAATTGGATCTCGCCTCAAATGCCTCTACACAAATGCCCGTAGTATGGGGAACAAACAAGAGGAATTAGAGATGTGTGCACATCTACGGGGATATGATATCATAGGCATCACAGAAACATGGTGGGACGGCACCTATGACTGATGTGTTGGAATGGAAGGTTACCGGCTCTTTAGGAAAGACAGGCCCGGCAGACGGGGAGGGGGAGTTGCTATTTATGTTAGGGATAGGCTAGAGAGTATGGAACTCTGTCTGGGGACAGGTGAGCAGTCGACAGAGAGTTTGTGGGTCAGGGTTAAAGGGAGAACAGCGATGGGTGATATTATTGTGGGGATCTGTTACAGACCGCCTGACCAAGGGGACTTGCTGGATGAAGCGCTCCATAGGCAGATAGGAGCAGCCTCACGCTCGCAGGCCCTTGTTCTCATGGGGGACTTCAACCACCCTGATATCTGTTGGAGGGATGGTATGGCCCGGCACAAGCAATCCAGAAGGTTCCTCGATTGTGTGGAAGACAACTTCCTTCTGCAAGTAATAGAGGAGCCGACAAGGAGAGGTGCCATGCTTGACCTCGTCCTCACCAACAGGGAAGGGCTGGTTGGGAATGTGACGCTCCAGGGCAGCCTTGATGGCAGCGATCATGAGATGGTCGAGTTTGAGATCGTCAGGACAGTGAGAAGAGCGTGCAGCAAGCTCACTGCCCTGGACTTCAAGAGAGCAGACTTTGGCCTCTTCAGGAACCTGCTCAGTAAGGTTCCATGGGATACAGCCCTAGAGGGCAGGGGGGCCCAAGACTGTTGGTTGATATTCAAGGCTCACCTGCTGCAAGCTCAGGAGCGATGCATCCCAACTAGAAGGAAGTTCAGCAGGAGGGCCAGGAGACCTCCTTGGATGGATAAGGAGCTGCTGAGCAAAATTCGAAGGAAAAAAGAGGCTTATAAAAGGTGGAAGCAAGGTCAGGCGGCCTGGGAAGAGTACAGGGATGTTGTCTGGGAAGCTAGGGACCAGGTTAGGAAAGCTAAGGCCCAGTTAGACTTAAACTTGGCTAGGGATGTTAAGGATAACAGGAAGGGATTTTATAGGTACATTACCAATAAAAGACAGGTTAGGGACACCGTGGGCCCTCTCCAGAAGCTATCGGGAGAACTGGCTACCCTGGATTTGGAGAAGGCTGAGGTTCTTAATGACTTCTTTGCCTCAGTCTTCATCGGCAAATGCTCTGACCACACCACCCAAGTCTTGGAAGGCAGACGCGGGGACGGTGAGGGTGGGGACCCTGGGCCCACTGTGGGGGAGGATCTTGTTCGGGACCACCTTAGGAACCTGAATGTATACAAGTCCATGGGACCGGATGAAATCCATCCGCGGGTCCTGAAGGAGCTGGCAAATGAAGTTGCTAAGCCACTGTCCATCATATTTGAAAAATCATGGCAGTCAGGTGAAGTTCCCGATGACTGGAAAAAGGGAAATATAACCCCCATTTTTAAGAAGGGGAAAATGGATGAGCCAGGGAATTACAGACCAGTCAGTCTCACCTCTGTGCCTGGCAAAATCTTGGAGGGGATTCTCCTGGAAGGCATGCTGAGGCACATGAAAACCAACAAGGTGGTTGGTGACAGCCAGCATGGCTTCACTAAGGGGAAATCCTGCCTGACCAATCTGGTGACCTTCTATGAAGGGGCTACGGAACTGATGGACAGGGGCAGAGCAGTTGATGTCATCTACCTGGACTTGTGTAAAGCCTTTGACACTGTCTCCCATGACATCCTTCTCTGTAAGTTGGAGAGACATCAATTTGATAGGTGGACCACTCGGTGGATAAAGGACTGGCTGGATGGCCGCACGCAAAGAGTAGTGCTCAGTGGCTCAGTGTCCAGCTGGAGACCAGTAACGAGTGGTGTCCCCCAGGGATCGGTGTTGGGACCGGTCTTGTTCAACATCTTTGTGGGTGACATGGACAGTGGGATTGAGTGCGCCCTCAGCAAGTTTGCTGATGACACCAAGCTGTGCGGTTCGGTTGATAAGTTGGAGGGAAGGAATGCCATCCAGAGGGACCTTGACACACTTGTGAGGTGGGCTGATGCCAACCTGATGAAGTTTAACCATGCCAAGTGCAAGGTCCTACACCTGGGTGGGAGCAATGCCAGGCACAGCTACAGATTGGGCGGGGAGGAGATTCAGAGCAGGCCTGAGGAGAAGGACTTGGGGGTGTGGGTTGATGAAAAAATGAACATGAGCCGGCAGTGTGCGCTTGCAGCCCAGAAAGCCAACCGTATCCTGGGCTGCATCAAAAGGAGTGTGACCAGCAGGTCGAGGGAGGTGATCCTGCCCCTTTACTCTGCTCTCGTGAGACCTCACTTGGAGTATTGTGTGCAGTTCTGGTGTCCTCAACATAAAAAGGACATGGAACTGTTAGAACAAGCGCAGAGGAGGGTCACGAGGATGATCAGGGGACTGGAGCATCTCCCGTATGAAGATAGGCTGAGAAAATTGGGGCTGTTCAGCCTGGAGAAGAGAAGGCTGCGTGGAGACCTCATAGCAGCCTTCCAATACCTGAAGGGGGCCTATAGGGATGCTGGGGAGGGACTCTTCATTAGGGACTGTGGTGAGAGGACAAGGGGTAATGGGTTTAAACTTAAACAGGGGAGGTTTAGATTGGATCTGAGGAAGAAATTCTTTACTGTGAGGGTGGTGGGGCCCTGGAATGGGTTGCCCAGGGAGGCTGTGGATGCTTCATCCCTGGCGGCCTTCAAGGTGGGGTTGGACATAGCCTTGGATGGCATGGTTTAGTGGGAGGTGTCCCTGCCCATGGCGGGGGGGTTGGAACTCGATGATCTTGAGGTCCTTTCCAACCCTAACTATTCTATGATTCTATGATTCTATGATTTCCAGGAATGGTGATTCCACCACTTTCCTGGGGAGCCTGTTCCAATGCCTGGTCATCCTCTCTGTGAGGAAATTTTTCCTAATATCCAATCTAAACCTCCCCTGGTGCAGCTTGAGGCCATTACCTCTTGTCCTATCGCTTGTTATGTGGGAGAAGAGCCCGAGACCCACCTCACTACAGCCTTCTTTCAGTTAGTTGAGGAGGGCAGTAAGGTCCCCCCTAAGCCTTCTCTTTTCCAGGCTAAACACCTCAGTTCCCTCAGCCATTCTTCATAAGACACATTCTCCAGACCCTTCACCAGCTTTGTTGCCCTTCTCTGGACCCTCTCCAGCACCTCAATGTCTGTCTTGTAGTGAGCAGCCCAAAACTGAACACGGGATTCGAGGTGTGGCCTCACCAGTGCTGAGTACAAGGGGATGATCGCTGCCCTGGTCTCCTGCTGCCCACACTATTGCTGATACAGGCTAGGATGCCATTGGACTTCTTTGCTGCCTGGGTACAAGCTGGCTCATGTTCAGCAGCCATCAGTCAGCACCCCCAGGTCCTTTTCTGCTGAGCAGCTTTCCAGCCACTCTTCCCTAAGCCTATAGTGTTGCATGGGGTTGTTGTGAGCCAAGTGCAGGACTCAGTGCTTTGCCTTGTTGAGCCTCATACCATTGGCCACAGTCATCAGTCCAGCCTGTCCGGATTCCTCTGCAGAGCCTTCCTATCGTTCAGCAGATCAACACTCCTGGCCAGCTTGTCAAATGCTTTACTGAAGTCCAAATACGCAATGTCCACAGCCTTTCCCTCATCAACCAGGTGGGTCACCATGTTGTAGAAGGGGATCAGGTTGGTCAAGCAGGACCTGCACTTCACGAATCTGTGCTGACTGGGCCTGATGCCCCTGTTTTCCTGCACGTGCTGTGTGACTGCACTCAGGATGATCTGCTCCATGATCTTCCCTGGCACGGGGGTCAGGCTGACAGGCCTGTAGTTTCCAGGCTCTTCCTACCTGCCCTTTCTGCAGACAGGTGTCACACTGGCCAACCTCTAATCCTCTGGGACCTGCCCATTAGACCAGGACTGCTGATAAATGATGGAGAGTAGCTTGTTGAGCTCCTCTACCAGCTCCTTCAGTGCTCTTGGGTGTAACCCATCCAGCCCCATAGACTTATATAGGTGGCTCAGGGTTGGGGTGACTGGGAGTGTGCAAGAGTTCTCTGGGAACTGCATTTTAGAATTCCTTGGTGAAGATGGGGGTAGTTTGTCTGAGCATGGTAATGTCAGCTTTGCCAGAGCATTGGCCACATAAGAAGTTGTATTTTTTCACTGTATTTTGGAGAAATAGGTGTCAGATTGCTAAGTATGCAGAAAGCTGAAAACTGCAGTGCAGGAACTAAGGGCAAATTGGAGAATGGTGGTAGGTGGTACATAGAATTATAGAATCATAGAATAGTTAGGGTTGGAAAGGACCTCAAGATCATCGAGTTCCAACCCCCCTGCCATGGGCAGGGACACCTCCCACTAAACCATGCCATCCAAGGCTATGTCCAACCCCACCTTGAACGCCGCCAGGGATGAAGCATCCACAACCTCCCTGGGCAACCCATTCCAGGGCCTCACCACCCTCACAGTAAAGAATTTCTTCCTCAGATCCAATCTAAACTTCCCCTGTTTAAGTTTAAACCCATTACCCCTTGTCCTCTCACCACAGTCCCTCATGAAGAGTCCCTCCCCAGCATCCCTATAGGCCCCCTTCAGGTATTGGAAGGCTGCTATGAGGTCTCCACGCAGCCTTCTCTTCTCCAGGCTGAACAGCCCCAATTTTCTCAGCCTATCTTCATACGGGAGCTGCACCAGTCCCCTGATCATCCTCGTGGCCCTCCTCTGCACTTGTTCTAACAGTTCCATGTCCTTTTTATGTTGAGGACACCAGAACTGCACACAATACTCCAAGTGAGTTCTCACGAGAGCAGAGTAAAGGGGCAGGATCACCTCCCTCGACCTGCTGGTCACACTCCTTTTGATGCAGCCCAGAATACGGTTGGCTTTCTGGGCTGCAAGCGCACACTGCCGGCTCATGTTCATTTTTTCATCAACCCACACCCCCAAGTCCTTCTCCTCAGGCCTGCTCTGAATCTCCTCCCTGCCCAACCTGTAGCTGTGCCTGGCATTGCTCCAACCCAGGTGTAGGACTTTGCACTTGGCATGGTTAAACTTCATTAGGTTGGCATCAGCCCACCTCACAAGTGTGTCAAGGTCCCTCTGGATGGCATTCCTTCCCTCCAACTTATCAACCGAACCGCACAGCTTGGTGTCATCAGCAAACTTGCTGAGGGCGCACTCAATCCCACTGTCCATGTCACCCACAAAGATGTTGAACAAGACCGGTCCCAACACCGATCCCTGGGGGACACCACTCGTTACTGGTCTCTGGAGAGGAGATGATAGGCCTGTTATTAGGATGCAGGAAAGGAGAATTAAGAGCATGAGTACTGAAAAGCTCTAGAGATACTGCTCTTAGTAAAATGTTTTGTTTGTTTGTTTGTTTTTTAGTTCAAGCAGTATGTTTTTGACAGCAATAGCGAAGAATTGGAAGACTGGTTAATTAACATACTAAAATGGAGCATCTACCAGTGGAGGTAAGAGGTTCTTTGAATGTACTGTGGGTTTGTTTTTTTGTATTGGCTTGCAGTTCCCAACAGGTCAATGGCACTGTTACACAAGCATTTCTCTGTGAACAAAGCTGATTGAGGAGGTTTCTATAAACCTGCATCTGTCTTTTCATTGGACTTTTAGCTGCTCTGATGCAGCTGAAGTATCACTAAAATTATCAATTAAAAAAAAATCAAACCAGAATCAAGAAACATTTTTTCCTTCTGATAGTCTTTTAAAATCTGATATCCTATGATCCATTTTGTATTGTTGTCTTCGAAGAGATTAGTTTAGATAACTAAAGAAGTGGTGAGCTACAGTGGGGACAACATGACCTGGCTAGGATATGTAGGAGATTTTCCAAGTTAAGAAAATAAATAGACCCCCAGAAGTGTAAAGGAAAGCAGAGTTTTTGCCTTCAGTATAGGATCAAGTGTCTTTAGCTGACATTTGATCTATTGGGAGATGCTCAGTCTCAGTGATTAAATTTTTTTGAGTATTGAAATGCTGTTGATGTTATATGTTAAGTAATTCCCAAAAGTTATTACACACACCCCTCTGTTCTAACTTGTATATTAGGATTTTCATCTTCCGATACATGTTTATATACTGCATTAACCGCTGTTGCTCGTATGTAGAGATCTACTGAAGGAGTCTTCTGCTTCTTATATGCAGACAGGACAAACGTGCAGTTCAGTAGCTTGACTTCTGAATGTTGATTATATGCTTTAAAACACAACAGTAAGCTCATTAAGTATTAAAATGAGTGATGAGGAGTTAATGTCATTGAAGTTAGTGAAGTTTAGCTGTAAATTTTAATGGAATCTGTACAAATCAATACTTCTACATGTGTTTAACTTTTTTGTTTGCTTTCAGTTTCTCCCTAAAAATGTTTAATAATTGTGTAACACTTTCTATTATATACTTCAGAGAACACTGTTCTCCTTTGCATTTATATTAGCCCAGGACAGTAAGTGCTCCCCTTCACCCAGGTTAAGATGCATGTGGAACAGGTTCATGCTAGGTGAGGAAAAAGCCATCCTCAAAGGTCAGCTGATGGACTGCAGTCCTAGGTACCTGCAGTGGCACGCAGCATTGCTTCAGGGCGCACTGTTTGAACTGTGGCTCAGTATTTCTTATTAGTTCTGCAGCTGATACTGGAGCAAGGCATGTGTGCTGGTTTTCCCAGTACTGCTAGTAGTTGAGCAAGGGCTGTGTTGCTGGATTAAAACACACAGTGCTGTGTTGTGCAGGCCTGTGTTTGCTGGAACATGTATTTGGTCTGCAGGGGTTGCCTGCCCAGGCAATGTGTTTGGTGGACTGGCTGGGGATGCCAAGTCAGCTTGACAGAGGGAGGGAGTGGTCCCAGCTAGAGCCATGTTAGATAGAACGGAAATACCACAGGGTCACTCGACAGCCCTTTGGGAGTAATGCAAGATGTGGCTTTCTCGTAGGGTTTATTTCTGGTTAACTCATTCATGAAAGGACCTTTGAACTTGTCTAACAGGACTAGTTCTGGGTTGTTCTGAGTTTTCCTACTGGGGGCTTGTGGGACGCTGAAGCATTTGGGGGAGTGATTGCTTGGCCCATCAACTCCTTCAGGAACAGTTTTTCCTTCTATTAGTGAAGGCAGACTGCTCAGGGACATTATGCCACTCACTGTGCTGGGGAGTCAGAGGCATGTGATGCCTTCCTCCCTTGAAAATGTAGTTTCATCAGACTGCAAGCTGGTTGAGACTGCCCTATGGCATCCTGTGTTTAAGTCCTTTTGCTTTTTTCCTGACTGTTTTAAAGTGGGCTCTTTTCTGAGGCAGTGGACAGTTCATCACAGGTTTTATGCACAAGGTTTGTTGCCCAGCCAGTGGGCCAAGGGTCATGGCAGGTCCAGCATCTCTGGATCTCTGCTCAGTGGCAGGTCGGTGTTCCATTTGCAGAAGATACATTTTCATTTGGTAGGTGATGCACATGTGAAAATGCATTATGACAATCCCAGAGAATTAGAATGCAGAACTTTTTGATTCTAGATTTAAAGACCACTGAAGACATCTCTACACAGTCCTATCAACAAAGCAGTGGAAGAGGGAATTGTTCCAAAGCCCTGTACATTATAAGGGGCAGTCCTAACACTGCATACTGTAGAAAACTTGCGTCATCACCCAGTTAATCTGTTGAAGTCCCTTGATTGAAATTTGAATGATGACAGCATTTTTAGACAAGCTGAGTTAGTAGCATAATCTAAATGCTGTAGTTTTGATCTTGCAGTAAGGGCCGTTGATCTGAGTTCTTCATATTGTCATAACTCAGCTTCAGAAGCAAAATTCCTCTTATGCTGGCGCCTGTTACTTCAGTAACATATTGTTCCGTGGTTTTGTAAAGGGCATGCAAAGTCTTTGTATTGTCTGTTAAACCAAGGTCAGAATTAACTTCTTGTTTATAGTTAAAAATCTAGATCTGTGCTATGATGCTTGAAGCCTTCTGGCTTCTTCAGAATGAGTATGGAAGGGCGAATCTTACCTTCAGTTGTATGCCAAGATAATTTAGTTGGTAGGCTAGAGGTAACGCTGCTTTCAGGCGACTGCTAACTGATGTGGCGCTTTTTTGCCAAGCTACTCTTGTTTCAGTCTCAGTAGTACTGCTTGCTGCTTCACAAACACCCAAATGTTCAGAATTTTAGAAACAAACCCATAATCTACTCAAGCTCCAGGCTAGGTTTTTGTTTGCTGTTTCTGTGTTAGACCTAGAAGATGGACTAATGTGCATGGAGGATAGTGTGGTTTAGGTCTTCTGGTTAGCTTATTCCTCAATCCAGACGGTGCTTGTGGGAGCTGCAAAGTTTGAAGACAAGTGTTTGCAGAAAGTGTAACCTATTTTATTGATGTAGTTGATAGTGTTGAAGGAAAAATAGCAGAACTTGATAAAGTGTATAGAATTTTAATTTATATATCAGCAGGCAGTTGTAAATTAACAGGAAGGTGCCAGTCTATGACTGTGAATAAGGCAGCGAGAATTAGCACCTTACTACTGACAAAGACTGGCTGAAAATGAGCATGTTGACCTCCCTAGATCCTGCCTAGATCTAGAGATCTTCCCTCTAGAACCTCTCTATCTAAAGCACTACATGACCTGGTTATGCACTTCCTCTGTACTGTTTGGCCGTGCTGTAATTCAGCTGTCCTGTCCTCACGTCAGTATTGAGGCACTGCTGCCTGCATAGTCATTCTCCTTCAGCAAGGGCTGGAAGGAGACCATGCTCTTTTTCTCCTTGTCAGAAGTAATTTTCACTCTCCAGCCAAGTGCCAGAGCAAATTTGCAGTGTAGAGGTACCAGCAAGTGCCAGGATTGTATTATGCTGATGGTGTGTTGTGATACTCTGATAGCATTTGATTCCTTTGCAACAAAAACAGAAGTTATTGTGGGCCAGAGTTAGTACACCCTATATTCTTGTTTACCCCTGGGCCTGTGCAAAATTGTGTATAGCGTTGTCCTTTTTAAGGACCAGACAGGCATTATCCACAGTTTGTGTTCTAAAAAGTTTGTTTTCTGTTTGTTTTCAGTAACTAAGGTGCTAACAAGTTTTGACTTCTTCATCCTCCTAAACATGAGTGAAGTTCAGGCTATGGTAGAATTCTCCGTGGAGCTCCACAAATTCTTCAATGTGGATTTGTTTCAAAGAGGGTAGGTAGTACGTTCTTTCAAACTTTGGTGTATGGCTGATGCTGGAAAGACCTTAATGGGTACTGTCATGTAGCATTGCTTCATGTGTTGCTGACTTGTTATAGTAATTCGAGAAATTTTTAGTCCTTACTGGAAAGGCAAATACTTTCTAGGAATTAAATGCTCAAATAATTTGTCCTAAAATGTAAGTTGTAATAGAATATTTTGTTTTGTCTAATTGAGGAAGAAGGAAGCTTTTACCCTTTCATGTCTTCATTTCTGTAATCCCTTTTGTTTGAAATCTGACAGGCGTTTCTCTTGAATCTTTAAAAAATGTTGCTGCCCCAATAACTTACTCATTTATCAATTTGGCAGTGGAAAACTTTACCAGTTTCTCTCTTCCTCACACTATGCTGTGCCTCCACGGTTACATACTGCCTCATTAGACTCTGCTGACCTCCTCTTAGTCTGCCTGGTCTCTGTAGAAGGCTTTTTCACATTCCTTTTATTTGATATTACCTGATTATTGCCAGATTATTTTCTAAAGTTCTCGTTTTCCATGGCCACATAGGAAATAATCCTTTGTAGTTTATTTTTGAATTATTAAAGATTATTGGTCATCCAGTGTTGTGGTACATTGCCCTTCTATCAGTCTTTTAACAGACTACAGTAAAAATACCTGTCAGTGTTGTAGTTCTTGGAATGTTCTAGATAAATCTGGTTGAGGCTGTGTCAGTGTTTACAGACAGGAGACAATATATATCAGTGTTGATTTATGATAACTCCTTTTTCCAGAGCGTCATAGAATAACTGCTTAGGAACACTTCAGTAATAAGAAAATTCAGTCTTGGTTTTAACCTTGTTCTAATTCAAGGTGTGTTTGGGGGTATTGGTTTTGGTAGGGTTGGGTTATTTGTTTGAGCTTGTTTTGTTGTTTGGGTTTTTTTTGACAGGGTGAATTGATGAAGGTACAGTAACTGGAAAATTTCATTGCTTTGGTGTGTGCATAGTTCCCCCACCTAGTATTAACCCTCTGAGGTGGTTTTGGGGAAGAGTGATATAAATGGTAGGATTGGGAAGTTGCTCAGGAGAAAGAGGCATAAAATACTGTTATAAAACATAGCTAGTTAGCCTCTATTTTTGCCATGTTACTGTTAGTTTTTATCTATATTTTATTAAAGCTAGCTTCTCTCTAAATTTGACCTGAAGCTGGTACTGGCAGAAGTGATTACCTGTTATGCTCGCCACCATTTGCGGTTAAACTATATGCAATAGACTGTGTCTCCTCTTTAGGGAAAATTGTAATTTCTCTCTTCATTGGAAGAGCAGGGTTAAGGAAGTGTTAAGATGTCTGGGAAAACACTGAAAATATTATTACTTCAAGAAAAAGCACAGTCTGTCAGACTGTAGCCTTTTTTAATCTCTGAAATCAGTGGGGAAGGAGAGGGTAGAATGTTAACATGGCAGCATGCTAACTCTAATGGAGAAGAGTTTGAAGAGAAGAAAGTGGTTTTGGTCGTCTTAACCTTACAGTTCAAATGGTTTCTCAGAAACACAGTTGAGAAGCAAAGCACAGGAGTATAATTACCAGTGTTCTATTTGACATGTTTCTTTTTAGCTTACTCTTTAAAAGGCAGCAAATTCACAGGGCAAGTTCAGAGAGGGAGAAAAGTGACATCAATAGATACTACCTCTGGTTTCAAGCTAAACCTTTAACTCTGGGCAAGAACCCTTAGAAAGCAATGTTGGGAAGGAGAGGGAGCTCGTAGAATAGTTTAAAAGACTGAATAATGTGACTAGTGTGATAATTTCTGTCAATTTGGGTAAGTTCTAGTATTTTTCTAGGGAACTGTCTTTGTTTCTATTGGAGACAGGATGTAGTATTTACATTGCCAGAGGAGCTCTTGGGTGAAGGACTGAATCAGCAGAAAAGGAAATCTTTAGCTTCATTGTTAGCCTCCTATTTTTGAGATACTGCAGTGTTTAGCATAGTTCCTCTCACCAAAAGTCAGGTATAGAACTGATTGTATCCTGGGTTGGTTTGGGATTGTGTGCATTCAAGCCTGCCTATCTTATTAGCATGCCTGTCTCATTGTGTTAGAAGCATCTGAATTGTGTAAAATAAAATGGCAGCTATTGCAAGTAATCACATCAAGCTGATCAAGCTCCTTTTTAAAACTTAGTTGATTTTTATACCAAGTAGTTGGTTAGAGAGTAAGTCCAGATTCTCACTCACATGATTATTTGAGACATCATAATTTCCAGCCAAAATTCTCTTCTGATCAGTTTTAAGTTGTTTCTATTAACAGCTTTGCCTTATGCTTTCAATGGCTCTGTCAGTGCTCACCCTGATCTATTTTTAAATGTCAGTCTTGTGAATCTTTTATTAAATATGAACTGAATAAGTTTGGTCTTTTGAATTTGTGGCACATTCCCCATCCCTTTCTGTAAAGGCCACATATGCCAATATCCAGTCAAAACCAGTTATCTTTTCCTGGGTTTATAGCTAGTTAAAGAAATCTGCCAGCTATTGCATCGCACTGTAGCATGTTTTCTTAGATCTGTATCTTAAGTGACACTACTGCCAGAAGCAGTTAGGACTGTGTTTACACTAACCATTAATTTGGTGCTTTAGGAATGACTAAGTAGAGGCAGTGTTGATGTCCCTGTGTCTGTGTGGTTCCAGGGTTACTTCAGACTAAATTTAATCTCATCCTCTGGACCAGATGTTTTGCTTCATGAGTATATTTTGAAATTGTTCATACCTTAGTTGGATGAAATCTTTTTGTTCTGCCCTCCCTTCTCCCTGGGGCTGAAGTACATTTTGTGACATGTAGATTAGAGCCTGTGGTTTAGCTTTCTTCAGGAGACATCTAGGTTATATACATGGAAAGCTCTCAGCTAATTGAACGAGTGTGCAGCAAACCAGGATCACTAGGGAAAGTGCCTCAAAACCACTCTGCTGAGCTAAACCCATCAGTAGTGCAGACTCCGTTTCACTCAATACCAAATTTACCTGAAGGGTCCTCTGACGGACCCACTGTTACAACCATGTTATTCTCCTAACTGACCCTTTAAAGCAGACTCTTATATTCTTTGTGTTTGATAACTTACTGTTGTAAGCAAAAGAGAAAGAGACACTTCGTTCTAAGATATGAGACTTGTCTGTATGTGTGACTTCCTCCTTCTCATCTAGGTCAAGAAAGGTTGTTCCTGTGTCTGTGGTCATTCTGGTGGTTAGCATCTTCTGAAAGTTGCCCTGTGGCTGTAATCACCGAACTAGGTAGCATAGTAAAACAATAGTTAAGTAGAATTCTTATCTAACACAGATACTTCCTTGTATTTTCTTACAACTCTGTGCCACTTGCTTAGAACCCAGCTTGCTCCAGGTAGTTGGGCTGATTTATTTTAATCTCTTGTTACATTCAAATAAGGCTTCACATATTTTCACTTTTTGAACTAGTGGTCTGTGATGATGAGAATTTTTGCCCTAACAGGGGTTAATATGTGAGTACTGTGTGGCAAAAATGAATAAAAGAAATGTAATTGCTTGGGACCAGTGAGAATGACGCTCTGAGATAGCAAGGCTTCAGGCTATTTTGTCATCTTAGCTCATTAAAGCTCCAGTTAGATTTGGGCTTTGTAGTGCTAACCTTTTATAAATAAAAGGGAAACATAACAAAGCTTGAGTGAAATGTGGACTGTGGAAGTGACGAATGAGTTGAGTGGAAAACAGGCTAGATGACTGGGCTTAAAGAGTTGTCAGTGGTGTGAAGTCTGACTTAAGATGATGACTGGTGGCATCCCTCATGGTCAGTAGTTTCGTGTTTTGATTAACAACCTAGACAGGGTGTCTTCTCAGCAAGTTTCTGAATGATAACAGGTTGCAGGGAATGGTTGGATTCCCTGGAGAGCTGCTCTTTGGCGGGTCTAGACAAACTGGAGAGTTAGGCTTATAGGAATCTCAAGTTAAGGGCTAATGTGAAGTCTTCCAGATGGGGTTAAATATAACCCCATATGTGAGTGCACACTGGGGGACAGCTGGCTAGAAAGCATCTTTGCAAAAAAACCATGTGAGGGTCCTGATGGAATACAGGTTAAACATGAGCCAGCAGGGCACTGTGGCCTGTTGCATACCCTGTTGTAACAGACAGAGTGTAGCAGGAAGCATAGTCTGGAAAAGCAAGGGCTGCGTCCTTCCTGTGTTATGCTGCCTGACTCCCACCACCAGCAGCTTAGCAGTGTTGGCAGGGTTGCTCAGTTTTGAAGCCAGGATGCTCATCTCTCCATACTGCTTTTCCTCTTTGGAAAAGTCTGCAAAATAGATGGTCAGTGCGTTTGCAAAAATATTGTCTTGCGCAGTTGAGAACTATGAGAGATAAAGGATTTCTCTGTGATAAGAGTTACTGACTAGAGTGTGGGATTTCTGGACACGTATTATCACTTTCTGTGCTGGAGATGGGGAAAAATGTTTTCTCTCTCTCTTTTTTTTTTTTTTTTTTTTTTTTTTTTTCCTGTTTGTCCTGTACCTTTGGACAAAAGCTGCTTCCTGAAATCTTTTTTGCCACACTGACAAATATTGGGTCTGTGTCAGTGTGCTTCCTTATTTATAATTCCATTCACATGTTGTCTCTAAGTCCTTTAGCATAAGGACTCTTCTCTGTTTGCACAACAGACAGCTAGTTAATTTAGTAGGTTTGTTAATGGAAGGCCTATTCTGCCTACTTACAATAATCATTAATAAGAATAACCTTTTAATACTTTGTGACAGGCTTGTTCCAGGAAGCTGAAATGCAAATCAGTTGATATAGAACAGATGACAATGTTCTCTTGAAACATTTTCATATGCTCTTGGAGCATTGCATGATGTTAGCAGCTTTAGATAGACAGTTAGAGTATATGATGACCTGGTAATGTGATTTTGACCTGTTTTGTCTTGGTGGTTAAAGTTTGTGCCTGTAGAAGGCTGGGGGACACTGATGGCAGCTTTATCGCTGGTTGTAGCAGAAGTTTGTAGTTTCTTATAACAACTTTCTGCTCTACCTACTGCCACTGCCTCCTGATGAGTATGAATGTTATTTACAATGTTCTTCAAAGACACTACTGTAAGACCAAGTTGTCTCTTAACCATTTTTCTGCTGTGGACTGTGGATGCTTATCCTCCACATTTACATACGTGTTTTGTATGTGTCAGCATCCTGAGCTGAGATACAGATGTATTGAGCATTTCTGAATTCAAACAGCTGGTTATTGAAAGTGTAATGGTGTAATAGTGTTATAGTGTTCAGGTTAAGATGCAGTGTTCCACCACCGGGTGATAAATCCTGATGTCTAACTTAGAATAGTTACATCTTTCCTTTGGGCAGCGAGAGAAATTTCGTGGTAACCTCAGTTGTGAGAAAATGAGATTTTCATTGCTTTAGAGCTCTGTATTGCTTTTTCACCTGTGAAATGGCAAATTAAGCTAAAGAAACAACTGATGGTTTGTAGTTTAGCTCAGCACACACATTGCTGTGCAAGGTCTGCTTTGAAAACAGCTTTAACCTATGTTTTCCCTGTCTCTGTGCATTCTTGTAATCCCAATGCTAAATTCTTACTTTCTCACTAATTATTTGTTATTGTGTCAGTAAAAGCCATGCACACACGTGGCCAAAGCTGGATTTACATGATTCTTAATAGTAATGGTTCCTTGTGGTTTTCAGAAACAGAGCTTGGTAATGGTTATTTCAGCTAAGTGTAAATTCGTTGTTAACCCAAGTAGTGTAAATCTACCTCACTTTTTTTAATGTGGTTTTGCTTTATAAATACTGGTTAACAGATGGAAAAACAATATTAAATAGATTCCACAGAAGAGGCTTTAGCAGATTCTAACATAGACCACCTTTTTTTGAGGTGTATCATATCTGAAGTTAGGCTATTGGTAGGATTTCAGTAGCACAGAGTTGCTTGTGAACTTAAGTCCTATTGAAAGTCGAAGGAATTGTAAGCATCAGAGACTACTGGAAATTCAGCCTTATGGTGTTTGTCGTTCCATAGATCTAGATTTTTTCCATATGCAGATACTTACTGATGTATCTCAGCAGCATTGACATTTTAGGCTTCCATGTGTGTGGTTGTCTAATGTAGCATAAAAGAAAATGCACTGAATCAGAGTATGAATTTTAATGAATCTTACTATGATTACACAGTAATATATTGAGAAATAATGCAATATATGAAAAGTTGCCTTTTTTTTCTTTTCCTGGATCCTGTGGGTTGTCTACATTAGTTTTATAATTTATTAACAAGAAATTAAAATTTGAAGAGTACACTTTCCGTAGGACCACTTTTCTTTCTCCTGGCTATATCAACAATCCTTAAATAAAGAAGTAGCCTCTGCTGATGTTTTATGTTGTTAGCATATAATCAAGTAACAAACTCTTAATCACAGAATCGTTAGGGTTGGAAGAAATCTCTGGAGATCATCTAGTCCAAACCCCCTGCAAAGGCAGGACCACCTGGAGCAGGTTACACAGGAATGTGTCCAGGCAGGTTCTGAATGTCTCCAGAGAGGGAGACTCCTCAGGCTCACCTTATTAATTTTCTTTTTAATTCATACAGCCCAGTCATACTTCTGCTTTCCAACTACATTTCTGTATAATTCAGCTTTCTGGAAATAGGTATGGTGAATTGCCTTCCGAACATGTAGCTTATCTTCTGAAGTATTGTAGCGTGATCTTTACTTAATGTAATATGGCCTTTACAAGGGGAGAAGAAAGCTGTCAGATTTGTCTAACAGTTGCCAGATGAGCTCTGTTCTTCAGAGTTTTACAATACGGTTCTTACAGTTTTGCAGTAATAGAAATAACAGAGATATGAGTGTAAGGTTTGAGGCTGGTCTGTAAACTCAGCCCCAAATATAGGCGAATAGAATCATAGAATCATGGAATCATAGAATAGTTAGGGTTGGAAAGGACCTTAAATCTATCTAGGGAAAAAAGAACAAACACTTTTCTTTTGGTATTATTTTTCTTTTTTTAAAGTGGACCAGTTTCCGAATCTAGTTCAACAGTAGAGGCACACACACAGGTCCTAGTTGCTCTGAGGCAAGAATGGGTAAGACTGGGAATGAGCAGTGGGGAAGTTATGTTTTAAGTTGATATTGCTTCAGAAGTTACAAGTTAATATCATCAGATAGCTCATTAACCCTCCTGATGCAGGGTGTCAGAGAATCAGTGACATAGTCTGGTCCCAAAGGGCACTGGCAGTTTGAAGTACCTTATGATGGTACTTCAGAATCTTGTCTTTTTGAAATAAAAAGCCTTGTATTTGCTAAGTGGAAAACTGAATACTGCTTCTTTTGAGTTAGCTGGGATATTAAGGCTTTTGAAGTACTCTGCCTTAGCTGTGAGTGGAACTGAAGACACATACCAGGGTTGTACTGCATGTCTTCAGATATCCAAATACAATGCCTGTATTAGACTTCTAGACACACAGGGAAGCTTATCTGGGGGTCAGCTGGAGCCATGGTAAATTGGGCTTCTAGTCTGAAGCCTGGAGAATCTTGCCTCCCCACCCCATGTTAATTCTTAAAAGACTAGCCTCCAATTCAAGAAACTAAATCAGATCCTGGTTTAGGTACATATTCTGTCCTGTAAAGATGATGGTACAGGTGCTTATTTCTTCAATCATTATTCACAGAGGTATAGCTAACAGTTGGGTATTGTTGTTGTCCTGAAAATATGTTTTATAAAAACTCAGGTGTGTTGGGGTTTCTTCCTGCATCATCTTTGTAATGATTCAAAAAATATACCTTAATGTTTATGGGTACTCATTGCATATTACAGACTTCTCAGGTACTGGGTAAAGATTTCACATCACCTGGATTTTGTTCAGATGTTAGCTGTTAGACCCATGTAGTACTTTTGGAAATCTTAAAACATCATAACTTTTGCAACTGAAATTGTTACTTTGCAATTGCAAATATTTTGTCAGCTCTGAAGTCAAGCTGTCTAACGGCATCCTATACCCTCCAAGCATTGAATTTGGCAGAATTCCTTTTTTTTTTAAGAACAAAAAAAATGAAGACCCTGAGATGTGTACTTACGCCATCCTAACATCTTGATGGAGACTGACAGCACTGTGATAGGTGCAGCTGTTTTGTGTGGCAGTGAAGTTATATGTAACTGTAATACAGCTTTATGTCACTTTCCCTCCTTTGAGGGCCGTATTTGGGAGGGTCTGTGTAATTCCTTCTTTCTTCATTGTGACAAAGACAGATGTGTCTTGTGTGTGCAAGACCAGGTACCCATTTCACTTTGTAAAGTGAAGATTGTTTATCAACATGCCTTGCCATGAAGACTTAGCAGAAGCAGGACCAGGGAATTCTGTTTAGTGAGGTACTAAATGACAGTGTAAGACAATATTGACCATAAAAGGAGTTTCTCTGGAGAAGGCCCATTTTTTTAAGCTGTAGGCAGCTAGTTTCTGTGTGTAGTATTAAAAGTAGAATGGGAGTAGTACCAGTTAAGACATCAGGATAATGGTTTCTTGAGCATGTACCTTCTAAATCTGAGTTTTACTGAGTTCAGTATTCTGGAATGATATGTAACAGCAATAGCAGTTTTAACTTCGTATTAAATAGATTTTCAGTCATTAAAGTTGCTTATTTTGAGTCTTTTTCAGAGGTTAGGACTCTTCAGTGCAGAAGTGTGTAGCTTCTGCATGGGCTTACAGTTCAGACCTGTCCCTGTGTGTTGGTAGCAAAACCCAGAGAAAGCCTATTTATTTGTGCTTGGTTGATACACATAGAAAAAGAAGCTGCAGAAAGGTGATTATGTTCTTTAAGTTAGTTTGCCATCCGTTGCTCTCTGAAGGAAGGGAGAGAGAAAGATCCTCATTCGGTGTTCTAAAGTCTTGACTGCCTCGTGATACAGGCAGAAATTCCTGGTATGGTGTCTTTCTGCATCTTCCTGCTGCACTTTCATCTGATCATACCCATATGTATACCTGTATCTGTAGTCACAAACAGCAGTTTACTGGATAATCGTATACTCCAGAGTATTGCTTTGTCTGAATATGGAACTAGGCTCAGTTCCACCTCCAAACTCAGACTTGCTGCCTCTGCTTTAGTCAGGTTCCCTCTCCAAAATATCTTCCTCTTTCACTCCTTAAACCTCCTGCTGTGCTGCACATGAAGTAACTTCTCAGATTTTTGAATTATTTTTTAAAACCTTATTTATAACCTTATAAATGCTGATTCGTGTTTTAGCGCAAGAAGTGGCTTCCAGGCTATTGGAGGAGATCAGACTGGGGAGTAAAAAAAAAAAAAGGCATGTTATTCAGTTGTGCCAGTTTCTTTGCTGTGGATGGTTGTGTAACTGCCTAGGCACTGATTTTGTTGCAGAGAGAGGGTGAGAAAGTGTACCCAGTGACCCAGCATGGCCCGCTGTTAGCATCATGAACCTGACTGTGTTGTGAAACAGCATTCTCATCCGTGGATCTGTAGTTGGCTTGAGCTGGTACAGCTGTACTTCTGGCATACGTATCTGCCAAAAAGTGTGATATGCGTGGTCTTCTGTTTGTTTGCTCTTGAAGTCATCTTCTGTGGTCGGTAAGACAGGCTTGCTTTTGGCAGCTGTGTAGTCAGAAAGTGGGTTAAGCTGGCAGGAAGACTGTGCTAAGTGTCTAGATGTTACAGGTAGGGAGATCAGTTGGATAGCAGGTGCCTGAACAGCGTAGTCCTGCTTCATGTGTGTCCAGTGTGCCTGCAGTACTTTTATTCTACCTTACAGCTGGTAAGTTCAGAATGGGAAGCCAGCAGAAAACAGAATACGATTTAGGTTTATCTCCCTGGCTCACATCAGGATCAGATATCCTGTCAGTGCTGGTGCAGAAGTGTAAATTATGCAGGAGGAATGGGATCCCTACTTCTGTCAACTTCAGGTTGGTTTAACCTTGTCCTGAGAGAAATATCTGTAAAAGTTACCGCCTCCATGTTAGAAAGATACCTCTTGCACAGGAGAGGCCATTATGTCAGTATGATCTGCTGAGTGAGGGCGGCCCACGGATAAGCATGGTTTGAAACAAAACCTCTGTTTGACCTTCTGCATTCATCTCAGCTGGCATCCCTGCCCCTGGGATACAGGTAGACACTAGGTATGTCAATTCTGATTTCCCTAAGCTTTCCTTTAGAGATACAGAGCTTGCCTGGCAGTGCCTATTTGCAGAGCTTCTGTCTTCATCCCTGCTGGCTGCTTCATGCCACTGCCCTCTCAGTTGTGCGGGCTGAGTGGCTGTGGCTGTCTGCTCTCAGTTGAGCTGCTGAGTCGGGCCAGTTTGCACAACTGCCCTGCAAATACTGTGTTGGTGTCGCTGAGGAAGGTGCAGTGTATTGCAGCAGAAGGGCAAGAGTGAGTACCTGGGAAGACAGGTCAGAGGAAAAGCAGAAAACAAAACCCCTTAAACTTGATTTCTTACAAAAATCCTTACATTGTAAAAGTAGAGTCTCATTTTTAAAACATTATTCTTGGTATTTCCTTATTAAGAGAAGGGGCAGGATTTCCCAGTTGCCAGCTTGCATGAGTGACAGAGAAGGACTCAGGCAACTGCAGAAGACAGAGGAACCCACCCCTGATACTTGCTGGGAAAAGGGCCCTAATCACCCCCAGAATGCCAAGACACTTTTGTAGGTCAGCTCTGAAAGGAGATGTTAGAAAGGCAAGTCTGTAGACATCCAGAGCAGCAGAGACCCTCAGTTTCCAATTCCATGGGGGGAACTTGGATTCTTCTTCAGTGAGTTTTGTAGAACCCAGCTTTCAATGAGCAGTAGTGGGAGGTCAGCCTCATAAGGGGAACACAAGGGTTCAGATGTGCATGCCCATGAAAAAATTTAGGCTCCTCAGTGTGCATGTATACAGCAAATCACACTGTCACCTTGGTGATCACTGTCACCTTGATTAGACACTAGGAAGAAGTTCTTCACTGTGAGGGGGTGAGACACAGGCACAGGTTGCCCAGGGAAGCTGTGGCTGCCCCATCCCTGGCAGTGTTCAAGGCCAGGTTGGATGGGGCTTGGAGGAACCTGGTCTAATGGAAGGTGTCCCTTCCTGCGATGGGGGTGGGAACTAGATTAGCTTTAAGGTACCTTCCAACCTAAACCATTCTGTGATTCTATGATGATCATGTCTACAGTTCAATCCTATTACTATGGTTAGTGCTTCTTCTAGGGACTCTTTCCCTTTTCGCCATCGTACTGTTCTGCCCTTCTCAGTTTTCATCTCAGTATTTTTGCATACCTTCCTTTCAGCAATTTGTTTCCTACCTTTCCTGAATATGTGCCTTCATAAAATTATTTCATATTATTTTGGATGCCTTCTAAAGGTTTCTGCAGTGCTCATTTGAGTTTTCTGAATACAAAAGCCTTTGACAAAATGTAGACTTCAGAAAATTGTTTGTTTGATTGTTTAGTTTTTTAGACTTGTTAAACAGGTTCAGTGGGCACTGTGTGTTTTTGGGGTATACACTTTGTGGAACCTGGCAGGAGAAAAAGGGGTTTGGCTGATTTGTTTGTGCCTATGTAATTTGCTTAGTTTATTTAAACTGGGATCAGAAGGTTAACTCTTCTGAGTTTGGATTTGTAACTTTGTTCTTTTAAGGGTGCTGTCATGTACTACATGGGGTATGTGTTGGGAGACCAAAGATATTTTTGCTGCAGGAGGTGGCTCTACTGCAGCAAAAGTAAAAAGTCTATTCAAGAACAGCAACTTCCTCCTTTTCATGAGGGCATAAGAAGTAGAGTGTTTGGGAATCTCTTGCTTTCAGATCTTGAATGCTAACCTTACTCTTTGACATTCATGAGCTTTTAAGATCATCTTAATAAGAATTTGAATTTTGGAATTTAGAGAAACAGGTCTTGACTTCTGCCAACTTCTCATACTTGCTTGTAATGTTACTCTGGTAATATTCTCTGAGATTGTTCCTTATGAATTATGTTAATAGTAAATGCATAAATACAGTACTCAGTGAGCAGATCTGCTTCTCTCAATCTTTTTAGAGTTAAGCTGTGGAAGTTGAGATTAAAAATAATTTCCAGGAAGTGGCAGTATAATTTCACATGATTTCTGAGCGTGGAGGCCCACCAGTAGCTCAGCCAGACCTAAGTCCCTCTCATGTCACTGAAGGGAATGGTCCTGCTGTCCCCTGCGATTGTGCAGTCCTGCCTTCTGTAATAGCCCCTACTGCAGCTATCATCCAGGTGAATTAGCATGTTGATATGATTTACTATCCAGTTGGTGGAATGTCAGAACTTGTTTGAGGAGGGGCAAAAACATGTAAAAGGGGGTTTGGTCTGCAAGTTGCTCTTACTGCTGGCAGCGCTGTCTTGGGCTGGCTTAAATGAATCATGAAGCTGTGCCTTTCTTGAAGGAAAATAAAGGCTTCAGATTCTAAAAGACTGTTTTTCTTTCTTAGCGATTTAATAACATTTCATATTTGAAACTATGGTGATTCAATTGAACCAGAGGAGCTAATGTGACTTCCTTGAGTAGCGTAGCTGGTGAAGTGATGACCTTTATTTGATGTATCTTGCATAAGACACAACAGTAGACATGGGCTTTTTTGTCATGATTTTTTGCAAAAGTTTTCTTTGTGGTACCTGAATTTCCATCTCTGGTTAAATGTATGATTTATTTGTTATTTAAACGGAGATTGCCTTTCATTAAACTGCAAACAAACTGAATTGTATGGCTTGAGTACTTGCTTACTGACAGATGAGAGGAACAGAATTGCACAGCTGCAAAACTTAAAATATTTGAAAGACCAGTAAATGCCAGGAAGTGATTTGTCAGACTCATCTCTGGTCTCCCATCTGCTGTGTTTGCTAACCCTTTGTTTCAAAATGTGTATGTTATGTGTCTGGATAAAAACTACTGTCTGTTTGCAAGGAGGGGGGGAACTTTGAAAAATTGTGACCCTGCTTACCAGGAAAACCTGATGCCCCATATATGTGTCCCCAGAAAATGGATATGTTCAAGCCACTTGATTGGAAATAGATGATCTTAAAGTCCTTTCCAGTCCTAACCATTCTATGATTCTGTGATTAAATACTTGTGATGCGTCATTTGCAAGGCTAGTGCTGAATCAGAAGGTCAAATGAAGAATACTTTCAAGGTAAATAAAAAGTTGTCATTCAGGAGAACGTGGGGAAAAAGTAACCCTGAAGATGAGCTTCACGAAGCTGCTATGATTTAAAGATGCAACGTCATTTAGTATTATTTCTTTCCTGTTCCCTTCAGTAATAACAGGAAATAAAAGAGGAACTAAAATTAACATAGACTAATATAAGATATATTTGATTAAATAAGAGATAATGTAGTACTGTGTGTTTTTATGGCTCTTTAAAAAGCCATACTTATTTGAGATTGTTCCCCTTTCAAGTTTTTAAATAAATATTCATAACCCCTTCAGGAATTCTGCCTGAGTGTACCTGTGGTAAGAACAAGGAGAAAAGGCTTTTGTAATAATAAGGCAAAATACCCAGCTGCATTTGCTTTCCCTTCTCTCCTGTCTTATGCACTTGATCATGTTTCGTAACAAGCTGCTGTGACTTCCTTGAGGTATTGGTCTTCCAAATAGTTCTCTCAAACTTTTGGTCCAATAGCTGTTTTGTTAATCTATATCTTTAATTGTTAGACATAATGTGTGCCATAGACATGTGAGGTACTGTTAAGTTAAAAGTAATCTACTTTCAAGGAAGCTTGTTCTCAAATAAACAGGAACTTTTAATCTGTTTCCTGTAAACTTACTCTTTGTTTTATTTGTCTTAATAAAAATATGTTAGCAGTTTGGAAACTCCTGGCTTCTTCATAGAAGGGATTGATAAAAGATTTTAAACAAAGTCTTCTGGGCATGGTAATTTTCCTGCTTCTCAAGTATCTGAATTAGGATTTGTTAAATGGGATAAACCCCACAATTACAGCAGATGTAGTCTTGTGTTGGTCCATACGAGAAGTACATATTAAAAAGCGTTTGCAAGATAAGAATCTTCCTGTGTTTTCTGCCTGTTCTGTTCCCTCTCTAGGTAATTCTTGTAACTAGTGTGGTGGCTATGTGGTAGTCTGTGGGTCCCAGCTGGGTTTGGTAGGATTAAACTTTTATAGATGACTGTGCATGTGTCCTGGTGGGGAAAATTAAGGAACAAATCTATCCAAAACTCTTCTCTTTTTACATTTGTAATTTCCAGATACAGCATTTCATTGCCTGTGCTTTATTCCGTGCCTTTTTCTATTCTCCTATTTGTGTTCCCTTTCACCTTATTTTACTCCCTTATTTGTGCCTTTGGCTGAGTTGCCTTTTTGCAGAATACCTACAAGGTTAAAAGATTCTGGCAAATTTGTGGTAATGTTTAAAATAGACTATTTGTGTTCCATAACCATTTGAAATGCGTTACGCATCAGAAGCATACCCAGATTGCCTTGAGAAGTCCATGTATGCTGGCGTTTATCAGTACAGGCTTGTAATGCAGGTTGTGTGAGATTCTAAATACCTTTACTGGTTTTAAGATGGATTTTTTATAAATCCAATAAAGAATTAGTAATGTGGGGTCTCTGCAGTAGGAAGGGGCTTAGCTTATAGGGCAGAGGGATGTTGAATAAAAATACAAGTGTTCTCTCTTGTTGAATTCTTTCAATGTTTTGCTGGCTCAGCCTCTCACCACAGCAGGAGTTTCTGTTAGTGGGGGTTGCTTCTGTGGGAAGAGGTCTGATCTGTAGAGCTCTGCCAGGGTCAGTCTGACACAGCTATTACAGCAGCATTGCTGCTTCCAGAGCTGCCTGTTCCTCAAGAGACTTGCTCCTCTGTCCAGTTTTCTCACAGTTTCTCACCTAAGTGCCACATTCCATATTTACAAAGCACTGCTGTATCCCCAGCTCTGTTTCCCCATGCACCAAATGAAGCATGCTTGCCTGAGCCACTGCTCACCTTGGGAAAAGAAGTCTTAGTCGTGATCTGCAGTAGAGGATGCATTTTCAACGGGGCCTTGCATTCAGTAGACCCCAAGAGCTGCCTGGAGGTTTTGCCTATGCAGGTTCACAGCTGTTGCTTCATTTGGTGGACTGATAAATTTAGAAGCTGTCCTGCAAGTGACCCGATGTGCATGTAAATTTTGCAGTTCACAATGTTTGATGCTTGCTTGTCTTCATGTGGGTGAGCACATTTAAGCATGCAGTGAGTGCACTCGGATTCAGGGAAGAGGAAAGGTTGGACTCTGCCATGTGTGCTTCTGCCTTTCCTCTGCCTGGCACGAGGAACTGCCAAAAAAAGTTCCACCTCAGGGGTGAATTAATTGTATTATAAAGCTTTTTTAGGACATACCTTTCCCTTGGAATGAACTTTAACTGGCAAAGTAAGTGTGTTTTCAAGTAAAAGCTCTTGCAGCTATCTCTGTAAAAGTATGTGTGCTTTTTTATTGCCTGGAATTTATTATTTTTTTGATAATGGTTATTCTTTAGACTGCATTTGCACACATTACTGCCTGTGACTCCATGCGATAGCATTGAAAAGTCAAATAACTGTCGCTTCCTACATTTGCTTTGTTGTTAGTACCAATTTATATTCCAGTTACCAATACACCTACTTCTTGCTGAGATTATAAATTACATTTTTCAACAGATGTGATGGAAAAAACTTACTTATGCCCATATAAATGATAATTCTAGTAAAAAAAAAAAGAAACCTGTTTTCCTGTGTGGGGAAAAAAATTTATGGCACATGTCAGCTTTTGAATCTTTGAGATTTTAATGCAGCTCAATGGAAAAGATTTAATCCTTCATACAGGATGGACAGTAGCAGTCTCCTCTGCCTAGAGGAGAGCAGTAATTCTAGCTACCTTTTTCAGAAGACACTTTTCCTATGAGGTCTGTAGTAAGGACACTAAGCTTCTGATATCCTTGAACCTTTTCGTGGTGTGTTTGTGGATTTGCAGGATTATATTGACAACCAAATGAGATAAATGGACATCATCAGGTTCATTTATTTACTGAAAAAAAGACTGCATAGGCTGGGGTTGTCAGAAATATGGGTATTTATAAGCTCTACACTGGTGACTTTGGCTTTGCTCTTGTGTGCTGTCTCAGCAAACACCTCAAACATTTAGGCTGTCTTTCACATTGTGAAGCAAATGTGAAGGTATGCCTTGGGGGATGGGTGTGGAACTGTTTCAAGACAAAGCCTTTAAGCAGTGCAAACAGAGCAGGAGATCTGTGTTCATCCTCAACTTCATATCTGCACATAAGTAAAGGTAAATGCTGGAAGCATTTAGACAAGGAGAGGTTGGTGGATTTTCAGAGGTACTGTTGTAAATTGTCTTCCTTTTTTCCTCAAGTCTATGATACTGGAAACTTAATAGGAACTGGAAGATGCTGCCTTTCAGAGAAGCAAGCACATCATCTGTTGAGCAGTATTTTGACTGTGTACATGCAGGAACGTCTTCCTGAGTTTAGATGTGGGAAAGACAGGAGCTGGAGTATGTTCTGTTTGCAGGTGTGTCGCAAGCTTGTTGTATGTGCCAGTTCCCAACCTTATTCACTTCTTGCTGTTATCATGTTGAAAATTGCTAAACCCTGTTTTATAGATTTACTTTAACCTCTGAGATCATAGACTGATTGATTCAGGGTGGAACAGATAGCAGCATGTCATACAGTCTACCTTCATGCTGAAAGAAGGGTGAGCACTCAGCCCAAACCATGTTGCTTGGAGCTCTGTCTGCTTAGGTCTTGAAAGTTTTCATGGGTGAAGATTCCACAGCTTATCTGGAACAGCTTATCTGGACAACCTGTTCCAATGCATAAGTATCCTTAAGACTGTTTCAAGTCTTAGTTTACTCAGTTTTTCTTGGGAGACTGTCCTTCCAGTCATTCTTACCTCAGCAACATGAAGGTCAAGCACTTGCAACCTGCTCATTGTCTTGACAAAACGGTGTTGAAGACTCACTCTTTTCTTTGTGTGGTGTCAGACCTTCATCCAACTGTCAGTCTGCTGATCATCCCAAAGCTGTTCCTTGCACTGCCCATACTGCAGTGACTGACGGTAAGACTGCACTTCATTAGCTGCTGTTGTAGCCGAGGCTTTTAAAATGCGGAGCTGTAGTTGTATCATCAAAGATGATCAAGATGCATCCTGCAGAATTATTAGGTGGTGATTGTAAACATCACAGCATACTCTTATCAGGGTAATTTAGTAACTACTGTATGTCAAGTTCTTTCTTCTGTTGCATTTTTAGTGCATTTTTTCATCGTGTATATAAATTGGTTCTTGGTGGTATTTCTGTTAGCTTATTCTGTTTAGTGAAGTACTCAGCTATCCTGCTTCAGCTAATATAGGCAAAGATAACAAAAGGCCTTGCACTGATGAATGCTGCTGTTTCCATGCATGATTAATGTGTGTTTTTACAGTATACCACCTTCTGAATACTGTTGCTTATTTTCTTCAGGTAGCTTTAAAGCATCTTTGCCAAAATATTACTAGCTTCTTTGTTGTCTGAAAATTGCGAGCCTTGATCATCTGAAAATGGTGTTTTCCCCATTTAATGCAGTCAAAAGAGAGATTGAGGGACAGGTAACAAAGATTTTTATTTATTTGTGCTTCAAAAATCTGCACAAAAAATCACTACTAGTGTAAGCTTAAAACCCCAGCCCTCTTCTGGAATCCTACTGCCAATTGCAAATCTTCATCTATTTTCTGTCTCTTAATATTTCTGCTCTGGAAAACAGTTTTACATAAATCTTGAAGTGAACGTAGAGCCCCAGTCTCTATTATCAGCAAGGCATTTTTCAGGTTGCCCTCAGAGTCACGACTTGGGAAGGACCACACTGTTGCAGGGTCAGTTTGATATTCTTCTGTCACATTCCTGGGACCTACAGGTGCATGTAAGGCAGCATGTACTGTAGCAAGGTTGAGCATGTGCTTTAGCACAGGCCGTGCCACTGAAATACTTGTACCATGTTCTTCATTCCTGTGGCCTTCAGGAAGGCATTTTAGTGTATACACGTTGATAGACCCAAACTGTTACACTCTCTAAAAAGCTGTGGTACTCAGCCTGCAACTGCCTGGTTAGGTCTGCGCATGCCACTTCTTGGGAGACACTGGGCTGGGATTTAAAAATGTTGGTAGACCCAAGCTGCTTTAGCTATTTGAGTACATCTGTTGTACCACTGGGGGCATGTTCTGTAGCATTGTTACTGTCTGGGATTTTCCACTACCCAGGATACCTTCATTCTCTCATTACATGGGATAATGGAGAGTTGATTGTATTTGGATCTTATTTATGGAGCATTTTAAGGATATTTGGGATAATTTAATGTGATAGGTGAATAGCAAGTCCTCGATACTGATTTATTATGTAGAGGCCCAAGCAAGTACAATACCATAGATCAAGTTTAGGAGTCAGTTGCGTATGAGAGCTAAAGAGTGTTTATGATACAGCTGGGAGATAGGTGAAGGTGACTTGGGGTTTTGGGGAGTTGTTGGTGGTTTTTGTTTGGTTTCAGTTCGTTTTTTGAATTGAAAAGGAAGCATTGCAACACCAGTTGATTGAGTTGAACCAGAGATGGAAGAAAGATAAGGCAGGGCTTGGGGGCAAGAGAAAAAAAATTGCTGTCATCGTAACTTCAGAAAACATTCCCTGATTTTATGTATTACAAATGTAATTCCTTTGTGAATAAAGTACCCTGTTTCTGTATCATAGCTTTTCATTTGCAGATAGATCCTTACTATATATGGCA
This sequence comes from Amazona ochrocephala, assembly GCA_039720435.1. Classification (NCBI taxonomy): domain Eukaryota; kingdom Metazoa; phylum Chordata; class Aves; order Psittaciformes; family Psittacidae; genus Amazona; species Amazona ochrocephala. The sequence continues at coordinate 46,301,872 of CM077878.1, forward strand.
TTTAAAGATGAGTGACAGTGAATAATTTGATGAAATACTTTGTAGGAGGTTGTTCATTTAAATGTCTTGATGCAGTTAAATGATTGTTTCGGAGATCTTAGCACAAGATTTTGAATTAATGTTTACATATTTTATTACTGAGATTAACAGGTGAATGTTTTGTTATGAACTGCTTAAAGTGTAAATCTGCTGAAAGTCAAAGCCGCCTGTCTCAAACAAGCAAACAATATACCTTTATTTCCCCATTAACCCAAATTAAAATAGGTCAGGCAGGTAAAGGGTTTACTGGAGAAAGAGTAGAATAGTGTGCTGCTGGTTAATTGCTAGCAAGTAATAATAGGAAAAGAAGGATGTCCTAACAGCCTTTTGATTTTACAAATTACCTTCTAAGCACGAACAATTCTGTTGATTGCTTTCTTTGAGGCCCAGATTGTAAACAGTCACTTAATAGAAACTTTAGGGCAGATGAGTCTCACTGCATTAAGTATTGGAATATCACATTGCCCTTCTTTTCTGTTAGGTCCTCAGGTTTTATTTTGCCTTTCATTTTACCTTGTCACAATCCTAATTCATTAATCTATCCACAACTGGTAAAGTTGTTAAGCATTAGTTAAATTTATGCTCTGGAGAGCTGTCATGTGGTTCTAAGCAAGAACTGAGAATGATGCAGATGTTGAATATTTTGAAGACAAAGTTTGGTAGGTTAGGAGGAGATGAAGTAAAATATCTGGCATGTCTCTAAACTACTGAGGCATAATATTTAATATAAACCATACCAATGATTTTTCATTCATAATACCTGAAGTAACAAGCAATATGCTTTGCCATGACAGGCATTTGCATCATAGGAGGATGCAGGTTATAATGGTAGGATGTCAAGCTCTTGATAAATGTTTACTTTTGATGCAGAAATTACACTGTGAAGTTGCGGCTGGTGGAAAGTTTCTTTGTGCTGAGGCTATTACATGTTATAATGTTTCATGTATCATATGACCTCAGTAAAGGTGAAAAGAGTAACTAACTGAATGATGAATGTCACATCTGACCCAGGGAAAAAGAGTACATCAGTGTACTTGATTGCATCCTCATGGGTTAATACTTGAGAGGACTCTCTTAATCTCCTCAATTCCTTACACTTCTAGAGAAGATGACAGTGAAACCTCATTATTTTGTTTGGGTTGTTTTTTTTTTTTTTTAAATCCAATAAAAAATGAATTCATTTACTGTTTGTGGATCAGCTAAGTGATATGGAATTGTGTTTGACGTGGGTTTCTGAAAACAAAATACTTCATTGCTGGTTAACAATAGGTTGTTTTATTTGATATCTGAAAGGGTAGGAATAATTTTCTGTCATCTCTTGCCTCTAGCAATATAGTTCATTAAGTTCACTGGTTCATTAAGTATCTTCTATTATAAAACATTCTTTGATATATAGTTCTGAACAGACTAAAGTTGACTTTTTAATTTTCTGGAAGGATTAGATTAAGAATTTTTTTACTGATTGGTTGTTAGGCTAGTACACAGTTGCATCAGTTGCTAGCAGCTGTGTGGATGGTCAGCTTTAGTTGATGTGTTAGAAGTCAAAATCAGAAAAACACTGTAGAGTAGTTTGGATTTGGATAATGGCAAGGACAATGGACTGTAAGACTGTGAGTGGGTGTACACATACTCATGCTGCCACTTAACACTCTGTATTGCATTCACCTGGTCCATTCACTTAGGACCATGTGTTTGCCTAAAAAGGTGTTTCAGTCTTCCTGCTCTCTACTTGTGAATGTTGTTGCTCCTTCGCTTTAGTTGGTGTGTTTGTGGAGCATGTGGTAGGTCACTTCAGCTCACTAAGGAGCTAAAGCTAACCCCTTCGAACAAAAACAAATGATCCGCAAGGGGATGAGATGGATGGAATGTGTCCTCTAAGTGTATTTATGGGTGCTTGTGTTATGTAAAGACTTCCATAAAATCAATATGGAGGGCAGTTAGAGTTTTCATAGATGAAAATCGAAGTTGGAAACAGTATGGAGCAGATTAAGTTTAAAAACTGTTTAAAGATGGGGGCAGAGACCCAAAATATTTTTGTGCTTATTTTTTAATCTTAGGCTTTAAGTTTGCAGTTCCTGCCTTTGGTAGCAAGTATCATCCAGAGGGACCTTGATACGCTTATGAGGTGGGCTGACGCCAACCTGATGAAGTTTAACCATGACAAGTGAAAGGTCCTACACCTGGTTCGGAGCAATCCCAGGCACAGCTACAGGTTGGGCAGGGAAGAGCAGGAAGACCTGACTATAGCAGCCTTGTAGATGTGCTATGTGATAGATCCTTCTAAGATGGTTGTGGTGTAGCTGACAATCCTGATTTTTTCATTCAGATCAGTTCTTCAGTGTAGTTTACCATGTGTCTTGTAAGTTATTTGCCCCAACAATGTGGGAAGTGGACAGACGAGCCCTGTGTGGAAGCTTCCTTCTTTTATTCATCTGTTTGGCTGCTGCTCTTGTTAATGGTTAGCAAAAAAACCTAAGAGGATGAAGAATCAAAATAAGACAGCTTTAAGCATTGTAGACTTCCTTGCCTTGTTCTTCCTTTGCACTCTCCTATCCTGCCTTTGTCATTCTGTGTATCTGTATGTGGTTAATGAGATGTCTGTGCCACATGTGTTACAAAGCAGTGTCTTTTGCTTTAGTTTTTACCAGATTCGTGCATCTATGAAAATTCCTCCAAGAATTCCACACAAATTAGAAGCTAGCTTGTTACATGCAACTGGTAAGTGCAAAGTCTTTTAGTAAATGATGTAATTCTTTTGCCTTGCTAATTAAGAGAGTGTGCTTTTTGTCTTACGTTATGGTAACTAATATAAAAGTGGGTTTTGTTTGTTTTTTTGTTTTTAATACAGCAAAAAGATAAATCGTTTTATGATGACCTGCTGAAAAACTAGCCTGTGCTTAGCAGCGAGACTTAAATGTTCATTACAGAATTTGTGTTACTGTTTTTTCCTCTGTTGATTCTCTTTGCTGGTAGCAAAACATGGTAATTCCTTTATATTAGCGTCTTGTGTTTCACACTGATCTGCTCAGCCTTTTCCATGTTTCAGGCTTAGATGATGAAGGGCAGATCTCATTTAAGTAGATACCTCAGAGTAATGGAGACCTTCAGGTACAGACTCTTACGCAGGTTTCTAAGCCCATTCTTTCTGAAAAGAAAACTTTGAAAGGATCCAGTGTTGCTGTTTTGAGACTTGCTCTGTTGGTGTCTGGTGTCAAAGTTGAAAATTGAATTAACCTCCTGAACAGAATTACACACTCTCTGTTCTGTTTTCTTTTTTTTTTAACCTGGCACTCACTTTTGCTTTCTTTGTCTCAGCAAACTGAGCTCAGAGGAACCTGTTAGTGCTCTCCTAATTCTGTGAAGCCCACACCTCAGCATGCTGCAAAAAAACAAACGGAGTTTGCAAATGTCAGGCAAAATTCTTGGAATTTCAAGGAAGAAAAGCCTACTGCAGTCTGAGAAAATGTGATAAGAGATTATTGAAACATGAGTTTTGGAGGCTGTTTTAAAAGTGACTCTGAGTAGAGCACCAGGGTAGATAGGAGGTCTAGTCAAGCTTCCCGAATAATTCTTGAATTTTTTGTGAAATAAATAATTCTTATGAACCAAGATTACTCCAAAAACAAAGTTTAGTGTGGTTTAGGGAATTTAGCTCTGCTGAACTGATCTTTTAGTAAAACATACTTTTTTTTAAATAGTGACACTCGATATATTTAATATTTCATGGTACATTTTAGAATGGACTTCAGGTTTGGTGGGGTTTTTTTGTTTGTTTGTTTGTTTTTTTTTTTGTTTTGTTTTTTTGTTTTGTTTTGTTTCTTTTTGGTTGTTTTGTTTTGTTTTGTTTTTTTCAGAAAGCTTCAGTCTTGTTAGTAAATTGTGGCGTGTGTTAGCCTTTCTGTCTCTTATTAGGCTTAAAAGATGTAAACATTAAGACTGCAGTTTGATGTGAGTTTAGATCAGCAGTGCTGTCAAAAATTAAATCAGGCCGTGACTCCCCCTGCCCATTCTTTACCTTCATACAGCTCTGTGCATAGCTGACTTTAAAAAGTAGTTCAGCCTTGTTGACTTCACATTTGTGAGACCTTGCTCCCCATACAGATGTGGCTGAGCCTGTTCTTGGTGTCAGCGTTTCCTCTTTGACTCCTCTCTCACTTCTGAGGGTGATGTTTCATGTTACACTGAAGTCAGCAGAACTGAGGGCTGTAATTCAGAGTTGGATGCTGCACAGGAAGTGAGACCTCAGCCACATCTCCATTACTTCTTCTGTATCAGACTGGAGTGGCAGATCCCTTCTGCTGATGCTGTGCGGCTATATCAGATTACGTGTCATGTGAAACCATACCTGCTCTGCCCTTCACCTGTAACAGATTACATGGATGGATACAAGCTAAAAGTGGCATTATATATGGGGGAATTACACTTCAGTTATTAAGCCTTTGTAAGCATTTTGTCCAGAACACCTAAATTGATGATATGTGTGGAAGTACTTAAGGAAAACCCTGTATTTTACTTGTTTCTAACTTTCTGAAGGGAGGTTGAACTAAGATACTATAAAGATTGATTATAGAGTGGGAATGTTTGCCAGGTGCAGTGATTTTATATCAGAGACTTGTATATCCCAAATCTGTAAAGCACAAACTTTGCAGATTTTTGTTTTCTTTTGTGGATTCCTTTGAAGTAATTTATTAAGTAGAATCAAAAGAATCGATTCTACCCCCTCCACAAAACAAAAACAAACAAACAAACAAAAAACCCTGGGGAAAAAAAACAGAAAAGACCCAAACATTTTGCATTTACACAGTTTCTTAGACTTTGGGTTCTGTAAGAGGTTGATGTTACTGAGCCTGCTTAGATGAGTAATAAGAATATGTCAGTATTTCTGTTACTTCTGTTCTATCCTCTTTATGTGTTGTTTCAAAGGAATAGTGCCCATCATGATATTTCCTGTCTGATAACCCCTTACTATTAAGCTAAATACTTCCTCAAGAACTGTTTTAAACTACTCCCTTTCTCATTTCTTTTACAAGTCTTTTAACCTTTTCTTGGCAAAAGATTCCCTAACAATTTATCACACTTTTGTGAAGTCTTTGTGATGTGCAGCCACTGGACTGAAATCAGAAGTGTCAAATTGAATGAGAAATGTTAAGGTGATACACTTAGGACTGGTCTGGCTAGAGTGATATCCAAAGATCTGGAAGGAAAGAACAAACCACCTTTGTTCTTCATTAATTCAGTGGAGTGGTATATGTCATTTAACCTCTCTGCCTCATCTGTAGGTAATTAAGAGTTCTCAGCGAGGTTAAACTTTTGAAAATCAACATGAATACTGGATGAAACAAAACAGATTTCAAGATTTTTATTAGAATTTTTGGTGCCTAGAATGTTTTATTCCAACTTGGAGCAAAGAAATTCTTCATAACTTATATTAAAAGCAAATTATGTTAAAAATATTAATACAGTGTTTGTTTGAAACAAAATGCCCTCCTTCAAACTCCGGCATTTGCTGACTGAGGCAGAAACTGCTGATATGGTTGGTGTTAAACAGTAGTCACGAAACTGGTAGGAATGATATTTCAACTTATTAGCCTCTCTGGGGTTTTCAGATTCCAGGCTAATTGTATTAATACTTGTTTCTCTTCTTTTCAGGTGCAGATCTTGCCTTTCCTGCTTCAGTCCATGACAATATAGTTTGCAGTAAAACATTTCAGATTCTTTACAAAAATGAGGAAGTTTCTGTGAATGATGTGATGATTTTCAAAATAAAAATGCTGTTAGATGAGAGGAAGGTAATCTGCTGTTCGACTTTACTATGTTCAGCTCATTGTCTTCATTATGTACAGCTTGGACTAGTATAAATAAGGCATCTGAAAAGATTTCATGCTTCTACAATTTCTTTTTAGATTGAGGAGTCTCTTAATGAGATGAATTTTCTACTAACATTAGATCTGCACTTCACAGATACAGACTATTCGTAAGTTTAAATATAGAAGATTTCATTAAATGAACAATATATGTTAACTTGTTAAACTGATTAAATCTGTATTACATGTAGATATAGTATGTTCATGTTAGACACATATGAGGGTAAAAAAGAAACCCAGTGCTGAAGTCTGTTAAGATTTCATAACTGGTGTGTCTCTTTCTGATTTTTTATTTTAATTTGCTTTTCCTGGGGGTGATATCATTGCATTCCAAAGTATAGACCTGTGCTGAATTGTTTGCATCAGATATTAAGGACTTGCTCTTTAAATACGATTGTTCTGATTGTATGTTGTTCTGTTTGAATTTCTCTTTAGACCAGATGACTTGAGCACACTACAGCCAATTAGTAGCCGAACCTTAAAGCTGCACTTTAACTTGCACCGGGGCCTTCATCATTACATCAATGTTATGTTTGATTACTTCCACCTTTCTGTCATATCGGTTATAGTCCATGCTTCTTTGGTTGCCCTCCATCAGCCATTGATAAGGTAATCTCATATTAATAAAATGCAGATAGATTATTGAATGTCCAAATAGAAATCTTACAAAATTAGAATACTTAAGGAGTTAAATTCATGGCAAATACGGTTTTCTTAATGATGATTTTGGAGTTCAGGGCCCAGATGGCTGAGAAATTTCTTGTTTTCAGAATTACCTGGAACAAATTTTGAGTTTGCTTTTGTTAGAAATTAGAGTATTAGTGCAGAAGAGAGATACCCAAGACCACGGAAGAAGAGGAATGTGTAAGTATTTGTATTTCTACACATATATTTATAGGTATAAATATTTAACATTTTCTTAAGCGGGAAGATCTGCTGCTCTCTCTAGTTAGTGACTGAAATAGGTGCCATTTAATACAAATAGGGTGGTTTCTGTTAGCGGTCTTCACAGTTTTCAGTTATTCTTGTAACAGCAACTATGTCGGCAAATGCTGCATTTACTGTTTCCTAAAGGAAACGAGAGGGTTTCATTTTTGCTTTAAAAAAGCTTTTGCCTAATTTTTACTGAAGCCTGTTTATTTCACTGACTTGTGTCACCCTTTGCAATCTCTGTTTACTTCACTTCTCTGTCTCAAAAGTAAGCGTGAAAAAGGGCCGTGCAGTCAGCCACACACAAGAAGTGTTCTTGGAACAGCTTTTTCTTTAGCGTATCTATCTTCGTCTTCTTTCACAGCCTTCAAATACTACGTTACTCCCCTCAAGTTTCCTACTATTCAAATTCTGGTTGTGCCATAAATGTCCAAACTTTTAGCTTAAAGTATTCCCATTGCTTGTCCCTGTCTTCGCATCATGGAAAGCTGTGTCTTTTTTGTGTGTTAGACAGCTGGCCTGTGCAGTAGGACTGTGCTGGTTTGGAGGATTCAACTGGAATTTTTTCTTTTTTGACTTTTTTTCTGCCTCCAAGTTTGATTGTTGGTTTATGGGTTTTAGGAATGGTTATGTAAGAGCTGAACCAGCACATCTGAAGGGATGATGTGGCATTATTTGGGTGAGGAAGAGTTAATGAGGAGGTGGGAATTATCTTAAGCTAGTATTGTTGCTGAAGATTTCATCTGATAAAATAATGCGCTGAAAGTAGCAGCATGTGTTTAAAGTAAAAATTTTTACACTGTACCACAAGTAAAATTCAGGCATTTCACTTGTATTCGTCCCATAGCTGTAGAGTCGAACTTCATTTCATTGTTAGAAAGCAAAAACCAGGTTCCATTACTGATTCTCAGTCAGAAATGTATTTGTCCTTCCTGATGTTTTAAAAGGTTGCAGAAAATCAAAGCATTTTTATACGTTTTTCTCCTCTGTTTCTGGCTTTTCAAGTTATGATACAATTACGCTATTTAATTTTAAACCTGAGCTTGGTGCAACTTGTGTAAGGAGATAATGAAACAAAACAGCAACTTCCACGCTGCTTTTGTTATCTTTAGAGCAGAATGTTACTGCTGGCCACAAAATTATTGTAAGTATCTGAGTTGTCCTTAAAAATCTGTCTGGAGGGGGAGAGGAAGAAACCTTCAAATTTTGTGTTTTATTTCAGCTGGGCTACCCCATATCCAGCTCACTTTTCTGGAGCAGTTCTTTCTGAAGAACCTGAATATAGCAGACTTCACTCCCTTTCATCCTTTGGGCTTTCCTGGGGTGACAGTTTGCTCTTCTGTTTGGGTCACACGTTACTGGCGCCCCTTCCTTTTCTAGGGGTTCATTTTTTGAGTATTTTTCAGGGTAGCATCCACATTCACCTTGTCTCAGGAACAACCAGTATTACACTTTCCTTGAAAAACAGGAGATATTCTATTTGGTTAAAGCCCTAGAGTCCTGTACAATCTACTCTTTTTAATAAGCTGTCATTGCTTATCTCTTTCTGCCCGTCATCTAAAAGTCTGCACTTTTCTGTGTTTGTTCATCTTTCACTCATTTTTCCTAGTTCCTTGTTCTTGCAAGGCTACAGTTGCAGGAGGCTCTGTTCTCCCAGGGCTCAGGATGGGCTCTTCTCAGTAGGCAAAGGTCAGGTATCCTGTAGGAAAACAGCAGCGGCAGTTTGTGTGACAGCTTTCCAGCTGCTTGCTACTGCTTCAGTTTTATCGTTTCAATTAGTTGAAGTTTGCACTGGAAATGATGAGGAAGAGTGGCACAGAGTCTCCTGGCACAAAGCCTGCTGACCATGGTGAGAGATGGCAACGAAACAGTTGAGGGTAATAATTTCTTACATTCCTCCAACCAGCTGGAAACTTGCTTTGAAGAAAACTGCTTCAGAAGCACTACTCCCCTAGTGCAAGCACCATCCTGAGGACTTTTAAAAGGGCAGTCGACCATGCTAGGAACTTCCAGGATCATACTGAGGGTCCTTGTTTATACCACCTTTCAAGAAAAGTCAAGAATGTGTTTCAAGTAGGATAGTTTTGTGACGTATAGTATGTTGAAATTATTGGTTCATTTGTGTTTTTTGCAGTTTTCCTCGCCCAGTGAAGAATACATGGTTGAACAGGAATGCACCAGCACAAAACAGGGACTCTGTGATTCCTTCTCTTGAAAGTGTGGTCTTTGGCAATAACTACACAAAACAGTTATCACCAGATGTAAGAGTATATCAGTTTAAGGTTTTCTTTGTATGTTGTTGAGCAGTGTTAATTTTCTATTCTGCAGAAATATTACTTGATAAAGAATGAATTTTCTTGGAGTTACTCTGGTTTGCCATGTGATGTGGGAAATGAGAAAAACTGTTCCAAAAGCCTGTGTTATATGCTTCAGGAACACGCAGACGGAAAGCTTACCATATTAAGTGTTTAACCTTATTCTTTAATATATTACAGCCCATTGAAAATCACAAAAATATGGATGAGGTTTGTGAAAAGAGGCAATTTGCTTATCTGTCTCTTTAGTTATTCTGTTAACACTTCATGTATTATACAAAATTAATATGAGCCTTATCTATCTTTTTTTTTTTTAGGGTTGCAGTTTTGTTGTTTCAGAGTCTTTTCTCAGCCATGCTTATAATTTCCACTACACGCTTTGTGCCAGTTTGCTGCTTGCTTTCAAAGGATTGCATAGCTATTTTGTTATGATAACAAAGGAGCTCCCCTCTTCTCACCGCATTGAACTGGGTATGTAGAATGTAATAAAATGCATCACTTTCTGTCAATGTTTATTAAAAATACCACTCTTCCAGATTAAACTGGCATTGATTTCGTACATCTTGTAGATCTAAAATCTTTTTGCTTGAGCTGAGCTGGAATTAATAACTTTTTAAAAAAAAAGTACTGTCAACATTGCTAATAAAATGAGGAGATAGCAGCCTGATTTTATGCAAATATTTTCTTGTTGGTCTTGATTTACCATGTTATTTCAAATCACTGTGTTTGGTGGTGAGAAAAAGAAATTTTTAATCGGAGTAGCATGTTGTACGTGTTTCGTTTTTGTAAGGAAACATTTTATATTTGCATAAAAACTTGAACTCTGTAAGCTTTGGTTTGAGAAGAATATTATAATGGAAACTTTTCTGAAAAAAGACCTACAAGAAAAAATTGCTGCTGGCTCAGTTTTTAGTGTAACTTTTAGGCAGCCTTAGTTACCTACGAATTAGGAAAATATTTGAATAGACAAGAACTGTTTCTATAAAACTGAGTAGTTAAAATACAGTTTCAGAGAAGCTATTTCTTCAATGAAGTTAAAATTAAACTCTTACAAGGCAGTCTTATAGAAAGAAACTTAAGTTCTGTGGCAAATAAGACTTCTAGTAACTACATTTCTTGGAAGTAACTGTAAAATTGTTACGTTAAATATAATGTCTAGAAATGTACATTACATTTCTATAGAATACAAGTGTATTAGAGAGCTTATCCTCAGCTTGTGAGCTAGGAGAGGAATGGAAGTCAAAAAAGAAGAAAACATTAGCATTGTAAAGGATGATTTAGATTTCCTCCTCATCAAGCTTACACATTTTTAGTCATGTAAAGTTCTATTTAAATCTGAAAAATTGATCTTTTGGACTTTACATTGATTTCAGACAGCATTTATTGATTAGGGTTTTCGTTTGTTTTTTTTTGGTATTGTTTAATTTTACCAATGTAAAAACTAAGCATTATGAAGTATTAATGTTGGAAATTGAGATATGAAAGCTATTTTAAAAATGTGATGTGGTCAGTTGGTGATTCAAACAAAAAAATGTTTCACTTGTATATTACAAAACACAAAGCTATTGAAACAAAAATAAGGGAGGGAGTGAATTACAAATCTGAGCATAGAAAAATACCAAAAGCTGAGGCTTTTTCTTTATAGAAGCAAAAATACTGCTACAGCTACAGTGCAAAAAATATTTCTCTGTCAGTTATCTTAATCTTGATATGAAGGGGAACACTCTATTAAAGGACTGACTCAACTCTTAGTCTTCCTTTTAAGGATAAAATGTGCTTTTTCCCAAATAAAATCTAGCAGCACTGTTGCTGTAAGGCTAGGCGCGCACTAAATCTTGGTACTTTGGTGTTTCAGATAGGACCTTCAATTACCCTAAAAGATTCCTGTAAAATATATCTGTAACAGAAAAAAGACAGCTATTGAGTTTCATACTTGGGTTGTATCTTTCAAACCTCATCAAAGTCACTGAAAACATTTTCGTACATTTCAGTGAACTTGAGCCAGACCTTCTGTCATTTCAGTGGGTAATTTAGCTTACCTTTAGAAATGCACGTTTGAACAGCAATTCTCAAAATAAATACGAGGAGAAAATTACTACTGACATTTAACATTCATTGTACATATTTTGCTGACAGTTTGTTTCTTGTGGAATTTTTATTTATTTTTAAGTCTCTGCTAGAACTACTTTGTTTTCTTATTTGTTAATCTTTTTCATTTATTTCAGTTAATTTTTATATACATTGATTGGGACAATTGATAGAACAAAAAGGACTAATAATGTAAATATTAATCAAGCTGCTTTTGCTCATGAAAAATAACTAATACCTACCATTAATGCTAATTTTTCTAAAATTCATCAACATTAAAACATAAAAGCTGTGTTTCTGTGATGTCTGTAAAGAAACTGAAGTTCTTTGGACTTCAAAAGTACGCAGTTGTCATTTGCATTTATTTTTCATTTCTAAAGTAAATTAACTGTTTTGTAATGGAGATCTATGTCTGAAGTTTAAATACGCATTGCAGGAAAAAAGTTTCAAGTCCTGTTTAAATCCCAGATTCATCACTTTTTGTTTTAAATTAAATTATTACCTCTTTAATTTTGTTTCTTCTATTTGCTTTGCTGTTGCTCTGTCATATAATCTTAACACAACCCAGTGATTTTGCAGAAGCATGTGCAGACAATTGTGGGACTCGATAAGTGTAATTGAGCATTTAAGTGGTATTGGTTTTGGGAAATAAAATATGCTAGCTCAATGTATATCACAAGTGATCTAATCTAGAAACTACACTAAAATTATATGCTTTCATGTACTGATCTGACTGCACTAATTGCTAGGCTAGCAATAAGCTTTTTTACTAACTTTAAGGCAAATAATAAATCGCAGATGAAAAAAGGAGTGTAGTAACTAGCCATGTGTGTGCAATCCCTATAACTAGCCAAGGCCAGCATGCAGGTCCTTTATGAACGCCTTCTCAGAAGAAAATATCCACGAACCCAGAGAGACGCCTACCTAGGTATGTTTTCAAAGCAGGTGAAAAGCAGCTTTTATTAATACTATAAAATAGTATATTCTTATTCATAATATAAAATATTACATTCTTTTCTAAACAGGAGCACTATTTCACTATTCGGCCAGAGTGAATGTATATTGAACTCTGATGAAGTCTGCAGAATTGAGCTGCTTATTTCTAGGCTGAATATAGATCATAAAACCAAGAAATTTTTGCTGGTTTTTGATTTAGTGTTGTCCTAAACAAAAATTATTATAAAGAGTTCAGTCAGTTGTTACCATTTAAATAAAATAGCTAATTATTAAAGTTTTACATAATACATCACAGACTCAAATTTTTTAGATTATTAAAGGCTAATACCTTTGTTTCCTGAGGAATCTTTCAGGTTGCTTCTGGTATCTCAAGGCTTGATTATTCCAAACACTACACCAGACATTTTCAAAGTTCAACATGAATTTGTCTGTATCTAAATTGCCAGTTCTCCCTTTGGAGAGTGTCAGTGTTGGCCTGGACAAAAGATGACAATGCTGTGTAAGCACAAGGAAATTTGTGATGAAAAAGTATAAAATGGCAGTACAGTCTCATATTAGGTCACCAGCTTTAATCATTTATAACTGTGTTTTGTTTTTGTTTTAAAAAAAAGACAAACTGTTTTTTAGCAGAGCCAGCAATATTGCATCAGATATTTGCTGAGTAAACATTATTGCTGTAGAATGTTATGGTTAATTTCCTTTTGTCTTGTATTGCCTATTTTTATTTTATTTTATTTTATTTTATTTTATTTTATTTTATTTTATTTTATTTTATTTTATTTTATTTTATTTTATTTTATTTTATTTTATTTTATTTTATTTTATTTTATTTTATTTTATTTTATTTTATTTTATTTTATTTTATTTTATTTTTTATATAACATGATAGTTTAGGATTTTTCCATAATGATTTTAGACTTCAGAGTTTTAAAGGTTTGTCACAATGCAACTGAGGGTAGGCTTTGAACAACAAGATAAGTAATCAGTATTGAGTCTCATAAGTAAACATTTCTTTTCATTAATGTAAACCATAAAGTAAATGATATTTTCACTACTATTAAAATTCACATGGCCATAAACACACCAAAAATAGTATCGTGTCAAACTGTTTTCATATATTTTCAGAATAGTTATCAGTACATATCTTTCAAAATAGTTATAACAATCATCATGTACTGCTCAGCTAACACAGGTGTATGTAGTTTCTTTCAAAAACAGCTCTAAAATTGTTTCTGAGAACTTCATGCATTTCTGCAGTTTGTGTATTTTCTCAGAACTTTGAGTTGTGTGAATTAGATTTAAACCTAATGCCAAACAAATTAAGCGTCATGGATGCAATTAGTTGAAAATCAATGTATACTTACCAAATCTAGGTGGTATCATTGGAAGACAAGTTGAGTAATCACCCTGTTACTATTCTGTAAACCCATGTTCATTATCTGTATCCTAGATTTATTATTGTGAGTTTCAAGGCATGTTTTGTTAGTGTATGTTTTCAAGAAATATTGTAGGGTTTTTTTCCTTAATACTGTCCTTCAAAAATGAATTTAAATATAAAAAGTTGCTACAGACAATTTTAGGGTTTATAAAGTGTTCCCTTCATGTAGAAGGAAATCAAATCATAGGCCTAAATTGTTTGATTAATTAGATTCCCTTAAATAGACTAGGAATGATTAACAAGGAAAAACATCTTACATGAAAGAATAATTCTTTATATATAAGTCATTCAAGGTCCAGATTGAGTTTAAGCTGCCATATCATGGAAGATTGGTTTGTTCTTAACATTGAGCTGTTGCGAGAAAGGTCAATTAAAGAACAGTTTTATTTGACTAAAACATGATTCCTCAAACAATTAAAGAATCGTATTTATATCAATGTAGCTTGCAAATCAGGTAAATAATACACCTGTAGAAAAATGGTTTTGGCATAAGGTATCTCTGGAAAATCAGAGGTAGAAGAGGAATTGCATTACCTTGGTTGTGAACAGTGACATTGCTGCTGAACAGCTGAGCAGCTCTCAATGCAAAATCTGCGAACTGTATCATCTAGATAACAGTATTTTCAAGTATAATTTTGAACGGAAAATTGGTGTTCTTGACAAGGCATCAATGAGTAATACTCAGTTGCAGCACTTATTCAGTTACGTTCTATGCTCAATCTCAGAAATTCCTAAGAAATTATTTTAATGGGAGTTTCTAATTTATTTGATTTAAAGTTGACTGTGGCATTTAGTGCAGCTTCAAGTTTTATTTGATGGGTTCATTTTCCTGTTTTAAAATTATTTTGTGGGATAATTGGGTTTACTCTGCAACTTGGAAAATACATGTTTCATGGATATGTCCTCTCATCTTTCCAGAAAACATAGATGTACAAGTTCGTCTTACAGAATTGTGTGAAGAAGTAAAGGTACAGGGTTTTTTCATGTATTAACTAAGTGAAATTACCATAGAGTATGCTTATGTCATGTGCTACTTGGGAGTAAACTGTTTGTTTCATACATTTTGTATGGGTTTTGCCAACACTTATTTCAACCTTTTCTTATTCAAAGAGAAATGGCTCAACTGACTCTGAAATGTAACTATTGATCTGGTGGCTTGGTGTGTCAGTAGTAGCCATGGTAGCCTTTGTATATCATGAAACTGAAGATTATAGAAAGGTGGATTACTTGTATTAAAATAACATTTTGAATTTTCTACATTTAGAATTTAAATTCTTTGGTTTTGATGATATTAAATAACAATGCTGGAAGATCAAGCAGTAGTAGTAAGTTGTACAAAAGCAGATACTCCAAGTGATCCCGTCACCTGGAAGGACTTGTCCTGATGCTGTCTCCTTCAGTTTTCCTCCATTTGGAAGGAAACACTCTCTGTTTCCAATTCCAATGGATAATCTCCCCAGCTCTCTCTTTAGTCAGAGCTAGCCCCAGTGAACAGTTAATTCCCTTGTCACAGCAAAGTTTAAACCACAGGTTTTAAAACTTTTTTGAAAGATTGTCCCTGCTTTGCTGGCTAGTGGGCCATCTGCCTGGCTGTTGAGCATTAGGCTTACTTTTCATTACTGTGATAGTAGTATAACTTCAAGGAAGTATAATGCTGTCTTTATAAGGATATCATTAGTATCTGCGGACAAAGCCTGCAGTTAAGTCTCTATGGGCAACTAATAATCTTACTTTATAT
This sequence comes from Amazona ochrocephala, assembly GCA_039720435.1. NCBI lineage: Eukaryota > Metazoa > Chordata > Aves > Psittaciformes > Psittacidae > Amazona > Amazona ochrocephala. Next base: position 46,317,241 of record CM077878.1, read on the forward strand.
ATTAGAAGTTTTTTTACATGTACATTCCTTTGTTACTCCCTTAGCTTGCTAGAGTATGTTCATATTGTTTCCCTTTTCTCTGTTCTCTTCTTTTGTGCAGTTCTCATCAAAAATTCCTCTTATTTCCTCTGTCATCTGCTAAGTTGGTATTTCAATATTTGCAGTCCTATTTCTGCTCTTAGTATTGCCAGGTGTTCAGTCTTTGCTATCTTTACTTTTTAAACCCTTTGCCTCAATGCCATATATGCCAGCAGTAAGTTTCTGAAAAACAGTGGGTTTTTTTGGAAAATCGCAGGGAACATATGCCTGACAGGCTACGATTGACTGCTGTGGGACTATAGCAAAGTATTTACACTACATTGTTAATAAAGAAAACCTTGTTTCAGTGTTTCACATCGAATTTGTCTCGATGTGATCTGTTTCTAGGAAGCTTGTACCAGTGACTATGCTTAAAGTGTATGTAGATATATAGCACCGTATAAATGTTGTGAGTTGGGACTATTCTGAAATGGAGATATGTCTGTTAAATTTTTACTGTAGTATCAAAGTTGTACTGACACAGTGAATATAGATTTTCTGTTTCCTGATTCCCTTTCCTTTCAAGCACACTGCATGTTAGAAAACACAACTGTTGTGACTCAGTTACTGTGGCCGTAAATTGAATTGTGCATTAATTTAAGGTCAAGAGTCCTAATTCTAAAAGACAACTAGACAATACTTAACACAATTTAAAATAATCTCCTCATGTTGTAACATAGGTTAATTCAATTCTGATACTTGGGCAAAGCAGTTCTCATTTGGAAGTTGTTTTTTAAATTGAAATTCTCACTGAGATGATGTAACCTTTTTTATGATTCTTGTCAGTGCATTATGGTCTCATCTTTTAGTGATGTAAATATTTTTTTCCTGACTTTAGAAAATGGAAAATCCTGATGAACTGGCAGAACTTATAAATATGAATCTTGCTCAGCTTTGCTCACTTCTGATGGCTCTCTGGGGGCAATTTCTGGAGGTCATTACCTTACAAGAGGAGGTCACAGTATTACTAGCACAAGAGCACCACACTTTAAGAGTAAGTATTGACTCTGTCTTTAAAGACCTCTGAGATATTCCTACTCTTACTGTGACACATTGTTATGGAAATGCGTATCAAAGTGTGACTTCAGATTCTAATATTTCTAGTTTTATTTGGGAAAGTTAGTTGGAATCATAAAGGGAGCTGTTGTATTGCATATGTTGCTTGTGTATCATGTTGTTAGAGCTTACTTTTGAAATACAGTGCATAAAATACATTATTTATGTTTACAAACCAACTAATTCATTCATCTTTTGAGTAAGAAATGCAGTCAGAAGGCAAATTGCAGTCTGTGGAGTAAGATGTGTTTGTGCAGAAGGGTGTATTTTTCTGTAGGAGTTATGTCTTGCCTGGCTCCCGCCCTACATTTTACTTCCCTGCTGTATTTAGGCTGCCTGCTTCCATCATAAACCAAAGTGTTCTTTCCTTCTGAATTAAGGATTTATAATGTTCATAAGCTCTGAAAAGTCTCTCAAGTGGGATTTTTAAAAAAGAAGACGTATTAGAAATTACCTGGCATGTAAGTATGCGTATATATGCATAAAAATATATAGATAGTGTGTACCTACACACACAGTTGATCTGTATGTATGCATATACAGTTGCTGTGGGTGTTCTACATGCAAACACACAGCAGTGCTGGTTCCACTAGTGAAATATTTTCAGATATGAGCTAAAACGTTACTCTTACTTTCCAATGAATGTGTTTCCCATCCATTCTTTTGTGGACAAGGATCTGAAGAAACCTGACATTCTAAAGTTTTCAGAGAGTACGATTCATTAAAATTAAAATAAAAAGAGATAAGCAATGACACCCACCACCCTTACTTATTGGACGCACAGCTTGATCTGTGGCTGGTCTGGCATCTTTACTGTCTGACTTCACAACCTGTGCCTTTGTATCACATTATAGAATAGGTGATTTTATGAGATTATCTGGAGGTGTTTCTTGTACAGCCTTTTATAGAGAGCTTGTTAGAAGGTCTGGTTAATAAAAATAGACATTATCAGTGCTTCATAATAGTCTCAATCCAGAACAAAGTCTATCTTAAGGCCTTAGCTCTCAGAGATTTGATTTGTCTCACCAGCATTTTTGTCATTTGCATCAAAACCGTTTCTCTTTTAGTTCTGAGAGGAAACATATGAAGGATACTTTGACTATGGTCTTATGTACAGACTTCATAAATCATATTGTTTAATGAGGGAATCATGGTTGTGGAAATGTCCTATTCTGGAGAATAAATGGAATCTGTCAGAAAGAGCACAAGGCTTATTTGTTAGACGTGCTAACTGGAAGAAAGCATAATCATTGTACTGGCTATCTGTGAAGCTCACCTTTCTTTGCTTTTCATGTGAATTCTGGAACCTTTTCACTTAACTGGTTGAAGCTGTATGAAACAAGAATTCTGTTTCACTTAGCCTGCACTTGCATTCAACTGCTGACATTTTAGTGTTTGCTCAAGTATTTATTTAATAGAATCAAAAGAAGTATTAATATTTTTATTTCTACTGCTCCACTGTTGGTTTATTTTAAAGGTATAGCTAATGATTAGGTATTTAGCTTCTTAAATGTGGTTCTTTTTAAAATCTGTGATGAAAGTAATTCTCTCTAGCTCTAAAATACCTTATTTATTGAATTTTGCTACAGTTGGTTTTATTTTTTTAATTATTTTTTATGTTTATTTTAGGGAGTATAAATCAAAGTAGTTGATTATACTGTGTGAATTGGGATGTTGCACATAATCCAAGTATTTCAGTGATGCTTTTCAGTTTGCACAAAATTCGAGTAGGAGTTCCCTTCCTCCTTCTTAAATAAATTAAAAAAAAAGGTATGATTCAATTTCATGCCTGCATTTTTTCCCTTTCAAGTTTCTGTTTTACCCACTTCTTTGTTATCTGTCACTATGAATAAATAAATTTTCCGAAGTTGAGCTCAGGGGTGATCTCTCTTATAACTCAAATGCTTGTTTACTTTTTGAAAGAAGTGCCTGAATGCTATTTCTTACTGAGTTCTGCAGTTACTGGATACTTCATTATCTGCCCAAACATCAAAGAGTGTAAAGGAGATGCAGGATGTGGGTAATCTTACAATTACCTTTTTATTTTGGGACGGATAACAAAGAGCAAACAGGCTGACTCTTTAAGAATTGAAAACACGGCATTGGGAAGGAAATTTTACCTGAGCCAACTTAGAGAGAACCAGCAATGTGATGGTACTTAATTTTACAAACAATTTGTAAAATTGTTTGACAGATTTGATGCTTGCTTTCTGTTCTCCAAGATATGAAGAGCTTGTGTGAATACTTTGCAAATATATGTAATTAAAATTCATATAATAAACCATAGCTCCACTGGACTTGCCACATGGCAGTAGAGCAGGAACCAGCAATCCATAAACTTCAGTAAACCTCTAAGTTAAAAAGAGATGGTAAATTTGAGCCTCAACTCTTCTAAGAGCGTGCTCAGTTGTTGATTGTGGATTCTGTTTTGCAGTGCTTAGCATAATTGTAATTTGTATTAATAATCTCTTGAGAATTTATATTCCTAGGGCTCATACAAAATTCTGGGAAACCTACAATGATTGTGTTTCATCAGAGGCATTATCTGCACATATCAAATGATGGTTGCTTTCTGGTTACTGAATGTAGTTGAGATTTGAGAGGCGACCTACTAATTCTGCTCTTGAGAGAGTTATCTGTCCTTTGTAGAATAGGAGTTTGGTACTATACAAAACTGTTATAAATAATCCTTTTTATTTTGGAAACTAATACTTTGATGTGTTTGCCACTGGATGCTTAATCTCGCTTTGTTTTACGTTTTCATCTTGCAATATTTCCAGACTACACTCTCCACTGTAAATTTATCTCCAGGGAAGTTTAGTATTAATCTAAGATAAGTGAACCCTTTTAGAAAGTCATTAATCTGACTGGTTTAGATATTTGCATTAAAGTACCCCCTAGAAATGTCAGTCATCTCTATTTGGTAAATTGCTCTCACCCTCTTTGTGTGGATGCTTATAAATCAAGTATTTCTGCTGAAGTGTTGTTAGAAAATAAAGTTATAATGAAATAATATTTCTACGTATTTAAAATTATTATTTTAATAACTTATTTTTACTTGTTTACTCAAGTATTTAAATGAACTATTTCCAAATACTATGAATATTAAGCACTACGTTAAAAAATCAGTAACATTTCAGGTATCCTAGAACATCTGTTGACTACATTATCACACTGATAAGGCTTAAAGCCATGTTTTATTGGAAAAAGTATTACTTAGAGTATATTATTTTATATTACAGAAAGTTTGCACACTAACACTAGTTCACCTCTGTTCCATAGTGACATCTTCTGGTAGGTCTTAACATGCTCTTCCAAAATGATTTCTTTCAGTTGGATTAGTAATAAAATAGGAGAACTGAGAAATAAGATCTGAGACTGTTACTCATAAATGTGCAGGGACTCAATATATTCCATGGCAGGTTTTCTGTACAATTTTTTCTGCTCTTCTATTTACACTGGGAGGACCACAAAAACCATAATTTGGGAAAGTCTGTAGGGACTAGGAGTAGCGGATACAATTTCCTCCTGCAGAGTCACTGTAGAGTCTGCCCAAGTTGCTAGTGCCTCAATCAGTGTCACCAGCTGGTAGGCATTCTGGTTCTGGACAGCCTGTTTAACATTGTGCTAGCAAATGCCTTGGTCCTTCCATTAGTTCAGCACTGATTAAATGTAATAAACTACTGTTGGTTTGGTGGGTTTTTTCGTCTTCTTAATATTGATTTATGGGGCTTTCAGAGTTTGTTTTGAGCTAGTTTTATACTATTGCTATTGTACTAAGAGCTGTCTGGAGCTGGTAATCAGATTTTCTTCAAAAACACTGGAATTACTTAAGCAATTATGAACAGGATTTATTGCAAACAGAAAAACGCATCTTCCTTTTTCTGTTTGAGAGAGTAGCAGAATTCTAAAGATCCAGTCTCCATATAACTCCATTTGCTTTCTGTGGTAAAGTGATTGCTCGCATCTAAAGTCAAAACTACCTGGCTTGAATCCTGGGAAACAGCTTTATGCTCTTCTCTGGACTTGAGCCAGATACACCTACTAATTGGGCAATATTCCTGTTACTGTTTTATTTCGTGTTACCTGATTGATTACGATCTTTAATTCATTTTGAAAGTGTTTGGTTTAGAATGATAACCAGTCCACTCTCCATGATCAGTTGTTCTCAAATCTAGATTTAACCCGTAAAGTTTTCTCCAAGTCTGTTGTGCGACAGTCCTCTCTTCCTGGCGGAAAGGTTGGGGATTAGCTCTGACAGAATCACTTATTTGGAAGATACACGTCTGTTCAGGAAAGCCAGCTGGGAAAATGTAGAGGAATGCGTAGGAGCACTGGTTCTGACACCAAATCTGTATGCATGAACCCCAGTGTGATTTCTGAAGGAAAGCAGATACATCTTTGTGTCTGTTCACTGCTGAGTGGAAGTTGCATTTACAAAAAGGCATCATACTTAGTATTTTCTTTTTATTTCAAAACGTTTTCCGTGGCTATTCAGAGATGATGTTATGACTGAGATTAGTTTCATATAATACAGTAAATTGAATTCTGGGAGGTTGGGACAGGGCTTTCAGTTTCTATTGCAGGTTAGAGATTGGGGTATTGAAGTTTGTGATTTGGGCTTGGGTTTTTTTCTCTCAAGCACTGTGGAGCATTTTTTTTCTGGGTTTTTCTTCTATTGAGATAAAAAATAGGGAAAAGTAGAAGCTACAGAACATAAATCTTCATCCAGTCCAAACAGTACCCTTTAAATGTATACTGGGCAGTGTATCAGGAGGGAAAACTAACTCCCCTGCAAGTGTGTATCTGTGAACAGCAGTTAATGTGGTCCTAAAGGACTGCTGTCTGGCAGGTAAAACACAGGATTTTCCTAGTGCTATGTCTATGCTCAGGGAGGATGTGGATGCTGGCCGCAGCTCTGAGTGAAGTGAAAAAGCTGGGGGAGCTGAGCTGAGTCTGCGAGCTACACTGCAAACTCACGATCAGTTTGAGAAATAGGTAACTTAAGAGGAAGACCAAGCGTATACTGGAGAAATAAAGGAGGAGGGGGCCAGTAAGTGGTTGGTGAATTAATAAAGTAGATTAGCTACATATATGGTATCCAAGTGGGATAGACATTTTGATTTAATTGATATAAACAAATTGATGTTTATGCCAAAGTTAATGCACAAGCAGTTGCCAGCAGTCATTGTACAGCACTTTTTTTTTTATGCACGTAATTGGGCAGTTGCAAAACTAAAAATTCTAAAAATGCATCTAGATTGAATTAATTTTTTTATGTAACATCAGATATGTGAGAAATCTCGTCTTGCAAAACTTAACTTTGGGGTTTCTAGATACAGCGTTTTCAATACTTTCATTATGGCTTTGTTTGTAGTAAATTGCTGTATAATTCACACTCTATTTGATGATAAAAAAATACGTTCCCCTATGTTGCCAAATACCATTTCAGTATTGTATGGTTTATTGACTTCAGGCATATAATTAAGTCTTGACTACAGTGCTTGTTAGTAGACTACATTTTGTTACTGTCCTTGAAATGTGCATCTGAAATCTTCAGAAACAAAAGATATTTTTTTTATGCACAGTAGTTTACTGTGAGAAGTTTGAAACACATACCTCTGTATTTGAGGCTGCAGAATACCTAATGGGTTTCTACTTCTGAAGGTAATCCTCAAACACTTTCAGAAGTGTGCATCAATCTTTTCCTTCTCATAGAAATTTTTTCTAATGTTTTTGTGTGTTATTGTTTCAGACGATCCTGGTTTGGATGATTGATTTCTTGGTAATCAAGTTGTCAGTAGGCAGCTGAATCTAATACAATTCCCCTCAGTCCCAGTGCACAAAATACACATCTCAGTCGCTAGTCTTGTCTGTGGCATCCTCTTCCCTCCCACTCAGGCTGAACATTTTCTGAAAAGTTGCTGTCTATTACAGTACATACAAGTTAATAACATTGCTGCACAGGAATGCTGCTGGGGTTTCAGAAATTGTGTGTAGCATAAAATAAGCTCTGACTTTATTTGGATCTTACAGGTGCGCAGATTTGCAGAAGCATTTTTTTGTCTTGAGCATCCTAGGCAAGCTGCCCTTGCTTATCAAGAACTACAGTGAGTAGCCTTTGAAGTGCACAGTATATAGCATTATTCTATAGCTTCTGTTGTGTAGAAGTACTGTCTTGCAGAAATTCTTACATAACAATTTCAAGAGAAACTGTTCTAAATTGAGATTTGAAATTTTTAATGGAAGTTATATAAGAAGTTATTAAAGAACTATTATAGCTATCAGATAATTAATTAGTAGAAAAGCTTCCACTGAAGTGAATGAAACTACTGCTAATTTCTGTTACTGTAAAACCAAATAGAACTATTTTTTTTCATGTGGGACTGCTTCCTTTTTTTCAGTGCTCAGAGCCATCTGCAGATGTGTGCAGCTATCAAAAACACTTCCTTCTGCAGTTCTCTTCCACCCCTCCCTATTGAATGCAGTGAACTAGATGGAGATATGAACTCCTTGCCTATAATATTTGAAGATCGATATTTAGATTCAATTACTGAAGGTAAACATACCTCACAGTGTGTTTCTTTTTGAAGACATGAGAAAAAATTAAGTAAAACCTGAGTATTTTTCTTTACATTTCTTGTTGGCTTTAAAGCTTTTTATTTGCTAGGAAATTTTTGTTTAGTTTGAGTTTTGAGGATGTGTAAAGTTCTGTAATGACTAGTGTCTTATAGCTTCAGTTACCTGCATAATCCTGTTATAAACAATGCTTTTTCTTTTTTTTTTTTTTTCTTCTTTTCCCCCCTTCCTTTTTTTTTGGTGAAAGATCTGGATGTGCCCTGGTTGGTAGTTCACAGTCTTCCAAGGTCAGAGTCCAATAAACTGGATAAATTTGAAGCTGAAGAAGGTTTTGTAGCTGGTTTTACTAGCCCAGAACTGAAAATGAGAGGTCCCTCCAACGTTTGGCATTCGGAAAGTGAAAAGATGCTAACAAAAACTTTGAAAGGGAAAAATGAAGATGCAAATAAATCCAAAGTTAAGGTTACTAAGCTCATGAAAACAATGAAACCTGAAAACACAAAGAAAGTTGTGAAACAGAACTCAAAGGACTCTGTGGTCTTAGTAGGCTACAAATGTTTGAAAAGTGCAGCACTGGAAGATGCTTCTAGAAGCTCAGAAGGCAGGCCTTCATACAATGCTAACGAAGGGCTGGACCCTACATTAGGTGGATTTCCTTGTGATACAAAGACATGCACCAGGCAAGTAAGTCAAGGAGACCTTCCATTTTTGCCATCTGGAACTGAGGAAAAGACAGCCAAGACTGAAGATGTCCAGCCGGGTCCAGGTAGCCCTGTGCACTGTGAAAATGTGGCTGGTTTTGATAGACTTAGTATCTCCCAGACAGGCTCTGGAACTGTACAAACAGATAGTGCTCTACAACCCATAGATGCACTTGAAGGTTGTCATGGAGGACAACCAGCTTCCTCAGGAGTCAGGACAATTGAGGTTAAACCAAGTAATAAGAATCCCTATGAAGGGGGGAAAGTAACTGTTCACATTGGATCATGGGCGGAGTTTCCACAAGATGGAGTGCAAGGAGAGAATTTGCAGACACCCAATATTCAGTGTTCAGAATCTGGAAATAAAATAAATTTGGGAGAACAGGAACCAGTGCTTGAAAAGGAAGATGTCCACGAAAGAAACTTCCAACATACCAGTGACATCCTAACGAAAAGTAAAAGTAATCAGCCTGCCTTTTCTACAAAAGAAAGTCAACTTTCTGCAAGTGGAGACATGACTAAATTGCTAGAAGTTAGTGTGATATATGCCTCTTCTAGGTTTTCAGATTCAGGTATAGAAAGTGAACCAAGTTCTTTTGCAACCCACCCCAACCCTGATCAGGTTTTTGAAAATGTTCACGGGCAAAGTGCATACAGTGGTGAGAGAGCATTTCCTCAGCTTTTACTAAAACCAGACTGTGCTATCAAAAACACGATAGAAAGCCATTGCACTGAGAGTACCAGCGCTGTAAGTGAAATACAGTCATCCCTGACATCCATAAATTCTCTGCCTTCAGATGATGATGAGCTGTCACCTGATGAAAATTCAAAGATATCTATTCTACCTGAGCGCCAGTTAAGCGACAGTAAAACGGTATTAGATCTTGGAGCCACTGACTTGCCAGAATCAAACACCAGTTTGCAGCAACAGTGTGTTTTATTTTCAGGGCCGTTGGATAACAAAACTCTAACTATACATTCCTCTCTCTCAGGAACAGAAGATCTTTTACACTTAGTTGTTTCAGATGAAGATACATCTACTCATGTGAAAAGTTTCAGCCCACAGACAGACCTTGGCACAACCTGCAAGGACGCTCAGGACATTGAAAGGCATCTTAACATTAAAGAAGAAGCAGTTAAATTGAATTTGGAAATTACTTGTATGGGTGAGCCATCTGTTATTTCAGGTTCTGTAAATGCAGTGAATGAGGTTGAAAAAAGAAATGAAGGAAAGCATAATGAGCCTTTAGAGCTAAAGGAGACCACTGAAGAACTGTCAATAGCTAATACAGATAATCCTTCTCCAACCAGTAGTACTGACATGGTAAAGCAAGGGCTTGTTGAAAACTATTTTGGGTCTCGAAGCAGCATTGATATTTCAGATATTTGGCCTGTGGACAACAGCAATCCTGTTAGCCCTCAAAAGGAAACTTATGAAAAACAAATTATTTGCTCTTCCCAACAAGATGAAGAAGAAGAGGATGATCAAGAAATGATTGAAAACGGGTATTATGAAGAAACAGACTATAGTGTGTTAGATGGAGCTTCCAGTGCTGACCAGGGTCATGGCTCAGCAGAAGAGGGAGGCCTGAGATCTGAAAGAATTGATAGTGGGCCTCTGCGAGGCGGAATGAGCATGCCTCCTGTCTGTACTCCTGGTTGTCTGTCTTTTCCTTCTTCTCTGAGAGACTCTCCTTGCAATGTTATCTGTTCTTCAAGGAAAAAATCTGATGCAATTACACAACAGCCAGGCAGCGCATCCTACAGCTCAGCTTCAGCTGTATCCTGGTATGAAAGCTCCCCAAAACCTCAAATGTTAGCGTAAGTTACTGTTTTACACTAGTTTTTTCACTTTTAGAAATCATGTTAATATGGCATAAAAAGAGGAAAAGAAGACTTGTTAGGCTCTTAGAGTGCCCCCAGGATTGCGCTTGTGGATTCTTCATGCTCAGTAGAATCACGTTTTAGATGTTCAAATAGAAAGTGTGTTACCACTGAATTCCTTTTAACATTATCTTGTCATTTCATGTGGTTTGACAAACTTAAAGTAAAACACGATGCTATTTTTCTTTCATTTCAGTAATATGTTGCTTTTTAAAATACTAATCATATCGTTGAAAAGTGATGTTGTAATAGCTCCTGAGCATAAAGATGGTGTTTTATGAAATGGAAATTGTTAAAAAGAGGACTGAAGCACCTCTCCTATGAAGACAAGTATAGAGAGCTGGGCGTGTTTGGCCTGCAGAAGACAAGAAGGCTCTGGGGAGACCTTAGAGCAGCCTTTCAGTACCTAAAGCGGGGGCTACAAAAAATCGAGAGGGACATTTTACAAGGGCATGTAGGGAATGGCTTTAAACTGAAACAGAGTAGATTCAGATTAGACATTAGGAAAAAATTCTTTACTGTGAGGGTGGTGAGACACTGGCACAGGTTGCCCAGAGCAGCTGTGACTGCCCCGTCCCTGGCAGTGTTCAAGGCCAAGTTGGATTGGGCTTGAAGCAACCTGGTCTAGTGGAAGGTGTCCCTGCTCATGGCAGGGGGGTTGGAACTGGATGATCTTTAAGGTCCTTTCTGACCTATACCATTCTGTGACTCTATCACGATTCTATGAAAATAGCAAGCATAGGAAAATACGCTTTCAGTTTAAAAGCATAAAACCAAAACTGGTCTGTAACTAGTTTTCCATCTACCTAGTGAAGTGAAGCAAATGTGCAATGTAAGCCAAGGTAATGGCGTTATTTTTAAATGTTAACTCAAAATGTAACACCTCAGAGCCCATAGTGCTCTAAATTATGCTGCAGTTTGGATACCAGAAAAGCCAAATTTAGAAGAACATCAGGGATACTAGATTTCACCTCTTCTTGCTGATACTCCCTGCTGCTAACTGAACATGGGAAGCAGCAGCTTAATGTGTTGCATTGGAAGTAAAACATTGCTATTGGAGAGAAGAAAGCTTAAGAAGAGAGGTACAAAAAAGAATGCTGAGCAGATAGAAGAGATAAAAGAGCAGATAGTTTGTGGTAGGCAGCTGAGAACAGGAGGGAAGGTTTTTAGCAGTAAAAGAAAACAGTTTAGAAGTGGTCAGAAAAATAGCATCTGAAATACTGGAGAGTAGGTACTGGCATGGAATGGAAGTATTAAAAGCAGAGGCTATTTCCATGTGTTTTGTAAAAATAAAAGGAAGGGGCAACTTGGAGTAAAATCAAGGACTTGACCTTGGGGAAAGCAGAGACTGCTGGAGCATGGGATAACTGGGATATCTAGAGGGCACGATCTGCTCCACAGAGAACCAGCCTTGGTACATTCAGTTCAGAAAACATGCCTGGAGTGCAGACTCAAGTAACTTCTGTTGCAGAGTGATAAGACCAGCTGCCTGTAGTGGTTTCTCTTCAGGCTGACTTCATAGGAGCTTGCTCCTGCCGGTTAATGGGGAATGAGCTAAAGATAAAGCTGGGAAAACAGAACAAAAAGTAGAATGGGAGGAAAACTGTGAGCAAGCAGAAGAGGATAGCATACAGCATGATGCTGGGAGGGATCATGCGGAACAGACAGATTAAGGAGGGAAAGAAGCGTAAGGAAGCATAAAGGCTGAAGTGCTGCAGGGAAACTGATATGCAGTTAATTATGTAGGGAGGTCATACAAAAAAAAAAATAAAGGGAAGAGGAAGAAAGGGAGGAATGCAAGGAACTCCCAGCATGTGGGGAGTTCAGCTACTGGAAACCATATAGTATGTGTGCCTTCATATAATATGTGAAAGTTCAGGGGACTGGATCTGGCAAGTATCAGTAATTCAGCCTACCACAGATACTTCTTGGTAAGCAGTTGCAGCACTGGATCCAGCTCTCTGCTGACCTAGGAAACAGGTTTTAAGTTTGGCAAGAATTATCAAAAGTCAGTGGAAATCTTTACTTTGACTTCTGATGCATCGCAATTCCTGTAGTTTTGTTACTACATTTGAACAAAGCTGTTGCTCACTCAAGACCAGAACTAAGCCACAATCTTCAGTGGTTCCGGAAGTACTTCGTAGCTTGCAGAGATGTTGAAAGGAGAGAGGAGAATAGAACTTGGGGTATGGATTTTGCTACAGAAGAAGAGGGGCTATAGGAAGCTGCAGTAAAAAATATTTAGAAGGAATTGGTTTGTTTTGTGAAGATACTAATTTGATAAGCATATTTTCCTTCATATCAATTACATAGAAAATAAAGTAAAAAAACACTAAAAAACTGTGTTCTAGGAGACACCTTACATTTGTCTGTCAATAGTAAATGTTACTTTATCATAAATACGGTTTTGTTCCAGTTTCCTACAGGCTAAAGAAGAATTGAGGCAACTTAAACTGCCGGGATTTATGTATAGTGATGTTTTCAAGCTGGCTTCTTCAATACCTTATTTCAGTATGGAAGAGGATGACTGCTCAGAAGAAGGAATACATCTTATAGTCTGTGTCCATGGCCTAGATGGTACGCTGGGAAATGTGATACTGAATGAGATAGCAGTTCGATTAACGGTCAGGTTTAGTGTTTGTCATTTGAACCCTGAACTGAATGCTTCTGAAATAGGTTTGCTGGAAGGAAATGGAAATCTGCCATTGTATGGCTGCATTTGACAATATGTTCCATAGGTTCATTTAAATTAAGTATCTTACGTACCATTTGTCTTCCGTAAAATTTTTAAGCAGCTAAACCCATTTTATACAATCGTATTTGTCCATATCATGGGAACAGAGTGAAGTTACTAACAAACCAGTTTTGATTAAAATTTGTAATATTACAGTGTCAAGGAAAATAAAATGTATGTATCTTGTCAGGAAAAAACTAGTATATGTAAAATGCAGTCAAGTGTTTATAAAGTTTTAAGAAGTTGGCTTTATTGAATCGCAGAATGGTTGAGGTTGAAAGGAATCTCTGGGAACTCTTTAGTCCAACTCTTCTGCTCAAATCAGGGTCACCTGCCGAGGACCCAACCCGGTTGGGGTTTGAGTATTTCCAAGGGCAGAAAGCAGCTTTTGTTAAGCACTTTTAAAACAGAAGTACTCCTTTTTACTACTGTGGATATTCAAGTGCTATTGCATGCGTAGAAAGGACACTAAATTTACATTGGCCAAAAAATATAGTGTTAAAAAACCCTGTGCATTTTAAGCCTTAGAAAACCCCATATGGTTAGAACTTTCTAATGAAATGGTGGGTTCATACAAGTTCTTTCCAATTAATAATAGGTTTAAATAAAAATCTTGTCTCTAATTAAGGCAGAAAGGGTACTCTTGAAAGCATTACAGGATCACTGATGTAGAGAAAGCTTCAGGATTCCAGTGAAACTAGCATTTGTTAACTTAGGTACCAGTCTAAATGTACCTTTATCTACTAACAGTCCTCTCTGCGTTTTAGTTCCATGAAAATGTTCATGACTTGCCCTTATTCCTTGCTCCTTCATGGAATTATTTAAGCTCTTTAGTTAACTTTTATAAAAATTAATAAGGTTTTCAAGAAGATAATGTTCACAGTGCTATGTATCTGTTGGATGCTAGGACAGAATCAAACACAACTTCCTAAATCCTTGCTTTTTGAAAACAGTGTCTGCATTGAATGTCATTTTAATAGACCACTTTGGCATTGCATTTGGCATTGCAGTTTATATGTCGAGTCTTACTGAATTTTAATTAGGGCTGAAAATATCATTAGCTGTGCTTAAATAGAGAGTTCATTTTGGTATTCTAAGTGCTTTTATTGCAAGTTAACTTCGCAAGTTAACTTGTGAAGTATTGCAAGTCTAACTCTTGGTTGTTTTTCCTTTTAAGGTAACAGCGCAGATCTAAGATTAGTGAAGACTTACATTGAGCTAGGGCTGCCTGGAGGGAGAATAGATTTTCTTATGTCCGAAAGGAATCAGGTATTTGCCAACAAACCAAGAATTTTTGTAAAGCAATAAGCAGTCCACATCTTCAGATGTGTTTATTTAATGGCACTGTCATGTGGCAGTGTATCACCGTTCTCTGTGTTTTTATTGTGTTCTCATGGAATCCATGATTTGATCTGTGGCTTGAGTTAAAGTAATTACAAAACAGAGTATGATATTGAAGGTAAATACATAAGGAGTAACATTTACTGCTGCCATTTTGTTGTGTGTACTGATATCTCCTAAGTTCTCAGCATAATCAGTTGGGATTGTAGATAAATAACCTCAATGGTAAAAGTAGCAATAGTGAAAACTGGTGTGGCAAGAAGGGAGATGTGTCATTTCAGAGGATCTGAGAAATACAAAATACTTGTCTCTTGGTCTTTTGTCAGTGTACTACTGTAGAATCCACATTATGACACTGAACCAATATCAAATTGCCTCTTGTGTTAATCTTTTATGAATTTTATTCTTTTCAGCTGAAGTAAACTTGCCAAAACACAGAAGACCAATTTTTACTTTTTGTATATGTGTTACATATTGTATTAGACATACTTCAGGGATGAATTAGAACAAAGAGTCTCTACAATGGCTCAAACGAAAGGTTCATTTAGTGCAGTAGTGTTTTTCTGGCGATAGCTGCTGGGACAGGCTGGGCAGGCACCAAGCCATGCTTCATCTTCTCTAGCCCTACAGTTTTTGGCAGTCTGCATTTCTGAAACTTTCTGATGTGGGAATTCCATTGAGACCGCTGAGCCTAATATCTACTGATAGATGTACCTCCTTAATGCTGGCTGATTCTTTATGAATGTTTTACTTGCAGTTTCCACAGCATACAGTTGAGATTGCTTCTGTGGTACATATACATGACTAATTCAGTAGCAAACAAGGATATTTAAACAAGTCCCCCTACAGCTTGTTTTGGAAAAATAATAGTTAATAATTATTCCCCATTTTCCACTTCAGTTAATTAAGTATTTTATAAACAAGTACAATTTCTCCCTGGGGAGGCAACAGAAGAGACTTAGTCCATTCAGTATTTCTCAGGATCACATGAGAAACAGTTTCGGGTCATCTGTCATATCCTTCCCTGCCCCTTTTCAAGCTTCTTGTCATTTAAAATAGGATGATCCAACCAGACAGGGCATTTAAGATGCTTTTTTTTCTGTACTTCCCTTGCTTTCCTAGTGTAGCTGATTATATAAAACACAGGTGTGTAGCGTATTGTTTGCATATATGTTTAGGATTGTTTCCCTATGCAACATTGGTGTGTATTTCTTGCTGTTTAATCACACAGGCATGCAGTACTGTAAGATTTTTCTGAGATTCTGTTCAGTTCTCGATTTGACTATCCTGGATATTTGCTTTTGTCTGCAAACTGTGATCTATCATCTCCTCCATTTCTTTCCCAGATCATTTATCAGTATGTTGAACACTACAGATTTTAGCACAGATCCTTGGGAACTTGTGTTGAAAAGTTTTAGGCAGCCTTTGCCTATCTCTTTTAATTCCTTACTGCTAATCATTGTAGAGAATCAGCTGTGAGCTGGGAATAAGGCTTTAAGGATTTTGGGTTGTTTTGGATAACCAGTATTAATGTGGACTCCTTCTGCTGTTGCAGTAATTATCTCACTTCTGTTTCACGGGCAGTGTGATTTAGTTCTGAATATGCAGTTTGGTCTTCTGCTTCACTACAGATAAGATTATGTGTAGGGCAAGGCTTAGAAGTAAGGCTGGCTGTGTAATGTTAAGATTTGTTTTGGTGTATTAGAAGAAAGTGGTGTTACAGTAAATTGTGTATCACTTTATTCCATGTTACAAGAAAAAAAACCTTGAATTATAATAACTAGCTGTAGTGTTTGTATTCAGAGTTAATATGGATGCTTTTATTTGTGTGCTGTTGATCAAAACACTGGGGAATAAGAATTCAGACTGAATGCAGAATGTATATTGCTGCATTAGAAAATACAGTTATTATTTTTTATTTCTTTTATTTTACAGAATGATACCTTTGCTGATTTTGATTCCATGACAGATCGCCTTTTAGATGAAATTATACAGTATATACAAATTTATAATCTAACCCTTTCAAAAATCAGGTAATATCTGTTCTATACTATTTATAGAAATAAACTTAAAACTAGAGCCCTGTGTTGTTCTGATCTGTGATGCTCAGGAGGAAGCTAAAAGAGAGATGGTAAAGAGAAATTCAGGGAGGGGGAGGAATAGGGGAAAAGAGGACCAAGAAAAGAAAGGAACTTACCCGCTGAAGGAAAACTGCAGTGTTTTAAGCTCACCTAGTCCTGTTAGTGATTTTAAGGCAGACCTAAGCATTACATTTGAGGAACTGCTGTCCTGTGCTTCCTCAGATCCTGCATGGTAGGGTTCTGCAGAAAAAGAGATAATCTTTTGAGAAAGTCAAAGGAAATTGTAATAGTGCTCTGTTGAAATACAGTTAGCTTTCTTCTGATTTTATAGTCTCTTCACCAAGTATAACATAGCAGACTGTCTATCTTGTCATTCCTACAGGGAAATTCCATCTTATCACTGATGTTGAAGGGCAGCTGCTTGGAAAAAAAAAAAAAAAAAAAAAAATCATCATTCTGGTGTTTTCTGATTGTTGCATCTGCTAAAAAGCATGTTTTACATCTTAATAGAAGGCTCACCCCAGTCTGTGTATTCCTGCTTCCTTTATCAGTTACTTCCAGGGAATACCTGTTCCGTTTATTTTCTCAAAATACAGTACACCATTTGGACAGACTACCTTACTAACTCAGCTGTGTTGCTGGAGTTAGCTCATTGATAAATCAAAGGGGCAAAATCAAGCCTGACTTCATACATTCGTTTAGGCATCTTCGAGTTATATATCTGGAAGTTTTTTGACTTGGCAATCACATGAATTTAGTACAATTTTTTGAGTATTTGTGCTTTTGGTAGGCCCTGTTCAGCTAGAGAAAGCATCTAACATGTTTAAACATAATCTTGCTTTTTGAACAAATGTTTCTATTTTGAAAAAGGCAAGATTTAACATGGTGAATTTTGTCTAAATTTATTTATTTATTTATTTTAAATCACTGTCTGGTCATGTTTGTGTCAAGCAGACTGTATGTTAGCAGCCTCAGTACAGGAGAGGGAAGAGTTCCATAGCCCACCAGGCCATGTTGATACATTCTCTCCCATGCTGTACTCTGAAGGCTGTAATGAGCGCAGCCACACTATGAGCTTCTTGTTGTTCAAACATGATAACTGAATTCTCTTTTGCTTCTCTCATAATACTTTAAATTTGTAAATATTTTTTTGGACTCATTAATTTTTTTGTCACTTGAAAGAAAAAACAAATTGTCAATTTCAATTTTAGTTTCTTTTTCAAGGTGTATACTTGTCTTTGGCCCTTCCAGAGCAGAATCTCCATCTCTCAATGCTAGCTTGTCTTGTGAGAAAGTTAAACCTATCAGCTAATCCTGCAGCTGTTTCCTGGTAGCTGCATGAGAGAGCTTTCAGAAAGATGTGTTCATATGCAAGTCCTTGAAGGGTCACCCAGAAAGCCCAGGAAAGTACTGTTGAGAAATCCTCTGCTCAAGTAGCCAGTGTTTTCCTATTTCATTTTTACTGTCCCACTGTAAAGAAGGCAGACTTTATACTAGTTATCCATGGTCCCCTGAATGATGCTGGTTTCTTCTAATAAAATTTCCATGTCGACTAAAGGACGTGTTCCCTGTACAAATGCTGCTTAATAGCCGAGTCAAATGAGATCTATAATGGTTTTGTATGACAAGAAAGCCAACAGCTTTGTGTGTCAGAAATACTTGTTCAGCCCCTCTTTTAATCTCCAAGACTTGTTATGGGGAAAAGGAAACATGCCATGCATATATTAAAACATCTGTTCATTGTCTTAGCACCTTTCTGATGATGGCTTTTGATGGTTTGTTTTTTTTTTCTTTCATGAATTCTTATGGTTGAACAGGATTTTTCATGTGTTAGGCCAAAATAATGAGGTTTTACCGTGTCTAATTTCCAGTATGATCTGAATTGGCAGATTCATGCCATAAAGTACATACAAATGCTGCAGTATTACTCTGTTCAGCGTATTAATATCTTGTATTCAAAAGGTGGCAATATTGCCACCTACTGTTAAGAAATGCATCGGTTTTTGCAGAGCATCCCAGTTGCAAGTTTCTGAAACAATGAGTAGGATGGGTTATGCTTATGTCTTACACAGTCAAAACCCTTTTTGAAGGGTTTTCCTTTTCCTCTGCTTTTCTTTCTGATTTGAACAAATTCTTAAGCCCTTCTCTTATTAGAAAATAATATTAAAGGCATACTACATTTTCAGTTAAACATCTGAACTTGAACACAATACATTACTGTAACCTTTGTTATTTTTCTGAGTCTTTCCAAATTAAGGAGTGTTTAATCTTTGAGCTTTAATTCACTCAGCTAATTGTGACCACCCTTTTTTCCTCAAATGGATCTTCCCTGTTTCTGAAGTTGTGGTTCAGGCATGCCCATATTCTTGAGGATGATGGGATTGCTGGATCAGGTTTTTTTCCAGTGATGAAATTGCCCTTTGTTGTGGTATAATGTAAGAGTTTCTCATTCCTTTGTGATATCTAGTAAACAGTGGATAGACTGTCAAGAGAACATCTCTGGTAGTGTTCAGATCTTCTTGAGAAAATAATCTCTTTTACTCAAGAGCAATCATGTCATGCAGAACATCTTCAAGATAAACTCATTTTCTATGGGCATTTTCTTATTCCTAAAGAAATCTACAAGTTTGTTTTTCTTGTGCAGACTCTATGACATACTCTGAGGAAATGGTTTAAATTTTATTATTCAAGAGAGTCAGCAGCTCAGTATTTTGTTTTGCGAATGCAGTGCTGTCGTGCTGACAGCACAGTGGATCCATGTCTTTCATTTCTAAATTAGTTATGCAAACATAGCAAGCTGCAGCAAAAAAATTCTGATGTTGCAGCAATTTTGAAAATCTGGTAGTACAAGTGAATGGGAATCATACACACATGCACTTCAACTGTGTATTGGTAAGGAACAGATAGCCTGCTCTGTCATAGAAATGTATGGTTGTGTCAGAGTTCAGGGGCCCAGGGGTGGCTCTGTCATTCTGTAACCTAATGTTGAAATTTTTTTCATTTGGCTTTAAATTGGAATTTTCAGAGTCAGTAATTCTTTCTTGGGAAGCCATTGAACAGTCAAGTAATTTTTTAGTACTGCGTTTTACACTTGGAGCTTTGTTTTAGCTATTTCTGTTGATGAATATAGTGGTACAGAGCAAACAGGAAGGATGATCTTCCGGGTTTAATGTTTTGGCACATATATGATCCAGCCACGATAGTTCTGCTATGTATTTTTGAATGGTTGTCCATTCTCTCCATGTCCTGAGATTACATTTTAAAACAGGAAGATGCTTTTTCCTTCTAATTTTGTGGGTCTTGTCTCTGCAATATCCTCTGTAAGTCAGTGCATAGGATGGTGTAGTCCTTAAACTCAGCAGGAGTCAGTAAGCGTAACTGCATAGTAACTAGAATTGCTTGATCTTGTAGTGGCCCCTCTGAAGAAATGCTTTATACAGACTTGTGAATATGACAGCTGGCACATCAGATTGAGTAATAATTATTCTTAGATACGTGAAGCTGAAGAGTCCCATTCATCTTCCTCCTAACACGCTTAACCAGGGAAACAACTGCATGTACCATTCACCTGGCAGACAGATACTCTTCAATTGCCTTGCTCAAGCTGATAATCACTCTTCTTGTTTAACTGCTAAGCAGATTTGAGATGTCACTTCTATTTTAAAGTAACCAAATTCAGTTAAATAATGGTTTTTCCCCCTTATAGGAATACATTTGGAATTCTTCTCCAATAGGTTGTTTCTGTAACTCTCACACATTTACCATATTGAGCACCATCACATGCCGAAGTAGTGATTTATTCAGTCATGCACAGTTCATAAAAAGATACTAGTACTTGGTTCTAGGAGAAATACACCCAGAAATAATCTTGGGTTTGGGTGGGGGATGCTAGTGGCAGGATAGTTTGTTTTCACTAGCTTTTCAAAAACCATGTATGAAATAATTCTGGAGGAGCTCAGAACATGCTTGTAATGATGTTGTGCAGCTTGGGAGATCTGGACAAGCTATGCTTTCTGTGTGACCTAAAGTACAGGCTTCTGAATAGAAAATTTACATTAATATTTTCCCTATGCTCTTTCAGCATTGTATGACATCAGTTTTACTTTTGTATAAAGGAAAAATAGATTGCCATCAAATTCTGTGTTATACTGTTTCTTTCTTTTTGAACAGCTTTATTGGACACTCACTGGGTAATTTAATAATCCGTTCAGTGCTCACAAGACCTCGATTTAAATATTACCTCAGCAAACTTCACACCTTCCTGTCTCTGTCTGGACCACATCTTGGTACCCTCTACAACAGCAGTGCTCTTGTTAATACAGGTATAGTAGTATTTTCAGTTGGACAAGTTTAGGGGAGATTTTCTTTTTGAAACGCACTTAGCAGTTTCAGATGGGGTACACATTTCTGCAGTACTTTGATTATGAGAAAGTGCATGTTTCACTGTCATGTGAAGAGTTATATAAGTATCAATATAGGAATGTGCAAAAGATGGTTGACATAGGTGTTTTCAGTGTGTTTGATTCAGGTTTTCTATTATACCATAAAAAAACTCCAGTTTTAATGTGTTCAGCTCAATTTATTTAAAAACTGAGTTTTAATGTACTTAATCTGGAAAACCAATAGGTAAAATTCCTTAAAATAATTCTGAACTACTAGTAATGTCTTACATCCTCATAACCTGCAGTGTGTTTCTGCAGATGTGTTTATACCTTATGAATGTCTGTTTTCTAAAAAGTAAATGTGGCTCTCAGAGAACTTGTTGAAACTGCTGACTTTTGAAATAAACATTAGAAAATATTTTCGGGTAGCATCAAATTTTAAAATGAAAACTTGTTTCTGAGATTACCACCTTGGAGAGCCCAACCCCCCAGTGCATAACACTTACTTTCACTAAAGAGAAACATGCTCATTAAACTTTTTAAATACTTTCAGTGCCAGTTTATTTATTGGTTTATTGTCTGGTTTCATACAAAAATGAGGAGGAGAAAACTTGTATTGAGTTTAAGAGAAGTGGATAGGAATTGTGGGCTAGCTGGAGTTACTGTTGGAGTTTATGGAAGCAGGGGGAACATGAGAGCTCTTTGAATTTAGTTGAAATGGTACCGTTTATAGCCCTCAGTAAGCTACCAGTGAGGTTCACTTCAGGTTTAAGACATCTATAGTATTATTCATTACAGGTATCTACTGGGTGTTTAACATAGTGTATCATTGGATAGCTTCTTTCAAGTGTTTTAGTCTGTAACTGAATCACTTAGCATTACTTTGCTTTTAGAAATGGCAGTTTTCCATGAGACAAAGAGGTAGGGCTGTTTGCTGCTTTATGTAGTCACCAGCAAATGGCTTTCAGTTAATTTACAATTAAAACTGTCGAATTATAATCCAGAATGTAATCATGTACATTAGTGGAAATAACAGCCTTCATGCTTCATTATCTATATAAACAGGAAAGAATAATGAACAAAAAACTTCAGTGTTTCTGGGCTTGACAGTGCTGGCATGAAAAATAAAATTAATATCTGAGAGGCTAAATATATGGACTTCACATATTGTACTTAAATTAGTTTTCATATTTTACTCTGATCTATACTCACATCGTATCTAATAATGCAGGACTGTGGTTTATGCAGAAGTGGAAGAAGTCTGGTTCTTTATTGCAGTTGACATGTCGAGACCATTCAGATCCACGACAAACATTCTTATACAAACTCAGTAAAAGAGCAGGTAAGCTTTGTTAACGCTTCCTATCTTTTAAAGGCCACTGTACATAAAAATGAATAGGAAACCTAAAAAAAATTAAAATGTTTCAGACAAGCTCCTGACTCAGTTTATTTAAGAGTTACTTTGGCTTTAGTCCGGTGTTCTTCAAGTAAATAAACAGTAACCATTTTTGTTGCAGGGGTGCATCATTACTGAGTGACTTTCCTTCCTAGCTATGAGCAGAAGTTCTGAGTGCAGCTGCTAGACTACTGTAGATGTATCAGCTTCCTCTTGAACCACTGAAACTGGTGATTTCAGTGTGATCAGTCAAGTACATCTACATTCATTACCTCTTTCTGTCTGCCTTATCTGTTCTATAAACATAAAAATCTGCCTTACAGTTTTTTCTAACTAGTTGTTTATTCCCTCATTGCGATTGTTAGGTAAAATAGAAACTATTGTTGTTGAAGGAGGCGTTGTAGTTGCCATAATAGCTAAAAAAAACCCAGGCTAGATTATTCATACAATGTCGTGAATTCCATTTTCTCTGGTTTGAATATTCTTATTTCAGCTGTTGCCTGAGAGGTAGTTTTGCCAGTGGATAATGTGGCAGTTGTGGGGTAGTTTCTATTAAGCATTATAAAGTTACTGAGGATTCATCCCACAAGTGTTTCTCAGTATGTGTCAGCCAAGCGGTTGTGGAGCTAGAGATGCTCATGGAGTTCTGTGAAAAATCCATGTGTGGTTCTCCCTCAGAATATTCATAGGTTGTCACAGGTGATACTGTGTTGAAAGCAAAGGAGTACAAAGATACAGGCAGGAAAAGACTGACATCTAGCTCTTGAGATATTTGAATATAAAACTTTGGGGTGTTGAAAGAAGCAGAAAAGAATAAGGAGCAAAAGAGATGTCATGGATAAGATATGAATGTTGATCAAAAACTGATTTTGGAAAAATCATGGGATTTTTTCCCCCTTCTGTTCAAAACCTTCTATCACAAAGTAATTTTGTTGCCAGTTAAGTAAAACTTAAGGCTGAACTGGTATTTAAAGATTTTGAAAATAAATGTTTCATCCTGAACCAAAGTTACAAGCTGATGAGAAGTTACACAGTAGATGTTGGGTACAGCTGTGGGACCTATGTTGTAGAGATAATCAGATGAATGAATCAGTTGGCTTTAAGGAATTTGGTATTCCTTGCTTTTATGTGTATACCTCTCAACATGACTAGAGACACTGTTATTTGAGTATTGTTGTCTATTCTAGAAATACAGCATACATTTCTTACGACATACAGGCTTTTTGAAAGACATGGATAGCATCATCTTAAAGAGTCACGACGTGCATTTCAGACTTCATTTCCCCATAAACTGTATGAGGAGCCTAACACTCGTTAGGGCTCAGTCTCTTATTTCTGCCTTCTTACTGAAGAGGTGGAAAGAGCTGTACCTTGGGCTACAGCCTCATACAGAGTCTTGTTTCCAGGTCCTTCAGTGGGCTTGGTCTGAGGGAGAAAAAAAGTCTTTGGGGAGAAGGAGAAAGAAATGTGGAAGTTTGATAATTTTATTTCAGGAGTAAAGAAAGCGGGCTTTATGCTTCCCTGAAAGAGAAGGAAGAAAGTTTTCCTTTGACGGGTGAGTTAATATGCTGTATGTACACTATAGGTGTTGCTGCCTTTAACTCTTGATACCTGTACAATGCATGCTTCAGTCCTGCCATCAATTTGTTCAGTCAGTGAACATACAGTACTGGCCATGCTTGACTCTCAAAACACCAGGAGAGAGGAGTTTGGGATTCCGCTAACTGTACCATTCCTCTTCTCAGATTTTCAATGCAGAATTTGCATATTGTTCCCTATGGGGATTCTAAGCATAAGTATTTACAGAAATCACTTTACCCCAGGCTCCATTCAAGAGATGGGCAACACTATTGATAAGTATAACCCTGATTTTACAGCACCTGTTGATTTTTCTCAATCTCATAGGAAAATAGGAGTTTAAGATGCTGAAACATCTGTGCTGCTGCTTCATGTGGTGTCTTCTTCAGATGTTGGCTTTGCAGCTGGGAAAGTCCCTAGGGCAGCTATTTCAACTCTGCTGTGGTCTAGCTGATTTTCAGATCATCCCTAAAGCTGGCTGTGGATCCAGCAGGTGATGTTTTGACGTCCAAGGTCTCAGCCACACTGTTGTATGGTGTTTTGTGGCTCTAGTTCTCAAACTTGACAGAGAATGTACTGTTAAATATATCATCTTGTAGCTTCAAAATGGATGAAGTTCCTGCTTTCTGTCAGTCACTGTAGGTGGAAGTACAGTACAGTATCTCCTCTTCCACCCTTTAAAAGAAGCTCCAGTACATGCTGATGCTTGCTGCCATTCAGAAAAAAAAAGATCTGTGCTCATTTTCGTTCTCTGTTCTGAATTCTGAGGTAGTACCAGTTGACAGCAGAAATTCTGCACTCTTGAACACATTTCTGATAACTCCTTTTCAGAGCTGCTTCTATCACAGTAGCACATCTGGGAGGATCTGTAACAAATATTTTTGCCAAACTTGCTGTTTTCTCAAAGTTTGGGCCAGGTTGTGCTTCATGGCTGAAGGTCACCTCAAGCTCTTGGGTCTCATTGTCAGAAAAAGCACTAGTTAGCTTCCCTGTTGCTCCCAGATATTTTGGACTCTTTCTCTTCCCAGATCTCTCTCAAAGAACCTGTT
This sequence comes from Amazona ochrocephala, assembly GCA_039720435.1. Classification (NCBI taxonomy): domain Eukaryota; kingdom Metazoa; phylum Chordata; class Aves; order Psittaciformes; family Psittacidae; genus Amazona; species Amazona ochrocephala. The sequence goes on from CM077878.1 coordinate 46,342,100, forward strand.
CTGGAAGGAGTTTTAATGCTTTAATACTGAGGGCTTGCAAAATCAGCTTCTCCTATTTAAAGTATATGTGACAATAGAAAAAGAATTGTGAGTCTTCTGAACATGTACAACATTCTCACTTAATAGTAGTATAAGACTTCAAAAGAACCTTTGCAACTGAAAAATTATAAACATACTATTAATAAATCTCTCCCATCTAATCATGCAGCTCTTCCTTTGTATAGTGTAAGTCATTCTGTCATTACTTGTTGAAGGAATAGTTACCCAGAAGTTGCTCTTTGCAGCGTCTTTAAGTTCTCTACCTCAGTTTTCCTGTATTCCAAAAAGCTTTTGGTAGGATTTTTCTTTAAAGCGGCCCGTAAGAAATAAACAAGTTTCCTACAGTTACAGTTGTTACAGTGCTGCCGTTTGTTTATTGTAGTTCATCCTTTGATATGAGTGAATGATAGTTACCCAATTCTAAGATAAAAGCTGAAAGTGTGACATGTATGTGGTTCAGACTCAAGCAGTAGATGTTTATTATCGTTAGTCCTGATCACATTAATTTTTGGTTTAAAAATAGCTGGCACCACCTCAAGTTTGTTATTCACACCAGAAAACTTGGTGTGACTTGGTTGACATGTTCTGTTGCACCTGGTAAATATAACTATGTGCTAGAAAAGTGATTGATCTAAGTGACAAAACTTAAGTTATAAAGTTGTTGCTGTCATTAGTGTTGTTAGTGTCCTTAAATTAAAAGGGAATGCATTCACTGCAACATAGCTATCTGTGATTTAGAAGGGACTCACTAGAGTGTTCTGTCATAAGTATATGCAGGTAAGTTTTGTTTGCAGAATTTCCTCAGATGTAGTATTAGAGATACAGTTAGCTCTCATTTGCAAGGGAACTCTGGGAACATTTCAGTTTCATTTCAATTAATCTGTCAAGGCAGAATAACAGATAACTTATTTAAACAATTCTCTTTATCTGTTTCTGGTGTATAAATAGGAATAGATTCTTAAAATGTAAATGCCTTTTGAGGTGATCACAGCAAATGACAGGTGATGATGGTTGACTGTGCTTTTCTGTAGCATTGTATGCGGTTTGTCTGTCAACTCATTTTGCTTTTATGCACTAATAGAGTGTTAACACTTGTAGAATATTTTTAAAAGTCAAGTACAGCTCTTTCATTGCCCAGCTGTCAAGTTTGTTAAAGCAGAAAGAGTGACATGGTTTAGTGGGAGGTGTCCCTGCCCATGGCAGGGGGGTTGGAACTAGATGATCTTAAGGTCCTTTCCAACCCTAAGTGTTCTATGATTCCATGACCGTGTTAACTTGTTACAGCAGCCTTAAAAGCCTACGTATGTGTTATCTTCAAGTTTAATTTATGACATAATATTTTTTCAGGGCATATAATAGTTTATCCTATGAAAATCAATCTTTATTTCAGAGAATAATAACCAGGTAGCAGTGAGAGAACAGTTTCATTGATACGTAGGCTGGTTTTGGTGTTCTGATAGTCTAAAAGAAATGTCAATGGTGTGTAACATCTGGCTTTACTTTGGTTTCAGACAAGACTTATTTTGTGCGAATACCTTGTTTAGGATGTCTGTACTCTGGTCAGAACATGTACTAAAAACAAAGAGTCTAGTTCCGTCAGTTGGTCTTTGCCTGCAGAAACTTGAGCTTATGAGTCCCTTGAAATAATATTAACTGAAAACTCTGGAGGTAGATCCCAATTTGATATAAAGTATGATTGATCATTTGCAATTAAGGACTTGGCAAATAGACTGACTCCAAAACTTTGGACAGAACTTGTTCCCCTGCAATGCGTAAAGATGTGTGTCAGAAGCATGGTTTGCCAAGACTGGCTTCCATAAAGCAAACCTCAAAATGCTGTTTTCTGTCCAAGTTATAATTGTTTGCTCACTAGTGGAAGCGCTTCCTGCAACAAACTTCGGACCAAAAACCTGTGGAAGGTTTTGCTACCTCAGCTTTAGTTCTGAATTTTTTTTAAGTCCCATTTCTCAGACTTAGAATATACCCACATTAGCGCTCAGGAATGCATCCAGAAGCAAATCTCTTCATGATCCCTGTTTACATCAGAACACAATGAATGGGCATTAGGAGCATGTTACAATCACAGGATCAGACTAGACCTAGTCATAGAATCATACAATGAATCATGGAATGGTTTGGGTTGGAAGGGACCTTAAAGATCATCTACAGACAGGCTACAACCTCCCTGCCATGGACAAGGATACCTTCCACTAGACCAGGTTGCTCCAAGCCCCGTGCAACTTGGCCTTGAACACTGCCTGGGATGAGGCTGCCACAGCTTCTCTGGGCAACCTGTGCCAGTGTCTCACCACCCTCACAGTAAAAATATCTTAATATCTAGTCTGAATCTACCCTCTTTCAGTTTAAAAAGTCCAAAGTGAACTCTTCTGAAAATAGGCATTATGATGGATGAGGGATTTTTAATACCAAGAGGTTTGCTCTACAGTCCTGATGCTCTTGTGCCTCAGAGTTCTCAAATGTGAATGTACACCCATAGTCTCTTCCAGGATATGTTTGTACTCATGTAGGTGGGTTTAGATTCGTAGGTCTTAGTAGTTCCAGAGGTCTCAATTAGAGTGGAGTTCTGACATGCTTGTTTATTGCCTTATATTTCCCCTTTAAAATGAGCATTTTCCTAATCCCTGAAAGGAGAAAAAGATGTTTGTTTTGTTTTTTGTTTGCATCTACGTGAACAACAGATCATCTTCAGTGATGAAGCATGGTTGACATGTTTTCTTCTTTGAGATGTCTGTTCTCTACAGGATGTCAGCTTAGCTTATTTGGTGCTGTTGAGCTTTGCGGAGGCGAAAAAGCGTTTCAGCTCTTAACTTGACATAGTGCCTGTTTGTAACTCATGATGAGGATAAGACTAGAATTGAAATAGCATCCCTATTGGTAGCACAGCATGGAGACTAACCTAATCAGTTCTAAAAAGAGAAAGGACTTCCCAGCCCTCTGTAGCTCTCTTCCAAGAATTCATTATGGTCAAGAACTCTGTGGCACCCCACAGTGGATACTCTCCATTTCAAATAACTTCTTTTGGATTAGTTAAAGGGCTGTGGTATGCATTTTGTCATCCTTTTTGTCACACAAGTCTCAAGAGATTATCAGCAGCCCATTGTACAGTGGCTCCATCTCCCATCACTACTTGGATTTTGGCTACAGCTGGAGGGCAGACTGAACATCCAATTGTGGTGCCTGACATATAAATACATTTATTTTTCTGTGATTGCAGTTAGTTGTGAGTTACCAGGTCTCTAAACCACCTGTTCCAGACAGGTATTTCCACTTGACCTGGAAAAATTGTTCATGACTTTATAAATATCATTAACTCAGTAATGACTAATGCAGTTATTCAGAATTCACTGCTGGACATGAATGGCAGGGTGGTTGTACTCTGTGTATGCTTTAATTCACTTTGGCTGAGACTAAGATTCCATTAGGTGATAGGAATCACTGTAAACATTTGGAAAGCCAATTAAAGGTTCATTACTACAGGAAAGAACATTCTGTTACATAGGACAAAGGTTGTTACTTCAGCAGCGATCTTTCCCTTGGATTGTTCTTTTACAGGCTATCTAAAATCCCGTCAAGAATTTAGTCAATACCTTCTAGTTAATGACAACGTCACTGTTCTTCATAGTACTCTGTGAAAATGTGTGATCTATTCAGTAGGTGATGCGATGAGTTCAAATGTATTCGTTCTGATAGAATTAGGTTTTAATCTTCCAGCATTTCTGCCTAACTACAACAACCTGAAAGTGTTGGCCTCATGAGATTTTGGGACTGAATTAACTTAATTCAGTGGCTGAAAATTTTGCTGCACAAGAAAAATTGATTCATTAATTACTCAGAATAATTTTAATATGGGATTTTTTTTTTTTTAATCCTTACAGTACACATGACAGTATTATGTGCGGTGTGGGAAGATAAAGCTGTGGATCATAGGAATTAACTGAGCTATATTCTTGTTCAGAATATATTTAATGTCTAGGCAGTAAGTCAAAAAAGTGCATGTAATGATGACTGGTGGTCCAGTTTTTACTGCTACATAAATGAAAGATTGTGATACATTGCTTCTTTGTCCACATGTACACTTAAGTACAGTTTAGCACTGCACACTTCCATATTAGAGATTGTTCTATGCCTGTGTCCTAAATAGTCCCATAGCTTGCCTAGAGAGCAGGAAGGATGCTGTGGAACACCGTGCAGTTCCTTCTCATTGGCAAATGGCTTGAATTATCTCACATTGTAGAAATCCATAGAGCTGCTAGCCTCTATACATTTATATACACCATGTTGACTCCTCCCTCTCCCATCCATATAATCATATGCGGTCTACATATATCACATGAACCAGGTCAGAATAAACAACTTCAAGATGCAAGACTTGGACTTTTTTCTTCACAACAGGCCCAAAGAGCTGTTCAAATTAAATATTTAACAATAAAATTAGTGTATGAAATACCCTCCTGGCTCCTACTGAAGAGTTCCCTCAAACACTTTTTCATAATGAAGGGTTCCTGGTAGGGAAGCGCAGGGCATTATTTTTATGAACCGGAATATAAAGCATAAAAATGAGTCACTGTGACCAAAAGGGGATGCCTAATTTATTAGTCTGTGATGTCCTAAGCCTAGTTTTTGTTTTGTTTGGTTGTGAGGTTTCTGTGTTGTATCACACACAGTGATGAAGACAGTCTATTTCAATATTGATTGATGTAGACTGATGTTCCTCTAAGGATTCCCCAGGATATCTCTACCTCCTTCAGGCTGATTAAAAGATTTAGGCAGTCCTCTTAGAATCAGAGAGAAGTTTGGGTTGGAAGGGACCTTTAAGGATCACCTGGGCTTCTTTGTACCTTTATGTGAATGCTGGTGGATATTTCTCTGGGGAAAGTGCATATGAAAAAAGCTTAATACAAGATATACAGCCTCCCAAAGAATTTACAAAACTATTACAGATTAGCCTGCAGAGAATTCCTATCATTCTTTTCAACTTGGTACATGGTTTTGGAACTGGCATCTGTGTCTTTGTGTGATTTGCTGCAGTCATTTTCCATCAGATGTCAGATAAAAAACTCCCATTGATTTAGCTGATCTTCCAAGAACTTTGTTCTTCAGTGAGCATAGGCAAAAAGCAAACAAAAAGCCCCAAACAAACAAACCAAAACAAAACAAAAAGAAAACACAAACAAAACCTCAAACAAAACCAAAAAACCCCACCTAAACAAATTTCCTATTTGAAGAAGACTGGAACCAGCATCTAGTTTGGATGCATCTTCTGTACATTTTTATAGATTTGATAGATTCTGTTGTTGTTTGGTTTTCAATTTTCTGTGAAATCCTGGAAGATGTATTTAGGTTTTCGCATACTGAAGTTGTTCAGTGTTGTTTCTGTAACTGACCTGGTTTGGAGATGTAGTCTTCATCCTGTGGAGTGTACAAAATACTGAAAACTAGGAAATAACCTCTGAAAAAAAGAAAGTTTTTTTCACTTTTTTCTCTATCAGCAGCTTCAGGAACTTGTAATGTACCTTGTAGTAAATGGGTACTGAGTTTCAGTTGTAAAATGTTGTATTATTCTGTAGTAATCATGAAGGGATTTGTTATAACAGATCCCTTTTTCTCTTTTTCTATAGGTCTTCATTACTTCAAAAACATTGTGTTGGTAGGATCTCTGCAGGATCGTTATGTTCCTTATCACTCTGCTCGCATTGAGATGTGTAAAACAGCTTTAAAGGATAAACAATCAGGTAATAAATATCCTGCAAAATAAGCAGACCATGCAGGTTAAACCTCATAGTCTCAGATTCATCCCACTTAATTTTGGGTGCTTAACTGAGGCACCTCTATTACATGTCTAGACACTCTGGGCGTACTTCGTAGTAAAGGAGAGAGAAAATCGTGTGAGAGCTAAATTGCTTTCTGGATCTATCCTGTTCTGTTACATGTAGAAAGATATGAGACTGAATAAATTTCGAGCTTACAGACTATGCTGAAAATTGGGTGGGATGAACACAGCCCTGTGTGTACCCTGAATAGGGACGACAAATAGCTTTGACTTTAGAGGACATCAAGTTACAGCATTGAGCACATGGCCTGTATTTAGCTGAGGCTTAATACTATCCCTGAAAAAGATGGTTTTCCCATTTCCAGTGATAGTTGTTGTTGTATTTACTGTTGAGACATCCCAGTACAACTGGCATGTAGCATTACAGATTGACACATAAATACCTTTTACAGTGTAATAGATTAATACTGATGGCACATTCTCGCTATAAATGCACAAAATTAAAATGTATAGCTTAAAATTATTTTTCCAACATTTCTGGTGAAATTAAGCTTCCTGTATAGTCTATCTTAACAGAACACCAGCGTAACACGTACCGTTGCCTCTCTTACTCTGGAATGTATTCATTTTTGAGTTCAAGGTCAAAGAACTGTATTTGTTTCTGGTGATTCACTCAGTACAACTTTTCTGTTCCTCTGCAGGACCAATTTATGCTGAAATGATACAGAACCTGCTTCTGCCAGTTCTCCAGAATAAGGAATGTAATTTGGTTCGTTATAATGTAATTAATGCATTACCCAATACGGCAGATTCTCTCATAGGGAGAGCTGCACACATTGCTGTTCTTGATTCAGAAATATTTTTAGAAAAATTCTTTCTTGTTGCTGCCCTAAAATATTTTCAGTAGGGAATAGCATTCTAAGAGACTTGGTTATTACCTCATTAACAGATGAATCAAATAACGTGTGGTATTGAAGTATAGCTGCAGCTGTATTTTAAGAGATATTTATACTTTTTATATGGAAGATAATTTATATCATCCACACTTAAGGCTTTTTAACATCAACTTTACTTTCTAGGTAATGTGGCTGTGCAATATTTTTTTATTTTGTTCTTTTTACTTTTCTATTACTTTTTCTTAATTTGGGGTACCTAATTATTTGGACATTAAAGCACAGTGTGTACTTCCAGTTGATTTATTATTGAATCTCAGATGACAGAAGTCAGCGTCATTTGGCTACCTTTTACAAGAGGCTTTGGATGCCAAAATAAATTGGTGTTTAAAATCCTGATAAGGTCGTACATGTTCAGTTGTATTTTAGCACTGTAGGAAGTTTAACTGGAAACACAATGAGCTGCTAAAATACTGGATATTTGAAAACGACTCTACCCATGGGTCTGGCAAAGACCACTGCCGCGTTGTCTGTTCAGATATCACTACAGCGTAACAGTGTTCTACAAAATCATTATCATCATTGTTAAGTATGTTCTGCTTGTGGGAATATATTTTCTACTGATCTCAAGAACATGTTAGTTTACATACTCGATTTTATTACTGGAACTTTAGTTTTCAGAAGCAAATGGCAATTAAGGATTTTTGAATGTTTCATGATAGCTGCCTTCAAATAATTGGAGTTTTGCAGATGGTATTAAAATTGCTCCTTACTGTCAGTTCTTCAGATGAATATGGACAGTTTTACATGGACTTCCTTGTATGTACGTAAAATAAGTACATGTTAAAAATTTCTGCAATACTTTTATGAATTTAAGCAATTTTTAAATATTGTTAAAATGTTTTATTGACTACAAAGTATTGTAAATATAAATCGATCCATCTTCAAATGGGACAATATTGTAAACTTTACCTGTTTAGTGATACAGATAAAATGTTTTTGATATACAGGAATGTTAAAGGTCTATTGACTTTCTACTGGTGCTGAATAGCATTAAGTTTGGTTTCTCCTCCCTTCCCTTTTCTCTCTTTTAAACAATAATTCACTAAAGGTGGGGGGAGAGTTACCCGTGCATTCACTAATTGTACACTAATTGTAATGAACATTTTTTGAAAGATATACATTTGTTGTATAATGCATGTTTATTTTTAGCGTTGTGTTATTGCATCTGGTGTTAATAAAATGAACAAATTACTCTAATGGAGGCAATTAAAGAAACTGAAATGTTCTGCTAATTACCAAAATTTTGGGTAGGCTCTTTTGTATATAAGTATTGACTTTGTATTATTTGAAATTAATATAGCAATAATAGTTTATAATGAAGTGATTTGGCATTTGATATGGTTTGTTGTACAATACAAACTTTGTAGTAATTTTTTTCTCTCTACAGCTCGCAAGGTGCTCAGATGAGCATCTGCAGTTCAGTGACATGCACATTTGAGAGGGTATTTTATTAGAGGTGTGTTGGGCAAGTCCTTATGACACAAAGACATCTGAAATACATTACCATTATAACAATGTCTGCTTTTATTAATAACTCTTATTATGATGGTGCTACTAAGTTTTAAATGCTTAAATTACGTTCTGACATCTCAACTGTCTTTTATTTAACTGTAGTATAGTAGTCAGATAGTGGCTAAATTGTGAATATCAGTTGAGGAAGGGAGATATACAGAATTTCCCTTGGTTCACAATGAGGAAGGTCAGCTGCTCTTAGTGTATAAGCATTTGGATGTTTCTGTCACTAGTGAAAAATGTCTGTCTTGCTGCATCTCTCCGAAAACCCCAAAGTGTAAGGTGTGCTTTTGTGATGAGCAAAGCAGAAATATCCTGGCAGAAATAACCACATTATTTATTTTGAATAGTAGATCTTGTCTATTTAAGGAGGCTTGAATTTGCTTTGTTCTTTGAGGAGAACGGGTGGTGCAGAAATGAAGTCATGTGGTATTTGCATCAAAGTTTATCAAGGAACAGGGCAAATTAAGAGAACATTAAATTCATTTCTCTCCCCTAATTTGTATTGCTCACTGCAGCCCACATGTGTCCCGGTACCCATCTCGGAACTGTAGCTGTTTGACATCTCCAAGTCCCAAAGGAATGTGTTGTAAGAAAATAATGACCCAGACATGTCCTGGAAGCGTATAAAGTTCATATTTGCACTTGCAGACCGTCATAGTTGCTGTTCCTGTCTGAACATCACACGCAGTCTTGGATGTTTTGGACAACTGCACGTGTGTTGCATAGCACACTCCTCCTACTCCCGCATATTTCTATTTACTACATGGAAATATGGACTCATATACATAATTCAGTGTCATTTGATGCAGTAGCAGCTATAAAGTATTCCATCTCGCCCCTCTTCTGTTTGAATGAAGGCTTCATCTTCCTGTAGCAGTGGTGACCTCTGCATTATGCAGGTATCCGACAGCAGCTTGAAAGGGAATTATGCTGCTTACAGAATGAGAGATATAAATTAAGGTCTTAACATTCTTTTAGATAGCTTCCAGTCTTGTGCTCCCTTAGGGCAATAGCTGCTGCTGTTACTTCACAAAGCTCTCAGCAATATTATTAGGAGGTCACTGCATAAAATGAGCATCAGAACTTTTGTTTGCATGTAGTGTATATAAAGAAATTCTGTGGTTTGTGTTTGAATCTTCCATCAAAATCAAGCTTTCTGATCCCACAAATTTAGCAGTGGCTGCTACTTGCAAGAACTCACATTCTACTGTAGAAAATCACTGGGCTTTACTGCAGAGCCAAGAGATTTCACAATGGAAAACAAAGCACCCTTCATTCCAAGTCAGTCTTCTTTGCACAGTCCTGACCACGTGTGGTATTTGGATAACCAAGCTTCTTGAGATGGTCAAGGGGAATAGGGATCATTTAGCCAGAATCAGCACACTTGCTGCCTGGCTAACCTACCTTCTGCTCAGCTGAACTGACCTGCTGCAGAGTTTGTGCTAGCAGGAAGTCTTTATTCTTGGTTTTTTAGAACAGCAAAGCAAAATACAGTATTGTTTGAGTCTTCCTGGCAAGGAAAGCTGCAGTGTAAGAGAGAAATGATCAGTAAACAGAGGCAGGGAAACAAAAAAAGAAAACGTAGCATTGAATCACAAAATGAAAAATTCCTGTGGCATGTGCTGTTTGTATTTACCAATGTTCACACTTACTATCAGCCACGAGATAATTCAGGAGTAAGAAGTGAATTTTGCATTTTTAAAGCAATACAGTAAACGTAGACTATAAAAAAATATCTTGGAAGACCTCAGCTTATTTTTAGAATCACAGAATGGTTTGGGTTGGAAAGGACCTTAAAGATCACCTAGTTCCAACCCCCTACCATGGACAGGGAAGCCTTTCACTAGACAAGGTTGATCTAAGCCCTGTCCAGCATGGCCTTGAAGACTGACCAGGGATGGGGCAGCCACAACTTCTCTGTGCAACCTGTGCCAGTGCCTCACCACCCTCATGGTAAAGAATTTCTTCCTAATGTCTAATCTGAACCTACCCTCTTTCAGTATAAAGCCATTCTCCCTTGTCTTGTCACTACATGCCCTTGAAAAAAGTCCTTCTGCAGCTTTCTTGTAGGCCCCCTTCAAGGTACTGGAAGGCTGCTACAGGGACTTCTCTTTTCCAGGCTGAACAGCCCCAGCTCTCAGCATGTCTTCATAGGAGAGTTGCTCCAGCCCTCTGATCATCTTCATGGCCCTCCTCTGGACTTGCTTAAGTAGGTCCATGTCCTTCCTATGATGGGGACACCAGAGCTGAATGCAGTTCTCCACGTGGGGTCTCATGAGAGCAGAGTAGAGGGGTAGAATCACCTCTCTCAACCTGCTCATCATGCTCGCTTTTGATGCAGCCCAGGACGTGCTTGGTTTCTGAGCTGTGAGCACACACTGCTGGCTCATGTTGAGCTTCTCATCTATCAAAATGCCCAAGTCCTTTTTTTCAGGGCTGTTCTCAGTCAGTCTCTCCAGCCTGTACGTGTGCCTGGGATTGCTCTAACCCAGGTGTAGGACCTTGCACTTGTCATGGTTAAACATCAGGTTGGCATCAGCCCACCTCACAAGCATGTCAAGGTCCCTCTGGATGGCATTCCTTTCCTCCAACGTATCAACTGGACCACACAGCTTGGTGTCATTGGCAAACTTGCTGAAGGCGCATTTAATCCCACTGTCCATGTCACTGACAAAGATGTTGGACAAGACCAGTCCCAGCACTGATTCCTGAGGGACACCACACGTTACTGGTCTCCACTTGGACATTGAGCTGTTGGCCACAACTCTTTGAGTGCAACCATCCAGCCAATTCCTTATCCATCAGACGGTTCATCCATCAAATCCATGTCTCTCCAATTTAGAGATAAGGATGTCATGCAGGATGGTGTGGAACAGTTCTGGTTAATCTTAACATTGCTATTTTGTAACATTTAAGAGTATATATAAGAATTATCTTTTGGACTGTTATGCTGTTCAGGAACAGCTTAGTATTACTTGATATCTGCAGACAGCTTGGTATACGTATTTTTAAGGTAAGGATTTCAGTATGGTTTTTACTGTATTGAGCACATACATAAGTTCTTGAACTTGGCACAGATGGTTGTTTTTTTCTTGCTGCTTTTGGGCAGGGGGAGTATTTTTTCTGCATGAACCACCAAAATTCCTCTTCTTTCTGAAACAGAGGCACAGTATCTTGCTGTTGGAATAAAGAAAGGGGTTTCCTATTATTTTTGGTCTCTAATGCCCAATTAACCATGCTATAAAAAGCTGATTGAGAAAATGTCACACCTAAAGCAGGCAGTTAAATTCAATCACTTTCAGTGTGTAGGCAGTGCCAGTTGTACTGCAATAAACTCAAGGGAGTGTGGCTGTTAATTTACCAAGGACATTCACTTTAAGCTCTAGATGTGAACACTGTTTTAGACTCCAAGAAGGGCTGAACGAAAGCTACCTTCTGCAGCTTAGTATCTGTGGACAGTGTTTAAATTCTGTTTTACGGAAGAACAAGGTCAGCTGGAGAAGTTGGAAGTGACAAAAAGCAAATGTTTCCATATTAAAAACATTAACTGGAGAAAATTAACTGCAGCTCCAGCCCATGATCACCGGTGTTACTTTTTCCAGGGGGAACTGAGAAGACTTGGTCTAAATGTGCTGGGTCGGCTGTGGGGTTTGGTTGTTGCTTTCTTCCTTGGGGGGGGTGATGATGCCTGTTAAGAGTGCAGAAAAGCCACCAGCTGGGGCACAGGACAGAGAGAAAGTTTATTACTAAATTACTGCTATTTAAGTGATTTTCTGGTAACTTTGATTATATTAAAATAATTACAGTATGTAAATAATTCTCTGGTAACTTGGAATTTATTTAAATGATTACAATATGCATTTCCTCGTAACTTTTTTCAACAATGATTTTTTCATTTTATATATATATATATATATATATATACGCACACGTTGGGGCAAAAATGGGTCCTTTCAGCCATAAACTATTGCACGGAAGAGACGAAGACGCCTTTGTGGCAGGTTTTGGGGGTGGCGGGAGTGGGAAGGAAGAGGAGAGTTACAGCTTATTTCTCGAGCACCTCCAAGAGCCAGGAGCTGCCTCCATCAAGCACCTGGCTCCTCAGGCTCCGTTCCGCGCCGTTCATCAGAGAGCGGCGCGGGGGACCGTGGTGTTCCACGCTGCTGGAAACCCTCCCGCAGTCAGCCACCACCATCACCTCCACCGCCTTTCCCCCCGCCACTCCCTCAGGCGGGTGAGCCCCGCCTCCTGCTTCCGCATGCGCATCGCGCCTGCGCCCTGTCCTCGTCCTCCTCCTTCCCCCGCTCCCTGCCCGGGTGTCCTGTGTCGGCGGGGCTATGGCTCTGCGGATACTGCGCGGCGTGCCCGGGGCAGCGAGTAAGAGGCGGGCGGAGGGCGGGAGGGGCCGGCCTTTGCCGTCGAGGGGGTACTCGGCTTCTCCTCCCCTTCCTCACGCAGGAAGTTACTAGCGAGAGACAGTGGGTGGTTACGGGCCGCGACTGTTGGCGCTGGGGCTGCTGAAGGGTGGCTAAGATGGCGGCGGGTCAGGGGGGACGTGCCTGACCCCGGCTTCTTCAGCCCAAAGCTACCTCCCCCTCTTAACTTATTTTTTTGCAGGCTTCTGTTTGGGGGTGGGTTTTTTTGTTCATTTCAGATAATACTGTTCTCCCCTATGTTGCAAGTCTGCTGTCTAGCCTCATGGTTTGTTCTGAAGGTTTTCTCTCTTATCGTTGCTGCAAACTTTTAAGCGCTAGTAAATTACTAATGCGTGGTTTAATATTGTAGACTAGCTGGAGAGAACTTACTGTGTCTTTGGAAGTTGATCTGTGTCCTTTATGTGAGGAAATAGGTGATTTGTTCATGGAGAAACCCAGGCTGGACTGCAAATAAGATAGCCTGTAGCCTGCCTAACAGTGTATGTCCCACATGCACAGTCATCTTGGGCTGTTCCAAAGAGCTGCAGGTCAGGCCACCTCTCCATCAAAAGCTGAGACTTCTGTGAGCTTGCCGATGCAGTATTCCTGAAATAGGCTCTATTTGGCCATCAGGTTCATGGCAGGATTTGGCTGGTGCTCCTCTCTTCACCCAGAGCATGCCCCGAGTGCCCAGCTCCTGCCACAGGGATGGCTTTGTTTTGATAAATCATGGTCTGAGGGCCACTCGGAAAAACTGGATATTGCAGGTGATGGTTGTGCAGCAGCTTTAAAGACCTGCGGTTTTCAACTTCTTTTAAATTCGGGTATATAATTAATAAATTGGTTGGCTTCATGATAGCTCATAAAGGATGAAGGAGTCAAAGATCTGCTTATTGAATGATATTTACTGACAAAGTTGATTGTTTCTCTTGTCTTTTTCAAAGGCACTTAATGTTGAGCTTCTGTCACCTCTGTGTAAAGAAGAATTATTTTGGTCAACAATAGCAAGCATTACAAATAGGAAAAGGGATTTTGCTGCTTCTCTGTTGACTGACATAATTAGTTTCGTATCAGTACCTTAATCTGACTTTTATTTGAACTTGTGCTAGAATATCAGCTATGGTTTAATTCTGTAGCTAGCTTCTCTTTCAGCTTACTGAAGAATGACAAGATGCTTGGCAGGAGTAGGAAGATCCCATGTTTGCGGAAGGAGTAGATTCCTCACTGCTGATAGTCCCTTATGTCATGCTTAAGGCAAGAAAAAAATTACTCCTTTGAGGGATTGGCAACAGTTGGCAACATAGTACTGTTTATGTGACTGTAGGGTTTAACCTTAAGGCTGTGGTATCTTAAGATGAATGAATATGCTGATTGTGGGAATACAAGTGGATTGTTAGTGGGTGTGTATATATAGGTGAGTCAGATCCACACTGCTTAAGAAGGTTTCCAGATACAATCTCTTCAGCAAGGTAGAATAATAGTTCTTGCAAGTACTTTGCACTCAGGCTGGTACAGGGAGTATTTCTGTTTTGAGTCTTCCTTCTTAAGTAAAGTCAGAGCTCCTTTAGGCACTTCTCCATAGCTGAAATACTTTGAGAGGGTAGTTTATGCTCACTGTGGACATTTGGCTTTTTAACCAAATGCAAAAATAGCAGTCATTTTGAGTGATCTTTGTAAGTACTTGTTGGCTTGTTTATGACTCCTGAATTATTTCGTGACTTTATTGGAATTACATTATTACAAGGGTGGTGACACACTGGCAGAGAGAAGCTGTGGCTGCCCCATCCCTGGCAGTGCTCAAGACGAGGTTGGACGGGGCATTGAGCAGCCTGGTCTAGTGGAAGGTGTCCGTGCCCATGCAGGGAAATTGGAACTAGATGACCTTTAATATCCCTCCCAACCCGAACTGTTCTGTGATTTATGACTTGCAATATTTGTGCATCTCCATTTTTATTCTACTTGTGAGAACTTTAGGTATGGATATTAATAGGCTTTCTCCTACATTTATGTTAAAAAAGTAGGGCTCTAAAGGAATAATGTTTATGCTTTTAATTGAAGCATTTGCGTTCAGTTATATAATTGGACTTAAATGTGCTGAAAGTTTGTCCTGCTTTTGACTACCAGCTGAACTGTTTCACCATCATAAGGGAAGCTCAGCTATTCTCTACCAGCATTTTGGAAAACCTCTTACTAAGGGAACAACGTTTTTATTTTTTAAAACTTTCTTTTGGAAAAGCATAAGCTTCTTACGACTCCAAAGCTGCTGGAAATGAGCCAAGACCTGGAAATCAGCAGGTTTCTTGGGGGAGGTTAGGACTTTTCGAGGAAAACAGAATGTGCTGGTCTATGCTAGCGTAATTACTATTTAGAGTCTAAAATACAAGAAGATAACAGCTAAGATAAATTCAAGCACTTTAAAATACACTGTTCATGTAAACTGAGTTATACAACTGACAGTTTTGCCTGCATATGTTTATAGGGCCAAAAATAATTATTGGTGCCAATTGCTTAGGTGCTTGTGAGTTTAATGTCAAACTAATATTTGGAGTTTGTTTTCCTTCCCTCCACTCCCTGGTTTCTGAAGTTTTCTAAGTTTTTCAGAGGTGCTCTGAACAGTATGACCCTCACACTGATGCTACATATGTCCTTTTGTTTGGTAGAGTCATCACTGTTGTGCAGCTCTCAGAGGAGCACCAGCTGTAAGACAGGAGGAAGATCTGAACCTGCTAAGCAGCCCCTCAGGAAACCAAAGTTACCAGTAGGTCGATTTGATGAACCGGAGGAGTTCAGTGTAGAGAAGGAACCCCTGGAAAGTAAGTCATGTTTTACAAAGCTGCAAGGCGTGTTTTAAAGGCAGGACCTGAGGTGCAGTGCTGATGTTGGTTTAAGAACAGGGATAGGTGTGCAGCACACTTCATGTTCACTTGCTAAGCTTAATGGCTCTGGAAAAAAGAGACAGGGCAGTGGGGACAAGCTGCAGCAAATGGTGTATAAAGGAAAAAGTCTTCAGAACAAGGGTGGTGGAGCATTGTGACAAGTCACCGAGAAAAACTGTGATCCCTCTCCTCTTGTTGCTACTCAGATTTGCCTGGATGCCCTGACCTCTTATCAGCTTTGCCTTTGAGCAAGGCTGGAGCCAGATGTCTGCCAAAGGTGCTTTCCACAATGAACCATGGCATGATTCCAAGTAATGTAGCTGGTATTGGTCTGTTACAGTGCAGCTGTAAATTGTGGTGTTAGACTGATGAGAGCACCAGCCGCTTTTTATTATCCAAAAAGCCTGTTCTATTTCTTAGTCCACAAAAGATTTCTGATTCATGCTGTATTTTCGTGGACAGCCATTCTCCTAGGTAGTGTTTTGCAGGTGGTGTTTTGGAAAGCAACAACAGATACTGAGTTGATTGAGCCACCAAGAGTGTCAGGGGAGACCTAATGAACTGCTGCTGTTTGTGTTGTGCTCCAGTGAACTTAGTGGGGCTGCACTTGGAGAACCTGACAAGATTTAAGCGCATGTATTTCGCTGCTGAGGTCACTAGAGACGTACTCTACTTTTATCAGACAGAAGAAGAAAGAATCTCTTTCTTCCTTGTTTTTGATTAGCCATATTCCCATATTTGTTGGGTTGACCCTGACCCGATACACCTTAACTAAAAGTGCTGTCATGCTTTGTCTTATTCACCACAGTGTTATGTTCTGCTGCTGTTGGCCAGGAGTGATAACATTATCTATTTTGAGTCTCTAGGACAAGCTTTTTTAATACATTAGTAGATTACTGTGAGTTTCCAGATGACAAAATGACTGGAAAATTATAGTATCATTTCCAAAATAGTAGCAATTTCAGATTGTGACTCACTACAGAACTGACTCAGAGTTGGAGCTACTGTGCAAGCAGCTATTTAATTCTTGTCCTTTTATTCCCAAGAAAATAAATGTCGCTGCTGCTTCATTTAAAGCAAATGCATAATCATTATATTTTACTTTTTGCTTTGTTGTAGGTTTAGTACAAGACTCAAGGCTTTTTTTGGCTTTAAGTTTAGTTGTACCTGTATATTTTTCACATGTAATGCCAGCGATGGTTTGTTACAATGACTTCCCATTGTGTTGTTAGGGAAAAATGTAAGAGTTTCAGCTGGTGATTTGAATTCCCAGTGCTATGCAGCTATCATGGGGAGGTGTTTTGAGCTTCTGCATCTGCTGTCAGCACATCAGTAGTAGTGCATATTGGGATGATGACATCTACAAAATAATATTGGATGCATTTGCACTCCTTGTAGTGCCAGAGGAGCTCACACACTGACATTTCCTATCCTGGTCCACATGAATTTTTAAACAAGCATCCCAGTATATCATTCTGTACAGCCTGTAGCTACATGAGCCTCCCTCCGTCACTGTCCTTTTCCTCTGCTCTCCTGGATTTCTGCTGTTTTTTCTCATTTTCAGCCCTGCTTCTCATTACTTGTGTTGCCCACCAGGGCCGAGTTAGGGATACAGCTGAGGGAGCCCCAAGTTATGCATGTGTACAGGAGGCTCTGGGGGATCAGCAGGCCAGGGAGGTTGTGGGGTACAGAAGCTTTGGGGAGCCCTGCAGTCTAATGCAGGATGAGAAAACACTCAGCCTAGGATGGTGCTGTGCCAGAAAGTACTACATGGCTTGGTGATGCCTAGTGGGATGGCCACTGTGCAGCACAGGTGGCATGAGTTTGCTACTCTTAAGAGAAAGCCCTGAGTAAGGGAGCGCTGAGTTGCATAAGGATGTTGACTGTGAGGTGCAGAAAGCTCCATGGTGTTCGAGTAGGTGGCATGAGCTAGGAGGGTACTGGGAATAGAAGCAGCACTACTCATACACAAGGTTAGTGTATTTCTTACCAGAGAGATCCAAGAGCCCCATTCATACCCCACTTACAAAGAGTCACCCTCTTCTGAATGGGCATCACAGGAACTTAGGGAGCTTAAGCTGCGTTTTAGATGGTAAAAATTCTAATTTTAGCAATTTAGGATTTCATAGTGCCTCCTGTGAGAGGGGTGTCCAGTCTGGTGGTGATGAACAAATCAACAACCGTGAAAATACAGTGCTTTAGAGACAAGAATAATAAAATCTTGACTTAACTTCAAACTAAAAAACCTGAGTGCTTAAAATTAGGGACCTAAACAAACACGGAAAGTGAGCTGGTGTTTGGATGTAGTGAGCATAGGTACAGTGTACCTGAATGGGATGTGTTCTCTCTAGGAATTAATGAGAAACTGGTGCTTCAGTGCTTTTGGACAATGAGTTGCTTTTTATTTGCATAGCTGAGTATGATCACATATATTGCTGACTGGAGTCAAAAAACTCTTTGACATTACTTTTATATTACTTCGAAATGTTTAACTCAGGATTGCCTTTAAAACGAGAATTTATTTTGTATTTGAAAATGAAACTGAAAGGCAAACATTGTAGGTGGTGACATTTTATATTTGTCAATATTATAAGTGTTTTAACAAACTTTCCCTGTGGTTTTAGAATTCCCTGATGGAATCAATCCTGTCACAAAGGAGAGGGGTGGACCGAAAGGCCCTGAACCTACACGTTTTGGAGACTGGGAGCGAAAAGGACGTTGTATAGATTTTTAATGTATAAATGTGTCTGTATAGCTAATAAAACATTTCTAGTTGTTGAAAAATATAATGTACAGAAAAATCTTACCTGGGTTTGTTGTGAAGCTGCTTGTCTGTCATGTTTGTGATGAATTTTCTGAGAAGTGTTATGTAAATAAACATGATGGTGCAACTCAAATCTTGGGGCGGTACACCTGATCTTTATTTACACTATGCAGATGTAAACAGTGATGTGAAATTGTTAGTCAGGAGCATACTGAGATGTGTAAGGGGTTGGATTTCTTTATGTATTTCAACGTCTATGTAATGTCTCGAAAGTGCTGGCAGAGTTTTGCAGTTTGTGACCTTAGATGCTGTTTATCAGAAGTGCAGCCCCCTCCAAGGAGATCAGAATATGGTTGGTCTCAGCCTATTGCACAGTGGTTCATAGGTGCAAGTGACCTTAGCCAAGAACTGCCCCCTCTGTCTCTGTGAGAACGAGTTGGGGTTCCTCTTGTTTGTGGAGAGGGGATGGAAACTTAGTTTTATCTCATCTGGCTGACAGCTGTGAATGGCAGGAATATGGAATGGCAGGCAAATGGAGGCTTAATTCTGAGAGGATCAGCTTGTGATGTTGAGTAGCGTAGGGGTTCTCTGTGCTGATTTAGAGTACAGTGGCTATTTGGCAGTGCTATTTGCAGTATCTTTTCCTTGATGAATGGAAATGCCAGCTTGAAAACAGGCTAAATACTGCTTGGGGAAGTATACCATTGCTTTCTGATACCGCCTGGTCAAAGGGACTGAATACATTAGAAGATCTGATATCACAGGTCTTAAAACTAAGTTACCTGGCATTGAACTAGTATCTTTCAGTCAGTCAGATCAGTTCTTAAATCAAGACTTTGCCCAGTTGAAAATGCTGTAGCAGAGTACAAATTTCCCACTTGTGTGGGTACTTACTAATATGATCAAGCTGTCATTATTAAAGTGTGTGAACATACGCCCAATTTGTTTCTGCGCAAGTTCTTTTTGATAGCCTAAACAAATGGATCTTCTCCAGTCTTCAGCTGTAAATGTTTTCTTCATCCTTTTTTCTTTCCTTCCTAGTGTTTTGCAGATTTTTCAACCTCTTCTCTTTTACTGTACATGTTCCAGCTGATATATTCACAGTTCCTATTTGCTGGTTTTGCCACAGTACCACAGTGGCATTAAAGCTGCATACATTTCCTGGAGAGCCCAGGACCATCTCCCTTACTATGACCCACGTTTCTTTTTCCTGTATAGATATTTTTGCCTTTTGCTGTGCCAAAGCAGGTTGTATCTGAATTGAAAGACAGCTTTACTTCACGGTGTCTGCTGTTCTGCATTGCTGTGGCTGAGTGTAGGCAAGCAAGGCTTTGTTCTGCTTTGCCTTTTGCGTTATTTTATTAGAGTATTAGGATGTGTTACTCCTATCACAAATGCGTACAAACTCCCTAGAACTCACTCAAATTGCAGCCAGTGGGGGAGCTCCTCACTAAAATCTACCTCGTTTTGTATACCTGATGTGTGTTTTATCGACATAGTATTGTCCTAGTTGTGAGTTAAGATGTTTGTCTCACTGCAGCAATGCCCTACTAAAGTATTATGACTGTTCAGTAAGGCTTGTCAACCAGGTACCTTGCTGAAGAGCAAAATGAGGTTTACTAAAGCTTGTTTTTCATATGAGATGGTAACTGGTGGTAATTACATTTTGAACCTTTAATCTTCTACAAATTTAAATTCTGCAGCATGGTTTGGCTGGTCTGTTTGTTTGACCAAAGTTGGTCTGCTTTCCTACCAAAGCCATTTTAGTTCCTCTTCGGTAGTATGATAGTTATAATTTCCCAAAATCTGTTGACATTTTCAGTTACCTTAATACGTGCTGGGTCAGCTGTCTTTAAACCTTCACATGTACAGTTCATTAAACTACTGCTAGTAATGCTTTGCCTCGTCACTTGCTGGTGGGTTGAAAAATGCTTCATCACACAATGCGCCATGTTTTCAGACAGGAAGCATAAATTTTAATTGGCAACTTCTGTCTCTTCTGCATCATTATTAACAGGCAGAACATCTTAACTGGGGAAGAGGCAGTAATGCTAACACAGCTATTGTATTTTTGAATTCTGAATCTTACTCTCCTCATCTATGGATGGTTACATGAGTTCTTGCCAGGTTCTCGCCTTCCAAGCGCACACTGTGAACCTTTACCTACCTCGACTTCCTCACATTCCTGGTTTTCAATTCTAGTTGCTTCCTTCAGCATGGACAGCAGCTGCAGAATTGCACTTGTTTGAATTAGCGCATAAAGGACCAGCCTCACTTCTCCATGCTTTATGTTCCAGTTAGTTCTCTCCCATCTCCACCTGCTTTGTGATTAAGGGAAGACCTGAGCCCCGAGTGCTGTCCAGGCCCCTGCATATCTGCAGATGCCTGCCTCTTGGCACTCCTGGCCCACCCTGCAATCTGAGAAGGACCTGGGATTTGGAAGTTACTTCTCGTAGTGCTGTCCATACCACCAAGAGTGCCTCAGAAAGGCAGGGGTCTTGCTTCCTTTCTCAGAATAAGAAGGCTCTTGCTAACCAGTGTTGTGAATAGCTGTCAGGGAGTCTGTGCTCAGGAAATGGAGGATACTGCTTCAGTCTTGAGGAGCTTCAGGCCCTCTTCCCTAGCCACTGCCAGTAACCACTGAGTATTTGTTTCACTTGTTTAGGGAATGTGTCAGGAAGAGATAAGGAACTGAGCTTTGGGGCAAAATAACTCTTAACCGCCAAAGAGGGGAAGCCAGGGGGCCTTTCTGTGTGCTCTGTCAGTCTGACGTTACCAAACAGAGCAGCCCTAGGCTCTGGTCATGATTAAGTCTAAACTGACATCCTGCAAAATTGCTTGTGCTACCTGTCAAAGCCAGTCATGGTTTGAAGGTTTGAATGCAACAGCCAATACAAGGATATTTTATGTAGGGCATAAACCGTTGTCTCTGCAGTGTCTGCCATTGCGAAAGCACTCCAGCATGTTGTAAGTGCTGCCTTCCTGCTCTTCCCGGATGATTAATGTTAGCGATTCACTGGGATACAGCATTAGGGTACGGCAGTGGCTCATGGCACTAGCCATTAGATTGGCCACAGCTATGTTTTTGTCATAAACACTGATTGAATCTATTTTTGTTGCTCTCTTTGTTGGTATGAACAGTGCAAAGCAGCAGGGGTTGCATCCGCTTGCTGTTAGATTTCTGGGAGACAAAGGAAAATTGTTCTGCCGGCATGAGCAGATTCTGGGAGTACTGGAGGATGCTTTTGCTGCTCCCTTCTGGTTTCTTTACCAAAAGCTGCATTTCTGTGGGAGGTTTTCTCTTTTAAAGTTTAACTTGTTTCTGCTAGTTTGCATATATACATCTGGCACATTGTTAAAATTACAAAGCCTTTATTGTTTGAAGGAATTGCTCTGTGATTACCTTATTAGAAAATGCATAAAGTTGTACTCTACAGTTAATGTTTGCGTTATATTGCCTTGTTTGGAAAGTACATATTTCAGTGCTGATTTTACTAAGTTATAGTGCAGGGTTTATTGTCTAGTGAATCAGTAAAATTACCCTTTATGGCAGCAGATGTTTGTAAAGAACTGTAGAATGTTGTTATAAAACTTTATTGCTTTTTCAGCTGACAGCAAGAAATGATCACA
This sequence comes from Amazona ochrocephala, assembly GCA_039720435.1. Taxonomy (NCBI): domain Eukaryota; kingdom Metazoa; phylum Chordata; class Aves; order Psittaciformes; family Psittacidae; genus Amazona; species Amazona ochrocephala. Next base: position 46,364,086 of record CM077878.1, read on the forward strand.
GATCTGAGTGATCTGTAGTGATGGATGTTACATGTCTTGTTATGACGCTTGGTTTGGTATAGTCATTTAAAAGGGACCACAACAGTTTGTTCTGTAGTGCCAGGAAAATAGCAAAACTGTATTCATTCATAAGAGAGGAGGATTTGGAAGTCCTGTGAGTTTTGTCATTGTTCATTAGTCACTGACATTGCATCAGACATATTAAAGCGGAAGGAAATGGTTTGAGGTGTGTTTCTATGTGCTAATGGTGATCAAAACCATCAACACTTGTGGCCGCTTTCATGCTGTTGTAATATGCAATATGACAATGCCTCTCTGTAGCTGGTGGTTGGTGTTTCGTGTCAGAGCAGCTGGGATGTGCAGTCTACATTGGAATGTGGGCATGGCAGCTCTCACTCTTACATTGTGGTAGTGTGTAAGCTTCCCAGGGACTTCTGCTGCAGAAAGGGTGGCACAGTACAAATTGGATCATCATTATAAAATCAGGTTTGGGCAAATCCTGATAAAAGAGCTCTATTTATAACAAGTGCTGTGAAGAGCAGAACTAAAGAAGTCTTGTTGCTTGTGACTGTCATACATCTCCTGTAGCTCCAGTGTCTTCCTCCACCTATCCCTGTTGACATTGTCCCCGCCAGGCAGGCAGTGGAGCATCTTTCTGCCCATCCTTCCCTGCCTGGGGCATTACTTGTTCCTCATTCCCAGCCATGGTAACTTAATTACCTTGGAAACTCCTCTCTCCTTGACACCTTTTCAGACCAGGTTGAATTACTGGCTTCTGGAGTCATAGGGCAGTGCAGATATTGGCTTCCCATCCTCTGGAAACCAAGCTGATGAATAACTTTGACCATATGTATTTTCTTCAGAAATATTCAGCATCTCTCTGCATTTTTCTGCTGCAAGCAGAGCTTTTTTTTTTTTCCCTTCAGAGAACATCCAGAATGCCAATTAAAGCTTAGAGCAGTAAGACTGATATCATTTTCCAGGCATTAAATCTCTCTCTCAGCTGTAGTCTCGGGCCTGTAAAATACCACATATTTTCATGTTGCCATTTTTAGGATGAGAATGTTCAAATAAGTTCTTTAAGGTCCATACTTAACAAATAAATTTATAATAAACTGACATACCTGGCCATCAAAACACCATTATCATTTTCAAATGTTAGTCTCTGGTAGAATTAGGTGAGCTATGAAGTGAAACTGGTGTTCAGGTTAATTCTAGAAGCCTTACTGAGCTCTTCTTTATACCGGGACTCTCTCCTAATCAGCTGTTTTAAACCAAAGTGACTTATGTAGCCATCTGTGCTTGCTTCATAATTAGTTGCAGTGGAGCCTCTACGAAGTAGTCCATTTCAGCACAGGGAGATGAATTCTTCATTACAGATGGTGAATGGGAGGAAGCTTTAAGTGCATCCCCTCCGTTAAACTTAAGAGGCTGCCTAAACAGCTGTCCTAAGCGGGATACTATTGGAGAGCTGTCAGCTTTGTGGTGGGGACAGCAGAGAAACTGGGGTATTGGTGACTCCGAGGTGTGAATTGCCCACTGCCTTCTCTGAGGGAGGGTTGCAGTGAGGCGACGGGACCTGCAGTTCTGCTGCTGCTGCCTGTGCCCATCCCCAGCCCTGCTGGCAGGGAAGGGGGGCGCTCAGGGCCAGCTCTTGGGCATCTTGTAAAAGCAAGTTCACTTCCCTTAAAATGAGAGGAAGAACGCTGAAGCAGGGACTTTAAATTCCTTCTGCTGTCTACCTCCCAAACAAATGTCTACCGCATGATACAGCCAGGAGGGTAACACTGGATATATTTATACTGGGTGACAGCAAGTTATCTCAAAGCTAGGAATTGGTGGGGATTTTTTTTCCCCATAGGGAAGGGATGAAGTGTGTCAGCCTAAAAACTAAGCTGTCTTCATCCGCTGTGCTGCCAAAAGAGGGGGAGCCAAGATCAAGATAAAAATGGCAGACTAAGAAGAAATACATATTTGCTCACCAAAGCCTTGGTCTGTGTGACTCCCTAGTGAGAGGTCGAAGAACAAAGGGTGGTGTGTTTCCAGTTTGAAAGCTGGTGAATAATTTACCATCACTTAGAAGATACCTAAGGAAATGTTGCTTGGCTCAGGGAACATCCTGGTTTTAGCCTACTTTTTACCTCATGGCTTTCACTTGCAAGTTCTACAGTATGTCTGTGATCTTCGGACAGGGTGTTTTTGCAGATGTTTTCCTTGTGATAGGACTGCCGTATAATGACAGGTGAGTGTTTGGTCTGGCAGACCTGTCACGTCATCCTCCCTGTATATGGTGAAGTAATTTTTTCTGCCTGGTAATGACAGCTACAGCTCTTTTATTATGAAATTGCATGTAATTTAATCCTGCTTTTGATTTTTGCTGGCCTTGAAGCCATTTCTGTATAGGTACCCTTAGTTCTTCTGGAGTAGTAATGGGATACTTCATAAAATTAATCCCACATCGCAGGTGCTTCTTCCTTTCCCTCCTTTCTCTAAAGGAAATCTTTTGATGATTTGTATTTTGTATGTGAGGATCTTGTTGACAGTCAAATAAAAAGATAAGCCCCATGGACTGGAGCTCCTCCAGTTGCATGTGACTCTCAAATACAAATTCCTTATTTCATTGAAATGTGTCTTTTGTGGGAAGTCAAGGATGCGAAGAGGGAGAGAGAGATGCCTCTGAGAAGTAGCACCAGTCTTCCTGAAAGTTTTACGCAGAAACCCAAACTCATGTTAAGGTCTCCTTGCACTGGCCATTGATGAAGGTCCCAAACAAGCTGGGACAAGGGCAGTCCCAAAACAAGTCACTTGGGTGGGTTTACAGGTTGATGGCTCCGTTTGCAGAGAAATCCCGTGCTAAGGTAGGACAGACTTGGCTGGAAGGTATGTTGTAGGTCACCTGCGAATGACTACTGTGGGCAAAACCATCTCTTAAAAGGCACAGTTTTGAGTAAATAGGCTTCCCAGAACAAACTGACATCATCAGTGATGCACATGGCTGCTGTGTGTGATGTCAACTCAGGCACTGGACCTAACCCTCTCATTTGAGTACCAATGCAGTTGCTTGTGATAGTGCAAGGTCGTTCTCTGAGCCAGGCAGCTACCTTCTGGTCCTGTATATTGTCTCCATTTTGAAGATAAGCAGGGCTTTATTCCTTCTTAAGAACAGGAGTCTCAAAGGGGCCCCTGTACCTGCTGCTGTTTTGGGAGTGCTGCATCCTCTTGTCCCCTCACTCAGGAAGATTTCTGGTGGGAGAGCACCTGGCAGGGAGAGGCTGAACAACACACTGAACAGGAGTAGGGGACAAGCAAATGCGCATCGGGCAGCTGATGACCAGATGGTCCTTCCTGTGTGGGTAATACCGGCTGCACTGCAGCAGCTGCTACGCTCCGCAAGCCCCATGCAAGTAGGAAAACCAGAAAGCCCTGAGGAGGATTCGCACAGTGATTGTGGTTCTTTGTACAAAGCCAGAAATCACAACAGTGCAGGGATGCAAGGGAAGAACAAGTATTTCATTTCCCCATATTATTGAAAATAAAGGGAGGAGAATGAGATGACCAGATCATTAAGGCAGCATGCTGTGTCACCATACCTATCTGAGGTAACCCTCTGTGTTGGTGTACTAATCAGTACTGCACTGTATCTTAAAATGCCTCACTGTTTGATTTCTACCCCACAGCTTCATACACTTTGGAGCTGAAGAGAAAATACATGTTTTGATTGTTGCCACCAGAGGCAGGTGAGTTGTGCCAGGGCAGGGGAAGTGGATGCCGGGGAAGGGATCACAACCATCCATCTATGGAGTGTTGTGGGAGCACCTCTGCTGCCTGCCCTGTGTGTATTGGGCAGAGTCCACAAGCACTTCCAGCAGTGACTGGGCTGATCTTCACCAGCAGGTGCTGGCTGAAGGTATGGAGAGCAGAGGAGGGCAGGGAGGCAGGAGCAGGCATCTCTGCCTCGACTGGCACCAGGCCTGGGCTGAACTGCTGCAGGGACTGTACCCTGAACCCCAGCAAACAGGTCTCTGTTTCTGGAGTCCTTCCTTCCATTCCTGAATGGCAGGGTCACTGTAACATCTATTAGGGAGTTTCCCCTAGCCTTTTCCTTGTTGTAGGAAGTCCTGCAATCCTGCTCTGGCAGGGATTCCTTCTGTTCAGGAACCCACAGCTGAGGAGGGGGGGGGGGTCTCTCAGCATGTCCATCAGCAGTGTCAGTGATGGTACACACCAAGAACAAGTTCTGTGAGAAACCAATCAACTTAGTTCCCTGTGAACAATAAGACATGTATAGTATGACCTGGGATACCACTAAATGTCACAGCTCCCTCCATGCTGCATCCAACCCTCAGTACATCATCCTTTCCCACCACCTCACTCCCTGGACTTCCAGCTCTCTTACCCCATTCCTTGGCTGTGGGCTAGGCAAACCCGAGCAGCTGCAGAAAGGATGACTCACTGATCTTTCCTGCTATCCCACGTGGGTGCAGGATAGCTGAGTTTTGCTTAGCTGCACCCCCACGTTGTCCTCTCCAGGGGCAGGCAAGCTGCAAAGCCCAGGTTGTCCTTGGAACTACCTGAGCACTCCTTGCTACCCTACAGGCAGCAGGCTGGATTCCTGCATCTCTGGTACTCTGGACAAATCCCAGACATGCGGTTCTCCTCTCTGGTTGTCTCTTGGCAAAACAAAATGTGTATGTTGTTCCTCTCCATGGAAGGAAATTCTTTCAGTAACAGCCTCCCACACAGAGCTGAAACTGAAACCGTAACCATTTCTAGAACATGAATATCTACATACATTTGCATATCCTTACTCACATACATATACACACCTAATACAGAAGTGTTGGCAGGTTTCATCCCCGTGTGGGAGGTTGGCACTTCATGAAACCATTTCACAATGTATCAAAGCTCTATAGCTAACAATTATAATAAAATATTTTAGGTAGTAAAACTAAAGCTAATAGTGTTTCTTCTGCAGTTCGGTTATCTATAAATATTTGATACCATTTTAAAAACTGAAAAGTTACAGGCAGATCAAGGCTGGTGTAAAAGGCAAATACTGATGTCTCATCTCCACTGCTGAGGAGTTGTTTGGCCAGTGCATATTTTTCCAGTCACCAGAGAGGAAACCTGATGGCAAACACCAAACTGTAACAGAACAGTATCTGCTGGAACTATACCCCAAATCCAGCTCACCCAGTGTCCTTCACCTGAAAGAGGTATACCCCAGTGCTTTGGGAGAGGTCCCCCTGCGGCAGGCACTGTAGAGCAGTGGTGGGTCTATTTTCTGTTTCAGTCTTCCATTATCTCTTACCATAGTCTTACAGTTCAGCTATTTTGCACACGTAGTTTTCAGTACAGTTCTTTCAGGTCCCATGTTGCTCAAGCAGTCCTATGTCTGGTACACAAACTGGCAAGCAACAGAAGTAATATACAAAAGTATTAATCATCTTTGGAAACAATTTAAGGAGCATTTGATCAGCTTCTCCTTCGAAATTGTTTCTTACAGTTGATTTTTTTAATGCTTTAATTAATCAAGAGGACTTGTATTGTTTCCTGAGTGGAAAAACATAGTTAATAAAAAGATAAACATCATTAAGGAAAGCAGTGTAGAGAGTAAATTTGAGATACCAGAGACCTGAGTAACTGTAACATTTCTACAGACTTTAATGTACGTGAGACTGGATCTGATGTGAATAAGAAGTTTGTTTCTTTTCCTTATTGTACATATTCAACTGAAGCCACAAGAAGGCATGTCAGGTATTTCTTATTTGTAATAACAGCATCATTCTCTGCCTCTGCTCCTCTCTGCTGACACCCCACCTGCAGTACTGCATTCAACTCTGGGGCTTCCAACACAAGAGGGACATGGACCTTTTGGAGCAAGTCCAGAAGAGGGCCATGAAGATGGTCAGAGAGCTGGAGCACCTCTCATATGGAGACATGCTGAGAGAGTTGGGCTCATTCAATCTGAAGAAGAGAAGGCTCTGGGGAGATCTTAGAGCAGCTTCCAGTACCTAAAGGAGGGCTACAATAAGTCTGGGGAGGGACTTTTTACAAGGACAGGTAGGAAATGGCTTTAAACTGAAAGAGGGGAGATTTAGATTAGACGTTGGGAACAAAATCTTCCCTGTGAGGGTGCTGAGACACTGACACAGGTTGCCCAGAGCAGCTGTAGCTGCCCTACCCCTGGCAGTGTTCAAGGCCAGGTTGGATGGGGCTTGGAGCAACATGCCCTAGTGGAAGGTATCTCTGCCTGTGGCAGGGGTTTGGAACTGGATGACCTTTAAGGTCCCTCCCAACCCAAACTATTCTGATTCTGTGATTATGCTTCAGAATAATGGCAGAACAAAATTTGAAATGCTGTCAGATGCAGTTTTACTTCTCAGTGGAGAAATCTGATTATATCAGTCTTTTGCTTAGTTCTGTTTTCAAAATTTACATTCATAGGTGAATCCTCACTTTTGTGTATTTACATGGCATTCAGCCCTCCTCATATATGTTATTTAATTACTTTTATTTCCACCTGAAATTCTAATATGAACAGCATCTTATTTCCATGATCTTTATCCTGCCTTTTAATTGCATGTGCCAAAACAGGAGGTTGGAGGACTACGTCGTTCTCAGTTTCTCCCCAGGTATGCACAGTCTGCTGTATCGCTGACATTAAAAAACAATTCCTGGCCAAATATAGCCCATACCTTAATCTTCTTATCCAGCTGTGGCTTGTGCAGCTTCTGCACCTCGTGGTGTTTGCTCTTCTACTTACAGGCTGTACTGCTGTTCTGCAGTGGTCACAGAACTGGCACAAAACGCTTCCTTTGCATCATCAGGAAACAATGAGAAGAATCTGGAAAACACATAGAGCCTAACACTCAGTGATCAATATTCTCTCAGTTAATGAATGGTCAGCAGTGCTCCGAGGGCTGGGTCATGTGAACTCAACCATGCTTCAGTTGTGGCTGAAGTGTGTTTAAGAACAAGAAAAACAAGAAGAGTGCAAGAACAATGAAGATTGTGTGATTGAATTTATTCAGGCTGGCTGATGGTGGGGAATGCCAGTTACTGCATGGGGTAAGGAAAGAGGGTCTGCAGAGGACAGCAGTAATTAAAACTTTCTTTGGAAATATACCTGTACATATATGACTTGTTTACTGCTTGAATAAGAATCAACTTTAATGTGATATATTCACATCTCTCTAAAGAAGCATTCAGGTGTTAGTACTCTTGGATATTTTTAAAGGCAAAGAAACATGGATACTGTGTACAGCCTGAGAAAGCAGCGGAGCAAAGACTAAGTCCCATTCTGCTCCACAGGCTGCTGACACTGTTGCTTGGGGGTTCATTGTTTCATTAACATGTGTTTGCCCACTCCCTCAAAGAAGAAATAGGTATCAAGAGAATTTTGGATAAATTATTGATCTAAAACCTTACAGTAAGATGACAGGATTATTTTCACTGCACGTACAAGACAATGCAAGTTGAAATACATGAAGAGAATCACTGCTGAATACAGGCATCCCGGCCAGGGCGACACATAACATCAAGAGTTTGTGCACGTGGAGACGTCTGAACAACATCAGAGGTAACACTGTTCAGAAAGGTATGGATCAGCTCGTTTGTGAAGGAAATAGTTTGTTTCTCAGACTCCCTGACAGTCAACATCTACCGGCTGCTTCATACAGCACAGGGGCACGCCTCAGCTAATGCTGTGTAACAGGGCTCCACTAACGGCCACACGGGGGGGAGAGAGAAAGAGAAGGTTGATAGACTCTATCTACCGGCTAGACTGAGGTGAAGCCAAGCACAGTGCCCTCAGGCACATGACCTCTTGGAAACATCAGCTACCCCCCTGATTTTGACACGCTGAACCCCGGTGTCACATTCAGGCTGTCTACAGTGTGTGGATACTTTGTCAGTTCCTATGTGTCTTCCTCAGACTAAGTATGTCTGTGACTGAAATAAAACTTGGAAGGAGCAATCTCATCAGTGCTTGTGCAACACCTTAGGCTCTGTTAACTGCTTAAAAGCAGTTCTTTTCTGTAACACTCAGTATTATTTCTCAGTTTTTACCCTTCCTGGAGATTGTTTTTTGTCAGGGTTTCATTAAGATTAAAATCAGGTTAGTTGCAGGAGGAGAAATCCCATTTCTTCTTAACTTCAGTTGACTCGCAGGTTCTTCTCTTTTCTAATAAAAGCCAATATTTTTTCATAGTGTTTATGATAAAAGTATAGTTTAAACAAGTTGGAGCTATGGAAGCTGTTTATCTGCAAAAGTTTAAAGGAAACGCGTAGGACTCCTCACAGCAGTCGTTCCCTAATAACAAAGCACATGCAGATTTCATCTGATATATTTTAAAATATTCTCCGTCCACTTTTGTATTAATAAAAGTAAAAATGCTTTAAAAAATAATGTTCTCTATTTTTAGTTGACCAACAAGGGGCTTTTCCATTGAAAACAATAAGACCTTTTGGTTCTGACCGTAGATGAAAGATGGTAGCTTTAGGACTAAACCAGAGGGCTCTCCTCCACACATATAAGCCCACAGCCAAAGCAAGGCACATAGAGAACCCAGCGTGCATTTTCAAGCCCAACTAGCACCCACTGACTGGGTACCTCTCAGCTGGAGACCAGCACTGCAGGCTCTGCAGCTTTCATCCCGCTTTTCTGAGGGCAAGAACTTCTCAAGCATCATGAAATACTGGCGGCTACAAACTGGCAATAGCTGTAGCTCAGGGTCCTGCAGCCTCCTCCCACATACTCACCTCAGAACGCTGGGGACTCACGAAGTGACTTGCCATAGATCCCCTGCCTGAGCCAGCCAAACTGTTCACATGTCATCAGGCAACAGCAGCATTTTTCTGTCATCTGCTATTTCTCATGCTGATGGCGCCTGTAGTATTTCTCACAAAGTAACCTGGAAATATGCGCCAGGCTGTTTCCTAATGTCCCAAACTGATTTGTGAACCGTGTACATCAAGAGTACCAGTCTTCAACTTAGGATGGGCAGAATACAAGTCACATGGGGTATTTTAGCCTCAGCCAGAAATGGGATCAGAAGTGGGAAAACGTGCTTACCTTCCAGTTCTGCTCTCCTGATTCTTGGGAGCTTCAATTCTAGGATGAGTCATTGAGTCATGCCAGAAACACTCCTGTATCTGAGACAGGTTGATGCCATAAAGGGTCAACAAAGGAAGACAGCTGCTCTTAAGTGCCAGAAGCACTTCCTTGAACCTCAAAATTCATGCCATCTTCTAAAAATACATATAAAGCAGATAGGTATTTCAGGAAGAACAAATGAACACAAGGCAAATGCCTTCACCTTAATCCAAGCTCCAAGGATGCAGAACTTGATAATAAAGTGTTCTTTAGCAGCACTTCACCCCTATAAATCTGGCAACACTTTAAAAGGAGGTCAGTACGTCCTCTTCATCATATAGATGGGGAAACTAAGCTGTTGGTGGTGGAATGACTTGGCTAAAAGCAGACCTGGGTCTGCCTGTATTGGATTAGACCCATTTCATCCAGACAAAAATGCTGTCTCTGAGTACAACCCCCTGACACATCACAGGGAAGTACAAGAAAACGCACATTACATGTGTTGACAAATCTGCCTGTTTACAATATTGTGCAGAGCAGAAGTGAGGTAAATTAAATCTCCAGACAAAAAAGAAAGCCATAGGAAATTATTTTTTCTTTCCTTTTATATGGTACTAGTAGGTTTTGGAAATGTGTGCTATGAAAATGAGGAAAAAGATTAGAATTGTAGTTTTAATTGCACCATCAATGTCAAGCAAACTACCCTGAAATTAGGGAGCCATTTAAACAGCTTAGTTAATCTGTCATGTCTCATGTCTCTGAACATTGCAACTCAAAGGACATCAAACCTTGTCTTTAACTATTAGAATGCCAAGAAAGTAAGTAATGGAGAATATAAAGAACTCTCATAACACTGACATGGATAAATTTCAGTACTGGTGTGACACCCAGGGCCATTTGCTTCATCTGAGGCACAGGCAGCAGGAGTCAGCTGAAACCAGAGGAAGCTATGAATTGCTTGCAGTGTTCTGACTTACAGGGGACTTCAGAATCATCCAGGAGACAGAAAAACCTACTGCTGATCTTGTGAGATTTCATTGAAAATAGACCCAAACTAGAAATGAAACTAAATATTTGTTAACATCCAAGTCTAATCAAACTGGAAAACACCATCTCCCATGGAAATAGCAGAGGAAGACACCAGTCCAACAACAGCTTTCCATCAGATGCAATTTTAATCCATTTCTATTCTGTCTTTTTCCAGTGGTTAAAAGTCACACAATGATTGTAAGTCTCCCCTGAGTGAGTTGAAACGATTCAGCAGTACATTTTAGCACTCCAATTAGGATTTCTACTGAATAGTGTGTCAAAAGGATGACAGTTTACGTGGCTGTGTGATTATCAGAACTTAAGAACTGTTGCACTTAGGTAAAATCTCAGATTTGTTAGAACTATAAATTTATATTAATTGACATCACTTAAAAGAGTAGTATTATATATACTTTTGTATATTATATTTTATGTATTTATTAAAAAGAGATACTATTTACTTTTATATTTATATATTAATATATATCAGTTTATGCTCATTTTATTTTAATCTTAGCTATTGTTACTTTGCTTGTTAAGAGCCTTCTGCTAAGGCTGACCACTTGTACTTCATAATAAAGAGAACAGCAAAAGTCTTACCTGGCACTGAAGAGCTGTCATGGATGCAAATACTCTGTGCATGGATATTAAAGACAATTCCCATCACCCTAAAAGATAGCACATGACAGTCCTACCAGATTGCAGTGTGAGTCTTATCAGACTATATGTATAGAATACACAGAGATAATGGCTGGCCTTGGGGGTGTCATTTAAACTGAAGGTTCAGGGATGATGTCAAATCATCAAAGTTGTAAGGACAACATTGCTCATTAGAAATTATCCTCCAGAGAGCAAGCAATTATGTCCTGCCTAGCACTAGGCTATTATTAAATGTGCTGTATTAACATAACAGTCTTTAAATAGAGCTTTGAGTCTAAATTATCCTAAAATACAATATCTTCAAGTGTTGCACTGACACCTTATTTCAATAGTCTGCATGTCCCAGGTCATTCCTAAAACTGGCCCAGTTAAGAAAGGCCCTTTCTGCACAGCATCTGAGAACATGAGGAGGGTCTAAGCAATGCACTAAAGCTGTTAGTATGAAGGAGCAGCTGTTCCAGCATGACAACAAATTTTGTTGCCTTTCCTGCCATAGGAAAAGGTAGAAACTACTCCATATGATAGGATCTGACCTGCACTTTTTGAGGAACAGAAACGGTGAGTTCTGCTGCTCCACGACCTTAATCTGCCTTCACAGAAACACGTACCGAAATGAAAAAACTCCAGTGCTTATTGAACAGTGGTCCTCTTTAGTAGACTCAACATCACATAGAAGACACACATATACCTACATTCTTTTCTTTTAGCCTAGAATCTCTCTGCTTTCTTTTTTGTTCAGTATTTCAGAGTACTCAATAACATGCTTCATATATTTCAGGAGACAAACCCCTCCCCCAGAGACCTGCAGCACATACTGGAACTCTGCATGGGAGTAAAGCCTGAAAATAGACCATCTTTCTGCACTTCAAAGGCCCTAGAATAGTCTCGCAGATAAGTGACGTTAAAGAACACAAAATGAAGATTCAAAAGCAAGCAATGAGTTATGGAAAATAGATCTTGATCTTGCAGTCAAACAAATGGACATTGTGTAGATCGTTTTTAGAAATGAGACACGGGACTTGTCTTGGAGGCTCTAACAGTCTTTTTTATTACTAAAAACTGTCTTTAAATCTGCCCTGTGATTTTTATATGATGAATCTTTTCCTTTTTATCTCTGTAACTTCTGCACCCGTTATCTAGCTGGATTTTTTGTTCTATAACCTTCTCCTTTCACTTTCTAAATAAAAAGATCATGTTATAATCAGTAAATTAAACATATGGCTTCCAATGTACTTGGAGCAGTACACTTTTCTCCAAGAAAAAGAAATATGGTTTCCAGATAAAACATCAGGATGAAATAAACATGGAAACAATGCGCCTTTGGGGAATAAGAAAACACTCCATGGCTGATTGTGTTTGCCAGAATGTTGAACATGGACTCATCGGATTGATTGAGCCTGTCATAACAACAAATCATTAAGCTATAAAAGAGAAAATTCAATATAGTTTCTAGAGATAGAAGTCTATTTTTAAACAATCAAAATAGTATTGCTTTTAGAAAATCCCCATTGCTTTACTGTACTAGTATTTTGAGCAGCACTTTGATGTCAAAGATGCTGTAGTGATACAAGCACAGACATTGCAGCATTAATTTTTCTTTTTCATTATATATCTCTCTAGGCCTGTATCAGTAAAGACATCGTGCCAGGTAAGGAGTAACTAGTGCCATGCAGCACAACAGGGAATGGAAACAGCTGTGGGGTAAACCACCAACATGCATTCTGTATGGAGAGGAAAGCTGCTGTTGAAAAGCAATGCTGTTAAGAGGGGGTTTCCACAAAAGTGTCTCTGTTCTGTGAAAAACTGATCTAGAGTGGGAGAGAATTCCAGAGTCAGCCTAAAGTGAGGCAGTAAAAAGGTGAAGCAAGTTAGGGAGCTGGAGGGAATCCCAGTCAGATGCCTGTGCAAAGACCCCACTCTTGCACACACTGTGTAGGGCCATGCAGCTCTTCAAGAGCTACAAATTCTTGGAGTCAGAGCTCAAACTCTGCTGACATCACACTTCCTGTGCAGTGTAAGTGCACGTTTTGTACACAAAACATCACAGTAACCACCACTGACTTCATGACGCGAGGGGCAGTCACCCAGAAGATTTCTTCAGCAGCCAGATGTAGCCACTGCCCTGTGAACACATCCAAGTATGCTTCTCCTTAGGTAATTGATCACGGTAGGGCTGAAGGAAGAGATTGCTTCTTTTCTTTCTCACAGCAAATCACTTTTCTCATTTTTTTGTGTATCCAGTGGCTGAGGCGAAACATGTTTTCCTGCAGATAGGAGCTCAGCTCATGAGTGCTATGGACATACTTACATTGATAAAAGACTTGCTGCTCACTAAAAATACCCAGCTTTTGAAGTAGAAATGATCCTTCTTCAGCATCTCTGGACTTCAGAGAAACTCAGAAGCCAGTATGATTTGCTATGACCCACCCCCTCAGTCTGCTCCAGTATGAAATTATCTTAAAGGAGATGAAGTAAAATGAAAGTACTGAAAATGTTTCTCCGACATTTCCACTTCCCTGAGGAAGATTCTAAGACAAAACCAGGTAGCATTGGCAGGACCACTGCAGACTTTCAAACAGGTAGGATCTAACATGCAATTATTAATTGCTTCTCATCATGAGGAGCATAAAAAAGAAACACACTGATTTATTTACACTGGTATTTTGTAGAATCATGGAATGGTTTGGGTTGGAAGGGACCTTAAAGATCATCCGGTTCCAAGCCTCCTGCCATGAGCAGGGACACCTTCCATTAGACCAGGTTGCTCAAAGCCCCATTCAGCCTGGCCTTGAACACTGCCAGGGATGGGGCAGCCACAGCTTCTCCAGGCAACTTATGCCAGTGCCTCACCATCCTCATAGTAAAGAATTTCTTCCTAATACCTAATCTAAATCTACCCTCTTTCAGCTTAAAACCATTACCTCTTGTCCTGTCACTAAATGCCCTGTAAAAAGTCCCTCTCCAGATTTCTTGTAGGCCCCTTTAGGTACTGAAAGCTGCCCTAAAGTCTCCCCATAGTCTTGTCTTCTCCATGCTGAACAAGTCCAACTCTCTCACCCTGTCTTCATAGGAGAGGTGCTCCAGCCCTCTGATCATCTTTGTGGCCTCCTCTGGACTTGCTCCAACATGTCCACGTCCCTCTTCTGTTCGGGGCCCCAGAACTGAATGCAGTACTGCAGGTGGGGTGTCACAAGAGTGGAGGATCACAGGAGTGGAGAGGGGGAGAATCAGCTTCCTTGACCTGCTGGTCACAGAACAGTACCATAGAAAAGAGAAGGAAACGCATACTGTTACAGAGGAAAAAACATATCAAAAGCCATGTATATAGAGATTCTCTTTTGCCTGCCACAGTCTGAAGCTCGCAATTCATGAGCTAGTCTTTAACCTGCACTCTCTGCAAGTTCATGATTTCACTGGGGTGAAAAACTGGGCTTCATGAATCACAGTTCCTATTGTAGAAGAGCTAAAATTAAGATTTGTTCCATGTGAAGCCAAGATCAAAAACTGTCCGCAGTTTTAGTGTCTCTCCTGTCGTTTACCCAGTCAACAAAACATTTTTAAGCTTCAAAGACTACTTTTTGAATCAGTAATAACAATGGAGCTCAGCTGAACCTCTTTGTATTTTCTCTTCATATTTCTCCCTAATCTTTCAATTTTATTATTTTCAACCGATTTTACATCTGATTATTGCTCTTTTTCTTGGCTAGATGTTAAGGACTACTGTTACCTAAGGCTGGTATTCCTATCCTCAGACCCTGAAGGAGCTAAATGCATGACTCACAATGTTCCATCTAACAGGTGCTCTGTTCAAAATGCCCAAACTTAGGCTGAGATAAACTGAAATGAAAAGACTCAGGCTGAACCATATACATAGCCTTAAATAGCTGAAAATACACAGTCAGCTTGGAAAGTGCAAAGCATTTAATTTTTAAAATCTCTTCCATGCTTCCATGAGAACCATATGGAGCTTCCATTTCCTTATATTCTACACCTACGCTATCCCACACTGTAATCCACACTAGAAAATAGTGGCCAAATACATGCAGTAATTTAAAAAATAATTGCATATGCGAGTATTAGCTCTACAGTGTAGAATTTTTCTTTTCAGAGCTTACACAATTAAGACTGACAGCAAAGCTCATTGAAATGTATTTAGTCATTTGTATCCATCTATGTAATTAAAGGCTACTTCCCACGTACTCATTTGTATTTGCAATTACAATGCAGATTTACTAATAACTCTCAAGAAAACAAGATTGTTGGTGAAGCAGCATCATGTGCTGGGATGTCCCTCCATGATGGCACTTGAGAAAAGATGGAGATCCCCTTCTAGTCTGAAGAATTTCTGTTGTTATTTTCAGACATGCAAGCACACTACAGTTTTCCAATTTCAGTATATGTCAAATGCTCAACACCTTCAGAAATTAGACTGCCTTATCAGGGATGCCATAATGTCGATAATTCATCCAATACCAGGTGCTCAATCTCTGTGAAGAAGTAAAGGAAAAAACAAGAAACTGGAAGAAAAATTTACTACCTCTAATATCTCTCTGGTCAAGTTGCTGTACAGAAACCAGCAGCCATTGAAAATGCAGCCTCACCTATAATCTTGCTCCTTTTATACCTTATAACCATCTCAGGGGTGACACTGAGTGTTTGCTTCATGGGCCAGGCAGTGGGTGCTCAAGCTGTAAGAACACGACTCATGCCACTCCTGGGCCAAGCCCACAATGGTTGTTGATCAAACTTCCAATAGCAGCGACCCTACAAGGCTGTTAAACATTTAATAGCCATTCTGGGCATTATGAGGGATAATCTTGTTACTCCTGTGTACAGCTATGGTTTAGACAGTCTTGTCCGCAATAACTTTTGTATTGCATAAGGATTCTTTTTGTAGTATCAGTACATTCTGTCCTGTACAGTTGAAGTTTTGTAAAGCATAGCTTAATATAAGTATTACATTCAAATATACATATAGTGTGTATATTAACATTATAAAGGTTTATCAAAGCAGAATTACAACTGAGCTTTGAAAACTAACTCTAAACTTTCTCATTTTCAAAGGCTGGGGCTTGTTTTGTTTTGTTTGTTTTTAAAGATACTGCATTTTTTAGCACTGTTGGATTTGTTTGTGGGGCTGTATTTTCTTTTTAAGCAAAGAAGAAAAATATGAAGAAACCCTTGGTATTGTTGTAGGTTCCCTGATATAGATGTTATTTTGTATAACATGAAGTCCCTATGGCTTCCTCTCTTTTTTCTGTTTTCGACTAAAGGCATCAGAAATCGAGCTTCTCCACAGAAAGTACATTGCTGAAAAATTCTCATTAAAAACAACACAGAGAAGTCATTTCTTAAACATCTAAGTTTTTTACACTCCGGTATGAGACATTCACCCCTCTAACCTTTACAGTCAATGAGGAGAGACAGAAGATTAAGAAAGTGATTCACCTCCTTCTAGCACAGACCCTTCCAGACAGGAATTCAGCTCACCCCAGTCAGACACCTGTCTCAGAACAAGACAAACCATCTTCAGGAATATCTGTTTCTCTCCACTGGTTACCAAGGGTAGGCAGGGCACTGGCTCATAGCTCAAGCTTTTTAGCTTGCGATAGAGATTCTATCTAAAGTGTTTGCTGAAACAGTTGTTAAGATTGGCTTTGCAGGTTCTGCCATTCACTGCCTGCCAAGGACTGCATGTACCATGTTGTCTAAGACCATGGGTGGCCCAGATTCTGCAGCCTGGGGAGCCAACTTCCAAGAGCTGAGTTTCAGAAACATTATTGAAATGGCCATTTTCCACGAAGTTATATATCATAGAACCATAGAGTGGTTTGGGTTCAAAGGGACCTTAAAGATCATCCCTCTGCCACAGGCAGAGACACCTTCCACAAGACCAGGTTTCTCCAAGCCCCATCCAACTTGGCCTTGAATACTGCCAGGGATGGGGCAGCCACAGGTTCTCTGTGCAACCTGTGCCAGTTTCTCACCACCCTCATAGTGAAGAATTTATTTCTAATATCTCCCCTCTTTCAGTTTAAAGCCATTCCCCCTTTGTTCTATCAGTACATGTTCTTGTAAAGAGGACATGCATTGTATATATATATATATTTTTTTTTCCCTTAAAAGCAGACATCTGAAGCACTGAGGTTTCTTACGAATCAGAAATTCTCAAACTCAACAACTCCAACTGGAACCCAGTTTATTTCTGAACTTTGGTATTTGAAAATGAGGCATGAGAGAAACAGAGCTATTTTAACACCTGGTTTCAATCCAGTTAATAACTTTGCACCTAATACATTCTCCTCCATTAAGTCAAATTTATGCTAATACTGTCATGATTAGCAAATACTATTTAAAGCTGGTTTATGGGATGATTTCTGAGTAAGGTAAGTGTCTAGATTCAGTGAATTTCAGCCAGGGAGCTTCTATCCAGTGAATTTCAGCTATCAGATTATGAGACAACATGGATTTCAGAAGTTATCTATAGGTATCACCACAAACAGTTGAATAGCCTACAGGATGACAAGTAGTGACAGCTTAGAAAGAGGTATTTTTCATGCTGGGTAAATCTGCTTTTGCTGAACACAACACAGTCTCTAGCACTGGAAACTGCAGAAGTCCTGTATTTAAGTTACTCTATGGAAAGTTCAGTTAGCCCACGTGCAACTCGCTCAATTCTGAAGATAGGTCTTGATACGTAAGTATGTACTTAAGCAGTTCCAAAACGGGATTGCACAGGCTGTGCTCCGCGGGGTTTAATGAAAGGTGAAGCAAAGGGCACTGAGCTGACAGGCTCAGCACCAAAACTGTGTATCTTCTTCTGAAAGAGCCTTAGGTGGCGACATCTCTGGCCTCTGCGCTGTGTGTCACAGCATGGTGTGGGCAGACCTTAACTCATTTGATAAATCATATTGTATCCTGAAAGACATCTTTTCTTCCTTTTTTTGCTTCTGGCAATAACTTCACATCTACAACACTGATTCTCTTCAGCATCTAGAAAAAGCAGCAAAGGCACACAAGGGATACATTTTTGTCCTCCTTAGATTCATTTCAGCTCTCAGGGAAATGCATTTACAACATGCTGTTTTCAAAGCACTATCTATTAAAATATTAATAACCTGTGCATATCAGCTCCATAGTGAAGCAGGTGATTCCATATCTCTACTACTTTAGAGAAGCATGGATAAATACTTTGAAGGAAAGGATAATTTTCAGTGCTGAACACAAGCAGCACATCTTCATGCTCAACAGAAGAGGACATCCCACATTAATCCACCCAAGCATGCACACAAAGTGGGAGTTAGACCAGGAAATGTGCAATCAGGTCACCCAGTTTAAAGGCACTAAGGGCGAAAGCACACACCAAACAGTACACTTACTCTGCACTTGGGTCGGTTTTTCCAAGCAAGGGAACTGGATCAGTAGCTACTTTTGATGGCAAGTACCACTGTATTCATTTTAGAGTCAGAGAGACTACATGTAATTTACAGGCCAAGTCTGTCACAACATACAAAAGCAGATACTATTTTCTTCCAAAATGGCAGTGCTGCTGCTTACCTAGTGGATGAGAGGCAAGACTTATCTCCTTTTCTCTCTCAGGGAATTCTTATCCACAGCTCCTGACTTTCTGAAAACCATTCTGTTCCTCAGAGCGCCCAGATGATGCCGAGGATTAGAGGTATTCACAGCCTTCCCAGCTGAAGCTGGTTTTCTCTACAGAAGACCCAATTAATTAAAGACACTTCAGGCTAGAAGACTATCGTATGCTTGTTGGTAACGTATTCAAATAGAAGCCAGTCCTGTTCAATATCGTGTTTAAGCAGCTGGCACTACAGCGCCCCAATAACTGAGTTCCCAGCCAAGTACGGCTAATAGCAGGCTGAATTAATGTTTGTTTTATGCTCCTTCTGGTGCAGTAAGTCCTTGGATTCAAGCACTGTGGTAAGGCAAATGGAGCTCAACCTCATTTTGCCATTCTGTATTTTTAGTTCTAACCCCTAATGCCTGCCTCCAAGTAGGATGCTAAGCCATCTCTTGCACTTAAGCATCAATACCACAGCATCATTTTGCAGCCTCATGCCCAATAGCTCAATGGCCAGGACACTCTGCCAGCCTATGGGCAGATCTTAACTCTCTATTTGAGGGAGATCTAAACACATTCTCTCATGTTAGGTGCTAGCTTAAGTACTCATTAACTTGATGTGCAGTATTCTTGGTTCTTTCTGTTGTAACTCTTCCAAACTTAGGGGATAATTAGTTCACCATTGGATCTGAGAAAAAGAAAGATTCAGAGAATGATTCAGTAATTTAATGGTTGGGAGAGAAAAGACCTGAATTTCCATCTGCCTCACTTAAGTATTTTATGGGCTATATATAGGCTCCAGCTCTTTCCAGAAGGGTTGCACTAGAGAGAAAAAGTAAAGCAGGCTAAAATTGAACTAACAAAAAGGATGTTATTTGTGAATAGACTCTACAAAGTACCCAGCAGAGGAAAAGGGACCTGATAAAATATTACAGAATCATAGAAGGGTTTGAGTTGGAAGGGACCTTCAAACATCACCTAGTCCCACCCCCCTGCCATGGGCAGGGACATCTGGCAGGGGGGCTGGAACTAGATGATGTTAAGGTCCTTTCCAACCCAAACTATTCTGTGATTCTATGATTCTATGTCAAGTTGCTCAGAACCACATCCAGCCAGGCCTTGAATGTCTCCAGGGATGGCACATCTATGGCGAAAGGGACACTACAGACATGTTACTTAAAAGGGGGAAAGTAGGTGTGTGCAGCCTTGGTCACGGAAAGTCAGCCTGAGCTACACCTTCTGCAGGTACTTTGGGTCCAGCCAACAGAGCAGCCTCTGCATTCCGAAGAGCCTCTTCCCACCTCAGCACTGTAAGGTCTCTGCTGCCCATAATGCTATTTTATGAACAGAAACACATACTCTTGGAGAGGGCAAATTAATGCTTGATGACAGTGCCCATCCAATCAAGAGCCTGTGGCAGTTTTTCTTCCCCCAGCACTGGCTTGGAGAAAGACGCCTGCCCGAAGGACAGAGGACTACAGAACACCACCAGGCTTGGCAGACCACTGGGCTGGGTGTTTTGGGGTACTTATCACCCATGGGTTGCCACCTTGTGAGGAACAGAGTACCGGATACCACATAGGGCATCCAAGGATAAAATGACTGCTTTGACCGGCAGAAGGTGCAGATCCACCTCCCCACAGAGACAGCTCTGAGACCAGGCTACTGCCGCCACGTTCTGTGGGGCCCGACCCGGGCAGGGTTTCCCGACTGGGGTTCCCCAACAGGGCGAGTCGAAGACAAGAGGGTTAGAGACCGGCAGGGTCCGAGAGCCCTCACAGCGAGCACCGGGGATAGCATAAGAGCCGGGACGTCCAAGCCGCCGCGCAGGGTACAGGGGCAGGAATAGCGCGGCTGCATGGGGAGGTACCGGGGCAGCTCCCGTAGCCAAGCGCTGCCCGCAGCTCCTGGTCGCTGCTGCCCGGCCGCCTCTGGGGCCAGCCCGGTGGCGGGGCAGGGAGGGGAGGGCGGGGCACAGCACACCGTCCCTCAGGCCACCCCGCCCTCTCCCGTACAGGTGCGGCGGCTGGCGCTACCTGCGGGGCGGGGTGGCCCGTCAGCGTACGGATATCACCACCTGCGGTAGCGAGGTGCCCTTACTGCCGTGCTCCGCTGTGCCGAACCCAAGCCGGGACTGATCTACATCGCCGTCACCCTTTGGGAAGCCCCGCGAGGAAGAGCGGCGTGCCG
The DNA here is from genome assembly GCA_039720435.1 of Amazona ochrocephala. Classification (NCBI taxonomy): domain Eukaryota; kingdom Metazoa; phylum Chordata; class Aves; order Psittaciformes; family Psittacidae; genus Amazona; species Amazona ochrocephala. Next base: position 46,384,644 of record CM077878.1, read on the forward strand.
GCGCGGCACTAGGACCTGGAGGACTATTTTTTCACACCATCCCCCCTCCCTTCACTCCAGGCGCAGGGCTGCTGCGCGTGTGTGAGCGCGCGAGAGAAAGGGGAAGCGGCCAGGGAGGGAGGCGGATGCGTCTGCAGCCGTAAGTAGTTCCGGTTGAGGAAGTCGTCGGTCGTGGCAGCCGGGTTCCCGTGGCTGCGGCAGGGCCGGAGCGCCGCGTCCTGAGCGGTGCTGAGCCCGGCCCCGGTACAGCTCCGCCGACCGCCGTCATGGCCACCCGCTCTTGCCGGGAGAAGGCGCAGAAGCAGAACGAGCAGCACCAGGCCATCCTGGCCAAGCTGCTGCGGGAGGAGGACAACAAGTACTGCGCGGACTGCGAGGCCAAGGGTACGGCGGGGCGGGCAGGGGAGGCGGGCGGGCAGGCGCAGGTGCGGCGAGCCCGGTGTGCGCCGGGGCGGGGTGGGAGGCCGGCAGCGAGGTCCGGGTAGCGCTGCCGCCCCCTCACCCCGCTCCACATCCGCTGGGGCGGCAGGGCGCTGCCGGCAGCCGGCCCCCTCCCGGCGCGGTGGGAGGGAGATAACCTCCGATGTCGCTGTGAAGCGTTTTCCGCCCCTCCGTCAGCTGAGCGGTGGCAGCTGCGTTACCCCAGAGTGAGGACCCCCGGCTGAGGCTGTGGGCAGCGGCTGGCCCAGCCCTTTCCTGAAGTTTCAGTACCTCGTCCGCTTCCTGCGTCGGGAGGTATCGATCAAGAGCGGCTGTCAGCGCACCTTCGGGAAGTTGCTGGCCGATGGTCAGGATAAGTGCCAGATGAGCTGAATATTGAGCGTCCAAATCCATGCCCTTGAATATCGACTCAGTCGCGTAAATGCCAGGCTCTTTGAGTCTGGGTGTTTGTGTCTGGTTAAATATGGCACAGGTTTAGCTTTGGTGATGAATGAAAATTCTAAAGACTTATGCTATTGACAAATCGTTAGTCTAGTAGTTTTATTCTCCAGCAAAGTAGATATTTATTTACGTTTGTATCTACCTTGGGTTCTGTGGCTTTGAAATGGAAGAATGTACACATCTCTCATCTGGAGTTGATTCATTAAGGCGCTACCCTAAATAAGATGATTGCACAGTAAGTTATTGTTTTAAGTGTAATACCTCCTGAATAACAACCAGGTGTTTGAACTGTATGGTTAGCTCCAGAATTACCTTGTTTGGTCCTTTTCCACCTCAACCAGAGCTACCAGAGTTGGCCCCATGTTTATAATTTCCCTTTTCTTCCTCACTGTTTTCCACCATGGATGTAAATTGTGTAGTGCTTTGCACAATGCTGTTGTTTGATACATCAGAAATAAGACTTTATTTTCCTAGTATGTAACCCAAAGTAGTATGTAAAATGGATTACACCAAAGATGATAGGTCTTTATATTTTGCAGGTAACTTTTGTTAATCATTTTATGGCACAGCTATTCTTGCTCCCAGGCTTGCAGTTACTGTGTAAAAGACTTGTCATCACCAGTCATTTTCTGGAAGAATCATGCTTGTACATTTTGTGCATTACTGGCAGTTGAAATTTCTATGCTGAATGCTGCTCTGAGTGGCTTGCTGATGGAATTCCATATGTGTGTTGTTCCTTACCATATGCCTCAGAGCTGGGGTTGCTCTGGGCTGTTCCAGAGCCTGGAATTCACCAACTAATTTTTGTGTCTTCCGAGTTCCCTCTTCCTGACCATCACCTGGTCAAAGGATCATTTGTAAGTCTCTGTAATCTTTGGTATCTTTTGCTAGTTCAGCAGTGCTGACACTGCCACCTTCCTTGTTCTTGTATTTGTGTTAATGAGTCTCTTTATCCGCTGTTCTGATCTTCTTGATGCTCTCTCATGTCACAAGAGCATTCTTTCATAAGTTCAAGCTTTGATGTATCTTGAGTTTATTTTTTGTCTGGTCAGGTTCTGGAGGACGTACCCATCTCATGACCAGGCTGCCTTCTGCTAATATCTGTAACTCAGTTTCCACATTTCTACCTTTCTAAAATCTGACAGCACTTCTGAAAGCTTCTGTTTTCTCTTCTGCTCAACCCCACTTCACTCCTGCTGTGTCTCTGTATGCCAGAGGCATGGTTTGCTTTTGCCCTTTCTCTCAGGAAAGCTGATGTGTGATGCAATGTAGGTTTACAGTATTGAGCGAATTGGTTTTCTTATTATCTTTCTTCTGTCAAGTTTAATTTTCACTTACCTTCTGGCAATTCTAATTTTAAGTCTTGTATCATATTAGCTTCATAGGGCCATCTGCCTTTGCCTGTGGTGCTGTAGTTAAGTCTATGGTTTTCTTACAGTTGGAGGGGAGAGTGTGGAATGATAAACCTATTTTAGCTTCAGCTGTTATAAAGACACTTGACTTTGAGTGAGAGATGGTTGTATATGGACAATCCATGTAGATTTCTTTCATAGAATCATGGAATAGTTAGGGTTGGAAAGGACCTTGAGAATATCTAGTTCCAACCCCCCTACCATGGGCAGGGACACCTCTCATTAAACCATGTGTCATGGCTCTGTCCAACCAAGGCTCTGCCCAGCCTGGCCTTGAACACTGCCAGGGATGGAGCATTCACAACTTCCCTGGGCAACCCATTCCAGTAGGAAACTTCCTTGTACGAATGAGAGTTGTTTGAACAATGTTGAGATGTCTGTTCTGTACCTTGAAGTCTAGCTTTCTGTATACTTCCAGAAGACGTGACGCAGAAGAAAAAACATGATCAGTTTAGCTGAAAATCGGGCTTGCCATGCCATGAACACATAATGCCACTGTTGAGCTCTTCCTTGTTGAAACTTCCTCACTTTTCCTCCTCTTTTGGTCAAGAAGGATGCTTCTTTCAGTTGCAGCCAGCTGTTTTATCCTAATGTTTCACACTTAATCTATGCTGGCTGAGTGCTCATGACTTACTGGTGTCTGGCAAAGCTATAGTTTTGCTAGTCCTGGTATGCAGTGATGTCTGAGGCAGCAATTTTTAACATGGCTCTATTAGCTAACCAGGCTGTGTCAGCTGTTTGCATGGCTTTCCTCAGACTGTGGCAGTGTCCTTCATCTCTTGCATCACTAACAACATCCCTTTCATCTCTAGTCATGTTTGTTATTAGTCTGGAGTTCACTAAGTGCCACTAGAGATTCTCTTCAGCCATGAGCATGAAACTGTTCATGACAAAATATCTAGGACTTCTCTGGTGTCAGTCCTGGGCTGGAACATATGTTTTTCCTTTTGTTAATCTAGCTGGTTCTTTTTTCTTTGAAATTGTGTCTGCTTCAGTTTTTCTTACTTTCCCCTATTGTGTGAGCTTTGCTCCTTTGCCATTCTCTCTCTTGCTCAGTGGGATCCCCTGAGTTCTGTTTTGGTTTTGGTTGTTTTTTTTTTTTTTTCTCTTCTGGTTCACCTGATTTTTGGGTAGCGCTGTCTTTGTGATTAACTCTGGTTGTGTTAACTGAGTTGCAGTTGTATTATTCTGGCAATACTTAAGCCCCTTGTTTTCAGTATGGTCATTCAGATAGGTGGCAGTTCAGCATGGGTTCTTAACCAAAGCTAAGAGACTGTCATCACTAACTCCTTCCTCTTGCTGTGCGTGTTATAGTCTCTGTTAAACCTTAGGTATTAAGTTTACCCTAAGCTTCTGTTCAGATAGTCACGTCCAAGGGATGCTGAAATTTTGCAGACTGTACTGGTTTATCTGTTGTAATTGTTTCGGGCTTTTTTGGTTTGGTTTGTATTTGAGGCTTCAGGAATACTTAGGTAGCCTGATACCATTTAAAATCTTATAAATATCCTTTGGCCCTGAAAGATTTAATGTGGTCTTATTTGCATGTTTATCATTCATTGCTTTTATTTTATCTGCCGTGATGCCACTGTTGAACTCTTCCTTCATATCATTAAGGCTTCTCTATTGGCTTTCTACTTCTAACATCAAAAAGATAATCTGAATTTACTTCTGTGCTACTGCTCTTTCACTCCTGAATTACTGAGTTAGCTCTCCTTGCTCTTAGTATGAGACCACCACCAGCACTGCTTGTGAGGAAGTTTCAAGCATGCATCTTTTCTGTATTATCACATGCTTGCTCTGTGTAAGTATTGAAAAAAACTTCCTCTTAATCTTCCTCAGAATAATCTTGCTGTCATTAATAATGTTCTTGTATCAAGAACAAACCCATCCTTTGTTTTCTGGCCTACTTTTTTCAAGTATGAGGTATGCAAATACATTAGACAGCTTTGTTCTGCAAGTCTTGTAGAAGGTGGAGAATACAGCTGAGGACACATCTGCCAGAGTAAGCATTAAGTAATAATTAGGATTGCTGACTCTGGCAGCAGTTTCTGGAAATGGTTTTTTATTCTGTATTTGCCATTTTAACTGTTAAAATAAAATAGCTGCTATGGATCTGACTGTCCCTGCTAGAACTTGTTGGAAGCTACCTGCTGTAGGGCAATACTGTAGTCGCCATATGTCACCTTCAAACTGTCAGTCTTAACAGCTGCCAGAAAGACTGGATGACACCTCTGTGGGGAGAAGCCTAAAAAATCAAAGGTTCTGGAAGAGTCTGTGCAATCACTGAGGTTTTTGGAAGAGTGAGGAGGCTGGGATGTCATTTGACAAGGCAGTGTTTGTGTAGACTCTTCTTTACATCCCTATCTGAAAGCAATCTGTATAAGACAGTAGATGTCTTCCCAGTGTTATACTACTGGAAAGTAGTTATACTACTGTTCCTAATACTTGCAGGGAGTAGTAAGGCATGTTGGCAGTAACGTAAGTCATCTTGAATTTTTGGAAGAGAGAAGCAACTGAAATTCTTTTTGTGCTCCTTTTGTGTGTATAACTAGGTAAAGCTAGCAGGAATTGTAAGGATCTAGGGGAAAGAAATAGCTATAGATCTGTCTTGTGTGTAGATTATGCTGGAAACTGTTGTAAAGCGTGTGACTTTTTTTTTTTACCTCTTTCACTGTAGAGAGAGATTAAATGCATTTTTATTATTGTTGCAGTTCTGGTATTTGAATCTTTTAAGCAAGAGCACCTCTTAGAGATCTGTCAAATGGAGCCAAGTGAAAAACTTGTTAACTTCAACTGGCAACCCTTTACTTTGGGAGCTATAATTTGCTATTTCCATGTACTTAGTCCCACGTTATACCATGCTAAGAAGTCTCCTAGGCTTATGTTACTGCTTGGCAGCAAGGCTGGTATTATTTGAGCACTGATATTAAACAGTGCTGAATCAAGTACTTGGATAGTTGAAGCGTGTTGTGAAGCACAAAAGGAGATGCTTTTTCTTAGAGGGGGATAAGATATTCAAGTATCCAAGGATCAGCCTTCTAAGCAAGTAGTTCAGTAAACTGAAGGCAGTCAGTCTTGCTCTGGTGTGACTGTCTCTGCAAATGTTGACCATAAGGCTCCTATTACTATTCCTAACGATGTTTGAACAAAAGTTATGTTTGAAAACGGTGTGAATGCTCTCTAGAGTACCTTTTCTTTGTATATTTGCATGTGGATGTTGGCTCATTACAAACAGATTGACTATTGAAGTCTGCTTGTAAATTAACCTCTGTCAAGAAGGCAATTACGTGAGATATCAACTGCTTTAGAATTTTAGAATCATAGATCAGTTGGGGTTGGAAAGGACCTAAAGATCATCTAGTTCCAACCCCCTGCCATGGGCAGGGACACCTCACACTAAGCTGTGCCACCCAGGGCTCTGTCCAACCCACCCTTGAACACCGCCAGGGATGGAACGTTCACAACTTCTTTGGGCAACCAATTCCAGTGCCTCACCACCCTTACAGTAAAGAATTTCTTCCATATATCCAATCTAAACCTCCCCTGTTTAAGTTTGAACCCGTTACCCCTTGTCGTATCACTACAGTCCCTAATGAAGAGTCCATCCCCAGCATCCCTGTAGCCCCCCTTCCGATACTGGAAGGCTGCTATGAGGTCTCCATGCAGCCTTCTCTTCTTCAGGCTGAGCAGCCCCAACTTTCTCACCCTATCTTCGTACAGGAGGTGTTCCAGTCCCCTGATCATCCTCGTGGCCCTCCTCTGGACTTGTTCCAGCAGTTCCATGTTCTTTTTATGTTGAGGACACCAGAACTGCACACAGTACTCCAAGTGAGGTCTCACAAGAGCAGAGTAGAGGGACAGAATCACCTCCCTTGACCTGCTGGTCACGCTCCTTTTGATGCAGCCCGGGACAGGGTTGGTTTTTTGGGCTGCGAGTGCACACTGCCGGCTCATGTCCAGTTTCTCACTGACCAACACCCCCAAGCGTTTCTCTTCAGGGCTGCTCTGAATCTCTTCTCTGCCCAGCCTGTAGCTGTGGCTGGTATTGCTCTGACCAAGTTAAAATAGCATAATTGGAAGCTTGCAGGTCTTTGTATAAACTATTTCAGATGTCTTGAGCCTTCAGAAAAGGTCAATAAATTTCTGTATCCATGGAGGCATTTGGTTTTTGCTTGTTTTAATGTTTACTTCATGCCTGGTTTACTTGAAGCCTGGTTAAATGATCTCTTACCAGAATCCTAGAACAAAGAGTCACATTGACGCTGTTGCTTGTTCAACCAGATTAGAATTGGTTTACTTTGTTTATAATATTAATGAAAATATTTTTCAGTGTTTATGGTACTGTGCAATTGGATATCTGTATATGACTGAAGACTTGGTCTTTTCTGTCTGAAGAGTGGCAGGTACAGGCTCTTAGGAGTGAGGCTGAGCAGGGACGATTGTGATGCTGAAATTTGTGTGGCCGGAACCAGTTGTTGCAGTTTTGGCTTCAAGTAAACCTAACTTAACTCCCCTAACAATTTGCCAATCTCAAATAAAAGTCTCTTAGCAGTGTGAGAGGGGAAAAAAAAATCAACTTAAATTTAACTGGGCAGAGTAACTTGCGTGTGATCTCTTCTGTGTCTGGAAGGCCAGCTTTAATGTGTATGAACACCACTTCTGTGAAGCTGGTTTTGCTATTTACTTGTTTTTATGGCTGGTGTTCTCGCTGTATTAATCTTGATCATATACTTTAGTGTGCTTCACTAGCAATTAACCTAAAATAAATGGGTAACTCTTACAGCCCACTGCCTGTGCAAGGCTTTAGCTCTTCCCTCTGGCTGTTAGTGTAAGAAGGCTTTGGGACAGCTCATGGACCAGTATTGGCTTGCTCTAGGATCAGGCACTGGCTGCTGTACCTCCCCAGGTGAAGATTTTCCCCGTCTTCCTCCTAAGGTGGAGAAGCTGTTGAAGTAGGACAGCAGGGGAAAGGGAGCACATGTGGATTAGGTTGGAGGTCAGTTCCACACACTGCTCAAGTGCAGCTTCTACCCTATACTGGTATTCAGACACAGCAGCAGCCGAACAGTAGCTGATTACTGCTCTATGGATATCTTGTGCCAGTGAGCATAATTGCAGATATTGGATACAACTTTAGGTTACTTAGATCAAGAAATAGATCTGTGTGATGATACTGTTGCAAGGTTGATACTGCTGCTGTGAGATCAGGTTGGTAAAGATCATACAAGCATAAGAGATTAAAATATGAATTGGCAGATTCAACAACTGGAGGCTTCTAGCTGTCCAGTTAGGCTTTGCAATATCCTGCCACAAGGAGTAATGAAGGTAAACTGCTTTGGGTCAGGGTTTATCTTGTTTAATCTTAGCAACTGGAATTATGTATCTTGGCCTTTAATAATAGTAAGGAACTGTATATCACTAGAAATCCTAGTAATCATCCAGTACTTACACTGTTGTTTTTCTTGCCTCTTTGTGAAAGATAATGCTTTCAAAGACTGCAAGGGACTAGAAACTGTCTTCAATCTCTCCTAATATTGCATCACCAGGGTTGTGTTGTGTGTGTTTATTTTTTTTTTTGTGTGTTGTTTTTTTTTTTGTTTTGTTTTTATTTGGTTTTTGCACCAGTTCCCTGCTACTAAATAAAACTACCCCTGTGATCTGGTTTTATTCTATACCCTTTTATCTACTGCTAGCACTGGTTCTATGAGACTGAAACTATTAGGATTTAGTTATTGTTGCAGCTCTGGGAGCTACAATTAATTGTCTCACCCAAGAAAATAACTCTTCAGAAGACACCTCTCTTGCTTGGAGAAGAGGAATGTGGGTGGCAGCCTTAGCTTAAAACTTGTAAGTTGATGGGGTGTTGCAGTATTGGGTCACTCTAGTGGTGTGTTTTCTGCCTGTAAGGAAGGGAGTTATTTCTGTCTCCTGACTCTTACACTGCAGAAAAATATTCTGAAATAAGTCACAGGAAATCCGTTTAGCTTCTAATAGAATAGGGTTGTTTGCAAATACAGGCTTCTGCTGCTGAAATTGTGTGCATAGCCTGAAGGCTTTTTAACAGAGCCCTTAAATTGGTATTTGTGGGTGCAGTCTCCATTTTTCAGGACTTAACTGAACTTGATGGGATGAGACCCAAAGTGGCCTGATGTAGCTTTGAAGTTAGCATTGCTTTGACAGGAGGCTGGGCTAGACGACTTCTGGAGATCCCTTTCAACCTACATTTTTCTGTGACTACTAGTAAAAATATTTGTAGGACTGAAGGGTTGGGTTATTTTTTTTATTATTTTGTAATTTTTTTGGAGTTTGCTGTCCTACATTCAGAAGTTTAGGCCTTTGCAGTCTAAGCTGTTTCCTTTCTGTGAGCCATAAAGGTAGGACAGCTCCTGAAAAGTGATTATGAGTATTTCTTACCTTTTGGAGTGCAGCACACCCTAGTTCATCTGGTCAGGGGCTATTGGTGTGTCTTCTAATGGTATCTAAGTTGTGGTTCTGCCACTCCATAATGGCATGGAAAAGATGCCACTGCAGGATGCTGTTGATACAAGCTGTTGACTCCTGCTTTTTTTTCATGAATCTTCTATTTGTGGAGCTGAAACTGATCCTGTTTTGTGAATCTGCTCTCTTCAGTCTGAATGCTGTATAGAAAGAGCAACTGTGCTGCAGCTTTAAGAAGCTCTTGTCAACAGTACAGAGGAAGCAATTAGATATGTATGTGATAATAGACTTTTAGGGAGGTTCCTTTTCCTAGAGGAGTGACTCCCTCTTTAATCCATGCTTCCTGCAGAACTTAGAGTCAATTACCAGCCATTCCTCAAGAAGTAGTTGGCAGTTAATTTAGCTCAGGTGTCACATTGTCCTAGGGTGTCTCACTGAAGTTAATTTGAGCACGATTCAGCTTTACATTAGGAACTTAGATGCTTTGTGTTCTCTTGTGGCCGCAACTAAATTCCCCAAGATTTAATGACTTTGCCTTGTGAACAGGTAAAGTTGTCCAGTGGTACCTTATTCTTATGTTGAGGGTCTCGAAGAGCAACACAGTTGAACTCATGACTAATTGAATCCATTTGCACTGTACTGTCAACAACAAATAGTTTTCAGATATGATGGAAGACTAAACAGGAGTTAAGACTATAATGGGGTGCACCTATGAGTGCAGACAGAGCTGACCAGTGTCATTTTGAGGCCACCGTAGGTCATAGTGTGTGTAGGGGAAGGTCTTGAGGACTGGAAGACAACAAATGTCATTCTGATCTCTGAAAAGGGAAAAAATGAACATCTAGAGAACCACAGGCCAGCCAGCTTTGCCTCACTCCCTGGGAAGATGGCAGAGCAAGTAATCCTGAAAACATGAAGAAAAAAAAATTGTGGGGAATCATCAGTGTGGATTAGCGAAGGGGCTGTCATGTCTAACCAACTGATAGCCTTCTACAATGACCAAGCCAGATGAGTGGCTTGGTGGATGAGGAGAGCAATGGATATTTTTAATTTTTAGTGAGGCTTTTGAAACTGTCATGTAACTTCCTCACTGGTGATGTGATGAAGTGCAGTCTGGATGAAAAGACAGTGAGGTGCATTAAAAATGGCTGAAATGCCAGGCTTAGAGTTGTGATCAGCTTAAAGCTGAGCTGGCGGCCAGTTACTGTTGGTGTACGTCAGGGGTTGATACTGAGGCCAACACTCATGAACATCTTCATTAATGACCTGTGTGATAGGACAGACTGCACCCTTAGCAAACCTGATGTGATGCAGGAGTGACTGACGAGCTAGGTGCCTGTGCTGCTGCTCAGAACAGGAAAATGGACAGACTGAAGAAATGGGCCAGCAGGAACCACATGAAGTTCAGTAAAGGGAAATGTGAAACCCCACCCTTAGGAAGGAGTGCTGGAGATGCAAAAGAGATGCTGGTAGTCCTGTGGATCACACATTCATCATAAACCAGTAATGCACCCTTGCCACAAAGAAGGCCAGCAGCATCTTGGACTGAATTTCAGGAAGAGCATTGTCAGTGGCTGGAAGAAGGTAACACTTCTTCTTTCCTCAGCATTGATGAGACTACATCTGTAGTGCTGTGTGCAGTTCTGGGCTCCACATCGCAAAGAAACATGGACGGGCTGGAGCAAGTCTAGCCAGGGGGTACAAAGATGAAGAGGTTTGTGTCCTGACATATAAGGAGAGGCTGAAAGAGCTGGGATCATTTAGCCTGGAGGAGAGAAGGCTACTGGGGAGATCTTATACATGCGTGTAAATATCTGGTGACAGAGAGCAAAGATGATATAGACTTGGACCAAGAGGTAATGGACACAAATGGAAACAAAGAAATTTCCACTGAAACATAAGATTTTTGTTTTATTTTATTATTATTATTTTTTTTTAATTCTGTGAGAGCTTGAATATGGGAGCAGGTTAACCCAGAGAAGCTATGGAATCTTCATCCTTGGAAATACTCAAAACTCAACTGGGAACAGCCCTAGGCAACTTGCTGTAGTTTGCTCTGCTCTGAGCAGGGGATTGGACTAGATGGTCTCCAGGGGTCCCTTCCAATCTCAGCTACTTCAGGCTCGGTTCAGCTGTTGCATCACTTGTAAGCCTGTATGGAGACCTGCTGCAGATACCATCTAAGGTTTTTTTTCTATTTTTCTTCCCAGTGCAAGCATCTGCATACGTAGATTGAAAGTAGGTTCTTTGTTTAATGTTAAGGTTCTTTATGAGAAAGGAAAGTGATTTTACAGCAGTAAATACAGACTGTAGTACAGTCTTGACTTTTCCTGAAATAGCTGTTACAGCAATCTTGCTGCAGTTTGTACATGCAGAGTAAAAAGAACCAAACCCAGCCATTTAGAGTAAGTGGGAATTAGGAGACTACACAGGAAGGATAATGACTTTTTGTATTTGAAATGCTGTTTAAGTCTTGCTAGGAGAGTGCCTTCACAACTTAACCACTTCCTAGAGCTGGTAGAAAGCTGCTCAGAACTAGAGTTTGTGTCAGAAATCTCCCTGGATCTTAAAACTGCTGGTTGGAAGTCTGTATTATGACTAAAAGTGATGTGCCCTGGAAGATTGGGGCAGAACAGAAACTACTGCAGATTCCTGTTCTTCATTTTAGCCTCTTACCTGATTGTTTGCTGAAAGCTTGAGCAATATTACTGTCGAAATTTTTCTCTTGAATGGCTTCACAGAAAGCCATTCACATAAACCTGCTTTATTTTCTTTGTGAAGACTTGGCAAACTCAGGTTTGAATGGATAGCTATTTCATGTTAATCTCTGTTTACAGTAGACTGATTATATGGTATAATGCTAACCCTTTACTTAGTTTCCACTCCCTTGTCTTGATCACGTGTTGCTTTCCAGTAGATGAGGAGCTTGTACAGTTAGGAGCTCCTTGACAGTATGTACTTGCTTGGTGATACCAAACTTGACTCAGCCAACAGAATCTGAGTTCTTGCTTTATTTCCAGCTTATCCAAAATACTTATAAGTAGATCTGTGTTCTAGAGGCACTGTCTGAAAAGGAGTTAAAACTTGGAGGTTTGGAGAGCACCCTAGTGCTGCAAGCCTGTGGTGAATGTGGATAGGGGGAGCACTAATTCTGTAGCTAGCAGAGATGGTGACAAGTTTTACGGGGGAAGGGAAAACTGCACAGGTCAGTATGCTGCCTATCTCAATAAACCTAGACTGTCAGTTGCCCCCTCTGTCTTGAGAAAAAGTATTTACTTCCAGTAGACCATGGAGGAAGAAGAGGTAGAGACTAGCTCAGGCCCTGTCAGAACAGAGCTGTGGACCGCCATGTGTTATACTTAGTTGCTTGGCAACACTGCCTCTAACTTTGCAGCTGTGGTGTAGTAAAAAAGCAATTTTGTTTCTCAGAGCTGTGCCTGGCTCTGATTTTTTGTAAGAAAATGCGTATATTGATGAGGAGTAGGGAGCTGTCCCTCTTGTATGGATGAGAAAAGGAATGTGATACCTCATGTTTGGCTATCAGTTGCAATACTCTTGTGTACTACCTCTTTTTTAAGGAGGGAACAAGAATCGTATGCAATTTTACTGAAATACTTGAGTGCAAATGGATGAATCTTCATAGTACAAGACTTCATTAGTAGTATTAAAGGCGGTAGTAGTCCTACAGGAATTTCTGAAAAAGAAGATAGGAGTGATTCATTGTGTGTAACCTACTATTCTTGAATGCAACTGAACTTGCAAGTGGATTGAAAATACTGTATTAAGTAGGAACTGGGACTGAGTAATTACTTTAAATAAGATCCTTGTAGTGTGTGCTCAAATCTTTTGGGTTTAAATCTGTCATTCATAATTTCTAGAAATAACCAGTGTATTGGTAAGTAATGATACTTTCAAGTGTAGGGACTGATTTTTCCTATTAGGGTGTGTATCTGTGGGATGTTTTTTTTCAGTTGCCTGTAGATGATTGCAAAAACATCCCTTTGAACATAGCAAATGCTGTACTTAATGTTCACCTTTTACATTTTCAGCAGAAGCATGCATTTTAAGCTCCCCTTCTCAGCAGTAGCTAAACCAAAGGGACAAGCCAATAACATATGGAGTGTAGGCTTTTTCGGTCGTTGGTCTCATTGACAAGTGATACGTAGGTGGGTTATTCTCAACTTTAAATGTATTAAACTGCTGTATTGGGTCTGGATGGGATGGTGTTAACTTTCCCCATAGCAGCCCTCATAGTGCTGTACTTTTTAACTAGAAGGGTGTTGATAACACACCAATGTTTGGGCTGTTGCTGAGCAGTGCTAGGGCAGCATTGAGGCTGTCTCTCCAGCCTTCCCCCAGAGGCCACTAAGCCGGGGGTGGCCAAGAGGCTGGGAGGGAATGTAGCCAGGATGACTGACCAAAGAGATATTCCATACCATTTGATGTTGTGCTTAGCAATACAAACTAAAAGAAGGGGGGAGGGGGGGGGGGGGGGAGGAGGACATTAATTGTTGAAGTGTTTGTCTTCCAGAGCAACAGCTATGCATACTGAAGCCCTGAGGAAGGGGGTACTGCCTGCTGGTAGGAAGTAGAGAATAAATCTGTTTGGTTTTGCTTCTGTGCATGGCTTTTGTTTTTCTTTGTGAAACTGCCTTTATCTTGACCCATGAGTTTCTCCATCTTATTTTCTTCCCCATGGTGAGCCTGTGGCAGCCAGCCAAGGTTAACTCACCTTACTTGTGTGTTCTAAGTAAAAAAGTAACCATCATTTCCCTTAATGAAGATTATGATGCCTTGGTTCACTTTTCTGGGTGTTCTGTAGCCCATAGCAAGCAGCCTCTGAAAGAAGTGATGCTAAATGCCCCTTCACACTTTTCTTGTTCACTGCAATTTCCATGGAGTTTGGGTGTTCATGGAGTGCCTGCTTAAAAAGGTTACTGCAGTAATGTTGTACAGCAAAAGGATTGTCAAGTATTTGGACAGTTTGGAAAGCTTGAGACTTTAAAAAACACAACAGATTCAAGACAACATGCAAGAGAATCCTCCAAAGTATTTCTAGGATTGGTATTTGTCAAGCAGCCTTAATTCCACTCTGAACACTTGCAATTCTAGATTTCAGACTAAATGCAGCTGAGTTCTTTGGTATTGTATTCAGTTTCTTTTCCTGGCTTTTGACAAAGATAGTACTTTGAGTCAAAGTATTTTACAGCCACATCTTCTTTTCTTTTGACTACAGGAGGTAGCAACCATTTTTTTTTTTTTTTTGTTTTCTTTAAATTTACTTCTTCCTTTCCCAGTCATATGTAGTTGATGTAGTGATGTATGATGGCTGAGGGTTGGTGATTGTCTGTTATGCTGCAATGCTTAACTGTTAATTTGAGTTCTATTTTAGTATTATCTCTGAGGACACTGCCATAGTTTTAGGAAATAAGATGACTAGAAAAATGCAAAGTGCATTTCAGCATTGTCTGGCATGATACATTCTGATTGAATATAAGCTACTTTATTTTAAGTGATAAAGTTGTCAAATCCTGGACCAAGTTTTCTTCAGGGAGGTGGTGGAACATACCTTAGAGGTGTTCCAGACAACAGAACAAAACCCTGGTCTAATTAGATCTGATTGGAGCATCGAGTCAGCCTAAATGACCTTGAGAAGTACTTTCACACCTAACCAACAGCTTTTATTCACCGACTGAGGAAATACAGTAGCTGCATCTTGTAAGGAACAGATGTTAAACATCTCACAGAGCTTGCATCTTGTGGATTCTCCCAAACCTGGCTATGACAATGGGTACTGAAGCTGTCCAAGGTCTGAGCCAAACGCTAAGACTTTGGGAGAGTATAGTATTGGGGTGTAGCTGGGCTGGCGTACAAGTCCTGGGGATCTGTGGGAAGAATTTGTGTCCATGTCACTCTTCTGGGTGTGTTCCCTCTCAGCCTGCTTGCTGACAGGGCAGTTGGAGAAGCAGAGAAGTCCTTGATGCTGTGCAAGCACTACCTAGCAATAGCTAGAACACTGATGTGTTACCAACACTGTCTTGGTCACAGATCCAAAATACAGTGCCGTGTGAGCTGCTGTGAAGGAAATAAACTTCATCCCAACACAAATGAATACAGCAGGAGAAGATTGATACAGGAAGCTAACTGGCCAGTCTTTACAGATGGCTTCAGTGTACTTCTGCAGTCCAGAGCCTGAAATTTGCTACTTCTTGTCTAAAGACTTGGATCTCTGGCTTCTTTCTGCATCTTTTTCAAATATGAGTTCATGTGGGAAAGGTTGTGGAGGTGTGTTTACTGGCTTTGTAATACAGAATGTATGAGAGAGAGCATTTTCAGAGTCACTGAGGGCTGCACAGCAGTTATATAATTTGATGAGCTTAGTTTGAGAAGTGTTTACTGAAGAGTCTCTGTAGTTATATTTGAATAGAAGTGGTAAAGGGAAGCTGATTAATGCAATTACCAGATTACCTTTCTGTGCCAGAGAAGTTACCTTTCTTTTTTTCTTTTCTTTTTAATGGCAGATGGATTATAGTCTAAGCCTATATTGTAAGCAAATCTTATTTCTGAGGGTTTTTTTGTCATCATTAAAGGAAGAACTTAAATTTCTGGCTGAAGATAGTGTTTTATTCTTTTTTCAGCAGACGGTGCTTACATAGCCTTTATCCTTTGCCTGGCTATGCAGGGGGCGCTCTTGCTGCTTCCCAACAAAGTAGTGTAGATTTACACCTTTCTCTTACCAGTGGTGCTTTTAGTTGATGCTCAGCTATCAGATTATGCAAGCATTTTGTAAGAGCTCATTGTTCCCCAATTTTCTTTTTATTTCTGCCTATAAAATGACTATAAATTATATGTTTAAAGCAGTAGGCCTTTTAGCAGTTTCTTGCTGACAAGGGAAAAATTGCAGTCAAGACCAGCTCCAGAAGCTTCCTGCTAATATTTTAACATGCCTATGTAATCTTGTCTTTTCTTTTTTAGGAAGTACCAAATGCTGCTAACGGGAAACGACAGCTTACACACCTTCTTGAAGCTTTAACTCTGACACAAGCAGTCTTTCCTTTTACAAGTGAAGAGGCAGAATAAAATTTGAGTGCTATTCCTTAGCCAAATTGAAGCTGTTGGCTTATTGAATGTGCCAGGGTTGGCATCTCTGTTATTCCTGATTCTTAGGGCAGTGGCTTTGCTTTCCAAAGGGTATGCTGTAGCAAGCAATATCCCAAGGCTAAGTAGGAATGCTGTGGCCGTGTCCAGTGTACTCTACATATACCTACACAGTAACCAAGTGTGAGCATGGCAGTTGTGGTTGCCAGCTAAGGGTCAGGAGCTGATCTCTGATGTTTTAGGAGCTGGTTATGGTGGTGCTTGCCTAAGCAGTGTTAGGCTGGTTGGGGAAATCTGCCCTGTGAAATACTTCCAAATCAGGAATACAAAGTTTGGAAAATCATTTTAAAGGAAGCTTCAGTACAAAAAGCTGAATTAAACTCATTTGCGTTTTTTTTTTTTTTTTTTTTTTAGGAAGATGTGCTGTTTAAATCCTGCCATCTTAGAAATAAAATGGAGGAGGCCTTAGTGATGTTTTGGGGAGCAAATCCCCAAAAGCTATTTGTGGTCTCCTTTTTCTCTTAATATTACTTTATACAGAGTGATCAACTATGTGTGTATATAATGTCACAATGAACTCAAAATACTGTATTTGTTTAAAAAATTAGCATTTGGATTATCATCACCTAATGTTTGGTAAATTTATTTGTTTTTGAAAAAGAAATTTCTTGTCACAATCTTATTCAGTCAAAACTCTGATTTTTAATAACTGGTTGGTTGTTAATAAGGCCAAAAATCTTCAATTCTTTGACTTTGTCACCTTACAAGATTTCTTGTGCCAAATGACTATTGGAAAAGAAAAAGGCAGTTTATCTCAAGAATAAACTGATGTTCCCTGTGTATCTCCAGTAGCTGTAACTAACCAGTCCTCTGATTGGGAAAACTATACTTTTTATTTTTCTTCATGTTCCTTACTTAGTTTCCTGTGTAAGGCTTTTTGTTTGAGATGTTACCTGACTTAACTACTTAAATTCCGGAAAATATTTGTCAAACCAGCCATTTCGTTTTGTGGCCTACGCATAGAAATTAAAGAATGTTCACTTTACTCTACTCCTTTCCCAGTTAAGGTTTTATACAGCCTTTGAAATAGAGACACAGTCTTTATTTATTTAAACACTTTTACAGCTGTTGATACTGTTGAAGCAAATGGATCCATGAGCTGAAGCAGTAGTTGAAACTGGTTGATAGGTGTTCCTCTCTGACTTTTAGAGGTGGGCCGGGTTGTGAAGGGGAAGAGTTTCTTTCAGAGTGCTTTTACACAGCCTCCTCAGAGTTTCGAATGGAACTGAACTTAATGAATTAGTTGATTACTTTCATGAAAAGTGGTTACCTGGATAGAAAAGACAAACTTGGAGGTGATCTGTCCCTGGAAATCCATGCCACTTACCAGACACTGGCTAAAAACAGACAACTGATGCTTTGAAAGCTTGTCTTCCCACTGTTCTTGCAATATACCTTGAATCACACTGTTATCAAGCAGGGTTCTGGAACAATGTGTTTGGTTGCTTGAATTGTCTGCCTGCAGTGCACCTTTACACTGTTGAGTTTTAGTGGTTCTAAATAAAATCGGCCTCTCTTGTTTGATTTCCCCTTCCCTCCCTTTTTTTTAATGTGGCAGTTTTAAATTCTGATGTTGACTATCAAAACACAGGCTTACTAAGCCTACTATAAGCGACCTCTAAAGAATAAAGCTATGTTTGAGCTACACCCTTTTATTGCTTTTGTTTATATAAAACAATATTTTGCTGCATACTTAGACTTTGACATCTGAGGAGCACGTAAAGGCTGTGCTTACGTGGTTTTCCTAATGTTTGGGTGTGGAGGTAAAGCAGGGAAGCCTCTTCTACTTTAAAGAAAGAGAAATCGAGCTTATTGTAAGGAAGAGATGTGACACAAGAACGTGCTTCATGCTGTTTGTTCTGCTTAATCAGAAACTAATTCTGTGGATCAAGTGATGGGTAAATAGTCTCATATTAGTAGTCTCAAAAGACAAAAGTTCCAAGGACCTTGAAGAATATTTTATTTGAGAAAAAAGATTCTTCTACTATGGTTCTTGTACTGTTTCCTTTGCTTTTAGCATGTTTATGCAAGATCTTCTAATCTTTTGAAGATTTGTTCTTTAGTTTGCAAATCTTGATTCAGTGGCCATGATTAACATTGCAGTTAAGCTTTTTGTGTGGTTGGGCTGTGGGTAGTGTTGGCTTTTTCCCTCTCTCTGCCCCCCTTCCCCCCTTTTTTTCCCTCTGAGAGTCTGTGATTCAAAAATATTTGGAGATGGTGAATATGATTCTACCTTTTTTTGGGAAAATTAAGCAGCTTCCAATGAAGTTAATAAGAGATGGTCTTTGAAGCAGGATGCTTAAACTGAAAATGCATGATAGTAAATGTATTGATTTTAAGCATTTTAGTATCACCTGTCTGTAGTATGTTATATTTTGAGGAGAGAAATTCAAAAGGATCACTACAGTTCTGCTATTTTCCTTTGTTCTTCCCTGGGTAGCCCCTGGAGGAGAAACTGTTTGTGTCACTTGGCTCTTGTGTTAGATTACATAATATACAGTTGCTGCTTATTAGTTTTCCTTCTTTTCTCTATATCCGATATGTAAGAGTGCTTGTCTTCTGTTTGTGATCTTTCATCTGTCTCAGCTTGGAGAAATCATGTATTTGCCTGGAAAATATTCACTGTTAATATGTCTGAAATCTTGAGTAGAACAGCACTTGTGCAGTATGAATTGCTTGGGGAATTACTGCAGTGAGAGTAAGCACTGCACGGGTATGCCTGTACTGATGCAAGCGCTGATGCTTTCCTGTAAGTCTTTGGCCAAAAAGTGATAGTTTTTAGGAGCTGGCTAGCAACCTTCGGGCTGAGGCTCGCTAGATATTCTTGCAGTTAATTCTCTGTTCCACAAGATGGAGCCAGTTATTTGACAAAGTCTCTCAACCATCAACAGAATTTGGAGAAACAGAAGAGAATTGAAGTAACTTCCCTGTGCTTTATGGTCAAAGGACAGGCAGGATGCAGTTGAGTGAAAGGAGTAATTGTAGTCTGTAAGAAACCTTTGAAGATGTTGGCCCAAGATAAGTTTGTTGCAGACTATTGAGATGAAAAGCTGTTAGTGGTGTGTTGTAGTTTAAGCCCAGCCGTAAATCAGCCACACAGTTCATTAGCTTCCCCCTCTCCTTCTTCCCCCCACTCCCAGAGAGATGGGGAGGAGAATTGAAAGAATGTAACTCCCACGGGTTGAGGTAAGAACAGTCCAGTAACTAAGGTATAACACAAACCACTGCTGCTGCCACCAATAATAATAATGATAAGGGAAATAACAAGGGAAGAGAATACAACCGCTCACCACCCGCCGACCGATACCCAGCCTGACCGAGCAGTGATCTAACCCTTCCGGGTCTCTGCCCCAGTTTTTACATCCTGGGCATGATGTCCTGTGGTATGGAATACCTCTTTGGTTAGTTTGGGTCAGGTGTCCTGTCTCTGCTTCCTCCTGGCTTCCCCTCCTCCCTGGCAGAACATGAGACTCAGAAAATCCTTGGTCAGAGTAAACATTACTGAGCAGCAACTAGAAACATCGGTGTTATCAGTGCTGTTCCCAGGCCAAAAGTCAAAAACACAGCACTGCACCAGCTACTAAGAGGGAGAAAAATGACTGCTACTGCTGAACCCAGGACTTGGTGTTGTATGTAATACTTGCCTGCATTCCTTGTAGAATTGCTAATTGGTAACTGCAAGAATTAGAGCGAAAACTGACTTTGTTTTTTATATGCCTCTGTACTACACACCTTATTTAAACTTAGTCTTTGGCAGGTCTTCTTCATTTACAGCTTTGTCTCTAACTTTTTAGTCTCCTGGCAAACTGGTCTTATGCACGTAGTGTAAATGGTTCAGAGTAGTTTGCGATGTAAAGCAGTCACCTTAACCTTTGACAGCAAATATAAAATTGAAAGGCTGTGAGGCTGTGTGCTTGCTTTTTTTACCCCAATTCTGCTTAGTAAGAGTGGGCAGCACCTGTGCTGCAGCAAAAGTGTTTCAGTGTTAACCTGGAGTTTCAGTAAGCTGAACAGGTGGTAGTGGACTGATGGAGAGAAGGAAACTGAATTATTGTGGTAAGGAAGGCAGCCATCATCTTTCTCCTACCTTACAGTCATATATGCGGTAATCTCACACTTGTTCCTTTGTGGACATTAGCCATGTCTATCATATCCCTGCACTTTTGTTTCCTTTTGTGTGTTTTTAGTTTGTTCTGATCCCACTACCTGTTTGTTTGTTTTTAAACTTGTTTGTGTGATGGGTAGTACTACTCCTGCCCAGTTTTGTTAAGTAGTGTATAAGCTTTCTCACTAATTGATTGCTGCAGGTACAATCTGAGTAGAGGATAGAGTGGTGACTGACATGTTTAAAGCAGTTAAAAAGATTTTTATACAAACAAATCAAATGGAGAGCTAAAACAGTGTTTCACACAGTATTGACCACTCGGTTTCACATACAGTTACAGAGGTTTATGAGGCTTTCATGTTTTTTGTAAGGCAGATAAAAGTACTTTTTCCTCAACACTTTAAATGAGCAGTATCATGTAAGCCTTGTATTGTACCCAGTACATTATTATGCATCAGCTGATGCAAAATGAAGCTCGAGCAGTTTGTAATAAAACTGAGGCCTTGGACTTCTAAAAACAAATGTGCTTTTTTCTTGTCTTTTCTTTGGAAATGCACCAGCTTTGGCATCACCATTCCTGTCATTGTTCTTACCTAAAGATCTGTATCAGATGTACCTACAAAAAGTTGGTTGTATTTGCTATAATTACATTAGCAGCATGTGTCAGCAGTGCTGTGAATGTTGAGTGCCGCTTCCTCAGTCAGCTTTATAATATAATAGAGTAGAACATACGGTCCTAAGTGGCTGAGTTACTGGGATAGTGAAGAAAGGGATATATGGGAGTATATGCACACATATTCAGCATGTGCAAGGTACTAGTGCAGTTTAAATAATACAGAGGGGAAATAATCTCGTAAAAATCTCAAAAATAGGTATCCTGAAGATGAGAAAGTATGAAAAATTTGAAATATGGTGGGAGAAAAGCTTTCACCTCATGAAGAATACATAAAACCAGTGCCTTTTCCTCCAAATTCGCGCTTTAAAGTGCATTTTAGAATAAAAGAATGTCCTGTGAAGATGGATAACTTTTTCAGCAATTTAAAAAATGGCTTGAAATCGACTTATATGGAGACTTGTATCTAAAATTATGTAAATTACTTTCAAACTCCTTATTGCTTAAGTTTTAAACAGCTGAAGCCCGTGTTTGAAGTGTTTTCAGGTTTTTAGTAGCTGTAGATATTTCTGCAAGTCGTGAGGATGTTGATTCTGTACAATATACTGGCGTGGAAGTCTACTTCAACTGGAAAAAACTGTCTTCAGTTGTTTCTTAAATTTGCAAGTTATTTAGCAGTTCTAAAAACTTAAAGCATACCAGGAAATGTTGTCTTGTGGCTATGTATGTCCTTCATTCTTAAGAGTCTAGATGGTCTCTAATAAAAGACTCCTTAAATACTTGAAATATGTCACAAATTAGTGCTGTTTCTCTGCATCTAATTGAATCCCAGTTTCTGTTAGAAACTTAATACTGAAGTCCTGAACACAGACTAATGTAGTAGCTGGTGTGGACCCTGTCAAGCAGCTGAAGACTCACCCCACTTCTTATGTGCTCCCCTTCTCCTGTGGGATGATGAAGAAGTAGAAGGAAGGAGGAAAGACTTATGGCTCAAGGTCATGACAGCTTAAGGAAACCAGAAGCTGTGCCCTCAAGTGAAGCAAAAGGAGAATTTCAATCAGTACTTACCATCAGGTGTCTAATGGTTTGGAATGTCCCTGACTATGGTCAGTAGGCATCCCCTACCCTACTGGGTAGGGGTGGGAAGGAAAGCCTTGCTGCTGTGCAGGTGTGGTCCAGCTGCAGTCAAAGCATTAGTGTTATTGGCACTGTTTTAGTCACAAATCCAAAGCACAGGTCCATATGGACCTCCTAGGAGGCATGTTACCTCTGTCCCAGCCTGGACCAGTACAGCAGGAAATGTTGCTTGGTGTTCTCCATTTCACATGTAATAGCCAAGACTCTAAATTAATTTGTGTGAAGCCGTGTGACAGCTCAAACTCATCTTTCTGTTTAGGTCCTACAGGAAGTTTGCACTTGTGCTCTGTTTAAACTTCAAATCAAAAAATCGCCAGTTTTTATGAAGCTAACTGAATTACAGTTGCCAGTAAGACTAAAAACGTACAATAAGCTTTGAGGGTCTGTTGTGGTTTAACCCAGAACTGGATCTTTAGTTGATATTTGTTATTTTAAGGGTTACTTAAATTGTTAATGTCAGGCCATCCTAAG
Source organism: Amazona ochrocephala (assembly GCA_039720435.1). Classification (NCBI taxonomy): domain Eukaryota; kingdom Metazoa; phylum Chordata; class Aves; order Psittaciformes; family Psittacidae; genus Amazona; species Amazona ochrocephala. Next base: position 46,406,860 of record CM077878.1, read on the forward strand.
GAAGGTTGTCAGGTCTTCACCAGAATGATCCAATGCATTCAAAATCTTGTCTTGGTAATTTCCCTGGAAAAGTGTACGTGCCTTCACAGCTGACCTTACTTAACTGTCTGTTAAGAGCTGAAAAGGAGATGTATGTCTAATCAGTAGATACATACAGAAAATAATGTTTAGGTTGAAGGAAAAAAAAAAGATTCTCCTCTTGAAAGCAGTAATCTGTTTAGGATTGCTGAAGCTTTTTCCTAGGTTCAGCCAGGCAGTATTTCAGGGACTTCACAGTATCTTAGCACATAGTCTAGTAAAAACTGTCATTTTCAGTGTTACAGCTTTTTTCCTTGAGGATGAAAGATACTGAAAATGTTTTTGAGTCATTATCTGTTTCTTAAATGACAGAAAAAATTACTTGAAGTATATTTTTTTATCCAAGGGGTGCACTGATTCTGGTGCAGCAAGCTGCTAAAGTGCAGCTCAGTTCTCCCAGTAAAAACCTTGTATTCAGATAGTTTTCAAAAGGATAACAATTGTATTAAAACTGATGTCATAGAATAGAATCATAGAATCATAGAATAGTTAGGGTTGGAAAGGACCTCAAGATCATCAAGTGTCAAACAGTATTTCATGTTAATGTTGGCTGATTGGAGTTGCATTGTGTAATGCAGTTCTTTATAGGTAAGATAGCATCGCTACTGAATGGAAGGGTGTTCTAAATAGTATGAAAATAGCCGTCATCAGGATTCATGGTGTTCAGTCTGCATTTCTGAAGCCAAATGTCATCCTAACTGTCTAGTCAGAATACAGACAGAGATAAACTAGGCTACTTTTGTAAATTTTGCTGAAGAAAATTATATCTGTCTTTAAGGACATGAAGAGAAGAAACCTGTATTTAAATGAAAAATACTTCCTGAAATAAATAAGGATCCTGATTTCATACAAAATTGAGATAACTGTAAATTGTTTATTGAATCAGTCCAAATCACTGTTAAACATTTCTCACTCAGGAGGGTTTATAGCTTTAGTTGACGGTTTGGTTATGTCAAGCCCAGCTGATTTGATGCCAACACAGAAAACATTATGTTGCAACTTCTTTTGCCTGCTGCTTAACTGTGGATGTAATTGATTTGTAGTAATTAAAACATTTTTCATTTAAAGTGTTTAATACTGCATATTGTCATTAGTCTGAAATAAACTCAGAGATTACATGGGAGCATTTTTGTCTGTTATTTCACTGTTAAATTTGCTGCTTTATGGCTTAAATATATTTGATTTCCTTAAGTTGTTTCAAGAAACAAGTACAAATTAATGAAATCTGAGCTTCTGGGAAAATACAAAATTGTTCTGTTCCAGGAGAGAACTAGCTAATTCATGAGTTGTGTTATGATCTTTCTTTTTATTAACAAAATTTGAAGTTAAAATATTAAACTAGAAAGTTAATGATCTCCCTGTTCATTTATTAGGATAGACTTCAGTCATGTCAAACCCTCATTCTGGTTTGTCTCTATGTAAATATAGAACTTGCCAATTTGGGATATTATAGTTGAGGAAGAACCTGAAGAATAGGAAGCTCATGTGATGTAGTTGTACAATCTCTGTTGTGGTGAAAAGCTTTTAGTGTTTAAGCTCTTTGCCCTATAGGATAAAAATACAGACATCATATAGATACTACAGATGAACACCTCTTGTCCTTACAGTAACCTGATCAAAATTGCTTTCCCTCTTTTGAAGGCACATCCCTGGGTTATAGTTTTAGAGAAAAACTGGATAAGTACAAGACACACAAGACCTTGCCTTACCTTTTTGTTTCTGAAATGTCATGGCTACATGAAGCAGTTGCGTAAGTTGAGGTGCTTTGTGTGCTGGTGTATAACTGTAGGTGAAACTTGATTAAGATGTAGAGGCAAATGGTATGCAAACCTCTGTCCTGGAGCGCTGAAGCGTAGTTTAAATTGTAAGTGGGATCTTCCTGTAATACAGATCTACACTGTCTGTAAGGACAGGGTGAGTATTGTGTGTCTGTATTTTACAGGCAAAAATAAAAAGGCAGGTCAACAGGCTGCTAGTTGTTGAACTATATAACACTCACATTGCAGGCAGTTTGATTGTTCTTACTTGACAAATAGCAGTTTTAACATAGAAGTGCCATGTTGGGATTGTGTTAGTTTCAGTGAGCAACTGCTAGATCCCTTGACTCCTGAAATCTAATTTTATGATGGTAGCACTTACTCTGAAAACTGCCAGTCATCCTAATCATTTGGTCTTGAAGGTCAAGCAGTGGACACTCGACACTAGAGGAGGGCTTCTTGCAACAAGTCCCTGGAGCTGTGAATGTGTCTTAGGATTTTTGAGTGCTAATTCAAAAGAGTGCAGTCTAGCTGAAAGGAATTATGCAACTTCCTTGTTTTGGCTGTTGCTGAACAGTGCTTGCACACTATGTTCTGCCCCCCCCCCCCCCCGACGAATATGCTAGGGGTGGCTGGGCAAGAACCTGGAAGGAGTCACAGCTGCTGACTGATTGACCATTCTGTACCAATATGATGATGTGCTTAGCAGTAAATGCTCAAGGAAAGGAGGAAGAAGAAAGGACATTCTTGGCTATGGTCTTCCAAAGCAAAAGCAAGTGTTACATGTGCTGAGGCCCATCTTTCTAGGAAGTGGCTGTGCACCCGTTTGCTGATGGGAAGTAGTAAAGAAATCCTTTCACCCCCTCCCTGTCTGCAATGTGTGCTTCCCTTATTAAAACTGTTGCTGTCTCAGTCTGAAAGTTTTCTTGCTGACACAGTCTTAAGCTAAAGGTCAGGAGACCTAGGCATGAAATTCTTTTCTGTGTGCCAGGACAGTGTTTGAATGATATATTGGAACGCAAATTGCTGCATTTGCATGAGCAGTCTATGTGTGTATCAGTTGTACAAACCCAGAAAGTACTTGCTTGAAATGTTTTCCAGCTCCTCAATGCATTTTCTTGCTTTTGATTTGTTACTTATTTGATCTGTGAACTCCTTAAAACTCAGAACTAGATGGAAATTAAAGCAGTGCCTATAATATTGGTGTACAGAGCTGGAATAAAATGGTATACAGGTGTTTAGTTTGAGACTGTCTAGTGAATTCAAGTCAAACATCCCAAGTTTCACTGGGAGTTCATGCCAGCATACTGTAGGCCTGTCTCAGCATGCCAACACAGCTGAGAAACAGTGGTAAGGTTCTGTGAGGAAAGTCTATTGGGCTGTGAATGGCAACTCATACTATAGTTTAGGAATCAGCTGAAGGTATTCGGTTTTCCACCATTCTAAGAGTATTTTCATCGCTTGGTTTTTGCAAATCATTCCCTAAGAACTTGCGTGCTACTATTGTAAAGTCTGTGCTGTATGAGGTGTTAAAGGATTTGTTGCATTAATGTAAGGTTGCCCTGCATTTAATTCTAAGTTAATTAAAGATGCATGTCTTGGAAATCTTTTAATTGAAGAAAAAGGGGCAACTTCTACTGATTTCTGCTGATACTTGCATCTGATGTATAGCCCCAAGGATTATTCAAGATGTTAGGAAAATCTTGTTGCTACTAGTAAGACAACATTCTAATTTTTTTTTTTGTTTCAGGGTATTTTTGGCGGGGGGAGGCAGGTTGTAGCCTGACTAACTCAAATGTTATGCGACATCACTTAGAAGCAGAAAGCCATAAATAAAACTGCTGACAGTGGAGATTGTTAGAAGTAATAGAGATCCTAGAGAAACAGTTATGAGTCTTTATTCAGGTGTGTTTGTTCCTGTTGTCAGTATAGAATAATGTCAAATAAAATCTTCACAGGGTATGCAATTTTTGAAAATAACTAATTTATTTCCCCATTTACTTTAGGTCCAAGATGGGCATCTTGGAACACCGGTGTTTTTATTTGCATCAGATGTGCTGGAATACATCGAAATCTTGGGGTCCATATATCAAGGGTCAAGTCTGTCAACTTGGACCAATGGACACCAGAGCAAATACAGGTAAAATACCTTAGAATGTATTTTCAATTTGGATGGAATGCCAGGGCTCCTTTGGAAAGGGTTTATCATGATGTCCCAGCTTAAATGTTTTACAAAGTAGTTGTTAATATATTTCTACTGTAATGAGTTTAAGTTCTGAAAACTCACTTCAGAAACTGGTTGAGTTATCTCTCCTGGATCATTTTAGATCCAGAAATCCCTTGCCACTGGGACTCTGAAAGATGCTTCTTCATTGTATCTGTAGAAAGTGTGTTGTAAGCCTTTTTTACTTTTCAGGAGGGAACAATAAGGTAGCATTCACACATCTGTCTGATTCTTGAATTACATTATTTTTGGTGTTCCAAGTACTGACTTTTCCAGGTATGTTCCAGTCTGAAGCATTTTTCTGCTGCAAGACAATTTTTCTTATGCCTGTTCCTACTGGTCTGAGGAGAATCCTTAGAGATGAAAGCTTATCTTTCACTGGATGGGTTAGTTTACACTGTTAAATAGTATCTGTGTTGTTAGCTCTTGTCCAGCAAGTATTGGCGGGCAGCCCTCCTGTGCAATGGGAGCATCTCCCAGGACATGACAGCAGAGAGGTCTCCAAGTTAAAAACTCGCAGCGTTATTTAAGCACACCAGTAGCATTCTGGGTATTTCAGGATTTAAGGTATTAGTGGACCTGAACTAACTGTTTCTTCTCGCTTTTCCTTAGTGCATGCAAGAAATGGGAAATACTAAAGCAAGGCTACTCTATGAAGCTAATCTACCAGAGAACTTCCGAAGACCTCAAACAGATCAGTATCCTTTTTGATTTAGCTTTCACATTGAAGTGACTCTTAATGCAATTTAGATGTTATAAGGGACTGCTACATTTGGCAACTCACCTTATTTATTTCATTGGTATTGTTGTATAAAACATGACAGTGGAACTTGGGAACAGTTCAGAAAAGGCTTAAATTACTTCAGTTATAGCAAATCTACTTTGTAATGAGATTTGGCAAGCCCCATTTATTTTTGCTTTCAGAAAAGGTGACTTCATAAATTTCCTGTATGGAGGAAGTTAGAGTGATACTGGAGAGCTCTTGAGTATTCTGTCTTTGTCTTGAGTAACTGCCAACTGAAGTTAGAAGCATTTGAACAGGAAATAATGAGCTGAATGGTAAAATAAAATGAGCCATTGGATCTTACTCAAGTGAAGTATGGATTTCTTCATCTAGATAAAGTATTGTGTAATTTTTTTGAGTTGAAATATATGCAATTCTGTGAACTCTGCAAGCACAGATGGGAATATCTAAATCAAACCTCTCTGAGAGCCCCCACTTGTGTTGGTATGTGGCTATCACCATATAACTGGAAGGGGAAGGTTGGAGGAAAAATTGACAACCACCAATAAGTAGCTTTCCTCAAAAAATACCTTCTCCAAATGTACTGAGTCATCAGAATAACATATAATGGCATTAATTTAGATTTGTGTTCACTTCTGACTTAGTGAAAGTTATTCTGCAGGTAGGATTTGCTTCATCCAATCTTAATGGAACTCTATAATAAGATCCTAAACAGCTGCTGTTAAGTGAGCTGAATCTATCCCCAGTTCGCTTAGCCTGATGATGATACAGGCTATGGAGGCTGGTAAATGAACTTAATCATAACTGGATCTGAATTTCCTCTTTCAGTATCCCAAACTGATTTTGATTCTCCTGTTTGTTAGATACTATGTGTGATATTGTGTGCACAGAAGATGTTTTTTTTTTTTTTGATGAATTAGTTTCCTCATTATAAAATGCACTTGAGCAAAACAGATATGTATTTTCATGTTCCAGTAGCTTTAAAATTAAACATATATATGCATAAGAAAAAGTAACTGGAGCCAGATAGCACTACAGTGTTCCAGCTGTAATATTCTAGAACTCTATTTCGGCCATAAGACCGAAATACTTTGACTGAAACTTACTCAGAAGTGTATCTTGGAGATGTATGTTTTGGTTTTGCTGCTGCTGACTTGAATTCACTGGTGTTATTGCAGGAGAAGCAATAATGCTTTGCTCTAAGCTTTTCTTGTCAGATCAGTCCCCAAGTCTCACTTTTAGATTCTCAAGATAATTCTTATGTTTTTACTGTGTACCTTGAAATAAATATCCTTTTAAAGAGTTGACAGTTTCTGAGAGATGGATTTGGTCAACTGAATGTATTTCATTTGTGCATTTTCTTTATTAAAAATACAGGGCCAGGAGAGAGGATGCCGACATTTTCTATTTGATTTCTCAGCTTCCCCATAACTTTGTCAGCTACTTACCTACTTGGCATTTGTGATAAGCTGTTTTTTTTGCCTTTCCTCTGTGCCCTTTATATCACTACAAAATCAGCATTGTGTCTAATCAGTATTCTGGTTATGAATATTTGCAATATTCTGAATAATCTTTTGGAGGTATTATGGAAACTCTGCATGTAATGACCACTTTTGTATAAGTTCTCCTGTATGATACTTAACTGTAGCACTGTAATATTCTTATTTCTATTTTTTAGGTAGTAGAATGGAGGCACAGGAAAAACTTGTATGTGAAATCCTCCCAGAATCTTCCACTAAAGGTCCCCCATCAGTTCTGCTGCTTAGTCACAAGACTGACCTTTCTGGGCACTGTTTGTTTTTTTTTTTTTCTTTTATGTTTCCATTGTACTTGTCAGGGGTGCTTTGGTATAGAAGCTAACTTTGAGGATCATTTTGATGGGTTTTTTGTATGACAGCTTTAGCTTCCTGTTTGAAAGTGTTTTTTCCCAAGAGCAGAGTGAATCAATTTTTGTACTCACTTCTTTAAACAGTTTTGGCAACTGTTAATGTTGCTTTAAATTGTTTTGTTAACAAGAGCACAGTAGGTTACTGATCTAAACAAATATAGACATGGTCCAAAAATTCATGTGATGAAGTTCCAAAATACTCAACAATCCCCCAGTTTAATAGCATCCCAAGAAATTAAACTCTGTGAAATTCAAATGCTTATGATACTCTGAAAACGTTTTCAAATTAAAACTTTCTAAGGATTGAAATATCAGGTGGGCATCCTGGGAAACTGCTAAAAATAGGGGAATGTTTATGCAAAAGAACTAAAATACCTAACACCAAAATCTGGGCAACTAAAACTGAGAACACATAACATAAATGTGCCATCTGAAGATGTTAATTTTGGCGAGTAACTAAGACTTTATAGAAAGGATAGGTTGTTCTAAGGTATTTTATAACAATCAAGTTTTGAATCTTTTCTGTCTACTTTTAAATTAGTTATAAATTAATACAGCTATCCAGTTACAAACGCATGGAAAAAAATTAAATAGCCTTTCTCTATCTCCTTCCCCAGTGAGATAATATAATGCAGTAATTTGTGCTACAAGTTGAAAATGCGCTTTCTGGGGAATCCTGTTTAGTCTTTGCTAACTTTGCAAGGTTGTGGGAGTAGCATATTATGCAACTTCCGTTCATCTGCAATTTAATATGCATTGATTTTTTGGGGGGCAAAGTGACAGTCCTTTGGTATGTGTAAAGAGCAGTGCAATGTTTGTGCTAAGATAGTTGTGCATTCAAAGCACTCCAGATGCCCTTTAGAGTATAGATGTATTTGAAAAGAGGTAGAAAAGAATGTTTTTGGCTTTTGCAGCTTTTAGGAAGTATCTTCAGGTGACACGTTCAGTTTGAAACTGAATATGGTTGTTGATAATACAGACTGAAAGAACAGATTGCTGTGACCTCAGTGTTAATCTTGAGAGATAGTATGGAGCTAAGGTATCTTTCCATTCATTGAGGAAGAATTGCTATGGAGAGGCAGTGAATCAGCTTCCACAGTTGCAATTTTGATTTTTAAATGGATAATCACATCGCCCAGCTAGTCAGTTAAAATTTATTCACAGATACCAGGGAATCAGCTTTGCTAAAGTACCCACATTGCTTTGGATGAGCTGCTTTATGAAGCTGAGAGAATAATTGAGGAAAACAGCTACTTGTCCTTGTTTTGTTTGAGCTGTCGCATCTGGTCTTCTGTATCAATATGCTTGCTGCTATTTCCCCCTTTGCTTCAGTATATTTTTATCACTAGTGTTTTAGTTTTTTTTCCCTTCCACAGAGATGCTTCTTGTAGTAGGAGACTCTTGTGGAGGATTTAGTGATCTCAGAGAACTGTTTATGACCAGCTTTTGTAGCATGATACAATTTATGCAAATCAGAGAATTGGTTTATATATATTTCACCTTTTATACAAAGTTTTTTTTTTCATAAGTTATGATAGTAAACTATAATTACTGTATATGAGTAGCTTTGTTCAAGTATTTGCTGTGTTACAGCCCTGTAGCTTATAAATACTAAGTGAAAATGTCCTGACTGTGGAGCACTGAGTTAGTATATCTTTCTCATAATGCTTCATTAAGAGGTTAAACTGATTAATTCTCTGTAGTAAAAAGAAGCTTTTTTTTGGATGCTGCAGTAGCAATTATTGTGTAGAGCAATTTACTCTGTTGTTTTAAAACCACAAAATGAGAAGGAGCAAGAATCTGATGCAATTCTTTGACTAGCCCATCAGCTTTGTAGGTTGCTATTATGTTGCTATTTATCTGGATACATATTTTCCTTAAACTAGCTAATTCCAGAGCTGTGGAATTTTTCATCAGGGATAAGTATGAAAAGAAGAAATATTATGATAAAAATGCGGTTAATGCCTTCAATGTAAGTAAACAGTTTCACCAAGAATTCCATCACTTTTGTTTTTTGAAAGGTACATTAGAGAAATACAGAAAACATTACATGTTAAAATGTCTTCACAGTCAAAACCTTTTTGATTCAGTGCTAAATGTTTTCTTTTGTGTCTCTTGAAAGGTATTCCTATCTTCTGTAAGGTCAACATATTATCTGTTACATCTGTAGCAACAAATTGTTATGATCCAACAAATAGCTTATTTCTATCTCTTTATATTGTGTTTTTCTCTTTTAGTGATGAGTAGTTCTTCAACAGTATATTTTGAGTCCTTTATGAGTATCTTCTTCATGTTACAGGGATAAGATGGGATTACTGTTTCTGGTGACTTTGTCTTCCCTCATTGTCTCTAGTACCTTGATGAGAAATCCTGCAGTGTTTTGGGTTCCTCTTCTGAGGGTCTTGGTGCTCTGCTGAATTCCAGACTGTTGCATACAGTGAGGTGCATTGAAATAGCAAACACGGGCAGTATGGCAAACCAGGTGTTTGATCATGTAGTTGTCTGTTCACTACTGTAAGTTCATGTGTGCTTTGCTGGCAAAGCAGTTTTGAGAATGTCTGCATTTACTGAAGTTGTTCCTTGTATCCATGTTTTTTTTTTTGGACATTGCTGTTTCTGGGCCATACAGTCTCGTTTGAACACAAAAAAATACAACTATAAAAATGTATAAACACGCACTCCTCTATACCTACGTTATTTAATTATGGCCTAACGTGTAACTTACTACTGCATCATACTAGTCAGTGAACTTTGACAGGAAAACCAGTGCATGAGTGGTTGTAAAGAGTGGGATTTCTGCTGCCTTTCCCACGTGAGAAAATGGATTTTTGAATGATAGTTTCATTCTAGGAGGAAAAAAATCACGTGGAAACTAGAGAAGTGTTATTTCATTAGACATTGTTGAAGTAGAAAGAAAATTGCTTCACTTGTAAAATGCAGTGTAAAATACAGTTGTGGTTTGAATTGCACTGTCAGTTACCCTTCTTTACTTTTATTCTAAAGTAGTAAATAGGAAGAATTGCTTAAAATGAAGCTTCTTCTAAAAGTTCAAAAGAGTCCCAAGATACTTCTAAACTGAACACCTAGGTGCCTAATCTGGTAGTCCTCTGCTGCCTTAATATCTTTGAGGGAGTAATCGGATTTTGTTTTATTGAATTGCAGACTAATATGAATCACTCATAGCAGCAAAGATAGAATCCAGACAAGCTGAAGAGATGCATGTTACTGCTGAATAGGGAACACCATTTAATTTCTTCCTACTTGGGCTTTTCATTCACTGACTAATGTAAATAGCATAATCTCTCCAAGATAGAAATAGAATCTGATTATGAAATAATTTAGTAATAGATAACTCATGCATATTGACATTCATGTGCATTTCTTCAAGGCCACCAAACATGGTTTGAAGTAGACAATCTGAAATCGGTTTTGGCAAAATCCTAGAAGTACATGATACCAAATCAGCTGAACTAGGGTAGTGCCTGAAGTCCTAGTCTGCTGTTTGTATTGGGTTACCCTCCTTGGCTCTGGCCCCAGCCCAGTTCACATGTCTGGGAAGTGCACTGACTGGAATTCAGTGATTATCATTCACCCGGGACTAACGGGGAAGAGGAAGAAAAGGTGAAGCTGGGCCTTCATTCTGCACATCTGTTATGCTGCTTTTCTGCTCCTGGATATGTTGGTGGGGAGGAGGGGAAGTTACTCTACGCTTGCTTTTGTTTTACTGTGACTGGGGTTTTATGTGGGTTTGTTTTGTTTGGTACTGGGAAACATTCAGTATCAGTTAGGCCTAATTCTTGACCACGATCATAGGCTTTAGCCTTGAGAAAAAAATCTTATATAATGTATGAGGAACGGTAACGCCAGGTAGCCAAGCTACAGTGCTCTTATAGTTTGCGTAGGGTTAGGAGATGTAGGTTGGGAATTTATCAAAGTGATCACGCTATGCCTGTCCCTTCTTATCGCAAATGTACTTCAACGTGTACTTGAGGTGAAACAAAAAGCAGGAGCTCCAATTCAGAATAAGCTGGGGGAGAAGCCTGGGAAAAAATATCAACAGAAATGATGTAGTCATTATTTTTTACTAACACTGATAATACAGTTAAAATAAATCTGGTATTTTAAGAAATATGGATAATAGTGTGGATGGATTTTATGTGTGCCTTTTTAAAATACTTTTTTAGATCTTACTTGGAACAGAAATCATAAGAAGATTTTTTTAACAGTTACGCATTCACAGCTTCATAATGTTGTAAAACAAGAAGAAAAAGGTTTAGAAAAATGTCTAACAATGCATTTGTAGAAATACTTTATTTCCACAGTAATGGAATATTGCCATCTGTTCTTTTTTTTTCCATTTAGCTGTTGTTAAAGTAGCAGTTTTATTCTGATCAATGTGAAGAAGAGAATTTTGAATAAATTAGCTGACACAGGGAGACAAACTGATGTTTTTGTACCCCATGAAAAGTATCTTCCGACACATCAGCTCTTTGAAAAACTTAAGAGTTGAAATTATCTGTAAATGCTTAGACAGAGTTGTAGGGTTGTGATATTATGACTAAAACTGGGAAGACACCTGTATGCTATTTCTGATATTTACATCAAAGTGTATTCAATTTAAGCAGTGTAGCCCATGACAGAGTTAGAAGTAGCATTTCTCAAGGCCCACTGCCTATCATAATTCTCTCCCAATGTTAACAAGTCACACTGGTATAAAAAAATCAGCACCTCCTTTCTCAGGAAGTGGTTCATAGTCCTGCTGTGGTGAGACCACACTTGCTGAGACTTCTGAAGACCAACTGCTTAAGACACCTGAGTTTCTTGATCTGTCCAGCTGCTTTCCTGTTTTGCTCTGGTATGATGTAATTTTGAAACATGCAGAACTTAATGGTTTGTTTATGCTATTTATGTATGCTTTAATTTTAAAAGAGTAATACAAGTAAAAATACTTAAAGCTGACAGGATGTTACTTGGGAATTTTTGTTTGTTCTGTGAATAACATGCAGGATTTAGGTTGGGTTTTTTTGTTGTTTTTGTTTTTTTGCTCTTTGAATAAACAATTTAAGAGCAGCAGTAGGTGTCAGCAAGTCAGCTTATTGTAAATATCCTCAGCATTATACTATTGTCCTATAATTAATTTTCTGCCAAACCTCCTTCTCAGTTTGTAGGCATACATAAAATGTGAATGATGCAAAGTATAGTACAGAATCCAATAAAACAAACTTCACATAGTAGTGTAATGTTTAGGGCATCTTTATAAATGGCACATCTATGATACAGGAACATGAGCAATTTACTGTGCAATGTGCTATGCTGTTTGACTTGATTTGTCCCTGCAAGTTTGTACAATGCAGTTGAGACCTTGCATCACTTCTGTGGTTAAGTATACAGTTAGTATAGGTCAAGTGGTGTGAGATTATTTTGTATGTTAAAACTCTCCTTCAGGCGGGTGCTGACATGAAACTGCTGAGGAATATCATTGCACTTCAGACCTGCACCTGATTATCACTTTCAAGCGTAGGCAAATCCTTTTATATTCATCATAGGGTTTTTTGTACACAAGAATCCTAGAACTGAAGGGTAAAGCATACAAAGCAATTTATTCTCTAACAGTCTTAGTTGTGAAGACTGTTGCTTATTAAATCTTTTGTTTACTTTGGGCTCTCATTAAACCCTTTATTTTCCTTTATTTCACTCTTTCCTGGAGCAGGATTAGAAGAGCACACTTACAATTAGACAGACACCTTTCCTGAAGAATTTCAACTTGTGTACTTAAATAAATGACTTGAAGGTCTTTTTCGGAGTTACTGCAGTAAATATAAGTGGAGCAAATGTAAGGCTTGTTGGAGAGACACTTTGGGATGTTTGTTTTTATGAAAAGAATGTCTAAATAGACTATTTGTCCTGACTAATCTGTGTATTGAGTCCCAAATACTTGTAATCAAAGCTATGCAACTGATAAGGTGGAGGCACAGTTTTTAATGAGGCTCATGATCTTAGATGCAGTGGCAAAGAGAAATAGCAAATGTTGCTTGTTGTAGGTTTTGGAGAGTTAGTAAGAATCTCCCAAAACTACTGGTTAGAGGAAGTAAGCTTTGAAGTAGATGACAGTTTTCCAATAAGCCAAGAGGTAATGTGTATTTTTATAGAACCTGTCCAAAATATGCTGTTAAGTAACAGCTGTTTGGGTCATTTTTTGAGACACAGGACTGCACTAACAAAGGGGTTTCTGGTACCCAATCCAAATTGTTTGGCTGTATCTACATGCTGCTAATTTAAGTGTCCTAAAGTTGCGTGGAGGTTCTGGAAGTGAACTTCAAAGCAGTCATATTTTTCAGATTTTTTAAAAAAAACTTGACTCGTCCTCTTTGACTTAAAATAAAAACTGTAAAAAGACAATCTTTCTTAAACTGTTTATTTTTACATCTAATACAATGACCCTTTCACCATACAAGTGTTGAGTGTGGTAAAGATTAGCTATATAGGTATTATCACAAACACTCTTCTGCAGCTTTTAATAAAATATATATATATATGTATATGGGAGAAGAAGGAGCACTACTTCTCAGAATGCATATGGAAAATGCTTTATTCAGAGTGAATCAACTTAAGCAGATTTCAGAAACTTTAAGTTTCCAAAATGATGAACTGGCACAGTCTATTTCACTGCATGAAGTAGGAATATGTTAGCACATCTTGACAATGTTTAGAGAATAGTAAACAAAGTTTCTATATTTAAGAAAATGTGTGAATTATATATAGAGCAGAAGTTTCATATAACTCTTAAGTTGACTGAAGGAAAAGAATGATGGGTCTACATTTTCCATGCTTTCTTAAGACATTTTATATAATGTAAGTATGAACTTAGGCAACTGGATAAAATATAATGTAAATTTAGAGATTGTGATGGTACATTTCCCAGAAAATTGTCTTAAAGGAGATTACATACGTAATACATTTGCCACACTTGGGCCCCTTAAGATGGATAAATTGTGGGGTATGATAGGGTACATGAGCAAGAAGTTTGTAGTAGTTAGCATTCAGAAGCGTTCAGTCATTGGCTTGGAAAGAGGTTACCAGATAACCCCTCCCGATACTGCAAGAACCACAGTGGGGTTTTTAGTCATCTATGAAGAGTCTGTGAATCAAATTCTATGAAGTATTTTTTAAATATGCTAACGAAGTGTTGTGATAGGCATCAATAGGAAGCACTGAAATAGAATTATGACTTGAAGGCAGAAATAGTGAAAGTGGGATAAATTATTTTGCAAGATCATGCTGTTGGAATGAGTTGAGTTATAGAATCACAGAATAGCTCAGGCTGGAAGGAAGCCTTGGAGATCATCCAGTTCTCCCATCTCAAAGTGGGGTCAAATAGAGGTTTGCTTAGAGCTGTGTCCAGTTGGGGTTTGAGTATCTCCAGCAATGGAGACTCCACAACCTCCCTGGGTGACCTGTTCCTTTTAATCAATGACCCCCATGATAAAAATAAAGAAGGTTATTCTTATATTTCAGTGGAATTTCTTGTATTTCAGTTTGTGTTCAGTGCTGCTTGGTCCTGTTTCTGGATACCACAGGCAGCAGTTGTGCCTCAGTCTTTGCTCCTTGCCACCAGATATTTATACACATCAATAAGACTTCTTCTCTGTCTCCCCATCCTTAGTTTTCTCTTCTGCAGGCTAGACAGTCTCAGCTCACTGAGTTTCTTATTGTCTAAAAGGTGCTTCAGTCCTTTAAACATCTTAGTGTCCCTTTGCTGGACTTGCTCCAGTCTGTCCATGTCTTTCTTGTACTTGTGAGCCCAGAACTAGCCACATTTCTAGCTCATATTCAGCTCCACCCGGACCTCCAGGTCCTTTTCTGGACATCTGCTTTCCAGACAGTTGATGCCAGCCTGTACGAGTGCATGGTATTATTCCTCCCCAAGTGCAGGACTTGGCACTTCCATTTGGACTTCATGTGGCTCCTGTTGGCCCATCCTGTCAACAGAGCTCTGAATGGCAGCACACTGATCTAGTGTATCAACCACTCCTCATTTTGTGTCATCTGCAAACTTGATGATGGTGTTCTTTGTCCCAGTCATGGGTCATTAATGAAGTTCAGTAGTGTTTGCTCCAGTATCAATGCCTGAGTGTACCACTAGTGACTGCCCTTAAGCTCAGCTGTAGTTAAATGGATGAGTTAGAGAAGCCTGGGTGTGGATTTTCAGTGTGCAGGCTGCATTCCTGTGTGCAGGGGCTTGCTTTCCTCGCTTCCATAAGCTCTTTCATTTGAGGAGTAGTTCACACTGCCTAGCTAAAATTTACTATGTCTAAGTAAACAGAACTTCTGCCAAAGCTGAAATCTGTAGTGACTGCATTGCCAGTATAGCATGGATCATGAAAATGTAAATGATTCTGTGTGCAGCAGGGGAAACCACTTAGAAAAAAAGGTGCTGTGCTGAAGTGTTGGGAAGCTCTCACTAAAGACAGTTTTTCCTGGAACAAATACAGAAAACATTGGTTAGGGTGGATAGGGGGAATGGAGGGCTCTCCAGTAACAGATTAAAAGCATCCTTTTTGTTTATCCTGTGTCAGCCTTTAATTAAACCATGGTGACTCTCCATAGTATTTCAAGGGGTAGTTATCTAAAGGAGAAGCTGAATCATCTAAATAATGAATCTAATGTGGGTAAGGAAAGTTATGGATGCTTTTGGTTAGAATTGGAAAAGTGTTGCATTCATGTCTAATACTGTTCAATATATCTGTATTTCCTAGAACATCAAGCAATTGCATCTCTGTGTGATGTAAGTTTTACGAATGTCTGTAATTCTGCACACATTCAGGACTACAGCTAGCTTGTGCACAAGCTTCACTGTATTCCTGTAACAAGATATGGGCACTGTGAAGGGATGGAGGATTGGTGAGCATTTGGAGAATATTGACACAAGAGCTGTACTGGCTTCTTTGAAAAGCTGTCTACTGCTGTGTTTTGTGAAGTGTGGGACACTCACCTTTTATTTGTGGTGCCCAGTGGTTACAGCAATGAATAGAAGAGACATTTTAGTAGCTTTAAAAAAAGCCTTGCTGGTTAGCCTAAATGATTTCCACAGAAATTCATAGATAAGTCTTATTAATAGTACGTGTTCTTATACTCCTTTCAGTATTTATTTTGAGAATAGGCCCTCTTAAAAAATGGCAAGCTATTGGTTGTGTTTATATTGTATGCAGCTAATAGTCTGTAATTGCTGCTGCTTAAAAATAAAATATTAATTTTGGTGTTGTCAATATTCATTGGAGATGTACAGTAATAAAGTCTGCTGAAATAAGAAAATCATATGTAGTAGCTGAACTTAAAGCCTGTCAAATCAGTGTAGAGTACTTCTCTTCATTTTGGTTATTTCCCTGTATATTGTGTGCACATAAAATGGCCACTCGAGGGCACTTTTGCATTTGGTTCAGCTGCTCATTTCCTGAACATACTGAGGTGGTTTGATAACTCATCTTTTAATCTCTTGAATCTTCCAAGTGATAGCACCCTAAATTTCATATTTAAATGGAAGCTTAATATAGGTTTCTAAAGCTTTAACTTGAATCCTTTTTAATAAAAGGCTAAATTACAGTATGCAGTGCATCAAGAACAGGACTTTTTTAAAAACTAAAAGTTGGTGGGAACTTTATTTAGTAGATTGATGTGAATGCTTCCTTTAAGCTTACATTTTTCACTTTGAATAGTAGTCTAGTCTGATGCACAGACTACATCAGTCATTGCGCCAAATACTGGTTGTATTGATGCTTGTATGTGAACTATTAATATAGCGTGTGTTTGGATAGTGCCACTGCTAAGTGATAACTTAAATACTACAGAAGTTTTTAATGGAGGAAATGGGGACAGGTGACACATTGCCAGGCAAGAGGGTTGGGGAACTGTAATACTGTGAACCTGCAGATTCTTTCTTTGCCAGTCTCACATTTGCTGTGAACCAGACAGTCTTTCACAGAGATAGGTGAAGATGAAATCACAGTGCTAGTGTGTTTGTATGTATTTTGTTGCTCAACAGTGAATGCACATGATGCTTTAAAGACAGTATTGACTTTCATTATGCAAAATATTTGGGTTTTTTTTTTACTGTATTTGCTTTCTAAACAGAAGTCCCAAAGCACAAACAATGGAAAGAGGCTGCTAAAAATTAAATGACTGCAAGTCTTTTGTTCTGAAATGCAGTTGAAATATTATGAACATATGAGTATAAATGTGGAAACTTAAGAAACAGCTCCTTGCCTTCATTCCCTCCTTTAGGCAGTTCTGAATTTGCTTAATCAAAAGCCCCAACTACTTTTAAGTTGAAAGCTAAAATGAAATATTCAGATGCTAGTTGTCAGTTTGCAGTATGTTTTTAATGCACACAAGCATGTCAACTTTATTCTTTTTCTAGCAGCATGTATGGCTGGTTGCAGGGGTTGCCATTGTTTTTGCCTGGTACTTTAAAGTGGCGATAATCAAGGACATCTTAATTGACAGCTTTCCAGAGCATAGTGTTAACATACATTATCAGAGTCTATTAGTGTGTGCTTCTTTACTTGAATTCTGGAAGATGGCTGATTATTGTTTTTCAGATTTTGTTGTGGAAATTTAGATGAGTTTATTGTCTTACACATGTGGCCAAAAGTGCGAGAGGTTTTGGTCACTTGTCTTTAGTGGCTTTGATGACAAGTCTTACTCTTAGTACCTTCTCACAGAAATATCTTTTGCCATTGGATCTAAATTAACAAAGATATTTTCTACCTTTCCTGCTGTCTGCAATTCAGACTTCATAATTGGTGTCAGTATTGGCCAGTTTTTCTAGAAACTGATTCGTTATCTTTTTTTCTCTTTGTTTCCACTGGAATATAGTAATTGGATTAAAATGGACAAATTAGAAAAGTGATAACAGCAATTACTGCTGCGGAGTAGTGTATTTTTGCAAGCCAGATCCCCCCCACACACAATAAAGAGGAGTTGTCTGCTTCTAAATGACAGTATTTTCAGGTACTTGGACTTGGATCCAAGCATGGAATAATCTTCCTTTACTGATGCTTCTGATCAAGTTTATAGAAATAAATCACTCTTAATAAAGGCTGATAAATACTAAATAAAAGCCTGTATGTTACTTTGATGTGGGATTACATAGTGCTGTTTTTCGGTGATCTCAGTCTCCTTAAAAATGGTTTTAAAATTATTATTAAAACCTTGCTTAGCAGTCCTGAGTGATAAGGGCTCTGCTATAAATATTTAAAGTGCATTTGTGGCTTTCAACTAATTAAAGGCAGTTTCACCAGGACTGAGTGCAGCACTTAACTCTAGGACAGTTGGATGCGTATACCTGTCATGGGTGAGTGGTTTGGTACGTGGGTTTACCTCAGCACTCCCCCTGCTGACCATGAGTGCAGAAATAGGTCAGTGAGCAGATGCTTTCTCATTTGCCATTTGTTGGCAAGCTAATGAATCTCTTTTGACTACAGATAGAAAAAGTTCTATGACCCAATTTATCATTGCAGTAGGTTTAAGAACAAAGATTTACTGGAAATGCAAGCCAGCAGCACACAAGTTCTTGTCAACCACTGTTCCTTATTGATGTTTCATCTCTTCAGTGACTAACATCCCCCATAGCTAATGGTATGTCTGCAGTGCAAATAGGATGTAGAAGGCATTAATGCAAACTTTGAGTGGTCTAACCTGGGTTTTGGCAGTGAAGTCAACAGAATAGCCTAGAGGTTGTTTAGGGTTGACTTATCATAGAATCATAGAATAGTTAGGGTTGGAAAGGACCTCAAGATCATCGAGTTCCAACCCCCCTGCCATGGGCAGGGACACCTCCCACTAAACCATGCCATCCAAGGCTATGTCCAACCCCACCTTGAACGCCGCCAGGGATGAAGCATTCACAACTTCCTTGGGCAACCCATTCCAGGGCCTCACCACCCTTACAGTGAAGAATTTCTTCCTCATATCCAATCTAAACTTCCCCTGTTCAAGTTTAAACCCATTACCCCTTGTCCTTTCACCACAGTCCCTAATGAAGAGTCCCTCCCCAGCATCCCTATAGCCCCCCTTCAGGTATTGGAAGGCTGCTATGAGGTCTCCACGCAGCCTTCTCTTCTCCAGGCTGAACAGCCCCAATTTTCTCTAGTGAGGGGTTTGCTATACAGTACATCTATAAAGTGTGCTGCAGTTTGGAAATATGAATGTATCACAACCTTTCAAAGTAAGAATTTGGGGGCAGTGCAGGGGCAAACAAAACTTCTGAAGTGCTTTTGACATCTCAAGAATATCAAGCAGGTTTGCTAAAATACAGGGTTAAGATTTATAAGTGCATGTTTTGAAATCTCCTGAAAACCAAGCATTTGATGAATAAGGTATTGGTTTCTCTGTGGTTGAAGAAGTTATTAGCACCCATAATAATGACTTTCATATTAGTGAAAATTCAGTCTTCTAACTGCAAAAAATCCCAGGCTAATAACAGAATACACTTACATTGCAGTGTTCTTATAGTTTTTAGTTTTATTAGGTGCTAGTTTTGCTCTATTGACGTGACACGGTATGACACCTGAGAGCAGATGAGAATACCTGGCAATGAAGGGACTCTATTGTAGCTGAAGAGCACTGTCTCTCACTAAGGTTTCTGCACTCGGCATGGGCCATGCTGGATTGCTCTGAAGCCAGGAGGCAACTAGTTCAGTGCCAGCTGGGAACCTGAACAGGGTTAACAGGTCAGCTGTCTCTTAAGCATCAGTTTGGCCTAATGGCAAGTGTTTTTCTAGGCCTCCCTGGTACCCTGGCCAGCTCTTGATACACTTGACTGCTTAACCACTCACTGCATTACACCAGCCTCTGTTTTAATCCTGTTTTATAGAATCATCTAGGTTGGAAAAGACCTTTAAGATAATCAAATCTGTTAACCTAACACTGCCAAATCCACCATTAAATCATATATATAAGGGCCACATCCATATGTATTTTAAATACCCCCAGGGATGGTGACTCCACCACTTCCTTGGGCAGCCTTTTCCAGTGATTGACAACTCTTTTGGTGAAGAAATTTTTCCTACTATCCAGTCTAAACCTCCTTGGTGCAAACTGAGGAAATTTCCTTTTGTCCTGTCACTTGTTATATGGGGGAAGAGACTGAGGCCCACCTCACTACAACCTCCTTTCAGGTAGTTGTAGAGAGTGATAAGGTCTCTCTTCCGTGACCTTTTCTCCAGGCTGAACAGCCCCAGTTCCCTCAGCTGCTTCTCCTAAGACACTTCTGCTCCAGACCTTTCACCAGCTTCGTTGCCCTTCTCTGCCCCCACTCCAGCACCTTAATGTCTGTTTTGTATTGAGGGGCCCAGAATAGGCCACAGTATTCAAGGTGCGGCCTCACCAGTGCTGAGTACAGGGGTATGATCACTGCCCTGGCCCTGCTGGCTGCACTATTGCTGATACAGGCCAGGATACTGTTGGCCTTCTTGGCCACCTGGGCACAAGATGGCTCATATTCAGTGGCTGTCGACCAACACTCCCAGGTCCTTTTCCTCTGAGCAGCTTTCCAGTAACTGTTCCCCAAGCCTATAGCATTGCATGTAGTCCTTGTGGCCCAAGTGTAGGACCCTGCACTTTGCCTTGTTGAATCTCATACCGTTGGCCACAGCACTTCTATCCAGCCTGTCCAGAACTTCTGCGGAGCCTCCCTATCCACCAGCAGATCAACACTCCCACCCCACTTGGTGTTGCCTGCAGACTTACTGAGGGTGCACTTGATCCCCTCCTCCAGATCTCTGATAAAGATGCTGAACAAGACTGGCCTCAGTACTGAGCCCTGGGGAGCACCTCTTATTACTGGCCAGCAGGATTTAACTCCATTCACAACTCTTCAGGTCTGTCCATCCATCCAGTCAGGTTTTTACACAGTGAATGGCTCACCCATCGAAGCCATGAGCAGCAATTTCTCCAGGAGAATGCTGTGGAAAGTGGTGTCAAGGGCTTTAATAAAGTCCAGACAGACAACAACGTCCACATGCTTAGTTTTATTTAGCAGCACCTTTTGATTTGGTCATATTTTTCATTCATGTTTTTTTATCTGATGCAGCATGGAAGATAACAAATTTAACATGATGCAGTGGTGATAAAGCTGTTCAGCAACCCAAACTCGTGCTATTGCTTTCCTTACATAAACTTAATCAGTTCTTTATACATTGTAATGTGCCTTTGTACTCTTACTTAGTTGAATATTTGCATATGTGAAGCATGCTTTCAAGTGCTGCTTTTTAGCCTGAAGTGAATGTAGTGCTGCTGTTTGTCTTTAAACATTATGCTTGGGCATTTCTCAACTTGTACATTCTGTTCTCTATCCCAGGCTAGATGGCAGCTGCTTTTTACTCTGTCTCCTGCTTGAAGCCTGCATGGCCCTTCTCCATAGATTCTATGGTTCTATGATTCCATTACTTGATTGGCAAAACTATAATAATTATTTTCAGGCCTTTATAGAATTACCTTATCCTAGGTTAGCTAATCCCTTAATTAATGAAGCTGATAGGCAGATTGAGAAGAACTATTATGTGAGGATGAAACTGTGATACAAACATCTATAGTGTTGATATCTCCCCAGCCCCCAAATGAAATTTTGCTTACCTGGTTCTGTGTGGTGAGCAGCTGTCACCTGCTGTTCAGCTGTGAGAGCTGTCAAGCTTGAGTTTTCTTAAAATCTGAAGCACACAAAAGAACATAAACCCCAAACAAAAATTTCAGTTTGTGTTCAGAAACTTGGAAGTAAAAACCTATGATGTTCCATTATGAGAATTTCACACATTTGCAGTTTTTTGAAGTCTTAGTAAGGAACATGGTGGTAGAGCTCTTAGTTTAATATATGTAGTTACCTAATAATTTTTGTGACATCTTTATTTGGTTACAATGTGGTGTAATTGGAATAAACAGGATCTCTGTGTTCCCATAGCAACAGGATGCTACAGTTCGAGAAACTGCTTCATTACAGCAGATGTATCCATAACTCTTCTAATAACCTGAGGATTTTGAAACAGTAAATTTAAAAATGAGGATTCTGTTTCATATTTCTGCAGGTAAAATTTGGTTTAAAAATTAAGCGTTATGAATATCTTTCCTAAAGCCCTCCACCACCTTCCGGTATAGGCATAGTTTCAGAGTTTGTAAAAATATTGAATATATATATTCTATGAATATTCCACCTATATAAGCTATGGTACTAGTAGGATTTTCTATAAGAAATATGTGGTATTTAGACATGAAGTTTTTTTCAGCTTTCAGTTTTTCTTTTCAGTGCAAGCTGGTTTTTTTCTTTAAGTAAAAGCAGGCCATGTAAATTGGCTGTTTTGATCCAACATAATGACCTGCTCTGTGATAGCTTCATTTAGTTTTATATTTTCTTTGTGGATAGTAGAGGTGATACAAGACTGTGTAGAAGTGTCAGCTTTATAGTTCTGAAGATCTTCTATGTGTTTGGTAAATGTGATTCAGTTGCTTTTTTGTAGTAAGAGGAATAGAAATACAATGTTTCTATTAAGGTGATCAACTATGCATAAAGAAACAGGATATGAAGATGTATGAAAATGCATTTGGAAAAATCCAGTTTTCTTGAGCAAACTGCATCTGTTGCATATGTAAGATACCTTTTGGATAATTCTGGAAGTCTAGTGGTGCTAATAGCAGTTTTACATACTGATTTCCAGAAAAGAAGTATCACCTGTCTGGAAGACCTGTTGTCCTCTTGCTAGGATGCAGCTTTATATTAACCCTAAGCTCTTTACTCATTTGGAATGCTCTTAGAGAAGAGTTAATTAGAACTTTAATTAACGTATAACTCTTAGAGTTATTTTGTATTCCTCTTAATAAAAATACTTTTACAGTGAACAATAACAAAGACTCTCTCTTCTCTCCCCCTCCTCTGGGACACTGTGCTTTCATGCTTCAGGACATTAATATTTCAATAGTCACACGGGATAAAACTGAACAGTGGATGAAACCTAATTATTTTTCTTAGGCCTGTGATATGATCTTATCCAGGCTCATTTTCTTACATTCTGTTCTGGTGAATTTCATTGTAAGTCAGTCATTCCGATCTGGCAGATTTGCTTTAAAAATTGTACTGATAAAAATTAAAAAAAAAAAAAAAAAAAAAGAAAAAGGACCAAAAAAGGAAATACTTTGTCCCCTCTTTGTTTCTTCTGTGTTGTGTTCCCCCTCACCCCAAAGTTAGTAGGGAAAAAAAAAAAAAGAAAATCCTGTCTCAGCTGACGCTGCTCCCTCCCTTCCTATCTGTTCTTGCTTATTTTCTCTCTCGTTTCTTTCCTCTGTTTCATACAGATATCGTCTTCTGATGCTGCTCAGCCTTTGGCATCCTCTCCTTCTCTGCAAGCTGCTGCTGAGAAGAGCAAAGCAGAGGTATATTGTTTTCAGGTGTAGCTCTCGTCAGGTTACAGCTTTGCACAAATGTTTTCTGTAGAGTAATTTCAATGAGCTAAGTAGAGAATATAAACTGCTGATAATACTTCAGTCACATGAATACTTCTCTCCTTGCTTCCTGCATTAGATAAATGAAAAGGCCAGTACAGTGGGACAAAGCACACGCATCATTGTTACTTCTTCGTGTCTATATGTTAAACTTCTTGTTCTGCTCTGGTTTAGTGTCACAAAACTGAAAACACTATTTCATTCCCAGCTAATGGGCATGAGTGACATTGTCCTGTCTCCTCAGGAATAATTTTTGGTTTCTTTTTTTTTGGTTACTTGCTTGTTTCAGAATCTATATTATCAGTACTCTTCCAGCCATTTAGTTCAATCTCCTTGGAGATAAATATACAATTAATTTGGCGACATTCTTGTTAGCTGATAGTAGTTTTAATATCCCTTCTAGCTGGGATATGTGTGTATGTGCTGACGTTATATTTACTGTTTAGAAGGGTCTTTGAAAAACTTAACACAAGTAAGTAGTAGATGAGGCATCATTTGTATAACTTTCAGTAAATGTCACAATTTGCAGCAATACTGAAATGCATTTTTTAGAATTGAATGGTCAATGCTAGGCTTTTTTGGATACTTCCGTCTAAATTGAGACTGCATACAGTACATGAAATAACTTACGATCTAAACATAACTCATGTTTTTTCTTCTAAATACATATAATGTGGACAGATGCTATAAATTATTTTAGTTCAGCTATATTTAAACATTAGTTAAAATTCAAATGACAGCGTTATGGACTAGTCCACATGCCTTTGTGAATTTGATGTGTTCTTCAAGTTGTACCAGAAATAGCAGCAGCCACTTAGAAAGAAACTTGCCTTTTCTTTCTTACCCGCCTGTCTTGATGAATTCAAATTTGAAAGTTTCTCTATGTAACCAGTGTGCCATGTCATTAGAAATGAATCTTGGGAGGAGAGGAAAACACAGTGAATAATTTTTGCTTAGAAATTTAGACCAATTATAAAGCCAATTTCATTTCATTGTCTTCATTGTGCTTTTTGACTGCTTGCGAAAGTAATGAAACACTTGAGTTAAAGTTCCGACATGAATACAGCATCTGAGAAATGTTTTCAATTAGTTTGAATTCATTTTTATCTAATGGAGCTGAAACAGAAAGCTTGCATATTGAAATTATGAAGTGTGAAGATGAAGGACTTAGGGGTATTCAAGTCCACAATGAAGTTGAAGTGAATGAAAATAAAAGTCACTGGGAATCAAGAGAGCTCCTGTAGGCTTTGTGCAGCGTGGAGGCAGAGACTGGTGAACAGTTTAGGTCTTTATATATTCACTATGAATTAGATACTGAAGATCTCTTTATATCATATACGACTGTGGACATTCAGTATTTGCAAATGCACTATTATTGAGTACTAGAAAAATCTATTTTATTTTTCAGAAGGAAAAAGAAAAAAAGAAAGAAGAGAAAAAGAAAGAGAGAGAATCGGAAAAACCATCAAAGCAATTAGCAGTTGAAAAGGTAAGAATAGTTCATTTTGTCCAGTTACTTAAAAATAAACACAGTATTAGGCATGTAAAAAGCTGTGTAAAAAGTATGTTTGTGTGTATGTGTGTGTTTATATGAGTGTATATGAATAATAACCAGAATAATCCACGTGAATGATTTACTTGTGCTGTTGCTTGTGTCCAGAGGTAAGTTGACCATACAATGAGGAATGTGTTTTGGGGAAGAGGGATCCGAGTTAGGCTTTGTTAAGATTTAAGCTCAGATTAAAGACCTAATTAAGGTTTTTGAGTTGTACCATTGCAATTCTTGCCCAGAAAATTTTCAGTTTTAGTCAGTGCTGTATGATCACCTAATTCTGTCTTTCATAAATGGTTCCATTTTAATCATGAGTGCATAATTTCCAGAATTTCATTAATAACTCTTTGAAAATATTCAACTAGATCACGTCGCAAAACATGACAGGTAAATGAGTTAAGGTACTTCTGAGCGCAGCTGTAGGAAAGCATACTGAGTAGCCTTAGCAATATAGGTACAATTAAAATTTCATGTACAGCTCTGCATAAAGTTAAACAAAAACGGAATGGGTAATTTAGGTATTAAGTCAATAATTTCTTCTAAAACAGATGTCCTCTCTCAGGTGATGTGAATCCATTAGTATGTTCTGATCTTCAGTGCAGTCCGCAGAATGCATTGGCGTCTCCATCTGTCAGTTTATTCTCCGGTAGTGCTGTGTTACAAGTATGAAAAATGTTATGTATTCCTACATAATGATCGCTGACTTATTTCTAATTCAGCTCGTAAATAGAAGTTTTTTATTTTGCATAATAAAACAAGATACAAAAATACGTGCACACATGGAGGAGAAAAAAGCCCCTACCCAATACCAGTATGTTGTTTTCTGAAACAAGAAAGTCAGATTAGCACTTCTGAATTAAGTTAGTGCAGAAGCGAACTTTATTGTGACAATTTATGTAGCTTCACTGAGCTAGTGGAAAAGGATATCCTCATTCTTCTTGTAGGAGGTTAAAGCATATTTAAGGATGACAAAATATTAAAGTTGTTGATTATTGGAGCTTTACAAGGACATCCAGCTGAATTAAATGCTTTATTCCAGTCCTTAGAAAAATATACTTTAGTTATGAAGGCTGAAAACATTGCTTTGGTTTGGAAATCTTAACTTTCTAAAGCCAAAAGGTCTAGTTTTGGTCTGGGGGAGAGAGGGTTTCCCCTTGTGAGGGTGCCTGAACCTTGTCCCATGCCTGAGAATACTTGGTTAGGTGAAAAGATGATAGTGCATGGTTACAGCTGAGGCACTACCCTAATACTTGAAATAAAAACCAATTTAAACGCCACTGATTAGATTTAAATTAATTTATCATTAGATTACCAGTTAATGATTAAGCAAGTAAAAAGAAGTATCTTGATTTTAGATGTTTGCACTACAAAATATGGACTTTGGTAAATGTATCTGCATTAGATAATAGTGCTGGTGTAACAGATGCAAAATGTTTGAAATACTGCAGCATATTTTATTTCATTATTAATGTGTCAGCACTGATTGCTCAGATGGTACTCATCTGCAGGTCATCTTTTTAATTTAAGAGATTCTTTAAGCTAGAGCTTTTTGAGGCATTTAAAGATGGTTCAAAATTAACTGTTTTTAGATGCAGCCTGTAAACTTGACATATTTTAAAATCACAGTCACTTTCTAGAATCCAAAGGAAAGAGACCTGTATAGGATGCTTTTGCATCCATTGGAAAGTACTGGTGAGATAAGAGAACCAAAAGGTTTTGGTTTTGTCTGTGGAATTCCTGCTTTTGTGGTGTGATTGTGCTTCAGGGAGCTGATAAACATTCTTATTAGCTTGACTGATAATGATACACTTCCCATCCGGTTAGAGACTGTTTATGGGGTACTTTAAATATTTCACGCTGATGTATTTAAGGCCAGGTTGGATGGAGCTTTGAGCAACTGGTCTTGTGGAAGGTGTCCCTGCCTGTGGCCGGGGGTTGGAACTAAATAACCTTTAAGGTCCCTTCCAACCCAAATCATTCTATGATTATAATCTGTGATCTGTGAATCAGTAGGAGAATGCTGGCATCTTGACCATAGTATCATTTGCATCATGTGCGCCCCATTCACCTTGTACCTGTTTTCCACTAAAGGGAAGCACAGAAGGGGGGAGGTGGGATGCACTCTGGTCATTTGGGCTGAGGGATCATGGCCAGTGTGTGAACTGGGGATATTGTGTGTCCCAAGGATAAAGAAGAGCTGCAAAGAATGGGCTGAGGAAGTGTTTGCAAACAATCAGTCTAAGGAATAATAACACTTCATTTCGTAAAGGCCATTTACTAAACTGCACTTGATTGCACTTTTTAGAACAGAGAACTTGGACTGAGCTGTATTAATGACTCCTTGAATTTCAGAGCAACTAGGGCAATTCTGGTCTTTTTCAAGACATGCCTTTTTATGTCCATCTGCAGTACAAAGACAAAAAAAGGCATAACTAGTTATGATGTCTTGAGACTTTGGAGTGTTCCCAGAGTAAAGGGGGAGAAAATTCATATGCCTAAACATTCAGATTTTTGTTGGATTCAAGTTTTTAAATAGTCTAGTTTTTAAATGAAGAAAACAATGTGTGTCAGTGCAAGAAATCCAGAATTAAGCCAGAAGTGACTTGGAAAGCTGTCCATGGAAAACTTGGCAAGTATTTCTGACTCAAAATCAGAAAGTTCAGCTAAGTCCATGGTACTGAACGGTTTGGAAGTGTTTGGGCACTCAGTAGCTTTCTGTGCTGTTTATATTTTAGAGGTTTCACATCAGTTGAAAACTTCAATGAAAATTTTGTGATGGTTTCACAGTAAAATATTGAGGGTCATGGCTACCATGCAACTGTATCTAATTTATGGAAAGTAAGCCCTTTAAAGAGAAGATTGTGTTGTACTGGAACAGTAAAGTTAAGTGGTTGCAATGTAAAGAACAAACTGGTTTTGTTTTTTTTGTTGTTTGTTTTTTTTTTTCCCCAAAACTACTTGTGCTTTTGCAAACTGATATTGACATTCAAAGTTAAAACTTTTTTCATTCTGCTGAGTGTATTGGGATGATGAATGTTTCTGAAGGATTGCAGCAGTTAAACTTGATTAATTGAAGTACTATTTGACACTGTGAGTTCAGTTTTATTATATTGCATTTGAGTTTTGAAATTGGCTCTAGTTTGTATATAGAGTTGATTTAAGTGACAGTTATAGGTTTTTTTTTTCAATGGTAGTATTCAAATGCTGTTTTTCTTCGCCAAACTGGAGACTAAATTGCCAGCTAAAACTCAGCAGTAACAGCTGCTACCTCTCAGCTGGTACCAATCAGCATCAGATGGCCCACATTGTGGAGGCACTGACATAACTTTATTAGCACTTAGAAAGTGCTAGAGAACCCCTCAAATAAAAATGAAAACAAATCCTATTAGCAGCTTTTCCTCTTAATGTAGAAAAAACAATAGGTCAAATATTCATTTAACCAAATAGGAAGAACTTAATGTAGTTTATTAGGTCAGTGTTTTCGTTCATTTGTTTTCCCCCAAAGACAGCTAAAACTTCTGCAAAAATCAACCTTTTGAGTTGCAAGTGAGATGAGAAACTATTAGTCCCCAGTTAGTTCTCTGGGATGTTTTTACTTAACCAAAGTATTCCAAATAATCATCCTAATAATTTTGTTCAGGGAGAAATGAGTTGGAGCAAATAGTGCTCTAGCATTCTTCACTTCTTTAAAACCGAGTAGCTTTGTAAGAAATCATGGAAGAATGAAAGCTTGCAACATTTTTAGTGTCCACCTAAGTATCGGTGAGGTGTTTGCATTGAAGTTGTAGGAATAAGTTGACTCACAGATATTGACCTGAATAATGATTTAAATACAAAATTACATCATAAATATTCCAAATGCTTTCTTTATTTTGGCACCATATTGGTGATATATTTGCTAAATCATTTGACTAATAATGTTAATAAGTTTTCCTAGACTTTTAAACATTTTTTGCTTTTCTGAGTGAAATTATTTTTAAATGGTTTTTCTTTGTATTTTTGTATAAAATGTAATATAAATTTTAATTATAATACATAAGCAATCAAGTGTTTATCACAGGAGCAGAAAAACAGAAACATGTTTTGCTCTCTGGTTAAATACATTGTCTTCATTATACTCTTAGTCTTTGTTTTCACAAATTCAGACTAAGTAGATGAGAGTTAATCAGGAGTATCTGGGACAACCTGTTTCACTGCCTTCTACCCCCACAGAGGGCGAAGGGTTTTAAAGGCTTCTTGTTTTCTCAGCCTGCATTTCCTGGACTTGTCCCAGCCTGGTTTTACATTTCTAATCATACCTTTTCAGTTTTATGGAGGAGATCAGATTAATTTGGGTTCTTTGGTTGCTTCTAATGCTAGTCTGGAGAAAGGCAAATAAAATCGGAATCTTCCCGAAACTGTGCAATTCATTCCTTTTGCAGGTAACAAAGGACTTTTTATGTTTGAGGATTGCCTTGAAAAATAGTCTTAGTTAATGAAATTAATCTGTCATGGCTCTTATTACGTATTAGGAGTTGTAGACAAAGAAATTAAGAAATCGATATTGCAGGTAGAAGCAATTGAAAGAAAACCCTTTTTTTGTCAGATGGCAAGAAGGGCATTCATCTTTTTAGTACTGGAAAAGGAGTCAACCTACGGGAAGAGTATCATGGGGGTGTTTTGTCCTTAGCCCAGTGTGTTCTGTGTATCAGCTTGCTAAGTCTAATCTGCAGAGGAACAGTATTTTAATGTTATTTATTTATTTATTTATTTTAAGTCTATAGAAATGGAATCTTAAAAACTGCAAGAACAAGCTTGCGTTTGAGCTGCTTTGGTTAAAGTAGCCTTTGTTTTACTTGCCAAACTATTTTTAATAAAAGGTATTGTTAACTGTGCTTAGGTTTAGTTGATCCTCAGTTACATTTTGCTCCATGCAGGGTCAAAGCCTAGAATTGCCCTGGGTTTTCAGTTGGTAATACTTACTAACAAATGGCATTTTCAGGTTTATTCTGCTTCCTTGTGGTAAGCTTCACCCTTTTTCCTGGTGACTTTGAGACAGTTAGGAAGGCATATACGCTTACATGCATATTGAGCAACAAAAAGAGAATGGGCACATTTAAATAAGTGTGAACTAAGTTAGCCTTATTCATGGATGGATGCTAAGCTGAGATAAAAATACCTATATGAGCAAGACTTATTCATTCTGAGACATTTAAAACCACAGGAGCATGCATGATTGAAAATGCAAATATATGATCTCATCTGAAAGTTTTAGAAAACTGTAGTACTGGTTAGGAGATTCTGTACCATCCACCAAATGTGAAAGGACAAAAAGCAGGACATTTTCACAGAAGTGGTGCTGATACACAGAACTGAATGTGAAGAAGGGTAAGGATTGGATGAGATGAAGTTGATAACAGGAAGAAGACATTTAATTTAAGTAACGTCAATCGAAATAATGATCTTATCTTGTTTTGAATAATAGGCTTCCTTTGTTTTCCTAAAATAATGCAAGAATTGGAGCATGAGCAGGGCAATCAAGTGACTGTTCTGTTTCATTTTACTGTGCTTAAGCTAGAACATGCTTAAACTCCACAGG
The DNA here is from genome assembly GCA_039720435.1 of Amazona ochrocephala. Lineage (NCBI taxonomy): Eukaryota > Metazoa > Chordata > Aves > Psittaciformes > Psittacidae > Amazona > Amazona ochrocephala. The sequence goes on from CM077878.1 coordinate 46,437,167, forward strand.
GGAGAAGTCTTGCTCCAGTGTGTGACCATCATGATAGGGCAATGAGGTAGTGGGAGACACTGTCAGATGTGCAAATCTTCAGCATAAAGATAGTAACTTTGTTTTTCATTAACAAATATTTTTAGATGCCACTGACAATGCTAAAAGCTCCAACGTTAGCTTAAGCTTTAAATTGTTTAAAGAAGAAAATAATAAAATGCCATGAATTTTCACCAAAGCTTCCAAACACTGTCCTGCAACTTTCAGTGTCTTTCAGTTTAAATTCAGACTTTACAAAGGTATTGATTGTGTGGCTTTTTACTAAAAGGAATAAGGGTATTTATTCGGGCTGTTGAATTTATTATGTTTTGATAGTTGCTCAGGGCACTATAATACTGGAAACTGAAAACTTTATGGCTCTCTCTTTCATCCTGTTACATAATTAATGTCTTCACAAAATTAACTCAAAGGTATTTGGAAAATAGTACTGTAGCCAGGGAAGAAATAAAAGCAAGATAAGGTATAAAAAGGATCTTTTAACATGATTTGAAGGAAATGGACAAGTTTCTCGCTCTAGGTAATTTCGTGACGTGGGAGGTATGGTACAAAATGAAGTCACCAGTTGCCTAGCTGTTCAAATAAGTCGCATTTCTTTAATACTAAATTTCTGATGTATCAATCAGTGCTGCTAACCCACCTGCGGTCAGTTGCCTCCTGTCTTCGTTGAAAAAAGAGTTGCAGTTGGATGAGCTTGTCATTCAGTTTTACTTGAAATTTTTGTTTTAAAAATTGGAGCCTGCAGTTCTGAGGTTGATCCTCATGCATGTCAGTATGCTGCTGAAAAGTAAATATGTCCACCTCTCTGCTCAGCAAGTTTGGTTTCTCTCAACTTGAGGATATTGTACTTAATCTCAGAGTAAGGTACTGCAGGTCTGTCAACTAGGCAGATAGTGTATTTTACACTGTGTAGCAACATGGGTAACTTCTGCTCAAGATAACCTACAGGTATTTTTGTCTTTTATATTTAATCCTCAGTTTACACCAGAAGTGGATATCAATAAAAATTTTCCCTTTGGTTAAAGACAGACTATTTTAGTCATGTAAAAGAAATTGGTTTGGTTGAATATCAGCATAAATGTTGAAATGGGTGCAAGTCAGAGCCTTTGTACTACCACTTCGAAGGCAGTTGTAAAACTTCAGAATCTTTGAAGCTGTGAATCTAAAAAGCTTTCGCAAGCCTTACATTTTATAAGGGTGATTTAAATATTCATTTTCAGAACACCCAGAAATTTCATGTAGATTCATATTATTTAAACTAGGAGAATAAAAGCAGAAAGATGTTTGACTCATTTCATGTGGCTAAAAATGCTTCTGGATAGTTGGTGTTAAAGATTATGATGATATGGAGGGTGAAGACAAAAAAAATGGAGTTTACTCAAGTAAAGGGGAATCCATTTTGGTATTGCATGTGGTGGGCTGAAATTAATTAGAATCATAGAATCATAGAATAGTTAGGGTTGGAAAGGACCTTAAGATCATCTAATTCCAACCCCCCTGCTATGGGCAGGGACACCTCCCACTAAACCATGCCATCCAAGGCTATGTCCAACCCCACCTTGAACGCCGCCAGGGATGAAGCATACACAGCTTCCCTGGGCAGCTCATTCCAGTGCCTCACCACCCTTACAGTAAAGAATTTCTTCCCCATATCCAATCTAAACTTCCCCTGTTTAAGTTTGAACCCGTTACCCCTGGTCCTCTCACTACAGTCCCTAATGAAGAGTCCCTGCCCAGCATCCCTATAGGCCCCCTTCAGGTATTGGAAGGCTGCTATGAGGTCTCCACACAGCCTTCTCTTCTCCAGGCTGAACAGCCCCAATTTTCTCAGCCTATCTTCATACGAGAGGTGCTCCAGTCCCTTGATCATCCTCGTGGCCCTCCTCTGCACTTGTTCCAACAGTTCCATGTCCTTTTTATGTTGAGGACACCAGAACTGCACACAATACTCCAAGTGAGGTCTCACGAGAGCATAGTAGAGGAGCAGGATCACCTCCCTCGACCTGCTGGTCACGCTCCTTTTGATGCAGCCCAGGATACGGTTGGTTTCTGGGCTGCAAGCGCACACTGCTGGCTCATGTTCATTTTCTCATCGAGCAACATCCCCAAGTCCTTGTCCGCAGGGCTGCTCTGAATCTCTTCCCTGCCCAACCTGTAGCTGTGCCTGGCATTGCTCCCACCCAGGTGTAGGACCTTGCACTTGTCATGGTTAAACTTCATCAGGTTGGCATCAGCCCACCTCACAAGCATGTCAAGGTCCCTCTGGATGGCATTCCTTCCCTCCAATGTATCAACTGAACCACACAGCTTGGTGTCATCGGCAAACTTGCTGAGGGCGCACTCAATCCCACTGTCCATGTCACCAACAAAGATGTTGAACAAGACCGGCCTCAACACTGATCCCTGAGGCACACCACTCATTACTGGTCTCCAGCTGGACATTGAGCCATTGAGCACTACTCTTTGCGTGCGGCCATCCAGCCAGTTCTTTATCCACCGAGTGCTCCACCTATCAAATTGATGTCTCTCCAACTTAGAGAGAAGGATGTCATGTGAGACAGTGTCAAAGGCTTTACACAAGTCCAGGTAGATGACATCAACTGCTCTGCCCCTGTCCATCATTTCTGTAGCCCCATCACAGAAGGTCACCAGATTGGTCAGGCAGGATTTCCCCTTAGTGAAGCCATGCTGGCTGTCCCCAAGCACCTTGTTGGTTTTCACATGCCTCAGCATACCTTCAAGGAGAATCTGCTCCAAGATTTTGCCAGGCACAGAGGTGAGACTGGTCTGTAATTCCTCAGCTTCTAAAGTAATTGTTTCAAAGTGGTTAACTTTGAAATGAGAAGAAAACTGAGGGGAAAAAAGCCTGTCTGACAGAAGAAAATACAGCTAATGGTCATCAACGTGAACTAATGATGCATAAGTGTTTATTAAACATTCTCCCTACATTTGTGAAACAGAATTGTGTACTTGTATATGATAAAGTTCTCATCAGTTCACTCCTAACTTCTATAGCAGCAAAAAAAAGCAACAAGCTGATACAGAAATAAGAAAAACTAACCTCTGGAGTTAATTCTGGTTATTTCAGTGTGATTAGTTCCAGTGACAGGATTGAATTTCCATGGAGCTTACTGAGAGGCTTTTTTAAAATGCGTCTTTATAGACATAGTATGCTTAGACTTCATAAAGTGTTTGTATTGTACTGCTTGCCAAAATGATAGATGCCAGTACAGACTATTAGTCCAACACTCTAAGAAACAGAACTCTATTGGAAAAAGTCCTAATTTAGAGGTGGTTTACATGAAACAATGTTCAGTGCAATGCTGTAAGGAATATGTGATTAAAACACAAAGACTGCAAGTGTCAGAGGCACAATGATAGGGAGGAGAACTGGGGTAATCTAATTAGTAAAGACATAGCACAGAGATCTGCTTCTAGGACCATCAAAGGAGAGCAGTGAGGTGGGTCAAGGAGAGAGATTCTCTCCCGAGAACCCCAGGCAAGTAAGGGTTAATTGCATACTAGCTATAGCACTTGTTATGGGACGCAGAGAGAAAAGAATTTGGGGACGGGGCAGAGAATGTTACGTGAAGCTTATTATGGGATGTTTAAGGTGACAGACCAGAAGAAGGGAAATAGAGGAATCAAGGTCGTTTGGGGTTAACAAGCAAGAAGAAGCAGGGGGAAGAGGATAAAAAGGAGCAGTCACATCCATGCAGGTTACTGGTACGTATGCTTGTCTGAGCCCTGAACTTGATCAGTGCTGGCTCTCCTATATTCTTACAAATTCTGTTTGCAGCCATGTTGTGTGCGAGTGTGTTGGATTATCAGACAAGTTGGATTTAAAAGATTGTTGTTGGCAACTAAAAAGAGACTGTAGGTGTGGGGAACTTAAGGGTCAGCAACTGCAGACAAGCATCTATAAGCCAACTGTGGCAGAGGCAGTGTTTCTAAAAACAGCTACTGGAGATACCCATATTGTGTTCACACACGTGTGTCTAACCTGTAGCAAATCTGACTCTGGACTAGCCAGTGAGTAGGACGTCAGCATTTGGAAAGGTCCCTGGTCTGAGCTGACTGGCTAAGGGTGTACGGTCTTGATACTGGGTGAACTTCAGTTTCGTGCAAAAAGCATGTTTCCAGCAAAAAAAGCACTTTTCTTATACTTAAGGAAAAGATTGCACAGCCTACCTTCATGAACAGCAGTGGAAAGCAATGCTTGGGCTGGATTGTTTTTCGCTATGAGGTCAGTTGGTTGCTGTGTTTGCAATGACTCGTTTTCATCTGGAGATATATGAAGAAGGAATTATAAATACATACCTCTTAGTTCTGATGTATACACTGATATTGTATTATGTATTGAAAAGGTTTTAGAAGAAAAAGTTTAATGAGGAACTGGAACTAATGTAGCTGCATTATTGTAATCTTGCCCAGACTAATGAGCTCAACAGAAATGAAGGAAAAATGTGGAAGCTGAGTTTATATAAGCATAATGTATGGTTCTACAACTGAAGATGTATTTAAAAGATCTTATGAAAGTACAAACCATGTGTATTGTATTTCACAGATTGCAAGCTGAGACACATTAAAACACTTTGACCTTAATCTGATGTGTAGATGTTGTAATGGGACGCTGGATCAGCTACAGCTGTAAGATGGATCTGTCTAGATTTTCTACTTCATAATGATTTCTTCTAAAAGATTTAAACCCCAGGTTTTATTGGATTAAAAGTAGCATACTTGAATTTTATCTAAATCGAATTCCATGACAACACAAAATAGGAAAAAGGTTCATAAACAGTTTTTACCTCTGCTTTTGTGTCCTTGTAAACAGGTCCTTGCTTCTGGGCTGATCATTTCAAAGATTTATAGCTGCAGCAAACTCTGCTCAAATCCTTGCCCCCCAGAATCCCTAGAAAAAATTGGTTCCTTTGCACTCAGACTGTGTGCCTGTCCTTCTCTGCAATTTTGCCATCTCTAGCTCGGCTTCAGGTTCCTACTTCTTATTGTGACTGCTACCTAGCAATCATCTCGCAGTCTTCTGGTGCTTTTCTTCAAGTACCAAACTCAGGAGAAGGACCTTACCTTCTTTTTTCAGATGCTATTCTGAACTTGTCAGCTTTAAGAACATAGCATATTTGAAAATGAATGCATAGAACTAGTATTTCATGTATGGTTGTTATTATATAAATTTAATACATGAATATAAGACTTTAAAGCAAAAGATTTAATCTTTGATATTTTGCCATAGTCCCCGCAGTAAGTATAAAGACAACTTCGTTTTAAGAAACTGGGCTTTTACAGTTGCATGCCTTCTTTTGAGCAAGGTAAAAGGGCCTCTGAGATTGTCTGATGCATTAGAAAGCAGCTAAACTGCTCCTTTGAGCTACTTATGAGACATGAAATGTTTTAATCCTTCTTGGAATATATTGCTTAAAGTAAATGAGATCTGAGCTAATGTTTTAAATTCGGTTAAAGTAAAATGGTAGCACAGGGTGGTCAATAACTAGCAATAAAGGAATAGTCTTAATCCCCTTTCCACATAGATTATTAGCATATTAGCCTAGACCCAGATAAAACCATATTAATGGAATAAGATTACGGTGCAGCTGTCTGTTAGTTCTGCTATGAAGTTTTTAATTCACATGATTAGAGATGCAGCACATTTTACATAATCTTATACAAGTATCGTGTCCTAACTGCAAAACTGCAATGAAATCCATATACTCAGGGTTTTAAAGTGGAAATGGAGATCAGGACACTTAAAAGTGTTTTCCTTCGGGCGTGTGTTTCATCTAAATGACCATCATGTGTACACAATCCTTTTTTAAAAGAACAACATCTAAATAAAAAAATAAGGCAGTTCAGGTTTGTTGGTTTACTTGGTGTAAATGGTTTAAATTAGCTTGCCTACATCAGCATGAGCAGTTCAGTGGCTGAGAGCGGTTCATTGGAATAATTGCCATACACTTTAATAATAAACTTTTCCCCTTTGGTTAGATGTTTGTTTGAGGTAATTCTAGTCTTATAAATAAGTGGTAATTCTATATTACAGCTATTTCATAAATAAGTGGCGGGTTTGGGTTTTTTTATTTGGCTGACATACATTGTTTTCTGGATTAGGGATCCATCAGAATATGCTCACAGAGTTGCTGTAGTCTGAACAACCTCATGATACCACTGTAGTGTATCTTCTCATTCAATACAGTATGTTTGTTGCCTGGCTTTTTTGCTAGTTAGGCAGAATAAAAGTTCATCACTTGCTGAAAGTATCCTAAGTTTTGAACAGTTAGTTTGATTCCAAAGTTTCTTAAAAAAAATGCGGGTATCTTATATGAAGGTAAACAGAATGTCACGTTTCATCTTACAGTGATTTAAATTGAATATTATGAAAAGATTAGTTTTTACTAATTTTTTTACTGATTTACATGTCAGATACAAAAGCTGTAAAAACATTCTTTAAAAGCTCTAGGATACCCATGTGAACAATGCTTTAAATAGATACAGATTAAACTAACTTGTGTAGTAGAAGTATATGAGCTGTCAGGAAAAATCATATCTACAAACCTATTGCAATCTTATGTAAATTACTAACATTATTTTCTCTTATGGGAATTCTCAAATGTTTATGCTGTCTTGCAAGTTTTATTGCAGGCAGGTAATGAAGAGGGAAGGAATCCAATTACTTTATGCACAAGCCATGCAATTCCTACCTAATAAGAGCAAAGGAAGACTTTTGTTCAGTAACCATAGAAGCATATATGAGCTTTAGTGAGTAAACTGGAAATTGCTTTAAGTTAGAAGTGCTTTTTACTAAATTATTTGATGGATCTTCAGCTTTCATATAGTTTCTTGTAGTTAAGATTGGGTATAGAAATAAGGAATGCATGGGTAGTCAGCTGTGTATGAAACAGACTGAATTCTAGATTTATATGAATTTTTCATTGAAGTAGAAAATGGAGGAAAATGTGCAGAGATATTTTTTGTGTGTAATATTAAAGTATGAAAGAAAATAGGAGCAGATAACTGAACTGGACAGCTGATAAATCACATTTTTGACAGTGGCTGTTTTCTTGCTTCCGAATAGGAGAGGTGTTTCCTGTAAACTTATGACTGCTCTGGCTGGAGAGTTTTTCTGCTTCAGAACTGTTAGTCTTGTGGCTTACAAGTTGCACCATGTATACTACCTCTTGTAATGCTCTAGAGTAATGTGAATGAGAGTAATGTCAATGTTAATCCTAAATGCTGGTGATGAAACCTTGTAAATTATTTATATTAATATCTTGTACTAGTGAATTTGGCAAAAGTTCCACTCGTTTTCAAAGTACTGGGTGTGTATGTTACATTTCTGTTGGGTGTCATATGTCTTTTAAAACTGTTAAACCCTTGAATTTTGTACATGTGAAGATAATTGGCATAAAGTTACAGAATCAGAAAATGGAAACTTGAATTACCTAATGTTATTCCTTTTTCCCCAAAGTCACTCATTTACAGTGAAAAATAAACACAGTATTTTCATTGTGTGCTGGCACTTTCAAACCAAGTTTGTTTCACCATTGCCAATTCCAGCGCAAAATGCCTTCATCTGCCTCTGTCAGAGGAGCGTCATCTGCTAAATGGGCATGTGCAGAAGAGTAGCTTACAAATGCAGAATTTAGACTGGCCATATGCTCTGGAGTGTATGATCATATTAAAAAATGTTCTTAAAGGATTGTAGTGTCCATAATCATTTCACAAACTTAGTTTGTTTTCCTATTTTGCAATAATAATAATTAAAAAAAGAGCAGTATAATTGCTGCTAGACACTGCTGCTGAATATTCTTATTTTTGTCTCCCTCAAACTCTTAACACTTAGGAGACCTCATGTTGTTGTCTATTCTGTCAACCAAACAAGCTGGTGTAAAGCTTTCCATTTCCCCTTTGTCTTCCCCTACCCACCCTTCTACACCAGTAGAAGTAGCCAGACATGCTACTTCATGGGCATGGTGCTGAGGGTTGGGAAAGAAGCTGTTGTTTCACAGGAAGGGACCATTGGTAGCATTAGCAATGAAGCTTATAGCATTCTGTTATGTATATGAATTTAACGGGTGAGTGACTGTCAGTCATAGTGGTACTGACCCTCCTTTTTGTTTTCCTCATGAGATAACCATATCCCTTGTTGACCACATTGCATGTGCTGTACTGTAATCATTGTACAGAGGAAGAAGGAGGTTTGACTTAGCAGTGCTTTCATTATTTTTTTCTATCAGGCAGAATGAATTACTCGTTTAATGGTTATCTCCAAAAATAGCTGGCTGAACAAAATCTTGTGAAATGCCAGACTGAGACACTGGACTTCCTACAGTATGCAACTTACGCTACAGGGGTTACTTAATGTTCTTCACTATCCCATCTGCTGCAGACTTGCTGTCTGCAAGAAAACGTAGTTGCCCGTTCCAGGGAGTGGGAGTTTACGTTTGGATGAGTTGACTGCCAAACTGTAATACTCAGATTCAGGGCTTTGAGACTTGTGTACACTAAGCTTCAGTGGGAAAACAGAACATGGGAATTCACTGTGGTTTGTCGGGCAAGTTCCATATATAGGTTGATTCACTTGACTAATGTCCCCCTTCTGTCTGCTTGGCAAAATCTATAGAACACTAGAGAAACGGAAGAGAAGGTGGTTATGAAGAAAATAGACCAACAGTGGTGGAAGTATTGCTGTTATGTATATACATATATGTAAATATAAATGTGTGTTCATATATAGTCCTTGAATTTATTAAATGAGGTGCTTAGAGGTTGACTTGCTTTAGTTAGCAAAAAAGCGATATGGTTGTGCAAAACTAACAAAGCTAAAATGATACAGTTATCAAAAGTATTACATCAGCATGGCATCTGTTGATGGGGCAAAGTTCACAGGGCACAACATCATATGGTATTGAACATCCCTTTGGTCAGTTCAGGTCAGCTGCTTCAGCTGTGTCTCCTCCTAGCTTCATATTCACCTCGATCCCACGTGCTGCAAAGGCAGAGCAGGGAAAACAAAAAAGCCTTGATGCTGCATAAGCACTACTCAGCAATAGCCAAAACACTGGTGTGTTACCTTTCATGATGGAATGGAAGACTTTCTCGTTTTATGAAAATTGGGAAGCTTTCTATAATAATGTTCTTTTGATCTACAAGGATGTAGTCAGAATTTAAGCAAAATAAAACTCAAAAACGTCAGTACAGTTCTTCTAACTTTTTTTCCAAAACCTGATGGACTAGAAATTGAAAAGAGATTAAATGGTAGGAAAATGAACAAGACTGAGTAAATCATAGCCAGTATCTCTGTGAATTGGAAGCACACTGGTAGTGCAGCTCTCACAAATGAAGGCATCAGCTCAGTGTGAGTCTAAGAAACTTACATTACTTAAATATGCTAAAGCAGACTTATGCACTGGCTTGCTTTAAACTTGGAGTAAGTTACAGGTGGCTTGATCTTCTCCACAGTAGTCTGCTTCTGAATTGTGTTTGTGGCAGTGGAAATTTGTGGAAATTAAGTGAAGAACCAAATATTAATTTCTGTATCTATTTTATTCAGATTGGAAAGAAATGCTGCTTCTTACTTGTAGACATAATTTCTCAACTGTTTGTTTTGGTAGAGGCAAAGTTATGGAAAGTTCCTAACTGTTTTAAAATATTTGCTCTTCAGACACTTAAAGATGTTTAATCTTCTTACCTAAGGACTACTTATGGATAAGGTATTAGTACCATGCTGTCAGTTATGTTTTTACTGTATTATAGATGTACAGCATGAAGGAATTAGATGTAATCATCTACGTGATTGCAGAAATTTATGATGCCCATACTGGCTCTGAATAATGAGTGAGTCCCTGCTCCTCTACTTTAGACGTGCTTCATCAGTGAAAATATTTGTAAAAGGTTGCAAGGTTAATTCTTTATTTGCCTCCTTAAGTTGGCAGAAGTACCTAATACCTGCTGAACAAGGAATAACTTGAATGGGTTATTGTGGCTCTTCTCAAAACAGGGGCTCAGTTTTACTTAGGGCAGAAAATTCCAAGTCATGCTACGTAATAATCTGATCATATGGAGGATGCAAAAGAATCGAATCCCTGGAAGCTTGTTCTGGCTTCAGTCTCTTTCAGTGATATTTGCAAATAAACTGGTTTTCAGTAATATCAGAGCAATTTAAGGCAGAGGACATTGCTTGCTTTCACTAGATATTCTGACATGAGAATAACCTTGAAGAACAGCGTAGTGAACGTTTGTGTGAAAAAATGGAAATGTAACACCTGCATAACAAAGCTATTTTGATGCTCTGCTGCTTGCGAGGACAGTGTCTCAGAGATATGTGCTAGTACCATAATGATGATTTTGAATGAGAAGCTCTTAATATATGACCCAAAGTAAATATATCTAGGAATTGCTATAACTATGTACTTCACTTAATAAAACCACATATGTTGCTGAGTCAATCTTGGATGTTGTAAAAAAATAGTAGCCCCAAGTAACCTTGAAGGCTTCACTTAAAAATAATTGCACAAAATCGTGTACCTGTTTCCTCCTACTTGTTTTTTCATAGCAGATTTTTAATGCTATTTTCAGGTTATTTAATGCTGCTTAGTCTCCCATTTTTATGCAGCCTTTTTCCAAAGGACTTGACAAAGAATAGTTTATCTAGTACTGGTGTCAGTACTTAAAAATAATTTCTGTGGGAGTCAAGCAGACTAGTAATAGAAACTGAGATGAATCTTAGTGCTGGAGAATTCCCAAGCATTTGTCGTTCTATATTGCACCTCTACAAAATGCATTAAGTTTTAGATAAAGCACAACACTAAATTAAACATTAAGAAATGTCACTGTCTTGTTACGTGGGTTTTTTTCCTGTTGCACGCTTCTGTGCTCACTCTGCCCAGTATTTAGCTTTAACATCTCAAAAGACCGCTCCTAGTCATGTGTGAGTCCTGCTGGAGCAAAACTACCAGAAAAGAAATTAAACATCACATCTCTCATTATGATTTGGTATAAAATTTTCCAGTGGCTCCAGGGCGACTTCTCTTTCTGTTCTTTTTGGAAAGTTTCAACACCTTGTTTATGCCAAAATTATGTCAGCTGGAAGGGACCACTGGAGGTCATCTGCTCCAGGCCCAGAAAGATGGTATGATCTCTACTACAGAATGCTTTATTTAGTAAGGCATTGGTTTCCTTATACCTTCTTCAGCTGGACCATTTTCTGTAGTAATAAATACTAAATAAAAGAGAGTGCTGTTTGAACTCTCTGTTTACGTACTAATATATGCAGAAGTGTTTTGGTTGCTATGAAAAGTTTGCATTCTAAACCAACCCTGTCAAACTTTAATTTATTCCAAGCTTGTGCTTTTAGGTACTTATCATAAATCTAATCTGGAGGGATGAAAATTTGCACATTTAATATAGTTCCAACAGTTCTGCTTTTCAGTTTAAAGAAGTTGTTCTATATTCAGAACCGTTAAGCTGTTTAAGCAAAAATGTCAGTTTCATGAAATCAAGAAACACGTCAGAAATGCTTCTTTTTACAGCTTCTGTGACCTGGGGTGTTCCTTACAGAGTTGGAGAAGAACCAAATGTGCAAATTCTTACAATAAATGCTGTTCTGAAATACTCGCTGTTAATTCTGATGTTAATAATAATTTTAGTGGCATATTTACTGAGGTATGGTCAGTTATAGAAAGCTTCATTTTGAATGGTCACTTTAAAAAAAATCTTGATATGCAAAAATCTACTTTCAAAAAGCATACATTTTTTCTCCTACCAAATAGGAGGGTTTTTTTCTCTGCAGGATTGGGTAGCACTTGGAAGTAGTGTGCTATTGTTCAGATCACATGCTCTAAGATGAAAGTTGTAATGCAGCACAGAATCAGGCAATCCGCGGAATAGTTTTCCAGCACGCAGATTCCTGAACAATTTTGGTCTTGTACAAGGTATGTAAAGTCAACATAATGATTTTTGGCAAGAGGAAGAAAGTATTTCTCCAAGAGATTGGTGAGGATCAGTTTGAGTGTGAAAATACCTGTTCCCTAGAAAAATGGAGCTCAGTTCATTGCAGCTCTTTGTTAGAGGTTTTCAGTTGGGGTTTGCTCACATAACAGGAGTGTTACTACTATGACAGGCTTCTGTTCACTTGGACCATCTTTGAATACTCTTGAGTTTCCTGACTCTTTTACACCAAGCTCATTACTCATTATCACCAGTTTGTAAGAGAGGAAAGTGAAGGGTTACCTAAATAAGAACTACTTTATACTCATATGTTGAGCTATGAAGTTCTTCTAGTACTAAATGCTAAGATTTAATGACTTCAGCAACCTTGGGAGCCTCAGTGACTCTGTCAAAGCCACATTAGGGGGTGATAAAGGTGAGGGTGAAGCAGGTTGGTGTCAGGCCAACACCCAGCCTGACAGTGCTCTACCGCCGTTACTCAGTAATCGGTTCTAGTTAAAGGCTGTACTCATTGATCAAGCAATCCACCTCATGCTTTTGTGAGAAGTGCAGAGTAAATGCGTATTAAGTGCATGCAAAAGAATGCATTTGTCATATCACTACTATAAACCAGTTTGTATTAATTTTAAAAATTGATATTTTGATGGGTATGGGTGATCAGCTTGATAGTGATATGAGAGCAACTATAAACAGATTTATGCAGTCATTTTCAAAATCAGATTTCATGTCAATGCCATCTTATATTTTGAAGTCTCTAGGCAAGAAATGACTATGAGTTTCCTTTTCCAAAGGAGAAGAATGCTGTTATTTGCCCTTGGGTTTACAAAGGAAGAGATCATGAACACAGATTGTGTCCGTTAGTGCTTTGCATCTAAAAAGTCTGCATGTTCTGCAGGTGCTCTTTTCAGGAAGGCTAAATAGTATCATTAGTCTGCTTCTGATTTTTACATTTAAGATTTTTCAGTGCTTCAGAACTGTATCATTTGGATGCTGAAATTAGTCAATAAATCAAATCATAGACAGCTTTTTGCCTAGTGCATGGTATGCAGTGGTTCAGTTTAAGATTTCAGGTTATTTTTTACCTATCCTGGAACTTAGATTTATTTTAAAATTGATTACATGCCAGTGGAGGTATAAGGTTAATATTTTTACAGTCGTGTGCCATGTCCCTTATGACCATAACTGCAACTTCATTATAAATCAGATTCATTAGGATAAACAAATGTGTAAAGAGATTTTACTTCTGATTCTGATACTGATAAAGGAGCAGCGTCTTTAATGAAATTTTTTTAAGCCCTCTCTTTTTCAGAAAGGTTACTTGTGTTTGTTTTGTTTCTTTTAAAGCCACAGAAGAAAGAAGAACAGCAATCAGAAGCTAAAGCAAGTCCAAAAAAGACATCAGAACCCACTATTGACCTTTTAGGACTTGGTAAGCAATACGTATTTGTCTGTTTTTAAATCAAACGCAGATACGTTGTTTTATATTTTAACAGGTATACTTTTATTTTCTCTGTGCTTACTGATAGCTTGATGAATTTGAAAACCGTAAGATTGAGTCTATGAATTTGAAACTATAAAGGAAATGCCATAGGGGTCTGTCTGAGTATATCAATAGATGTGTTTTGCTAAGGAGAGTAATGAGCTCCTGTGGGAAGGGGGAGTTATCAAAGTGATTTTCAAAGGGCTTGTGGGTTGTGGTATTTCAATATTTATGGTACAAGTGTACTTTTTAATGAAAATGATGAGGTCATCAGAATTGTGTATTTGTAAAATACCTTATATCATAAAATTCCTATATTAGTTAAAAGAACAGTAAACTGACTGCAGCTGACTAGTACCTTGTAAAACTTAATGCATTGGGCATTTCAGTTCTGACTGGGACCATCTCATTTTTATCCAGTATACCTTTTGTTTTCTGACTGGCAGGTAAGTGTCTATTTGCCTTGTAAATGGACTTGTTTGGACCTGAATCATTTAATTTGCACTACCTAGCTATACTTTTGGGGTTGTTATGCCTTTTCTTTGTTTGCTGAAGGCCATAGTTATAAACTCTACCTTTCATTTATCTAGTGTTACTGTAAGTGTGGGGTTTTTTTCCATTTGATAGAATCTCAAAATGGAACTGGAAGAATGAAATAGTACAGTCTTTTTATTTCAGTGTTAAGAAAGCTTTCTAAGAGTTGTGAGTGGATATTAGAGAGTATTCAATTTGCAACAATATAATGTTGGGTTTTTTTAAATTTCTACATAATTTCTACAGGATATTAGACCAGGCTGATAAGTCTTTCAACTGTAATTATTTTAAAAACTTGACTTTGTAAAAAAAAAAAGTGTTGTTTTTTTTTTTTAAGTTTTGGTTTTAAGGTATGAATAAAGTTGTAACAAAACAATAAATGTTTTCTCTGTTTTAAAATTCACACTAACATTCAAAATGCTTGTTTTTTACTAGAGTAGCTGTAAAATACTGGATTTGTACCAGCTATGTGCATGTCATGGTCTGTATCTTATTCCAAGTGATCTGCTACCATAGGCAAGCAAATCTTAATTAACACAGTACAAGTTAGATTATGGATGTAGAATGAATCTATTTTAAAAAAAGGGCAATTTAGACTTGATTAAAAGCTGATTCTCCTTTATTTTCTTTTAGCAGACCAGCAAACTAATTAAGAACTCAAATTTAATCAGTATGTGGGTTTGAGATTACTAGGCTTCTGTGCTCTTTGAGTCACGATTTCAAAAGAATCTTGGTAACAATTTTATGATATGATAATGAACACGGATTACATAGGCTGACTTGAGATGTAATATGCAATAGAAAGAGTTTCATAATTCGTGTTCAGCAGCTGTGCTTCTTCAGTGAGATATACAAAGGGCAAAGTTTATACTTTTTACGTTAAAACCCTGTAATTTTAGAGGAGGGTGTGTTTAAAGGTCTTTTAAATTGAAAGGCAGCGTAATAAGTTAGTGGCACTTGGAATCCACTGAGCTGCAAATGAGAAATGTTTTTAATGAGAGCAGGCCTGCATATTTTATTTGGAGAGTTGTATTTTAATTAATGTCTGCAGTAGACTACTTCCATTAGTATTAAAAGAGAAATCATTTCAATCCAATATATCCTAGAACCATAGAGTAACCCAAGTTGGAAGGGACCTCAAAAGACCATCTAGCCTGACTTTTGGGAAAGGGAGTCTGTCTGCATGCGAATAGCTAGAGTCCAGTTGCATCTTGGAAACTTCCAGTGATGGAGACTCTACCACATCCATGGGGAGGTTGTTTAGCTAATTGATCTTGCTGTAAATTACTTTTTTTATGTCAAGTTGAAGCTTCTTCTGGGGCAGCTTGTACCTGTGCCCTTGTCTTCTCCATGTGGCTCCTGGTGAAGAGAGCCTCTGTCCCCTTTGTAGCTGCCCTTCGTAGTGTAGTGCTGGCATACCAGGATGAGATCCACCCTTAGCCTTCCCTTCTCCAGGGGAAAAAGATCTAATTTCTTAGTCTCTTCTCATAGTGCAGGTTGTCCACCCATTTGAACATATTCACAGCCTTTCTTTGGACCCTCTCCAGTCTGTCTATCAGTCTAGAAATCTATCTAGATTTCTATTAAGAAATGTTTCTTAAATTGTGGGGACCAGAACTGCAGACTCCAGGCCTGTGTTTGACAAGTGCTGAGGAGAGTGGGATGATCACATCTGATCTCAGTTAGTAATGCCCCTGCTGATGACAGCCCAGAGTCGCTTTTGACTTTGTTGCTGCAGCAGTGCACTGCCAATTAAGATGTTTGGTATGTCATATCAAACAATGTTAAAATGGATATGACTGCACAGCTCATTCTTCTTACCGAGTTGACATGTTTCTTATGAGGATTCATTCTCTTACAACTTCATTTCTGCAAATGAAGAACAGCAGTAGCTTTTATTAGGGCAGGTCAGAATTGCTTGTGATGGCAGATTAAGATCACCTAGTTCCAACCCCCCTGCCATGGGCAGGGACACCTCCCACTAAACCGTGTCACCCAAGGCTCTGGCCTTAAACACCACCAGCGATGGAGCATTCACAAATTCCCTGAGCAACCCATTCCAGTGCCTCACCACCCTCACAGTAAAGAATTTCTTCCTCATATCCAATCTAAACTTCCCCTGCTTTTTTTGAACCCATTACCCCTTGTCCTCTCACTACAGTCCCTAATGAAGAGTCCCTCCCCAGCATCCCTATAGGCCCCCTTCAGGTATTGGAAGGCTGCTATGAGGTCTCCACGCAGCCTTCTCTTCTCCAGGTTGAACAGCCCCAATTTTCTCAGCCTATCTTCATACGGGAGGTGCTCCAGTCCCCTGATCATCCTCGTGGCCCTCCTCTGGACTTATTCCAACAGTTAGAATCATAGAATCATAGAATCATAGAATAGTAAGGGTTGGAAAGGACCTCAAGATCATCGAGTTCCAACCCCCCTGCCATGGGCAGGGACACCAGAACTGCACACAATACTTCAAGTGAGGTCTCACGAGAGCAGAGTAAAGGGGCAGGAGCACCTCCCTTGACCTGCTGGTCACTCTCCCTTTGATGCAGCCCAGGATACGGTTGGCTTTCTGGGCTGCAAGCACACACTGCCGGCTCATGTTAATTTTCTTATTGACCAACACCCCCAAGTCCTTCTCCTCAGGGCTGCTCTGAATCTCTTCTCTGCCCAACCTGTAGCTGTGCCTGGGATTGCTCCAACCCAGATGTGGGACCTTGCACTTGTCATGGTTAAACTTCATCAGGTTGGCATCAGCCCACCTCACAAGCATGTCAAGGTCCCTCTGGATGGCATTCATTCCCTCCAGCGTATCAACTTAAACACACAAGCTTGGTGTCATCAGCAAACTTGCTGAGGGCGCACTCAGTCCCACTGTCCATGTCACCAACAAAGATGTTGAACAAGACCTGTCCCAGCACTGATCCCTGAGGACACCACTCGTTACTGGTCTCCAGCTGGACATTGAGCCATTGAGCACAACTCATTGCGTGTGGCCATCCAGCCAGTTCTTTATCCACCGAGTGGTCCACCTATCAAATTGATGTCTCTCCAACTTAGAGACAAGGATGCCATGTGAGATAGTGTCAAAGGCTTTACACAAGTCCAGGTAGATGACATCAACTGCTTTGCCCCTGTCCATCATTTCTGTAGCCCCATCATAGAAGGCCACCAGATTGGTCAGGCAGGATTTACCCTTAGTGAAGCCATGCTGGGTGTCACCAAGCACCTTGTTGGTTTTCATGTGCCTCAGCATGCCTTCCAGGAGAATCCGCTCCAAGATTTTGCCAGGCACAGAGGTGAGACTGACTGGTCTGTAATTCCCCAGCTCATCCATTTTCCCCTTCTTAAAAATGGGGGTTATATTTCCCTTTTTCCAGTCATCGGGAACTTCACCTGACTGCCATGACTTTTCAAATATGATGGACAGTGGCTTAGCAACTTCACTTGCCAGCTCCTTCAAGACCCACAGATGGATTTCATCAGGTCCCGTGGACTTGTGTACGTTCAGGTTCCTAAGATGGTCTCGAACCAGATCCTCTCCTACAGTGAGCCTAAGGTCTTCATTCTCACTGTCCCTGCCTCTGCCTTCCAAGACTTGGGTTGTGTGGTCAGAGCATTTGCCATTTGAAGACTGAGGCAAAGAAGTCATTAAGAACCTGTCTTGGTTTAAGCCGTAAATCACGCAGTTTGCTCACTCACTCCCCCCATCTTTCTTCCTCCCCACTCGGGGGGGGGGGGGGGGGGGGGGGGGATGGGGAGAAGAATCAGAAGAATGTAACTCCCACGGGTTGAGATAAGAACAGTCCAGTAACTAAGGTATAACACAAACCACTGCTGCTACCACCAATAATAATAATGACCAGGGAAATACAAGGGAAGAGGATACAACTGCTCACCCCCCAACAACTGAGCTGTGAACTAAAAACTGTTCCATGTTCCTGCCCCCAGTGTTTTTTTACATCCTGGGCATGACATGCTGTGGTATGGAATACCTCTTTGGTCAGTTTGGGTCAGGTGTACTGCTTCTGCTTCCTCACGGCTTCCCCTCCTCCCTGGCAGAGCATGAGGCTCAGAACGTCCTTGGTCAAACCAAACATTCTAAGCTGTAACTAAAAGCATTGGTGTTATCAGTGCTGTTCCCAGGCTGAAAGTCAAAAACACAGCACTGCACCAGCTACTAAGAAGGAGAAAAATGACTGCTACTGCTGAACCCAGGACAGAACCTCAGCCTTCTCCAAACCCAGGGTAGCCAGTTCTCCTGATAGCTCCTGGAGAGGGCCCACATTGTCCCTAGCCTGCATTTTATTCGCTACGTACCTATAGAATCCCTTCCTGTTATCTTTCACATCCCTAGCCAAATTTAAGTCTAACTGGGCCTTAGCTTTCCTAACCTGGTTCCTAGCTTCCCAGACAACATCCCTGTATTCTTCCCAGGCCGTCTGTCCTTGCTTCCACCTTTTATAAGCCTCTTTTTTCCTTTAAATTTTCCTCAGCAGCTCCTTATCCATCCAAGGAGGTCTCCCGGCCCTCCTGCAGCACTTCCTTCTAGTAAGGATGTATCACTCCTGAGCTTGCAGCAGGTGATCCTTGAATATCAACCAACAGTCTTGGGCCCCCCTGCCCTCTAGGGCTGTATCCCATGGAACCTTGAGAGCAGGTTCCTGAAGAGGCCAAAGTCTGCTCTCTTGAAGTCCAGGGCAGTGAGCTTGCTGCACGCTCTTCTCACTGTCCTGAGGATCTCAAATTCGACCATCTCATGATCACTGCAACCAAGGCTGCCCTGGAGCGTCACATTTCCTACCAGCCCTCCCTGTTGTTGAGCACAAGGTCAAGCATGGCACCTCTCCTTGTCGGCCCCTCTATTACTTGCAGAAGGAAGTTGTCTTCCACACAATCGAGGAACTTCCTGGATTGCTTGTGCCGGGCCGTACCATCCCTCCAACAGATATCAGGGTGGTTGAAGTCCCCATGAGAACAAGGGCCGGCAAGCGTGAGGCTGCTCCTATCTGCCTATGGAGTGCTTCGTCCAGCAAGTCCCCTTGATCAGGCGGTCTGTAACAGATCCTTACAATAATGTCACCCATCGCTGTTCTCTCTTTAACCCTCACCCACAAACTTGCTATTGAGAGTTCTCCACAAGCACTAGTGTTAGTGTTCTTGATGTGCAACTCCAGATTCCTTCTGTCTCTTCTCACACTGTGAGAAATCGCAGCCTCTTCCTGTGGGCTAAAACTGAAGCTGCTTTTTTAATACCTCTTCAGTTATTTGGTTCTTGTTCACAGCGAAATTGTGCATGACTGAAAATGTGGGGACTTAAAATTGGTTCTTAAATCAATAGTATGGGATTTTATAACATTAATTTTTAGTAGGAGACTTATAGGAAACATTTTTCAGTTTGAAAGTCACAGTGCGTAAACCATGGTTCTTCAGCACTTACGCCATTACCAGTGCTGTATTTTAATCTCTCTGGTGTTAACCTTGTGCTCTCTGCTCCTTTTGGGAGTTTTGTCTTTCAGGGTAGCTTTCTCCACTTAGGCCAGGTAGATGTAAAATAGATTTCTTAAATACTTGTAAAAAACTGTATGATAGCCATGTGTGATAGTGGGAATTTTTCCTGGAAATATTACACAGGCAATTTTTGATCATTCTGTTTGTCAAGGTACATCACTTGGAAATTATTTCAACATACAGAAAAAAGAAAAAAATAGTATTTTTAAACTAGTACCTTACAGAATTATCAGAAAGAAAGAATGTACATTTTACATATTCTACATCCTTTACCGTGTTATCCCTAGACAATAGGGACAGATGTGCCCTTCATAAAATAGACAATTTTGCATTCTGGAGTAACCATTGTTAGTAAGTTACGATGAATGAGCAGAAGATAAGAAATCTACTAGGCTGTTACTGTTAACTGAATGTGATGTATGGGGCATTCATCCAGCGTAGTTGGAGGGGAAGTGCGATATGCTAAAAACTGCTTATCTGCTTGTGTGTGGGAAATATTCGCTGAAGGAATCCTGTGAGATTTTGAGAGCTTAATCGTGATATGAAATGCAGCTGGATGTTGCATAACTGAGAAGTATACGTTTGTTGGTATTATTTGGTAAGTGCCAAAGCAGCATGGTTGGTATAAGTTGGAAAGCTGCATTTAAGAAATAATAAAGATTCATTTAGAAGTACATAAATATCGTAGATCATAGACTCGTAGAATCAAAGAATAGTTTGGGTTGGAAGCGACCTTGAAAGGTCATCTAGTCCAACCCTGCTGCAGTAAGCAGGGATATCTTCAACTAGACCGGGTTGCTCAGAGTCCTGTCCAATCTGACCTGACCTTGAATGTTCCTCGGGATGGGCCATCCCCAACTTCCTTGGGCAACCTGTTCTAGCACCTCACAACCTTCAATGTGAAAAATTTCTTCTTTATACCTAGTCTGAATCTCTACCGTCTTTTAGTTTAAAACCATTGCCCTTTGTTCTTTTGTTACAGGTCCTACTAAAAAGTTTGTCCCATGTTTCTTACAAGACCACTTTAGGTACTGGAAGGCTGCTGTAAGGTCTCCCCAGGCCTTCTCTTCTCCAGGCTGAACAAGCCAAACTCTCTCAGCATGTCTTCATAGGAGGGGTGCTCCAGCCCTCTCATCATCTTCATGGTCCTCCTCTGGATTTGCTTCAACAGGTCCAAATCCATCTTATGCTGGTGGACCCAGAGCTGGACACAGTACTCCAATAGGGGTCTCATCAGAGCAGAGGTGTAAAATCACCTCCCTTGACCTGCTGGCCACACTTCTTTTGATGCATGTCCAGTCATGTCCGGCTTTACATCTACCAGTATCCAGAGTCCTTTGCAGGATTGCTTTCAGTCCCTTCATCCCCCAGCTGGTACTGGTACCAAGGGCTGCCGTGGCCCATCTGCAGGATTTTACACTTTTCCTTGTTGAACCTTACAAGGTTTGCATGGAATAATTTCTTGAGCTTGTAAACACGTTAATGTTTGTATTACAGCTGCTATGTTAACATTATGCTTAGGTAAGCAATGTATCTAACCAAAATGAAAACCTTTACAACCATTTGAGGCATACAGCATTGTTAGCTTTCTGGCTTTCCACATTCTATTTTAAGAAGTATTATATAGAAATGGCCTCCCTATGAATGTTTTTTTACTTCTGCAAAGGTTTTATCCGTAAACAAAATTTTATTAATGCAATAAATAGCTCTACAATAATTTCAGATAGGCAAACATTGTTTTGTATCTTTGCCCCAGTAGTGAGCTGTTTCTGTCAGTTCTGTCCTTCCAGAAATTTGGTATAATAAATATCATATGCATATTCTCCCTGTATTGCAAATCTTGGTATGGCTTTCATAAATGGTTGTGTATATATAAAAATACATGGCAGCTTAGTAACAAACTTCTTGTAAATAGTTTGCCCCATAGAAAATGAGTTTCAGAAACACAATGCAAAGCTTAAGAGCAGACCTTCTTTCTTGTGTTCCGTTCTCTTGCTGTCCCTTTGAAGCTTTTCCGCTGGTCATTCTCACTGTTAGTACAGATAAATATACTAAGGATTAATGGTGTATATGACAGGATTCATAACTAAAGCCAGCACTGAATTGGAAATTGTCGTGTCTGGCATTAATAAAATATATACAGAAAAGCACTCTAAAGGTAAACTTTACTGGAACCTTTCACTTACTAAATATCACAGTAAATAGCTTTTGTTTCTGCTATCAAGTTCAAACAATACTTCCTGATCTGAATTCAGAGGCAGCATCTGCTGTTGCACAGTATGGCAGACAGCAGTTGGATGTTTTCTGTCATATTGTCATAAATTGTAAGAAGAGAAGTTTTGGGACCACAGCTAAGAGTTTGAAGTGAAGGACAGCATCTTGACTTCCCATGTTACCTTCTCTGACTGAGCATGGAAGCTCTGCCTTGCCTGTGCTCTCATTGCAATGGCTTCTGCCACATCTAAAACTTCATTCCTAGCTACGGATGTATTTTACAGAAAAGCAATGGAAGTACTGTTGATAAAAAGTTAGTTGATTCAAAGCAATTCCATGATGGCTGAAACTATAAACTTCTCAGAATATTCATACAGGCCTGGATAACTTAATCTGATTTTCATCTGTTCCCTGAAAAGACTACAGCTGTGTCTCCTTCTGTCAAATACACACCACCTCTTCTAATCAGTTTTTAATGGTAGGCAGCACAAGTTGAATGAAAAGTAATTTACTTAGAATGATTTAGAACTCAGAACTCTGCTGGAGTATCTTTCTTATATTGTGGGAATACCTTAAAATGAGAAGGGAGAGCAGGAAGTGCTTCCTAATCCATGACCTGGTGCATTCAAATCGCAGATACCAGTAATCTCTGCATAAGAAGTGTGAACTAATATGTTGACATACAAGTCTGTGAATGCCTGCATGCGTATGTGTATTTAAATAAAGATACTAATATTGATACAGGTAATAAACTGAAGTGAAAACACTCTTAGGTTTCTTCTGTATTCTGAAATTTAGTTCTTTATGGAACCTTTTCGTTTCAGGGAGGAGGGAATGTTTTCAGAGTTGCTTTTTAATAGGTATAAATATTCTGACTAATACATTTTTTGAGAAGTCAGTAAGACGGGATCTTGTTAATACTATCCATTCAGGCTTTAAATTGTGTTGTAAACAGTAATTCAAAATGTCTGTTTTCTGCACTCATAGAGACTGTGTATTTATTTTGTAGCATAAAATTCAGTAAGAGATAAAAGGTATGTACATTACCAAATAACACTCTTACAGAAGCAGTCTAGCAAAACCCTGGCTTTTCATAGTTTTAATTAATAAGTAGCATTTGAAATACTTGAAAAATACTTTGTCCTTGCAAATGTGTTTTCCTGTGAATGTTCTAAATAAATTAAATGCTTGGTTTAGTAAATGATCGCATTTAAATTTTCAGTTAAACTTTATATTCAGCAAAACTGAACCACTTTGGAATATGACGAGAGACTTTTTTTTTTAATACATGTGCCTTACTGAGAAAATTAGAACATGAAATTATTAATTCCAGACAATCTTTTTGCATGAATACTATGCACAGTTCATTCCTGAATTTATCTGAAACAGTGAGCCTTTGGGGAGATCTTTTTGGAATTGCTTGTCTGCAGAATGACTTCAAAAGGAGCTTGTTACTTAAATTGCCAGTACATTTACACACATCTGAAAACACTGGTGTGGATGAAATGGTGGAGCAGATTATACGTATGGTCATTTTTCTGTCCACTAGCTTCCATTCGTCAGAACAGAAATAAGGGAAGGAGGAGACCTTTGTGCTAAGATGTAAGTAGCTTTGTCATAATCATAGATGAGTTTGTAACTTCAGTTTGCAGAATTGTTGGAAAGGCAATCCTTCCAGCAAAGTCAGATCATGACAGGATAATGAAATGGGCTTAGTTAGATAGGTACTTTACCCCATGGTCATTGTTGAAGCTGCTCACTGTTTACTCAGCATCGAAGATCAAATATTGCCAAGCTATTCTGTAGCTTGTTTTGCCTTTTTGTTGTTTGGTCTTTCTTAGTTCTTGCAGACAGTTATTCTCATGAACTTGGCACAAGTTTGGGTAATAAATACACTTGCTAAGGTTCAGTTTCTTGTGAAGGCAACTCACTTCGTGCTTCTCATATCCCTACCTTCAGTGTATTTTGGTCTTTGTCATTGGGTCTGTTTGCCATTGCTAGCATGCACAATTTGTTTTAAATTTCCCTTTGACATGAAGTGGATTTGAGAATTGGCAAACACCAAGCTATTAATGTTTATGTTTGATACTAAATTAGACTATAAAATAATTTGTGTATCTGTAGTAGTCACAGAAGCAAGAATATAGCTCTGAAGGAATTGCAAACCAGCACCCTTATGCTTGATTGTTTCGTAATTCCCTGTATGAGAAAGGTAGAGTTAAGTGTTTAAAAAATAGGCTGAGGATTTTACATATACTGAAGTCAGTTCAAAGTTGTGGCTGTTGTAGCTGCCCTAGATTTCCTACACATACTAAGGCACAAGTTCAGTATCTCTACTGTAAGACCTGAATACAGATATGCACAGATGGTGGTAGCTCCTGACGTGCTCCACATTGCCAGATTTAGACATTTGTGACTTCTGTGTCAAGTTTTCAAAGATGTGGCAGTCACAGTCTTTACTTTTAAAATAAACAAACACTTTCATGCAAGGGAGCTAAAGGGTGGCCAACTTCCACTGGAGTTGGAAAGCAGACAGAAATGAGAAGGCATCCCTGAGTGTGATCTTCTCAACAGACTGTCTCAGAATGCAGTGCCATCCCATATGAGTTAACAGCCAAAAATCTTGTTGGTCTTCTGTGATATTTTCCCAGTCAAGTGATTTCCAGACCAGTGAAGTGACTGATGCTTCTTACTGTTTCTGCTCTGTTGTTCCAACTTGTGAGTATCCTGGGCTACTGGGGAGGATGGTCTCCAACTGCAGTGGGCAGAACAAAGTAATGAAAAATTACAGTATTTGACATGCAGGGAGAAAAATCTTACTATAGGCTGCCAGTTATTTGTGTTCTTTACAAAAATAGAGAACAGCAAAGAGAAACCCTCTTTCTAAGTAATAAACTTTATTGTTCTGTTCTGTCTTTTTTCTTTTTTTCTTTTTTTTTTTCCTAAATAAAATGGGAAAGAATGTTGTGGTTACATCAGAGATGGCATTGTATTATTTTAAATAAGTGTTGGAAGCTTCCTATCACTTTAATTAAATACTGAATCTTAACCATGCTCTTTACTAATCAGACTCTACAGTAGACTTCTAGCAACATTAAAGTGCCTAAGTCTCACATCTGCCTTCAGCCTTGTTTCTCTGGTGTAGTAAGACATATATTTCATGTGTTACCACCACATTTTTAATGCTGGTATTCCAGTGATTGACCTCTGCTCTTGAAATTGATCTTTTCACTCAGGTAGATAACTGTTGTGGGTGTAAGACACTGGAAAATAACTTTTTATGGTTCAGTAAAAGAAGAAAATTACTTTATCTGAAATACGTATCAACTATTTTTTAACTTTCTTGATTCTTTTTAAAATTAAAGGGTGGCGATCTGTATTCTGTTGTGTTGAAAATTTGGAATATATTGCCATGTTAGTTTGTCGGTGTATGTCTGAAGCTTTAATTATTCTCATACTTTAAGAAATAGTAACAATTTTCACTTTAGATGTGATTCTCTTGTCTGTTGAAGATGGTCCAGCTGAAGCATCTGTTACAAATGGAGGCACTACTGCTGTGACAACGCTGAATGATGACCTGGATATCTTTGGTCCAATGATCTCTAATCCTTTACCAGCAGCTGCTGCACCTCCTGCTCAGGTAAAATTTATTTAGTTACATGTGTGTGTAAATCTGTGCACTCGTGCATATTTTCCTTCAGGGAATTGTTCATTCAGACAGAAAGGATTCATACTTCTCACACTTATGGCTGGAAACTCTTTAAGCAGTAATGGCTAGATTTTTTTCAACCCTTCAAACTTGTGTACTGCTTGGTTATATTACAGAATTAGGAGGTAGTGTGGTCTTCCCTTCTGATTCCCCCTGGTTATTCAGCTGAATTGGATTCTGTCTTACCCTGGTGATGGTAGTCTTTTTTTCTTTTAATTTATATTCTTTTGTCTTGTTCTTTTTTAGTAGATATTGCTAAATATACTCAATGTTCTCAGGTTATTGGGCTCTAAGTCATACTTTTCAAGACCTCTTACTGCTTTATGATGCTGATATTTAGGAGAGGCTACAGCAAATGCTTCTGCCTTAGAGCTGCTAAAGATTTGGGGTCTCAAGTTTCATACTCAAAATCAAGAATGGATATCAAGAACAACTAATACTGCTGCCTGTGCTGATCTGTCTTTTGTCTCATCTCGGAACCTGTATGCCTTTCTTTCCTCAAGGAAGGGTAGCATAACCCCTGCACCTGGCCTGTTCTGTCTCTTATAGCCATAACAGTTTGGAAGCAACCCCATTGCCTGTAGTAGCTGAGAAAGGCAGCTTTGGGGCACAGAGAAACTCCTTAAAGCTGCAGCTGCCTTAACATACCTGTCAGTCTCAAAAAATGTTGGTGTTGAACCGGGCTAGTACAGATCAGAATGTGCATGTGCAGGCTTCCTTACCCAGAGTGGCTTCTGAGAGGGAGGCTTTGGAGGAGTACTCAGATCATCTCCCCATCTGTGAGGCCCTTTTAAGGTAATTTAGAAGCTTATTTTTGCAGAAGGCTTTCTGTTTCACTCTACTGAACTGGAAAGAACTGTTTGTATTATTGAATTCATGGTTTGGGACCTGTGATATGTACTTGTTTACCCAGTAGTTTTCATAATATATGAAATGGAAGGGATGATGATGGAAAGGAATTCGGATAGAACTGTTATATTGTAATTTCATTTTCAATTCTGTTTGATCATGTTGATCAAAGGATATCCATGTTGTTCAGCAGATTTGATTGTAACTTTTATTCCTTACCCTTTATTCTCCCTTCCCCTACTTGTTGCTAAGGGCTGTCTTTGTGCAATGTGCTAGATAGGGTTTTAGAGTCTTAAACCACATTTCTTTTTAATCATGAAACTATGGATAGAGCAAGCTTCCCACCATGTCTTAAGCTACCTGGGTGGTTCAGCCACCTGGGGACTTATGCAATTAAGCACCCTGACAGTTCCTGTCATGGTTTAAGCCCAGCCGTAACTCAGAAAACCACACAGCCTCTCTTTCACACCCCCCCGCCCCTTCCTCCCCTTCCTCCCCCACTCCCAGAGGAATGGGGAGGAGAATTGAAAGAATGTAACTCCCACGGGCTGAGATAAGAACAGTCCAGTAACTGACGGATAACACAAACCACTGCTGCTGCCACTAATAATGATAAGGGAAATAACAAGGGAAGAGAATATAACCGCTCACCACCTGCCGACCGATATCCAGCCCGACCAAGCAGTGATCTCGCCCTTTTGGGTAACTGCCCCCAGTTTATATAGTGGGCATGACGTGCTGTGGTATGGAATACCTCTGGTCAGTTTGGGTCAGGTGTCCTGTCTCCCCCTCCTCCCTGGCAGAACATGAGACTCAGAAAGTCCTTGGTCAGAGTAAACATTACTGAGCAGCAACTAGAAACATTGGTGTTGTCAGCGCTGTTCCCAGTCTGAAAGTCAAAAACACAGCACTGCACCAGCTACTGAAAAGGAGAAAAATGACTGCTACTGCTGAACCCAGGACAGTTCTTATCTTTGGAATTGGAAAATTTAGAGTAGCTATCTATGGCAAATTCTTAAGCTGAGATGAGTAGTACTTGTAATATCTATTAACAGAATGCATTAAAATAGAAGAAGGGACAAAATACAGAGTAGTGTGAATTGCTTTCTTACTCAGGAGATAGTTACCATGATGTTCTGTAGAGTAGGTGCTTCTGAGATGCCACAGTGGGATTTCTGAACATAGAAAAAGAAGAGAATTTGATGGTGTTCCTCAGACTGATCTGTAGAAGCAATGTATGACTTGATTTTTCAAAGGATTGCTTTTCTTTTCCAGCTTAACCTGAAAGGCAGCATTTAGTGCTAAATGCGCATGGTTTTATGGCACTCTGGAGCACAGAAATGTCTGTTTGAATGTTTTATTATGAGACTGAAACAACGTGATGTCTGCAAACCTGAGGATTTATAACTGCTGACATAGCCAAGACATGATTTTCAAATGAAAACAGACCCGTTTGTTTTTCCTTTTTCAAATGTCACTTGAGCATTCAGAATTGTATGCACTTTGACTCTGCTGTCAGATATGTGTCTTTATTACAGGTTTCAAAAACACTTAGAATATATCTTCCTGCTCTTCTGTGTAGCTGGATGCTAGTAAAAGCTGATGAATTTATAAAGGACTGGTAAAGAGCCACATGTGAAGGAGTAACTTTTTTCCTAGAATTTTGCCCATTAGTAAACACAAGGGAGTTTAAAAATAATTGACTTAACCAGCTCCTACTATAAAACTAGATAAAAGGCATATGCTATAGATTTATCTGCTATGCAGTATTCATAGGGAGAAATGGTATAGATTTATCCCTATGCAATATTCTTGGACAGAAAGAAGGATGAAAGACATTTTGTATGTTTAGTGATGTGTATGTTGTATTTAACAAAGTGTATTTAGTATGTAAAGTGAGCATAGCTAAATTATAGCCCTTATAACAGGGTTTTTGTTGCCAAACATTGTATAGGAACTGAGTGAAGGTCTGTCATTCTTAGCTAGGATGGCATGTCTACCATCTCTCTGGGCAACCTGTTCCAGTGTCTCACCACCCTCACAGTGAAGAATTCCTTTCTCACATCCAGTCTCAATCTGCCCTTTTTTAAAACCGTTACTCCTCATCCTGTCGCAACAGGCCCTGCTAAAAAGTCTTTCCCCATCTTTCTTATAGGCCCCTGTTAAGGACTGAAAGACTGCTCTGAGATCTCCCCAGAGCCTTTTCTTCTCCAGGCTGAACAGTCCTAACCCTCTCAGCCTTTCCTCATAGGAGAGGTACTCCAGCTCTCTGATGAGTTTTGTGGCCCTCCTCTGGACTTCTCCAACAGGTCCATATCTTTCCTGTACTGAAGACTCTAGATAATGAGGCTTTCTCAATAAACACAACGTGCTTAAGGAACTTTAAGTCAATTAAAAATGATGTATTACTTTAAGTAAATCAACCAAAATTTTACTTTTGCCCTTTCTCCAAAAAGACTGTTTTTCTTTGCTGTAGTAGTTTATTTGAAACCACTTTGTCATGGGTTCAGCAGTAGCAGTCAGTTTACAGCTTAAACCACGACACACTTCATCTTTTGTTTAGCACTTCTTTAATCTATTCTGTCTACATGAGGATTAATGAGATGTGAATTGCAATCTCCTTGTGATTTCCTAATTATTTTTTATAATCAAACTACAGCTTATGATTTATGCTTCTCACTGATGAAAAACATAGGAGCAACAGGAATTAATAATCTGTATGTGTACACACTGGAGCTGGTTGGGGATTTAGTTTTCCTTGTAACCTCCATTCAGTCTGGTGGTTCTTCTGTATCATATATATTGCATTTCCTTCTTTGGTCATACCACATCCTTTTACATTCTTATTTGCTTAAAGTTAACTTCTGTAGATGAACTGGGGTTAACCTGGTTCAGGAGTGAGGCTGTGTAGTAAATATTTAATGTCCCACCTTTAGCAGGTTTCATTCAGTAGTCTGTCTTGACCTTTATTTCCCAGAGCACTTCCACTAAACCAGCAGCTGCCACCTTGTCTGCGGCACCTGGGGACCTTGATCTGTTCACTGAGCAAACAACAAAATCTGAAGAGTCAGCCAAGAAACAGCTCTCCAAAGACTCCATCTTGTCACTGTATGGCACAGGAACCATGCAGCAGCAAAATGCTCCAGGTAAATAATTTTGCAAAGCTTTCTACATGGTCTTATTGTAAGCTTTCCCTAGAATAGTTATCTGCTACAAGTGTAAAACTACAGTTGGCTACCTGCTGCCTATATTAAAATGGAGATTTTTATCAGAAAAATGAGAAAGGTACTGAAATGTAATACAGAAGCTAAAGAAAAACAAAACAGTACGTGATTTTATTTATGGCTGTTCAAATTATCAAGTACACAGTTTACTGAAAGATTTGTGAATTCAGCTTCTGCTAATTCATCTCTTGAGGTGTGAGTCTCCACTGTGCGAAGAGGAGACTGCCAGGATCAGGACAGACGTCATATCTTGATTTCAGCTCTGTTGGTGGGAAAGCAAAGACCTCCAGTACTGCCATTAAAAGCTTCTGGTTCACCACAGGGATTTGCCAGACTCTTTTTGGTAGTTAACGTCTGGTGGCAAGTCCCTTTCCTTTGAGAGTTTTTAAGCAATCTTTTGCTTTACCAGAAACTATATTAACAGCATTGATATACAACTTGACAAAGTTATCCTTTAAAATTAGTGTTGTGCACTTCTGACTTAAGTGATGAGGGAGAACATCACAAAACGCTTTTGCTGAAATCTTCCCTTCTCTGATGCAGGTATGTTCATGGGGTCATCTTCTATGCCATTTACCACGCAACCACCAACTCATTTTCAAGGCTTTCCAGCCATGGGAGTCCCTGTGCCTGCAGCAGCTGGGATGATGGGAAACATGATGGGACAATCAGTGCCAGTCATGGGACAGAACACAGGCGTGATGGTAGGAATGGGAATGCCCAATGGATTTACTGGTACTACACAAACTGGTGTGATGGGACTTCCTCAAAATGTCGTTGGACCTCAAGGTGGAATGGTGGGACAGATGGCCACGCCACAAAATAAGTATGGATTGCAACAAAGCCAGCAAGCTCAATGGAACCTCTCTCAGGTAAAGACTTGCTATTCCCAGACAAGAGTGCTTTAGAGAAGATGCTGCTTTGCAGATACACAATGTAGGCTGTAGGAGGAGGCAGCAGTGTGGCCAAATTACAGAATACTGGACTAGGAACTGCTCAGAGGACCATGTTAAAAAGTCAGTGGATAATTCAATTGAAGGTAACTGATACTTAAGCAGAGAATAAATGTTGCCAAAGTAGAGCAAAGTCAGTCCTCTGGTTCTGTAGCTGCTCTCACTCTGGCATCTGAACTAGCCAGGTACAAAACTAGCTTAGCTGTAATTACAAAATACTGAAATGTAATCACCGCCTTATAAATAAAAGCAGAATTTAATTGCTTGAGAACAGCCATTAACAATCAGTACTTTCATTTACAGGCTTCAAGATAAATTTCAGGGAAATGTGGAGTGCTGGGCACTCTTAACCTTCTCCTGTAAATGATTTGCTTAGGCTAATCTGTTATTTATTTGTAGCATTTCTGTGCTATGTTTTTAAATTTCTTAAACATGTTTAAAAGTTTCTCTAGAAGTGTTAGTGTACACTTACTCATATGCTAGTGTTAGTGTACTATATTTGTACATTATCCAATGAAACATCTTGAAATTGGGTATTTGAAAGTTTGTTGGGGAAGAAGGGAACAAACCTAAATGATTCCTTCAGAGTTCAGTGTGGATGATAGCAACTATTTTTTTCATACTATCGTTTGAATTATGAGAACAATATAATTCCATGCTGCTTACTCTGGTAATTCAGGAAGTGAACCTTAGTGACTTACTCAGATTGGTTTATGTTAATTCTTACTGTTCTGCTCAGTCCTGTGGTGTGAGCATTGATGAAGGTGAGCAGGATTTCTTACATGGATAAACCAGGCTGTCATTCTGCTTTGAAAAATAGTTTTGTAACAGGTGAGAATTTCAAAATGTCAAACTGAAAAAAAAAGAAAAAAAAAGCTGTGGATTTACTGCTGTCTTTTTGGAGGTATGTAGCCTTAAAAAGACCCGCATCAGCTTTGAAATTAAAATCATGCTTCTTATTAAGTATATATTGAAGTTTGGCTCAGAGAACAAGCTCTTACACGATCCTGGCACATCAGGTGCTACCAGCATGCTGACATCCCCCAATCTGTAGGGGAGCTGTGATCTAAGCTCTAGCTCAGTTGAGCTTGCTTTGCCAATTAGTATAGTGGGCTTTGTAGAGTCTGCTTCCTAAGAATTCTGCTCCAAAAGAGATTAACAACTAGCTAAAGCATGCTTTCATCTGCTTTTCTTAAATGCCCATGTTCAGTGATGGGTTGTTTTTGGAGGTACACATGTAGAACCACACAGGGCTGAGCGTTACTCTGAAACATTAGTTTGCAATTTACTTGATTTTTTCCACCAGTTTCATTTTGCAACCCAGTATGGTTTGCTTATGTTTACATGAACTCTGATTTTTACCTAATGCTGTCTCTAACTTGAATCTAATGTTGCTTATCCAAAACATCAGCTCTGGTTATTAGTTGCTCCAAGTGCCTTTTTGCTGAGCATCTGTCTGTACAGCTGGGTTCTGGCTTGTCCGTAGGCGTTCATTTTTCAGAAGGCAAGGGAGATTAACCTGAAGAATACTTGTACATTAAGCACTGAAAACTGCAGAGACTAGATAGTATTTGTAGAGAGTAGAAATACTTTTGCACCATTCCTGAAGTGAGTCAGTTGAATTTTGAACTCTTTCCAACCTTTAACTAGGTGTTGTCTTTAATTTGATACGAATGATTTCACTTGTTTTGAAAAATGATGGTATCTTGAGTAGATTCTTTAGCAAGAATAGTTAAATTTAGGTAATAAATCCACCTCAGTCTTTGTTGGTTGACACCTAAATGGACATTTCTATAAAAACGCATGCAGTCAAGATTATGAGGTCTCTAAAGAAATACTACTGGAACAAAAAACATCTGGAATTGCAGTTGTAGACAAGACTCTATTACTTTGGTGTTTCTTTATCACTGTTTTGTTGGTTAGCTTTGAAAACTGGAAAGCAAGATCTTCTCAGCTGGGACACATCAAACTCCTTCTGTGTCGCTCTGTAAATTCACTGGTGGAGTGTTTATTCAGACTTGACATCAGACATCAAGTGCTACAGCCAGTCAGCTGATGTGTAATGGTGACTGAGAAAAAGCTGCTATATTAAAAAATGCTTAGAAACTTGCACTGAGTCAGTGTTTTATGCATTTTAGGAAAACATACTTTATCAGGGTTGCTAGTTGGAGGAATGACTGACTGCTTTGTGGCTCACAGCGTGTTGTGTTTCAGCACCAGCACTAACCGGGCTTGTGTGTGTCTGTGTGCTTCCCAGATGAATCAGCAAATGGCTGGAATGAACCTCAGCAGTTCCAGCAATGTGATGGGCTTTGGCCAGTCCCCCAGCACAGCGGCAGGATGGACTGGAAGCTCCTCTGGTCAGACTCTCAGCACACAACTGTGGAAATGAAAGTTGCAACAGAAGTCTCACCCAGAACAGCCACCTAACATTCCTTGTTCAAATGCATTTACTTTCACTGTTCCTTCCATGTACATACTCCTTTTCTTTTTCCCCAGCTGTTCAGATTAAGAATATAACTGACTGACCGTGTTGTGGTCTATATTGATTTAAATTTGATGTAGTGAAAAGCAGATCAAGAATACGTTTATACATCATTGGCAGCATTTTCATACAATCCATATGATTTCACAGACCATGTATTTAAGAAGCTGCTTAACCACATACTGATTTTTTTCCCCTCAAAATTCTAGATCAAATGTTTGCATATAAGGGACGTAGCTATCATGTTAGTAATATCCAAAAATACGAACCCTGACCCCCCCCCCCAAATTACCCAGTAATCCTGTAGAAGGTACTGTATGAACAAATGTTTAATCATATATAAATAGAATGTAAATGTATCACTGAGCAATGTTTTCTAGTGTATCAAACAAATTTTGTTTCATCATACATTTCACTGTGATGTTCCTATGGTGTGCATAACAGGGAATGTGGTTATGGAAAGGAAGATAAACCTGGATGTTACTGTAGTTCTACAAATCAATAGTTTATTCTTTTAAAAATGAGCTGTGACAAAGTCTCCAATCTAGCTCACGAGGCACGTACACAGTATTAATGCAGAGAACTGACAGCACAGTATGTACACCAGGTACCTCAGCGTGAGCACATGTATTTTTCCTTGCAGAGATATCCAGGTTTATGACAGTGATTTCTGTTTACATTTTATGGTGCCTCGTAATGATAAAATGTTATTTCCCAATATTAAAAGGCTAAATCCATAAATGGTTGTGCGTTTTTATTTCATTGTTGTATCACCTATTTGACAGCTATTTCTTCAAGAAGTCTACTTTTAATGAAGGAAAACATGTTCAGTTTGGAGGAGGATCCATTTATGCAGATATTTAAATCAGCAGTTCGTGAGTTAAAATCAGTTTATAATTACACCATTAAGCTGGATAAATACAAAAAGTATATACATAAATGGTGATTTTGAAAATACTCCAGTGCAGCCAGATTTCTCTTAGATTCTTTTTACTATGTGGAAACAGCCTTAAAACAAAGGTAAGTGTCAGTTTATTAAGACGAGAGTTCAGAAATGCATGCAAATAAGTTAGAACGAAGCACACCCACTTGATTTGCTTATTAGAATATCTGACAGCTTCCTTTTGCTTCCACAGGCGTCCATCAGATGCTTGTTAAAAGGTCTCACACAGAAGCAGACTGTTTTAACTGGCTGAATTAAAACACCTTCTGACACATCCACTGTACTGTACTTCTGTGTAACTGTATCTCCGCATCATACCTCAATGGTGACTGTGTCCAGGTGGTATTTTGGCTCATTAGCTAGATTTACTTTTTCTGTTCGCGTGTGCCATACAAGAACCTATAAAATAACATATGTGTTAGTACAGGCATCTACAGAGATGATCCAAAAGCTCTTCAATAAGCATGAAAATCAGTACCTTCGTGCAGTTGTTTGCTTTTGGCTCCAGTTCCTCCACTGTCGTTATCTGTTTCAGGAAATCAGATTCTTGCATTCCTGGTTGAGAACCGCGCCGCTTGAATACAGCTTTCGGGTGAGACAGAATCACTTGAAGACTCACAGCAAATCCTTGGAGAGGAAAAAGGATAAGAAAAACCTTTTAGGCTTTGCATTCTTGTGCAAGTTGCGCTTCAGCCTAGAACTCTCCCATGTCCTTTTTTAACATGACTAAATTTGATTATCTACATAGGCAGTATTTGGTAGTTTTGTACATCCTACATTGTTTTGTTTTGCCCTGAAGGTGCAATCAGATTTTTTTAATTGCACCATATTTTCAACATGTTTAATCATAATGTCCTGTCATGTACAGAATATCTGCTTTTTTGCTTGAAAAGTCAGGTATTGCTAAGATCTTGGGCTGTCCTTCCTCTCTACTTCTGAATAAGAAATAAACCTAAATTTTAAGTAAAATAAAATATATGACATTTATACTGTACAAAACCTCCTGCATTTGAAGGTGAGAGTTGGAAAAAAAGATTAAAATGTTACTTATAACAACTGTAGCCTTTAGGGAATATTAGTCTTTAGAGAGTTCTAATATCACTGTTGAAAGACAAACCCTATTAATGTTGTGCCTTGCACACTGTGTAGATACTGTAGACTTCACATCATTTTCATCAGTGGTGGTGTGCAAGACAATCTGCAGCTGATATGTGCACTGCACAGCACGACTGGAAGGACTTCATCAGCACACATGCCTTTCTGCTGTGCATTCCACTAGTAACATACATTAGGGCCCTTTGGGGGACATTACAAATTGGGAAGTGACTAGTTTGAGCAAACTTGCGCCCTCTGAGGCAGCTCCCGTCAGTCTCTGGTTTGCCGTTATTTATAGAACTCTCCAGTTTTCATTCAGCGGTGCTCAGTCACGTGTATGCTTCTTCAAGTATGACTCAAAACTTGACTGATTGATACACTTATAAAGAAAAAATATATTTGGAACTAACTCCTTATGTCTAATTGTCAAGCCTACCAAAGAAATCCTTTTGGAGTCAGTTCAGTGTGGTTCCAGCTGTCTCTTTATGACAAAAGTAGTAACAATTTTGACATCTGTTCTGGAAAACTGCAAGAACATTCAATTTGAAAGCCAGTATTAAAATTTTCTCAATTTAAACATGAACATAACTTTCTCTAATGGAATATAAATCTGTCCCCTTTTTTACTAGAATTATCTTGTTGTATTTTCCGTGGCTTTTATGGGAACCTTTCAAAGAGGAAAATATAAGGGAGTACTCTACTACATCACATGTAAAAAAGGCATAGGGAAACCACTTTAATCATGTGCTTGCTTGTAGCAAAGCACAGGAAGACACCAGAAAATGGGGGGGTGTTGTGTTTATTTTTTAAAGGTCTGGAGATGGCAGATGAAGACTAGCAGAAGGTTGGATGTAAACTGAGGTCCCAGTTCACTGGGGTTGGAACTAGATGATCTTAAGGTCCTTTCCAACCCTAACTATTCTATGATTCTATGATGGACACAGTTGCAAAAAACATGTTTAACCTTAGGCAGGATATAACCTATAAGATAAAGAAGAGCAGGTGTCCAGATAGAAAGGGCTTATCCACAGCTCATATAGTCCTCTGGTGAACAAAAGACTTGCAGAAGGTACCAGGCTTGGCTGCAGCCTGTCTGTGCCCCCTGTGGTTGAGCTCTGCAGACTGCCCCACCTGCCAGCAGCAGTACTGGGATCCAGCTGTTCTCTGCTGCAGCTGCTGGGTTGAGGTAAGCGGTGCCAGGCAGAAGAACAGCACTTCGGACTTCCCTTCCCAGGTAAGGGTGTCTCCTCAGCAGGCTGCAGGCCTTTCTTGCCTCCTACAATGTGTAGCCTGGCTATGAGGGAGCACAGAGTACACTCCATCCCAGTGCTCTTTGTAGCCAAGTGTAACTGCTTGTGAAGAGCTGAGGTTGAGAGTTTAAACTCCCTCAGCAAGAGGCAGCTGCAGTGCACAAAGCCAGCTGTCGACACCTTGAGAGATGACTGTAGGCTTATTACTGATGAACAAATTGGCCTGGTTCAGTATTTTTGGTTAGGATTTGGGTTTGTTTTTTTTCCCTCAATTAGAACAAGTTATAAATTCTGCAACTGGGCTTTAGTGTCGTTGGTATTTGGGGCACAAAACTAATGCTTGCTTTGGAAGGGAAGGCATTGTTGGAGCCCAGATCAGTTGTGTAAGCTGCTGGGTTTTTTAAATACCTAAAGTTTAAGATTTAAGCTGGTCGTCCGTCCTGATTTAAGCTGAGCCTGGGACATCATCCAATAAGAAGAAAATTAAATGTGCACCAAAATTAATGTAGAGTCCTAGTTTTCAGAGTGGTGAAGGAATTCCAGTCTAAGCAAAAGAGGCACACATTTTCTGCTGCTTATCTTTGCTCTCTCAGCATGGCTCCCTGGCCCCTATAGCCCATACTTACCCATACATTAATTTCTCCCACACTCGATACACAAACCTTGTGCCTCTGTTGAGAAAACTGGGTTCCGTTCCAAGGGTGGATTTCTGCTATGCAGAGATCTTCAGCTGTGCCATGCTCCCTGCACGTAACGTGCCCTTGCTGCAATGGTATTGCAAACCACCATTTTAGGGTGCTATCAAAAGTCCCCCATGTTTTCAGGCATCAACTAGAAGACAAATTATTAAACCGAGTGTTGCATGTGGCAAGGACATGGACTACTGTGCACTGGCGGGACTGTGGCCTGAGGTTTGGTTCCTTGATAAGTGGTCAGGCAGTCTTTGTTTCTTAAAAGAATCTAATAAAGCAGCAACTTGGAGAGAGAAAATAACTCAAGGAAACTCACTGTCTCTAGTTCTTCAGCTCTGCTTTATCACTGCTTTAATTTCACATGTATGATGTTTTTATTAATGTTGACAGACTTCAGATGGACTTGAGGGAAAACCATTTTCCAGCGACAACTTTCAGTTGGCTTTTTATCAAAGACAACTTTAGCATCAAAAAAAGAGGAGACGGCTCAGGTTTTGACAGTCTGGCACTAATTTCTCTCAGTAGATAATGATCCTGTGGTAGCAGATAAAAAGACACTTATTTTGAATTCTATCCCCAAACAGCTTAATCTGGGATTACTGTCTCCAGTGCACCATGACTGAGCAGTGCTACACACATACAATTCTTTCACTTGATCATCATCCCTACAAGGTCATATTGGGCTTAAGTTTACACAAAATGCCATAGGAAAATTTCATAGCTGCAGTGTGAGGAAGTGTTTTAGATCTTTTGTGGTTTATGCGAGGCTGTAAATTAAATCTAATTGACTGACGAGCCACCTAGATAAGAATTAATTTGTTGGAGGACAAGATACCTGGCAGGCAGGGCAAAGATTACATCTGTGCTTTTTTCTGCAGAAGCTGTTTCTGTTAATTCTCACCTTGACTTGTGTTAGATCGATGGCTTCTGTTAAAAGGCAGAACCATTTTTCTTTATCCAGTTAGACTGAGCTGGTTTTTAAAGATTTTGCTTCCCAAATGCTCTAGTGTCATGGTTTTAGCCCAGCTGGCAACTCAGAAACCATGCAGCTGCTCGCTCATTCCCCCCCTTCCTCCCCCTGCTCCCAGATGGATGGGGAGGAGAATTGAAAGAATGTAACTCCCACGGGTTGAGATAAGAACAGTCCAGTAACTAAGGTATAACACAAACCACTGCTGCTACCACCAATAATAATAATGACAAGAGAAATAACAAGGGAAGAGAATACAACTGCTCACCACCTGCCAACTGATACCCAGCCTGACCCAGCAGTGATCTAACCCTTCTGGGTAACTGCCCCAGTTTATACACTGGGCATGACGTGCTGTGGTATGGAATACCTCTTTGGTTAGTTTGGGTCAGGTGTCCTGTCTCTGCTTCCTCCTGCCTTCCCCTCCTCCCTGGCAGAGCATGAGGCTCAGAAAGTCCTTGGTCAGAGTAAACATTACTGAGCAGCAACTGAAAACATCGGTGTTATCAGTGCTGTTCCCAGGCCAAAAATCAAAAACACAGCACTGCACCAGCTACTAAGGAGAAAAATGACTGCTTACTGCTGAACCCAGGACATCTAGATAGGATAGTAGCTGACAGCAAGCTAGGAACAGAGAGTGTTTATCATTTCCAGAGTGTATAAATGCTTAGTGCTGATGCTGAAATGGATATATGGTTTCCACACAGTTCAAAATACTACCCTTGGTGTGCTGATCATGCCAAGGGTTGGGGTCTGCTTCTTTCAAGTTACCTGCTCCCTGTGACATACTTCTTGGGTTGCAATAAGGCAAAGAGGCTCAACCAGAGCAAAGGTGTTTGCTCACATTCACCATGGAAGAGGCTCTGGATTTTAAACTCAGCATTTAAAATAGTTGTTACCCTTTGATGGAGGGATGATTGGGAGGGGATTTTGAGTGTGCTGTCTGCCATAGCCACTCAAACATGTTGTTTGTACTTGTGACCTCCAGCAGTGGCTCTTCTAGATTCAGACAAAATATGCCATGTTTTACAGTGTCATTAATAGACCAAGCTTTTTTTCTCAGGGAACTCTAAGAAAGATGAGATGTACTAAAGATCTTGTAAGTACAGCAAAATCCCCAGGAAAAAGCTCAGACCCTAGCACAGGAACTTAAGGCACAGCAGATGGACTCTGGACCACAAGTCCAAAATCTGCTCATCCAGTAATTCACAGGCATGGGTTAATTTCTATGACTGAAGTAGCTCCTGAATGCGAATATAAAGTATGCATCTGTTCTCCTTGAACCATCTTGGCATTAGGAGAATCACGATCTAACTTGATCTCATGGGCGGCCAAAAACTCCGGCACTGGGAACAAGCCAAAAGTAAATCACTAACAGCATCATTTAATATGGAAGATTTAAAATCAGGTCCATAATAAACAACAGCCTACCTCAGAATCAATGTTACCGTTTGCTTCCAACACTCAATTCTCTCTCCTTTTTCTTCCCTGAAGGTAAGGAAGTCTGTGTGAAACTTCAGAACCCACCTACAGTTAAAACTGAGGCAGAACTTACATAAAAAAAACCACTTGAGCTAATTCATCTGGTATGTTGGCTGCCAGGCAAGAAGCTACACAGGAAATAACTGCTCTGCTTTCAGAATGCAGTTCAGCATTGGGGAACAGCAGTGTCAACCAGTGTTTACTAAACTGATCTAGTGTGATTGCCCTGTGAGAGTGTATTTCAAAGGATCGTCTAGGGAAGGTGGCCAGTAGACTCTTCGAGCTGGTCCAGGTGAAATCAGCAGGACCTGGCTCCACTTGCAGTAGAGTTGAATTTGGCTCTCTATTTTGAAGTCCAGAATTAGAAGTTCATGTGCTTAAAAGCAAGGATTCACTTCCTCTGAACAGCCACAAGTTAAATCAGTGCTTCCAAACTTTCTAAGCAGTTGTTCTTTTCACACCCAGCCCAATGATCAAATCCCTGTAAAAATCACTATGAAAAGATAGATAGTTCTGTAAACCAAAGGGAGCCTGCCTACCAGTGCCTTGGGCATCAGAACATTCATGATAAACAGCTGTAGGCAGCTCAGCAGTTTCATATATGCACCTATTTTGTTTTTCATGGTAATACTTTCAGAACTGATTCTTAATCTTCTTTATGCACAGTATATAGCATAACCTGAGTTGCTTGTCTGGTGCTAATAGATGAAGAAACGCCAGTGATGTACCACAGCATGGACTCATATTTGTTAGCAAGTCCTTCAAGTCGCCAGGAGTATGTTGGGGACAGAGGCAAGGAGGAGCAAGGATGGAAAACAAAGTGTTAACACACATCCTGTACAATGCACCTGTTCTGACACCGATGCAGTTCTGGATTTACAGGTTCTCTCTGTCCTTGCCATGTTCCTGGGGGGAATGAAGGTCTGAACTTGCTTAACATAGTTTTTTGCCAGCCTACACAGCATCCCCTCCTCTCCTTGCTGAAATTAAAAATGTAATTTAATTTCCTCAGTTATTTTTCTGAAGACCAATAAAGGTTCCCTCACAAAGCAGTAACTCCTTGTTTGGGGATCTGCAACACCTTCCTGTACTCTCAAGGCTGTATCCTTGTCTCTATAACCCTCCTTTCTGTGACTCCGGTAAAAGTACAGCAGGCAATGCCCTGATGGACCTACGTTTCCCTCTCGCCAGTGTTTTAGCCAGCAACTGCACACTGTAAACAACAACTTAAGAACTTCTCGTGTATCTCTCCATGTCTGGGTTACAGTCCCTTGGCCAATACTGTGTAATGGGTTTTTGCCTGCTGCTAATGAATTATGAACCATGCTATCATCTTTATAATGCCCATAAGTAACCACTCCTACAGCATAGTATCAATATGTACATAAATCCACAGGCAGAGACTGTTCAAACACACAGCTGCAGTCCTCGAAAGGCTGCACAGGTTTTGGGACTGACATACCTACTTCCCTGAGGAATGCCTCTGAACACTCAAATACTTATTTTCATGCCAGGTGATACTATTTACTTGCAATGTTTCTACAGTGCAGGAAAAATCCCCTATTGATGTTTCTGTCTTTGAAGTGTTAACAGCTATTAGTTCTCCTTTACTCTTTTTAACCAATTGTACTGTAAATGCTGTATGTATTTTTCATCAAACACTTCAATCCATATAAAAATATTCTGTTGAGATGAGAAAGCACTGTCCTTTTCCCTCTCCCAAAATATATCAGGATCAGAAAAAAAGAAAACAGCTATTTCCACCCCATTCTTGCCCTTGTATTCCTACTTTTCCCCCCTTCCCTCTCCATCCTGAATGCAGAAGATACCTAAGTGCAAATACTGTATCATTTGCCGGGAAATCAGCTGCTGCTGCATCAGGAATCAGACTTCTGCACAGTGGTGATACATGTGGCAGATGTGAATATATGCAAAAGGTAGTCTAAGCATGGACAGCCAGACAGCTATGTGGTACACTAACTTCACAACAGAAGACTGATTAGATCCATTTTGAAGCTTTTCCACCTTCATCTACTAGACTGTAGCTGTAGTGATGTTTTTCCCCTAAGCCCAGTGTTTCAAACTATCTGCAGTTACCACTGCCATTCCAAATAACCGATAAAAACCAAATGATTTCATGATAAAGTAGCATTTTACAACATGAGGTCCAAGAAGGGTCTGCATTCATATTGCCTTGTGTTGATTCATGACACAATGAAAGGGCAGGAGCTCCTTGCACAAATTAATTGGATTAATTAATTTACAATTAACTTGTTTAAGACAAAACATGTAGACAACATAAAAGCCAAGTTGCTGCATAAAATTAAAACCAAGTGAAAGTTCAGATATTACCAAACAGCAACTTAATTAGATGAGGTGTGCAAGCTGAGACTTCCAAGATCTGTGGCGCTGAAGGGCTACATACAGCAACTGCACTTCAGAGGTTTTAAAAGCTGCTTACACTGAGTAATCAAATGTAAGAGAAACATGAACGTTTCTCTTATGTTTATGTTTTATAACATGTCTTACATTTATTGCATACAATACGTTGTATCATGAGACTGCACACAGAATCATAGAATGGATTGGGTTGGAAGGGACCTTAAAGATCATCCAGTTCCGAACCCCCTGCCATGGAGAGGGGCACCTTCCATTAGACCAGGTTGCTCCAAGCCCCATCCAACCTGGCCTTGAACACTGACAGGGATGGGGCAGCCACAGCTTCTCTGGGCAACCTGCGCCAGTGTCTCAC
This sequence comes from Amazona ochrocephala, assembly GCA_039720435.1. Classification (NCBI taxonomy): domain Eukaryota; kingdom Metazoa; phylum Chordata; class Aves; order Psittaciformes; family Psittacidae; genus Amazona; species Amazona ochrocephala. The sequence continues at coordinate 46,479,301 of CM077878.1, forward strand.
CACCCTTACGGGGAAGAACTTCCAAATGTCTAATCTAAATCTCTCCTCTTTCAGTATAAAGCCATTCTCCCTTGTCCTATCACTACATGCCCTTGAAAAAAGCCCTTCTCCAGATTTCCTGTAGGCCCCTTTTAGGTCCTGGAAGACTCACCTGCCATGTCAATAGCAAAGGGCCTGTCAGCTCTCCAGCCCGTGTACCAGCCGACCACTTTGCCGTTCTCCACGACCGGGCGCTCGTACCTTCGTCCTCCTACCAGTCCCACGGGCCACACGGATACTTTGCGGGTTGTCCGCATCTGCAAGAGGCAGGCACAGAGTCACTGCGGGCAGTGTTTCCTAGCAGGCCTTTTCTGTCAGTGTGGGTGGAAAGCCTATACATTAATCATCAAAACTAAGTATTTAAAAGCAAATCTAGCTTACAGATTTCAGCCCAAGAGAGTAAGTACTTGAAAGCGGCATGTACCCACTCATTTTCTCTGAAATCTCCAGCTCTCTAGCCCACAGGCACCTGAATTCTACTGAAATTACCCTATTCTTACTATTTTTACACCAACTTCAAAAGCCATGAAAAAAACCCAGTATTTTTTTCTTGTTTGTTTGGATTTTCAAAGGTTTAGTACATCCTTTTTATCTGCAAGACTACAGCATTCTGGCAGTAGGCACATCTCTATAGATTGTTGAGGTGCTGTAGAAGCCCATCCAGACAGAGTAATATAATAATGATTAACAAGTACACACTTCATTAAGACAAATACAATTAGTTTGAGACTGGCAAAAAACCCCACCAAGTACGGGAAACAGTGACGCACACAGCTCTTCCCCAACCTGCGATGTACCAGATTCGTACAACAGATGCTGCTCAGGCCTCTTAAAGGCTCACAAAAAAAGATGTGGTTTGGGCTAAGTCTACATTTTCTCTTGAAAAGCTCTGCTAAGTTTCCAAGGAGGACAGCAAGCCAGTCAGGCAGGATGCTTCTGCTTGTTTGCCATCAGTAATGGGAACTATTCCCGGTGGTATAAATGTAACTAAATGCAATTCTGGAAACATGATCCTCATCTAACCTAGGGGAATCTACAGCTACTGAAAAATTACTCCAGCAAAAAGCATGCATGACTGGGAGCCAGTGAATTCACTCCACTGGTTAGGACACCATTTTCATCAGTAAACAGGAGGTAACATGACAGCACCCCTGACATACTGCTCCCCATGGGAAAAAATCACTGACCGTCTGGCGTGAGAACTTGAGAACAGAAGTGCATGGACACAGCAAATCGCACAATTTACCCACACTGATTCAAAAGCCACTGCTTTAACTACTGTGCTTAAGTGTGATCCTATTTAAGCAAGGATTAATCTGTTTCACCGTAACCTGCGCTGAGTTTGATCAATTTTTATAACAGTCTTCTGTCTTCTGTTGCAGTTGAGGCCTATTCCTTCCGGAAAGGTTATGCCTTTCTCTTTCCAAGCACTCCTCTTAGGAAAAACAAACACAGTTTTGCATATTCCTAGATGCTGAAGTAAAAGACAACCTTGGTTAACTATTAAACACTTCTGCCAAGGTGAAAGATTTATCATGCGCATCATCTAAACTCCCAGGAAATGCAGGAGAAAGAAACAAGACACCACATCATTCTGGTTCACATTTCTAAGCTAAAAACACCAGCAGATTCCAGGGAGAACTTCTACATAGAGCAGGTATAAAATAAGTATGTAAAAATCCACAAATACGTACGTACACACAGAAGAGAGGCATGTGCCTCCTCTCCCTCCAGTTCCTTGTGTATGTGAGAGAACAGCAGAGTTTTCTTACTTCCACCCTAATAACTGTTGCAGCGAGACCATCTCACTCTGCAGCCTCAGTCCATACCGTGTAAGAACATGGTATGTGTACAATTAGCAATACAGTGATTTCTCGTGATAAGGATTCTATCCAAACCACTGACTAATTGCCAGTGAGAGACTGTCATGAATCTCCCTACAGGTTATTGTTAAACATGTTTGTCTGCAGCTGATCTCCCTGCTTATTTTTCCAATCTCTCCCATTTAGGAAATGCAGATTAACTATTTGGATATGGAAATCAGTCAAATCTTCTCATGAAGATCTGTTAGCTCTGGTTTTGATGGTACATCCATTTCACAAGTTTTTCTAACAGTGTATTTATATTAACATCCAAACACATCAGACATGGACACAGGGTATCGTCCTGTTAGGCTTGTCTACACAGGCAAGTTTCCAACAGGTTTCCAAGGGCACGATCAAGCCACAATACACCCAACCGTGCTACACCAGTATTAACCACAGGATGAACACAGACGCCCACTAACCTTTTTGTATTGCCATTAATACCTCTGGAGGATGTGGATACCTGAATAAATCACTAGTGTACTGGTTTATAGCATTTAGCCATCCTGTGCCAACTACCTGTACCATAGTAAACATAAAATGCCGCAGGACAAGGGCAGGCACGGCTCCAACTACAGGAGAGCAGCTGATGCATGGTAAGCTCACGCGCTGCCTTTCCTCACAGGAAGTGTTTGGGCGGCAGCACTGCAGAATGAGCCAGATCACACGGGACTCCTGGATTGGGTCAACTGCAGCCACAGCATTTATGCTAGCAGAACCAGGCTGATTTACATTAATACTTTACCGCACACAAAGCGTACTAAAATCTCATCACTGAAAAGTGTCTTACTGACCTCATGAAACCAGCACGAAATGACCAAAGAAGTTTTAATTACTACAGCCTTGTGTCCATCTCAGTGTCTATGAGTTAAGCCAGTAAAGCCACTACACACCAGAAAGAAGTAACCAACCCTTTACAGAGCTCTTTATTTTGTCCTTGGGTTGCTTTCTTTAATCTCACAGGTGACACTTTTAGAGAATGAAATAAGCAAGTGTCAAGAATACAGCAATTCCTTACAGTAAAAACAGAGTAGAGCACAGCTAGACCCATATTTATGCTAATTCTGAAATACCTTACAGCCTCAGGATATGCTAGGCAGATGAGAGTAGGAACGTTTCTTTTAATCTTCTGAAAACAGCATTACTGCAGTTAACGTACTGATGTGTTAACACTGTATTTATGTTTGATGGGGAGAAAGCTATTATTTGGATTAAAAGGCCAGCTTGTGTCTGGAATTTGATGCTGCTAATCACTGGAACACAAAAAGGTGATTCAAAACCATGTTAATTCTAAATAGCTTTATTGCTATGGGTTAAAGAACTGCCAAAATCCTATAGCTCACAAACAGCTTCCCGAACTACTATTTGCCATTTTAATGTGCGATAGCACATGTTGTCTTAATACTCAGCATTTGAAGTCCTGGTAGCTTACATGAATGGTATTCCTCTTACTTACACTTAACCCTCTAAGTCAGCCATCTGGTCTATCCTAGGTAGACTTCTATAGTTAACAATGGGTGACAGGAACCCACTGACATGACACATCCTGCCTGGCCTAGACAGCTATCTTAAGGTAGGATGAATCTCCCTCTCGAAATGTTTTTGTTCTCTATTTTTTGGTTATTTGAAAGGAGTCTTAGGCATCAGAGGAGAGTGACATAGGAGGAAGATGAGAAAAGGACTCTATAAAATGGTAGAACAAACCTGAATAAAGGGGAGAAGAGGGCAAACATCACCCACCTACATATGTGAAGGAGTGGGCTAAGAGAGAATGCAGTAACAACTCACCAAAGAAATCCCAGTGAGGTGATGGCCACGTAACAGCAAATACAGTAGCAATAGAGGAACCACTAAAGAATAACAAATAAAAATGCAGAAAATATAGCTGAGCAATAAAAGGCAGTGATAAAAACACGGCCAAAAATAGCATCTCATTAGTCAATCAAGAAAAGTTGCTTAATGAGATGCACCAGACTGACAGATAGGGAAGATACCAAGCTAGTAACAAAATATAAAACCCCAAGAGGAATGAAAGCGAATGACAGAGGGAAACATGGCCATACTTCTACACTGAAACGGCTTCCAGACTGGAATAACCGTTCTAGTGTTTCTGCAGCATGATGTCAGTGCCTTTCTACTTGGGATTCAAAGCTCTCAGCAAACACAAACTTGGCTGCCACACAGAGTAAGGTTTCCCCCCTACCCCTATCATTTCAACCCCTGTGTAATCTGTGATCTATACCAGTCAGGCCACAGCTTACCATCAAGGTTTGCCCCGGAGAGACTCCAGCAGATTTCTGTACAAAATTCTGATGTATTATTACCAAAGATAGGATCTCAAGCTCTTCACCACAACTCTTTTGCACGGGAAGATGATGCCGGTTAAAGCAGAAGCACAGCCAGGTTCCCTATCAGTTCTCACACAGGCATCCTCCACCACTCACAGGTCATTTAAAGCCAAATTCTGCTTCAACAAAACTCATGCACTTGCACAAGTCAGAGCAGCTCAGCTGCAGCAATGCTATTGAGGCATTAAATGGAGCTTCTGCCCCTACTTACCATCTCTTCAAAGGAAGCACTGAGTCACAGAAAATCTGCACCAGTGGTTTTTGTGGTTCAGGGCCTGTGATGCTCAGGGGACAGTAACTTTAAAAAGCAAGTTTGTTGTTGTTCTACCTGACTGTAAAGGGCACGTCCCCATGGGAAAACTCACAGAAAGGGTCTACTACTCAAAAAAAATAGAAGTCAATCACTGATGTAGCCTGCTCCACAACCCTCACGGGTCATCGGGTTTAGTGCTTCACCATCCCACTATTAGAAAGCTTTTTTCCAAACATCTGCCTTAAACATCATCTGCTGATTCGAACCCAATCTACACTGCAGAGGGAGGATAGATTAATTTCCCTGTCTCTCAAGCAACAATTTACATATTGATACAATGATTAATGCTTCTAAATTATACCAGCACCATGTTTCTAACTTGTACCAGCATCTGCGGGCACAAGTGTCAACATTTGCTTCCCTATGGGAGAAAACTATACTAAATGTAGCTAAAGCAGTTGCAAGCAAATTTCCCTGGAATGGCAACACTTCCAAAACATTTGCTATTCAAGTTTCCTTTGACCCTTCTACTTATTCTTTTTGTCGTCCCCCTTTCTGTTATTCTACTAGGTTGTGTTCACTGTACCTCTGAAGAGCTGCTGACCATTCACAATTAATTTCATAGTATCAGTTTCACAGGCAAGAAAAAGACTGCTACCAAAGTGCAAAAGCTGACAGTGCTTGGTACTCTGCCACCCAGAGTCCCTCACTTGGGTAAATCTGTTTCAAACAGCTTATTCTGTCACTGTTTCCTCTCATTTTTAAGCTATTTCATTTTTCACAAGTCTTTTCTAATGCAGCCCCTTCTGCATAGGTATTACATGTCTACGTGCAAGGAGAATGTCAGTGCACACTTAAAATCTGTCATGCCTCCTTAAATCATTTATACACTAGAAAGGTATTTAAGGCACTGCTAACTCATATTTAGAGCCTTTATTATGAAGAAAATAACTAATGACTGTCAGCTAATATTAAATTCTGTCTAGACTACTGAATGCTATTTTAAGACTACAGCAAAAATCTGACTTTTGCAACCAGCTCCAAAAGATACAAAAGACCTCCATGTTTTCAAAGAGAAGCAGATTCACTTATGCTACTTTTAAATCCTTTGCATAAATATACCCATTAAAAATACACAGAATTTAGCTTAATGCAGGGTATAAAGATTAGGACAGTTACGTAAAAGTTACTGAAGGAGCACTAATCCTTCCCCAGTCAAAGCTGGAATAAATAGCAAATATTCACCTCTTCTGTAGTGTCTTTCGTGAGTCGGTCTCAAAACGTGTTATGAAGATGACCACGGGAGAACCGAAGCCTGCGAGACACACAATGCCTGCAAGCAGTTCTGTTCTATTTTTGTTTACGAGGATTTGTCTTTTCAGGCTACATACTGTTAAGAGCCTTCAGAATACATGCTACCTCCATACACACCTTTTGGGACACTAAAGGGCAGGGGCATAAGAAAGTGTTTTCAGTCTGAATCACTCACACAAATTGCTCTCTGCTCTATGGGGGCCACCATGAAAATTACCAGAGTCAGACAGCACTAGCCTTCAGTGAGAAGGTCACGTCCATTAGCTGAGACAAATTGTTTCCTATTTTCCCTCTGTTCTTCATGAATCTTTGTTCCCATCTGGCTGATTTGAAGTTGATCCTACCTGGGCAATTTAGGCTACTACATAAGCAACAGCATACATTCAAAATATTAGGGATTTTTGTTTAATTTGATGTTTAAGTTACTCCTGCAAAAAGCAATCCAGCTGACTATCCTCTTCCCTGATCATATTCTCACCTTCTCCATGGCTCCAAGAATCCTGAGTTATCTGCAAAGACCTCCTCGACTTCAGGAGAAGGGGTTGAGCTCTCTCCTCCTACCTCCTTTCCAACTTCAACTCCGCAGGCACAGTCAGGGCATTCTTGTGCAGGCCAAAAGCTACAGCAGACAAATTCTGGTCCCCAATTCAGAGGGCAGCAAGGCTGACTCCTAAGCTATTAAAGTTTGTTGGGTTTGGTTTGGGTTTTTTTGGGCTTTTTTCCCATCTTAGAAATGACAGTTAATGCTGTGATTTACTTTGAACTCCATGCGGCAAGGCTGTATTCAGATCGTACTTTATAGTGTGGGTTTCTCTAAGGAGATCTAGTCTGCAAATCCTCAGTTCACACTCAGACAAGACAGTGGTATGCATCATACCTGCATGTTCCAGGCACCTAGCAGATCTGGCTATGAAATTCTAGACACCAATAACCAAAGGGCTGGGTGACAGTGAGGGAGATCGTAGTTTTAGGGATGAGCATCTCTATTTCACATACATCTCAGTTTAGCTGTCTGAGCAAATTACAAGCAAACGTTACAGACAACCTAGACAAGAATCTCTAAACATCAGTGTGCTTCCGAATGCAGCAAGCTCGCTTTCTCACACATGTGGAAGACTCCTGTTCTTTGTACTCCTTAAAAAGCTCATCCCTCACCCTCAAAGATTGCAGGGGAGTCTGCACAATCAACAGCCAAGTGGACCTCCACCACTAATTCCTCCAGCTTGCATGCAAATTCCATACACATAGACCAAGGAAGTGGCAGCCTTTGGACAACTGCCTGAAATACAGAACATGGAAAGGGCAGAGAAAATGCCTGAGATGCAGAAAAACATGAATGATGTGAAGAGTTAAGGGAAGTGGAAAGTAGCCAATTCTATCACTGGTTTCCAGTGCTTAGGCTAACCTTGTTTTTAAAATCTCTCTATGAAGGTGGAATACCAGCTTTATCTAAGGTTTTCTTTGTGGAAGTTTAAAAATATTAAATTGGCAGTTGCTAGGCATCAGTCACAATATTACAATAACTGGCATTCAGGAAAAAGATGAAGCACAAATGCAACAGGAACTACAACAGAGTCACACCAAAAAGAACAGCCAATAGTAAAAAAGCAAGGCAAGTTACGATGATTCACATAGAAACATCTGTAAAGTATATCAAATACAGGAGTTTGGCTTTCAGGGCTCTCAAAGGCTTTGTTATGAACACAGCCTGACGTTCAACTGATAAAAGATACTTTCAGAAAGCAGACTGTTGTTTTTGATGAAAAGATGCAGATGGACACCTCCAGGTGAACAGGTCACACCTGAACAGGAAAAACAGGAATTATTCTGGACGTCTGGATGCCAAAACAGTGAACAACAAAACACAACACGACAGAACCACCAGCATTAAAGTAAAAGCAAGATTTTTTTCACTGGACCACCACTATACTCTCAAGCACAAAAGAGTTGGGAATAATTTAAAGGCCACATTTCCATTCCTGGAAGTACTTCTTCATCATTGCTGCAGCTCCACTCAGTACTCTAAAGAATTTCACAACACTGAACAAACTGGTCCTTTCCCTGAAGCCTTTCCAGGGAAGCTGAGGCTTTCCTAACAAAATGTTCAGCAGACCCAAAGCTGAATACAAAGATAAACCAGGCTCTCCACCCTGTTCTAGAAAGGACAACTAAACCTGCTCAGACCCTGCCCATCTGACTTTGAGGATACAGTTTTGCCATTCAAAAACTAAGCTACACACCCATATGACACTGAACTTCTTAGGAAAAAAGACAATCATAAACAGCACCAGAGGGTTCCAGATTTACTACAGACAGTAACATTTTCCCGCAAAACACTACTGTAAGCTGTTGGTTTGGGGTTTGTTTGGGTTGGGTTTTTTTCCTAATTTCTGTTAAAAACATTTTGCCCGCGTCTATTGGGGCCAGTTCACTCCATATCAAATATATGGTAACCACTGCAATAAGTGCCAACAGAAGTACTTCGAACAGAGATTAGAATTCCCTCATCAAAAGCTCTCAGAAGTATCTTATGGCATTTAATGTCAAAGCATGCTCCTTTTTGATCATGCCCTTATGGTTTATATACCTTAACTATCAGTAAAGCCTTTGTTGATTTTGTTTTGTCTAAAAGGCTCCATCTTCTGTTATGGCACTTGGGAAGCCCACAGGAAAACAAGCTGCATTAAACATGATCCTTTGCTGAGTGCAGTTCTGAGCAAAGCACAAGCCCTAACACCAGTGTTTCTCTCATGTTGGTTCTACGGTCCTAACCAGCCTTGGTTCCCCCCGCCAGGCTGACTGCTGTTACTGAAACCAGCTTTGACTCAACAGAAAGCCATCATAAAGAAGACAGAACTACTGTTTCGTAAGCCAGCAAATGTGCACAACTGCATACAGGCAGATTTTAGCAGACATTGCTGCTGGCAGTTTGGGACCCACGTGTCCCCAGGGCTGCATCAGTGACACGCTGAAGGGTCACCCAGCCAGCACAGGATGGTGGTAGCGCCAGAATTCAGAGTTCCTGTCTCATCCCTCTACATTTACACTACCCTCTCTAGTGAGCAGACTACAGTTTATCAGACCTCCTTTGAGATTACTTGGCCGCAGGTTTGGAAATTGCTGTTGGCAGGGTAGCACACTGAATAAAACTCCCTCTCAGGTATCCCTACCACCACTTTCATGATAGGAATTATTACCAGATTTCATCTGCACACAATGCATTCAGAAGCTGCTCTCTTCATGCTTAGAGAAGACAAGCATAGTTTACCTTCATAAATCAATCAATTCCTGAAGGAGAGACTGGGATTTACTACTGAGCTGTCGATCCAGAATCCATAAAGACAGAGGGTTTTTTTTAAAACAACAAAAAACCCCACCCTCAAGCAGTGACTCGACTGAAAACAAGAGTACTGGCTCTCTCCGAACAGTCTCCCACTCGCCATAAAGACACATCCCATTGGCAAAGCCTGCCAAGGGACTTCCATTCACTTTGCCAGGTCAACACAGCATTCCCCGTGTTACTATCTGCGTGTCCCAGAGACCCTGCACACAGCCTGTTACTGACCCCAGAAAACGGTCATGGGAAGTTGCAGTGGTCACTGAAGCAAAAACTCCTTTCCCACTCCTGAAACAGAGCTTTCCAACCACTGCACTTCATAGGGAAAACTCACTCGTGAGTGTTTGCGTGCGAAGGCAGGGCTCAGAACAGCCTCCTCTTCTGAACCCTGCCTGGTGAAAGAGAAGCCTTAGGACTGTGGAGCTGGAGGTCTCCATTCTTGTTAGCAAAAGGAAACACAGACTGCCTGATGTGCTTGCAATTTTCAAGGTTAACCCTTCAGGCGGATTTATCCCCTTGCCTTTCTGCATTGCCTATCTGATCAGAGAGGTGATTTGTACCTTTTTGTTTCATCATTCACAGCAATTAGAAGAACAATATAAAACGATAAGAGACTAAACCCAACTGGACACCCTTTCTGTAGCTGCGGGTCACTCAAGTGATACATCTGCCCAGTACAGTTTATTTAGCCTGCTCCTAAGGTTGGTACAAAAAAAAACCCAAAATAAAAAGTAGAGATTCATCTGTCTCATCCTACACTACTCATTGTGGCAAAGTGTATTTTCAGTATCAACTTACAGACTCCTTAAGATTGAATCAGGTTAGTGTTATATCCCCAACAGAGGTGGGCACTCCCATCACGAATTACTCTGCCTTACAATGCACTAAGCACAGCCACAAGGTTTTAAGAAAATCAATTACAACAAAGGTTTAGCCTCCAGACAAAAGTCTGCAAATTAGCAGCTTCAATGCTGAATGCCAAACGAGCAATTTAAGTAGAGCACCCCTGCTGAAAGGGGACCCTGCACCTGCCCCCATGCTGGAAATGGAGAGGGATGCATCACAGACCTAAACGCAAATGAAAGGTAACCACTGCTATAACAACTTGCCCTAGGGAATTTCACGCGCTTCACTTTCCTGTGTTTCGCGATCATTTTAACCTACTGCCTGTAAAGCATGTGAGAAAGCACAGCGCTTCCCGACTGCAGAAGATAGGTAATGCACTACCCTCTGCCAGCGGAAAAGACGACCAGGACCACAGGTTGTCTGAAGTCCTGTACGTTCCCTATCTACTTTTCCGTTTCCTTTCCTCATTTTCCTGCCAACTTTACTCTTCTGTCACAGAAGATGTACACGATCTTTCTTCTGCTGTTTTATGCCTATTTACTACACACCCCTCCTTCCTGCCAGGAGGAACCCAGAAAGCAAGCTGGATACCCTCTCCCTCAAGCACTTGCCAATTCCCACCGAAAAGGAAACAAAGCCCTTCACCAAGGAGCTGCAATAAAGACAGAAACAGGTCCCTTCACAAAAGAGGCTCCTAAAAGGGTGTTTGGCCACTACACAGATGATTTGCTGCTTTGAAACGCTTCAGGTTTCAAAAAGGCAACCCCGTGTGAAGGAGCCGGCTCCGGACTGATTCATTCGCGCCAAGAGAAAGCTGCGAAGGACGGCGAGTGCGGGTTTGCCCTACAGGGAGAGGAACGCAGCCTGAAGACAATAAACGTCAGCGCTTTTCATCCCAGCTTTAACAAAAACACAGTGTCCCTTGTATAAACCCTAAACATGCCTCGCTCTGCAGGAAAACGAGCAGACGGCAGGAAAAAGTTTTGAGGAGCGTGGAAGAGAGGGACAAGAAACTTAGAAGTCACGATGGGGAGGGGCGGTCACACACCGGCAGCGCTGCCGAGACCGGGAACAAGCGGGCTCCGCTCTTCCGTGCCCGGGTTTCGGGCACTGGGGGGGGGGAAAGGCAGGAACGACGGGTGCCCGAGGGGAGGCCGGCGCTGTACCGCCGCCCGCGCCCCCCGCCCGGCCCCGCACGCACCTCCTGGAACAGCTCCAGACTGTAGGTGTTGTCGTCGTCGGCGAAGAAGAGCACCCCGGGCTGGGGGGGCGGCAGGTGCTGGTGCCGCTGCCGCAGCCAGGCCAGGCCGGCGTTGCGCTGCTCGGTGGCGCGGGGCAGCCCCGGCCGCTTGTAGCGGCGTGGCGTGGGGACGTGCAGGTGCGTGCAGGGGAGTCCGGCGCCGGCCACGAACCGGGTCACCAGCTCGCTGCGCGCCGCCGCGTCCTCCACCAGGATCCAGTGCAGCCGCGCCACCTGCCGGAAGGTGTTGGCCAGGCGGGTGAGCTCGGCCTTCTGCACCGGGCGGCTGTAGGTGGGCGTGATGGCATAGATGGTGGGGAGCGCCGCCTCGGGGCGCCGCTGCGGCGGGGGCCGCGCCGCCGACGAACGGGGCTCCCCTCTACCGGCTCCGCCGCCGCTGGGGACCCGGGCGGGCAGCGGCGCCCGGCTGCTGTCGATGTCCAGCACGATGATGACGATGAGCACCCAGGGCAGCAGCAGGAGGAAGCGGCTGAAGAGCAGGGACTTCATCCTGTCCCCCGCGCAGAGCAGAGCTGTCCCTCAGCGCCGCCCCATGGACGGGCGCGGCACCGCTCAGCGCATGGCCGCGGCGGGCGGCGGGGCTGCCCCTCGGATCGACCGCGCTCGTCCGCGGGGCGGAAAGCGCTTCCTCCTGCGGGTCGGGGAGCCCCGCAGTACCCTGCGGCAGCCCGGCGGGGCAGGTGCCTTGCCCCGCTCCCGCTGCGCCTCTATTCCGTGAGCGGCCGCCCTTGCTCCGCCGCCTCCTCCGCCCTCAGCATGGCCGGGCCGGGGGCGCCGCGCCGTCGCGGCCGGGGCTCGGCGGGGCTCCGGGGAAAAGACGCTTCCCCGCCGCTTCCCCGGGCGGCTCTGGCTGTGCGCGGAGGCGGGGAGGGGAGGGCGGGAGGGAGGGAGGGTTCCCGCGGGCGGGGGCCGGGGGGGCTCCAGCACCGCCCCTCCCCGCTCCTCAGCGCTCCGGCTGCCTCCCCGGGCGCCGCCGGGCGGGGAAAGCGGCGGCCCGCGGGGCTCTGTGTTCGGTGCCCTCGGGGGGCGGTGGCGGGGGCTCCTTCCACCGCGGCTGGCGCCAACTTTGCCGGCGCCGGGACACCTTCTGCGGGATAGGGCCGGCCGCCCGACAGGCAGGGCCGGGCCGGGCTGGGGCCGGAGGGGTACGAGCCTGAGTACTTACCCCTCGGAGCCGCTCGCTTCATGTTTGTGTCGGGTTTTTTAACGGAGGAGTATTTTTGAGCTCCGCAGAAGTTGTACATAAGCAGCCGCTTAGTGCGGTTCCCCTCGGTTTTCCGCTGCGTCCGTCGGGGCCGCCTGCCCACCTGCTGCCCCCGACGGAGGCACCGGTGACCCCAGCCGGTGACCTGCGCGCCCGCACTCACCTGAACCGCACCCCCCCCTTTTCCTGTTGTGCTGCTTCCCTACAAATCAGGTGGGCTTGCGAGCACCGTCTTAAAAAGCGTTGTAATATGAGAATTTTATAATAATCCACCAGTCTGTATTTTGAGACAAAGCCATTCATCAGGTGCAGCGACACACCTGAAATGCACAATCTACAACCTCTGACGAATCCTTCCCTAGCAGGAAAGTTTCTGATGCATTTTTCAACACTCCCTACTGTCATAACTGAACACATACTTACAGCTTAAACACGCTTTTAAAACATCACGTTGCATAAAACCACAGAGGCACAGGATCAGTCTTCGCACATTACCAAAGTCTCTGTATCCTCTGATTAAAACATTTACCCTTGAAATCAAATCGGATCATGGTCTCATCGACTTGTGGACTATTTGAGATAAGAAACAGTGATTCATGGCTGATGCATTGGTTTATCGGTAGGAATAGCATGGGGTAGAGAAATTGGTCACGTCTTCACACCAGCCTTCTTGGCTTAAAACTACTGCTTTTGTTTCTGGTTTATATGCATCCTTCACATTTGCATGTGTATAGCGAACACAGATAATGTGGACACCATGTATATTTATCATCTATCTCTATCTGCAATCAATCTGTTATTTAAAAGGACGTATTAACCCAGAGGGCTCGCACATAGAGAGGACACTGAAGTGATGCAATGTAAGCTGAAATCCATGTCAAAGTGAGGGTGACACCGGACCAGGCACTGAACATCCAAATGAAGGAACATCTGTGTGGCAAAGAGCTAATTAGAGTTAGCATGTTTCTTGAAGGAGAGGAAGGGTTGTTACATGATTAATGAAACAATATGGAGGAATGCAGCAGGCATAAATAGTTCAATATATCCAAATCAGAAACATCTCACACATGAAATTACTGTTGCCTCGTTTGTGCTGATGCAGTTTATCTAGAGGACAATCACCTCACCACCGTCTTTCTCCAATGACTGAATTTACCACTGTTTTCTCATTTACAGTACAATCCTATTTACAGAGATAATTTGTTCAAATAATGTGAAAATATGTATTAAAGAAACATACCACAGAGCTGTTGCTCACTCTTGTTTGAAAGTCAGTAGTCATTTGGAAAAGTCAATTCAAAGCTAGTCGCTTCCAGATATTCTAGGATCTCATGTCAGGACCCTAAAAACCTTTTTGAGCAGAACCTAGAAACTAATGGTTACAAATGGATGTGTTTAGTTTACATTCTTTATAGCCAGAAATACTATAATATTGAAAAATGCCTTTTTAAATCTTTGTTATTTTTAATCCAAAATTACTATCTCTAGTGGACTTGTGTGTTGTATTCAGAGTTTAGCCTAGGGAGAATACTTAATAGTTTATGACTGTAAGACCTTGATGAAGGCAGTAAGAAGCACTGCTGACTGTCACTGCAGCAGTTTAGGAAGGAGTGCAGACACTAACTCAGCAGCAGGGAGGTGTCTCGATGCACTATTTGGTGTTTTTTCCATCTTTTCAATTGTGTTCCTGAAAGGTGGTAACTGTGTTTCTGTACACTTGCTAACATAGCAGTTACTGCTTCTAACTATACACAAGATCTGCAATGTCTAACGTAGGAGACAGTCGGCAGTTTGATCATAGAATCACAATGGGTTGGGTTGGAAGGGACATTAAAGATCATGTAGCTCCAACCCCCCTGCCATAGGCAGGGACACCTCCCACTAGATCAGGTTGCTCAAAGCCCCATCCTACCTGGTCTTGAAAGCTGCCAGGAGTGGGGCATCCATAGCTTCCCCTGACAACCTGTGCCAGTGTCTCACCACCCTCACAATGAAGAATTTCTTCCTAATATCTAATATAAATCTCCCCTCTTTCAGTTTAAAGCCATTCCCCCTTGTCCTATCACTCCATGCCCTTGTAAAAAGTCCCTCTCCAGCATTCTTATAGGCCCCCTTTAGGTACTGAAAGGCTAATCTAAGGTCTCTTCACAGAGCCTTCTCTTCTCCAGGCTGAACAATGACAACAAATTTGACAACAAGTCACAATAACTATATTTTTATCCCAGAGCCACTGTAACATGTTTTCACGTGCCACAGAGCAGGCTTGGGGTTTGTACATCACATGTGATCAAATAATGCAGAGGCATTTTCTGTCAGCTTTAGGTACAGATGATCTCAGATGGAAAGGTGAAAGATAATAAGGCACTGCATGCAAGCCAAATGCTCTTTATTAAACTGTTGCTTCTTGATAAGCAAAGCAAAATGTTCTTTCTTTGGAAATTGGAGTAACCCAGTCAAATAACGACTTCATTTGTGGGGACAAACTGTCTACAGAGATAGCTTTTTCTGCCAAACACCTTAGCCCTGGTTATTACAAAAATTGTCACATTTGATTTGAGGCCTCAGGTGCAACTCTGAAACAGAGGACGAGTTTCTAACTTGTGATGGATGGTACCAATCATTGTGTGACTCAGGCTGTTCCTATGGTTTCACACGCAGTATGCAGTACAGTGCATATTCTGGGTTGTATTAGAGCATGTGGGCAGGCATCACTCTTCAGGATCTGGTCCAGAATTGTTTGTTTGCAGTAGTTTATGGCTTGGCTCATCCATTATGGTGCTTCTGATTGCTGCCTCTGTTCTCCAAAGATTTTTGTCAGAGATGTGTGAGGACTTGGCATCCAATTTTTCATTTGCTTTACAAAAAACAAAACAAACCACTCTGCTTCAGTTTCTTGTGCTTCTTACCAGCGGAGGATGCCTGGCTCTGGCAGCAGAATGCTTGACACAGCGTGTGTGTGCCAGTGTGCATGTACATACAAAAGAAATCTCATTCCTGGGAACATTCTCCACAGGCCTGTGGAGGGTTTTTTCAAACTGGAGCATACTGCAGACTCTTAAATCTTGTGTCTGGACAAAGCCAGAAGGGATTGTAATGCTAATCAGCAATTGTGTGCCTCAGTTTCTTTCTTCGTTGGTTTCAGTCATTCCAACATCTGTAGGAGGGGGTAGGCATGGTGGGAGAGTTGCTGTAGCTGTGCCATAGATGTGCTGTTCCACTTTCCTGAAAACAACTCAGTGTTTTGCTGCTTCTCTCCCCACTGCTCAGGTCACCCACCCCCCGGACAGCTCCATCTAGACCCTGCGAATGCCACCCAGCCTACCTACCCCGCCTCACCACTGGACATGCCACGGAGGAGAACGGGAGGCAAACTGGCCAAGCCTTTTGCTCACTCCGTTTGAATTTCCCTTCAGTTTCTGAACACCAGGATTTGCTCAAGCTAGGTGCAACATTACAGACTGTTCTTTTTCAGATATTGGGAAGACAGTCAGAGTTATAGATAGCATTTGAGATAAAGCTATGAAAATTCATTGGTTTGTAGTTTCCGCAGCTGATAGAACTGTAACAGTCCTGTGGGAAGCAGAAGCAAAACCAGTTGGATAAACATATAAAAATGTGCAATTATTTTTAAGTAGTGGATAAAACACTGCAGAGAAATAGTTCCTATTTCATATGGCTCTAACTGAATAGATTAAACCCAGGGAAGGTTCATTTCTTTGGGCTGTTTAGTGGTTTTCTTTCAACAGCAGAGGCTGGTGGTAACTGAAGGTGGGTAATCAGCTCTGGCATGTAAAAGCACCTAATTCTGTGATGGGTAATACCAGATACCAGGTGACTCAAATCACAGCAGGCAAAATACTAGCCTTCCTGTCTGAATTAAATATGTCAGCATAGTTTCTAGTGTTTGCTTTTACACCTTTTGGCATTGCTTAATCAATCAAAATGTGGGATTAGGCGCCCAAAAATGAGCATTGGGACTGCACTTCAAAGGAGGGTCAAAGAGCATCCACTGTCTACTCTGTGCTCAAAGGCACAAGCCTGATCTCTGAGGAGTCACTGTGTACCTAGGGATTTGGATGAGAACAGGTTCATTATATGTTAGTGAAGGCCCAAAAGACCAATGCTTAAGCCAGGCATCCTATGGAGAGAGTAATGTCCTGCCATCTGATAGCACAGATTGCCACTCTTAGTGTTTGCATACAGGTATATTGTCATCAGCAAGGGGCAAAGAAAGGGAAAATAAAAGGAAGCCGCAGCACAGGATGCAGCAAAAGCATAATTTCTTCTATCCTCTTCTGCTCCCTCAGACTTATTTCAGCCTCATTAGATCACCTAACACTTTTTGTAGGAGAACACGTTTTCCTACGCTGTCCAGTTGTGGAAGACCCCAAGAAATTTAATCATCCAACTCAGAAGTGGAGGCCCTGCACCCTGCACTCACAGACAGGACACTGTGTGTCAGAAAAGACAGGCAGTGGAGCCCAGGCTAGGCTTGCTAAAATAGTGTACACGGGCTCTGTGCTGTTCCATCAACAAGCAACCAGCTGCCCGAGCTGACAAAGAAGAAGATTGTATGTTTATGTATGCACATAGGCCATTTTGAAATCATTTTCCCTAGTGCTTTGTTCCTTTTCCTAATAAGCCAACTTGTTTATCACTATAGCAACCAGCGGCAGATTCCTGGAAAGAAGAGCTGCAAATGCCCATTTGGACCTCTGTGGTCACAGGCAGTTGGTAGGAACAAGGTGTCGTACCTGCCTCCTGCAGCTCTGAAATGCCATGCAGGGACATAGGCAGGTGTGACATGGTGTGATCCGGTGTGAGTGGGACATGCAGAGGGAACAGGGCTATACATAGCTTGGTGGAAATGGTCACAGAAATAACACTGGTTTAATTGAAAATTAATGCATTATATGTAAGGCAAAGTAAGTTTGAAATGCAGAGCGGAATCCTGAATACCGAAAAGATTCAATTATCCTTCCGTGCCATGGGCTTTGGTGATGAAGGTGGGAAACGGATGTGCAAAGCACCTGTTCAGGGGATGGAGATCAAAGCTCTCACCAAATATCTGCTGCCAGCAAACACCTCTGAAACCAGTGCCAGTGAGTGTCCCACTGGTGCGAGCCATGTTCCGAGTGATGTCTCACAGCTACAGTGCTTGCTCAAGTGGCAAAGGTTGGTGGGGCAGGGTAAAAGACGTGATTTCCAGATACAATGTTCAGGGATAATATAGTTAAACAGAAGGGAAAGTGTTTATTTGTTTTTCAGCCAAGAAAACCACATGCATAAAGCTCCTGTATTACAAGAATATCAGCAGAAGTACAGACTCAGGCAGGCAAGGACTGGTAGCACTGCAATTAAGATTGCCTGTTGAACCTTAAAGTGGTCTCTTCGAGCACTTGCCTTATGGTTCAGCCTTTGCACCTTTCATCTACTTTTAAATCTATCTTTTCAGATAATACGAAGAGGATCATTCTTATGTTGCTTGGTTACCCCTCCCCTGTGTTTATATGACTTGTACCAGAAGCCCCTGAGCTCTCCCTGAGTCCTGGTGCCTGGGCAATTTGCTTATATTTTGAGCAGGCCCTGGGGATGAAAAAATGAGAGTTAAAATTCATGTGGTTGTAAAAGGCTACTTGACCCTTGGTCCTGATACAAGGAGGGTTGAATGTTTTATTCTATGTTTTTGTTCGTAGTGTAATGTTATATTAATGAGGTAATGTTGTTGTAGCACCAGTGTCCTGGCATATGTCAGGGAAGCTTGTAAGGAGATGCATCTTCTAGTAAACTACATGATACAGTAATAAAAAAACCCCATGCAGACAAGTGTTCAGGCATACAAGCTTTTCTTCAGGTCCGAAACACCAATTTACTGAAATGCCCTCATAAGAGAAACAGCTCCAGGTTACTCCCTGGGGCTGTTTCTCTGAGAAAAATAAATGTTTTCTTTTACCACGTTGTGATTTTTTGTAAGAGCCTCAAGTTGATGATTTATTTTTTTTTTGTCCTTGAGAAGCCAGAGGATCTGCTCCAGTTTCTCTTGAAATCATAAAGGAACCTCCCACACCCCTGCGTCTCAGACCTGCATAAGGCCTTGTTGATGGAATAAATTGTTTCAGCATAACCAGGTACAGATTTGAACCAGCAGTACTAAACTTCTCGGCAAGCACACTTTGCCCTTCCCGAAGACTAAATCAGCCCTATGTGAATCTGTTATCTTCTCACTGTTCAAAACCCCACCTGGGCTGGTAGCAGTGACACTGAGAGAGATAGCAATCACCATGGTAAGTGGTATCATATGAAAAGGCTTGTGAACAGCCTTGCAAAGTAGCTGGATGACATCTCACATTGTGAACCAGCAGATGGGAAAGGTTCTTGGACTAGGCTGGGGACTTGGTTTCACAATATAACATCTAATTCTGGGTTGGCCTTTGCCATATGGAAATAACTGATACTGCTTTGGTTTTTATAAAGATGTACTCTGAAAACTGTGTTCAGAGCGCATCTCTGAAGTGATAAGTGGGTTATGGCAACTCTGAGATGATGACTTTATGGCACTGTACTGTCTGAGCAGCTGGAGACTGGCAGTTCACTTCAGAGACCCAAACCATAATACCTGCCTCCCCAGACCTTCAGGGAGTTTGGGAACCCAGCTGGGACTGGGGGTTTTTCCTTCACATATACTATCATATGTGTTGTATACACTAACTGTATGAGATTTTTGGGGACACTAGATGGCAATGTGAAAAGGCACATATGAAGGTGTGGTCTTACTGTCCCAGAACAACTGAGGATTTATCATGTCTAGGGGAGAGCAGGTACCTTCAAACCATCTCCTACCTAAGCTCACATTTTTCTCCTTGAGACAGACTTGCCTGTACAGAACCAATAACAAAAAGAAGGAGGAGTTTGGTGCATCCTGGTGTAGGCTGTGAATGTTGGTACTTCCAAAGCAGTGAAGATGACATCTTTGTTATGGATAAGACAGGCAGTGGAAAAAGGGTCACACTATATCAACACCAACAGGAAAGTCATGCTCTGGGACTGTGGCTCGGAACTCTGCCTCTTTTTTTCTCTCAAATAGACTAGATCAGAGAGAGGAACTCGGTCAGCTGGGCTTGGTCAGCACCCAGTTGGCTTGCGTGCTTCATCAATATGTCTGCAGGTTACTGCTGCTTTTCCGTCTGTTCGCAGTGTCTCCTCCCCCACCGAATTCCTCATTAAACCCTAGCAGTGGTCATGATACCATAAATATACATGTTATGCAGTACCCTTGTGCTGAGCTTGCAGACTCAGCCCGTGATTAGCTGGTATCAGTGACGCTGAGGAACTGGCTCTGCACTGGTGGTATTTGTAACACTGCCACTGAGCCGCGGAGCTCATATATTCCTCCTTCTCTCTTTGCTCACCTTACCAGTATTTCTTCTTTGTGTTGTTCCAGCAGGATGTCCCTGGAGCCTTCCAGCTTGTCAAGCAGAGCATACTGCTCTGTGCTTGAAAACATATGGCCCACAAAACAAAAAGCTTGCAGCTGGAATTTGAATGTGGCACAAATTGAATTGCTTTAAAAACCGAGGTATGTGCTAGGAAGAAACAAGTTGTAGAAATGCCAGGCACTAAAGGTCATGTAGTTCAGCCACTGATCTCAAGCCAGGAGACACATGTCTAAACCTCCCATGGTGATAATCCAGCCATCTCCTGATGTAGTACCTAACCGTCCTGACAGAAAGGAAGTTCTCCTGATATTTAACATAAGCCTTACTTTTACTGTATGTTCACAGGTTACTCAGTGCAAATGGGAGCAGCTGACTACTTTCCCATTTATAGCAACCTTTTACACAGCTAGCACCAACACTACTCCTTCATCTCTGCTTTTCTACAGAAAGCATTTCTTTCCCTAGACATTCTTTTTTGAATTCATAATCAATAAAAGTCTTATCTGTATGTTTGTTAAAATGTGGACCCCAGTACGCGAAATACTGCTCTGATCAAGGCCTTAGCAGTGCCATGTGAAGAACAGTATTTATCACCTATGCCTTCCATTTGCTACTTGGAACAATTAGATTAATATCTATTGTAGGTTCATTTCTATGGTACTATTCCTTAGCCAGGAATTCTGTACGTAATCCTACTCCCTCCTTTCTAAAGGTGATAATATGGCTGTTCTCAGTATTGTTCTCGCTCTTTATGATTTTCCCCATTCCCCACAAACTCACAAACTGTTCAGTGATTTCTGAGATTTTGTCACAGAAATGATTATTTGAGTAATTCCAGCTCATCCAAATATTCCTTAAAAGATTCTTTTCCCATTCTAGCCTGTTCTTTTACTATTAATTTTAAAGACTGATAGGCAATAGATCATAGTTCATCTTTTTAGGAAAGATGAAGTCATGAGAAAAGACACTGAACTTTTCAGGTTTTTTTGGGCTGTTCCTTTTGACAATCTGTCCTTAATATTCATGTTAGTTTATTGAAATTAAAAAAAAACCCTTTTTCATTACCTGAAAACAATGAATGACAAATACCCATCTTCATTCTCCTTGATAAGTTCTGATTTTGATGACTTGTAAGCTGACTGTCACTCTGAAACATGATCAAGAAAGTGCCCTGCAGGATCATTACTGAAGGTGTGGTGGAACAAAAAGCACATTTTCCCAGAAAAAGCTGGGATAAAATACAGCAGCAGAGACACTTTTCCTTAGACCACTGATAAGCTCATACACTCACTCCTCTGGCAATTTGATTTGTCTTTGTGCTTCCAGTTGATGCACGAGTGCAGGAAAAGGTGGGAATAAGACTTTGGGCAGGATGTTTGCGGGACAAAACAGAAGACCAGGGATGGGGGAGGTATTGCAGCCTCCCAGATCTGCTCTATACCTGGGTATAGGGAGGAAATCACTGCATAGATCCCCCAAAATGAGCTGCTGAAGGCTTGTGACAGGTTAGTGGTGTAGACCCTGGCTCTCAAAAGACGAGGGGGCATGTCTAATCAGCTGTGGGCAAGCATGTGGGTGAGGTAGATGTTGAAGAGACCCAGGCTAATGTCATACCTCAGAGGGGGTAGGGAGTGGGAGGAAAAGCCTCTTCTTCATCACAAGGCAAAGGATGAAGACATGCTATTATTCCCAGGAGTTATTTTTCAAGGACAATTTGCCCTCAGGCACTGTTGTTTTGTTAATAAGGATGTGGCCAAGCTAAGCAATTTTCTCTAAGTCACTGTGTGCATTTCTTTCTCAAACCATGTCCATGGCAAATTACGTATAATTGGGCGGTAAGGCGCTCTGTGTCCTCCTTAATCTGCCGTTTACTGATATGCTCTTTATCAGCACTGACAATTTTTTCCGTGATGATTTTGTCACATCTAACAGAATGTAAACAGTGATTATGTAAACAGCTTACACTCCTATTCACCATGTTCAAGCACTTGGATTTCTTACCTTTTTAAGGGTGGGGATGGATGCAGTGACATGGTAGCATGTATCAAAATGTAATCATTAGGGCTGGATGAAAGTACCGCCCGGCATTAGGGATGGGCCCCCCCTGCTGTGCTGTGCTGGGGCTTGCATGCAGGACTGTAGCTTCAGATAGTGCTTGGGGCATACTGTCAGCTGGATCAGCTCCCTCCTTCAGAGAATGGGCCTTTGCCAGGCGTTTGTATGCTAGGGGATTTTTCTGATAAGCACAAGTAGCAGGTACCAAGTAAAAACATGCCCGCATCTAACCCTATGTGCCAGTATTCAGGTGTTTCCTTTGTGGAAAAACAAGGCATGTAGTTGTACCTGTCACAGTCTTCCTCTGAAATTTCACTATTTGTAATTCATAATTCTTAGGTAATCCACTTTTACACAGTTTCTAGCTATTTGCCAGAAGTTTTCACTAAAGATGAGATATTGTAGAATTTCTAAATGACATAGTTTAACACACCAGCTCTTGCAAATCTGCACTGTCATTCTATTATGTACAGCATAAAGAGAAAAGCCTCATGAACTTGCTCTACCGGTAGCGGATACTGGAACTAGACCATTTTTTATCTATTATTTGTTATTCCATTTTTAGTCCTGCTGTTGTTCCAAAAAGGAGTGTAATTATTCCACTACATCACAGAAATCTTTGCAGTGTAAGTTTGAAAATGACCTCAAGAAGTCATTTCATCTAATGATTTCCACACATTTTCAACCAGTGGATCAGTGCCAAAGTTCAGAATATTTCCCAGGCTACCATCCAAATTTATTGGCACATCTCTTATGGGAAATAACTGCATCATGATTCTGTAGGCTCATTGTGGACCACTGAACCCCAGGCTCATGGACCACCAGGTGTCCCAGGATCTCAGTATTGTCATCTTGAGATCAGGAACAGCTGCTCAGTCATCTTCTGTTGCAGATTCAGGTGTATTGCTGCCCTTGTATTTCACAAAACCTGTACTTGACTCTTCTATTTTCGAGATAATCCTTAGACTTGAGCAGAAAATGAGCTCTGAGCGGACAATTAGCAGTGGCAACAGCCTTCTCCCAACCACCAACCTCCCTGAATGGCTCTGATACTTCTCTTTGGGGAAGCTGACATGCATCCACGATAGGAGAGATCTTTCTATGAAACTGTGAGCTGGCCAGAGGCTGCCACCCCCACACAGCTCAGCTGGGTCACGCTGGCTCCTGGCTGGCAACAGGCTGGACAGATTGTCCAAGCAACCTATGAATGGTCTGCAGAACAAGCAGCCCTGATTTAGTCTATCTCCTTCCTTGAGATAAAAAGGAGCAGTCGTAGACCATCCCCAGCTGCTCTCAAAAACGTTCAGTGTAGAGGATGCTGGTAGTCTCTACAGTAGCCAATGTTTAGTTGCCCTTTCAATTAAGAGGAAAATGTCTAATCTAAATCGCTTTTCCTCTCAACAGCCAATACTACTTTTTTCCTGGTTTTGAAGGAAGAATATATATTTCGTGCATGTGAACATTCACATCGTCTTTGTCTTCTTCCCAGAAAAAACAGGCTCAGTTCTTTCAGCCGTTCCCAAGAAGTCACATTTCTTACCATTTGTGTTGCTCACCTCTGAGCTGTATGATTCATAGGGCTACATTATTCTAAAAATACCTACCCCAAAAATGAATGGTTTTCCAGCTGAGGTCACTGGTGTCAAGCTGAGTAAAGAACCACTTCCTATATTTTACACCTGTTAATGCATCCCAGAAGGGCCTTTGAATGTCTTGCAACAGCACTATATTTTGACCTTTCAATTGCAATCCACTGTCATCTTCTGGATGCTTTTCTGCAGCAGAATAAAACCAAACAGATGAGGACAAACTTCTACAGGGCCCTACCTCTTGTCTCATGACATCTAAGAAACCCACTGAAAGATAGACTCAGAAAGTAGTTTGCAATTAGTTGTACATCAGCCTCATAATTTTATCTGGGCCATTTTCCTTGAGCTTGCTTATGAGAACACTCTGTGGAATTGCCAAAAGCTGTGATATGGTCGCATAAATTCTGTCTGTGGCTCCTCATGGTTTCCTGGGTTCCTAACAATATTAAGGAATTTTGTTAGAATGGTGTCATGTGATTTGCTCTTAACAATAATTTGTATTGTCTGTTTTGTTGCTTGTTAAGTGACTGTTCAGTGAGAGCATTTCCAAGGACTGAAGTTAAATTCTTCCATCATCGTACATCCCATAGATTTCTTCCTACTCTTGCTCTGAAGATAGATTTTGTTCGTCTTTTTGCAGTCCTCTGGGACTCCCTGTCCACCTGCAATTTTCAGAAACAACCACCAGCAGTTCAGAGGTTGCTCAGGATAAGTCCTGAAATACTCTTGGAGAAATTTCCTCTGTGCCAGCTGCCAGGAGTCCAGCTAGCCTGTTTAGGTAGTCTGTGCTCTGCTCCTGTGCTCTTGTTGAAATTAACTGCATGAAATATCTGGTCAAAGTTAACTTTTTTTGTGATCAGTAACAGAAAAAGGGAACTTCAGGGAAGGTCTGTCACGTGTATTGCTTTTAAAACGCTATGCATGTTTGGGTAGACTTTTCAGAAAACCTCACCTACAGTGCAATATACAGGCCCCCAAGGACCAAGCATAGCTCAGTGATTTCAAATTCCACCCTGAGCCCCATATGATAAATATATTAACTTTGCTATTACAAGAGCTGCTGGCTAGATTAAAATGTAGAGATGGAGTCACAGTCACCAAAGTCATTCTATAAGAAGACCAATCCTTTATAGATCACTATTTACTGTGAAGCCTGAATCATTTCCCTTTCTCAGTATCCCTTAAAGTATTAAGTGTTAAATTATATATCATTTTAAGAGCTGGGTTTGGTAGTCCTTTCTCTCCTCATAATTCACTGCCTTCAACTCTACCTGCATTTATAGCGCACATGAATGAAGTTTGTCCAGGCAAAACATAAGATAAGAATGCTTTTGAAAGCTAGTTAATATCTGTACTTGGGTGCATAAAGAGAGCAAAGACCATCCTTATTTTCTCAGATTCCTCTTGTTCTTCCAGCTCTCTGTGACTGATGCCAGATTTATGCTTCTATGTATTTTTTTATGCAGAAATTTTTGTTAAACATGGCTCCTCCTTCTTATGCCAGAGTGCTTTTCTATTATAGGTGGAAAACATCACTTGGGATCCTAGGTGTGCTTCTTCTACTCACACAGAGACCCTCAGTACAGGTCAGATGTTAACAGTTGTTAGAATTTCTAAGTGAAATCTTTGCTGTTTGGTTGATGGTGATAGGCTTGCCACTGACTTTAACAGGGTGAGAGCATCAGCCACTGTTTGTCCAAAGCTCTCAGCGGAATACTCCTATTGTGTAATTCATATGACTACAGGCTAAATAAAGGCATTCGGCCGTGTTTGCGCACTACCTCTTTGCAGGGATAATCACACAGAATGCACCAGGAGGAAGGTTTCACAGCACTGGTTGCACACAAAGAAGCCCCAGTCACACAGAATTCATAGTCTGATTTCAAACAGATACCATAAGTGACTGTAGCACAGAGGTAGAAAACTAAAGGAAGTATGAGAAGTTTTTTAATTCTTACAGAAAACTAAGATACCTCCTTCAATGATAAATGGGATTTTTTTTTGGGGTGATAAACAGACCTTTTCTCCTCAATAGAGAGCTACATACTTTTTAATACCTTCTAGATATTGCTGCTCTAAGAAGCAATGCAATAAACCAGGGATTTTCATTATTAAAACCTTTTCTTCAACTGCTTATAGCTTTCTGGAAATAAAACTTGTTTGCTTGATTTCTTAACGTTGCAACTGGGAGAAAACAACAACAAAAAAAGAAGCAGACATGAAAGTGGTATAAAGAACATGAAAAATATTAAATAAGAGCAAACAACAAATAAAGGTGGTCCAGTGTCCTATATTTCAAACAATAAAGATTAGGTAGAGTAAGTATGGGGGGGGGGTGTGTGATCTAACTTTTCTGACAAAAGCTGCTTGACAATGTTTGCATCAAATTAAATTACCCAAGTGGTGGCCCTGAATAATCTAAACAGCACTGGCTCAAGGTCCAGCACAGAAACACAGGAGACCCAATTGCTTTATCTACGTGCCCCCAATAAGCAATGGTTCCCCAGTCACAAAACAAAGCTTTGCGGGGCTTTGCTAGCATCTCACCATATTTCAGTGAGCCCTGGCCAAAGACGGGCTCTTCAGGCACCTTTGTAGCACTGGATCCAGCTGTGTTTCCTCTTGCTTCATCACGTGGTGACCCCAAGGAGATGCCTGGGTTCAGAGCACTCAGGCAGACACACAGCCCTGCCAAGCCATTCCAAGGAGAAGCTTTTTACTTCGCAATTTCTCATCCTTGTTTGCTCGAGGTCTCATTATCAAACCTATTCAAAACTGAGTTGCATTCAGTACTCTTGCTTAATACAGAGCACAAAGGGACAATAGAATTTTATTAACTCCCAATCTAAAACGTATCTGCACCTTATCAGGTGCAGTCCTACTACTCTTATAATAACAGGCAAATGGGTCCTGGGCAAGCCCAGTTTCTCCTCCTCCAACTCCAGCAGAGGCTGGCAAAGAGCACCCTTTTCTGCAGGACTTTTGTCCCCTGCTGCTCCTCAAAGCTCTGCTCTTTCCTCCAACAACCAAGGCCCTGCAGAGGTAACTATCAAGCTCCCTGCATCAGCTTGCACATGGCTTCACCTTCTACAGATTCATTAATCTGGCAATGCAGATAAACTTCTACACCTGCACAAGGTTCATTGCAAGTCTGCGGCTGAAATAATTCACAGCTCCGCTGTGTGCCACAGTCAGCCTCGGTTACTCATCCCAGCCTCACAGCAAAGCAATGTCTAGGGGTGAGCTGAAACCAGGAAGAAGAAAATAAAATCCAGGACAATAGAGTTTTCTTACATATTTTCCATCCAATGAAATGTCTCTGTTTTCCCCAAACCACTGTTGTCAAGTGCCCTGTCTGATTGGTGCTACGGGATTGTTTGACATGAGAATGGCCTGAAAAAACAAACTTCACCACCTGGAGAATTTTGCTGGGAATAACAGAGCTGCATGAAGGTCTAAATCAATAAGAGTCTTTCTGAATGCATTTCCAGGAAACCTGGACGCATTATCGGTGACTTTGACTAAAATACAAGGTGCCAGCCACTGTTTGGAAAGCAATTTCTAGTTAAGTAATTCAAATTTCATAGTGAAGAAGGCCATATAGTGAGAACCTCATCCATTGCAGGAGAAGGAAGCTGGGGGCATTCAGGGACTGAAAAATGCTTGCACAATTTCAATGAGAGGTTGGAGGATTTTTTTGTTTTTCAAGTATGATTCCTGGATCCCATTCAGATCCCAAAGGAAAACCCTTTTCCAACTCTCCCAATTCCGAGCTTTTATTCAGCTTTTGCCTATGTTTTGATTTTTTTTCCTAAGGTTTATTTTCTGTCAGAGGATTATTTTCCCTTTTATTAAAAGTTTTCTTTTAGACTATTGGGGTAGATGCTTAAAGTCTGCATTCTGCCACATCTTATTCACAGGTTTTCAAGTGTTTCTGCTCAAGCTTAAGCTTAATTGGAGAAAAATTAAATGTAGAGGCTATATACCATCAGTCAGTTGAAAAGCACACCAAGGATTCTTTGCCTTTTAACATCCACCACAAAGACTGGAGCTTAGTGACAGTCTGATTCTCTTAAGCCCAATTTTATGACTCAACACCACACCCAAGCCTTTCTTTTCAGCTGCAGCACCATCCTGCAGACACCTAAACTGAGGATGCGAATCTGTGTGCAGACTCCAGAACTCACCAGGCTCCTTTTGCCCTGGCCTCTCCTTGACAGAGTAGCTCAGCAACTACCTTCAGCCCACACCCAGCTGGGATGGCTTATGCCCACATTTGTCACCTTCCAGAAGCATGTGCTCTCTGTGAGGATAAATGCTAGTCATGGCAGAAATGTGGGGAAGAAAGAACATGTGATTTCAGTACACTGACTGAAGTGGTGCCAGCAGATGGATGCAGCGAGGGTAGGAATCACAGGGCTAGGGAGAGAGAAAAAAAGGATTGCATGTTACCTAGGACAGCAGCAGGTGTTGCTTGGACCTCCCTTCCTAGCCTGTGGAAGTGCTTACCCTGCGTTTCTACCTTTCTAAAAGTGAGGCATTCAATCAGCAAGGATACTTAATAAGATATGGGGTCTGCTTTCCCCAGCTATTTCAGTTTTCTCCCTTGGTTTATGAACCGATAGTTCTAGTGCATCTCTTTGAACAGTCTCTGCATGTCCACAGCCTGTCAAGAAGTAGGCATCCTCCTGCAGCATGATTCTTCTCTGCCCTTTTCTCTCTGACCAACCTTTCAAGGGACTGAGCCGGCCAGGAGTCAGAGGAGAAGGGGGGCCCATTGGTGGCACCACAACTCCCATTGTCCACACAGTTTGATATCATCCATGTACTCTATGAGGAGGCTCACTTAGATCAGCCCCATAGCAGAGCCCTATGATGATACGAGGATTAAAAGCCTAGCTTTACTACTGCGCTGCTATGAGCTGGGTGTTGATGACTTTAAGAGTTAATTACACATCCTTTTGTCCATATTGGATACAAACTCATTTGCTTCCAGGTACCTTGTACTGGGAGCCATTGCAGCCTTGAAAACCTTAGAAAGAAACTCAAAGTGTGAAAACACATTGCAGGGGCAGAGAAAACAATCTGCAGGAAAATAGAGCAGCAGCAAGAAGGGCAGAGGAAAAGGAAGCAGCACTTCAAGGCTCCCCCAGGGCACAGCAACCTAGCAAAAATGAAAAGACAAAACAGCATGCAAGCCCAAATCCTGCCAGTGGCAAGTCCAACAGACAGCTGGAACAAAAAGCAGCTCTTGGAAATGAAGTTGCTGCTCATCCTCACCCCTTCTTCAGAAGTATCCCTCATACGGAAAAAAAGATACCATGAAACATTAGCCAGTTCTGCTCTCATAAATATTTCTCCCTGACTTTTCTCTTGACTCTTCCTGATTCTCTTACCCCCTCCAGGCCTGCTGTGCTGGGTCTGGGCATTAGTGGGGACTGCAGGGCCATGGTCCCTTGGCAGCCTGGTCAGGGATGGGGCTGTGAGCACTGAGGGATGGGCACAGCTTCACCTGGCTTTCCACATCCTTATTTTCAGCTTTTCTTTCCCTCCTTGGGACAGGAGAAGCAACTGGAGAGATAGTATTGTAATACTATCTCTCAGTTGCTTCTCCTGTCCCAAGGAGGGAAAGAAAAGCTGGAAAATAAGGATTGTGGGGAAAGCCAGGATGAAGCATGTAGCCCATCCCTCAGCTGCTCACAGCCCCATCCACTGACCTTGAACACTTCAGGGATGGACATCCTATGACCTTGCTGGGCAACCTGTTCCAGTGCCTCACCACCCCCACTGTATGAAATTTCTTCCTCATATCCAATGTAAATATAACCCCTTTCATTGTGAAATTTGCACCAGTATCCTTACCTTGAGATTTTCTAGTTGGAGAAAAGCAGCTAAGGATTACAAGCTCCCAACATGAATGCATGCTCGAGTGTGTGCTTATAATATACCCACAGAGGAATTCAAGGAAACGACATCTGTTTTGGCAACCCTTGCACTTTTCAAATTAGATGCAGAGAAGTTATTCTAATTATTTAAAGGTCTCTGAGTCTCAGCAAATTGTATTGACAGAGCTTTCACTTTCAATAGAAACTGAACCTGAAATGTTTTTATAAATGTGTTGTTTTCATCAAGATTTTTCTTTTGCTTTTATTGCACTTTTTACTGACAAGACTTATGCAGGCAGCCACACGTATGCACATCTGCCTCCCTGGTCCCCTTCCTCCCCACCACAAGGTTTGTGATTTCTCCAGTCTTTGAAATCCCAGTCTCCTGACACATCACTACCCAGCTGCACATGGAGCCAAGGGCAGTGGGTTTGCTTCTCAGTAAAGGTGAAGGCAGGAGGAGAGAAGGGGGAAAAGGAATTTAAGGAGGGGATTTGGGAGTGCAGTGTGAAGCTGGAAGGACAGCCAGTAAGAAGAGAGCTGAGTTCTGGCGAAGCAAGAATAAGATGAGCCAGGATGACTGAAGCAGAGAGGAGCAAAGATTTCGCTACAGATTGTCCTGTCATGAAATTGAAATATGGGGCTTTAAATTGCAAGGTAGGTGAGGCAGAATGAGAAAAAAAAGAAGCCAGGGGAGTAGTAGTGAGCAATAAGCTGTGCTTGTGATGCACATGCACAGTAAGTGCATAAACCAATTAATGAAAATATTGCAGTAGCATCTGCAGCAGGATCTTTCCTCCTCTGTGCCCACATGGAGCTCTCCTGGATGTGGCTGCCTCTTTCCAGCTAGTTTCTGCTTGTGCCCATCCAAATTTTCCATTGGAAGAAGTGGTACTGCTGTGGGTTTAATGAGTTCTCTAATAGAGAGATGATGACTGGCAGTGTAATTTCCCTTCTACACATCGTGCTTTCATGA
Source organism: Amazona ochrocephala (assembly GCA_039720435.1). Lineage (NCBI taxonomy): Eukaryota > Metazoa > Chordata > Aves > Psittaciformes > Psittacidae > Amazona > Amazona ochrocephala. The sequence goes on from CM077878.1 coordinate 46,509,709, forward strand.
CTGGAGTTTATTATTAACCTCACTACTACATTTTCTGTTATTTTACTCTGGTGGTTTAATTGTATTTCCACCTCAGTCATGTGCATTCGCTTTCTAATAGTCTCCTTTCACAGATTGTGTTCATGTGAGTGGCAGGGTTTTTCTGTTAAGTACTCTGCAATGTTTTTAGTATGCATTTCTTTCTGGTTTAATCTCTCTCTTTTTCCCTCTCTGTCCATGTATTAGTCATCCTTAATGGGGTACAGCACCTTGTGCTCTCTGACATGGAAAACAGGGACAGTGTAAGCAAACATCAAGCACAAAACATAAAAATAATGGAGGCAGTCTCTGTAAAAGGGGAATTAATGACTCAGGCAACTAGATACCACATGCAAGTAATTTTAAGGAAAGAAAGCACTAGCCATGCTTAGAAATGCAGACGCATTTATTGCCTTTCAGCCCCTCTATTTAGCTGTTACTAACAGTGTATTGAAAGGAAACAAAGGAACTTTCTGAATGCAGAAGCAGGGATGTCTTAGTGAGGTGGTCTGGGGTAATGGAAATTTAAGGCACAAGCAGCAGGCTTGATTCTTATTTTATTAATGACGACATCAATCAGGTGTGTGTATCCAACTGAAGGATTGCCAACACAGGGGTGGAGAGAAGTCGGTCAGGTCTCCTATCTGTTCTAACATGGAGCAGCATCCCCCTCAGGAGCTGCGTCTCTGCTCTCACTAAGTCAAAGAAGATGTAAATAAATCCTTGTGCTCCACTATGAAATAGTAGCATGTGTGCACAGTTGACTCAGCATATGAAAGTGCCAGCCAGAGTGTGCTTCTAATAACATAAAAGAAGCAAAAGTGCAGTAACCCTAAATGTATGGTCAGTCGTTTAGTATTAAGACAATAAAAATAATTGAGAGTCAATTCCTTATTTACAGCCTGGCCCTTTTCCAACACCAACATTTTAGTGGAGCTGTACGTTAGATCTAAATGAAATGTCATTTGCCAGTTAGCCAAAGGTCTGTAATATGAATGAGAATCAAGACCTTTGATTTTACTTCGCAGTGCATGTTTCCATTTGATGGGTTGCACACAAATGCTGTTCATCTGTAAGAAGTAAGGGCAAGCACAGTCATCTGCTGAAAAATTATAAGCAGTGCAGAAAGCCTCACGTAGCTGAAGCAAGGCTTGGAGGGATTGCCTTGTAGAAAAGGACAAGCCTTCTTGCTGATGGGGTTATGAGAAAAACCCTGACCTGCCTTGGTTACAGTTTACCTTCATGAGAGGAAAAATCTGGGTGCTAAAGAGTCTTTAAATTACTGAGAAAAGGTATGATAAGAACCACAGGCAGGGGGACAAAACAGAACAAAATCAAGTGGGAAATGAAGCATGTCTGAAATGGTGAAGCCAAAAAGTGTGTTGGTACAGCAGAAGTGCGTGGTGAGCTCTCAGTTTCTAGTTACGCATGGTGGATACCCTGTGGGTAGACAGACTTTAGCAAGGCACATACAGAGGGTTCAGGAGAGGAGATCCTGAGTAAATTTAGGGGCTTGTATTAAATAAAGATTTGATTAGATGGTCTAACAGTCTCAGCTTTAACCCCTGTGTACCATTTGCTCTGGCTGTCCATCATGGCTATTCTCTTGGCCTTTTGGCCTGCAGTGGGACTGGCGGGTGAAGGCAGAGGCTGGCCAAGTGAGGAGCCATCATGCACGCTGGCTTTGGCGTGCGTGTGCCTGGCTGCGTTAGCTGGGGCGGGCTCTTCCGAAAGCGGTGCTAATGAAATCCCATTGCAGAGATGTGCAAGATGTGGGAGCTCCTTTGGGTTACTCACCTGAAGAGCTGTCCAACCTCCGGGCACAGGAGCACTCACTGTGGTTTGTAGTTCTGTCTTTGACTTCCCCAGATGCCTGACTGGAAGATGACCTGCTGCTTCCCTGGAGTTACTGGGAGCCCCTTCCCCACCCATACAGTGAGCTGGGAACCTAAATAAAACAGTCCAAAATAGAACCCCACTGCAAGCAAACTGTGGAGCCCGTTGTGAAGCCGTGAACCACACTCATTAGAATCTCTTACAGCAGAACATCAGTTGGCAACAACCGGGGGACACCTGCCCCGCCGCTCAGCAGGGACGTCAACCAGCGCTTAACCAGACCCACGCTACAGGCCCCTGTCGCGACGCCGCAGCCCTGCGGGGCGGGGTGGGCCAACAGCATTGCACAGTTCTGAGGGCGGTGGCAAGGGCGGGCTGCAGCGCCACCTGGCGCCCACCGGTGGAGCCGGGCCGGGGCAGAGCGGAGTTCGATTCTTGGCGCTGCCTGGCGCTGGAGGGAGTTGGCTGAATGGAGACAAGGGAGGGAGTGAAAGGAAGGGAGTAAGGGAGGGAGGGAGAAAGGGAATAAGGGAGGGAGAAAGGGAATAAGGGAGGGAGAGAGAGGAGGGAGGGAGGGGAGGAAGGGGGGAAGGGGGGAAGGAAGGAAGGAAGGAAGGAAGGAAGGAAGGGAGGGAGGGAGGGAGGGAGGGAGGGAGGGAGGGAGGGAGGAAGGAAGGAAGGAAAGGGAGGGAGGAAGGAAGGAAGGAAAGGGAGGGAGGAAGGAAGGAAGGAAGGAAGGAAGGAAGGAAGGAAGGAAGGAAGGAAGGAAGGAAGGAAGGAAGGAAGGAAGGAAGGAAGGAAGGGAGGAAGGAAGGAAGGAAAGGGAGGGAGGAAGGAAGGAAAGGAAGGAAGGAAGGAAGGAAGGAAGGAAGGAAGGAAGGAAGGAAGGAAGGAAGGAAGGAAGGAAGGAAGGAAGGAAGGAAGGAAGGAAGGAAGGAAGGAAGGAAGGAAGGAAGGAAGGAAAGGAAGGAAGGAAGGAAGGAAGGAAGGAAGGAAGGAAAGGAAGGAAGGAAGGAAGGAAGGAAGGAAGGAAGGAAGGAAGGAAGGAAGGAAGGAAGGAAGGAAGGAAGGAAGGAAGGAAGGAAGGAAGGAAGGAAGGAAGGAAGGAAGGAAGGAAGGAAAGGAGGAATGAAGGAAGGAAAGGGAGGGAGGAAGGAAGGAAGGAAGTAAAGGGAGGGAGGGAGGAAGGAAGGAAGGAAGGAAAGGGAGGAAGGAAGGAAGGAAGGAAAGGAAGGAAGGAAGGAAGGAAGGAAGGAAGGAAAGGGAGGGAGGAAGGAAGGAAGGAAGTAAAGGGAGGGAGGAAGGAAGGAAGGAAGGAAGGAAAGGAAGGAAGGAAGGAAGGAAGGAAGGAAGGAAGGAAGGAAGGAAAGGACGGAGGGAGGGAGGGAGGAAGGGAAGGAGGGAGGAAGGGAGGGAGGGAGGGAGGGAGGGAGGGAGGGAGGGAGGGAGGAAATAAGGGAGGGAGGGAGAGAGGAGGGAGGGAAGGAAGGGAGTAAGGGAGGGAGGGAGAAAGGGAATAAGGGAGGGAGAGAGAGAGGAGGGAGGGGAGGAAGGGGGGAAGGAAGGAAGGAAGGAAGGAAGGAAGGGAGGAAGGAAGGAAGGAAGAAGGAAAGGAGGGAGGGAGGGAGGGAGGAAGGAAGGGAATTTTTCGATTTGTCGGATCCGGCACATAAAGAGTGGAGCTGCAGCCATGTGTGACCTGCACTGCCTGCCCCACTGGGGCCAGCACTGTGTTTTTCTCAGTGGAAAATCAGTTATGAATCAGAAAAGGACTATTGATTTTCTGACTGCTGTTTCCACAGGACAGTAAGCCAGCTGTTGAAGTCAGCTAGCGCCAAGCTGTGCAGTGCCACCAGGAGAGCCTCTGGCCTGAAGGAGCGAGTCAATCCACAGCAGGATATTCAGGATATATGGAGTCACTCCTCAATTGGGCAGCTCACAATTTGCAGAACATGTGGGAGTTCATTTCCTGTTTGTAGTTAACAAATTAGGACAAATTCACTGTTGCATTGGGAAGCAGAATGGAAGACGTGGCATACTATTCAACTCCACGTAAAATCACATTTTCAATGGATGTGAGCTGGTTTCCAGTCAATTCTTAGTGGACCCAAGTAATACATCTGTTTCCTCTGTCTGAATTCAGTCAGCAAAGGAACCTTCTCTTTTCTTACTTTTTTTTAACACAGTGGAAATATTCATAAGGCATTCAGCCAGATACAGTCTTGTGGTTATTTTTCCACATATAGCTCATATGTGATGGTTCGCCCAGACAGATGTGTGGTGGTCCAGTCCAGCAGGACTTGCCTATTTATGAAACCTGCCCAGCAATGGAACATTCTAAGACCTGAAATTCTCTGGTAGACTTTGTCCTGAAATCCCTAAGTAATATGCTCAAGCATGTCATTGAAATATACCTAAAATGCAGAGCTTATGCTGACATTTACCCAGAAGCACGTCAGCATCAGCAGTGTCTAATGCTGCCTAATAGGAGCAGGCCAGTGTTCTTTCATAATTTTTAGTATAAAAATTAGAATTTCATGATCTGGAATGCCCTGATTTGGGTCTGCGTTTTAACTGTCCAGCAGTCAGCAGAGAGTGAAGGTTGGCTCGGGTCTATTTTAGGTACCTTTTCAATATGCACATCGTCGGTGTTGCTCTGCATTTCACTGCATTTCTCTGGCTGCTCAAATTGTGGTTTCTTCAGTCATGGTCCAGCAACACAATGACAGTAGCAAAGACACTAGCTCTCACAGCTGTCATTAAGAACCACAACTGCATTTACTCACTACTGAAACTTTTATCTGAAACAATCCAATGCCACACAGCCATTACAGGCAACTGGAAAGGGACAAAATGTCTCTTTGAAGCTAGAGCTACAGAACAGTTACTCTGGGCCTTGAGACAAAAAGCATGGTGCATAGCTCTATTCTGCTGATCACCATCAGAAGAGCATTGGAAGGTGGGTTAGAAGCTAAAAGTGCTCATGGAAGATAGTGTCCCAGTGTCACAGTGGAGAACACAGTCCTGGCTTCATATAACATCACTGGCATGGGCAGCCCTACTGCAAGGAAAAGCTGGCCAGCTCGCATGGTTGAAATCAAATTGGGATTAAAGCAATTTATTGAATTATTATCAGCATGTATTTAACGTGCAGTTGGTGAGCTCCGTGTTCAGGAGTGAAATTAGCAACAGATGAACCACAGTACCAGACTGTGGTCTGGGACTGTGGTTTATCTGCAAAATGTTAAGAAATGCCTGCAGATTTCTAAGCATGCTTTTATATCCCCAAGATTTCAGATGCTCCCTCACAGGCAGTGTGCATTACACACCCCATGCTTTGTGTGTGTGTGCAGGTGGGTGCTCATGTGGAGACCCTCCTGTGGAGATGTGGGCGCTCCCATGGTACTTGCACTGATGCCACTGCTGGCACTACACTAAAGGCACCACTGCTGGCACTACACTAAAGGCACCACTGCGGGCAGATGCCCCACATGGCCCCACATGCAGTCTGAGGAGGGGTGTCCCTCCATACCACCCCAGTGCTGTGGGTCACTGGCTGGGTGCCAGCTGCTCCTGTGCCCCCAGGGAGCTGCTGGGGATGCTGTGGGGTGTTGCCTGACAGTGTCCCAGTACAGTCACAGCTCTTCCTCCTGCTCCGAGGCATTTCCTCCCAGTCTTTCTGCCATTCCCTGGTTATTGGTTAAAAAGGGTGGTAATCTTCCTTGTTAGCACTGCCAACTTTGGGTAATCACCCTCTGAGGCAGTTTTGGGTGTCTCATAAAGCCACTTAGGTGAGGGGGATGTAGGGTGTTCCCGCTGGGGGTGTGCTCCCATGTTTTCATTGCTGCCTGTCCCTGTATTAGCTGGGTAAGGTCACAGTCAGCCCTGCCCTTGTTTCTGAAAGCTGAAGGTTCATTAGCTGATAGTTCTCATTTCCCTGGTGTACTGCATGCCCAGGAAGGCCTCTCACTGCTAGCAGGGGGACTGGAGCAACTCTACCTGTCTGGTCCTGATCCAGACTGGGGTCATCCCAGGTGACCTCTCCAGAGAAGAGAGACAATGAACCCTTTGCTTTGCCCTGTTAGAAGATATTGTGAAACAGCTGCAAAGGTGCAAGTTTACTGGTGGTTGGTTTTATAGCCCTGGGCCTGTAAGGCTTTGTAAGTTTGAGATCCTCTCTAAATGCAGCTTCCTAGAAAACTGGGGGTTTGTTACAATGGTTTCTCTTGCCCCTGTACTGAAATTCTTCCTGCCTTGATCATATTATTTTATAGTAATAGATCTGCTTATTTGCTTTCAACCTGCTATTTCTGTGCCTCTTCCCTTTTTTATGTGTCTTAATTTCCCCCCCTGTGTTTTCAAGAGAGTGTTCTCCTTTTATACGACTCCTTCCTTTTCCATGCAGTTTCCTGAAATAGATTCTTGCTCTTTCCCATCTGTGTCAGTCCCTCTCCAGCTTGATATTACTTAATTATTTTATATGTATTTCATAGAAGTTTCAGCCGTTCGGACTCAATCACCATCCAAAAGCAACTGAGAGTGTACTTGGCAGTACTAGATTGACAAAGCACGTTGTGCAGTCAGCGGGATTATCATTGGGGCTACACTGGAGCCAATCTCAGCATCTCCTGTCAGTGTATAGTAGCGTGCGATGATGTTGTGACTCCCAGTTTGCAGCTGTTTGTGTTTGAGCAGGACATTGAAAAAGAAACAGCAATTTGGGAGCACATTTTTCTCCTTTTTTTTTACCCTGCAAAACTTAAAGTGGTCTGAATTTAGCCAGCTGCAGTGCTTCTCTCTGGTGGCTCTGTGGCAAAGCTTGAACAACAATGAAACAGAGAAGTGTAGGGAAAAATAAGTAGCAGTAGCAGTATTTTCAGATATGAGAAGGTCCTTATGGCCATAGGGGTTTAGTTTTCTCCAACTCAGATGGTGCTGAATTGTCCTTTAGGGGAAAAAAAAAGGACAAAGACTGGAAAACAATCTTTTTTGAGCTCCTTCTTACAGGAGCTCTCACATTTACAGTTTCACAGACTGAACCAGGCAGAACTGAGCCTCATGTCAACTTCTCCCACCCTTTGAAAGGTGCAAAATGCAAAGTCCAAATAAATCCGCAAAAGTTTAGACAAGAGTCGTATTTGCAAAGCTGCAATGCAAGTTCTTTACCTTGCTCCCTGCAGCCCTCTTTCTTTTATGTTTATGCAATATGTGAAGCTTTTTAAAGCTGACATTTGGGATTTATCCCTGGAGGATTATCTTTGAAGCAACATATCACTTCTTAGAACTTGAGATGTTTTTTAACACTCTGCATTCATAATTCTAACGCACAAATAATACTATCAATATTAATGCATTGAAGACATTTTTGTCTGTACCTGAGGCGATGTTACTACCCACACAGATAAGTAAAATTCAATAAATATATACAAAAATCTTAACTTTTGTTATCATGACATGTCTTCAGTGCTGTAATTGTAGTAACACTTCAGAGCATAACATTTTTACTAGATGTAAAGGAGCCAGAAGCTACCTCTCAGGAAGAACTGATTCTATTGAGTCAAGCATCTCTACTTATACTGAGAAAATACTGAATATCAAACACACACATCTAAAGATAAATGTATATATATATATAAATAATATAAAAGTCATTATTCATTCAAGTGAAAAGATTTTCATCTCTAGTAAAAAAAAAATTTTAATTGACTTTCTGTGAATACTTACATAAAAAAGCATTTGTTCATATAAGAAGAAAGAGTTAAATAGTTGTGTGATGGTGTGCTTAGGCTTTTATTGCCACAGTCTTTGTAAACCCTCCTTCTGCATTTAAAAAGTTCCATTTTCTCCTGTGCCTGCAGAATATTGTCTTTGTTTTGTGTCTAGTCAACTCATGAAAGAGGTCAATCACCTACTGTTTGTCAGAATTCCTTGAGCTGAACAGTCTACTGAAATTGTGGCAAAAATCTGAATAAGGCAAAACACTGACGTTTAAACCCATTTATCCATTCATGGATAACTTGTATGAAGGAAAGAGGCTTCATTTAACTATATTCTATTGTAAATAGTGTCTCTGGTTTTGTTCTCATTCTTGGATGTAAAGCTGGAGGATCTTCAACAATCCTGCTGAAACAGTTCTAGGTTTATAATGAATAATAATAAATCATAATTGCTAATAGAATTAAGTCAGTCACGTTCACTACAGAATAAAAATGTTTTAGAGGGTTAGACACAGCAGTGGTGATGAAAGTTTCTTAGTTATTCCTGTACAAATGTGTCTCACCTCTTTGTGTCAACGAAGGGTGGTCTGAAAGAAGAGCTTGCGATTTCAGGATAACTGCTATGCACAATAGTGGATATAAGTGCACAGTATTTATGTCTCATAGCCACAAGTTTATGGACTCAGTGTGCCTCAAATACAACAAGGATGTCGTATTACTATCCACACAGATGATAAAGAATTGAGTAAGCTACCCTAATTATTTCTTACCATGTAAGGAAGACTCCAGCGTCCCTTGCAGCAGAGTGCTATTTATGCTTGCTTTATCTCTCTACAATTTTTGTGTAATAGTTGCTGTGGAGGCCTCAAGACTTTTCTTCAGTATAATTGTTAAATAAGAAGTATAATTGTTATTAATCATCTAATTCTCTTTTTGAGATCACATAGGAATCAATAAACATAAGTACTTGCCAGAAATATTTCACATTTTGACTGTAACATAGAAACAGTTGATGTACTGATTATTTATTTATATATTTCAAACAGGCTGCAAGGAGACTAGAGAGTACATTTAAAAGCTTTATTAAAAGCCCTAGCAAAGGATTTCTTCCTGTAATGTATTGTAATGTGCTATGGATAATAAAAGTGCATGAGGTGTTTTCAGTGGAATTGGGTTCACTTGAAGCTGGTCTTGGTGTCATCACAGAATGAAGCACCCTTCAACCAAGCATCAGAAGCTATAGCTGTCTCACCGTGAAATCATCTGCACTGGACTGAGTGTGACATTCCTACTTGTTAAAGTCCAGAAAGAATTTTTTCATCTTCTGATCTCCAGCACCCTGGGTCACGAATCCCATCTGAGACTGCCTTGGTTTCACTTTGTGGCTTTTGCTGGCTTCAGTGGTCAGAAACCACCTCCTGCTTTCCAGTGTCATTTTTTTCCTGTCTGGTTTGTGACATTTTTTCTGTTGTGTTACTATTGCATTTTATCTGAAATAGCTTTTCCCTTCTTGAAGTTTACCTCCCTGATGTAGAGGAGCCTAATCTGTCCTTAGGGTCTTGCTCAGTGAAGCAAACCAAGCTGTCCTAGCCCTCTCTACTACATGCAGCTAACAGCTTTGCTTATCCTGAAAGTTCTGTCCTGTGTCTGGTGTAGTTGAAATTCAGTTTTCTTGTATGTAAGTGACTAGGACTGTATGAGACCCCATGACAATCCATGTTCTGTTGGAGTCACCACAGCATTTCACTTGCCTTTGCCATGGCTGCAAGACATGGAGACATCTGTGAATACCCACATGTGTCTACATGTATCTACAAGTGTATATATTTACTTAAGTAGACAAGTGGACACAAACACATATGTCTACACATTATTTTATGTGTTTGCTGCCAGCTGAGGACCTCCCATATTTAAGTGCATATTATTATTATTATTATTATTATTATTATTATTATTTTATTTCTGAAGTGCATGGCCTTGTGTGTAATGTATGGTACTTGCTGAGATTTCTCCTGTCCTCAGGACCATCTCTCCCTGTGTGACAACCAGGATCCTCCATGCTCAGGGTGGTGTACTTGGCAAATTTTGTTATGATTCATCCACTTCTTGCATTATTAATATTGTCAAAACTAAAGCAAACCCAGTCATTGAAAAACTTCGCTCATCGTCTTCCTCCAGCCTTGTACCATTCCCTCCAACCTTGTACCGTCCTTTGCAGCCCATCTCCTTGTCATTTTTATTCATAAAATAAATAAACTTTTTATTTTCAAGCATCCTTACTCATGCTACATGGCTTGTACTTATTCTTCTCAAAACAGAATTGTTAACTGAGTGGCTGTACAGCAGGTGTTTCGCAGGTGTCTAGATAGATGAGATTTTGGTCTTACTGATGAATAATAAGAATATTTAAAAATATCAATTTTAGCTTCCAAGTAAGAAGCTAGGCTCATATGACAGGCATGTTGCATTAATCTTCCATCCACCTTCACATGCTTAATTAGTTTTTCTTCAAAAATTGCTTTAAGGCTACATATACAAATCAAGTCAGTCTCACATGGTCTGAATTGCACACTCTAGCCTTCCGCTTCTGCTTAAATTTATTTGATCTCCACTCTCAGACTTGAGACCTCATGAGCCCAGTCTAGTGTGGACTAACTCTCTGGTGCTGGCTATACCGCTGATACTGAGGTGACATCTCCTTCTCTCGCTGTGTTTGAGTTTGAGTTACTGCATGCATGACCATATCCCTAGTGTGACTGTTATCCATTAAAGAATAAACAACTCTCTTGATGTGGTAGAAGACTTACATTTGCTTTGGAAGAAGCGGAAGAAAGTCCTGGTGAAGATAAATGTTCCTGCAGGCAGGCAAGGAAAGATGGAGTTAAGGGAAGATGGGATTGACCAACCACAGTAGCTCTGTCATTGCTGTCATTAAGTTTCTCATGCTAAGCCTAGAACGATGGTTTAACAGTCATGTTAAACCCAGGGTCCCCAAGTGGTTGCCAGCTGCCACTTTTATAATTATGCCTATGGTTGGGGTGGTTGTATGCAATCAGTGTTCTGGCTCTATCTGTCATCCATCTGCTTCCCAGACATATAGCCTATGCTTATGGCCTGGGAGAAAAGATGAAAGTTGGCATGATGGTGCAGTTACTACCACTGATGCAGTCATTGAAGCAGTAGAAGTTCTTAGACACAGAGCACGACAGGAGGGCTGCTGAGACTCTTTGTGGAATGTCAGGGGAATGCATCTTTGTCCTGTGCCCCTGTTGGACTTGGACTGAAAAGCGAGGCCTTCATTTCTAAGAGGATGGCAGCAGCCAGAACTGGGGCTGTGATGCAGGGCCTTGTTACCTCTTAGGTGGGGAGGATCACTGTGTCCATGGCAAGCCATGCAGGGTTTTTTGCCTCTTTGAGAACACCTCCACAGTGGTGTCCCAAAAAAGGGAAATGAAAATGGACTGAGGAACTTAAGGAACACACACAGCTGCTTCAAAAATCTTCTACCTTATTTCCAGCACATCCCTGCAATGTCAGTCATGGCAACAGTTCTGCTTAAACTCTCTTCCATTTCCCTATTGCAGTGTAATAATGGTCGCTCCCCCAGTAAGCTTATTTTTGATCCCTTTTTTGAGCTGGGCATGCCTTTTTCATTTTTTTATAATGCTTAATAATCATGTATGTTCAGTCCCCCAGGTGGTATGCTAATTCTTTTCTTTCATCTACTTAATTAGAAGATTTTGTTTTGCATAAAATATATGAGGCAGCTGGGGCAGGGTCTTATGAACTGGTGAGCATCCAATAACTATATTAAGCAGTTTCTTAAGGCTTTGAAATTGTCTTCAGATGGTAGCTGTTGACAAACCCTGACGTGAAGCACTACTTGAATATTCACATTAAAATCGGCATTGCAATTAAGTTAGCGATGCATGATTAATTGGCTTAAAAGCAATGGTTTTATATGTAGCAAAATGCTTCTATGAAAATCAATAGCATGACTACAATTAGCAAGAGCATTGCTTTGAAGGTATTAAGGGCCACAAATCAAATTTGTCAGCTGAAGAGTAACAGTGGCTGTATATACAAACAAACAGCAGTTATGTCTGTAACACAGCATGAGGGACTTATGTCTTTCACGTATTCTTTCTCTTCTCTCAATAGCCACAGTGATTGAACAGCATGACAGTTACTCACAGCAATTCTAAAGACTGCTTTGCTTCTACCCACCAGGTTTTGGAAGGACATCTTGGTCCTGTGCACACCTGGGTGTGGAGGACTTGGTGCCATCACCCAAGACTGGCTCCCTTCTCTTTGTCACCCACATTCACCCCCATTTCAGCTGGTGCTGGCAGTGTGGGCCAGCACCACAACAGACAAATGGGCAACACCAGATTTCCACAGGGGTCTTGCTCCTCTACCTTCAAAATCCCAAATGTACATTATAAATATGTATTATAAATGTATATTATAAATAAATATACATGTACATTATAAATGCTGCTTCTCTCTTGTTGCATCCCTGTTACATAAAAGCCTTTCCAGGTCTGAGAGTTGCTTGAATCCATAGGTAAATGGAATACTGTATTGTGGTCATGTTTACAGGGGTACACAGGGACACGGTACATATTTAAGAGTCTTCCTGGGATATATGTCCCGAATTAAAAAAAATAAAAATGCACCGCTTGTGTACATATTCATGTCCTTCACTCACACAAATATGCTGAGTGGTTGTTTCTGTGTATCACTGGAAAAAAAGAAAGTTGTCTGTTTGCTGGGGCACTATTCCTCTTGGCTCAAAGCTGACAAAAATGATGATAAGAATTTTGACTTGGAAAAGAAGGGAGATGGATGAAAGAGACTTCTTTAACCTTCATGCCTGGAGATCAAATATAAAAAAAGGGGAAAATCAAATAAAACCCAATATGACACTAGGTAATGGAAGTACAGAAGATGAGAAGATGGACGGTACGGAGAAGGAAAATGCTAATATTGAGGAAAGCTAGGAGGCTGAAGAACTGCTGTATTGACATAAATATAAATTAGCCTCAGATATAAAGCAATTGTCAATCTTAAGGACAAGAACAAAGGAATAGAATAAACATTGTCACTCTTCCTAAAAACATTAGAAACTATCAAATTAAGTAAATTATCAACTAACATGGAAAAACATGTACTATAGAAATATTAAGTTGGGGGAGAGGTTCATGAATGATCCTTAAAATTGACAGTAAGAGGGTCCTTCTGAAATTTGCTGGTGATATGAAGATGGGAGGCATCATCTATATGGCAGAAGATGAGGATGTCAGGCAGAAAAAATTACTATCCCAAAGAGGCAGACAATGCAATAAATTAGAGAGGAACAGAGGACAAGATCCTTTAAAGACTAACGTGGAGATTTTGCACTAAAAACTGGGAACTTATTGGCTGCAAATGGAAATGGCTAGAATCACTGGGTCACTGAGCCAGTCAGGACGAATATTGTCATCAGTGTGATCCAACCATGAAAGGCAAATCCAAGCTAAGGCTATCCCTGATGACTTGTTTCCAGTGGAGCAAAAGTAGCATTCAGGCAGTGTTGTAGGAGACTGTGGTGCGATCTTGTCGGGAGTATTGTGCACACTGGTGTCACCCCCATCATTAAAGGCAGAGTTGCTGCAGAAGACTGCCTGTGGGATGGATGTGGGAGAGACAGGCAGGGGCTTGGCTCATGTTGTCTATGTGAAGCTGAAAAGAGGTACAATTGCTCCCTGAAAACACACTGTGACACAAAATTCTGGAGAAACAGAAGAAAAGCTATCTAAACCAAAGATTATAATTTACACAGAAACAACTGGAAATACATTTAACAGGATTTCATAAAATGTTTTTCATTATCAGTGTAGTGGGCATGTGGAATAGGATAGCGGTGGTGTAAAAACTGCTCATCATAAAAATGAAGTTTGGCAAGTGACTGGTAATTAAAGGCTCAGGAGTTCCTTTCCTGTCTTACATCCCTCTGACTGGCACCACTTAAAGCTAGGAATAGACAGGAAGTCTTATATCCCAGAAGAGTCAAGGCTGCTGGTCTGTAACACCAGGTCCAGGCTGCTATAATTGCTTAAAACTCAGCCATCTTGGTCTTCTTCCATTAGAGCTCTGCTTGCTGTGGGAATTGGAGAAGAAAATTGGTTTAATCTCATTTACTCACAGCCCAGCTGCTGGGTTTTTTTTCCTCTGAGACAGGTGCTCAGTATTCCTCCTCCTATGCTGCATCAGCCTGGCACCTCATTCCTCTGCTGTGTCCCCATGCTACAGGTGGCAACTGTGCTTTCTCTGGAACACGGGTTTTGCAAAGTATCCTGGCATATCACACATCCCAGGACAAGCTCTGTAGATTAATCCTGGAGCTAAGTGTCAGATTCAGATCTGGAAACTCCTCCTGCTCACTGCCAGATCTCCTCCGCCCAGTCAGCTCCTTTGGCAACCCTAGAGGTTGGTTGGCCCTGTAACTTGACTGTATGTAGCAGCTCGGAGCTGCTGTGGAGGATGGAGGGAGATGATGATCAGAGTGCGATCACACACGTGTGCCTGTGTGCCCCACATGCCTGGCCTTTTCTATGCAAGGCAGAGTCACCTCAGATCACCATAATTGGTGTTTGACTTCTTGTGTCGTGGCAGTGTAGTGATGGACAGGTGCGCTGTGCTCCAGTTACCCTTTCTTCAGCCCATCCTTAAGGTTTGAGAGAAGATACTGTGGAGCATCTTCTGGCTCTGTGGTGGGAGACTCTCCCCCTTCCAGCCCCAGCCTCTGACACTGATGGTGGCTAACAAAGCCTGCCCCACTATTTAGCAAAGAAGAAAGCAGATGTCAAAGTATGGAGGGATGTTTTTTGCTCTTCTAAGTGAACAGCTGTACCGCGGGACACAGGAGGTGCAGCCAGGAGGCTGGCAGAGGTTGCAGCTGGGTTTTGATCCTAAGCAACATTTTCTAAAAATCCCCAAAACCCTGCAGTTATTGACTCCTGGGGAGGTGGGGAGGGGAGGCAGGTTGAATCATTTCTGCCTCCTAAAAAAAGTGTGATCTAGTATCTGAAGGCAATAATTCTAACTGGCATTATTGGTATGCGGCACGCGGGGATCTTAGTGCTACTGCATCTTTATTAATGTTGTTATAAAAGCTTCTACTGGGATCCTAGTTATCAAATGACTCTGACAGCAATTCATCCACAAAGCCCCGTGTTTTAATTTCTCACTATCAGAAAAGGAATGGGATGGGTGGTTGGAAAGACATCTATTTTCAGCTGCTTTGTCCTTTGCTTTCAAGCCTGGTATGTTGCAAGTGTAAAGGAGGAACATGTAGGAATACACCTTTGAAAAATAAATATTCTGCCATAAAAAGCATGTTACAAAGTGACAGGTACCATCTATTGATATAATGGAGTCTTTGATTCCCGTAGTACCGGCCATTATAAGGAGCAGTACATAGAGATATGAGCTAGAATCCTGAAAACTCCTTTGAATAGCAGCAGAGATGCAAGTAGCAGCAAGGGGTTTAATGCTAAAACATTTTACAAAGATTTTGCTGTATGCACTATGAAACAATAGAGAGTTAATGAATTACTGGAAACAGCAAATGTCTCCTTTGATACAAATCAGAGACTGATCAGGGAAGCAGCTAATTTCTAGGACTTTCCTTCTTCAGCCTGCTCTCTAGCCATGATTACACATGACTGCACAGGAGATCCAGACCCAGCAGAACTTGTTAGCAAAAATGATTAGCAAACCCAAGTAAGTGGCTGAAAAATAATGCTCTCTTTTTTATTACTTTCCCCTAGCAAGGGTCGAAACTTTTCCAATTGCATGATATTACAGTAGTGCATCCTGTGCACGTAGCAAAGTGAATACTGAGTGAATGATGGATGAGCTGAAAGTGGAAATAAGGAATGGTGGTAGTTACCAAAAAACGCAGGCGCATGTATGCTTGAACTTTTTCCCTTTAACTCATTGCATAGCATTTATCTGTGCAAATCTGGCCTTGTATCTCTTTTATCAAACCCTGGAAGGACAATGTATTTTCTAGATTATAGCTTTGGGGTCCAGGTCTCTCCCACATGGGTCTTTTTGTGTGGCTGGAAAATGCCATTTCAGCAACACTGTAGGGTGATGGCCCTTGTTTCCAAGGAAGATGTATTATTGCTTGTCTGGAGACCTTGCAGCCTGAGAGGATAATTCCCTTTTATTAAAGACACAGGGCACTGCAACCTTTAAAATGGCCTTTAACCTATTTAGAGGTGAACGAGGTAGTGAAGTGTGGACTGTGTGAGACTGGCTCTTCATACATGACCAACATATAACACACATCTGCAAGGATGTTTCTTCAAGGTAGAATTTCATTTCTCACACTGTCCTGTCCCAAACCATTTTCCTTTGCAAGATGACATAAACCCCTTTGAGTTTTCTCTGTTGTGAATCAAAGTCTTTTAAATTATGTTGTAATGAATGATGGGATTTTGTGGCTTTGGCATGGTAAGAACAAGGTGTAGGTCTTAAACTGAGGCCAAGCTAGAGCCTCTGTCACAGTGTTCATTGTCAATGTAGTTTGTGTCTGTGCTGGCAGTTTGCCACTTAGGCCAGGAAGTCTTCTGCTAGCCATTACACTAGGAGCCATATTTTTAACCCAGGCACTTTTCTGGCTTAGCCCTGCAAATAGGCTTGCCAAAGCTGCCTCAGGATTGTACACAAACAAACCAAACCTTTTTGGAGTCACTGCTTGGTTGTCCCTTGTGCTGTCATCTCCTTTTACCTAGCTTACTGTGAAACTCAGGTTTCTGCTGAGGTTTGGCACAGGCTGCGAGTGGCAAGGAGATGGAGCATCCACAGGGTACAGCAGAGAGCAGTGCAGAGTCTTCTCCAACCCTCCTCTTCCTGTTGGCTATGCAAGACACCTGCTCTTCTCCTAGATCCTTTACCTAGATAGAACTTTGTAATGATCATGACTTTAACTTCAACATGAGCCAGTTATAGGGGCAGTGAGAAGCTGCTGGGTGTGAGGGCTCGTGCTCAGGGTGAGCCCACGCCTGGTGGCCTTGGCAGTGCAAAGCCTTGATAGTGCTGCTCCTTAGCGGAGGATTTTGTCTTGGAGGGCTGAGGCTCAGGCGGCACTGAAGAGATTCCTGGTATTTAACAACCAAAGTAATAATTACTAGCTGTGTGCAAACCACCACCAACTCCAAATGGCTGAGGAAGTAAAAAAAGACCAAGGAGCTGTAGTGCTACAGTGTACAGGGCAATACAAACATCACTCAGACTTGAAAACCTTTTATCCTGGCAAGTACGGTCATCTTGTCAATACCCTTTCTGCTCTTAATTCCCTGACTGGGAAAGAAAAGGATTAAAACAGTTTTTACATCTGTATCTCAGACATGTGCTGCCCAGCTTTTTGTAAGTAGCCTGCAGCTCGTGTCTCCATTAGAGATGTGTATCATTATAAGGTATATAAGAAACAGGAGTGGGCTGCTGTGAGCTTTTTGATCTTGTCATAACCCCATATTGCATAAAAACTGTTAAGGGAAATAAAATCAGACGATTACCTATAGAAGCACGTGGCAATGCTGGTGCATGGTCCTGTCCAGGCAGAGGCTGGGGAGGTGACATGCAGGAGCAGAGTGTTTCAGAAGAGCTGCAGTGGCTTGCAGCAGGGCATGGGAAAGGTGGAAGCAGATTTGTTCAACAGCTGTCTGTGATTAAATCCCCCTGTACAAAGGGAAAGCAGGAAAACTGGAAATGAGCAGAGAGCAGTGCTTCAGAAATCGCAACCAGCCAGTGACTAGGAAAACCTTATACTATCCAAATGGGAATAAATAATTTAGGAAAGACCCATATTAAAGGCTCAGACAGATAACTTCTTCCCTCAGGTAGATATTTTCTGTCTCTTTTAACAAAGTGCATTTTAGCCCAGCATTTCAGCAAAAGGTAATACCAGCCCTGCAGTTTTTTGTCTTTTCAGCAGCCGATTCTTCACCCATACAAAATAAAGATAACACTGAATTAGCCTCATCTGTAGCAGAGTAGGTGTGAGCAAGCAGGCTTTAGCTGCCTGGCTAAACAATGGCTTTTTTTTTTTTTTCCCAGGATAAAAACATATCTGGTAAAACAAATGCATTGGTTTGTGCCTTGCTGTTAGTTAGATGAGAGCCCAGGTGAAATCCCTTCTGCCATCGCCACTGCCTCTAGCTAAACTTAAGATGGATGAGGATGGGCATGGAGACATTGCTGGTGGCCTGTGTGCGCACACAGCTCCCCTTGCCTGTCCCTGGCTGTCTGCTCCTGATGTTAGAACATAGTTGTAATGGGGAAGGGGAGGAGATGCCGCTGCTCTCAGTGGGATAATATTTCATCCCTTGTGGCAGAGCTGATATCCAATGGCACAAGCTAAACCCTGCCACATGCTGCAATTAAGGGATGACAGAGGACACACTGTGCAGTGCGTTTTTTTTCCCCAAAGTTTCAATCTTTCTACAGTATATCAGAGTTACAAAGTACTTTTCAGCAGCAGAATTACTTTTTCCTGGGCTACATGCATTAGTAGCTGCAGCGTATGTTGCCAAATGAAAAGAGTAGGGAAAAAATTCAGTGAATGCCAAGCAATCCATCTTGAAAAGCCACCTGCATGTAGGAAAGGAAAGAAAGGATCCAGGAGTGCCTGGAAGTTAAATTTCACCAAAAGGGAAGGCAATCTATAGATTTTAAGCAGTTTCTTCCCTCTGCCCTGGTTCTTTTCTTTTCCTCTTCAATTGCCTTTTATATCCTTTTCCACCTGCCCTTTCATTTCATTTTTCTTCTTCCCTTCCAATTAGTGTTCTTAAAATACAACCACAGTAAAGCTAAACATGAGAACAAGAGGAAGAGGAGTAGTCCTGGAAGAAATTTAGTGTTTGCCTCATCCTGTAGCCCACTGGCTTGTCTTAGCTCCAGCTGGATGCTCACTGGGGCAAGACACTGGCAGCACTGGCCAGCTGCACAGCAGCTTTCCATTTGCCAGGCTTTTAGGCACTGCTGTAGGAAGCACAGAGTGGGGGGTTTACACATTATCTCCTTCCCACTTCTAACACATCCCACCCAAAAGCTCTGCTCCCATTCCTCTGGGACGTTGAATGCCATACTGTGTCCTGTCATCCACAATAATTGTTGCCTGATGGAAGCCTCTGGGTTACTCAGGTTTCAGGGAAAGCCGGGAGAGGAGCATAGGCACTATGAGTTAAACAAATTATGATAGCACGAAGGCAATGGAAACATTCACAATTAAAGGTTTGGCCTTGGGGATTGGTTTCTGCAGACCATTTGTAGATATGGATCTCAGGCTGTTTAAATGGGAGCAGCTGTCAGACGTTTCCTAATCACAGAGATTTGCCTGCCATGTTGGACCAAACTCCCTGATTAGAAAGCCCATGGCTGGGAAAGGACTGTCTGTGGGAGCTTGTGTTGTGTTTTTATTACTTGCAAATAGCTGTTAAAACATTTCCTACTGCAATTCCAATTCATTCAAAATTCTCAATATTCTTTCTTGAAGTATATTAAACTGCACATAGAGTCCTTAAAAATCAAACCTTGGGTAGCTTCCAAAGAGCCATAAAGCTAAGGTTGCAGGATGATAACAGTCATTTGTAAAAGTAAATATGATAAAATGAACAGCTGCCTGCATGAAATAGCACCACAGACTTCCTAATAACTAGATCAGTTCATTTGGGGTTTTCAAAATAATTTGAGTTCTGCTTGTCTGAGTGCTGCTAATTGATCAGAAAGTAAAGCTGATCACTGCTTGCTTTTCCCATGACATATATGCTTTAATAAATTATTGCTTGCAACACATGCAGTGTTACTCATTATTGACTTCAGATACATTAGCTGGATGGATGGAAAGGACTGTTCAACAGAACCATTAATACTATACTAGGGTTTTCTGAGGTTCTCAGCAGGACCTCTGCTCTCTGACAAACTCTCATCAACAACCCAGTGGTGTTCAGAAAACTGCCTAAGTATTTTTCTTAGGAACATGTTCAAGTGAGCTCTTCCTACTAGGAGAATTTTCAAGTACTAAACACATTGAGCTGGCCATAGGCAACAAATACATACATATCCTCAGATTTCAGCTGCTGATAAAGTTTTAATTACATTCTTTAAAAGAAGGCATATTTGGATGCAGCGCTGCTGGGTCTGAAACTATAAACTGGTGCTTTCTGGATTTTCTTAGTGACTGGACTGCTTTGGCAGTCTCTAGAAAAAAGGTGCTTGGCTTGGGAAACCCTCTCTCCTCTGAAAACAGTCTCATACAATGTTTGGAAAACTTCTCTTAAAACTTGTAGAAAACATGTTTTTGCCAACTTGTATGAGACTCAAGAAAATGCTGGATGGGAGAGTGGGGGAGGATGGAATGAAACAGGGGCCAGGAGAAAGAAAAAATGAAAGAGGCACTTAAAAAGAGAGGTGGGGGAAAAGCCACTGAAAACGAAATGAGATAAGAAAATATGAAAGAGAAGCAGAAGAAGATGAAGAAATAAGTAGCACATATGTTTATTTTATAGGAAGTTGGCTGACAGGCTGAATTTGTATTCTGGTCAGGGAAAAGAAATTACAGTGGGCTCTGGATGAAAAGTGAGTACCAAATACCCTAAATTAAGATCTCACAAGACTGAAATCTGTTTGTAAAATGTTCTGGAACAACAAAATTGCCATATTTTAAGAAACGAGCTTGTTGATGAAAAAATGTTTCTGGTAAGAAAACGCTAGGAAAGGCTTGCTTAGAAACCTTGGTGAAATGAAAGACCATATTCTGTTATCAACTTTCCTTTCTTTGAATTACATTTAAAATAATGAGATGAGCACCTTTGGCCATTAGCAATAATACTGGATTTTTCTTTCCTGTAAGCCAACTGTCCAGGTTACTTTGTGGCCAGTGTTGATCCGTGTAATCTTTGTGAGCTTCTTGCATGACAAAGAGTAAATTAATTCTTCAGGGGTGAATTCAGTTCCACTTGTGATGAAAATGCGAGGACGGGGAATTAAGAGGAAGGTTTGTGTGGAAGCAAGAGCTGGTACCTGGTAGTCCCGGGCATTACCGCCAGGAGGCTTGCTGACCTTATACCTCCTTGGAAACGTGACATCTTGGAGGCACTGTACAACTTCTGCAACATTTATCAGGGACATAAGGTCATCCTGAAATGCATCAGCAGAATGAAAGTGATTTTCCAATGAGAAAGGGTGGTTGAAGAGAAAAGGGAATGAGCAATTGATTATGTATTTGATAGCTACACATACCCCAAAACAAGTAACTGATTTTTCTGTAATCATCCCAGCAAAGACTTCTCAGTGTATAAAAAGTATCAATCTTTCAGAGCCTTGACAGGTAAGAGAAGTGCAGGTGGTAAAACTGACTATTTTTGTTATTCAGATCTTAACAGAGGTGGAGCTAAAGAGCCTAAAAATGGGAAGACTTGTCAGGACACTGAGTGGACCCATGGATGGGTTTCTGAGGGGTGTGGATGGTGTTGCAGGGAGCAGGGCCTATAAACCAGCCAGGTCAGGGCCAAGCCCTCAGTGGGCACCTACCCATGGGGCCATCCAGACCTGTGCCTGGGTGCAGCCCAGCCAGGGCACCATGGGGCAGTTCAGCCCATTGGTTCAGGACAGTACCCAAGCTTGGGAGGGAATAAAAACTGCCCCTTGGGTCTCATCCAAAAGGCTGCTGCAACTGCATCACCTCGAAAACTCTAATCAATTGCTTATCTATTGTCTGTTATCTCTTACCTGATCAACTGTTGAAGATCTGTAATGGTAAGAAGGTGCTGGGTTTTCCTGTGTTGATTGCAAGATTCAGGGCAGCAGGGTGCAATAGTCACCCTAAAATTAATCTGGTATAATTCCCTGGCTTTCACTCTTTCACTAGTTTTAATCATTCTTATTCTATCAGCGTAAAGGAGACGTGCAGACCTGATTGGCACCACTGTAACTACAGCAGAAATGCACTCTATGTCTTTAACAGAGTGATCTCTCTATTTCACCATAAAGTCTTTCAGGAAGCTGATTGCTTGCATGACAGCATTCTGAATTATAAAATCCGTGAGAAAAGGTACCTATCTGAACATATCTGTGTTGTTTTTTTTTATTCTTCTACTCCATAAATCAAGCAAAGCAGAAAACAGGAGGTGAGGAAAAACTTTAATTCAGTATTACGTTTCCACAGTGATAGAAAAATTCAGCACTATAGAACACAAACTGATCTAGTACGTGCAGTTTGCCAGACTTTGCCACATGATGGGTTAGATCTCTTGTACATCTCTGGATGAAGTTGGAAGTGTGTGATCACTCTGCCACACTTCAGAGAAGTTTGACATGCCAATAGGGAGAAGGTAGCTAAAACAGGAATCTCTGGTTGAAGGACAGGTCTGTGCTACCATCCAAATCAAAGGTAGATCAAATGGTAGTGAAGGTGTTTATCTGGGTACATTTTGTGAAGGTCTTTGTGTCTTTGAGAGAAGCTGTATGAAAAACAGAGGCACTCGAGGAGAAGGCAGCAGTACTGGCCCAGTGAGGGAAATTCTGACATAAAAATATTGGGAAAATAAGAGACAAAACATCAGGGGGTGACCATTAATTGACAGGGCATTCCTTGTGTGACTTTAGAGCTCACAGAAGTAGAATTTAGCTTAGTCTTTGTGAGGTAACAAAATTACATTAAAGCCATCTGACACTACCATAATATTTTCTCTTCGATTAAGTTAAATTGTAATCTGAAGTCTGGTCAACAGGCTGATTGTGAAAATGGTAAAAGCTCTAAAGATGGGAGTATGAGCAGAGTGCAAAGTGAACAACCAATGACAATCAGATATCCTGGATTCATACCATTAACATTCTCCAGAATATTAATGTTCATGGACGCCTAAAAGCGCTGCTGGATTCACAGAAATGCAGGTTTGGTTGGAAGGGAACTCTGGAGGTCATATGGTTTAGCCACCTGCTCAAGCAGGGGTAACCTAGACCATGCTGCCCAAGAGTGCATTTAGATGGCTTCTGAGTATCTCCAAGGATGGAGATTCTACAGCCTTCCTGGGCAACCTGCTCTAGTGCTTGGTTACCTCACAGTGAAAAAGTGTTCCCTGTTCCTCCACTGGCATAGGCTGCCCAAGGAAGTTGTGGCTGCCCCATCCTTGGCAGTGTTCAAGGCCAGGCTGGATGGGGCCTTGAGCAACCTGGTGTAGTGGAAGGTGTCCCTTCCCGTGGCAGAGGGCTTGGAACTAGATGGTCTTAAGGTCCTTTCCAACACAAACCATTCTGTGATTCTATGATTCTGTGTTCAGGTGGCATTTCCTGTGTTTCAGTTTGTGTCCATTGCCACATGGACACCACTGAAAATAACCTGCGCCTAATCTCTTTGCACCCTCTTTCCAGGAACTTATATCCATTGATGAGATCCCTCCCGAGTCTTCTCTTCTCTAGGGTGATTAGTCCCAGCTCTCTCAGCCCTTCCTCATAGCAGAGATGCTCCAGTCCGCTAATCATCTTAGTGTCCCTTTGTTAAACTCTCTCCACTATGTCCATGCCCCTCTTGTACTGGGCAGCCCAAAGCTGGACCAAACACTCTAGATGTGACCTCACCAGTGCTAAGCAGAAGGAAGATTCACCTCCCTTGACCTGTTGACAGCACTCCTCCTAATGCAGCCCAGGATACCATTAGCATTCTTTGCAGCAAGGACACACTGCTGTTGAACTTTGTGTTCATCAGGCACCCCAGGTCCTTTTCTGCAAAGCTGACTTTATCCTAGAACCTGGTAAAGACAATGCTGAATGGCTAAGTATGCGACAGTGGTGGGCACATATTGCATGCAGAAACACTAACACTGCAGGATGGGCAAACATGTGGACAGGCTGCCATCTACTATACTGCAAGGTAGGCACCTAAATTTAACATGCCTGAGAAATGAATTGTAGATCAAGAGTTGCATGTAATACCAGTGTAACAGTGTGTACCAGAATTTCCTTTGTGTCTCCTGCGGTCATTAATTTTGTGTGTGGAAATTGTGTGCCTGCCAGAACTGGAGAAGAACTGGAATACACTTCAGCCAGAGTTTGTCCTCTATTATAATCTTACACTCCAGTATTATCTAAATGCAGAGCATGTTCTGGAATCAAAACTGTTTCTGTGCATCTGGAGATAGAAGTCAGGGGAGAAAGAGCAGCTATATAGCTATTTTCTAAAATGTGTGAATACTGCTCTTTCAGATAGAATTACTAAAGCAATAACATTATATTCATGAAAAGATTACCACCAGCATGTGAGATATTTAAAATCTTAATCACTCTATCACTTATAAATACAATTTGAGATTTTTATGTACTTACATTACAAGAAACTCTATAAAATAAAGGTGAGTAATTTATCGCTTATGTGACACAGACAGAAATGGAGACTCCAAAGTGGAGTGTAAAATCTATTTTTATTTGGACTTTTTAAGCAACAAGAAATAACATTTTAACATGTGGTACTGGAATATTGGCTCCTAATCAGATCTTCCTGATACTCCAAATTATAAACAAATTGAGCATTAACTAATTGGATAGGGACACACTAAAGCTGAGAGAGGAAAGGGGAAATACTAACATATGCAACAACATATGGATAATGAAAGATCATATGCTTATTATAGTAAAACTGTGCTTCTGATATTTAGAAGTTCTGCATTAAGGAATGAGTACGTGGAAGTCAAGGTCCCTGAAGCAAAATCGAACCCTCATGTACATTAAGTATAAGAGTCTTTACAGCATATAGAAAAGACTCTTTTAAATGACATAAAAACTGCAGTTGCGTTTCTGTGAAATCTGGAGATGTAAGGATGCAGAGAGCAGCCTGCGCACAAAGAACTGCACAGAGGGACCCATCTGCCTAGTAAAGGGTGTATTGTAATTTCATGAGCTTCTGCGAGCAGACACTGGTGGCTTTGATTTGTCACTGTCTCTTTCCAGACAGACCTTCTACCAACTTACAGCAGAGATCTGCAGAATGGCAGGCAGAAGAGACAACTGAATGGCTTTCCCTCCCTTAATACTTCATAAAAGCATTTGGTCTGATTTGGTTAGGCTTACAGGAAAGGAAGCGTACATTTGATATTAGTGATTCTTTTTCTTGGTAGCATGTGCAATATAAACAGGAACTTTGCAATTTGTACATAGCAAAGCCAGCTTATGAACTGTTAGCGGTCTGAGTAGGACTTGATCATCAAAATAAGGTTTTGACTAAAAGACATGGAGGCAGTTTGGCAACAGCACCATGTTTCATAAGAGTATGACTATAGTCTGTTTACCCAGATTTTTAATCTGGTCAATGTATTTCTGGTTACAGTTGGTCACCCATGAAGACAGTTGCTCGCAGACCGTAGTTCTGCTTTGTCAAAAGCATTTTTCTTAGACAAACAATGGAGCAATGCCGTGAGAGAGCGCTTGCAGCATCGTCAGTCATTTCTATATGTATATAAAGGTTTTCTTCTTCTGACTTCTGAAATAAATCTATCTAGTTGGCTTTATGTAATCCTACAGGAAGGCAATTTGAATCTTCTACTGTATGCAAAAAAGGTGCTATTTCTTTCAGTTGCCTCCAGACTCATGTTGTCGTTTGGTGTGGCAAATGACTTTCTCCATCTCTGCATTAACTCTCTTTTTTCCTTAAGTTCAACAGAAAAACATGGGCATAGGTGAGAGTATTTCTAAAAATATCTAGTGATAGACAAAAGGACTATTAATCTGAGGGAGATATGTGAAAAAGAGGACAGACAGATAGTACTCACAAAATTATACAAGGCTTAGCATTTGAGAGTAAACAAATTTGAAGCCATAGATGTGCAGCTTTTTTGCTGTCTAGGACATTTACTTTAAGAGACCCCAAGCTAAGTCCTTCAGAGACACAATAGAAGAGGAGCTGGAGCATCAGGTGCTGCTCCAGATTGTGGTGGGTGTCCTCATTAGCCCCTCCTGGAAAGTGGGCATGAGCTTCTTGTGAAGACTTTGCCTCCTGTCAAGGCAGAAAATGGAACAGTGACTGTTGGACCACTGTGTAATTTGTAGGTGGAAGCTGACTCTGGCTGAAGACAGGTGAGAATTAGCCCCAGAACTCATTGCCAGTGCAAGATGCTCAGTGAACTAGGCATATTTATCTCCTCTCTAGTGTGTGTTATTCCTCTAGCTGTTACGCCTCCTTATATGTATACCTTGGGAATTTTTTATGCAGTGCTGTAGATCACAATTAACTGTCCTGTTCTTCACATCTTTGTGAAAGTCTACGATCCATGTCCTGAAGGACACAGGGTCTGTTTGATTTGTGACCTGATCGTTGTGCTTGCTGCTTCACATGAAGAAGAAGGATCACAAAGTGGTGTGCCCTGAAAAGAGGTCTTGAGTTTTCACATTTCAAATGTATTTGAGGTGTCTAAATACCTGGAAGGGCTTGGCTGGCCACATTCGGTGCAGACCACCAGTGAAGGGTGGAGGCAAGAACACTCATCTGGGTAACCACCTGAGGTACTGCAGAGAGAGAAGGAGAATCCTACTCCAAGAGGCAAAATAAATGTGTCTGTGTCAACACTTTATAATTTGCTTCTCTTTGGTCTTTACAGAATGAAGGGAAATTTTCATTTGGACTCCCAATAGGTGTAGGCAAATGCAAAATCAATTAAATAGTTTCTGTGCTAAAGTAAGGTAGAGTACGCACAGGACAAAATTAAGTGCATTTTTTTCTTTTTTATATATAATGAATTCCTTATTTGTCTGTTTATTTAGGTTTATTGAATGTTCCCTGGGTGCATTAGTGAACTGTATGAAATGTAGTAGCTGAAAACATCCATCTCTGACAAAATTATATGAGATTGTTTCATAGCTTCCACCTTTACCAGAGTTGAGGCACCTCTTGTTTTCTTCCCAAAGTAATTTCAGAATAAGCAGATAGGAATCGAAAACAAAGGAAAAGTTATTTACAAGTGATCAAATTGCATTTTATTTAGAGTCAGCTACACGAGACTACTCTTAAAATTAGATCCATAGTCCAGTGCACGTCTGAATTTAGCCCTAGAAATTATCGTGTGCCCTCCAACAATCTTCACTGTTTGAAGGTGCTGCTTTTTCCCAAACACAGTTCAAGCTTTAGGCCAGAGCAATAAGTCTTAACTTGGCAACCTTACTGCTTGCAACACTAAGCTGAAAGCAGGGGATAGTGCAGGGGCAGTTGCTGTTAGGAAAAAACATACTGTGTTTTATCCAGTGGGTGATATAAATTGAAGGCGTAAATACACGTTAGTATAGGAACTGAAACGTAAGTTCTTATTCAGTGACCCTCAATTAATTATACCATTTGGCCCATGGTTATTGAATTAATCTTATGCAACTTGGACAAGTTCAAATAAGAGAAGTACATAACACTCTCAGCTTGACAGTGTAATAGTGACAGTGCTCACTAGGGATGTCAGAAAAACAGGTCTGAAGCCTCACAAAACAATGAGAGACCTGAACTTGTCTCCCCCATTTCTAAGGTAGTTCTTGAGACAGGATCACAGTTTGGCTGGGAGGATGTAAATTTACCTGCACAGTGTCTATAGAGTGATACCAGTGAGTTTTACATGTCTCAGGGCAAATCGTATTAGAAACAAAGCCACTGAATGCCTTAGATCAAGAAACTCAAAGTAAGGTGGATTACAGTGAAGAGCACATAAGCAATTATCCCCTGCCTCCTTGTGCTTTATTAAGGCTTGCTTCAAACTTCTGTGAGGTTTCCTGCTTTGCAAAAAACTACCCAGTCCCTTCTAGGTTCCTTGGAAGTGTCTTTTCTTCTGATGCCACAAACTCATAGGGCTTCTGCTGCTGTTTTAGCCTGTCCACTGCCCAGCTCCGGTCTTCTCCTGTGTCCTGCCTTCCTGCAAGGAACTTCTCCTGGCTGTGGAGGCTTGGGTGCTCCTGGAAGGCTCCTCTGTCAAGATTGTCTCTAAGCAGTGTGTCAGACCAAGACTGCAGCAGCCCCACGAACTAGAGGGTGCAGCAGTGCAGCAAGCAGGGAGCAGGCAAATGGAAGTAATCCTGCCCAGCATGGTGTCCCAGATGTCCAGAGTTGGGACAGAGGGACACTGAGACCTCACCTTACCAGGAAGGTTACTGCAGGTGAGTTACTCTTTTGTGACGTGCTATTGTCTGAAGTGACTCTCTGAAGCCATTCAGATGTCACAGTAGGGCCATTCATGTCTGTGCCCACAGGGTGAGGTCTCTGATCACCCTTTTGCAGTACCCAGCACTCCCTGTACCTCTGTGTGGAGATGGGAAACTGCCTATAAACATAAACATTCTTCTGGAAAGCACAGTTGTTCTAATACTAAAACACATATCTAAACAAATCTTACATACATACATGCACCCATTTCACTCTAATCATGTCAACTAATCTTAGGGTGCTGCTCCAGATTTGATGTCAGGTGTGTAAGGGAAGGGAATACATGCCTTTTCAGAAGCTCAGCTTCTCATGGGAGACATGCTTACCACAGCTGATGGAGAGGTTGTGCCTGACACAATCCTCCGCTGCACCTTACAAGCATCCCCATGGCGACACCTCAGGCTGCAAGAAAAGGGAGCAGCTAATGGGCCCCTTGCCTCATTCACCTCTCTGCAAGGTCAGTGGTCCTGAGACCAGTCTTATTAATGGACAAGATCAAATCCTTACTAGCTCAGATATGGCTGCTCTCCAGTAACTTTGCATATAGTAGCATTAAAAATCCCTCTTTGGGACTAGAACACTCTTGAAGTATTTCCTCTGGAAACACAAAGGAGAAGACTGTCCCTGCCCTGAAATACCCCCAAGCCTAATGAGTTAGAAACCCAGAAAGCAGCTCAGCATCTTGGTGGGTAGCATCCCTTTGTATTGGGTAAATAACAGCCTGAAACATTTTCCTGAATATGATTTGTTCACATTTGCAGTGGATTCAGTCATCATGTGCAGGATTTTCTCTCTCAGGTATGATTAGACATGTGAAGAAGCAAGCACAAAACAGAGGGTTGCATTAAAAATTGATTACATTGCCAAAAGCTTTAGAAGTTGGGAAGACCCCGAATATCTACTGCTGGGATGCAATCTGAGTTGAGGAAAGGTCTTTCTTTAAAGTAGAAACAGTGATGAACTACATCTCTATCAAATGCTATTACTACATTTCCACACTGAGCTGCCACTTTGTCTCCTAACAAGAACTTTCTTTAATAAATGTGGAATTTACTTGTGCTTCCAGTTTTGAAATAAATCAATTCTACACTCATTCTTTTTTCAGCTTCCATTTGTGGGCATGTTATTTAAAAGGAGGTGAATGGATTAAACTCAGCTCTTCCCTCCCATTTGTCATGCCTGCTGTTTTGAGGAATACTATTTCCCTGAGGTTTTTAAAATGCTCTGTCCAATCTAAGGGGTGATTATTTTGTTTCTTTAGCTGGAGTGTCCACTGACTTCTTTTCTCCTGTGGCATGCTGAAGGTAATCAGTGTTTTGTAGGAAGAGATCAGCACTTTGGGCACTGGCAAGTCTCATCAAGAAGGTGAAGGTTCCAACCCTCTATGGTTATGGTAATATATTTTGGAGTATCTGGCTAGTTCTGGTTGTGTATTTTATGCATAATTCTTATTGTGAATAGTAAGAATATGCAAAAAAAAAAAAAGTATACTTTTAGGATTTGGACCTAAATTGCCTTTACATCTCTTAAGCAGGCCTAATTAAATGCTGGTATTTGACATCTCTTTCCTCCTCTCCTTTCTGTGGCTTTTATAATTGAAGTGTTTTTAAAAGTGAAATGTGCACTTCCAGACAATGCTTCTTGAATTATGCATGTATTGATGTTGTTTATATCCTTCTTTCCAGTTAAGTTTTCAACTTAACTGTGAGTTTCCTTTTCTTTCTGTTCTTATGCTGGTTTTTATGTCTCACACAAACCCTTTTTTTTTGAAGTATGCATTTGCGCCCTGTATGAAGACAGGCTGAGAAGGTTGGGGCTGTTCAGCCTGAAGGAGAGAAGATTGCATGGAGACCTCATAGCAGCCTTCCAGTATCTGAAGGGGGGCTATAGGGATGCTGGGGAGGGACCCTTCATTAGGGACTGTAGTGAGAGGACAAGGGGTAACGGGTTCAGACTTACACAGGGGAAGTTTAGATTGGGTATAAGGAAGAAGTTCTTTACTGTAAGGGTGGTGAAGGACTGGAATCTGTTGCCAAAGGAAGTTGTGAATGCTCCATTGCTGGCGGTGTTCAAGGCCAGGTTGGACAGAGCCTTGGATGGCATGGTTTAGTGTGAGATGTCCCTACTCATGGTAGGGGGGTTGGAACTAGATGATCTTCAGGTCCTTTCCAACCCTAACTATTCTATGATTCTATGATTCTATATAAGAATCACAGACCTATAGATGGGCCTATGCCACAGACCTTAAAGATCTTCATTAGCTTTGCTTCATCTAAGACATTTAAGTAGGTATTCTGAATCTCTGAGTAACCAGTATGACTTCGGGTAAATGCCCTGAGGATGCATACCCAAATAGCTGTGCTTTTGCTTGTGCTGCCTGAAGCAAGTCACACAAGGAAGCTTAATATTAATCATAAACCAAAGTTAGAAATCACAGCACCAGACCTCTGTGGAACCCTGCTTGTGCAGTGAAGCTCTGTCTTATATTTCTTGAGAGCAGACTCCTCCTCAATGGCAAGGCAAATGTGGCAGCACCAGATTTGGAGGACGCGAAGGATGTGCCACTAAACTGAAGGCTGCTTGACAGCAGAGGAATGGGCAGACCTGGCTGACACCTCCTGCATGCTGGGGCCAGCACTCTGCCGCCAGGGCTGTGGCCTGGTTCTACCCCAGCTGCATCTGCCCGCTTGGTGGCTCATTGTAGACAGTGCAGCCGGGAAGACAGTAATGTGAGTTCCTGCCCTGGCTCAGGCTGCCCAGCAGGGCAAGCACAGAGTGGTTCAGGTGCACACCTTCCTTTGTGCACAAGCCTCCCACAGACACCAGTGCTCAAACCATCTCCAGGTAGCTGCCATACCTATCCATGAGCTACCCATGAGCACCAGGTGCGCCACAAGTGCTATGGCCATGTGCACCCCAGCTTGAGCCAGAAGTGGAAGCCCTACAGTCACCCCATTTCTGGGCATGGATGCTGAAGTGTTTGTGAAATACTTTCTGCTTTGCCCTGGGTCAGCAGGTTTCCTGGATGTGTGGAGCCAGGAGCTCCCATCAGCTGATGAAACCCTGCTCACAAACTGTGACCTTCTTCTTGGTATCCAGTGCCTCTGTCTTGGGCATCCAGATTCAGAGTACTCATCAAAAGGGAGGTATTTGTATGCACTAGTATGTCCCTTTTGAAAATCAGACTCATTTATGAAATCCTAAACTGATCACATGCACAAACATTGCATCCAAACCAATGCCCGCCTTATGTATAAATCATCCAGACTCTATGTATAATTCATCTGGACAGACCAGAGGAGCCATTTTGGCCAGGCAGCACTTCTTTCATGTAAAATGCATTTCAATGTATAAATGCATCCAATGTCTTACCAATACTGCATTAATTACTGTAGACTTCGTAGTGTGCTGGGATTCTCCCTAGTTTTGAAAGGGTCCCAAACAGCAATCTTTAATCATTTTCCTTTCCACTCTTCTCTTTATCAGCTGTCTCCACACATCAATTCCCCCTGAACTTTTGTCCTCTATTTTTATCACATGGAATATTTGTCTTGACTTATTTAGATTGTAGGCTCTCTGAGGAAGGGAATGTGCTTTATCTGCTTGGAAGAAATGGTTGTGGAAATGTATGGCACTATATAAATGCTTTGTAATACTAATAACACAAAATGTGTGCGAAGTTTGCACAGTTTATGGTTAGTAGATTTTATGGCAACCAAGTCCTTTCTATCACTTGAGATGACAAACACATTTTTTAATGTTCTCAAGGCATCTCAAACCACTCCTTCTTCTTCTTGTATTATCATAGAAAGATAAGGCAATGCATCTTTTTTATTTTTCTCTTTTAATGTGGAAGGCCTGGGGAGAGGAGGGAGTGCTGCAGCTGAGCTGAATGTATCAGCAGAAAATCACTCAATAGCATTTTTAAGTGTTAACTATGGGAAAGATAGAAATATCAAGATAAAAGGCCTGAAGCCATATTTTATTTACTTCACTGTAAATCAGAAGTCAATTTTCTAGTGGAAAATCGCCCAGTGACTTATAAGAGGCCCATAAAGATCATAGAATCATAGAACCATAGAATAGTTAGGGTTGGAAAGGACCTCAAGATCATCGAGTTCCAACCCCCCTGCCATGGGCAGGGACACCTCCCACTAAACCATGCCATCCAAGGCTATGTCCAACCCCACCTTGAACGCCGCCAGGGATGAAGCATTCACAACTTCCCTGGGCAACCCGTTCCAGGGCCTCACCACCCTCACAGTAAAGAATTTCTTCCTCAGATCCAATCTAAACTTCCCCTGTTTCAGTTTGAACCTCTTACCCCTTGTCCTCTCACTACAGTCCCTAATGAAGGGTCCCTCCCCAGCATCCCTATAGGCCCCCTTCAGGTATTGGAAGGCTGCTATGAGGTCTCCACGCAGCCTTCTCTTCTCCAGGCTGAACAGCCCCAATTTTCTCAGCCTATCTTCATATGGGAGGTGCTCCAGTCCCCTGATCATCCTCGTGGCCCTCCTCTGGACTTGTTCTAACAATTCCATGTCCTTTTTATGTTGAGGACACCAGAACTGCACACAATACTCCAAGTGAGGTCTCACAAGAGCAGAGTAAAGGGGCAGGATCACCTCCCTCGACCTGCCAGTCACACTCCTTTTGATGCAGCCCAGGATACGGTTGGCTTTCTGGGCTGCAAGCGCACACTGCCGGCTCATGTTCATTTTTTCATCAACCAACACCCCCAAGTCCTTCTCCGCAGGGCTGCTCTGAATCTCCTCCCTGCCCAACCTGTAGCTGTGCCTGGCATTGCTCCCACCCAGGTGGAGGACTTTGCACTTGGCATGGTTAAACTTCATCAGGTTGGCATCAGCCCACCTCACAAGCGTGTCAAGGTCCCTCTGGATGGCATTCCTTCCCTCCAATGTATCAACGGAACCACACAGCTTGGTGTCATCGGAAAACTTGCTGAGGGTGCACTCAATCCCACTGTCCATGGCACCCACAAAGATGTTGAACAAGACCGGTCCCAACACCGATCCCTGGGGGACACCACTCGTTACTGGTCTCCAGCTGGACATTGAGCCATTGAGCACTACTCTTTGCGTGTGGCCATCCAGCCAGTTCTTTATCCACCGAGCGGTCCACCTATCAAGTTGATGTCTCTCCAACTTAGAGAGAAGAATGTCATGTGAGACAGTGTCAAAGGCTTTACACAAGTCCAGGTAGATGACATCAACTGCTCTGCCCCTGTCCATCAGTTCCATAGCCCCATCATAGAAGGCCAACAGATTGGTCAGGCAGGATTTCCCCTTAGTGAAGCCATGCTGGCTGTCTCCAAGCACCTTGTTGGTTTTCACATGCCTCAGCATACCTTCCAGGAGAATCCGCTCCAAGATTTTGGCAGGCACAGAGGTGAGACTGATTGGTCTGTAATTCCCTGGCTCATCCATTTTCCCCTTCTTAAAAATGGGGGTTATATTTCCCTTTTTCCAGTTGTCGGGAACTTCACCTGACTGCCATGATTTCTCAAATATGATGGACAGTGGCTTAGCAACTTCATTTGCCAGCTTCTTCAGGACCCGTGGAGGGATTTTATCAGGTCCCATGGACTTGTAACTGTAGGCTAGGGTTGCAAGGGGCAATGGTAGAGAAAGGAGAATGGTAGGAGAAAGAAAAGAAATATAAAATATCTTTTACATTTAAATATTGCTAGAAGCATATTTAATAAGACTGATAAATTGGAAGCATATCCACTGCAGGAGGGGTATTCTATCACTGGTATTTCTGAAGCACAGCGCAGCCAAGAAAATGGTGGGCTTAAGAATACTGAGGAGCAGAACTTAGAGAAAGGATGCACCAGGTGACATGGGAGGTAGTATTGTATTAACATCAAAGAATAAATTCATGTTTGATGAAAGAATATTAGGGGCTTTATCTGCCATAGAAGGATGTGACTGAAGCTTTGATAAGAAGGAGGGCCACATCAAATTGTGTTTTGATTGATTCTCAATAGAAACTTATGTGAAATGATCGCACCTCCCAAAGCTTTTAACAAGTTACTGCCATGGGTTGTTCTTCAGTTATTTTTTGCACAATAATTTTTGCATAATGCAATAGTGATTGAAGGATGTTCCCTTTCTCTCCTTACCTAGATGATGCTTTATTAACTGAAATTTCCTTACTCTCCTGCATTTTTCACAATTAAACAACAGTCTGACTGCACTGAAAGGCTGATGCCCTTTATAATGGAGTTTATATTACTTAGATACCCCTGCAGAAAGCTGATAACATAAAGCCAGTAACTTGGATGAACAATTCTTTCAGTAGGTATTTTCTCTATGCCTTGATATTAAGAATTTACTTTCCCTGTATTTTGTGCTAGAATTCATCAACCTGATGTTTAAAAATATGAGTTTAAGTTATATTTTTTCCACTTCCCAATGATTAATTCTTGTTATGCCCTAGATTTGTTAGTAATTGTCAAAAAACTTTGACCGACAGCACTAGAAATGTCAATACTATATTTAAAATCACATTTAGTACATGTCAAAACCAAGAAAATTTACCTTTTAATCCTCAACAATCTATTTCATACCTGCTCAGGCAAGTGTTTCTCTGGGGAGGTGAAGCTTACATTTTCTATCCATTGAGCCTTTGGCCTCTTCTTGAAGTCAGCAAACCACAGGGCCTGTGTTGGATGAGAAGCACTAGGCTGAACCAGTAAACCGATTTTGCATCAGACTGTAGCAATCTTTGCTATCTTTCAGCCTGGCATTTTCGGAAGCAGTGACTCCCTGGCAGGAGACACTAAGCTCAAAATACAGTGTTATTATCAGTGCCCTGAGCTGACCACTCCACTAACAGTTTTTATTTAATTTATCTCTGTATTATGCCACCACTGCTTAATTATAGGACCCACAAATTGTGTTTTAACTATCAATTTACTCCCTTCACTATCTTCAATTTTCAGCATGCCTGTAACTCTTCCTGACCCCTATTCTAAACCAGTTTTAACACAATACCCTTTTTCTTTTCACTTACAGGCTCAAATTTTCAACTTGTATGGGCAAAACTTCCCTGGCATTTTTCCAGTGTCAGATTTGTTTGCCTGTAGCACCTGATACATCCAAAGACGCAGAGCATGATTTACATGAACACTTACACTTCCATGCTTCCAATTAGTGTTTACTAACTGGGGTTTTGCAACACTAATTAGATATGGAATAAGACATACAGGCACTTGAAACTAAGGATAAGATTCAGATCACATTAATCATCTGTGACTTCTTTTGGACCATGACTTTGAAAGATCATCATCCAAATTGATGCTGAGGAATAAACAGAGAGCGTACCTCCAAGCAGCCAAATCTCGCTCCTTGATGTCTACTTTGTAGTAATTGAGTAGAAATTCTCACTTTCTCTAAATATGTACCCTGTAGATAGACACACACCATTGCTCAAATAAATCAAGGGAAAATAGCAAGCTGATGGGCTATCAGAAACACAGCATCAGTCTCCCAAGGGGCATATTTGTAACATACATTTACCTCAGGTGCTCCTGTCTACTGGGAAAGCAAATGGAGAATTTTCTTCATTCGCTGACAGCACAGAGCAAAGCTTATCTAACACTTTGGGAAGGTGTTTGTATACACTAGTCTAATTCATTCTAGTCTCTCTGCTCCTACATTGCAGATTGTATCAATAGATCATGCAGATTTTTTCTCCTACAGCTAGGACAGCAAACTTCTGTGCATGATGCACATTGATATGAAGGGAATCCTTGCTTTAGCAGGCAAGGACATTTTAAAAGGATTTGAACTTGCTTTCACTGTGAATAGTGACAAAATGGCTTTGATCCATGGGGAGTTAAGGCAAAGCCCAAAATTTCTGTCAAAGAAGTTAACAGTGTAGAAATTAATTGCATAATAAAATGTAGAGTTTCCTCCAGTGATAATTTGTCATACACTGGGGTGATGACATGAAATGCCTGGCCCGTTCTTACATGTGTTTCAGATGAACAGAAATGGTCCAATCTCCTCCTCAAAATTATACAGACAGGTATCTGAGCATGTAACAGTCTTATTCTAAAACTGACAAATTATCACACAATGATCGAGAATTAGTAGAGGGTTTTTTTAGCATAATTGCTGCAATCAGATGTTTTCCCCTAGCTCTGAGCAGCATGCATACATACAGGTACTCCAAACCCATGTCACCCATTCTGGCTATGATCCTCTGCTGTTGCTTTCTCCCCAGTTTTAGTTACTCCTGGTTTCCCTTGCAAAGCCCACTTGCGTGCCCCTCAGGGCTGCTCCGGGCACCAGTGACACCACGTTTCTCTGCTGCTCTGGCATGGCAGTTCCTAGTCACTCTGCAGAGAAGCCCATCTTTCTGATGCACAGCCCTACTTCTTATCATTCCACCACAGCACAATATTGTCAAAGAAGGGATTTTCTGTGACTAGCAGAAAAGGAGCAAACTGTGGTCATTAGCAGCATCAATATACCAAAGCAAGAAAAACAGTGTGAAACTACAAAGAATGTTTGTCTGTATCTGAGCATTATGGTAAAATATGCTTCCTCAGTTATTAAACAGCTCATGAATAAATATATTATTATGTTAGGCATCACACGCTTGCTATGTTAAACAGAGTCTTCAAGTTATTGTTCTTAAGACCATGAGTTTCAAGTTATGCAATGGTTTTATGCAGAATCAGCTTAGAGAGGGGAAATTGCATGAGCAGCAAAATAGGTGCTGATTTGCATCAGTCTGTAAAGAAAGTTGACCCCTGGAATTTGCTCTTTGGTAAAATTCCTTCAAGAAGAATTTTGCCTTACACGCCTTCTGGCTTTTTCGTCTCACAGTACGGATATGTGTAAATAAAGGGAGTCAAACTATATCTACAGTGCAGTTTGCATTGTAATTAGAGATACTCAGTAAGCCTTAGAAAAGCAAGCTAGGCTCCTGAAAGTTGTCTGCTGCAGTTTAATCTGGTTTTCAGGTCTGTAGAGTTCTGCTGTGGTTACCAAAAAGAGCTGGCCTGGAGATAAAATATGCATTAAGCTGTAGCAAGAGGGAATATTTCCAGGATTTGGGGTAGCGTCTTGGTGCTTATCCTCAAAGAGAATTCTGACTTTTCATCCCTGGCATCTTATTTCTGGGGAGGTCACCTGCATTGTGCCCCTGCTCTGGGGCAAGGATGCCCCAGCACAAGCCCTGAAACTCAGGCAGAAGATGGCTGCATGTTTAGATCAGCTCTGTTAATTGTGCCTTCCTCCTTTCAGGTTGAGGAGCACCAGCACATCAAAATGAGGGGAGGCAAAGCAGGACAGACTGATTAAAACAGAGAACCAATTTCTGAGCAATCAAAAAAATCCCCAAAAGCTATGCAATGCAGACTGTAATAAGCAACAGGGCTTGCATATTCCCAGTTTCTATTCTGTAGGAGGAAGACTATCCAACACCTCCTCAAGAGTACCTTTCATCAGGGCTCTCTCTTTCAATTTTTTAACACAGTGTTATGCTTTCTCTCATGCTTTTGGAGGGACTGCAAAATTATGTTATCACCTTTCTTGAAGTTCTGCTGAAAAATCGTCCTTTGTCTCTGCGTGGTAGCAGGGCAGAGATCAGTATTGTTGTTTTCTTGCGTTGAATTATATGTTTGCTTTCTGTACTAGCCTGAAGAGGCTTTCTGAGTTATTTGTGAAAAAATATGTAATTTCACACCTCTTATTTCTTTCCCTTTGGGGCCTGAAGAAGGTATCAACCATTTCTCCACAACAAGCACCAGCCTGGGCATCAGTCTCGCAGGTGACTGTGAGGCTGCTGCTGCCTCTCATCCCTAGCTCCAGCAGCAGCTCTGCACAGCTACATTTTGATGAAGACATAGACTTCTCAGAGATTTTAACTCATATCCACATTTTTCTTCTGTGTTTTGTTTCTTTAGGTTCCTTGCGGCCCTGGCATTGGTTTCCAACCAGCAGGCATTTTTGTTTTTCAGTTTTCTGTGGGTTGAAACACCAAAAGAGGATGACTTGCACTTCCCTGGTGCTGTTCTGAAGTGTTCTTAAGCAGGCACTGGGCCCTGACTGTGCTCTGCTCGGAGCCTGAGTGAGTGACAGTTTTGTTTCTCACTTTCCCTTTAATGGGATAACATGGATTTCTTGCTCTTTCTAAAAACTGCATTAGTCTGGGTTTTTGTCCCCAACACTTGGTCCAAGCAGCTAGTGCTTTGTCAGCTAGCTCAGCACTGGCAGAAACAGAGGGAAGCAGTTCTCAGACGGTTGTATTTTTCCAGAAGCACAGGTAAATGCACTTTACAAAAAGGACTTGATTTTTTTCTGCTGTCACCAGACCAGGATTTTATACGTGTCTTGACCTCATGTGTTTGGCAAATGCAATAAATTTAAGCCATTCCTTCTGTATAGCTGTTCATCTGAGGCCAGTATAAAACATGGCCATAATAACTTCCATATTTTCCTTTAAAACATATTTTATAATACCTGAACATTTGCCTTTCTCTTGCCTTCAAACTGCATTCTGTCTCCTTTTGAAGGCTGCTTTTTACATTGATAAAAAGTCTGGGAACATGCCATCCCAGCCACCTGCTAAGAACCTTAATCACCCTTTGCAGTCTCAGCCTGCAATACCTCTGGCAATCAGTGATCCATATTTTGGCTGGGACCAGACAGGTTTTGGTTTGGCTTTTTTTGGAAATTAGATTGATGTGAACATCATTTCGCTCAGGTCTTTGCTCCACTGAGTTCCTGTCAAGTGCTTTGCAAATATGCCTGCCTCCCCCAAATCCTCCCTAATCTGTATTCTATTTGTGTAAGAATTTGCCTACCCCAGGAAGTCAGAGTAACCGGCAGCCAGCCTACCCACCTGCCTCCAGCAGCACATTTTGACATGGTATGTAGGGATGTGGCATATTTTTCCACGGTGTGGTTTGGAGGGTCCCTCACTGTACATCTTTCAGTGACATAAAGAATATCTTAACACAGATAAATGTACTGAAGAGCAATTTCTCCAGAGCCTGGCTGCACCCTTCCCCTCACCCTGTCAGTGTTCACACCCTTTTTAAAGCCCTATGCAGTCAGCCATAGAGGGAAACAAAAAGATACAACCTGTACCTGTCAACCCTGGCGCTATTTTTGTGGCCCTATATTTTCACACCCTTAAAAAAGCACCACTGAACACCTCCATGGGGTGGTGTTGCCGTCAAACATGCTCCATTCAGTGCTTTCCTCCTGTCACTTCCCACTGAATCTCTGACCCCTGCTGTTACACCTGGGGTTTATTATTCTCCACTTCAATGAGATCTTACTGTTTTCAGGCTAGACATTAGCTCATCCTTCCATGGCAGCTCAGTGAGGACAATGAAATATAGCAATTACAAAGAGAAAAGGTAGAAGGGAGACATGCTCCTTCCCCTTGGCATGCCCTCCCAGCTTCCAGCAGCTGGCAGCTTAGTGGCATCCTAGGCTGGAGGTTGTGTCTGAATTATCATGTTTGATAGGCAACAGTAGACCTGTGTTAACAAATCTACCTCACAGTTTTTCAAACAAATTTATATTTTTGGCTTCTAAAATAGTCTGCAGTGATTGGTCCCACTGTTACATTGCGTGGTTTGTGAAACAGGACTTCCTTCTTCTCGCTTTAATGCAGCTGCATGGCCACTGCAATGGTACTCTAGGTCTTGCATTGAGTGAGTTAGTGGATACAGCAAACTTGCATGCTTTAACTAACAGCTAGCCAGCACATCCAGGGAGGTGATCCTTCCCCTCTAGTCAGCACTGGTGATGCCACACCTGGAGTGCTGTGTCCAGTTCTGGGTTCCCCAGTACAAGGGAGACATGGACAAACTGGAAGGAATCCAACAAAGGGCCACTAAGATGGCCACTAAGGGCCACAGCACCAGTGACATGAAGAAAGGCTATGAGAGCTGGGGCTGTTCAGCCTGGAGAAGAGAAGATTTAGGGGGGATCTCACCAAATCTGATGAAAGGGTAGAGAAGACAGACTGAGTCTTCTTGAGAGTTCATGGTAATAAGTCAGGAGGCAACGGGCACAAGCTGAAACATGGGATGTTCATCATAAGAGTGGTCAAACACTGGAGCACGTTGTCCAGCAAAGTTGTGGAATCTCTGCCCTCAAAGATTTCAGCACTTAGCTGGGAAAGTCCCTGAGCAACTTTGTTTGGGTCTGCTTTGAGCAAGGGATTGGACTTGGTGACCTTCAGAGATAGCTTCCAACATAAATTATTCTGATTCTATGCATGATCATTTTCTACTTAAATTTTCATTCCTGTTCATGATTCCGAGAGTTCTGGAATTAGTTATTTAACCATTCCTCCTGCAGAACCCACTGAGTACCTTGCTGCCCATCTTTGCATGATTTCTAGTTCTCCTTTTTGAGATAGGGTGACATACAGCCATCAGTATTTTAGCCCTGAAAAAAGAAATCTGTTTCCTCAGAGCTTGGGCTAGTGTTAGTCTTTTTGGCACCAGCACTAATTGTTTATGATCAGTTTCAGTGAGTGCCTGGCTCCCATAAATAAAGGCATAAAAATTTACAGTCACAGAACAAAGCCAAGG
Organism: Amazona ochrocephala; assembly: GCA_039720435.1. Classification (NCBI taxonomy): domain Eukaryota; kingdom Metazoa; phylum Chordata; class Aves; order Psittaciformes; family Psittacidae; genus Amazona; species Amazona ochrocephala. Next base: position 46,550,087 of record CM077878.1, read on the forward strand.
CTTCACTCTCTTCTTGAGTGTGCCAACAGCCTATTTTTGCTAGAACCTACAGCGCATTAATCACCGGTCTTCAGTTTTGACCTCACAACTGCAGGAGGACTTTCTGCGTGGAGGCATCCATGTACAACTTTTTTGTGCTTTCCAATTCTAATACTTCCACTAGCTTCTTTCACTTTTCAGGAAAAGCTGTACATCAGAGCCATCACATGTGTTTGTACATCAGCAATTACCAGCTGCTGAATTAGGCTGGGTGTCCACACCTACTTCACCTTTTGGAGGAGCCATGGCAGTTTCTCTTTCCTGTAAAAGCATCCTACTAGACATGGTCTTAAACTTCCTATGAGCTACCCATACGCCTTACTGTGTTTCATTTTCTCCAAACATATATGGGTATATGGGTTATATATGGGGCTCCAAGGGCAGAATATTACTCAAGGCTATGACATCTAAGTGCAGATGTCTGCATGAATGTATTCAGAGACACAATAAATGCTTAAGTACCCAGTGGGACCCTGAAGGGCTTGATATACTCCTGTACCAAGTAGTATAGTAGTCAGTGGAGCTCAGAAAGCAATTTAGCTGATGACAGGCCTGTCCATGAGTATTAAATGCCATCTCATGTGCAATAGTTAGTTCATTGGGGTGATATACCACCACAGAGCCTGTGTTATTTTGACCAGCCTCATGGAGATGTCTCAGATGCTCTAAGGCATGTCAGACATGATATGTGTGTTAGCAACTGTTTCTAACCCTTCATCAGCTAAACTGCTTTCTGGGCTCCACTGACTACTTTTACTAGTGGGTTGCTTCAGTTCATTCACAGATAGGCACCAAGGGATGATGGAGACACACATTGACTTTGACTGCCAGTTCAGTGAAAATGCTTAGTGAGAAAATGCCACTGTCCTAGTGCATGAAGCATGGACAAATATCAGACATTTCTTCCAGCTGTTCAAGTGTTATATCTTGAAGAAAAGTTTTGCTTATACATTAATTTGAAACCTTCTGAAACCATGCATCAATGAAGAATTATGTATTTTACATATATTCAGCATTGCATTTCTGATTTTTCTGCTCTAAGGTCTCCAGAGCAATGAAACCATCCTTTTTTCTTACTGTTGCCTCACGTAAGAAGGTCACTGTCAAAGATTGTAACCACAGGGCAGATGTTTCTTCCAGCTCCATCCTGGACTCTACTTGCAGCTTCTTTCTGCCCTGGAATACATGCCCATACCATCTCTGTGTCTCTGGTTCCCAGGTTCTCAAACACGTGCATGTTCTTAATAAGCCCAAAGGACAGACATGTTTCCAGCAGAGGAAAACAGATATTTCCCCTGTGTCAAAGCCTTTTTCCAACTGTTTTTTAATCCTGCGTTTCCCATTCCACTTCAGAGATGCTAGATTTCTCACCCTCCATCCTGATCTTTAGCCATTTGCCTTGTATTTGCTGTGTTTCTTCTTTTAGCGTTAGTATCACTTTTAGCAGCATGTTGGCTTATTCACCTCTGCTCAATTAAAAATGAATCAAAATCCATTGCTTTCAAGCTCTGTCTCCCTACATGGTGCCCATTATACAAAGGTTTTCAGTGAAATTGCCGGTGTGTTTTTGTCCGTGTAGCGTGTGCACCCTTATAGTTTACAGCTTTCTGTAAACTCTCACTGAGCAATATCCTCCACTGTAATTCTTGCATTAGCTTCCAAGGGTCAGACCTTCTCATAGCTTGTGATGTTTGCCAAAAGACATAGAGCTTCTGACGGTTTTCTGAAGGCTCCAGCAGCTTCAAGTTTTGCAGCCTGTTTATTAATGTGTCCTACTCCTGATTGTCAAGGAGCTAGTCACATCCTGGAGGCTCCATACCAGACTGGATTTCAGGTTTACCTGGAAAAATCTAAGTTTACTTTGTTGAGGACTAATTCTGGGTCTTGCTGGAGCTTCCCTCTAATTTTTTTTTCCCATTTCCCAGACCCAGTCTGGTTTCTGCTTAGAAATATCAATGGCTAAATTGATAAGGTGTGATCAATTGTAGTCTGCTTTGTACTCTGGAAGCACATCGAACACTTGCTTCATTTCACCACTATTCCTCATTTTTTTATGCAGCAACACAATTTCATTATCAGCCTGAGTTAATTGCGAGCTATTAAAACCAGAAAATGCTCCAGAACCAGAGAAAGTCAGAACTACAGCCTATTATCTGTCTTTTTCTGCACCAGACACCAAACTCAAACTCTCCAGTTTTTCCACATTTTTGGAGAATTTCACCACCTTTTTTTTTTTTTTTTTTTTTTTAATCACTCTATTCTTCTTCTGGGAAATTTTCTCAGTTCATTTCATTCCTGTACTCACACAGCACTCATTTTGCTTTAAGCTGCGGGAGGCAGCGAAACAGTTTCATTTGGTGTTTAAGCTTTGGCTGATCATGGTTTCAGCTCAGGAATCTCTGCCCAACGAAAGACCTAAAGACCAGGTCCCATCCTGCACTTGCCAGCATCGGCTGAGGTCCAGTTCCATGAAACCTTCCTCACTGTTGCTCTAAGAAATGCAATAATAACAGATGAATACAACCATGGATGCTTAGGAGACAGCAAAAAGAGAATTTACAAACTTAATGTTACCTCCAGGGTTACAGGGCATCACACATCCACTTTGTTGCCAGAAACATTACTCCTTCTGTCTTCCCAAAATATAATGGATCTTTTCTGTTAAAAGACACCATCAGTTTATGCAAGGAGATAAATTCCTTTCTCTCCCAACATCTGTGCATGCTGTGAAGCCAGAAAATTGGTACGAAGGAAAAGGTCAACAGTACATGGGGAAAGGTAAATAAAGTATGTGTATGGCATCAAGTAATGGGCAGCCTCCTTCACAGACTTTGGGCTGTAGTGTTAGTTGAAGTGGGAAAGTGAAAAGCCTAATGTCTGAATTAAAATGAAACCCACCATATGACACCATTTCCTTTTCAGTTATATGTTTTAGTTTAAAGTATCCCTGTCGGTGACTAAGTCAAGGAGCAAAGGCATGTCTTGCACTCACTTCGAGTTGCAGACCTATTATTCTACCAGTGGGAAATAAGGCTTTTGCAGTCTATTACGGGAAGCAAAATTGCTTCATCCTCAGGATTCTAAGTATTTCACGAGCTAGCAATAGGGAGCCCATACAAAGCTATAATTTGCAATCTGAATCTAATTTCAAACTTCATCTCACCAAAAATGAAAATTAATGTATGAAGGGACTCCTTGTATCACAAGTACTCTCTTTCTGAATTCTATTACCTTCTGAGTTAACCCATAATTTTGGCTTTTTTAAATAAATAAAATTGAAATTGATGGATGCTTTAAAGTTTATAGTTTAATTTCTTTGTGTACCGTATCTTAACAAATTACAGTCAGTTTAGGATAAAACCAAGTGTACATAATATGAAATAATCTTGTCAGAAAGCCTACTTGCTTAGGCTGCAGACTTTTCAAGTCTCCTTAGCATAAAGGAAAACTTTTAATAGACCATATCCAAGTGTGTTGAGACCATGCAGTCCTGCACATCTCCTGGAAATAAATGTTAAGGAAAATAATCACCATCCTAGATGTGGTTTTAACCTCTAATTCAATGCACACATAATATATATCCTTCTGAACTGATGAACACTATATTGGAGAAGACAGGCTAGACAAACCTTGTCTTAATGGGAGTGACAGGAATGATTTTGAGATACCAGAAAGGCAATGTATCCCAAGTCAAAGTAGGACAGACAGCTATGCTTTTACACAGATGGGGTCATCTGAACGGCATGTTTATCAAAGACTTGAAGACTACATTGACTCAATAAGTTCAACAAACCCATGTACCAGGAGGAGGTTCCTGAGGAGCTCCTGCTCCATGCAGGAGGCTGCATGGGTTGTGCCAATGTGGGTAGCCCCTTGTATGGCAGGTCCACAGCCTGGGGTCACCTCACTTCAGCCCTGGAAACAGATACAAGCAGAGGGAAGGGTAACATGTCAACACACATGGGCTATGAGTGAAGGCATGTCCTGCAGTAAGGGGAACCCTGAGCCATTTCTGGTTACTAAAGTACCCTCTTTTATCTGCTTGCAGATCAGCTGTGACATTTTCCATGCCAGTCAGCGGCCCCACTCTACTTTATTAACTGATTTTTGTTTTTTAAAAGCTGATATTCCTAAACTGTTTCCAAGAGTAGGCTCATGAAAAAGCTAAGAAAAGTAAACAAATGACCCTACCTAGTTCCTTGACAAGTTCTTTCATGCCTTCAAGCAAAGATTTGCAGTCTGGTAGCTGATCACACTTACGCTGGTGATACGTGCTTATCTGTGCCTGTGAAAGCTTCCTGGAATTTGGATCAAATGTCAGACATCATGGAAAGCTCTGCATACAGGTGCTCAGGGGAGATTCACCAGACTCCAGCAGCAAAGCCATCTGGAGAACCTGCTGGTAGATGGCAGGATGTGCTGCCTTTGTGCTGCAATGCCCTGCCTGCACAGGGGCTACTGCGGAGATGGCCAAGGGGTGGAGGGCACTTACAGCAGCTGTGGTACACACCAGTACACTTCCTGAGGATGCTCACGTCTGAGATAAACAGGGAGGGCAGAGATACAAACAAATACTTAGCTTAAAATTGTCCAGCAGCCTTCATTCAGCCCCTGACACATACATGTTCCCTAACCTTGAGGATCTGGCTTTGAAATCTGAACAAGTGTCATTTCTTACCTGCAATAAGGATAATGCAGTTTCCGTGTCTTACATTTCCATAGGAGTTGTCTAGTGAGCACTGATTTTCTCAGGTTTGTTTTGTGTTGCTGTTACTTTTTATGGGTGCTTTTACTATCTAGATAGGAAACCTGGAGAAATAGCCAGTCTAACATGGGTTAATGTGGTGAATTCTCAATGGAGGAATAGTAATCACATGAAACACAAGTGCTTGTTCTGATTGCTTCTGAGGGTCAGCTGGTACTTTTTTTCTGTGCTACCAACTGCTTCAGCTTTTAACTTGGAAGGACTGAAGAGTGCAAGGAATTCAATACCACATTCTCATTCTTCGTGCATTTCCTTAACTGAACAGTCAGTCCTTCGCCAGCAGAATAACAACACGATACAGTATAAATCAGCATAAACAAATGCAAACCATATATGCAAATAGTGGTATATACATACTTGTGGTAAAGAAACTGATTGTAGAGGAGTAAGTCAAATTGACCTAAGTAATTTTCCAGAATCATTTAACACTGAACTGGACAACATGTGATATGCCTAAATACAGAGAGGAAGCCTGGGTGGCAGACAGAAGAAATCTGTGGGAAAACAGTTTTCTCTTGGAAGGCTGCAGAAGCCCAAATTTCCATGACGTCTGCTGTGTCCTTCAGCAGCCATTTATTTAGAATGATCCTAAATGGGGTAAATCCATTATTTTGAGCATCATATTTTCATGTGAATGTGTAGACAACTGTGTAGTAGATTAGCTTTGTCTGTTTTCATGAACAACATGTTTTTTTGTACCACTGACAATACCTTTCAGAAGCAAAAGAAAGAAGGCACAAATATGCTCATTGCATTTCTTATTTATGCACATGCATTATTGCTAAATAATGAATGTTATTTGGCAATGGGAAGTTATTCTTGTGCCTATTGACATTAGTATTGCTGTTTCTGCAAACAGTTAGATTTCTCATACATATGCATTACCTCGCCTTGCTTGCCACACTCACAGGTAAGCAATCATCATTCAGTATTTCATTGTGTGAAATGACAATAGTCTTGCAGCACTCGCTCCTTTTACAGCCTTTGGCTTTATCCTTTAAAGAGTGCAGTTTTAAAAATCGTTTCCCAGAGGAACAGAGGCTGGAGGAAGCAGGTCCAGAAGCAGAAGCTAAGCTCTGGAGCTGGGGGTGAAGCGGTCCAGGCCACTCGGAGTCCATTCATACATGTTTCTTCCTTCCCCTGGGGGGCAGCAGAATATTGCTGTTAAGGTCAGTTCACTTGATGTTAAACCCTTGGGACAAACATAACACAGCTTCCTTGGCTCTGCTGAATTTTCCTGCCATGTATTCCAGCCATCCGGGAAATAATCCGTGATTCCGCTGGGTGGGAAGAGCATTATCATGTGAGGAGAGTGGGTTGAAATTCAATGCTTCTGCTGAAAATATGAAGTGAGACAAATTTCTAACCCATGGGTACTTTCAGGTTTCAGTTTGCCTCTTGCCCCTCTTAACTTCCACATCAGCTCTAGGAAGACTCATGTCTGGGATGCTGAATTGGCTCATTGAGGGTGCTCCATTGACAGGGCTGGAAAATAAGCTCTGCCTTGTCTCAAAGGTGGGACCTGCACCCGTACCTACAGACAGTCCAAGAAGCCTCTGCATTCTCTTTGTGTTGTGGAAGTAGTTGGTCCTTTTGTGGACAGGCACAGTGCAAGTATGGTGCATACCCCAGGACCCCCAGAGCACCATATATTCCATCTGATTTGTTTGGGCTTTTGGGAACATGATTGTCGTTTCCACAGAGTACCTATGGCTCAAGCTGTTCAGCACAGCTTTTCCATACTGCTTTGCCAACGTCTTTCAGCATTCACCTGAACTAGAAACACCACCCTCAAAAGAAAAGTCTTAAGACATTTCTTCTCACATATGATGTTTAAATGATCAGAGTCTTAAGACATTTCTTCTCACATATGATGTTTAAATGATCAGAAACAATGATAGTCTCCTAAAGTAATGAGACTGCTTTGCAAACCATTAAGATTTTAAAAATACAGTATATTTGACATTCTCTTTACTGTTCCTCCTCCTGCGACCATATTCTCAGTTTACTTCTCACCTATTTCTATGATAATAACGTGCCAGCCAAAACAAAGGGTACTTTCAAATATGCTGTCACAAGTCCTACAACAGGCTGCAAGCATTGCCCTTCTTATCTTCACCTGCTGTCCCTTTCTCAGGCTGTAGCATAACTCTGTCCATTGCAGTGGCAGACATTTTTGGAGTAAGCAATGGGCCGTAAGAAAAGAAGGTGGCTACAAGCACATTTCACATAGTTTTTCCTATCAGAGTGACTTCAAGAGCATTGGTTGCAAGGTGGCGGCTTGGAAACGAAAGATGCCATATCCCATTACCAGTCTCACCACATACCCCCTTTCAAGCACTGCTTGAAAAAGCCCAAGGCAATCAAGCAGATATTGAATCACTTCTGTTAAAGTTGGACTTCCTAAAGCTGAGCGGTTTATTTAAAAAAAAGAAAACTAGCGCTGGAAGAGATTTAGAGAAAGCATAAATTGTATTACCTTGGAAAGTACTAGAAAGTGAGTGTTGAGGTCCAGCAAGGGCATATAGGGTAATGTATTAAATATGATACCCTACCACAAGCAAGACTTTCTTCAGCTGTAGGAGATGTGATGAAATATAGGCCTAAAAGAAGGTTAAGAGGCTCTGGATTCTCAATTACTTTGTAACAAAAGTGTCTTGGGGTGATTTATGAGAGATTCAGGACTTTTATTTCTTCTGGGAAATGATTTTTTTTTTTTTTATGGGAAGCTATTCAGAATGCCATAAACCCCTATTTTTTTTCCAAATGAATATATTTTGTACCTCCAGGTGTTGTGTGGCAAAATAAACAATAATAATAATAATAATAAGGACAGGTCAGATGAAAAGCCTCATTTCTGTTGGATAAATGCCTGCAGGAGAGGCTTCTTAGCTCTGTGTGGTGGATAAGGAAGGCTGCAGCATGCCTCTGCTTCAGTACGTGGGGATGTTCCTCACCCAGAGGTGGCCTGCACAGCTGAAACCCACAGTGCCTGCCTGGCTCCCGGCGGGCAGCAGAGCCTCTCTGTACAAGAGCAGGGGGCTCTCTCTACAGCTGACCCACAGGATGAAGGCAATTATCAATAACAAGCTCATGCCAAGGAGGATGATACAGCAACTCAGCAGCCACTAGCCTTATACTGCTCTGAAAAGCAACTGTATAAAACGCCATGCTCTCCCACATAGTCAGTGTGTATATTAAGATCATCAGTGCTTCCTGGAGTGGTAAAACTACTTTTTTGTTTCACACAGTTTCATTCCTGTTATTTCAGAACAGCCAGCACTGTGATGGGATATTAGCCGGGTGCTTTTCATTGTAAAACATCATCGGATGAGTCATTTACTGTATCCTAAGATTTTTGAATCTGGGCTGCAGGAAAACAGATGTACACAAGTGACTCTGAGGACTCTAATGACTCACAGCAGTTTATCGCTAGTGATGGCACATGAGAAGGAAAGACGGCAGCTTGAACCACAGAGCCCAGCCCCCAGCCCAAGCCCACAGGGCTGGTAACTGGAACATTTTTTACTCGTAACCGGAGCATATCTCTTATGGAAACTACTGAAGAATGATAAACCCAGATGTCATGTGCCACTTCCTTACTGAGGTGTTTCACAGCATGTAAGGGCATCATAAGAGCAACACCATTTCTCAGATGTGCAGCATGGCTCCTGACTTTAATATTTTCTTTTCTGTATATCAGTGGGAGTTCTCAGCATAGAAAAGAACAGTACCAGAAGCAAAATGTCATTTGCAGGTTGGGAGTAAAAATTCTGCCCAAAGACTGATGAGAAATTAAATTTAAACAGTGTGGATATTTACTGGTTCAGCCTACAGTCAAATTGCACAATGCTGCAATGCCAAAGAGAGTCAACTAATATCAGCCATTTGCTTGTCCTCCTAAAGCACCAAAATCAATCCCTGAAATGAAGTAAACATAGCTGCATCGATCTGGCAATGGCCTAATTTTTGAAAGTCATTAAGAGGCTATAATAGCATTTTAATAAAATACAGCATTTGTTGGTGTTCACATGCAGGCAATGGAAGGGTTGCATGGTCGCTCTGATCATCCTCAGGACTGGAGAGCAAACGGTAGCAGGAATCTTCCCCAGAGTGCAGCCAAGAGACAAGAAAATCATTAAAAAAACTCAAGTGCTGTTCAATTAAATGTGACAGTGTTGATGGAGGGGTGTTTTTTCTGAATAACTTTGGCATAGGAACAAAAAGATGCATTGCTTTCCACTTCTTGGGGAAAGCTTACAGAAACAATGCACTCCGTGTTTGGACAGCCTATTAATTTGCCTTTGACAGCTAGCTTTCTTGAGCTGAGAATCACAGATCCAGATGTGGGCAAACCTATCTCAAGTGACCCTGTTGGATATGCTCCATGAGTGTATGCCCAACTGCCATACTGTATGTCTTCACCCACATTTCCATAGACCTGTGGATTGTTGCTTCCTGTACTCTGTGTTAACTGTTTGCTGCAATCACCAATACATGAACAGTCTCATCGGACACATTCGCTTCCCTTCTTTCTCCTGGTATTAATGTAGCTATGGCTAGCAGGCATCTGAGGTAGGCAAGGGGCAGCAAAACTGCTCTACAGGGTCTGCTTTTTGAAAGGCATAAGACTGACCTTGATGCCCTTGCTCACCCTGTTTGCACTGATGAGTACATAGACTACTGGGCACTCATGTCTGCCCTTGGGGACAGACCATTTGGCTCTTCAAACCTGAAACTGAAGTGTAAACACCCAGTTCAATCACTGGCTTTTAGTAGTTTGGGTTTTTTTTGTCAGCTTGAGGAACAACTTTATTTCACATACATGGAAACCTGCTACGAACAATTTCTTCTTTCTCTACCTGTCCTGATTATATTAAAGATTCATTTTAGTTGTTGGTTGCAACACTACCTACCCCCTTACAGTGTAAAAGGACTATGGTCCTGGCCCTATTATAGAGAAGCCCCTATACAGCATCTCAGCCTTTGGGTGGGGGAAGAAGCCTTATGTGCCATTTTCCTGCCTAACACAAGCTTTAGTGCATCTTTGCGACCTTCGGAGTGGCACAGGGAGATCCTCTTCTGTGGTATCCCCTGGGGCAATGTTGCCTATTACCTCCCATCCAGGGCCCTGGGGTGTATACAGCTTAGTGCTTTTGGTCTATACCAACAGAGAGGTAGAGATGAGCCAGATCAAACTATCCCTGTAGTCAGCCAAACGTAAATCCTAAAATTGTCCACATGACTGTTACCAAAACCCAGCGGTGATGAATGCCTTTTTCTGGTGAAGGGTGGTATTTGGCTTCAGAGTCACTTATATGCACTTACACCGGGACCCCTGCATGCAGGTGTCTACACGAGGGCTGGTGTCAACTCTCTCCCCTATTTTCTCTTTCCCATCCTCTCAGCCTTTTCCCACTGTGGCACTGTTTTCACGCAACCATCTTCCCTCCCCCTTGCAGCTGCTCTTGCTTGGGAAGATTGGCTCAGCAGCCAGCACAGGACTCTGACTCCAGGTTGGAGACTACTCTTAAGTCTCAGAGTGACAAAGCCAAAGACACCCATGCTCCTCTTTTTAGCCACCTCCTTTTTGTCTGACTCTCTGCTTGGCTTTTGGGCCTTTGCAGATTCACTGCCTTGGATGAGGTGCCCAGAAGCTCTCCTGAAGCTTGGGGAAAGCGCCACAGCTTGAGTAGCTGTGCATAGGTGCAGATGCTCGCCATGAGATTCCTCTTCAGCTTCACAGTGCTCCTGCTCATGGCCCAGATGTGCCCAAATTCATTTTCAAGCCTTCATCTTTCAACCTTGTCCTTTTGAATTACACTAAAGAATTTAGAGGGGCTATGAAAACTAAGTAGTTAACAGATGTAGCTTGATACAACTACTAATGAGGTTTTGTTGGAGTTGCCTGCAGGAGCAAAGCACTCAGGTTTATGCCTCAGTGGGTCAGTCCATCTCATATCCCTAATTAAGCTCTGTACAGTAGATTATGTACCTAGAAATCAGTAACTGTCTAAGATGTTCTTCTTTTCTTCTTCCCTGCTTTATCCATTATTTAGCTTAAACTTTCATTTCTAAGACAATCTCTCTGATCCTCCCCTAACTTCAGCCATGTAAACAACCTCCTTTTGGTACTACAGGATGTTGTGTGCCTCTGTTACTGTAGCACTGAATTATCTTTTGGGTTTTACCTGATTGGGCTTGAAGCGCCTGATTCCAGTGGCTCAGCAAGGTTCTTTGGAAAATCAGCCCCTTAGTTATTCAAATAACTCCATCCCTAGCAATCCCAGGATTTAACAAACCAGGATCTTTTTCAAATGCTTGACTCTGGCTACACAAACCAATTCCTGCTCTTTCTTTTGATGTTACCTTCTAGACACTTTACTTTGTCTCTTTGGATTTGCTTTTCTGTGCTGGCTTTGTACGTCCTGGATGAAGTTTATTTTATTTTGCCCTGGAGGCCATGGGTCTACTTTGTAATTATAAGTCCTTGCTGCCTTTCTTTGAGTTCTTTCCAATGTAGCAGTACCTATTTTTAATTGACTTGGCAGAGAAAGGATGCGAGCCTGAAATGCACCACGGATTACAAGAACATTATTTTTGAAAGTTTTGCCTGAACAAGAACAAGGTACATTTTTGCTCGGCTGGCAAAAGCTTGGATCAGCTTCCAAGTATAACCAAGAGCACTGCCTGTGTTTTTTGCAGTCTCTCTTCAACCGTTCGGAAAATGCGGTAGCTGCGAGCTCTGTAATCCCTCCTGTAAGAATGAACATGGGCTTCTGCAAGGCCGTTGAAGCCAGAGGGCTTTGTACCTGATTAATCATAGAATCAAAATGGCTTGCATTGTAAGGGACCTTAAAGATCATCTAGTTCTAACCCCCCTGCAATGGACAGGGGCACCTCCCACTAGACCAGGTTACTCAAAGCCCATCCAATCTGGCCCATCCAATCCGGCCTTGAACACTTCCAGGGATGGGGCAGCCACAGCTTCTATGGACAACCTGCTCCAGTTCATCAACACTCTCACAGTGAAGAATTTTTCCTTATATCTAATTTAAATCTCCTCTCTTTCAGTTTAAAGCCATTCCCCCTTGTCCTATCGCTCTATGCTCTTGTAGGAAGTCCCTCTCTAGCATTATTTTAGGCCCCCTTTATGTACTGAAAGCTGCTCTAATATCTCCTCAGAGCCTTTTCTCCTCCAGGCTGAGCAAGCACAGCTTTCTCAGCTTGAATTCATAGGAGAGGTGCTTCAGCCTCTGATCATTTTAGCAGCCCTCCTCTAGACTCACTTCAACAGCTCCATGGCCTTCTTATGTCGGGGGTCCCAGAACTGAATTCAGTACTCCAGGTGGGGTCTCATGAGAGCAGAAGGGGAGAATCACCTCCCTTGACCTGCTGCTCAAGCTTCTTTTGATGCAGCCCAGGATAAGGTTGGCTTTCTGGCCTGCACGTGAACACTGCTGGGTCATATTGGGCTTCTTGTCAGGGTTGCTCTCAGTCCAACCTCCACCCAACCTGTCTTTGTGCCAAGGATTGCCCTGACCCAGGTGCAGGTCCTTGCACTCGTTCTCGTTGAAATTCATGGGGTTCTCACTAGCCGCCTCTTAAGCGTGTCAAGGTCCCTCTGGATTGCATCCCCTCCCTCCAGCATATCCACCACACAGCTTGGTGTCATCGGAAAACTTGCTGAGGGCGCACTCAATCCCACTGTCCATGTCACCCACAAAGATGTTGAACAAGACCGGCCCCAACACCGATCCCTGAGGGACACCACTTGTGACTGGTCTCCAGCTGGACATTGAGCCATTGAGCACTACTCTTTGTGTGTGGCCATTCAGCCAGTTCTTTATCCACCGAATGGTCCACCTATCAAATTGATTTCTCTCCAACTTAGAGACAAGGATGTCATGTGAGACAGTGTCAAACGCTTTGCACAAGTCCAGGTAGATGACATCAACTGCTCTGCCCCTGTCCATCAGTTCCATAGCCCCATCATAGAAGGCCACCAGATTGGTCAGGCAGGATTTCCCCTTAGTGAAGCCATGCTGGCTGTCTCCAAGCACCTTGTTGGTTTTCATGTGCCTCAGCATGCCTTCCAGGAGAATCCACTCCAAGATTTTGGCAGGCACAGAGGTGAGACTGACTGGTCTGTAATTCCCCGGCTCATCCATTTTCCCCTTCTTGAAAATGGGGGTTATATTTCCCTTTTTCCAGTCATCGGGAACTTCACCTGACTGCCATGATTTTTCAAATATGATGGACAGTGGCTTAGCAACTTCATTTGCCAGCTCCTTCAGGACCCGTGGATGAATTTCATCAGGTCCCATGTGTTGTGTTAAAAGGGGTGGGGGGAGGTGGTAAGCCCCTTGTTTATTTACACAAACCCCTTGTTTTATTCTCTAATAGGCAACTACCAGTCTGACCGCGTCTGCTTATATCGAACCTCTATTGGTCCGGATACTAATCCGATTGCGTCCGCTTATATCAGACCTCTAATGGCCTGGATACTAATCCGATCGCGTCCGCTTATATCGGACCTGTAATGGTCTGGATTTACTGATAGTGCACCACACTGTCCAGTTCAATCAGCTACAGCTACCAATCCGACCGCGTCCGCTTATATCGAACCTCTAATGGTCCAGATTTAACAATAGTGGTGATTGGCTATCGAAACAGTGTGGTTAATTGATTGAGTTTATTGAAACAACAGATACAGGTTCTTATGGATTGCCGGTGATAGATACTGTCTGCAAAAGCACGTGCGAATAATGAATACATGAATACAAGCACTTGATAAAGTTAACACAGCATAGCTATAAAATATATATATGACAGTAAAAGTAACTCTATAGAGATTTTAGATTTTCCCGGGGAAGCACTGGATACAGTGCAAGCCTTACCCACAGGCATCCCTATGGGGGAGGAAGAGAGGTCCAGTCCATCGACCGGTCCCAGGAGTCGGTTGATGTTATCTTCCTTGACTCGTCCACGATGGTATCTTCCCTAATATCCCCTCTCTCTTGGGTCATTTTATATTATTTTTTACCTTCAAGGTGGAGCTTGAGTGACTCTAGTGATACATAACTTTATTATAATTGGTGCAAATTTCTCTTGCTTCTATTTAAAGGTATATGACACCGAAAATTCAGAGCGCATGCTCAGAGAGGGGTGGTCTCATTTTGGAGGGGGGTCGCATTGGAGATGGGTGTGTATTTTAGCATGTAAATGTATCATAATGACATTATAATGAAGCAAAGTTCACACTGAGGACGGCATTCTGTCAAAAGATGACAGGCTGCTGGCCCAGGGTAGCAAGTATGCAGCTTATCGGTTTCTTGCACTACCTAGTTCCCATCTTTTTGCTGAAGTTAGGACAAAGCGTAACCGCGAGATCTCCACCTCTCTCTACCCTTCGTCTGTGTTGCCACAGGAACCGCTGTGAAGTGCACATTCCTGGCATACCAGCTGCGGCTGCATCTCACCCTGAGAGGCCTTGAAAATCCATTTTTCCCTTACGTGTGGACAATGCTGCATTTCAAATATAAGTTTAATTCCTAATTATCCCATATTTCCTAATTATTCCACACCATGCACTTGTATACATTCAGGTTCCTAAGATGGTCTCGAACCAGATCCTCTCCTACAGTGGGCCCAGGGTCTTCATTCTCACTGTCCCTGCGTCTGCCTTCCAAGACTTGGGTGGTGTGGTCAGAGCATTTGCCAGTGAAGACTGAGGCAAAGAAGTCATTAAGAACCTCAGCCTTCTCCAAATCCAGGGTAGCCAGTTCTCCTGATAGCTTCTGGAGAGGGCCCACGGTGTCCCTAGCCTGTCTTTTATTTGCAGTGTACCTATAGAATCCCTTCCTGTTATCTTTCACATCCCTAGCCAAGTTTAATTCTAAGTGGGCCATAGCTTTCGTAACCTGGTCCCTAGCTTCCCAGACAACATCCCTGTATTCTTCCCAGGCCGTCTGTCCTTGCTTCCACCTTTCATAAGCTTCTTTTTTCCTTTGAAGTTTCCTCAGCAGCTCCTTATCCATCCAAGGAGGTCTCCTGGCCCTTCTGCTAAACTTTCTTCTAGTTGGGATGCATCGCTCCTGAGCTTGCAGCAGGTGAGCCTTGAATATCAACCAACAGTCTTGGGCCCCCCTGCCCTCTAGGGCTGTATCCCATGGAACCTTGAGAGCAGGTTCCTGAAGAGGCCAAAGTCTGCTCTTTTGAAGTCCAGGGCAGTGAGCTTGCTGCACGCCCTTCTCACTGTCCTGAGGATCTCAAACTCGACCATCTCATGATCGCTGCAATCAAGGCTGCCCTGGAGCATCACATTCCCAACCAGCCCTTCCCTGTCGGTGTGGACGAGGTCAAGCATGGCACCTCTCCTTGTTGGCTCCTCTATTACTTGCAGAAGGAAGTTGTCTTCAACACAATCAAGGAACTTCCTGGATTGCTTGTGCTGGCAGTACCATCCCTCCAACAGATATCAGGGTGGTTGAAGTCCCCCATGAGAACAAGGGCCTGCAAGCGTGAGGCTGTTCCTATCTGCCTATAGAGCGCTTCATCCACCGAGTCCTCTTGATCAGGGTATCTGTAACAGATCCCCACAATAATGTCACCCATCGCTGTTCTCCCTTTAACCCTGACCCACAAACTCTCTGTCGACTGCTCACCTGTCCCCAGGCAGAGTTCCATACTCTCTAGCCTATCCCTAACATAAATAGCAACTCCCCCTCCCCGCTATCGGGCCTGTCTTTCCTGAAGAGCCGGTAACCTTCCATTCAAACACACCAGTCATAGGAGCCATCCCACCATGTTTCTGTGATGCCTATGATATCATATCCCCGTAGACGTGCACACACCTCTAATTCCTCTTGTTTGTTCCCCATGCTATGGGCATTTGTATAGAGGCATCTGAGTCGAGCTCCAATTGAAGCCGGCTTATTGGCTGGAGCAGATGGTATATCTCTACATTGCTCTGAACATTTACTATAGGTGCTGTCAACCGACTGGGTGTGTTGGGATGGAATGATGCCCCCCTCCCCCAACACATCTAGTTTAAAGCATCCTTGACCAGTCTGGCAAGCCTCCTACCAAAACCACTCTTCCCCTTCTTTGTCAGACCAGCTCCACCAGTCCCCAGTAGACCTGGCCTACTATATTGAGTCCCATGGTCAAGGTACCCAAACCCCTGACTATAGCACCACCCTTCTAACCATTTATTAACCTGCCCAATCCTCCTAGCCTTTCAAGGTCCTGCCCTGTATCCTGGAGAATTGACGAAAAGACAATCTGAGCTCCAGAGCCCCTAACCACCTCTCCCAGAGCTCTGTAGTCCTTCTTTATGTTCTCTGGGCTACTGCTATCTATAACAGTAGCACCCACATGTATTACCAGGAGTGGGTAATAGTCAGTGGGACCGACTAGAGCAGGCAGCTTCTCAGCCACATCCCTGATCCGAGCCCCTGGTAGGCAATACACCTCCCTTGAGCCTGGGTCAGGCCGACAGATGGGTGCCTCTGTGCCTTTCAGATTAGAGTCCCCTACTACTGTGGCCCGCCACTTTTTTCTGGCAGCACCAGTAGTGATCTTCTTCACCAGTGCATCAGCCAGTTGTTCCTGGTGGGAGCATGGTTCCTCATCGGCCCCCTGCAAAGCAGTTCTGGGTGGGGACAACAGGTGAAGGAGGAAGCCCCTTGCTTTTAATTGTCCTCTTCCTCCTTTTTTTGTTGTTTTTTTTTCTGTTACCTTTTCCCAGATTCCTGGGTTAGCAGCCTCCTTTCCTGCATGGGCAGCAGTAGACGCTTGAGGCTCCTTCACAGTCTGGTCCTGGAGCAAGCAGTGCTGCTTCCTCTCAGTCACCCTGATACTTTTCAGCCTAGAAACAGCTTCCCGCAGCTCAGCCACCTGCTGCAGGAGAACCTCCACCAGGAAGCAAAATTCTTCAAAATAAGTAGACAAAAGGGTAAATGGAGAACAGAGCTTGTTAAATGAGCATGGTGGATTTTGGGTCCTGCAGACATATCCAGGTTGAAATACAAACATCGTCTTTTAAGGTTTTTTCCCCTCACCAGAGTACTTGTGAAGATGTTGAGACTGCAGTGGACTAGGGGCTCTGGAGAGGGCTGTGGGAAACGAAGTGCATCAAGCTTTACCACATATGTATTTTCTTGATGAGTGGGGGAGAGTTAGCAAAGAGCAGGTTTTAAAGCAAGAGAAACAAATGAGCAAGCACTGGGAAGCTCACGTCTGAGGTAAAATTTGTCCTCTACTTTAAAATAAATGCTTGTTTCTGAACAAGAAACAGTCCTCCTAGGTATTTGTTCTCCTCTGTTTGAGTAGGAATTGTGACAGTAAATAGTTTTATTGTGTAAAATAATATTTCTTAGCAGTCAATTCTCTAATATACTCAACATATAAGGGAAAAAAGTCCTGATTTTAGCTGACCAAGGCAGTATGTCACCAACATGGAAAAAGTTAATATTCTACCCTTCACAGATATCCTATGTCTATATATCAGTGTATTTCTAAGTTCCCAATCATTGTCATATCTCTCTGGGTATTTTACAAAATTGGATAAACCATGGCAACTGAATAATAATGTAGCTTGAAAGGAAAAGACATTAACAAAAAGAAATACATTCTCCCCACTAGTTCCTTCATTTAAAATTCACACCAGGCTTCAGCAATTTGAATATTAGGAAAAAAAATGTTCAAAGAGAATATGCAATGACTAAATGGTTATATATTCCTATGTCCTCTCAGAAGAGTAAGTGACAGCTATGCTTGGCAGAAACTTGAGGAGTTGCACTATACCCAGTCAGACCAATTGTACTCAGCTTTTCCTCTAGGGATGGCCAGCAGTAAGCTAATTTGGCACATTTTGCTTGGTTTTAAGCTTTGTAGCTCCAAAAAGGAGGCTAGGCACTACTGGATGTATGGAGGAATTCTGCTCTTCATTGCAAGCCGTGGAAAGCAGGAAGGCATATATGCCTTGTGCATTTTTCATCCTGGCCAACATAGCAGCAGCTAATCTTGCTATGGCTCCTGGCAGCTGTGATGTATAAGGGATTGTGGTGCAACTGCAGAGCCTCTCCCTATCCTGTGGCAGAGAATCTGAGTGCAATAAAGTCCACTTGCTCTATTCCTCTCAGAAGCATCTAACTCTTGCAAAGCTTTCAAGAGCGGTTTGTGGCAGTGCATTCCATGACAGTTGTTAAATGCATGGAAAAGAATCGTCTTTGACGAATTTCCGATTCCTACATGGGTGGTTGCTTTTCCTAAGTTTGCAAGTGTCAGTAGTAGTCTTTGGTTTCTACCCTATTTTCTGCATAATACGCTTGCTGTCTGTCCTAGCTTTTAAAAGTTCTCCTCATATGGAAGAATACATTCTATGCATATTTTTGGTACTATTCTTTTCTCTGGTTTTAGCTGTAATGTTTTAGCGGGAGTATTGGAAGCTGTGTAGACTAGAGACCTCCTTCTACATTAGTTAATGGGGCTTCAGCAACTTGCAGCAGAAGCCTTTGGTCTTCTTTTGATTTTGTACTATTCCTTGTGACCTTAACATTTTTTGATCATCTTTCTTATTTCCTGTTGAAACTTCTTCAGTGAGATACCCATAGTGATGTTCATGTTCTCTCTCATGATTTATTTGATTTAGAGTACTGCAATACTGAGGTAGATGCAGTTGCTTTCTGCCTTGCATTTCTATCAGTTAATTTAATAGTGACTATCTATCCTATGTTCAGTTTCATCTTTCATTATGCGACCTTTTGGCAACGGTGTTAGATTCTTTGGAAATTCTACACCGTCTTTTGTTCTTCTGTTATGAGATTGTGTCATCCTGAAATGATGTCACTTCATTCACTCCCATTCAGACCCTTTTCTGGGTAATGTAACTCATATCTATGGACATTTCTTTGCTTAAAACTTTTATTTTTTATTGATTTGTTAAAGAGCCTTTCTGTCTGCAGAGAACTTTTCAGGTTCTTATAAAACCTGATTTTGACTACATGAGTGACTGGAGAAATATTCAGAAAATTTCTTTGGATAAAGAAATTGTTATATTTTTGTTGTGTTTTTGAGAAAGAGTAAAAATAAACATGGAGTTGGACTAAGGTTACATTTATTCTGAAATAAATATTGAAGTCTGTAAAATTTATGTACTGTTGTATGATATCCATAAGTAATCAAAAGAGCTAAGTCATCCATAAGAATCATGGTTCTCTTCGACTTGCAGAGCACAGGGGATAGCGCAGGGCTGACTTATTTCCCAGACTATACCTACAATGTGCTATGAGGTCGGAATCTAAAAAAGCAGGCTTCAAGGACTCTAAATGATGTCATTAGAGTGATTGGTGCAAATACCTATGCATCAGGAGAAGCAAATATTAGATTAAGGAAAAAGAAAAGATTTTTCTTCACAGCTTCAGCCCCCAGAGGGAAGTGAATCCTGCATGTCAAACACAGGCCATAAACCCGTTCACTAATAGTCTTAGCCACCTGCTAAAAAAAATGTGAAGCAAGTTAATTCATTTACAAGAACTTGATAAGGTCGATAAATCCTCAAAAGCTAATGAAGTAAAAGTTTCTGAGCAAGGATTTATCTAGTGTATGCACGGGAGGGCTGCCCTTGTACCACACCCCCTGCTGAACAGTTTTCAGAAGGCCTTTGACATTTTGGGTAACAGCTAGATCCACAAGCACACCTCTTTGTGATTTGTGTCTCATACTGCCTGTGCCACTGATAAACCTTGTGGGGCTGCCACAAGCCAACCAGACCAACAAGCTGCTTTGGGCTTTCCTGAATGCTGACATAGGAATATAAAGAAAAAGGGCTGCTCAACTAAACTGATAAAGACAGGCAGACTGGATTTCCTGGAACACTGACTTCAGCCCACCCAACCAGTAACAGGCATGTGCTGGTTTCCAGAGCATGTTTCCAGAGCAGCCCTGAGTGCAAAGCCTTGAGAGCCACAGGGCACACCTGGGACCACAGCTTCTTCATCTCCTTTCAAACCAACAGCAGCTTCACTACACAAACCACTGTGTCTGATCTATAATATTCACTTGTAAAACTCTTTGAGTTACTTGTTCCATAAGCTAAAATAAACAGGGGAAGGGGTAAGATCTTCTGCCTAGAACACACACAGACTCTACACATGCACACAGAGATATACACATGTATACATAACAAGTGAGTTGATAACAGTTAAACCTTCAGCTATCATCTTCAGCCTCAAGAAAAGACAGATTAATCTGCATGCCCAGAGGACTATCACATCTCTTTTCTGGCAAAGCAGGGAGGGAAGGGGAATGTTCTGCAGCCAAAAGCACCTTGACTAGAAGGGGATTTTATGTTCCCCTTCTGAATCACAGCAAACTAGCAGTTGCTTCTGCCAGTCTCTCCCAGGGCAATGTGGCCTAGGGAAAGCGATGGCAAAAAGTTTGCAAGCCGTTTAGGACTTAATATATTAACATAGCTATGGCAAATTCCAGGCAGAATTCTACCAACTCCTGGGAAATTCCTGAGCATTGCTACCGCTGCTTGCCTGGTGTCAAGGTGCACTTGGTGGCACAAGCCTGCACTTGTCTGCAGAAGGCAGCGAGGTGCCATGCAAAGTGGTTACTGCAAGCCACCTCCTGGAGGAGAAAATTACAGATCACTGCTGCCAAATGCATCTGAGAAAGGACAAGTTGCGTTCTGGATGAGGAATTTGAATTCTTTGCAGCTAAGTTTTACTTGACATGTTACAAGATGGTTTGCTGGGTACCCATGGAATTACAGGGTTTGCTTGGATTTCTTGCTGGAATCACTCACATTACATTTTGAATTTTAGGTATGATCGTAGATTAGATTTCATGCTCTGTTACAATGTAGGAGTCCTGTGGGATCTCCTACTTTTGTTTTGGATGTTGTGTGTGATCCAGGTCCTCTTCGTGCCAGGGGCAGCATTACCAGCAAGCTGATTATCTGCAAAACTGTACAATAGACATTTGCATATGCTGGCTGCTTATGCAGTTTTTAATAACCTTGTAATCTTAGCCAAGACCAGAGTTTTGTCCTGTCTCTAGCCTTTGCTTTGCCAGAAGTGTCTCTGCCAAGATGCAGCTCTAACAGGATTGGTCTAGAGCAATGGGGGGAAGTTGGTATAATGAAGAAAATACGACTTTTTTTTACTTGATGTGATTAGCAGACGAAATACAACTGGTTAACAGCACCAGATAAACAGTCTGTAGCACTTTTTAAATAATATAATGGACTATTAGCAGATCTAACAGGTATTAGCTCAACCTAGCTTTGTCTGATACAGATGCCGACATCTGCTCTCTAGCAGAAGCCAGGTAGCAGGGATCACATCATATATTTTCTGAAGAGAGCTTAAATCCCAGCTTTTCACGGTTGCTAAGGCAAAGACATTTTGAACTGGTCTCCTGAAAACCCCATTCTGGGGCAGCAGTTAGAGTCAGCAGGATTTCTGACCCTGACTTCTGTGAGAGCCCTAAATCAAAGGATCTTTTGTTGGAAACACAGTAGTGATGCATCTATTTTGAAAAGAATTATTCAGGATGAAAGAGCATGGAGTGCTCATTTAAAAATGCAGACAATCAGGAAAAGCTTCCTGAAAATCATACAATTGCAAGACTGAAAGGAACTTCAAGAAAACTTTTGAGCCAAACACCTACTTTACAGAAGAGCTAAGCATTTTCCCACCAATCCAAAGACATGTCTAACCACTTCTTCAGTTTTTTCCAGTGTCTTACTAGCCTGAGAACCAAAAAATATTTCCTAACACATCACATAATTTTGCATTACTGCAAATTTGACTATTGTCTTATTGTCAATAGATAAAAAATATTGTTGATCACTATCCAATTCAAAGGTTTCGGTTTGTTTGTTTGGTTTTCATTTTTAAAGCATTATTACATTCCCTAACAAACCATATATATTTGAGCCTTTCTTCAGAAGTCAGAGAATCTGAATTATTGTATTCCCTTTCTGTGAAGCCTCTTTTCTCAAAGGAGAGAACTGAAGCTGGACATGTATTTCAGCAGCACTGAGAACAGCCAAATTATTAACTCCCATATCTTATCTGACACTCCTGCCAATAGATCTCACAGCATTCTTCTTTTTGAGCAGCAAACTTCTGCTTTTGACTCGTGTTAAGATGGTTACTCATTGTAATCCTAGATCCTTTTCTGCAGAATAATCCCAGATCCTTCTTTCTCGATATCCCCAAGCCTGTATTCATGCATTTAATTTTTCCTTCCTAAGTGCAGTACTCTGTACTTGTCTTTATTTCATTTAATCTTATTGCTTTCAGGCCATTTCTCCAATTTGCCAAGATCATTTCAAATTCTAAACTTGTCCTCCACAGGGCTTGCAACCCCTCCCAGCTTGATATCATCAGCAAATTAGTATATGTGCTATTCCATCATTTGAACTGCTAATGAAATTATTGAGCAGAACTGGCCCAAGATACTCCCCCACAGGAGCCCATATAAAATGCTTGTCTGGTTTGATAGAGAGTGTTGATAAAGATGTGAATTTTTCTGACTATTTTTTTTCAAGCAACATATCTGCTGTACAGTAATTCCAACCAGGCCATCTCCCACTGGGCTATGAAATGTTGGAGAATACTATACCGTGTCAAAAGCCCTGCTGAAGATGTCACAGTGATTGCTCTCCTTTTATCCAGCACGCCTGACAAGAGGGGAAATCAAATGGGTTTGACATGATTTGTTTTCCACAAATCCCTGCAGGCTGTTTCTTGTCACCTTATTATTCTCTAGGTGCTTATAAATCGATCATATGATAACTTGTTCCAAGATCTTCTCAGGTACTGAAATTATGCCGACTTCTACAAAATTCTGAAGAGCTTCCTTTATTTTGTGTCTGAGGATAAAACTATGTCTGTCATTCTTTGTCCTCTCGAATTCCTTCTGCACTTCATAAGTTCTCATAGATATACTTTTCAAATTGCCTCAATTGGCTTCCTCCAGCCCAAATTCCTCCCTACATACAGGCCTCTCTGGAGCTCTGTAATTGCCGCCCACCCTCCTAGGCTGCCCATGGTCTTCCTCACCGCAGCCTCTGATGCTAATCAACTGCTTTTGCAGACAAGGGAGGCATCCCTGGCTTTCCTCCACCATGAGCTGTTCATCCCCCACAGCCGTGAGGCTCCCCAGAAAGCCCTACCCATGCCAAGCTTTATGCCTGTGGAGAGCAGCCACTGCACAGCAAGTCACTGCCTGTCAGGGGATATTAGTGGGTCTCTTAGAGAAGATGTTCAGTAAATCCACTGCAAGGAAGTAATTTAATATAAAGCAAGTGAATTATTACAGGCCCTAAATTCTGAGATAGAAAGTCTTAGTAAGGCTTCCTGGATAAAGTCTTTCTATATATTCAGCCTAGTATGGTAGTCTAGAGAGTATTTCAGCATGACATTAAAGCCCAAACTTAATTATTATTCAAAAGATTTTTTCCTTTGGTCAGTTTTGTAACTCTTTTTTTGTTGATATTAATATTGATAAGCTTCTAGAAGCAATTGCATTTGTGAGAATCAGAGCCAAAAAAGGAAGAAGAAAAGCATTAACATATCAGCCTTCAAAGTGTCATTTGTTACATGCTCTCCTTCTGTTAAGCATGGCCTTTCTTCCACCTCCATCTGCCTTCTAATGAATTTTAAAGTAAAAATTAAAAGAGAACAAAATTCAATCTTTTTTATTGCTTACTGTTTCAAAGTGCAATCCATTCAGATGGAGATTATTTCCTGGAAGAGCTGATAGAGTTTCCTGGGACAATTACAACACTAGTAGGAAGAACATACTAGATATTCTACTAGGAAGCCATCTATGTCATCAGAAAGAAGGTTATGATCTAATGTGATTTCTTTTCTCCCTTCCAGTCCATAAGAAGTCCAGAAGAAGGAATGTACCCATAAAATCAGAATTTGGTAAATCATGTTCTGCCCATGGCAGGGGGGTTGGAACTAGATGATCTTAAGGTCCTTTCCAACCCTAACTATTCTATGATTCTGTGATTCTGTGTCCTACTTCAGCTAAGCAGCTTCATTCTCAGATGTAAACATCTTCTCATGGGGTTATTTCTCTTCTGAAATCCTGATGCAGTGTTTCTCCTGCAATCAAGAGCTGACAAGGGTGTGCCTTCGCAGTGCACCAGCCAGGCATTACTCCGTTTCAGAAATGAGTGCTGGCTTAGGAAAGAGATGAGCATAGTGCTCACTATGGGATTGAGTCTGTGACACACAACAGAAGGAAGAGGGAACAGCTAGGAGAGGAAACTGAAATGATATCTACCTTCCTCACATCTGGTGTTGAATAAAGCCAAATCAACAACCTTCTATATTTGATTCCATAGTAGACATTACATTTTCAAGGCTTAATGCCAAGTGCTTTTCCTCTGCATTTCTGTTTCCCTGCTGGGAAATGATCAGCATATTCATGCAAAGTGCATAGCTCCACTCTCCTCCAAGCTTTGCAATAGATATTTGGAAGCTGGCAACCTAGAGTCATGGATGCAGAGAAGTATTGCTCCCAGGAAAAGTCTATGCACTTGACAGCCTTGACTGCAGATGTTTTCCTTTGTGAACTTTTAATTAACAGCCTTTCATATATACCTACACATAGAACACATAACTGGTATTAACCAGGTCCCCAGGGAGTCTGCACTTGGCATAATACATGAATGTAATACCTGTAACATTTGGAATGACTTTCATTGCAGCTGAGCATGGATAGAGCTCCGAGAGGTCACAGTAATTCCTCAGCCAGGACCTCCACTACATCTGCCATGTAAAACTAAAACTGGACTCTCTCGTCCATTAGAAACACATGCTTCCATTTTTTTTTTTTTGCTAGAACAATATATATACTGATACAATGATTTGTGATTTAACATATCCTAAAGGCAAACTGAGTTATTTTGTTTTTTCCTAAATTCTTCTTAAGAACTGATTCATTACCTCAAAATAATCGCAGTGCGAGTGAGCAAATGGGTGTGCACATTTTCAATCAGTTCTTCCTCCAGATACTTGTGACCGCCTTTTATTCACCTCAAATACCTCAAGAGCAGGTCATTACACCAGTTTCTGGCTACCTTGCACTTTCTAATGAATTGACCTTCACAGGTCCCACATTTACTAAGGAAGTGGTGCTATTGCCGCTGTACATATAGGGCGGAGGTATTTACTCAAGAATAGAGAAGAGCGTCTTTCAGGTCCAGGTATAATATTATCTCTCTGACATATCCTATATGCATTTTTAGCTCCAAATGTCAAACCATAGACTCAGAGAATGAGAGACAACCTTGTTCTGGTTTAATCTCATCTGGTAACTCAGTACCACATAGCTGCTCACTTACCTTCCCTCTCCCCTCTACCCAGGTGGGGAGAAGAATCAAAAGAACATAAACCCCATCGGTTGAGGTAAGAACAGTCCAATAACTAAAGTGCAATATCCTACTACTAATAATATTCATAATGATAAGGGAAATGACAAAGAGAGAGAATATAAAACTAAAAGGGGAAAGGAAAAAAATACCACAAATGATGCACAATACAGTTGCTTACCACCCACTGACTGATACTCAGCCTGACCCAAGCAGCAATTGGTCCCTTCTGCGTAACTCCCCCTAGTTTATATACTGGGCATGACATGCTGTGGTATATAATACTCTTGGCATGTTTTGGGTCAGGTGTCCTGTCTCTGCTCCCTCCTAGCCTCTTGCTCCCCTCCTCAGTGGCAGAGTGTGATACTGAAAAGACCTTGATGAGGGTAAATGTTATGTAGAATCATAGAATAGTTTGGGTTGAAAGGATCTTTCAACAGTCATCTATTCCCACCTCCCTGCAATGAGCAGGGGCGTCTTCAACTACATCAGGTTGCCTAGAACCACATCCAGCCTGGCCTTTTAGCAACAACTAAAACATTGGTGTGTTATCAACATCATTCTCAGACTAAAGCCAAAATACAGCACTGCACCAGCTACTAGGAGTAAAGTTCACTCTATCCCAGCCGAAACCAGGACAAATCAACATTCTGCTCCTTCCTCATCCTCTTTGCCTACTGTGAGCTGCCAACCTGATTCCTCAGCTACATCTGCATGCACAACATAGCGCATGAACAGAACTTAATTCCCTTCTTTGTCAGTCTTCAATAGACACTGACTCACACAGAAACAAGGGACCTTAGAGATGTCTAAACCTGTGGCAAATGTCACCAGTCCTCAAAGGCTCACACAGCAGCTGGAAGTCTGTATGGCTGAGCTGTATATTCACCTCAGCTGTGCCTCATCGTTACTGATAGGGAAGTGAGGTGATGGTGCTGGAGGATGCATGAGTCTGGTTGTACTCAGCTCCCTAGGGGTGATATGTCTTTGCACAGAATTGCAAAACAGAGTTATTTCACTGAGGGAAATGGACGTAATCTTTCATAATACATATTACAAAAATGCCAACTCTTAAGCACAATCATTTTGATGTTGTCCCACATTGCACATGTAGCTATGCACTAATTTCTCCTCAATCTAGTGCCTAAATGACATTGTTTATGCATTTGTAGTGATTGTGTGGCGATTTGAATGCTCCGTCACTGGTGGTGTTCAAGGCTGGGTTGGACAGAGCCTTGGGTAGCATTGTTTAGTGGGAGGTGTCCCTGCCCAAGGCAGGGGGGTTGGAACTAGATGATCTTAAGGTCCTTTCTAACCCTAACTATTCTATGATTCTATGATTCTATGATTTACCGCTCTATAGCAAGTACTAGTTGTTGTTAGTGAACTCCGGGTAGTAACTTTTTGTTTATCACGAAAATAGAAAAGTTTTCATCATCAAATTGTCAAAATCTATAGGCTACGACTCATGTCTGTGCCTTTCTTTTCTTATAAGATCTCAACAACTAGAATAGAAAGATTCAGAGAAGTTTCCCTGTTCTATTCAAGTTCTATTACTTTTCTTCCTAGGAGAATTAATTTCTATTTAACAGGTGGAATCATTTAGAAGATCCCACAGTGAAGTAAAAATAACGTAATTTCTGCCATTGACACAGAACCCGTCACAGCTTTTGCAGGAGGATTTGCCCTAAGGAAATACTGCTGCAGCGAGTATAATTACAGCAGGGTAATACATACTGGAGACCCAAGGTATAGCAGCTTTATCAGAGATGATCTTATACCACTAAATCTGTTTTACTGCATGTTTTACTAAAGATTTTCTTTAGGAACTGAGGAAACTGTCGCAGGGCTTCTGTCAACTATGACAAATTCAATAGATTAATATTGACTGCACAGTTCAAATATCCTGGGTGATTTAAATGTGTTCTTTAATATTTTCTAGGTTTCCCTTGTTTTCTTGCCCATTTTTTGTAAGACTCAAACTAGTTCATCTTATCATCCATTTGCTCATCCTTATTGATACCATGTTGCTTTTTGCAGATGATGGAAGTGGAGGGTAGTCTTTTGCTGTGAGTTGTGGTGTTCCCTGTCAATTTTATCTTTTACCATGCATACTGCAGAATTATTCACCACTCCCTTTTGCCCAAGCCCTAGGTAATATCTGGGGCTCAATTTCCCATGTTGCCTTCAGAAGAACACGGTGGAGTCGCAAAGTGGTAACTTTCACTGGCTCTTCACCTCATGCTCTTCCAGTTTCTGGCACCTTCATTTTACCATGGTCCTGCAAGGACGAGCCACCTTTCCCCACCTGATGGAAGCAAAACTGTAGATAATCCGCAAAAATGGACCTGCAGTTTCTATAGAGATAATTGTATTCTATATATAAACATTTGGAGCAACGAAATGTAAATCCCTTCCAGGAGGAAGGTGGCAAGAGCCATGTTCTGCATGCTTGTAGGTGCATGTACGTTTTTTTCCTGCTCCCTTCAGCACCACAGCAATGCCAGGGCACCTTCCCTCTCTATGCAAAAGCACAGCAGAAGCCCTCTCCTTTCCTTGTGCCACGCATGGGCCCAAGCAGACCTTTGACATTATATTCCTTACACTTTATCCTGTCCCCAGTTTCACTGCATTGCAGGCTTTTTGACTGAAACTATAGAAATATATTGTAAGAGTTTTAACCAAAGGTTTTCCACAGCCAGGTGTGGCATCAGGTTGGTTTCAGCTGATCTGCTGTGTATTAGGGGCTGTTTCATTACAAGAAAGAACAGAATAGCACCTTTCCTTTCCTCCAGCTGTACATTTGTGAGTCTATCCCTGAAGCCTCCAGCCGCCCCCGCTGCCCACAGAGCTGGGATCCAGCTCTGAGAGGCAGTGCAAGAGAGAGGTTGAAGGCAAGTGAAGCAGCAGTGCCCTGACCTCCCAAAATGTACCTTCTCCTCCTGTCCTGCGCCTTACTTCTGCCTTGGGCTGCCATGGGCTGGATCCCACCGACAGCAGCTCCCAATGCTCCCTGGCAGGCCAGGGGAGATGGATGGTGTGGAGGGGACAAAGAAAGGAGAGCTGCATCCCACCAAAACTCTGGATAACAGCTTATGAAACATTTTCTCTGCTTTACTTCATACCTGTGGTTTCAGAAATACCTAGCTGAGTCTTGCAGCTATAGGGACAAAGCACTTTTTAAGAATGCACGTTTTTCTAATTCCAAGTTGTGGCAGTAATCAGAATCCAGGTTTTCCCTGTCAAAGTAGGACAAAAATACTAATTACCTGTCCATTACTGTGTTAGGCCCAGGATGAAACTCTAGGAGACATTCACCTTCCACGCAGCGCCCAGCTGATCACTGGCACAGAGTGCTGAAGAGTACTCCTAAAATTCCAAGTTATAGTCCTCAAGACAACGAAAGGAGATTGGTAAAATATTCAGTATTGCTGAAGATGAGAAGAGAGAGTAAAGAACTGGTTACTACTGAATAACCCTTTGGGAGCTGCTTCTTAAATACCTCTTTGGCTTGTGCATTGAAGGATATTAGTGTATTAAGGCTGATTTGGGTGACAACTTGAGCTGGGATCCTTTACTTTTCTCTGACATTTAACAAGACAGACTAGATTAGGAAACGAGCCTTCTTTTCTTTATGTTCTTCCTGCTAATTATGGTGGTCTGTGTAAAAGCACTGCCCAAAGTTCAGGGCCCAGCTGTGCTAAAGCTTTGTGAAAAGATGTTAAAAAATTTCTCTTCCTTCCAGTGGAGAGGGTTGGGATTTTTCCTCCAGGTGCAACAGTTCATTATGATACAGATGATCAAAGAAGGGCTGGCTCTCTTGGAAAAGGAAAACAGGTAACAGGGTTCCTATTCATGTAGTTCATGAGGAAAATGAATGGTGGATTTTTTCATGAGCCTTCTTCCCATTTTAAATCAGTGAGTTTATCCATTCTAACAAAAATCAGAATGGCTGTTCATGTTGGAGATCCAGGGCTTGACTTGCCCAGTATACTGTCTCCAGCTACAAGTAAATGCCAGAGAAGAGTGGGGACAGGACAGGAGGATTTAATACTTTGAGTAATCTGTTGCACTGAGTCATCCACAGTGGAGCCCTCCTACACAGGCATTTGTCCAGCCTCTCCTTAAACCTATGCGAACATTTTACATTCACAGCTTCCTTTGGCAGCAAATGTCCCAAGCCTATCATAATTGCACAAACAAGTATTTCAAGTTTTATTTTGCACCAAGTTCCCATTAGCTGTATTTATAGGCTCCTAGTTCTTGTAATGAAAGAAACAGTTGCTCCTTCACTCTGTGCCATCATGATTTTGTACATCCAGATTATTTCCCATTATTCCTATTTGTATTTTTTCAGAGGGATGATCTTGGTCTGCTTGTTCCTTCAGCTGAAACTATGGGAGCCATCCCCAGATTCAGTCCTCCATAATAACCTTCCCTGAACCTGTCCCTACAGCAGAACATCATTTTAGGGATTAAGCAACTTGGAACTGCACACAGTATTAAAGGAAAATTATGTATGTTTCCTCTGGAGTTGAACTAGAATACAACTGTCGTTCTTTTACTTCTATGTATAGTGAAAGGTGGCCCATCTATCTTCAAAGCAATTTACATTTTACAACGATATTTCTGCTTCAGTGCAACTCTGTAAGATGGTGGAAACTTTGAAATGCAAAGTGTCCTCTATTCCTCTTCAAGTCCTACAACTCCGACTAGTTTCTCTTTATGCTATGAGAAAATTTTGTTCCCTTCTTTTTACACTGTGGGATTTTTTGCAGTGTGTGGGGGCATCTTGGTTTTCTTCTTAATGAAATTTCACTAGCCCTGCAAGAAGTGAGAGACACAACGATGCAGTATTTTAGTATCTTTCCCCATGCACTGATGGTGCCTCTCTGTAGACCACTGATCTTCCTGTTGTGACCTTATAATAGACAAAGTATGCCTTGGCAGACTGGGGAACAGTTAGGATCTTAATTAAAACCAGTAAATTTAAAGTTTTAATAGTAGATGGAGGAAATGATGCAGTTTACCAAATCTTCTCTCCAAACTTTAACTCTATTTTTCATTTGAATTTGCAGGTTGCAATATCACTGAATACAATTCTTGGCTATAATGTACTTTATTAAACTATACAAGAAGGTTTGTCCCAATGGGTTAATCTGCTTGGTAAGAAAAATTGAACCGATTAAATGATGCCCACTTCATCCTCATTAGAAAGCTCTTTCAGTATAACAAAGCACAGCTATGCCATGGCTTCTGGCTATTTGCAACACTCATTATCATCCTTATTACACCTCTTCATAATTTGTCTCAAGCATTTACTGACGTATATTAATGCATGTGTTCTGATTACAAAGCATCCATCTCAGGCTTTTACAGCCCATACAGTCTCAAGCAGGGTACCTAAACCCATATGTCAGGCATCTGACCTAAATCCGTACGTCAGGGAAAAGGCACTTACCAGCTGACATTTCAACAATGCCTGTGCTCAAAGTGCCTTTCTGGTGCAGCTATGCTGCCATTTGAAATGCTCCCGATGCAAACAGAGGTCTCTCTTGGTAAAAAAACGGCTTGGATATTTTTGCAGCTATGATTTTCTATGGTCCTTCAGGGTGATACAAGCTGGTCTAAAACTACTTTAGACCACTTTTGCCAATTAATTGAGCCTCCATTAGAATGTGAGTTGACATCCACAGTATTATGATATTACTCAGAATCTGAAAAGCACACAGTTATGCCTTAAGGGTCCCAAACACACATTTAACTGATAAAGCCTCATTTCAGTACTGAGCCATTTTCCCCTATTCAAAGGATGCTGTGTTTATAAGGTTTCTTTGGTGTTGTTTTTTTTGTTGTTGTTGTTTTGTTTTGTTTTTTTGTTTTTTAATTTCATTTTTAATTAATCTTTATTTCCAGGTATGATTGGAGCTTTCCTTGCCAAGTCATATGACAACTCATCTCATTCTCTCCCTCCTTCTCTCTCTTTTCACTGGGAAGCTCCTCACTTTACTGTAGTTCACAGGTTTTGCTCCTCACCTTAGAAGACCTTCTCCTTTCCCTTTACAAGCTTGTCCTTCACCTCTGCTATGAGATTTCTTTCCGTTTGGGTTTATTATTTGGTTTTGTAGTTGGACTGCACAATGTGATTGTGAGGCATATTGTCCAGAAGAAAGGCTGTGAGCAGAATGTGGAAGGTAACGTGGAGTTATCTGTGATTGTTTGCTAGTCCCAAAAAAGCTATGCTCCAAACCAGAAGGGTTTTTTTTTAGAAAATGAGCCTAGAAATAGATGCGAGCAATTATTGTGCATGCACATGTGAGTGCTCAGAGAAGAGGGTAACTGGATAGAAGTGATGTAAATAAGAAATAAGAATTCTCAAAAATTAGTAAGAAAAAGAAAACTGAACATGGATAAATAAAACACCAGTTGATGTAAGAACAAAAGAGAGACATTCTTTTCAACAGCAGGAACAAAAGGAAAATTATCTTGGTTCATTATTAACAGTATTAAATTAACATGAAATAAGTATCCTTTTAGCAAAGTCTTCATAAGACTCAGGTACTGGCCTTATTAAGCTTAACCATTTTATCAATTATCTAGAAGAAACTATGCCTTTATTGCTGATATGCCCTTCTTGCGCAAATCTATATTCTGACACATGGTAAAAAAAATTTAAAAAGCACAATTGTTGGAGGTCTGGATTGCTTAAAAAGGGCAGCAAAAATAACCTGTTTGTGTTTTGGTATGGGCAAGTAGAAGCAATATTTCAGCATAAAAAGAACGTAGGATTGTGAGATTCATATAGGAAGTCATACAAGTTCTGAAATAAAGGTTGAGTGGGGGCCATGTCCATAGGTGTGGTACTAATACACACATTGGGTGTAGAAAAAAAAGACATACCAAGCAGAACTTGAAAATATATATTGGACATTACTGCAATTTCTGCTAGGCGTCTATACTTCAAGAGAAATGCTGAGAAATTGAACAAAACTCAGAGAAAAAAGCCCTGAGAATGATTAAAGGATTGAAAGCTATGCCTTCTAGCGAGACACTCAAAGTGTCAATATATTTGGGTTATCAAAGAGAAGGTTAAGGGAAAGTCTGGTTTTAGTTCAGAAGTATCTTCAAAGGGAAGAAAATGTTGCTAATAGAGGATCTTCAGAATAGCCTGAAAAAAACCCACAGCTGAAAGTTGAGGTAAAAGAAATTCACACTAGAAATAAACTGGAAGTTTTATCAGGGGAGATAATTAAACCTGAAATACCACACAGAGAAGTTAAATCAGCATTAAAAAAAAAAAAAATAAATTTCTGTCTAAAAAGTTTCATCTCTATTAACTGACACGGGATGGAGAGAAGCAAGAAACAGTAACACATTCTTGGAAGTCCTTTATATTGTAGAAAGTCAGACTAGAGGGTCACAATACACGCTGGCGGTTTTAAAAATCAGTAAAAAGTTTTGAATTAATGAAATATATACATATATTACACACTGTCTATTAAAGTGCTATGTTTTTAGGATTGGATAGCAACTTTCTAAAGCTCTCAAAAAAGGGGGCATTTTATGTTTACAGCGTTTCCATCACAGTCCCCCAAATTTCTCAGTCACTAATTCTTTTTTAAGGAAAAGCAGAATCTTAATGTTTTTTCCCATTTTTTCCATGTCTTCTTCCCTTCTACCATTCAGCAGATTGTTTCAGGGAGAAGAAGGGAGGTGAGTTAATAATGACTCCACAAATTGTTGTCTAAAGTCTCTAATGAAATTGGGACATATTTTATCTGTAGGTGGGTCTTTTAGTTTGGGGTTGTTTTTTTTTCCCATATTGAATATAAGTCATTATCAAATATGCCTACCAGTTGCTCATCTGATGAGCCCTGACCTGGAACCTTGCTGAAAGTGTTAAGGGGTTTAATGACACTGCAAATGTGTGTGATGGGTTCCAGGAATTACCCATCACACAGAGGGCAAAAATTGGAGATAGCGGTGTAAGACTTTTGTAGTTCTGCCTGTTACACTGCAGGAAAGTAATCTGGCTTTAAAACGACAGCTCAGCCAGAGGATAATTGTACTCCTTAATACACAGAAACACAGAGCACTTTGCCTGGAAAGAGAAGATCTTGTAACAGTTTAAGTGATAGCGATTTTGAGGGACTCAGGGAGTTGCAAGGACATCCATAAGAACTCCTGCAAACTTGGCATCAGCTGTGGGGCTGCTGATGGATGAAAACTAGTGATGGAGATTTGTGGCTCATTGCTATGTGTTTGCCTTAAAAGGCAGGAAAATTCCTCCAGACTGTAAGAACTAATATTGCGCTAATATTCATACTGTGAGCAGAATGACCCAGGTAATAATACGTGGGCTGTGTCTCACATCAATATAAAAGCTGTACGGGATTCATGTGTGAATGAAATAAAAGTTGACAGCATAATTAATACCAGTAAAGCATAGAAAATAGATCTGCTCAAACACAAGTAATTTCCTGCCTTGATAAGTTTACAAATTTAGTTAATAAAGATAACCACTTAATTGTAATGCATCCAGACTCCTTACTAACAGACACTATTATGATAAAAATATATATGGAGTGCACTGTCAGTAAAAAGCATTTTAGAATGGACCCTGTGTTGTCTAGCAGTCAAATTTTAAGTACTAATTTTCAGTGGGGAATCACTGGCAAAGATTCTCCAAGTGTTGCCAGTAGACTGAACACCACCACAAGTTTTGTGAAGATCTAGAAATAATCCTGAGCTTATCCTGACAGGAACTTTGGATGACACTGGTAAAGTGGTAAATATTGATGAAGACTAGACAGCCTTTTGAGACATCTGAATAATTCAATATGCTAGCCCATTCATATGGAAAATATTTTCATATAGCCAATACATCCTAATATACGGGAACAGAAACTTCAGCCCATACCAAAAGAATGGGTATTTATTGGCAAATCACAGACTCCTGAAAACCATTTGAGATTGGTAAGAGTGGAATGGGGAATGGAGACCACAGTGAAGAAAAATACGAATCTTGTTGGTAGTAAGAGAGGACACTTAGCAGGGGCAAAGCGATGCTTTACCTCCAGGGACAGGTGAGGCTGCTACAGAACTGTTCCACACATTTTTTAATAGCAACATATTTTGGAACAAAGTTGAAATATTAGAGATTGTGCATAAGAGATTCACAGAAATGATCTGAGAGTGGGAGCAAATGCTTCTTGGTGAAGGGATTTTCAGTACTTTCACTCTGTAGTTGCTGTGCTGAGCTTTGTGTCACTGCTCCCATTGCTTGACCTAATTCTTCAAAAGGTTGCTTTGTGTAGTGTATCAGAAGAGAGATTGAGAGGCAAATTAACTGCAAAACGTGCATCCCTTAATAGGAAAAAATACTGGAGATTTGTCTTCAGCCAATCTCTAACAGTCATACAAGGAACCAAGGCAGATAAATTTCAACGGGAAACAAGACATAGATTTTTAATAATGAGTGTGCTTGGCCATTGCTAAAAATTCTCAGTGGTGGTTTTTCTCTCTCGCATTGTATTCACATCAGGTCTGAAGGCATTTAGGAAAGTCATGATATTCAAAATGAGGCATTGGGCTTACTGTAAAGGACAGTGGGAAGAGAATGTTCAGCCTGGTTATACACGAGGCTGCTCTAACAATTAAATACTCTCTCTGGCCTCAAATTTTGTACAGTACTGCCGCTGGTATAAGCTGTTCGAAAAAGGAGTGATCTGAATGAATTATCAGAGAAATTGTATTTTCCACGATTGGCTAATGAGGATATAAAATTCCCTTGATGGTTCCTTGCGTTGTCAGACTGTTATGTCTAGCAGTTATTTTTGAACTCTGCTAATAGATAAGAAAAGATACAGAGGATTAATCAGAGGAAATTCAGGAGGCTCTTATTATTTCCTCTTCTCTTTATTCCCATAGCAATGACAAAGATGAAGCATCCTCTATAAAAATGCCAGAACTGCTAAATCAGGACTCATGTGAATGCATTTGCTTTTACTGCTGCCCTTGTGATTCTCCTGCTGTTTATGTGGCTTTTATAATTGAGGTGATATTGTTGAAATCATATCTAGCACAAGAGCTCTATATTTATTCTTCCTCCAGATGACTTTGGTCTCAGATTTCTCTGATAAATGATGTGAAGCAGTACGTTATCTTCCAGTTTTGCAACCACTCATTCTTTCACACCTTCCCAGGTGCAGCCATTCACACTATCCATAGAACTCTGATCTATTGTCTTCTCTTGTCTGTGTCATTAAAAGGAGGTGATGCAGCCCGCAACTCAGTGGGAGGAACTCTGCAAATATAAGCACATCAAATGACACACAAGATTCCATAACAAAACAGAAAGTGCTAATAGAGACTTTACAGCCTCTACCACACTCTTTCTCTCTATCCGCACCCCTGGAAATCTGTGACTGATTACACAGAACTTTCTTTCTCAGCTCTGCAGCATCTTTGCCACCAAGGCATTAATGTGTTCAGTCCATTTATTCTGTAGTACAGTGTCACAGGTTGCATAAGTTCTAAATACATTGAGCTTATGGAGCACTTTCCTGAAATAGCTATCTCTGTGTTTTCATAACCAATTTCTTCACCTTCTCTCACTCACTGAAGGATGCAGGAATGCACTGCTAGTTCAACCTTCCCATTCAGCTGACATTTTGCAGTCTCATACAAGAAGGAGAATTAAGAACACTTACTCATGGTCACACAGCATGTCCACACCAGGTTCAGGTAACCCCAAATGGTTGACTCCCCAAAATGTCAGACGTGACAGGTACAGAGTCTACTATACACTTTCTTCTCATCTTACTTTCCGACTTAGGTGTTTCACACAGCTCAGCAGGCAAGAAGTTTTATTCTGAAATTCAAGTGAACTTCAGCACCAGTGTGTCCTTTTTCATTTTTGCCATCCTCTTTTCATATTTGATTTTGACTCCAGTGTGAAGTGGTACAGGATTTGATAGGCTGGTATAAACATGAATACGATAGCAAGAAATGAAGGTTCATAGCAAGACCAAAAGCCCTTAATTTCCATTGAAATCAGTGATTCGCAGTGTTTCACAATAGCAGGTTCTATGTTTTTACATTACATGCCTCAGAATATTATCCAAAATGTCCGTTTAATCTTGGGATAGCAATGAATGACAGCTTAGCTCAGAATTTGCATTTCATGCTGCACTGAAGCCAGACTTCAGTTTACTAGATAATGGAGAACGGCAACCATAAGAAAATTATAACTTTCTGACATAAATAAAAGTTTGCAAAAACGCTGTCAGAAGGACTTTCACACTATTTCTGCTAATACACAATCTGTTTTGTTTAGTTTTTTCTGCACTTGCTTTTTTGTTTGAATTGCACCTTATTAAAGTGGTGCAGAAATATGAACTGCAGAAGATATTTAACAGACCTGATGACTGAAGTTACAGTGTTGGGATTAAACTAAATATATATATATATAGTACTTTATCAGAACCACAAAATGCCAAATGTGGTAGCATGGTTCGGTTGATACATTGGAGGGAAGGAATGCCATCCAGAGGGACCTTGACACGCTTGTGAGGTGGGCTGATGCCAACCTCATGAAGTTTAACCATGCCAAGTGCAAGGTCCTCCACCTGGGTCGGAGCAATCCCAGGCACAGCTACAGGTTGGGCAGAGAAGAGATTCAGAGCAGCCCTGCGGAGAAGGACTTGGGGGTGTTGGTTGATGAAAAAATGAACATGAGCCGGCAGTGTGCGCTTGCAGCCCAGAAGGCCAACCGTATCCTGGGCTGCATCAAAAGGAGTGTGACCAGCAGGTCGAGGGAGGTGATCCTGCCCCTCTACTCTGCTCTCGTGAGACCTCACTTGGAGTATTGTGTGCAGTTCTGGTGTCCTCAACAGAAAAAGGACATGGAACTGTTGGAGCAAGTGCAGAGGAGGGCCACGAGGGTGAAGAGGGGACTGAAGCACCTCCCGTATGAAGATAGGCTGAGAAAGTTGGGTCTGTTCAGCCTGGAAAAGAGAAGCCTGCGCAGAGACCTCCTAGCAGCCTTCCAGTATCTGAAGGGGGCCTATAGGGATGCTGGGGAGTGACTCTTCATGAGGGATTGTAGTGAGAGGACAAAGGGTAATGGGTTCAAACTTAAACAGGGGAAGTTTTGATTGGATCTGAGGAAGAAATTCTTTACTGTGAGGGTGGTGAGGCCCTGGAATGGGTTGCCCAGGGAAGTTGTGAATTCGCCATTGCTGGCCATGTCCAAGGCTGGGTTGGACAGGGCCTTGGGTGGCATGGTTTAGTGGGAGGTGTCCCTGCCCATGTGTCCTGGGTTCAGCAGTAGCAGTCATTTTTTCTCCTTCTCGGTAGCTGGTGCAGCGCTGTGTTTTTGATTTTCGGCCTGGGAACAGTGCTGATAACACCAGTGTTTTCAGTTACTGCTTGGTGATGTTTCGGTCTGACCAAGGACTTTGTGAGTCTCATGCTCTGCCAGGGAGGAGGGGAAGCCGGGAGGAAAGAGAGACAGGACACCTGACCCAAACTGACCAAAAGAGATTATTCCATACCACAGCACGTCATGTCCAGGATGAAAAATGGAGGGCAGAGACCCGGAAGGGTGGTGGGGGTGCACTGTGGGGGGTGCACTGCTTGGTCGTGTTGAGATTGGTGGTGAGCTATTGTACTCTTCCCTTGTATTTTCTCTTGTCATTATTATTATTGGTGGTAGCAGTAGTGGTTTGTGTTATACCTTAGTTACTAAACTGTTCTTATCTCAACCTGTGGGAGTTGCATTCTTTCGATTCTCCTTCCCATCCCTTCAGGAGAGGAGGGAAGAAAGAGGGGGAAGTGAGTGAGTGAGCAAAACTGCGTGGCTGAGAGGCTTAAACCGCGACAGTTCTTTTTGGCACCCAATGTGGGGCACGAAGGGTTGAGATAACAACAGGATTAATAGCCACTTGTAACAGCGCTGATTTATTGGCTCTCAAAGTTGTTGCTCTTGAGTTCATGGTTTCAGCCTGTTGTACCTTACTTACTGTTGGTATTTATTATCTCAGCATTCGGATGTGGGTTTTGGGCTAAGGTTCTTGTTTCAGTGTACTTTATTGGAATGGCTGGTGATATGGGTGGGCTCCAGAAACAGGGGAGTGCAGACGTGGATGTGGATGTCGACTTGTACCTGGCAGCTCGGCTGCTCTTCACCATCCTGGCCCTCGGCCTTGCCTCCGTCTTCGCGAGGCTGTGGGGAGCCGACGGGGGGTGGCCCCGGGAGCCGCCGGCGGCCGAAAAGGCCTGGGAGAACGGCGCGGGGGATCAAGAGGCCGGGAAGGTGGCGGCAAAGGAGCTGAATCCCCGCGCCGAGCCCAGCCTGGCAGCTGCCGAGCAACAGGAGGAGGCGACGAAGGAGTGGAGCCCTGCAGCTGAGGCCAGCACCGCAGAGGCCAAGAGCATTCCCCAGCAGCTGCTCGCAGTGCCCTGTGAGCCTGAGCCCCAGGAGGATACAGGAGACCACAGAGCACTTCCCAGCAAGGCAGAGGAGGAAGATCTGGACTCAGACAAAGAGCAGCTGGTGGTGAGAGAGCCGGCAAGCACAGCAGCTACAGCAGCCCCAGTGACAAGTACAGCAGCATCATTTGAGAGTTCTGAAGGGTGTGAATGGCCTTTGGGTACCCTTGAGACCTGCCTGCTGATTGTGATGGGGATCAGCATGTTGGTAAGCATACAGAGTGTGTTTTACCCACAACCATTTTGTCTGGTCCCAAGAGTTAAGCAGAGTCAGGTTTGGGCCTTGTCTGTGGTTAGAATGCAATCCAGGATGACCAACAGATTTTC
Source organism: Amazona ochrocephala (assembly GCA_039720435.1). Lineage (NCBI taxonomy): Eukaryota > Metazoa > Chordata > Aves > Psittaciformes > Psittacidae > Amazona > Amazona ochrocephala. Next base: position 46,589,119 of record CM077878.1, read on the forward strand.
CCCAAAGCTGGACAGTCATGAGTGGCAGGGTGTGTGGGACACTATGGGCAAGTATCTAGTCCACTGGGCCCCTCCAGTGCTTTGGAAGCGTTGGAGATGGAAGGCAGCTGTATGGAGTCCCCAGCGACAAGCTGCAGAAACTGCTGGAGGGGAGGGTGAATTATTTTGAGCCTGGTGGGCCCATGACACTTCAGGCCATCAGGCCAGAGATGCAGCATACAGATGGACTCATGATCGAGGGGTGGACTTAGCAATGGACATTATTGTCCTGGTTATTCACGAGTGTGAACACTGCACACAGCCTCCCCTGCTCTGAAAGACTGTTACAAAAGATAAAGCCTGACATCAGGGACCGAATGGACTCAGCAGCTTTGTAGGGATTGGTCCATGCACTAAGGGATGATCTCTCTCCCTCTGTGTGTGTGTGTGTATGTATATATACACATGTTATGGTATATTGAAAATGTGGGATCTGAGCATGACGTGAATGGTGTGGAATAAGGGGTGGAATGTCCTGGGTTCAGCAGTAGCAGTCATTTTTTCTCCTTCTTGGTAGCTGGTGCAGCACTGTGTTTTTGATTTTCGGCCTGGGAACAGTGCTGATAACACCAGTGTTTTCAGTTACTGCTTGGTGATGTTTCAGTCTGACCAAAGGCTTTGTGAGTCTCATGCTCTGCCAGGGAAGAGGGGAAGCCGGGAGGAAAGAGAGACAGGACACCTGACCCAAACTGACCAAAAGAGGTTATTCCATACCACAGCACATCACGTCCAGGATGAAAAATGGAGGGCAGAGACCCGGAAGGGTGGTGGGGGTGCACTGTGGGGGGTGCACTGCTTGGTCGTGTTGAGATTGGTGGTGAGCTATTGTACTCTTCCCTTGTATTTTCTCTTGTCATTATTATTATTGGTGGTAGCAGTAGTGGTTTGTGTTATACTTTAGTTACTAAACTGTTCTTATCTCAACCTGTGGGAGTTGCATTCTTTCGATTCTCCTTCCCATCCCTCCAGGAGAGGAGGGAAGAAAGAGGGGGAAGTGAGTGAGAGAGCGACTGCGTGAGTTTATAGAGGCTTAAACCACGACGCCACGGCAGAGGGGTTGAAACTAGATGGTCTTAAGGTCCTTTCCAACCCTAACTATTCTACAATTCTGTGATTTTCCAGAGCCACTCTCAGATAGCAGTATCATGCTGAGCTGATTTTCCTTGGCACATCAATTTCCATTTTGGATAAAAGAAACTTGATCATTAGTCCTTGGATCCATTGTACCACTGACAATTAATGATACTTTGAAAGAGCCTTTACATCTCAAAATCCACCAGAATATGCCTGATCTGTAGCACAGCAGGAAAGGAAAATTCAACTATTGCAAAAGTACGTCTCCGTTAGTCTCAATAACAGAAATGCAACAATAACTTGAACACTTTTAGGGTTTGAAATACATAATAAATAGCTCCTGGGCAGTGCTTATCACAAGGAGAATAAAGTGCTTGCAAACAAAAACTAGAAAACCAGATTTTTCCTGGTCTTTCTCCATGAGCCGAACACTTACAAGTGCTCTATGATTGTGATGGGGACGTAGTGCTTTGATAAATGTTGTCTTTTGTATGAGATATGTGAGTCTTGATCAGCTGTATACAGGACCCATCAGAGAAGTCAAAGGGAGAGTTATTAGCCAGAAAACTAGGACAAATTCCTTCTTGGATATTATTCTTGGGTAATTCCTTGGCATTTAATAACCCCTTAGGAAATGAAGTTGCCGTTCTTCACTTTCTGTTCTAAATTAATAAGCTACCTTTGCAAATTGTTGGTGTGGAGCTGAACTATGTTCACCCAGGATAACATTGCTTTTGAAAAGGTCCCTTGCATAAAGGCAGCCTTTAATTTAATGTATTTACCATTTGCCATTGAGTTTGTTACCGCTGTAGCAGCAGGTTGCGTTAACCACAAGTGCCTTAGTGTGCTTGGGATCAATCGATCAGTGATGTGCCTGCCCAGTCCCAGGGGTTTGCTCAGCACAGAGCAGGGGCTGCCCTGTCCCCAGGGCATTTACACACTCACTGGGCAAAGGTGACAGTGAATGCAGGAATGAACACAGAAAACAAACTCCATGAGGAAGGAAATGTCATATTAGACCTGTATTAGGCCTGGCTTTTGATAGGAAAGGACCACGAAAATGTCACTTGAGAACTAATGAAAGAGTGACACTGAAGGAAAGGGAAGCAAGTGTGGGCTTGAGAGTGGAAGATGGTAAGGAAAAGCTGTGAATGTGAAGCAACTGGGACATTTGAGATGGAAAGGTTGCACTAAAGGCTGAGCAAAATTGCACAGTGTTCTCTGAATGGCCATTGATTTCCCTTCTGCTCACAGCGGTGATTTAGCAAGTGCTGTTACTACTTTGTCCAACTGCAAAAAGCTCAAAAGTAAACTCTTAAAAGCTTACCCTTACAATATAGTTTCTAAGACATTTTTGGAGCTTTTAAATTGAAAAGTGCTATTGTAAAACTAGGTTATTAGCGGTAATTATATGTTACAGTCTTGAAAATCTCTGGTTCCTTCATTCCTATCATCGCAGCTTTTTATATCACAAGGTTTTTATTCATTTAATTGTAGCCTTACATTAAACTGGTCCTGCATTTTATCTAGCTTTGGTTCCTGGAACAATAGTTTATCTTTTCAACTATGTAACTTTCGAGTTCCTCTGTAGCATGAGAGAAAGATGAAGATGCTGAGTTGATGCACAGTAATTATATTGTTCCATTGTAAAGAATCACAGAGTACTCTCCTTGAGTTCCTTAATAAAGACTTAGCTGTAATTAAGCATTAGTAAGACCTATTAAAACATTAGTCTATCTGGAAACTTTGTATTCTCACAAAAATTCATCATTCCCCACTTTGATCATCATTATATTAGATGATTTTAATGCAAATTAACTAAATTTTCTCTCTGAAATACTATCCTCTTTTAAGCTTTCCATGATTAGCTACAACTTTCACTTTCAAGCTGAAGTCAGTGTAACCCTTTCTCTCTGTAGCTTAGTGTAGTTCAAAACTGCCTCCTCGCTTAATGACTTTCACTGAGCTCTGGAATTTGGCCATTGTTTTACATCTTCCCTTGGATATCCAATCATGGGCTTAACTAAGGAAAACCAAAACCCCTTGTCTCTCCTGTCAAATTCTCAAACTCTCTCACTCTCTGCTACTGCTGCCACTGCTAGCGTCCCTGTGTTGCCCTGAACACTATGTGGGACTTATTTTCCTCCTTTCTTCAAACATCAAGGCCACATTTAAACCCAGCAGAAATCACTTCTAAAGCATATTATCATTGATACTTTGCACACTGCCCTTCAAACCATCCTCACCTCCCATAGCAGCGAAGCCTGCAGTAACATATTTGCTTCCTTTACAGTATTACTCCTTTCAAACCACCAAAAGCTAAGAGAAAACCCAGTGTGTTCCCGACCCAGCGGCCCAGCTCCCCCACCCTGCTGAAAGTCTTCACAAGTTCACCCTTTCTGCTGCTGAACCTGAGTGCTTACACCTCCCGGCTGAGGCTCTGCAGTTTCACCTTGTCCTGCTTTTCTGATTTTATTTCAGAACATGTCACCCTTCCGCCTTTCATTATCATGCAACCAGCTTTGAAGGTTTCCTTCTCTGCCTCACAAAAAAATGTAATCTTCTTCGTACATGGCTTCTTGTACTGCGCTCACCCTGTGGTGAGGCCATGATCCCTTTTAAAACCCTCCTCAAGACATCACTGTCTTCTGCAGCCTACATGTGTGGTCTCCAAGGAATTAGTCATCCATTAATAGCCAAAGACACTGAAACTGATATTCTTGATGTTGTCTTATGCTATACTTACAGAATCAGAGTTAGTGACTCTTTAGAAACACAGAGCTGTTTTATGCAACCACAGCATCATCTCATCTCATCCCTGTGCTCATCTTCCAGCTGGTTCTTCATTCTCACAACTTCTGTTGAATTCCATTTTAAGCATTTTGGGGCATAGACAATGTCCTCCCATTTATCCATAGACTTTCCAATTCCAGGGGACCATGTTCCCAATTGAAGTAAGTCTTTGGGTGCCATCATATCTCAAGTTTAATTGAGGAACAACAGTAAAAGTGATTATGTTCCAAAGTAACAAAATAAATCAAAATTAATAGTAGCAAATAGGACTGAACTCTGAAGCATGTTTCTGGACAAATAGAAATAAAGCCGTTTCCTAGTTTTCTTATTAAATATAAAATGGTAGAAACAGGAGAAGCAGTTAGCACTGAAAGATATCAAGAGGACATTTTATCACTAGGGCCAAATGGCAGGCTGCCTTCCTAACATTGTTGAAGATTTAACGCTAATCAAGTTACAGTAAAACACAACCATGCCGTATCCTGGGCTGCATCAAAAGGAGTGTGACCAGCAGGTGGAGGGAGGTGCTCCTGCCCCTTTACTCTGCTCTTGTGAGACCTCACTTGGAGTATTGTGTGCAGTTCTGGTGTCCTCAACAGAAAAAGTACATGGAACTGTTGGAACAAATCCAGAAGAGGGCCACGAGGATGATCAGGGGACTGAAGCGCCTCCCATATGAAGATAGGCTGAGAAAGCTGGGGCTGTTCAGCCTGGAAAAGAGAAGCCTGCGTAGAGACCTCCTAGCAGCCTTCCAGTATCTGAAGGGGGCCCATAGAGATGCTGAGGAGTGACCCTTCATTAGGGACTGTAGTGAGAGGACAAAGGGTAACGGGTTCAAACTTAAAGAGGGGAAGTTTAGATTGGATATGAGGAAGAAATTCTTTACTGTAAGGGTGGTGAGGCCCTGGAATGGGTTGCCCAGGGAAGTTGCGAATGCTCCATTGCTGGCCGTGTTCAAGGCTGGGTTGGACAGGGCCTTGGGTGGCATGGTTTAGTGGGAGGTGTCCCTGCCCATGGCAGGGGTGTTGGAACTAGATGGTCTTAAGGTCCTTTCCAACCCTAACTACTCTATGATTCTATGATTTTCAAACACATCAATACATACCAAGCACAAGAATTTTGCCACAGCACCTGTGTTTATCAATTTTGTTTTCAAATTTATTTTAAATAATTCTTATTTCTTTAGTTTTACCTTGTCACAGAGCTGCTCTAGTCACTGGATGAACAGTTGTGAACAATTTCCCAGGCACATTATGCCTTATTCTTTAAACTAATCCCTATGCTTTTTCTTATAATGACTTTGCATGTAAATGGTAAACGGGGATTTCCAACTGCTGCCTGTGATTAAGCAAAGCACAATATACAGGAAAATGTGTCTTTTGTTAGAGAAACAGTTGTAGTTGAATAAAAATTAGCTGGACAAGCTGTTGTGCATGTAAGTTCTTTTTCAAGTGATTAGAGGTTAGAGGACTCAGGGAGCCCTGAAAGGAGAACCTGGCTAGCAAACAGCTTTGGAGAGGATTTAGCAGGGAGCAGACTCTGGAGGTCTTATGGAAAGGAGCTGGTGTTTGTTCTTCCCATCAAAACAATGAGCTCCTAAACCTCCCTAATCTCTCTAGGTTCAGACGCTGCTTTGTGAGCTTTATATTTTAACTATAGCCCAGTGGCAATTGCTGATAGTAGCTGCTGAGCTTTAATTAGGCTTGACTGTTTTGGGTTTTTTTTGCTGATGAAAGCTGCAGCCAATGTAATTTCAAAATCATAGGGCAATTTGCTTCAGTGTCACAGCACACACCAGAAAATCACATCCTTACTAACCAAAAGTCAACAGAACATGATTATTTAGGACAACTAAAATTATAACTTGAAGGCAATCCAGAGTGTAGCCATAGCGGAGCCTTCTTTATGGAAAAAAATTGTCTTGGTAGGTTCTGCTCAGGAATCTGCAATTTGTTCAGCCATGTCCCATCACTTGTTATCAGGTGAGATGTTCAATCTCACCTGGTAACGAAGTGATTACTGTAAAAAGACAGCAAAATTATTACCCTATCATCATTTCCTGGTGACAACAGCGTGTTGGTTCTTTTTTTTACCAGACTGCATCCTGAGTGGAAATATATTGTGCAATAGTAATGGGAGGTAAGGAACAACTATTTTATAGCGTTACTTTTGAAATCCCTCTTACTCAACATTTGCTGAGATTGCATTATCTCCCGTAAATGTGCTGCATGTATTTATAATAAAAGCAAAACTTAAAGAAGATAAATTACTGGCGTCTATGTTACGATGTAAATTTTTTGGCATCATCAGAAAAAGGAGTAGTGGTGCCAGTATCCCCTTTTATACAGATGTGTGAGCTAGAATTTATCTTTTAATGTTTGCAACTGTGGTACCTCAGCTAAGATGCAGTAGTTGTTTCCTTTCAAATGTAGTGAGTGAAGCATCAGGCCCACCAAATGACTCGGGCCCTGGCTGAGGCAGAGCTGCCCACCTGGGCCACCTCATCCCTCTGTACCAGTGTGGACAGAGGCACCTATTCCCATACTTAAGTCTTGCCCAGCATTCCACACCGTCCTCTGTTGAGGTGTTACTACAGTTCTCAACACACCTTTCAGGGAATATTGTGCTGTTTATTGCTGGTTGTTATAGGATAAATGCAGTAAGTAGCTCAATTGCGCAAAACCAAGAAATATTCTTGCCTTCTCTAGCCTGAGACTCTCACAGCCTAACTAACAAAATAGGACACATTTACATTTCCCAAAGAAATCCCTTTGCTCCGTGTGTCAGAGGCTGTTTCATCTCAGCCATGGAAGTATTACCAACTCAGCTGGAAAAAGTGCTCTGGTTTCAGCTGTGATAGAGTTAATTTTATCCCCAGTAGCTGGTGCAGTGCTGTGTTTTGGCTTTAGTCCGAGAACAGTGCTGATAACACCAGTGTTTTAGTTGTTGCTAAATAATGTTTACTCCGACCAAGGACTTTTCAGTCTCGTGCTCGGCCAGTGAGGAGGGGAAGCTGGGAGGAAGCAGAGACAGGACACCTGACCAAAACTAACCAAAAAGGCATCCCATACCACAGCACGTCATGCCCACTAATAAACTGGGGGAAGTTACACGCAAGGGCGGATTGCTGCTCGGGTTGGGCTGGGTATCGGTCAAAGGGTGGTGAGCAGTTTTATTGTGCCTCACCTGTGATTTCTCAGAGGCGGGGTTTACTGCTTCATCTTTCTCTTTATTTCCTGTTATTATTATACTTTACTTTTATTTCAATTATAAACTTCTCTTATCTCAACCCACAGCTATTTACATTTTTTCTGATTCTCACCCCCCACCCCCCCATCCCACTGGGGACTGGGGAGGAGTGAGTGAGCAGCTGCTTGGTACTTAGCTGCTGGGCAGGCTTAAAGCATGATGGAGTTACAAAAACCCCTCCCACAAGTCCAAACTCTTTGGAGAGCTCCCTGTCCTTGCTGCATTGCAGGACTGATGGCCAACCTTGAGGAGTGCAGGAATTGCCCGCACTCTTTGCTAGAGGGTATCCCAAAGGAAACTCCATGTTTTACTCCTGTGCAGGTGTAGATATAATTGAGATAGGAAGATTTCTCTCCAGAGATACCTTTGTTCCAACGCTGATTATTTAGCTGCATACTGTCAGTCCTGCTGTTGCCTCAGCCAAACTCTAAACAAGGAAGAAAGATAATGCTTTCTCTTTTCTGTCCATGGTGAATATTGTCCATGGACAATACCAAATTACCCTGCCCAACGTTTTCTTCTGCTGCATTTTCTTGTAGTTGAATGGTGCAGATTAGCCCTGTAAAATGCATGGAGTTACTCCAAGAGGAATAAACAGGGTCTCTGGCTTGGTCAAGATATCTTGCTTCCCTGTGCATTCCACTTAGAGAAAGCAGCAGAAGCTGATGAAGAGACATGTGTGGATTTGGATCTCTTTGCATCATCTATGTATAATGGGAAGAAAAAGGACAAAGAACAAGCCTGTGAAAGCTGCCAGGGTTGCTGAACCGTGCAGTGGCTGAGGCAGTGAGCGGCTGCTCAGCTGCAGAGCTGCTGCATGCATCCTGCCCAAATCTGTGCTGGGTGGCTGGCCCTTGGAGAAGCCAGCGGGGATGTGGTCCTATTCCTCCTGCATCCCAGCAATGGGTAAATCCATTCACCATGTGCATCCCAACTTATTTTTTATTACTACTTCGGGACTGGGAACATTGCTGACCCTGTGTTTGTGCAGTGCCTCTCTTTGTAGAGGGCTCTCTCTCCTTTTAGCTGTCCCTGGAGGTATTATACTTTTAATATATACCATAAAAAGACAGAAATAGGTTGGTCGTGGTCTTTTTCCTCACATAGTAGGAGAAAAAAATGGCAGATACTAAATACTTAAAGTAAAGCAGAAGGTTGCTCGTCATTCTTTCTCTATTTTCTTAATTTTAGACTGGGATTTGTAATTTATAATAAAGCAGTAAAGTTTTACGAATTCTGGTATTTTTGTTTGACTTCCTATTCAAACCTCTGAAACAGGATCAGTAAAAAGAGAAACAAAGATGACAATAATTCATTAAAGTGCTAGCAATGGAGTACAGGGGATCAGTTTGAAGCTGTACATCCAGCTGTGAAAAATGTGGTTTCTGCCGCTGCCTCAAATTGGTCCTAGTTGTAGGACTCAATTAGCAGACCAGACCTGGAGGCCAACCCTGGTTTTCTAAACAATTTCAGTTTAACTCTATTTCCCCTGCTCTTTCCATCTTTCAACTAACTTCAATCAGCCTTGCTGTCTACTATTGTTCACCCCTCCTACTCACCCAGGACCCTCTGTCCTGCTACCCAAAACTGTTCTGTCAGTGCTTTCAGGTCTTCCAAACTGCTTTGGAAAATCCCTTTCCACGTGCTGTCAAACAACTGTCTTAGGGGCAGCTCTTGTCTCCTCCACCCTTTTATCTTATAATCACCATCACTCACTGCATCATGCCAAACATGTATTTAGATCTTCTTGGCAGGATCTGTGTCCTTACATGTTTGTTAGAGGTGGGTAGCTCGAAAAATAGGGCATCTCACTCTGGGAGAGCACACAGGAAATCCGCATTGAGGACAGGAGAGCTGTGGCTCCGGGTGCTAGGCAAGAGCCACTCCCACGTTAGGGAATCTATTTTGGAAAAAGCAGCTCTTGAAAACTACTTTTGAGACAACCAAGGGTGTGGGATTTCCTTCAGGTAGTGACACAGCAAGGTGAGGTGCCTCCAGCCAAGACTCTTATTGCTGTGAGTCATCCCCCAGGTGTAATCACAGAGCTCTGGAAAATCTGGAGTAGGATCTATTCTGGCAGAAACAAGGCGCTGATCTCGTAAAAGAAGTCTTGTTTATACAGTGGTTGTGAAGATGGAACCTTGCTGAATACAGAGGCAAAGAAAACAAGGAAGTGCTGGACAGCAGCAGTGGAGGTACCCATCCTGAAAAAGCAGCTGAAAAACCACTTAAAGGTTTAACAGCAAAAAGGTGAAGAGAGTTTAATTAACAGACCCAAAACCATTAAGTGACCCAGACCCAAACACAGGGCTTTGTTTATTTGTAACAAGGATGTTTAATGTTACCCTCCTGGTGATGCCATATTTTATATTTACTGTGCAGATCTAAGTGATGACACAGCTCTTGAAGCAGTGGTGAATTACTGCATAGAAAAGAAAAGTACTCAATCACTAATGTACTTTGTTACTATACCAGAGAATGTCTTGGTGTTTCCATTACCCATTTTGCCCATTAGGCAAAAAAACCTCAGTTGTACGCTTAAGAAAGCTGTAAGAATAAAAGGTTCATTACAGCATCAACATTTTGGTCCAAACCCTAATTTTCACTGTACTTCTCTGTAACATCTATGTGTCAAATGCAGCAGTTTGGTGTTCACTCATCTCTACTAATCATGCTCAAACACTCCAAGATTTTAAAAACTACTTGTTTTTAATTTCTGTCAATCTTTGGATAAGCTCTGATAGATCTGAAGTGATTTCAAATTACAAAGATGATTTGAACTTTGAAAATATTCAAAAATGCACTGTAATAAATCATTCAATTTCCTCTCTGAACGCCCTAAGCACCCAGGGCCTGTGCAGTAACCACTCATTTCTCCAGCCTGCTTTGTCCTTCAATGAAGCAGATAAATTTAGTAACCTTAACATAGGGAATTTTATATCTCTCTAATCCCTACAAGTTTGAGCCCTCAATACATATACCTTAGACACCGACAAATTGAAAGCTCATTCAGAGCACAGAGATAGAAAGATCAAGGGAAATCGTGACACCCGTCAGTTCCCATGGCAGCTCCACTGCTGTCTGCGCTCAGCAAAGCTGACAGGGGATCAGATTCAAATGCATCATGGTCTGAGATGGACCAAAATGTGCAGGGGACCTGAAGACATTCAAACACTGTGAACACTTCCTTTGGACACCATACTGAAAGTGAAAATAATTGAAGTATTCTGAGGCTTGGCTGATGTTGACATTTTCAGTGAGAGGAGTCAACTTGTGAGCTTCTGCAACATTCACTCCTTCCTGACATAAAGTTCCTTGCAATACCTTATTCACTTAACATTTCAGATACACTGTCTGAAGTACTTGGGATCAAAACCACTCCCTAGATAGGCATAAGCTACAAATATAGGATACTGTTTACTACTTCGTCATACCCTTTCCTCCACTCTCAGTTTAAGATGAGTTTTCTGTTGGTAAAACCAACCAGAATGACAACTTCGTAGATGGCAGCCGTAATCCACATACGGTTTACAAAACCAGAAGCCTGGCCATCCTCCTCACTGTGTTATCCAAACAAGTGCTTACCAGGAAGGAGCTGGCTCACCTGAGAAACATTCACTTGCTGCAATGCTAATTCAATTCATAATTGATTTGTAAAAGGTGTTAATTGGCATTCTTAATTAAGTAGCAAGTTATCTTGAGACTGGAGTTCGAACATAGGAATGCTGAGCAAGGGAGCACCAGCACAGTATTAATCTTACCTAACTTTATACATCTTCAGCATAGAGATGAGCAGCTTGTCCACAAGTCCTTCACAGTTCAAGGAAAGAAACATGACAGTCTTAGAAAGATTTAGCTCAGGTAAATTGTGTCTTGCATGCCTTGTTTATGTGCAGATATCTACATTGCAAGCACCTGAATTTGAACTGATGAATCCCATCCCAAATAACATTTAGATGGCCAGAAAATTTTTTGTTTTGCTGGTCTATGTCAAATTCAAAGTTGTGATTTCAAAGGCAAATAAAAATATGTACACTGTGATTCTGAAAGATGCTGTTAGTCCGCTTGAAGTACTAAAGTGCTACTTCAGAATGGATAATAACAATAAAAAGAAGAAAGGAATATATTTTGCAGATAGAATGCCCTGTTTTCAGAATCTTAAGCTGCCTCACGTAGTTGGTATTAGTATTATTGATTATATTAATTTTACACTGCAGAGCTCCAGAAACATTTATATGACTTTACAGAGAAAAAGTGGTGATTGGCTCTGACTTAAGAGCTTCAGCTATTAATGAGGCTAAATATAGGAAGTGGTGAAAACAAATGAGTGGATAAAATGGGCATGGAAGAAATAGTTCACGGCAGTGTACTGGCAGGAGAGAAGCACTTTGGGGTGGCTATTCCTCTTTAATTGCCCTTTGCCTCCTCCAGTTATTGTTTTGTATGTCTGAAGGGGTGATAGAAAAAGTCAAAGGACTTGCCCTAGAAGAAAAAGTGCTAGAATTGGGTCTATAAACTACAGGAGTTCACCAGACCTGCTTCAAGCCACTGTACCAAATTACCCTGAAGAGCTCACAACAGTGGAACAAATAAATGTCTGAAAACAGAATAAGGTAAACAGCTCATTGTTTCTCTCCTCACCAAAACAGTTTAAAGCAACTTCAGTAGAATTTCACTCAAACATTCTCATACTGATGGACAAATTTCAGTCCAATATGATTGCAAATGGTAGCTGAAAAGCCTCGATAAAAGAGGATTTGATGAGAACACTAACAAAAAACAGTAAAAACTGACAAGGCTAATGCAAGATTTTTTTTACTCCTCTGCTCACAGCAATTTTCTAACCCAGCTATTGAATTTCTCATAATATTTGTTAGGTATCTCCTGAGGGATGCTGTGAAAGCTGCCATTCAGCTGCTCTAAAGGAATCTTTGTTGTCTGAGTCAAGGAGACATATACAGCCCATGAATCCAAACTGCGCTTCTTTTTTTACTTCCAAGAGTTTTTGGGCAATATTTTTCCTATATTATTCCAAATTATAGACCTAGTTAACCTCAGGCTACAATAAACTATGGTTTCAGCAAGGTCTGGGAGAAGATTGTCGAAGCAATCATCCTCCTTTACTTCATAGAATCATAGAATAGTTAGGGTTGGAAAGGACCTCAAGATCATCTGGTTCCAACCCCCCCGCCATGGGCAGGGACACCTCCCACTAAACCATGCCATCCAAGGCTATGTCCAACCCCACCTTGAACGCCACCAGGGATGAAGCATTCACAACTTTCCTGGGCAACCCATTCCAGGGCCCCACCATCCTCACAGTAAAGAATTTCTTCCTCAGATCCAATCTAAACCTCCCCTGTTTAAGTTTAAACCCATTACCCCTTGTCCTCTCACCACAGTCCCTAATGAAGAGTCCCTCCCCAGCATCCCTATAGGCCCCCTTCAGGTATTGGAAGGCTGCTATGAGGTCTCCACGCAGCCTTCTCTTCTCCAGGCTGAACAGCCCCAATTTTCTCAGCCTATCTTCATACGAGAGGTGCTCCAGTCCCCTGATCATCTTCGTGGCCCTCCTCTGCACTTGTTCTAACAGTTCCATGTCCTTTTTATGTTGAGGACACCAGAACTGCACACAATGCTTCAAGTGAGGTCTCACGAGAGCAGAGTAAAGGGGCAGGAGCACCTCCCTCGACCTGCTGGTCACACTCCTGTTGATGCAGCCCAGGATACGGTTGGCCTTCTGGGCTGCAAGCGCACACTGCCGGCTCATGTTCATTTTCTCATCAACCCACACCCCCAAGTCCTTCTCCGCAGGGCTGCTCTCAATCTCCTCCCTGCCCAATCTGTAGCTGTGCCTGGCATTGCTCCGACCCAGGTGTAGGACCTTGCACTTGGCATGGTTAAACTTCATCAGGTTGGCATCAGCCCACCTCACAAGCGTGTCAAGGTCCCTCTGGATGGCATTCCTTCCCTCCAACGTATCAACCGAACCACACAGCTTGGTGTCATCGGAAAACTTGCTGAGGGCGCACTCAATCCCACTGTCCATGTCACCCACAAAGATGTTGAACAAGACCGGTCCCAACACCGATCCCTGGGGGACACCACTTGTTACAGGTCTCCAGCTGGACACTGAGCCACTGAGCACTACTCTTTGCGTGCGGCCATCCAGCCAGTTCTTCATCCACCGAGTGGTCCACCTATCAAATTGATGTCTCTCCAACTTAGAGAGAAGGATGTCATGGGAGACAGTGTCAAACGCTTTACACAAGTCCAGGTAGATGACATCAACCGCTCTGCCCCTGTCCATCAGTTCCGTAGCCCCTTCATAGAAGGTCACCAGATTGGTCAGGCAGGATTTACCCTTAGTGAAGCCATGCTGGCTGTCACCAAGCACCTTGTTGGCTTTCATGTGCCTTAGCATGCCTTCCAGGAGAATCCGCTGCAAGATTTTGGCAGGCACAGAGGTGAGACTGACTGGTCTGTAATTCCCTGGGTCATCCATTTTCCCCTTCTTAAAAATGTCCTCTCACCACAGTCCCTAATGAAGAGTCCCTCCCCAGCATCCCTATAGGCCCCCTGGTGAGGCTGCATCTCAAATCCTGGGTTCAGTTTTGGGCCACTCACTACAGGAAAGACATTGAGGAGCTGGAGTGTGTCCAGGGAAAGGCAATGAAGCTGGTGATGGGTCTAGAGCACAAGCCTTATGAGGAGCAGCTGAGGGAACTGGGGTTGCTCAGCCTGGAGAAAAGGAGGCCACTCTCTACAACTACCTGAAATGAGGATGGAGTGAGGTGGGGGTCAGTCTCTTATCCCAAGTAAAAAGTGACAGGACAAGAATAAATGGCCTCAAGTTGCACCAGGAGAGCTTTAAATTAGATAGTCGTGCATGAAACTGGGCATGTGCAAACTGAAGATATCGAACGAAAGAAAACCTACACCTTAAACAGGTGGTGCAACTATCAAAATTGTTATAGCTAGGTCTACAACTTGTCGTTCTTCCTGGTTTTTATCTAGGGCTATAGCTCTTTTGCTAAAACACTGAAGGAAAGACCCTTTTTCATGTCAGTTTGCTATTTAGAGTGACATTTCTGAGTGCCATCAAATGTTGCAGGAGAACCTGCATTTATCTTACAGAATGTTGAGGAGGAAAAGGCACTTGTGCATGCAAGAAATTGTTTTGGGGTGTCTCAGTAAGGGCACAGCACAATGAGTGAGGAGGGAATTGATGGAGTGTGAAGATAGGTGACTGGAGAAATGGAACTGATATGAATAAGGTAGAGAGCATGTGTACATACTACCGTATAATACATGGAAAACTGATTATTTCTATGAAGTTGCAGAAATAATCACATCCACATCTTTTAATAAGTGAGCTCAAATAACACATTGCTCTATAGAATGAGGTCTTACAGCGTATTACAGAGATGGTGAATAATATTGTACCAGCTGGAATTCCATTTCTCCATATCTTATATGTTAAAATGAAACTAATCAGTGAAATCTGAAATCAAACCAGTCCTCATTGCACTGAATTTCCTGTTGCTAGGTATCACTTGTTCATACTGTAATGTGAAGTATTGTTTTGTTTCTAGCATCAAAAAAGTTGGTAAGACCTTCCAACCTTGTAAACATTTAATCAGGCAGCAGAACAGCAAAGCAGGTGCTGGGAAGACTGGCTAGATCCATCATCCTTTTAAACCCCAGGGAATACAACAACCCAATCCAGGGAAAGGAACTTTTCCCTGTGATGGCGTTAATGCCTTTATACTACTAGTTTTTTTCTCAGGCTGGCTCCTATCCGCCTAACCTGGTTTGAGCCCAGTAGCTTGGATTTCACTGTAGCATGTACTACCAGAAATCACTGAGCTCCAACCAGAAAGCACCAAGAAATGGTGAAGGTATTCCCAAACTGTTCACTTGGACTGCTTTCAAACGGAGTGTGACTGGCCCTAGGTTTCGGCTACCAATTCCTTCTCTCTTCCGTTTCTCATCAGTAAAAGATCTTTCAGTACCTCATCTTTTCTCTTAGGTAATTATGCTATAATCACATCTTCTCTTAATTGTTGGATAAACAAAATTCATTGGCTTCTGTATGAGTATCACTGAAAGGCTTTTTCTGCAGCTGCAAAATATTTTTATACGATCTCTAGCATTTTAGTGCCCTTAAGAAATCATGGGCATTGAAAGTAGAATTCAAATAATCTAAATTTAGTTTTCTAAACCACAGGTGTCTAGTCTAATATAATAGTTGTAGCTCTCTCTCCAGCCAATGAAGAGACAGACAGTGCCAGGAGGTTGTTTATCCCACCTCTCTCGGACACCTGGGAAGAGCTGGATGCCCCTTGAGGGTGTTTAATTGAATACACAGGATGTCTGAACAGCTGATTTAGACTATATACCTGTCTTTTAAATGGTGAATGCTAGTCGAGATGTGTAGCACCACAGAACTGTAAAAAATTACATCAGTCAGAGAAGATACCACCTCCCACTCATTCCTTACTTCCACTAGTAATACACCCACCAACAGAAGTACCTTTTTCCACTTGGAATTTATATTCAGTTGCTCCTCTGCTATGAGACCTAAATCCATTTTTAGAGGCACATTTACAGCATATTCACACATCCTGTAAATAGGCCTATGCACTCCCAGCTTCTGGATCTGTATTTTTCTTTGGTATTCAGTTGTTAAAAAAATGCATGCTGTGTGAAGAAGATGTTTATCAGACAACTCTGTCAAGACTCCCTTACCACTGTGCACTTCTTATTGTCATATATGTCTAGCAACACTCCATGCTGGTGTGGGCCCTAAAAATACATTATACACTAGGACCCAGGGTGCTGCCAATAAAATTCACAGCTATGTCCCTCCTTCGGAGGCATTGCCAAGTAAAGCAGCACATCTGTTCGTCATTCATTGCAAAGGGTGCAATATCACATATTGCTTTAGTTCTGAGGCAAAAGAAGGAAATAAACACACCTCACGAAGTGAGCTTGAAGATTGTGTGTGCAGTACTTTGGAAGAGACCATTATCGCAAACCTGTGAGACAAGATTTGATGGAGAAGGGGACACACTGTTCTCAGATCAGTTTGGATGATGATCACAGTAAGACAGCTTTTTTTAATCCAAACTCATGTACAAGAAGATTGCAGTTGTTACAGTCTTGCCCAGACAAAGCAGCAGCTGAGGTATCTCCATCTTCTTTCACGTAATCCCAGCAGTTTAAACAGAAAATACTAGAAGCTGCTGCTGGTAAAAATATGCTCTGTGTATAAACAAGATAGCTTATAGAACTGTGGCTCCTTTTGAATAATATGGAGAACCAACACTACTCTGACTGCAGCTCCTGCATTACCACACCAAACTGAAGCTCATTTTGGTGGAAGAGTAGCACAAATGTGCAGAAATGCCGCTTCTTAAGTCAGCATTCTCAGATATCTTTGTTGGACTTCACCATGCTCGATGGTGACATTGTCAAAGCTCGGAAGAACACTGCTGAAAGCATTTTGTGTGATTTTCCAAAGCAGTTTCCTCCTCACAGGAAGGATTAATACATTTCAGATAAACCACCGCTGCTGGAGCAACAAAAAGGTTGACATGCATCTGATTTTTATTTACCAGACAGAAGGCAGTTTTGTAGTATAGCTTCCTGCTGGCAGCTCCTTTTAGCATGTTACAGCATCACTTTTAAGAAAACAGCTTGTCTTTCGAAATTGAATTTGCCACTGGAAGAGTTTTGCTGTTGATTGGAAAGGTACTGCTGTAGAATGTAACTGAAACTGAATGTAACTGAAAAGAATTCGGCTCCTGTGTCTTTTTTAATGGGGTCAGAAACACTATTGTTTACATGAACTGCAAAGTTGAGAACAGGAGTACCTAGATGGCTGAGCTACAAGGGTTTATTCCACACTTTAATATTGAACTGAATTTTAGGACTTGGGAATATAACAGGCACTGCACTTCATGAAAATGTCTAATGGGTTGGGCAGAAGTTACTCTGGAAATACCTGACACTATTTCAGGTCCTACTACCACAAGCACAACAGTTTCTACTGTCTCATTTCCCTACTTCCCCCCCTGTGGCAGAGAAGCTGAAAGAGGTCATGAGCTGTCCTCACCCATTCCTGTGCAAATTCTCCATTTTAAGTTACATAGCAGATCAGTGTGGTTTGGGATAACTTAGCTGTTCCATTTTAAAGTGAATTAAGCTGAAAAAGAGCAGTCTCTTTGTAGAAATGATATAGTTTCTTAGAGAGTCCAAGTGGCCTAATGCGTCCTGGGAAAAATATAATGGCCAAAGGAAGCAATCACAGCTTTTGTTGTGATATGTAGATAAAATCACTGCTTTCAGCCAAATCTTTAAGGGCCTTAAGTGGAAACACAGTGACAAAGAAAATAAAAATATCCTTAGGGACATACTTCAAATTCCAGATGGAACTGAGAAAAGCAAAATGCAACAGTCCCAGTCTCAGACAAAGGGCCCTGACAGTCTCATGTTTGCAGATATTTCCAGACTTCCTGTTTTTCAGGTATTCTTTGCTCCTCAATACAGTTTGTTTCCCCTAGAAAGCTCAGGAATGGAACAGAGCAGCTATTGTGCCAACACAGAACAGAAAGACATTGTTCATCCCAAGAAGCTGAGGATGAAATCTGAAATACACGCATCTATTTATTTAGGCAGAATATAAGGAGACAAACCACAGGCACCTACTTTTCCTTGCAAACACTTCCTTGGGGACCCAAAGCTGCCTGAGGCACACCTCTTACCATTATTACATGCTGCCACAAACAGGTTTATAGCTATCAGCCATAGGCACTTCAGCAATTCTTGCTAGAGTTCCACACCAAGATAATTTCTTTTCTTCTGTCAGCCAGCCAACATATGCTCTTTTTTTTCCCCTGCAAATTTGTTTGTACTCAATTAGTTACTTCCTTCAGAAAAAGCAAAGGATGATGAGGGGTTTTTTGTGTTAAATCCATGCATTCACTTGTCAGGTGAATCAACAACACAAAAGGTTATGCATGCACAATAATTGGATTATGCAGGTGACTCATGCCCCTGATTTGCTTCCAAATCTAGATTTTTCTTCAAAGATTTTGCTCAGGTTCCTTTGTGCTTTTTATGCTCTCTGCTGTAGGAGCTAAACACTCAAATTTCCTGTGATTTAAGCTGCGAACAGACGGGTTAGAATAAAGGAAAGCATTGGGAGGCACCAAATGAGCCAGCTTTCTGTCACTCATCTCAGACTGATCACAAGTCTCACACTGTGCCATGCCCCTTGGAGTATTTTACAAAAGACTCAAAATCTGTTGAAAAGGTAAATGAAATTCAGAAAGAAAAAAAAAGGCAAGATTTTTCACACAGTCTTTGTTCTACCCAGATAAGGGACTGCTGCTGTATCATTTAGAGTCCTCCCGCACAGCAAAGCTTGTTGACATTCAGAATGGCTTTAATAGAGTGTCACTGTACTTGCGAGACATCCTAGCCTGCACCACTCTGTTGTCATGTTGGGGTTGCCCTCCTCTCCAAATGGCTGCTGCTGCTTTGTGATAAAATAATGAGGTTTTCAGCCTTCCCACAAAGCATGTGTATTATTCTTTGAAAAGTCTTATTAAAAAATAGGAACTTAACCACCTTTCGCTTGTCAGGGTTCAAAACTGGAAAATAACAGGAGTGATACAAACTGTGTTAATATTATTTTAATCTCTTGTTTCTTTCAATCTTACACACACCGGAGGTAGAATAGCTTTTCCTGAAGAACAAAGCATTCAGAAACATATTTTGGATTTTCTCCCACTGTGTAAATGAAACTGGGCGGGTTTTAGGGAAATCAAATTAGTCTCCTCTTTAAATATTCATTAATTTAAACAGGAGGACTGGAAAATTGGTCACTAGCTATTCAGTAAATAGCACTCTCAAATTGGTTACGTCCTTGTGATTGCTATGATTCTTTTTTAATAGCATTGATTTCTTTATGCAGTGAAATAACATATTGATACAAGCACATTCAGAGCCATTAGTATGGTTACTGTTGGCTG
This sequence comes from Amazona ochrocephala, assembly GCA_039720435.1. Lineage (NCBI taxonomy): Eukaryota > Metazoa > Chordata > Aves > Psittaciformes > Psittacidae > Amazona > Amazona ochrocephala. The sequence goes on from CM077878.1 coordinate 46,608,315, forward strand.
TTTTCTGTAGTGTTCCTTGTTCAAAACTGATACCTTGAGATGACCTTGTATATACTTTGTGAAGGCATTAAGTAATATTTCTCTGGCTGCCAAACCAGTAGCAAACCTCAGGGAGCTCACAGCCATAAACACTGTAAAATTCAAAATACAAAAGATGTAAACACTTTGGGAAAATGTGCACTAAATCCAATTTTTGATAAAAAAGACTCTCAAATGCATGATTCTTGAATATGGACCTTACACTGTTATTTAGTCACTTTTGAAAATGCTATTTATGTTACATATACCTCTATTACAGACCTGCAATGATTCTGTCCCAGATTTCCTAGACAGAAGTTTATGAACATGCCCATGGAGTCTGCAGCGCCCAGGGTGGACCTGGCCTGCTACGCACTCACCACTCAAACGACAAGTATTTGCAGAATAAGTGTAAAGTCCCATCCATGCAGTGGACTTGCTGAGGAAACATGGACCGTCTGTTCAACGCATGAGCTGCAGTACATCTGACCCCCTACAATTCAAATGTGCCCACCAATGATCTGTGCTGCGTATGTATAAGGGACATTTTTTAGGAATTTTGGGAGGATTGGAGAAGCTTTTGTTCTTAGCTGATTGCTGGAGATCTGGAAGTCCAGGACTAGTGTCTGGAGTCTTCTTTTCCCACCCATACTGAATTTTCTAGTTGGAAAAAGTAAATCCTCTGGAGAACCTTTATAACAGCACTTTTACATGGTGTAGGTAAAGTCAAGGGCACGTTTGAGATAAGAATGCAGGAGTCATCTACATTCACTCTCACATCATATAGCACCCAGTCAGGGAAGATGCCAAGCACTACCAGAAATCCCATTCTCAATCTGTAATTAGTCTGTGCAATATATCACTTAGCCAGTTCTTCGTTTGTTGGTCACTGGTTGCTTTTATACAATGATAAATGAAACTGCCCAGTATGTTAGAGGGAAATTTCAGAAGACAAACGAGAAACACAGATAAAGGTCACAAAAACAATCCTACTTCCTAACCTTTACTGGAATACACTTCTTTACTAGTAAAAAAGAACGAAAACATAAATGTATACATTCCATCATTAAAAAGCTTTCTATTCTACGCACTGTACATATTATAGCTAATTGCATCTATATACATCAACTTCTTTGAGTTACTCTGTAGAAATGCAAACTTTCTTCAACACCTTTGAACTCCCCTGTTCCTGAAAGCCAAAAATACCAATTTTTCTTACAGTTCCTCCATAATAAAGAAATGTTTTACTGACCTGTGGTAGTAAAACAGGGAGTACTATCTTTTCCTTTATTATTCTCTATATGTTATTTGACTGAAGTCTGTGCTATAGTAAATGGTTGGTTCAGGACAGAAAAAACTTGCAACCCCAACTACTGGAATAAAATATTTGGAGAAAAGATGGGAACTGGGCTAAGAAGAAGACAGGGTACATAACACACTAGTTGCGGGTTATGTCCTTGACTCACTCTTTATCATTCTCAGTGGGGGATAGAAATTCTGCCTTGGCTCAGAGAAGGAGGTTGGTGATCTGCGCTGGAACTCAGGTAACTATAGCAGATTATGGTACTTTCATTTATTTTTCCTCAGTGTGTGATTCGTAGAAAAACTCTAAGAATCCACCAACAATGTTTAAGTTGGCAAGTAGGTATCCTTTATTGCAGCACCGGGAGACACGGGGGATAGCTCCTCCGAGCGTGTTTCGCTTGAACATCAAACAAGCTGTGAATACATAATCATTAAACATACATATTCATTACATTACAGGCATATTCATTAAGTTACTTATGCATTACATCGTATCCCTGGAAAATTCTTCCTGCATGTGCACAATAATGTGGTAGTGGTCTTTGGGACCCCTGGTGGTCATTTCTTCATCATCTTCCTCTTCATCAATTCATCCTTTGGCTGAACTTTGGAGCTGGCCAGCCTTATTGTCCTTTTGCCAGCTCCTTAGTTAGTTCTAACTGGTTTCCTTAAACATTAACTGAAGAGTTCTCTTCCTTATCATTGTTATTAAGTCCACCTGGGGTCCAAGTCGCTTAGCTACAAGCAAAATGTTCGTTCTATTTACAATGAGCTATCCTTCATTCTGTCTTTCTTGTTCTTTCTCCATCTCAGTGTGTCAAAACTCTTAAAATTTCTTTTATTGGCACTATGGGTTTTCCATGTAATAGGCTGTCCACATGGCTGTAGATAATAGATCAGTGTTTTAGGAGTCTGTGAAGATTAAAGATACTGCATTTTTGTCATATCCAGCACAAGCATACACTAGGTGATTTCTTTCCTCTTTGGAAGAGTCCAAGGATAGTTTGAAGCATTTGCAGACTACGGTGTTTCTCATTCAATTTGTCTTCTTTATGTTAACAGTCTGAGTCTGTTCGATATTTCTTTAAAGGTCCTATTTTCAGCCATCTCAGCATTCCTGTTTCCCCACATCATCGTCAAAGCTGAGGTACAAAACCTTGAGCCAAGATCTGTAAGTTGCACCTTCAGCATTATTCAGCATTAGTAAGGCTGGATTACCATACCACTTACCACTGAGTTATCTGTGCTCAGAGTTCACTTCATGCTATTATGAAGGAAGATCTGTTTACATTCATTTGTCTTTATATCACAGAACCATGGAATAATTCCATGAAGAACCCTGGGGCTGTTCGTCCTCTGCAAAGAGCCTGTAGACCTCTTGCTCTTTCTCCCTGCACAGCAGCTCACCTCCTCCACAACAACTTTGCCTGCCAAAGCTCCTCACCCAGTGCACATATCCTGCCACAGGGACACTGCCACTGTCCCCTGCCCCTGCCCTGCGGCAGCAACTGCTTCCTGCCTGAGGCTGAGATGGTGGCATCCTCCCCCAGAACTCTGCCTGGGCTGAGGCCTCAGCTATGCTGAAGCCCATGCTTCCTCCACGTAGGAGACCACGTCCCATGGTGTCTCACCACTACCCTGGGTTTATGTATATACAACCTTTCTATATTGAGATACACATACATACCATTTTTAAATTTTGGTTCTTCCAGTTGTCTGAAGAAGGCTTTATCTACTCCTTGATCAGGTGGTCTGTAGCAAACACCCATCACAATGTCATCCATGCTGATCTACCATCATGTAGGCTCGCAATTATTTGTGTGCATACCCTTCAGATGGGCCCCTTTCTGCCGCTTTCTGCCTCACGTTGATTTTAAGGTTTCTTAACCACATCACCCCACACTCTTTGCTTGCCAACTGCTTTCTCACTTGATTATAGGCCATCATCTCTCCCCCACCACTTCTAGTTTCAAACTTCACACCAGGCTGGCCAGCATGTTGGCAAACACATTTTTGCTCTGCTTGAGCATAGGGATTTCATCTCTTCCAGGAAGTTTTTGATCATCAGAAAGGTTTCTAAGGTCTTGAAGACAAATCTTTGCTGATGATACCAGCTGTGCAATCCTTTGTTGACCTGTAGGTTCCACCCACTCTGCCTCAAGACCTTCCTGTCACTGGTGGGACTGAGTAGACCTTGTTTTGACCCATGCTTTTGGCCTCCACCCCTGGATCCATGCAATCATGCTTGAGATGCTCCAGGTCTTCACTGACATCACTGGTGCCCTCATGAAAGAGCTGCAAGGGATAATAGCCCCTGAGCTGACAGGCCTTGGCAGCCTCTCTTTAAGCAGATCAAAGTTCCTAGCAAGCAGCAAACCTCCCCACAAACCTCCCCAGCAAGTTCCCTCTAAAAACTTGTTGCAACTTCATCTCCAAAGAGCTGCAAGAAGTCCTCTTGAGATCCCAGAAGAAGTTCCCAGGTGTCAAAGCTAAGCCCAGCATCTGCAGTTGGCTGACTCCGTTGAGATATCTGTGCTGGATATCTCCTGCTTTGGCTCCCTGGCAGTTCTGTGCACAAGGATGAAGTCAGGGAATTTCTACCTCTGAGGTCCTGGGGCATTAGCAGCTCTCTCCCATATCTGTCCATCCACACCAGAGGAAGAGATAGGCCCCATAGAAAGGGGAAGAGTTAGGGATTTTTCGCTATTCTTCCATTTTTCATGACATTTTGAATATAAATGTATTGGGTTTTTTTCCCCACTAACATTTTGGCTTGATTGTCTGGCAAGCTTTGCTGGTACTTGCCTAAAGGAAAAGGATACACAAATGGGGAGGGTGAATGCTTCAACAATAAACTCACGTGCCATCATGCCCGACGTGGCTTTTCATCTTGAACAAATGTAGGTGAGAAGCTGCTGCCTTTGGGGCCCGACTGAAATCAGACAAGAAAACCAACAAACTGTGAAGACTGTGACCTTTCTTTATGGCAGAATTGAAAAGACAGTTCAAAAAAAAAATGCACAACGTAGTTCAAAGTTCTGAAAAGAAGAAAAGGAGGTGGAAAAGTGTGGAGCAGAAATATCTGGACTCACAGCACTTAAGTACAGCCTCAGTGTTGGGTATGTCAGTATCCCACTGATCTTAGGAGGTCCATTAAGTGAACTGAAACGGATGCAGTCAAGTGCTTGGCTTAGCCTGTGTACATCTCAAAACACCGGAAGGTATCTCAAGCAAACAAAAATTTAACCAGGGGCTTTCTTACAGCCCAGACAAAGTTTTTTAGAAGATGATGATTTTGAAATCAGAAGGCCCTGTGCTGGCTTGGAAGAGTGAGATGCTGTTTTGTGAATGAGCTATCTTAGTGTCTCCTGCTTTAGACATAAGCAGTTGAAGAGATGACCTTATTTTTATGTTGAGAAAATGTTATCAGATGTGACTAATTGAAGACTGGAGGCAGGGGAGAGCTTAGAGGCACTGTAATTGTTCTTGTCTGATCAGAAGGATCAAAAGAGAATCCCTTAGAGAGCTAAATTAAAAAATGAGATTCCTGTGGCATGTGGATCATAAGATTGATTTTTTCTGGACATGCCTGGACAAGAAGAAGAGTGATGAATATGATTAAATACAATTTTGCTGCCAAGAAGCTGAAGAATTTGTTCTCTTTACTGCATGCCTTGTTCTATATTATGGTCACATTTCCACTTGTTTGCTCAATGGTCACACTTAAAATAATAAATACAACTCTTCTAAATTCTGTCAGGAATAGAGAATGCACTATCTGGCTGTGAAATATCTGTATTTATAGGAATTTCAGTGTTAGGGATCTTAGTGAATGATTGCTAACAATATTTTTCAACTGAAGAATTTTGTTTTAACACCACATTGACTCTCTCTTATGGCAGAGGACACGTAAGAACCACTCACTTGAAGACTATGTCTCCTGTGGCATCGTGGTGTGCATGCAGTAAGCCCTGAGTACTGAGGAGTGGGACACCTTTGGGAAGCCCAGCACAGCCAGATGCCACCACCTGCCTGCCCAGTTCGTCCTCTGAAGCCCACCACCAGTCAGGACTTGGGCTTGGGGATATCTGAGCTGGTGTGGCAGTCGGTGCTCTGGGTGAGCATGTCTGACTAGGAAATAAGGAGAAGATACTGCTGTCCACTTTATGTTCACCCCTATCTGCATATGCTGGCACTTCCAAGATTGGACTTTTTTCCCCTTGATTACTTAAAGTCTAAATGCCACCAAATGCAATACAAAGTGAATGAATTTACAGTTTTGCATTGGAGCACTGTATAAAATGCCCTTGGGAAACTCATCATAAGAGAACTTCTTCATATCACACAGTCTCACTCAGGAAAAGCCTCTGGGCAGGGCAGGTCCTGGTCCACACATGAAGCATTCAGAATAGAAAGGGTCCTGTGCCCTGCAAGTGCAGCTGGGATTTGATTCTTTAGGTTGTGCTTCAAAGTCTCTGAGTCTTTTTCAGCTGCAAGTTCTCACCAGGCAGGGACATAAAAAACAGCAAATGGATGTTGTAGGAAGTCAATGATGGACTGATAAATTCCCAGTCCTTCCTCTTGAAGTAGAAGAGCAATATCACTTAGTAAGGGAAGAAGAGAAATTTGAAAGCACCTCTGGAAGGTTTCCTTTCCAGCACTCCTACTGTCAGGGGTCTTCCATCACCTTGAGAGAGGGACAGGGAATACACACCTGCAGGAAGCACCCACTTCAACAGAGCGTTTCTTTCTCACAATGAGTTTCAAATCTTTCAACACCCAGGCAGTTGCTTTGAGAGGCTGAACCTGTGTGAACCTTGCTCTGGATCCACTCTTCTGTTTGCCGTCACAGATGTACAGGCACTTTTCAGAGGCAAACCCTGTTAGAAGTGAGCAGAACAGGGCACTCCAGGGTGGGGCAACTCACACACATCTGCTTTGCTCTGGGGTCATTTGGGGAAATGAGCATGTTTCACATAGGCTGTCCCTCTCTAGCTGTATTCCTCAATTTCAATAGATGCACAGCCAGCTCACACTATGGTACTGACAGAAATAGCTGAGATTCTTCCTTTACTTATTGATTTATCTTCATACTAGTACATGAGATAGATAGGTAAATGTAAGTTGGTCTCCTTCTCAGTGTCTTCTTGACATGCTAGTTACAGAGTAGTCCTCAGTGTTGAAGATACTTCTGTCACTATTGCAGGCTTTTCTTGAGAAGTATGTGCTAATGCTGGTGGCAGATCTTTGCACTCCTCTCTGCTGCTGCTTTTATTACCTGTTTCTGCTGGCTAAGGACAGAAGAGCCAGCGCTGCTCTCTGTGACTGCCCATTCCCTTCTGAGGCATTGAGCACAATGCAAGCTGGATATAAAATGCATTTTTGTGTGCTTCTTAACTAGGCACTTCATCTTCCCTGGCATTCATATCTTGCTACATTTTTCTTCAGCTTAACTAACAGGTTTTGTAAATTGATGTACCACAAATACTAGTGTTTCCAGCTCTGGAGTGAATCCCAGAACAGGGAGCCAGTATTTTTCCATTTAAAAAAACCCAATCCCAAGCGCCACCCCCCCCCCCCCCCCAGCCCCCCTCCCCAACTTCCAAAGATGAAGAAAAGACTTAGAAAACATAGTAACCTACTAGACTAGAATGCTAATTTTTGTTTCATATTTTATGGTACACATTTCTCTGTTGATTCAGTACTACAGTCAATGATCAAAACAGGTCAGTTCCCAAACCACACAGGACTAAGATGTGCAAGATCAAATAAAAAAAATATAAAAAAAAAGAAAGGGAAAAGAAAGAAAGAAAGAGGGGAAGGAAGATACCATTATTTGTCTTCCTTTGTAGGTCTGGTTTGACTAAACTCAGACTAAAAGTTTTAAGCTTTCTTAATGTTCCACGAGAAGTAAATGATTTTTAAATAGAAAAATGACAGCCTGTCCTGGGTTCAGCAGTAGCAGTCATTTTTCTCCTCCTTAGTAGCTGGTGCAGTGCTGTGTTTTTGACTTTCGGCTTGGGAACAGCGCTGATAACACCGATGTTTTTAGTTGCTGCTCAGTAATGTTTACTCTGACCAAGGACTTTCTGAGTCTCATGCTCTGCCAGGGAGGAGGGGAAGCCAGGAGGAAGCAGAGGCAGGACACCTGTCCCAAACTGACCAAAGAGGTATTCCATACCATAGCACATCATGCCCACTATATAAACTGGGGCAGTTACCCAGAAGAGTTAGATCACTGCTGGGTCAGGCTGGGCATCGGTCAGAGGGTGGTGAGCGGTTGTATTCTCTTCCCTTGTTGTTTCCCTTATCATTATTATTATTGGTGGTAGCAGCAGTGGTTTGTGTTATACCTTAGTTACTGGACTGCTCTTATCTCAACCTGTGGGAGTTATATTCTTTCGATTCTCCTCCCCATCCCTCTGGGAGTTGGGGGGGAAGAAGGGGGAGGAGTGAGTGAGGGTTGTGTGGCTGATTTGCCGGCTGGGCTTAAACCATGACACAGGTTGAGCTTTCACATACAGTTCATGGTAACAGAAGAGGAATTTATCCTTTGGCTGGCTTGCAGGAAGATGTTATCCCATTTCACAGATGAGGATATAGAAACATAAAAGCTTAAACTCTTCCTGTCCGACTTTGAGCTTCTAATCAGGATAGTGTTGACTTCAGCATAAACACGGAGTGAAGCAGGCACCGTCAAGGAACAGTTCCCTAAGGCAGCAATCACACACTACCTACCTGCTCAATGCAGACAACTCACTGCTTTCACAATCAACCACACATGAGAATCATGCAACCACAAACAAGTTCAAATCAGAATATTCAAGAAAACGCACTCAGGGATTGTTCTGTTCCCTGTAGCTGTTAGGTAGAGGTGAGCCACAGTTTTTTCTCACCAACAAGACCCAGAAGGACTTTTTTTAAATATAAGGCTCTTGAGTAATCCCACATCTATTGATGCTAAGGTTTTAAGGGAAAAAGGACACAGCTCTCACAACCGTCAGACTAAAGATGGAGAACTGCCAACCTTCTATCCCCCCTCTCCAAATGATAGATTTGAAATGCCAGTTTTTCAGCAGGGCCTCCCTTTCCTGACTGAATTTTTTTCTGTTGTTGTTTCATGTAGCCAGCCTGACCAACGAAGTGGTAATTCATGGCTGGTCGGCTGGTATCAGATGCTCACCCTGCTACGTGTCCCTGCCAAGGCTCCGCACACAATTCTCCCTATTGAAAAGGCAGCTCATTTCCACTTGCCCCCAGCTCTATTGATATTCCTCTCAGAGTTAGTGACAATAAATATTGCAAAATCACACAAATCCAGATGGTGTGGGTTGGAGTTGCCAGCTGTTCTACCACTTGTGAGTTGCCTCTCTTGTCCTGCAGCTTGGCTTTCACAGAAAGCATCTCATCAGTTTCCTATGGTCTCACTGCATTTCTGTACAAGCCATCCTCACCCTGAGATATTTTCAGCTTTCACTGTAGATATATAAAAGAGATAGAGGCAAAGCAAATCAGAGGCAGAAAATCAAAGAATCTTTCACCACAGAACCTGAGGACTGCTTTTCAAATAGCAACTTTAACCTCTCAACACCACCCTGATTTTCACCTGAGACCATTTCAGGGGTTCAGCTGATTTTTACTTATTTTCTTTCATAGGAGACTTACAACTAAAAGACAAGCAAAGGTTCCTTAATCTTGCCAGTAGTTACTACTGCAAAATCAGGAGGAAGCCAGTGCCAAATGAACACAGAAACTGAAATCCTGTCATGACTTGTGCAAATAGTGTTGTGTAAATCCTAAATAGTGTGTTGATTACCTTGTTTTAGCTTTGAGTGTTTCTCCTGAGTTTTGACTCTTTGAGACCAGGGTGGTATCTGCAGGCTGGAGGCAGTCTCCAGCTCAGTGAAGTTGCCATCCAAACGATGAGGGTTAGGAGAAAGACTGCAATGTAGCTATGACAATGACAGCAGTGCTGTCATTAACGTAGATGTGAACATTGATATGATTAACAAATGTGCGACTGCTATTTCTTTTTGACTTCATATTGGCTGCCTTCTGAGTCTTTTGTTGGAAATGGATGCAGACGAGTAAGTGGGAAGCCAGTACAGCAGGAGTGGGGGAAGAGAAAGCCTGAGCCCAGAAGGGCAAGCAAAGCCACCAGCTGTAGCAGCATGGCTCTCGGGCTGTGGCGCCAGACGGGAGTAGGCGCTGCTAATGATGCAGATGCTCACAGCTGCTGCTCGGGCTGGTGCCACTGTTTGGGGCTGTGGTGGTGGGACAAGGGTGTTTGGGGAGGGAAGAAGACCGTGAGGGACCCTCAAGGCAGGTATCTGAGGCACCAAAGTGTCTTACCAGCAGTGTGTCTCCTTACATTTGCAAATGCATTACATTAAATGATTACATTATTTAATCTACTCTTTCCCTTGTCTAAGTACAAAACTGAAAAATACCAACGACGATGCGGCAGGTTCAGTCAAGCCATGAGTCAAGTCATCCAGCTGGGTTCAGGAGGAGCACGGTTGGTGCAGGCATGGCTGCAGCAGAGCTCAGGCAAAGCCCTGGGATCAGGGGTTGAGCTTAACCCATTTTTACCCCACAATTCTTTCTCCCACAGATCTTGTCACAGTAGTCTGATCCCAGATTGCAGAGCTGCACCGGATCAGGGCTGCCTTTGAGCACAGGCAGCCAAACCCCTTGTGGGATACTGCACAGCCTGCTGGTGCACTCAGGACCAGAAAAGTAGGAATTGCTAAGCACAGTTTCTCCGCCAGGATCTGCAAGAGTGCTCACTGGCCCTTGTGGAAATCCTGCTCAAGGTAGGATCAGGGCTTCTGAATAAAGCTTTTAGCTCATGTTACGAGAATGTGAAATTAGATTTGCAGACCCATAAATGCATTAGGATTTTGAATACAACAGAAGTCTTGTTTGAAACATCCATAATTTCTACTTATCTCTAAGTCAGTGACATCCAGTCAGTTCTGGCTGAGAAATTGAGGACAGGAAGGAAGCATCCACCTCCAGTCTGTACGCAGCCCACCTCACAACAGCATGAAAGCTCTTTTTTTCATCCCCAAGCTATTTGACTTAATAGGTAAAACAATTGAGGGTTTAGGTGGCCACAGAATTGGAGTTATCTGGGTCAGAAATTTCACATTTGCTAAGCTACATTTTCAATGTTATATATTTTCTTTCATATCAAAGTATTCTGTCACCGATGTCCCACCTCCACCTTTGCTCTTAGGCTGCTCATGCCCAGACAGTGGGATTTATACATCTCACAAATTATTTATGACAAAGTGGATGATGCTTGATGGGGATGCTGGGGAGGGACTCTTCATTAGAGACTGTGGTGAGAGGACAAGGGGTAATGGGTTTAAACTTAAACAGGGGAGGTTTAGATTGGATCTGAGGAAGAAATTCTTTACTGTGAGGGTGGTGGGGCCCTGGAATGGGTTGCCCAGGGAAGTTGTGAATGCTTCATCCCTGGCGGCATTCAAGGTGGGGTTGGACATAGCCTTGGATGGCATGGTTTAGTGGGAGGTGTCCCTGCCCATGGCGGGGGGGTTGGAACTCGATGATCTTGAGGTCCTTTCCAACCCTTACTTTTCTATGATTCTATGATTCTATGTCAATGGAAAAAAGAGTCCTGTGTCACAGCTTTCATCCTACTTCTGATTTCAACAAACAGGTCTCAGAGGAGTTGGATTCTCCCCAGTAAAGATCCTTGAACTACAGCGTGACTCATGACACAAGATTATCATCCTCCTGAGCCTATATGAAAAGATCTTTGTAATGTCCTGGCCAAACTCTGCCTTGAATTTACCTGGTAGGACTTCTATCACCTCAGTAGCAGTGCAGAAAATGAGTCAGCAGAGAATGTGCCACTGGGTATCTGACTACATCATTCACATCTGCTGCATGAGGGGACACATCTGATGCAGACACTGGTGCTCCCAGCCGTGCCCCAGGGAGGCACTTACTTACCCAGGCCAGTGTGACTCAGCAACACTTCATAATTATCTGATGGTTGCAGGAGATTTCAGGGTTGAAATTTCATCAGCAGCATTTTATCCAAAGTGTTGGAAAGCTTCTGAAAAGCACTGCAGGGCCATGTTCTGGATAGCTTTATGGCACTGGCCTTCAATACCATAAACAAACTCTGATATCCAGGTGTGATTTTTTGGGAAAGCCACAAGAAGGCTCATTGCAATCACCTTCACGTGTCCTTAAAAGCAATGGCACTCCCTGTGTAGGCTGGACCTGGGCTCTCTGTTTCCTGAGGGATGGTGGCCTTTGCTTGCCGCTCCTCACTGTCAGCGAGGTTGTGCTGCTTTGGCACGGGGCTCACAGGCTTGTTATCATCTCTCTGGGTGAACAGAGCTTGGTGCTAGGTGTCCACATGGTTTAAGGAGGGGATAATAGCAAAGCCTTGAAAATACAGGCAGTGGTTGAGGGAAGAGACCCCAGGACAAGTTAGAATGCAACTGGCCATTTCCTATGGTTGAAAAAGCTATGAAAGACTACTTTTGCTTTAGGAAGGGGAGCAGCAGCTGCACAAGGAAAGGAACAGTGAGCAGCTGCGTGAGGCACCTTCTGCAGCCTGGAAAGTAATGTCTCCTCCAGGATCAGGCACTGTGTAGCCTGGGGTGGAGGTCCAGGACTGGGAACTGCCTCAAAATGACACCACCTTTTAACAGGACCAAATTTGGGGAAGGGAAGCAGAAAGCAGATGCCCAATTCAGACCCAGCATTCCTCATCAAAGAACTGAGCATGATCACCTCCACTCCAGTGCCTGAGGTCATGAAGGACCATGGCCATCGATGCTGGTTACACAAGTGAGCTCCATGGTGCTGGGCACTCACAGCTCATGTCAGGCGTGATCACTGAGAAGTGATTGATGGCTTTGAGCATGTGATGGCAGTGTCTGAGTAAGAAGCAACCACTTAGCATGGGGGGTGAGGTTGATGCATGTCAGCATAGCAAAGGTTTGTTTTACAATTTAAACTGTAAAAGAAGGTGCCATTATCACTGTATCCTTGCCATGAAAGAAGAAAAGGAGAAAAGAAAGAAAAAGAAAGAACTCTTATTTTAAGTGAAGAGTTAAAATGTGGGGTTTCATGATAACCTTTTCAAAACTGACTGAAAAACTAGACTGCTCCTGAGCTTCCTCTAGATGCAGAGAAACCCCTCATAAACTTCCTAACAGCTCTCATTTATATAGTATCAGCATTAGGTGTCTTGTAGTTTTGGAACATTCTACTACATTTCCGCATTTTTAGTTAACTAAGTGTACAGATTTGCCCCCAAGCGACTGAGGGTCCCATGTAGAGCTGAAGATCCCAAGTCCTAGTTCTCATTAAGTAATTCAAGGCCTTGATTTCAGCTGCCAGTTTGGAAGCTGAAAATTCAAAGCTTCCGTGCTTAAGCTTTCAAAGGAAATTGGAGAAGTGAAAATGTGAGGTTTCTTTTCTTTTTTTCCCCCATTTCTATTCTGAAATTTGAAACAGCTGCTACAAAATGTTTATAACTATACATAGTGCTCAATAAATGTCCAAACCTGGAAGGAACTCTGCATGAATTATGTCTGATTTATACATTAAATAAAAATAGAAAGAGCCACTTGAATTTTAAATGTTCTTCCTTCATTCAGTAAGCCTTGAAATTACAATGTCTATAGAGTATTGCCTGCAAAAGCATCTAATGCATTGCACATACTACATCAAAATATTTTAAAAGCATTCCAAGAGTTTATCAGGTAAGGCAAACAGTGGGACCTAATTAAACCTTCTTAAATTGGCCTTTCATAGGGAAAATTCTTGGAAAAGAATTTTATTTTAAGCTCACCCCACAACATGTAGATCAAGATTAACCATAAGGAAAGGCCTAAGCTGCCAGGAATAGCTGCAAGTAATTGTACTTGGGCAGGTCAATAAACCCATGGGGCCCATAACTCAGCCTTCAGGAACCAGAGCCTGGCAGTGAGGCAGAACAGCCCCCCTGCTCCGCCCTGGACCCTGGCCATGAGAGGTATATCCTAGGGCTGCTCCAATAAGGACAAATCTTCACCTCATCTCCTTATTGGGAAATGAAGTGTGCCTGATTACAGCATCTTTGGAGAGGTGGGAGCAGGGCCACATTATGACTCTGACCCCAGACCCTGCTTGACTGGCTCTCTGTGCCAGCCGGGACTGACAGGCTTCTGAGATGGGGACAAAACTGGGGACTCTGGTGCTTCCAAATGTCTGCTCTTCCTGCCCCTGAAGAAGAGAGCACTGCTTTTTAGAACAGGCTTCATGGAGCTGAAGTTCAACTTTCATATTGGGTACAAATGAGCCAATAAAGTCATACCACAGTTTTGTTTACCATGTAATACACCTCAGAAGACATGTGAAGCTAACACTTAAAAAAGCAGTGTCAATATATATCTTTATTTAGTCACAAGATACTTTGGTGGATGCTGTTGCTGTTTCTATAGAGGGCTGTTTTTAAACTGCAGGTATGCTCCAGTCACACTTACTGATTTAACACTGAAGCGATAATAGCTAGCCTGCTTGACCCTAGGGAGTGAAGATATTTAGTATTTTGTCTTCCAGTTTATTACCCACCCCAGGCAAACAAAGCAAAATAAATCATTAAATTGTAATTTTTAGAAGAGCATTCCCAGGTTTTGTTAGCTAAATCACATTTTTGCAATTAACGTGATCGTTATAAACATTTTAGGCCTTGCTCAAGATCATCCACATGCATCAAAATAAAATATTCCCATCCCAATTTTATGGTACAGCTCCGTTAGAAAAATATTTCAGAGAAACAACAAAATCAAAAAAACCTTGCAGTTGAACTCCCTGAACAACAGAGGTAGTTGAGATTTATTTCAGCTGTCTCCCCCGCTGCTCCATGCATAACAAAAGCACTTTCCAACTCTCCTTGTCATCTCAGTCCTTCCTTGCTGTGTGCTCTTCCCACCAGCGCTCTACGTATCCCCCATTACCACAGCAGCTGAAAATTTCCTAGATGGTACCCCCAAAATAAAGCAAAGTAGGGGAATACATGCCCTGGGATATACGTGTGCATTTCCATCCACCATCACAATTTCGTAGAGGTGAGGACAGAACAGTTAGCTCTCCCGCTGACCCAAAGTCAGAGACAGTGTGTCACTGTGTTCCTAAGTGGGTGCCTGCCTCTTTGGCTGGGGGGAAGCAGCAGGCAAGGCACAGGGCACTGGGCCCATCATCCCCTTGCCTCACTCCTCAAAAGCTGGTTTGTCTTAGTTTAACTAGGGCCAGCTAGATCTGCAATATCAGTTTATGCTCATGGCCCTGTAATGAGCCCCAAGAAAACTACAGGAGTGGCTCTGGCACACATGAGGGTTTGTGCTCACACAGGATCAATCTTTTTACTGCAGACATGCCTGAAGTCTGGAGCTGCTGGTACAACAGCCAGCAATGCAGCTAGGTGTCTCCATATAGGATACGGCCAAGCTTACACTCCAAGGGTAGAAGAGGGTAACTGCCTTGCAGCCAGTCTTTGCCAATGAGCAGATGAATCACTGCAATGCCTCAGGGAGCTGTAACTGAATTGTCTGGGGAAACCAACACAGACATCATGCTATTGCTTACCACTTCCACCCCACGCCTGGGTGACCTGACAACATGGAAGCAAGTTAATATACCCATGTAAACACCAAGCTCCATTTGAGACACAGACCACGCATGAAACCCTCCTTCCATGTAAGGAGCACCTGCTTCTCCTCACTGAGAAGAAATGTGTGAGCAGGAAACCCTCTCCAAACCTGCTGGGCCCTTTTACAGAGCTACATAAACCTGCAGCCCCACTATGTGCGTAACAGCTTATAGAAAACTTGGGGGGAAAAGGAGATGAAGCCACCCCACTCTACAGCTTCAGCACAGGACAAATAGAACCAGAAGGTTGAATGTTCCCCTGCTAAGCTAAAGAGCTGTAGCCAAGTGCTGGCACTGCTCCAGAGGGTTTCTGCCTGCACGATCATAATTTGTATTTTACCCTTTAATGTTAACAGTGTTCTCATACTACACATTTTTCTTAAGACAAAAACCCCAAACAATGAACTTTAGTGAAGCTCACTCTGGGCCTTCCCTTGTTCTTCTGCTATCCATCGGTGGTTTTGCCACTGACAACAAAAAAGGAGGACTGGAGCCTTTAATGCCCTACTTTTAAGTGTTAATACATTTACAGACTGCACAAACAAGCGCCAAACAGCAATTACACATTATTAGAGCTACACAATATCTGTACATGTTGTTAAAACAATGCTGCTAAATGAAGAAGCTTTATTAGTTCAGAGGTTTTGGCTGCTGTTATTAAAAATATAATACCTGAAAGGAAATCCAAGTATTTCATTTTACAAACAATTTAAAATATAGCAGTAAGCAACATAAACTATTGCTTTTTATGTTTATACAATTTTTTGGCATAACACTGCCATACAGTTACAGAATTATAAAATATATCTTTATAGTGCATTACAAATCCAGAAACTGGTTACCACTCCTACCACATACATATGGTATTGGTACTACCAAACATGCAGGGCATTCTGTAAACATTGCAAAAGAATACAGAGAAGACAGCAGGACCATTCATAAAAACTGACATGTAGCCGTTTCACTTCACAAGTAAAAATTGCTGGGGTTTTGGGTTTTTTTCTTTTTACTGCACTTTTTCTTAGAACACATTTTAACAATGATGACCATGGTACTTCCGAATTTTACCTGCGTAAAACCTTACCTAATCATCTGTTGCTGAACTCAAATTGCACAAAGGGCAAACAACCATGGAATAGGTTAAAACACAGAAAAAAGAGCAACTAATGATTACCAAACATGCTTCAGCAGATCCCAAAATTGTAAGTGCCATAACCTTTTTTACTGCAAAACAATCATTTTCACATAGTTAGCCACAGTAGTAAATACATTCAGTATATTTCACAATAAACTTTAATTGATGAATACGTCACTAGACTTCTAAGTGTGGTAGAATAAAAAGTGCCGAGTTCCTAAGAAGCAGGAGACTTCTTTCAGAACAATTTGCCAATTCTCACATTCGTTGTTTTATAGCAAACAGCTTAATGCTTTTGAAAATAAAGATGAATATAAATGTAAAGCCACAGGAGGTCTCTGTTTCATTGTTCTCTATAGCTTCTGAACTATATTTTGGAGCCCATTAGTTATGGCATGTATTAAGCATACTTTTTTAAATAAACTCTTACTTTCCTCAATGGTCTCACCTCAGTACACTTAAGAATGAGGGCTGTAGAAGGAACATAGCTTTCATGAAAATACATAGTTTATAGGCAATACAGAGCATAGAGATATTACAGAGATGGAATTTACATTCCCCTTGGAGAACTGCATCTAAATACCTCTTAGGAAATCTCTGGTATTGACTGTGATGTGTATGGAGAATGGGTTACCCATGCTTAGGCCGTTTTGGCCCAGCCTTCATTTTCAGGTTCCAAATACCTTTTGAGTAGTTATCCCAATTGCAATTGGAACTGGGGACATGTATCAAAGTTACCAAAATGTGGAATGAGTATGGTTCTCAGCAAACCCCAAACAGTATACACGACCATAATGTTACACCCATGGATGCTGGTGTCTCCAAATCCAGAGGTGTCTCCTCGCCCAGATGTGGCCTAGGGATAGGTTCTGCCCTTGACTGATTTTGCGTTTACACTGATAGCAAAACAAACAAAACCTGTTCTGAAGTTGGAATCAGGCTTTTAATGCTTCATACAAAAGGATTTATGTGTAAAAATTTATTCAGAAGGGTCAAGCAAGTTAATATTGAGATCAACATAGTGACAAGTTTTCTGCCTAAGCATCTTCTGCCTAAGGACAGAAACATAGGACATTTTCTGCCTAAGCAGATAATTTTGTCATTAGAATATCCCATGGCTTTTAAAAACTGAGTTGAAGTGGATTACTGTTCATCTTACAGTACTTTTAGTAACTGTGTTCAAATGCTCTAGCAACTCTTGAATAAACAGATCTAAGACAAACAAGATATTACTTTTTCCATAAAGAACATAATTAAAACATGGAATTCCCAGCCACAAGGGATTGTGAAGGCTGAAAGAAATCATGACTTCAAAAACGGAGAAATTCCTGGAGAAAAATGGGGTCACCTTATCTGTTCTTTGTTTCACACCATCTGTTGGTGGCTGCTGCTGGAGGCAGGACATATGGCTAGAAACATCTTTGGTTCTGATCCACACTGGTAGTTCTTAGGATAATGTACATCATTAGCAGGATATTGTCATACATTTATTAACTTCAAAACTTACTTTTCATACTTGCATCTTATTGACAAATGCAGCTTTTGTCAAGGAAATTCAGTGTGATACATTAAATCTGTAAAACTATGGTGCAAAAAGAGTTAACATTTTCACTTAAACATACATATCTTACTATAATTTGCCATCGCTAACATCACAACTGTCAGGAAAAGAAAGGTACAAAAAAATAATTCAGCTAAACAGATATACATAAACTTTATTTAAGAAACAAACAAAAGCTGTTTCCCATTTAAATCTAGTGAATCTCCCTTAACTTACCTTATTGGATCAATCATCAAAACTATACAAAGCTTCTAAAGTCTGTAAACTTTCGGTTATAGTGCAGGCATATGCATCTGCAGATTATTAGAATTATCCTGGGATAATTCAAGGAGGCTTACACTAGGTTACACGACATAACAGCAATGGTTAAACAAACACCTAATACACCAGATTGCTGCAATCTTAAAGCAGGAAACTGAGGAGCTGGCCAAGCCAGAAAACAGCTCTCAAAGGCTTATTGCAAATATTTTTAGCCTCCTTCAGGATTACATCTTTAAATATGAGCAGTAGGAACACCAAGAGCTCAGTTCTGCTCCTAGATATGTGCACAAGTGTAACTGCTCTTATAATCTGGATGGTCTGTGGTGCACACCTCACTTACCCAAACTGTCGGTCTCTATGCCAACACAGTTTCGGCAACTGAGGCACAGTTATGTCCCACATAGCAGGGCACAGAGATGTAATTAATCTTAAAGTGCTGCATTTTTGCATGATATGTGTGTACTCAGTAACATATTGTCCAGTTGTGCATTCATATCCCCTCATTATAGGATACTTGAATTCACAGGTGTGTGCATATATACACTCTACTCCCACTTAAAAGTACCAGAGACTACAGAGGTACTTATTAGGAAAGAACCCCTGTATAGGAGTGAATAGCTCAGATTCTAGTAAAACACTTGGCCAAAATACATTACTGTAGCAAGTACACAGAAATCCCTGAGTACTTAAGTATATAGCAAGACAAACCCAAGTTTAACAGTGAGCAAATATCCTGACTTCCTTTTCTCATCCTCGATTTCTGAAGTAATGGTAAAAAGTACTGGCCTTTACAAGAATACAATCATTATAACATATGTTGTACTGTAAATCTGAAAGCCAATACTTAGAAACATCAAGCACAGAGTGCTTCTGGTTGCTAAGGCTATGATTCTGTAATGAAATGCACACAATGCAGCCACTTATCAATGGGATGCTACACTGTATGATTGCCCGGCAATGAATCCTTCTTTTAATTGCCTGCAGCATCACAAGAAACAACTCGATGAAAAGAATTATAAACCAGTGTGTTTAACATAGAGCAGAATTTGATAGTTAGAGCTGAACTGTCCCACAGGAGTAATTCTGCTGATAAAGCTACCAAAGATTAAAGAGTGCAGGAGTCCACCTGACACAAAAAACCTCACTTTCCTAATGCCCATAGCTCTTCGTAGGCAATTGGTACGTCACTACTCTTCTGACTTCCATGAAAACTGATAGAAATAGACTGAGTTGTGGATTAAAAAAAAAATAATTAAAAATTGCAGTTAATAAGGATATGGGTTCCCAAGTTCCAGACTGCATTTTCAGATACACTAGGCCCTTAATGGAGGCAACCCTGCCAGATTAAAAGCACATTAAGTACTTAATTATGGGTGGAGAACCAGCAAGCATGTATAGGTGAAAGCTGTGTCACAGTAACAGACTACCGTACTGCAGAGAAATCATTTGGATGCACATCCCACGAGCTTCCCAGTTTAAAAATAGAGCAAGATTTCTTTTTTTTTTTGTATGTGTATGACAAAAAGACAAAAGATCTCCTGAGGTCATCGATGTTCCATCAAATTACAGTAGAAATACAATTACATTCCCAACGGCATGGTTTAGTGGGAGGTGTCCCTGCCCATGGCAGGGGGGTTGGAACTAGATGATCTTAAGGTCTTTTCCAACCCTAACTATTCTATGATTCTATGATTTCGAAGTGTGTAATATTAAAACCCATCAATTGAAGGCTCTGCTCCTTATAGTTATATTCCTTACACACATTTTCCCTATGCCATTAAAGAAATAACTAAAAAAAAAACGTTATCAAGTTAGCATGGTTAGGCGCTCAAGATTTAAAAAGTCATAGCAGAACATAAAGCTGTCCTCCCTGTGCATACAAGTCAGGTCAGAGTCCTTAACTACATGGACCAATTTTATCTTAGCATTTCCTGACCCCTTCTGCTCTGAAGGTCAGAGGAAACACGAACAAGGGGATCCTAGTTCAAGCCCAGGGTATAGTGAAAGGCTTCTAAACACCTTTAGAGATATCAAGTGTGGAATTCTCTGCGACATTTCTACTTAGACAGGCTTAGTATCTCCTTGAGCAATCTGAGTTACCCTTAAAAAAATCCACATACATAGTTTCCTTTCCTTACAAGTCAGCACACGAGATGGGATACATCTTCTTTCTTCCCTGCCTCTTTAGGATGGGACAAAGCCTAATCTTTGTCCGTGGGTACCAAGGCCTCTAATTACCATGCTATTTAATCCCAAGAAAGAATTCCACCTGTGGAAAGCAACGGATGATGCACTGCCATTATGGGAAATAGCAAACCAGAAAAACAAAGATGTTTTGTCTATGCTCTGAAACTCCCGAAGACTTTGTCACTTTGAGTTATAAGACTTGAATAAAGTCCTATAGCACTCTGACACTCAAACTGTAGTCAGTGACTTGCCTCATGACATTTCATCAAAAATATATTAAAGGCAGTGGATACTATATACACATTTAAATAGAAAATACATATAGAAGTTTAAAACTATTTTAGGACTGTAGAAAGTGTAAGCTCTACCCGCATTATTCATTAATTCATATTCTACAGAAGTTGCTGGGCACTATCTTGTTTGACTGAATGGCATGAAGTAAGACAAGGCTACTCAGGGACAGCAGACAGTCCTTCAGCGAAGAAAGTTGGGAAAGATCTTAATTGCAAAATTCCTACAGGCTGGGCTCCAGCTAGGCCAGCAGACTGGCCTGCCTCAATCAGCTGATGATCAAACTAACATTAAATTGTGAAAGAGCTCAGATTGAGAGCAAAGAGAGGAAACAGCTGGAAGGAAGCATCAGGACTGCTCTTCTGTTCCAGAGCAGCAATAAGGGTTTCAGCGTTGTGCAGGCCCTACATAAAACTGGCCAAGAATCCAAGTTCAGGTAAGATCCAGCTGGACAGGCCTGGGGACATTTTCTCTGATGGCTTTGATGATTAAGCAGTGAAGTTTTGTGGTGAAGAGACTGCTTTTTCAGTTGTCCAGAGGCTTTCCAGGTGCTGAACCCAGCTGGGGGAGTTGTTTTATTACAGCTGATCAACAGAAGGGCTTCACACTGAGACCAAATCTGAGTGACCAACGAGACACCCTTCTCCTCCAAATTAGTACTACTAACAAATGAGTCAAGAGAAGAGAGAATTTCACATGGACTAAAAGAAGTCTAAAGTGCAACTTCCCTTGTACCCAGAAGCTGCAGATACAGTTTCATTGTAAGTTAAACTTTTATTCAATGTACAGTGATACCCAGCTGCATAGGACATTTTGATATCTGTTGTGTCTCCGACAAGGATGCTGATCTAAGGTAAAAGATGCTGTGCAAATACTGCTGTTAAACATGAACATAATGCCTAAAAAATATCCACTAGGGAAAAAACTGTGCTCTCGAAACAATCTGGAGTCATTTCATAAAAGGAAATCAACACTAAAAGCATATTAAAAGAAACTTTAAAGTTCTGATGTTCCAAGGCTTTCTAGGAAGTTACACCTTTTTTAAATACTGGATGGATTCAATGGCAAAAAAATAGATAAGCTCTTGTATGCAATCTCTCTGGAAAGATAATTAATTTGTTAGATTTGAATATACACAATTGTTTTTAAGAGCCACACCTGGTTGACTGCTGATAAACTGAGGTTGAAAAAAAATAAAACAGAAGCCTTATCTGATGCATTTGCAACAAGCACAGTTTCATGAACATTTCATACAACACTGGATGGAAATTTCACCCAAAACGAAGGAACAAGAATAATTTGCTTCATTCAATATGAAACATAATGATTTTTAACCTCAGACTCATTATTTGAGCTCATCCTTGTTTTTTGTGGTGGTCCCCCCTGTAAGTGTATCCTTATCAAGGTTACCTTGTAGATCTGCTGATGTATTATTTGAAGAATTCTCAGTGTCACATAAATCTTTCTCTTTAGTGCCTGGGTGATTTCCACAGTCACTGTTCAGACCTTCATCATCTTTTTTGGAATGAGAAGTGTCCTCCTTTCTGTCTGAAGTATCATGAATGTCTTCTGATTTTGAAAGCTGACCGCTATCAGTATCACTGTTCTTTTCACTGCTGTTCTGCCTAACAGCATCACAGTTCATTTCTTGCTCATCCTGGTCATTTTCTTCCCCATTTTTCGTGAGTTCTACCTTTGTTTCTTCAGTAGTTTTACCAGCTGAGCTTCCACTTGCCGATGTATTCTTAGGCTCTTTTGGTTTCTTATGCTTAGAAATACAACTATTGTGAATAGAAACTGGAGATGCTGGCTTTTTATTTGTTTTGCTTCCCTCCAACTTCTGTTTTCTTGGGGGTCCCCAGATAAAATGCTCCAAGGGTGTATAATGTTGCTGAGCAAATCTTAGGAGCTTCCTCCTTTCTCTTCGATCTCTAATAGTATACACAAAATATTCTAGAGCACTTTGCTTAATGTTGGGAATAGTATCTTCCACAAGAGCTTCATGGAGAATAAATTTCACCAGGGGAGATTTAAAACTCTCATATCCAAGCTCTCCAAGACTTTTCAGAATTCGAGTGATTCTTAAGTAGTTGTGTTGAGACCTTTGGAAGAAAAGGGTGAAAAAATCTCATTGAATCAGGGGGGAAAAAAAAACAACAACAACCCACCTTACAGATACAGAGCTGAACAGCAATTTCTCAGTCCTTTTTATCGTTCCAGGTGTGTAATTCAGGCTTCCTACACTTTAATATCTCACAGCTGCTGAAGCTTGCTAGCACCTCCTTTGCTAGGACATTGTGAGTGAAAATTAGTGTCTGTAGAGTGCAATGAGGCAACAGGTGAAAAAAAACAACCCATAAAATCAAAGTCTGTACAGATTTTGATTCCTTCTTCTGTATGTACTCTTTCTAAGGAGAAACCCAGTCATTTTATATAATAAGAGTTTTGGAGTGTATTGCAGTAATACAGCTACCGAACAGGACTCACTGCACTTCATTTAAGCTATCTGAAATACGGGTCTCCAACCTAGAGTAGCTATCTGCACTTCCCATACAGTCAGTGCTGGGAGAAAACCAGGCACCTCTGGAGGAGCAAGTCCCACTGTTGCAAGAAATGTCTAAGACAAATGGAATGAACTATATTCTGGAAGTTCTTAAGAAGAGATCTTTCCATCATAAAGTACATGTAAGTAAACACTAAAACCTGAATGTTTACGTTTCAGATGGCTAAAATTGAGTAAAAAAGTCTCAGTTCAGACTGAAAACTGTGTAGCTAGTCACTGATGAGAATACAGGAATTACACTGTAAAAAAATGCAGTGTGTAACATTTGGTCTTCCCAAAATCTTTTTTCATCTGTGGTCTGAGTCTGAGCCCACACCCATATTGGCTCATATAATATTTAAGTAAAATTAACAAAAAAATTATTCTCACTATTCACATAAAATTATCCATCAGCGATACAAGCTTTCATCTCGATGGGAGAAGAGAATTCTGCAACAAAGCAATCTCCAGCTCTAAGGTCAGAAGTATTAGGAAAGAGATCACAAGATTTGAAGAGAGATTTTGATACAATTAATCAGCATGGGACAAAATTCAGTGCAAACTTATGCTCCACACAATGCTGCTGAGAAGCGACAGAAGTAATTTGCTGAAAGTTGGGTTGAAGTTTGACTTAATGCGTCTCTAAACCTCTCCAGTTAAGCACTGCAATTAAAAAGCACTAAACACATAGTATTTCATGTTTTGAGGAGAGAGGGAAATCTTGCTATTTAGTTTCCATAAAAGTGTGGAGAATTTTAATTTTCTCAAAAAGAAATGTGAACACAAAGATAAGCCACTTGTTCTTAACAATTGTGAAGCAGCACTTTGGAATCAGGTGAAAATTCATTCAGTAGCACGACAAACAAATTAATCTGGAACTGTGATCTTCTTCAGAAGCACCTAAACTTGTATTTTCAGAAAATTCAGTATATTGGTTAGATTGGTAATGGGCAAGAGGCACAACTAAAAAAAAAACGGGGAAGGAGAAATGTACATACAGACACAAACCAGGCATTGCCTATTTCTTTTTCTGTTTTTCCTGGCAATCTTTGGAAAATATATCTTCCCTTTCTCTACAAAAGAAAAGGGTAAAGAGATTCTGTGGCAGTTCTAGAGTGGAGTGCATGTCATTACTTACTCATTCAAATGCTGAAATCTTTCTTGCCAGTTAGCAGCTCGTGCTACGTTTCCAGTTTTATCAATTAGCTTTATACCAAAAAACTCCAACATCATTTTGTAAGCCAAAAGGAATCTTCTAATTGCTTCTTTTGTTTTCTTGAATTCCTAATAAACAAAGAATAAGTCCAAAATTCTAAGCACTAAAGCAAGTAATTCTACATTGTATAAAACATAACAAAAAGCAGGTATGTATCAAAATTAATGGGATGGTTTGTACGGAGCTCAATTTGTATTACCTCAATTTCATATGTAGTTAATTCCTTAGCATAGAAGTTCAGACCTTGTTCCCTCAGTGGGAAAAGCCTGTTAAAAGAAAAAGCACATTACAACTCATGCTACATGAACACTTACTCAAATTAATGCTTTGAAACAGAAATAGGTAATAAATGACAAACCACTGTATGTAAGTGTGGTTATGTTCCAGTTTTTCATAGTCTCCTTTCCATTTACTTAGGACTTCTTCAATATAAACCCCTGCATAAAAACAATTTGAAAACTGTTAAGTAGCCATCAAAATCAGTATTTACCTACATAAAGTACATGCTGTGTTAACATAATGATACAATACATACTTTAATTCTCTTTCATAGACTACACGAAACAAGGTCTATTACAGCCATTAAAACATAATAAAAATCATTTTAGTTACTAAAACTTAATTAAAGGTGAGAGATTTATCAAATTTCAAGATAAAAAAACCTTATGATGTTACCTACTGGCAGAGGGTATGTGACAATAACCTCTGTAAATTACACATCTCATGTCCTAGGTCTTTATCAGACCAAACAGTAATTAACAAACTGCTACTGCATTGTGAATCAATGTCACTGCTTTAACATGACAAAACTCTGCATATATAATACATATATTTCATCCTAGTAGAATAAAGCCTCAGCTCTTCAAGAAGTCTCCCATTCCAGGCACCTCTCCATCTGCAAATAACATTATGATTGGGAAATCTTTCTCAATTAGCTGTGGCCAAGAATCTTGCTGCCATTGCTATGGGTTTGAACTTGGGTTCTCAAGTCATGCTCAACAAATGAGAATTTCAGCTTTTAGTGGTCTGAAAACAGTTGTGGGGTTCAGTTGGTTCCTTTTGGAAAGACACAGTGACAGAAAAAGGGGACAAAGTAAATGTGAAAAGAATCATTCTTTGCACTGAGACCATCTTATGAAGTTCAGTCAAGGGCCAGGGCACTTTTCCGGGTACTTGCACAAATACACAAAGTATATAAAATGATGGTCCTTCTCCCAACATCTGCATGGTCTTCTATGAATGAACACTCAAGAGTTAGCCTGTTTCTACTCTGAAACAAAATGTTGCCCCACCGCTGCATGGCCCCTCCCAAAGTCAAATAGCATAGGAGTGGCCTAAAAAAATTCCAAGCTCCGTGTAGACAATCTCTTATTGCACACTCGAGATCTCTCTCTCCACAGTGAAAACTTCCACTTGGGTCTCAATGACAAAGGAAAATTTGTTTGGTACTTTTCTTCAAGAAATTGAGAAAGCAGCAAAAGGGGCTAAGAACATGGGGTTTCCAGTAAGATGAGGTTAGAAAAGGACCTTGCAAAGAGGACCTCCCAGCATCAACATACTGTAATCCAACCTACGCTTCAGGTCTTGGAAAACTTGCTGCTCAGGGCAGAGAGACAAACAGGCCAGTTTTGAGTCAGAACCACAAGCAGAATCTGTAGGTCATGGAATTAAATTTCTGTCATGGTTTAACCCCAGATGGCAACTAAGCACCACACAGCTGCTCACCCACCCCCACATCGTGCAAAAGGATGGGGAGCAGAATTGGAAA
This sequence comes from Amazona ochrocephala, assembly GCA_039720435.1. Taxonomy (NCBI): domain Eukaryota; kingdom Metazoa; phylum Chordata; class Aves; order Psittaciformes; family Psittacidae; genus Amazona; species Amazona ochrocephala. The sequence goes on from CM077878.1 coordinate 46,634,282, forward strand.
AAAACTAAGTAAAAGCTGTGGGTTAAGAACAGTTTAATAATTGACATAAAGTACAATACTAACACTTATAGTACTACTAATAGTAATGAAAAGGGAAATAATAAGGATAAAGATATTAAAAAGAGGGGGAAGGGAAAGGCAGGAAAAACCCCGAACAGTGATGCACAATACAATTGCTCACCACCCGCTGACCAATACCCAGCCCGACCCAAGCAGCAATCAGTCCCTTGCGGGTAACTCCCCCCAGTTTATATACCGGGCATGATGCGCTGTGGTATGGAATACCCCTTTTGCTAGTTTAGGTCAGGTGTCCTGTCTCCGCTTCCTCCTGGCTTCTTGTGCCCCTCCTCACTGGCAGAGCATGAGAGACTGAAAAGTCCTTGATCAGGGTAAGCGCTACTTAGCAACAACTAAAACATGGGTGTGTTATCAGCACTGTTCTCAGACTAAAGCCAAAACACAGCACAGCACCAGCTACTAGGAGGAAAATTAACTTGATCCCAGCCAAAACCAGGACAACTTCAGATCTAATATTGCACTAGAAATGTTTTTAGTAACATTCCCCAATAATTCAGTCCCTAATATGGAAACTTAAGACTCCCTCTGAACACTCTCACAGATCCACAGACTTATGTCAAGGTGGTGGCTACTCTTTCCCACTCTCAGTGAAGAATTCTGCATAATCAGAGCTTGCAGTCATCAACGCTTCAGCTTCCATGGCTTATTAGCTGCCTTTGACACTACCAACTGTGGTTTTCCCCTGAAGTATTATGAGAAATTTTATTTTTGACAAATTTTAGGAGGGAAGTCCTCCTCTAGCTTTCATGGCTATCTCTTCCTATGGCTAATCCTCTTGAATTGCTCCTTCATTTTGCACTTTAAAGGATCCCCCCCAACCTTTTCTGGCTTTTAGTTTCAGGTTCATGTGGTCCTCAGGTTCTCAAGGACCTCAGTGCTCTTTTCCTTTCTATGTCTGTTCTCTGTGTAATGCCTCCCAAATTTCCTGCTTCTGTATTGGTAATCCATAGATCAAACTCTTCAGTCAAGCTAAAAACACAGCATCTGCCAGTGGACATCTACAGAAAGCTCAAGATGGTCTTATCATTCTTTCACAAAACCTGTTTTCTCACTTGCTGAAGATATTATCACTATCTTGCCTATAAACAGCTGTCATCTTCAACCCTCCTATATATATATATCTTTATATCCTTCTGTGTAACATTCCTTCCCATCTAGCTTCCTATCAGAACTTTAACATTTTGCATCTCAACAGCCTTTTTGCTGACCTTGAAAAGTGCCCTCTTGTCGCACATCTACCCTGAATGCTGCTGGTATGATCATATTTCTGGACCACAGCTTTTTTATACTGCCTCTTTTTTTTTGCTTTGCACTTTTCCATTGTGAAACCCTTTTCTGCAAATTCAAGCAAGAACTACATGCCTTCAATCCCAAAGCCTTTTGTGACCTGCCCCTTGCTACCTTATGAGAACCCATTTCCTGCTATGATACTGACCCTGCCTCTGACAGGACCCTGCCTCAGTGGCAGCCTCCACATCTTGCTTCTGTACTCCAGTGTGCACACTGGTAGTTCCTCCCAAGCTGCTCTCATGCTCAGAGGATCTTTCTGCAAACACCTTCAAAGTAACCTCCTCATAATTGTTTTAGAACTCTCAAAAGCTATTTCTGGCCTTCAAAAATTTTTTTACTAATGGCTAAGCTCTCATGTACCACAGCTCTTGTCTATCATTCTAACCAAGACTGTTTTATTGTCTCTGTCTGCTACCCTCTTGTCTCTCATACTTTGAATGCAAACTCTCTAAAGCAGGGTTTGCCATCTTTCAGCTCATCCTGTTTGTGTAGAACCTTGCATATGAGGCTCCTCCTGCTCCACCACCTGAACCACTAGGGACTTTGAGAAGCTGTTTTATTATTGTTATTACAGTAATCTCACAGAAGGTAGTTACGACATATTCTTTTTCCCTCACACAGTGCTAGGGATAACACTCTGATTCCTGCCACTCCTAATCAAGCAGCAACAGTTTGTGCAGCGTAGTGGAACAACTTTATCTTTGTTTAATAAAAAGTAGTGCCACTACTATGAAGCAGTGGTGCAAACAACGCCCTGTGTGACATCATGCTGAAAATGTATGAGAAAAGCACCACCTCCCTAGAGCGCAAGCTAACTCTGGCTCAAGCACAACCTGCTCCAGTGTTGTCAGCATGCTCCTCCAACACAGAAAGTTCAAGTTATACAATATTTAACTATATACCTTTAATTTTTCAGCACTGCAATTATCACTACAATTTCACTTTGTTACTATCGTTAGTGAGCATTCTTTTGTTATCACTATAATTGCACATATTACTCACCATCAGGTTTAAACGGGATTTTATTTTTGTAAAAGCGGAGATTGCACAAGTCATTCTGACATCGAAGATCTTTAAAGTTCTGCTAAAAGAAAAGAAATATGACATTATTAGCCTACAAAAACCTATCAAGAGTATCCAGAAAGCAATACTGTGTTCTTCGAATAATCTGAGGACAAAAAAAGTCCAGAGTTTTAGGAACCACAGAGTTTTACTCATGCACTTAAAGACTCAGTTTAAGGATTCACAAGTTCTGTCTGGCTGGTACCTTCTGCTGAGGCCAAGGTCTGAGCAGCAAGCAAAGCAACACCTTGACTCCAGTCTCAACAAATCTGAGAGACAAATAAGAAGCCCAAAGTCTGTAATCTATCCTCTTTTACATTCCAGGCATGAACCTTTATGTGGGCTCCTACCACTGCTCCCAGGCTTACACATCTCACATGTTTGCACATATGCCTCGGATGAAAAGATGTTGCACTGGTTTCACTCCAGTCCCATGCTGGGCCTCTGCATCAGCTTTTTGATTCTCATTTTTTATTTCTCATATTCACCAGGCACCACAAAGTTTTAGGAATGTTTGGGTTGTATGCTGTCTCCCACTAAAAAGGCAGTTTCAAACCATAGAATATTCTTACTGGATACTGGTGTCGGTACTTGTATAAATCTCTTGCTGCGTAGAAGCTTCTCTTCGGTTTGGCTGTCAGCTCAGTTCCATCACCACTCTGAAACAGTTATGAAGTAGGTAATTACCACACATAAACAGATTACATACCAAATTTGTGTAATATTCAAATAATTATTTTTCACAATGGATTTCAGCGATGTAAACCAATACAAGTGCCTGTATTTGCTCACTGTTTGGCCAAACACTGAAGCCTCCCTGCTGAATACCTAACACCACACACTTTTAACATAAATTTAAAAATCAAAATAAAATACAAAAGCAAGGCTATAATATGGCCTTCCAATGAGAACTGAATTTGATTTAAATCAACAGGTTGGTCATAATTTCCAAATGCAAGACTTCAAAGTAACCTTGCAAGTACTAGCACAAGGTGAAGTAAATAACTGAACATGAAAATGCAGAGACACTACTCATTTTGAATGGGAAATCAAACTATCTGCAAAGACTGTTTGTCATGTGTACATTGACTTAATTGCTATCTTTGCATCATGCTGAAGAAAATGAATAGTCATGGACAAGCCATACTGCAATTGTAACACCTTCTTGAACCATTTTCTATTATTAGTTATCTCAGAACTTAAATTTAAAACCTAATAAGAAGAACCACTAAGCCCCAAAATAAAAACGTGCTTAGAGAAAAGACACATGTACAAAAGCTTGTACTGGTCCCCAGCTGTTTGAAAGCTGTGACCTAAAGCAACCAAAGCCCATCAAGGTCAATGGAAATAATCCCCCTGAGTTCAGAGGACACTTGAAAAAGCTGCATGCACTGAAGCCTATCAGGAAATTAAGCATTATCATGCAGACTTCAACTTGCTACCAACAACTTCATTTTCTTTGCGACTTCTTAGGGTCCCCCTAACCCCTCCCCCACTATGGGGGGGCCCATTATGGGGGTTGGGGGGGATTGTCTGGTTTTGGGGGGGGGCGGGTGTCACTGTTGCCCCCACCTCTGTTTTTGGGGGTGTCACCCCTCCCTTTATCCCCCCCCTTCTCCTTACCCACCCCCACGGGTTATGGGGGGACCCCTCAGGTTTAGGGGGGTGCCGGGGGGGGCTCCCCCTGAGTCCTGGTGTGAAAGGTGTACAATAAACTCCATGTCTGCTTGAAATTTTTTACACCCGGGTCGGAGCAATGCCAGGCACAGCTACAGGTTGGGCAGAGAAGAGATTCACAGCAGCCCTGCAGAGAAGGACTTGGGGGTGTGGGTTGATGAAAAAATGAACATGAGCCGGCAGTGTGCGCTTGCAGCCCAGAAAGCCAACCGTATCCTGGGCTGCATCAAAAGGAGTGTGACCAGCAGGTTGAGGGAGGTGCTCCTGCCCCTCTACTCTGCTCTCGTGAGACCTCACTTGGAGTATTGTGTGCAGTTCTGGTGTCCTCAACATAAAAAGGACATCGAACTGTTGGAACAAGTCCAGAGGAGGGCCACGAGGATGATCAGGGGACTGGAGCACCTCCCGTATGAAGACAGGATGAGAAAGTTGGGTCTGTTCAGCCTGGAAAAGAGAAGACTGCATGGAGACCTCATAGCAGCCTTCCAGTATCTGAAGGGGGCCTATAGGGACGCAGAGCAGGGACTCTTCATTAGGGACTGTAGTGATAGGACAAAGGATAACGGGTTCAAACTTAAACAGGGGAAGTTTAGATTGGATCTGAGGAAGAAATTCTTTACTGTGAGGGTGGTGAGGCCCAGGGAGGTTGTGAATGCTCCATTGCTGGCAGTGTTCAAGGTGGGGTTGGACATAGCCTTGGATGGTATGGTTTAGTGGGAGGTGTCCCTGCCCATGGCAGGGGGGTTGGAACTCGATGACCTTAAGGTCCTTTCCAACCCTAACTATTCTATGATTCTGTGATTCTAAAATAAGCCTCTACAACTACAACCAATGGCCAAATTACTACAAAAAATTAATTCCACTCCTTGCAATACACATGTGACAGGTTAAAGTCAAGCCGAAAAAGGGAAGTTCCCTAGGACTCCACCGGACATCTGCCTTTATTATCGCCATTGATATCAATAGCATATTAACAACAAAGAGGCATCTGTTTTCATTCTTCCTTTTGGAAGACCAGCTCTGAACATATTACAGGTAAAACACACTTTCCTGAACAAGCTTTCCCTTTGACACTTTCTCTTTGACACCCAGTCAGCAGGCATCAGTATCACCAGCTATCAAGCAGAAAAGGAAAAAATTCTGATGCTTATTTAATTTCACACAGTTTCTGAAACAAACGTAAAGGTTATACATCTAACAGGCTAAAAGAAAGACCAAACTAGCCCAGCCTGCATTCAATCCTGACTCCAATAAAATTACTGGTAAAGCATCCCTTTATTTCTTCAGAGTCAGCATTCCCGGAGGCTCCTAAAAGACAGAAACTTGCTCTGAAAATTCCTCACCTCAGGCCCACGGAGAAGTCACAAATCTATTGCCACCTACGATCCAGCACTCAGATTTTTAACCCATTTAATTAGAAGACAGGTTCAAGACTACATCTGATGCAAAGCAGAACCTTCCCTAGAAACATCAGTCGCGGGACTAGCAACGACCTCAAGACCCGTTTTCTCCGAAGAGTAGGTAACCGTAAGAAGAGGGGAGGAGGGACATGGGCTCATTTCTACCCCATATGCGGAGCCAGTTCGTGGCATGCCGCTCCAGTACATGGGAAGCACCCCGCGCCGCCTCAGCCACCCGGGCCCGCGCCCCGGCCCGCCGGCGCCGCAGAGCGAAGTGGGTGGGAGGGAGCGGGGCTGCCCCGGCCCGGCCCTGAAGCTCGGCTCGGCTCTGCGGGACAGCTGCAGCAACGCCCCACCCAGACCGGCCCGGAGCCGAGGTTGGCACGAAGTGCGGGCCGTCCCCACCGCCCTTCGCCCTGCCTCAGCCTCCCCTCAGCGGCCGCTCCTCCCGGCGCCGGCGGTACCTGCTCGGGGCTGGCGGTGTCCGCCTCTGCCCGCTCGCCCTCCTCCGGCGCAGGGGACGGTGGCGGCGGGGGCTCCTGCAGCCGGCAGTCTGCGGCGGGCAGCTCGGCCGGCTCTTCCCCGCCTCCCGCGGCGGTGCACACCCCCTCCTGCCGCCGCGGCTCCCCGCCGGACTCCGCCGCCTCGGGCTCCGAGTCGGTCTCCCAGGTGGAGTCGCAGTCTTCCACCGTGGTGGGCTCCTTGAAGCTGACCCCGCTCAGCAGGCTGCCCATCGGACAGGGCCCACCGCCGCCGCGCCGCCCGGAGGCCGCGGAGGCCGACGGCTGGTTGCGGCCGCCGGCTGCCTACGGCTGCGGCATGGCGGGGCGGGGCGGCGGCCGGGGCTGCTCCCCCGCCCGCCCCGGCACACGGACACGCGTAGGGCGGAGCTGGAGGCGCCGGGGTTTCCGCAGGAGACACGCACGTCCAGTCCCCGCCTGCCCAGCCCCGGCGGCGAGCACCGGCGGAAGCGGGCACTGGTGGAACCGGGCACCGCTAGCTTGGCTGTGGAGCGGGGCGGTCCTGGCGAAAGGAGGGAGGTGGCGGCAGAAACCCCGAGGGGGTTTGTCTTCTCGACGGAGACCTCAGTGTCTCCTAAAGGGTTACAAGAGAAGCGAGTGGGTGCGGGTGTTCACGGAGAGGAGAGGGCATGGTATCTGCCCCGCAGCAGCAGTCTGTGGAGATGCTTACTTGGTGACAGAAGCAGTCCCCGTTACCAGCAGTGTGCAAGCACGGGCTGCCCACTGGACACGGGAAGGGCTGCGGTGGGGTGCACCTCAAGGAATGTACAGGTATCAGGAGACAGGAATGGAGGGGTCAGTAGTGTGGTTACCAGCCAGTATCAGTTGCTCATAAAACCCCTGGTCGTTTGGGGATAAAGCTGACATGACTTTCAAGGATGGATTTGGCAGGGGCAGCATGTTTTGTATTTGTCTAGAGCATGCCAGAAATGCTGTCTGGAGTGAAGACCTGATGAGCTGAAGGCTTAGCATGTCGTTCCAGTGGCTGCTCTCACCCTCCTGATTAAAAATGTGTTTTTCATTTCTGACCAGTCATTCAGTTCACACTCATGGCTTCTGTGTTTTCCTTAAAGACAGTTCTGTGGTGTCCTCTCCTTGGGACACAAAACAGGTCAAGTTTCATCAGCCTCTCACCATAAATTACCTTCCCCATTCTCTCATTTTTGTGCTGCCTTTTTTCTGCTTCAGTATTTTAGCATCCTTTTCAAGTGCAGGTGCCAATATATTAACTGGATATCAGGATCATCAGTGTAGAAGTGATATCATAGAATCATAGAATCATAGAACAGTTAGGGTTGGAAAGGACCTCAAGATCATCAAGTTCCAACCCCCCCCCCATGGGCAAGGACACCTCCCACTAAACCATGCCATCCAAGGCTATGTCCAACCCCACCTTGAACGCCACCAGGGATGAAGCATTCATAACTTCCCTGGGCAACCCATTCCAGGGCCTCACCACCCTCACAGTAAAGAATTTCTTCCTCATATCCAATCTAAACTTCCCCTGTTTAAGTTTAAACCCATTACCCCTTGTCCTCTCACCACAGTCCCTAATGAAGAGTCCCTCCCCAGCATCCCTATAGGCCCCCTTCAGGTGTTGGAAGGCTGCTATGAGGTCTCCACGCAGCCTTCTCTTCTCCAGGCTGAACAGCCCCAACTTTCTCAGCCTATCTTCATACGAGAGGTGCTCCAGTCCCCTGATCATCCTCGTGGCCCTCCTCTGCACTTGTTCCAACAGTTCCATGTCCTTTTTATGTTGAGGACACCAGAACTGCACACAATGCTCCAAGTGAGGTCTCACGAGAGCAGAGTGAAGGGGCAGGAGCACCTCCCTCCACCTGCTGGTCACGCTCCTTTTGATGCAGCCCAGGATACGGTTGGCTTTCTGGGCTGCACGCGCACACTGCCGGCTCATGTTCACTTTTTCATCAACCCACACCCCCAAGTCCTTCTCTGCAGGGCTGCTGTGAATCTCTTCTCTGCCCAACCTGTAGCTGTGCCTGGCATTGCTCTGACCCAGGTGGAGGACCTTGCACTTGGCATGGTTAAACTTCATCAGGTTGGCATCAGCCCACCTCACAAGCGTGTCAAGGTCCCTCTGGATGGCATTCCTTCCCTCCAATGTATCAACCGAACCACACAGCTTGGTGTCATCGGCAAACTTGCTGAGGGCGCACTCAATCCCACTGTCCATGGCACCCACAAAGATGTTGAACAAGACCGGTCCCAACACCGATCCCTGGGGGACACCACTTGTGACTGGTCTCCAGCTGGACATTGAGCCACTGAGCACTACTCTTTGCGTGCGGCTATCCAGCCAGTTCTTTATCCACCGAGTGGTCCACCTATCAAATTGATGTCTCTCCAACGTAGAGAGAAGGATGTCATGGGAGACAGTGTCAAAGGCTTTACACAAGTCCAGGTAGATGGCATCAACTGCTCTGCCCCTGTCCATCAGTTCCGTAGCCCCTTCATAGAAGGCCACCAGATTGGTCAGGCAGGATTTCCCCTTAGTGAAGCCATGCTGGCTGTCACCAACCACCTTGTTGGTTTTCATGTGCCTCAGCATGCCTTCCAGGAGAATCCGCTCCAAGATTTTGCCAGGCACAGAGGTGAGACTGACTGGTCCGTAATTCCCTGGCTCATCCATTTTCCCCTTCTTAAAAATGGGGGTTATATTTCCCTTTTTCCAGTCATCGGGAACTTCACCTGACTGCCATGATTTTTCAAATATGATGGACAGTGGCTTAGCAACTTCATTTGCCAGCTCCTTCAGGACCCACAAATGGATTTCATCGGGTCCCATGGACTTGTATACATTCAGGTTCCTAAGGTGGTCCCGAACAAGATCCTCTCCTACAGTGGGCCCAGGGTCTTCATTCTCACTGTCCCTGTGTCTGCCTTCCAAGACTTGGGTGGTGTGGTCAGAGCATTTGCCGGTGAAGACTGAGGCAAAGAAGTCATTAAGAACCTCAGCCTTCTCCAAATCCAGGGTAGCCAGTTCTCCCGATAACTTCTGGAGAGGGCCCACATTGTCCCTAACCTGTCTTTTATTGGCAATGTACCTATAAAATCCCTTCCTGTTATCCTTAACATCCCTAGACAAGTTTATTTCTAAGTGGGCCTTAGCTTTCCTAACCTGGTCCCTAGCTTCCAAGACAACATCCCTGTATTCTTCCCAGGTCTCCTGACCTTGCTTCCATCTTTTATAAGCCTCTTTTTTCCTTCGAATTTTGCTCAGCAGCTCCTTATCCATCCAAGGAGGTCTCCTGGCCCTCCTGCTAAACTTCCTTCTAGTTGGGATGCATCGCTCCTGAGCTTGCAGCAGGTGATCCTTGAATATCAATCAACAGTCTTGGGCCCCCCTGCCCTCTAGGGCTGTATCCCTATATATTCTTGCTTCCCAATTCACCCTTTACAAACTGAAAGATCATTTAAACTCAAGTTGCCACAGCGACATGGTTAGATGCATTAATAGCACTCTTATGGGTAGCCCGCCTTCAGGTCCATTTGCAATGTATAAGCAGCACTCACTGACACTGAGGACAGGAAATTACTGGGAATGCTCTGGTGGTCAGGCCTTGGCTCAGGCAAGCTGGTTCCCAGTTGTAGCTCACCTAGATGCAGCCATGGCTGCATGGCTAAGCTACAGCTCAGTCTGCCTGAGGTGCCCATGTCTCTGCCTGCTCCCACCATCATCTGCCTTGTCTGAGACAATTCTCCTCCTCATCAGCTCTCCAGAGAGGTTAAAAAAGCCCGTTCATCCTTTCCAAGACCCCTTAGTCACCATCGTGCCAGCTGTGGCACTTCTCAGGACCCAGCTATTCCCATTCAGGCCAAGATCAACTCTGGTCATCCCAGCCAAGACCCAACCCCAACATTCATCCTATTCCTCTCCTCCCCTATTCTAGCCCCAGTAGTGGAGGTGGCTCCCTTTCCACAATAATGGCTGGGACAACAGGATGATCATACCCAAGTCAGACAATCTCACCCACTCTTCCAGTGCTGGAAATGGTCATTTATGTATACTTATGGAAGGATTTAAGAAATGGAACATGTACTTAACAGTCTTTACTTTGACACGTCTTCCCAGTTTATGAAAAACCAAAGCTTTAGAAACAGCCAGTCCAAAAGGTTGCATCTGAGTCTTCATTTTAATAGCCATTAATGGACCTATTCCCATACTATTTACCTATATTTTTGGCCTCTGTTATATTGTGAAATGTTACACAGTTAAATACATGTTATTACCATGTATTTTAGGATTTAAAAAAATGTTATAATTTCATTTGGTACAGGTTAGTTCTTCTTAGTTATTTTTTTAATGAGAAATAGAATGCAATTGTTCCTTATTTGCCTCCAAGCTATCTGGGATTTACAGACCTCTGTTAATTCCATACCTATTGTTTTCCTTCCAAGATACAAGGGCCTACCCCATTCAGTCCTACCTCGTATGAAGTCATTGCATTCCTCTCATTGCATTCCTGTGACCTTTCACTGGATTCATTGCATTCCTGTGACCTTTCCCTGTAGGCTTTTGAGCTCTATTGGAACATTTTGGAAGTGTGATATCCAGAAATTAAAGTGGTATACAGGAAGGGTCAGCCTCATTCTTGCCAGTGGACAGTGTTTTAAAATAGAATAAAAAAGAAAAAACATCAAGAAGGCACAAAAAGGTGATAGGAGGGCAAGCAGTAAGGCTGGGTACCAGAGCTGCAGTTGGAGGAACAATCTTTTATAAAACTCATGCTTAGGTCTCACATATTTGGAGAGCTCCCTTTTCTTTGGCCTTACTTGGAGCAAAGGCAGATTTGTTTCCTCCTTCTGCAATATCTCCTCCCACACTGTTGGCATAGTTTGAAGGAACTGACTTAAGAAATTCTGATGTCCGGAACCTGTTTGTCATGACTGCCTGCTGACTAGCTACTTCAATTGACCAACATCAACTGGTCCCAGTATAGACCAGATCCACCTCCCCTCCCCTGCTACAGCCTTTGTCAATCCCCCTGCACATTGATTTATGTTTATACTTGGGATAGCAAAGCCACAAAAGCATGCCTTGTGCATGCATCAAAAATCAGGTGAAGATTCTGATGACACTTAGTTTGCATGGCAATTAATCCCACAAACTAAAGAGCTTTCTACAAGAAAGCTCTGTCTCTTGTGCAAATAACTGTGCCTTATTATAGAAAGATCAGTTGTACCTGAAGAGCAAAGCTGTCAGCCAAATCTCATCACAGAGCTTTAGGAGGATTTTTAAAGGATCTAGATCTCAGACCACTGATGAGAACTGGGATTCAAATTAATTAGCTTGGTATTGCTGTGGGAAGCCAGTGCCAAGAGCAGAAGACTGCTTTGACTTACTTAGAGTAGTCCATGCTGCTGAAGTGATGTGATAGAGTTTCCTGAAGTACTGGGATGTATTTTTGGAGTTTCATAAAGGTCGATAACTAGGTATCCCACATTGCTTGTGATCTATGCAAGAAGTGAGAGAAGTGAGGCTGGCTTAAGTCTAATCACCTGGTGGTGGATTGCCAGGGGGGTGCAGGTTTTCCTTGCCAACCAGAAATGTTGTGTTACTCACTGCTATAAAGGAGTTTATTATAAGCAGGTAGGCTGGAAGAAGTCTCAAATTAGAAACTGAATGGACTGATTGTTGGTGTGGCACTTTGAAAAAAAAAAAAAAAGGCAGTGTCACCAATGATGCAAGCCTTCAAAATGTTCCAAATACCCACAGAAATACTTTCCATTTTAGCTGGAGTCAGCTCTCATGCAATTCTTTTTCATCCTTTAGCTTATCATTGGTTTCTAAGTGAGTTTTCTCCAGAAAGGATGAATAAACAGCTCTTATACAGCTCAGCATCCAGCAAGAATCACTAGTTAGAATGCTATGGGGCATCCACTTTGTGCCTATTGAGACCTGGCTGCACTGTTGTGTAGCTGAGTGAGGAATGAAGACTTCCTCCCCTGAAAGAGTCATCTGCTATTTTTGTCATCAGTTACTCACAACCGTCTGTCAGCTGCCCAGACGGGCATGGGGTGGACCTTCTGAGGTAAGAATACTCTAAATTTGGATGTGGTGGGGCAGATCTGCACTTTGCCATGTTTGTGCATTTTTCCCGTGAACAATGTCTTCTTTCACAGTTGCAGCTTACTGCTGGTTCTGGTTGTGAATTAGAGGCAGTCAGGATTTATGAAGGGGCTCTGGCACCTTACATAGCTTCTTAGGGTGGTATTTGAAAGGTTGAACAGATCCCCACAAGACATATCTTCACAAAAAAATCAAGTTGTTAATTTCAGTTATCTCACAGTCGGACCTGGTAGTCATTTTTGAGAAGGTGGCGCATTTTTGGCACTTGAACTCACCAAAGTATTCCAGTACAACAGAAGACGACTAAGTGCTAAAGGCAGGGAGACCTATTCTGATCAAAAAGCCTAACTTCTGTGTAACACAGGCCAGAGGTGTTCTTACCCTACCCATTTTTGAAGAACAACAGAAGAACTCAGGAACTGCCAACCACTACAGATCAAATACAGACTTTCATAAAGCCTATTAAAAAAACCCAAGCCAACCCAAACCATCTGTCTCCTGGTTATATACATTTATATACATTTTAAACAGCATAGATAAGTATAAAAATACTTTTTTTTTTCTTTCATGAGGACATGGTTTTGTAAGGACTTCAGAACTGAATCCACATCGCTTTGTTGAAGCTAATGCTGCATGTAGATCAGTGTGATAACTGTAAGGTTTTAATAAAAATTAAACACGAGGTAATTGTAATCCTTCATCATTATCTTGGAAGGATGTTTTGGATAGGATACCAGTGAGGTCTATTAGTAACTGTGGAGAGTCTTACCAACCTTATATTAAGGTGATAAAAAGCTGGGAGGGATTACACCTCCTTAGAGGATACAAGTAGACTACACAACCACTTTGATAAATGGCAGAAGAAGGCAAAATAAATAACGGTAAAATTTAATTTAGTCGAGATACTGTAGAACGATTTGTAGTGGATACTTAAACAAACAAAGGTAGATTTTAGAAATGCAGAAAGGCAGCAATACAACAGAAATACCTGGGAGTTACAGTATTATTTACATATGTTCAGACAATGGTCCAAATATATTTGTCCACCAACATATATTTGGGCAAGTGTCCAAAGTCACACAGATAGGACAATATCTTGTATGCAATAGCTGTAGCTGACTGGTATTTTAATGGGGTTTGTGGGCTTATTTTTGAAAGGGTGTGAGCATTCTCAATTAATATCTGACTATGCTGAATTTAATTCTCTTCTTTAGTTCCGTAACGCCCAAGGATTGCTAAATGCCAAGCCTGATGTAGTATCTATAGAAGGTGAATCTAATTTATAAAGTTCTTCATAATTTTCCTCTAGTGAATGTCATTGGAAATGATTAACTAACTGGAAACTCGGAAGGCAGGTTACATATTTGCCTAAATTTGTTTGTATTGAAATCTAAAATTAAATTGCAGAGAAGAAAAGACTTCAAGTAGATCATGCTAGACTTTACAGATCAGTGTATAAAGCTCACTAAAGCCAGTGGAAGTTCTTCCCTTTTCTGCTGGGTTATGATTACAACCCTGAAGACCTTAATTAAAGCCCTGGTTTTTTGGAGCATCTTGTACTAGGGCTCTGTAAAAGGTCACAGCCAAGGAAAGCCCAGAACAAATTAATAAAAGAGTGTTTTACCTTAAGATGATTTGTCTAGGTGGCCAGAGTAGTAGTCTCTCAGTCAAGTTCTTAAGCCTCTAAGATTCCTCTGTTTTTTCCCAGATTGGCCTTTCAAACGCAGCACAAGACTGCAGCCAGTTTCTTGAGAGGAAATTAATCCAGTAGGAGGATGCAACATGGTCTAAATGAGCTGCTGTGTGCAACCCCTGATTTAGAATCATAGAATAGCTAAGGTTGGAAAGGACCATCTAGTTCCAACCCCCCTGCCATAGGCAGCGATACCACACACTTCACCATGTCACCCAAGGCTCTGTCCAGCCCGGCCTTGAACACGACCAAGGATGGAGCATTCACCGCTTCCCTGGGCAACCCATTCCAGGGCCTCACCACCCTTACAGTAAAGAATTTCTTCCTCATATCCAATCTAAACTTCCCCTGTTTAAGTTTTAACCTGTTACCCCTTGTCCTATCACTACAGTCCCCCATGAAGAGTCCCTCCCCAGCATCCCTATAGGCCCCCTTCAGATACTGGAAGGCTGCTAGGAGGTCTCCACGCAGCCTTCTCTTCTCCAGGCTGAACAGCCCCAAGTTTCTCAGCCTGTCTTCATACGCGAGGTGCTCCAGTTCCCTGATCGTCCTCGTGACCCTCCTGTGGACTTGTTCCAATAGTTCCATGTCCTTTTTATGTTGAGGACATCAGAACTGTACACAATACTCCAAGTACATAATGTGTTCTTAGAGAAAACCCTGTATGCAGTTGGTGCACACACACTTTGGAATGAAAGGAGTGATTTGTATATTTTTTTTTTCATCTTATTTGTTGCCTCTGCAATATTCCCTATCACAGGCTTCCTTAGATTACCACAGGACAGCCTCATCATAATGCTACATATAGACATGGCACTTAGGGACATGGTTTACTGGTGGACTTAGCACTGTTAGGTTAATAACCTTAGAGGTCTTTCCAACCTAAACAATTCTATTATTCTATTGTGCTGATCTACTCTGAAGAAAATGTTAGTAGAGCCTGTAAAAGCCTCTCCCTGTTTATCTCCATGGTGCTACCAGTATGTTAAGTGTGCTTGCCATCTTAATAGAGCATGCAAGATGGTAATTTTAAAGAGACTAAATTCTGCTTCTTGTGATAGTGAAGAACTACCAAGGTACAGGGAACTTATTTTCCTGATATGGAGAATCTGAGTTGTGTGTTAACAGATATGATAACAAATGTTCACTTTAGGAATCTGATGCAGAGACCAAAATTATCTGAACAAAGTGAGCATGTGCAGTATTCCAGAATTAGCCCATTTCATTTTGTAACATACCATGTTACAGCGTGAAGCCACCTGGCAGCTGGAGCACAGGCAGCCTTTAATGTGCTCAGGAAAGATAGTGCTCTTCTTTCATACCCGCGTTTGACCAGGCTGAACGAACCGGTGGCATCCAAATGGGCTCACTTCTGCCCTGAATAAAGAGATGAGTGAATAAGCACATCATTGTCCTTTTGCATGTGGCAAAGAGGGCCAGCACAATATTGGTGGTAATGTGCTACAATACAGTGAGTACTTTGTTCTCCTCTCGTACATCATACCCAGGATTTGGCTTGCAGCCGCATTCGGGAGAAGTCGGTTTGTCAAAAAAACCCGCATAAACTAGGTGAGCTGTGAAATTCCAGGATTTGGGGATGAACAAGGGAGTGAAAATTACGCGTTAATCAATGGCACTGTTAAAAAGCACTAAAAGCAAGACTAAAAATACCCCACATCACTGTACTTACGGGAAAATATCAGAATTAACAGTGGATAAAGCTGTTGAAATACACTGTCAAAGATCATTACAAAGCAAAACATAAACCAGGACACGGGGGAAAGAGCATAGCCAAATCCAGACTCAGAAGGCAGCGCTGAGACAGCCATAAAAGAAATGGTCTGATCCAGGCCAGGGGTGGGAAGCAAGGAGCAGCTTCCTTGCTGGGTAAACAGCTTATTCAGAGGACAGGAGGGTCCTTACCAAGAAGGTAAGAGCAGCTAAACAATATATTTGTTTTATCAGTTATAACCTAAAAAAAAAACAACCCATTTTCATCCTACAATAGAAGTATACGGCTAACAAACAGGAAGCAAATTTTATTCTTGAAATTGATGTGAAAAGGGACAAAATCCAATTGTTTTTTCTTAAGAACATTAAAGTGATGGCATTTCCTGGCTTGTGGTGCTTTGTGGTGGTGTTTCTTTGTAGTGGGAGGCAACAAGTAAAGATCAGGAGAATGTCAACATTGCAAGGAACACAGGAGGAAAAAACCATGATGCATGTTTGTGCTCATTAAATGAATTCTTCAAAGGAATTGGGATGAAAACAAAGTAAAGATTGCCAGCCATGCATGAGTAACAATATATTGAGTGTTCTGGATGTTTTTACAGGGAGCTGGCTGTGACTCTGACACAAGCAGCTCACTGTCGTGCAGGTTTGCATTTTCTAGGAT
Source organism: Amazona ochrocephala (assembly GCA_039720435.1). Taxonomy (NCBI): domain Eukaryota; kingdom Metazoa; phylum Chordata; class Aves; order Psittaciformes; family Psittacidae; genus Amazona; species Amazona ochrocephala. The sequence continues at coordinate 46,650,489 of CM077878.1, forward strand.
GCAGTGATCATCTCCCTGTTCTGCTCCAGATTAAAACAATGATTCATTTTTGCATCACATTTTTAAGAAATTTGTCACCCTCTAACACCACTCACAGCTGGCCTTAAGCAGGGAAATACTCAATAGCTCTAAGGGCATGCCAGAGTGAAAAATAAAGCATCCGTGGTAGTGTAAGCATCATATTAAGGCTAAAAAGACTGAATAGGAACAGCCCTTTTCAGCACATTGGTTTGAGCAGACACAGCAGTAGGACATGTAGCTAACCACTTTGGTGTGTTCTTTCATTTACATTACAAAGGAATGTTTTTGGCAGAATGTTGTGTAAGCAGCATTCATTATTCCTTTAAGGGGCTTGATAATTCAGTATGTTAATATGCTGCAGGCTATCAATGCTGTCAACCGTCCACCAAGATATAAATTATACATTGTTACAGCATCAGTATATTTGCATGCAGTCCTAAGATTTAATGGGATTGGAGCTCGGATTGTGGGGTGAAAACTAATGATGGTTGATATGTCTGGCAGACATTTTGGGCCAGGCAAAAAACACTAGGAACTGAGTAAAAACTTGTGAAACAAGTCATCATTAGCACTGGGTATGAAAATTACAGCAAATGAGACAAGCAAGTCAATCTCACAAAGAAAAAAATGAAACCCAACCCAGCCCTCAAGAGCAGTCCTCAAGTACAGCTCTGAAGTCTGGCTCAGATATGGAAAGGAAAAGTGGGCTTCTCATGTAGGCTGAGGCATCGGCAGCACGTGTGTTTCTAAATAGTTGCTCAGAGTCCCCTTACAGTCAGTGGAGAAAACCTGGAACTTTTAGGTCATGAATCATTTAATCCTAACACAGACATTTAAACTAGGCCTGATGAAGTGTCTTTCTTTGTCTTCTTTATAAAGGGAGACCAACTGACTTACCTACATATAGACATCTACACTGAAGATACCTAAAGTTACCCAAGAAGACATCCATCTCCAGTACCTGGACACATTTTAATTTACCAGGCTAAGCCTGCTCTGCTTGGCCATCTGATGAATGACTGACTAACTCAGCTGCTTTAAAAGACTCTTGGCAAAGTGTGATCCTGCCAGGAGGGCAGCTCTGCACTGCAGTGATATCACATAGAAGACACAGCACAACTCTCAGCACCCAAATTTGCTTCAATGAAGCAGCTGGTGGGTCTCCACAGACTTGCTGTAAGAGGAATGAAGAAAGAGGGTGACTGCCACAGCAAGAGATTCAGAACTGCACTCTTGACTTTGGTGCTTTGAGGATGCATTTGTATTAGCATTTTAGTCTGTATCTGAAGAGTGCTTTTAAAGTTAAGTTCGAATCCGACCATCCACTGGGCTTTGGTTCACATTATTCATTCTCAGAGAATATGAACTTCATGTTTTTTTAGATCAAGTAAACTGGAAGATGATGCCCAGGAGTGTATGCAATACACTCCGGATGCAATGGGCATTCAGTCCATGGGAATGGACAAGGACTATTCTGAAGGAAAAAAGAAAATCCCTAACATTTTTACAATGTGGGTGTCAGGTCCTCAGCGCTGACTGCTTTGCTAGTCAGGTCTGCCACTGGTTTGCACTACTTGCTAATGTAAAGCGTATAAGGCACTGGAAGAGTCCCTTGCTCCATTAACTACAGGAGGAGCTTAGGAAGATGAGATAGCTAAGTTAGCATACTCAAAAGTGAATGAAACAAATAAACATCAAATGGGCTGTAGGCCAGTTTTCCAAAATCCAGTATTTAAATAAAAGAAACATCCATTAAACAAAGACATCCATTAAAAAGGCCCTACATAAGGCATGAGGCAGTGAATTAACTGAGAATGCAAAATATCTGCTGATTACCAATTACTCTTCTGGGCCTACAGAGTTAGTATATCTGTCTGAGACGGCTAGTAAATTCAATATACAGCTATCCATGGGATTGTATTTATAGCAGTACAGCTTCAGGACTTCATCCAAGCATAAATTGTAGCAAACTAGCCACGACATTATTACCTACCAGTTAACATGGCTGCAAAAGAACACCACAAACTGCAAAACAAAGCAAGAAGACCATTTCCAGTGCTACTGATCTAGCTGAGTGGCACCAGTTACCACAGTTTAACTCCAGCTGGCAACTAAGCCCCACACAGCTGCTCACTGATTCCCCATCCCTAGTGGAACTGGGGAGAGAATCAGTAGGGTAAAAGTGAGAAAACTCATGGGTTCAGACAAAGACAGTTTAACAGTGAAAGCAAAGCAAAAGCCACATGCAAAAGCAAAGCAAAACAAGGAATTCATTCATCACTTCCCATGGGTAGGAAAGCAGGGCCCCATCACACCTAATGGTTCCTTGGGAAGATAAACACCATCACTCTGAATGTCCCCACCTTCCTTCTTCTTCCCCAGCTTTATATGCTGAGCATGATGCCATATGGCCTGAAATATCCCTCTGGTCAGCTGGGGTCAGCTGTCCCAGCTGTGTCCCTTCCCAACCTTTTGTGCACCCCTAGCCTACTTGCTAGTGGGGTGAGAGGCAGAAAAAGCCTTGACTGCCTAAGCACTGCTCAGCAGTAGCTAAAACATCCCTGTGTTACCAATACTGTTTCCAGCACAAATCCAAAACATGGACCCATACCAGCTACTATGAAGAAAATTAACTCTAACTTAGCTGAAAACAGCACAACCAGTGAAATGTAATATTGCACCCTGGATAATAAAGTCATATTATCCCTACCTACAGGAGTCCCAGTACAAAAAAAAAAAAAAAAAAAAAAAAAAAAAAAAAAAAAAAAAAAAACCCAAAACAGAACAAAACCCAACCCTTTAGGTTAAATATTTTAATTATGAGATGGTATAAGAAGCTGAGGAGAAACACCACTAACTAGGGCTCTACCAAGATGGCCTGAAGCATACTGAATTCAGCTTAAAGACAGTCCTGAATGCTTATTAAGTTTGGATCAGCCTTTTGGAAAAGGCAGACCTGGAGTGCTACTCGGATGGGAAACCGCCTGGGAACACCTGGTGCTGTAGGTTTCTGGTGGGTTACCAACACTGGCTTAGCCACCCACCCAAAAACACAGCACCCCTATGAAGAAAGTCAATTCTACACTGCCCAAATTCTCATGCACAGCTTGCCACTCAGGAATCGGCTGCCTCAGGGCAGGCTTCTGTGCTGTATCCCCTACCAGCTGGCTACCCTTAGAGAAGACAAAATCAGGTTCACAGCACACATCCATATGAGAGCTCTGATTGCATAGGGATGTTCAAAAAACTGAGTAGTCATTACAATAAAGCTGGAAATATCTACCCTGAGGTGAAGGGGGAGGTGCCATGCTTCACTCTCCCGAGGAAACAGCTCCCAGAGAGGAGGAAGGTAGAAATGCTGCTGTCTCCATAAAATGGCTCTCTAGAGACTGGGAGGGCAGTGATGCAAAGGCCAAACACCACGCTGGGCTCAAGGCCAGTGCTTTTATCGTAGGTTTCCCAGGCAGGGCAAAACAAAGAGATAAACAACACAGAAAACAGTAAAAGCTGAAAGGAGCCATTAATGAGCCCTGGAATTCAATGTATAGCAAGAAAGGGAGCAAAGCAACAGCAGGGAAAGGAAGTAAGGGAATAAATATGCCATCATTGGGACCAGCAACCACAAGTACCAGCCTGTCACGTAACAGCTAAATATCCGTAACAGCTGTAACTCAGTCTAACACACTCCAATCAAATCTGTCATTATCTTGAACCCCTCGAGTCCCATGTCAGGTGCCAAAAAGGACTGTGGTGGGTTGTCTCTGGCCAGCAGCCAAGCACCCACATAGCTGCTTGCTCACTCCCGACTCCAGCAGGACAGAGGAAGAAAATAGGAAGAACAAACCTGAGACAACTTGTCAGTTGGGATAAAGACAGTTTAATCAGTAAATGGAAATGGAAAATAAAGTGAGCCAAAAGGAAGCGTCTTGCCACCTGCCATAGGCACACTGATGCCCAGCCAGCCTCCGACCACTGCCCACCTGGGAAGCCATTCCCTGTGCCCCCTTCTCCCTCTACCTGAGTTTTTGTTGCTGAGCATGATGCTATATGGTCTGGAACATCTCTTTGGCCAACCTGTCTCAGCTGTACTGACTGCGTACCATTCCTTACTGCTTGTGTTCCCACAGCCTGCTCACTGGGGGACCGAATGGGGAAAAGAGAAATCCTGAATGCTGTGCCAGCACTGCTCATCAAAGGCCCACTGGTGTGCCACCAGCACTGCTTTAGCCACAAATCCAAAACACAGCACCATGTGGGCTGCAATGAATTAACTCCATCCCAGCCAGACTTAGAGCTACTGCTCCAAGTGATCATTACAAGAATTGCTTCATATGACATTGCCTACGAGCACTTTCATTGCTTCACAAGCTTAAAGATCCTCCTCATGCAATGTATTTGCATACTTTCAGGGAAGTTACAAAACTCTTCATCCTTCCTGTAAACAAATGGACACTTTGATTCTCAGGAAGAAAAAACTTACATACTTTGCATACTTGTTCTTTAAGTGTCTTTGTTCAAGCATTGGAACAGGCTGCCTAGGGAAGTGGCTGAGTCACCATCCCTGGACATATTTATAAGACATGGACATGTGGTTTAGTGGTGGACTTGGCAATCCTAGGTTAACAGTTGGATCTGAGGATCTTAAAGGGCTTTGTAATCTAAATGATTATATGGTTCTAATAATTCTGATCGAAAAGATTTGGCATGTTTCCATAGTTATCTTTTTTTTTCCAAGACTAGTAAAATGTTTTGACCCTTCATAGTTTAATCTGAATATGTGGTTAAAATTGATTTTTCCTGAGAATGCTACTCTGAGTTGAATTTTAGCAAAGCTACTATCAAAGGATCAAAATAGCTTTTACTTAAGAAAAACCCATAAAAACCCACAACAAAACAACCCGTTTTGAAGTACACTGAAGCAAAGATATCTCATTAGTTGTTTGCGCTATAAAATAGGCATATTAAGGAAAAACTATTTGTAGAACAACTTTAATTCTACACCTAAAAAATTCAATCTTTGTTGCAGTGATCTTCTGTGCAACAGAAACCAGAAAGGCAAAATGTAATGTTCTGCAAGGAACCACAACATTTTGCATTTTTGTATACTATGTACAAAACTAAATGGACACAATTAAGTACATCTCTTAATAGCTAATGTTCTTTAAAAAGGGAATTTAAAATCAATCCTGTGATCTTTCTTTAAAAGCATTCCTACTTTTATTCAAAATCAGACATGAATACAATTGCAGCTTCTCTGCATGGCAACAAAACAACACAGACAATTCTGGTCCTCTGTGGGTATCTCTGCATATAACAGTTTCACACACTGATGTAATGCTGCTGCTTCATTCTCTAACCCTTCCCATTCATTTGCAAAGGAAATGTTCATTAAAACAACCAGGAATTCTTCTATTGAAAACATTTACTTCCTCCAGGAATGGAGGCAGCTGGCAAAGCTAAGTGATACGGCAATTTAGAGAAGATCATACAGCTTCAGCTGTGAACAGAAAGTTACATCCTTCCTTATGCGTACCTTTTGTTACAGCAGCATCACTGCCGTTCTTTTTGTAAACTAACTTCTTCTGGCTTATATTAAGATAACATCCACTGGCCCCAATCAAGGATTTACTGTGCCATGGCCCTGTACAAAGGCATAGCAAGCAACTTTCTTGACCTTGAGTAACTCCTTGGGATCAGCTCACGTAAGCCCTGTTGTGAAAGTCATAGCATACGGCAGTACAGCAGCACTGCTCCCCTGCAAAACTAGCTCTAAATTAAGACAAAACGCAACCAAGTGATGTGAAAATTTGACACAGAGCGTGGGAAGGTGGATGAGATTGGTAACACTGAGAAGGTAGTGTGTCTTCACTATGGTGGGCAGCAACCAGAAGGTGCAGTACCCTGGGATGGATCACTTGGTTTCTTGGCCCCAGGGTTTACCTCAGGCTCCAGTCAGGCATCAGCAAAAGTCCCTGAGATGCCACTGCCTGGCCTGTGAGATTCTATTCTCCTACAACAGGGGAAGTGCACATCAGCACCAAAACCCTGCCCTGAGGGCACACACTAGATTCTGGCAGTTGCTTCTCCAGCTGCAGGTGGGTTTGCCTGCTGCCAATGCATGCAGGCTGTCATTAGCATAGGCTACAGAACAGCCCACACCACTGTCCCCTGGTACAGCTGCTGCTGTACCTCTTCCCTGCAGAGCTGCGTCACCAGGTACAAAGTGCACAGGCAGCATTCAGTTGATGTGACGTGCCTGACAAGAACACAGCACTGAAAAAGTATTGTGGTAAATAGTAGCCTAAAGAATTCAACTGAGAACATACCATGTAGTATCTCTGCCTACTTGGCCTAGCTATTGAAAACAAGCTTTCTTCCACTCACATGAAATCCCTTGTGTGTGGAATATGTGTACAGTGTGATGTAAACCCTGCATATATCTAGGCTGAGAACTTGTTAGAAAGACATTCTTTCAGCTGCTGCTCTTACACCAGTGCTTGAGGTTGCCTGAATGAAGATACATACCATGTTCAGAGGCTCTGAGCAGAATTCTTCAGTGTTCGACAGTGTGGGGAGGGAGGTGTGTGTGCGATTTAGTTGCAAGCACAGGTGACTGGTAACAACTGAGGTGTCCAGGGGAATCAGAGGTGTCCAGTACAGCAAGATATGACACAGGGGTTCTGGTAGACTTACACCCTAAAATCAGCATCTGTTGGCCAAGCAGAACACCTGAGAACATCTCAGTTGGCAGACATATTTGCATGGACAATTTAAGAACAATACAGGATAGTACTATGGTTGGAAATTTACATGTTAAGTGTTTATTTCTGTGCTGTGTCTTCAAGTTCTGCAACAGTCAGTGCAAAACCTAACCAACAAGGTCTCCTTGTTGGTAGTCAATGACAACCTTAGGCTTAGGAAGCCTAAAATGATTTTCCTCATTGCAGAGTAGACATCTGATGGCTAGTTAGCTGAAGCTCTCTACTGAAACAGGAGTATACAGCAATTAGCAAGTCTGTAAACACCTACCCTAAGACATCAGTCTCGAGCGGGATTCCTTTCACCTAACCGGAGCACTTTTGATAACTGTTTTCTGTAAGACAGAAAAGCAAAAAGCATCATTATCTACTTTTTACTTCCATGGCAGTGCATTGCCTCGGTGGTGGGTTGTGGCAACTACAGCAGCATGTTACTCAGACAGGAACCACTCTGCAAACAGATCTCACAAAGAAAAAGGCAAAAAAAGGACCTTTCCTTACTTATTAGAAATGTTACAAAATGTTCCTCCTTTTCTCCCATGACAGCACGAAGTCATGTTTGTGCTGCATCTCTCCACTGAAATGATCTAAATTCATAAAGCTTCAAAAATTCAATTGCAGCTAGCCAGTTGCTAAGCTAAGACTGGCATCATCCTGACCTAGGTTGACTGTGGTCCCCCATGCATCTATATCCATCTGCTACTTTCCTTCTGTTAATGCCAAGATTATCCATCATGTGGGGCAGGGGAATACCTCCTACTTTGTGGCCATTCAGGACTAAGACGAGGTGCTGCAAGAATACAAATCACCAGTACTACAGTGCCTATGATGATTTATTCTCCCCTGCTAACTTGCCTCTTCTGCAGGAGACCTGAAATCCTTGCATGCTTTCTATGAAGAGGCATGTACTTTTTTAATGCTCACACCTCCAGTAGCTGGTGAAAAGAATTCAGGATAATCAATCTTACAAGATTTACTGCCGAGCATCAACTTACTCAGCAGAAGCCAGGACCACTGCTCATTTTCTTCAGATTAGCAACAGATGGTGTCAGATGCTCCTGCCAACCAAAGCCAGTAAAAAGGGGACAGGTATGTGGAGAGCTGAGCACAGAGCAAAGCAGGGGCAGGTTTTGGTCATGGGCTGAGCAGTCAGGCCAGGAAACAGGCTGAAGCCAGTAGAAGAGACTGGGCTTCCACTGCAGTAGCTTTCTGCTGCTGTTTGTAAAGTAATCATATCAGTTATACTACAAGGAGGAATCTCTGAGAAATCTGCTCCAGCTAAGGGGAGGGTGGTAGCTATGGTTACTGAGCAAACGGGGAGAGGAGGCAATGCTGAACCACCACGCTGGGCACCGCACACCATTTTTAACACCAAAAGCCTAGATTTAGTTTTCCAAAATACTAGTATGAGAACAGCCACCCACGTTCCCCATTACAGTATGTGTGTGTGCATATATATATATATATGTCTGTGTGTCTATCTCTGTATGTGCATATATATATATATCTATAGTAGGATTAGGGGATGACAAAGAGAATGGAAAAAAAGTCAGCTTTTAGATCATCATATGACTATGAAGTTTGCCATGTACTCAACAGGCAACAACCTCTTACGCTTGGATAGACAGCCCAGGGAGAGCACCACGGGACTTTCCCCAGGGAACTTCTGCTGCCACAAAGAGGAAATGGGTGTCTTTATTTGCTCCTGGGGATTTCTCAAGAGGTATAAGCAGTTCCTTGTAAAGGAACTATGTCTGTATTGCAGGCTTAGTGCAACCCGCCTAGACAAGCGCCAATTAACCTGAAGGCTAATGAGCAGAAGTACTACTGCAATGTAACAGCAGCAATGTGGAACTTGGCATGTGCCATAAACCCCCCTGAGAAAGTGGGTAAATATTTAAGCAATTAATCCATATTGAATCTCACATAAAATGGATTCACATAGTCATCAAGCTCTTTTAGTGGTGTTTTTGAAGCAGGGCAGGGGGTTTAGTAAGCTGCAGCCCTATCCATATGGTGGATTCCCCAGGCATGGATTTGAACATGGATACACCTGCATACACCTTCATGTTTTTCATGGCAATGTCTCAAAGCCATACCTATGCTACCAAATAGGAGTCCTCTCCCAAGTGGCCATGAGCATGTCCCACTCTACCTCCTTCACACACTGCTGTCTCATAGGCAGTCCCAGACACTTGCTGCAGCAGTGCCTGACACACATCAAAGCACCCTGGTCACTCAGTTCCTGGGCTACCTGGACAGCACGCCTGGCGCTGTGCCTCAGTGCACACTTGCAGTCTAATTGTGGTGTTTAGCATACCATGTAGACATGCACTCTGAGGCTGCAGTGCATATTAGTCATCTAGGTTTCCTCTTCAGTCATACAGAAGAATGGGCATTATCATCTCACTCATCTCAGACACCTCCTCAGCACAAAACCCTTTCAAGGTGTTTATGTCACTAAGCTGCTTATGTAGACTCTCTCTGTAGACTAGCTAAGAGTTCAGTCTCTAGAGCGATGTGAAATGAATCCAGTCCCTCATTAGACAGAGTTTCCTGAAGGTGGAATGGGCAGCTACCAGTTGGTCACTATGGATCTCTTCTCCAAAAGGACAATAGGGTAGCAGTGGCTGTTTGGTAACAGATAAAGCAGGACCCTCTACTTTCACACCAACTTCTAAATGAAACAGTGTCTCATACTACTGAGACACTCCGGAGTAGTATCTGAGATGTCCAGGCAGGGCTGGCAGACAAGACAGGAGACTTTTGTAAGACCAGTGTCCTTTTGGAGCAGTAGCTGGGAAACAGGAGGATGGCACAAAGGCATCTTTGGTAGCACTGGACACCTAACATTGTCTAACCAAGAGCTGGGTGCGTGACCTACCTGTAAAGCCAAAGCAGACATAGTCAAAAGACCCTGGAGATCGAGTCAGCTTGACCCACCACAGACCCTGCTGCTGGTAGATAGAACACAGGATTTAACAGAAACTCAGAGAGTTCTGGAGCAACAGCTGGAGGTCAGGCAGGGGTTGGTTAGTAAATAACTGGACACCTGTGCTTGGGGATCTGTACTGAGCCACAGATACTTGTTGCTTTTGTGTGTTACTGGAAAGTCAGCACATTTTACAAGAAATTAAACTAAAACCCGTATCAGCTTTCATCCACCTGTCTCAAAGAAATGGCAAAATTTAGCCTTCCTTTTTTCCCTTCTAAAAAGTTTTACTTGACATTAGAGGCAGTCTTCAGTGGAGTTAAAGCTACACAGGGCTGGCCAGTGTGATACTGGTGTTATACCAGTCCCCTTTTGGACCAAAACAAGAAGCTAGACAGGCCTAGGGCAGCAGTTGCCTATGCTGGACATGCAAGCTACATTTATGTCTTGGGCAAGATGCACATAGTTATTTATTTTAAAGACGTAAGGCTTAAATTGCTTAAATATGCATTTAGTTTTAGGGCAGTAGGTTTTCACAGAGGGCTTCAGTTTCCAGCTTCTTTCAGCACTAACATAGGCTGACCTCAGTTGTAATACAAACAAAAATATGAGAATTCAAACCCAATTTCTTTCCAACAACGAAAAGAATAAGGCTTCCTTTATTCAAACCAGGATACAGACGTCCTGCACTCATACAGAAAGGAAACTTTTTCTGTGCTATAAGTAATATCAAATCGAACTGAAGATTTAAGAGAAGAATTCAGAATAAAAACCAACACTACAAACATTGGTAGGGAGTTTCATCTTAGCCAACAGAGCCCAAGAAAAATGAATCACAGGAACTCTCTCATCTTGAGAAATTTATGCATCCTATAATCCCCAAAGGGAACAATCATGTCTGATAAAAATCTTTAGACCAAAATTAAAAAGTAACAATAAAGCTGACAGAACTGCCTGAAATACATATTTTAGCAGAGAGTTATTAGAAAGTCAGCATAAAGTAACTCTTAATCATACTCATCATGTATCTATTGGCAGTAAATCCAAGCAAGCCTAGTTTTATATACCTCTGTAGACTTGACTTTATTGCTTACTTGCTTAGTAAATCTGAACTAGGTATATTGGCAATGTGTCTAGGGTGTCACCTGCAAGAGGCAAATTTCCATTACTCATTATGAGCCTGCTTTAGAATACCCAGTGCTTGGAGTCAAAGGCATGAGTTTGCAAACCTCGAATTATTGGTCAAACCATTACAAAGATGCATCTTCAGAATAATTTTTAGTCTTGGTGCAGTCATCTCAGTAACTGCCTTGAAGCGCACTCACAAGTTTAACCAGTGGTAGTCAAGATCTTGGAGAGGAAGAAGTGATAAACCTCCAATCCTCATCATTTCCACTTTTCATTTCAGAGTATCTAGGAATCTGAGCTAAACAGAAGATCCATATAAAATACCAGGTAATGACTTAGCAATATTGTGTGTAAAAATTACAGTGAACAAACAGGCCATGATGTATTACTGAGATTAGAGCTGATGTCTGTCAAATTCTAGTCATTACATCTTTGCTAACTTCTACATGACTTTTCCAGGAGAAAGTACCCACTAAAAAGCTTACTGCAGGATACCATTTGGTATACAAGTTGCAAGTAAGAAGCTTTGCAAATATATTTAGTATATTAAACTTTTCAGCTACTAACAATTTAAACAAATGCTTTAGAAGTTAAGAATCTCTGAATCCCATAATCTCCTGGATCTTCCAGTTCCCTGAGGAAAAGACAGATAAATCTGGACTTCTTCCCAGTCCCACCTGCTAAAGAATGAATAGCATTAACATTGCCAGAGCAGGATGTCAGGAAATATGCAACACTCTGCATCAAACACCATAAAGTCCCATGTCAGATGTCACAAGAGTTTCCAATCTATTTCACAGCATTTTAACAAAGGAAAAATTAATTCAGTGTTTCAAAATTAAACACTGAATTCAAGTTCTCATTGTAATTACTATTAAAACAGGCTGAAGAATTTACGTCACGTCTGACATTAGGCTTTTACATGCAGTAAGAGAGTAAATGATTTTAAAAATCCAGTTACTGCTTCAAATGTTCAAAACCTTCTGACAAGGGATTAATTAATAATATTTGATTACTGGTCTTAGTAAAATAGACACTACTGTCTCCAAAAGCCTAAATTATTGTGAAGTCTCAGATGCATTCTGTTGCCTGCTTTCAGCTCTATCTAGCACTGTTTTATTATTTAAAAATAACGCTTTGAAAGTAAGATGACAAGAACTAAATTTATTTGGCCAAAAGGGAGAAGAATTAAAGGAAACAGCTACATAACTATATAAATATTCACAGAAAAAAACAACGAAGGGAAGAGAAATACTTCCACTGAGATTAGTTGTAACAGCGCAAAGGGCTAAAGCTGAAAAAAAAAAAAAAAAGGCAGTTTAAGCTCTATATTAGGAAAAAGTGTTTTTGAAGACACTAAGGTCAGGCAGGCAGAGAGGAAACCAATTGCTTTCCAAGTGAATCAACGGATCCCCTTCCTTTCCTCCCTCTTAGGCAACTAGAGGGGTTCTTCAGCACTTTCAGGCCTTATTTGTTGGGTTTTGCCATCTGATTCTCAAAGAGAAACAGCTGGCACTTGTCTTTTCATGAGTCACTAGAATTATTTGAATTGTTGACAGATTACAGGATGACAAACTCTCGGGAGCTTCCCTTCTCCAGTTTCACCCACTTTATAGATATCATTAACCAATGGAGAGGACATATTAGCTTCTAGACAACTTGCAGGAAGGTATGCAGATAAGGAAACTAATGAAAACACTGTGGTACCTACTAACATACTTGGGCAGTGCATGACTCTGAACTTACGTGAGAAAAGGTATATGGTATCCTGCATGTCAGAGGTATTGAGGTACTGCTGTAGAGGAGTTTTTGAGAACACAGATACATGTGACTATGAACTCAGTCCCTAGGTGGTGGGGAGGTATTCAAGATGGCATGATATCCTAAAGAACTATGCTAAAGCATAAAGCTTATACAGAAACATCTGCAGCTAGTCCTCAGGGCATGTGTTTCATTTTGAGAGATAAAAGGGATTCTGCCTGCATATATGGCTAAAAAATAATCACCAAATGGTTAGGACTGGAAGAGACCTTAGAGATCATACAGTTACAACCCTGCTGCCATGGGCAGGGACACCTTCCACTAGATCAGGTTGCTCAAAGCCCCCCTCTCACCTGGTCTTGAACAACATCCAGGGATGGGGCATCCATAGCTTCCCTTGACAACCTGTGCCAGTGTCTCACCATCCTCACCGGGAAGATTTTTTTCCTAATGTCTAATCTGAATCTCCCCTCTTTCAGTTTAAAGCCATTCCCCCTTGCCCTGTCACTACATGCCATTGTAAAAAGTCCCTCGCTACCTTTCTTATAGGCAACTTCTAGGTACTGGAAGGCTCCTGTAAGATCTCCCTGGAGCTCTTCTTCTCAAGGCTGAATGGGCCCTAATTGGGTCACTCTCTCATAAAAACAACACAGCAAAATCTGTTATTAAGCTCAGAAAAAGCAATGTCATTCCCTTCCCCCCCAAACGGCCATGAAATATAGTGCCGCCCACCAGCATCCCAAAAGCTGGTCATTTATGGATAAATAATGATGAAAAGATGTTCTGGAACTGCAAGCAAAAAGGCCTGGATTCTCTGGTTTGATAAAGCTTTAACATCTCTACACCTCCCTCAAAACCTACATGAGATCAACTCTGTCCTGTAAAAGACAGTGAAAGGTCTTGCACATTTTGTACAGAGGAGAAGGAAAAGAGAAAGGAAAAGAGAAAGGAAAAGAGAAAGGAAAAGAGAAAGGAAAAGAGAAAGGAAAAGAGAAAGGAAAAGAGAAAGGAAAAGAGAAAGGAAAAGAGAAAGGAAAAGAGAAAGGAAAAGAGAAAGGAAAAGAGAAAGGAAAAGAGAAAGGAAAAGAGAAAGGAAAAGAGAAAGGAAAAGAGAAAGGAAAAGAGAAAGGAAAAGAGAAAGGAAAAGAGAAAGGAAAAGAGAAAGGAAAAGAGAAAGGAAAAGAGAAAGGAAAAGAGAAAGGAAAAGAGAAAGGAAAAGAGAAAGGAAAAGAGAAAGGAAAAGAGAAAGGAAAAGAGAAAGGAAAAGAGAAAGGAAAAGAGAAAGGAAAAGAGAAAGGAAAAGAGAAAGGAAAAGAGAAAGGAAAAGAGAAAGGAAAAGAGAAAGGAAAAGAGAAAGGAAAAGAGAAAGGAAAAGAGAAAGGAAAAGAGAAAGGAAAAGAGAAAGGAAAAGAGAAAGGAAAAGAGAAAGGAAAAGAGAAAGGAAAAGAGAAAGGAAAAGAGAAAGGAAAAGAGAAAGGAAAAGAGAAAGGAAAAGAGAAAGGAAAAGAGAAAGGAAAAGAGAAAGGAAAAGAGAAAGGAAAAGAGAAAGGAAAAGAGAAAGGAAAACCACAACTCCTTTCTTCTAACCTTGCGCCCTTTGGCATTGTTTTGCTAAAATCAATGTTAGCTCTTAGACAGTGTCTTCCTTTAAAGTCTGGCTTCAGCTGTGGTCAGATGCCTGCTGCAGAGCAGCTGGCACAGACTTTGCTGTTGCTGTTGGCAGTGTTCAGGGTTTTTCTTTAAACAGGATAGTAGCTATAGTGACACCATCCCACTGCCCCAGCCTGTCTGGAGGTGAGCACCTGGCACCAGCGGCCCGGCAACGCACTTCTGAGCACACCTTATCCCTTCATTCCCTTTGCTGCCTTGCACAGGCATCCAGGTCTATTGTAAATACCACCAAGGGCTGCTTAGAAGAAGAGGATGCCTTACACAAATCTGCTGTGCCAGATGAATGGCTGGTGGTGGCAACCTCCAGCAGCAGACTGGTGACAACCGATACGTAGGCAAGGTGGGTCTCAGCATCACAGCAATTCCACAGGGATCCGCATCCCCAGAGCCCCATGTCCAAACAGAGGTCTGTATTAGTTTCAGAAATCAGACTGCAATTAATTAGTCAGGCTCATGTACACAGAGATCAAATCCACAGTGAGTGTCTGGGGATTTAATGCTTGTCTTCTGCTTCCTTAATTATTCCACATAACTTTTTGCTTGGATTGCTTGCTCCTTAAAGAAGTTGTACTTTCAGAAAGCAGAGAGGAGGACTGTGCAGCAAGTTGTTGCTTATTCACAGGAGAGGAAAACATGGCTCATTTGATAAAAAGGGAAAATAAAACACATTTCCATTTCCTCACTGAAGTTATTTAGTAAAATACTTATTCTGAACTATGACCTCTGGTAAAGGAGGAATAAACCCAATCTTTCTTAATGGAGACAGCCAAAACACAGTTAAAATTGTGGCTGAAATAGAGCCATAAACATATATTAAAGCAGTAAGTCAGTTTGAACTAAAAATTCATCCCAGCTCTCTGTCCTGCCTTTTATGACAGCCAGATCCCAACTGCATGCTGAAATCAGTGTGTGTTTTACATATTCTCCGAAGACTCTGGAGGCCAAAAAACTGAACATCACCAAGCTTCCTTCAAAATGAATATGCTTTTGGGGAGCATGCTTGGAAGCTCATTAGAATTACCAGGAACTCAGTAATTTCCATGGACTCTGGATCAGGCCAAAACTACCTTGGCCAAAATGTAACACCAAAGGACTTGTCTCCCAAAGCACTCTTACAATAAGTACCAGCAACAAGGATTTTCATGTAAACCCACAAAGATTTCTGTGGCACATGACATGAGTTGCTCCACAGGAAGATGCTAGTTCCAAGTTGCGCTATCAAGAAACACTCCCTGCCTCTGGCATAATTGTTCAGTAATATGCATTTTCTATGGAATCAAACAGAAATGCTGACAGGCCAGCTTTTATGGCTGCTGACACAAACTTTCTGAGCATAGCCGTGCAAGATCTGCTGACACAAACCTTCTCCTTGAGAACAGCTGCGACTGCCTGCTGCTCTGGGGAGGGGATGGGGGGTTCTTTTCTTTATCTGCCTCCTGTGAAGAACTCCAAAGTGCTGGCTGTACTGATAGGGCTGAAGAATCTACCAACACCTGGCAAGAGTACAGATGCAAACATACAAAAGACAAAGTTAGTTTACCTCCTGGCTTTATCCTCCATTTGTCTTTCAGATTATTTAATAATCCCACGCTCAGCAGTATTTGGATAAGATGGACAGTTATCAAAAGTGCTGCAGTTGAAGCTGAATACAGCATTATGCCTATTCTTCTAAAGTGATAAGCACTTGGGATAGGCAAAATTCCACAAAGAATCAGATGTAAGGCACCATTTACTTGAAG
This sequence comes from Amazona ochrocephala, assembly GCA_039720435.1. NCBI lineage: Eukaryota > Metazoa > Chordata > Aves > Psittaciformes > Psittacidae > Amazona > Amazona ochrocephala. Next base: position 46,666,499 of record CM077878.1, read on the forward strand.
GCTAGTGAGCGTACTTAGTTACAGAAGACAAGTGCAGCTACAGGGTAAGGGAACGGCTTCTCAGACTCTTATTTCTAGGGCACAGCTGACATATAAGTGTTTTAAAAGATACTAGAGCTCCCTGTTCAGCATAGATAATTAAGAGCTCATGTGTCCCCTTCATCAACAGCAAAATGCTTAAGGATATGCTCTAAAGTGTTTTGCTGATACAGGGCCTTATTAAGTTGTCTGCAAGGATCTGAAGGCCCACAACTCCCCCTTGAAAGGAAAAGTACATTTGGGTCCTGAAGGAATTGATGTGCATTGTAAAGTCTTTCCTAACAATTGCCACAATAGAAACCTCATTGCTTAATTTAGATATCCTATGGCAATTACTGCCCAGTCATGCCTGGGTTGATACAGTAGGCATTTTGAAATTCCAAATTTTACTCAGTTGTGAATGTTCATTTTACTGGTCCTGCAATTACCTTCACATAACACAAGGTTAATCTTCTGACTTTCTAACCACCCCGCTACTTACAAGTGTCTCAAGCTCAGAGACTTTGCCAGCAGAGCTGGTCACTTCAACATGACCATACTCAGGTGAGAAGGCTTACAATGCAGCACTCACCAGAACAGTTTGCTTGTGTATCCTGAGCAAAAGCTTAGAGCTCCTGAAAGAGCAATTTAAAAGCACCTTTGCACAACCACAAGTTACAATTAAATTAAAAAAGGTAAAAAGTCAGTACTTGTGCTGCAAGATGCAGTAAAGCCAGGGTGCTAAGCCTCAGCCAAGCATGGCTTCTCACTGGTTGCCACAGCTGTGTGTCAGCAGACATCAGAACACACTCAGAATTGCAGTTATTTCCTCCCCCCTTCATGTCATAAAGATGATTAGACCTGGAATATCATAATATCTGTGCAGGGAAACCCCTGTGCTGCAGACAAAAATTAATGCAGCTGTGTTGCTCGACTCAGTCGGGCGCAGGGGGAAAGCCTGGGCAAGCAGATGAAATACTGCAGTGACAGACAAGTCAGTACACTGGGCCTTCTTGTAATGCAAATTAACAAGCCTCGCTTGCTCCTGATGTGTTCTCATAAGAACCTTAGAAAGCGAAGCCATCCACAGCTCTCCAGCATCCTGCCCAAATACACACACAAATTTTGATGGCAAATTTACCTTAAATTTCAGCAAAACTGACACAGAAAATAAACCATCCCACAAAGCTACAGGGTTTAGAGTTGTCCACAGCCTTTCTCCAAATAAAACATTTCCCTTTCCTGCACCAAAGGAATGATTTGGAGTCTCATACTCCCCTTGAAAAGCCATCTCAGATGGTATAATGTTACCATTTTGTCCTCTGCTGTCTTTCCTCAAAGATTTCCTCTAGAATATAATGGGACAGAGAAAGTGATACTCATAAGGTAACAAAAATAAATAGAAAAGAGGTAGCAAGATGCAATCATTGCTGTCAACTGTGCAGCTTGGAGCTGGAGCTTCATCTGAAAATGCAAAGAAGAACTTTGTGTTTCTGCTAGGTGTGAAGGCCTTGTTGCCTCTCCCCACCCCTAGAAACAGGCGACATGACAGGCATAAAAAAAATAGAGTTTCTGAGAACTACAGCACATTAAGGAGAGTTTTACAAAAGGAAGCTCTGTCCTTTCTACAAGCTGTTGTAAACATCTCTGCCTCAAACCCCTCCAAAAATAGGCCAAATCTGCTATAATTCATGGACTAGCTAGCTGCAATAATATTTCAGACTGACTTAACTATCTATTGCCTAAATCCTAAATGAGCTGAGAGACAAAGCAGAACACAGTGTTGATCTTGAATTACAGCAGAAAAATCGCTTTTCCTGTCCCAAAACAGAAAACAGCAATTATTAAGTTAGGCTATGTCCTTACTCATTAAGATCTGACCTTTCTTACTAGATCATTACCTCAAATTATCCACAGTTTCTCCTCAAGGCAGCATACGACATTTGTCTCGTGTATTTGAGCTGCAGCCTGGGTGGCCTGGCGATGGCGAGGAAGCCAAACAGGCTCGTACCCAGGCCCCGCAGAACACTAAGAAAATCATTCTGAAGTAAGGATTTCAGCTTGTCTTTTGGCTGGACCATTGTGCTGAGGGATAACAGCACATCTGCATGGAACCAAGCCTGCAGCAGCTCTGAAGACTGCTCTACTATTTTTCAACATTTCAGAGGCAACAGTCACGTTGTGCCCCTCATCAGGCCCACAGCCTTCAGTGACAAAAAAGTCCCCAAACATAACCCCACATTATCAAACTTATTTTTGACTCTGCTCTCACAGCCCTGTCTCTGGTCCCCTTGCAGCAGCCACCACAGGGAGCAGCAGGAGCACGGACAGCTTCCATTTGGTACCTCAGCACTTGATTAACCTTACAGACACTGGAGAGCTCCCTCCAAAATGCTGCTCTGCAGAAGGATGCTCAAAGGAGGCCTTTCAAAATCACTTGTTGATAGAGCGCAGCTTCTTGGAGTAGCTTGTTCTGAAGCAGGTGGTTTGGGTAACACACATTTGAACCCTTGTCTGCTTTATATGCTGCTTTTTATTCAGGATGCTAAGATGATTTTGTGATGAATTAACTCTCCCTCTCAGAATCATGCTGTATTCCCTGTTGTCCCTAGCATTTTCCTCTGATGGTGCAGGAATTTTGGCTATGAGTTAGAAGAGCAAAATCCTTCTCCATACAGAGGAACACAACACTACAGACCAGGTTCTTGGAAGATGACCATGCCCTTTCAAGGCTAAATCATAGCCAGTTGCCACTGGGCTGATGTGGGAGGACCAGCCTCTCCTTCGGCAAAGGAGAAGCCCACGCAATAGGGCTTACAATAGGCATAGATGGGCTTTCCCAAACAATTACAAGTTCTCCCTGCATCAGCTGGACACGAGCCTCTTTCATGCTAAAGGTCTGTCAAGTCTCATCTTCAAAAGAAGGCTCACTGTGCTCTCCTGGTACAGTGCTTCCAGTTTCTCTCTCACAAGCCCACACAGGCAGAGCAGTCATATTTTGCTGCCTTTTTATTATATACACACACATTACCCACCCTCTGCATTTTATGCCTTCCTGTGCAGGATTTTGCACCATTTCCTCTCTTGTAAAATCAACTGTTGAGGGCCTACATTAAGGAGCAAGTTCTGTCTTTCTCCAGGTTTGCTCTTCTTAGTTGCCCAGGACTTCTCTCAGCACAAGCCATCCTCAGGTTGCTTCTGCAGCCCTCTTTCTAGGTCTCTTTCAGCTGGCAACCACACCAACTTTAGCCCCCCTTGGGACCTTCCTGGGCAGCTACCTCTTCTAAGCCCAACTTCTCTCAATCTGGTAGCTACAAAACACAAGATGGGGGAGGGAGACAGCTGAGAGTTGGTCCTCAACTGCCCTTAGTGAGATCAGGCAAGCTCCATGGAGCAAGAGCGATGCAGAACAGGAGCTGCTGGTGAAAAGGCCAGGCACAATGTCAGAAGGGTACAGCCCCACCTGTTGAACAACCTTTTAGCCCTTTGAAAAATGCATCTCTACGTCCTTCTCTGCGCTTGGTAAGGTCCTGATTGACTCTTTCTTTCCCCCACCTCCCTTCTTCACAAGAAAACTGTATGTCAAATGCAACTGGATGTTTCTACATTTAAAAATGAGAAATTAAGATGACTTAATTTCTACAATACACTCTCAAGCAGGCTTGAGAGTCAAGGTCTTCAGAGTGTAAAACAACCGTATTTCCCATGAACATACAGTGGAGTAAAGTTGGTCAGACTATGAGAACACGAGAAGCTGGGGGGAATATATGCAGGTTGGGGTGCTTTTTTGGTTCTAGAACAGCTGTCAAGATTTCAACACTTGCATTTGTTTTTGAGTCAGGTAGAAGGGAGACGTGTGTTTCAGTCTGCCACATCCCACTCGAGTCCCAGTGCCTGTGCTACAGGTTTGCCCTCACCGTTCACACACAAACCACAATCTGGATCTAAGCAGATTTCTCAAAAAGTCATTCAAGGTAGAGAATATTTCCACAAAAAGGTTTCATGTTCAACAAACTGTCAAGAACTTGCCTATGCCTAGAAACTGTCTGTTACTGCAAAGGCAAAATGTGCATTTCAAATGCAATGGATGATTCAAAAATCAAATTATTTTTGCAAGCTCTTGTTCTATTCACAGAAGTGTCAGGGAGAGCTGTTCAGAACAAGTCCACGTATAAGCAGGTCCCCAGAGTCAGGTAACAAAAAAAGCCAATGTTCCTGCTTGAAAAAGTGAAGCTCTCTCCCCCTGCCCATATGTTTCGGTGTCTCTGTTCAAATTCACTTCAGAAGAGCAGATACCTAAGATTGCTAAACCATGGGAACTAGCCCTGCTGGTATAAGCCATACACATTTGTCCATCTTTCAGCTTCACCTCTGAAGAGATATTAAACTGGACTTACACGTGAAGTTTCTTTAAGGTTCAGCAGGGAAGCTGGAAAGGAAGGCTTCAAGGACACAGAGGCCCAGCCTACTGCCCCTGCCTCGCTAGGATCTCGCTCTGCGCAAACCTCATAGCATGCAGTCCACAACTCACATAGCATGCAGAACTAGCAAATGGTACTAAACCAGCAATATTAAAAAGCCTGTGAAGGCCTCCCCAAAAATCTATGCACAGCATAGGAATCTTGACTCAAATGGACTGAAGCAAAATCCTTACTTCCCCCACTTCACTAGACACAAACATAGATTAGAGAGAAGGGAGTAAGATCAGCCAACACCGCCTTAGATGACTACCAAACATCAAAATAGATCAAAACAACAGCAAGACCTACTAAACAAAACAAAACAACCCAAACCCAAAACCAACAAAAAGCCTTACTCCTCCCAGCGATTAAGAAATCAGTGCGAACTTTTATGCATCTAAAATCCACATGTATTTTTCAGACTGCTCAAACAGGTGGCATCAACTACCTTTCCTCTCATTTCAGATTAAAATGTGAAATAGAAATTGCATTTTTTGTTAAAGTATTCAAACTAAGTATTGCTCTTAAAATTAAGTGACAGAACACAACCTGAAGTGGGAACATCTACATTCCTTTAGAGGTAACTGTTTTACTTGCTGTAAACAATGCATCTGGCACATGTTCAGACATCATCCCAGCCTGCAAAAAGACACAAAGAAACCAAGTACAGGTATACATATTTTCAAGCCCTAACCAATGTTTTGAATTCCTACCTCTGTATTTCCACAAATTTGTTCCATCATACAAATAAAAATCTTTGATTCGCCCCTGAAAGACCTTAGATAACTCAGTTCAAGTCTTTGAGCTGGGCCTCTTTTTCTGCCAAGAATCTGGAGTTTCTTTTCTGGCTGCCTATAATTATTCTGTTCCTTAGACAAAGATGCAAACCCGTGCTTTTCTCCATTTAGTTTGTCTTTAAAAAAATCCATGGGGGCTTCAGGGGAAAACTTTCCATTCAGTTTGTCTCTGGAGTTTCCTGAGCTGACAGTTCAGACATCAATTCTGCTTTAATAGTCTTCATTTTTGATCCTTTTTCTCCCCCGCTTGGAAGAATTCATCAGTTCATAGAAAAATCTTGCCAGATATTTTCCACTCAACTTCATTTACCCTCCCAAGTTTCAGTTGTGCTCCTTTCTTATCCTAACCAAGCCATGCAATGCAGTGAATTCACACAGTTCCAATCAAATCTCCGAGCTAAAGAGCAGCAAAGCACACTGAAAAGCATTTGGGCTAGCACACACATCTCTGTAGGAGAGAAGAACATTACGCATAGGTGAAAACACACTGTCAGAATAAATTTGCCACTGGTCATATCAGGAAACAGATCACCTTTAGCAGCAGAGCTTATCTCCCAGGGTGTAGTATCACCAAGCACCCCTCAGTCAGGCTATCTGCCAAGACTTTCAGAGCATGCAAACAGCAGCAAGGCTGATTACAAAAGCAACTGATACTTTTCACTTTCAACAGGGAAAGCAGGTGACAAATAGCCCTTTCCTGGGGTCAAAAGGGAGGCACTGCAATGGTCATCAGACAAGCCAGGTCCCCAGAAGTTGACATGACAGACTTCCAACCACGAACATGAGTGAATGTAGGACTTTTCGTAAGTGTCAGCACTTTTCAGCGAAGGGCAGACAAGTTTGGTCACTCCTGCTTTTGCAAACCTTTATGCTATGACACACACCTACTCTGAGTGGCAAGAGAGACAACTGGTTTGGTCACTTCTAATTTCAAAGGCTGTACACTATGCACAATTACCTCAAGGCAATAAAACATGATCTATTTCAATTCAGATTCAACCCGCTCTTCCATGCAGGCAGCACAAAGCATATTGTAGTATTTCATCAATTAGAATCATAGAACCATTGAATCGTTTAGGTTGGAAAAGACTTTTAAGATCATCAACTCCAACCATAACCCCAGCACTGCAAAGTCCACCATGAAACCATGCCCCTAAGTACCACATCTACACGTCTTAAATACCTCACATTAAACAGCACAGTCAAGCTGCAAAATCTTAATTAGCAGTTCCATTAATATCAATGCAGTGAGTATGGTCACTGCTAAGGAAAAAAAATAAAAAGTAAGTCTACCATTGTGTATATATCCTGAGTTAAGCATAATCTAGTGGCATCTTATCAACATCCTCATCAAAACTGCTTGCAATCTAGGCAAGTTGCACAAAGTTCAACTATTCACAAAGTTCACAGCTATACAGAACCATCTATTTCTAGTCAAGGAACAGAACACATTTCACAGATTCTGGAATTATTTAATAATTTGCTTAAAAATAATCAACATCAACCTATCAATTTTCCATCAGAACTGAGTTACTTCAGCAGCACTTTTTCAGAAGACCAGAGCCAGCCAGGCTATACAGAAACATCTGGAGAAAGGTAGCCTTCAGACGATGCAAAGCCCAGATGTCCTTTGCCAGAGGTGATGCTCAGTGTATTTCTCCTGACCTAAGTAATGAAACAGGGTTGGCTGGACCCTTCAGTAGCCTAAGAATATACTCACTGGAAAGTGGGGTGAGGCTGGCTTGGAGCTGACTTCCACACTGCCATAGCTGGGCAGCAGTCAATGCCCCAGCTGCCTGGGTACGACTATGCAAACCATGGGCTGCCTTGTAAGCACACACTCAAAATTATCACTAGCAGAGGTGCTGTATGCCTGCTCGGCACATGTGAGAGAATAGCATCATAGCAGAAGGACAGGAAGGAGCTCTTAGCAGTGTTTATGATAACCCTGCATCAGGTCTTGTAATAAGCACATCCTTTCCACTTCCCCAGCAGCACAACTGAGCAGCGCAATCTATCTAAATCAAAGCGGAAGGCTGGAACACGAGACAAACTAGCTTGTGATGGTATCATTTTGGGAAACATGCTTCACTGCAAAGAGAGAGACTCCTAAAACAACATGGGGTTCTGCATTTACAGAGGAAGTGTCATCTTTTGCAAAGGAGAAAATGAAGCACAGTCTGTCCAAAGCCATGATATTAGAACCCATCTTTCTGCAGTATTATTTTAACAGCTTAATAAAAGGACCAAGGCAGCAACAAAAATCCCCTATTAACTGTAGCAGAAAGAAAACTGGATCCTCTTATGGAGTTAGTGTTGCAAACGTAAGGCTTGCACAACACAGCCTCACTCTGCTCTCCCTTTCAGAGTTAAATAAGGTGTAATTTAGCTATCATATTATACTACTTTAAATAAGCAAGCCCTCAGCTTCTCTCCTGAGGTACTCTGCAGTTACTGCAATGCTCAGTTGAAGTGTGCTTATCATATAAAGCGGTTGCCACAAAAGTGTATTTCCATTTAGTTCATGCTAACATTCTTAAAACCAAAGGTCAAAAAAAAGGAAACAAACACCTAACTATAGCTATGTAGGTCTTGGATGGAGCCCAGAGCTGACAAGAACCAGAAAGTTTCACGCAAGAATAAAAGAAGCTTGAGCTTTTGGATTCTGTTTAATTAAATATGATTTTTAAGTTGAAAACCCCCAGATTTTGAAGAAAACCTGAATCAAAGTGTTTGCTTTGATTTTAAGTTAATGTATTTTTAAGCTTTAAAAATCTTTGTATGCGTATTTTTATATTCCACACCTGTTTGCATTTTGCAGAGAGTTACCTTTACATGTGTCTATCTCAATCATAGCACAGGGAAAATTCAAATTAGAATCCCCTCTCTCGTTTGAGGGGCAGTTATGACTGAAGTCCATATAATGCATTTTCCTTCTTTCATTCAAAGCAAACTCTTCTTTATAGTTCTTCAATTTAGATATAGGTTTTCAAAGTAGAACAGCTTGTCATAGACCTTTAAATTCTCCTACACTGATACAGAATCAGTGACAGGGAGATTTACTGCATAAAAAGGAATTCAACTTTTGAATAAGCATCAAGGACAATTGCTGCTCTTTTTCTCTGTACCATCAAGCAAGTGTTTAGATTTGACATCAACAGTATATTATTTTCCCCCCTTTGGATGACAAGTCAGTCACCTCTCTTCCCCCTTCACCTCTCCTTCCCCTCACTGGAGCTCTTTTAATACAATGTTTTTCTAATATTTCCCTTTTGAACTGCAAGGTCAGGTTGCAATCTCCAAACAAGCAGCAGTTCTACTCAAGGACTCCCACAAATCCTTTCTTCCCACAACCACGCCCTGTATTACCCAAACTGGATGTTAAGCAATTGCCTAGAGGGACTATGTAATCAAAATGTAGCTTAAGAGAAAAAAAATAGTAAAAAGGGGAGGTGTGGAGAGCCAGGGGAAATCTGCTTCACTTCTGCGTTAAGAGCTTAGAGCGAGAAAATTACGATTCCTCAATTTAAGTATAGGAATAAGGAAACATGCTAAGAACTATCCTTCCCCCCCCCCCAAAAAAAAAAAACCCAAACAACCCATCAACAGAACCATAATCAATGCAGCATGTTGAACTTAACATGCAAGAATGGTATAGTCCCAGGTGGTGCCAACAATCACCTGCAGGAAGGCACTTTTACATCTTGGCATAACCACCCTGCCAGAAAAAAGCCCATGTCTACAATCAGCATTTTCCCACAGATGGCTTTCTGTGGTAGCTATCCAGATTACCTCTCCACGGACCCAATCCAAAGCTCATTATTGGCAACAGGCTTTTGAAACAGCTCTGTATGTTTTTCACAATGGGAAAGTTCTATATTTAATTGATAGACTAGAAAGAATCTTAAGCTCTTTGAAGTTTGAGATTAACAAGAGAAAAGGACCTAAGGTTTGCTTTTGGGTTGGCAAATGGTACCTGAGGGAAGAAAACCTCTGTGATCTAGAAGTAATGCAATTTATACAGTGCTCAGTATGGTGCAAGTACATCAGGGGATACCTTTAAATTAAAGGCCTGGAGGCAGCAAAATTACTGGTTGCTTCCTATTACCAACAGTACGTAGTTATTAGACTTTACAAACAAATCTTTCAAAGAGCAGTATGTGTGGTGTTAAAAAGAAAATGACAAAAATTCAATTAAAGCACTATTATCTGAATTTATTTTAGCACCATGCTTGCAATTGCGTTCAAACAGCACTAACAGAAGAATTTTATATCAAATTAAACAAAAGCATACAAAATCCTGTAATTTCACCATTTTATTGTTTTAGGATTTCATAAACTATTTAGAATGAGCTCTGTTCTAGCTCTTCAGAAAAGTGGCTATACTTGAAGGAACTGGCATTTTCAGTAGCGTTTTAGGCCATAGCACAGTAGTGGAGCAAGACGTTTCTCAGCTGATCCACGTAAAATCTGTTTCACTTGTTTAGTTCTCAGCAGGGTCAAGCCACTGAATTAGCTTGCAGTTTAAACAAACATTAATGTCAGCACAAGTAAAAGGACAGAAAAGTGTGGCCAAGGAAGCATCTACGAGAAAGATTCCAACAGCCCAGTTTACACTGATGAGACTGAAGATGGAATTTCACTATTAAATCCACAAATAAGTATGCTAAATAGAGAAGTTTTTCCAAGTGACACAAAATGATGACTCCAAATCTAAAGCAAATCTAAGTAAGAACAAAATATTAAAAGAAACCCCCACACCTCACAAATTCAGGGTGTTATCTCCTTTCAGGAGGTTTTCTTTCCTTGACAGCATAGCCTACAATCATTACTGTCATGCAGTGGAGGATATAACTGTGTGCGCCATCACCCTCAGAGATATTTCTCTGCCAAGGGATCCATGTGTATGGGGAAATGCTACCCTCTATCGTTTAACTGGTCTGAACAGCAAGCATCTCCTTAAAACAATCATTTTAGGAGGCTAACTCTGCTTTTCACAGAAACTGCTCACAAATCACAAGTTAAAAACCCACAAACCTGAAGCACTAATGTTCGTTACTGCACAGTCATATCTCAAGCCTCTTTTCACTCAAACTTAATTCTTGGCAACAGCACTCTAACAGGCCCCTGTGACTCCAGCCTCGCCTCCAACTCCTTTTTCCAAAAGAAAGGCAAGCCAGAGCCTGAAAAATAATTATTGCTTTAAATAACTGGGTTTTTTTAGCTCTGCGTAACAATTTGGACTCTGTTTGTCCACTTTGTAGAAGTACTATTTCATATCCTTCCATGATCTTCTACCATTCTCCTGTTGTCTTCTCACTCCCACCACTTTCCAAACTTTGACATTTAAACTCTTAGAACAGCCCTCATTTCAAAGATTTTATATTTAAATGCCTTTGCTAAAAAGCTGCAGCAGCATGATCTGAAGACACTAAGAATGCAATGGCAAAAGGAACTAGAAGGTGATCTTTGAATTCAACTGTATTACGAAAATTTTTTTAGAGAGCACAAAAAGGTGTCCCCTCCCATAAGTATGAGAAAAAGGGAACAGTATTTTTGCCAAAGTCACTGCTTAAGAAGAGCTGCAAAACTACACTTTGTGACGATTTAAATCATGCCAGCAGGATATTAGATTTAAAAGGACTTCCCCCCCCCCCCCAGCTTATTCTACACTTAAAATGAGAAGCTTTACTTGGCTAACAGCAAGTAGAACCTTCACAGCTCCAGAAGGAAGAGGAGGATTGCCAGGACAAAGTACAAAGCGGGGCAAGTGGCAAAGAACAACAAATGGAAAACATAGAGGTAAATACCTTTATATCTTTAATTCAGTTACTTTAGAGATGGAGTTAATCAGTGTTGACACCTCTGAATTTCTTTAAAAAGAAACTGAAATTTGAAGCCCCCAGAATCTGCTGATCCCTGTTTCTAGCAGTTTTGGATAGGAAATAAGAACCAAATGAATCTTGGAAAACACGAACCAAACATTTAAGGATCGTTTTGATTAAATACACTACTGATGTGTCAACCCAAGGATGTGTACACTGTAACTTGTATGTATCACTACCTATAAACAAACAGCACAACAGGTCTGTTTTACTGTTTAAGGACACAAGTATTTTAGTGTATTATTGCTACTATTTAAGTTTCCCTCAAGCCAGCAGCACAGCTAAAGCATATTGTAAGGCCCTTCTGACCTAGATCAGAACACAAAACACTTCTAATGTGATCTAATGATATTATTTGTTTACTGACACCATAAGGTGAAATATAAAATATAACCCACAAAGAGGTCACAATATTCTACCCTTGTCCTCCAGATGATTTCCAAGGCAGGGAGAGTAAACAGCCTTCTCCCAGCTTTCTTAGTTTCCACAGCTGAGAGTGTAGGATGTTTACACTACCTGTCACTCAGAGCTCTTAAAAACAGACCAAATATCAGCAGACCTAGTACAGACTTTATCACTGATTGCCAGAAACATGCAGACGTCAAGTACAGGGAGGAAAAAAAATCCATACCGATGCCTGGTTTATACCGCATGAATCCCAATCAATGTTAAGTCCTTTGTGCACAAGCTGGGAGGTGTAGGAAAGAAGTTCAAAACAAAGCTGAGCTTCAGCATCTCCAGAGGACAGCCACTGTTACTGCCACCATGGTAATGCAATGCTTACTTCCAGTTCACTCCAAAGTACTCCTGAATGTTTTGAAGCTGTGCCTGCAGAAGAGAGAAAATTCACCATTTTAATAAGTTCACATAAATACAGTAACAAACAAGCAGAAAAACTGTACTTGCATTTCACACATAAAAGCTATCATGTAATTTTTCCAAAGGACTGGAAGCTTTTAACATAATTTAAAAGCAATATCCTAGTGTGCTGGCTTAGAGGAATGACTACAATATCTAGCTTATTTTTAATTATCAGAGGAATGATGGTTCTGGGACACTTTGAATACTGTGAGGAAAAGGATACTTCTAAAGACATGGCTTGGTAAACATAAGAGCTCATTTATACAAGAAGAGATGACTTAACAGCAGTCTACTTTTGTGTAAGATTATATTTTCCTCCCAGGAACAGACTAAGTTTCCTTAAATATATCACCTCTAACAGGGGAGGAAGGGAAAGAGAGAACTTAATAATAAATTAAAAAAAAATTCACATGTAGATTAAAAGCCAAAAACCCTCAGAAGAGAAAAAAAATCCACTTAAGTAGGTTTTAGTACAACGTAAGAAACACTTTGGGACAATATCACTACTACTGTCTTCCTTAAAAAACAATGCATGTGCAAATAACAACACGTGCAAATGAGAAGTTGCCTGAATCATCTTACAGTACTACAGGAACCTACTTTAAGAAAAATTAATTTGCTATTGAAAAGGCAGAGGAGCTTAATCTGAGAGCTTAAGCAACAGAAGGGTTCCCCCAGTACTAGTACTGTCCTCACCATTCCATGAGCGCCAGTTATAGCACAGAATATTGCCCAGCTTTCTGAAGGGCATAATTATGGCCCAATCAGATCAAAGTAATCACAATTTTCTCCTCTACCATTACCTCTATCTCATTCTAATACTTCTGAAAATCAGGCCACATACTAAAAGCCCAGTTCTTGCAGTCACAAAAATTCCCTGGGGGGGATCTTTTTGGCCAAGACAAAGAATTACAACAGCAGGAAAGGGAAAGAAGGTGACTGTGTAATTGCACACCCCACTTTACCATTCATAGGAAGGCCTAGAGATTTGCAGGAGCCTGAAAGGCTGACATAAATCTGAAGATACAGATCACCTTTGCTGTCCAGTCTGCTACAAAGTAATATGAACTCCAAGGGCAAAGAAGGCAAAAATTGCAATTAAGAGATTTCCTTCTTAAGATGTCTGTCCTGAATAAACTAGCTCTCTACCAGAAGATAAACAACCTATGCTAGTTCTGCACTCAGAAGACGCATTTCGCCTAAAACGCTTCAACAATTTTACATGTTGACTGGGGCCATGGGTTGGATCTCTGTAAGACACACAGCGGAAGAGGGAAATCCCTGTCCTTTAATGAAGCTGCCAAGGCAGTCAGCGTGCCAGGTAACCCTGCATGAAAGAGTTGGCCTGCTGTTGGCTCAACAATTAATCCAGCAATAGAAACAAAAGCATGACGTTCATAAAGAAAGTCACAGAGCTACACCCTCAAAGCAAGAAAAAGGAGTAAATGTCAGCATAATCCAGCTGTGAGCGTATCTCAAGACGTCATCTAGTCCTAGCTCCTACTGGAGGCAGGGCCAGCTTTGAAGTGGACAGCTGCTAGAGACCTTATATTTCTCATTCAAGGTCTTCCAGATTAAGTACAATTTGCAGAAGGCACTTCAACTCTTCACAAGAGAGAGCATAAAAATAATACTGTGGTAGTCTCTGGAGGAATTTACCATAGTACTCTCAAGCTTCAGCAGAGAGGCATCTGATACGTCTATTGTTAACAGATCCTATTTTAATTCTCTAAGGGTTATGGTGAACTTTTTTCTATCCAAATGATCAATCATGGTATCATCTTCATTTGCATCTTTTACTACTGTTGGTTAGAACTTCTATTTACTATTAGCATATTTTCCCTGCACAATTCAAACTTCAGGGACTAAAAATCAGACAAAAAACCAAAACCCAAATATCTGCTTTATTTTTTTTTCTACAGCAAGGAAGAATTCTGCTTTCAAAATAAGCCTATGAACTCTGAGCTATGAAACAGTATTAGAAATTAATTGCATCAAAAATTAATTATATTAGAAATAACAAAAATTAGAATATTAGAAACAAGCTATGAACTACTGGAGCTGTCACCCTCATATCCAAGAAAGTTTATGAGAGCCAATGCAGTAACAGGCATTGTCATCACACAAAAGAAGAAAACTTGTCAAGGCAAATGGTGCAGTGACAAGGAAATACACAAGCAGATGATGGAAAAACAATCCAGACATTCAGAACAAGGAAAAGCAGAATAAAAACTAAGCAATATATTACTGTCTCATACTATTATGGAATCCCAAACACTTTTGAGACTTACTATATATTCTTCAGCTTCAGCATTTCAGTAAACAACACAAGTGACTGGACTTTGTAAGTCAGTTTTGCAAATCTGTATCAGATATGCTTTCCACCAGACACTTATAACAACATCAAGCTATTAAAGAAAATTTTGAGGTAAAAACCACATTTGTGCTCAACACAGTTCTTATTCTGCAGTGCCTACAATCAAAACAAGTGACAGGAGAACGTGACAGCAATGAAATGACTACATTAAGCAGAGGTCGGCTATGTTTCTACCACTTCTCTATTGATTACCTCTGACTTCCAAACCATTCCAGGTGACTATTTTATTTTACCAGTACTTATGAAGTCTGAATGATGCTTCTAAGATGAGATAGTTGGGGAGGGGTAGGAAGTTATATACATCACATCCCTTTGCCAAAATAGATGCCTACCACATCCTAGGCACAGTTCCTCATGTACGTCTAGCTACCCAAATAGCAGAAAAAAAACCCAAACAAACCCCATCAGCTTGCACTGCAAAGCATGTTCTTCCTTTTATAGGTGAGAAGAAATGAAGCTGGTGATTTGCCAGCATGTCCTGCACAAAGCTAGGCTAAAATTCTGCAGCTGAGGGAGTTCAGGGAATGCACTACTTGCACAGGTAGCCACAGGGATGATCATTGTCTCAGTAAAGCTACCACACAGTAAGGATAAACTGCTGCAAAACAACCTTCTCCACAGATCTCCAAGAGGCAAGGTGTTAGTGAAACAATTATTTAGCTGATCCTAGGATCTGCTCTCCCTCCCTCAGCTTCGCCTACCCTACACTCACGGGACACGACTGTAACAGACAGTACAGAAACTATGAAAGAAGCATTGCTAAAAGAATGTAGTGCAACAACAAAACCCAACAGCGCCCAAACCCAACTGCAGTTGTCCTACTGTCACCTGGAAGAGGTTCTGAATTGTACAGTACAGGCCACACTATAAAAAGAATGCAGTAATTCATTCTCTTTCATTTCACAACAAAGCGTGAAAGGCAAGGACTGAAAATAAAACCTATTCTCGTCCCTTTTTAGCAAGTTGGATATTAAATTTGTGATTATAAAAAGTTGGGTGCCAAAATATGCAAAGTACTCATTGCTCACTTTACAGAATATCTGTTATAGTAAAGAAGCAAAAATAGTGAGAGAATCGCCACAAAAATACAGTGGAACAGCCCAAAATACAACAGCAAGCGGACTGTAGACAGACAACTGCCCCATACTTGAACGAAAAGCATTTCAAACAGTACATAAATATATAAACAGCCACCAGATGTCAGCAGAGCCTAAAGAATTGCTAGTTCAACCCTCCTCTCCAGGCTGATAGAAGATTCTTATTTAACACCCCCACCAACTACCCAGGCACATAAATCGAGCCCTGCCATCAGTCCCAAGTGGAAAGAGTCACACCAAATAGCAAGCCTCACTTTCACATGCAGAAGCAGCCCCTGGGGCCTGACACGTGATCTTCGCTTGCATAGTATCAATGCAAAAAAGACAAATACAAAGCTGTAAGAATAGGCATCAGTTTCTGCTGCCACAGGACATCAAGAACAGCTTGATATTAAATAATCTGTAATTAAGGTTCAATGTCTGCCTTCTTCATGCTCTTCAGACTCTCTGGCTATGGCATGTGTCTTTGCGCCACACATTCACATTTCCCTCTGTTCTTATAAAGCTTTTTAGACTCTTTAGATTATGCTGCTAAGTGTTGGGGAATATTTAGCAATGAGGCTGCTAAGCTAAATAAAGCTTTCCTGCAAAACAAGCATTACCGCGTTTGTCCTTGCGTTACAGCAGAAGCTCCCTTCACCTCCTTGTCTCTTTGATTTTCAACAAGAGCTGTATGGAAAGTGTCTCTGAAGCATCTCTGGCACAGGTGATATTTCTCAGAATTTTCTAACAGCAGTGTTCACCTCAGTCTTCCACACGTAAGTATCAAAATTTACAATTTCTCAACAGGAAGAATGAGTTTCAGCCAGGCAGATGTGGCACAAACCTATTTTTGCTGCTCGACGTCCAAACTCAGTGTCACACCTTGGTACTAAAGCCATTAACTAGAAAAGTTTCACAGGCTACTTTGATAAAGGGCAGGACTTACTTTAGACCATTAGTGCATAGGTTAAAACAATCCAAAAAGGAATGAAACCACTCCCCCATCCCAAATATAACCTACATTATTTCATCTCATGTTGAGCAAAATTGGAAAAGCAGCAAAAATGCAGATACACACAAGCTTTTCTGGAGCATTTATGTTTTCTTAATCTAGATGTTGGACAACTTGGATATTAATATGGCAAAGAGAAAGAAAAAGCAGAGAATCAGACAGCATCCTAGAAAATTTACCTTAGATAATTCTGAAGGAGGGATATGATACGAACTACCCAGTAGCTGAGCAACAGCAACTGCAAAAAAAAATCATCTGAAGTAAATCACTTCAAAGAAAAGCCCCGAACCACTTAACACGGTATCAAAATCACATCCAAAGGAAGACTGCCTCTAATTTCATACCAAAACTAAGCCCTGGAAGCTCCCTCCAATTTGGTAAGCTACATGAAGGGAAGTTCTGTTGCAAACCTGACTAAGTGCTTAATTAAAGCACAAAACCTACAAGCATGTTTCACCTTGCTTTTGAGTTTCATCAGGAAACCTTTGCACAATTCCTATTTTGTTCCATACAACTGCAAGTCTTTGTCAGGTTAAAACAAGAGGTAATTTATGTGCACTCTCTAAACTGGAATTTTTAATTCATGACTCTTGGCTCTAACAGTAACAAAGACCCTTGAGGCCCATAGTTTCTTTTCTCCCTCAAATTCTCTACACGTAAACACTTGTTTCTACAACAGCTCTTCTGCAAGACATTTTTTCCTCACTTCTTGTACAACTAAAACATGCAGAAACCAACCAAGCCTCAATTTTCCACGTGCCACTTGCTCAGTCCAAGTTTGCTATGCCCAGGTGACAAGTACTATTGCACTCACTCTCTTCAGGAAATATCAGGAAAATGACGAGCACCAAGAGTACATGAGACTCAACAGCCAGCTTGCACACTATGCCAGAATAATAGATGTCCCCTTCCCCAGGAAATAAAACTTCGATTTGAAAGGAGTTAGAAGAAGGTAAAGAAGAACTTCTGCTTCTGCAGGAGCAAAACTGCAAAGATGCACTTAAAAGTTACCCAAGATTGCACACGTGCAACAAAAATCTGAGTAGAAAGGCGTTTACAGGCAGTTACTATTTAGCACAACTCCATTTCCTATAATCTTTAGAAGTTCACCCTTAGGCATCAAAGGGGTTTTTGCATCCTTCTGTAAATTACCTGAACTATATTCAGCTAGCCTCTAACATTTCCTCTACACCCACCAGGAAGCTAGCTCTGCTGCTGAGTGAACTGCGGCAAGTGGCATTCAAGCTGTGAGACTTTGAAAGGGGCTGGCATTTCAAGAGTTACAGGCAGTATTTGCTTCACTGAGCAGATGGGAGTATGGTGGATGCATTGCTCTTCCTCTACTGAAAAGAAGTTCTAGATAAAGATGCTTTTTTAAAAGTGAATTTGCCAACCTGAAATGTTGCCATTTTTACATAGACAAACAGGAACGAGGTTTGGCACAATGCTTGAAAGACTTGTACAGTCAATTTTTCTTGCCACTGCTGGTTTAAGAGTGCTATTAAATTCACAGAGCAAGAATTAAGCAATGCAGGAAGCATTTCCTATTGCTAGTGCTTATGGTTACTATAATCATGTTAAAATAGTTCTGTTGGTTCATTTGTTTTAATGATACCCTTTTCAGGACTTACAAATACGTTTTACAGAAAATGCATTATTGGGGAATTTCCATCCTTTAGCTATTTTCTCTATCTCAGGTCCTTCAGTCTGCTCAGTTCTTTATCCACTACCCAGATTTTCATTTAATCTCTAAGCACAGAAGCTGCCTCAAGTTTCACTCTTCTATTTCCATCCTGGACCCTCTTCAGGTTAACTTATCTAACAGTGTTCTTGCCAAAGTCCAAAGATATTTGCACTATTCCATCCGTGCGCATTTTGAGATGTCAATCATCCTTCCCATGACAGTCAAGACCTAAGGGCTCTCTTATTCAGCTAATTCCCCCAGCCCCCATCAGAATATCCCCTATTTGGTTTTTAAGTGGAGACCTGAAAAGATTTTCTGAGTATCCATTGCCCTGGCAATCAAAAAACACTGCCACCTTTGTGAACATGGTCCAGAAAACTGCATCTACTCCAAATCTGCATCCAAAGGCACATATGAAATCTTTCTTCATCACTTCAAGAAAAATACGCTTGCCAACTCAAACACATTGTTAATACTTGCAACATAAAACCAGCCAAACACCCAGTCTTGCAGATTCTCTATGCATAAAATCTAAATTGCAGCCCTTTCAAATGATCCTTAGATTTCTGTCCCATCCAGTGACTCCTCCTCTTCCAGATTTACTTTTATACAATGCTACCCAATGATGGAAAGGCAGAAATCTTGCTGTGACTCTAACACATTCAGAAAACTACTGCCAGGAAGAACAGTCTACAAAGTCTTCCCTTTACATCTTCTTATGGCTACCTCTTTTCAGTTGAACAGAACAGCAGCCACTGTCATGTCTAGGCCAAACAGAGTTTACAATCATCTTTCCACCCATCAAGCCATTTTCTCCATCTCCAGTTACCCCACCATCTTCATCCTCTGTCCCCCACATCAGTTTCTATTAAGCCTCATCTGTGCTTTCCTCTACATTGCGTGAAAACAGAAATGCAATTTCAAGCTCCATAGCCTCCCTCACAGTCCTCTTTCCTCCTCTCCTCTTCAAACTGCCTACAAAACAAGGTTTAAGTAACAAACTGGTGCTACCGGCTTACCAGCCCCACCAGTGCTGCCTTGCCCCATGCTCTTCC
Source organism: Amazona ochrocephala (assembly GCA_039720435.1). Classification (NCBI taxonomy): domain Eukaryota; kingdom Metazoa; phylum Chordata; class Aves; order Psittaciformes; family Psittacidae; genus Amazona; species Amazona ochrocephala. The sequence continues at coordinate 46,685,727 of CM077878.1, forward strand.
CCCAGGGCATCTAACCGTTGTAATCCAGAACTACACCAGGTATCTCACAGAAACCAAAGTACATCACTGCACGCTGCAGTCACATTGAACATGATTCCCAACTTATAAAGTAATTTAACCCATTTTAGGCTCAGACTGCCAAATCAGCTACACAATAAATCAATAAATAAATAAATAACAGCAATAGGTATTACTTGAAGCAGGAACCCTGAAACTGAAAAAGGATCTAAACTTACCACTTGAACATACAGACAGTAACAAAACTCACCTGAACATACTTTCTTTTCTCCTAAATAGGCAGTAAACTTAAAACTTCTTAGTGTTTCGGTGAGGCTCATCACTATGGTATGTGAGCAACCCAAGAAGATCAAGTTGCTCATCTGTATTAAACAACAGTTGCTGCAGAATGAAAACAAGCAGGGCTTCAGTTCTAGAGAAATTCAGCTGAGGTTTCTGTTTGGCAAAGGCGATGTATTTGAAACAAGGCATGGATCCAGATCCCATTTGATCTGGTTCTTTCTGATGCATAGATTTCAGGTAAATTCAGTAGCTCCTCTCCCTCCCCTCGATGCAACACAAAGCTGTTCCCTCTACATACTAACAGGATTAAGTATCACATTGAAATTTCATCAAAATCCACTTTGTTTTCTCACCCTTTCCCTGAATTAGCAGATTACTGCTGCAGCAGGCAACAAACACAGAGATTCTCCCACTTGTTAACATCATGAACATGCTGTGGCACAGATCCAGGCTGCGTTTTCCTGCAGAGGACATAGCTTCTGTGGATGTGAACAATCTCCAGTGAGAGCTTAACACATTGGCCAATTTCCTCCGTTGGAAGGGAGTCAACCAACTCACACTCTGAACAAAGAGAGTCCTGGAGCCAGCCCATGGACAGTGTTTACAGAAACAGCAATACCACCAACAGGAGAGTTTTGGATACTTCAGAACAAAAAAGGAAGAAAAAAAGGAAAAATTGGGGGGGGGGGGGGGGGGCAGGGGGGGGGGGGGGGGGCAAAAAAAGAGAAAGAAGCAGGTTTGGTTTTCCTGCCCCTTTCCCCCCCTTTTTTTTTTTCCTCCTCATGAAATGTTGATCCTTTCTTTATTTTTACTTATTTTATACAGCGGTGTTTTTAAAAACCACATCTATTTTACTGTGGTTAAAGTAACTCTTATGCTGAACAAAGGAACTGAAAGGTACCAATTTAGCAACAGCTCTGTATTTCCATCCCCACCTCTCCTCTTGCTGCCTGACTTATTATACATGTACAAACAAGGGGCCCAAGAAGTGCCAATATAAAATCAAGCAATAAATACATAAAAGGAACGCTTTTTTTGTTGTTATTTTCACAAAGTTTGGACGGCGTAAAAGCAGGAGTAGCTGAAGTATTTACAAAGGTTCTGCACCATCTCTAAACAGAATCATAGAATAGTTAGGGTTGGAAAGGACCTTAAGACCATCTAGTTCCAACCCCCCGGCCATAGGCAGGGACACCTCCCACTAAACCATGCCATCCAAGGCTATGTCCAACTCGGCATTGAGCACCGCCAGCAATCGAGCATTCACAATTTCCCTGGGCAACCCATTCCAGTGCCTCACCACCCTTACAGTAAAGAATTTCTTCCTCAGATCCAATCTAAACTTCCCTCCCCTCTTTAAGTTTGAACCCGTTACCCCTCGTCCTGTCACTACAGTCCCTCATGAAGAGTCCCTCTCCAGCATCCCTATAGGCCCCCTTCAAGTATTGGAAGGCTGCTATGAGGTCTCCACGCAGCCTTCTCTTCTCCAGGCTGAACAACCCCAACTTTCTCAGCCTGCCTTCATACGGGAGGTGCTCCAGTCCCCTGATCATCCTCGTGGCCCTCCTCTGCACTTGTTCCAACAGTTCCATGCCCTTTTTATGTTGAGGACACCAGAACTGCACACTCACTCCAAGTGAGGTCTCACAGGAGCAGAGTAGAGGGGCAGGATCACCTCCCTCCACCTGCTGGTCACGCTCCTTTTGATGCAGCCCAGGATACGGTTGGCTTTCTGGGCTGCGAGCGCACACTGCCGGCTCATGTTCATTTTTTCATCACTTCATACATACACTTTGACAACCTTATTAAATTATCAACAACCTTTCGCCATGTAGCATGCTGTTAAGTATTAGTCTATTTTTATTTTATTTATTTTAAGGAAGTGGAACAATACAGTGATCATCAGAAATAGTACATCAAAATAGTACAGACTGTACCCCATACTTACACAAATAAATATAGACAACTATAATCCAAGAGTAGGATATATAAATATAAACACTAAGCTCCACAAAGTTCATGAGAACTGTAACTTTTGGAAAACCCTGCCCATCTGGTAATTGAAGTGGTTTTGATCTCTCAGTTACTAACACAGGAATGAAGCAGAAAGCTGCTCTCGACATGCATTTTGCCTACGAATCAAAGTTGCAACATCATATGGTCAATGTGTCAGACAAGACAAGCAGGCATAAGAAAAAAAAAATATATAAAAAAAAAAATATGCATCGCTTCTTGTTTCTACCTCACTTCCAGCCCTACAACCTGCTGATGACTATGACAGACACAGCTGGTAGGAAGCAGGAGGCAAAGACGCGTCAGTCAGAGGCAATGTGGATATCCAAGCTCCATCTGAGAAGCAGGAAGGAAGAAACTCAAGGGTCAGCAGCAGAAGATAAGGGCAAAGATGGCTCCAGCGTAAGAATTTTCCTATGTAAATGGCCTGGCAACGGAAATAATATTTTTAAAAGTTTCCATGCCTCCTCCCCCATCAAGGCTGCTAAATCGCATCCTGTTGCCCTGCTCAGGGCTGTGAATCATTGTGCTAACCTGGAATGATGCCACTCACCTCCAGAGCTTCTTTCTGCTACAAAAAATTAACAGGCTGCTTCTCGCAAAAAGTAATCTGTAAGAAACCCCTTCTAGACCCAACCATCAGACAGTGCACAGAGGCTCTGTTTTCTTTCTGAAGCCTTACAACACCAGGAAACCTTAGAAGCAGCACATGAAAAAAATAATCCGAAAAAAATAATAATCAAGCAACCGCCTACAGTTCTGTCTGTGCCCTTTCTGGCTAGAGATGAGAGCAGGCAGCTAGTATTTCAGATTGCTCGATGCAAGTGACCTCTCCAGCTACCACCCCGTATTAACTTCCTGACCAAGCTAAGTGAAAGTCTGCCAAGTATTAAAGGGGGAAGAAAGGGATGTAAGCAGCTCCAGTACTTCCTTTCTGTAGATATTTTTGACCAGTGCTGCAATTCTGTGGGTCTTATCTGAAGAACCGCTGTGTTAGACAGGGCTCAGCAACATCCCCATTCCTTCTGTGCTAAACATAAATCCCAGGAGAGGGCTAATGGCAAGTGAAACACAGGCTCTTTCTTAGGAGGCTATGCAAAATAATCAAGAGTGCCTTGTGATGAGATGAAACAGCCATGATGTCTACCTTCTCTGCTATCCTCACTAACACTCCTAGCTAGAAATACCCTACTCTCTCTTCAAAGCTGCAGTAACTGATATTTGCCAGCTCAAAGCTCCAGCAGGGTGCACAAGCTGTACTGAAGTTACCACACAACAGTATGAGAAAAGACTGGGTCGTCACCATTAGCCACTTCAGCAGAGGTCAAAAACCAAATTTAAGCAGCGTGGTAACATTTACACTCTCTTCATAACAAAAAATCTGTCCCAGTGCTATTCATGCCAGTGCCAGGAAACTTTGCTCTCGAGAGCCCAGCAACATGACACCTCTGCCAATACAACAGTAATGTTGAGAAATGCTAAAACAGGAACCAAAGAGGAAACTGAAAATTAAGTTAGGTTCAGATTTTCATTTTTAAAACATTTCATTCTGAAATGATAAATGGAAAGGAAGATTGAATGATGTTTCAGCTTTACATCATGTGTCTTCAGATTCTTCAGGAAGGTAGAGCGCTGACAAATTTCTACAGCAGAATTTACTGCAATGATCCTAATTTCTTTGTCTGGATTAGAAAGCACACACCTTGTTTGCTAAGATGCAAACGTTTTACCAAGTTTCAAGTGACTGGAAACTTAAAATGAGATCTAACACAAATCATAGAAGAAAAACATATCCTGGTGTATAGGTATTACTGCATTCAAGGTATATTAGTTACTTTTTCGGTCCGCTCAAAGAATCTTTCATCCCATCAGCTGATAGTTCTCTCCTAAGAGGAGAAAACTGGTTCCAGCAAATCAATTCCAGCAATTAAAGCAGAATATTAGTAATATAGAGCAAAATGCAATCAAATCAGAGAGACAATTTGCACTTACAATGAAAGCTAGAGGATTTATACTTTCAAACACCCTTTTCAGTAAGCAACTGAAACTCAATGCAAACTGTTTCTCAGTATATGATGTATGTCACAACCTTGATTTAGTTCATGATGCAATTTCAGCACATGCTGTTTCCACTCACATACTTCACGCAACAGACCAGATTTGCTGCAGCCACAGAAACATGTTTAGAAAGTTAAAAATGACTGACTTATAAAGCAAAAATGCCATATCTGTACATTAGAAGTTGAACTGTACAAGTTTCATGAGGAGCTACTTAATCTCTAGGAACAAAGATAATTCACTAGTACCTAAACCAGCAGACATTCCAGATGCAGTCTGAAGCATTTGCTTGTTCTACAGCTTCCATGAAGGAGAACATATATCTGCATATAACACTATGTTGTAGCTCAGTACACCTAGTGAAGTGTAGTCTGCCACTGGTTTAGAAAACTTCTCTGCAAGAGAAACACTGACAATGATATGACTGAGTCCAGTCACCCATGTCTCGAGACATCAGACAGCAACTGCCGGAAGTTTGAGGGACTTAAAGAACCAATATCCTTCCTAGAAACATTTCAAATCTATTTTAGCTACAACAAATGGTTACACTCAGACAGTCAAGAGAAGCTGCTTTCGTGCTTATGGTCTACAAGGCAGACCGCATTTACCTCAAGGTGAGTAACCAGGCAGGAATATATCAGCTTCAGCCCCACTGCAAGCAGTCAGTTGGCAGGGGAAAAAACCCACATATGTAACCACAGAAAAGTAGTAAACAGGCTTAGAACCAGGTCCAACTGACACTACTGCAAGGAAGATGTTTTACATACCTTTAGTTTATGCTCGAAGCTTTTTGCCTGTGTCATAATGAAAAACAGTTGCCCTTTCTTCCCCTTAACATACCTCCACTCAGCGGCATGAGGGCTAAACCACTCTTCAATCAGCGATACTGACTAAAGGCCCAAATCATTCCAAAATACCACTGTCGTCATAAGCAGCAACTGCAAAATTCCCGAGGCAGAAATGTGTTCAATTCCTAACTTTAATTATTTAAACTCTGTACTAAAACACGTTCTTTTCCTAAAGCTGCCAGTTTTATTCCATTTAACTAACACATGGAAAACCCGCAGATCTTCCTGTTGAGGAGGAAAAATGCTCAGATTAGAAAACTCGGATGTTATTTTCTAGCGTGAGGTCACAGTTCTTTTACAATTGGATTCCCAACTAGCACAGTGACATGGAAGAAAGCATAACAGAAAAGTAAGATCTTTTAACAAAGCCGGTATCTACAATCAGCTCCTCCCAGGAATGAAACACCCAACTTTCCAAGACAGCACCAGATAGGTTCGTCTAACGTATCTTTGTGACAGAAATGAACAGAAGAACAACAAGGCTTCTCTACGGATTTCCTCATACAAGACATGAAATCCTTCTGTATAGATAGTTGCTACGGTGAAGACTTACAGGGAAAAAAAGAGGGGAGATCAGACTCCTCGTTTACAGGTTTCCAATACGCTCCACATGATCCACCTTGAAATTAAAACTCTTTAGCCTCCTGTCTTTAGGCTGTCAGATGGTAGAAGACAAACAGCGTTAGTAACTTTACAGAGCTCCCACATCTTCTGCATAGATTTAGAGAAAAACATCCATGTGAATTAGACAACAGACAGGAGGGCCAATAAAGTTTCAAAAAGAACAAAAGCCATACTAAATCCTAAGAGACTTACTCAAGGGAAAAATAGACTAACACTGGGAATGAAATGCCAAATTATCTTTGAACACTGAACATTTCACCACAATGTGCATGGACCTATAAAAAAAACCCCATGCTGTTCTGACATTCTCAGATGAAATCCTGATTTTCCTGAGAACTTCTCACCCAGGTTTTCTTTAAACAGGTATGCTATTTACAGATTCAAGAAGAGTAAGACAAAGATGTTTAGGGTAGGATTCAACTCTCAACAAGACACTTCAGCCAGATAAAGATACGTAAACTTCCCCTACAGTCAAAGAAGCCTACAGAAAAATTCCACTTACCCTACAGCAGACACTTTGGGTGTAGTTCAGGTACCATGACATAGACATGGTGTCAGTTTAAACATCCCAGAGTTCCACCTCACTTCCTGCTGCCTCTGCTGTAAACCTTGCAGGTCCCAGGTTGTATTCTTTAGTATTATGTAATTTTTAGTTTTTGATTGTGCAATGATTTAGATATCCCAATTGGCACTAGCTTTAGGCAGGTGGCCAGTGAGCTGCTAATCAGGCCCCAGTGCCTTTACCAGCTAAACTTTCACTGACTATGAAGAGAGAACACGCATAGAAACTTGGCGCAGAAGTATAAAATGTAAATGTTTTTCATCAGTCATCAACAGAACACACCCTTTATTCTTTCATCATTGGAGAAGAAAATAGCTGTCACTCGTAGAATAGTCTTGGGCTATTCATTATTGGAGTTTTGGTGCTATGTAAGAGACTTGACCTTTGCACTCACTTCTTTAGGGTTCCGTATTCTAAAGAAGCAGCCAAATGTAATTCCTTCCCCAGATCTATTACTCACTTGCCAGAAAATAAAACTAGAACCTTTTTGCCAATGTCTTACATATAACCTGTCTGCATGAACTGCCTTCAACAACTTTTCTTTATATGGTACATAAAACCCACTCATACAGAATAGGTTAGTTCGCCCATTAGGTCAGTGACCAGTCTAGTTAGCCATGTATTGTGGTTTTACTGAACATTCTGGGTGGGGTAGAAGTGACTAGAGTATCCAGGATAATTCCAAGGTTTAGGAATTTAATGATGCAGTCTTCCTAAAATAAGTACAAAGTTCCCTGCAGAGAGATGTCTTTAAAGACCTCCAGAGGGAGATGCTGTCTAATTTTTGGCATCTAAATTGCTTCAAACATCCATTTTAGGCAACATTACTGGCCACACCAGCATCTTCCTACAGTTTGAATATTCTACTCTGTTAGGTCAGGAATACAAAACTGCAAAAATAAACAGGAAAAGAAACAGGACCTATGAGAGCTTTCAAATCCCATGGTAGTTTTCTCGCTCTCAAGACTGCCATTTATTCACCCTCCTTCCCCAATGCTATTGCTTACCATCACCTGTTTCTCTTTCTTTACCTGCTTACTGTTTAAACAGTGTATAAATAATTTTTCTAAATTGTCAGATATACCTGAAAAGCTTACCTAATGTAAACGGCCTAAACTGAAACAGTAGCATCAAATCTGTATTTGTGCTACTACCAGCACCTGAAATTTGGAGAAAAAAACCCAAACAACCAAACAAAAATACAGTAGATGGTATCAGCACAGACTTTTTTTCTGTTATTCTTTGATACTTCCATCTTGTGGGATTTGTTTCCACGAGCAGATCATTAATCTCCTGGTTGTTAACCCAGAAGCCCTCCTGACTGTTTCTGTCTAGAGAAATCAGACCTTCACCAAGGCCAGACTTGGACAGAACAACTATTATCTTGCAAACACTGGATAAAGTATTGTCTCTTCCCTGTAACGTTTGCAAGCACACATGGTTCTCTTTTCCCATTTATTTAACAAGCATCTAAATGATTCTGCTAACGTAGCTATAACCCAGTTCTTACAGCTCACAGACAAGGGACACGGCAAAGAAACCATCCTGCATCCAGTGCTTCTATAGCTATACTCATTACACACAACCCACCCAGTAGCAGGACTATTTAAGAGAGTAACAAGGTTCCCATGGAGAGAGAGTTGAGATCTTGTCTGATTTCATTCCAAATCTACCGAAAACAGAGAAAAGCTTTTGCCAAGATAATTTTGGCAAGCACACTGGCTTGCCAAACTGCATTTGGATTTTGCTGGACTTATTTACTTGTTCAGTATGCTTGGAGAAGTAGAAACATTTGTTGCTGTAGACAATCTGGCTTACTTTGAAGACCTGGAACAACACTTAAAAGATGAATCAGAGACTGACTGACTTAGGAATTTGATCTATTAACCCCAGCTCATAGTGGAGAGGTACTGAAGTGTTAGAAGTAACCCACAGCTCAGCTACTTCAGGGCTGGGACCAGAGAACTCTCTGAACTCTCAAACAACACTTTTAATATGTTACCTTTTACAGCCAAGTTCTACTCCTTTCAGAATTACCATCCAACACAAGCCGTAAAACAACCCTGAAGATCTCTTTAGGAGTCAAACCAGCACAACCACCTTTTATGACAAAACCAGCATTCTTTGCTGACTGCATCGAGATAAATCATAAAGGGCCAGTTTTCAGAAGACATTTAAGCATCCAGCCTCTCTCTCTAAAAATCAAAGTTACAGCCCTTTAGGATACCCTTAGTCAAGGGCTGATCCCTTGCACACTGTTGTCCTGTTCCCCTCAAGTCCCCCTTTAACTCCCCAGAGGGCTGGTCAGTGCCCTGCTTCCACCTTGTCACTGGGGCATGCAGGAATGCTTTGATCTGATGAGTCAGAGGTACACTACCGACATATTTTGCCTGACAGAGCCAAGCTCAACTGCAAAACCCAGAGTGGAAAAAAATCTAAGTATTTCAAAAGCATTATCTGCAGAGCTTGTTTTCAAGATCTTGGTACCATTTCTCCCCTGTTTGTCTATTCCACATTTTCAACTTCACTAGCTCGCTTCTTCTCATTTTCCTTATTTTTTTTTTTTTTTGCTGAGCAAGACATTCCTTCTTCATGACTCCCTCTATCCCTTATCTTCTAACACTGCCCACTATCTTGCAACAGGCCAGCAACCTTGCCTTCACTTTTCCAACACAGAAGTTACACACTGAGTCATCGCCATGGTCCTATACTTGAAGCACATACTGCTAGAGAAAAGCACAAAATACCACACAGGCTTACACAATGTCATTTTCTAGCTCCTCATTGTTATAATATAAAGTCATCCTGGAGGCACAGCCTTCCATATAATTCTTTCTTTTGCCTTTTAAAAGCAGATATTCTTGTGACTCCTTCAACCCATGATCAAGCATGCACCTACAAAGCATTTTTCACAAACAGAAAGATCAGGTATAAGCAGACCCTACATTTCTGGTTTCCAAATGCATAAAAATACATATATTTTAGTTTCATTCAAGAGAAACAGCACCAACTTGCTTCCTAAGAGATCCAAGTACACAGCTGTATGACCTGTTCACATCTTCATTGTACCTCTCCAACATTAAATTCACTTGTAAGCTAAAAGGAATACCTCTGGCTTCCTCCAGATAAACCAACAACAACAGCAAATAAAAATCAAGAGAACAATAATGCCGGCCTCCCTCCACCCCAGGGAAACACACCACTCAACAGCAATTCTTCATTGGTAAGTATAGTTTTAAATCTGTTCACCAATTTTTAATCCCTCTGATGCACCATACCTAGACTTTTTACTACTTCAATTTTTGTCCATCAGGATATTTGGGTTACCAAATCCAATATCCTGAAATACATCATAAAGACTAGTGTTTGTATGAGGCTTTTCCAATGAGGCACTAATGTGCCTGATGTAACATGAAACAAAATAAAAAGATTACAGAATCAATGACGTCCACTTCCCAGTATGATTTACTACAGTTACCTACTTTGGTCCAAGTCCTATTTCAGTACTTCTGTCCAAACCATGTCAAGCTGTCAGGCTATAAGCAGTCACCCAGTTAAAGCCTGTCACGGTTTAGTTTATACCTGTAATCTGGAATACTCTAATTTTAGATTAGCAGTCCAAAGAATTACTCCTCTAATTCCTTGAGGCGAGTTACTGGCATCTTCTAAGTTATGCTGTATTTTAACAGCTGCTGCTAGACATCCTCCTGGCTTGCTGAAGTGGAAAAAATGCCATCAACACTTGTACCTGACTAAAATATAGCTTTTTAAGCACATACCTGACAAATCTAGTGAGTATTTTTGTCTTTCGGCACTGCTCTATGACTTCGATTTCTACCTGGCCACAAAGCACCAGCATTAGTTACTTTTGTTTCTAGTAAAAATACCTTTCTTCCTCTGTCTGTCCAGCTGTCCTCCCTCCATCCATGTAATTTTCTTTTTATGCATTACTTCATTATCTGCTAATTTATATTAATGGAATAAAAGCTGACAAGCCATCTATTTAGAGATTTCTAGCAGCAGGAAGAAGGGAAAGAGTACTTTTAAGAGTCATTTCCACCTCTATTCTCAGACATTTTAGCTATCTCCCTTGATTGTGGATGCTTCCATACCTAGTAATATTTTTGTAAGCCATTCCAAAGTGCCCTGCTTTTTCTGTTCATATTTCATGTTTCACCTTGTGTTGTTCAAAAGCTTTCCACCTTTTGAATTTCCTCCTTTTGAGAGGAAAAGATTGTATTCATCCGACCACATACAGACTTCTGTAAGCCAAGATACCCACAGATGAGCTAGTTATCCTACATCATCTTTGAAGATAACAGAGAGAAATAAGCAGGGCAACTGGGGATAAGTCATCCCATTCCTAAATACATATCTAAAATAAATCATATAAATTGCCCTGTAAAAGAACCTCTTCTTCATTAATCCAAGCCTAAATATGTCTGAGCTGGACTGTTTCAACAACAGCACAGCTGTGGTTAGTTCAGCAATATGAATCCTTTTCAGAGGTATTTCCTACCAACCTTCATGCACAATTAAATCCTCACAGAGTATTCCAAGGTAATGGTAACCACACAAACCCACTGTGGGATAGAGACATCGCATTTCTAGCGGTATTTTCCACCTCAAGAAAACACCATACTTACTTTCAGAACATCAATTCCTATTTGTTTCTTTGTGAGAAGTTTAATTGCTCAGAAGAAAACCAAATTTCTGAGGCACTTAGCTGATTCACAGACAACCGTATTTATGTGACCTGCCAAATGGCTGCTATACCATTCCCGGGGTCACCTTTGGTCAGAGCAGTGCATCTGCAGGGTCACAGACCTGGGCCTCATCTAACAAGCTCTGCGGAATACAGACAGCCATTTCAACCTTTGTCTTTGAAGTATTTGTGAATACACTGCTGTGGATGCAGAATTCTTGGAGAAGAACTGGAGAAGACTTAGCATGGTTTTGCATACAGGACATTGTGCCAACCCTGCAGAGCCATTACACTGTTGTTTTATACTATTTTCCCCACTGCTCATAGCTGGGTCTTGCCCTGCAAGTCCAGGACCTAAGCTAGTTTCCTTCCCTTCATTGATTACCATATGTTACATAGAATCTTCAATTACTAGCTGGAGTGTCTCAAGAGACATCATTATTCACATAGAAGACCAAATCCCTTCGTAGCACGTAGACTTTCAAGGAGATAGTAAGTACTGTTGTGTCACACGTACACTTCCCATTATTTCACCGCTGTTTAGTTTAAGCTGTTAAACCCCCCTCTGTATGTTTTGAAAACATCTCAGGATGTTGATGACAACCATTTATAGCTTTAGAATTAATCACAGCTATGAATGCTATAATCACATCAGATATGCGGAAAAGCTTTAAGGTTACACAGCTTTCAACAATCAAAATAGACGAGCTTCACAGATCATTCCAGCCTCCACACATTAAATTGCTGACACACTAAGAAGATCCATGCTCTAAAGGAACAGCAGTATTTGTTCTTAATGTAAACAGTTGTTTTAATTTTATTTTTTTCTAAACCAGTAATATTCAAGAATATTCATGGAATAATGCCATATATAAAACACAGCCAGGGTGCTTGAAACTAATTCTATTGAGAAATTCCAGATCGCAAGGCCGATTTACTGCTCAGTATGCACATCTAGGCAACGGGTGGAAATAACCAAGCCATTTGCCTGGCCTCCTTTGCCTCTTTCTTCTTCTTCCCTGATTCATGTATGCACGTTTGTGTGTATACACATATGTACACACACATACAAATACAAGGTAGAGAGTGTATCAGCCTTGTATAATAGAATTTCTTAACAGAATTAGTTTCAAGCATATATACATATATAATTATATATACAGGAACTTAAAGGATATAGTTGTTACTATGCAGAATGGTGAAAAACTTTTTGGAGGATTGTTTTGGAAAATGTTTTTGCCATTCTGCACAGGATAAATATGACAGTTTCCGCAGAAACAGGAGCACACACATCAGAAATGCAGCTATCAACTCTGCAAAGTCAACACTGCAATAAGAAAATATTAATCCTACTCTCAAAGTACACAGAAGGCGATGACAGCAAAGGAACAAAAGAGTACTATAAACATTATTGTAAGAAGATCTCTTAACAGCCTACGGCCTTCGGGAAAGTGCACAAACTCTTCCCAAAACTTTTATTACGATGAAGTAGATAGAAAGGTTGTTGACTGATTTGCCTTTTATTTCCGAAATCGAGCAATGCAGTATGAGAAGTCTGAAAAAGAAAGAAAATTTTGAGCCAATAATGGAGAACAGCATTACAGGACAACTGGATGTAGTTTATAGATGTATAAACTATGATGGCCTTGAAGACAAAAGCAAGCAGTTTAAGTTGCATCTAGTGAACAAAGGTGAGTCAGGGGAAGGCAAAGAGATGAGTGATCTGGTGAAAGCAGAGGCAAGAAGTCTCTGCACAGCATCCTGGAGAGCTAAATGCAAATCATTTACCCTTACACAAGAATAAAAACAAACAAAGGAGTGTAATGAAAAGGACAGAACATCACAGAACTCCTATAGGCAGACGCTGAAAGACCAACTGCTGACTGACATACACCTGGATGCCCGAAGAGCCCTCTGAGCACTGATATTCTTGCCTTGCTTAGGAGGAGTTAATTTTCTATGCTCTGCATTGTCAAAAGAGGTATGGATTTAATCAAAGGGCACACAAGGGAAGGGAGGAAAAAAAAAAATCTTCAGCGACACAAGACAAAGCTACTGAAAATGTATCCAATTTACTCACAAGAAAAATCAAGTGCCAATGACAGGAAGTCTGAATCGGAGCAAAATGCTGGCTATCCATATTAAATCAAGAGAAGTATTGTTAAGTAAAAGCAGCTACACTTACATCCACAGCTAAAAAGATGCCTCAAGCCATCATCTGGAAAAGCACTATGTCACTGCATGGCACGTGGCTTCCTTCTCATATCCCTTGTTCATTTATTTGCTTCGTAACAAATGTTTGAAGCTTTAAGAAAAGAAAACAGAAAAGTCGGTATATATCAGCACAAAAAAAAAAAAAAAAAAAGTCATTTCATGCATCTTGGTCTATAAATTACTGCTTAAAGGGAAAAATGTTTACGCCCAATTCAATTTAAAATAATCATCCTTTCCCATTCAGATTTGTTACAGAGCTACAGGGTTAGTTCATCTTCTTTCACTGTGTTTTTAAACAAAACAAGCACATTGTGTAACACCTATTTCACATATCATTAACACAGAAAACTCCCCAAGAAGCTTGGCTATTAAACACTGACACTTTTCAAGCAAAGAGTTAAAGCACATATCTGAACAATTTATGGCTTTGAGTGTGGCTTGAGTAGGAACAGCAGCTCGGTACTGAAAGCTTTCCATTCACATCATCAACTGTATTCTCTTCATAACAAGTGCATATGTAGGCAGATGGATTGTGCCTTTTCCAACAGCTGCCCTGTCATTTTATAGATGATTTCCATAAACAGCATGCATGGTAAGCAGCACTGGTTGACTTTCCCCTTTTCCCTTCCTGGCCAGCAGACAGCTTCTGCAGAGTCAAAACTAGGACCTCTCAGACAAGAACTGATCTTCCTTTTCAAAGAGGGCCAGGAACGGAAACAGCTTTTTATAGAACACATGCGCTGAAGGGGTGAAGAGAGCTTGACCTGACCTACCCAAATCTGGAAGCCAGGGCCTGAAAGCAAGACCCTGCCTTCCAAGTGAGACAGTGACCTCAACGAGTACCAGGTAAGACAACATACACCAGCATTTAGGGTAACACAGAGCTAGCAGCCAGCTTCCACCACAGACACAATTTAAGGACCACTGCTTCAACATTCTTCTGAAGTTTAGCCCTAGAAAGTTTTAAGAGGCAGCTGGCAGAAGAGCAGCTATATGCCTGAAGCTGTTTTTCTGGAAGAAAACTCCTCATGTGCACAAAGGGAGATCAGAGGCTGAAGAAAACAGTCCCAACATACTACCACATTTTGCGAGAGGAAACACGCTGAACTTTCAGACAGTACATAATTCAAGAAGAAGAGTAATGGAATGGGTATTGAAAGAATTTCCTGCCAAAGCACAAATATTATCAATATGTAAATCTTCACAGGAGGTACTTAATGCTTTTTATATTAAATACTCCACCTATGCAAGTCCTCTTCTATTGCTCAGTCCTCTTCTTCAAATACATAGTGAAGCTTTCCAGATGAGATTATGTCAAGAATCCTGTGCCTAAGATGGCATTTCTCAAGTGCATCCAAGTTTCATGAATTTCATTACAAGGTCACTTATGAAGTTTTCTGGGTTGTCAATAAAACCATTTTTGAGCCCAGAAAGGCTGCAGAAGCATTCACCTAAAAACTTGTAACTTGTTGAACTACAGCTCTCTTCATTATTGTCCTACAACTTACACTTATCACTTACCTCTAACAGTAACACTTATCTCTATCATTCACAAACATAACCTGACAGTTGTCACCAATTCCCATTTCTCTTTTGCCATAGATACTCATGGAAAATTCAGCTACTTCTACAACGAATGTAGAGCCCTACCTCTAAAATCTACCTTGGCCCTAAACTTGGTCAGGACATTGCTGAGTTTGCAACACTTTAAAGTCAAATGTTGTACTCATATTGACTCTTCTTCTTCCAAGTTCACTATAAGCTTTTCAGTTTCCTAGATTCACCTGTTCCCTCTAATAAACTGAGAAAAAAAGATCAGTCTAAAACCACAGCTTCATCAGTGTCTGTGCTGATTTCAAATCCACATACCATCCAACCAAACCATCATCCTTCAGGATATTTACAGCCAGACAAACAACTGCCTAAGATGATACGGTTTCCATTTACCTCCATTTTAATCAAGCAAACATCTCAAAGCCACCTACATGCACACAGACAGTTACTCCCAAACTCATT
The DNA here is from genome assembly GCA_039720435.1 of Amazona ochrocephala. Lineage (NCBI taxonomy): Eukaryota > Metazoa > Chordata > Aves > Psittaciformes > Psittacidae > Amazona > Amazona ochrocephala. The sequence goes on from CM077878.1 coordinate 46,701,067, forward strand.
CCTCTTCCTCCCGGTTTTCCTCTCACTTTTTCCAACCATCCACTGCCCACATCATCTGAATTCCACTTTGATGCCACTGGTCTTGAATTAGACTGTAATCCCTTGTTGGGAGAGCTTGTACCTTACTATGGACAGTGAAGCGTGCAAGATGACATACAGTGCTAATCCTACCAGGAGCCTTCTTGCGCTACTGAAATACAATATAATCTGAGTTTATGGCAAGTATACAAGTCTACACCCTGAAAGATACTTACAAAGCATTGATTCATGAAGTTTCCTCAAATACAGAGCATGCTTTCTGGACATGGCAGATACTGCTTTAGCTACTTTCATGTCAGCAATGCCTGGCAAGGACATTAGCTCCTTCAAAAAAAACCAACAAACAGTCAAGTCAGAAACTCCAAAGAGTCTGCATCTCACATGAAATGTTAGGGCACAGATCAATGTTTAAGATTATGTCCCCTCACACCTTTATATGAGTATGCATACATATTTGAGAAGTAAGGATACTGATGACAAGAAAAAACAAGTTAACAACAAAACTCACTTTACCAAAGACGTAAATATTTAACTTACATGCCAACAAGATGCGTTATCTTCTCTCTCAAGTGAATACATTAGAGCTTTCAGTATCAACTTAAATCAGGTATGTGCTATAAACCTGCTGCTCCTTTTGTGGTATGATAGCAATCATCGTTAAATACCCGCCAATCACATAAACTGTTCTCTGTGTCCTGGGGTCATATTTAAGCACAGGAGTCCACCCACACATAAAATTAATTGGCAGGACTGAAGTCTTGAAATTGTCTCAACTGACTTCTAGAAAAGTAGCAATCAGCTTTCAGTGCTTCCTCCTTTTTTACGTATCCTATTTTTTCTTTCGAAAGGGAGAAGGGAAGGAGAGTGAAAGTAAAAGGAGAAGGGGAAGGATCACTGAACCTCAAACAGCTGGGATGCTGTGATACGTCAGATGTGAACCCGGCCACATGATATCTCCCTCATTTCCCCATCATTTTGCAGAGTTGGGCCTCTTTCAGGATAATTTTTTTATACTTTTCCCACATACGGAGTTGTTCTAACTGGTGCATTTCTGGTTTCCAAACTTCTGTTAAGTGATCGCTTCCTACAAGGCTTAGGATTTCAAATTCTAAATGAACCATCGCAGAGATGTTAAACATGTGAAATAATCCTGTGAAAGTTTTGTAGCAGAGTCTTGAAATGAAGCCAAGCAACCTGTACAGCCAAGCAAGCTGCACAGAAACTCAACTCTGAAAACTTCAAACTGAGTTTGCAGTTACAAATATACCCTTATTGACTCCATTTTTGTTCTTTTTCCTACCGGAGATGGGACGACTTCTAGATATTCAGACACAGACATCACAAAAGACATTACACAGTACATAGAAAAGTACGGCCTAAATTCATGTGTCTGTGATAAACCAAATAGAATAGAAGTTTTAAAGAGACAACTACGTTTTAGGTGTCAAACATTTCTTGACGTCTGTGGCAGTTGGCAGCTGCAAACATCCGACTGAAAGCCCCATCTGCTGCTTCACAGCTTCCAGTCGAGGATGTTTACAGTCGCTCACTGTCAACAGCAATACACATTCCTCAGCTGTTTACTTTATATTATTAACATGCAGAGGCCTCCAAGCAGGTTAGTTAAGATCACTATAACTTCTGTTGCTGTGCTGCTACCCACAGATGTACAGCGGACTGTTTTCATAAGTACTTTCAAACGAAATAAAGTACAACTTCCAAAGGAACACTGGCAAGCAGCCAGGTGTATTTTCTGTTCAAGCATTACACTTCCAGAACTATGTTGCCTATTTTACATCTGGTAAGAATTAAAATGAAGACACATGAAAAAAGCAATTTGCTGCTACTGTTACATTTGTTTTGTTCTCCAAGAGACTAGGGCAATCCTGTCACTAGAGTAGTGCACTACGAAAATTGTACTGCTCCACAACTGAGCTCCCTTATCAGCACAGTGCCTGAAGATAGCAACAAGCATGAAAATAGAACCAAACCCTTTCTAAGGGTATTTCACTACAGTGTCTGGGATGGCTTCAATCCCCACAGAGAAGTGACTGTGAGGGAATTATATCAGAAGCTAGTTTATGCAACATTTACTTCCAAATAAAACAGTGGGGCAAAAAAAACCCACCAAAAAAACAACCAAAACAGTGCAGGCGGCTGTGGGGTAGAGGGAGGAAGTTGTACAGCAAGCTCTGCAAAGGCTTCAATAAAGTTCAAACCTGTTAGAGGATTTCTACAAATTATCCAAGCTAACCAGTTGCTGCTACACTTCCCGTAGTTGGCAGCACAGCACTTCTCACCCACATGAAAAAGCCAAAAAGATTTGGCATAATAATGTCTCGGTTGTACAGTTCTGCTGTTTGTTTTCCATTCTATCTCCCATTTCCTTATTAAGTTAATGATGGGGAAAATTAAAGATTAATCACTCAACTATTTTTCTGAAGTCATATGAAACCGCAGCAGGCAAGCAGAGTGATTATATCACTCTAATTAGAAGGTGTTTTTCCTTGAAACTTCTTGCCCCCAAATGAAAGTACCGCACTGTAAACAGAGTAGGTTATGAAAAGACTAGAGAACGCAGCAGCCTGTGGTATATTTACTCAAACTGATAAGTGTGAAGGATCTCTATAAATCAGTTTCAAAACTCTGGCCATATTTTCTATAGTAAGGTTAACAAAATTAATCTTTCAGGCAGCAGGTGTAAACAAGCCGAATTATGTTGGGGCCTTTCCCTTTATTCAATACCAACTTTCTGCTATTAAAGCTTCCTAGGGAACCACATTTTCTCAATGGATCAAGTCACTCAGGAAACAAAGCAAACTTTATCAGTGCTGCACAACTCCACATTCCAGGAATTCCTTGCACTTGGCATCTATATACCATGCCAGACCCACAGGATCCATTCGTTCTCTCCTTGGGAGACCTACACCATGACAAGCTATGAAACTCTCAGTATGGCGCCCAACTTCACAAGGTTGCCAATACAAAGAGGGACTAACACCCCTGCATGAGGTCTACTGGAGGACAGATGAGTAAGAAACTGTTATTTCCTATGACAATACTCTTGAAAAAACAGAAAAGAGTTCCTCTTCTGGCAAGTTCCATCCTGTTTATCACAAGCCAGCTAAGAAAAAACACAAATAGTCACCTTGCAAGACTATATATATATATATATATATATATATATAAAATGGACTGTTAAAAAAAACAAAAAAATGGGGCAACAAAAAAATCCTTAGATGCAAATTGCAGAATGGTAAGTTCTCATCTTAATTACACTTAATCGTGACACAGATTAGCCTTTCATTTGTAAATGTATCAGCCTTATATCTACAACTTAGAGGGGTAAAAAGTACAGAGACTATAATGTCCTACTCCTTCAAATTATTCAGATGAAGGACATTATGTCAGCAATAAAGTGCAAGTCCACTCCATGTATGGCTTCCTTTCTGCTTTTAAAAGACATCAAACAGATTCTATCTGGATGGAAGTCAAGGCAAGGTCAATCTAAAACTGTGAGGCATTTTATCACACAGTATGGACTGTTAAGCAAGAGAATGCAATCGGTTATCTTTACTGCTCTGTTTTTTTAATTTGTACAGTATTCTCAGAGAAATGTTTAGGCAGAAAGCGTCCAAGACTCAAACATCAACCAACAGGGCTTTGTACATGCTGATCTTGATAAAGGTTTGAACAAATACAGGTAAGACAAAAGGCACATTCTTACTTTTCAGTGTCTTCATGAATTTACCATCCACGTAACAGGCGAAAAGGGCAAACTGGTAGCGCCTAAGCACTGTTCAGTTAAAAGTAAATCAGCTGTTTTTCTTTCACTCTTTTCCAAGCCAGATGAATGGATTACTGGTGAGAGAGGGGAAAAAATATAAACACAAACAAAAACCCAAGCATCTAAACCACATTTTCCAAGTGCTGCTAGAATTCTACATTTTCCATCACCTCGCATACAGATGAGGCGATATGCAAACTCAGACAAGTAAACTAAGTTTTAACCATTAGAACAACACTGGAATACCAACAGATAAAAATGCAAATTCAGAGCTGCATAGAACTTGGAAAAAAAAATAAAACAAAACCAAAATGTAACTCATGGCAACTGGTTGCTAACTTTCTTTGCAGCACACATTTTCAAATTTGCTTGTCAAGGGCCTTAAGATCATCATTAAATACGGCAAAATTATTCCTTCTCTTCCTGCCACTGACAACACAGGAAGATTAAGCACACATTACTTATGTGAACTCAAGTTCACAGCTGTTATGATACAGCATGAGTATCTCCAACTGTTGCCAATGAATCTGATTCTCCCAAATGCATCTGAACTCACTACAAAATGCCTAAAGCAAGCATCCCCTGCACTAAGCAGGCAGTTGCAGACAAGCAGCTGAAATTATGCACCAAATGAGACACAGAACATCCAAACATTTGGGAACGAGATGTCAAAACTACTGGTAAAAGTAAGAACAACATGTGCATTTTCTTCAGCCTTTTCCCAAGAGGCCCTACCCAGTGTCTAATCATTAGCAATTTTCATCAGCTTTTAATCCACCTAGGTGAACAAATACTACAGTGTATCTTGGTAGAAATATACTTGGCAAAAAAACAAGAACTTACTTCTGGGATACCAGCTGATCCTACTGATCTCCTTCATACAAGATACCCACACCTCCAGGGAGAACTGCATTCTTCAGCCACGAGAGACCATTACTCAGATTTCCAGGAATCTGTATCACACACATGAACAGAAGTTATTGTAATTCCAGAAGTTCAGTAGTTGAAATCACATAGTTCTCATTATGAGGACCGTCTGCAAGTAGTCAGATAGCTTTTAACAACCATTATTTAAACCGTGTCCTTTTCTGGTATAGTCATTTAAAACTCAGAATGTGTTGCAACACATCACTCCTGAATGCAGCTGTCTCTCCATTGGAGGAGGTAAAAGTTAACCGATAAGGCAGCAGAAGTATTCAGAACCTATACTGAAGTAGTTAAATTTCCCACCAGAGATAGGTGTAATGACTTCACCTATTTATTATCTTAAAAAATATACAGGTTACACAACCCAAACCAATCACACAATAAAACTGAGGTTGAGCATCACTTCAGAAAAGCAGAATACCCAGAGTCCTCCTAGCTAAGCCTTTAAGATGGAGAAGGAATTTATTCACGCAGTGGTTCTGGTGGAAGAATGACATACAGAACCTCCTTGCAGATGGATGAACACGCAAGACGGAACCACATTAGTAGGAGAAAACCAAAGAAACAGAGAAATAATGCTTAAGAAGAAAAGAACATGGGAAGAACACAGTAAATGAACTGAAGTAAATGAACCTGTAGGAGAATATACACGTGACAGTTCTGAAATCTCATTTATTATACACAACAAAAGCAGAAGAAATGCAGTAAGTAGGGCTTATAAACTGAAATGGGTATACTCAAAATACTGTATTTATCAATTTGCACTTCTGACACCTTTTGAAGGTACTTGAAACAGTTCTGTATGTGACCACGCGAACTGAGGATGCCTTTGAGAAACAAATCTTTTCTGTCAATCAACCAGCTCCAGCAAAAAGTTAAGACTAAGGAGGGATATCCACACAATTTACACTCTGTTACAGAATCAGTGAATGCTACTGTACTGTTTATTACTCTACATTTCATTGTCTTGAGGGCATCACTGTGAAGCCCACAAACCTTAAGCAATGGCCAGAAAGGAAGTTGCAATAGGCTCTACTATCCTTTCATATCAGCTGGCAGAAATAGGTGATGCCCCAGTAGTTCAGAGCATTACTCTACTGTTGGCAGAGCCAAGTGCCATGCTGGTTGCTGTTCCATCATGGGGTGGAGCAGATGACCAGCCTGAAGGTGTGCGTAACTGCATTACTGTGTCAGTTCCCAATGCAGAACACTACAGTTAGTTGTCTTCTATTTCAGCTAAGCACAAAGACAATACACTGAGTCAACACAATAGTGTATAATGGACAAGAAGAAAGCAGTCCCCAATGGCAATAACTCATTCTCACAGCTATCTGTGAGAAGCATTACCCAAGAGAGCATACCATACCAGATCCCAAATTTAGCATAGAACATTTCATAGAAACGTAGAATGGTTTTGGTTGGAAGGGACATTAGGGATCACCTAATTCCACTCCCCCAGTCTTGAGCACTTCCAGGAACAAGGCATCCACAACTTCCCTGGGCAGCCTGACTTACCAGCATGAACAAACTACCCATAGCACACAATCTATTCAGCCTCACGGTTCATATTCAAAGGAAGGTGAAATATAACTGCAGTGAGAATAAGCTCTGGCACAGGGGGCACACTACAGGCAGCACGTACAGGCAGTAGGTGGTCCATATCAGAGATTCCCGCACACAGGAGTGAACATATGTTTGGGCTGATGAGAATCATCCTCAAACACAAAACTCTGCCCCAACATCCTCTGAGAATTTCTAGGATGCTTTCATCCTGTGTTTTGCAAACTGCCTCCTAACTTCCATTATGTCCTTTATTCAGGACACGTAATTTGCTCCAAAGTCAAATCCATGGGGAATGTATTTCATACTTTGCTGTACTCTTGGAGAAAAGCAGGGACAAACTCTGATACTCACATTGGTCCAGCGACACACATATCACATGGTATGAGCTTATTCTCCCATTTCTGATTTCAGGGTCAGGTAACTGAGGCAGGAATCTGTTCTGTTTGCCCACAGCCAGGACACGGCACCCATACCAGCTCCCTTATACTCTTTTCCTTTTTCTCTTCCCATCACTCCTTCCCTTGTACACCACTCAAAGACACAACTGGGTCATACAGACTGTCAGAATAATTAGCACAATCATAATGTTTGTTCTTCATCCCCAACAGATCAAAACAAACACAGCCTGTGACCACAAGATTATTTTACATAGTACGCTCCATAGCGAACTGCACAAGCCTCAGATGCTGCAGAACAGTCTGCAAGGCTTCAGCTTACACGTTTTTACTTGTATAAGTGCAGCACATTGATTACTCCTGTCTCAAAGGTATTTGAACATTGCCAGAAATTAGTGCCACATGCAAGAGAGCTCTTGGTTACTATGTTAAGCAATACACCCATTAAAAGTATGCAGAATGCAACTTTTTTAACATCACCACACACTAAAGTAACTTAGAAAACACTTGCTTATTCATAGCACCACACAAGTAAAACGCAAAAGCAACATCTGAAGAACAAAACTACTTCATGTGCAGCCAATGCATTAACCTTTGATCACATGCAGACCAGAGCAATACACCTGTTCAATCCCCCTTCTTCGTTTATTTCCAACGGCCTCCCCTTTCCCTGTGCACAACCATCAGCCTCCAGACAGTTAAACATTTGCTTGTTCCCAGAGTTTGTAATTAAATACTCTGACCTATCAGACAAAATGCTGACATCATACTGACAGGGCCATGAACCTGAATCCTGTTAATGTTACACTTTGAGATTTCTCTTAACCTGTATTCTCATCAGCATGAAAAGGTCCTTCCTCTCAGCCTTCTAGAAGCAGAAGCTACAGAAGACTAACATGCACATAGAAAAAATACCAACCAAGTACAAGAAAACTCAGAAGAGAGGAAAAAGCATTAGACTGCCCACCTACAGAAGGGAAGAGGGCTTACCAGCACAAATGTTCTAGCTAGGCCACTGTGGAAGCACCAAACTGCTCAAGAAACTACTAGACATAAATCAATACTGACATGCCAAAGGGCACAAACACTAGAAAGTCCGGCAAGAGGAAAAGGCAGAGTGGGCTCCAGTTTGTAATGGCTAAAACAGGACCGCATGTGACAGACCCAAGACAGGTTGGAAGAGAGTACAGAGAAGAAACCCTACTGTTAGCTTCAGGTACTGGGAACTTTAAATTATCCCCCTTCCTCAGCTTCACCCAAAAATTTTTCAGTATAAGTTACACAGAGTTACCCTAAGTGCTACCCATACACAGCCTTCTACAGATGTAAACAAGTGGTTTAACTGCATTTTGCTCCCGATCAGCAGAAATAATTGCATAGAAGTTACATAAAAGGAACAGAAAAGACGACAGGAAGACACCCATGGCACACTAACCAAAAACACTTTTCTGATGTTTATTAGCAAAGAAAATCCCCAGTGGATAAATATAGCTTTTGTAGCCAGCTAAAACCTAAAGCTATTAGAACATATCTTGACAGCTCAAAGAACTGCTCTCAGTTGCTCAGATTCATGGAAGTTTGTAATCAACTTGTCACAAAGGCTTTAATTTAGAACATCTGTCATTGAAGGAAAACACTGAAGCAAGACCTGACTTTATTTTTCAAATGTATTAATAACTAATCCCCTTGGGATTATGTCAAGCATGTCACATTAGTACGGCTTGGGCTCACCTTGACCAGTGAGTTAAAACACAGTTAAACCTGTCGACATTTGCACTCCAACTCATACTTCTTTTATATTCCAAATGGTTACAGAGGAAAGGCATCTGTGGGACTAACTCTGACCACAACCTATGGTCAGTGTCAGACCTGTGACACTGACCATTACACTATCCTGTTTTATTCAGTGTGGAATATACAAGCAGAAAGTAGTCTTAGAGAATAATGTAAAACTTCTTTTCTACACACCTGAATTTGAAAGTGAAGGGAGAACTTTTCTTTGCAAAATCTACTTGCTGTGGTAGATTCACTTTTCATAAAAAGTACATGTTATTACAAAAGGTATATTTATGCAGTACAAGTTTTGGTGCAAAGGTTTACATATGCATGCAGTTGGATTAACAAACCGGAGCTGAAAATAAGCTTTTCCTGTGTGTACTAATTTATGGTCCAATGTTGCATTCCTTTCATGCAATGCCATAATCTTCAATGAATGACTTCACATTATTCTCCTTGGAGTAATCTAGGAATGCAGATACAGAGAACATCAACCACCACCTTCATAAGACTCTCCCTCTTAACCCTCAAGGGTTTAAGTGCCTGATAGAGTTTTAGATATGAATAAAACTTCAAACACCCATACTCAGCTCCAACTACCCTGCAAGCACACACCTTTCAGCCAGCAGGTACACATACCAACACTGAAGCCGTTTTAATACTGCTCAAACCAGTGCTGCACATTCAAACCTCATGCAATTCTCAGATGTTGTCTGCCCTGCCACTCCACAACCGCTGAAACGCAGAAATGTGCTTTTCAAAGCGCAACTTCCAGATCTGTCCTTTACACCAACAATAAAATCATGACTTCAGGAATGGACCAGCCACACCAGAAACCTTTTTGTACATACAAACACTAGGCCAAAGAAGCTTTCAGGTTTAAATGCCTCCTAGGTCTATCTCAGCCAAAACTTGGCTTTAATACCCCAGCTGGATACCTGTGCCCCTGTGGTGATGTCATCCATGCTTTGGTTCAGGAATTTGAACAGGAGAGGCTCAGCTCAGGCGCTTGGTTCACCCAGGAAAGCAACATGTTCAAATCACTCCTCCAAATCAGCATGATGACCTAAAGAATAGCCTTTGGAAAATGGGAGGGGCCCTGCTCAGGCATCTCATTCCAGGATAGTGCTGGCAACTACGAATAACATGCATGGATCGACACCTTCACCCAGCTAGCGCCAAGACCTAAGCCTCTATAAAAGCTGACCTGCATGGCAGATCTCTCTCTGCATGTCCCACTGGTCACTAAGGCACTCTGCTCATGGTCCTCCGAGGTGGCTGTGGGACATCTTGCATGGCCCTTCCCTGCATGTCACACAGAGCAGGTGCCAACTCTGGGCTACTTGGCATCAGAGCAAGTGCAGGTCAGGCATCTGCACACTCCAGTCCTTAAAGATACCTTGGATTTTTGCCTCCTCCTTCTGTCAACTGCACAGAGAGTACAAGCATGCTGTTGCTGTGTTTATCTTCACTCAGCTTTCTAAAGATACAGTGAAATGAATCACGTGCAGCACTTGTATCTATTGTACCAAAATAAATAGAACTCAACCACAGGATCTCTCTTTAGTATTGAAAGCACTTGCATGGTGCTGGACATAGCCCTGATGAAAATGCTGCCTCAGATGATACCCTCTGTCACAGGGTTTAACAGCTCCAAACCCTACAGAGTGGCAGGGCAGTTACTTGGCTGCAAATACAGCTTGAACATCACATCTGACTTCACAGCCAGGGAAGGAGATTCCAGCTACAAAAGTAGCATTGAGAAAACAGCTTAGAAAAGTACAGCAGCACTGCCAGGGCTCTAACTTTATAAGTAGATTTATAGTTCAGTGTAAGCGCTATTAACTAGTTTTCAATGGTAACAGCAAAGAGCTAATGATCCACTAGGATTCACAGACACTGCATTTAACATATACTATTTCCCTCACTTCTCATGAGAAAATAGACAGACTTATAAATTCAACATATGACACAGAAAGTTTCAACACAAAAAAAATATTATGGTGAGCCAATATGAAGGCTCACTGGGCAACCTATCCTTCAGAAAGTGAACATAGGAGAAATTAATCTTTATCCAGGTCTTTCAATAGCAACCTGGTACATAACGCTTCCATTCTCAGTACCTATATGAGTTTTGGTTACAACAAAGCCGTGAAACAGGTAGTGCACATTTTACCATATTAAGTTAGAATGAAGGGGGGATCTTGGAGGGTGTTATCTTTAGCAATCAACCTATTTAAACTCTGCCTTCTCCATCCTAACAAATGAAGTTTAGAACAGCTTAAAAAGAAAAGTGAGCCATTGTGTTTTGACCAGAAGTAGTCACAGAAGTAACCTTCAAGGTTACCTTGCCCTATGTGCGGCCCCAGGAAGGAGAAAAACAGTTTCAGAAAAGGAATTTCTTGCCTGGCTGGAGGCCACACCCACGACAACAACTGATGGCAGGAAAGCATTCAGATTCACAACTCTGCCCATAGCACCCAGCCGGAGGCGAAGCAAAACTTTCTCATTTTTGGAGAAGAAAAGAAACTCTTGCTCAATAAGTAACAATTATGCTGCAGAATTTATATGCTGAGCACGGCTGAATGTACGAACACCAGATCAGTCAACCATAGCTTTAGCACTTTGAGTATGATTAACAGAATGAACTTTCAAAGGTCAATTAAATGTCAACACATTTTAAAGAGATATTCTTCTTAAGTTGGGGTGCTGTGTAACAGTACCTTCCAAAGCTGCTGTGCCACTTCCACCTTAAAATTCTACCCATCCTACACTTACATGTGAAGATATAAAGATCATAACTAATTAACCTTTGAGATAAAATAATGGCTATTTACGTTCCTGGCTTTCCTATCACTAAGCTGTCTTTATTACTTGTGTTTAACCACATCCATGGAGATGCTCTTCTCTCTCCCCCCAAAATTTCATTTCAGCTATTCAGGGTGTGAGTGAAAGGAAAAGGAAAGCAGCAAGAACAGTTTGAAAGTCTAATAATTTACTACATGAAAGTGAGAAGAGGCTTTTGATATGCTACTGAGCTGCCTGGATGTAAATCTGGAGGAGGGAGACTGTAACAGAATTAATTATGAACACATCAATCATTATTTTAGTCAGCCACTCAGCCCAGAGACAGAGCTTTTCACTTCTAAACATTTCGGAAATCCAAACTTCAGGTAACTAGCTCAAGACATGTTAAAGCTAACGCTGAAAAGCTGAACATTCGGTACAGATCCATCCAAGCCACCTCTCAAACTGCATGCTCAAATCATTAGTTTTAAAATAAGCAAACAAAACAAGAAAAAAGTTTCCATCTCAGTACACAGTTAAAGGATCAAAATCCTGACCCGAGCCTCACAATACTGCTATAATCATTTTGACATGAGCAGTGTTTACTCAAGAGCAGAACCAAAGAATAATTTGAGAGTTGAGAAAAACCAGCAGAGAGGCGCACTCTGAGCAGATGCGAGAAGAAAACGGGCTGGAGAGTTTTCCTTCCTCCGGAGCTGCTGTCCCAGCACCAATCCACAGGTCGGTTTGTAACTTCAAGCAACATAAGGAAAGAGATGTCAGGGCTCCTGCACTGGGAGGACGGTCCCGGTCGGGTTTCGGACCGGGCGCCGGGGCAGCAGAACGGCGCCGGTTCTCCCACAGACGGGAGCAGGGCGGGCAGCTCTCAAAGTTCCTAAGAAGTTCCCAGACCCAGGGGCTGCCCAACCCCGATCCGGCTCCGCGGGGCCGCTGCCGGAGCCACGGCTTATCCCGTCCCATCCTATCCCGCCGCACCTGCAGCCCCGGCCGGCGCCCGCCTCAGACGCGGGAGCCACCCGGCAGCGGCGGGCGGGAGAGCGCACCGGGCAGCCCGTCACGACCCTGACCCACCAGCAGGCAGAGGCCTGCCCGCGGACCCGCCGACCTCACAACGCCCGCTTCTTACCTGGCCGGGTCCCGCCGGGCCTCGACGCCGCCCCCAACTTTCCCGCTCCGGGTGAAACTTGCGGCAAGCAGCGCGCCCGCTCCTGGCCACCGCCACCACCACTACCTCCTCCTGCCCATCCCGTCCCGTCCCGCGGGGCCCAGCCCCCCGCCAGACCCTTCCACAGGGGCGGAGAAAGGGGGTGAGGTTTAAGCGAGCCGCCTCCAGCGCCGCCGCGGCCGGGATGGGCCAGGCCGGGCATTGTACGCCCCCGGAGCGCCCTTCCCGGCGGGGGAGGGGGCGCTGGTTCCTTCTCCCCTCGCCATGTTCTTTGTTTCTCCGCTTTTCCTGGCCGTTCCCCCTGCCGACCACGGGCCCCGCGGCGGCGCCGCCTCTCCCCAACGTCCCCCACCCACTTCCCCGCCGCGGCGGGGCCGAAGGAGCGCGGCCGCAGGTGACCGACCGACCGGCCGCCCTCGCCCGAGCACCGCCCCGCCGCCGGAGGGGATCCCGGCCCGCTCCGCCAATTAGCTCAGGGGGAAAGGGGCAGCCTCAGCCAATGAGCTCAGAGAGTTCTGCAGGGTGAGCCAATGGGGCAGGGAGCTGCGGACAGACCCGCCTCCCCGCCGCGCGGCGCGCAGAACCCGGCGATCGCCGGCCGGCAGCGCTTGTGGGGTTGGCGCAGCCCCGCGGGCCTGGCCCGGGGCTCCGGCACTGTGGGAGGCAGCGTTGGCCGGCGGAGTCCCTGCCTGCGGAGCTTGGGGGAGCGGGCAACAGCCGTGGCCCGGCCCTGTCAGGCCCCGCCGGACCGCTCCGCGCCTTGGCCGGTGTCTTTTCGTCAGCGTGGCCGGCTGGGGGGCACCCTCGCCCGTAGGGCCTGTTGGCCCCTGTCAGCTCTCCGCACCGCAGCCCTGTCTCGGCTGCCTCCCTGGGCACTTGTTTTGGTGGTGTTTTCCTTACACATTTCGTTATATGTTTGCTCTCAATTCTTGGTGACTTACGGTGTCACAGAAGTAGCATTCAGTTGCTTGCTGCTGAGTTTGAGCACTGGCAGTAAGAGCACGCTGGTGACTGGCCAATGTGAGCTTCCTCCTGCTTGGGAAGGATATCTGACTCTTGCCCATTCATGAGGGTTACCGTAGGAGTCCCATGGCATAGATGTCTTGGAAGGCGTGCTAGGGCACATGAAAACCAACAAGGTGCTTGGTGACAGCCAGCATGGCTTCACTAAGGGGAAATCCTGCCTGACCAATCTGGTGGCCTTCTATGAAGGGGCTACGGAACTGATGGACAGGGGCAGAGCAGTTGATGTCATCTACCTGGACTTGTGTAAAGCCTTTGACACTGTCTCACATGACATCCTTCTCTCTAAGTTGGAGAGACATCAATTTGATAGGTGGACCACTCGGTGGATAAAGAACTGGCTGGATGGCTGCACACAAAGAGTAGTGCTCAGTGGCTCAGTGTCCAGCTGGAGACCAGTAATGAGTGGTGTCCCCCAGGGATCGGTGTTGGGACCGGTCTTGTTCAACATCTTTGTGGGTGACATGGACAGTGGGATTGAGTGCACCCTCAGCAAGTTTGCCGATGACACCAAGCTGTGTGGTTCGGTTGATACGTTGGGGGGAAGGAATGCCATCCAGAGGGACCTTGACACTAACCTACTAAGCCAACTTGGTACCTTATGGTGTCTGGGGGTTTTAGCCCAGAAGTTCAAGCGTTACTATTGTCTGTAACGCTTGTATTTCTGTGACAGCTGAGCACTAGTCCAGGGACAGAGCCTGGACATGCCATTGTGGTACAAACATCTTGCCAAGGACAGTCCTTTCCCCAAACAACCCGCAGCTCATTGGAGAAGATGTAAGAGATGCTGAAAGAACAATGACATCTAGTATTTACGCATGGAATAGTTATCTAAGGGTTCAACCTAATCTCCACAGCAGAGCAGAGCAAAACTTTGGGAGTCACTTAGATCCATACTCCAAAAATCCCTCCTGCAAAATTTATGTCCAGCTTCCTGATATGTGAAGAAAATAAGTTGTTCACAGCAGATACACAGGTGATTTGCAATACTTTTATGAGCTGACACCGATTGAGCCAAGGTAATTGGCCATGTTCCTGCTCATAAACTGTTTGAAGCGTGAGAAAAACATATCCTAAGGTGCTTTCACAGGGGAAGAGGATTGTGTTAGCATCGCATCTCACTTTTGCCATGGGCTAAGAGCAGGGATGGGCACTGCTGCTCGGCTGGTGTCTGGTAACTCCCGTCAATGAGGAGCTCTTACACCTGGATGGATTGATCAGAATTCTGGATTAGCCCAATCTTGCTGCCCATTGAAGAGCTGAACATTACTGTTTCACACTTAAAATAGCTGGTAAACATAGAAAGTTCAATCACATATTTAAGATGTGCAGGGTTATATTTACTAACTTTTTTTCAGTCACAGTTTATTACTGTAATATCTGTGAAGAAAAACTAATAGACTCTGCCAAATGAAATGCTCTTAGAGTTAGGAAAAAGAATTGTATCTACTTTGTTACAGGCATGTTTCTCACAAACGGAGTAAGTCAATGGCGTCCTTGTAGTGACTAATAGAGAAGCCATTCAGAGTCCTTGGGGGAGGTTGGGGTTTTTTTTTAATTACCAAGATAACTTCCTCATCAAATCTGTTGCTCAAAGACAAAACAACTGTGTTTTACTCACTTTCACTGCTGGAGTGAGATGAAAAAGTGTTGATATATTCTCCCCAGAGGTCATCAGAACTACAAACGAGGTTGTAGATCCAGTGTATACACACACAAACTGGTGGACAAAGCCCAGGGTTCATTGCACTGTAAGAGAAACTGAACAGAATGGGAGGAGGAGATTAAACAAGACATTTGCAAACAAGAGGTACCTCCCCTATGTGGCATCTGATTTGCAGCAGAGCTGCTGTGTGGGAGGCTGGGAGGAAGAAAAAGCATTCATTTTATTTTAGTTTTTAATGAAGGACAAACATACCGCAATACTAAGGGCAAAACCAGTGATATCTTCTTGCCTCTTCTGAAGGCTCAAAAAATGTGGCTCAAATTTCTTTAGATCCAATGCTCTTGGCCTCACAGTTTATTTCCACCAGAAAACCAAGCCAAGGCAGCTGGGAATGGCACTGATAAAGTTCTGCTTCCCTGTGGAAGAACATACCTTCTTCAATATTAATTCAGTACTCTTAGTTTCCTTACAGTCTGTTTTTAACTAGAAAGAAAGATGCCTTCTGTTTCTTCTCTAGGGCAGCATTTTCTACCCTTCCCTTGCAGCTGTGACCACTTGTCTCTCTCTTTTCTCAGGCACTTTCCAGTCACAAACAGGCGACACTCTCTGGCTTCTGTTGTGTTTCTGAGTAGCATGGCCTAGATAGTCTGAGCTATTGGGTGAAATGGTATTACACCATTTTTCTTACTCCAAAAATGTTTGCACAAAAAAAGTTACAAAGTTAGACACTCTTCCAAGTGACACATTTTAGTGGTACAAAATGATTTCCTGCATAGTCCAACTTTCAGAACAGCTTTGGTTTTATAACGTCTAGCACAAGAGGATCTGATGTGGGTTGGCTGATAGGTACAACCATAATGAACCTGCTTAATGAATAATGCTAAGATAGGGAAGTTCTGCCACAATAATTCAGAAAAATGCACTGTTCCAAAGTTCTTTTGCTTCTTCACTGTAATGCTGGTTTCTCATCTTCAGGAGATGTAATGCAAAAATCTAACATTAGGGCAAGAGCAGTTACATCTTTGCCCTCCGTTATTGCCTTCAGTGCTCTAACATAGTGAGGGTGTCTTAGAAAGCATAGCTGTCAGCTTTTTAAAGTGGCCTTGCTGTTAGAGAAGGCAGCAGCAGATGTCCAATTTGGTACTTCTACCATGCATGCCGCGAGTTATAGTTAGGGAGCAGTAGGTAGTATTTAACCCTCAGGAAAGATTATCAGAGTAACTGGAATGTTATCTTTCACTTTTTGCTGCTCTGAACCTCTAAGTAAAATTAACACAGCTTAGAAAATGCTATTTTACAATTTAATCAAAAATGGCTTTTTAGTCCTTCAGATCTCCACTATAACAAAATATTATTCTTAACCGATGTAGTTTGATTTAGTGCCTCACAGGGATGCCCATAATATTCCCAGTATTACCAGTTACCATCTTCTGTCCATAATTATTAATACCACAGTTTAACTCTGTACAGCATAGTAGAAGAAGTAAATGTGAACAGAAAAGACCCAAGCTACCTAACAGAATGAATAGATGTGATGTGTTGACCCTGATGGCATATGCTTGTGTCCTCTGGTGAGCTTCAGTGACAGTGCAGCAGTTACTTCTAGGGAAATGCTGTGGTTGAAAAAATGAAAATGAACAAACAAAAAGACCATAGCCAATTCTCAAAAGAAGCAGAATCTCTTCTGTTTTCAGGCCATGTTATCAACCCATTTGCGACTTACATTTGAAACAACAAAACCCTACATGAGTAGTGAGCAAATTGATGTACAGATAGAGGCCTGATAGCTTCAGTGGTTGTGTTTGCTTCACGGTAAGTATTACAGCTCTTCTTTTGTCCTAACCTGGAAGCTTTGGAAAAGGGTAGAGATTTTTACAGTAGTTGTTTTGAATTGTGTTCTGCTATTGTCTGATAGCATCATTAGCTGAAGCCTTAGCCATGAAGGCAAAGTGAAGCCAGGCATGAGGAAAATCTTTAGTACAATAGGCAACAATAAGGGCAACATGACTTTGAATCATTGTTTGAAGAACGAAGGGGACAGTTTCGCCATGCTGGTATCAGAGGAATTTTTTCCTGAAGCTGTTTTAGCAAAACAGGACAAAAAAAAAGGCAACAGGACAATTTAGTTAGTACCACTTGATATTAATAAAAGACAAAAAAAATTAATATTCAGAGGCAAACAATTAGGGTATAACTCAGAGCAGCCCTGCGGAGAAGGACTTGGGGGTGTTGGTCGATGAAAAAAATGAACATGAGCTGGCAGTGTGCGCTTGCAGCCCAGAAAGCCAACCATATCCTGGGCTGCATCAAAAGGAGTGTGACCAGCAGGTCGACGGAGGTGATCCTGCCTCTCTACTCTGCTCTCATGAGATCTCACTTGGAGTGAGTGTGCAGTTCTGGTGTCCTCAATATAAAAAGGACATGGAACTGTTAGAACAAGTCCAAAGGAGGGCCACGAGGATGATCAGGGGACTGGAGCACCTCCTGTATGAAGATAGGCTGAGAAAATTGGGGTTGTTCAGCCTGGAGAAGAGAAGGCTGCGTGGAGACCTCATAGCAGCCTTCCAATATCTGAAGGGGGCCTATAGGGATGCTGGGGAGGGACTCTTCATGAGGGACTGTGGTGATAGGACAAGGGGTAATGAGTTCAAACTTAAACAGGGGAAGTTTAGATTGGATATGAGGAAGAAATTCTTTACTGTGAGGGTGGTGTTGCCCAGGGAGGTTGTGGATGCTTCATCCCTGGCGGTGTTCAAGGTGGGGTTGGACATAGCCTTGGATGGCATGGTTTAGTGGGAGGTGTCCCTGCCCATGGCAGGGGGGTTGGAACTAGATGATCTTAAGGTCCTTTCCAACCCTAACTGTT
Source organism: Amazona ochrocephala (assembly GCA_039720435.1). Taxonomy (NCBI): domain Eukaryota; kingdom Metazoa; phylum Chordata; class Aves; order Psittaciformes; family Psittacidae; genus Amazona; species Amazona ochrocephala. The sequence goes on from CM077878.1 coordinate 46,719,082, forward strand.
CTATGATTCTGATAACAAGAAATATTTCTAATAGAAATCTTTGAAGACACAGACAGCAGTTCTCCTCGTACAAGATCTTACATATTTACTGAAATTTAAAACAAGTTGTATTTCTAATATTGTAAGAGAACAGTAAATGTCTGTAGCTGTTTGCACCTTCTACCAGGAATAGACCAGAAAATATTAAACATATAATTTCGTAGCAGATTGAAATTTGGAGTAGAGGTGAATACAGAAATAAAAGAGGGGAGAATAGGAAATACCATATTGCAAGAACTGGGATTAACTCATTTTTCGATCGTCTTGTGATCATAAATGTGTGTAGCGTTAACAGATGTGCCGGGCATGAGATTTCAAGCATCTGGGCCCTGTGTGTGCTAGGGAGGTGCCATCAAACAGTGCAAACTAACAATTTTGGTTTGCAATGCAAGCTGCTCCATAAGTGTGCTCAAGTTCACACTTACCATACGAGTTTCATAAAGCTTCTCTTTAGCTGAATGTCTTGGACAAGAAAGCCATGAGTCCACATCCTTTGCTTTCTTCTGAGATAACTTTTCTCACCTACTAAAAGTTTGGGCTTTGTGGGGTTTTTTTGCCAAAAGATATTTTCGAGCTCCAGGCTTTCCGTGCTGTTCATGAAACCATTTGTACAGGAAGTACAGTATGAAGAGGGAACAAGTAACACCACAATATTTTATCATATTATTACTTTGGTAATGTTAAATCACTGAACATGTCATTCATGTTTAGTGTATTATTTTCTACAGTAAGTTAGCAGTAAAAGTAAGCAGTAGCATTTTTCTTACAAATTCAGTTGGTGGAGTGTAATTAAAGATTATATCATGCAGGGACAAAAGAAGAGTTGAATTAAAGAGCAGAACTGTAATTCTTACATTTCATAACATGTGAGTGCTTGATTTTATGGCTTACAAATGAAGCTTTTGCAAATAATTTGCTTTAAAAATTGGAGGAGGAAAACCCCAAAGCATCATGGTGATGCCTGTATGACATAGGCATATCAGGGTTGAAACATTTAGGGTCCCCATAGAAACCAGAGCCATTTGAAGCAGCGTGTGTTTGCTTGTAGAGTAAGTTATTCTCTGTAGGCAGTACAAAAACAGGTCTGCTTGGTGGGCTTCGACAGTAGCAGCAGCCACAGAGGATTCAGAGAGCTTGGGTATCACTCCAGACATGCCATATGACAAGTCTTCTACCTGCTCCTCTTGAGAATGATCCATTAACCCACAGCAGTTCCCTACCCACCTTCCTACCCTGCCAACTGCCCCAAATCTGCCTTATTCCTTATATTTATTTTCATTTTGTGAAGCTTTTGTAGATCTGCCCATGCAAAATGGTGCAGGAGCAGCAGGTGCTCTTCCCAAACACTGCCTCCATGACACATCTGAACAAAGGAATGAACCAGAAATGGGACCAAATCTGCCTGATTAAGTGAAGAGCACCAAGAACAAGTGAAACCAAAGATATGAGATCCACATCCTCCCACAATACCTGTAGAACTGGTAAGGAATCTGTTTTCCAGGTCTCAGTAGTTGCAATAGTAGACATGCTGAATTTCTGTGTGTCCTTCAGCATTTCTGTGTGTCCTTCAGCTGTCCACAACAGAAAATACGCTTCATGGGCAATTGCTCATTTTCAAGTCAATCATCAGGAAAGTTCTGCAGCATACTGTCGCTTTCCTGCAGAGATACTTTTTAATTAAGTCAAAGTGGAAGGTACCCAATAGCTCTCAGACATTAAAGGGCCTAGAGATCCACTGTGATGAGGCAAGGTTCTGTGTCTGTGCTGAGAGGAAGGATGCAACTGGTATTTGCTAGAAGACCTCTTTCACCTGAGCTGCATGTCTTCTCAGCCCCTTTTCCTTATCCCACCCTCATCTTTACATCCCACCCTTGTCTCTGCATCCTACCATCACATCTGCATCCTGCCCTTGCTGTCTGCCACTGAATGTTTCCTTTCACTGGGGGTTTCACCTGGAGCAGCTCTTGGTTCTCATTACTGTCATAGTCATTTCATAGCAGATTTCAAAAGTGCACTAGACTGACAGCACTCTTGTGCTGGAATAGCTGGAAAATTTCTGTCCTAAGGCTTACAGCACTGCCTTAGCTCACACTCCCATCTCCTAGAAGCCAGAGTTTTGTTAAAACACACTACTCAAAAAGTGAAGTCTAGAAATACTATAGTACATAGATTTGAATGGAACCTGTATTTCTTCCGTCAGCTGAATGATTCAGTACCTGTGTTTATTCAGCAAGGTTAGGAATGAGCTGCTGTGGCAGAAACTTGACAATGACAAGCTCTGACTGCCAGGCAGTGCTCTTTATAGTAGGTCACTGCTCTCCTCAGTGCTTGAGACAAATATTGGATTCATTAGGGGATCTTTCAGCAGAAGGATAGTACACTGAAAAGCTGCTCTGTCAAAGTGACTTTGCTGTTGAACATTTTCTAGCAGTCACAGAATCCAAAATCTGATTTATTAATTAAACCCTATCAGCACATGCTCTGAAGGAACCACCATGGCTGAACTATGTCCCTGTTAAGTGAGATTAAAGAACATGACAGCAGTTTGTATAGTATGCCTTAACCCACATTTCCTGTAAAGGATACAGCTTGTTATTTTTCAAAATATGCTGAATATATTTTCCTTATATCTTTGCTTATTATGACCCATGGGAGCAATTGTAAAACTGAAACATGCAAGAATTAAGGCAACAAACCCCCAACTGGACTATGCAGGAGGAGCTGGCATATTCTGACTGTATTATCTCTCCTGTGAAGGAACAGATCAGAAGATACTTGCCCAGATTTTCTCCAAAAGAAACACGCACTTGGAAAGCATTTGTCAAGTAACTTTTCATATAGATTTATCGAGCTAAGTGGCACATAAAGAGAGATAAAGCCTGTCTTAACATGAACAAAGGAAAATGGAATTAAACCCCCCTATTAATTAGCAATGTGTAGCTGAGATGCATCCTATGACACTTCTATGGGGTCACTGGAAATTGTGCCCAGCCCCACAGCATGTGAAACACATCTTGCAGTCTGCTCTGTGTTGGGTAATTATAATGCACTGAGCCTGTACGTTTGGATTAGTCCTTGACAGGAAAACAATTCTTTGAGCCCCAGCAGTTGACACTTGTAGTCAGCAGGTTGGTGCCAGCCCCCCTTGCCATCTCTGCTCCTCCAAGCCCCTGCATACTCCTGTCTTTCACATTTCTTTTTCCTTTCTTTGTTGGTGCTGTTGTGTTTTTGCATTAGCCTGTGCTCCCTCCTGGAATCTGGGTTCGCTGGTGTGCAGCACTGCCTCCCCTCCTGGAGCTGGTCCTCACCGCCAGCCTGCTGCAGACCCTAGCCTTGGAAATGCATTTGAATGCTGACAGCAAGATACATGGACGGTGGTGGGCTGGCAGTGTCTGAGGGAGCAGAATCATGGGCCAGAACTGTTTTTCCCCTCACTGATCTGTACCTCCCTAAATCCCCAGCTTGGCCACAGAGACATCCTCCAGTGTGGAGCAGGCTGGGTGCTGGAGGGACCTCTGCTCTGACCCTGCTGGAGCGGAGCACCCTCCCCTATCCATGACATGGCTGTTGCTCACTTTCTCCTCCATGGGAAGCATGGGCTTGGCTTTCCCACTCCTCATTCCCTGTGCCAAGCAGATGTCTTGTATCCAGAAAGGCTTATTGCAACTGTTACGCAATCGTGTCTGGTTTGCATCAGCTGCCCCTGTTTCTGGTCGTGCCTGCCTTTTGGCTTTGAGAGTATTATGAGAAATTGTTTGGAATGACAGCCCCTTGGGCACAGAATCAGTGGTGGAAGCTTGTACCAAGCCTTCACCCCTGAGAACAGCTCATTCACATCCTTCCTCAAGCATCCTCACGATAGTCCACTTTCAGAAACCACATGGATATCACAGTGATTGCATAGCTCCTGGCATTCAACATGAACATGCTTGGTATGATACTTTGCCAAGAATGAACTGGGACTTCACAGAGCTCCTCACCACAGGTACTTACACACCCTGTTGGACATGAATGCTTAGCTAGACAATAAGTTTTGCCTTGGTGTAACTGGCACAAAGCACTGATGCAGCAGTGCCTGTGGGAGCAGATGGCTTGCATATTTTCCTCTAGACATTAAGGCTCTGAATCCATGCCACATCCCTTCCCTCGATTCACAGAAAGCTGCAGAGGAACTGTCTCCTGTCAAATTTTTCTCCTGCCTGGCAAGACTGGCTCCAAACTCAGCTATCCACATTGCATAGATGATTTTGGAAGCTTCTGGTCCTCTAGACTTTAAATGCCGGAACAGGAGGAAAGCCCCAAACAAACCACAGCATGTGTGACTAAAAGCAAGACGATAATCAGTGGACCCTGAGAACTGGAGAATCCCTTCTTTGTTAATCACCAGGAGTTGAATGCTGGCCCCACTGGTGGGCAGCAGGGCAGATAGAAAGGGGCTGTGTATGGGTGGCCCAGAAACATGGAAAATGGGGATAACACCAGGGCTTTCCTCGAATTTCTGACATTCAAGCCCATCTCTCACAGACTGCAATACAGAAAGGATGCTGAATGACCATTTCCAGCTCCAACACGAGTTTTCTCTGCCCTTTTGTCAACTACCTGCTGTATTGCCTGCCCAGCTGGAAAATCAGGGAGAACAGTTCCCTCACTCAATAGGAAACTCAGATTTAAAGTTAGTAGCCACTTTTAGAAAATACTTCAGGATTTCTGGACAGGTGGCTCTGTGTACGTACTTCGGGCTATCACTGCTGTCTCCTTAGGAATGAGGAAAGGCTGTACCAAATACTGAGGATAAGAATAGCAATAGAGGACTGATCCTGCACTTGTGTGCAGGATGGGGGCGATGAATGTCATCTTCCTCTGTTTGCTGTCATAAATCATCTCCCTCTCTTTTTTTTTTTCCTAGGAGTTGTCATGAGGAGTGGTGATTTTCACCTTATACAAAACGGGCAAAATGTCATAAGGGAGGTCCAGCTCTTAAAACAATCTGGTAAGAGTTTTTCATGTCCTTATTTCCTCTCAACAGAAAGGACTTTGGATTTTATTCATAACAGAAGTTTTGGTCCACAATGGCAAGAAAATTACTTCACAATAAAATTACTTATCTTCTATATATTTGTTTCTGTGGCATTAGGGAATTTTGCTTTCAGGAAAACACTGTGCTGTACACATAAACACACCAAATCCCTACTGGAGAACACCTGAAGAAAAATATGATTTTACCTTAATAAAAAGGTAAGAGAAGTTGGCTGTTTGGCACATCCTTGCTCAGCAGTGCAGGAACACTGCGGGTGCTTGGAATTCACTCCTATTGTCTCTAGGCTGAATTGCTTTGAAAAAGGTCACATGAGGAGGAAAGGAAGTTTTGACTTTCACATGCCTGTTATTGCTAAGGAAACCACTTCCTTGGTATTCACATATTCAGCATGTGTCCAGTTTTGGTGCTCTGACAAATGACATCGTGCTACTGCATCAAGTAACAAAGAAGGGCGGAGAAGGCTGTTAGATAACTTGACATGTTTGAAATGCCGGTGCAGCTTTTGTAGGACTGCCAAACTTCAAGTAGGCTCTGAAAAAGTAAGCAGGGTCCTTTGTTAGCTGCAGATGACATACCTGGAGTTCAGAAATGTGGAAAAAAGGTTCTGGTCTCACCTCAGTGAGCTCAGGTGGTTTGAAGGTTTCCTGGCTTGTAGCAATGGCAATATTCCTACATATTGGGAGACAAGTTTTCCCCTACAAATATACCTGAATTATTCTCTGTGTAGGATTTATTTCAGCTTTCAAGCACATACGTGTCTTTTCTTTGGCATTTGGTTACCGGAAACTGAGTATCCTTAGGTGGTGTGTGGTGATTTCATTATACTTCGATTTGAACTTCCAATCTGTGGGACTTTTCCCATTTTTCTGACTTCTTAGTCAAACAAGAAATTTGAAAGAGCAATGAGCTACTGTTGGTTAGGACTCAGAATCTCTACCAATGTACTGGGTTTGTTTTGTTTTTTTTTAAGAGGATTGAGGCACAATTTCTTTGAAGTAGTGTATTTGCAGATCTCAAGCTGACAAGAAGAAAATATATCATAATCAGGCTTATTTCAGCTCTAAGAGGAAAAAAAGAAGTCTGGTATGCTTCAGGATACAAGTGGGTTTCACTGCTAATATACAATAGCTGCTGAGATTACTGGGACCAAGCATAAGGCATGCACAAATCACAAGAATTGAACAGCTAAAGCCCTGCTCAATTTACTGAGGCTACTGAGCTTTTGATATGTCAAGATCTATTTGTCTAAACATTATCTGTAAAAACAACATAATGTAGTGAACTGAGCCTGGGACTGTGGAGGCCAGAAATCAATATTCTAATCTTGGCCCTGCCTCGGATGCATTTGGTGGCTCCAGAGCAGTTGTTTAATCTCCCTGCACGCTCGCCAGAGATAGAACAGTTCAAACATAATAAACTCCACTGAAGAGCTGCGCAGATCACTTCACAGCTTCTGTATGCTTCTCTGAAGACTTGAGTTGTTATTTAAATGTTACCTTTACAGACAGGGCTTCTGGAGGTATGTCTCCAGGAAGATACATACCGTGTACCTTTGGATCTGAAATTTCAGGTCTGTTTTCTAGCAGATGCCACCTCCCCATGGAGACTTCAAGTACAGCCTGGTGGCAACACAGAGGCCACAAGGGTATCTGCGATGATAATGCTCCCCCTCCCCCCCCCCCTTTTTTTCCTTAAATATGTTAAAACAGGAATTACTTAAAATACGGTTCAGGTATTTTGTCTTAGACGGCATCCTCAATTTCAGTCTTTCCATGGCAGAAGTAGATTGTATTTCAACAGAAGTTATTTGCTTAATGCAGAAATAACACAGAAAAGAAGCCCTAGCCTGTTTATTTAGGAAGTAAGACTAGATAATAATTGTGATTCCTTCTGGCTTAAAATACTTGAAAAATGTGCTCGGTTTCATGTTCCATTCATTTTCCCTAATATCATAATTTCAGAGTGATTGTCTTACAAGAGGCTTAGCTGAGCTGCACTCATTCCCAAAGATCTTGAGGGGTTACCTGAGGTGAGACAAAAGATAGGTAAAAATGCCTGAGTAAAGTGTTAATAACCTTTTTCAGCTTTTAAAAAACAAAACCAAACAAAAAAAATTAACCAAACACCACCACCACGAATTATCTTCTAGAATATAGGAGAGAAATACTGGCTGTATCTCTCTTACATGCAGCAAATGAGTTCCACATAAAGAGGACAACAGTACCCACATCCCAGCAAATTGTGCACTTTTCCAGCCCCAAAGAAGCTGTTAGTGACTTATTCTAGAAGCTGTTTATAAGTGAGCATTTGGAAATTGCTAAGAAAAGGCAACTGCTAAAACAATGGGGTCTACATTTACTGGTATGTATGTTTGTTTTACAGTCATTAGTACTTGCAGAAATGAGTCCAGCACCTCCAATGGCCCTGGGTTTTGTGTCCTGCGGTAGTCAGCCATTGTGGTGCTGTTGTAAAACGGTTGTTAGCACATGCTGTGGCTTGCAGGTGGTAGCTACACCCAAGCCTAGATGAGGTTTTGTGTGCTATCAGAAAAAGCTGTAGATACTGGCTGTATTGAGTAGGGAGGCAGCAGGGAGAGCAGTGCATGGGGGTGATGTGCTCACGGCAGCCTGGGTTGCTAAGCACACAGCCTGCTATGCCACAAAGCAGGCAGGACTGGGCAGAGCCATTAAGTCTGGAAGCAGCTAAGTATTTAATAAGCTGCACGCTACCGTGCATTTACATAGCTTAAGTCATAGTGAAGCCCTAGGAGTAAAGGGTCAAAAGTGCAGGGCTGGAGGGCTAAAGCCCATGCAGACTGCATTATAACCCATCCTGTCTGCATAGAAAAAAACTTGGGGAGGAACCACGAGAAAATGAGTCTTGCTTCAACCAAGGAGAATTCTAATGGCCAAAGAATGTTAAAATAGTTAAAGCACATGTGACCAGGTCTGGCAAAGCTCACTTACACAGAAGTTTGTGGGGCATCTACGTGCCCCCAGTAAACCAAGCGTAAGGAGTACAGTGGAAAGGAAAATGAGATTCCCTTCCTGTTTTACACATCTAAACCAAAATGACTTTTTGCTTGCCCTACCTATATGATCTTAACATTCTGTGATCTTAAGATTCTTCTGTGTGAATCATTTGACACTTATTTCCCAGTGTACATATTTAACTGTTTGCCTGGGCATCTTCTTCACCCTAACACTGCCAGAGGTTGAGTCCTGCCTCACACACTGGCTCCCCACAGCAGGCTCTCCGTCCTCTCTCTTTCTCTCTCTCATTAGCAAATGCTGTTTTTGAATACTCACAGAGTGACCGGCTTTGGACGGGTGAGACTATGTCTGATTTCACTTCCTCTAGCGTAATCACAGACTTCAGTGACTGTGCTTTACTGATGTAACCAAGATTGAAATCTGTCCCACAGCAAATATTTATCGGAGCATATCAAAGGAAAAGCAGACCAGAAGAGAAACAAGCAAAACAGTGAGTGCCATTAAACTTTGCCAAAGTAGATTTCAAAGTTGATGAAAACTCCCCAGAGACACAGAGCTAAAATGTAGGACAAAGTAGAACACTGAAAAAAATAACCCCGTATTTCCAAACACTTATGTCCTACGGAACAATTTTTAATTACTAGTAACTTGCAAAGATGAAGAAGGAAAACATGCACAGAACTAACAATATATGAGCAAAGTCAGTGATCATTGCTCTGCTGCTTTTGTTGACAGCTTTGATGTGTATGCCCATCGTGGCTACCTGCTCAGGTCAGGGACCCTTTCTACAGAGTAGTAAGAAAGAAATAGGACAACATCCACAACTGGCTTTCTAAGTGATATAAAATAACAGGATGACACACTTTAATTAGATAATTAAAACTCTGTTGCCTCTTTGCTATGTGCCAAGGACACTCAGTTTCTTGGCAACAGACCTCTAATTTTGCTTCTTTGATATCCAGGTCACAGCCATTTGGATTAGAGGCTCATTTCCAGCAGCAGTGCATGGTAGCGGCACACAACTTCCCGTGCTGCTGTTGGTAACCCCCTTAAGTTCAGTGTCTTTCAACTACATTTATAAAAGCTGTTAAATGTTAAAGGCCTTATAAAGGGTAGTTTCTCAGTATGCAGAGAGGTCTGGGGACACGTAGTAAAAACTCAGGTTGCCCTGTGCAACACCAGTAACTTTTTACACCACCAGCAACAGTCTCATGCTGTTGTTTCAGCTGAAGAACATGACTGAAAGGGTAGAGAGCAAGGAAAACAACTGTTTCATCCGCAGCTCTCCAGCTTCTTTGAGGTAGGTCTGCCCCATCCCTGACCACTTGCTATCATTCCCCCTATCAGAAAGGGGAACACTGCCCTAGAAGAGGCCTACCTGCTGTTCAGATGAGGTGAGGAAATCACATACCTTGCTGAGGAATGCTCAGTGACCGCTGGTACCAATGTTTTGCCTGAGCTGCCATCATTTGAACTGCAGAGCAAACTCCAGCCTAAGGTTATCAAACAGCATCAACCTATATGCAAGGAAATCCTCATTCCCAGCCCCAGTGAACTGGAGAGACAGAATAGCACATGCATGTATTTGAAAACCAGGTACTTTTTCACAAGAAAGGAATATAGCACACATGACCAAGAAGTGGGTGAGACAGAACAGACCATATGCACCAGATGGTAGTCACACTGCTTAATGCACTGCTGGAAGGTGCCCAGCAAATCTGGTGATGAGCCATAGAAGAACCTATATAAGATAATGCTCTTTGTTAAGTGCCAGCAATTTATTACAGTATATTCCTGAGAACAGCTGAGGTGAATTAACCACAGGAACCATTTACTACCCCTTCTGACAACCCTGAGATTGCATCTGTGCTTCTGCTGTGGTTGATGGCACCTTCTGGGCAAATGTGAACTCATTCAAAACCAATCAAAGCCAACTGTCCAGGTTACTGTACTGCCAAGCCCCAGCCAACAGACCACCCACCAGGTATATTAGCTTATGCTTGCTGCTACACTAAGCATCCCATGGGTATTGGTCATCCTGGAGCATGACCAGGACAGGCTTGCATCCACTCAGAGACAGAACTTGACAAACATGATACATGAGGTTTTGCAGTATTAGGGGGTTAAATGCTCCCCACTCCAGCTACTTCAAGCAAAGGAAGGGTTACTAAAAACATGCCCTCTACGGAGTTCTGAGAAGCAGGTGTAAGACATTTGTATTCTTACTGGGTACAGCCTACATCCATGCCTATGCATCACCAGTTAGCTCTAAAAACATCCTTCAAGTTTAATGAAAACAGCCAAAATAAAAGAATCATTGAGCAATTTTATGAAAACAATGCTGCAAAGCAAAACATGGCAGAACTTGTGGAGATCATATTTCCTATTGCCTGTCACAAATTTGATCTTGCCCTAGCGACAGGTGAGGTAAACGAAGCAGATCTTTGACCACAAATATATGATTGCCTTGATATTCTGGAAACGAAGCTTAGACAATACTGCTTGCTTCTTATTTTTTTGGTACCTCATGCACAGACATGGAAGTGAATTAATTTTTACTCGGAAGAAGACCACTTCTCTCTATAGAGGAGCACATCTTAAATACTGTTACTTTTTCATGAACCTCTGATGATCACATAATAGCCGTTTTGTACTTGACCTGCTGTGGAACAAAGCACACAAGTACTCCATGGTTATGTTTTGCTGAGCCATCTACTCTTGAACCATTGCTGTCCACATCCAGTCATCTGCAACATCTAATAAGCCATGGATCAAAGCAGATAGCAGCCTTGGCAACCTTACCCTTCTGGATGAGCCAACTCAATAACATGGTTTATCGTAGTTGAGACATAGGTATGAGCAGTTTCAAACTATGACTTAAGGGCTTTGCTATGTTTATTTGGGTTATCTATCTTGTAAAGGGAACATTCTGCAGCATGATGGCATGCAATTATAACATACAAACCTGTTTGCAGAGGAAACCTAGTCACCAGCTAAAATCTGTAGAATTATTTCACAGTTTTAACAAGAAAATGTAGTTAAGTCAGAAAACAATTTTCTTTCTTTAAAAATACAAAATCTTAGTGAAGAAACTGTATTCGAAGTAATGCAGAATGTCAATTCTTATTTAAAAAGAAAGTATCTCCAAAAAACATTTCAGACTTTAAACAAGAAGTTTGGTAAGAGGCAGTTTTATTTGTTTTAGTCCAGCTTGCTTTCCTCGCTTGATTTTAGATAATTATTTTTTCAGTTAATCATCACCTGTCTCATATTTAGACTCAAAAGGTGAATATCACCTTTGTATTTGAGTAGTGAAGATTGCTGGTTTATTTATATTTATTGAAATCATTACCTTCATTATTACTACCAAAGATATTAAATCAGTAATATCTTTTCTGTAACCTATCCACTTATACTTCAAAATACAGTAGCCTGCTTTGTTGTGGTCTGTGTTTTTTAATTGTAGATCTGATGCCAATGAATGGAATAAAAGCAAGACTCCTTAGAAAGCATCACATTTCCCATCTCTGGAGAAAAGTTATTTTCTTTAGTTCATTATTATTTCCCTTGACAGTTGCCTGCAGCTTGTGACAATGAGGTATTCTGTAGTCTTGGCCACTGTTTGGTGGTGTTTCACTGACAGTTAGCACTTTGTTATCATGGGATGACCACTCAAAAGACTCTGCAGAGTGATGCCGTTTTCAAAATTCAGTTTTTAATGAACAGGTATTCATCTCAAATCATCCTGGCAGCAGTCTCTTGAGAATGGGCATGGAAAGGAGTTCTTCTAATACTGAAACTCAGGTTCCCTTTACTGTAGGATTAAGGCATGCTAACCAAGAAACCTACCGACCACTCTTCCTCATCTGGAAAAGGAGAATCTCCAGACTTCCTAAAAGTATTAATAAACACTATACATCCACTGTTTGTGACCACTAAAGAACTATGTCCAGGTTTCATTTTGACTGTAAATGTGGTGATGCCTGTGAACCAATCAAAAGATTACAGATCTTTCCCAAAGATGAAATCAACTGTCATTTTCCTCCAGCAAAAAAAGCAGGTCTTCATTCTTCCTCAGTGGATGTTTCTTCGTTCTCAGAATCCCCCACTTTCAGATGCAAGTGCTTCATCAACAGATTTTGTATGCCTCTCCCCAGCATAAATGCCATAATGCAGCTGGTCATCCTTCACAGTAGCCCAGGACATCTGCTTGGTGGAGAACCTTGCTGCCCACTCTCCTGAACTGTTAATAACAACGACACCCCCCAAGCCTCCAACTCGTGTCTTCATGTAGTCTAATGCAGTGTCAGCAGCCATCTCCGGTGACATTCCTGAAACGAACAGGATAACTTCATGGTATCTATTCTAAAATTCCCTTGAAGTTTCACCCCTCCCCATGAAGCCAGCCAAATGTAATTCCTCCTTCAACTGAACTGGCAAGAAATTTCCAGTGTAGCAAAGAAACTGTTTATAGGAGGGCTCTGGACAGTTGCTAATAGCTGCGATGGTATGGTGCTGATACAAAACCAGGATTTAAATAGCTTCAGATTGTAATTCAGGTTCAGTGTTTGATATAGACTAACTCATCAACTCATCATGTTCAAGACACAACATTTCTCATACCATCATCTGAAGGGAAATATGTCAGTTTGCAAGCTTTCCATCAAAGTTTGTCACAAGCTAGCTTTAAAGCATTTACAGCTTTAAAAAAAAACAAACCCCACATTAAAACAATCAAAAATTTCAGTCATCATCTCTGTACCAAGTCCATTGGCTGCAATGGATTTCAAAGCATGTACTTCACATTGTTATAATTTATCAAAAGCAGGCATCAGCAGCATCACTCCTTCCTGAAATGTTTGAAAGCATCAGGCAAGATGAGGGCTCACTGTACTAGACGTCAGAGAAAGGACCAGCAAAGCAACTTTATCTTTTCATTATACTTAATTCATATTAGCAGGAATATTTTTAAAATAACTCAAAGTTAATGTGTACATCATACACACTGCCCTGTAACAGTTGCAGAAAACTACAAGTTTGAATACGTATTCAGGAGTACGGTTGGCTCAGCCTAATTGTTCTAAGCTATATACCACGAGTAACGTTATGCAGCTTAGGCTGCAGAACAAAAACTGACCTTCATGCCTTCCCCGAAAATTTTGAGTTAAAACCAAACAAAACCAGCAGAGTCGGAATTATTCACAGCACTGGTGACTGACAGGATAAAGCTCCTTTCTCTAACGTTACGGGTGACACTGTGACTATTCAAGTCAGTGGCACTGACTTCAAAGGGTCAGTATTTCACTGTTTTGATTTTTTCATCAAGACAACAGCTGCCACCATAAGACAGAGATCCCAACAGCTGTTAAGACCAGGAAAAGCAATTCACTCCAGCAATATGAAAGTCAATTTTGCAGCATTGGTCCAAAACAAGATATTTACTATGTGGATTACTGAATAGCTGAAAAGAATTATGGAGGAACTCTATAGCTGTTCTTAAATACACAGCTTCAGTTGACTGTTCAAGGACTCAAAAAGTTATAATAACTTGCGGGTTTGTTTTCAGCACCTTCACGGAAATGGAGAGGGGGGAGTAAAAAAAAAGGACTGCTGACGTATTTTTCTGGCAGCTGAGTTATACTTCTGGGCAGGATGTATGAAGGTAGAGCAAGCACAGGCAGGGTGAACAAGTGCAAACCCATTAAACATGCACACGTGTGGCTTCGTTTTCTTTCTTCTTTTTCTCTTTTTAAAAAAAAGAAACGCGCACTTTTTAATTTGAGCCTCATTTACCTTTCATACTGATTTATCACAAGCCAGGTAACTGCTATCAATGCATAGGTTTTGCAATGCAGTTAACTTCAAGCCAGAGAAAAAACCGATTTACACAGTTTAGACTAAATGGAGCTTAGAAGGCCATTCACAGATTGAATAGCTAGGGGCATAACAGAGAGAGTAAGGTGAGATCGTGATGTGTTAGAGCTTTGGGAAATAATCTGTAGGTTGCATTTTATGCTGAAACTATCACATTAGCCAAGAGATTTACAGAGAAATGTACCCATTATATGCAAACAGCTCTATAAAGTGTAACAAAAATATTCTCAGTTGTTACTTCCTCTCCCTACTCACTGCTTCTTCAATGAAAATGTAAACTGAAAGTTTTCCAACTATTTCCAGTTTGGTTGATCTCAAAGCAAGTTACACTCTACTGCTCAAAAGCTATTGCTTTCTAAAAATAATGGTGATATCTATATTAATGGTTCTTCAACTGCACGCAACACAAGTATGTTGTCTGGCTATGTTTACAGGCTGTAATATAATCAAGGGTTTAGATGACAGACTAACTCATGAAGGTAAAGCTCCAAAGGGTCATCCCACAGTCAGATTATATTACAGTCACATAAGACATACTGTGTCAGCTGTTTACCACATACCCACCTGCTAGTTTAGTGTATTTTCCAAAACAAAATGAAAATTTAAATCACAGTTAAAACATCTTAAAAGCATTTCTGTTGCTATAATCAGAGCTGTTAAAATAAAGAACTTTACAGTTTATGAGAAAGGTGATATCTGATGCTTTCTTATTTCAGCTCTGATTATCCATCTCTAGTTCTCCCCTACTGCTTCCTTAAATATATCTTGCTTTTACTTGCTTTCAGTTTCGTTGTTCACAAAATTTTAGTATAAAATTGGGAAAAAATACCAAGAGAACTTCAGTGAAACAAAGCAGACAATGTCTTTCAGAGTACATTGATCTAAAGCATTATTAAACATCAAGCAGCACAGATATTTCTGTCCATTTAAGACTGTTTTAGATTTATTAATATTTTAGTACTTTGTTTTGTTTTTAAAGAGAAGTGACCCATCCACACACCCCTGGGAGCAACTCTTCTGAGAACTGTTCTAGGATGATAGTACATAAACTGAAATCCGTCATTAGGCAATGTTTCCTATCCTTATAAATTCAGCCTACAGGAAGTTTGGAATATACCTTGCTCCATGTGATAGAGGATCAGTCGGGCTAAGACCACTTTCATAATGCTCTCCCCATGTCCTGTGGTTGAAGTGGCACCAGAATGATTATCAGCATAACCTCCACTTCCTTTTCAGAGGGAAAAAAAACAAAGAAGTCAATATTCTGTACTACAATTTACAAACTCTGCATTGTTTAAAATAGGTACCAAGCATTTCTTCCTTAAGGTCCATCACTGCCGTGCACTTCTGGGAGCAAAGTATCAGTAACAAACTTCTTTCTCATTTCTGCCTCAATTTAAAAAGTTAAATATATGAAAGAAATCAACATCTGGATGAAGCCAGTTGCCAAGTTGAGAGAGGCAGATGACTAGCAATCTGCTTGTGGCACAAGAAGCAGAAGCAGGGCAACACTTCATAGGGATAGGCAAAAACATTTAATAGAACAGTAAGAGACAGTATACTGAGGATCAGCAAGACGGCGATAGGATGCAGAGTACCAGGACAGACAATATTACTAACTGAGAGGATATGAAGGAAGATCTTGTGAGGACATTGGTGAATTGACCAAAGTTTGAGGGTAACTCATCCACAAGAGCAAAAGCAGATAAGAGATTTGAAGAGCCTGGGATCTAGTGAAGCATCACGAAGCACCCCTGAAGAATGTCTTGTAAGTCCTCACCACAAGCAGTGTTTCTTGTGTTGAACTCCCACTCCCCCCCTCCTTCATTTTCTTTCCCTCCCATCCTTGTTTTGCTGGCACATTCCACACCCTGTTCTTCACCAAGCTTCCGCTTACTCAACACCCATGTTTCTAGCACATATCTTAAGAAAAATATTTCCCAGGAGCTGGGGAGGAACACACCACAGCATTATAAACAAGGTACTGGGGGAGGGGCACAGAAGAGCAGTGAAAGTTTCTTCCCTTCTGTACTTTCTTGATCAGATCAGACCCTTTCAACGTACCCAGATTTACACATGGAAAAACCCTGCCACAATCAGTCTGTCCTTTTCAAAGGACAGCTAGTGTTTCTGTATCCAATCCTGCAAATGTCTGGTAAGAGCAAAAGTTGCAAGCAATACACTTAACACAGCCCAGTTCCACTTGTCCTTCACAGACCTATGTCCCATATTATAGGAGCCCTGAACATGATCTACATAAGGGAAGGGTATTTGCAGTCAGAAAGCTGCAGCCAGATATGAACCTGAATAGTATAGTCAAAATGCAAAGGGTACCAAAATATTAGCAATTTAGGGTGCGAAAGAAAGTTAGTATTAGTTTTATAATAATCTTGCACTGCCAACAGCAGTGCTATGCGAGTTTGGAATAAGTTTTACTAAAAATAATTATTTTCCAAATCCCAACTGTATGGTATAACCCTGAAGCAATCAAATTACAAGTCTGTCCCATGACAGGAAGAAGTCTGGGGAAAGGATTTCAAGTGTCTCTTTATACTTGGATAAGAGAGCTCTTAAAATATTTCCTTTATTCCATGCTGCATCTATTAGGTTCTGAGGCAGTCTTATCAGGGCTCTCTAAGAAGAGGAATTTACTCAAAGTTGCTAGTCATTTTACAATTCTGGCTCACTGAAAGAACAAACAGTAATTACAGTTATACCTATTAAGTATCAGGAAAACAGCATCTTAGTATGGAACAGGCTACATTTTTTGAGTTAGCTATAAGCATGGATGTACAAAACGAGAGCTTTATCAGAATGAACAGAAGAAAAATGCAGTTAGCATTCAGGAAAGGACAGAAAAAAGAAATTCCAATTCCCATTTTCCAGACAGAAAAGTGTTACATGAGGATAATAATGACAGTACTCCTCTACTCCCAATCCTTACTTGCAATCTCCATGTTGTGTTAAGAGACTTGACCTTCATTTCACATATACGTATATATCTATATTTCATTTCACTAATGAGAAGCAGAATGTATAACACTTCCTTCTTTTCTTTTTTTTTAAAAATGAGAGACCTCTGAAAAATGAGGCAAGATCCCACACCCCATACCTATGCATGCTGTGTCACCAACACGGCCAACCAGTTTATTAGAGAGTCCTCCAGTAGATGTTGCACAAGCTACATTGCCTTCACTGTCTATAGCAACAGCACCGACTGTTCCAAGGTCTCTGCCAAGAAAAACAGTTCACAAAATTAGGCAGAATTAAAGCATACCTGCCAAAGCACGTCGTATTTATTTTCCAGGTAGCTTTAAAAAAATATTACTGCAAAAAATTACTACTCATCATAAAGCTATTTTTTACCATGCTTCTAATTACAAAAATAACAAGCAATATGCAACAATTCTCATAGCTTTATATTCAATAGAGTAGAAAACACTTAATTCTTTTTTATCACCCTCTATAACTTGTTTACCTTCATAGTATGGAAACTTCAGGCTGGAGAGAAAGAAACCCACAAAACAAAAGCACACAGGGCAGAAATACTGCTAGCCAGCATAGTTCTGGAGTATTTTTTTGGCTGTGACACACCTGATGCACAACTTTCTCCTAAACAGCAATTCAAAGATGCAGGAATTGTCTTCAGTGTCTCAACAGGAGGTTAACCGGAATTATTAATGACAGTGCACATAAATGAGTGAATACAGAAAAGGACAGTAATATTATGCATGCACTGAATCATTTCCTTCCTGTTCCTCCTTTTTCCCCTTCCTTATTCCCCTAAATGTTTGAATGCCACACCAAAAGCTGTTTATGTGCCTTTTAACTACCATTGTTCACAACGCATCATTAATACATATTTTCTTCTTTGTCCTCTGTAGCTATGCAATCTTGAGGTTTAAATCACTTGGCCAGCGGAATCTGTTGAAACCACACATCAGCATAAAAATCTTCATGCCCTGAAGAAAATAAAAGTCTCAACTACCGCTTTATTTCTTTAGCATAGAGAAGTCATATATAACAGGCTGCTTAAAATATACATGTGCATTCATACTCAGAGAAAAAAAAAGGCTATTGTAACTTACTGTAACAGCTGCTACATTGAGAAGCAAGACATTACTGAGAAGCAGCAGTTTGAGTGTCCACACATTCCAATCTTGGTAATTCACGTAGGAACATAAAACAGTATCTGGCTAGGAGAGGTGTACCAAAAAAAATCTAAACCCCTCCACACAGGAAAATAATTTCTAACAATCCTTTAAGGAACTGCTCAATAGGCAACTGGAACAGGAATACCTCTGTGAGTTCCTTGGGCACTGGTGAGGGTTTCTCTCTAGTCTCCCAAAATCTAAGCTGATAAAGTCAAAGTTTCTGTGTACCATGAAACCCACAGTCAATTTCTCAGAGAACCAACTTCCTGTTCCCTCCCGCTTATGTAAAATATCATACTGTCAGTCCCTACACTTCATTCACAGCAATTCAAAGTTGACTGATGAATCACAGGCCTTACAGACTGCTCTGACATTTAGGTGGAGACAGACCTCATCTCAAACTGGTATGATGGTGCAGATGGGCTTCCCACCCATCCATCTGTTACAAGTGCTTTGCTGAAAAGAGTATTAGTAAATTCAGTACTCCCTTGCACACTCATGTGGCACCCTTCAACCAACTAAAGTTAGATCTTCCTCAGAAATTAAAAAAGATACATCCAGATGTACACATTTTCCGAGATATGAATTTACCTTAAGCAACTGTGAGAATACTGAAAGTACACAGATCACATATGCAGCAGCTATCTGTTCTGGTACAAGAACTCAACTGGCAATAACAGTGAATCTGTCCAATACACCTTATCTTTAGTGGAGTAAACAGGCAGCTACATTATTTCTTACCATCCCTTTAAACTTTTTTATTTCTTCAGTGTCACATTTGTTCTTTGCTCATCTTCAGAACAAAGACAACGATATAAACAACCTGTTGCATAGCTAGTTGACTTAGAAACTTTACCAAGGCAGGCAAAACTCTCTGAGAGATACTGTATTATAATCATCTCTCTATTGCTGGGACAATAGCAAGAACCTCAACTAGTATCTGTAGTATACCAGAGGATGCTATTAGTAGTAATTATTTTGTTCAATCAAGAATTATTCTTATGTACTGCATATACTGTGATACAGAACGGATCAGTTGGATTTGTTCATTCATTTTCATCTAAATTCTTCACTAGGCAGTATCCATGAAGTTAGATGTACTTATTCTATCCCCATTCAACTAATGGCATCTGCTATTTTGTCTCTTAGCCCTGCATCAACAGGACAATGATTGCTGTCAGGGTCATTGTTAATACTGGCTTGAGTTACTCTTGTAGTGTGACTCACAGAGGAGCTAGCAGCCCATCTACTATTTTATGGTTGGATTCAATTCATTTTCTGTCAGATTCTCGGACAATCTCTGGCAATTTGTGACAAAAGGTATGGTAAAAACCTTCAAAGTGAGAAACTGAAGATATAATGAACCACACATTATTGTCAGCAAATGGTGTACAAGATGCCATGTTGTACATGCCATGGGACCGTAAGCTTTTAGCATGAATGAATGTAGGATTCTAACTAGCAGAAGAGAAAGGACTCTCTTCTGGAGACACCAAGCTTTGCTTGGAAAGCTGTGAGCCCTCCAGGTTTCCAACACTGTTAAGACCAGAAGACTGCATGTATACACCAACCTTCAAATTCCAAGTATGAGCTGGTATTATGTTGCCTCTGACTAATACTACTTCATCTCGTGTCTGTTTGCCTCAGGCAAGTTTCTGCATAATCACTGTGGACATAGCAGAGAAAAGAACATTCCACTTGTGATACAGGAACAAATGGGCTTGCATAAAAAAGACCTGGTTTTAGCTTTGGGAGTTTGTGCTGATGTTTTGAGCACTGGTTGTCAGAAAAAGCACAGCGTGGCTAAGTAGAAAAAGTCTTGACCTCTTCAGAAATACACAAGCCTTCTGTATCATGTATTCCAGAACATGACAATCCTGAAATTGAAGACACCTAACACTGTTATAAGAAAATAAAATTAAAATTAAGCAGTTCTAAAGACTGAATGGAGACTCAGATGCCATGCCATTCCAACTTATATATTCAGGAGACCAAGTGGCAGTAGGGGCTATGCCATCCTCGGAATTCTTCACAATGAATTATAATACCACATAGTCCTTGGAGAGACCATGGATCAAAAGAAAACTTCTGTTTGATACAAGAATAATTGCAACTGAGACCTTACAGTCAAGGAACAACTTCACTTTGTTTACAAGACCATATTTACACTTGCCTTGTGAATTTGTTTTTCCTTCTACTAATTTATGGAAAGTAACTTGCAGTTGTAGTTTATAGCCTCAATTCATGGACTTTAATGATTGTGCCCACAGAAGAAACTTCCTCCTTTTGGTCTACAAATTCTTCAGCTCTGCTCCTCTCATTAGTACTATTTCACAGAACAAACGAACATCATGTAATACAGAACCTATGTAATGTAATACAGCGTTATCCTATGCCACAAACATTGATGTACAAATGAAAGCTCAAACAATGTAGCATTTATGCCTACCTCACGTACATACAAAAAATTGGTTTTGACACCACTGATGATTTTCCTTCCTTTATCATCCACCTTACTTTCCCCTGTACTTCACATGAGACTTGCTTATTTTTCAAGCTAATTTCATGTTGTTGTTGTGCAATACCATCCAGTAGCACCTCTTTCTACACCCACCACTACACTGAACTTCTTGGTCAATTTTTCATTCTTATCTACAATACCAATAGCCACAATCAGCACTGATAAGAAGTTGCTGGTCAAAACCTGATGTCGCTTAACTAATCAATCCAGTTTAAAGACAGATTTGTTCATCTACTTAACCAAAATCAGCTTTACTGCCGTGGACTTTTTTTCCCGTAGACTTGTTTTAGAATGTGGACTGGGGATTTTTTAAACTCACAGTTCCACCATGGAAAAGTAGTATACACAGTGATGCTTGCTGTTTGTTAAAGCTGTTCTATGCACTCCTGTAACTGGTGATTTTAACAGCAATAGTAAGTTCTTTGTCCTCTATTACTGCCACAAAACCTGTGCTATGCCAAAGTGACCGACACCTTAAACATCAAGAGTTTAAGTTTGTTCTAGTCACTTGCACTTGAGCAAATCCATTGGAAGCTTGATTTTATCGTTACTTCCACTGACGACATACTGTAAAGACTGTATCAAACCATGTAACACTTGGAACTGAAGTATTCTCTGAATACAGACCTTCAAGCTTTGGGGTTTTGTTCGTGGTTTTCTGTTTTGGTTTGTTTGTTTGTTTTTAACTGATAGGACAAATTAAATTACCTGAATTTAAAAAGAAGGAAGATTTTACAAAAACCCTACTTCTGAAACTCTTCAGGGTTGGAATCTGGCTCAAGGTTCTTCTTCCATCTCTCCCAGGATCGCTCGGTTATGAGTTTCTCTCCTGGAGTCTCAGGAATACCCATGGCCTGAGCAAACAGGTGTGCACCATGGTCAGTCAGCAGCATGTGCTTCGTCTGCAGAAGACAGGCAAGAGATTCAGTGACAATTCTTGTTTTGCCTTGTACTGAGCAGTTTTGTATAATTACTATTTTTAGAATTATTCACACAATTCAAAAATCTTATTTTTAAACTTTCTAAATTTCTGTGCAAATAACCTCTTCCACTAGCTGAAAAAAAAATTCAGTTCTCCAAAACACAAACTTTAATCATTACTAGAAAAGAACTACATTTATCTTTTTAATGTTTATTATAATAGGAGAAATTGGTAAATTTGCTCTTTTGCTAATTTGCACGCAACTTTTGTACTGCTTCCAGTCAACCACCAAATCATTACTTAACTGTTTTGTCCAGTTAACTTAGATCTAGAAGGATTTTACCCAGAAGAAAAGAACAGTAAATAAATGCCTGTTCTTCCTGAAGGTATTACACCTCATAAATTAACCAAAAAACTTAACTATCATACACTAAAGTGTTTCTTCACATCAGCGGAACCATTGTTTTAAATATTTCCTTCAACTACCTGCTACTCTTATAGACCCAGATTTTCAAATTAAAAAAAAAACACAAAAACAAACCAAACACAACTGTTCTAATGGGTTTGACCAAAAAATGTTTGCTCTCTTTTAAGAACATTGTCAGAAGCTCTATTTTGACTCCTTCATTTAGCAAAGCACTTAGGCCAGATTTTAAGTCAATAACTAGTTGAATCCATGCTTCAAAGTCTCTACACATTGGTTAATTACTATTTTAGAGAAACTTGCCAGATAAATTTGTTTCATTAATCCTTACACTTTAGTAGGACCTCTAAAATCTTATTTTTTTTTTTAATAAATCGGTGTCCAAAAATAAGCATCAACTTCTTGTACCACTACACAGCTACTAATTGCACACCAGAGCCTAGGAAGGTTTTGGAGGAGTGATGGTCTGACTGGATGTTATGGAGTTATTCCAGAGCATAGCGCCTGACTTTAAGCAAACTTGTATGTCCATGCAGCAGCACAGCACACAGGTACTAGCTGAGGTGCAAAAAGCAGAACCACGTGATGCTCGAAGCAGCAGGCCTGTAGAGCCTTGCAAGGCATACAAGTGGCAAATAATGCAGCTCTCAGCCTGAAGCAAGGACTCCAGATGTTGGGTATTTCTGTGTCATGCTGCATTCCATGGAACATTTAACAGTCTCAAAGCTTCAGACTTTCAAGACATTGCGAACCATCAACTTTACTGATTTCTAAAGCAATGACAAGCAATCACTACCATGACCAACCCATGGCACTGCATTGTTTTAAAGGATTCCAGCCAAACCTCTTCCCAAACCACAGACATTAATCTCTACTTAAGCCTATTACAGCCTCTGCACTAATCCCTTCCAATAGTTACAGACATGGGAAACGTGACTACACTTTAGAAACATCCCTGACATTGTGGTCCTGATATCAAACATTTCTGAAAATTCAAATACCTTTTTATTGACAAAGCCCGTTATTCACAAGAGGTAACAAGAATACAGGTTACAAGAAAGAAGTTTTCCGCATGCGTGAAAGAGTGGACAATGGGCTTACATGCCAAGTCATGTTACCACACAACAAAAGCTCTACCTACTTCTAAGAAAGTTGATGTTCTTTGACTAGAAAGCCAACTTCTTCATGCAATACTGCCCTCCTCTGCCACTAAAGCACCAGAAGCACACCATCCAGTATTTTTTTTTTCTGGTGGTCAGTGTTCGTTGGTTTGTTGGGTTTTGTTTGGTTGGCTTTTGTTTTAGGAAATACACTGAACTTCCCCTTTTACTTTCGCACAAGACTGTGCCCTCCCCATCACCTGCTTTCAGCAATTAAGACTTCATCATCTTTCAAATGAGTTTAAAGAAAACAAACCCAAGTTTTACTGTAAAAAATGGAAATTATTTCTTAAAACTTTCTCAAAGGCTTCCCTCCCATATGCAGATTCTGATAACATACCCACCTTCCTGACCTGCACAAACAAGAAATACTTGCACACAGAGGAATAAGCATCTATGGTAAGGTTTTGGGTTGTCAAATTTAGTTCATTTTAATAGGAAATGGGGAAGAGAAAATCCCCAAATTTCTGCAGCTGCCCTGAAATTCAGACCATCACTGTTCTTTACTTAACAATCCTGGCAGTGCACAAAGCACAGCAACAATTTGCACCTTTGCCTTGAGGAAGTCCTACATTCTAGGCTAAATTCTCCTTTGTTTAATGGAAAGGGGTGGATGATATATAGGAGAAAACATAGACACAGTTCACCTATAGCAATGAAACAGTGTTCTAATGTTCACAAGATGTCCATCTATGAAGTGTTTGAGCTGAGGGGGACTGCATGCCCCATTTAAAAAAAAAGCCATTTTGGTATCATTCTACTTTTGTTCACTACAAACAGGAATAACTGAATAGGAATTTAATTGTTTTCTAAAGGATTTGCTGAATTACAGATGGAAGGCTTTTATTATATTAACTAGAGGCTGCCGCATTCAACAGCATGGTAAATGATGAATGGAAATTATTCTGGTGCCCTTCTTCCTTCTACCCTGTGAATTTGGACAAGTTTGAACCCATTGAAAACATAACAGTACACAGGATAACTGTGCAACAGCAATCTAGAAGTACTCTGACCACCAGATGGAGCCCATATTGTTCCATGATAGTAACAGAAATAGAGAAAGTTACAAGTAGACAGGGAAGTTATTTTCGGTTTGGTTGGTTGGTTGGGGAGCTGCATGTTTCAAAATTCCTCAAGACAGAGAGGCATCTCTAAACCACTGGGAAATCAACACTCTGACATGCTTAGGACTCCAGTAAAAATACTACAGTCTTATTACCCATGGGTCACAGAGTTTAAAATACTTTTAATTATACACAGTAAAACAAAATACACTTTGAAATGTACTGTGAAATAGCCTGGGTTGGTGCCCCAGAATTCCTGTCCAAGATGAACAGAAAAGTCACATCATTTCATTTTCCCATATACAATACCTGATGCAAAAGCAGAAGAAGCTCACCTCAAGATTTATCAAGCAATTCAGGCCAACATCTACATTTAAACCTTGTCACCTACAGATTCTTTTGTATCTGGGCAAAGTGAAACACACTTAACCATAAAATTTTGTAGGTTTATGCCTGCATGATTCTACTTGGTCCTGTATAGCTGGATTTTACTATTTCCTTTCAAATTTATACCAGCTGTGGAGGTACAGCATATCAACATGTATAGGTCAATTTTTCCCTGAGCTCCCAATTGCTTGATAGAACTGTCCTCAAAATGCTATTATTAATAAATACCTCTCAAAACCCCTTAAAATAAAAGTTCTTTGTGGTCATGACCATAGTTTCCAAACACTACAATCCTTTTTCCCCTTCTTTCCTGCTTTAAAGCATTCCACAAATGTCATCATTGAGATGTATCAATATACTGAAGTTTCTAAGGAAAAAATGCTTCATGCTCAAGTACACATTCAACATACCTTCTCCATGACAAGTCGAGCAAGTTTTATTGGGTTTGCTATGCATTTAACTGCAGATACTGCTCCAGAGTCCAAATTTTTTCCATCCATGATTATGGCATCCATTTCTACTTCACCTTTTTCATTTAGAAGAGATCCACAGCCTAAAGACAAAAAGAAAAGAAAAAAACCAAAATAACAAACAAAAATAAACCAACAAAAAAAAGAAGAACAAGGAGAACAGGCAAAAGAGAAGTCAGTAAGAGCTGACCATCAGGTGACTCAATTAGTAGATCTCATGAAACGATCTTTCCCAGTTTGTTGTCTGACTTATTGAAAGCATCTCCTGAATGCAAACAAACCAGCAGAAATACTGCTGAGTACAACCACAAAATCCAAACATTAACAGAAGTCTCACAGGGTACAACATCTACTTTAAAACTGAGTTTTATTTTTATAGGAAGAAAACACACTTCCAATCCTATCCAAAATTATATACTAGGTAGGAAATTCAAAACAACAAACAACTGTGAACAAAACTCTTTATATCCCAGATCACTTCAAGTGCACATAAAATTATTTTACCTTTATAGTTCTTCCAAAGGAGGATATAACATAACCCAACAAAATAGTATAGTGTTCAATCTTATCAACAGATTAACATCGCATAACATTCCAAGAAACTGCCAAAATTGATGCAACAGAATAAAAGTGTCCACTTCCTACTGTAACAGAAGCTTGAAATAGCAAGTTCTTCATTACCACATAAAAATAGTAGATGAAAGAACTGAAAAAAAAAAAGAAAGCAATAAAGTGTTGGGTATTTTCTTCTGTAATTATCAGTGTTATCACTAACCTAATTGAAAATTAATGATACACAAAATGAGACAATGCAAATAGGTTTGGGTTTAGGGGTTTTTTAATACTGCCATATTGTTATCACAAGGTAGAAAGACTTGAACACTGTACAGAGTTGAAACACATTTTATTTCTGTTAAACCAACACTAAACAAACATTCTGTTAAACCAAAAGGTCAGAAAACACTGTTAATAATTGTTGACACAGGACTTCAATACCCATGTACCAGACCTGAAGGTATGCATCACAGAATCATAAAATCATAGAATAGTTAGGGTTGGAAAGGACCTTAAGATCATCTAGTTTTAACCCCCCTTGCCAAGGGAAATCCCCCCCTAAACCATGTCACCCAAGGCTCTGTCCAACCTGGCCGTGAAAACCATCAGGGATGAAGCATTCACAACTTCCCTGGGCAACCCATTCCAGTGCCTCACCACCCTCACAGTAAAGAATTTCTTCCTCAGATCCAATCTAAACTGGTCTCCAGCTGGACACTGAGCCATTGACCACAACTCTTTGCTTGCGGCCATCAGCGAGTTCTTTATCCACCAAGTGGACCATCTATTAAATTGATTTAATTGAATCCCCTGCTACAGGAGGCAACAAAATCCTGTAATCTCCAGAACTCCCCCTGCCATACACAGACACTCACCCAAAAGCTATTTTTTTGCCCCTTTCTGACTGCATAAACTATACTGAAGTTCAAACCCGCATCATACAGAACCTGTTAGTTTCTAAACTACACTAATCTGTAAAGAGCTTGCAGGAGTCTTGTGCCACTTGTGCTAACATTCTTCCAGCTTATCGTTTATGATGGTGTAAGGAATAAGTCTTCTCTGTTTTCTTTAAACTCTGACATACTCTTTTAGCTTCTTTTGAGAAGGTAGACTCTCTAGCTCATCCTCACAAAATCTGTATTAGAACTAGGGTACCCTCTTCTCAAGTATCAGTGACCAGAACCACGGTTCCAGAGTAAGCTCTACCTGCCCCTTTCACCACTGCATTAATAGTATCCTATGACTACTGGACACCTCTCATGGTGTTTTACGATTCCCTAGAATTTCCTGAGCAGAAAACAGTTGCAGACAGCCTCCTTTTACAGTCAGTGAAGAGAGACAGGTGCCCTCCAAGAATAATTCATCCCACTTGTCTTACAGGCTTGTATAGCCACCCTTTCTCATACCCCTGGCCACTGTGAAAGTCTGTACACCATTGCAAGGCTAGACACTAAGCTTCAGGTTATCTGAGGGAGGACGAATCCTTTCTTTTGTGGTTATAAACTGTCTTTTCACCTGCCTTCCAGCACAATGGGTAGGGAATATATGCCTCTGAGCCTATGGTATCCACTGACAGCAGCATTGAGTGGGGGAAGTCTGCAAAGGCTAAGGAGGAAGGAGTGTGCAAGGATCACTATAATGACAGTTCTTTTACCTGGAGTATTCACACCAAGATAGTTACTACTGCTAGTCAGAGATCACATGAAGGAAATATAAACAAGGCCACTTTCTCACCACAAACAGAACTTCATTATGCTGCACAAGTCACTACAATTGTAGTTTCAGAGAATAGTATAGCTTCCAAGCCCCTCTACCAATCCTACTTCAAGATGCATCTGCATGGCATGGCTAAACCCTATCATTCAAAAAGGACACAACTTGATTGTTATGCCCATTCTCCCCAATATTTATCGTTGTCTTAGCAATGTCTATGTTTTCCTAGAAAATATTACAGTAAAACTGATTTATCTTTCACAAAGATAAATATCACACAGTGAGTTTTAAGCAGCCACTCCAATCAGGGCCCTCTTCACATAGCTTTCAGCTCATTTTCGCCTACTACTTGAGAGCAGCTGTATCTGATGAGTGTTAACACAATTAGATGCATCTGTGATTACCAGTCTATTTGCCG
Organism: Amazona ochrocephala; assembly: GCA_039720435.1. NCBI lineage: Eukaryota > Metazoa > Chordata > Aves > Psittaciformes > Psittacidae > Amazona > Amazona ochrocephala. Next base: position 46,746,814 of record CM077878.1, read on the forward strand.
TTTAGATCAGCATAGCCAAACCTGAAAAAGGGCTTAAGGCTCAGAGTCCAGTTAAGTAAAAGTTAAATGAGAGAATGCCACCCTGATGTTAATAGTACACACCACACCTCTAAGGCTGCTTCGTGATTTCAGCTTGAACCTTCTAAAATCAAGATGTTCAACCCAAGTCAGTAAAAAAAACACTGAAAGGTTTGTGTAAAGTGAAAGTTCCCCCTGGCTCTCAATTACAAGGTGAGAAGGAACAACAGAATCTCTGCAAACTAAGCTTGCCCGTAACTAATAGCTCTGTTATCCAAAACAGTCAACATTGACAGGTCTTTTCTCCCATGCTCATTCCTGACATACCTTGGTGACAGTACAGAAATATTTTCACCAAAATTCATCAAAATAATATATTTGAGGTCATAGAAAGAGAAGAAAAATATTCAACAATTGACATTAACATTTATTAACATTAATCATTTGGAAATGCAATTATGAACCCTTACCATCTAAATTCATGACTCATATACCATTACTGCATTACTTCTGTAATATTATTTACAAAATCACTAATTGGAAGCATTAATTAAAAGAAAACCACCTAAAATCCCCAAGTACAGTACTCCTCTGGCAATATGCAAAGGTCAAGCATCGCGGCTTAAGCAGTACTGCAAGCTATAGTCAAGTGCCTTAAACGTGAACATTAACTAAACATATACTTCATTAAGGAGTCCACATCTTAAAACTGAATACACAGCACAGTAATGGAAGAGTTACAGAAAAGTAATATGGCACCACAAGAACGAAATGGCAGGTATAAACCACTGAAAAATGAGAAAAGAGTAATTCCTCTGCCTACGTGTACTCACAAAAAACTAGAGAGAAACCATGCTATTTTATTAGACAGAAAAATTAACTATTTTGTGAGCCAGTACTTACTCCAATACAACATGCGTAATTCCAAGAAAATGCATGCCAGCATGTTCAAAAGCATCAGGATAAAACACATGAAACACACGACAATTCTAAACCCAATTAATTGTTGAAATATTACCTGCATTAAAATGAGGATCATCTTCCATTGATCGTACTGCCTCCTCAACTGCATCTAAGGCACTGCCTCCCTGTTTCAGGATACCATAACCTCGCAGCGCAGCTCTGACAACACCATCACGACTCCCCTGTTCTCGTTCTTTAAAGATCCGGCCAGCTCCACCATGAACCACAATGACAGGCTTCATCCTGCCAAATTCCTCTGAAGGCTTTCAGTTGTGTACACAGGTTACACGTAATTAACCTGTTTTGGAAAGAAGAATCATTAGTACACCCTCCCTTCTGTGTGGAAAGAGGCCTTGAAAAGGAGGCAGGTTGGTTAATAGATACAGTCAAGTTGACTACCAGCATTTCACCTTTCAGCAATCCGAGTACTCACACAAAGGAGCTCCCAATTAAAGTCTGGGCTAGAGGAGATCCCAGGTAACTTGATGCAACTCTGAGGTCAGCCCAGCTTTGGGCAGGGGGCTGGTTGCGGTTGCCTCTGAAGGCCCCTTCCAGCCTGAATTATTCCACAATCTTTAGCATGAATCCTGTCTGGCAGTATTACAAGTTACACAGAAACAAGCATCGAGTCACCCTTGATCCTGCTAACTGCTCTCTGCACATTAGACAGGTAGCCCCGTACTCTGAGTACGGCAATATAACCAGCGATGAAGAAAAGCGACTGACCTGACCTGAGTTAACAGCTTAACCAGCTCTACAGCCTGGATTTCAAACCTCTGACCTCCTGTAAAACTTTGTACTTCACACAGAAAAACAAGGCATTTAAACCTGGCAGTGAAGTCTGTTGTTACTGCTTATGGCTTCTCATGAGAAAAATCAAACAAGTGTTGCTACATATCTTCGGTGATAGCAATCACAGGTTTGCCTCCACAAAAAGGCAAAGGAGAAGCAGCCTCACCTTCCACCAAAACCTAGGGCACCTCACAGAGGAAACTCCACAGAAAAGCACTTTCTCAGGGCCAGCTGTTTTTGGACACTGTGAGAACATAATCCAGCATCCTCTCCCTCATCCTACATGCACACCCGCAGGCAGAACCCCAAGGGGATCCTGCACAACTAACTGCCGGTTCCTCGCACTCCCGATGCCCCTCGAGGGGCACCAGCTTTCGGGACAACACACCATGAAGGCAGCGGGGACGCACAGATCCAGCCCCATCCCATGCTGTCTGGACGTTCCAGACGAGGCGGGGGGGCAGAAACGTTTCGATTATTCACCAAGGATCCCGCAGCAAGGTCCTTCAAAGCTTTATTCCAACCAGCACCTACATTCTTCCCCCTGTGACGGCCAGAGGAACAGCCACTCCCCACTCACGGTCCGCCACCATGGACCCATCACTTCCACCCACTGCGGCGGCGCCTCAGGTCGGGGCGTGCCTGACCCGCCGCCCGCCCACCGCTCCGGGTGCCCCCGGGCGCGCCCAGCCTCACCAACCTCCGCCGGGAGCGGCAGCTCGGAGTCCATCTGCAGCCCCCGTCGGCAGGCGCACTCCCGGGCGGGTGCCGGCGGCAGCACGGGGCAGGCTCAGCCGCAGGGGACGCGCACCGCGGCGGCCGGCGTCTCTTTTCCCCGGCCGCGCCACTCTGGACAACCGCCCTCAATAGATATGGCGTCCCCCACTCGCACTTAGGGATGCCCACAGCTAAGATGGCGGCTTGGCCCGCGCGTTTACCCCCCGTCGCCACGGTTGGGTGCCGGTGTCTCAGGCCCGGCGGGAGCGGCCTGTCCCTCGGTTGCTTGGCAGGGTGTGCCGCGGAATCGCGCCCTTCTCGGCTTCGTCCGCCCTCAACCGCAGGCGGGAGGGGAGGGAGTTCTCTGGCAGAACGTTCTTGCGAAGTGGCCAGCGCGGTGCTGATGCCGCCGCGCTGTGGAAGGCGATAGATAGCTGCTATGTGTCACTGCTCACCGCTCAGCACTGCTTGATTCCCCTCGCGTTAAATTGGAAAAATGGCACCTCTCCCCCAGATTGAAGCCAAATAGCACCTGCCATACGCCCGCCGTTCCCCTCCCCTCTGACCAAGTCGGGTTATTCCTGTTACTCCAGAGCTCGGGCAGCTCTAAATTGATAGGGCTGTAGGTCCTGGCTGCCACTGGGACCGCTGGGAGGCACCCCCCATCCTAGTCTGCTGTTGGGTTGGCACAGACAGGGTGAGGGTAGGCTGTATGTGGGCATGCTGATCCCAAATAGACAGCGAAGACAAGAAATAACCTTGCTGTTTATTATTAATATTGTTCTAATTGTAGGCTGCTACTGGAACAAAGAGTTGTTTGCTATAAAAAGAATTACAAAAGAAGTTCTCCCTGAAAAGGAAAAATATTTGTAAAATAGAGTTCATTTTATAAAAATAATTCCAAGGTTCCTTCCTTTTGTGGCAGGAAATATAAACACAAACTTCTCAAAATTTATACGGAGTCTACACAGCATGCACCTGGCCTTCTGCTTGGCCATTGCGAGTGTGGTGAGGCACTGGCACAGGATGCCAAGAGAAGCTGTGGCTGCCCCATGCCCGGCAGTGTCCAAGGCCAGGTTGGACATGGCTTTGAGCAACCTGGTCTAGTGGAAGGTGGCCCTGCCCATAGCAGGGGGTTGGAACTGGATGAGCTTTAAGGTCCCTTCCAACCCAAACCATTCTATGGTTCCTGTTAAGCTGACCCCTCTTTGTTTCTTCTTTTTTTCTCCATTTCACTGCTCTAGGGTAGGCTGCAGGGAGTCCAGTGAATGCGGTCTGCTGTGGCAGCACAAGGACTTGGGGGGACATGGCTGTGCAAAAGGACAAGGATTCATGGGAATGTGAAGTCACTCAGTTTAAGATCTGTTTGGCTCCTCAAGTTTTCTTTAAAATGAATTAGTGTGCTTTAATTAAAAGGAACTGCTCTGGGTTGTTTTTCATTGTTACTGATAGGATTAACAAAGAAGAATTTAAATTCTGTGAATTATTTGAGACTGCTGCTTGCTTTCATAGAATATTTATCTTGCATTCAGAAGTAATGCCGAAACAGGAAAATTATAGTACTTAAATAGTTTAGAGGAATAATTTCAGTTGTTTGCATGGACAGCCAAGCACTAAATTTAGATAGTAACCCGAAGTTGAAATTTTAATACTTGTCTAACATTGTTACAGTTCAACAAAACAAGCATGTCACTTGGTAGAACTGGAATAATCTGTTTCTACATCAGTTTTGTACCTTAAGTCCCCTTCTGCTGATGCTTTTGCCATTATGGTCAAATAATGTCCTTTTAAAAGGGCTGTAAAGCTTCTCAGAACTTACTGTAAAGTACTGTTTTTAGTTTTATAACTATTATGTATATTTTTTTAATCAATGTATTGCATATCAGGAATTGGTCCTAAAACTATGTAAACTGTTAGGATAAATTTTCAATAATTACTGTAGAAACCTATTGATTTCATCCTTGCTAATTTTCCTGAGAGCTTTGCATATTAGAATTGCCAGAGAAGCAAATTTAAAAATACGGAGAATAAATCAGTTCTTTTGCTTGTGCAGCCTGGTGGAAATTAGCTTTCCTGCTTATAAGCTAAATGTGCTATACTTGAAAGAGGTGGGAATGTGTTACCATAGGTGAGTAAGGGAGAGTGGGCTGAAGGGGAGAAGTAAGTGATCTCGCCTTATGTGGATAAAGAACATGTGTGAGAATAGCCTGATTTGTAGGTACTCTGCATCTCCTGCGACTAAAACACAACTATAATTGTGCCTTCTATTTCCTGCAGAACCCACATAATAAAGGGCATGCCCTCTTGCTTCTAGGGGAAGAATTCCCTTAGAATCTCCTTGAAATTTTAGTTTTAGGAACCAGCAAAGAAAATATATTGTAAAAGTAGTTCTTTTAACACGTATGCATAATAAATATTTGTTTGAGTAAGTGTTTATGTAGCAACTTGTCTGTTATCCATGAGCTATTTTAGAATCTTCAAAACATGATGTAGAACAGAATGCAGTGTTCTGTGTTTTATTGCTTGGCTTGTAGGTGCATGCAGAGTTGATCAAGGCTAAGGCTGCTTGAGTAAGTGTCATAAAGCATGAAGAAACACAGTACTAATTCAAGAAGTCTGCAGACTTGGATCTTTTTATATTAGGCAGAACTGTGAAACGGAGATCACTGTGGCAGTAGGATGCTCAGGTCATGCTCTGCGAAAACTCATGCATGCTGAATAACTTAGTTCACATGTACAATTCGATTAAGTCTGTAAACCACTTCTTACCATATTTTTACTGCAAAGAGCATGTAACCATTCAAAGAAGCTGGAAAACCAGTTCCTCTGAGAATCAGTTTAATTTTTTAATGCAAATTTGCAATATTTCTTAAGCTTGCTTTCAGGTAAGATCAGTAGTGAAGTGTACCAGCAGTAAGACAGAAAATGGTAGATACAGCATTCACTAAAATACAAGTGAGATAAATTCAAATTTATTAATGAATTGTATGTTGAATAGTTTAGCTGGAAACATTTTCTTCAGTGGAGGGGCTAGAATCACTGGTGGCAATTATGTTTTCTCCCCTTCTGCCCAGAAGTGAGATTAAATTGGAGATGAGTTCATCTTCCATCTTTGAGAAGATTTTAACCCTGGAACTCAGATATCCTTCATGTAGCAGATTGTCCCAAACAGGAAGTTAACAGCATCTTGTTGCTCCTGGTATTTAAGTATTTCGTAGAGAGTGGGATGGTACTACCAGAGAGACAGAAGTAGGTGGCTTTCTGAGAAACCTGTGTGCTGGGGGAGAAGGCGGAGCAGCATGTGATGCAGTACTGGTCATGGGAAATCTCAGTTCAGATCCTATTTTTGAATTGAGCACAGAGTGGGTTTGACTAGTTTTCGAAGCTAAAGTTTAAAAATGGGCCTGGTAGTTCCTGCCTCTGTGTCATGTGTATTTACTGAGAATTTGTCAGTGTTTATCAGCCTTGTGCTCTGCTGGAGGTGCATCCAAGGTGAGTGTCCTGAGCACAAGGACACTCAAAACTGCATGGATGACTGGCAGAGACTAAAATTAGAACTTTTTGTTTTCCTTTTATTTCCTTCCTGTTGTTATAAGAGCCCTGAAACCATGTTGCATTTTTGTCACTGCGCGTCTGAGAAAACATGTTCATCTATCACCTCTGTGCTTTTGAAGTCACTCCCACAGCCTGTGAAGTCCATAAATCCCAGCCTGCTCCATTCTAATCACTGTAACTTCAAAGAAGGCAAATCAAGTTTGTTTTTCTTTTGAAATTATTTTCAATTCTCTGTTTATTCCAAGCTTTACATTCCTTCTGTAAAGCTCTTTCATACATTCTTGTTTTGAGTAATCTGCCTAGTACATATGTGCAGCATGTTGGAAAAACCTGTCCGTATGTCTGACAGAAGCTTACAGCTTTCCAGCAAACACAGAGGAGTTCTGGATCACTCTGTTCAGAGAAGATGGCATCCTCAGAGCTGGCAAGCATTGTTGCTTTGGTTCAACCCCATGCCCCTAGCCAGGAACACTTGCAAACTCCAGAGCTATCACAATTGCAGACACTTAAACCCCCAAGATTTAGGAATTATTTCTCTTACATGCCTCTCACATTTATTTTGCCTTTAAATTTTTATTACATTAGGAAAAATTGAGTTCTCTTTGTTCTTAATGATATACAATTAGCATGCTAAAGGCTGTAATTAAAACAGATTTTAGCTTAGCCCATGTTTTAGGCAAAACCATCATTACTTTCTAAAATACATCAGAATGCGTTTGCTTAAATGTTGCTTGCGATAAGGCCTTGAACTTACAAGCACACCAGGAATTTCCAGGGAAATTTATAATACAACTTAGCGGTAACTAAGGCTCAGTTGTAAGTATTTTGTCATCTGTGTAATCTTACCAGGGGCAATAGAAGTTTCCATGGTAAAGATTTTAGACAGCCTTGTCAATATGTAGAAGGACTTCAGGAGAAGAGTTAGCACGAAATAGCTCAAAATAATTCATAGAGGATTTTCCTGTCTCCCAGTTGGAGCAGAATGAAAAATTAATAAAATGACAAATGAAAATCTGTCACAGTCCATTCTTTCTTTGCAACTTCTTGTCACTCAAATAGATGGATGTGTAGTGACCCTAAATACCAGTGTATCACAGAATGCAGGAAATAAAAGAGCATCAGCATGGCAGATACATACCAAGTGTATGTATGATACTTGAGAGATACTTGAGACACTCTTCCTGCTTGAGAGATGAAATGGGAATTAAATGATGGAATAGGAATTAGATGAAACTAAGTTGGGGAACAGTCGTGGAATTAAAATTATTAATTTTTAATAAAGGCTTAACCAAGTTACCAGGCATTGAAAGAATCATAGAGTAGCTGTATGGGATCAAAGATTTCCTCTTGTGGTTCAAAATGGGGTTCAAATCATAAACACTTAGTAAATGCAGCTCCAGGGGTCATCATCATTACTAGCAGCTGACCCGGTGGAGGTGGTTTAATTTTGCAGAAAGGTGAGCCAGGAAAAATGAAGTTTTAGAAGTTTGCAGGGCATAAGTGCCTTATATTGCAGGTATGTTTACATGTAGCAGTTATGGTGCTGCTGGGAGGATTGTAATGACTGTGGGTGGCCATTAGAAAGGAAAAGAAAGGCATGATAGTTTTGCTTAGTTCAAGTGTTTGGTGTATACGTTAGAGCTATTTTTGTGTGTTATGAAGTACAAAGCTGAGATGTAGCAGTAGCAGCACCATGAAAATTTAAGTTACTAATAAAAATTATTTATGTAGCCAATTAAAGTGTATCCTAATGTAGTAATTAATTAGAATTGCTTAGAAAAAATGTGATGTACATAAAACCAAGATTCAAAGCCATGTTTAGAAAGGTGATTCTCCAGAGTTTTTCCTCAGTTTCTTTCTTCAGAAAATTTCAGGTTTTTCCATATGCCTGTGCTGCTGTCGGGCTGGGTTTGAGCAAACATCTGGTTTGTTTTTTAATAATAAGGAATTACATTTCTTCCTCTTCATTTCCACCTAAGTATAAGCTAATACAGTCTCTGTAATACTGCAATAACAATTGATCAAAAAGGAACCTGGAAAAGCTTAGAATTAAAACATCGTTGTGGTTGTAGTTTTTAATGTGGAAAATAACTACAAGGGAAACGTCAGGAGCTAAGGGGTTTTATTTTCAAAACTTGACCTTTTATTTTAATTCCATCCCTGAGTCAGAACCCAAATTCTCATGAAGCAAGTAAAGACCATGTTGTTACGTATCAATCTAAAAGTCTGACTTAAGGTTGGATTTTTTGAAGATGTTAACCAAATTATTTGTAAAATGTAAGAATACTACACAAAGTAGTCCATGAATAGTATGCTAACAGAAAATTCTCCAGTATTAATCAAATAAGCCAGTTATAAGGCTGGTGGCAGTGAAAACAAATCAAGCAGGGAACAGGGAAACGGTATATTTTAAAACAAGAATGTGAAATGAGATAGCTAATTGTTGCCTGTGTCATAGGCATAGATCTATTATAAAGAGAACTGATGTCAGATTGCTCAAAGATGGTGCTGTAAATGCAATGTAATAGGTGATGAGATTTGAGGGAGATCTTGGAGTAAGCGATGCAAAGATTCTGGAAATGAAAATCACTTTTAAATTGGTTGCAATATGAATGGGGATCCAGTGGAATTGATTCAACGTGGGAGCAGTATGGTGACTTTCTCCTCAATCATGAGAACAAAAGCAGCCATATTGACTCCCAACTGCAGTACAGAAAGTGATTATTTCATGAGAGCTTGGAGAGGAATTCAAGACAAGATGTATGGAGAATTCTGTACTGTCATTTTTGCTGATCGTAGGTAGGGAATATTGTTTATTTCAGTACCATTATCTGGGAAGCTTCCCGAACTTGCTGAAAGCAGCAGACTTCATTTGCCTTCTACTAAGCAGAAAGGCAGCTTATGCATGCACACTGGACAGCTAGCTGCCTGCAAAACTAGATACCTTACTGAAGATTTGATCATGCTGCTGCTGCTAGCAAATTTCTTAATAAGCTTATATGAAAAGAAAGCTCAGGATTAAGTGTAATTCTGATGTTACAGAAGGAGGCAATTCGCCAACTGATCTTTAAGGAATGATAAATGAACCAGAGTGGATTCATGGTATGTTTTACTGAAAAGGCTAAAGCTATTGCAGTGCTAACACGTGAACAAACAAATGAAGAAATGTTGTTAGGAGTGGTTTAAGATGAGTATCAAATGTAGAAAAGAGCATTGCTAAGGAGCAAGAAGTTGGTACCGTTGTACTGTTGTCAGCACTGAAATGTGTCTAGAAATTAGATGAACACAAACATGATACTTTTTATTAAAGCTTTTTTGGCTGTAATTGTGTGGGGTTGTAAACTGCAAATCAATTCCTTTATGCTTTGCAAATTTTTCTTTTTCTTCATACACTTGTGAACAGCCTCTGATATCTGATAAGTCCCTATTTTGTTATTTCATAATATAGTCTCAATTAAAATGTTAAGGAAACTCTGAACTAAGTCATTATGCCTATCTTTACATTCAGTGGCCACTTTCAATAGGGTATTAATTGGGACAGTACGAAATAGATCTGTTAAGGGCATTCACATGTTGAAATTACACTGAGGGTTTTTCTGGGCTAGGCAGGAAAGATTTGTTCAGTCAAATGCTTGCGCATTTACGAAAGAAGTTACCTCACATGTATGTTTGTGAAAACAGCAACTCGTGGAGATTATCAGATGATATTTTTTCAAGGGCAAGGTTTCAACATGTAACTAAAAACTTAGTTGAGTGTCACATTTGTCTAGAGAACTGGAACAGGCTTTGTGATCAATGTGCTAAGGCAAGGCCAAACAAAATGGCTCTGATTTTGAATATTGTGTAGTTTCTAGTGTTACAGGCTAGTGTTACAGGCTAGGAGAGGAGACTCTTATGAAATGCAGCCTTCTACAGCTACTGGATGTTTCATACAGGGGGGCTGAACTCACACCAGTGTAAGGAAAGGATGAGGTTTGTGGCATGGACCTAAGGTAGCACACTGATGAGCCTTGGAAGTGTATGGGAATATTGGTAATGGTGGTGAAGGTTGTCTTCCTTCTTAAAGATGCCATGGGTAAAATGTGACCTGTATTTCTGTAATTAAATTTGTTGTTTAGTAGTGCAAAGTTGTCTCCTGCTGTAATCAGTAAGACATTGGCAATTCCAAGACAACTGCCATCCCTGCCCTTTTTCTTTCTTCCATCTTTTTCATCTTTCTCTCACCTCCCTTCCCTCCTTTAAGTTACTTTTTTTGTACAGTGGGCCTCATGAATAGACTGGCAACACAGAATTAGTATTTCAAGTTGATGGAAAATTCAAGAACATAAGATAGTACCAGTTTCATCATGTGTTTCATCTTAGGGCCAAACCCTTCTGAAGACAGAATTTGAAGGAAAAGTATTTAACATCTGGATCAGTATCTTTAAAATTTTGGGGACATGTATTGTATTTATTATCTTTCTGCTGCTTTTGTTCCATATTTAGTTTTTGCATTTTTAAAGAAAGTATTTCAATACCATTTATTCCTAAGTCATTGGAAGCTCATTTTTTTCCCCCACTTTTAATAAAATAAGTTTTTATGGTTACAGTAATGAGGATGTATGATGTCTATAACCAGTAGAAAGGCTTCAAAGCAGGTTGAAAGGAGGACGCTAGACTTTCTGAAATGTTCTCTGATTGAATATGAGATATGGGAGCATCCAACTTGTTGTAACAATGAGAACTCCTTTCTTTTTTTTTTCCCTGAGTAAAAATAGATCACAGTGCAGTGACCCCAGAGGGAGAGAAAGAATGAAAAAGGATGCATGGTTCTCTAAAACTCCTGACTATATTGTTACAGTCTGTGTCAAAGAATGACAAATCGAAACTGTACTGCTTCCCGTGTTCTTTGAATTAGAGCTTGGTGTGTGTTACACTATTTTGACCTCTTCAAAATTTTGTAATTTAATTAGCAGATTTCTTTTTCCCTATCTAGCCCATTTTGAAGGGGAAAAAAGAATAGGCATATACCACTGTGATAGCACTTCATTCTTTTCTGAATCTAATTGTGTATTTTGAATGCAATTGGTATGAAAGCATTCGTGTATGAATTTAAATCAGAAGGCTTTAAAAACAACAGGCAGTATTAACCAACGGGGATTAAAGGCTACCTGAACTGGCTAGAAAAAATTTACTCCCCAGTCACTAATTTATAACCTCGATGCTTGCTCGGGTATTTGCCCAGCTGCATCTGCCTTATCAACATGTTCAAATGTGAATTAGTTATCACAGAAAGTTGGCAGAGGAATAGGGAATTTTTCACCTCAAGGTCAGAAACAAGGCAGGCTGATATTGATTTAATGCTATTATGGTCTGGTGGTTCAGCATGAACATATCTCTATATTGCCGTCAGTTGACATGTGTCTACGTTCAAAGAAACACCCTTTTCTAACTGACATCTTTTTTGCAAGAACACTAAGTAGGAGGCACCTGCCTTAGCTGGCAAAAAGTTAGGTGTCCTGGCTAAGCTAGTTGTCTGGGCTTCCTCTGTAAGCCAAGGGGAGAGGGATTTTCAGAGTGATTCATCCTGTTCTAAGATATGTGTCTAAAATAGATGAGATGACTCATCCCCTGGAAGTACCTGCCACTGTACTGACGGCAGAGGGAGACCTAGATGACTAACTTACCCTAGATAGCTGAATTCTGGACTGGTAAGTAAAATGTAATAGAGCTCAGCGCTAGTGTCTTAATGAAAAGAGTCTGAAGTATGCAGTTGTTATGAAAAAATCTGTAAGACCACTGGTTATAAAGTACATACTGAAACAAAGGTGGACCTGCATTGCTGTCCTGCTGTATCTTTCATAAATATGTTGGTTTTATTTTCTGCTAAGTTAATCTGTATCAAGATGAGAAAAAGAAAATATTTATTCCCCTTAAAAATCTCCCTGGAAAGGGATAGCTGTTGTTTACATTACACAGACGTATGAAGCAATGGGCATGGTATTTATTCTGCATCAGTTTCCGTTATTGAAATTGCCCTGTATGGAAATTGTTTTGTATTTATACAAGTAGAACTGGATGTAAAATCCATTACACTTGTTGTTTATATACTAAAAAGGTTGTTAGCATGTATTTGCTTCAGTGCAGTATGGACTTTGAAGGTCTGCAGTTGCAAGGGAATGTACGTGACATTAGCTTCACTGTCCACTGGTCACTGCCTCTGGTGGACTTTTTTTGCAGAACTTACAAAAATTAAGCTTTAAACTCATTAATATTTAATTAAAGCCCATCACTTGGCCAATTTGAAAATTGAGGTCTCAGTGAATATTCAGGAAGTATTCCCTGCATCTGATTTTAGATGCTGAATTAGGTTTCTAAACAAGGTGTCTAGGCACCTTCTGTAATCGGTGAAGAAGACTTGGCACCTCCAGGGAACAATTCAGAGCAATATGGTAAGCAGGAAGTTAGTGCTCTGGTTGCCCTCCAGAGGACTTGCACTGCTGTCTAGCTTGGATCCTCTGAAATTACCTCTGAGATCCTCGTCCCTCTATATTTGCTGTAAAGGAAGCCTAGCCTGGTTCTATAGGCTGTTAAAGTGGGCAACGTGAATACTTCCCCTGTTGTTTCCTATCATAACTTTTAGGTCAGTAATAACATTGTTAACTCTGTGCGTAATATTTTCCTGACTATATTTAGCGTATCTTTCTTAATGTCAGCCTTAGCTTTCATTAGAAGTGGCTGCTGCATGGTTAACATATCTAGTATGCTCAGTAATGTTAACGCAGTAGTATGTAATGGAATGTAATAGTTGTATGTGTGCATGTAATGTATGTAGTATGCTCGGTTTTAAACTTTTTTTCTTTTGTAGCTTAGTTGACTGAGCACCCCCACATGCCCAGGGTAGTCAGCAACATCCATTTGGTTTTCTCAGAAAGTCTGCCCGCATTTTGGATGCTCTCTGGTTGAATCACATGTGATTCTAATCAATCTGGTGTCTACAAGGCCTTGAGTACTGAGCTGCTGCCTGGCATAGACACCATGAGGCCGTCTTCATTTACCATTGCATTCAGAGTGTTAGATCACAGTGCTTTGGATCAAACAGCCCAATTAATTTTTCTATTCTTCTGTTGGTCAACAGTCGTTTACCTGAAACATTGCACTCCTACTATAGCTTTGAAAGTACAATAACTGGTTATATATTGCTTTATGCAGATTGTACAGAGCTGTGAAATTCAGGGAGTTGAACTGATTTCTACAGTTTGAAAAATCATTTACAGAGTGTAGGAACTTATTGGCATAGTAAGTTGAGATCCGTGGATTTTCCTCTCCTTTAATATGGAAGTCCAAGTTTATAGGTAAGCACAAAATCAGGGACAGGTGAAGAGAAGTCACGAACAAAGACCAGCCTTGATCAATCTTCATTGCACACATGGAGAAAACAGCGTGATATAGGATATTATGTTATCGGCTGGGGAAGGAGGAGTTTCCAGATTTTCAGGGAGAAAAGGAGGCATTTAGCAAGAGAAACAACAACTATAAGTGCTGTACAGCTGTCATTGTCTTACAGTGAAGGAGTTCAGATGATAAAATTAGTTTAATACGGTAACCATAAGAGTGCTTTCACCAAAGATGGTAAACAACCTTGAATTTGTTGGATAAGTTCAAATTCTACTCTCTGGTAATTCTTGTTGTAAAGACAAAAGAAGGTAAAATTGCAAAGGACACAAGGGTATATCCAGGGGAACAAGAACATCATTTATAGTCGCCAGAGTTGCTTGATGAGGCTCACTTGCCAGATACCTGATAACAAGGAAGACCAATCTGTCACTGTAAGGTTCCATAAAGAAGATTTGTCTATAATAGGGAGCATTAAGCAGGGTAATGGAAATTACCTGAGCAGCTACTGAATTCATTTTCATTTTAAGCGTCCTCTTATTTAAAGATAACAACTGGCTGGACAGCATGGCAGGTTTTGTGTCTGCGTGCATCTGTTAAAAAAGGACCATGAGAAGTTTGCTGGTTTTGAATATAAACCTGACTCTGCTGTCAGCTGACATCTCCCTCACCTAGGGCAAAACTTTTAAGTGGTGCATAGTAGAGGTAGGGCTCCATTGTGGACTCCTGGAATCATTATCTCATACAAACTGCTATTATTTAATAGAGAAATGTAATTGTTTCTCCAGAGGGTGATGAATGTGATTCATTATATTTGATCTTTTTGGTGCTGGAAGAATACAGTCGCTAGCTCAGAAGACTTTCTGGCAAATCAAAAGGAGACCAGTTTGGAGCATTTCTCTGTCAGTTTGAAATCCCCAGGCTGTAGCTTTGAGCTCAGCAGTGAGTGCTCTGCAGTAGTACCAAGAGAGCTGAAACAATCAACAATAGAAACCTTTTATCTCATGTCTGAAATCCATAGATAGAAAGAGAATGTATATATAAATATTTCTCTTTAATATTTCACATTCTGCTTCCACTTAAGAAGTTTAAAGTTCTTTCACTGAGAGTGGACATAAGCCAAACCAAGCCACAGGATTAATCGTAAATAATTTACATGAAATCCCTCTACTAAGATATCCTGCCATTTCACAAAGAACGAACACATGTTCTGAGGGTTCGGTTGATACATTGGAGGGAAGGAATGCCATCCAGAGGGACCTTGACACGCTTGTGAGGTGGGCTGATGCCAACCTGATGAAGTTCAACCATGCTAAGTGCAAAGTCCTCCACCTGGGTCGGAGCAATGCCAGGCACAGCTACAGGTTGGGCGGGGAGGAGATTGAGAGCAGCCCTGCGGAGAAGGACTTGGGGGTGTGGGTTGATGAAAAAATGAACATGAGCCGGCAGTGTGCGCTTGCAGCCCAGAAGGCCAACCGTATCCTGGGCTGCATCAAAAGGAGTGTGACCAGCAGGTCGAGGGAGGTGATCCTGCCCCTCTACTCTGCTCTCGTGAGACCTCACTTGGAGTATTGTGTGCAGTTCTGGTGTCCTCAACATAAAAAGGACATGGAACTGTTAGAACAAGTCCAGAGGAGGGCCACGAAGATGATCAGGGGACTGGAGCACCTCTCGTATGAAGATAGGCTGAGAAAATTGGGGTTGTTCAGCCTGGAGAAGAGAAGGCTGCGTGGAGACCTCATAGCAGCCTTCCAATACCTCAAGGGGGCCTATAGGGATGCTGGGGAGGGACTCTTCATTAGGGACTGTGGTGAGAGGACAAGGGGTAATGGGTTTAAACTTAAACAGGGGAGGTTTAGATTGGATCTGAGGAAGAAGTTCTATACTGTGAGGGTGGTGGGGCCCTGGAATGGGTTGCCCAGGGAAGTTGTGAATGCTTCATCCCTGGCGGCGTTCAAGGTGGGGTTGGACATAGCCTTGGATGGCATGGTTTAGTGGGAGGTGTCCCTGCCCATGGCGGGGGGGTTGGAACTCGATGATCTTGAGGTCCTTTCCAGCCCTTACTATTCTGTGATTCTGTGTGATTCTGTGTAAGGATTGCTAAAAGTAGCTTGCTTTAACATGCCTAGAAACAACATATGAAGCTGGTGTTGCAGTTTTTTCCTGACACAGCTGATCATGTTGCTCACTATTCATAATAATTAAATGCTCTTTTTCTGTTTGGGTTTGGGGTTTCTTTATGTTTGATTGTTTTTTACAGGTGCTTGCAGATTTAGAAAAAAAAGTTGCTAACAGTTCTGAACAATGTTGACTGGTAAAGGCTGTAGACCAACTCGTGCTGCAATAAACAGGATTAGTTTTGGATTACTTTCTCTACAAAGACTCTGCAGCAGTGCCTTACTCCTCCTTGCTGAAAAACATCAACCCTTTCAGGTCTCCATGGTTATCTCACAGAATGAAAAGTAAAAGCATTCTGGGATGATTATATAAAAACTTGTAAAGGGTAAGTGGAAACCAAAAAAACAGTGTTTGAGGACTAAACAGTGCGTTTTCAGATGGCTGAGCCTGCGTGCATGTATGGTCAGAGAGATGAATGGAAACCTTAAACTGTGCAGCATGGGATGTACCTTGGTTTGGGAAAGATATGGAACGGGCCTTATTTATTATTGTATCTTTTGAACAGGTACCTATCAATTTGAATAAAGCAACAAGAAATGACAATTAGCAGAACTATGTTTGAAAACTGCACCAGTGGCTTAATTTTTAGATTTAAACATTGGTAAATTACAAAATATTCAGAATTCCTAGAACACCTGTACAGAAGAGATTTAAGGCTAGTCTTGCATATGGATGTGCATTCCGTTAAAGCTGGGGAAGTGTGGATTTCTGCCATGTTCTGTAAATGTAAGATACAATTAGAATTGCTTAGGGATAGTGTTGCTTACATGAATTGCTTCTCCGTTGTTTTTCATTTATGAATGAATGTGCTTGGTGTGACTACTCTTGTCTCACAGGGATCTCAAACAGCAGAAAGTATTCTGTATGCAGTGGCTTGCACATATATAATATCCAAAAGCTGTGTTTCCCAATATTGATTACAGGTATTTTATGTTTACAGACAATCCAAAGCTGGGAGGACTGAAATATACCAAGAGAGGTTTAATACCGTTGTGGAGAAATAGTCTGAGAAAATCAGGATGCAGTTCAGGGACAAATTCCAAGTACCGCTCTGTTTAGATGGTATTTCTTATCTAAAATGCAGTATGAGGAATGGATAGTGGTACTTAGGTTAAGCATGAGTCAACAGTGTTGTGTTTCTATAAAAAAATAAACATGCTGTGGAGACGTGACAAATATCAAGTATTTAAAAGACTTGAAAGTAGAAAGAGAATAAGCTGTCTTGTGGGCTAATGGGAGTAAGAAAATATAAAATGGGCTTAAATCATAGTTTCGTTACATTATTTTTGCTAGGCATATTGAAAGCACTGGGACTGTGGAGGCTTCTCTGCCTGTTTGTTTATAAGCTGGTCAGACAAATATCTGTCAGATATAATAGATACTGCCATGGGACTAGATACGTCTTTCAATTCCTACCAGCTCTGCACTCTATTATTCAATATAGTAATAAAACTTCCCAAGTAGTCTCATGCAAATATGCATAAAGATACAATTCAGAGGGAGTATAAAGCCTTCAACATTAAGCACTGTATGAGTACGGAGTTTTCCTCCAACGTAAAATCTACTTCTGTTTACAGTGAAGTAAATAGTCAAGCTTCTAATTTAGCTTTGATTTCATATTGTCATCTCAGTGTCACTCCTGATTCACAGTATCTCATCCAACCCACAGATCCCTGTATCAGAATAATACCTTTGCCACCTTCCTCCCTGGTAGGTTGGGACAACACAGAAAAAGAAACAGAAACTGCCATGGCCAACAAACTCAAGTTGACAATATGATAATGTTGTTGAAAAGGCAAAGCTTATTCTGTGGTGTATTAAATAAATATCATATGTAAAGCACTGGAGATAGTTGATCTACCCCACTCGGCATCAGCTGGGCTACTACTACAAGGCAGCATACCATTAGAGAGAATCAAGAGGACAACAACAAATACAAACACTTTAGAAAATATGACCTATAAGAGACAGCAGAATGCAGTGTAGAAATGGGGAGTGGGCCACTCTCCCTCTCATTTAGGTGTCTGACTCACACTTGAGCTATGTGTGTTTAGTGAAGAGTATTCAATGTTTAAGGAGGTGTATATGTGCATATCTATATATATAACAACCACGCTTTTAAGGAAAGCACATTAACTCTTCTGATCTGTAAAAGGCAGTTACAAAGTCAAGAGCTGTCACTTGAGCAAGAAGATAGAAATTTCATTTCATATCAAAACCTGTGTTCAAGAAGGGCTTCTGTCTAAAGTGAGACAAACTCTATTATGTTGCTGTTTCTTTAACATTTATGTGGGAAAATTGTAGAAATAGGTTACCCAAATATCTTTCAGGCTGGTCTTGATATGCTGAATTTTGTTCTCAACAGGTCCATCCCCATTTTGGGTCATTTCCCAAACCTAAATTACTGTGTTTTATTTAAAAGAGTTTGCTCTTGGTATTTGTAATCAATTTGCGGACATACACATATGCACACGCATACATGTGGGACTTGGTAAAGGGTGGTTGCCTCTGCTATGCACAAACCAGTAGATTTCATAAGGTTCATGCTTTGCATTCTTTCATTATGGCCCAAATGTGCCTATGATTAGACCACAAAATGAGAGTATGCATAAACTATGTACTTTTACACTGGCTCACTGGTCCAAAATACTTTCACCCCACAGTCAAGATGAAAAAGAACCTGAGAGACAATTTAAAGAGGGATTTTTTAATGAAGATCAAATGTGTTTGATTTTATATTGCTGAATCTTCGATTAGGAGAAGCTGCATTTTGTTGCATGTCATGCAAGCACATAAGTCTTAATTTTCACCTCAAAGTGCTTGAGTTTGTCTGACTCCAACTTCTACTTATCTGATTACAATGCCATTTGCTAACATGAAAGACACTGAGAAATGCCTGTTTCATGTTATGCGCCTACATGAATATGGAGGTGTTGCAGTGTAGAAGGTGTCTCCAAACAAAAAAGAACAGAACTGATCTCATGTTGGCTCTCGGATGTGATGTTTTCAGATACCTCACACCACTAACACTACCTTAATCCACTGGGTAAAGATCTTTGCAGACTGAAATGACTCAGGATTTTGCACAGCTATTCAGTGCAATTAAAGGACTTCTGAGAGCATTGAAAACCACTGCAGAAAGGAAGTTTTAGGTAATTAGCATTATATAGTTTGGGGAGCAGGTTTTAAGGCACTTTTTTTTTCTTCCTGATAAATAAGCTGAATTTCCTAATACCTACTATTTCTTTTTTTTGAAGTTCATTTTGCAAAAATATATGCTATATAGGCTATGAAAAGGGTTTAAAATAAAATTGCACCCTTTATTAAGAAAAGACACTGACAAGCTGTTACTGTTTAAATGACACCTGTCTATTTTAGGTAGTGCAGTGTTTCTGTACAAGGAATAAATATTTGAATTAAAGGCTGAAGTGTGTGCCGTCGGTAATGTCTGTAAAACACTAGTGGAAACCTGTTATTAGTTAAAAGTTTGCAAATTTGAGAAACTTAATTGCTTTTCCCAATTTCCTGTGGGACATAAAGAAAAATCTCAGAGATTTTTCCCATTATCTGTAAGTGACAGCAGACTCATCTGTTAATCATCAATTTCCTCATCGGAAGTTCTTACCTGGAATTTTATAGAATTCTTCTAAAATGTAATTTCACTTCTATTGAACAGTAAATTCCTTGAAATAATTACATTCTGATAGAATACATTTCCATCTTTCTTACCTAGTGTATCAAGAAGTGTCTTTCCATTCTTCTCACTCTCAATTTTATCTGGCTTTTACTTTCATAGTAATAAAAAAAAAATCACTCTTCTCGTTAACTTTAAGTAACTGTTGTCTGATATCTGAAGATACAGCAAAACAATCTAATAAAAGATTAATTTGTAAATCTGGTTTCTGGAGTTTATTCCTTTTCATTTTATGGTCCATCAGTGGCTATGTTTGAAAGAGCATAGAGAGTATAAATGTGTCAAATATCTATTACAGCCCATTACCTGGATTCAAATTTTAAAATTAGCTGGAAAGCTTAGTACGACTAGCAATTGGTCAAGGGGTATCATGCAATCTCACTAGAGTTCGGTTTAAAGCAACTTATTTTGTACAGAGTGCTTGCTAATGCTTGAGAGACCAAGTAAGGGAAACTGTAGAGGATCTAGTTATAATTTGTAATTTGTAAACTGGGAAGAAATTAGGCTTTCATTGCGCACAGCTTTATAAACCTCTATTCAAAATGCTTTCCAAAGGAAAATGAGATTTCTCTTTTCTTTATGCCCTCTCAACTTCATTTTCCTGTTCTCTGCCTCAGTTTTTTGAGGAACTTCTGAATCTAGTGCCCCATTTCAATCAAATTTGAGAGGGGAGAAAAGTTCACAATAATTTTCTATTATTTCATGAATGAAGGTGTTCAAGGAGGAGAGATGCCTTACGCAGCTTTGAGGGAAACACTGTGTTTAAGAGCATTCTTTATTGGAAAGCCATCAGAGAAGCCATTATTGGAGCACAAACCTGAGAGATATATTTATAGGATACTGGACTTCATAGATTCATCCAGTTTCATGGTATGGTTATTTTTTTCAGTGGAATTATTCAAATGTTTTAAAATTCAAACCTTCAAATAATATGCAAGTGAGAGCAGTGTAAAATTATATATGGCACTCTGGAAAAGTCACTAACGAAGATCGTGATGCGACTTGTAAGTCCTCTATGATTGTTTTTTTTGCTATATTGAGCTGGTGTACTAATAAGACAGTAGAAATATAGGGACTTTACAGGGGTGGAAATTTAATGGAAGTGTGAAGTGCTGAATCATAGTTAAAATTCTCAGTCGTAGAATATGAAATCCTATCATTCTCTCTGGTTTGAAGTGTAATTGGTGAGTTTTGAAAGAGATATGACAATATTCTCGTTCACTTAACGGATAAGAAAAAAAAAGACAATTATTCTGAATGTGTTCACTTGCAGAGCACTTTTAAATGCCAGATTTTAGGAGTTCCTTATCCATAGCTCTGAGCCACAACATTTAATGTAAGTATTTTTGCTTTTGGTCTATGAGAATGGGAATATTGATTCAAGATGGAATTCCTTTTGACATACAGCCAGATCCAATAAAAGTTGTTTCAGGGACCTGAAAATTACCTGGTATATATGAGGAAACAACACAGAGCAGCAGAAGAGTTCCATAGGCTTGATGATATAGCTGGACATGATATAGTATGTTCAGGTCTGTGTGAGTCAGTGTCCTGAATATCTTGACAAGTTGGAGAGTACACAAGTGCAGTAAAAATAGCTTGGAAGTGGAAGAGAGAAAGTGGCAAACTGAACTTGTACAGCTTGGCTCCATGACAGCCAAAACTCTACAAAGGCATCATAACAATTTATAAATACTTAACTGGTATACAGAAAAAGAGGGGAATTACACAGTTCAATGAACAGGATATAGAACTGCGGGTGAACTGAGAGAAAATTAAATGGATCGGTTCTCAGGCTCAGTTCCTTTAACGTTAAATTTCCTCCCTGCAACAGTCCACCTCAAAAGAAGAGGAGGAAGCCTCCTTTCTGGAAAAACACCAGTAAATGGCCATTAGTGAACAGTCCTATACAGATGTAAGGTGTAACTCATAACAAATTCGTAGTTCAACAACATATAACTCTGAAGGAACTAATGTGACCATATTGTTTGACCTACTTAGTAGTGGATAGGACATTCCTAAAGCAGTTCCTGATTGGATTGGATTTCCTTTTTGCTCCTTGCATATGGTTGCAACCCTTAGTGTCTAGGTCATTATGCAGCCTATTTTTTCCATTTCTTCAGCTAAAATATTCTTTATGCAGTAAACTAAAGCTAGAAGATAGACAGTTTGAGAGCATGTCTGTGAGCCCTGTGCTTGTGAGGGAGGAAAAGGAGGGGGAGCAGGAGGCTGGAAAATGATCTGCTCAATGTATCTTTTCATTCTGCTTGTTTATTCTCTCTGTACAGTTTGTTTTGCTGCTGAACACATCATATAATAAAAAATATGTATGTTTTTGTATCTCAAGACTAGTGGAAGATGGATATTCTCTCACAACTGGAGAGAAAGTTTAAAGGAATTCCATACATCTTGATGCCTGCATTTCCAGAATGAAAAGTGAAAATTAAGGAAAGATTTCTAATTTACATGTAGTGAAAGAAAAGAAGGAATTAAATGAGAATTCCCCATTGATAAATGTTTAGTCCAATAAGTCAACCAGGTGAATTCCCTAGTAGAATTACCTGGAAACTGCAATAAATTTCTGGCCATGTGGTCCTGGGACACCCAGCCTATGCTATCAAGTGGTGCAGATGGAGCGCTGGATGTCAAGTTGCCTCCTTCTGATCAGTCCGTTTCATGTACACATTTAACGAACACATGAATCTTCCAGTCTGGCAAATATGAGATGCATGGCAGGAGCTGAATGAGAAGCAAAAGCAGAGCAGACCCTCTGTGACACAGAACACACAGGTTTCTTCTATGATTTGAAATCTTTGTTAAGTGTGAACCCACAAACAGAGTAATATATTGGTTTCTCTACAAACATGCTCTCTCTATCCTAATTGTAATTCACTTTCGTGTCTCAATAGAACTAATCTGGAGCTGCATTTGCCTAGACCTTGGTGCTTGATTTCACTATATTTGTGAAACATATATTCTCAAACCCAGCCTGCATCGTTCCTTTCTTTAAAGAGGCCTCTGAAGAGGAACACTGCAGTAGTGCTTATGCAGAATTATCCAAGTGATAACAGTTAAGTTGTACAACAAAAGATGCACCTTTAAAGCTGTTCACAAACTGACTGCTTTATGTACATACATCTTGTCAGCCGTTTTCACCCCGTCAGTTTACTGGTCACACACATCCATGCCTCTTGCTTTAAACCAGTCTCCGTCACTGAATTTTACATGCATGAAGATGCAGAGCCCTGCGGTAATGCTTGCATGTAGACTGTGTGAATGCCAAGGCCTGACTGAGAGGCTCTCTGGAGTCCCAGGAGAAATCTACAAAAAAAGATTTCAGGATTGAAAATGGAGATAATAAATTATGTGAAGCGAAGGCTCCAAGTTCCATGTGCTTGTGCAGGATCCAGCACACTACTGCCTTGATTATGCCCAGAGCTCTTGAATCCTGTTATTGTATGTGACAACCCCAGGTTGTATTATTTTATTCATAAACTGCATCATTTTCCTCTTTTCCCGTTGTCACCATGAACATCTTTTATCTTCCCTCAACATAGCTAAAGTTTTTTTCACCTTTTATGAATATGTATCTTCCTATCTGTCATATATTACTTTGAAAAAGAAAAAGATATTCTTTAACAGCTAAATAAACAATAAGCCTAAGTTTTAAACCAACAAAGCCATAATACTCAGTATTCCAGTGTTGAACCCAACAGTTCATCCTCTGTTGCTCCCAAGGCTTACACCAGCTCTAAAATAAATGGGCAGAGTCCCAAATACTGAAGCTGACTTGTTATCTCTCTATGTACTTTTCAGATAACAGGCATTAAATAATTCACTATACAAAGTCTTATTTCAATTAAAATTGTAAAACTGATAAAGAAGTTTTCTTTACTTTTGGGAACATATCTCTGGCTTGTAATTGCATTAATTACAAATACACAGCTGAAAAGTTATTCAAATGCAAATTTTCTTAATGAGAAGAAAGCAAGTGGGAGTATAATTTTTAGTGTCGCAGTTAATGAAAGTATTTGATTTTGTTTTAATTGCACTTTTAATAAAATAAAGTGCTCTCACGGTGATGAGATTCCACTAATACAGCATCAGCTAACAGCAGTGCTAGAACTTGCAAAGGTTGCTGATCTTCAGATGGATCAGCCGGTGATGGGCTGCCAGCGGAGGTAAGTGAAACAAATAACAACCGCTCCTGGGCAGAGCTGTGCATGGTGAGGTGCTGATCTCTGGCTGACAGCAGTGTACTAAAGGATGTCACCAAAGTAAAGCACTATTCAGATAATTTATGCCTTAAAAATACAAGAGGAGGAGTAAACAGAGTGATGTCTGGGCCCCACTGTTTTCATAACTTTGAACCATGGAGGAGGGAGTTGAGAGAGCTGTTGTGTCCAACCTGTCCCTCTGTTCTCAGTGCAAGAATCATCATGAAAATACCCCCACGTGAGCTTCGGTAAGTGACTCTGAGTTTTAATTAAAAGCCAAATAAAAAAGAACTTTAAGTTGGAAAGAATCTATTTACCTCATTTTGTTTGCTTGCCTGTGTTGAAATGTGTTTGTGCACTCACTGCAAGAAAGTAATGTCAGAGAAAGTGGAGCACTTTCTTATGAGCAGCTGGTGTTTACAGGTGACTT
Source organism: Amazona ochrocephala (assembly GCA_039720435.1). Classification (NCBI taxonomy): domain Eukaryota; kingdom Metazoa; phylum Chordata; class Aves; order Psittaciformes; family Psittacidae; genus Amazona; species Amazona ochrocephala. The sequence continues at coordinate 46,770,752 of CM077878.1, forward strand.
ACAGGCTGACCTAGTCCAGCCCTGTGCATGAGGCAGGGTTACCTACACCTGAGCAATTCCTTGCAGGAGTTTGTTTCACCTTATCTTTAGAAACCTTTGATGGTGATGGTGGCTTTCTAGGCACAAACCGAAGCTTGGTGCACTCCCATGCATCATGGTGCAAGAAGCAAGGAAAAAAGGAATGCTTTCTAAAACTGTTTTTAACATTGTGGAAAGAATTTATGTCTCACAGGCTATGTTAACTAAAGTTTGGGACTTTTTAATTATTCTAAAATAATTTTAGAAGGTATTTTAATTATTTTTGTCTTGGAAAAATATTGGTTTGAGGGTTTTTTTAATCTTCAGGTAGTTGATATTACAAAAGGGCTTGGGCTTTCCTGAAGATTCCCTAATATTTTGTCAAACACTGGTAAGAATTGCAGTGACTTCTCTTCAAAAGGATTGATGTCAAAATGGATTTCTCTTCTTCCCCAAACTTGCTTCCCTCAATTTTCTTTCTAGTATAAATTATTATTAAAATTAACCAAGTATTTAAATACTAGTGGGGTACTTGTACACCTTTCATTCTTGTAAGATGGTATCTCTGAGGGAAAGCAACCACCTAAGAAAACAGAAAGCAGCAGCCTCGTGTCTCAGAGACAGGGTCCTGCCCCTCGTCACCCTCCCTCCATGAGGGTCAGAGGGAAAAGGATGGCTCATGTTCAGCAAATCCCATCACTGGATGAGCCTCCTGGTACTTGTTGTATCTAAATCCCAGTGGGTTTCATTTCCTCAGCTGTGAATTCAGAATGCCAGGCTTTCAAGCCAGTTTTGCAGTTTAAACCAAAAGTGAGTTCCGGAAGGGCTTGCTCCATTTGCAGGCAATTTAGGAATGGCAAAAAGGCAAAATGAATCAAGCCAATAGGAATGTTTACATTTAACTCTAATTATAATTAACAGAGTTGAAGGTGTGATAAGTGATTCCCATAATAAATCTCAGCTGTTTGCATCACATGTACTGAAGAAATCTAGTTATTTTTATCGTTTTGACAGAATATAATTTGGTACAGAGAAAGTGCTAATTTTTTAATTTTTTTTCCAAATAAGCAGTTATTTCAGAGGTACATACATGGCAAATCAATTGTTCATAGGTATTACGCACAAATGAAATTTAGGGGAAAAAAATGTGTATCTTAGATTGAAAAGATTCACCATAGAATCCTGATAAGCTTTCACCTGCTGTTAATTTTCCTCTGAGATGAAAACACTACCAAGCAACAATGTCTAAGCGCATCTTCTTAGGGTGGAAAAGCATGCTTTAAGATAAAAACTTCTAACAGATTTTGATCCCAAGCAACAACCCATAGAAGCCCATGGAGCTCTCTCAGATAAATATAATAGAATCTGATATGTAAGGCCACTCACCTGACAATCTCCATGTTTCACAAAGGAAAAATAAGGGTTACAGGAGTGAAGTAAAGGGTGAGGCAAGAGCAGGAAGGAAAGGACATCATCCTGGGAAAGGGAGTATAGTGAAGGTCAGGTCAGAGAAATGAAATGATAGAGTGGCAAGAGGGAAGAGGGACAGTAGGTATGGAGTCTTTCCCAGTTTTCCATTTTCTTCCTTGGCGTGTGAATGTGGGATATCCCCTAGGCAGTTCTGAGCATTTCACCTTTCTCCCACAGAAGCTCATAAAAAGGGGCTATCTGTGACCTCCTCTACTCACCCTGTGGGACATGGCCAGAGTTGGCTTTTTCAGGTTGTTTCTACTCCAGAAATATCTACACTCATTTGACAGCATTTGGATGAATGACTCAGAGAACCTTTTCATCTGCAAAAGATCACTGGTTTAAGTGCTCTAAAATCTGAATGTTTACTCAATTTTGAGTGCATAGTGGTGATGGAGGTCCAGAGATATGCTTTGGGGAATTTGTGACCTCGGGTTCTCCAGAGGTTGCCTTTGGAGGAAGCAAGAGCAAGCTTTTCTATACAACTGTCAGATTCCATGAATGTTTTTTTCTTCTTAAATACTATTACTGTAATGGATGGAAAGAAGAAACACGATCTGGATGGTCAGGATGGCAGGAGTAACTTGTACACTGTGAAATAGGGAAAGAGATAATAACAGAGGGAAACATCAATTTGCTTCTAAATGCTTACTATTATTGTAACCGCCATGTCGTGAAAGGTCATGGGCATCTTGAGCTAGAGACCCAAGCTTCTTTTTTCATTTCAAATGCAGTATTTCAGACACAAGCATAATCTCTGTTGTGCTGTAATAAAACAGAAGGTTAGGGGTGGGAATTGGGCATTTCTAGCACCCCTGCCGCTAGTGGAGAGAGAAGAGTGATGTGGGATCCCTAGAGCTGCTCCCTGGTCTTGGGGGGACACTTGTGACCATGACCTGTGAGCTGACCCTTTCCTTCTCTGTGCAATATTGGCAGGGGGGTTTCTCCCTCCAGTAGTGCCAATGAAAACCAGTCTGGTTTTGCATATCTGAATTGCATCGCATTAAGATGTGTAGCCACATCTTAAATGTGTATCTGTAACTGCTTTAAAGTCCTAAAGTGTAAACCCAAATATAAATGCATTCTCTTTGAGAAAGTAACTCACTGCTCAGAAAGGCAGCAAATGCATCCCAGGCATATCTTGTGCCCTTTCAGGATGAGGAAGTCAACAAATATTAGGCTTCTAGAAAACCATGAATTGAAGAGTTATTTTAAGTTCTCAAATAACCTTAATTCTGCTTTATTTGAACAACGACCCAATAAATACACAACTTCTCCCTCTGTTTCCTTCTTGAAAACTGTACTGAAAGAGAAGCTGTGTGTTTTCTCTGCTCAGACTTGCCTTTGTCCAAAAGGGTACACCCCCACCTGCTAAATTCTGCAGCTATCTCACCCCTCTCTTCCCACCCCTTTATCCTGATGCAATGTGCAATGGAACACTTCTTTTTTCCCATTAGTCTTTACATGATCACCAGCTCCTGCGCTGACGAGCTTTGCAAGAAAAAGACCTGTGACTATACCCACCCTTCAAAGAGCTAAAATGTAGTATATTGTATCTCTTAAGGCACTAATACACCTCTTGTTTCTTTCATCACATGGCAAGGTCTGATAGAGAGGCTCCTCTTCCTCCTGTGCAGAACATCCCCTGATGCCTCTTCTCAGACCCACAGGTCACAAGCACCACTCTCGTCACGTGCTACAGTTGCTGAGAGCAGGACACTGAGACTCTTTCCATGCTTCCCCGGCCTATGCCAAGTGAAGAAGAGGCAGGACAGAATTCAACTTATCTGTATGTCTTAAGCTTTCTTACAGGTTTGGGTTCTGCTGAATTTGGAATTATACAAAGGTGCTGCTGGGTGGCCGTAATTATTCTCAGTCAATTTTTCAGTAAACACGTACTAAATTACTTGCAGCAAATACAGTGGCGCGGTGGCAGAGGAATGAATAAAACCTCAGTTTTAGACTTCTTCACTGTTGATCTAAATATCTCACTTGCATAGCTCCAGTGACTGTTGGTTGTTCGTTTTACTCTGTGGTTAAGTTTGGCTTTACAACACCCTTAGTGGTATGAGTGGTAGAGGTCTGTGTTTCCTGCAGCGTGAAATTCCATCTGTAATCAGTGGAAGTGAATTGCCTCAAACACAGGGGCCAGATCTATGACCCTGAAATGTAAGAGGCAGGAGATGCCTCCAGAGATCACACCATTCGTTTTTCTACTATGAGACGAAACGAAATGTACAGAGGCCATCATGGTCCATGGCACCAGCAAAAAGAGCTCAGTACAGCTGAGTGATCCCATCTAGCGCAGCATCTACTGCTGTGACCTTATGTGCCAGGGTAAGTGAAGAAAACAGCCATTCCCAGCCACACATGAGGCCTGGAGTGCCTGGAAGGATCCTGGTCATTTCCTTATGGCCATGCACACATTCCTGCAATATGCCGATGCTTACCGAGGAGGAGGCCACTGCTCTTCTGTGACTCCAGAGAGAGAAGCATTGGACTTCTCTTTGTGACCTACATGGCTACCCCAGACTATAATTCAAGCCAAAGAGTTGAAGGGGCCCATGCTGGCACAACCCATTGCTGAAGCGTATGTATATGCTTAATATGGTCTTGCACCAGGATGGCAGGGATTCCACCACTTCCCCAGCTAACCTATTTTAAGGCTTATAATTAGAAGACAAACTGTTGATAAATATTCCCTTAAGCATGATTGAAAAATCATGCTCACTGAAAAGTAATTGTATTTTCATCTTTTCAATAGAAAGGAGTCATCTTGCCTAAGGGTAAATAACTGAAAGTTGGTTGTCGATGTCTAGACTCATCAACCTAGATTCCCTTTATAGCCAGCTGAAAGAAACAGGCACCTCCAGGGTGTGATTCATCTGTCTTAGAAGAGATGTTAAATGGAGAAGGATTGCTTTCTGAAATAAATGCCACAAAAATGATTAGAGTTGTATGGAAAATGGTATTCATATTCTGTGGGAAATGGGCTTAAAAAATTTGTTTTCTTCAATACAAGAAAACGAAAAATCTCTCAGAATTTCAAGAAAATTACGTATTTAAAAATTCACTTTTGCTCAATGAAGTTTTTTTTTCTGATGTTTTCTTATGTTTTATAATTCATAATGTAAAAAAAAAAAAAAACCAAACAAAAACAAAAAACAACCCACATTTGGAGATGAAAAGAGGTTTTAATAAGAAACCCTGAAACATGATGAGGTCAAACCGGAACATTTTGATCTCACTGGGATGCTTCAACTTGGATTGGTTTTGTCTTGTGGAAGGTACCAAAACTGGACCAGTTCTCTAGGAATAGAGACAGTTTCTGTGTCATTGCTATAGCAAAGTGTGACAACAGAATTTCTTCACTCAGCTCCGGGAGTTGTGTGTGAGTGAGCAGACCTCTGCAAAATTAACTGCTTGAAATCTCAAGACGCTTTATAAAAACATACTGCTTTCCATTAGCAAAGTTATTTTAATTTTCCTCATACTGACAAGAATTTCTCACTTAAAAAGGGTTAACTGTGGTATAGTTCTGAGATGTCTTTCAAAGGCAAGCTTCTAATAAAAGAAAAATAATGAGGCATATAAGGTTACTTTGTGCTAATTTGTTTTCACAGTTTTCTTGAAAGACGTGACCAATAGACTGAAGCGTCATACAGTCCCTACTTTCATGTGCCCAAGTGTGAACAATCTAAACATACAGAGTGATGCCACAATGAGGAGACTTTGTTTTGGTCCTCCCATTAAAAACAACCTATCTGAGCCAGTGGAGCTAATACATGGAGCTACAGTGTGACAGTAACGAGCGGTGACAGTCTAACTGAGTACGGGAAAGTTTCACAGAGCCGTGTGTCTGGATGGAAGACACCAAAGTTGACAAATGACTTCCAGCTAACTTGCCTCCTTCTCCGAGGCATGTTCTAGTGATGCTGAGGGACAGATGTTAAATGGAGCTAGACAGAACTGAACACACTTTGGTAAATATCCTGCTAATATTACATACCAGGAAGTAGATATATTCATATTTATATTCAGTATTTATATTCAGTAAATATCTTGCTGATTTACATACCAGAAAGAAAGAACAAAAAGTTTTAGGAAAATCTGAGTGATATCCTAGCTTTTGTAAGACATAAAATGTGGGATTCACCTTACCTAATGGTGAACTGTGTACTACACGGTACTTACACTGGAGAGTAGCAAGCATACTTTATAGTCAGTGGAGACAAGTACATATTTCTGTGGCACATTTTAGAGACCTACTTTAGAATGAACACAACTAAGAAGCATTTATTTGTCTCGTTTATTAAAAAGGAAGTCTAGGGTAACTAGCTTAGATACCAGTGCTTACAATAGGCCTATCACAAATCTTCAGTGCAGCCTCAGGATTTGATAAACTGAAGCACTGCCTTCAGAATTCTGTAATTAATTTTCCATTTTTACTATATTGATTTTTTCATCAGGTACTTGGATTTAATTCAGTGCCAGAGGTTTTCTATAGACTAATTAGCTGATTATTTGAGGTAACAATGAAAGCTGAAATACGTACGTGATATTCTAGTTGGGAAGAATCTGACTGCAACACATCTAGACCAACCAGAAGAGGAAAAAGATATTATCTCCTTGTGAGCTCTATTAACTTTTTGCCAGGATAGAACCAAATTGAGTTAACAAGAACATGCTAATTAAATACAAAATATTTCGGCTTATAGTTCCTAGCATAATACTGTGTTGTTCTCCTATTGCATCTCCATTTCCTGTGTACAGTCCTGTGATACTCAGTGAATACGAAGTTAACACCTGTGTTGATCTGTAGCGCCAGGGACCCAGTGCACAGATCCCCCTCAATGTCCCAGCCCAGCCACTCCTGGGGCCTCCCCTAGCCCCCTCCTGGGGCCCTGCACCCCCATTTCAGCCCATCTCAGGGCCACCACTCCCTGCCACAGCTATGGCATGGGGAGTGTCTCTCCAGACCTATCTTTGTCCCTGTCTACTTCAGCTTCTGCCTGGATCCCCCAGTGGACCCTGGACTTGGTGCATTCCTTGCTGCGCCTGGGGCTGTTGATGGACCCTGCTGCCACCCAATGTGCTCAGCCCCTGCAGGATGGCGCCCTTGTTTTGGGTTTGGGTGGCAGGGTTTTGGTAGCAGGGGGGACTACAGGGGTGGCTTCTGTGAGAAGTTGCTGGAAGCTTACACTGTTTCTGATAGAGCCAAAGCCAGCCAGCTCCAAGTCGTACCCACCACTGTCCAAGGCCGAGCCCATCAGTGACAGGGGTAGCACCTCTGAAAAACATACTTAAGAATAGGGAAAAGTTGCTGCAAGGAGCAACTGCAGATGAAGAGAGCCGTGAGAATACGTGAGAGAAAAAACTCTGCAGACACCAAGGTCAGCGCAGAAGAAGGGGAGGAGGTGCTCCAGACACTGGAGCAGAGTTTCCCCTGCAGCTAAACCATTGCTAATCATTGCTCACCATCAATATGAGTAGGCTGGTTGTACATTTGAGTGCTGGTCTGCTCTGTCAGGACAAGTACACAGACAGAAGAAGAGCCCTCACAAGCCCAGGCTTGCACATGCTCTCATCTTCCTTGGATATTCAAAACAGCTCTCCACCGAAATGCCAAGAGAGGCCTGAAAAGTGTGGATGGAGAGTTTAGATGAGCACTAATGCATATGCTAATGCATATGCAAGTTTGGGAAGAGTGGTATGCTTGTAGGTATAAATTAGATCCTGGCCTCAACCATAACCCTTTTGCTTCCCGAAGGAGATAGAGCTTCAGGCACCCTGGCATGCTCTCAATGCTCACTACCACTGAGATTTCAGAGAGGTATGGCTTCCAGCAGATGAAGATTGTACAGAAAAGATAATAAAGACCTCTGTACATTTTGAAAATGCTAGGGAATAGATTTTGGGAACTGTAATGCAAAAGCAAAGGGGCAACACAGCAGAAACCACTGTGGCACAACTGTGTTAGAAGCAGCAGTGTTAATGAGCAAGTAAAGCAAAACTACTGAATCAACACCAAAAATGCTGAATAGCTGACACAGAGAACCAGGTGGCACAAGAAATTACTGTGATGGAGTAAGAAGAAAGCTGTTATCAGAAAGAACTGTACAAACCAGATAATTTTATTTTTTAAGACCTGTGACTGGAAGTGTCCAATGATAAGAACGTATGCTAGCATGGCAATGAGAAGCAAGTTCGTCAACTGAGGAGGAAGTGCTTCTACTAAAAGAACATAAGACCAGGCGTAGTATGACTGACCGAAGCTCACCCTGCCTACATTTCATGTATCCCACAGCAACCATAAGCAAACAGAAAAAAACATAAGAACAGGGCAAGTACTTACATCTCGTACTCTACCAGATTCTAGCCATCATCTTGGGGACTTCCTATGCTCTGTATGGTTTCTGCTTATTGTAACCTTTGAGAGATTTATCTTCAGGTAACTTGTATAGTGGCCCTTTGAATTAATGGAAGCATTCTCTAACTGGGAGTCCTGCACCAAAAAACCCCCACATTTTGTTTTGAACCAAGCTCTCACTGTCTTCATTTAAAGTTCTGTTCTTGTCTTGGAAGACATATTGAACAGTGCGTCAGAGATTAAATGAATGGCTGTAGATATGTTAGATTGTTTAATGAGATAAGGATGCTTTCTGAACAGTGTTCAATGAAAAAAAAACAACTCTGAAAGTGGTTTGGACAGCAAGTCTTAAATATTTGGCTGTTTCCGTGCTTTGAATGTCAGCCATTATTGTTGTGCTTTGAAAGTATCTCGTTACTCAGTGTTTTAGAGAGAGGACACAGTTGTTTGTTAGCATACCTTACTGCTGCCTGGGCATATCCTAAGCATCTATGGCATATAAGAGTTTTCTCAATCACTTCCAGTTTATTTGACCTTTCCTTCCTTCCTTCCTTTCCTTCCTTCCTTCCTTTCCTTCCTTCCTTTCCTTCCTTCCTTCCTTCCTTCCTTCCTTCCTTCCTTCCTTCCTTCCTTCCTTCCTTCCTTCCTTCCTTCCTTCCTTCCTTCCTTCCTTCCTTCCTTCCTTCCTTCCTTCCTTCCTTCCTTCCTTCCTTCCTTCCTTCTTTCCTTCCCTCCTTCCTTTCTCTTTCTTTCTTTCTTTCTTTCTTTCTTTCTTTCTTTCTTTCTTTCTTTCTTTCTTTCTTTCTTTCTTTCTTTCTTTCTTTCTTTCTTTCTTTCTTTCTTTCTTTCTGTTTCTTTCTTTCTTTCTCTCTCTTTCTTTCTCTTTCTTTTTTTCTTTCTTTCTCTCTCTTTCTTTCTTTCTCTTTCTTTCTTTCTCTTTCTTTTTTTCTTTCTTTCTCTTTCTCTTTCTTTCTCTTTCTTTCTTTCTTTCTTTCTTTCTTTCTTTCTTTCTTTCTTTCTCTTTCTTTCTCTTTTTTTCTTTCTCTTTCTTTCTTTCTTTCTTTCTTTCTTTCTTTCTTTCTTTCTTTCTTTCTTTCTTTCTAATGAGAGACTGTTTTAGACAAACAAAAAAACTCTTTCTGAGGTAACACGCTTATTCTGCAGCACTACTTGGGTTTCAACCAATGCATTAATCAATTGACATTTCAGAATGGCCAGAAACCTCAGGTGCCATCCCTAATATTTTCCATCAGTGAACTGGACAGTGCAAAGGTGAAACCAAAGCTGCATTTCCCCTTTCTATGTGCTTTATCTTAAAAACAACACAATCAGTGTTGAACAGAAGTCGAAGAACAACTATGATCTTAATTCCATGAAAAATGGTAAAATAAATCTAATAATACAGAAGTAAACTTGTTTGAATACATCAACAGGAAAATAATATGGAAATCATGAAAATGAAGTCATATTTGTTTACATAAATTGCTTTTATATTTACCCTTTTTTACTTCTATACTTAATGACAAGTGAAAAGCACTAGGTGAAGTGGTCTTTATGACTAGGTTATCCAAAGATAACTTGACAACAGACCTCCTCTGTTTAGCATAGCTAAAACAAGAAAATGTGCATCTTTGCTTTTGTTGGGCCCGAAATACCCTTCACCAAAGCAACACTTCCAGTTTTGTTTCCATGACAATATGTGTGACTTTTATGAAAGCTGTGGATCTTTTTTGCCTAAGAGATGTGACTAAAGCAGCATTTCATTTGGCTTTAAGTCTCCTTTTTTTCTCCTCAGTTATGAGACGTTTATTTCCAAAAGTTCTGCAGTCTTGAACTTCAGTAATCATAAATGTTTCATATTTTCTTTCTCTCATACCTAATTGTCAGCACCCTCCATGTAAGAATGTCCTCTTCAGTTTTTCTATTTCTGTTTCTATCGTATTTCATCTAATCCATCTCTTTTTTTCTTAATCTTAACACTGCAGACTTTTCTTGTCTTTAGCCAGACTAATTTTCTTCCATTTAAACTCCCTTAGTTCTTCATTGCCTTAATAACATCCACACTGAAGATTCCCCTTTCTTCTTGGCTGAGTTACATAAACATAATAGGAGCTGTTTCTTAAAACAGTCTTTTCATACTTGTCTTCACTCTCCGTATTCATTCTCTAATTGTCCTGTTGTGATCAGGTAACAAATTTCTTCCTTAATACAGGGCCTATCTTCAAGATACTTTTTTTCATACAGTACGTTATTACTTTCATCCCTACCTGATTTCTTGAGTAATGATTTTGAAAGATGTTTGTCCTTCCTATAGCCTAATGTCAATTTTCTAAATAAATGGATGTTTGGTCACATGAAGACTTCCAGGTTGGAAATTTTCGCATTCCAGTGAGAAAATGATCCAATGCTGTTAAGAAGAAATCCCAAGGGGAGAAGACTTTTTTTTCTTTATATTTGGCCGTCCTAGGAGCTTTCTCATCAGCCTCTGAAGCTTTCCATTATTAGTGACTTGTTAATCCACTGTTCTGATGCAACAAGCTGATTTTCTCTTTGCATTTTTTGAAGTTGAATCAAATCTTGACAAAGCCGAGAGAGAAATATTTATACCATAGCTTTTCAAGTGTAAGGCCATCACGCATTTTAAACTGAAGACTATAAAATAGGCTAAATTTCATGTCATTTAGCGCATAATATTTATTTCTGCTTGTCTAATTCATCCTTGCCTTTTTGAAAAATTAATTAAAATGCATTTTGCATGACATAAATGAGGTACATATACTTAGGTATTTCTGTATTATTTATGCATTGATTTTTGTATTGCTGCCTAGTCTGTCTCAAAAGGCTAACTTCTTATAGAGACATGTTCTGGGAAGGGTGGAATAAGCATAAAATGGATTGGATGTGGTTCAAGTAGAAATGTCAGCTGTGATATAAATGGTGTATCATGAATCAGCAGCAAGTAACTAGAGTACTGTGATGATACAGTAGAGACCAGTGACTGGACCCTTGCCTTTTAAATGCCTGACAGACATGAAAATATTTCATCTAGATGTCCTGCCATCCTTTCCCACAGCTCCTGAACACTGAACACCACAGATCTCCTTCCACAGATGTGCTGATTAGTAGAGATACGCCCTGTACTGCGAAGACACAGCCTTCCTTTCCAGCAGCCTTTGCAGTGTCTGGCAAAACTACCACCAACATCTATGAACAGGCAGATGTGATGCCAGGGCTTTCAGTTCGAAATATTTCAGTAAAATTAAGGAAAGTTATTTTCCTCTTTTGTGCTGCATCCTGCTTGTAACTACTGATTTTTAGAGTCTTCTGACACATGTCATGGTCATGGAGTTGGCTTGGTTTAGGCTCAGCATTTTCTCCTGTCTAGAATGTTCAAGTGTTTAACCACCTCAGCACTGGGGTTTCTCTGAAGGGGAGCTATTTTCAAGTATCTATTCCATACATAAGAAAATAAGTTTTATTCAGTTGCCATTATTATCCTTTGCATGCACAGTGCAATATCAAAAACCCCTGAGGAGGGCACCAGCAGCAATCGCTTGGGATCCAACATACATGCAAGCGGAAGCATTTCTAATTCCTGGTCAGGACAATCTGTGCTGGACATTGTCTATAACAGCCCCATTAAGTTTTGAAAGCAGGTGTGTTAATCATATATATCCTAGATAAATAGAAAAGTGTATATCCTTCTTGCCTACATCTCTGGAAAAATCTCCACCAACCTTGCTTTCTCTGATCTGCAAATATTAATGTCAGTTTAGAATAGTTTGCTGAGTTTTCATGCAGGATACGTTATGCAGTCCTGTTCATCCATGTTCAAAACAAAGATGATTTCAAGCTCAATGGAATGCATTTTTGAAGCAGTTAACAGGACAATTAGGGTGATGGAGAGCTCGTGGGAGATTGGCTCCTAGTACACTAAATCAAGAGCTGGAAGGAGATATGATCACTGTCTATAAATATATAGATCGATGTAGGAGTAGAGCTTTTTAAACTAAGGGGCAGCAGTACAGCATAGATGAAGAGAATTTGTCATGAATTAATTCTTGGCTTGAAATTCAAAGCAGGAATTTAGTGCTCAAAAAGTTCTTGTTCTGAAACAATCTTCTAACAGCAACAACGTAAAAAGGTGATAGGTTGGTGCTTGATTGAATTATGAAAGAGATCATGTTATACGATCGCTTGAAGCAATTGCAGTTGGGTTTCTTACCCAGGAAGTTCTTTTCAGTTTTGCTTCCTATTTTTCTGATATGGTATATGATCTATCAAACCAGGCCCCCCTCCCTTAATAGATTCAAAGTGTGAGAAAGCAGTACCCATGACAGCTATGTGACTGTAATGTGAACAAAAGCATTTATAGCAAGGTGCTTTTAAAGAATCTTATTCCTCAGGGCGAATGATCAAATTCCTGGCCTGCTGGACAGCACTAGAGAGACTTACCACAGACATGCATGTAATTTGTTATCTTGGCTAGTACAAAAGGGGATGCTCTTAACCAAACAAGGAAACAAATTCAAGCCAGTGTCTCCAAACACTTAACTGTGTTGAGAAATAGGTAACATCTCACTTTGAAAAGAGATTGCTGTTTTGCTGGGGACATTCACTGAGCACAGAGCCATCAAGATGTTAGGTCTCCAAAGAACAGTCAATCTCATTTGGACCTGCTGAAGGAGTCCCAGCAGGTGTGAGAGATTTCAGCTGGCAGAGTCCAAGCATTCCGTTGCGAAGAAAGATGGGTCTCATCTGATCTAACTTTAGATGCCTGCAGTAAAGGCATTTACCACTGGGCTAATGACTCTGAGCTCCCCTTAATCCATTGGGAGTAAATAAGTATTTATTATTGAAAAGAAAAAAAAGTCATCAACAGTGGCCTTTATTTCAAATGGCTCTATTCCGAGCACCAGAAATTGGAAAGCACATTAACTGAGTGGTTTAGAATTCCTTTTAGTTATATTATTTTTCAACCTGCTTGAAGCAATGGAGCAGACAACAAGAGATAAAAGAACTAGTAATGTTATTGCCACTAAGAAACAAATAAGACAATTAAAATACGTACCCATGCAGGGTTGCTATGCATTATATGGAGAGCATTCTGGGAAGTTTAGCTTCCTTAATTGTATTTATGCACAAACTTTCTTGTAAATCCCCAAGAAGTTAGAATTTGAAATTGCTGTTGCCAAGTTATCAAGAGTTAATTCAGCCTGCCAAAAAAAAAAAAAAGCAAGATGATCTAAAAATAACTACCACAGAAAGCCAATTAAACCACTTACTTGCTTTTTAAGTGTGAGCTTTTCTTAGGGATGCAGAGCTAAAATCACCCATGTTATGTTCATATCATGCGATGCCAGTGGGGTGAAGCATTGTTTTAAAGTCAGTTAAGCTAATAATACATGACGAATTCTTGTCCCCTTTCTCTGCAAGTCAAAAAACGTCCGTCTGCAGCAGAACACTGGCGTAGCTTGTTTCTGCAGGAATTCTTGCCTCTTGTATTTTGGCAATCTCAGATGAATTTTTATAATTTAGTTTTTCTAGCAGAAGAGATAAGAGACAGAGCAAAAATATGGACTTTTAGCAGGCCGAGAAGGAAGGCTGTTTGCAAGGAGAGAGATTTGAATAGCAGTACTGTTGAGCAAAGGAAGTGTTAAATCTTCCAGATACTTTTCAAAGATTTGAATGTTAAGACACCTTAAAAAATATACTTTTTGTGTATTGATATAGCTAATTACTGGAAGGTTTGCCATGTTTGTCCCTTGACAATGAAAATTGATGTTAAATACATGGCAGCTTTCAAGACTGCCTCAGGCTCAATTTTCTAATGAACAAAAAGGCAACCTTATCTAGAGAAGTACTGCATTCAATATCCTTATTAACGGAAAAAAGTTGGTGTGGCAGTTTATAAGCAAGCGAGACTGTAGTAGCAGTGTTTGTATATAGTATTGTCTCAATCTAAATTGCAAAGATAGTAGACAGAGAGGTGTGGTGAAGAACATCTTAAATCAAGCAAGTGTCAGCTGAGCCTTATTTCCTGATTTAAACAACTACATAGCTGAATAACCTATACTTAAAAACACAAAACCTAATGAATAAGCAATAAGACTACTTGACCTATATTCAAAGCAATTGCTAGCTTCTATCCTCTGTATTTATGTTGAGTTCTGTCTCATTCAGCTTTAGCAGAGGAGGGTGTTTTCTGAAGCAGCAAGCTCTGCTCACAGAGCTGTTTCTTCGTGATAACCCCTTAGAGCAGCAGGGGACAGAACATCACCCTTTGCCATCTCTGTTCTGCTAGTATGGGAGATGAATTTTGTAAAAAAAAAATAAAAATTAAAACCCTGTAACTTTGAAAAATTGAAGATTTTTTTTTCTTCCTCCCCACCCCCCACCCCCCAAAAAATTTATGGAAAATACCATTTGCCTTCTCTGCCTGCTAAGGTTTCCTGACTGGGACAGATTTTGTCCTAAACCTATATGCTGAGCCTTCTTTCAACACAGCTAGGGCCCAAGGGAGCAGGAAAACAGACAGTCAGATGTGAAATACTTGTTTCCTACAATTTTTCCTTCTCTCCTTTCTGTTCTTCTATCTTGTAATTGCCATCAACTTGAAACTGTAGGCCCATCAGCTGTACAGTACTTTGGGACAAAATCAGAGACAGGCCAATACAAAATGCAGTTAGCAAGGAATTAAATGAAGGTGTTTAATTAATGGCAATAAACACAGCTTTGTTGATTGTGTCTTGTCAAACAAATTTAATACCTAATATTAAAAGCAGGCTCAAAACAAGTAATATATTTAGATTCATGACATTCTGATAACAACTAAGAATAAAATTTTGAAGTACAATATACTTCAAAAAAATCAAAGACTAGCCAAGAAATGATTGCAAAATGTAGCTATGTAAGTAAATTGCAAATCATCCATAGGGGTGTTTTTAGCAGGTTCTGCAAAGATCTGCTCTTTTTTAATGTTGTTCAACATCTTTATTAAACTGAGAGAAAATACAGCATCAGTCTGTTGTGGTTTAAGCCCAGCCAGTAACTCAGAACCACGCAGCTGCTTGCTCACTCCCCCACCCTTCTTTCTCCCTTTCTTCCTGGAGAGATGGGGAGAAGAATCAAAAGAATGTAACTCCCATGGGTTGAGATAAGAACAGTCCAGTAACTAAGGTATAACACAAACCACTGCTGCTGCCACCAATAATAATAATGATAAGGGAAATAACAAGGGAAAAGAATACAACTGCTCACCACCCACCGACCGATACCCAGCCCTACCTGAGCAGTCATCTAGCCCTTCTGGGTGACTGCCCCCAGTTTATATAGTGGGCATGACGTGCTGTGGTATGGAATACCTCTTTGGTCAGTTTGGGTCAGGTGTTCTGTCTGTGCTTCCTCCCGGCTTCCCCTCCTCCCTGGCAGAGCATGAGACTCAGAAAGTCCTTGGTCAGAGTAAACATTATTGAGCAGCAACTAAAAACATCGCTGTTATCAGCGCTGTTCCCAGGCTGAAAGCCAGAAACACAGCACTGCACCAGCTACTAAGAAGGAGAAAAATTACTGCTACTGCTGAACCTAGGACACAGTCAATGAGGTGGATTCAATCACAGAATCACAGAATCTTTAGGGTTGGAAGGGACCTCTGGGGGTCATCTAGTCCAACCCCACTACCAAAGCAGGATCACCTAGAGCAGGTTACACAAGAACGTGTCCAGTTAGGTTCTGAATGTCTCCGGAGAGGGAGACTCCTGCAATCTGTACAAGACTGAGGGACTGGACAGATTGAAGGAACTTACACCCTAAAATAAATATTCCATTATGTGGAAGACTGTTCTAATAGGTAGACTATTACAGGCTGTGGGCCATCTTGGTTATGGTCACCATGAGATTGTGGAGTTTAAAATCCTGAGAGAAGTGAGGAGGAAAATAGTAGAATCATAACCCTGGACATTTGGAGAACAGATTATTTTGGCTTATGCTGGGATCTTCTTGGCAATACTTGAAGTGAAGCTGCCAAAGAGGACACCAGTGTGCAGTATACCTGGTTGGATTTCCCCAGAGAATAAAATCAATCTATTCCGATGTGTGGGTAGGACAGCAACTGTGACAGAAGGTCAGCATGGATGAACAGGGAGCTCCCAAGTAAGCTCAAACACCAAAAAGAAGTAAATGAAACAAGGAAGAAGGAATGGACTTCCCAGGAGGAGAACAGAGACAGTGCCCTAGCATGCACGTTAAAAGCCAAGAAAGCCAAAGCTCATCTGGAGCTGAGACCAGCAGGGAACATGCAGGGGGAAACAAAGGGCTTCTCTAAGTACATCAACAGCAAAATGAAGACAGAGAAAAATTATTTATGTGGGGTGTAAGTACATAAATTCCAGCACTAGCCATTTTTAGACAGATCTGGTGATTTTTAGGTGGATTTGGCTCATTTTTTATTAAAACTGTTACAGTAATTATAAAGGTAGAATAAGTAATGCTCTGGGTACTGAATATTTCTTTCTGTCTTTGGGTGAATAAGGAGATCCACAGAAAGTAGACAGTCCTGGTAGCAGTTCCCAGAGTACCCAAATATATGGATGAGATCTGCCTACATGCTTTACATGGATAGAAACTGCTACTCCCTAGCAGTGCAAAGCACGGGGTGAGATCTAAATTTATAGTCCTCTTGTTCTTGATGTCGATAAAGCCCAAGAAACAACCAGAATACAGCAAGTCATTCCACTAAGGGCAGCAGAATAACTACAGTCCTCCTCCACTCTCCACATTTTGTAGACAGACAAATACGAAGCAGCGAAATAAGTATCAAGCCATAATAATAGGCTGGACTATATAAAGAAGTCATGCTCATAAGAGTTATTACAACTGTAATAGATTTTGGCAGGAATCTTTTCAAATATAAGGAGTTTTAGACAAACTAAAAATCAAGGCACAATGAACCTTCCGAGTTGCTAGGTCTGGCACAAAAATACTGAAATGTAGTAGCTGCCTCTAAGAGGTTACTGGCATATTTGCAGAAAAGAATATATAGGAAAGCCCAAGAAAATAAGAAGATGATTTGTTAGGGGTCATGGACTGCCTAGTTATTACTGAACTTCTCTGTAGACAATCTAACAGGAAAGGGGGATTTGCAGCACTATAATTTATGCTAACTTCTTTGTTTATTCTTTTTCCACTGTACTTGCTCCAGAGCTGACAGGAATCCATAGAAGTCATGCGGTATGCTGTTCTGAGGGAAATTCAGCAAAGAAATACAGATTTAAGCGTAGAGTATTAGATACCCAACTTAGGAATTCTGACTAAACTTTTCGCTTATGAGATCTAAGGAGTAGTTATTACTGTGGAAAGGTCAAAATAAGCTAACAGATGAAATTACATGATGAGCAAGTAAAATGTCTGGTTCTAGGGAAAAAAGAGACTTTCCTTATTTTAGTGGAAATCAGCATCAGCAATTTCTATCCATTTCAGTCAGATCTGTGTTCCTTTTGGAGCAGCAATGGAAAAAAGCATTACCTTCCTGCTAGCTCCAAGGAGAGTGAAAAGAAGGAATTTTCTGTCTTCTCTAATAGAAAATATCCCGTAAGTAAAGAAGTAAACAGTTGAGTAATAGACCAAAGCAGTTTGAACGAGGTAGAAAAAAAAAAAGAAGATTTTGAGAAACAACACAATGGAGGAGGATGGGAGCAGTGAAACAAAATAAATAATAGAAAAAGTTGGAACAAAGTATTAGAAAAAACCTTAAAACCGGTACAACAAGCTAGCATGGAATAAAGAGGAATGACTAACGGGAAAGGTAAGTGAGCAACAAGACTTATTTATACTGCAGTACAGACAATCCTGTACTAAATTCTGTGTTCTTACAATCAATAACATTTCCCAGTGTCGTGGTTTAAGCCTTAAATCACTCACTCCCCCCTCTTTCTTCCCCCAGCTCCCGGGGGGATGGGGAGGAGAATCAAAAAAATGCAACTCCCACAGGTTGAGATAAGAGCAGTCCAGTAACTAAGGTATAACACAAACCACTGCTGCTACCACCAATAATAATAATGATAAGGGAAATAACAAGGGAAAAGAATACAAC
Organism: Amazona ochrocephala; assembly: GCA_039720435.1. Taxonomy (NCBI): domain Eukaryota; kingdom Metazoa; phylum Chordata; class Aves; order Psittaciformes; family Psittacidae; genus Amazona; species Amazona ochrocephala. The sequence continues at coordinate 46,788,700 of CM077878.1, forward strand.
CGCTCGCCACCCGATACCAAGCCCGACCCAGCAGCAAACCCCCACACTTCCGGGTCTCTGCCCTCCATTTTTCTTTACATCCTGGGCATGAAGTGCTGTGGTATGGAATACCTCTTTGGTCAGTTTGGGTCAGGTGTCCTGTCTCTGCTTCCTCCCGGCTTCCCCTCCTCCCTGGCAGAGCATGAGACTCAGAAAGTCCTTGGTCAGACCAAAACATAACCAAGCAGTAACTGAAAACACTGGTGTTATCAGTGCTGTTCCGAGGCCAAAAGTCAAAAACACAGTGCTGCACCAGCTACCAAGAAGGAGAAAAATGACTGCTACTGCTGAACCCAGGACACCCAGGAAATTGTGAGATAAAACTGAGTAACAGGAAGTGCTCAAGGTATCTGGTTTTAGGTTGGACCTCTATGCCCGATATGCACATGTAACAGCTGGGAGACCATGGTTAATGATAGTGCTTACGCTTTGGAGTAATGCTTGCTTCCTTATAAAACTTAATTTACTCATGGTAATTCATAGACAAATATCAGCAGAATCTATTTTTCCAGTTCCAAACTTTAAAATCTTCTAAAATTCTAGACACTATGTCAGAAATTTTTGAATATTCTGGAATTTGCAATTTTGCTTTTTTTTTTTTTTTTTTTTTATCAGCTCAAGTCCATCCTTTTCAGGTGTGTGAAAATAATAATCTCTATGCACCCATTTTGTCTATTCTACTACCCACAGCACCTCCTGTTGTACATACACCAAGGTAGCAGATGACCTGATAAGGGTTTGTTAAGCACAAGTGCTCTTTTCAGAAAGCTTCTCTTTACTCTCTTCACTCCTGCTGTTCGTATTTCTTTCCCTTGGTTTACATGATAATAATGCAATGTTAAAAGAAACAGTGTAGTTGAGAAACAGAGTAGGTATAAATCTGCTACCTTAATTTTAGATGTAAATTAAGAGTCATCCCCTTCCCCCAAAAAAAATCTATTGAGGCTGTAATGACCCTTTTTACATGGGACAAGTCAAGAACTGCAAAGTTTTATCTGGTTAGCTTCTAGCTGCCAGTTTCCCACCTTTCATTATGGCTGTGTCTCTTCAGTTTGATGCTGCCATTGAAGCTACTTCATGTCAATTTTACTCACAGATATCAACAGGAGGTGGTGTAAAAACCCATAAGGAGCTGTGTAAGGCCCAGACTGAAAACAGAGGCCTTGCATTCTGCGTATCTGCGAAGTGGCAAAAAATAAAAAATGAAGGCTTCTGTACTGAAAGGTGAACCTCTTGCTGGAGGAGGAAGAGCAGACAATTTCTTAGGACCGTGCTATTTGAAGACCTATGATATCTGAAAAGCCCTACCAGTATAAGAACGCAGACACGGTTATCATAAAATTCAGCTTATTGACTGAGATTGAGTAAATCCAAAGGCTGACAAGTGCTAAAGCAACAAAACCTCAGGTAAGTGTCAAAAAACAAATCTAAAGAAATGTTTTTATAAAATCCAGTTACTTTCTCTATTAGTTACCTAATTAAAGCACAGTATCATTAAAAATGTAGGCATTGAGTGAATAAGCACTCTAAAAGGTACTTTCTGAGTGAAAGAGAAGGTGATCTTTGCTCCTTATGTTACTGAACAGTTACTGGAGATCTGAACACCTTAACTAGGAAGTCTGGTTATCAACTAAGATTACAGTAAAACAAGTTATTAAAATAATGAAAGTATTAATTTCTTATTTATAAGGTTGTTTTGCCAAAGTGTTCACTTTCTTTAAAAAAAATGGACTCCTTTTCAATAAAACCCTTTGACTCTTGCACAGCAGTATGTTTCCACAAGAGCTATGACAATCGTAAAGATTTCCTTGCTGTGTCTCTGTCATTAACTATTTGCTCATTAAAGTCCTGGCAGGAAAATCAAAGCTTTGATAAGTCCATTTAAAAATAATGTTTTTTAAAATTTATTTATTTTTGGAGAGTAAGAAAGGAAAATGTAAGTGGAGCTGAGGGACAAGAGGAGGCTAGAAATGTAACTCCATCATCTTCAGGGATGCTACCAGTGTTTTTTTCTACTTGAACATTTCAAGAACTTGGGCTAAGTTTGCTTTCTCACAGCCTATTCATATTGTGTCTCTCAGAGGGAACACTGAACCCTGCATATATTTGAAAAGCTACTCCAGAGCTTTAGGACTTCTTGTGTTAATGGAGGTACTCGATGTTCTGCCATTATATTTTTCTTTTCTCAACCTGTCCATTCCCCAACAATCTGCACTAAAACAAATTGCTACTCTGAAAGTAAGAAAAAACAATTGCACTCTATAAAATACTCTGTAGGAATGTCTGTAGGAGTGTCTAGGCACAGATGACTCGTTACATACTTATTCCTTGTACCCTGAATGGAAAAGTGACAGAAATTGCTGTTACATAAAAGCATTTGGTCTTATTAAGATTTAGTTCTCCTGTTTTGGGCTCAACAGGCTCACCCAGAGATAAAGCTATTTATAAAAGTATCTGTTAATGGCAGCAGTGATGGAAATCTGATGATAATGCCCCATGAAGAGATGCCATGTGGTTTGATTTCTGCATCTTCTGTGTAGTGGCCAAATTCTGTGCAATCTCAATCTTGTTTCAGTCTTATAGATAGAAATATTTTTTCTATCTGTCTATATTTATCGTATAAATAAGGTTTTGAATAAAGCTAGTCTACAATGAGGGACTTTCCTGTTGTAATGACATTAGTTTGGTGCCTTTATGACACAAATTCTATTTATGAATATTACAGTGAGAGTTACTGTGTAATACAGCCACTGCAGACTAAATGATAAAATGTTAAAAATGATAAAATCCACCAGAAGCAGAATTTTGGATCCATAATAGAAAAGAGTTGTCCTTTTTTTTTTTTTTCTGTGTTAAAGAAGAAACATTGAAGCTTTTTAACTTGCTTCATGTGGTTTCATTTCTTCTGTGAAAAAATAACAGCTGGATATTGGTACATTATTTTCATTAGTCTACTTGTTTGGAAGGAAGTTGATTGACTTGTTAGTAGGCTATTTCCATGAATATAATGAATAATATATGATATATAATATATAATAATATATATTATTATAAATATGGGGCTGACGTGTGTGTTGGTACAAGTCTGGATTTATGTGTCTGAAATTAATGAGTTGCACTGATATCAATCCCAGGCAAATTAGGTCAAAGCAATCCAAAATGGTAAGCAGAGCTGCACCAAGCCGGTCTCAGAATAAAAAGAATCTAAAAACAAAGAGAAATTCTGGATCTGGCATTAGCAAGTGTGCCAATGTCAGCTTAACCTAGGTAGCAGAAATAGTAACTGTGAAGATACGACTTGGTCTTCCGTGCACTGTAGTACCTACAACACAAACTCACATCAGAACTTGAGTGCACATCTGAAAGTTTGTGGTGCTGCATGTTCCTTGCAACAGTTAGATCGATCTAACAGAGAGTTGCTGCCACATGCTGTACTTTCATCTGTTATCAAGAATATCCATATTCCTTAAGAGGTCTACATTATTAGTGGAGAAAGAGTGCTCATTTCCAAATGCTTTGAGTCTTTATAGTTTTTTTACGCATTTGAAAATTAGTGACGTAGCATTCTACATTTTCTTTGCACATCTATAAGTAATTATCTAATGTACAAAGCAGGGGCAATTCAATCAAATGAAATTTAGCCCCTTTAACTTTCTCCTTTAACTTTGTGTGCTTGAAATCTGGAATGAGTCCATGAGACCTTCTGGAACCAAGGCAAATTAAAAGAATGGATTTGTTTTGGTTTCAGGCAAGGTGAGCCAAATATTCCTTTCTCTAGTCCTAAGGGGACATTTCCTGCCATCTAAAAAGCCTTCTGAGTCCCTACCCAACACATTGACCTCTTCCCAAGCTAATTCCTTTAGTTCAGATACAACAATAAGTGTATGGTATAAATGGTAAAGTTTTGGTAGCGGATGACCTGCAAGGGGTGGCAGGTGGAGGTCAGGGACTGCTCTGTGCTGGACACAGCCAGTTGAAGCCAGCTCAGCAAGGGATCCCCTGCATGTCAAAACTAAGCAAATCAGAGGAATATGTGGTGTCTCTGTGATGACATATTTAAGAAAGGTCAAAAAGCAGCAGGGGCAATGGAACAAGTGAACAACAGAGGGAACAACAAGGCTACAATAGTGGGAGGCATGCCATGGTGGAGGTGGTTACACCCCTGAAGGAACTGTGGTGTATGGCAGACCCAAACTAGAGCAGATGCTTCTTTGAAGAGACTATGGCCTCTGGATAAACTCATGCTAAAGCAAGTACTTTGTGAAAAGACTGCAGCCTGTGGAGGACCTACATGGGAGCAGATACTTCCATGAAGGGAGTTCAGTTCATGGATAAGCTTGCATTGCAGCAGGTACCCTCCTGTAGGGACTGTGGCCCATGGAGGACCCCACACTGGAGCAGAAGAAACAGTAGGAAGGAAGGGGCAGTGGAAGAATAACAGAACAAAGCAGCAGGAAGAAACAGCTATGCACTAAATCCAACCTCCTGCACCATCTGTTACCTTACTGATGGGACTGAGAGTGAAGATGGAGAAGCAAGGAGGAGAGGTGTCTAGAGTGAAGTTGAACTTCAGACTGGGAGAGAAGAGGTGTCTTCTGCAGTGGTTAAATATTTGCCATTTTTATTTCCCAATACCCAAATCAGCAATTAAATGTTTAAATAGAAATTCCCAAGTTGAGTCTGTTTTGCCAACTGCAGTAACTGGTGAATTATTTTCTCGTATCTGTTTTGATCCACAAGTTTTCTTGCTCTTCCTATTTTCTTACCATTACCGCTGTGAGAAGGAAAAGGGGGGAAGAGTGAGAAAATGGCACTGTGGGTGCTTGGCTGCTGGAAGGGGCCATCCCACCACGCATTAGACTTGTCAATGCATTCTGTCAGTGGTGGTTACCAGCAGAATAAGGTTTTTATTCTCATCTTGTTTGCACTTTGATTGCGTTTACTGTGCATCTATGCATCTTTAATGACTTAAAACCCCAAGTCTCTGGCTTTGAATTGCAAAATCACGGAATCATAGAACACCAGGTTGGAGTGGACCCACAGGAAGCGGATGCTGTCCGTGGTGCTGAGCAGACCGGGTGGACAGCTCCTCAACACTGGTAACGCGTCTTGGGGAAAGCAAAACAACTTCAATAGGAATAACCAATACTTGAAAGAGCAAACACCTTACATAAAACTTTAAAAATGTACAGTAGACTTACATGAACAGTAGTGCAAGAGCACCTTTATTATCATCTATGAATTAATGCAATTTTTGTCACTATTTATACTCAACAACCCACATTAATGCCATTACACATGGATATCAGCATCTGCCCACTCAGCCCAGGGTGATGTAAATATAAACATTTATACTTAATATTTGCAGATTTGTTATATTAACTGATATTTTTCCTTTTGAAAGTACCAGTGTATTTTGGAAAGAAATGGATTAACACTTACCACAATCAAATCTATTTGTGGAACAACCAAATGGAGCCGGGAGAGAACAAATTCATCTATGTATCATACATTCATGGTGCTTAGGATCAAAAAGGGTGCTAGATTACTCAGCCTGGCACTCTGCCTTTCATAAATCCTCACATTTCACCCACTTTCCCCTGTCTTGAACTCAGACATTTGTGTGGTTAAAAATTCCTTCTTAAAGACAGATAGGCCTGAATTAAAGAAATAAAAAATAACATTTTTCCTTTCCCCCAGTGTTACTGCTTTCTCTATTAGAGAGGAAAACTTGTTATTTTCTTTATGCAAAACAACATGCCCAAGCCACTTCTTAATGTTGCCCCTGCTAAAAATAAGCTCTTTAAGTCTTTCATGATATATTTGCAGTTCTTTTTGGCTCTTTCCTCTAATTTTTTGGCACCAGTTTTAAGACTTACATACCACACCTGGAGATGGTACACCGGTGTAACCCATGTCCCATGCAAAGTAAAAAACATTTTCCTGTTCCTATTCACTGTTTTTGTTCATACATTCACAATTCATGCTACCTCATTGTGTCTCAGGATCACAGTGAGAACTCAGGTTCTTGTCCTCTATGACTGAAAAAGTTACTATTTTTCAGTTTAGAATTCAGTATTCTGTAGGGATGGCTGTATCTTGTTGTATTGAATTACAGTTTGTTTGAATAGACAAGTCTACCAGATGACCCAAATCACAATGACTAATCTATATTCACTGTTAGTTACCATTCTGTCAACCCTCATGTCACCTGAAGCTTTCATTAATGCTGATTTTATATTTACTTTAAGGTCACTGAGGAGAATGTTGAATACTGTAAAATTTAGTCATAAGGAAATCCATCAGAGACTCACTACCCAAGGATGATTCCATACTGACAGACAATGTTGCAGACTATAATTTCTGAGCCCACTTCTTATGCACTTCACAGGTATTGTGTGGTCCTAATTATTTAACAGAATGTCATGAGGTACTAAGTCACATGCTTTACTAAAGCGTGCATTAAATCATCTCAGTTCCCTTAGCAAAGAAATTCTTATGTCAAAGAATTAAAATGACCTACTTTTGTGTTAACTGAAATTTGTATCTTCCTACCTTTCAATTCTCATTAAAGACAGCATATCAAAGATTTCACTGCAAATGTTCTGTGATTTTATTCTGCAGTGCTCTAACTCTAAATGCCATTGTAAAATACTTTCCCAGTCTTATTTTCAGTATGATTTCCTGTGCTTTAACTTTTCCTTTAAGCAAATATGCTACAATATCCTTTTTATTGTGATGAGCGTATTATTCAGAGCAGTCAAAGCTGACTCACTAAAGATTCATTATTTGTTGTCCCTTAACTGCTGCTATTTACATACATTTCCTATGGGATGTTTCCACTCCTCAAACCACAGAGAGCTCAGAGAATGTGTATGCAAACTGGATACTAAAAGGTAAGCGGTGAAATGAGGACTCTAGTGCTACAGCCGTGAAGAAAGTCACATCTAGAGGTGTGTACTGGTAGGAGTAAAGTTGGAAAAGATTTAGGCAAGGAAGTTAATAATGGCTAGACTGCAATATTAGAATACAAACTTTTCTTCATAGCTCCTGGGTGTCAAGGAGTTGCTTCATTTTGTCTGATAGAAATGAAGCTTGGTATTTCAGGCCAAAATTATACATGCTGTAGCATTTTAAAACTGAGCATGAATATTTACAGTTTAAAAGTTCTAATTTAGACGTGAAACAGTAAATCAAGGACATTTTGAGAAAAAGCAGCTAGTCAATCTTGAATAAGCCCCTGAACAACCAGAGACTTTTGTCAGCACATATGGTTGTCTAACAGGGCGCCTCAGAACAGTGGGTGATATTATGTACCATATGTGCTGCTATACCAATGATTTGGTTTCTGGTAATACTATAACCAAAGACTAAATTCTAAAATTGCCTAGCTGTTCTTAATCAATATCAGAATCTTATTATTTCATCTGCATTTAATTGCATTCTTAGTGAGCTAAAAGGAGGCCTTTCAGCTGTCAGGAGAAAATAGGAGGAAGAATGGTTTACCTAAATAAAACAAAAATTTGAACTATTTGCTGTTCCTTTGAAATATCTCACTGGAACAAACACCAAAAAAAGAATAAAAGAGGTGGCTGAATAGAGCATTCAATGTGAAGGCTCTGATACTTTGTCTCATAAACTTCATAGAAAGGCATAGACCTTATCGGCAATACCCCTAAACGCACGATAATATGACCAGAACCAGTTTGGTTTCTTAGAAATTCACACATTCATATAGCTCCCAGTTCCGTGAGATCTCTAAAAAATCCCTTGCAATAATGAACTTCATCACTTTTGATGCACTATGCACTTAAAACTTGGCCTAAAAATTCAGGAAGTCATTTGGTTTGTGCACTTAAAATAACTTGTGGAATCTGATTTCCAAATAGCAAGTTTTCAATCATTGTGAAATTGAAACACGTTTGAGGCATCTCAGTTTGAATACTTCATGGTGAAACACCTACACTAACAGTCACTTTTGATAATTTAGGTGAAGGAGTCTTTAAAGGCTAGTGCTAGTACTTCATAACCCAATACTTGCTATTGCGGTTGTCTTCACTGTAAGCAATTTCAGTTATTTTCACTTACAAAGAAGCATTTACCCCCCTAGTAATTTTCATTACCTCTCTGTAAATTTCTACTTCTACAAACTCTCCAGGAAGGTTTGAATTTTAGTTGTCAGAAGCAGACAAAATTCTCCTAGAAGTTATAGGTCAGCTAAAGATTTGGCTCTACAGCCAAAACCAGAAATCAATGAGATTTCCTGGAATGAGAGCAATTTTCAAAGTAAATATGTTAATGTGACTATGCCATCATATCTGCACTCTCCATGCAACCTCTGCTTTAAAAATAAAGTATTCTATACACAAATGTGCTTTACAGACTAAGCTCTAAGAGCAAGTGGGAAGTCATATAAAAGATCTGAAAATGTAACAAAAGGCACTGAATGTCAGAGGATGGTATAGGGTGGGTCTTTGTAGGTGTTGGTGTACCCTTTGTTGTCAGTCAGCTCTGCTAGTAAAATGAAGAGGTCATAGCCTCACCCCTTTCTGCTGGCACATTAGAAGACCAAAAGAAGAGCAGTTTGTGTGCAGTGGTCTCTCATGAAGAGACAAAATGCTACGTTGTCCTTGACTCTCACACTCTGACAGGTCCTATCACATTAGCTTTTCTTTTCTCTAATTTCCAGCAGCTGCTGCTGTTGGGTTATTCAAATGCACTTATTCAAATCCAGCACCAGTTACAATCACAAGCAAGATAACTTATATTTCTTGCTCTTATAAAAACCTCATTACAATGTGCAGGCACTGTCATAGAAGTGTCCAGCATCAAGGTTAGACAATTTTGTCATGAATTAAGATCTCTTTCAGGAGCCACAAGCATGCACAGGCTTTCTTTCTTGTTTTTCCCAATGCACATTACCTTTCAGGAAATGCATGTGCTTTTGGTCTGGGAGATGATCTTGTCAAAAGATTTGTTTTGCTGCTAATTATATTGTAAGAAGGATGTTATAACTATAGAATCACATTAATTAAAATTGCTAACTACAGTTGAAACATTTTAAAAACAAAGTAGTCCATACACTTAATGAAAAACTGTGTCACATCAAGAAATGCAACAATAGCAGTGCTTAAGATCTCTCTTGATAGACATTAGGAACAGGAAATACAGCATATTGTATGCCATGAGTGCACCAATTAGCTTGGCTGCTCTGGGAAAATCTGAGACCTCCACCTATACATCCTCCACCTCTGACACACTAGACCCGTTTAAGCTCAGGCTTAGGCTCTAGCACTTGCCTGAATTACACGGCAGATAGGTCTGTGTCAAACTCTGTTCCTTGGTGATCCTGACTTGCTGTCTGGACTTCCTGGGTTGACCTTGAACCTAACATGCCACTTTGCATATGTCTCATTACTGGACTGTTGGCTGAGCCTGTTACTGTCACCAACCTTGCTCTGCTTGTCCTGTTTGGATACTGTGGGGCTGTGTCCTTGTGAGTGTGGTCATTGTTCCTACCTATCTGCATTGTGGTCAGCTCCTCTCATGAAGAGGCCCCTTTCTTGTGGTTTCTTCCCATAATATATAGTTTACAAGCTAAAGCAGAGGTCTGGGAATCAAGATTTTTAGGCTGTTCACAATTTTGCTCTTGGGTCCCAATTTTCAAGGCAATCACTTAGTCTCTGAGTTTTCTAGTCTTTGACTTTATGAACGGGTGTTGTAGTTAGCTGTTGATATCTTTAACTTCTTTTCGAGAAAGGTCTCCGTTTTGGAAGCTTTAACCCACTTTCGATCTGGATTAGAGATCTAAACCATGACATGTCTTAATCCAACCTTTAACTGGTTGAGGTTCAATTCTTCAGTTTGCAGCATGCTCTCAAAATGATTCAGCATTTACACTAGAAAAAAAAGATACTGGTAGTATTCTGTCAAATCCTATCCACAAGCCAATTTTTTCCCACCTGAAATGCCAAAGCAAGATACTGCACAAAGCAGGTTGCACTCCTTTTTCAGGTCCCCTTTGGTGAACATTCAATGTGTTGTCCAAATAAAAAAGCAGGCACAATAGCTGTATCTATAGGTGATAAAGGCTAAATTAAGACTGGGTAGAGAAGGTATCTGAGTCTTAATTTTGCTCTTCTTGCTTTCACAGTGAAAAATACAAAACCTGGAAACATAGAAGGTCTTCCTGAGCGAGGACATATTCTCCAGCAGAAAAAGAAACTGCCATTTCAACACTGAGAAAAAATTCTTGGGCCTTGTCAGATCAGATTGGCTTCTGCAGTTAGGAGCTGTGAATTCCAAAACCAGGAAGTCATAAGGGTCTCTTCAGCTATACTTACATTAGGCTAAACAGGAAGAGGTTCTGTATTGGGACCCTAAGGTCAGCCAAAGCAGTTTGGCCCAGTCCATAGTTTTTAAACACTTTTATTCTCCATAACAGGATCGATTATTTAAGTTCTTTGTAGGAACTGGCTGGCTTGGGCTGTCTTGAACTAAGGAAAGGAATTGTTTGGCAGATGTGATAGCTGGTATGGGAGAAAACCTTGCTGCAAACTAAAAAAGTAGAGACAACTGACCTATGTCTACGTCCATTCTATGGTACTCTTACTTATTGATACAGACAAAGCTTATGATGCTGGTCAGCTAGATCTCACACTTAGTTATACTCTTTGGATCTTCTGGCTTAATAGGTCAGAATAAGTAAAAACATGTCAGGCAAAATAAGCAGGCATTCTCTTCTGGATACCATTTTACAATACCAAACAGAGGTGCCAATCATAAGCTTGTGCTGAGACTAGTAATGTGAATTTCCACCTTCTACATTTCACTCGCAGTAGAAAGGTTGACGACATAACAGTTAGGGCAGAATTCAGATTTATAAACAAATTCATTTAATGTCAATTTAGATGTCACAGGATATTCTGCTCAGGGTCCTGTAAACCCTTTAGTGGTGTCTGCCAAGCCCATGCAAGTGTCTGCAGCACCTACACGGTTTGCAAATGGCACTAGGTGCCTCTGTTTAGGTAGCTAACCTGTTCTAATTTGATTAGCACTGTTGATGTAAATGAGACTGTTCACACTTCTCAGATCTATGCTTTTAGATGTCTGCAAGTAACTCCTAGGATTACCTGGTATAAGTCTTCTTGTTTATCAGCAGCCGATTTCAGGACACTGACAGATGTTTAATACAAACTATTCATTGGCTGAAAATGGATAAATCCTTAAAATACACGAAGTAATGTAATTCTGTATATAATTTTTTAATTTTTTTGTCACAACTATTGTAATTGAATGTATTTCGCTTGGTCACTAATGGCATGTTTATATATAAATACTACTGAACAATTTCAGTGGTAATGGCTATCTTTACACTTTCATTTAATATTGAAGCATTCTGTAAATGACGGTAGTTTTGCAGCTGAAAACAATGTCAGGCACAAGACCTTGACAATCTGTGCAAGTTTAAATAGGTACAAAACTAGGCATGCAGTCTCCCCTGACAGTTTGCTGTAGTGCAGGGGTTTAGTATTAATTCTTCTCATGCTGTTAGGTCTTCCTGGCCTTTTTGTTTTACTTCCAAATAAGATATTGCTAGAAACTGGTGACTCCATAACAGCAAATTACAGAGCTGTTTAACATACAATGTAAGCTCGCACATGTAGCCCCTAACGCTTCATGGGTTAGTGGATGTCATCTGAGCTGTAGCAATTTTGGTGCAGCTGTGTACACCTGGAGATCTGGATTCATATGCTGATGGTAGGTTAATTCCATTGAAATCACCGACTAAGCTCTTGGGGTCCCAGGCCAGCAATTTCAAAAGCATTTCAATTTAGTTTGATTATTCTTCCCTGCAAACTAAAACAAGATGTGTTGTCCCACATTTGCTGAAGACTTAAAGTGCGCATATTGGTAGTACCTGACAAGGAGAAATGCTTGAATCACAGCAACTCCATTGTGAGCTACAGACCTACCAACCATAGGCCTTTGAACTGGACTGAGATACTGCTGTGATCAGTTCCCTTATTTGCAGCCGTTAAGAACAGGCTTTTACTGACATAGACAAGAAGTGATAACAGCATTACAACTAGAAAGATAGATGCCATTTTGCAAGATGTTTGCTAGCATATTGGAGAAATCAGTCACCCAAAATAACTAACACCATTAAAATCAGTTGGGTTTTGTTGTTTGCTTTGGTTTTTTTTTTTTTTTTCCCTTATTTTTCCATTGTCCCTGTTCACCCTTGCTAATTCACACTGTTCATTAACTTTCACTGGGGCCACTGGTTCTGAGTAAGGTAGACCAAATTTATTTGCTTACATTTAAAGGTATTTTTGCACTTGCATGCCTCACTTTTCTAATTGCCTCAAGTTTTTCAATTACTGCTTAGGAAATGCCAAGTCAAACAGCTTCTCCATTGCCCTTCTCACCCTGTTTTGTCTTTGTCCAGTGGGAACACTGTCACTGCTATAGAGATCAATGCAAATGGGGCAGGATATTTCACACTGACATTTCAAAGAAAGTCTCCTTTGATACAGGTACTAAAAAAATTAAACCCCCGATATCCAACCTGACCAGCTTTTGCTTCCCAACCTCTGTTTCCATGGCATTCTCAGCTGGTAGAAGGCAGAGAGCTAGTACAGTAAAAGAGGCAGACCAGCTTGTGCAGTACTTTCCTAGCAACACCTACAGCCTGTAGGATCCTGTTGCGCTAACTTTAACAAGAATAGAAACAGAATCTCTTTATACCTTTTTTCTTTTTCCCTTTCAAGGGTATAAATGGAGGATAGTGATTGAATGGGGCCTAGCAATTGCTGACCCTTGCATTTATAGTGCTACAGCACAGCAGTAACCTTCAGCAGCAAGACAGGATCCTGGTCTAATAAGCTACATTTGTACTCATAATGAGAAATAAATATCTTATCAGAATGCTAGTCTTCCCTAATTTTGAGTGAAAACTATTTTTGCTTATGTGATAGCCTAAGACATGATTCTACCACTTGTTTTTTAAAGGATTCATAGGTTTGTGTATAAAAACTTATTTATGTAGGTAAAAGTTGGAACAATAAGTTATAAAAAATGTTAAAATGATAATTCTTATAACATTATGCTTAAATGAGTCTTAATTCAGTGGAGCTACTTCAGCTGTAAATCAGCACACCTGAAGACTCTGAAAAGGGCAGCAAAGATAAATAGTTACATCTCCATGAGGTCCTATTAGAGTAATCTTAGTTCCACCAATACAGACAGGAATATAGAATCATAGAATAGAATCATAGAATAGTTAGGGTTGGAAAGGACCTCAAGATCATCGAATTCCAACCCCCCTGCCATGGGCAGGGACACCTCACACTAAACCATGCCATCCAAGGCTATGTCCAACCCCACCTTGAACGCCGCCAGGGATGGAGCATTCACAACTTCCCCGGGCAACCCATTCCAGGGCCCCACCACCCTCACAGTAAAGAATTTTTTCCTCATATCCAATCTAAACTTCCCCTGTTTAAGTTTAAACCCATTACCCCTTGTCCTCTCACCACAGTCCCTAATGAAGCGTCCCTCCCCAGCATCCCTATAGGCCCCCTTCAGATATTGGAAGGCTGCTATACAAAAGACTTAAAATAATAATCTGAACCCTCTTCTCAAAAGCAAGCATACTTAAATTCAATCATGATATTAGTATACTGAAGCTATGGTTTAAGAAATGTGGAGAAACTGGACATAGGCTGTTTCAAATTGCCCATGACTGTCGTGTACCTTTCTTCCAGGTCATTTTAAAGAATTGCGTAGCCACTTCCTCATGATAGCATTAAGAATAAAATGTACAGAGTTTTAGGAAATAAAGAAGAAGTGAGTCAAGAAAGCTGTTTTCATTCTAGAAGTTTGGTTGTTTGGAAGTCTGAAACTGCCAGATGAGAATACTGAAGAAGAGAATAATCTGAGAAAGGATGTGATAGCGATCTTCAGATGCATTAAAGGCTGCTGCAAAGAGGATGTGAGGATGTCCCCTGTATACAAAACAGAAAACAATGGGCTAAAATTGCAGCAGACTTAGTTTTGACATTAGGAGTAGCTTCCTAAGAGTAAAGATAGCTAGTGTCTGGAACAATTTAGCTGTCCTGAGGAACAGGCGAGGCAAATGTCTACCAGCAATGATGACTTATCATAAATGAATAACAGATGATACTTCAGCTGGGAAGATGGACCACGTGACCTCCTGAAGCTTCTTCTCATGCTTTTCTGTGAGCATCTATACTTAAGATACCAAAAGGACTGGTATTTATCACACAACGCTCGTCAAAACCACTTAAAATAGGCAAGAGAGGAAACCTAGGAGAAACAGTGACATGTTGATTACTCTCCTTAGGTATTTTATTCTATCTCTACTTTCTTCTTATCCTTCCTGTTCAGCCACATTAGACACTTTATCCCCTTATACTGAGTTATCATATTTTCTCCTCTTTTCATACTCCTGTAAGTTTGATTGTTCAATTCTTCAATGGAAGACAAGAGACTTGGCAAAGGAACCTCTGCTTCTCTTCACTGAGTATCATATTTGACTTGCACCTCCTTTGAGATCTCAGAAGATTACTGACAGATTGTGCATGAATGTAATTCTTATCTTTTACATGCATCCTATCCTCTGATTTTTCTCTCTGCTCCATTCTTTACCCAATCTCCAGCTGAGAGATTGGTTTGGCTTTTTTTTGTCTGCAAAACCAAAATAGCAACAATTCTGCAATTTGAACATTTTAGAAGATAAAAGCTGTGTTATGAAAGCATAGAGGCTGATTATTCAAGTATTTTAAAATATCCAGACTGATTTAGTACCTCATCTTTGGTACCTCCAATCTGTTTACCCACAGTTTGGAAGACATTGATATTTAAGAACATCCAATGAGCAGATTCACGGACATGTAGTCAAACAAGTCTTATTTATATCTTATTACTAGTAGACATATTTGGAAGGGAAGAAATCTTTGCATTAGGTCATTCAGTTCACTGATCACAGGCTCTGTGAATGCCATCTGATAAGTAAAGGCTGAAAGAAAGCTCTAAGGCTTCTCAGCCACTGGCTACAAGAGTAGCTGGTAGCTGAAGGTGTGTTGTCTTGATATCATGTCTTACATGAAACTTTCAGATACAGAAAGATTTTCTGGGAAACAAAAAAATGCAAATTGGTCCTTTTAGTTATTTCAGGAATAACAATAACGGTTCATTTAATTTGTCCCTCCATCAAAAAATACCAGGCTGTCTTCCAAATAGTGGTGTTTGGGCTTAGCCTTTCATTTTTTGTATTCAGTCAATTGCCAGTTTCCTTTTTCTATCTATTAAATTTGAAAAATCCCAAACAAACCAAAACACCACCTTTGGTCTCTCTTCCCTTCTGAACTTGACAACAAGAGAAAATTGTGTAAATAGCCACAAAGCTAACTTATTGACTCCTTTTAAGCGTCTCCTTACACTCTCCTTTTCCACACTGGCAGGAGCCCTAGGCCAGGACCATCACCTCTCATGCTACCAGATACTGAGCATTGTTTCTTCATATGCTCCCTCTCCTGGTACCCAGGCATTCCCTCTGGCTTCATGCTTAAATGTCACACTCTTCAGGGAAGGAATTAACTTGTGAATGGCTCATGAGACATGTGGCACTAGCCTGGGCTTAATGGCAATGCTCAGTGCTGAAAGTCAGGCTTAAGCTTCAGGTAAAGTAAGTTTCTGAGGTCTGAAATGGTGGAGTCATTGTCTGAAAAAATAATCGGATTTCTGAGCCTGATGGGATGCATGCCAGGGGTATTTCACTTCAAAGAGTGCCAACAGAGAGAAGAGTCAGAATGAAGTATGTTTCTGACCTCTGAGGAAAAAGCACTCTAAAGTCTAGACAGAGATCTGTACTATACTTTAGTTCATCAATATAGTATTCATCCTTTCTTTGTCTTGTAGTGCAGCTGTTGCAGGGCAGGGACTGCTGATAATACTGAACTCCCTAGAGTTTGTGCCACTATCCCTAACAAAGCAGACCTATCTAGGCCAAGAATACATCAGCATGAGACAGAGCACCCAGAAAGCAGCTCGTTGCCATGACTGCCTACCACCATGCTTCTAACGGTGGCACAAAGGGGCTCTCTCCCTGCAATTCCAGCACCATGGCTCTGAAGAAACTATGACTGCTGCCAGAAAGCCACCAGGCTACTGATCTGAAAATTGCTACTTGCAGTTCCTGGGGTAAGAGCTCTCACAGAAATTCAGCGTAAACTTATGCTTCCAGAATTTGGCCAGAATCACCCTGCAGGAGATCAAGTCTTAGTGGGGTGCTCTGAGGACACCAGGCTGTGCAAGAACCATGTGAGCTAAATCAGTACTATGCTTGAAGACATTCAGCTAGTGTACTGCATCTCTGGGGATGCTCTTTTCAGCAGCAACACCTCTGTAGGAGCTGTTTCCTCTACAGAAACACCTAAGCAGAGAACTCCCCTTGCTAGGATGCAGTAGTATGGAATGAAATACCTGTTTCAAAGAAATCCTTGTAGTTAAACTGATAGGGTTGCAGCAGATGCATTGTCTGCCCTTTCCCAAAAGGCAAATACATTGCAATAATGTGAATTTAACCAAAGCAAATATAGACTATGTAAGACTGTAAGCTACAATGCACCACACCCATACATTACATCTCTTCTACAGGTTTGCTCCAGAACAGCTACATAAATTAAGCTATGGTGATAGGTAGCTATTAATACTAAGACAGCTTTAGTATAATCTCTATGATTTCTATGGGCCTCTCTCCATTATCACCAACACTTTTTTGGTTTGTGATGCCTCTGAGTCTCGAAAGAACTCTCTGAGGACAGCTAATCCTGTCAACTGTCACAGCACGAATGGATTTAGAATCATAGAATCATAGAATAGTTAGGGTTGGAAAGGACCTTAAGATCATCTAGTTCCAACCCCCCTGCCATGGGCAGGGACACCTCACACTAAACCATGCCATCCAAGGCTATGTCCAACCCCACCTTGAACACCACCAGCGAAGGAGCATTCACAACTCCCCAGGGCAACCCATTCCAGTGACTCACCACCCTTGCTTTGACAACTATCTCTGGCCTTCAGAAAGAAGTTATTTTATTTTGAAGACTAATAGCTTTGACTTCTGGTTTCTTGATTTTTCCTTTGTGATACAGCCACTAGATTAAAAACAATGTGGGTTTTTAAATCTAAGTGGAAAAAGTACAGATTCCTTAAAAAAGGTGAGAAGGCCTGCAAAAACCCTTTCCAAAAAACTGAAATATGTATTTGCTGTCTCCTTGCTGACCAAAGCTTTCCTCAAACTGAAGTCTCGACCTTGACATGCTTATGAGGTGGGCTGATGCCAACCTGATGAAGTTTAACCATGCCAAGTGCAAGGTCCTACACCTGGGTCGGAGCAATGCCAGGCACAGCTACAGGTTGGGCAGAGAAGAGATTCACAGCAGCCCTGCAAAGGACTTGGGGGTGTTGATCGATGAGAAAATGAACATGAGCCGGCAGTGTGCGCTCACAGCCCAGAAAGCCAACCGTATCCTGGGCTGCATCAAAAGGAGTGTGACCAGCAGGTCGAGGGAGGTGATCCTGCCCCTCTACTCTGCTCTCGTGAGACCTCACTTGGAGTATTGTGTGCAGTTCTGGTGTCCTCAACATAAAAAGGACATGGAACTGTTGGAACAAGTGCAGAGGAGGGCCCCGAGGATGATCAGGGGACTGGAGCACCTCCCGTATGAAGACAGGCTGACAAAGTTGGGGCTGTTGAGCCTGGAGAAGAGAAGGCTGTGTGGAGACCTCATAGCAGCCTTCCAATATCTGAAGGGGGCCTATAGGGATGCTGGGGAGGGACTCTTTGTTAGGGACTGTAGTGACAGGACGAGGGGTAACGGGTTCAAACTTAAACAGGGGAAGTTTAGATTGGATATGAGGAAGAAATTCTTTACTGTAAGGGTGGTGAGGCACTGGAATGGGTTGCCCAGGGGAGTTGTGAATGCTCCTTGGCTGGCGGTGTTCAAGGTGGGGTTGGACATAGCCTTGGATGACATGGTTTAGTGTGAGGTGTCCCTGCCCATGGCAGGGGGGTTGGAACTAGATGGTCTTAAGGTCCTTTCCAACCCTAACTATTCTACGATTTTATGATCGGCCTACCTATGTGCTATAGTACCACCAGTTAAAAGACAAAGATCTCTATATGCCTTTTAACCCTCTTCCACTGGAAAGTATAAGGAGCAATTTAGTCTGCCATCCATTTTGTTAGTTTCTACCAACAGCAGCTGGTAGATATCTCAGGGGTTTTCTTCAGAGCATCTGGCTTGGGTCAGGTCACTATAAAAAATTTAACAATCATTCTTTACAGGTCTGCCTTGATCTTTTTTAAATGCATAAATCTCATCTATCTCCAATCTAACAAAGGTTTTTTTCCATTTTGTCAATGAAGAAGACATATTAGGCACTGCATTTAGTGAGATATTGAATATCACTTTGTTCCTAGTGTATACAGGAGCAGCCTGTGCTTAAAAGACACATTGCTTGGTTTTGTTTTACTCTGTGGTCAGAGTAAAAGTTGTTTTGTTGCGATAAAATATGTGTTTCTTCATTTTGGACAGCAATAAAATGGGCTAGACCTAGGCTGCATCTCAGCTAATACTGGAATGAAGCAAGATAGGCTGGGAAACTGTGTAGCTCCTGAGATGGGGGGCTAATTTTGAGGATGATTATTACAAAAAAATCCAACAAACAAAACCCAGCCAAATACTAAGAACATAAGAACTGCCATACTGAGTCAAAACAAAGATTCCTCTTGCCAATATTCTGTTTCTAATAGTGATCAAAAGTTGACATTTAGGGAAGAATAAGAACCGTGTAAGTATATATGGTTGTTTCCCCTAATAGTCTTCTGGCTTCTTACTGTTTTAAGCTTAGAAGATTTCCCAATTCTTTTATAGCTTGTTTATTCATCAACTCTTCATGAGTCATTCTTCCAAGTACTTCTCCCCACGAACTTATATAAACTTCTTCCACTTACAGAGTAGAGTGTCTTTTGCAAGGATTTTCACAGGTCTGGTACCTGAAGTGTGAGGCACCACCACCACAAGCTTTATGCGCTGCCTCCTAATCTCCCTGAAAAGGACAGTGGATAGTTGATACCTATCCACTTCAGTCATGCTACTTATGTTTTTATAGGTCTTTATTTCATCGCCCACAAATCACCTTTTTCTATGCAGAATCCCAGTGCAATGAATCATTCATTTTACAGAAGCTATTCTGTGCTATTTGATCATCAAATGTGTTCTTCTCTGAATCTCTTTTTAAGCTCTAATGTATCCTTTCTGGATCTCCTATGGAGTTCTCCACCTTTCTGATCTCCTTCTGGAGGAGACCAGAACTGCACATAATATTCAAAATATAAGACATGTGCATTTATCCAGAGATGTAACTGTGGTTTCTGTCTTGTTCTTTACTCCTTCCCTGAGAGTTCCTAGCATTTGATTTATTTTTTGACTGCTGCTGAGCACTGAGATAGTGCTTTCTTGGAACTATTTATCTTGACCGCAAAGTCTCTCTTACTTCTGAGGGGTAATGGGCAGGTCACTGTCCACTATGTGATATATAAAACTAAGATTTGTTTTCACCACTGCATTTCACAAAATGTTTTATTGCTGTCATGAAGCCTTTTTATTGCTCTGTCATGAAGCCTCATAAGATCTTTCAGCAATTGTATGCTCAACCCTTGTCCTTACTATGTTGGTAACTGCATCATCAGAAAACTGAAATATCACTGCTCATCCCCTTTTCCAGGTCATCTGTGGCTATGCTAGAGCATGTGCATCCCAGCACAGAATTCTTTCAAACTTCTTTTCCTTCACTGAGAATTTTGACTATTAGTTCCTATTGTGTGTTACCTCTAGCTGTGTTTGTTCAGCTTGAAGAGAAGGCTAAAGGGAAATCTAATTGCTTTGTTTGTCTTTTTAAGATGAGATTATAAAGAACGCAAAGGTAGACTCTTCTCATAGGTTCACAATGAAAGGAGAATAAGTGATGGACATGAGCTGCTGCAAGGGGAATTCTGATTAGGAGACACTTTTTATACTGCACCAAGACACCCAAAGAGCTTGTGGGACTTCTATCCTTCAGAATAAACAAAGCTTGACTGTTCATGACCCTGAGCCACCTTATCTAAGGTGCAAGCTGGAATTACTCTGAGCAAGAATTTGGACTGTATAACCTCCAGAACTCCATTTGAACCTAAATTATTACATGCATTCTATGCATTTAAGACAGGATTTTCCTTCTTCTCCCTAATGGGAGATGGCCGCCCCGCATCCTTTTTTGAAGGATACTGTCACAGTCTTTCGGAAATCCCAGGAAACTGCATCAACAGGATCACACAGAACTACATACCTGTTGGCAACTTCTAAAAACTCCAAGAGGTTTACAAGGCAGAACCATGTTTTCCCTGTTCAAGACCATAGTCATCGGCTGGTGTGAACACACATTGCCATTAGTAATTCACATATGTCCTCTTTACATTTTTAGGTGAATACCATTTGGCCCTGGTAATTTGGTACTTTTCATTATATTCCTTTGAATTATAATCCCAATCCCAAAGTTACTTCAATTTTCAGACAGATGGTTCTCTGAGTTTCTCTTAAAAAATGAGGTTTGTGTTGTAGTCTCCCATCTTCTCTGTAATGTATCTGGATGTCAATAATCCATTTAGCTTCTCTGCCATGCTCATGTCCTCTCTGGCCCTCTTCTACACCAGTTAAAGAGGTGCTACAAAATGCTTGCCAGATTATTTTCCTTCTCATGTCTTAAAAGAAGAATTTAGTACTAATTTTAGTTCCTTTAGGAAGCTGCTTTTCCGATTCTTTTTTGGTTTGCTTGTTTATATTTTCACATTTCATCTAACTAAATTCATGATCTTTTTCATTTTGTTTGAATACAACTTTGGATTTTTAAATGATGTTGTTTTAATTCTAACAACCCAACTTAGCTATTCCATCTTCCTTCTGCCAGTTTCCAAGCCTCTCCTAACACAGTATACAATATTGTTGTGCTTCCACTCTGGTGTCCTTCGGGCTCTACATCACCTATAACTTAATTCTCTGTCACCCAGTTGATTGCATAACTGTGGTGAAGTTTTTGGCCTTTTGCTTTTTTTTTGTCATGGATGCTGGATTTAGTATCTATTATTGTTAGAGTGCTTCCAGAGGAAATTTTGAAAGAGATCTTTGTCATTATCTTGTCAAGGGCTGCACTTGGGGGGGTGTTAGCCAGCTGATCCATGAAAGAATCACAGACAATTTCTTCTACAATTTATGACCCTGAATGACGTTTCCCTTTTCTACCTGAGGTAACTGAAGTGACCCAGTACTTTCCGTCCTTACCAGCTCTCTGACTTCTCACAGTTTAACTCAGCCTGTCTCAGCTCCTGGTTGGGAGGCTAGTAGTATTGACTCCATTCTATACTTTAGTTTTTGGGGTCTGGCATTTCAATCCAGCCTCTATGCTACTTGTTTAGGTGGGCAGTTTGTTAATTCAATTTGATCCCAAGCTCTAACCAAACATGTAATTCGATTGTAGCAGTAACATGGTATACTTTTCTTATCCCTTTATCTTTTGTACACTAGTATTACAGCTTGCCACTGGCTATCTTTCTTACATTAGGAAGAAAAACAGCTGTAATTGATAGCTGTTCAATCACATCAACAGTAGTTTTTGATCCATCTGCTTTACTTGCAGGGCTGCAGCAGAGCTATGCTGTTGTGTTTTGACCCTAATGCCTGCTACTCTAGTAATATCACCATCTGAGTTCCCTCTTCTGTTTCTCTATTAGTCTGGTTGAGACCAAATGCTTTCCCCTTCATTAATTCATTAATTCTACTCCATTTTCCTCATCCTGATAATCTTCTATTCTGTCACTTTGATTTTGTCTTTAGCCCAGAGGCAACAATATTGACTGTAACTGAAGATATTCTTAAACTTGTAAAAATCTCTTCTCTAATTATGCCTTGAACACAAAAAGTATTTTAACAGCTATAATTCTGATTCTATTTTTAACACAAAACTACAGTTACATGGATACCACTTTCCAAGCTGAATTTCAGGTATTGACCTGAGACTACAGACTTCTCCTTTAGGAGTTCAGTAGAGTCTCATACATTCTAAGAAGGTGAAAAAAACCTAGGCAGAGTTTCATATTTTCTTTCAGTATTGTCCTTTCCAACCCTAACTATTCTATGATTCTATGATTTCAGCTTTTAAAGGTGATTTGCAAAACAATCTGAGAAAGTAATTCTTTGACAACAAAATGACTATTGGGGACCACTGGGAAGTAATTTTAGGAACATAATCTCTAGGCATTATTTACTTCAAATTTCTTAATAAGTTTTTCATTTAGGCAACATGGAACTTTATATAAATTGTTGTATTATATTGTCAGAATGTTGATGTAAGATTATTCAGGGCAAAGCTTTTAACTGGAACACACTGATTAAGGTGCCACAGTTCTGAATTGTCTTCCTCTTTAGAGTTTGGTACTTCCTTATGCATAAAAATGTATGTTTGTACATGAAGACTCAGAACAAACAGAGAGGATTGCATATATAAGAGAGAGCTATTTAACACATAAATAAGAATATTATGATGCATCTTTTCGGTAACAAAAATAACTTTTAGAAAGAGAAAATTAAACAGCTGGTTTCCAGATCCATTTTGAAACAAGTACTTTAAATCACTTGTTTAAGCTCACCTGTTTTACTGTGTATTGCAGTGGACTACAAGCTCTCAGTCTTTGTTGTGACTCAGAGTATAGCAACTAAGGGAAGACTAAAGTAACTCCTTAGATTATTCAGCTTGATTGTAAAAGCACCCTAAGATGTAGGAGGCAGACGGACAGTTAGACCACAGGAACTGGATGTGATCCTTTACAATTTCCTCTTCATTTCCAGTGATTCACCTGATATTTGGGTAATGTCATTTATTCAATCTGTGCCTCAGCTTCCTGAAATCAGTCTGCGCTTCATAAAGGTAGTGCAGTTAGCTGAGAAGAGGGTTATCTCTGATGTGATTTTTATTTTTCAGGGTACTAAATTGGAAGAGCAAAAAAATTATTTGAAGGAATAAATATTCTGCAAAGTACTTTTTTGGTATTATTACAACTTCATTTTTCATGCTTTTTCTTTAATGCAGTTGTGCCTCTTATGTTTTTGAAATACAATATATATGTCACATTTTTTTCATCAGCAGTTGCTCTTTCCAGAATTTAGTATAATATAAAGTTCAAAGAAAATTAATCAAGACAACATTATCAAAATGAAGAAATTCTACACTGCAGAAACAAAATAATAGGTTTTTTCTCCAGTGAAACAATGCAGTAGGTATGCAGTAGGTGCTGACACATTTCTGATGAATGCTTTCATTTTGATGAAACTACATTTTGTTTAAAGTCATTAACTCAGTACACATATCGGTTTTATAACATCTGGTTGTTCCTGCACCTCATCTGACGTCTTCCTCTTTCACAGGTAATAATTATCTCTCTGTCTTTCCTGCTATTTCCTTCTCTTTTCCACAAATGCATCACTCCTCTTACAAATATCCTATTCCACATATGTCATGCACTCTTTTCTCTCAGGCTGTTTAGCAGGTTAAAATAATAAAGTTAATTTCAAAGCAACTGTTCCTATGCTTAGCTTAAATTTTGCTGGGTTTGTTTTTTTTGAACCTAAGGGCTTGTGCACCTGAAAGTATGTTCATCTTTTCTGATTATATCCATTGGATAATTAAAACATACATTCTCCTACAAACTTTGCCTCACTAGTTCCTAAGACAAACTATTCTCTCAAAACTCTTGTGCCTGATTTAGTCATAATAATGACTTTGAAAGTATCTTGCAATTTATGAAGAGATGCATGAGACTGTTATGAGGTTGCAATAGATGGTAAGACAGAACTTGCCATAGTATATCTTCCACTGTAGGAACAACTCTGGGAAAATTACTCCATCCTCCTCTCTTTCCAATCCTCTTCCTCCTGCTTCTTTAAGGCCTGCCTTGGGAATCAGGTGTTTACTGCCAATTAGGCTTGATAAAACAGCAGGAGTTTCTTGCATTCTCTTGACAATAGCATTTCTGGGCTGCTGGCATCTGTTGGAGGGCTCTGGCTACATGGGCAGCATTAGACCTCAGTGTACTAACTGCTTTGTTCATTTGGTGATTTAGATCATTTACATTTGTCCTTACTGCACTCTCTGCTGCAGTCATAGCATGAAACATTCAAGACTTTATTGAAGATTTTGTTTTGGAGCAAAAGTAATGGTAAGATACTTAAATTGGCAGCAGTAGATTCTAAAAAAACCTCTCTATATTATAATATAAAGAATATACTAATTGTATTTATAGGCTGTTTTACTAATTATATTAGAACTCTTCAGCAAAATCACTGGAGCAACAATAAAATTCTTA
This sequence comes from Amazona ochrocephala, assembly GCA_039720435.1. Lineage (NCBI taxonomy): Eukaryota > Metazoa > Chordata > Aves > Psittaciformes > Psittacidae > Amazona > Amazona ochrocephala. Next base: position 46,813,226 of record CM077878.1, read on the forward strand.
TTCTAAGAAGATGTGGTCCATAATTATAGAAAAAATTGTGTTACTTCGGTGCTTGAACTGAATCACTGCTTTCCCCAACTGCCAGATTGCTGACTAAGAGTACTGGGCTTCAGTTCCTTCTCATCTGAGCAATAGCACTTCTCAGCCTTTCTGACAGATGTAAAAAGATATGACAAGTTTAGTGTCTTTCTGTGCAATGGCTTTATGCGGGGTTCCCCTGAATTGAATGGGGTTGAATCTGCCTGCATTATTAGCTTTAGGTAAGAAGAGCTTTAGACAAGGTCCTGAAGATAAAAGTAGATGATGGCTTTTTGGGGTGGAGCGTGGTGTCAGTTCCATAATTTTTGCACTTTTTTCTAGTTAAAGGAGAAAAAAATGGAAACTGATCTCAGTTATCTGAATAATGATGTTGTACTTAGAATCTTGTTAGTATTTCTGGGTTAAAAAATACTTACTAATAAACAGATTTGGAATGTAGCCACACTGAAATAAGAATCAGCTCATAACAGCTTCAAATCTGATAGGGGTGTATAATTTGGAGCTGCACATACAGAAGCATCATGTCATGAAGGAGGAAGGCGACAGTTCCTGTTTATGTATTTTTGGCAAGCTGCACCTGAAGGATGGGATGATTTTCTGGAAACTGCCATACCAGAAATACACAACTTAACAGGAGGAACTGAGAAGAGCAAAGGGAATAATCAGAGACCTATGGGGGTGGGACAGGGTTTCTAGTCTCTCTTTTTTTTTTTAGGAAACCAAGCTATGCAATCACACTGTTCTTCTGTCAGTACTCCAGGAATAACATTCGAATCTCTTGACCAATTTCAAAGAAGCCTGACAAAAACGGAGAGGTCTAAGAACAGTGAGCTCCTGCAGGTTTTATGGAAGTCACCAGCCAGGTAGGGGAGACTCAGACTTTTTGCACCCACTAAAGGACAGGTGGAAATGTGAACTCAGCTGCCTTCTTTGACACAAAAGGATCCAAAGCTGTCATCCAAAACCTGGCTCCACAAGGTTTTCTGCTCATGGAACTGCTCATTTGTTGTTCAGAGGTTGTTTTCTTCTTTCTTTTTTAAATAAAATGTGTTTAAAAGAAGACCAAGGCTCCTGTCTGAGAGCATTTCAAAAACACAAATCACCACAGGACATAGGCACTCCTTATAAAATTATGCATAATAATAGATCTTGTCCAGAACAGGCTCTGAAATTCCTACCTGAAATGAACTCCCTTTGTGACAGTGTTTTTTTGTCTGCTTTGAAAAGGACTGTTTCCATTTCTTCTCAGGCTAGAGCTAGCTATGTCCTTCTCTCTTTTAAAATACTGAAGTATCACCAAACTTAAAGAAATGAAAAAACATGAGTCAGATGCCAAAACAAAAACTACTCTTGAAAATCATGATATGTTAATAGAAGACATTTTACTGTGAAATTGGTCTGTCTTTGAAATTTTTATATTAACTGAACAACTTCTTGACTGAGAAAGAAGTCACAGCATCCAACTTTCACTAACCTGTTGTGAGAAATCCCTTTGAGCCCTCGATGCTATTTCACCCTTCATGACTGTCCCTCATACAGCAAACCTCCACCTCCTCAGATCAATAACTTCTCCTCCTCAGCTTTCACTACTCACAGTCTTCCATCAGTCTGAATCCCTCTTCCAGGGAAGAAACCTACTGGAAAACTCTCCGAATTGTTTGTTCCAGTGTCTCCTTTCAGCTTGCCTCAAGCAAGAAAACAGACGATCATGACTGCTCACAGCTAGGCTATCAAAAAGAGCTTAAAAAAAGCATATTGGTGGAATTGAGAAAATTAGAATGTGGCCTTTGGACAATCTTGAAAGGAAGATATGGGGGAAAAGGAAAGTTCCTAAGATTGATGGATGGTCCAGAATCATAAAGAAATGTGCATCTGTCATGCATGGGGCATATATGGATACCTGTTATGAACCGAGAAGAAAAGATCACAGATTCCATTATGATTTGCTTCTCTAAGCTTCAGAAAGTAATTTACCTCATATGTTACAGTATCTATAATGATAATTCCATTTCTAGATTTCACAGTAGTCTTCCCTAGATAGGTCTTCAGAAAAAATAGATTTAATAGGATGTCTGTCAGTGACAAGACTTTGAATGTTACTAAGCAGGGGGCATTCTTACTAACCAGGCAATGAAATTGTCTTCAAGGCTCTCACGTATCATTCCAGCCTCAGGATATAATGTATTGAACTAAACTGGGCTTTACGCACATTGTTGGTTGGATGACAATGTCGGATATTTCATTTTTACAAAGCAAATGTAGGCAAATCAGAAAATGACCACTAAAGGTTTGAAGTAGTGACAACAAGAGCTGAGTCCCTTCATGTAGCCCTATGAAAAATGAGATTACTTTCATTGTTTCTTCTATATCGCTCTAGTAAATTCTACAGTCTTTGTGCAAAAATAATGTAAAATCTGTTATTGCTCCTAAGAGTCTGTAGGCATTAGGAAGAGCATTGCCAAAAGGATGAGAGAAATGAATCTTCCCATTGGCACTGGTGAAGGAACATCTGGAGTGCTAAGTCTGGTTCTGGGCTCCCCAGCACAATAAAGACATACTGGGGCAAGTCAAGTGAACAGTAATGAAGATAGTAAGGGATTGGAGCATGTCACATGAAGAAAGGCTGAGAGATGAGACTGTTTAGCCTAGAGAACAGAAAGCTCAGAAGGATCTTCTCAATGTGAATAAATATCTGATGGGAGGGTGTAAGCAAGACTGAGTCAGGCTCCTTTCAGTGATGCCCAGGGATAGCACAAGAGGCATTGGGCACAAACTATAACACAAGGGGTCTTATCTGAGCATGATAAAACACTTTAACTGTGAGGGTAACTGAACACTAGTGCAGGTTGCCCAGAGAGGCTGTGGAGTCACCATCCTTGGAGATATTCAAAAGCCATCTGGATGCAGTCCTTCACAACCTGCTCTAGCTGACCCGTCCTGGCCAGAGAGGCTGGACCAAATGACCAAATGACCTCCAGAGGTCCCTTCCAACCCAAGTGATTTTGTGCTTTTCAGTAGCACAGTTTTATTCACAATATCGACTTGGTGCAAGACCACACTCCCAACTTCCTTAGTTTTTTTTAACCCTTATTCTGCAAGAGCTTTAAGCTTTCCTTTTTTTAAGTTTTCAGAAACTATATAAAAAATCCCCTCATATTCTTTGTATTCATTTTGTATTACACACACAGCAGTAAGAATTCATGTGCTTGACCCAGCACACAGCAATTAACACAATAATACAGAACAGACATACGCGTGACCTTGTCAGAAATTAATAAGCAGAAAGGTGAGTACGATAACTTAACCTCATGTAATATTTTCTTCATAAAATTGTCTTGGAGACACTTGGGTCTTATGATCTTAGACCTTTAATATTTTGTTTAGGTTTGGCTTAAAGAAGCAGCTCTTCAATACACTGCTGTAGGGAATCAGTTCTTGCAGTTACTTGAGCTACATCTCTAAGATAGCATGTACATCCCTAAATTATCTGAAGGAGTGTGAACTACCTACAAACACCTATAACATAATCATGGTGTCTAGTATTACCATTCCAGTCATGTAATGTTTTAGTTGTTTCTGATACTAAACATATGGTGGTACCTCACTTTCTTCTCATCAATTTATTCTTTTCAGTCTTGCTTCCTTCAGTTTTGAGACGGCTGCCATACTTTTGTCTGTTGGTAATGAACAGATATATTCTCTAACAACAGCGTTTAACGTGAAGGCTATCTTCCCTGCCGGTCGCAGATGGCGGGAAGTGATTTTATTGATTTGTTAGTACTCATCTAGAAGGATTACATCTAGCAGTAATCATATGGCCAGGCCCTGGGAAAAATCACCACATGAGTTTGCAGAGGGACTGTGTCTTTAACTGAGTGTGACATTATAATATTTACCAGCCCTTCATAGTGCTTTGCTTATTAACACCATTTTAATCTCTTCTGAGCCATCTGTCGGTCATTCAAGTTTCAGTTTCCTTCATGTGCTGGAAGAGGTGAGAGACTTCACTCAGAAGAGCTGAACATTACCATTGAAAAGTTCTGGTGGTCACAGTAGTGCCTATCTTTTTTCTTTTTAATTTGTGTTATCAAATTGTGTCCTGCAGAAAATCTCTTGGGGGGACACAAGCAGATGGCCGCAGTAATTCTTCTCAAATTCAAAGGGTCACGAAGGTTCATAGCCCTCAGAATTTGTGTGAGAGGTATTAGTGTGGCTGGCTGAAAGCTGGTCCCTCTCCCTTTTCCAAACCTGGCAAGTTTGGCAGCAAGAAGCACTGAACACTGCCAGCATAGACTTTTTTTCCCCTTGGTTCATGCCCATCAGATGATATCTCTAGAAACTAGAGCTGTTTCCATGCTGTGACCTCGGCAGAAGGTCAAGAAGTGACTGAGAGGTCTTACATGTCAGCGTGTGTTAGTAGTACCTCACATTTTATTTGACAGTGCAGTTTTCTCTGTATTTCAGCTTTGCATTTCTATGTAGCTTAAACTATTTAATTCAGTGACTGGCATGTGTTTGGGCAAGGGACCCTGCAGAGCTACACGCATGAGCTCCTGGCCAGTGGCTTACACGCAGATGATCTCCTGTAGAGAAGGGCTGGTGTGCTCATCACCAGCTCCCCAAAATCAAGTTGCTCAGAGCTGATAGATCAGAAGTCGATAGTGAAGCTATGTCTGTCTGGAACTGAAGTTTTGTTTTGTGGTGCACTATCTCCTCAATTGAAGAGTTGGCACTGTGGCACGTTTCATGGCTGGTTGTGGTGGGTCAGAGCAGAGAAAAATGGGTCCGTGAGGAGTTAAGAGAACTCACTATCCCCACGGAAGTATGGAGGGATCATGGCATGGGTGCCACTGCCTGTGTGTAAGAGGCAGATGAAGAAGGTGCTGAATGGTGGGACCCCCGAGAAGGGACGCTCGAGTGGTGACAGCGCTTGCCTAAGGCTGCAGTTGGAGCTGATACCTGGGGCTGGGGCTAGCACGGCTCACGCCCTAGGGAGCGGCGCAACACCGGTAGCCCAGGGCTTACCCGGCGCCTCAGGCCGCCCGCAGCGAGCTCGCAGCACGGCTCCGCGGCAGCTGCCCCCTTCCAGCGGGTAGCCCCTGCCCAGGGCGAGACGGCAGCTCTGAGGGACTGGGGCGAGCTCCCGGCCCCGACCTGCGGTGCGGAAACGTCGGGGAGGACGTGAGGAGGACGGCGGTGCCTGCGCCCTAACCGTGCGGATGCGGGACGAGCAACGGGGGCGAAGAGGAGTGGCACGGCCGGCTGGGTCCCGGGCAGGGGCAGGCAGAGGCGGCGCGCCTCAGACTCCGTCTCACCGGCACCGACCCCCTCATCCCCGCTCTCCTCCCAGCCCCAGGCTCGCAGCAGCGGAGCATCACGGCGGCGGCGGCGGCGGCGGCAGCACCCGCCCTTCCCGGCCGGCCCGCACCGCCCCCCGTTCCCGCACGCAGCCCGCCAGCGGCGACCGGAGCCGTCCGCGCCACGGCACCCCCGCCGCGCACGCCCACCTCCGGGAGGATGGGCTGCGGGCGGCGGAACAGCATCCCCCGAGCTCCCTGAACCGCGGAAACAAAGGGAGCAAGCAGCAGCAGCAGCCGGGCCGGGGTGGATGCGAGCAACCATGAAAGGCTGGGTCTCCGCCTCCTCCGCTGCTGCTAGAGAGCTGCCGGCTGCTGCTCGGAGGACTACACTGTGAGAAGGGGGCGGAGGAGAGGCTGGCCGGGGCTGTCGTGCGAAGGTAGAAGGTGTAAGGGAGAGGCGGCAAGAAAATGTCTTCTTCGGTGGGGCCCCGCGGCCCTCGCCCGCCTACGGTGCCCCCTCCGATGCAGGAGCTGCCCGACCTGAGCCACCTGACAGAGGAGGAGAGGAACATTATCATGGCAGTGATGGACCGGCAGAAAGAAGAGGAGGAGAAAGAAGAGGCCATGCTCAAGTAAGCAGACGCCAGTCATTCATTCATTCAGGCACTCATTCATGCGCCGATCGCCGGCGGGCGGGAGCGGGCGCTGCCACAGCCGAGGCCGGCCGCTGCCCAGGGTCGCCCCGCAGGGACCCCTTGCCGGGGCCGGCGCTGCGGAGCCCCTGTCCCGCTCCGCTCCCGACCCATAACTTCCCTCCTCCCCTGCAGTCCTCGCCGACCCCGGGCAGCTCCTCCCGAGGCAGAGCTGCCGGGGAAGCTCGGCACAGGGGGTCGGAGCCGGGACGGCGGCCCTCCCCGCCCCGAAGGAACCGGCGGGCGAAGGGGGCGGGCGGAAACCCCACCATGGAGGGTGAGGGGCGAGGTGGGATTCCTTTGGGGTCCCCAGAACCCCGCCTCTCTCAGGAGGGGCCGCTGGGTGGGGTTTCCCTGCGTGCGGGAGCCTCCGCCGCCGCCGTGCTGCCACCGCCTGGCTTGGCCGCCGCCGCCCGACGAGGGGCTGAGGCGACTGCCCCCGACCGCCGCCCCCCGAGCCGGCCTGCCGGGATCGCCGCGGACAGGGGCAGCTCGCTGCGGGTTCAGCGGGGCGTTCGTCATGAGGAAATTAGTGCAATTAGTTGCACCGCTCGTTACGGAGGGGAAGAGTGCGTGCGTGGTGGCGGGACGGAGGGGTAGCGGGTTTGTCCTGCTGCCGGCGGCACGGGGAGGTGTGTGGGGAGGTGCCATGTTTGGAAACCAGATCCCCGCAGCCTCTCTTGAACCTTTTCTCTCTCATCTCCCTTCGCATCCTTGCCAAACCGCGCATGTGACCACATTTTCTGGCTTCCTCCGTCAATAGGAGGCTTCAAACGTAACGTTACAGAATTGCCTGCTGCGAGTGATGAGAATAAACAGATTGAAGCTGTGGCCTGTGGAGGAGAATAAGGGTTTCTCCTCTTCTGAGTACCCGTCAGGCCTGTTTGCCCTGGGGGGGGGGAGGGAAACGGTAGGAGAGGTGACAGGGATAGTGCAGACCTCTAGCGTTACCCAGACCCTCCCTACCACTGGAGGTGTATCCTTACCTCACTGTCCCTGGTTGTGTACACCAGTGCTTGGAAGGGATGCTCTGGAGGTGTGACGTGATCTGGGTATCTCCTTTGGCAGCATCGGAAATACCCACTGGAGCAACACAGTACCAGCTCTTCCCAGTGGCCTTTCTCTAACCAATGGGGAGACCAAACCCTGCAGGCTCCTGGCCCTACGGGGAAGCTGGGACAGTGTTTCAGTGTATTGCTGTCTTTGTCCCTTCCCATCCATGCTTGGGTCTGAATTTTCAGAGGGGCTACTAGAGGTGATTGCAGTGGTGGGTGCTGAGGCCCAGCTGCTAGTGTTGCGTATTGCGAGGGGCTGGCTGGAAGCGTGGCATTTGGATCTCGGTCCAGGACGAAGAGTTCAGTTTGCTGTGGCTGTTCATTGCGCTTGGGTGTGGCTGGTCTTGGAGGTGGGGTGGTTGAAATATGAAGATGCACTGCATTAGTCAATGTGGGGGAACGTAAGTGAAGGCTCCCTCCTCAGCTTCTGTTGGTCAGAAGAAAATTAAATAAAAGACTACCTCAAAGGCTCTGAACTACATTTATCCTTCTCCCATTCCTTGTCCTCCAGCCCAGCTACTTCCCTATAAATATTAACTATTATTCCATGAAGATTACTGGTTCTGTGATGATGTTGTAGAGCAATACTATAAATCTTACAGTCACTGCAAGAATGAACTTTTATGGTAGAGATGGTAATTTCTCAGCCCTATTCCTGTTAACATGGGCTAGAGGATAAATTTTCCTCCCTTCCCCCCCTCCCCCCGCCCTGTTGTTTTTTTTCCTGCTGCTCTTTTGCATTGACATTTTTGAATCCTGGACCGATACTTCCTTTTCTGTGAAATTATGGGAATCTTAAGCAGTTTTTCTAAATGAATTTAGGGTACTTCAAATAAAATTTTTAGAAGAGGTCAGAAGCTGTATTTTGTGAATTTAACTTGAAATTATCTTATCTTCAAGATTTGTGATACTCAAAGTTAAAAGTTTATTTCGTTACAACAGTTTTTTCAAATTGTGAGAATTACAGTCTGGGCTCTCCATTGGTCTGATGAACTTTTTAACTAGATTTTTTTCTTTAAATGAAGAGCCAGGAAGTGCTAGAAGATGCATTGGGAAACTTACAAACCTGTGTGGTCACTTTAGCTATATCGTTGGTTTTCAAAAATTAGGTCACAGCAAAGAGTTTTTATATGGATTATGATTTGATTCTTGCTGAGAGCCATTAGATTTTCTGAAGATCGTTTGCCTTTTCTGTATGCCAAGCACTTACTTCCTCTTTAGGACAAGAGCTAGGCACATCTTTCCAGAGAGTAACTCGTTTAAGATTGGATTTTGAGATGAAATTTACTCCCATAATTTTGGTTTGTTACCAATACATGGTGGTACATTTCAGATGACACGGCTGTATTATAGAAGTCGCATATCATCACCATCCCTTCCTGTTATTTTCAGTAAAAGTTTTTCTCATTATTCAAATGTCTCAGCAAATCAGCTACCAGTTTTCATTTAAAACCACCTGGCAGAGAAATGTTTTTTCATTTGCACCCACATGCAAATCTGTAATGTGCCCTGGAAGCAAAGCTGATCAATGCTGCAAGCTAGGCTACCTTCAGTCCTGAGCTGATCAGAGGCTGGATATGTGCTGCCTCATGAATCGTAAGGGCTAAAAAGGGTGCAGTGTTCCTCCCCTGTTCTGGGTGTCCTAATAGCAATAAGAGTTTCTAAACCAGTACTTGTAATTTTCCTTCCAGCACTCCTCATAGTAGAAAACTGTAGGAAGAATTATTGGTTAAACTCCCGTGTTCTTCACATGCTGGTCACAAAATTGTGGATGCAAGGGAATTTGAGGTATTTCTGTGAGTAGACTCTGGATTTCAGGAGAGTGAAGGACATTAGGGTTATCAGTAAAGGGGCTGTGTCCCTCTCCTCACCCTGGTTCTGATTGAGCTAAAAGCCTTACTGTAAAATGTGTCTGCCAGTTCATGCTGACATCAGCGCATACTATGGACAGCATCATGCTTTCATTGCTTGCACTGGGGAGTGACAGAAATGCATGCTCTGGTTTGAAACCGTATGCTTGTCTCCTTCCAGAAACTTGCCCTGTCTGGCAGTTTGTTGAGTTTCCTTCAGCAAGCTGGGGCTAATGCAGCTTGTTGCACCCACAGGATAAAGGCATGCAACTTGTACTGGCCAGTGTGGCTTTCTTCTAGGTATACCTGGTCAGCAGCAGAGACCTCGTCCTCCCCTCATGATGTCAGATTTCAAACTGCTGTGGGGACAGGTGAATATTCTGCTATCCTATGACCTGTTGAATACCTTGGAGCAGTGTGTTGAGGAGTTAGGGCTTTTGTGAAAGTTTATCCTTTTGCTTTTGTTGCGAACAGGTGTGCCTTGGCATGAGGAACACTTTAATACTAGCTGATTCCCTGGAAATTTCCTTTACATCCAAAGACAGGTTTTACATTGCTGCTGTAATAGCGGCAGTGTCAGTAGCTACTTCTGAGAGCATATCCGTGCTTTTGTGCAGTGAACTGTGGTCCTGGTCTGGTGTATGGGCTCAAATCCACATACCCACTTTGCTTACCTGGCACTTAGCAGAAACTGAGGCACCTTGAGTGAACTCCCATGAAATCGTTCCATAATGGTGCATGTGAGAGCCTCCATGTTTCTGTGTGTCCAGGGCATGTAGGACCAGAGCATATGAGTGCTTTGGCTGCTGTATTGCTTGCTGTGTCTTATGCCCAAGTCTGTGAGTCTCAAACTACATAGTCATATGCTTAAGTCCTCTGACAAACCTGATGGTAATACAGTACTTCTGTAAATTGTGTAGATGCTCAGTGCTGAACTCAAAGTGCTGTTGTCACAGTGGTGGCCACTTTCTTAACATGTAGGGGAGAGGCAATGTTATGCTTCCAGCTACCTTAGGAGTAATAGCCTGGTGGTTATGAAGTGGTTACCTAAGCCCAGTACACTTACCAGCCTGAAGAAATTGTGTCCTGGACAAGTGATATTACGTTATGACTTGGTGGAAAAAGTTTGGCTCCCCATAGAGAGAATGAAAAATTTATGGACCCAGGAGCCTAACTCACTGACAAGCCCAACAGGAAATGCTCTCTCTGCAGAGGAGCCTTCTTGCTCTCATGCTGTGTGCTTCTGGTTACTCAGGGCTGTTAATGTAGCCTTTTATAAAAGAGTCAGAGAAGTTTAAAATACTGAGAGGTCTGGGAGTAGGAAGTGGGTTCTCCTCCCTTCCAGCTGAATGATCAATCTTGGGGCTTCAAAGCTTTGCCTTTTTGACTGGGAGAGTATCACCTTCTTGCATGCCACATCTTTGATGGAGAGGAGTTTGTTGGGTAGGTGGGGCTTTACCATGGCAGACTCGACTCTCTTCCACTTGTTTGCCTGTTTCACGCTGGTGTACCAGCTTTTGTGGGTATCTCTGAAGACTGTAGTCTCTAACAACTCTAATTGGAGCTTGGCCTTACAGCCCCAAGCTTCTGCTGCTTCTGTATGAATAAATGTTTGAATAAGACACTGGTAGGATGTGACATGGCCTTCTCTGCGGAACAATTAATGTTGGAGGCATTTTTTTCCTCTTTTAAGTGGTAGATACTCCTGTAGCTGAAAGGGAAACTCTTGCTCATGAGTGGCTGATGTCTAAATTGACATCCAGATATTGTCCCACAGCTGACTGATGCGACTAGCAGGCTGTGAAGAAGCATGAGAAGGAAGTTTTCAATGAGACCGAAGAGAAAAACAAACCATCATTTGCAAAAGTGGAGCAGGGGGATGGGGATGCCATTTTAAAGGAAAATAATTAAAAAGTTTTGAAGTGTATGTTCAAACACTAGATAGCCTGAGACTACTATATTGTTTGTGGGTATAAGGTGGCTTGAAGTGGAACAACCCCAGTTAATATTTAGCAAATTTCAAATCATAGACAAATTATACATAATAACTGTATGTACTTACTTGTATGTACTGAAACTAAAGTTTGCTTCTGTGCAGTTGTGAGCCTTTTCCCATTGGGTTAGGTAAGTACTAAGTGCAAACCACAGCAGCTGTGAACACAGTTGAGTTCCAGTTCTGTTCTCTTGCAGACTCTCACACCCCAAGAGGAGTATGCACTGGGACAGCCAAAGTACTGTTATCCACCCCTGACGGAACAGTAGCTTATCAAAGGGGGCACAGCTATAAATAAACCTTATACAGATTTTGTCCGGAAATTAGAAGAAGGTTCCTAGTTACCATGGCAGTCATTTTCTAGAGCAAATTTAAGTAAGGACAAAAGCTCTGACTACCTTTCTGGTGGGATTCAACAACTTTGTGAAAGAGGTTTTTTTTCCAGGGGAATGGAAGTAGTAGGGAACTTGGGGACACAGGAGGTTCTTCATAGTTTTGTAACTCTAATTAAGTGGCTTTAATAGAAAGGCTTGCAGGTACTTGGAACCTTCCCAGATCTGAAAAGTTACATCAAGATTTTCCATGGGAGTGGCAGTTAATAATTAGGGACAAGTTAATCCTAACACACTTTGGTTGAATACTTTGTTGAATGTTTTAAATCTTAAGAGGGTGACCAGTATCTAATGTGTTCCTGGAACAGCGTGAATCATTCAGGAAGAGAATTGCTTGTGGTCACTGCTCCCTGCCCCTTTCCTTCTCTTTCCTGTCCAATGTCTTTACTCAGAGAGGGGGAAAGAGAACTGAACGGTGTGGAAACTGTTGTTGCCTTTTGGCCGATGGAAATATCAGAAGGAATTTAATAGCATTTGAGGCTTCAAGTTTTCACCCCTGTGAGAGGGTAGGTTTGGCCATAAAGGTGTCCTGGTCAAAGGAGACAACTGTGGTGCCCTCAGAATTAGGAGATATTTCATGCCTTTAGGGGAATTTCAGGGAATCAGTAGCAATTTTCAAGCAGGAAGGTGGACTGAGTAGTCCAAGAAGACAGTCAAAATGTATTCACAACTCCACACAGTCATGTGGGAAGGCAGTTATGAGACACTCATTGACTGTTCTACTGGGGGGCCATCTCCCCGTCAAGGCAGGAGCAGGAGACTGTCAGCAGACAATAGCAGATTCATAGGAATTTCCTCAAAAGCTATAGAAAAGCAGGAAGAGATAGGGAATGACAGGCAATAATAAACATCCCTATCATGTTCAAGGTGTGGGCTTCAGATCAGCATCTGTTGAAATTCTGGAAGGTCTGAAGTGCAAGCTTTTGTCCAGAGCTCTTTTCTGGCCCGTTTCAGTGGTTTTATTAAAATGCACAAGGTTCCTGTGCATGCATGCGTCTTCCCACATGATTATCCACTTGATACAAGAAGCCTCCAAAGCTTCATGCCCAGCTTTGTCTGACGTTGTGCCAGTACTTTCTGAGAAAGAAGTTTGTGAGTCTACAAATTCATGGGCGCTATCTGTGCCCTGCAGAAGGGTGAAGACAAAGACTGGGTGAAAGAACATGATCTCTGGGCAGGAACTTCTTAAAGTACAGAGTTGCTATAAACCCAGATCTTAAAAGGAATTCTGCAAGAAGAGACCATCTTCTCTAGATGGGGAAGGTACCTTCCTGTTGATTGTTTTCCTGGAAAATAGCAGAGGGAGAACAGCATTAAGAGAGTTTTGGAATTCTCAACCTTGCCAATGCCCTTTTATTCTGAAGGCTCATGTGAAGAATTTTTTGCATCCCTGAATATAGGAAAGCAACTAACAAAGATGCAGTATGCTTTCTTCATCAGGAGGTTATTAAGCATTTTAAGACTTGAACTTAATCCCTTAGGAAAAGGCTATTTAAAAATATTGAAATACATTTTTAAATATTTACAAATACTGCTGCCCTTATGTTCAGGCTTGTTGGGATGCAGGCGTTACTGAAGGTGGAAAATGGAAAAACTGGAATTTTAGTTTTGGTTGCCAATAGTTAGAGCCGTTTATAATTTTTAGCCAGTTCCATCTTCTCCTTCACTCTACCCACTGATGCCCACAGCATTTGTCTCCTCCCCTGGGCCTGCCAGGTTTAATTAATAGATTCTGGCACACAATCATGTTTTTTGGGGAAAATCTTGAGTGCCTACAGTTTAATTTCCAGTGGTGATAAAACATGTAAGGAAATCTCATATAATCAGTCACAAATGCAGAGTGATTTCATTCTGCTTTTTGGAAATACTTGTATATAATTTACAACTGCGGGAATAATTTACACCTGATCAGAGCTGCGCGATTTACTCCAATCAGATCCATATATCGGATCTGTAAGGATGCAGATAGCTTATTAGATCTCTGCATCTATCAAGAGTTACAATTGTTTCAGCCCTTCTTTTATATTTCACAGATATGGTAAAATATTATGCAGTGTTTATGGTTTGCCTAATTTTGGAATCTAGGCAGTAAATGTTAGTCAGGGTTATTTTTGGTTTTCACAACAAACAGCAAAAAAGAATACCACTAATCAGTTTGCTTTAAGAGTTACTTAGGTAAGATAATTTGCACAACGCGATAGGATAGCATTGTAATTCTTTGTACTTAAAAGTGAAGTAATTGTTCTCAAAATTTGATTGCATGTCAGATATGTATGTCCAGAGAGAGTTTTAAATGAGAAAGCCATGTTCCAGATTTATTTTCTGGCACTCTTACAGAGGCAAGAAAAGCTAGTTGCAATTTTCAGAATAATGACACACACAAAACCATTCACACACTTGCCACTTCAGAGGCATGAAGAGGCACGACACGACGAGTAGCTGTTTCCAGACAGTTCTGGATTGAATTAGAACATCGATTTTGGCACTCATTTCTGAGTTTGTTCATGTCAGGTGTGTCTTAGTTTCAATGTCAGGACTTTGTGAACTTTGCACGTTGTTAATATGATTGAACATAGGGGGGGAACATGTCTGTCTGTGTATAGGTTGGGTTTTTTTTTAGATATCTATAATAAAAATGGGCAGTGTTTGAAATCTCCTATTTTTTCTTAGGTCTGCCTTTCCTATATTAAGCCCTCTTGGAGTCGCTGAAGATCAGTGTATGCCCTGAGAGCTGCTTTTTGAACAGGGGTGCACCTAGCAGATAGAGCTAAACTTTTTAGTGATGACAGTGGTGAATATAGCAAATGAACTGTTTGAAATTTTGAGGATCTGGGGTGTTAACCAAAGAATACTTTTTGCTGTATTTTAGGCTTTAGATAAACACCAAATTCTAGTTAGAATGGTGGTTTAAATGCCTGGCATAAAAATACAGTTATTTACTTTAAGGTCCTTAATTGAGAGTCATTTTTTAAAACTTCATTACGTAAAATTTATTAGGGCATTGCTCATGAATGGAACACAGCCCAACCGTGCTGTTTTAGTGTAAGTACTATTATATTGCAGAGAAAAAGTCTGCTACTCTTCTAGCAAGAAACAGAGCGCTCTGTTTGTTCTGAAAATTGCTAATGGAAGTCTTCACATGCTTGAATGACCTAAGTGCAAAGTGTCTTCTCAAGTGTTTCTCTTGGTTACCAATACTGCATACTCTGAATTGGTCAAACAAAGAAATTATGTACCCAGAAGGCTGTCTACATCTTACACCGGCAGGTCTAATAAAAGATACTACAGTTTTTTTACAAATGTAGTTTTGCCTATGAGCCTAGCAAGCATTACCAATTTTATAGCTGCTACTCCTGACGATTATGTCTACATTTTTGTAAAATAAGTCATAATTCTGAAGTCTTTGAATATACTGTGAGGACTTAGAAATGCTATGACTGAACTAGGATTTTGTAATAATTATATTGATGCATCATTCTCTTTCCAGATATTTACCTAAAGTCCGGTACTATAGAAACAATCCAAAGGCTTAACTATGAGCTATTTGCATTAGTATGTATTACTCATGTGGAAGTATTCTACAGATCAAATGATCAGTAATAGGACTTCTGAGAGAAATGGCAATCATAGAATCATAGAATAGTAAGGGTTGGAAAGGACCTCAAGATCGTCGAGTTCCAACCCCCCTGCCATGGGCAGGGACACCTCACACTAAACCATGCCATCCAAGGCTATGCCCAACCCCACCTTGAACGCCGCCAGGGATGAAACATCCACAACCTCCCTGGGCAACCCATTCCAGGGCCTCACCACCCTTACAGTAAAGAATTTCTTCCTCATATCCAATCTAAACTTCCCCTGTTTAAGTTTAAACCCATTACCCCTTGTCCTCTCACCACAGTCCCTAATGAAGAGTCCCTCCCCAGCATCCCTATAGGCCCCCTTCAGGTACTGGAAGGCTGCTATGAGGTCTCCACGCAGCCTTCTCTTCTCCAGGCTCAACAGCCCCAATTTTCTCAGCCTATCTTCATACAAGAGCTGCTCCAGTCCCCTGATCATCCTCGTGGCCCTCCTCTGCACTTGCTCCAACAGTTCCACGTCCTTTTTATGTTGAGGACACCAGAACTGCACACAATACTCCAAGTGAGGTCTCACGAGAGCAGAGTAAATGGGCAGGACCACCTCCCTCGACCTGCTGGTCACACTCCTTTTGATGCAGCCCAGGATACGTAAATGTTTGCCATTATTAAAGTATAATGAAGAGTTTGTGTAACAAAAGGACATTTTGGAACTGGATGATTGTATATGTTTAGTTGTGTTTTGAGCCATGATTTATTGTTAGTATAACTGTTTTCTTTTGATGATTTTATTGGTCTTGGAAAAGGCATGAACCAGAGTAGCTGAGCTTTCTAATATCGTTTCTTTACACAATTTCTATAGCGTTTGCATGTAAGAAAGCAGCCATTTTCATTTATATTCATTATTCTCTAGGTATTTAATTAGCCTTTCATATGAAGTTATTTTCAAAATAAAGTCATTGCACTTTTGCAGTATTAACTTCAGACTAATTTTGACATTTGACATCAGGAGACTAAATTTTGTACTGATTAAATCAAATTGCAGGGATGTAGATGAAAACAATGTGAAAGCTTGAGTGGTAAAAGGACATGAACAGTCTAGGAGTATTTTAGTTACTAAAGGCGATCAGTCTCCTTGGTACTGTTATTTATTGCAAAAATTTTGACATTGCAAAAATTGCATGACAAACTTCAACTATACAGTTTAATGTTCTGCTGGCTATGTCTTTTTAGCTGTGGATGTAGAACAGGAAGGCAGCTGGTTGATGGAGTGCATGGTGCATGAGACTAGGCAGTTGAGAAGAAAGGAGAATTTATGAGAACTCTAGATCATTCCACTCTAACTGTATTGATTTTGGTCCTGGATGCCACCTGCAGAGTATCAGGGTAATGGGTTAGCACTTTATGGATGAGAATTGGAAGGCATTTTTTACATGTGTATGTGCTTGTGCCTAAGAGTATGGAACCAGGCTGTATGGAACTATGTACAAGTTCTTTTCTGGACTTTAATTGCAAGATTATGTTGCTTAGCATCACTTAAAATATGCAGAGTGCTTTGGTGAAATTTGATCAGGAGCTAAAGATTGGAAACAGTTTTGCCTGCAGTCATATCATGGAGACAGGTGACACAGTTGAACAAGTTGCTGTCATGGACCAGCAAGACATGGAATTGTTGTGATCCCTTGCCTGTGCTGAGTTTGGTTAATTTTGGTGAATCTCTGCCTTGGAACAAGTGTCACTGGAAGCACATCTGTTAACTGGAGTAAGGCTGAAGTGTTGTTGAGTCTGTTTAGATGGGAAATGTCCCTGTAAGTCTTGTATTTTGCAGAAAGAAGCACATTTTTCTCAAATGCATTTGGTAGCTGCTCAGTTATGCCCCAAGCTTTACACAGAAAGTAAACTTCAGAAAAGAGAAACCAAGGCATGGCTACCTACATGTCTGTAACCCCCTATTCCGCCTTCCACCCCCCCCCAGTTCAAAAGTGTATCTATATATTTTTTTTAAATTCCTTTGTGTTCTGTATACCCCTGATTTCCTGCAGTCTTAATTGCGTATTTTGTTTCCCTTCGTTTTCTCCAAAAAGCTGTTTTTCAGTATACTTACAGAAAGGAACTGTATTCATTCAGAGGTGGAGATTGCAGAGTTATATGAATTGATTCTGATAGTGTATACGTAAAAAGTGTGTAAATTCCTTTGAGATTAAATGCACAGTACATTGTTCTTATATTTTAGAACAAAATTAGATATTGATTTTTTAATGAGAAATCTATTCTAAGAATATAGAACCTCACTAACGTGATTCTTTTATTTTGTGGGTTTAGATGATTTGATATTGATTGTAGTTTTTAAATTTAAAAGCTCTCACATTTATAAGCAGAATCTCCTCATAATTTATTTTTCAATTTTTTTTATTTTTTTTTTTTTTTTAAAACTATATTAGCTTAAAGGTAATGTACTCCCTCAAAAAAAGCCTTCTTCAAACATTTACAGCGCTCACTGTAAAATAACTTTCAGCAGGAGCTCCTCGGACTGGGCTGACCAGTTTTGGGCATCAGTAGGGAATCTACAGCTTTGTTCACATGTAACATCCCTTTTTCTGGTGGAGATGTTTCAAGTTCTAGGCTTGTCTGTGTTAAAAGGTCCATGTGAAAAAGGAGCTAGGGAGTTGTAGTTGCATGGCAGATGGGACAGTGCTCTCTCTTTCGTCCAGCCAAAGTGATCTGATTCTTTCTTTCCTGGTATTTATCCTGCATGGGACCAGAAGTAAAAAAGCTGAGGTTTCCTTGAGGTAAAGTAAAATTAATGAAATTAATAATATGAGGGAAGAATCTTGAGGAGAGCAGCAGCAACAATAGTGCTTCTTATTGTGGAGGGGTTTGTCCTCTTATTTGTTACAGCGTTTGCAGTTTGGCAATGCTTTCAGCAATCTGCTTGCAGAATTTATGGTCAGTATGCCTTTTTCTGTCTCCATTTAAGTGTTTGCCATATTTCTCTGAAATCAAGACCTTGTCAGGGTGATTCATGGTTTCTGTCACCTTTCGTTGTATCACTGCAACATACCGTACCTGGGATTACCCTGGAAGACTGTCCTGGTGATCTCATACTCCGCCTTATTACTTTTCCCTCTGCTTCCTATTTCATGGATTTCATATTAAAGCAGAGCTTTCCTTCCCCTCTACTGGTAGCAGAATGGTCAACCGAGACCACCGAAGAAAGCATTTCTTAAAGTAGAGAAGAGAAGGAACTTCTGTGTGTACAGCTTTAGCTGAGGGACCCTAAATTTGAGAGCTTTCTATGAATGCAAAAGTTTGATAAACTTTCTGCGAGGGCAGCTGTCTCCTTATGTGAAAGTTGCAGAGGTGTAAAGGAACAAATCTTCCTGGCAGTTTACTCAATGGTGTAAAATACAAGGTGTTAAATTTTGAAGACAGGCCCTTGCATGTCTGGCATTAATAAATAAACCAAGAAAATCAATAAGTGACTTCGGCAACTGCCACCCTTTTGACTCCTTTGTCAGAGGCTAAGAACTGAATGAAGAAGAAAATTAAAAGTGTTTTCCCTGAAGGAAAAGGAAAAGTAGATTTTACTCCAGGCTAAAGCCGAGGCTGCTGAGAGTGCAGGACAGCTTTCTTTTTCACTCTGTTACTGTGGTGGGCTGACCCTGGCTGGATGCCAGGTGCCCACCAAAGCTGCTCTATCGCTCACCTCCTCAGCTGGATGGGGAGAGAAAATGTAATGGAAGTCTCATGGGTCAAGATGAGGATAGGGAGCAAACCAGACTGGACTTTGAAAAAATTGATTGATTACCAGTCAAATCAGAGTAGGATAATGAGACATAAAACCAAATCTTAAAAACACCTTCCCCCACCCCTCCGTTTTTTCTCCAGGCTTAACTTTCCTCGCAGTTTTTCTCCCTCTTCCTCCCAGCAGCACAGGGGGATGGGGCATGGGGGTTGTGATCAGTTCATCACAAGCTGTCTCTGCCCTTCCTACCTCCTCAGAGGACTCCTCACACTCTTCTCTTGCTACAGCGTGGGGTTGCTCCCATGGGAGTCAGTTTCCCAAGAACTTCTGCAACCTGAGTCCTTCCCACAGAGTGCAGTCCTTCAGGAACAGACTGCTCCAGCGTGGGTCCCTTCTGTGGG
Source organism: Amazona ochrocephala (assembly GCA_039720435.1). Lineage (NCBI taxonomy): Eukaryota > Metazoa > Chordata > Aves > Psittaciformes > Psittacidae > Amazona > Amazona ochrocephala. Next base: position 46,832,271 of record CM077878.1, read on the forward strand.
TGCAGTCTTTCAGGAGCAGGCTGCTTCAGCGTGGGTCCTTTCCATGAGATCACAAGACCTGCAGCAGACCTGCTCCAGCGTGGGCTTCTCTGTCTACAGGGTCACAGGTCCTACCAGAAGCCTGCTCCAGAGTGGGCTTCCCATGGGATCACAGCCTCCTTTGGGCATCCCCCTGCTCTGGCATGGAGTCCTTCATGGGCTGCAGGTGGAGATCTGCTCCCAGTGGACCTCCCTGGGCTAAGGGGCACAGCCTGCTCCACTATGGGCTGTACCATGTGCTGCAGAGCAATCTCTGCTCCAGTGCCTGGAACAGCTGCTACCCTGCTACTGCACTGAGCTTGGTGTCTGTAGAGCTGTTTCACATATTCTCCTTTCTGTCTGGCTGCAGTTGCCTGGTTGTGCAGCAACTTTTTCCTCTTCTTAGATACATTATCCCAGAGGCAGTACCGCTATCACCAATGGGCTCAGCCTTGGGCAGTGGTGGGTCCGTCTTGAATCCAGCTGGCATTGACTCTGTCAGACACAGAGGAAGCTTCCAGCAGCTTCTCACAGAAGCCAGCCATTAGCCTCCCAGCTACCAAAACCTTGCCATCCAAACCCAGTACAGTTACCATAGTTTGTCTGAATGTTGCAGTCTGCATCTTTTTATGCTGTGAAGTTGTGCCCTTCTTATTTGATATCAACATGTTTGTCCTTCAGAGCTGCATCCAATGGCTCTCAGCCTCCAGTTTCTTATTACTTCCCCAAATATATTTTGTTACATTGTGTAAACCTGAAAAGTACTAATTCTGTCTGTTCAGTAGAAGACAGTTCAAATTCTGCCTTGTAATAGTGTGGTCCATTCCCAGTTCAATTCTAAACCAATTTATAAAGGTGCATGTGTCTTTATCTCGTAGTATATTTTTCATTAAGGCTTTCAACTTTAGTTACATTCCAAATGTTTAAATCATCATGGTTATGCTGACTTATATTAGATATATAACTTACCTATTATATGCAATATATCTTGTGCATCAGAGTTCAATCTGTAATATTTTAGGAATACATGCAGTTTTTTCTTCATTCCAGGCATGGCATTATATGCATGCTCTTGATAAAGTAAAATTCATGACAAATCGAGTTAAAGAGCCATTCTATTCAAATTACATTTCTGTTTAAGGCGAGCTTCTTGCAAAACTGTAAGGAAATTGCAGTGTTGTTCAGTGCAAATGTCATGCTGGGTTCATAAAATGTTGCCAAGAGGATGAGCTGCGGTCGGTGTTCAGAGATACAAAGCACTGTTCAGTTGTGGTTGAGGATGTGTCTGCGCTGCCCCAATGATACCTGAGAAGTGCTGTGCTTGTGTCTCTCAGGAGAGGATTTTGTTGCCTGAGCACAGGTGTCTGTGAGTATTTGAGATGTCCAGTGGTACCTGTTCTCATCTTCAGCTGGGAGGAAAGGGTGGGAAGCTGGCTGCTATTTTAAACCAGGTTTTGCAGCAGTAGGCAGCAGAGAGCGGAGGGAGCTTGGGAGCAGACAGTGGTTTCTGTAGCTGACTGGCACTGAGCTCCGTCAGGCACATCATGGGTAGGTATTTCCTCAGCTAGAAGAGGTCCCCAAACCATCCGGGTTTCACTGCTGGACACAGACAGCAATGGCAAAAGCTTCAGCTCAGTCGTCAGGTCTGATTGCATTTTCAGACCTGTACAACAGCCTGCCACTTTCTCCAGATCCCTCCAGTGGGATTTTTGAGATTGCTATCTTTCCTTCTCTCTCATTTCTCAAATAATATTATGGCTACCAAGGTAAGAGCATATTTCCCTCCACATGAGAAGGGAGAATGAGAACCTTTTAAATGTGAGTTATCATTAAACTGCCATCAGTGAAACCGAGATACTTTGTTTGATAAAATCCTTATTTTATTTTATTGTGGTAATCCCATGTCTCATGCTAGCTAAGGTGTTTCAAATGTCATCACAGTGTAGCCAGCAGATTAATGAGAAAAGACTGTAAAATAGCCAGCATTTTGCATTGTGCTGGCAAGGCTATTCACTAGAAAAACCTGTGGTTGCTTAGTTGCCGTGGGAAGGGAGAAATGAGCAGAGATGAGAGTGCAGGCTGTGGCCTTGTGAGGGATGTCAGGAAAGAGGAAGGTACATGGCAAGTGAGCAGAAAACTGTAAGAAGGTACATGTCCCTGAAGGCACAGAAAGTTGGACTCAGAGGCCATATAGATGGGTCTGTGGGGATCAGACAGAGGAGGAACTTATGACAGGAATGAGATGTGAGGGGAAGGCTGGAATTAGCTGGGGTGGAGCCTGGAACTAGGCTGTGAGTGATGCAGCTGCCTATTCGTCTAGTACAGAACAAGTGTAAAATAGCACTTCTGCATACTGAGATTTGGGTAATGAAAAGTGATGGAACCTTTGGTAGCAAACCTGGGACTTGCGTATTTGTGTGTCTGTTTCACTTTGGGCTTGAACTGGAGATGGTTAAGCACACAAAATGAGGAGGAGGTGAACATTTATTTTCAGTGTGAAAATAAATAAATTAGAAATCAAGCAGAAAATACAGAGGTTCAGAAATGCTCAGAGTTCAAGCCAGCCTTATGGCTGTGAAGAGAGGGGTCTGAGTCATTAAGTTCAGATGCCTGGGGCTTGGCAGAACTGCTTTCCTGGATCTCGGCAGGCTTGGATGGTGCAGTGAGAGCATCCGGAAATACAGGGTAGCTTGACAGAAGAAAAACTGGACACCTAGGTGCATCTTATTTAGATTAGACATTAGGAAGAAATTCTTCACTGTAAGGGTGGTGAGGCACTGGCAGAGGTTGCCCAGGGAAGCTGTGGCTGCCCCATTCCTGGAAGTCTTCAGAGCCAGGCTGGACAAGACTTTGAGCAACCGGGTCTAGTGGAAGGTGTCCCAGCCTAAGGCAGGGGATTGAAACTAGATGATCTTTAAGGTCCCTTCCAACCCAGACCACTTGATGATTCTGTGGTTTGAATTTCAACATTCCCAGAAAATCAGCATTTTATAGCGTTACCTAACTACTGTTTGGCTGCCCCAAGTAACAAGAGCTGTGGTTCAGTCTTCTCCTTGTTTGTAGCAGAGGACTTGGAAACCCAGCCCAACCACATTGTAGAGTTCCTAAACCTGATAATAGTAACCCACATTATTAATTGCTCAAAACAATCTGCTGTGTTAACTCAGTCTCAGAATTTTGAGCCCTTTGTGATTTTGATATTTGGAATTTACTTTAATCTTATTACTAAAAAGAAGAGTGCTTCCTCCGATTAGGAAAGGGCCCCTGCTGTTACAGAAGCTTTATGTACCCTCTGTGATAGAGGACTGTGGAAAGGCCCTGCTACAAGAATTTACTTTCCTAACAAAGTAAACAGACAAAAGGGAGATGAGGTATAAAGAGCGGAAGTTCATTATCTGTAAGGCAGCACTAAATGTTGTGTTATTCGCAAGGTTTATAGGCAGGTTTATGGGCCACATCCCCTGCGTCTGTCCAGCCTTGCCATCTTCAGCCTGACATATTGGAGGTTATATGTATGTACATATTAGTCTGTGCAGGCTCGGTGCCTGAGGGAATGTGTGTGTGTGTTTGTGTTTTTGTTTTTAATTAAAGGTGGCTTTTTGGGTGGGTGAAAAATGTAGATGAAAGGAATCATCTGAATGGGAAGAAAAGGGAGTAAAGGATGTTGAAGTTTGAGGGTAGGGTGTAAGTATAGCTAAAAGATGAAGCAGGTGAGAAGAAAGGAATAAAACTGGGGCAAAGAGATCACTGTACAGCAGAGACCTTAATCAAAGCCACAGAAAGTGCTCTGTGTGTGTAGGGGCCTGTGTTTCGCTGAATCAGCAGCTGCTCTTGGCTGGGAAATCTCCCTGGTACTTTTCTGTAGTTTTTCCCCAGAACCAGACTCTGGTGGGTAGGGGTAACTGTTCGATCCCCAGGCAGTGTGTGGAGATCTCCCTGGTATGAGTGTGTGTGTGGCTGTGCATATGCATATCAGCATTAAGGCTTTGCTCCAGTATTTAAGATAAGTCACATAGGTACCAAATATCATAGGCTGCATAGTATCATGTGGGATGAACAAACAGGTTGGTAGGCAGTCTTATTTTACTCCCTTGCCCTTTGGTATCAGGGATCTGCTTAGCCACTTATAGCACTGATCCCACCACCTGGAACACTGGCTGTTCCTCTCTGTGTTTTCCCCAGTGGCACAATAGAAGGGGAGGAGAGAGTGGAAACCAGCATCTAAATCCTACAGAGGTGGCATAGAAGTTTCCGCCTTGATCCTGCACCGTCTGATCTTACATACTCTTAAACAGCTGTGAAGAAGAAGACGATGAAGATTTCCAGCTTTTTATTGCCCTTTTTTCTAAATGTAGAAGACCCCGTTTGGCTACAGTATGAATGTTACATTTACAATTAAAGACTGTCACAGTAATACTGTGATTAACACAGAACTAAACCTTGACTCTCCTGGACTGGTCTAGCTCTTCCTTTTCTAAGTGTTGAAGAAAGTAACTAGTTTTCCAAACTGCAGTGAGAAACAGATAGGCAATAGTGTCATTCTGTATTTTGGCAGCCAGAAGATGGATATGAAAGAGGTAAATAGATGTATCAGTGCTACATTTGTGTGTGTGTGTGTGTGTGTGTGTGTGTGTGTGTGTGTGTGTGTGACTACAGCAGTTAGTCTTACCCTAAACTTAAGTTTTGGCTGGTTTGGGTGGCCTTAAGGATAGAAGAATGGTGTCTTCAATATGGAACAGGTGCCTGCCCCAGTGTACTTGGTAAAGGATTCACAATGAAATCTCAGACTGCAGTACATGTAATCATATCTTCACAGCTACACAAGCAAATGTTATTGTTCACAGATGGCTGCTGACCATAGGTGTGCACACAAAGATGCAGCAGCCCCCAATCTCCCCCAGTTTTAAAAACCTCAAATGTGTGATACCCATTGGCTAATTAAAAAAAAAAAATAGTGGGAAACCACCCCAAAAAAAGAGAAGATGGGGGAGAGACAGAGACACAAGTAAGTAGATCAGCTGGGATGTCCTGGGGCTTGTACTAAGACAAGAGATAGGTATTTCGCATCTGAGGTGTGTTATAGCTTGTGATTGGAAGTTTTCTATTTCTTCTTCAAATTACAGAATAAGCACTCTTGATAGAAACGAAATTTTGACAGCAGTTTCTTGGTTTATCAGTGATATCTTGCTTCTACCAAGGTGTGCCTGCTCTTTTTGAAATTTGGAGTTTCAAATAGTCGGGATATGGGAGTGATGCTGTATACATATGCATATATCTTAGTGGTCGTCTGTCACAAGAGCAGGGTGATTAATGATACTATTCTTCTGAAAACATCAGTTTTTTTTCTTTTAAATTAATGTGAAATGCATGAAAGGTACAGCCCTTGAGTTGTCTAACCCCAACTGAACGGCTTGTGTGTTGTGTGTGTGCTAGTCCCAGAGCATGTGCTGGGACCTAGCAGCTCTGGAGAGGTAACTTTAAGAAGATTTAATGATTAATTTCCCACATCTTTGGTGTTTTTGGTTGAACTTTGAGGGTAGGAATTTGCCAAAAGTGCTAACTGCGATGGAAGCTTGCTAATTCAGCTACTGGTTTGCCAGAAGTTACAATCAAAAGTATCTGAGCTTTTTTCAAAGGTGCATTGCACTGCTGTAATGCTCAGCATAACTGTAGCTGCTAAGACTTCTAGCAGCCTATGACAAGTGTCAGGAGCAATTAGCAGTCATTGTCATCCAGAAAATTTGTCATTGTTCTGCTAGTGCTACTCTGAGATTTGTACTCCTTGATTTCGCTTTAAGGAACAATCAGTCTGGATGTGAAGGTATTGGACAGAGACTGGAGACACAATTAACCTTTGTGTGCTGCAGCTGGAGAAGCTGGAGTCTGCCTGTACCTCAGGTCTGCGTTTGTTAAATTGGGACAATGCTTTTCTCTTCAGTTGTCCATCTTCTTTCTTCAGATAGTTTCTTGTCTCAGTGACCCTCCTTTGCTGTGTGTTTGGATAGTCTCCAGGCTTTGCTTCTGAGAATCCATGATCTTGGTGGTGGTTTCAGGGTGCAGTGCTGCAAGGCACAGCAATAATAATAAATCCAAATAACCAGTGTTGTTTTCTGCAGCTGGGTGTGACTCGACTCTGTACCAAAATTAAAACTGGGTTTGGAGTTCTTCTCTAAGAACTGCTGCCTCCTGGATAGTGAAGCCTCATCCTTTGTTTAAGAATCAGATGGAATACAGATCATTTTGGCAAAGGAAGGTATAAATTTATAGGATACACACAACAAGGAATTCCTCTTTTACAGGGTAGTTTTACAGCAAGTTCAACACTTTGTGCTCGTTAGAAATGTTCAAGTTTGCTGCTTTTTAAACTCAGACATTTCATGTTGTTAACTCAGGTAACACATCTTCTACAAGGCACAACTTTGTCATTTACCAAAACGTATTGCTGAGAATACTGTCAAATCTGTCCACTTGCTTTTTCTGTCTAAAGTTGTCCATGCAGCTAGCTCAGTGATGTATGCAATTGCTGTTTTAATGAAGAGGCACAGATCCCATTGTGTGGATTTGATGTGTGTGCTCTCTGCATTCTGTGGAGTGATTTGTGACTGCACACAGAATTGAAACACTTAGTGATGTGCATTTCTTGATGTATTGAAATTTTATGTTTTACTGTTTGATGACAGGGAATATTGTTCATGAACAGGAAGTGTGTTTTAAAAAACTGTATTTGCATAAGAACTCTATGAGAAGATCAAGGAATTATGTAATCATTTAGGCTGGAAAAGACTTCAAAGATCATAGAGACCAACACTATCAAGTCCACCACTAAATCTAGCTTTAGGCACATCCCTAAGTGCCACATCTACACATCTTTCAAATATCTCCAGGGATGGTGACTCCATGACTTCCCTGCACAGCCTGTTCCCATGCTTGACACCCCTTTCAATGAAGAAATTTTTCCTACTGTCCAATCTAAGCCTCACCTGGTGCAACTTGAAGCCATTTCCTGTTGTCCTGTCCTTTGTTACATGGGAAGAGACCAACACCCACCTCACCACAACTTTCAGGTAGTGGTAGAGAGCAATAAGGACCCTCTTCTCTGAGCCTCCTTTTCTCCAGGCTGAACAACCCCAGTTCCCCCAGCCACTCCTCATAAGATTTGTCCTATAGACCTTTCGCCAGCTTTGTTGCCCTTCTCTGGACCCACTTCAGCACCTCGATGTCTGTCTTACGGTGAGGGGCCCAAAACTGAACACAATATTCGAGGTACAGCCTCACCAGTGCCAAAGACAGAGGGATGATTGCTTCCTTAGCCCTGCTATTGCTGATACAAGCCAGGATGCTGTTGTCCTTTCTGGCCACCTAAGCACACTGTTCAGCTGGCCATCAATCAACACTCCCAGGTCCTTTTCCGCTGAGCAGCTTGCCATGTATTTTCTCTGCTCTTGTGAGACCTCACTTGGAGTATTGTGTGCAGTTTTGGTGTGCTCAACATAAAAAGGACATGGAACTGTTGGAACAAGTCCAGAGGAGGGCCACAAGGATGATCAGGGGACTGGAGCACCTCTCGTATGAAGATAGGCTGAGAAAGTTGTGGCTGTTCAGCCTGGAGAAGAGAAGGCTGCGTGAAGACCTCATAGCAGCCTTCCGATATCTGAAGGGGGCCTATAGGGATACTGGGGAGGGTTCAGCCTGGAGAAGAGAAGGCTGCGTGGAGACCTCATAGCAGCCTTCCAGTATCTGAAGGGTGCCTATAGGGATACTGGGGAGGGACTCTTCATTAGGGACTGTAGTGATAGGACAAGGGGTAACAGGTTCAAACTTAACAAGGGGAAGTTTAGATTGGATATAAGTAAGAAGTTCTTTACTGTAAGGGTGGTGAGGCACTGAAATGGGTTGCCCAGGGAAGTTGTGAATGCTTCATCCCTGGCTGCGTTCAAGGTGGGGTTGGACACAGCCTTGGATGGCATGGTTTAGTGGGAGGTGTCCCTGCCCATGGCAGGGGGGTTGGAACTCGATGATCTTAAGGTCCTTTCCAACCCTAACTATTCTGTGATTCTATGATTCTATGTACTCTTCCCCAAGCCTGTAGCGTTGCATGGGGTTGTTGTGGCTCAAATGCAGGGCCTGGCACTTTGTCTTGTTGAACCTCATACCATTTGCCACAGCCCTTCGATCCAGCTTGTCCAGATCCCTGTGCAGAGCCTTCCTGTCCTCCAGCTGATCAACACTTCCTCCCAACTTGGTGTCATCTGTAGATGTAGAGTGCACTCAGTCCCCTTATCCAGATCACTGAGAAAGATATTAAGATGAGAATGAATAGGATGTTCAAACATGACCCTGTCTTACTGTATTACAAAAGATGGAGGCAAACACTGTCTTGATATCAGAGCTGTTAACCCACGTATTGGACTTTGGCCATCTTTGCATTGTGTAAACAAGGCAGATTTTCACTGTGTATTAGTTTAAAGGTGAGTTTTTATTTCTTAAGTAATTATGCAAGCTTAGCACTGTACACCATGATGTTTTCTTCTAAGTTACATTTATACTGTCACTCAAGGCGTAATTGTTAAAAAGAAAGTGGAAAAATACCTGCTGATTTTTTTGAATGGAAATCCCTGTTGATCTGGTTGAATGTTCATGAATTTGGCTTTGGAGGTTCTGCCTTCAGAAAAAAACACATCAGAAAAGCTGCTGTCCATGCTGGTCAAGGTGGCTTCTGGTACAGGAGTCTTTGTTCCATCCTTCCTTCAAAAGTCCCCTCTCTAAGCGCATGGTTTTGTTTATTACAAACTCTTTTCATCAGATTTCTATATAAACCAATATAACCAATGTACAGAAAAGAGTTGATTTTAATCTCTTTTAAGTTTTAGCCAAAATAGGATTTGCTGATAACACCAAGAATAAATGCAGCTCCAACTTTAACAAAGGAGATTTTAAAAAAATCCTATTTACATCTTCTGTTAATTTTCTCTATTGTTTTAGTTCATTGAAAGCTTGAAACCAATGCCACACTTCTTCATGAGGCTTTTAATATGAATATCTTTTTTGTCTGCATATAAAAGAAAACTAAAATAGTTCTTCAAAGGGATCTTCTGATTTTATTAATACTGATTTTCTGTGGGCCATGTTAGTTAATGTAAAGCTGTATTTAAATCATATTTTTGCTAATGGAGAATTCAAATTATGTTAGAATGAAAAGTTGTGATACTTTCTAGACCTTATTTGGCCCTTAATTAGACACCATAAACCTTGGTTTAGTGTATAATAAAGTGCAAACTCCAAAATACAGTTTTCTTTCCAAGTACAGCAGTGCCAGTCTCTTGTGCCCTGAAGTACAGGGTGCTACTGGAAAACTAGCGGCTGTTTTAGAGATCACAGGTCCTAACAAGTAATACATTTTAAGCAGTTTAAGAAGTGGCTCCCACAAAACTTCCATCCTCATAGCCAGTGATAACCTTAACATAACAGGTGTGTGTTCTGCACATACCAAGGGATTTTCTTCATTTTCCTATTTAACCTGATCGTGGAGGGCATACTGCTGATTAACAAATTCATATTAAATTGCACTCTGCTGAGAATGTATATATATTTTTTTTTATACTGGTGTATTTTGGCAATAGCAGCAGGTTTTGACTGCCTCATTTTAATGGTTAAAAAACTGGAGTCCCTCAGAGCTTTCGTAGTGAGCTCCAGAACTGTGTCAGCTTTTTGAAGGGGTTGTTTGGCAATTCGCAGAGAAATTAATGCCCAGAGGAACTGAAGAATATATGAAAGAGTAATGGAAGCATTTCGTAGGCAAAATATTTTAACTGTGAGAATGATACCAGTTTGTGACTCTGGCAATGGACTTTTAAAGGCCCCAGTGAGTTCTCATTGCCTTTAGTCCTTCATTATTGCCTCCAGTGTCGATTTATGACACACTTTCCTTTTCCCTCTTGTTTTATTCTGCAGTGAAAACGAAGCATTGGGTGTATGTTGATGTTTGATGGCTTAGTAAGTACAGAGATTTTAGTAGAAATATGTCTGGAACATTAGATAATACTAGAAATTTATTTTATTTATTTCTTTTAAAGCATGGCGTGGTGATAAAGCAGAACCTTATGATTGTAATTATTGATCTCTTAGTCTTGAATGGTATATGGTGGTTTATGTTTGTGTTAAGTGTGTTTAGAGGTTCAAGTTTGTCTTCTTAACTACATTTTGTAGAAGCTAACACATGGGGTTTCCTGCAGTGAGTAAGATAGCATAGGTGGGTGTTTTGGTGTATTGGAAATCTGTACTAGGAGCAGGAAAATTGGATTTTATAATCTCCTAGTCACTTGTTCCATTACTGTTTGCATACATTTTTGCAAGCATAAGAGGCAGAGATAAGACTAGTTGATGTGGTAGTGAGGGGATGAGGACTGTTATGGAAATGGGAACAGTTTGGGCCTTTTAATAGCTCCTGTCCAGGTTTTTTTTTTCTCTTATATTGGGCTATTTAAGTTGAAGATTCATACAAAAATGCAGCATTTTAAGAAGTGCTAGATGGAGTCCTTCACAATTTCCTCTATATTTTAGTGTGCTGTTTGTTCAGAAATTCCCCCTGCTTTCTAATTCAGCACCAAATTTTCCTTTTGGCAGACATGCAAACCATGCATAGGAGTGTCCTGAATCATTAAGTCCAGAAGGTACAGCAAGGAGGGCGCTTGCTTGCAGGTGAACATGTTTGAGGTGGAAGCTCGTTTCAGTAATATATCTTGGTGACACGTGGCTGAGGGAACAGAGGAATGGGAAAAACTTCATCTATGTATTGTTTAAATACTTATAAATGCTTATAAACAATTTTTTCTGAGCATGTGTGAGTGTATATATAATATATCATAGATAAAATATACATATATATGATTTTATAGCAAGCAGTTATTGTATTCTTACTGGTTTCTGGCACAGATATAAGCCAGGCTGTGCTCCTGCTTCCCATCTGTTGTCTAACCCTATCCTCTGTTCTATGTCCGCTCTGAGCTCTTGTTCTTCCCCATTCACTTCACTGCCAGCTTTACGTCCTCTCTTCTCCACAGCCTCAGCACACCTCAGGTCCTGAAAATTTCTGCTTCTGTTTGTGTAGTCCCAGCTCCTCTGAGGGGCAGTCTCCTGGAGACTGTGAAAGCTGTTGTTTGTGAGACTTCCATCCTTACTCCATTCATACCCTACCTTTGGCCACTCAGGTAACACCATACGTGTTTTAATAGCACACATCTTTCTGTTTTAACTGCATGCATACATGTTTAACACATGTATAACAGCTGTGCCTTTGAATTCCCCAAAACATCCACTTTTCTAAAGACAATAAAAAGTATTTTATTTCTAGTGAAACTAATATGGAATTTGTAAGCCAATCTTTAATGACAGTAAAAGAACCAGAAAGCTTAGAAATAGTTTTGGAAAGCAGGACATATCACACCACAGATGATGGTCTTGGCCACTCCTTACTAACAATTTATGTGGTCTTTCTGTGGTATGTTTAGATGTGTTTTATCAAATGTGTATATGTATTTGTGTATACACTGGTGTATTTGTTATAAACCAGTTCAGAAATGTGTGTGAAATTAGGTCACTGGATGAGATTCTGTGATGCACAGAATATTTGCATATAAAAGGGAAGGAAATTAATAAACCTTTTCTGCAACTTTGTATCTGTGCGGTTCTGGGCTGCTTCAGACACTGCAATCAACCCCTCAGACATAGCATGGACACTCAGAACTACAGAGCTGCCACCACCCCAAGTCCTCTGCAGTGTCGTGCCGTGAGGATTTCACTTTTTACCAAGGAAGCTGTGTGGTGGAAATTAAATGCCAGTAGTTAAAATTGTGTAAAATTAAATTCTCTGCATGTAGTTCCCTGCCTTCGCTCCTTGGAGGAGTGTTTTTCTTCATAGGACCATGTCTTTTACTTTTCTGAATCCCTTAATGTGTCATATAGTGGTGGAGACTGCTGTATTGATTTGCTACCATTTTAGCAAATGTGCTTTGTCTATTTATTTTCTTAATTTTGAACAATTTCTTCTTATGGTATACTGTGGAAGGGAAAGGCCAAACTTCTTTGCAGGAAATGAGAAGGAACAGAGTGGTCTAAAGATGTGCATTTGTGTATGAGGAAAGCATAGTGGGTGGGTGTATCTACCCTTTCGAAAAAGTCATCTCAAATACAGCCATCTGCAGAGAGATCTCAGGTGCTTTTCCTGTCAAGTGCCATAAGACCTATGCAAGCATACCTGGAGATGTGGTGGTGCAAATGCCCTGCTTGTACTCTGTGGGTCCAGTGTGCCTCCAAGTGTGCTTTCCAGCTATGCATGGACTTGTGCCTGCAGGTCTCTTTTCAGACTTTCAGACTTGTGAATGCAGCAGTGGACTGTATCTCAAAAGGCCTCACAGATGCCTTCAGTGAGAGGTAGACATAAATCTGAGCAAGTGGTAAACTCTGAGCAAAGTTGGGACTCTTCTTTAGAAGATTATGGCCTCTGAATGCTTTGAGATTCTTGGATGAATGATGCTAAGGAAGTGTGAAGTGTTGCGATGAGGTATCAGGTAATGGTTTCTTCACATGCAATTTTGTTAATTCCTTTATTTTGTGCCAGGTAAATTGCTCCGTGTGCCTTCAAGCAATCTTAATGTAATGCAGTAATGACTTTGAGTGATTGAAGAACTAATCAACTCTAGCCGCCACTTCTCATCCCCTAACTTAAGAATGATGAGTCTGTTGGTACCTTTCTCCCCATCCCTTCTCACGTCACAGCTCCACAGGAACGCAGGCCCTCAAAAGCATAATTGCAGTGCTCGTGTTTGCACATCCAAAGGCCACAACTCAGACCTAGGAATCGGTGTAGGGTGGGGTTTTTTTAAAATTTATTTTTAATTCATACAGGAAGGAATGAATCAGAGCAGGTTTTTTAATCATTTAATAAAACTTAAACAAGAACCAGTTGTTCTTGTTTGGCTTAGGACTTGAGTGACATTAACCCGTAACAGCAAAGCTTGGAAAGGATCTAGAGGAGTTGAATGAGCTGACCTTTCCAAGAAGAGATCTCAAGGACTTGGGAATTGCACCTGTGTAAGTTACTTTGTTCCCGAGCATAACCTTGTTTTATCCAGTAGCAAATATATGTATATAAGTACACACATCTTCCCACATCTGCCATACACCTGCGTTAATGCGTGCGTTCACGTGTATGATCATGTCTTTCATACTTACGTCTGTTTAAACTTTTTATGCAGTTGTTTATATAGTCATATATAGTATGTTAGAGTTCCTTTTAAAATCTCATCTCAGTCATTCAGAGCAACAGTTTTATTTCAAACCACTCTGTGGGCTTTTTTTAAAATCTGAGAATCTTCTTTTCATGTCTTCTTGGCATAGAAGAAAGCAAAATGCATCATAGCAAATTCCGTTCATGCTTACTGAGAATTTAGGAGCTACATTTCAGTAACGTAACCCCTGGTATACTTAATGATAAAAGAATAAAGATACCTGAAATACAAGCATGGAAAACGAAGTAGCTTTTTCTAAGCAAAAGGAAATCGAGCTGTGGCAAAACTTGCATAAAATTGGCTATGTGCATCCAAGTCAAAGTTGCAAGTCTGCTGTCTATGTTTTATATTTCATCAATGGTGTATGCTACTGTTTTTAAAAAGAAAAAGAAGGGGAGGGTATTTTTTATTAAACTAAATTGATTAAATGAAATTTTAGGAATACTATCAAGAAGTTTCAATTCTGGTCTCAAATTTTTAGTCTATCCTAGCTGAGACGATGTGTACATATATATAGAAATGTAAAACTCCATCTGCTTATTCTACATGTGACCTAGTGTGTGTCTACATTAGACCTGACCTATACAGTTATTACTACACATAAGCCAGTGTAAATTTAATGGGGTTTTACTTTTTATAAACTTTCTGAGAGTCTTGGCTATCTTCTTTTCCATTTGTTAAAAAGAGATAGGAACATGAGATGAATGCTTTAACAAGACGCAACAGTGTTAGCCCTTAACAAAGACCTGCTGGTAAGTGCGTGATTGGCATCAGGCAAGGCATTTTACACCACCGAATCTAGAAGCTTTCACAACAACTGAGTTGGGTATTTTTATGTCCTGGCATATTCTCCCCTTGCTCCTCCAAGCTCTGTTGATGGCTCAAGTCATTGTGAACAGTGGAGGTACCAAAGCATGTGTGTTGGTTCTGATATGCCCTTGCCAATGCAACCTGCTGGAGGATGAGATGTTCTGATCATGTAGGAATCATGGCGGCAATTTGACAATCTCTGAATATTATTTTTTGACAAATATTTTAAGTGTTATAGAAATATTTTCATGCAATATTAACATTATTCTAACACCAGTATAGAAGCATAAATTACCAGATGAGTCAGAATTATGGCCCTTTTCCTGCTGTGTGTGGGCAGACCCCTGCATCTGTGCTCATTACAGGTTTGGGACCTAAATGCATTAATGTGTATTGGAAGAAAATAAGTCTTTAAAGTATTTTAATAGAAGGAATATGTTGCTCGTGGTTGTGAAGAAAGAAAATCTTCTAAAAATGGAAATTTCCTTGTGCTTCACTTTTTAAAGACAAGTAGACAAGTATGTTAACATGGAAATGTCTCTGGAAATCCTTGCAAGATTAATGACAAAACTGCAAAAAAAATATAAAGCAGCTCAAATCAATGTCTTGAAAGAAAAGCAGAGATGTACTGTCTTCCAGAGATTCCAGACAAGATTTGTGTAAGTGGACTGTAGTGGTGATCCAGTACTTCTGTAAAGTGTATTTGTAGGTAATACAGTACTGCCTAATACAGTGTGGTAATTTCATTAAGTCTTTCTGACAAAAGTTTTCCCAAAGTCATAAACTTGTTCATTGTCAGCCTCTTCTCAGGGGAACAATGAAAATACCCACTCAGAGGGATTTCTGCTTTCATCCTGCCTGACCAATCTGGTGGCCTTCTGTGATGGGGCTACGGAACTGATGGACAGGGGTAGGATGATTGGGGGACTGGAGCACCTCCCGTATGAAGATAGGATGAGAAAGTTGGAGCTGTTTGGTCTAGAGAAGAGAAGGCTGCGTGGAGACCTCATAGCAGCCTTCCAGTATCTGAAGGGGGCCTGTAGGGATGCTGGGGAGGGACTCTTCGTTAGGGACTGTAGTGAGAGGACAAGGGGTAACGGGTTCAAACTTAAACAGGGGAAGTTTAGATTGGATGTGAAGATGAAATTCTTTACTGTACGGGTGGTGAGGCACTGGAATGGGTTGCCCAGGGAAGTCGTGAATGCTCCATCGCTGGCGGTGTTCAAGGCTGGGTTGGACATAGCCTTGGGTGGCATGGTTTAGTGGGAGGTGTCCCTGCCCATGGCAGTGAGGGTGGAACTAGATGATCTCAAGGTCCTTTCCAGCCCTAACTATTCTATGATTCTATGATCTGGCACCTTTCCTCAAATAGAAGCTTGCAGGTTATTGAGGAAGACATCCCATTGCTTGGGATCCTGAGATTTGTCTTTGTTTTTAAGTACTTCAAAGATGTCTGTGTGCAGCACTGCTTTATTTAGATTTTATGCCTCTGTGAAAGTGTTATGTTCGGTGTCCGTCATCTGGGTTGGCTTTGTACGCTGAGCAACGGCAGTGAATGTTTCAGAAAAGCAAGTAGTTGTGCTTTTGCTCAAAAAAGTGGAAATTACAAGAGAAAAGCATCGAAGTCACAAGAAACAAAGTATGAGGAAGAGTGAAATTTAAATTCTTGTAGTGAAGCTGCTCAAGTGGACCTTGACTCTACTTCTAGAGTGACTACTTTCTGGGTAGCAGGATTAGAACTTTTTTTCCCCACTGTAAATAAGAAATCTGATGATTCCCAGCTTCCATTGAACTGCTGTATGCTCCTTCTTTTCCTAACACATCGCCCTGTGCTATTTTTTCCTCCCATCTCTAGGTAAAGGAAAGAGTGGCTTCTCTTTTTCTTCCCCCTTTGCTGCTGCCTCCTGGGGGGATTAAAAGTCCTACCCAGTGGTTTCCAGAACCAGAGAAAGTTCAGCCTTATCAATCCTATGGATCATTTGGACACTACAGTTTTCAGATTAATATTCAGAGCAGTTACAGGGACCCCTACTTCTTACTTTGTTTTATTAATCAATTTAGGAAAATTTGATTAGCTCTGGTTGTTTGTCTTTTTCTTTTCATATTGCCTGAATCTAGGTTGTCCTCTGAGATACCCAGACCTTCTGAATTGCTGATTTCTTTCCCTTGGACCAATTTTCATCTAGTCAATTGAATTATCATTTCACCTGACTCCTTCCTTATTTGAAAGTGTGATATTCATTGTGAGCTTCTTCTTGGCTTTGTAATGACTTTCATCTTGAGTATTAGGAAAAAAGTAGTACTTGGAAAATATTTTGATAGTCTTACAATTCAAGGTGTGTTGTCAGATCTCTCTAGCGACCACACACAATATAAGAGCAACAGATATAATTAACTTTGCGCAGGTCGGGGGGAGGATAGGGGAATTGTCTCCGTTACCTTCCTTCTTCAGTTTTGAAATCTCATGCTCTTGTATGATATCTCAGGAAATTACAGACTGTGAGTGGGATTCATATGGCAAAATGTAGACGTCTACATCTGAGTTAGTCACCCAAGGCTCTCTGTGTGGGGAGTGGAGAGAAACAGGACAGATGAATCACACCCTTGAAGAACCTATTTTTTTTTTCCTACCTTTATGCTAAGACAGAATGACTCATAACCTGAAAGTGCCCATTTGGCTAGTAAAGGAGCCATGTGATGCAATGGCTGCATTCTGCACCCCAAAAACTAGATGAGTTGAACTCTTTGTGGCTCCAGTGCGTTCCTGTGTGCATGCCTTTTATTTGTTGTACTATGCGAGTGTTGAGTTCCCAGGAAAAAATCTGTGTTTTTTCACATAGCAATTCCGTGACTAACTAAAGATAGCGTTAGGTTTCCGTGTGTGAGAAGTCAGAAATGAAGAAATGTGTAAGCTGAATTAGCATGTTTTTCCTGTATGTGCGTTTCTCAATAGACATCAGCAAATTATATAAAAATCCTTAGTATGTAAATTTTCAAAACTTTGCTGACAAGTCAGTTTAGTAGCTGAGAGGTAGCTTAAATGATGCTGCTATTTAGTCACCTTTGGAAACTATATGCTGTCTGCTTTTAGGGAGATGTGTAGATTCTGCCTGGATAATAGAGGGAGCTGCAAGCTCTTCGCACTACATCAGAGGTGGTCTCTTCTCTCTGTGCGTAAACCACATAATACATCTCCTTCAAATTATCTCGTATTAAATCAGCCTGAGGAGTCTGCAGTAAGTGAATAGGTGAAGACCTTGCATCACTACTGGCAGAAAAGAAATCTGTCTTCCTGTGTTTGCTTTTTCAGTATGTCATTGGCAAGAGCATGTGGGGCATGAGCCTGGGTGGGCTCATAAGAGCAAGTGGTGCTGGTAGCACTGACCACCTATGTGGTCAAGATCTCAAGATGCAGACTTTGGAGATGTTTCTGGGTAGCTGTGTAAATTACAGCTGAGTTTTGTGCACAGATGAAGCCACTGTGTGTCTAGATTCTTCTCAGTCAAATTCATATGTTCTAGTTCCTACAAAGTCTTTCCCTGCCAGGTCACAATATGTTTAGTAGGCACATCGTTCTGTTAGTCCTTTTTAAAGTGGTCAGTTTTGAAGCTAGACATGCAAGATTCAAGTCTATGAAAAATAAGATGTGGCGTGACTGTACTGTGACTGTGACACAGAATGCTGGAGAGCCACTGGATTCAACACCCTCCTGCTTCCAGACAAAGCCAACATTGCCATCCTCTCCTTGGCAAAAAAAGTGGAAGAAAAAAGCCCTCAGAAAAGAGCCGTGGCTGTGTCATGGAACCAGCATGAAATACAAGTTTGGGGTGCCCAACATACCTTTATGACTCAAACGTTCAGTTAAAATGATGCTAACACTAGCTTTTGCTCTGGCTGGATCAGTGTAAGCGCAGTGAAAGGTAGGTTAAAGTAGTGAAACAGTGAATGTAGCTGGGAACTGGCTACAGTGCTGTTTCTCCCAGCTGTGGAGGTGTTTTGTCAGCTCTGGTCAGTGCTTTGGGCAAAAGCAGTTTCAGCAGAATCTTCACCATAGAGGAGCAAGCCCTTTCTGGCTTTTTACCTTACCTTTCACCCAAAGGTAGGCAGATCTAGAGCAGCTGTCTTGTGTGAAAGCTGTCTTGGAGAGCCATGTGCGGGCTTGCAGAGTCAGGTGGCTCAAACAGATGTGTTGACAACTGTCTACAAAAGCAGGGCTGGAGTTCTTCTAGTCCCTGGAAAGCTGATGTGCCTCTTCCAGGTGACAGCTGGTGTCCAAAGCTCCAGTGTTTAATGTGGATGATGTCTGCTTCTGCTTTTTATATAACAATATCTTTCTAGATTAGCTCCAACTGTATAGCAGTTGAATTACTTGCTGATCTTCCCAGTATTTATTTGAAAGAAAACCTTATATATGTGTATACATGCAGACATACACAAATAAATTTAATATTTGTTTTGAAAGATATCTGTCAAATAATGATTCCTGGATAAAATCCCTACTTTTATATATTGGCGGGACATAATTTGGATTATAGCTACTTCAGCATCCTGATTTTTATGTGATGAAACAGTTTTTGTAGCAACTTCCCTTATAATTTGTGTATCATGATGGTACCAAATAAAAACGATAACTGAGAAAGATATCTCTCCAGGAATTTGTGTGTTTGCACTTCAAAGGAGCAGCAATGAAAAGATGATCATACATCTGAATCAGAAGAATATTTATATCTAAATTGAGTAACCATGTAATTCTCTTGGTGTTGCCCATGTGCTGTCTGCCCTCCTCCTCTTGCATGCTATAGCCTGATTCAGATCTTCTGTGTAGTGTTTATTAACTGACCTGAAAAGCTCAATCTAAATATTTGGTGAGTTCAGTGATGTTCCCAGTGTACTTAGGGCTGCTTATGTAGTTATGGAAGAGTAAAATGTAAGGGGCTGGCCATTCTGTAGCTCTAACTTTTTGATACTCAGATGATGCTTTTAGGAACTGGTTAAAAATTACATTTTTCAGTATTCAGCTGCAGAGGAGGACTCAGTATTTTCAGATGTGTTAGGAGCCATGATGTTTTTTGTGCGCATACATGTATCTATTCAAATCTCTGCCAAAGGGTTCCTCCGTCACAAGGCTTCCAAATATCAGCTAGAAAGTATCAATCCTCAGAACTGGCCTGATAATTAGATATTATAAATTCCAGGCTGAATTTATTCTGTAGTTAGTGTGTATGTATTGATTTGTGTATATGTATTGATTCATGTATATGTATATATTCAGCTCTTTTCCTGTGTGCATTTTCCCCTGGTGTAGTTAAAGAAGACAGGGTACATTCTTGCAAGTTTTATTTAGATGACTAAATGAGCTCTTTGGGTTTCCTTTGCTCAGGCAGGCTCCATTCAGGTCATCCTAGTGTTTTTTTCTCCAGCAGAATGTACCAAGAGGTTTTTCTTTCTCCCTGCTTCCTACAAATAGAGGGAGAAGGAGGTTTGACAGAGCCATAATTTATTCTTAAAATTCCAGAATTGTCAGTGGGTAGCTACCAAGATATGCAATTTACAGACACATTCATCACCTGAGCTAGGCTGAAATAGTCAGTGTAGTTGACAAAGTTCTCTGGGAGGTAGGGAGATTCATTCTTCTTACGCTTTTCTTGTGGTCATTCCTGCAATCCCTTTTATTTCTTATCATTCTAGTTTTATATTCTGCCTTACATATTTACCTGATACGTTTTTTTGTTCAATTTTTAAAGTTTATAAATCCTTGAATTCTTGAGGACTGACCAAATGTAATTGTTGCTAATTGCTAATTGTTACTTGCTATTGGCATATGGACCTAACAAAGTGAGGGGCACCTTCCCATACCACTTGTACAGTAAAACATCACAGGTCACCGTTTCCTTTTCCTGCTCTGTCATTAATTAATTTCCTGTCTTTGTTTAATACACCTTGCGTTAATGAGGCTTTAGAAGAGCTTTAGGTGGAATTTTAATCTGTATATAACTACTATACATGCAGATATGAATTATTTAAGGTAAAAATATTTACAACATTGCCAAAATACTTTAAGAGGTGAAATACAGTTTTGTAGGCCATCCTTGGCTGCCTGTTTCTGTAGCATATTACAGAAAATTAGCATTTGAAGCCGTGTACATCATGTTGCTTTCATTGGGTTGTCCACAGCTTTTCTTGGTATTGGTGAGGTCTTCAGAGCGCTTTTACAATGGTAGTGTTCTCCCATCTCCATCAGAAATGCCATATTCTGGGATTGCATTTGTTGTTCACAGCTGTGCTCTGATGAATGAGCAGACTTGGGCTGGTTGGTCTCTCTCTCATTCCTCACTTGTTTCCAGGTAATGAACTCGTAGCTTGTAATAGATGTTATTAATCTGTAGCTGCCTGCCATTACGTTTTGTACTACTGAATGTAATCTTATTGTATTACTCAAGGTCATTTGACTTTGTGTGGAGTTCAGTCTTTCTCTTAAGTGACCTTGCCTCTCCAATTTGTATCACAAGAAAGCTTCTTCCTTGCAATTACACTTCTTGTGCAAGGACTATTGCGATTAATTATAAATTCAGTCAATCCTAATCCCAGTTCTGTGAAACTTGATTAGTCATCCTCCTTTTGGCTGGTAATACCCCTCAGATACTCTATTTTCTTGATGTTTCTTCAGCAAGGTTGCAGAAGAAACCTTCAGTTTAACCAATGATTTTCTGTTTGACACTGTATCAAATGCTTTATTGAAATTTAGATCAACTATGTCTCCCTTTATTTAGGAAAAAGAGCCAATCTCTTCATCAAAGTAGGCTTTTGCCATTGGTCTGGTGTGAATGACCCCTATTTTCTTAAACTATTCCTTCTTCTCAATTTTCTTAAATTCACCTCTGTCTTTGATAGTTGCTTCTTCAAAAGCATGCTATGGAGGCCTGGCTAAAGTCATATGTACTGTGTAGATCAGAACAAAACATTGCATGTCCAGACTAATGAGTGCGTCAGTCATCCTTCTAAAAATGGTTACAAGTTTTGCTCTTCCTCCTTATGTGGCTGTCCCGCAGTGGACCTGCAGTTATACCTGGGATTTCATGTGCCAGCTCTTCTGACACGCTGACCAATACTCATTCCTTCCTTCTGCTCTTCCATCTGTTGGTGTCCTTGTGTTGTAGTGTTCCCTGTACTTGGATAATCAGCTGTCAGGGGCTGCACTTTTGTGACAGCTGAACACCTAGAGAACCCGGCATGATCCACAGCTCTGGCTAAAATGGTGTGATCAATGAGATTTGTCCCATTTTGACTTTTTTGGCTGTCATGGTATAACCCCAGCTGGCAACTAAGTGACACAGCTACTCACTCACTCCCCCTCTGTTGGGATGAGGGAGGGAATCAGAAAGGTAAAAGTGAGAAAACCTGTGGGCTGAGATAGAGACAGTTTAATAGGCAAAACAAAAGCTGTGCATGCACGCAAAACAAACCAAGAAGTTCATTCACAACTTCTCATGGGCAGGCAGGTGTTCAACCATTGCTAGGAAAGAAGGGCTCTTTCATACCCAGCAGTTACTTGGGAAGACAAGCACCGTCACTCTGAACATCCCCTCCTTCCTTCTTCTTCCGCCTGCTTTTTCTGCTGAGCATGACATCATATGGTGTGGGATATCCCTTCAGTCAGTTGCGGTCAGTTGTCCGGGCTGTGTTGCCCCCCAGCTTCTTGTGCACCCTCAGCCTGCTCACTGCTGGGGTGGGTGAGAGGTAGAAAAGGCCTTGGCTCTGTGCTCATCAGTAACATCCCTGAGTTATAAACACCGTTTCCAGCACAAATCCAAAACACAGCCCTGGAGCAGCTGCTGTGAAGAAAATTAACTCATAGTAGCCATTGCTGTTACCAAAATGTTCCTGGGCACAGCAGAGTAAGGTGATCAGCAGTATGGCAAGCAGCAAAAGTGAAAAGTGGACACTAACAAGCGCTAGCCTCTAATATACAATAAGGCAAGCAAGCACTATAGCAAGCACAAGAGACAGCCAATTAATAGCTAATCAGCAATCGCAGCTATAAATTTGATGTAGCACATTCTAATCAAATCCGTGATTATCTCGAACCCTTCAAGCCCCACGTTAGGCACCAAAAAAGACTGCAATGGTTTAACCCCAGCCAGCAACTAAGTCCCACAGCTGCTTGTTCACTTCTCTTCTGGTGGGATGGGGAAGAACATCAGAAGGGTGAAAGTGAGAAAACTCATGGGTTAAGATAAAGACAGTTTAATAGGTAAAGCAAAAGCTGTGCATGCAAGTAAAGCAAAACAAGGAATTCATCCTTCCCTTAGTAGCTCCTTCTAAAGCTGCCAGAAGTTTATCCTGTGTGTTTGATACCATCTATCTTAGGGGAATGGTGTATGGAGTTATGTTCTTTCTCCTTTCAAGCACTCATTGTCTTTGAGCTCCAGAAGCAGAGGGGGATAACCTTTAATATCCAGAAGCTTCATGGTCTGTACCTGAGAAGGATCACTCTGGGTGCAAGGAAGCCCACTTGTTCCAGGGGTGGTAACAAAGGGTACATCAGCATGAATAAACTGTACTGGAGAAGGTTTTTTCTGTATTCCCTGACATGCATTCTCTTCACAACGAATGAGATTTGTGCAAAATCTGAATGCTTTTGAAAGCTGCAGAGTCAGCAAGGAGGTTTGTCCTGTAGTCGTATAGATTCACTAGCCAGGAAGTTCCCACAGTGATTTTGCAAACCTGTACTTAAGAATATGCCAGCCTCTGCCAACTGTTATTTTAGATGCTGTTTTTTGCTGAATTCTGTGCAGCCAACAGCACCGCTCTCAGTATAGAAATCTGGTAAGTGGGAGTTAGGTGTAAGGACAAAATGTGTGTTTACTTAAAATTAGAAGATGTACAGTGTTAAAATGTTTTGTAATGTCCTAACCTAACTGTGCATCTTTTTATCAGCTAAGTGAAACTCCTGTGCCATACTAGTATGTCATTAATCAGTGAGCTGGAAAACACTTTTAGGATTTAAAATGAGCAGGACTTTAGTTAGGATGAATCATCCTTTGCTCATCTTTTTAAGTGTAACTGTCATTTACTTACTGTAAATGCAATTCAATAGCACGGTAAGACTGTATGTTACCTGATTTTGCAGTTTACCATTAATTATTTTTAAATATGATGTTACTGTGTGTTTGTTCCCAGTTGAAACACGCCTCTGTTTTTAGCATGGTAGGTTTAATTTTCATGTGGTTTGCTTCACCACAATATCTGTTCAAAATCACTGGTTTTACTCTTTCCTCACATTCCTTTAGCACTTTCCAGACCAGAATATCATAGTTGTTCATCAGTACTGAAAAAATTGTGCCTATTAAACATAGCAGCCTTGATTTTAAAAACTGCCATAGAAATATGACAGTTGTTAGATGAAGCACCTCAAAGGATTTTCAAGGTTGGCACTGTTTGAAAACCTGTTCCTTTTTAAAAGACTATAATTGGGTACCCCAGTTCCTTAGTTACATCAAAAGACAATTTTATAAATAAGCCTATCCATTTTGCTTCACTGCTGGGAAATAGGATTAAATAGATAACCATCTTGACCTGTGCTTCACATAATAATAAAATCCAAATATTTACTAACACTGAAATAACAAATTTGCTGCTATTTTACCTACTAATTAGTATGCACTTATTAAGTCTGAAGTATAGCTGGGGAGTTCTTCTTAAGTGGTTGGAAAGCTCCTATTTCGTTGACCTTTTTGCATTAAAAATATGATTAGTTTGTTTGGGTTTTGTTCCTAATCAACTAAGGAGGTAAAAATCGGTCTTTCTGGTTTGCTTTTTTATTTACGAAAGCATACCATATCCATTAAGCCCTCGCATAAGCCCTGCAAGCCAGCCTCGGCTGCATGTAGACTGGCATCTCAGCCTGTCATACTTGCTGCCTCTGGCTGCCAGTAATCCTGAGTTTTAAAGCTGGAGTTGTGAAGTGACTTACAGAGTGATTATTAAAGAGGAGTTGGCTCAATTACACTCCAGCTGCTTCCCTGTTCTGTTTTTGGTCCCCTGTTCGTCATTGCAGTGTCCTGTGCACAGGATGGTCCTGTACATGAGGTGTTACTTGCTTTGTCAGAAGCATAAGCAAAGTGTTTCTGGTGAGCTTCATGATTATGATACTGATCTGGGTACATGTTCTGGGTGTTCTGTCTAAAGGCAGAGCTTTGAATTTCCTACTGCCAGGAATCATTGAACAGCTTGACAAGGGCCAGTTTCTGCCCCTTACTTGTCAAGTGTTGGAAGCCAGTGGCTGCACTGAAATTTCGCCTTTTGCTATTGTGTGCTATGCAGGGGCATTATGCTTTGACTTCTTAAATAATGACTCTAAGACCCCATGGCCACCAAGTTATTTACAAATAAGTAGTGTAAATATTTGTCAAAATTTAGTGCCTTGGTTCTTCAGAGAATCTCCTTGCTTTGCCCCCACTTTATTTTGGTCCAAATGAAAACAACCCGCCTAGAATAGTAAACTTACTGACTTAGCAACAATACAATTATGTAATTGCATTGACATACCTTTTTTTGGCTGCATATCTGATAAAACTTAAGAAATTGAGATTCTTTATAGACTTTGTAAGATGATAGGCTAATGGCTATGAGTTTAGGCCCACTCAAGAGAGCAGTATATTGGTACCTTCAGGAGAAAAAGGGGAGTATGAGCTTAGTGTATGTGCTAATGAATAATGCTGAATTAAAGATTATTTCTAAATAATATGTTTAAAGCGCTTTCATATGCTCAGAATCTGTTTCTGCAGAACACTGAATTAAATGTGAAGATTGTGAATGTTATTCATTACCAATGCAGTTAGTATTGATGGGTTATGATACAGGTCACTGAATCAAATAATGTAAATTACTTACATATTTCTTATCAGTCTAGAAGAAAATTGATACCATTTTCTGTAGATTTTTCTCCACACTTGAAATAGTGTTAAATTAAGCAAAAGAATATTTAAACCTCAAGCACCTGTTACATGAGCTATCCTGCTTGCCTGCGAAAAGCTCCAGCTGATTTCAGTGGGACTTTGATCACACAAATTGAAGATGGAGCCTCCCTCGAAATTTATATGCTATCTAAATCTCTTAATTTTCAACTCTTAATTTGAGAATACTCTGTCTGAAACAGACAAAGTGCTCACTGCAGAACTGTGTGCAAAATTACTTGACATAAAGTCACTTGACATTTGGACAACACATTAAAAACCCCTGCTTAATCATAGCGTCAAATATCATAGCTCTGACTAAAAATACTCCCCTTTAAGAAAATATTTCTGTGTGATTGTTCATGCCTAATTAATCTCATTTTTTGCTACTGATTTTGTAAATACTTTCCTATATTAATACTTTCAACTAGATATCCTTTTGTTGTTTGTCTCACTGAATTCAAAATAATAAAACCAAAACACACATAGACTACTATAATGCAATTTACACTGGCCTTTTTTTTCTAAGAAAGCAATTGAAAAGTTAAAACCACGTCAGGAGGCTGATCAGATTAATATGCTCAGTTTTGATGTACTGTAGTTATCACAGAAATATTAATGACTTAACTGTACTGAAAGGAAATAAGGTTTTACCTACCACTGTGTCCGAAATTATTAGATTTCAGACACAGTCGGACAGTTCTGAAGTGAGTTTTTATGGCATAATATACTTTGAAATCTGAAATTTAGTTTTGCTCTGCTGTTGCCATCTAGTCCATAGGATGTGAAACTGGATTTCTTGACTGGTTGTGGGCAGATTGTGGTCTTCTGGCATTTTTTGCAAATGCACGAAGTTATAACCAAAAAAGAACTTGAAGTCATCATTTAAATCACTTATATTTTGATGTGGGCACAGTATTGCGCACAGAATGCTGCCTGTATTCCAAATGCAGAATCTTATGGCTGCTTTTAACTTTAAAGGTAAATACTCCTTTGAAGTCAGCGTTCGCATCTGTAGTTGCAGAATGTAGGATAGCATTTGCAGGAGAAGACATATCTATGTGTCTGATAAGCTTTTTGCATATTTCCACTTGGAATACTGAAAAAGTGTTACATTCTTTCTTATTTCAAATGCATTTTTTTACTGAACATCTGCTGAACGCCCTGAGAACTAGAAGAGAGGAACATCATCAACATGTTTTCATTGTCCTTCAAAGCCAAATTAAATTTTCACTGTATTTATGAACATTTTAGTTTTTGCTTATCATGCACCTTTACTTACAGGATTCTTTTGGCAGACTGCATATTTAAAGAAATAGCTACAAATATCAGTGAAATATTTGATACAGACATTTAATGTGAACTTATCACAATTGTTCACCCTGCAGCCCTGCCTTACAGATTTACATTCATTCAGTGAAGGGGCAGAACTATATCATGCATCCTAATTATCCACATAACTCAAGTTTAAGACAATTAGTATTTTGAAAGCTTTGTTTGAAGTGGAAATTACTTGTAAATCATAGAATCATAGAATAGTAAGGGTTGGAAAGGACCTCAAGATCAAATCTATCAATGCGAATGATTTTCAATAGCAAAAGGTTTTAAAAGAGAGCTTAATATTTTGG
Organism: Amazona ochrocephala; assembly: GCA_039720435.1. NCBI lineage: Eukaryota > Metazoa > Chordata > Aves > Psittaciformes > Psittacidae > Amazona > Amazona ochrocephala. Next base: position 46,858,968 of record CM077878.1, read on the forward strand.
TGAGAGTTTGCAAAGGGAAAAAATAGAGGAACGCATTCAAACCAGTGTGGAGAGTCTGTCAGGTGTGTCAAATAAAATCTTTGTATTTTAGCATTACCAAGTGCTAGTTGTTGAAACTTCTATTATGATTCTTCAGTAATGATTTGAATGCTTGGTTAATACTTTTTAGGTATGAGGTGATTTCAAAAGGATCTTTCTGTTATATGAGGAAATGCACACAAATAACAAATCTGTTGTTAAAGCAGTGGCAGAGTTCAGTTGCTTCTGCAGCTGTAGGTTGGTATTATTTTCAGTTTTAAGCCACCCACATTACTGCAGGATGCACCCAGTCATGCATTAAGTTGCATGATTAACATCTGTCGTGTGCTTTTCATCATCAGCCTTAGAAAGCTGGGTACGTAGGATAATAATTTATTTTAGTAGAGTTAATTTTAAGAGTGTTTCTTGTATTAGAAAAAGCAAACCTGAAGATCTGTACTTGAAGCACAAGGCAGTGATGGTGCATGTATCTTATGAGTCTTAAAAGCCCTTATTTCAGCTCATCTGTGAGAAAGCTAGCTTCTGCCAAGTGAGGATTTCCTTTTGAAGTGGACGATTTCTTGTGGTCTTCAGAAAGCTCAGTGATGCTTGCTGGCCACCGTTTTCAATCTTGGAGCTTTCTGCATGACCTGGACCTTGTTGTCTGCCATCATTTTGAACCATAGAGCTTTCTGGAGATCCTGGACCTTTAAAGACCCTGGAGATGCTGTGTGAGAGGATGACACAGGTGGTGACTGGGTAGGTGCTTCAGTAGGTTCAGTTTCCTGCCTAAATCGGAACTTTGTACTTAAAAAATGTCTGATGCTGGCATCACTACATTTCAGTTCCAAGTGGTGGGAAATTCACAAGATCAGTTGTTTTTTCTCAAATGTTGCCATCTTGGCCTGAACTCAAATGACAGCAGCTGTTCTCATGAGATTTCAGTTGCAGCCAACTGAAAAAACAGCCTTTTCCTTTTCAAATCTAACCAGCTAGTGACAGCAGCAGTGACTTCAGTTCACAGCACTGGGAATCCATACATACTCTCCTTCATGCCACATACACATGAAGAATAAAATGGAGGTGAGCTCCAGTGTGTTATATATAGTTTTCACTGTATAGAGCTGTGGGTTTTTTTATGTGGAAAACATGGCACAATCCACCAGTGTCCAGCACTTACACTTAATATGCAATGTATTCACTAAAGATTTAAGTGTAAAGATCTTTAAAAGGAGAAACTTTCCTCTAGGGAGGAGCTGACTGGGAATGACTTCCACCTTCAGCCACGTGTGATGGCACTGAAATATCAACTCCTCCTGCTTGATCTCTGCCAGCATTTACTTGCCCTTCTTCATCTCCAGCTTTCAGCAGCATATGGAGCATCAACAGACTCGTGGGCAGCTTGGCCTGACCTGAAAAAATCAGAAAGCAGTACTGATTTTAAAAATAGGGTGTGGAAGCTGAAGGCAACTTGTGCCTGTCTCACAGGAACAGGAGGAGTGGTGGGGATCGCAGGGGGCTTGGTGTATGTGTTGAGAGGGTTAGGACCAATTGAACAGGGAAGAAAATATGGGTGTACTTCCACAGACCCTGCTGGAAGGTGGGAAAGGTGCTTCTTTCCCCCAGGGTGCCAGCGCTGCTTCCACACTGTCTCTGGGTGTTTCTAACCAGTGGGCTTTAAGTTCCTGGCTGCTGAGCTGGGTATCTTGTTAAAAGGCACCTTTACCCTCACTTTCGTCCTGGATGGGCATCCTTTGAGCCTGGTGACTATGGAGATGTCACAGTTATGTGTCCTCACTGCCCCAAAGCATAAGATGGTGGTTTGAAATGATGCTGATACAGTCCACTGTAGGCAGTAGGAAAGGGCAAAACCTCTGAGCGCCTACAATACTAGTGGATAACCACTTAATGAGAGTTTTTTATGGGTTTTTTCAGTCTTCCTTCCATCTCAACCCATAGGAGAATGACTGATGGATGCCTGGGAGCGATTTCATGATCTGGCTTCTTCTCATGTTGAAAGGAAGGCCTAAAAATTTCTAAGACATTATTTAATCCCATAAAGTATGTAATTCCCAGGCAGATTGAGAGGGGGCCCAAATCCTAGTTGTGGGATGAAAAACTGAGTGACACATTTGAAACATGATTCTGGGTATGAAGTGGGAGAGTATCTTTTCCAGCCTGGTGCAGTGCTGGTTGTCTTATTTAAACCTTACTGAGGTGCTGAGAGGAGCTGTGTATGTAATGTTAAAGATCAGGATCTCTGGTATGTACACAATCTTGTTTCAGCTGTTCAGACACCATAAAGGAATCAAATCTGACTGTAAATACTCCAAGTATGTTATTTGTGCCAAATCCAAGCTGGTGCTAGTATGTGCTCACTTAGAAACCATTGATGGCATTCAGTTTAACAAATATGAGTTTATCTATATCTTGAATCTTCGTATAAATTAGTAGTCCTAAATTCTCTCTTAGTAATCACTGCAGAGGAATGGGTACTTGTAGGGTGCTCTTAATCTCGTCTTAAGGTCCCTGTTTCTCTACACTAAAAAAGGAGACTAGAGTGGGTAGCTCAGCTAGCGATACCATTTTTTTTTTGTAGGTGTGTGAAGATAGACAAGATGAATCTCACTCCTTGTGTCATTGGGGCAACATGAAGCTGCTTGCCTGCAGTTATGTCAGAGCAAAGTCCTCTTTCTCAGGATCTAAAAGCTGGAAGCAGTTCCCAGCCTGTCCTGTACAGTAGAGAGCTATAGCACAGGAGGCGATCTTGCACCAAAATCTTACAGAAAACTGTAAAAATAACCATTAGGGTTATTCACATTTGCAGTCAGGATGCAGCACTGTTAAAACTGGCTAGAGTTAAATGTGATGTTACAATGAAGAGAAATATGAACTGTCAATAAGTGCTCGAGGTAACTCGTGTCCTACTAACAGGTCTGTGACTCGAATTTTGTAAGACTCTCCAGTACCTTACTGGGTGACCTTTAAAATATGTTTAGTTCTCACTATAGCTCTAGTTCCCAGTAACGTGCAGTGTGGACAAGGCATTGAGTAAGAAGCGTGTACCAAATGTAGCTGTAATTGTGCCTGTAGCAGATGAGATGACTTAAAGTAGCAATAAATAATCCATGTTTTCAATATGCATGTTTTCAATATTTTTTATCCAGTTACAAATAAATAAAACATAGTGATAATGATACACAAGCGCTTTTTAAAGAAGGTAATTTTTTATTAGTGATAAAGTGATAAAAAAGTATGTTCTTTTGGAACTGAATTGGTGTTCACCCTCAGCTTCTTACCTGGCAGAGACCAAGAACCTTTCTGGATTTTAAGTGATTATGGTGAGGTTTCTATCCATTTGCCATGTGTGAATTCCACTGAAAACACCAAACTTGAGTTTTTAATTTAAACAGTTGTTCTTCTGTGTTTTATGTTTTCACGTTTTTTATCTTCACAAGAACGTTGTGCTTTCTATATTAGTGTCACAGATGAATTCTCCATCTCTAAGCTATATTGAAATAGTGTTTTACCTGCCCTGTTGCTGTGACCAGTGTCACAGAGTATAGGAATGACCTGTCCAAGTATTTTTCAGGACACCAGGTTGTGTTGCCTTGCCAGTGACATAGAGGGAGGGATATCTACTGTGAGAATCCTGCTAGAGCTTGGGAGTAGAGGACCACTGATAGGACCGGGTGATTACAGTCATTTCCAACGGTTGCTGATCTAAAGAAGTATTGGTGTTTTTCCATTGAGGGTGACTTGGTGCAGTCATATGATCCACAGTGATGTCTTGAGGCAGAAGTGAATATTGTTAGTAGATGCTGAAGAGAACTGCTGTAATGAGGTCTGCAAGAAAGTATGTTGTGTCTGCACTCCTGGTCAAGGCAAGTGAATTTTCTATGACAGTCTTGAGCAGAATGACTGTAAGGAGCAAGACTTGTTGTTTACTGTGTCCAGGTGACATGGGTTGTTATAAAAAATGGCAAGAACACCACTCAAGTGCACTGTAACGTTTTTGACTTTGAAACATTGAATTGTGAATAGTTTTCAACAAACCAAGTGGAACATGCAGCAAAAAATTAGCTAAATATGTCTATAGTTCAATAATAAGTTTTTTTAGCCTATGCTTTTCTCAAAGTGGTTTTCTTTTTATTGCAAGATTGATTTTGAGTTCTCTTTAACAATACCAAAAAGATACTTTAATGTTGTAGTTTTTTAAATTCGTACCTCATTTTTGTCATTCTAATATTAAATATTAGTTATGTGCAGTATAATTATTAAAAGTATTTGTGCCTAATTTATATATTAAAAATATTTGGGATTTTATTTACACTTTTGAAAACATGGGGTGTATGTCATTTGAAAATGACATGGGTGTCTAGCCACACATCTGCAGCAATTTAACCTGCATCAGGCTAATACTGATGTGAGTCCATACATACAATATTTGTTACACATGTTTGGTTTATATTTTGTCTTTATATGTAGAGAAAATTAAATCCAGTAGATGTAGCTGGAGTGGTTTAAAACATTAATTACTTCTCACTAGCGGCTCACTGCTGACAGAAGGTTGCAGTTGGCTGCTGAGCTGGCTTAGTGGGTTGTGATTGCCCTCATCAGCCTCAGTAGAAAGTCATCCGGGTTAGCTTGTGCCTTGGCTGTTGGTGCATGTGGTTGTAGCACAGCAGAACAGCTGTAGGAACTTGCTCATAAACTGTTCTAGCTGTTTCCAAACTATTGCCAACTCTGTAGAGCTCTGGTACAGTGTTGTGTGCAGACCAGCGCTTTTAAATTAAACAGCAAGCCATCTTAACAATGGTGAGGAAACTTTTAGAGCCATTTTTGTCCAAATTTTATGTTGGGAGGAGAGGCAGTTCCTTGCAAAAACAGGGCTTCCTATTAATGAATTTATAAGAATAAAAGTTGTAAAGTGTATTTGACAGTATTTAGCAGCTGCAGAATCCCATCATTTGTTCTATGATTTCATGCTGTCAAATTTGACAACATGAGCTAGTGCCAATCTTTGCTTTGGAAGACAATTTCCTTTTTATAAAAATTCTAATTATTAAAGCTAAATTTGGATTTCATTAAAAGGAAGTTGTTAGTCTTTTTTATTTGTCAAATAGCTTTCAAAACCTAAGTTGGTTCTACCTTTGACAATTTGTCACAACGATATTTACTGCATAACATAAATTATATGTTGTTTCCGCCTTCTGCTTCCAATGGATGAAGCTGGTGTCAGCAGCAAGGAAGGCACTGGTATTTTTGATACACATAAAACCCTATTTGTCAATCATGTAGAAGCCTGGATTTATCACCCTTTTTCAGACACACTTGGTTGGGCATGCTTAGACCTCAGTTAGCTAGAGACCCTGTTGGGCACCCACTACATGCAAAGGAGAATGTATTCAAAGTGACTTATCACTTGGAGTTAGTTCACATGTTGCCATAATTTGGGTCCTAAGGCCTTTTGTCTTTAAGGTGATAGTGCTTTTAACACCCTTCTTGATTGAATTTTCATGTAGTGTAGGTGAAAGTGTGAATTAATGCAGGTTAGCAGCTGCTACTGATGCTCTGGATGCAGGCTAGCTCAGCTGAGATACTACTGGCCTTTCAGTTTGTTACAATTGGTTCTTGTCAATTCACTGGCTATCACAGAGAAGAGCGCGGCTCTGTTTTCTTTGCACCCTCTCATCAGGTATTTATACACATTGATGAGATCCCTCCTGAGCCTTCTTTTGTCTAGGCTGAATGTTCCCAGCTCTTTCAGGCTCCTCTTGTATGACAGACTCTCCAGACCCTCAGTCATCTTGTGGTCCTTCGCTGAACCTGCTCTAGTAGGTTCATATCTCTTTTGTACTGGGAAGCCCAGAACTGGACACAACACTCCAAGTGTGTCTCACCAGTGCTGAGCAGAGAGGAAGGATCCCCTCCCTTGACCTACTGGCAGTGCCTCCCCCTCAGACTGCCTTTGTGAAGCTTGTATGTTCTAGTATTCTGTGGCAGGTTTCACTAGAAAATACATTTATGGGGAAGTCAGCTGTCTTGGATTAAACTTTCAGGTGGCAAAATATGGCCTCAGTGAAATAAGCTATGTGTGCTAGTAAACTAGAGGAGAGAAAATGGCGTTGTGGGAATGAGACAACTGCCTGCAGAAGCTTACAGACATCAATGAAAGCATCCTGAAGAGCCAGCCTGAGTAGGGTGTATATCTTGGGAAATCTCTTAGCCTGGGAATAAGGCTGGGGTTGGCTCTGGACAAGGGGCTGGGACATGTGATTGTCTGTAAAGCTACCAAGTAATACCCAGCAGTCTGTAGGAAAAGCTCCATTTCTATGTAATTATGTTCTTTTGAGAGTTAGGTTTGGTTACATATCTAAAATACCCCCGCTGCTGACTTTGCATAAAGCCAGGTGTAAGGAATACTTAGTGTTTTCCCCCTCCCTGGCTTCCAGTTAATCAGTCATGAGAATGTGATGGGGAATTGTTTTGATGGTTTTTTCCACATGCTGGGTGATTAAGGACTTGAGTGCTTAAGACCCGCTTTCCTTTTCCTTAAGCATCATATTCTCTTCCACCCAATATGCAATATGTTCTTTAGACCCTGCTGGAGCTCATAAAAGACTTACACCCAGTTGGTTGCTCGGTGCATTTTGGTTACTCGGCGCTTTTTGTAGCACTTGTACCCTGATATTACTGTGTCTGTAAGCCACACGACATCTTTGTCTCTAAACTAGAGAGACATGAATTTGCAGGATAGACCATTTGGTCATTAAGGAATTGGCTGGATGGCTGCACTCAAAGAGTTGCAGTCAGTGGCTCAACGTCCAGGTGAGACCAGTGATGAGTGGCATTCCTCAGGGGTTAGTATTGATAACATCTTTGTTGGTGACATGGACAGTGGGATTGAGTGTGCCCTCAGCAAGTTTTCCATCAACGCCAAGCTATGTGGTACTGTTGAAACACTAAAGGGAAGGGATGACAGACTGTAGGCAGTGGCCAGTGCCTCTTATGGAGTCTGGGCCAGTTGGAGGTGGTGGCCGTGCCTGATAGAGGTGTGTGCTGGATGGGGTGTTGTGGCCAAGTTACAGAGGAGATAAGCAGGTTGTGTGATACCAGAGAAGACGGAAAAGGAATTGATGGGGTCTTTACAGAGACCCTTCAGAGATGAAAGCCTGTATCTCCTGTCTATGCAAAACAGGGCAGCCAGAGTCTGTAGGCAGTTGTAATGTAAGTGGAGACAGTAAGAAGCCAGTCAGCCTTACTTCAGTCCCTGAGAAAATCATGGAGTGAGTCCTTTTGGGATATGTTTCTGGGCAAACTGGTGGTTGAAATAGTCAGCATGGGTTGAGGATAAATCATGCCTGACCAGCCTGGTGCCTGCTATGATGAAATGGCTGGCTGTGTGGATGAGAAAGCAGTGTGTGTCATTGACCTTGGCTTTAACAGGAATTTCTTACAGTGTCCCACAGTGTTCTCATGTCCAAATTAGGACCTACTGCCCAGGTAGATTAGCAAGAAGATGGGTAAAAACCTGGTCGGATATTTTGGTTCAGAGGATAGCAGCCAATGGTGCATAGTCTGCCTGGGTGCCAGTGGCAACTGGAGTGCCACAGAGGTCCCTACCGTTTAATGTCTTTATCAGTGACCTGCAGAAAGAATGCACTCTGATCAGGCTTGCAGATGATACCATGCTGGGTTGGGGAGGCAGAAGACATGCTCGAGGACAGAGTGACTCTGATAAACTGAAGGAATGGGTTGACAGGACCCCTGTGAAGGGTAGGACAAGTGAAGACTCCTGCATCTGGGAAGGAATGTAACACTGTGTACTGAGAACTGGCTGACTGGGGGCAGGTCATCAGAAGAGGTCTTGGGCATCCTAGTACACAGCAAGCTGAATATAAGCCAGCAGCATGTCTTGGCAGTATAGAAAGTCAACAGCACCCAGCAGCTGGTGGATCGAGGGGAGGGAATATCCTTTCAGCACTAATTGGGTGTCATCTGGAATATTGCATCTGGGTTTGGACACCCCAGCCCAGGAAGGGTATTGATGAGCTAGAGTGAGTTCAGCAGAGGCCCCCAACATGGTCACGGATAGGGAGAACTTGCCCCGAGAGAGGCTGAGTGACCTGGGCTTGTTCACCCTGGACAAGAGATAGCTTTAAGGGTAGCCTTTAGTGGCCTTTCAGCACCTACAAGGAGTTCATTCAGAAGATGAAGGCAGACAATTCCAAGCGTTGTACTGGTTGGAGGATGAGGGATGTTGGGCATAAACTGAAATGAGGGATTCAGAGTGGATAGAAAGAAGAGATTTTTCACCACAAGGACAGTAAGCAGTGAGCCGTTTCGCAGGGAGACTGTGTAGTCTCCATCCTTGGAGCTTTCAAGACTGACTGGATAAAGCCTTGAGCAACCTAATAGGATGTCAGACCTGACCTAGCTGTGAGCAGCGAGTTGCACTATATCATCTCCAGGGATCCCTTTCAGTCTCAAATATCCTGTGATTCTGTGTATAGGAGTATGCAAGTATAGATTAAGTACAGAATGAGTTCTGTGGAGATCATATATGGAATATGTCCTCACAGAGGATATAGGCGCCACGAAAGTGGTTCGCTACTGACAAGTGATATATAAGATTTTTTAAGAGGAATACTTGGATTTCAATGGAGAAAGAGAAAAAAACCCCAACCCACTGTGTCTGCTTTTCTCTGCCTCTACAATGCTTCAGAGATCTTATTTCAGTCCAGAACAAGTAAGGTCTGAAATGTTGTCACCATATTCATGCACATATCACTTGTATGGATTCATGTTGAATGCATCTCTCTGAAGGATTTAATAAGTAACTTCTGTTTATATCATTTGTGTAGTGCATAGGGCATGAGAAGTGGAAAAGCAGCTTTCAAAATATCAATGTAGCTGTTCTGTTTGGAGACAGCCCTTCAAATAGCTGAATTATTGCATGTCTATTAAAGTGAAGACATGGAGTAAGGGTGATACATGTATTCTAAGTAAGCACAGCACTGGTATTTGACAGTTTGCAAATAATTCATACAATAAATGTCCCCTACTGAAGTCTAAATGCAGCTCTCAGCCATTTCCAACTGGGCAGCATAGATGTAATCAAGAATAATTGAAGAGCTCATTTTGTGCTATGTGAACATAACTGTCTTCCCGAATATGTTACGATGCCTAGTGTGTTGGCTTTTTCCATGATCATATAACAAAAGTTGTTTGAATTGGATGTAAAAGAATGGTTAGTACAGTTTAGTCATGATCTGTCATAAGAATCTTAAATAGGTTAAAAAAAATCTATAATTATGTCCCTAAGACTGATGGTATTTCACATCTCTCAATGATAAAGGTTTTTTGGTCTTGCCTCAGAATAACTTTCAGACAAATAAGTATGTTCTCAGCCTAATCATGTCAGCATCAGAACACCTGCAAAAATAGATCAAAAGAAAAAGCGGAATTACTGAGATTTTCTTGCCGTGAATAGAACTAGTGTGAATCTATTAAGCAATCATGTTGACTGTACTGAAAATGCAAAATATCCTGGGGAGCAACTACGAATGTAAACAAATTTGGGGACATGTTGGCTGTTTAGGATAGCAGCTTTGGCTGGTTTCATCCTCTGGCCTTTTGTTCGCTCTTTTTTGTGGGTAGTGAGTGAAAAACCTGTGTCAGCTGGGGATCATCAGACTTGCCTCAAGCTGGAGGATGGCCATGAGAGCTGCAAAATGGAGTAATGCTGTTTAGTGTTGATAATGTTGTTTTTTTTATTGTGTTAGAAGTAAAAATGATGGCAGATACCATGTAACAAAAATCTTAATCTGACTGCTACGAATGGTTCATCATCTCCCCTGGGTACCTGGCCTAGAAACCAGTCAGTGAAAACTAATCGGCTCTCTGTGCTGTGCCTGGCAAACACCTAGGTGGACAGTATGCATTGTTTACAGATGGACATCGGTATGGTGGGATGGAAAAGGTGGCAAGCTGTAACAGGGTTAGAGAACTTCAAGAGCTGTGTCTGCCGCTGTCAACTTCTGCTTTTGTAATGGTAGTTTGGTGGTAGCTTGTGATGGTGTTAGAGATCTAAGTAAGAAAGGCAAAATTCACAGTGAGAGGTGATTGCCTTTTATAAGACTATCTAATATTGTTGTAGATGGAAAGCAAACTAATTTGGTACAAATGTGCTCATCTTCAGGCCTCCGTAACTGCTATCTCTCAGTAACCATTTGATCTTCTTTAAGTGGAGAGACAATTATTCAGTTTCCTTGTCCCTGTATTTTTGTTTTGCAAGAAGGCTTAAACGACCCTCAACCCTCCCAAAAAAATGAACCCATGAAAAAAAGAATTGCTAAAAGGGTTTGTTTTACTACACAACGGAAACGTTGGAACTATCATCAGTTTCACACCACTTCATGTGTCCTTTGCATGTCAGTATTTGCTGGGAATTGGAGAAGAGGAAGCCCTTTGCTTTAGGCCATTTAGGTGATTTCATGTGTCTCAGCTGAAGTCAAGCCCTTGACATTACTGCTTATATCTTTTTCTTTATGCTCAGATAAGCAGAGTATGAATAGGATCTTCATTTGGCCCAGTTCAATTAGAAAAAGAGTATGAAGAATGAGATTTGCCAGCTGTGAACTAATGTCTGTTTATCAACACATTTACATTAATAATACTTACTAGTGCATTGAATGACTTAAATTTGCTGACATTTTACAGCTACTGACAAGATAACTTTAGGTCCCATCTCCCACCTTCCCTCCCTTGCCCCAGTCTGTGTCATTCATGATCATTACATAGCAATAATTGTGCTGAAATGTGGTATATGAGTTTCCAGTGTGCTATATCTTTGAGTCTATTGAAACTTTTTAGGCATTAGGATGTGAGATTAAGCTTCGGTATCAGCTGCTTGTGGAATTATCTTGTTTTCCATTTTTTACATATACTCAAAATAATGAGTTGTATCTTAAAGGTAATTTACTGTGCCCAGATGTCTTCAGTCACTCGTTGTTTTAGCTGCATAAAGTGTAAGACTTGCAGAAGACACTGGATAGTGACTCGTGATGATTTCTATATTTCTGTTCTAGATCCTTTATATTTTTTAGTGAGGGCATTCCTGTATCTGTGCTGCTTTTGTATTTCTGAATGTATTAATTGCAGGTTCAATCTTCTTCACATATCCCCTCCATTTTCCCTTATAGGCAACAGGAGGCACAAAGGTCTGTTACTTGCTGTTACAGCTAAACCAAGTGAAACATCTGAAGATAGGACAAGGGAAGTCCAGACAAAGGAGGGTGGACAAGCCTTGGTCCCAAGGCCTTGCAGACTCAGTGCAAAGCCTGTGGCTTGTTCTTAGCAGTGGCAACGCTGGGCCACAGGGTTGCAGGAACTGAAAAAACATTTTAAGCATGAGCACATGCAACAGCGCACACCTTGCTTTTTATTTTATTTTCTGTTGCAAGAGTAATGTCAGAGCAGACAGTGAGCTACTTTTTGATTTACATTTGGCTTTATTAACTAGTCTGTAATACAAATGTTTCTCCTGTGTGGGATTTTTACTCTCTGCCTACAGTCACAGATTTAGATTGATTGTGCCATGATGGTAACTGCTGTGGCATTTAACGTTCTTTATAGGCCATTTTCATTGTAATAAACAAGCAATATAGTCCTGATTGTTTTCATGTATCCATTAAATTAACAAATTAGTGGTATAGAAGTAAATGCCTTATGGACAGAAAGTATCTTTTATGTTGAAACATTACCAATATAGTATTGCAAAACAACTGTCAGATTTTGTGTTTTGGCTCCAGAGAAATCTCATTTTGCTGGAAGTAGGTGAGGGCTCTTTAATTCCAGTTTTCCTGTTTGTTGCTGAAGCAGTGAAGCATTCAGGAAAAGACAATTTTGCTTTGATTAAATGTCTAAAAAGTTATCTGTTTGGGGGAAAAAAAAAAAGAAAAAAAAGAGAAAAAGGATGTTGCATAAGCTTTTAATGTTTAATTTCTATACTCCAAGTTTCCAGAAGAACATTTAGTTCCTGTTTTGAAAGATGAATGCCGTACATTGGAAAGTGTGCTGAAGGCTCATTTGCAGTCACGGAGCTCGTTTGCTTCTCTAGTATGTACGTGCAGGGAAGAGTAGAAAGGGTTGAGTGGGCAGTTGGCAGTCATTCATTGTCAGTGATTGCTAGTCATTCATAAAATCTGCAGAGCTGAGAGGTGGAGCCAGCAGCAGCAGCCGCCTTTCAGGCTCTTGTAGAAGACACGTTTGTGCAATCACAAGTGATTTGAGAAGCTGCTCAAATATGGCGTGATGAATGTAATGAGGAGATGTGTGCTAAATGCATCTAATTAAAAGGAGTTGCTTAGAATAAAGTGAAATGTTCTAATTCTTTTCTCCTCAAGCCCACCACAGTTTGTGTAATGTGGAGATCTAACATTTCTGTGTTCAGTTAAAGGCAATAAATCACTTTCATGGAGTGCCCTCTAGTTTGTGATACCATCTGGAGTATGTCTTTCACCTTTAAAACAGCAGTTTTAGGAAATTAATGGGTCTCTATCCACTGATAAAAGGGAAGTTTTGAGATGAGTAGAGAATATGTTCTTGGACTGCATATTTTTAAAGCATAAATAACAGCAAAAGTTTAATTTCAAGAAGAGTGAGTGTCAGAAGCAGCAAACCATCCTGTATGTTCTCACTCAAAATTGCTGCATCTGTGTTATGTCTCCTCATTGCAATGACTGCCAGTCTCAAAAGACGTTATTTCGTCTTTGTATCCAAAGTAAGAAAATTACAGCAGATTGAAAGACTTCCATTTTTAATTTATAAACCTGATTTATTTGAAACAGGTGTGAGTAAATACTACTATGTCAGCTGTTACATTTCTTCTAGTTTGGCCTATGCAATTCACTGCTTCCCAGAAAGCTACAGAGCTGTCACTGCAGGCTGATCTAGCACTGACTGGGACATAGTATTTAAGGTTGGGTTTATGTCCAGGCTGCCATTGCTTTTAAATTGAAGGACTTCACTTAAAATGGCAGGCTCTTTGTTGGTAAATCAGGGCTTAGATGTTAGATTAAAAAACATTATCCCCTTTCAGAACCAGAACTGTCCATTGAGGAGTGGAATGATCAATTTCCACTTCCCTGTGTTTGACCTGTTTGCAGGCAGACTCCTGGATCTGATCCTGCTGTAAGCACAACCTGGAAAAACTTAATGCTGGACTAGAAGATTTCATTTTAAATGGCGTTGTGGAGCACCTGTGTGTGTGTGGAGGGGGGGTTTACGTAGCACTTCAGACTAAATGTGCTTGTTCCTTACCAGGTTGCGGAATTTCAAAGCAGCCCTGGTCTCTCTCTAGCAAATAGCTAATTAAATTGTACACTGTAGGCTCTTTGAAGCTTTTTCAGAAGCTCTGATTAATATATATATGAGCTAAATTTCACTATGGCAATGTTCCAATGAAAATGCATGTATGCTTTATCTCCTTTTCAGGAGGTTTTGCGTTGTGTAGTTCAGACAGCTCAAACTATGGCAGTCACTGCTTTCACCAGGGGTGAATGCATATTCCTCGGGGCCCTGGTTTCCCTTTGTTCTCAAGTTTCTTGGTGCACTCATTGGTATTAACAAGTGTAATATATGTCCATCAAACAAAAACACACACTTTAAAAAAGAATATTGTATGTGACCTGCTGAGAGATTCATGCATGTGAGATCGGTCTGGAGGTACAACTTTCCCAGGTGTGCTGCTTTTTCTCATGTACCAGTAAATATCCCTCCTCGTAGAAGGGATTTTCAGTAGACTTACTTCTCTTTTGAGATGAACAAGTGACCAGGTACTAAAGTCCAGCAGCATGCATGGGGTTTGAAGCCTCACTTACTTGTATGTGCATGTGCAGTTAATTGCTTGTGTGCAAGTGAAGTGATGTGCCTAGAAAATACCTGTACAGGTGCCTAGAAAATACCTGTACAGGTGCCTAGAAAATATCTGCTAAGTTCTGTGGGTGTTGAATGAGTGTACTTGGTGTCTTGCATTTTGAAAAATGAAGTGCTGTACAAATACAAATTTTAAAACCATTTCTCTTCCTTTTGAAGACACATTCCACAACAGGAAGAAATCAAACGTATTGAATTTGCTTCCACCTTAGTGATATTTCATCTTTCAGAAGTTTCAAGTAACATCTGTTTATTTTAAGGCCATTCAGCTGGGTGATTTTTGGAGGCTGGCTTGAAGTCCTTGTCTATTACTGGAGAGCAGCTGATATTAGAGATGAGTGGTATGATTTAATCGGTTACACTAAATACACAGCTCTAGACATTATGTAGGAGAATATGATGCGCTGAAACCAGACTGAAACACATGCAGACTAGTTCAACTTCAGTAACTGAGCAGCCGTTAAAGATACCTTTTTAGGTTTCTAATGATCTCTTCTAGTACCACAGTCAGAAATTAGAAAAGCAGCAGCAGCAGCAGATTCATCACTGTGCTTTCTGCTGAGCTACTACTGATGGAAACATATATTGCAATATACAGGCTCACTTTTAATTTCGCTGTGCAGTCAGCAGTGCACACTTGATGTTCTGAAATAGGTAACATTTTATGATATTAGAGTTTTTTTTAAGGGATTCATCCCTTCAAATTAAATAAAAGAAAAAAAACAGATAAAAGCCAGCACATCGGTGAAATGCATCTCACAGCTGTAGTCAGAATGGCAGTTTCTATTTTTAACTTGGCAACTTCCCCATGTAACAGACTACAGCTTTCAGTGGCATTTCAGATATAGCTAATATCCTCTCAATATTTTTTGGGGCCCATCTTATTTTGCATCCCCCACACAGCAGCAGTGGATGCTTGTGGAGAATGAGGAGAAACGGTTACACAAAGTGGTCCAGCTTCTATGCTCTTCTATGTAGCTTTGTCTACCATCTTTTATTAGAGTCAAAATACAGGACTGAATGGACCATTGGTCTGACCTGGTAGAGTATTTCTTGTGTTTGTACGTTGTTTTTTACACTTCAGTGTTAACAGCTATATACAGAAGTAGTTCAGTTGATCAGAAAATACGTAGTCCCATATTTGATTCTTTGTCTTGGAACATTTAAAAAATCAAACAACATACAAGTACCTCTGTGACAGAAGTGCCATGGCTGCTCCATGGGTCAGAGATGTACCTGCAGAAATATTGCTCCATGTTTTATCTTTACTGGCATTTTGCATTCTAGCTATTTATTGTCTTCTCTCAGTGCTGCTTCTTACATTGCTTTTCCCTCCTCTGGTTTTTTGTTTGCTTCTGTGTCATCAAAAGAAAATGGGAAAGAGCCATTAGTACCAGCTGACTAGTACTCATCCAGACAACTAAAATAGGATGCATCAGGCTACATATAAACATCTGCAACATTACTGGCTTCTTATAGGGTAATTGATTATGAAAAAATTACTAGTTAATTGAAAGGAATAGGAACATCCGTATCTAGAGTGTCTATGGCTCAGTCTAAAGTAGATAGATAAAACAAAATGAAATGTCCCTAGCTGTACCCGTTTCTCCTGGCTAAGAGAAAGAAATCTAGGGTGACTGGCTCAGTTGTGGATGACTAGCTACAGGAGTCAAGTCTCTCTGTATAAGGAATAGATGCTTCAAGGAGCAGAATTAGTGAAGTTTATTTCCTAATCCAAATTATTTATCTTTTCCATCTTTTTAGGTAGCTTTGTGTTCTGTCTGCTTGTAGCCTAGATACAAGGACAAAAGGCTGGACTTAAAAATTCAGGTAGACTCTTTATCGAAATCTTTTAAGTGCCTAATGAGACTTTATCAGCCCACTCAAAAATCTTCCTTCCAGCCTGAACACTTTCGAAAATCATTCCCAAAGGACCTGTTTCTGTGTGAAGGTAGTACATATTTAAGCATGCTTCTCCTTGGAGTTCTGTCATGTATGGCTGTAATGGAGATGTTCAGGAAAAGTGTGTCTTAGGTGCCTTCAGGAGAACCATAAGGAGACCCTCCACAGTAAGGGCTCTTTTCTTAGCTTATTCTGTTGGAACTGCGATGGAGTCTGTTTCAGGATCCTTTATTCCTGGAAAACTGACCCTTTCTTCCTGGGTTACAGTAGAGCAGGTGGAGTTTAAGACAACTAGTATCTCCCTGTATGGTTTTATGAATAAGGGTACAAAAGCCTTTTGCAGTAATCTAACTAGCTGTTTCTTTCGGATTTGGAGAGTATTCATCTGATTGATTCTGGAAAGTACTGAAAAATTGCTGTATTTCCATGTTTTGAAGAGGTAATTCAAGCATAAAGGCTGTAAGAGTACCTGGTCTCAGTGGAAGTGGAGATGGGGAGGGATTTCACAGGGACAAGAAAGCACCTGAATTTGCTGGCAGAGAGCAGCACTGTATGTGCCATAGCAGCGTTCACTAGCCTGCTCCTAGCACCCAGCCATCTCTGACAGTTCAGAGGAAGGAAAGGGCAGATGTTGCCCTCCTTGAGATTCAGAAATTAGAGCCTAACCCCATATTCACTTTATAAGCACTTTCTCCATTTTGACTTTGTATGAACTGGTATCAGGCAGACTAAATCTTGCATCCTTTTGAAGTGCATTCTGTTTATATTTACTGTTTAATAACTTCTAAGAAGCATAGAGCTTATTCTTTCAGAAGTGTGGGTTTTGGGAAACATGTATCTGCTTTTATGCAGATGTACAGGGCTGGAGAGTGACAGCCGGGCTTTCTTCCTAGTGTGAGTGACATGAGTGTAAGCCACAGTCCTGTCGGGTGATGGAGGGGAAGGTGATAATACTGTCTGATTCAGGAGAACTTTGATAAACATCAAGTACAAAACTGTCTATTCTGTTCATGTACCCTCCTCTAAGTCATTGTTGAAGACTAGGCCTGTCGTAGCAAGTATCGCAGTCTTGATAGTTCTTCACTACAGGAAAAAAAAAATGAATAACCCAAGGAAAAGCTGATTTAGGAGGAGGAAAAAAATGTATTTTCTGCGTTGCAAAGAATAATTTTAAAGGCCTAGGGGGACATATGAGGAAATGGAAAGAAGATGTAAAGGAAAGGGAGAAGGAAGAATGAAGACATAGATGATGTGAATGGAAGTTTGTGTGATTTTTAACTCCTTGAACCACAGGAAACATGGAACTAGGGTTCTTGATTAGGAAGTGTGAAAACAGTCTGAAATATCTATGAAAACAATATTCAATTCAATATCATGGTTAGAAATGGCTATCTTTTAATTATGAACTATATATGTGTTAGGAAGGGGAAAGGTCATCAGTATAAATGCATTTATTATATATTTTTTCCTAACAATTTATAGATTAGATGTTTTCATGTTTTGGAGAAAATAATGTTTGCTTTGGATTCCTAGCAGGATAAAGCATGTATAAGTGGGGGACCTTGTGTTTCTGAAAATACTGTTTTGTTATCCTTCTATTTACCAGTTTAGTAACTGGGCCAGTGGTTTTCCAACCCATGGGCTCACCTGTAAGTGAAGGCTTTGTGCCTCTGTGGCCAAATTATTTAGTTTGAGGAATCTTTTATTGTCATTATATTGTGATTCAGGGTCTACAGCTTGTTGTGCTAGGGATTATACTGAGGCTTAGACTCTTCCAAACCTGAAGAATTTTAAATGTAAGCTGTGGGTTTAAATCCTGCATTACTAGAAGTTTCCTTATGGCACCTGTGTACTCTGTTGGCACAATTCCCTCTGGTATAAAAGGCTTTTTGAAAAAAATCCAACCTTTTATAATTTTTTTCCTTTTTTTTTTTTTTTTTTTTTTTTTTGCTTAGGTGTGATATTACAAAGCTTTGTCCAGGTTGGGATTGGGATGAGGAAGGATTGGCTGTTTTTCCTGGGATGTCAGTGGAACTGCTGCTGTTCTGGCTGGACTGTTGGATGCGCTGGTATTCTTCTGTTTACACTTGGAAATCTCATACAAATAACTACAATGTGTTAGTAATCATCCAGATGTCCACTTCCAGTGTAGAGATGTTTCATTCTTACTGTGAAATCAATGGAGAGTCTGCAGCAGAGCGCACATGCAAGTACTGTACGTGTGCGCTGAATCATCTATTGGGACTTGCCATGCATGCTCTGGCCATCTGAGGCACTTGGACTTAGTGGCCATACTTCACATGTTGTTTGAGGCACACATCCATATTTCTCTACGGGATTTTGTGAATAGAAAAGTGAAGCCAATGCTCTTCCACAGGGAGGTGGGGAGAGGAAAACCTCTGCTGTAGTTATAGGTGAAGTTGCCCAAATAGTATCTGGCTGTCAACACTGAAATAAAAAAAAGTAGACCTTGCTGAAGTTATCACCAGTGGTGGTGTTTCAGTAATACTGCACTGGAAAACTGCTGCTGCTGGGTAAAAACCTAGTGTAGCTTTAATCCCAGCCTCTGGGACACAAACCACCCTTTTATTTATGTGTTCTTATGTGTGTGCATATATAGAATCATAGAATAGTTAGGGTTGGAAAGGACCTTAAGATCATCTAGTTCCAACACCCCTGCCATGGGCAGGGACATCTCACACTAAACCATGTCACCCAAGGCTCTGTTCAACCCGGCCTTGACCACCACCAGGGATGGAGCATTTACAACTTCCCTGGGAAACCCATTCCAGGGCCTCACCACCCTTACAGTAAAGAATTTCTTCCTTATATCCAATCTAGAATTCCCCTGTGTAAGTTTTAACCCATTACCCTTTGTCCTATTGCTACAGTCCCTAATGATGAAATATAATACATATAAAATTATAATATTGTCCATCATATTTGAAAAATCATGGCAGTCAGGTGAAGTTCCCGATGACCGGGAAAAGGGAAATATAACCCCCATTTTCAAGAAGGGGAAAATGGATGACCCAGGCAACTGCAGACCAGTCAGTCTCACCTCTGTGCCTGGCAAAATCCTGGAGCAGATTCTGCTGGAAAGCATGCTGAGGCACATGAAAACAAACAAGGTGCTTGGTGACAGCCAGCATGGCTTCACTAAGGGGAAATCCTGTGTAACCAATTTGGTGGCCTTCTATGATGAGGCTACAGGTAGGGGCAAAGCAGTTGGCATCATCTACCTGGACTTATGCAAAGCATTTGACACTGTCCCACATGACATCTTTGTCTCTGAGTTGGAGAGACATCAGTTTGATAGGTGGGCCACTTGATGGCTAAAGAACTGACTGGATGACCGCATGCAGAGTTGTGCTCAATGTCCAGCTGGAGACTGGTAACAAGTGGTGTCCCTCAGTGGTCAATATTGGGACTGTTCCCATTCAACAACTTTGTCGGCAGCATGGACAGTGGGATTAAGTAGGACTCTTCTTCAGGGGCTGTAGTGATAGGACAAGGGGTAACAGCTTCAAACTTAAACAGGGGAAGTTCAGGTTAGATACAAGGAAGAAGCTCTTTACTGTGAGGGTTGTGAGGCACTGGCACAGGTTGCCCAGAGAAGTGGTATATGCTCCATCCCTGGCAGTGTTCAAGTCCAGGTTGGATGGAGCCTTGGGTGATATGGTCTAGTGGAAGGGGTCCCTGCCTGTGGCAAGAGAGTTGGAACTAGATGATGTTAAGGTCCTTTCCAACCCTAACTATTCTATGATTCTATGAATAAAAATAAATAATAAGAAACAGTAGTTAATCTCCCTTTGCTTCCTGTGATTGTTTAATCACAGTTAAATGAAAGTGATAGCTGTGTCCCCTTCTTTGTGACATCTCTTCAGTTTTGGAGATATCACCCCCCAATTCGTATAACAAATCCTCTTAGAAGATGGCCCATATCCTACAGCCTGGTATTTCTAATGGCTTATAACAAAATGGACGTGAGTACACAGTTGAGACTACCCTGTAGTTACCAACTCAGAATTTGGTAGCTTGTTAGTACAGTTCTAAAACAAGCTTTTTGTTGCAGCTGTTTTATGGGACAATAACAGCATCTGCCATCCAGACAGATTTCTAAATGTATCTCTTATAAATGTGCTGAAACAATATTGCAAACAATAGTAGTTTTCTCTTGTTCTTAAATTATTAAGTTTATCTGTGGAGTCTACATCCAGATCACTTCTCCTGTCATATTTATCTCCATCTTGCTCTTCGTATAGTGCAGGAGGTGATTGGAGAGTTCTGGGCTTTAGTTCTTCTATATAATAAATTTCCAATTTTATTTTTTTTCCTGCTTGAAAGTCTGTCTTTGGAGTACACAAGGCCTTGGGAAAGAACATTCCTCATTTTATCCTGTATACCTTTCAATCCAGTTTCTCTTTCTAGGTTTGAGGAATTTGTATGCCTTGTTGCTTTCCTCTTTCCTTTAACTTCAAATTTTTTTGGGACATATTTATTCAGTATTAAGTTATTAGTACAAAGAAATTAAGAGTATTAAGTTTCTAGTACAGGCAACAACAAAAGAAGGAAGAATAAAGTCTCTAAAAGTATAAATAATACTGAATTAATACTCCACAATTAAGGTTGGTAGGAATCAGGCTTCTGCATTTTTTCTTTTGGAGTATCAGCTTGCCATTTTTCCATCACTCATGCTTCAGTCCTATACACTTTCATTTTCATTCTTTTTGCTCATGGCTCTAGTGCTCAAGACCTGTCCCAAAGGCCTCTTTACCTAAAGCAGTCCAAAGCTTAGCCTCATATGTTGCATCAGCCTGGTGGGAAATGAGCAGATGTCCTAAGAAATCATCCAAGCACGCGAAGGGAGAGTGCTGCCAGCGATACACTTAGGGCTCTTAGGGCTCTTGTGCCCATTAGAAGTTGGAGTCGATAGATGGCTTTTGAGGTGGAGGAATCCAGAGTGCTGCAAGGTCTGCTGCTCCACCAAAGTAAAAGAGATATGGATGGGAAAGATCCTTTTCCACCAGAGTGACTGGAAAAATGTCATGGACTGTTCTTTGTTCTTTCTCGTTTGCATCTCTGTTAATTCTGGCTGGTATTTTCTTTTTCAGTCAGGTCAGAACAGAGGGAGTGACTTGGTTTCTCTTCACACCCCTTGTAGCGTTCTTTGGAGGACAGACTAGGTCATGCTTTGGTGGGAGCATCAAGAGGAATGCTCTCAACAATGCCTCAGTGGAGGGTAACTTCCAAGTTCCTTTATGGCAGCTAATGAACTCTTTGAGTCTGAGTTGTGTTCAGAGAGTGGTGTATGAAGGTCTTAGCAAGGTAGAAAGAGCAATCAAGAATCTCTGAACTCTTAAGTTTGTGTTTTCTCCTGTCTACAGGTAACCATACCCTTGAGAGGGTTGAATGTGTCCAACTGGCAGATGCCAGGCTGACTTTGATTTCGCTTTCCACATGGTGCTGTGTAAGGAGGAGGTCAGCAGAACTGCCACCTTGGGCTTCTGGAGGGCAGATTTTGGTCTGTTTAGGAGTCTGGTGGACAGAGTCCCTTGGAAGGCAGCCCTGACGGGGAAAGGAGTCTGGGAAGGCTGGAAATTCTTCAAGGAAATCTTAAAGGGGCAAAGCAGGCCATCTCCTTGTGCCGAAAGACGAGCTGGTGGGAAAGAGACTGGCCTGGATGAGGTTTGCTGGAACTTGGGTTAAAAAAAGGAGAGTTTATGACCTTTGGCAGAAGACTGGAAGTTAGCAAATGCAATGCCCATGTAGAAGGTCTGGAAGGAGGATCTGGGGAACTACAGTTCTGTCAGTCTGACCTCAATGCTGGGGAAGGTTATAGAATCATAGAATCATAGAATAGTTAGGGTTGGAAAGGACCTCAAGATCATCAAGTTCCAACCCCCCTGCCATGAGCAGGGACACCTCCCACTAAACCATGCCATCCAAGGCTATGTCCAACCCCACCTTGAACGCCGCCAGGGATGAAGCATCCACAACCTCCCTGGGCAACCCATTCCAGGGCCTCACCACCCTCACAGTAAAGAATTTCTTCCTCATATCCAATCTAAACTTCCCCTGTTTAAGTTTAAACCCATTACCCCTTGTCCTCTCACCACAGTCCCTAATGAAGAGTCCCTCCCCAGCATCCCTGTAGGCCCCCTTCAGGTATTGGAAGGCTGCTATGAGGTCTCCACGCAGCCTTCTCTTCTCCAGGCTCAACAGCCCCAATTTTCTCAGCCTATCTTCATACAGGAGATGCTCCAGTCCCCTGATCATCCTCGTGGCCCTCCTCTGCACTTGTTCTAACAGTTCCATGTCCTTTTTATGTTGAGGACACCAGAACTGCACACAATACTCCAAGTGAGGTCTCACGAGAGCAGAGTAAAGGGGCAGGAGCACCTCCCTCGACCTGCTGGTCACACTCCTTTTGATGCAGCCCAGGATACGGTTGGCTTTCTGGGCTGCAAGCGCACACTGCCGGCTCATGTTCATTTTTTCATCAACCCACACCCCCAAGTCCTTCTCCGCAGGGCTGCTCTCAATCTCCTCCCCGCCCAACCTGTAGCTGTGCCTGGCATTGCTCTGACCCAGGTGGAGGACCTTGCACTTGGCATGGTTAAACTTCATCAGGTTGGCATCAGCCCACCTCACAAGCGTGTCAAGGTCCGTCTGGATGGCATTCCTTCCCTCCAACGTATCAACCAAACCACACAGCTTGGGTCATCGGCAAACTTGCTGAGGGTGCACTCAATCCCACTGTCCATGTCACCGACAAAGATGTTGAACAAGACTGGTCCCAACACCGATCCCTGGGGGACACCACTCGTTACTGGTCTCCAGCTGGACATTGAGCCACTGAGCACTACTCTTTGCATGCAGCCATCCAGCCAGTTCTTTATGCACCGAATGGTCCACCTATCAAATTGATGTCTCTCCAACTTAGAAGGATGTCATGTGAGAGAGCAGATCATCTTGAGAACCATCATATGGCATGTATAGGACAGCTAGGTGATCCAGTCAGTGTAGATTTATGAAAGGCAGATCTTGCTCGACTAACCTCATCTCCTTCTATGATAAAGTGACCCTCTTAGTGGATGAGAAAAAGGCTGTGAATGCTGTCTACATAGACTTAGGTAAAGCCTTTGATACCATTTCCCACAGCATTCTTGTGGAGAAAATGCCTATTCATGATTTGGATGGGTGTACTCTACACTGAGTAAAACACTGGCTGGATGGCCAGGCCCAAAGAGTGGTGATAAATGGAGTTAAATCCAGTTGGAAGCTCGTCACAAGTGGCATTTCCCAGGGCTCAGTATGAGGGCCAATTCTGTTTAATATCTTTATCAGTGATCAGAACAAGGGAATCAAGTGCACCCTCGGTTGCTTGACCAAGCTGGCCAGGAGTGTTGATCCGCCGAAGGATTGGAAGGCTCTGCAGAGGGATCTGGACAAGCTGGATCGAAGGGCTGTGGCCAATGGTATGAAGTTCAACAAGGCAAAGCGCCAGGTCCTCCATTTGGGCCACAACAACCCCATGCAACGCTACAGGCTTGGGGAAGAGTGGCTGGAAAGCTGCTCAGCGGAAAAGGACCTGGGGGTGCTGATTGGCAGAGCTGAACATGAGCCAGCTTGTTCCCAGGTGCCCAGACAGGCAACATCATCCTGGTTTGTGCCAGGAATAGCAAAGCCAGCAGGGCCAGGGCAGTGATCGCCCCAATGTACTCAGCGCTGGTGAGGCTATACCTTGAATCCTGTGTTCAGTTCTGGTCACATCACTATAGGAAAGACATTGAGGTATTCGGGCAAGTCTGGAGAAGGGCAATGAAGCTGAAGGGTCTGGAAAGCAGCTGAGGGAACTGGGACTGTTTTGCCTGAGAAGAAGGAGGCTTTGGGGAGACATTATTGGGGTTGGACATAGCCTTGGATGGCATGGTTTAGTGGGAGGTGTCCCTGCCCATGGCAGGGGGGTTGGAACTCGATGATCTTGAGGTCCTTTCCAGCCCTAACTATTCTATGATTCTATGATTATTGCTGTCTACCTGAAAAGTTGTGGCAAGGTGGGTGTTGATCTCTTCTCCCAAATAACAAGCGATATGACAAGAGGTAACAGCCTCTTCACTGAAAGGTTTGTCAGGTATTGGAACAGGCTGCTCAGAGAAGGAGTGGATTCACCATCCCTGGAGATATTTCAGATGTGTAGCTGTGGTGCTTAGGGACATGGTTTAGTGTTGGATTTTTGACAGTGCTAAGTTAACAAGGTTGGACTTGATGGTCTTATAGGCCTTTTCAGCCCAGCAATTCTATGATGCTATGAATTTTCTGTGCTGAGTAAATATATTTGTTGATTTACAGGATAGCATAAAGCCTGAAGAAAGACCCTATGGCAAACCCACCGTGTTTTGGGGAATTGTACAGTCAACTGCAGAGTCTCTGTAATTTTAAGGAACCTATAGAGGAGAATGGAAAGCTGCTTAAAAGCTTTCTGGAGAGCTTCCTTCCATCCTGTTTAGGATGAAGGACTATAATTCTGAGAAGGCCCTTCTGTGGACTTCCCTACAGAGATTTGCTGTTTTCCATCCCAGATCTGGTGTATCACATCTACAGTGAGATGTAAGGGCAGCTGGTAAATCTCAGATACTTTCCTTAGTATTTGATTCATAAGGGTATAAAGTTGGAAATTTCTACAGAAAGGAGCAGACCGTGCACCAAGTGTAATTTATTGAGGGTTGCCATCAGAAATTAAAGCCTGGCTTCTCATTTACTTCCTGCATGCACTAGAAAGCTCCCTCTTTAAGCAGCTTAATTGTCTTTTGCACTAGACTTCTGTGAAGCTCTGTGAACATTGCTTACCAATGGAAGTGCTTCTGCACCTGCTAGAGCCTGAAAATAACTCATTTCCTGGAGTAATTTTTTTTCTCATATGAGTCTGGAGAAGATAGTTTATCTTGATTATTAGACACAAAAATAAGTCATGCCACATGCTTCTCCAGGGCTCGGTTGTCTGATTAAAAGTTTGTCATGCTGAAACAAAATCAGATAGGAACAATACTAACCTTATGCTCTGGTCTAAAAGAAGAGTTACTGGCTTAAAAGCAATTTATTTCTCTCTTGTTTTTTCAGCTTGGATACCTGTGGAATTAGTGACCCTTCTAGACATGATTTCAAAACCACTTCACGGGAGAAAACTGCTTTCAGTTGGTCAGACAGTTCTGTCATAACAGTGGTGATATGTTAAAATGTCTTGTTACTGCGTTTTAAATTATGTTGCTTTTTAAGGCTTTGGAACCTTGCTGCAGGTGATAGTGATGATAACTTGCTTTTTAAATGTATGCAAGTTTTCCATCTACATGAAGCAGACCCTTAAGGTCAGGGGGACAGCAGTGTTAAATAAGTGCACAGAAAAATCCCCATCCATCAGTCGGAGTAGCTGGGGAGTCACGAATGAGATTAAATATTGAACATAAAATACTCATGCTATTGTGAATATTTTTAAGTCTTAGTACGCTAGCACCCAAAATTACATTTCTGGTAGTAGTCAAAGTGTGAGAATTTGCCAATCTAGAAGATCAATGAAATGAAAAGATAAGCTGCAGTGAAGTGACAGGCTTTGAACAGTCTGCCAGTACTTTGCAGAAAAGGGAAAGAATTTGAAATACAAAATTTTGCTAAAAGAAATAGTTAATGCCAGAAGGTTGGGCCATATATATATTTAATTGTAGGAATATTCAAATGAAATTTTGTGGTATTTAAGCTGTGGTGCGTAGAGGACTTCTAAATCTCTTAATTACAGTAGCAACTGTGTTTTTACTTCACACATAGATTCAGACAGAGCACATTTGAATTCTGAGCTAGAAAGCACTTTAAAATGTACCTTTAGTATATGAGCGGACTCTCTTGGTGTGAAATCATCTTGCTGATGATCAGGTCTGTTACTATAAAGGTTTTAGGACTCAAGGATGAGAAACTGCTGCCAGATACCATAGGGATCTACGCACAAAGTAAGGACCTAAACAGCTAAACAGATTATTTGTTTGGGGTTATCTGGGATTAAAGCTGTGTTGGGATGTGCCGTGTTTCTCTTCTTTGATTTTCTTTCTGTTTGCTTTCAGGGCACTCGTCACCATGGTGTTTTGTTTAGGTTTAAAAATAGAAATAGTGCTAGCAATTTGTAGTTGTGTTTTTTTTTATTATTATTAATATTTTTTTATTATTAATTTTTGGAGGAACAGGTTGCTTATTTTGTAGAAGGGGTTATATACAAGAGAGAAGGAGGAAAAAAGCTGATATGCTGTGTAGGGCTACTGTTAAATCTCTGCTTAAATTTATTTTTGAAAGAAATTTTGGTTTATCAACCAAATGCAGCTGTTTGTTAATATCATCTGCTATCCAGGGTTTTAATTTTTTTTCAACCAAAGAAGATCTGTAATGCCCACAAGCCAAACTGTTTCTGAAGTCAGACAGAAGAAATGACTGAGGTTGGTTATGATGCCTTAGACCACATTTGGTTTTATATTTCTGTACCTGTCGTCCTTGAAGGAAGCTCTCCAGGCAGTCACATCCGGCAGGACTTATCATGGCCAGGAGTACATGTCCACAGTATACCAGCCCCCTTTAGAAAGGTGATGTTGGAAAACATCATAAGGTAACGTAGCTTGAGCTCAGAGGAGGGCTAAGTACTCCCACTGCATGTACTACATGTCAAGAAGGCTGTTTGAGAAGATCACTCCATGAATCCTTCCTGCAGGAGGAGATGTTGCCTTCAGTGAATGAACAGAGGCAGCCTGGCTTGATGGAGTCATTTGTAGTACAGAAAAATTCTGTCAAGTGTGACCACTACTTCTCCAGCACAGGAATGATGACCTCTTCTTAATTTCTAAGTCAGTAAAGTAGATTAGAAGGTATTCCTTGTGTTTGATACTGTTTGCATCTGATTTCTAGAACCACATTCTGTTTTCTAGAACCACACTATTTTTCTGTTCTATTATCAGAGAAAGCCAAGAAATCTGTCTAGGTAGTAGAATGGGAGAGAATGCTTCAGTAATTGCTCTGCTTCTTAGCATCTGGGGGATTTTTTTAGGTTGCCTTTATCTCTACCTTTCTGTCATGTCTTGATGAATTTGATACTTTTAAATCGTTGTTTTAACTCAAACCTTGCAATTTCGGAGCAATATTTTAGTGAGTTTGCCATGTTATGATAGAAGCCAGGAGAGATGCTTTCAAAAAAGAAAAGGAAGCAAAATCCAGTTATTTTTTTTCTTAGACTACAAATAAAAAGATACCCAACTTAATCATATTATTGTCACCTATTGTGTTCAGTGGGCAGAGTTAATGATGTTCTGGGTGCCTTCATTCTGCATTTCAATCCATAACGTGTAATCAGTTATTTTTAATTTAATTACTATTCCATTGTTTCTTCATGCTAGGAACAGTTAAAGGGAGACTTGCAGTGTCACTGAATTTTTTTTTAATTATATAATTGAAATGTGCTTAATTCTGAACTTTTTGGTGTAATTTTTATAGCAGACTTTATACAGTATGTAATTTTATCGTTATACTGCATTATCTACATTCTCACTACTCACCCAATTAAGAAAACTGGAAAAGAATACTGAGTGAATTAAATGAGCAAATTGGCCCTTCTGGGAGCCTATTTAACAAGCTCTTTTACATCAAAACCTACATATATTAATCTGATGGAGAATTTCTCTGGTTCTGATAAAAATGATAGATTGTTGCGCATCTATGCTGGAAACATACATTGCTTCTTCAAAATACTGTTGCAGTTGATCCACAAAATATTCCTGTCCTCTGTGGACAAAAGAGCTAAGATATGTGCAAAAATATCTTTATAAGTCACAATTACCTCTTTGGAATGCAAGATAACTATTATTTGATTTGAAGGTTTACATTATTTGAGGGAGAGAGCAGTTCAAAAGTGTTGAACCACTTTACCACCACCCTGTGGTAAAGAAAGCAGACAGTGTTTAAGAAAAAAAACTTAAGATGTGCAGAAGATTAGCATTTGCACTGCATTAAAAACATTAGGCGATATTGTGTCAGCATGTGACCAGTATCACTGAAACAACTCATTGATTAACAGTGTTCTGGGTAAATAAGCACCCTTAAAAATCTTGCATCTCACCGTTAAATGCAACTTTAAAATATGGTTTTAGTTTAGACTCCGCCTTCATATTACTAGCACTAAACCCAAAAATCTCATTAGTAGTTCTAGTTTATTTATAGATGTGTTAATTGGATTCAGTCACAAAATCTAAGTGATTTATCATCTAACATGAGAATAAAGAATTGGAAGGGCAAATAATAATTTAAACAATTACGTCTATTTTTACCCCATTGGTTTTGTAATTTGGTATGCCAATTATGATCATCCTGAGTAAACAGTAGGTGGGTGGAAATTAATTTCCTGTAAATTCTGTTTTTTCTTGTGGAGGGACTAAGGAGTCAAAATTTACTGAGGTAAAGTGGATCCGTCCTACATAAACGTGTAGTGTTGCATGGAGGATGTTAAATGTAGTCCCAAAGTGGCAGTGTAAATAGCTATTATAAATACGTGTATTAATCTAAACTTCAGGAAATTCAGTCAGGAAAGATGAAGTCTGTAATAGGCTGTCACTTTGAATCACATGATAAAGCAAAAGTGAAAATGTATCAGTGAAATAAATCAGTGAAACTAAATATGCCCATTAATGTGTAAATATTGTTTTGGACACAACATCTGAATCTATGATTTAAATTATAAGTAAATTCAACCTTCATGTAGGCAGGGGAAATGCCCTGTAATGAAGTGATCGTTTAATAAATTTCATTAGTTATTAAATCATATCTTTCAAAGTATTTACTATTAGTGTGTTGCACAGATTTGTATGGTACAAGCATAAGACTAGCGCAGAAGCAAGAGAACAGATCTGGAAAAGAAGGTGAAGGAGGCGTTTGCTGTATAAGGCTTGCAGATGTCAATAATTTTGCTTCCAATATGTCTTTGCAATATGTCCTCCTGCCTTTTGTGCTGTTATCTAGAAATCTCTCAAAGTCATTGTACAAACAAAAAGCTTTAGCTACATTTAATTCAGCTTCCTTTATCGAACTGGAGTATTCACTTCAACAACCAAACACACCATAAAACATGGCTGGAGAATAAATCCTGCATCATTCCTGCATCCATTTTAGCAAAGAATGATAATTAAGTTGTTCAGAACAGCTGAAAGGCAAGAATCAAAATACAGCTTGACTACCTCTTGAGCATGAATGATTACATTACATATTGTGATTTAAAGTGAGAGATAGCTGCTTTCCCTTCATATGGAAGATTTTTGGTTTGGGTTCAGGAGGTTTTGTTCTGGCATGTCTCTGATTTTTCCCACTTCCATAATCCTGGATTGATTTCTGTCTTCTAGCTATGAGGAACCAGATGGGAATCCTGTCAGCGTTTGCCTGTCTTACCATAAGCTAGTAGAAGAAGGTGGTAAAACATCAACTGTCCTTTCCTTTCTTCAGTGATGTTTCCTAGTATAGGCAGCTGTGAGTGTGCCATTCACATCTTTTGTTGGGGAGCCTGGTGTTCTGGAGTTGAGGGGAAACAGTTGTTCTGTCACCCTTTTCCTTATTCTGATGTATCTCAAGAGGAGCTGCTAGAATTAACTCAGCAGCTGCTTTGTGACTTCTGCCCAGGTGGAGAAATGTGCAGGAATGGTGTTCAGGGCATGTGAGGTTGACTAAAAAGTAGAGATCAGTGTTCTCTCTAGAGATTACAGAGTGAGAAATTACACCATCCATTTTTTCTTTTAAAGAGGTAAATTACATACTCATGATCAAACCAATCAGAAATCTCAACCAGCAGATTTTAGTGATATCCTAGAGTGGGACGCTGTAGGTAACTCTAAAGTATAAGCAAGAAGCATTTTCTTTTATTTTAATCTGTTATACTCTGGTCCCGTAAACTTTGTTTTCATGCTTGCTTCTTCACTAGGAAATAAACCCTGTAACACAGAACAACAGAGTAGTTTCTGTTGGTTATGAATTTGGCATAGCTTTAAGCCAAAGCTATTTCCAGTCATACATTGTTTAAAAGTATACTTTCTGAGCTGTTAAGTCATATTTTGTTTGAGGCTGTCAATGTTTGGAATAAATGCTTTGAGAATTTCTGGCTTTTGCCTGTTATTGTGTCAAAAATGTTTAAAAAATGCAGAAGCAACCCATTGGTAGCTTCATTCTTTTGCTCGTGTACTTCAGAGGGGCATACTGTAATAAAAATATTTCGCAATACCATACCAGATAAATATTTAGAAAAGTATTTAAAATTACATAATAAAAATTTAATATGAAAGTAATAATCTTTTTAAGTCATTGGCATAGCTTTTGCTAGGAGTGGACAGTGTTTCAGCAGCTAAAACCAGCAATGTATCCTGTGCCAATTTCTTTATCTGCCAATTTATCAGGTCCTGTTGCATTCAGCGTCAGCTTAGAACTTTGGCTACCAGTGCGATGTGAAATTAAAACTAAATGTTCTATTCTTGAGAAATCCACATAACATTACTGGGCTGTACATGACTGAGCGAGTGGCTACGTGGTTCTAAGTTAACGGCTGGGCTTAAACCACAACATGTGTGATCTGATTTTGTGTTGTGCTTGTTTTTGTCTGCCGTGATCTTCCAGTGAAGCAGGCAGGAACATCTCAGAAGAGAGGAAGAAAACTGCCATCAATGTTGTCTGTGTGTAGAGCACTCTCCTGTTGCCTGACATGATACCAGGCTTTTGCATAACACTGTTCTTTATTCTTTAATTGGCCAGCCATATGCACTGAGTTATTTTTATTCCTTTGGACCACAGCACCCTTATCAGTAAAATGGAGATCATTCTACTCTTAAAATAAATAAAGCTTATTGAGGTCTGTTGAGTGAAATAAGAGCTATTTGCAATAATGAATAGCAGTAGAAATGCAATAACAATGACTATTTGAATATTCCTCTCTTCCTTCCTTCCTTCTGTCCTTCCTTTTGGATTTCTCAGTATGTTAAATTTTCTGTAATTATCTTACAGTATATGGTCTATCTGAGTCTTTCTTGCCTTTGAGCACCTTGATAAATCTTGAAAGGAGTAATTTAAACTCTTTACAGCTGCTGAAATTTTAATAAGATTACTTGGTCTGATAATATACTTCTCTCTCCCATTAGAGTTTATATTTCAGGTAAATTTAATTGCCTCTAAGCTATGTGCATCTTGAAAAATTATCTCAAAATAATTTTGGATTTCTTTTGCACTGCCATAAGTCAAAGGATTTATTTATTTATTTTTTGTAAACCTTAGGCATAGTTTGTGGCAACACAAATTGCCAGCTTTGGTAGCATTGTTTTTTTCCATGTAGGTAATTTTGAACGTGATGGGCTGGTTCTGATGACAGCAGATTGTGGTTAGAGCTAGATTTTTTTGTTGCTGTTGAAGTTAAAAACATGAAAAAGGTTCTAATGCAAAAACTGTTTTCAATGAAGTAATACTGGCAATATAGAAAAGTAAAAGATACTGTTTTCCTGGACCACTTTCGGCCTTCCTGTGTGTGTGAAGTGAGGACTCACTAGCTTTCTGGTGTGCTGCACAATGCTGAGCAGTTTCTCTCCCTTGTCAGTAACCTGGTGCATGGTACATGTTTTTTTGAGGACAGATTGGGTGTCTCAGCTAACAAAGAATGAAAAAGCCTCTCAGACTAATACAGCTGTTCAGACTATGTGCTTTTTAAGTTCATTCCATGTGAAGTTCATGGAGCCTCCATCCTTGGAGATATTCAAGACCTGACTGCAAGCCTGACAGGCAAGCTGCTGTAGCTGACCCTAGTTGAGCCGGGTGGGATTGCGCTAGAAACCTTGAGTGGTCCTTCTGAAGCTTGATGATGCCGTGAGTCCGTAAAACTAAATGCAGAAAACAGAAATCCAAATCAGGGCATGTCTGTATGTGGCCTCTGACCTCTTAAATGAGGAATTCATAATGAAATTGGCAAAATTCTCAAATTCCTGGATTTTTATGTTGATTCAGTTTGAGTTTTTATATCATCAGGATAACAATATTTAACATAGTTCTGTGTAGATGTTTTGACATACTCATGATTGTAACGCTTCAGTATCATGTATAATGAATGCTTTGTTTCTTGAGAACTTCCACTAGTATTTCTTACAAGTATGTAAGGTAAGTATTATACTTTGAATTCACATAATGCATAATCATTTTACACAGTCAGCTTCATATTCAGCCAGAAGTTCATAAAATACTTTACTGTTGACTGGATGTCACAGTCAACAGTGGCAAAAATGACAGACACTGCCATTAGCAGTGGTGTTGACAGCAAGTAATACTGTTGGCATGGGAAGTGATCATCTCTGTGTTGGGCTGCTTGCCAGTCTGAGGTCATTAATGGTACTTGTACTCAGAACGGCTACTCTAATGGCCTTTTCTTAGGGTCTGCATTATGGTAAGTCCTATTGCTGTAATTCCAGGCCTCCTACCAGACCTCCTGACTGGCAGAACTTGGAACACAGTACAAACAGAAGTTTTGGCTTCAAATGTTAGTTTCTTTTTAAGATAAATGCTTTAATAATGCAAACTGTTTTTACCTTCATTATTACTGTCATAGATTTTATTAGATGAACCAAGCATATTTTAGCAGGACCTTAACTGCCCTTACCTGCTTTCATCTTTTTGAAGTTACAGCAAATAAAGCACTTACCACTTCTGAAACTACTTGTACAGATGGATCTCTGCTTCTAGATTAACATGACAGACAATGCCAGGAAACCTTGGTGTCTGAGAACCCTTAATTTCAGATAGTTTGAGATGAAATTCTTCTCCTCTACATTTCCTTGTCATCTGAGCTTCTTTCTAGTCAGTGCTGTCAAAAAGTTCTTTTAGAGGGCACATATACTGAGAAGAACATCTGTAATAAGTTGAATGGTAATCCTTTGTATCTTCTTTTTTTTCCAGATTAACTGTTAAGAGACTTAAGGAGGCTAGTTCCTTGTTTTAGAAAACAAAATTACTTGAGAACTTAACACAATTTCTTCCCAAACCTGTAGGTTTTAAGAGACTTACTCCTGCATGTTATCATTGATAGCCCCTGTATTTATATGTTTATCCTTCACTTGCTTCTTTATCTCTCATCTCCAGAGCTATTGAAAAGATCTAGAAGAAGGGAACCTCCACCAGCTGACTGAAGTCAGTCAGAGTTGAGTCTTCGAGTGGAGGTACCCTACTTTTTTCTTCAAGCTGAGCAAGCTAGATAATAACAGAAACCTCCCAGTAGCTAAATTTATGTTTTACTAAGATGATCTAAAGCAAGGTAGCTGTTTAACTAAGTAAACTCTGGTCTGCTGGGTGATTTCATTATTTGAGCTGCTTGGAAAGGGGGAATTGGGCTAACTTCAGAGTTTTCCCGAGCTGTTAAAACTCCATGCGGTTTTCTCTGTCTCCAGAGCAGTGCTCTTCCTTCCAGTCCATCAGTGGTGTGCCTTGAAAGGCTCACTGGCAGCTGATCCATGGTAGGAACTGCAGGTGCTGGGGAGTTCTGAGGAGTGAAGCAATCTCTCCTCTGGCCCCAGGAAAATGGTCAGGGCACTGCAATGGAGCAGCCTTCCTCCTGTTCTTCACTTGCATCCTTTCTGGGTTAAGCATATACGAGGTAGGTGTGCAGTAAACTGGAAACAAACTAAATAGTTCTACCATCTGTTATGAGCCATCTAAACGGAAGTAGGATAAAATAAGAATTCGTAATAGCCTTAAAAATATAGTGCAATTTGGAGAGAAATCAGGTGAATGTTTATATAACAGCTTGCCATGGAAAAACTTAAGTCATACATTTTTGACGTGCTAATGATTTTAAAGCTTCTTAAGTATAGTTAGTGAGTTTTATCCAGTTATCATTTCAGAATCACTGTCATCAGCTGGGTAGGGCTCTCTAGGTGCCTTCCTTCCTGAATAGGTGCTCAAATTCAACTTACATAATTTGCAACACATAGTTATTGCCGCTCTTTTTTCTTTCACAAATCAGTGGTTTTAATTCAACTTTTTGTTTATGGTCAAGCTGCTTCTGTTTTGGCTGACTTCACCCCCTGTAGGAGTCATTCTGTCTAGTGACGCAGAAAACCACGTCTGTGATAAGAAGCTTGATGAATCACGATCGGGCATAATTTATACAGAGGATTGCTCTTTTATTATGCAGGATATGCAAATGAAATAGCCATGGGACAAGATTTTCTGTAACA
This sequence comes from Amazona ochrocephala, assembly GCA_039720435.1. NCBI lineage: Eukaryota > Metazoa > Chordata > Aves > Psittaciformes > Psittacidae > Amazona > Amazona ochrocephala. Next base: position 46,893,095 of record CM077878.1, read on the forward strand.
GGACTTAATACAGTCACCTCTGAAATGAGGACCAAGCATGTTACCTATGGATGTTGGGGAATATACCTCTTGAGGTTTTGGTCAGTTGTTTACTTATGATAGACTTGGTTATCTTTCAGAAGGTTTCAAAGAGACCAAGGATATTTATGAGCAGTATAGTTACCAAGCTGCTGGCTATTCACCGAACTCTTCTACGTTCCCTTTTTTTATTTTTATTTTTATGGGACAATGATTTTTATGGGCTTTGTACAGTTTTTGGTGTAGAAAGGCATATTACAGCACTCTGAAATTCCTTGAATTGCTTCTGAACAAAACACAAATTTTAGCAAAGAACAATTTATAGAAGGTTTCCTCAGCTAAAGCATTCAGATAAATAGTCTGGATCCAGAGAGAATGACAAAAAACATCTGTTCTTCAGGAGTGAAAGCTGTTCTTCACAACGCAGGGGTTTTCTGTAGGCTTTGCCTCTCAAGTATGAGATGTTTCTGGAATTCAGGTCATGGTTTTATAGTAGGCAAGAGCAGGATGAAGAGAATTCTTGATCTTAAGGCATTGCATTAATACAAATTAATGTGGAAATTGGTTCCTTTGTATTACAGCATAATTTCAGAATCAGTAGCTTATGGAATGTACTTACTAAATAATGTCTGTCTAGTTGAATAGATTTAATTGCACTTCACTGAGAAGGATGTAACACCCTTTGAGGATTTCTTTCTTATTGATAACATTTGTATTTAGAAATATATATATATGCAAAAAAAATTAATGTAATATCCCAAGCTGCTAACCTAAAATTAAGAATATGAATGTGGGAAAAAATATTCATACAGTACATCAGATGGGCCATTTATCTCATTATGATAATGAAGCATATCTTTTTAATGAATTAAGAACCATTTTGAGAAAACAGGTGGTGCTAAAGTTGGGGCTGAGTCAAGAGGCGTCATACCTGCAGATGAGGGAAGTGGTGATAAGTAACACAATGTGCTGTTGGTAAGAATTGTTGACCCAATCTGCTCTGTGCTGTTGAAATCATCAGTTAGATCTTCAAACAGTGGCGTGTCTCTATTATAAAATGTAAACTGTTTCTTGCTTGTTAACTGTACAGTAATAAGAATTAAGAGTTTCATTGGAAAAGCTTAGAATGGTTCCCTTTCTTATGACTTCAAAGAGGCTTTTTTACGCCCTCCAAACAGAAGGAATTTCTTTCTTATCCTGAATGGAAGTAGTTTGTCCTGTGTAGGTGGTTTGCCCTGAGTAAAGCTGGTTACAGATGTGCCAAAGCTGCCTTCAGTTTTACCGATTTCAGGAGTCAGATGGAAGGATGAAAATGAAGTTTATGCTTTCAGGGACATGTAGCAGGAGCTCAGCATTTTAGGTGTGCATAGCCCTCCCTTGTTTTTTGTTGTGCATCAGTGTACTTCCTGCTGCAGCGTGGAGCAGAGTTCAGTCTTTTGAACTGTTCTATAAAGAAAATGCCAGCCCATTATGTACTTGCGTTGCAAAGTGTAGTATGGAAAACAGTGTCGGTGTTAGTGTTGCCTGTCGGCCTTGGCAGTACTGTGCTGTCAATTTTCTAGTAAACAGGTGCTCAATGTGGATGATAGTTAGATTATTTTTTGGATAACTTATTCAGCCAAGCTAGTGAACAGTTAATGGTAATATTTCTTTCCCAAGTAGTTACTGTTGCATGTGTTCAGTGCTGTCTTTTAGTGCACTGGAATGAATTTTTACTGTGACACATCTTTAGCCACATAACGTAGTTGCTGCATGCAGCTTTAATATGTATATATGGTCCATGAATTCTTCAGAGTTGGAGACGAATGGTAACTTCTCGTGACCTTTCTGGATGTTTCCAGTTCTCCTTAACCAACAAATTTAAAGGTACAGGCAGGAATTGTAGTGTTGAAATGATGTTAAAACAAAAAAAAAAGATACAAATAAACCTATTTCTCAGAACTGAACATACATGGGACCTGATGAGATGCGCTCTGAAGTGCTGAAGGGACTGGGGAATCTATAATGAAAGGAGTCTGAGAGAGTGTGGACTGTTCAGCTTGGAGAAACGAAGGCTTTGAGGGGATCTTATCAATGTGTATAAATACCTGATGACAGGGATTGAACGTGATTGAGCCAGACTCTTCTCAGTCATGTCCAGTTACAGGACAAGAGGCATTTGGCACAAATTGAAAACAATAAAACTCCATTTGAACGCAAGAAAACACTTCTTTATTGTGAGGGTGATCAAACCTTGAAACAGGTTGCTCAGGGAGACTGTGGAGACTTCATCCTTGGAGATATTCAGAACCTGAGTGAGCATGGTCCTGGGAAACCTGCTTTAACTGACCCTGCTTGAGCAGCAAGGTTGGACAAGATGATCTCAAGATGTCCCTACCAAGCTAAATGAATTTGCACGTGAACCAGACTTACTACACATCCTATTGAAGGTATGCATTCAAGAGATAGAGAAGTAGCAAAGTATTAAGGGGAAGTATTGGAGGTTTTATCTCCATAAGTATTTAAAATTTCACATTTTGTAGAATGGAAGCTTTCTGGCTGAATTTCTTACCCACATACACCCTAAAGTCTTCTACATTTCTTGCCTTTTATTTGCTCTGTCCTGGGGTTTCTTGCAACTGCTGGTCCAGGTGTCCTTTCTCTGGACCTAAGCATCATTTCTTCTTTGGCAGGCAGTTTATTCTCAAGAAACCACATTTACTTGGATTTTGGTTTGTGACTGGATTTTACAGATTTTATTTATTTTTCTTAACATGCTTTTGGATTCTAAACAATTCAATAAAATTACTGTAATAAACTGGAAAGGACAGTTGTGACTGTCTCCTGCCCTTGTTGCTCAAGGCTTTTTGCCTCTTTTCCCACTCTTTGGTGGGAGGCCTGGCAGAGATTGAAAGCAAGGATTGATTGGGGTGACGGAGAAAGTGCGACTGGGACGCAGTGGCTTGAAAGACAAATAGACTTAGAAGAAGGGGATGTGAAATTAGTGGAATTTATTAGCAGAATACACAGGAGGGTTATGTGAGGCTAGTAAGTAGGCTTAGGGGAGATGTAGAGCTGTGGGATGTTTGTATTTGCATAACATCGGTGTATGTAATTTTATGCAAGCGTTCTTTCAGACTTTGCAATGCTTTGCTAAGAGTAGGTGTATCCCGCAGCCCTACTAAGAATAGGCAGGGAATCTTAAGAAAATCATGATTCAAAAAAATTAGTAGGAAAGTAGAAAAATTAAATAGAAAGTGGAAGAGCATAGCAGAAGAGGTGACAGGGAAGAAACAGCACAACTAAAAGTCAAAGGCAGGAAGAAGATGGCAGTAGTTCTGTGAAATATGGGAAAGAGCTAGAACCATGTATCTGCCATCTCTGTGAGGGAATCATGCTGAAAACTGCTCAACTATATACCAGTTACGTCATTGCTGTTCCTCACTGGAGACACTTTCTGAAAAATATTTGCCACTCCAAATATTTTAGAAAGTGTTATGGCAGGCTGTTGCGTTTAAAAAAGATCTTAAAAAATAGAGGCAAAGAGTCCTGATTTATGTCAGTTGATAAAGATTTAAAGTTAAGTTTGAATGTGTGATCTAGGTGTGCGTAATAGCTGCAGAAATAATACAGTCGTTCGCAACAAGTTTTTCATTAGACATTTGTTTGCACTCTGTGTTCCCTTCCACTTGGGTGCTGGAACATACTGATTTTCCAGGGGAGCACACTGCCCTGATAAAGTGAGAAAATTAGCCTTTTATATATATCCATAAGCCTCTTTCTTTTAAAAGTTTTCTGTTTATAACAATCTTAATATCAAGAAGCTGGTATTTAACCCTTTAACACATGAAGTTACCTGGACAAAGAGTAATGTTGCTTTTCCCAAAGAAACGCTTTTGAAGCTCAATGCACCTTTTCTTTAAAAATACTCTTAACAACTGATCATTTGTATGGTGATCAATGCGAAGAGTTGTGTATTGGTATTAACTTCTAATGAGATTTTTCCTTTTCCTTTTTCTTGGCTTTAGATGTGATGGATTGCCAAACTGTGTTACCATGTTTGTACTCATGTCATAAGTGTTTGTCTGGGTTCCACAGGGTTTTGTTAGAGAGCTGTGTAGATCTTCGTTAGCAGGGAAACATTTAAATCCTTGAGGAGAGTTTAGTCTCTTAAAACAACTAAGTCTAATGCTATCTAGTGCCACTGTTGTCATCCACTTGTAGTTTCTCATCACCAGTTTATCTCATGATCATGTATTATCTCATCTTAGATACTTTTGCTGCACTGTGTGACCTATATAGTAGGGTGCTACATTCTTCTGTGCAGAGTTGAGAGAAGTGAAAGGTAAGTGGCACACTTAGCTTTTAGCTGTTATTATTGCTGAAAATATTTTAATGCCTTTAGAGAGAAGATGGCTGAGAAAAGCAGAACATAATGGTGTAATATTTATTTCTACTAGCATCTCTTTTATTTTTGGAAGCACTGCAGGTCTCATAGAACTCATTTTACAGGGGAAAAATACATAAATTAGTTCCCTACTTGTTGACACTGCTTCTGTCATTTTTTTTCACCTCTTCCCATCCTGCTTTTAAAATTAAGACTTCTTAGAAGTCTCTTAAAAAGTGGCCACTGTGGGACATGTTGATTATATCTGCTCCTCTGGCTCATTGAGCCTTTAGTTAGATGATTGAAGGCGGGACAGCACTTGCAAGCAATTGAATTGATGACTTGGAAGAAAAGCTAGCAGGTGAATTCAGCAGGGTGTCCTTTTTACTTTACTGTTCCTTGATTACCAAGAAAACAGTGCGTCACATTTCTGCAGATAGTTGATCCAGGTAATAACACAATCTCCATCTTGATCCCATCAGCAATCTAGAGCTGCAAGTGGATTGTGAGTGAAAGTGGGTGGATGACGCTGTGCTCCTCAGGAATCTGGTTTACAAGCTAGGAAGGCTTGACTGTGTCTATGGTATTGACAGTTCAGGCTTCAGAAGATCATCAATTGTGTCATACTTGGAAAATAAAATCCAAAAGCAGCTGTTGTCTTCTAGCTTGCTTTCTGACCCATCATCCCACATCAATAATTCTGGATAGAACTAATAACGTAGATGTTTGGTGTTGGAAAGCAGGAGACGTATGCTGTGAATTAAAAAATCTAGAGGTAGTTTTGTCACACAAGGGAAATTTTAATTTATTTTCAGAAAAAAAGCGGATTTACTTGTGTTTTATAAATAATAAAAGCTTCTGTTTGTCAAAAACAGTCTTACATAAGTAGGCACAGCTATTCTGGGTATAGAATCAGATATTGTTTTTGAAGTTTCACCAATATTAGTAAATGTGACTTCACATCTTTCCAGTACAGTTTGTGCAGTGTTATAACTATGCATTTCTATTTATGTGTTTTTTCTTTATGCATACTTTTGTAGATCTAATTCTGTTTACACACGCAATGAAATTAAGCAGCAGTGGATGTATACAAGTAGCATCAGTGCTGTGATGAAGTGCTCTTAAAATAAGTATGCACAAGTAGAAGTGTCTGGAGATATAAAATATTCAGAGGGTTGGATTAATGACCGGGAAAGACGGTTTGATGTTTTGAAAGTTTATTTTGAAAAAATGAATCAATTATGGGTTAATATAAAGCTGTTTGATTAGCTGGCAGCAGTTGTCTCTGTGATGGTAAGGGGAAGAGCTGGTGTGAAGCGGTTGTGAGCCAGCAGTATGACCTATGGGAAGCGCGTCTGGGGCTGCCCGGCCTGGGACTGGGACATGGAGCTTGCATCTCCTTAGGGTGGATGGCATAAGGAGGAGGCCTAAGGAGGGCTGTGCTGAAACCTGGGATCTCTTCTGCAACTGGGGCACAGGCAGCCCTAGTGTGCTGGTCGGGGTTTTCTCCAGGCTGACTGCAAGGAGGTGTTTTCCCACTGGTCCAAAGCCTGGGAAGCTGTTGACTCCTCCTTCATTGTGACTTCTGAAATGCACCATGCGTTTGAAGATGGAATTGTGTGTTGTGATTTAAAAGTAGCTTCTATTAGGCAATTTAAAAAAAAAAATAGATTTTGGAGGAAGTAAAAATCATTAACTGTAAAAGATCTGCAGTGTAAGATGTTTTGACATTCATTTCAAAGGAATTTTAAGGACTTCCTGTAACTTCATATGAAACCCTATCTCTTCCCAAGTTCATTGTATAATACGTCCTTTGCTGAAAGAAAGTTTCCATGTGTTTCTTTGCGTGTGTGTGTTTATATATAGCTACTTAATGGGCTGTATAAGTAAGGATCGTGCTTCTTGTCTAAATGATCCATCTTGCTGATAACTGCTGTGGAGCATATCTGTTGTCATCAGAGCTGAGCTCTGGAGGCTGGATGCTCATTTTGGTGAAATCTCAGCAGCTTTTAAAAAAATTCTTTTCCTCGTGGCAGAGCTCAAATCACGTGTATGGTTTCAGTCAAAGAATCACAAAGTCACTGTTAATGCAGGCTTCTCTCACATGAATCTGAGAATGGCTTCCCTTTTCTTTGGTTTCTGTGTTGCAGACCTGTCCTGCGGGATCATCTAAATGTAAGACCAGGATTCACAGAGCTCTGCAATAGCAGTGTCACCTAATGTGCCTCCAAGATTCTGATCTTTTGAAGACATATATGTAAACATAAAATGTGGATTTTTTGGTTAAGGTTTTTAAACCTAAAAAGGGATTGTTTCTTTATGTTTAATTTCCTCCATGGGATCTGCCATTTTATTGATGCTGTTTAGCAGAGGGCCCAGCTTACAGCAGAATGCTGAGAAGTTGTTTGTTAGAGAACATTGGAAATCAGAGCATTCCAAGTTGTAAAACATTCTGCTAAGTTTTTTTTCTAATTAAATGTTTAAAGGTTTCTGTATTAACCAAAATAGGTATGAAGTTTACATCACAGGACTTGATTCTTTCAGCTTTTTAATAAGACTATGCACATGCCGTTGTACAGAAGCCTGTTCAAAGTTAGCGGGATGGTTTTGATCAGCCACCACTTCAAATCAGTATTTTTGGCACTGGCTTTTATATGACATGATAGTATCAGTGCATAATCAGAAGAAATATCTTTGGAGTATGTCTGATAGCTACTCCTTTTATTTGGGTAGCAGCTACTCAGCCTAGTGAAAAACCATGAGATTTAAGGCTTGCCTGTCTTATTTCTAACACATAGCATGGTATTTCTATGTTGGTTTGTTGGTTTTTTTTTTACTACTGCGGTGCCACAGATGGTGCAGGCACTGCTCAGGTGCTTCTCCAGCCTTTTTTACTGTGGGGTTGAAAAAACTTTGTAACATTTATCTTGATCATTAAGCAGATCAAATACGTTGAAATGTGTTTGGTGTTCTGTACTGAATACGTGTTGTCCTGCTGGCATTATGCTAACCTCTCCTGTATGATGATGGATATAATTGTCCTTCAGAACTGTGGTCTTGGTGTCAAGTACATGAAATTTCCTTGGTTATTAATTTTTATAATTCAGAGTATAGTTCTGATTCAGGAGGGAGATGTGGGGAAAACTGAAATGTAGGGAAATTACAAATTTTAGAGGTGTCTTCAGGAAATGGATTTTGGGGAGCAATCTCATGATTATTCTGAGTTTTTTGATAATTTTTTTATTTCTTAAAATTGGTGTTGTAAGGTGTATAATGCTCTCTGTCTAGTAGAAACACTTTGGGAAAGAGAGGGCTCATCTCAAGTATCGTGTCTCTTTGGCTCGTTTCTAAATGCTTCTTCTCAGGGTAACACCTTTCAAAGATCAGCAAAGGAAGTACTAATGAACCATGAGACTGACAGTCTAATGTAATTCCCTTTGTAGTGAATGTAGAGCAGAAGCAGAAAACTGCAGCCAATTCTCCACAGGGTGGAGAGAATGCCTGTATTCTAGCTGCAGTAAAATGGGTAAAAATTATTGTCAGAGAAAGTAATTAAGCGGTTATCTGACAAAAGCACCATATTTTACTGAAATTCCAGTATGTGGAAATACATAAGAACTTGATTGTGGTGGAGGGAACAGGCATGGAACATTTTCCCTGAATGTGTGAAAGATGTTCACTGCAAATGCCTTAAGTAAGACAGAAGGTGCCTATATGGGTGAAGAACATTCTGCACACACAGACATGGATTAATCAGACCTGAGCCACTGGAAGATGACTTTCTGCTATGTGCTAACAGAAAATATCTTTAAAGCTAGCTTAACTAACTTCACAGGGGTAGCTTTGGCTTTAGCAAACTCATTTGACAGCAAATGTCATTTATCAAAATGAAAGAGATCGTGCTTAGATAAGGAAGAATCCCTTTCCTTGCTCCAAAGTGGCTTTTCAAATGCTTTTGGTAGATCAAATGTTATCTATATGCTAGTTTTATCAGTAGGATTTTAAAGACTCTAATGGCATCTGAAAATGTTGGTTGCTGGACCCCAGGTCAGGTAGAACCTGTGCAACGCATGGGCTTGATCTGAAATTTTGTCAGATGTAGTACATACTTTAGAAAGCATCTAAGAAAAGTTTTGCAGTGGTTCCTATAAATCTTGGTGGAGATTCATCTGTGGTTGTGGAGGAAGCCTGCAGATGAGGTGACTGTCTTGCGAGGGGACGCCTGCAGCGCCTGATCGGGGGGGGGGGGGGGGGGGGGGGGGGGGGGGCTCGGCGTCTACGAGCTTCACCTCGGAGCAGCAACTTGCACCGAGGGAGCCTCAAGTCCTCGACAAAGCCTGCCCGGGAGCCTGCAGCTCAGCGGAGGCGAGCGGCTGACTCAGAGGGGGCGGCACCAGGAGGACCGGTGGCGGACCTGACTGGTTAAAAACCTGCCCCAGGGAGCGCGAGCGACCCGGAGCGCGGCGAACAGGGCGTGCTCGAGGCAGTTTGCGCGGGCAGGCGAGCGGGGTGGTGAGCAGGATGGTGAACACTCGCCGTACAGGCAAGGATCGGTCTGGGAGCTCTGCTCCGGCTGCGCCGGTGGTGGCCAGTGTAGGCACCCAAACAGAGCCGATGGGAAGGGAGGTTGCAGTGCAGAGCTCGAGCGCCTGCACTGCTGTCCTGAGGGAAGGGTGAGCAATGGGCAGGGCTGCACTCTGTGCTCCCTGGTGGAGGTCCTCCTGCAGCAGGTGGCTGAGCTGCAGGAAGCTGTTAACCAGGCTGAAAGGTGTCAGGGAAGCTTGAGAGGGAGCAGTGCTGCTTGCTCCAGGACCAGACTGTTCCAGGGCCTCGAGTGTCTACTGTTGCCCATGCAGGAAAGGAGGCTGCTAACCCAGGAAGCTGGGAAAAGGTAACAGAAAAAAACAACAAAAAAAGGAGGAAGAGGGCAATTAAAAGCAAGGGGCTTCCTCCTACATCTGTTGTCCCCACCCAGAACCGCTTTGCTGTCCTGCAGGGGGCTGATGAGCAACAGCGCTCTGCTATCCTGCAGGGGACTGATGAGCAACAGCGCTCCCACCAGGAACAGCCAGCTGATGCACTGGTAAAGAAGGTCACTGCTGGTGCTGCCAGGAAAAAGAGGCGGGCCATAGTAGTAGGAGTCTCTACCCTGAAAGGCACAGAGGCACCCATCTGCCGGCCTGACCCAGGCTCAAGGGAGGTGTGTTGCCTACCAGGGGCTCAGATCAGGGATGTGGCTGAGAAGCTGCCTGCTCTAGTCGGTCCCACTGACTATTACCCACTCCTGGTAATACATGTGGGTGCTACTGATATAGATAGCAGTAGCCCAGAGACCATAAAGAAGGACTACAGAGCTCTGGGAGAGGTGGTTAGGGGCTCTGGAGCTCAGATCGACTTTTCGTCAGTTCTCCAGGATACAGGGCAGGACCTTGAAAAGGCTAGGAGGATTGGGCAGGTTAATAAATGGTTAGAAGGGTGGTGCTATAGTCAGGGGTTTGGGTACCTTGAACATGGGACTCAAAATAGTAGGCCAGGTCTACTGGGGGCTGGTGGAGCTGGTCTGACAAAGAAGGGGAAGAGTGGATTTGGTAGGAGGCTTGCCAGACTGGTCAAGGATGCTTTAAACTAGATGTGTTGGGGGAGGGGGGCATCATTCCATCCCAACACACCCAGTCGGTTGGCAGCACCTACAGTAAACGTTCAGAGCAATGTAGAGATATTCCAGCTGCTCCAGCCAATGAGCCGGCTTCAATTGGATCTTGCCTCAAATGCCTCTATACAAATGCCCGTAGCATGGGGAACAAACAAGAGGAATTAGAGATGTGTGCACGTCTACGGGGGTATGATATCATAGGCATCACAGAAACATGGTGGGATGGCTCCTATGACTGGTGTGTTGGAATGGAAGGTTACCGGCTCTTTAGGAAAGACAGGCCTGGCAGACGGGGAGGGGGAGTTGCTATTTATGTTAGGGATAGGCTAGAGAGTATGGAACTCTGTCTGGGGACAGGTGAGCAGTTCACAGAGAGTTTGTGGGTCAGGGTTAAAGGGAGAACAGCGATGGGTGATATTATTGTGGGGATCTGTTACAGACCGCCTGACCAAGGGGACTTGCTGGACGAAGCGCTCCATAGGCAGATAGGAGCAGCCTCACGCTCGCAGGCCCTTGTTCTCATGGGAGACTTCAACCACCCTGATATCTGTTGGAGGGATGGTACGGCCTGGCACAAGCAATCCAGAAGGTTCCTCGATTGTGTGGAAGACAACTTCCTTCTGCAAGTAATAGAGGAGCCGACAAAGAGAGGTGCCATGCTTGACCTCGTCCTCACTGGCAGGGAAGGGCTGGTCGGGAATGTGACGCTCCAGGGCAGCCTTGATGGCAGCGATCATGAGATGGTTGAGTTTGAGATCTTCAGGACAGTGAGAAGAGTGTGCGGCAAGGTCACTGCCCTGGACTTCAAGAGAGCAGACTTTGGCCTCTTCAGGAACCTGCTCAGTAAGGTTTCATGGGATACAGCCCTAGAGGGCAGGGGGGCCCAAGACTGTTGATTGATATTCAAGGCTCACCTGCTGCAAGCTCAGGAGCGATGCATCCCAACTAGAAGGAAGTTCAACAGGAGGGCCAGGAGACCTCCTTGGATGGATAAGGAGCTGCTGAGCAAAATTCGAAGGAAAAAAGAGGCTTATAAAAGATGGAAGCAAGGTCAGGCTGCCTGGGAAGAATACAGGGATGTTGTCCGGGAAGCTAGGGACCAGGTTAGGAAAGCTAAGGCCCACTTAGAATTAAAGTTGGCTAGGGATGTTAAGGATAACAGGAAGGGTTTTTATAGGTACATTGCCAATAAAAGACAGGTTAGGGACAATGTGGGCCCTCTCCAGAAGTTATCGGGAGAACTGGCTACCCTGGATTTGGAGAAGGCTGAGGTTCTTAATGACTTCTTTGCCTCAGTCTTTACCGGCAAATGCTCTGACCACACCACCCAAGTCTTGGAAGGCAGACGCAGGGACAGTGAGAATGAAGACCCTGGGCCCACTGTAGGAGAGGATCTGGTTCAAGACCATCTTAGGAACCTGAATGTATACAAGTCCATGGGACCGGATGAAATCCATCCATGGATCCTGAAGGAGCTGGCAAATGAAGTTGCTAAGCCACTGTCCATCATATTTGAAAAGTCATGGCAGTCAGGTGAAGTTCCCGATGACCGGGAAAAGGGAAACATAACCCCCATTTTTAAGAAGGGGAAAATGGATGAGCCGGGGAATTACAGACCAGTCAGTCTCACCTCTGTGCCTGGCAAAATCTTGGAGCGGATTCTCCTGGAAGGCATGCTGAGGCACATGAAAACCAACAAGGTGCTTGGTGACAGCCAGCATGGCTTCACTAAGGGGAAATCCTGCCTGACCAATCTGGTGGCCTTCTATGAAGGGGCTGTGGAACTGATGGACAGGGGCAGAGCGGTTGATGTCATCTACCTGGACTTGTGTAAAGCCTTTGACACTGTCTCCCATGACATCCTTCTCTTTAAGTTGGAGAGACATCAATTTGATAGGTGGACCACTGGGTGGATAAAGAACTGGCTGGATGGCTGCACGCAAAGAGTAGTGCTCAATGGCTCAATGTCCAGCTGGAGACCAGTAACGAGTGGTGTCCCCCAGGGATTGGTGTTGGGACCAGTCTTGTTCAACATCTTTGTGGGTGACATGGACAGTGGGATTGAGTGCGCCCTCAGCAAGTTTGCCGATGACACCAAGCTGTGTGGTTCGGTTGATACATTGGAGGGAAGGAATGCCATGCAGAGGGACCTTGACACGCTTGTGAGGTGGGCTGATGCCAACCTGATGAAGTTTAACCATGCCAAGTGCAAGGTCCTACACCTCGGTGGGAGCAATGCCAGGCACAGCTACAGGTTGGGCGGGGAGGAGATTGAGAGCAGCCCTGCAGAGAAGGACTTGGGGGTGTGGGTTGATATAAAAATGAACATGAGCTGGCAGTGTGCACTTGCAGCCCAGAAAGCCAACCGTATCCTGGGCTGCATCAAAAGGAGTGTGACCAGCAGGTCGAGGGAGGTGCTCCTGCCCCTTTACTCTGCTCTCATGAGACCTCACTTGGAGTATTGCGTGCAGTTCTGGTGTCCTCAACATAAAAAGGACATGGAACTATTGGAACAAGTGCAGAAGAGGGCCATGAGGATGATCAGGGGACTGGAGCATCTCCCGTATGAAGATAGGCTGAGAAAATTGGGGCAGATAGGCTGAGAAAATTGGGGCTGTTCAGCCTGGAGAAGAGAGGGCTGATTGGAGACCTCATAGCAGCCTTCCAATACCTGAAGAGGGCCTCTAGGGATGCTGGGGAGGTGCTCTTCATTAGGGACTGTGGTGAGAGGATGAGGGGCAATAGGTTTAAACTTAAACAGGGGAAGTTTAGATTGGATCTGAGGAAGAAATTCTTTACTGTGAGGGTGGTGAGGCACTGGAATGGCTTGCCTAGGGAAGTTGTGAATGCTTCATGCCTGGCGGCGTTCAAGGTGGGATTGGACATAGCCTTGGATGGCATGGTTTAGTGGGAGGTGTCCCTGCCCATGGCAGGGGGGTTGGAACTCGATGATCTTGAGGTCCTTTCCAACCCTAACTATTCTATGATTCTATGTAACAAGACTGCTCTTTATCATCCTTGAAATGTTATGGCAATCAGGAGAGGTCTTTGATGCCTGGAAAAGTACAGATGTCCCCATCTTGAAGAAAAGCAACAGCAAAGGCTTGTTGTTCTCTCCATAGCACCTGTGAAGGTTATGGAGCATATTCTTGAATCCATTTATGAGCACATGAAAGGCAAGAAGGTGATAGGGAGCAGCCAGTGTGGCATTACCAAAGGGAAATCATGCCTGACCAGCCCTGCTTCGTTCTATAAATGACTGTCTCTGTAACCAAGAGAAGTGCAGTGAATGTTGCTTGGAATGGACTTGAGCAAGTTCCCCAAAAAGTTCTTCGGTAGTATCCTGGGTGGACAAATTGGGGATTAATATATGCTGGTTGAATCATTGCATTCCAAGGTTGGTGAGCAGCATCCAAAATGCAATTGGCCACAGGCTACCAGTGATATCCCTCAGGAGCTGATGGTGAGGGACAGTGCTGTTTGATGGGAGTCCCCTCATTCCTGCAGACTTGCCTGGCAGTCACTGGACTGTTGGCTGAGCTTGGCTACCATCATTGTACCTGTCCTGCTGTCCATGTTTGGGACTGACTGACTTGTCAGTGAGGCTGCTGCCTCAGCCTGCGGGCTTTATCATGCTCAGTGGCTGGCTCTCGCTTTGCAGAGGTGCTCTTGCTGCTAACAACAGTGCAGCCGTGCACCTTCGAAAACTATGCTACTCAGAGGAGGGTGTCACACTAGATGAAGTCCAGAGATCCCTTCCAGCCTGTTACTGTGTGAAACGTGTCTGTGTTCCAGCTCACCTTGACTCACGGAACTTGAAATCACATTGACTGCTCTGTCAGCCCTTAGTTGTTGGTATGTAGTTACTTTTGTCAGAACAGCTATGGAATCTCAGGCAGCTGTTTGTTGAGATAAATGTGATAATGATGAACTTCATTCTATTTTCTCTTGTCAAGAGATGTAGATAAAGAGAGGGGGCAGATGGCTGAGGCTTCTCAGCAGATTTCAAAGGAAATGCCTCAAGAGGACTGCAGAAGGGACAATCTCCCACTCTTCCAGAGTTGCAAGGACCAAAGCCTGCAAACTGTGCTAAGCTGGTATCTCTGTCATGGCTGCTGCTTGTCTGGGTGAAGCTTCATTTCCACAGCACCCGTCTTCTGGTGTGTCAGAGGAACAAGCAAAGTCTGTCATACATGGTCTTGCACCTTGTGATGTGGTGATGGTTGTTGTTGTGGTTTAAGCTTCTCAGCCATGCACAGTTTTGCTCACTCACTCACTTCCCCCTCTTTCTTCCCTCTGCTCCTGGAGGGATGGGAAGGAGAATCGAAAGAATGCAACTCCTGCAGGTTGAGATAAGAACAGTTTAGTAACTAAGGTATAACGCAAATCACTACTGCTGCCACCAACAATAATAATGACAAGAGAAAATACAAGAGAAAAGAATACAATTTCTCACCATCCAATATCAAGCCCGAGCAAGCAGTGCACCCCTCACCGTGCACCCCCACCACCCTCCTGGGTCTCTGCTCTCTGTCTTTACATCCTGGACATGACGTAAAAAATGACATGCTGTGGTATGGAATAATCTCTTTGGTTAGTCTGGGTCAGGTGTCCTGTCTCTCCTTCCTCCCGGCTTCCCCTCCTCCTTAGCAGAGCATGAGACTCACAAAGTCCTTGGCCAGCCTAAACATCACCAAGCAGTAACTGAAAACACTGGTGTTATCAGCACTGTTCCCAGGCCCAAAATCAAAAACACAGCGCTGCACCAGCTACCAAGAAGGAGAAAAATGACTGCTGCTGCTGAACCCAGGACAGTTGTGCAGACCCTGTGTTCAGGCTGGCTCTGCGGCTGTCCCAAGGGAGTAACTACCAACAGGGGCAAGCTCAATGTGTTTCTGTTTGGCTGTTGGCTGTGCTCACACTGGGAGATTGCGAAGCAGGGGGTGTGCTGCCTGGCCTGCTTCCCACAGCTTGAACGCCCTTTCAGGACCTCAGAGAAAATATGCCTTCAACCAAGTAGGTGTTTCCCCTAATGTTGAATCCATATGTTTGTGCATGGCACAGCAGGTCCCCTGTTGCTCTGGAAGCCAAGATGGAAGTGACCATGCCACCTTTGCACCCTGCTAGCTCTGAGGCTGTGGCACTCAGGTGGCACTTCCTGCTTTCTCCTCCTGAAGCCACTTCCACTGGCTTGTGCTGGAAATGAAAGCACATGTGGAAAGGAGAAAATAATCAGATGCTATTAGCTTTTTTGCTGCTGGTAAGAGCCATTCCAGGCAGGGTAGAATTGTTCTGCATTTTGCTGTGTTACCTTAACTCTGCTCCTACACAGTGCTAATTATAATCCTGATATGATCTAATTAAAAAACACTCTCTGTGCTGCCTGATTGATTCTATAGCCATGACACAGTGAAAGCTGGTCAGGCTTAGCAGCTCAGGAGGATCCTTGCTGCAAACTCTGACACATGCTTTGTGAATACTGGTGAGGAGAATGTCTATGAGTAAATGGTGTTGGTAATTGTGGATATTGTCAGTAAAATCTCAATGTATTAAAAATATGCTTCCCAGATTACTTGTCCGAGTACATAGATATTGTGCATGTGGCCGCCTGTACACAAGTTAGTTTTGGGGGAAGGTGGCCGTCTGTGCAGCCATTTTTGTATTTGAAACTGTTCCGAGTAAGTAGTCACTGCATTTGTACTACAATTCCTAATTCTGACTCTTCCGCTAAAACCCAGTGTGATTTTAATGGTTTTTAATCTACATTTGAATATTGCATGCTTATTTGTTTTCACCAGAGATTTGCTCTTGATCGAATTCTTAAATGGTGCTCCTGCTGGCAGAATTACTTCCTACCAGTTAGCATCTGTCTGCTGGATCAGGGGCTCAGGGTTCATATCCTTGCATTCACTGACACAAATAGGATGGCTTAGCACATCTTTCCTTTTTTGTCTCTCCCTCTGTATTTGTAGTTCTCCACCTCCATAAATTCTTCTGTCTTTTCTCTTTCTTCTTTTCCTCTCAACTTCTCGCATAGTGAAGCTAACAGAGGAGGTTGTGTGGGATGAGGAGTAGAAAAGGGGGGGAGAAAGTGAAAGGGAGAGTGAGGGAGACAAAAGAGAGAATGTGAGAGGTGAGGAGGAGGTGGTAATGAAGGTGGAAAATAGAACAAAGAAGGAGGGGGAATGGGTGAGTGGAAAAGGAGATTAAATAAGGAGGGCAGGAGAGGGGAAGAGATCCTGCGCCTAGACTTTCCACTGGAGATATGGCAGTCATTTTTTTTCCCTGCTTACAGGAGGAATAATGAGAGCAAATGTTGGTCTTGACCTCTTCTGCCAGGCTGTTAATTTTCCAAAGCCATGAATACACCAGCTTTATTTTATTCTTACCTGTAGATGTATGAATAACCTGTAGTTATTCAATGTGTCAAGTAAGTCTTGGCACTGGTCAATGTGGGGAAGTATCTCCAGGGACTTCTACTTTTCCTGTTGATATATGGGCAATTTTTTTGTGTATAAAGATTCCAGTTTTGGAAAAATTAATCTAAAAGAGTGTTTGTGTTATAGTTATCTAACTATGGAAATCTCTTATTTGGTGATATTTAAATTCTGGAGACTAAATTATTGCCTGCTGGAAGCAGGCTTTGTGGTAGACCCTGAATAGCCAGGAATGTGATTTCCTTCTCCTTTGCAGTCTGATATGGTCTACCTTTCCCTACTCTCTGCGAGTGTCTCTCACGCTGTCCCTTTCTCTGGTATGGAGAAGTTGAAGCAAATCAGTGTTTCTCCCACCAATAGACTAGAGGTGATGGGTGGCTGGCTGTCATTTCTCTGTTTTGAGTCCAGGTCTTTTAAGCCTTTTGGTTATGAAGACTCAGGGCTGATAACTGTGGCTGTGCAAAAGGACAGAGATGGCAGGCGATAATGTGGGGAATGGCTCTCTCCGTCACTGCTGAGCCAACTTCAGTGCATTTTCCATTCCTTTGTTCTGTGTTGTGCAACAACAGGGACATTCAGCCCATCATTTACTGCTGCTATTTTGTCCGTTAGTACAGACTGTTGATTTTATTTGCTTATAGTCAGGATTCCTTTGAATATATGCAACAAATAATTTTTCACCCCCGACCCCCTCGAAGCGACTTTATGGTGCTGAGCAATTGCAAATTAAAATGGGAAGTGTGCTTTGGTGCTTTTCTGTAGCTGCAGTGATGTCTGGGGAAATACTGCAATGGAGAAATTCTGTGTTGAGGTAATTCTAGAAATCATGTTCACATTAGAAATCCCCAAACTGTACTTTATTTAAAAATGTTTTAATGAGCTGCCATATTCAGTGCATTAATCTGTCAAAGAGAAGTGCATGGGAGTACATTTCAAATCCCAGGGTGGAATTGAGGGAACGTGTTAGAGGTGACATGCTAAATTTTCATGATAGAAGGTATTGGTTTGTTCCCTCATACCTTTCCCAATGTTAACTGGCAGTGGGAAGCCATTGCAGACTCTATTGTGGTGTAATAGGAATGAAAGAAAAAAACAAGGAAGTAATGGTAATATTCTTTAGCAATCATAAAAATAGCTTTATTTTATACTTCTTTGGAAGACACTGCAGCAAAAGAGACTTCTGGACTACCTCTAGTATTTTCACTTCATGAACAGGAGAGAACTGGGAAACTGAGAATTCCTGGTGAGTTTTGCTTGGCTGAAAATTATATTTTGCTTTGTAAGGAATCTCTATGAGAACATTTCTGTTGTTACTGTCACTTGGATTGCTCTAGCATCTAGTAGCTGTAGGCCTGGGGTAGCATCCTCATTGGAACTGTACACAAAGAATGCTGCAGAAAACACATTATCTGAAAGAGTTTGTAGTCTAAACAGACAGTAGCACGCAAGGAGAGAGTGTGAATGTCCTGGTTAGCATAATAGATGCTGATCTCAAAATTTACACCATAACTACTGTTAGATAACTTACAAGCATTGTGGCACAACAGAGTTTGAAGAGAGTATTTGAATAACATGCATGTCCCTCGTTTCACCCATCATGTCTTCAAGCCAGCTTAGTCTTATCTTCCTTCCTTTCAGTGTTCTTATCCTCTTTCTTAGGGATACTTGGCACAGTGATTTTTGGTACTGCAGTAAATCATAAGATGTCAATTTCTAAGTTGCAATCCTGTGTTGTGTTCAGTTGCTTTAAAAATATTACACACTAGATACTAGACAGGCTTGAATAGGTGAAAAGGTCCTTTCTGAATATTTAAAATGAAAAGGAACAAGAAAAAGCATCAAATATCTGTTTTGTTGTTACAATTTTAGGCAATAATATTAAGGAGAGCTAAATTAAGGAAGAATATTCAAAAAGCTCTGTTAGAGAATGAGTGAAATCCAAATGTTGCTCTTTTAGACTTCGGTTAATTTGAAGTTCCATATTAAAAGGAGTTACGGAATGGTAGTATGGAATAGGGAGAGGATTTGCCTGATCCAGTGGGTTTGTATGATTCTGGGCAGTATGAAGATGAAAAATAAGACTGAGGAAAGCAACAAAATGCCCAAAAAGAGAACATGAATGCATGCATAAGAAACTTACAGTCAGGAGCAATGAAGTGTTCAGATTCTTATTTCAGCTTTCACTAAGTAGGCGTTACTTTGCCAAAATTTTAGGCACATGCTTGGAATTCCACCTATATCTGTATAGGGGGTATATCTACATAATTCATCATGTAATGAGTGGAGAATTTTGGTCTGTCTGATATCTTCCTCTTTTAATTATTTCTGAAGGAAAGTAGGCATTTTTAGGTTTGTGTGCCCTTCTGTAGTAGAAGAAATGAAATCCTATCATATTCAGTTGAAAAAATCTGAGACAAGTTTATGCATTGTGAGTCTTCAAGTAGAAGTAACACATTATATAAAAAATAAAAATCAGTGACTTCATAGAAATGGCAGAGATTTGCATTTAATTGATTAATGCAGCATCTAAAAAGAAAAGGTAGCTAAGTAGAAAACCCTGAGGATGATGTCCACAGCTTATTTTGATTTTGAATTTAGATTTATTACACATTTCTGCTGGTATGGTTATGAACTCTGTGTATTATGATATATGATTATAAAAAATAATTATGTAGTTTGTGGATATAGTGATATTCTACATTCACTGCAGTGAAATTCATAAAGTATTTTTACTGCAAGCTAAGCTTTAGGGAATAACCTCACTCATGAAGTCTCTTGCGTCTACCTTTTTTCCACCTCCTCTATCTAACGCAGCACTCTCGTAGGTTCTTCTTGTTCTTGTACAAGATGGAACTTGTATTATGTGTGTCTCAGCAGCAAGTTAAAATCCTGCTATTCTCACCATCTCCCCTTAACTTAGCTCCCAGGTGAACAGACCTACCACCTTTTCACCTCCAGCTTTTAGTACGCTATTTGTAAAGAACAAACATGATAGTTGTTTGCGAGGCTCTGAATTCCTTGATCTGGTTCTGCTGGAGAAATAGTGAAGGTGGGAAGAGATCCATTGTCAAGTGGCATTTTTGGTTTTAGCTCTAGATCCTATGTGAACATGACGAAATTACTGTAATTGGAAATCCTCGGCGTATGTTATCGTGCTAAAAATGCATAGGACAAAAGGTCTTGAACAACAAAGTAATTGGGTTTTGTGGTTCAGGAATTAATGAGATTCTTGTCTTCTTATCTGAATTATGCATTTTGTTAGTTTTTACATCTTGACTTAATTCTACTTTTCTGATATTCCCAAAAGACAGTTTACTCATCTGCAAAGCATTTCTGTTATTGAGGTTGTACATATATGTAAGACCTCAAATGAGGGAACAGTAAAGCATCCCAAGAGGGATCATATAATTGTCTAGTTCGTACAAATACAATCATAGATCAGAATGGTTTTACACATTTATGTGGTCAAGAGCTTGAAACATTTTGAACTTACATACAGGTTGGGCAAAGAAGAGATTCAGAGCAGCCCGGCGGAGAAGGACTTGGAGGTGTCGGTCGATGAAAACATGAACATGAGCCGGTAGTGTGCGCTTGCAGCCCAGAAAGCCAACCGTATCCTGGGCTGCATCAAAAGGAGCGTGACCAGCAGGTCGAGGGAGGTGCTGCTGCCCCTCTACTCTGCTCTCGTGAGACCTCACTTGGAGCATTGTGTGCAGTTCCATGTCCTCAACATAAAAAGGACATGGAACTGTTGGAGCAAGTGCAGAGGAGGGCCAGGAGGATGATCAGGGGACTGGAGCACCTCTCGTATGAAGACAGGCTGATAAAGTTGGGGTTGTTCAGCCTGGAGAAGAGAAGGCTGCTTGGAGACCTCATAGCAACCTTCCAGTATCTGAAGGGGGCCTACAGGGATGCTGGGGAGGGACTCTTCATAGAATCATAGAATCATAGAATAGTTAGGGTTGGAAAGGACCTCAAGATCATCGAGTTCCAACCCCCCTGCCATGGGCAGGGACACCTCCCACTAAACCATGCCATCCAAGGCTGTGTCCAACCCCACCTTGAACGCCGCCAGGGATGAAGCATTCACAACTTCCCTGGGCAACCCATTCCAGGGCCTCACCACCCTTACAGTAAAGAAATTCTTCCTCATATCCAATCTAAACTTCCCCTGTTTAAGTTTAAACCCATTCCCCCTTGTCCTCTCACCACAGTCCCTCATGAAGAGTCCCTCCCCAGCCTCCCTATAGGCCCCCTTCAGATATTGGAAGGCTGCTATGAGGTCTCCATGCAGTCTTCTCTTCTCCAGGCTGAACAGCCCCAATTTTCTCAGCCTATCTCCATACAGGAGGTGTTCCAGTCCCCTCATCATCCTCGTGGCCCTCCTCTGCACTTGTTCTAACAGTTCCATGTCCTTTTTATGTTGAGGACACCAGAACTGCACACAATACTCCAAGTGAGGTCTCACGAGAGCAGAGTAAAGGGGCAGGATCACCTCCCTCGACCTGCTGGTCACACTCCTTTTGATGCAGCCCAGGATACGGTTGGCTTTCTGGGCTGCAAGCACACACTGCCGGCTCATGTTCATTTTTTCATCAACCCACACCCCCAAGTCCTTCTCCGCAGGGCTGCTCTGAATCTCCTCCCCGCCCAACCTGTAGCTGTGCCTGGCATGAGGGACTGTAGTGTGAGGACAAGGGGTAATGGGTTCAGACTTAAACAGGGGAAGTTTAGATTGGATATGAGGAAGAAATTCTTTATTGTGAGGGTGGTGAGGCACTGGAATGGGTTGCCCAGGGAAGTTGTGAATGCTTCATCCCCGGTGGTGTTCAAGGCCGCGTTGGACATAACCTTGGATGGCATGGTTTAGTGGGAGGCGTCCCTGCCCATGGCAGGGGGTTGGAACTAGGTGATCTTAAGGTCCTTTCCAACCCTAACTTTTCTATAATTCTACGATTCTATGATTCTGTGTTCTGACATACATTGCACGTACAGCATCCTAAAAGACAGCATAAGCACATGGAATTTATAAAGTTGAAAGTGACAGTAATCTCATTTCATTAACGCAACATGTTAAACATGCTAGACTGAAGAATTATTTCAGCATGGATAAAGGACGCTTCTTTATCACTAAAAGTTACTATTGAAAGTTTTTTTCCTTTTAGTTTGAAGGATGACATGTAATATGATTGTTATTAAATCATAACCAGAAAGATTGTATTAGATTGAGTGTGGTTCTGTGGTTTATAAATGTGAATTCAGATTATTTCAGAAAAATAGTACAAATTTGATAACAGAGACTGTGATTAAGTTACAATTGCGCAAATGTCATTACTGTGGTTTTTGTGAAGTGTAGAAAAGATTTTTTAAAAAGTGCAGACAAAATTTAAGTGTGTAAATATCCTGCAGTGCTCTTCCCAGAAAGAGGAGATCTCTCTCTGAAGGCACTTCCATAATATTGTCTGTCCATCAGGGCTGGAACTGGATTTTCTTCCCTCCCGCTTACCCCTATTTTTTAATGTGTGTGCGTATGTGCATGGGAGAGGTCTTTGGTGAAAAAGTGACTTTCTAAAATGGCATAATGGGCTTCTGCCTTGTCTCTCTCATACCAATTAAAATGCTAGAATTGCCATCAGATCTGTATTTGAGGCTCCTGTAGGAAGCGTATGTAATATTGTACTCCAAATCTTACAAGTGAAAATAAGCACGTCATGTATATGAAACTAAGAATTTATTGTTAGTCCAATTCATGTTTTAATAACCTAATAGTTCAAATTACTACTCCAGTTACAGTAAGTTGCAGTTATAGTCCAAATTAATACACAAGAACCTATATAATACAGATAATATTGTTCCATAGGAAAAAACAACACAAAACCCTGCTGCTTTTCTTTGTTGCTGTGCCTGCTCTTCCAGTGTTCCTCAGGGTCCTACCCTTAGCAGCTTTGTTTTTTGCTGAACAAAATGGGTGCAGGCAGGTTATGATGTATTGTCAGCACCTTGAGGTCTTCCTAGGAGGAGCTCATGCTCATGAAGGGGTTTCTCCCCCTGTTTGCTGGGTGGGAGCCTGCTGCTGATGCTATCTCACCCTACATGTTCTGGTTAATTTTTGTATGGTTGGTTGTTGTTTTTTTAACTCAGTCTTGCTCTCTTGGTTTTTTCATTGGTCCCCAGTGTTTTTCCATCCTCTTTGTTGTCTTTATTGCTGTATTTTTCCTGAATCATGCGGTTGCACCCCTGCAATGACTGCTGGTTGACCACTGTCATTCCTGTGTGTAGTCTGGAACCTCTGGTGTCTTCCACATTGAACTATTCCTGTGTGCACTCCCCCACACTACACAGGCAGTTTAGTCTAACCAGGATAGCTGCTTATTACTACTGTAAACTAAAGCTGAACAAAACAACCTTAAGCAATAGTTATTTTGATTGCTAGACAATTGCTTTCAAAGCTAAAACTAAATCGAGGCCAAGACAAACCCAAGTCTAAATTAATAAATTAAATATTTAAATGTTATCGTGTCTGCAGAAAGTTCTTTTCATATATAGCTTCTTTTTTAAACTGTTTTAAGGATATTGAAATAGTTGGAATCTTTACTGCTTTCATTTCATGTGAAATGGCCTAAATACGTGCTTTCCTTTGTATGTAACTGACATGAAGAGTGATCTATGCTTGTCCTGGTTTTATATGGAGTCATGACTTACCTTTAATATAGCATTTTTTCTAGCTTGCAGAAGTGGGTTTCAGTAAATTAACCCTTTCATTCTAGTATTTTCTGAAGTAAGAATAGAATTTCTGCTATTAACAGGGAGAACTGAGCTCTTTATCTGTGGCTTTAGGCCATGGAATTTGGGTTTCTTAAAAATATCAAAATTTCATTCTCCACATCCTGTCATTTAAATTCAATAAAAGGATAGCAAGTTTCATTCCCTAGACTCTTTATTTTCTTTTGCAGAACAGAAGTTCATACTGGGGAGGACTTCCCTTGGTGCATTTCAAATGGATTTCTAAGTTTGGGGTAGTAACACCAAAGAAGTTGCTTTGTCATGGAGTCAAGTTAAGGTCATTACTAAAATGAGCTCTGGAAATTTTTCTCAGTTCCAGTCAGATAATTATCTACTCCACATATTATAAAAGCTTATCTTTTATCTTACAAGCAAGCAGCTCCCCAGTTTGTTCCCCTTTATGCGATGTCATGTTGAGGTGATTAAACATATGGTGTGATTGAGCCAACTTTTGGACATCTCTTCTTCTAGCCCTACAAACTGCACAGCCGTCTGTGCATGCTCTGAAGTTTAAAGGAACCCAAGAAAGCACCAGTCCATACTGGGAGCGGTAGAGATGGGGACAGAGATCATCTTGAATCTTGTAGGCATCTGAGTTTGCTCTTAGACCCTTCATTAGAATTTTCTAAGTTATGTGATTAGGTGAGACCACCAATAAAAGTCATCCTGTTTCTTTTTAAGTCAATAGCAATATTTCTGTTGACTTCAACTGAAAATAACTGGACACAAAAGGCTAATTAATGTGGGTTAATGTGTTAGAGGCACCACTTAAGGAATTTTTTTCTAGACTGTCTGGGTCTAATTTAGAAGTCTGTTCACCAAATGAGTTGCTATTTTTTGTATTTTTTCAATTATATTTACAACTGTTTATTATCTCAAATAAATAATAAAAACCCCCAAATAGACTACAGAAGAAAAATGAGAGCAAACAGGGAGCTGTCCAGGTTATGAGAAACACATTTCTACTTTATTATGAAGTAATTGCACTATAGACTCCACTGATCGTAACTAGGATCAAGATTCAGTTGCCTGACTGCGGGCATCTAGTGCATCTATATGAGATGCTCTTCAGAACTTCTTATTTGGAAGCATCTGTGTGTATGGGACTCACACTTTTAAGGTGCAGTGTTAAGCAGGTATTATTTTGTTTGTTTACACAATCTCCAATCTGAAACCCCCCTGTTTTAAATGACTGTCTCTGAAGGATCTAATACACTGTAGGCTATGCTGCACTATGGGATTTAGAAACAGAAGTTTTCTTACTTACTAATCCTCTTGACTTAATCACTTCAGCTAATGAATAAGGAAGTAAACTAAATAGAAAAATATTGGCTTGTCATAGTGGAAGCCTGCTAATGCATTTAATATTTTCCAAATAGAGAAGAAAAAGATTAAGTAGTAGAGCAGTATTTTTTCAAGATTCTAAGTTGCTAAAAATGAATATGTGACAAAAGTTGTCTGACACTGTGCTTTAGTGGTTTTTTTTCTCTTTTCCTAGCGCGTCATTTGTGTTGCCATCTCCTGTTCCCTGTTTGCTTTCAGCACCTGCAAAGATTTAAGCTGGAAATTTTATCTTTGTCTCTCAGTTCTTGTAACTTTAGATGTATCTTGTGTGAATCCACCTTTGCTCTCCTTATAAAATATTTATTTGCAAATAAAATTTGCAAATCATACCCTCGCCAGAGCTAAACAATTATCTAAGTGAAATCAGAATAAATACTTGAAGGTTCAAACTGAGATTCACTTTCTGTTTGAGAAAATCACAGAATGCTGCATTACATTTGGCTCTAAAAATGTACATAAAAATGTCAGAATTTCAGCTCAAAGAAATATCCTTTTTCTGAATTAGCCTTTTTAGATGCTTTTTGTAGTGGTTGTTGTAGGTCACCGAAAATGACAAGAACAGTTGAACAGCAGATACTCATGGGGTTTTTCTATGGTAACATGTTAGAATTTGTAGGTGTTGAGTATTTGGTATTTAAGATTAAGGGTCAAAACCAGTGGAGAGCACCAACAGAGGCAGGGTGAGCTCTACGAGGCATATGGAAAGTTTGCCAGTGATGCCAGTTGTGATAGCAGAGTTGACAAGAGGACAGCGGCCACGCTGCCTCACCACTGCTGAAGAGCATGCACGAGGAGAAGAGGGAGAGCAGCTATTCATAGCATTGGCAGCAATAACAGCACGAGCAATAAACAAGAGTGTTCCACTTCAGTCAAGAACTCAAAAGCCTTTTCATGATCTTAATTAAGAAACTTTTCTGACAGCAGGGACATACTAATTGTCTGTGGCATCCTCGAAGAAGAAAATCAAAGGAGCTCTGCTGAAACTCAGGATTTACAAGCAATCAACTTTCATACCTGCCAGCATCTGAAAGCTAAAAATAGGAAGTAGAATGAAGAGAGGATTTCAGCATTGTTTGTAAGGAATTTCCCTTGACAGAAGACTTTGGGGTATAGCTAAGGGGCATTAGTAGAAGACAATAAAGGCACAAGACCCACAAGCATTTTGCTGTAACTATTTTTTTTCTTTTTTTTTTTTTTTTTTTTTTTTTTTTTTTTTTTTTTGGTGAAAGTAAGATAAAGCTTAGTTTGTTAAATTTGACTGTGATGCACATTGCCAAGGGGTTTTGATTGAAGGGGTAGAGAATAGTTACCTTAGAATAGTGAGAGCCTTCTTTCTTAAGGAGGGACACCTGACTTTTTTTTCATGACAGGAAGCTATTTGCTGTGAATTTGAAAAGTTTTCAGTAGTACAAATGATACAGGGGAAAGCATGCGCCTGAATGGCCAAGAGAATGAATTACTTTGATTTTATTTTTTCCCCTTAAGAAATTGATTGCCATTTTTCATTGTGATTAATATCAAATACTCATATAGGGCTCTCCATCTGTAAATACTGGGTGTCATAAAAATGCAAGTTAATTTTTTGCACTTTAAAAATTTTCAAACATGCTTACTAAAAGCTGCAGAAACGATTTCAAGTAATTCTTTGTAGACACTGCAAAGAAGAAAATAGGGTGATAGTTTTGGTATTTTTCAGAGATGAAAAAAATAATGTAATACTTTGAAACTTTCATTTTCTTATATTCAGCAGTATCCTGTCAAGTTTTATGTGGAATATTTTACAGGGAACGTGATATTTTAACTGGCTAATCTACCTCAGTAACACGGGAATGATGCAGTTGCCTTCACTCATCTGTCTTCAATCCTTATAAATGCAAACTGTTTAGAATGATAAGCTATGAAGTACAGAACATTGGTAAGGAATACCAAAGAAATTAAGAAAAAAAATCCAGATTTGCAGGCAGTAAAAGGTTGTTCAGGAATGTATTTTAGACAGAAGATACCAAAAGGAAGGGAGTGGCCCATTTTCAGATGGGCCTACTGGCACTGCTAATACGTACAAAATTGAGAACATTAGCTCAATATTTCTGTTTTTCACACAGAAAAAATGGAGAAATATATTAGTATCCTATGACGGCAAGAAGTCATTTCCCACTTTGCTGGTAACCAACCAAAGAAATCTTGAGACAGTACCTGCTTTGGGTGAATATTTAAAAATAAGTAGGTCTTCCTTAACTGTGCAGAAGACAAAGACTTGGCGGCAGAAGTCTCTGGTTGACCGATGCTCCTTTTTTTATTTTTTCTTTGTTGAATTTGGGAAATTAGGAAAATTCTGATAATTTATGGTATTCTTGATGTAGAGGGAGTATTCAAAAAGGGCACTCAAATGACCGAAGAGGCTATTGGGCCATTAAGCCTTACATTTGTCCTTGGCATTTGTAATGCAGCATTTGGAAAACGGGCAAAGAAAGGACACAGTTCTTAGGGTATTATATTTCTGAAGCTTGTGGAAAGATTGCAAAAGGTTCTGGTAAGAGCTGCAATAATGTTTCAGATGCTGGAGAAACTACTTTGTAGTGGAGGATTTAGAGATCTCAATCTGTTTAGTTTATCACACAGGAGATCAAGAGGTGACTTGATTACAAAGTGTAAACACTTTCATACACAGTATCCACCTCTAAAAGCTTTTTAATCTAGTGGTGAAAGACAGAATAAGCACTGAGGGATGAGAGTTGAAGTGACTGTCCTTGGAAGCAGGGCATGCATTTTTAATGGTGAGGGTGATTCACCTAGAAGGTGCTGATCTCTCAGTATTCTCCGAACAATACTTGCTTCTTATCTTAAAGTTAATGCATTATACAGCTTCTGATCCCATCAACACAATGTTGGTTTGCTGTGTTTGTTTTTTGCCAAATAGGGAAAGAAGGGGCCATTTTCAAACCTGTTTACTGGAGCTAGAACTGAATTTTTTTGATGTCAACATGTTGCAAGGTGTGTCAATGGGCTCATATTTTACATCTTCCTAAGGCAGAAGGAGGTTTCCTAAAGGAACTAATTGACGTGTTTTATGGTGTAGTAAAGACAACTTTCCTAGATTTACTGCTTTAATACATTTCATTGTATGTCCTGATAGTATTTCCAATATAATGGTTGCAGCCAGTCTACTGTTTCTAACTCATCAGCCATACATACCACCAATCATAACTCCCTGGTAATTAAGTACTGATACACAGTGTGTAAACCCATGCTTCCACACTCCTCCAGGGTAAAATAGTAATCTACATGACTTCTCTAAATGGCTTCAGAATCTATATGAAGCACCTAATTATCCCCCAGGTGACTTGACTAGCATAAAATAGGATATCTAGTAGATTTAGATTCAAACTTCTTATCTAGGGGTACTCTCGTTTATGTTCGTAAACCTCTGCTTCTTTCCAATTTTTCTCAAATATATTTTTGTCTTCTAATGACCTGTGACATAAATAGATTACAGGAGCGATGGCAGAGAGCACAGTCCTCATCACAGAAGAAAAAAGATCCTGTTTGTCCTTTAGTGTACCATATCCTAAGTCTTGTCTTCCTAAAGTGTTAGAGACAGCATTTCACACTAGTGCAATCATAGAATCATAGAATGGTTTGGGTTGGAAGGGACCTTAAAGATCATCCAGTTCCAACCCCCCTGCCATGGGCAGGGCACCTGGTTGCTCCAAACCCCCTCCAACCTGGCCTTGAACACTGCCAGGGAAGGGGCAGCCACAGCTTGTCTGGGCAACCTGTGCCAGTGCCTCAGCACCCTCATAGGGAAGGATTTCTTCCTAATGTCTAATCTCAGTCTCCCTGCTATTAGTTTAAAGCTGTTCCCCCCTGTCCTATCACTACATACCCTTGTAAAAAGTCCATTTCCAGCTTTCTTGTAGGCTCCTTTTAGGCATTGTAAGGCTGCTCTATCATCTCCGTGGGGACCTTATCTTAGCAGGATGTTTTCTCGCTCCTGTTTTTTGAATATACACATAATATTGGACATACCAGATACTACTTTGCTAATCTCAGCAATTTGCTGAGAGGAAGAAAAGCTGAGAGTTGCTGCAAGCTAGAAATACCTACACTGTCCATTTTCATGTAGGAAAAGCACTACTTTTGATCAAGCAAACCAGATTTCTTGTGCACTTTTCATTCAGTGTGGCAAATTTGTCTGGCAAATTTTAGCTAATTTCCTCCTTTTTGAGAAGCTGGGAGATAGGAGGCCACATCAGTGACACGGTTGGGTGAGTCAGTGTTCTGGGCCCAGCTCACCGCTTTGGTGTTCTGGCTTTAGACCAAGGTGTGGTGCGATGCACAGATGGCTTGGTAGGTGATTTTCTTTGAAGCGTAGAAAAAGTCCTAGTATTTCTGTTGTTGGCCAGCTCCAGGAATTTTCTTGAAGCCTCTAGATTTTCCTTTGTATGTCAGAAATACACTGGTGGTTGTTCAGATTACAGCTGATAGAAAGAAATGTTTAGTTTTCCACTTGGGTGAAAGAGATGATAAGAAATTGTCATCTTCTGTTTTGAAGAATCTCACAATGTAGGTACCCATACAGATTCACTCTTTGTTGTTTGCTCAGCTTTTAGAGAATATTGTACAAAGTGCTGGATAAAAATGCCACTTAACACACTTCACACACAGCTTTGGATTTTACATCATGTACCCGAAGTAAAGGGAGGGAGTGCCTTCTAAAAAACATGGCACAGAACAAGACTACAAAATAGTGGTCCCATTCTACAACTGTTCCGTGTGGTTGTGAAAAATCTGTAGATTTGGCAGAAGGACAAAGTCAGTGATCATCAACACCACAAGAACTCTGCCTAGAGGAGCAGAGTCTGCTGGCTCAAGCAATAAGAAATCCTGACGTAAAGAATGATGTTCTTCTTTAACATGTAGCTCCATCTGGAAATCTGTTTTTAGATTCAGAAAATACTGAGCTATGACAGGAACTAAATGCTACTTTAGCTTTTGGCTCTTTAAAGGGTTAGCAAAAAGTAATGAAATACCTTTTTCGGCCAGAGAATAGATAAGAGACTAATGCTGTGGTTAGATCCAAGTGCTCTGGAGCAAATACTGACTTGGTCACTTGAAATATCATCAGTGTTTCTTCTATAGGCAGAGCTACAGTGGAGAATCAGATTTATACTTGGAGCCTTCTGTGGCACTGGACCGAATTTTCTGGAGGGCTGACGTTACTGCGTGTGGTGGCCCACTAACCTGTGGACTCTTTTGGCACTCAAAATGGTCAGGAAGCCTGAAGTTCTGTGAGTGCATGCTGCTGTTGTGAGAACCACTGTAGAATAGTAGAAAAATGTTAACCAAGGAAAACCTTTGGAGAAACTTCTCTCTGCCAGATTTATGGGTATTTCAGAGTATCAGCCAGAATCATAAAACAGGTTAGTAGACTTTGTGCAGTGTTTCCCAAAGGATGCTCACTCCTGTTATTTGAGATATTATTGGTTTAAAATGAGCCCTAGGGGTTTTCTGTCAGGACTTATATGGGAAATAGGTTGACAGAAGCATTTCTTCTGTTAAAATCATACCTATGACTTGTATGGCTCCTCAGGAGAGAGCCTCAGTGGGTCTGCTAGATGTGATTAAAGAGCCCATGGTTAGTGAAGCATTCTGCTTGGTGTTCTTCTCCTGTACTGTCTGTATGGCAATTTTCCAATATGCCTTATTGCAGGAATAAAATACATATTTTTATATATGTGAGTGGTACTGAACTGTGTGAACTAAATTTCTTTATGAGAATGTCTTCTTGGAATAGTCCAGGCATAAATAGTAAGCTTGGGAATTAATCAAACTGTTGTTAGAAAATAGGAAGGAAAGGAGAAGAAAACCTGAAATTGGATGTCATGGATTTCTATAGGCCTTGCTGTGGAGGTTTGGATCAGAGGAAATGCATTAATTTGGGGCTCATACTTTCTACTCAGCAGCTTCATCAGGTAAGAGAGTTTTGCAGAAAATTTTTTTGTTAACACTGGTTTAATAGCTTGTACAGTTCTCAGTATCAAGAAGCAAGGATGCTCACCATTAAAGAGGCTGTATTTTTCTACTGAGAATAATTTCTAGCTCAAGACAATCATCTTAAAATAGTTATGAGCAGCTATATTTTATGGAAAAAATAGGTAATAAAAATGTAGAGAGCATGCTATGGGTTTTCTTTCACAAATAGTATTCTTGAGAACATTTAACTTCAGTAGAGAGTACATTAAAAGAAGGAATTAAAATAAATCACAAATATAAAAAGCCTTGAATTTTTTA
This sequence comes from Amazona ochrocephala, assembly GCA_039720435.1. Taxonomy (NCBI): domain Eukaryota; kingdom Metazoa; phylum Chordata; class Aves; order Psittaciformes; family Psittacidae; genus Amazona; species Amazona ochrocephala. The sequence continues at coordinate 46,923,987 of CM077878.1, forward strand.
GTTTTACCATGTGCCATGCTTAAAGCATAAAATAAAACCAGTTAATGTTTTCATTTTCTAATTTTCTAATTCACTAAAATGCCATATGCTTTTCATTTGTGTTTACTTTGGCATCCAGAAGAATGAAAAGAATTAAATAATGCTGGAGACAAGCTTAATCATTATCTTGTGTTCAAGCACTTTGATGGTATATTTAAAATAGATGTGTGAGCCTTTTTTGTTCTTTGTAATATGGAAATTATAAAGGAAGGTGAACAGGATGATAAATTAGAGATGCTCTCAGCGAGGCTGTTATATTATTTTTGGGTAGAAGACATACTGTACACACTGAGCCTCAGCTGAGTATAATTAATTTGAAACGTTATCGCAGTTGTGCTTGCAGTCCTATTGTAATTGTTTTTTCAGTTCTGCATCTTGCTGGCTCCTATCACACCCCTCACTGTGAGATCTTTTCCTGTATTGCACGTGTCCTGTTTGTTACCACCATATGGTAGTTAGAATTTCAGTAGCTTTGCTCTGTTTACAGGCCACTGTGCTTTGTCATATTTTTCTGCTCACCCTGCATTGCCATCTGATACCTGTCATCTGTTTAACACATTGGATGCCAAAAATACTCAGATTCTTTTTTTTTTCAGATGTATGTGTGAGAAAGACTGTTTCAGAAAGCTGTTTTAATAAACATTGATCCAAAGTAATTTCCTGTTATGTTGAACCAGTACCCACACCTTTCAATTTCCCAAACTTTTTAAAAGGTGCCAACTGACTGGAGAGACATACTGCAGCACTGGAGATTTATTTTATGTTATTTTATTATTCTTTCGCTGGTGTGCATTGCATTGTTGGTATGGGACTGTAATGTGTTTAAGCAGCTTCTCCCCTGTGTGACTGTAACAAAAACAATATTCTCAGAGTACAGCAGTGTCTATTCTTAGCCTGGTTGGCAATTGCAAGTTTATTAGAGTTTCACTACGTAACTGTTTTTGAAACTGGTTTGACAGATAAACTACATTATGATTTGCAAGTGTTGGCATTAGCGATGACTGATGCCATTTTAATCCAGCATCTCAATATCTTGTGGTATTGGCACCAAAAAAAATCACTTCACCAACTGTCATGACATAATTACATTTAGGGATGACGAACAGGTAGTATGAAGAATGACTGTATCACTGAATTAGAGGTAGAGGAGTCTGCAGTAGCATTTGGGGTGTTAGACATGGTGAGTTTTTTCATTCAGTAGTATTTTAAGATAAAAAATCTTGACTTGCCAGGTGTTTATAAGCTTAAAATGAAATGCTCATAAGCCTCTGTTTCCTATGGCTTCTCGGTGGGACAAAGAATAACAGCAACTTACAGTTGTGTACCCGTGGTGAAGCTGTATAATTCTGTGGTCATCTTCTACTGGCTTCCCTGGACATTGTTGTGCATGGGGTATTCCAAACTGACTTAAGAGCTTGAAAGTGCAAGGACCAGGACCAACTGCCTACAAAAGGTAGCTGATCTCTTAAGACTTTGGATTGACCCATTTGATGGGTGGTTGTTCTGCTCTCCACTGACTTTGATTGTCTCCGTTGCAGGTAGCTTGTTTGATCAGGACAAAATCTATCTGCGTTATGTGATTCATCCAGCTGAACTTAGTGATGCTACTAGTTAATATTGTTCACTTAGATAAATGGACTTCTATTTCCTCTCTCATGTGCACTGCTTCATTAGTAGTTCTGTATTTAGAATAAGAGAGCTAAATACTGGCACCTGTATTTGTAATTTTGTGTAAGTGCCAATTTGTGCTTTACTTCTAAAAGCTCTTCCTTAAGATTTTTATTCATCTTCACCTTCCCCAGCCCTTAAACTGAGCTTTTCTACTGTGACACCAGCATTCTCTCCCCCTTACCCTTTCCCCTTCAGGCTTTTTGCGCTTTGTTTTACATGACGCTCAGTTATTCTGCATGTAGTGGCTGGTTGGTTATGATGTGATGGCCATCCTTAGAAAAAAATCATGTCCATGGCAGCATATTATGTGGTTCAGTAAATAAATTGAAAAAATTGAAGAGATCACCATTTATTTCTTTCGCCTCACTCTGAAAACAGACTAGGTTTTGTTTGTTCAAAAAATGTTATTTTGGTGAAGTTTAACTTAAGTAAATGATGTTTGTATTCCGTAATGTCCTGGGTTCAGCAGCAGCAGTCATTTTTTCTCCTTCTTGGTAGCTGGTGCAGCGCTGTGTTTTTGATTTTGGGCCTGGGAACAGTGCTGATAACACCAGTGTTTTCAGTTACTGCTTGGTGATGTTTAGGCTGGCCAAGGACTTTGTGAGCCTCATGCTCTGCTAGGGAGTAGGGGAAGCCAAGAGGAAGGAGAGACAGGACACCTGACCCAGACTAACCAAAGAAATTATTCCATACCACAGCACATCATGTCTAGGATGTAGAAATGGAGAGCAGAGGCCCTGAAGGGTGGTGGGGGTGCACGGTGAGGGGTGCACTGCTTGCTCGGGCTTGATATTGGATGGTGAGAAATTGTATTCTTTTCCCTTGTATTTTCTCTTGTCATTATTATTGTTGGTGGCAGCAGTAGTGATTTGTGTTATACCTTAGTTACTAAACTGTTCTTATCTCAACCTGTGGGAGTTGCATTCTTTCGATTCTCCTTCGCATCCCTCCAGGAGCGGAGGGAAGAAAGAGGGGGAAGTGAGTGAGAGAGCGACTGTATGGGTTTACAAGCTTAAACCACGGCACGTAATAAAATGAATCTGGTGGTTTTTAAGAGATAATAAATCAAGTTATTCTTTACACATTGATTTAATGTATTTTAACAGACATTTGCCATCAGAGCCACTTCACAAAATAGTATTTTACTGGAGAAATTTCCTATGGGACTCAGAGACTACTGCTTCAAGGATCATCTGGTACTTCTTTCAGTGAAGTAGCGGCATTAAGGCCATCACAAGCTGACACAGGTCAGCTCATTCAGGAGACATGTTTTGTGTCTCTTGTATACATGTAGAAGAGGTCTATTGCTGGGTTAGATTCAGTAATATTTAAGTAAAAAAGGAAAATGAAGACATTTCTTATTCAGCTGATCAGGAAAAACATGATCCAGTAGCTGAAACATTGCACTTTTTACAGCCTGTGATAGGACTAGAGGTGAAAACTTCTTACTAGAAAGCAACAATAAAGAAAAAAAAGCTAAATCCTATCCATATTAGCACAGTTTTTAAGCCTGTTATTAAACTGGTTATATTCTACTGGTACTTCTAGCTGTTCTTTCCCAACTTTTTTGTGGTTGTGGGTTCATGATTTTTTTTGTGACAAAAAATCTATTGAGTGATTTGGTACTTGTTCTTTGCATTAGAGGTCATTGCCTCCTCACCCACTAATCACTGCTCTTGATTCTCAACCATGTTGAAGCACACTTATTTTATGAATGGTGTTGTTTCATATTGCTCTGAGAAAATCCAGAGCTGTTGATTTGGCTGGGGAAGGCAGTAATTAGTTTCCCTCTGCATCTTGATGAAACTTTTTCTTTGAGGATGTTTCCAGCAGTCTTTTTTAGAAGGAGTTATAAAAGGAGCTCGTATCTAGCATATTTGGGCCTTGATGTTATTACTAAGCAACCGTGTATGAAAATTACTTGTATCTGCAAAGGCAGAAACGTAAAGGCACATGCCTGTAATCTCACAAATGTTACTAGCATGGCTGGGTGTCTCTGGGATCTTCGCTTTCTGCCATGTATCTGAACTAAACCAGCTCATGTGTTACGCTATATAAAGGAAACACAGAATGAAAATGTTTCACTGAAAGAAAAAAGGCAAATTAACTGTAGTTAATTGACTTTAATATTTTTATCATTCTTGTCTTGGTGTTAGAGTAAGCCCTGATTTCATAATTTCAGGTAAGCCTTCCATTAGATTTTGTTGTTGTTTTTTTTCTTTTTAATATCTCTCTCTCTTGTTTATTGGACAAATAGATGTTTCTCTAAAATAGCTGGGAAAAGAAGAGAGGACTCTTGATCTCACTTCCTAGTTTGGCAGGAACTAAAATTGTAAGAGTGTTGCGAGATACTGGAAGTTGGTGTTCCTGTTGTGGTTTGATAATGTGGGTAGGCAGCAGGTTGGAGAAAATTTCTCGGGTCTCTTTTTGTAGTTGATCTTATGGAAACTGTTGATGTGATGAATTTTGGAGAATTGAAATTCACTTTTAAAACAAACTCAGTGGCAAATCTTGTTATTTTGATTTTCAGTAAGAAAAGCTTTTTTTTCCAAGCGGCGCAATATCCCAGTTGAAATCAAATAGAAACACTCTAAAGTTGGCAACTTGAGAAATGCTAGCACTTTATTCCTCAAGATGCTTGGTTTTGACAGTGCAGTTGCAAAAGCAGCTCAGGCTAACACTTCTGCTGTAGCAAATGATTTTATCACTCTTCTTTAGCTTTGGCTTCTGCTGCTCCTTTTTTTTTTAAACCATAAGCATGAATGCGACTGTGTGGGCTCAGATTTTTTTTTTTTCCTTCATTTGTGTCTAACCCCATTCAGTTCCCTGGGCTGGTTCACTGTGTGATTATATAGATACTGCTGTCCCTCAGTCATTGTGACAGGTTTTTCTGCAACAAGTATTGCCTGAATGCTGTAAGTAAAATTCTTTTACTTCTACAGTTTTGATGCATGAGTAGTAAGAGCGATCTTGGAAACCTGGTTGTGTTCACAGGGCCTGTGTTTATTAGGTAGATAACGCTTGGCCCTGAATGCTTGTTTTGACAATTCTCCCTAAGAGAAGGACTGTAGCACAGTGGTATTTCCATAACTTTTTAAGTGGTTGCATTTGGTAAAATTCAGGCTGCTAACAGCGTTATGTGTATGAACTCATGAAACTTCTTGAACTCTGGCACTTGGAGCTGGTGACAGCTCTCCAGGGCAAACCAGCTGCTCTCCTGCTGTGCGGTCGGGAGAGCTGAGTGATAAAGAAATTGAATGGGAAAGTGCAGCAGAGCTGTGATGTTTACGTGAGAAAACTGATACTGGTGAGATTGTTCACAGAGGTAAGAGGTGTATAAAAATGCCCATACTGGTTAAGACCAAAGGACACATTGTGGGTTGTCCTCACCACTCTTCCGCTGGCTCTGACCAAACTGTCCATATACTGCATTGGGAAGAGGAAGCCTCACAGAGGATCCAGGTGACTTCGGAGTCTCCAGCATCCTACTGTGTCTCTGGACAGAATTCTGTTTGAGCAGTCTGCTGAGTCTGTGGAGATCTTCAAGCTGCTCTGTTTGGTTTCCCCTGTGGCTGTTTTTAAAATTAGTTGATGCTTTTTCTGTTACACATACACCACCCCCCCCCCCCCCCCCAAGTGTTCTCTCTTTTTCTCTTTTCTTTAGGAAAGAAAAAATCTTTGACTCCCATGATAATTTTCTTAGTTTCGTGGTGGTGTTGAAAGTGTTTAGCTCCATCCCACTTCCTTAGGTCATATTAGGGCTGGAGAACCAGCAGTGACCTATTGGGGCTGCCCAGGGAAGTGTAAAAGTATACGGCAAAGGGGTAGACATGTCTCCTCTCTACGTGATACCACTCATGTATCACTCGTATTCTAGCTAAGCACTGAATTGGCTGTATTAGGGCATAGGAGTCTGCTCACCTGGGAACTAGCAGTAGTGGGATGAGAGAGGAGTCTAACCTGTGGGACTGATGATGAGTCAGTGAAGTTCAAATAATAGCTGGGAGGGCAGACGCTGTAGTTAAAAAGGATGTTAAAAGAAGTAGAAGGATTGCACATTTAGCAAATACGATGTAGTTTCTGCATTGTCTATGGGGCCATTTGCTGCTGTAAGGCACAGAAGCAGCCCGCATGTGAGAAGCATGCTAAGGACTGTTCCAGGAGATCAAAGTTAATGCATGTTGTAGCACAACTTGCCATTTCCTTGTTTGCAAAACAAGGAAGTTTTGTTGAATTTAATGTTCAGAGGTGAGTGAAGAAGCCATGGATGACTATGGTTGTGGCTTGCAGTTTTTAAAAAAGCTGTTTCCAGTGGGCACAGGGACAAATTTTCATGAATATTAATTTGGTGTGTAACTGTGTGCTGCCTCACTCGCCTCATGAGGCTTCATATTATCTTAAGCCTTGTGTCACCAAATTGGGCAGTGTAATTATTTGTGGTCAACGTAATTACAAATTTTACTGGGATAATTCAAAAAAATTGTTAGATTAGTGGAGTTGCATCCTTTTCCTGTACCGGGAAGATAGGGGAGTGGGTAGCTCCATGCCAACATTTCCCACTCACCACCCTTTTTCTATTCTTTTAACTTACTAACATTTTCCAAGTCATTAATTCTAAGTCTTTTGCTTGTACTTACATCACAAGCTTACCTGGGGGCTTTATGTGAAATCTGGTCTCATGGCTAGTCTAAGACCTGGTCTGAAATGATGGACTTCTGATGTCCTCTCTTGTCAAGGCTCTTGTTCTGTAAGTCAGTCAGCTGGAGCCTTTTCTACCCTGGTATAATCTCCACCATTTACAGTTCCCTCTCCACCTCAGAGGGATTGATCATATTTTCCAGCTGTTTTTCTTGCTTTTTGAATTTGTGTTGCCCTTTCTGTGTTTTCCATGCATGTGCTGTGATCCACAGGTCTTGTTCCTTATTTTTGTGCAAGCCAGCTGTGATATCGTGATTAAGGCTTATGCCTTACCCTAGGAAAATGGGTTTACAGATCCCAGCTCATAACAGCAATTGGGTGAAAGGACTTATGCCTCCTTAAGAATGCTAAGGAAATAGGCTTAGAGGTTCCCAAAAATGCAGGGGCTGTAGGCCCTAATAATGTAGTTGGGATGGAGCAGTAGTGGGTGGAAAAGTGTTGTCTCTCCCTCCTTTCTCAGTCCTGTTTCAATTTTTCTTTTCCTGTTAAAACCTTCACTGTTGAAGTGTAACAGTTACTGCTCAAAAAACCCCACAAACACCTTCCTAATGCTACTGAAGCACTTTTAATGAAAAATAATACTAACTTTTGGGACATAAGCTTTTCTGCACAGATTTGCCATAAAGCATAGGAGATGTACTCTTACTTAAGGTAGTAAAAATAGTCATGAGAGGAGAATGGAGCATCTTTTTATCAATGGCATTGGTTTTCATATTTTAAGAACTGAGAATAAAAAAGAGTTGATTTAAATAATTTACTTTTTTTCATGAAAGCTGTGACATAAAAATGTATGTTCTTAAACAAAGAAGAGATAATATTTTTTTTCCACAGAAGGCATTGATTGCTTCAGTACTAAATATATCTCAGCCTGTAAGTGCTTTTTAGTACAAGACATAGACAGTTTCTTTCTGAATTCCTCAGCTATGCTTTTTTAGTGCTGTTATGTGTTGTTTGCTTAGTTATTTGGTTTCTCTTTTATACCTCAGAAAGGGTAACAGTCATTTGGGAGGAACCGTGGGAAGCTAGAATGTAAATTCCTTATTGTAGATATTGCACATTTCTGACTCACAGTTCTTCAGTTGTGTAAGGAGGAAGTCTGCTTGTGGGCTGAGGTTATTTTTAAAAAACAAATAGAAGTATACGAAAATGAAGTTTTCCAGTAACCTACATGAGGAAACTTCCAGGAAGGTGAAAAATGTCATTTTACACAAGTTATTTAATGAGCTCATTGACGTGCTTGCAGAAAACCTGCCTTTAGTAAGATGTTAGTTTGAAAATTACCATTACTGCTGGTGAAGGGGCACCAGAGAAGAGCCCCATGAGTGAAGGCACAGTCCACGCTACTTTGCTGATGTGCCTCTGCTCTAGTGTGATGAGGAGGGGGACGTTTTAACCGAGGTTTGGGGCTTTTTTGTCTTAGCCCGTATAGTCTTTTAGGATGCTGCCCGGTAGTATGTGCTTGATAAGAAGTTTGTAACTCAGAATAAAAAAGTTGATTTAAATAATTTACGTTTTTGTTTTTTTTTTTTCCATGAAAGCCATGACATAAAAATATGTATTCTTAAACAAAGAAGGGAAAATATTTTTGGGAATTGGAATTAAGCTAACTTGTACTGAGGACAAAAGTATCTGTTACATGCGAACAGGTGTTAATTCCAGTGGTGGTGGCCAGGTCTAAATTCCTGTGTTAGGTCTATAAATGAAACAGTTGTCTTGGCCAAGTCTGAACTTTATCATGAGTTATAATTAAATGCTTTATGGTTATGCTGCTCCTGGTTCCTTGTGACATGGGCTTGTAGGAAAATACCAGCATTCATTAAAACCACTTTGTCCCTTGTGGATGCAGGGGACAGTATGAGTATATTGCCTCAGGGTTTGAAACTAAAAAGTAAACGTCTAGAATCATAAACTGATCACAAGAAATAAAAAAACAAAAGTACCTTCATAGATTTCTGAATTGCGTTGGGAGATTTGTTTTACCGTATTGCCTGGAAGCACTTGTGCACTATAACCCTTCTGAGTGAGGGCTTTTACAGAGTAGAAAAAATGGCGGTCTTTGCTACAGGGGCAGTCCGCATTGTAAGTATTAAGAAAATAATAAAATAATAAGAGCAGACAGGGGAGTCCTTATTGTCTGGGCTGATAAGTGAAAATTTTGACATACCAGTAACCTGATTTTTGTCAGATCTTTGTAGGCATCAAGGCAAAGGAGAATTCGAAAGAGGATAGTGTGATGGTGTTGTTGCTAATACTGCCTTGTTAGGGGCAACAGGGGGAAAGCCACAAAGATTCTTGCTTGAAATTGACTTGAGCAGAAGTGTCTCAGTACTGGATGAGAAATGATAGGCAAGGTGGAAATAGGCTGTAAAAGTCTTTGAAGGTGAAGATAAGTCATTTATGTTTTATGCAGTAGAAAATGGGGCTCATCAGGGTAATACAAAGAGAGAAGTAAAATAAATTCTGTTTGTTTCAGGATTGTGATTAGACTATCAGCAGGACAGGCTTGCACTAGCAAGAAAAGGAATGAACAGGTAAACAGATGGTAGGTGAATGTTTAAGCTGGGTGGATATGAAATTAGCTAAACTTTGGGTTGGTTTTAGTTTTAATTTGCAAAATTAATCTCCAAAGCTTATATAGTAATTGTTAGGCCAAGGTTTCAATAGGTGCGAGTCTAGTATAGAACAGTAGTTATTGGTTCTGAGTGGCAAGCAGAACAGAGGCGGTGATTAAGGTTTGCTGGAGGTAAAAGAAGATCTCTGTTTCAGTTTATGGAGTTTGATGTACAAGTCACCCATGGCAGGAGTTTGTAATCTATGCCAAACACATTGGTTTGGACAGGAGGAGGCAAATGTGAGGTAGAGAAACAGACCTGTGAATTACCATTGTGGTCAAATTTGTGTTGGCAGCAGTAAAGCAGGGAGGAAGAAAAGATCTTGGCATGTGGAGGAAAAAGGGCTAGTGCTGAGCTGAATTCAGGTGATTGCTGGTGGGGTGAAAATATGTTACGGGCAAAGACCCAGTTGAGAGAGTAGTAGAGTTGATCCATAATTGTGTGTTGAATGAACAGGGTAGAAGGAAGAAACCTTCAGGCCAGGTAAAATATGAGATCTTGAGGAATATTCATTGGGTTTTTTATAGGACATAGAATCTGCTATAATGTATTTTGTATATAATAATTGTTGAAAAAATGTGTAGGAGGGAGAGATGGGACCTACAGGAAATGCGAACAGGGAAAGGCCAAATGGGTGGCAAGTAAAGTCACAGAAAACTGAGAAGGTGGGAAGTAGGCGAAGGGGCTAGAAGCAGCCAGTTTCTGGAGAAGGAAACCCAACACTCTCAAGACGTGGAAGCTGCTAACTCTTCCATTTGTGGTTGCTTGTATTACTCTTACGTAAACATGGCCTTTTTTGCTCTAAAGGTTAGCTGATTAATTGGGTTGCTACCTGTTTTACAACTTCACTTGCTTGCCTTTAGCAAGCATTTGTCTGTATAAAAGACTAAGACTATACTCTGCTTTTTAAGTGGCAGTTTCCACTGAATAAAAATTAGAGCAAAGGCAATAAATAATAAAGGAATATTAAACACATCCAGATTCACTCAGAAGAACATATTGAAAAACTCAGTGTTTTCCAATATGAATACATTCAGCAGTTCTTTGATCTTCACAAAACAACCAAACCTGCTATCACCCATACTAAACAGCAGAACACCCCAAAAAATTAAAAAATGCCCTGGACTTCATATACAGGCTTCAAACACATTAATGTTGCTACATCAAGTGCTGGGAGTTGGAAGAGTCAGATTCCTTTATTTACTATTCAGCCTTAATTTGTCCTACTTGTGCAGACTATATAAATTTTAATAATGGATTTATATATGATGTGATGGTGCATGAAGTAACTAGCAATTATATCTAGACTTCTTCACTGGAATTCATCTATTCTTCTAGTCAACACAAGCTAGATTCCCCCTAAGCTTCTTGTTTCCCTTTACTCAGACAAAGCTATCCATAGCATCTTGCTAAGGTTGCCTGTCTTGGCTTTGTTATTTAAAGCATGTATTCCCAAACCCCATCACAAGTTGACAGCTTTTCCTGGCTTAGATGGTTCTGAGGCTGAGGTGAAAAGCTGGGTCCTGCGCTGTTCACCCTGGGAACACTGGTGTGAGATGAGTACTTGCAGCTCCAGAAGCATAGCGAGGCCCAGGTGAAACCAAGGTGCTTCCAGCTTTATGGAGCTGCTCAGCCGTAGTTTTCAGATCACAGCTTCTGTGTAGATGCTTAAAGTTTGTCTGCAAGTTTTTAGATCTAGCCATTGCCTTCATGGACATATTGAATATCCAGGAGTGCTTTGTCCAAATACATTACCGTGCCATTATGTTCATGAAGTATCAGTCTGTTGATCATCTACAGGACAAGACAATGTGTGGAAACTAATCTGAGTTTGCATTCTTGAGTATGGTTTTCTTATTTACCATAAAAAAAGAATGCTAAGAACAAAACTTGGTAGAAGTCTCATTTTATGAGCAAAAACAAAAGACTTATTTAAGTTTAGTGTGATTTGCGGTTTTGTGCCGGGGTGAGCAAGGCTAAGTACTGCGTTTTCTAAGCTTTTTTCATGCATGCAGTAGCTGCTGGTGGATAGTTACTTAAGGCTGTGTCACTTAGAAGGGGGCACTTCTTCTACTGACATGAACTCATGAGAAGGCATAATATTTTTATAATGTTACATCAGATATTTAGGATTCCAAGATTAAATCATTTGAATTAAGCTGGGGGAGTGAAAATGCAACCTGTAGTGCCATCTGCTGGAACTTTAAGTTAAAAATACAATTTCATACTACATTTAAAAATCATTTAAAATGTAACTGTGCGTAAAGGTGACCCAAATATTTGGCATTTTTAGAAAATATATGCAGCCAGAGCATAAATAAGCAAGTGCTCCATTTTGTCACTTTTTAATCTTCAGCGTATATGTGCAAATAGTTCAGATAGGTGTACACTACAGGAATTTTAAACAAGACTATGTTACTGCAAAGACAACTCTATGTTACTGCAAGAAAGGAGTAACATAGCTTTTTAATAAAAAAGCCCAAAACATTCTTGGATCATAATACCAATGTATGCTTAGTGGAGATGATTGCAGAGTAAGTGCACATTTGGGCCACCTCAAAAGAGCCCAACAACATAAATTATAACTTGGCATGGTTTGATATTCCACTTTCTGATCAGTCAATGTTATAGGTTCTTGCAGTGTCCATCGTTCTCCTTGTGGAATCAGTGGGCTGTCTGAAGTTTAAGGTATGTGAGAAATTTATACCGTGAGCATCCTCAAAGGCTTACAGTTTTATATAAGTACACAAACACACTAGTAAAGCTTTGCAGAACTGCCTATCACTATGTTTTTACTAGTTTATATACACACTGTTGATATAAAGTACTGAATATTCAAATGAAAATGTGGTACATGTAGGACACACAGCTAAAGCAGTTTTTCTGTCAAATGCTTTTGACGGGGGAGAGGAACCCAGCAGGTTTTCCTGGGGAAAAACCCCTAGAAATCTCCACATATGTGGAGTTATATGTACACTGTAAAAGTGAATGGGTCAAGTCTTTCACTGTACACATTAAAATTGTATATTGGTGTTTGTCTTGCGCCTCTCAGGTGAGAGGTGCCAGCGTGTCATGTACGTGTGGTAAAGTCCTGAGGCTGATGTGCCTCTCCAAGCGTCTCAGTCTTTTCCAGAACTTTAGCAACAACAAATAATTTTTAGTTCTCTTCACCCATTGTATGATCTTTCTTTGGTCACACACATATGTGCCACCTATGCGAATGTGAAACAGCAGGCACCCTCACCAGTGGAGCCTGCTTATGTGGGTGCAGCTGTTGTGTTGAGTGATGCAAGGTCTGCACAAGTGAAGTTGACGATGATGTTTAAAGAAGCTTATTGGTCAAGTTTCTCGACTTCTCTGGGCTATGTTCTCAAATGTCTTGCTGCATTTGTAGATATCTTTCCATTGTTTCTCGATGAAGGGGAGAATGGTTTTAATCCTATATGTGGAGAGGTCTTTCCTGCCTGGTAAGTAAGTTTACTACATAATAAAAGGTGTACCAGTACAGAAGCCGTCAGATGATGTCGTTGACGATCTGAATAGTTCCAAAGGCACAGGCACTTGTGTGTTCCTAGTAAAGGAAGAAGTTTCAGACATAAATGTTATAAAGAGGTGCTCTTGGAGGTACCCAAAGTTTTATTGCGTTGAGGCAGTATGTTAAAAGAGGTAGATCCATTAAGAAAGAAATGTGGTTAAAGGGATACAGAACAAAGATTAAGGGAATTCTAGTTCAGCAATATAAAAAATATAAATATGTAAATATTTGGTCTGTCCTGCGTTAAGTCCTGGAATAGTTTTCTCTATTTTTTGTTATAATATTTTGTCTTTTTTTCCGTTTCCTCTTCATCTTTGTGGACTGTGTCGGTGACAAAGCCTCCCCTTTTTGGCTATGCCATTGATCTCAGTAGTAGAACTAGATGAATTTTGGGGTGTATGATGAGAAAATGATGTGGATATGTGCTTATATTATTCCTCTTACATAGTATCCTGGGTGCTGTTTCTGTCGGAAGAATTGAATTGGTATTATATCCTCAAGGGTCCCCCAAGCTGTTATATTATACGCTGATATTGAGTCTTTAACCTAACCTTTAGGTAGTTTGTCTACATTAAGGAATATTTAATAGACTTTAATTTTCCTTGCATTTAATGAAAATGTGCTTTATTGCATGGAAATGAAGGAGCAACCTTGAAAAAATGTCCATCTGTATTTTAGTTCTTGCTTAATACTTAATATATTTCTGTATAAGGCAAAACTGTTGAGAGGGATTTCCTGCCACCATTATAGAATAGCCAGAGATACAAGAGATCCTGTCATTCCTCAAAAAGCTGGGAAAGGTGGTTGAAAACTTGCAAAATAAGTGGTTGAACCAGACCTGCCATGGGCTGGAGAAGATTCTTTTTGCTTTGTGAACTCTTCAACCTTTTTCTCCAATTTCATTCCTTCTGTAGGTAAAATGTTAGGTTTTCACAATTAATGAGTAGTGTGACGTGCAAAGATAAGGACTTGGGTTTGAACACCTCATGGTAAAAAGGGTCTTACACTGGTGCAGAAAGTAAGAGATCTGTATATAAGTGATACTTACATATCTCTCACTTAGGTTTTGCTTTGTTGCTAGCGTGTTCATCCATCCCTTGGTGCGCACAGAAGAGCAAACCATCATTTTATTAATACACTTCCTAAGCTTCATATAACACAGGAAAAATACAGATGTAGATTGTCTAATTGGAAAAGAACAGGAAGGGGATCAGTGCTTACTCTTCCCTTTCCACATTAGTGAAGAGCCAGGGCTTTTAGTCTTGCTGTAGTGGAGGAGAACTGAATCTCAGTTCCCAGGTTGTATTTTTTAATTGAAAATTTGATGTAATAAGCAGTTTAGCTATAGACCTCTCTATTATTTAATTACATTCTTTAAGCTGGTTATTATACAAATTCCTGAACGTCTTCAGTTGTTTTTATGCACTGTAAGTGAGCAGCTGTGTAGGATAAGTTAAATTGCATGTGTAATCCAATAATGTGGCCAAAAGCGTTAAGTTTCTCCAGTATTTTGCGTAATTCTGGTAACCTACTTTTCTCATCTGACTCAATACTGAAAAGGCTTTTTAAGCAGGTTAGTATAAAATAAAATAAAACAAAAAATAAAAAGCCCTTTTGCTTACTTCTGTCAAGTTTCTCATTAGCATAAAGCATTGCATATAGTGCATCATGTTCGTAGCGAGGGAGAACAGATTATTTGGCCTCATAGCTTTTGGTATTGCTGCATCCTCACCAGAATGTGTCTGTATGAAGTCTCTGTTTTTAGTGTGGGAGTTGGTTGATTTTAGTAGTGTCCAAATGGATTATGTGTATTTATCACGATTCCTGTTAGTTAAGTTGAAGTATCATTTTCTAGGCTTAAATATCATCTTAAAGTAAAAATATCCACTTCACCAAAACAGTATTTCATACAAATAACACTGATTACTTATATCTTAAAGGTCAAAACAAGTCCACCACACACACAAAATCCCACAGAAACACAGAATTGTCTCACTAGAAATAACATTGGTTAAGTGCTGGAAGTCTGAATGCTAACGGTGCAGGTAGCTCAGACCAGGTAGTGGAGATGGAGGATATCATCAAGACCTCTATAGACAACACACCTGCTGTTATTTATTAAACTCAAGATTCCCTGTTTTTCCTAATAATGTATTTAGCTGTTCATGATTTTTTTAAATGTCAGCCATGAAGATGTAGATTTGAAGCAACATCTGGAAATGTGGGCGAGAAGCCTGTGGGATTCCATATAGCGTGGTGAAAAGACTTGAGTTATTCTATGTGTCTATTGGATTCTCCTCCTTAGGCTGTCCAAAATCTTTGCTTAAGCTTGTGAAAATAAAGGTCAGGAGTTAGAGCGCTGTCCTGGTACACCCACAGAAATGTTTCTTTCTTGTATGATTTGATGGATAGTAAGGTAGTTAATAGCTGAAACTGGATAATTTATTGAGCTTCAGAGTGGGGTAAATTAAGCTTCATGGCAGCTGAGCTCATTGGTGCAAAAAGGGTGATCGTGCCCTTTACTGTTTTTTTTTTTCATTTCTGGCTTCAGGATCTCATGTCCTACCTTTCTCCCAGATCTCCAGTGCCCTGCTCAGAGTGGGGTGATGCAGAGAGCAAAATGATGGGAAAACAAGTTGTTTTTTGATTCCTTCCCCCCTCTCCTGTAGGAGAACTTTCTGTTGGTTCAGATTCATGGGTTAGCTCACTGAGAGGGCTCTGGTGAATGTTCAAGTCAGTGCCTGAGGAGCACGCATGCAGCCAAGGGTAGGAGAGAAACTGATTGCCCCTTTGGAAGTGCCTGGACCTTTATCTGATTCCCATCTGAAACTTCATCTTTGCCAAGAAATCTCATAGAAACCAACAGGAGAGCTTGGTTTTCCTCAGAGATAATATGATAGTGATAAGAACGAATTTATCACTAAGTATTTAATTATTATTGTTCCCCACTTACAGAAGGGGAAGAGAAGGCTGGAGGGCTGAGTGCTTTTTGCTGAGCTTGTGATTAGAAACTGAGTCTTTTGGGTAGCAGAATGCTTAGCCAGTTGGTTGGTGTAGTGTCAGGCTGCTTGTTATTTGTGGCAACCAGAGAAAAAGTGCTACTTATTTGAAAGCCAGATTTTAGGAAATTAATGTACCTGTTAATGCACCTGTATACTCCTGCAGCTAAGCTGGAAGTCTGTCCCTCATTAATGTCTGTAATGAGGGACAGCAAACCTTAAATAGTCTCTCATACTTAACAAAAGAAAATACAGTGGATTGTTAATATGTAGATTTGATGCAGAAAATTGTTCTCAGATTCTTGTATGGCCGGTGTGATTGTACAGTGTGTTTTGAAATCTTTAAGTCATGTGTTAGTAACTCAGGTTTCGAGAACAGAAGTGTGACACTGTAAATGAGGATTGATTTTTTTTGTTGCTCCTGCTGTATAAAGAACATCGATTAAAAAGCAGTGCAAATTTGCTCAGGCATTTATGTTTCTGCTTTTATTCTGTACCTGGTAGATACCTCTGTTTAAGAATATGCAATTTTTGACTTCTTATATTTGGATCAATTTCGTTAAAGTGAAATGATTTGCTCATGAGCTTTTAAGTAAGCATAATAGGAGTACATGTGTCTGTTATTTTTCTCCTTCAGATTCTCCTTTACAGTTTTCCATTTGCAGTGTTTATTTTATAAGAGGTGCATTCATTATTGTAAACATGCCAAGAATATTCGGTAGAGTTATAAATTGAAAGAAAGAAATACACAGTGTTAGTGTTTCCTCCTATTCTTGCTATATAAATTTTTTTCTCATCTATGCAGGAGGTTGCATCAACAATTTGAAAGCTATAAAGAACAAGTAAGAAAGATAGGGGAAGAAGCCCGCCGTTACCAGGGAGAGCACAAGGATGATGCTCCAACATGTGGAATCTGTCATAAAACAAAGTTTGCAGATGGTTGTGGCCATTTATGCTCTTATTGCCGGACCAAGTTTTGTGCTCGATGTGGAGGTCGTGTCTCTCTGCGATCAAACAATGTAAGTCTTCTGATGTGTACTCTTAGAAAAAGCTTCATTGACATTGTCACACTGCAGATTGTTCACCTTAAGTTTGGCATTTCATGCTTCATTTTACTAGAGTGTTTCATTCATCGCTTCATTATGAGGTGTGTATAAAGTAGAAAAAAGTATTTAATGATTGTGGCGATACTTAGAATTCATTGAGTCAATTAGAAAAAAGGAATATATGATGTGTAGTTCTGCTGAGTGCTAGCTTGAAAATATTCTCATTTTGCATAGAATGGAAGAGGAAACTTTTGCTCAGGTACAAAGCCACATTGATAAATTTTTATTGAACTAATTTAATTTTAGATTTCTTCTGTAAAGCTTTTCATATGCATTTATAGATTTCTCTTGCATAAAATCAGTTAATCTTGGGGTAAAAAACCTCTCCAGCAACACAGTGATAGTGTTGTGTCAATTTATTTTAAATTTATTTTAAAAGTAAAACTATAGATTAATCTGGGTTGGGTATCCTACTCTCAGGTGAGAGAAATCTTTCTCCCTATGGTCCACATACAGTTAGCTGCAGTAGCTGTCCATAAAAACAAAGGGTATCCAAGAATACCCTCTGTTCAGTCAGTTCCCTCCAAAGAACTGGCTACTCACTTGTACATGAGTGGCTGGCTCTGTGTTTGGAAGACCATTACCCAGTGATTATTTTTAGCTGATCATTTAGGAGTATCGTGTGTTATAAAATGTTTTTTTATTGCATGAATAATTTTTTTTTTTATCTATCATGCGATGGAATAACTTTCTTATATGGCTTTAAGGTGCCAATCTTTTGTGGGGGTAATGCATCAATGCTCTTTGTCTCAAAACAAAGTCAGTTAAAAATGGTCATGAATTTTATAACAGATAATCATTTTCACAATGGAACTAGTTTATGGCCTTCCACTTCATTTGAGCTAAGCATCAACAGAATACGGCTTCTGAACTTTCATGTAAACAACAACAAAAAAATCTTCAGAAAAAATGCATTTAATCTTTAGTTTTCTGTAGCCGTGATGTATTTGTGAGTCTATTAAATGACATTCACATTCTGAAAAAGTTACATAGGCGTACTGGACAAAAATATTCAGATATTTATACTTCAATATATATAAACAGATGCATTCAGTACAAATAGATGCATTACATTGCATCACCTGCAGGTGGTGTCATTAGAGCAAGTCTGTGAAAATCTTTATTTTAGTATGTTATACTATTAGTGTGTATGATACAGCTTATCTTTACTCAGAAAAAGATGGAATGTATTGTAATTATTTTTCACCCACTGTTTCAAGTCACAGAAATGAAAAAGTGTTTGTACTTTCATTCATTTGTAACTTGCCTTTTGTTTGTTCTGTTGTTTATGCTTCTGTGGCTTAGGGTGGGGAAACATGTTTTCTACCTATGCAGTAATGTCATCTTTTTATTTTAAGCTTTTTTTTTTTTTTTTATGTTTTAATCTCTTTGTAGAGAATTGCTAGAATTGCATTTCTTTGAAATCTATTAATACTTGCCTATTTTATTCTTTTTCTCTTCTTTTTTTTTCTTTTCTCTTTCTATTCTGCTTCCTTGGATGCTTTCCCAAAGGAGGACAAAGTGGTTAGAATCCATGCTTTTTATCATTTATGATTATACTGTTGTTAGTTTTCTGGGAAACATTTTAATGTAAAAAAATGAACTGAAATTTTAGTCATCCAAAGGGGTGGGGGGAAGAACAGGAGTCCTAACATCTAGGCCCTGCCCATCCCCTAGCTTTACACAGGCTTCAAAGATAGCTCAGCAAGGAAACTGGAGACTGTTGTCAAAATTGGGACAGTAAAAGAAATCAGTTAAGAGCTTAGAATTATTAATAGGCTATAAAATAGAGGACGTAATAACGTGTAATAAAGCTTTAGTTCATAAAAATGTCTTTGGTTAACATCTTGACTATTTGCATGCAAGATCCTTCCATCACATTCAGGAAATTTAGTTTAGTATTTTAATTGTAATTTTACACTGATTTACGTAGTTTGCTGTGTTTCACTTCTGGCTGCAGCAGAAATTCAGGGAATTCTTGTGAAATCAGCTTTTTACTTTACATTTGGAATAATACACATAGCAAAGTTTAACCTCTTAAAACTGGACATAAGTACAGTGAGCAAGATAGAGGGAATGCTGTGCAAATGTGTAATTACCGTTAAAAAAATTTGCAAGACTTTTAGGATCAAGTACTGGCATATTCACTACTAGTGTCTGTGCCGTATCCGAGGTACGTGGGGTAATTCCCTGTTCATCTCTGCATCCTGTGTATAGAGAAAGGGATGGCAATACTTCAGCAGAACAGTGCATGTTCACTTACAGCCTCTTCTCAGGCAGGTTTGCAAAAGGTGGTATTTTAACTTAGAGACTTAGGTGGTGGGAATTAGTCAGCAGCTGAAACAAGTGTAAAGTCATTGCAGTCCAGTGTAGTTTTGGACATGTGCATGATGGTGTATACTTGTATTATGAAGTGGTGGTATGCCCCAACTTGCATCATAGCATAGATGTAACCTGCAGTTTTATACTGTGTGACGCTCAGAGAAAATTAGTTTTATCTTACCTGAGTATTGTGGTAGTTTTTTTCCTAAGGCAGCAATGTTCTAAGAGCAGGGTTGTTTTTCTAATGGTTATAAAGTATAACTCACTACAGCTTCATTCCACTGTTTTCTGTGTGGTTTTCTGAAGGAAGTGCTGAAATAATTTGGGACTTCCAGATCTTTTCCATTCTATTCATCTAAATCACTTAGGATAGAGTTGAAGAAGTTTCAGCTTGGTAACCGATGTCTTACTAAAGCAGTGCATCATTGATGCATTCACAGGTTTGTATTAAAATGCTAGTGTACTTGCAACAGTCATCTTCAGGGCCAGAAACAGCAAAGCTCCTAAGTGCCTTAACTGCCATTTAGGTACAATTTAGCCATGTAGGTTTTGGAGAGCAATACAAGCAAACTTCACCTGACTTGCTTATGTGCTTGAGGCATCTTTCACACTTCAGTCTGGGACAAAAACTTCGCCAGGTAACTGAAATAGTGATAATACACGTAGAGTAGAGAATGTGCCTTTGATAAGGTGACAGCTTAGGTGTTCGTCTTTGAAAGATGTCATTTGGGATCCAGTTAAACTAGACCCCACTGAAGTGCTCTGAAGACATGTTTCCTGAAGACGTACCTGACTCATTTGGATTGTCCTAAGTTCAATTAAAAATACTCTTACTGTTTGCACTTGTCTTGGTTTAGGTTTTATGGTGTTGAACTCCAAGTTTCCACATGCCAAGAAAATGCCCTAATAATGTACTTGAAAATACCTTCTGTAGCTTGTGATGAAGCAAAGCTACATCTCTTTAACATCTGAAAAGTTATGGAAGTCAGAGGGAGAGTATCCAATAATGAGTCCTGATTGTGTGAGGAACCTGGGAAACTTTTTTGTAAAGTACAATTGTTTTAACAGTGCTTGTCTCTGAAAGCTAATGAAATCTATAGAACAAATTAGATAAAAAATATTAACACGTATCTAGCAAATAACATCCTTTATAAGCAGAACAACTGGTATAACTCATATAAAGCAACATGAGAAAAATATTTTGTTATTTTCAGTTTCTCAACATTCTTGATTAATCTACATATAGGGACAAACCCTTCTTTATCTGGTGAGTTTAATGTTAGTAAAGACTTTTTAAACATGTTTATATGAGCCTTGTTCTCTCCACATGAATTTTTACCACAATAAATTATATTAATATTAAAACACATGTACCAAGTTAGTACAAGTTAAGGGTGCATCAGTTGGAAGGTGTGATGGAGTGTGTGTTACCAAAGTGTCAAGTCCAGGAAGAGTCAAGCATTGTCCTAGATTCAAGCTACTTCATGTAGAGTTGCAGAATTAGTTGCAGAATTAATGAGACCTCACCTGGGATGCTGTGTAATGTATTACGCAGCTTTGAGAAATACAAACTGCGATAGGCACAAAGAAAGTCATGCAGAGGGTGGTCAAAGAAGTAGAAAGCTATTTATATGGGAGAAGACTAGAGACTAGGGGGACAAATACTAGAGTAATCATAACTGATATCTAGAAATATAGTAATTTTAAACAATAAAAATAACCTTCAGTCGAGAGGATAGTAAATGCAAAAGACTGATTGGGTGTAATTTGGCTGTAAATGCTCTTGGCTTGGAAAAAGACTTTGTAATCAGAAGAGTAAAGCCTTGGGAAATTTTTCCATGTGACTTATTGTAAGGAAAACAATCCAATAGCATTTTAAAGGTTAAATTTGAGAAGTTTAGGAAAAGATACATGTGATGTAGTTGCTGGTGGCTATAGGGGAGTGTATTAGGTCCTGAAGGGAATCCTTGCAACTGTTGCTTCTAGGTAAATACTTTTAAAATGTGGTATAAATAATGTAATACTTTCCGGAGCTGTTCTTGACCTTTCCAGGTAACTAACCAAATATATTTGAAGGACTGTTTCAAAAATACGTAGCATATATGCTCTGTTCATTTAAAATAATAGAGGACATCCCAAAACATTCATTCCTTGTAGTGTTTTAGTTGGTATCTTAGGTTTGTCAAGACATGACTCCAGTATGCTTACTAAATTAATTGGCAATAACTGGTACATCCTAGTGGCTAATGAGGCACGTAACTTGACATGATTCTTTCTCTCATATGTCAAAATATACACCTAAATGTGTGTCTTAAGTTCTTCCATGTTCTTTGAGTATTGGTTAGCTCTTCATACTTTTCACCTGAGCCTGCTTGATCTGCATATGGTTGCAGGCAGGCCATGTTTAATGGGAGCACTGTCAGATAAGAAGGCTGACAGCTAGTCTGTTTATTCAAATCAGGCTTAGATGTAGTTGTACAATGAGAGTATTCATTGTTAATAATATTACTAATAATATTGGGTTTGAAAACAGTTGGCAGTTGTCTGATGTACAGAAAAAGGGCAAATGTTTTCCTTCATATTACCTTAATATTCAGAAACAATGCTATGTGAATGTGGCAACCTATTCACTGTGACCACTGAGCATTTCTGCATACTTCTAAAGAAGGCAGAATGTTATTAATACAGAATTTTACATGAGACTTCATTTCAGAAGGAAGTCATGTAGGTGCTTAGAGAAAAACTACTTTTAATTTGACACAATGTGTCTGCACTTTCACTCTGGATCCTTTAAGTTGTGTTTTGTACACCAGCATTTTAATTCTTTCCATTCCATTCACTCTTCCCTCTGACATGAACTATTGGGGTTATTAGGGCAGTGGAGAAGCCAGCAAAATGTCCAACTGGAGCTTCTCCGTGTTTTGGCAAGGAGCGGGGAGAGGTCTGGTTCAGTACTCCTGCTTGCTCTAGTCTTCCCTCCAGTGGTACCACAGCCTTTAGAGCAAAAAAACACCCGAAAATACAGCTTTTTTTTCCTTGCATCATTCCTGTAAAACTTTTAACTAATATTTGGTTAGGTAACATGTTACCTTTGTAAGCATCTGATATGTGAAGTCATATGGCTCTGTTTCTCCTTACAGAAAAGGAGGTACATTTTGGGATAAGAAAGTAGTCTTGAATGAATGAATGCAGTTTCTTTGGATCAAAATTAAAGTGTTTTATGAGGTGCTGTGGGCATACTGAACTAAGTGCAATTTGTATGATATTGGCAGAGTTAAGTGGAAGATCCATGTTCCAGATTAAGCCAAATATTTATTTGTAGAAGGCAGCCTATCATTCTACAGATTTCATTAGGATTACAAGTTTTGATCAAGTTGAGCGCAAGTGATAAAAGATGGTTTTACCACTGTTTCCTGTGTTTTTCTGGATTGTTAGTTGTGCAGAATAGAGCAGTTTTCTTACACATTTTTCTGTTTACATACATAAGGACAACTGAGAGGAAATCAGGATGTAAAATACACTGTAAATAAAATGGAATTGGTTTAACTGAACTTAGTGGTATGTGACTGCAGAAAGTAATGTCAGTTATCAGTGCTGAGATACTGGAGATTCATATTTCTGATCTGGCTTTCACTGAAATTATTTTCATTTTAGTGTAATGTCAGTGATTTATACTTGGAAAGAAAGGCAACTTGAAAACATTTCCCTAATTGTGTGTCAGGTATTTTTACAGGGTGTTTGTCGTTTAGTTCCTTTAAATTATGCTTCAAATTTCCTTACATAATGACTTGCTAATTTAAGCCTTACTAACTTGAGTGCATATGCCATGCAATTCAGCTGTGTACTGTTGGTTTTAACAGAAGTTGTTAATATTGCCAGAACAAAATGTCTGGATTGTCAGGAGTGTTTTTACATCCCTTTCACAGAACTCTTATGTCAATTTGTTCGTTAAAAGGCTAATTTGTGTGAAGTTCTGACTAATCCTACTGCAGAACAACAATAAAAAATCCATCAGAAAGAAGTAAGATTACAAATCAAATTTCAAAGTGATAGGAGATAAATTCTCTCTCTCTAACATTCAGCGTGATTTGTTTCGTAAAAGATTTGGGGTTCGTATGCATCAGGAAAGAAGCACTGATTTTTCAGTAGTTGCTCCCTGGAACTTCTGCTTTCAGCAGATAATAGAAAAAAAAAGAAAGAAAAAAAACCCAAACAGCAGTCCATCAAGAAACTGAGGAATTCCATCTCAAGTAAGATGTGGAGCACTTGACTCTGCTTTCTGGGAAGGTGTTTCACTTGCAACAAAATCCAGGAGTTATTGTTTTTAAAGTAAATTTTTAAAATTAGCCTGCTTTCCACCCAGTTTGATGTAGCAACGCATTTGATTTTTAACACCTGTTTTTCAGTGTCCAGCTGGTAAAAATGTTGCTTCTTGTCCACGCAAAAAGAAAAGTAGGCAGCTGTTGCTCATGCTTCGAAGTTAATCAGATCAGAACTTCTTAATTTGATGGTGGGACTGTAGAAGTGTCATTAGACAGCAAATTTCTGTTCCCCTTGCTATAGCTTTTAGTCGGCGTTAGAACAGTAACCACTCGGTTATGTTCCTTGTTTTATGCAGGGTTAGTTTACCTGTTAGCTAACTACTTTAACTGTCTCGCCATGCAATTCTACAGTTGATGACCAAGAAAATACATTGCTACTACAGCCTTCTTTCCTGACAGCATATGCCTTCAGCATAGTATTTTTATCATTTTAACGCTAACAATCTCACATTCTGTTTGGTTGTTGTGGTTTAAGCTTCTATAAACCCATACAGTCGCTCTCTCACTCACTCCCCACTCTTTCTTCCCTCCGCTCCTGGAGGGATGGGAAGGAGAATCGAAAGAATGCAACTCCCAGAGGTTGAGATAAGTACAGTTTAGTAACTCAGGTATAACACAAATCACTGCTGCTACCACCAGTAATAATAATGACAAGAGAAAATACAAGGGAAAAGAATACAATTTCTCACCATCCAATATCAAGCCCGAGCAAGCAGTGCACCCCCCACAGTGCACCCCCACCACCCTTCCGAGTCTCTGCTCTCCGTTTCTACCTCCTGGACATGACGTGCTGTGGTATGGAATAACCTCTTTGGTTAGTCTGGGTCAGGTGTCCTGTCTCTCCTTCCTCTCGGCTTCCCCTCCTCCCTAGCAGAGCATGAGACTCAGCAAGTCCTTGGCCAGCCTAAACATCACCAAGCAGTAACTGAAAACACTGGTGTTATCAGCACTGTTCCCAGGCCCAAAATCAAAAACACAGCACTGCACCAGCTACCAAGAAGGAGAAAAAATGACTGCTACTGCAGAACCCAGGACATTGGTCCATTTAAGTTGACAGTATAAAGCTGGAGATGAAGAGAGCCTTCAAGTGATTCTCCAAGCAATGCTGGGTATCCTACTGCTTCAGCTATTGTCTGAGGTGTGGGAGATCAGTGTTAAACTCCATGGTGATTAAATCTTACTTTCCCAGATGGGAATACAGTGATGTCAGTACTGAAGTAAAGAGGAACATCTTCCTACCTGATTTGGGTCTGCCTCACTACAAAGTTAGAGTGGAAAATGTTGAAATGATTTGTCTGGTTGTCTTTTTGTCCAGAAGTACACATTAAGTTAGTATTTAGATGTGTTTTTGCTGAAAATTAGGACATCTATGTAGACTGATCTGTATTTAGATGATAAGATTTGAAGCATAGTCACCTCACAGATCTGTTTCTGTCTCCTCCAGTTCATCATTCACTTTAACATGATTCCAGTAATATTGCTATAGAAAGAAAGCAAACTCAGCTTTAAATCCATGCAAAACCTCTATATAGCAAGTTGCAGTTTTGCATGATAGTTCACCATATTTATTTGGAGCTGTTCTTGCGTCCTTTCAGTCCATTATGCACATTTAATTGTCTATAAAGAAGTCATCTTGGAGTATAAAATCCGGAAGTTTGGAATAAAGAGATGGTTAATCCAGAGACTGTGACACGTATAGGTAATTTTAATTTGTCCATGGCTAGGTTCTCTGAAATCTGGCTTGCACATATTTAGTATATCAACACGTTAGGGAATAAGATCATGTTGTTGGATAGTTTTACAGCTCTTTGAAATTAATGATCTGCAATATTACCTGGAGGACAATGTGGAAGCCAGTGCACTCTACCTGTGTGCAGGTGGAGTGGGTCTGGATATAACCCACTTTTCCAGTGTACATCTGTACAGTGAGTCTGATCATTGGAAATGCGTTCGTGTTGTGCAATGCTCTGAACGGAAATTAAGTAAAAGTGCCTAGTGTGTATACTTGTGTGATGTCAGACAGTTAATATACTTACCCAGCATTTGCTCGTTGTGAGAGGCAGCCTGTCAGTTAAGGATGCATCTGGCAGTCAGAATCCTATGTATCATCATTTTGTGCAAGACACAATTCTTTGTTTTCACTAGTTACAAAATAATGTGCAGATGCTACATAGAACTAAATTTAGCAAACTGATTTCTGGGGCCATTTTGTCACCCCAAAACCCAAGAGATTTAGCTAAAAAGAGATCTTGCTGGAAAGACAGATTTCAAAAGATTTATGACCTATTAAGAATTATGAGAAACCAACAAGTAGCAGAAAAAAATTCAGAGCACAAAGTAATTGTGAGGAATAGATATAATCTGTGTTCTCCCTCTCTCTGTTTATTATAAATAACCTTAATCCTCATCCAGGATTAAAATTCAGTGTACTTTTAGCAATGCAATGTCCTAGATAAATGATACTTACATCTATGTTTTTATATCTCTTATATCTTTTTACGTTTTGGAGCGTTTTGTGATTTCGCTTAACAGATGGATGCTTCCATCTATGTATCTCCAGTGCTGCAATTAGTGAGGGTTTTAAGGATAGATTGTCATAGAGAGACCTGAGGTACGTGAGTTTATTAAATATAATGTGATTTTGAGGATAGAATATTGTCTGTCAAGCAAGCAAATCTATAGACAAAGTTTCTGTAATATTTTGTGGGGTTTTATTCAGCCAGTATAGGGAACCATTTACAGCTGAGCTTTCCAGTGAGGATAAATCCCCCACCGCCCCCCGCAACTGTAATTACAAAATATCTGTTACTGATTGTTTAATGGCTGGTAAGAGACTAAGTAGAAATCTACACAAAATGTAATCTGCATTTTGTTGAGAAGCAGATAAAACCTAATAATTTTTTTAACTCCAGTTGAGATTTCCCAAAGAGCTGCAAGTTACTTAGGCTGAAGGACATCACGTACTATGCGGTTTCAATATTCTAACTAAAACACCCATCAACAAATTTGCATGCAATAGGTTTAGAGGAAATTTGAAATTAAATGTTATTTTCTCAGTGGTCTATTAGATTTCTAATTAACTTGATCATAAAAAGCAGACTTCCATAGCAAACTCCTTTGTATTGGTGAGTTTTGTGAAAAGGATTTGAAATATTACATTGCAGAAACTTGAGTATTGATGAGAAATACAGTTTTAATTATAGAGATGAGCAGATGTTGCTGGGACTATAGGTAGATGAGCATGTATGGTGGTTCTAGAGAAGATGTTTATGTGTTGCTGGGATTAATGGTAGTGTAACTTGCATCTCTGCAACCTGTGGTAAGGGATCAAAACTCATAGATACTGACCTATGCATGCATTGGCAAAGTTAATTTTTCTCTCTGTAACTTTTTTCCACTGGCCAAATAGCTTCTACAGAAGGAGAGAGGGCAGCTGAAGGGCCATCCTGAGAACTGCTCTCAGATCTTTGTCAGCCTGAGAGCTTTACCCTTCAGGATTATTTCGATCAGTCCTTCTGGCTTAGAAACCTGCTTTCCCAGCTGATTTCAGGGACTGATCTGATTGTCTTTGTGGGTGGGTTTGAGCGACCACAAAGGCAACTTCTTGCCCATGTAAGTGCAACGCAGAAGAAAAAACAAGTTAGAGGGGAATTAAATGGAGGAAGATTTCCTGTATTACTTTGGTTTTTACCCCTATGCTTTCAGCACAGATACAACCTTACTCTTCCGTATCTGTGAATATCCTGTGTTGCAGGTTATATCCCTTTGTTCTATACACCTAAGTATATGTTTTCCTGATCAACCAGCAGGTATTTAGTAGAGTCTATTGTTCACATTAGAGGAGCTGCCTTTCTGGGTCGCTTTTGCAGCCTGTTAAAGAGGAGGCTGGTGAGGTGTCCGAGAGGGATTAAGTGAATACATTTACCTGTCAGAATGAATAGGAATCAATTCCAGATGACAACCCTGATGTTATATATGAGCTCTGTTCATGCTTTCATTATACTTAGTGGAGGAGATTGGTGTGCCTCAGAGTGATTCAGCTTGCTCTGAACTGAACTAAATCTGTTCTGAACCTTTACCAACTGCATGCCTATTTAGGTAAGTATAGCACCTAGGCACCTAGTGTCATATAAGGTACTGCAGTGTTTTATTGTAGCTTCCAGCAGCTGCCCCAGATAAGGGTGGCTTTCAGGTAATTCCTGTGTAATACTGAGCAGCTCCACATCTATTTTGGGAATGTTAGGGCACTGCAGGTAGAACTGAATGCCGGTGTAGAGGCAGTTGAATCCTGCTATAGATTTTCATTAGTTGCAGTAGGAAGTCTGGCAGCAATGATGTCCTGTAGACACATTTAGAAACCTATATTTTGTCTTATCTCAAATGAAACTCTACAGGCTCAGTCTGCATCTTCTGTACAAACCTACGCCTTCTCTCTCATACAGGGAACCTGACAATTCATACAGCAGCAGGTATTTTTTTAGCCTTTTGTCTCCTACATAAATTGGCCTTCTTCATAGGGGTTATCTATGATGTTATGCTGTCTGGGCTGTGTGGAAAGTTGCGAATATATTCTGGTACAGAGAGTTCAGTTTGGGTTTTTTTCCCTCACATTAAAGATGAAGCTTCCTGATGTACAGTGCCTTAAATTGTTTTGGATCTGTCTGGGACCATCTGTATCCGGCATGGGGCAGCCCCAGCCTCTCCTCGAAAAAGCCACCCTGCAGCCCCTCCACTGTCAGCGCCTGGGCACTGGCACCCAACACAGCTTCAGCCATCCCCCAGCAGCACTAATGCAGCCTAAGGGAGGCTGGCCTGTGCTGTCTGTCCTTTCACAGTTCTCATACTATTTTCTCTTTCTTAGCCACTTCTTTTTGTTGCTCTGCCTATCATGGGATCAGCTCACCATTACTTAATTACTTTCATTTCTTTGACCATAGGTATATGTAGTTACAGCTCTATTCAGTGAACTGCAACTGGATTTGATTTTTTTATTTGATGCAAGAAACAATATCTGTTTTCAGAGTAAAGTGCACATTTTTTAAACTTTACTTTGGAAAGTATTCTTTTTTAATTTTCTCTGATTTTTTTTTTTTTTTTTTTAAAGGTAGAAGATCCTTTATGCAGTCAGTGGCACACAGGTTGTCAGCATCCTTATTAGCTTGCTGTCATTTTTCGTTTCCTTCTCATCTTCTGATAATCTTTCCGTTTGCCTTCAACTTTTTAAAACTGTATCATGGCAACTTTTGAGGCAGTGTTGTTAACAGCCTTTTTTTCAATTATAAGCAAATTTATAATTAAGTAATAATTCAGTAGATAATGATGTTGCACTTAGCATCCCACTGTTACATTTTACCTTGTGTAATAAATTAGAATCATGCAAAAGCAACTTTGCATATACCAAGCGGATGAAAAATTAGTTAAGTGAGGATCACAGAGGCAATTCTAAACAACCATCAACATAAAATGAAGTGTCTTTCTAGTTTTGCCCCAGAGGTGTTATATTTGGGGTTTAACTGCTTTAATATTTGCTTTTAAAAGCCGCTCTTTTGAAAGTGCTAAATTATGGCAAGAAGAGCTTCCTGATGTAGAACACCTTATATTGCTTGTAAGTTGGCCGTTTTCTCAAAACTCATATCACATATTGTGCTGCCTACCCTTTCACTTCATTAAGGCCTTCAATTTGATAGAAATACGTGTTTCACTGTTTTATTTTAGAGCTGCTCATAGATGACTAAGAATTCAATTTTTTGGCTGTATCTATGTTATGAATGTAGATACTACAACTGTATGGGCTGAGAAGAATCACATTTTCCCCCTTGCTTCTATTCTTGGTTTTATTTTTCTGTCATTTAAAGTATATGACCTGCCCGCCATATAGTTTACCCATAATTACTATTTCTTAGCAATTTATCTTACTGAATAGCTGAAAAGCATGTACTCTCTTAATCTTGTCTCCTTCTTTATGTCCGATAGCTGTCTGGATAGCCAACTTCAGCTGCCCAGTCATTTTCTTTTCCAATTTGAATGTCACAGGGTATTGTATTAAAAGTGCAAAGAAGCCCTTCAAACAGAACGGAAAGAGAGTGGTGTTCAAGATTAATGTAGTATGCAGCAGCTTTATGCTTCTGTCTTGTAAATGATTTTTGCAAAAAATTTAATTCTTTTTAGAAAAATTTACAAAATTCTTTTTTGTAAAATTCTTTTTACAAAAAATTCTTTTTACAAAAATTTCTTGTAAATTCTTTGGGGTGACTAAGTATAGCAAATACTGTAAATGTTCCATATATAAAAGCTGCTTGTGCTTACACATTAAGTGACATGGCATAATCTTAGCAACTCTTTAAAACAAAATGTTTAAATCTCTCCCTGTAGTAATATTTCTGATGAAGGATAAGTAAACCCATGTAGATTTAGAAACTGAAGAGTCACTTCTGCTTTGATTTAATTTGAAAGACAGCCATTCAAATGATGCAGAAAACTTGGCACTATAGTCTGACTTACACAGAGCATGACATTCAGTGTGAATCTTAAACTTTTCAGTTCTGTCATGTTCTGCAAGCAGCAAATGCTTATAGGGCTAGCAATACTCTTATCATTGGTGCTGAGGGGAAAATAAAAATTCTTCCAGTGGCTGAACTTTTAAGTTCAGAATAGTTCTTGTTTCCTTAACATGGGCAGGACAAAAAAGAAAAAAAGGGAAGGGTTTGCAAATTAAAGATTGCAGTGCCACATGATTATTACAAAAGCTGCTGGACTTGCTCTGTTTCCATTTAGAGCTTTAGTGTCCCACATTCAATCTGCCACTGTTTGCTGCTGTGTACTAAGAGTCCTAGTAAGCTCATTTATTAGGTGGTTTGTCGTACGGAACATGTGTGTGTAGTCTCGTAAATGTCTTATGCTGATTTTGCCTGAAGAGACATAAAGCTTGCCAAAAAGTATTTTTCTTAAAAGAGAAAGATAAACCTGAATCCTCAAATGCCTTCTTTTCTGAAGAAAAAAAAAAAACAAAAAAAAAAAACTGAGGAAAAGATGTAGTTTTCCTCTGAAGTAAGTTTTGTCTGTACATTGTCTGTTCCAAATGATATATGATAATGACATATCACCTTTGATACATGACAAGTTGAGAACCCGATTTTATTGTTTTTTCCAGCACACTTGCTTCCTCTTAATTCCTGATATTGTCCTAAAATCTCCCTATTGCCTCTGTCTGAAACTTTATCTTCCACTTGTTACTGCTTCTTTAATTATTCCTTTCACCCTACTTTGAATCTGTCTACCTCTTTATCCATGTTCTCTTGGACATTCTTTCTTCTTGGCCACATCGTCCCATAAGTCTTCCCTCTTACCCTTTCTTCTATCTGGAGACAATGAAGAGCCGAAGTGGTTAAGAGAAAGTTATTAAAGACAACAGGGCAGAAGAGTCTGACCTTGAGTAAACCAGTCGTATTTAAGCTGGGATAAACTGCTGGTTTTAGTATAATCATCTAAAACTTGGAGACAACCGACTAAAACAGTGCTAACCTTTTTTTTAATATGTAGTCTACTGACCTGATTTCAGTGTGGATTTAAAAATTATTATAAAAGAGAGAGAAATACATATTAATGATTAAATTCACATTCTAGAAACAACAGGTATTACTGTAATAAAATTTTCTAGAAAATCTGTCATAAAGCCCCATGGCTGTGGATGAGGGTGGAGGTGTCTGATTTGTCTTTTATGCCTCTTTTGGGCTTAAATAACCTAAATTGATTTGTTTCTCTGGGATGATTCTGGTGGCTGTCTTACACAATCTGAATTAAAAAGAATGAGAGTTCAAAGATGGAATCATGACAATGAATCAAAACTGAGAAGAATGGTACTGTGAGCAGAAAGGTATCAGATGAGTTGGTCAGAATGGTCTTTTCAGTTTGAAAGATGGTCAGACTTTTTTGACCTCGCAAAAGCCTGATGTATCTGAAAGTTATTTTTTTGCCAGATGTACCACATGATCAGAAATACTCCTGCTTCCTACAAGGTTGTGTTTAGTGTTCAACTACTGTGAATATGGCTGAATACTGAACATTAAAGACATCTCTATGAAGGAAAGGTGAACCAAATTTAGGCAGCAGTAGATGGACCCCACTAGCTCTGGAAGCTGTCACCGTGGGAAGGCTACCTTCTACCAAGCAGGGAACAAGGAAGTTCAATTCTTAGTTGCTGATACGTTTCTCTTTCCTCTATATAAGGTTCAAGTGCCTGGGGAGCTAGCATTTAGGAGGGATCTAGCTGGCTGAGGTATCTGTTACCTGACTGAAAAGATTGCTTGTATCTGCTGAATAGACTACATGTATGCATAAAAAGTCTTCACCAATCTATAAATGCGGTCTGAGGGCTCATGGGCCTTACATTTGTCCCACCATGGCGTATGCATCCCTCCATTTCTGATAATAAAGAGGCAGGATGTCCTTGGCTGTTACCTCTTCCCCTCATACCGCTAAGTCATCACTGTGCTATATGCCTTTTATTTGTTTAGGAAATACAAAGCCTCATTAGATATCTGTGAATATACAGGTAAGTGCAGAAGATCAGAATGATTGTCTCATCACCTAGCAAAGTTCTGATCTCAATTTTTGAACCTGTTTTTATAACAGTAGCTTCATTGGATAATGAAACATCATTGCTGTATGAATTCCCCAACTGTGATGTTCTGCGCTGCCTTACATCTTCTTACCGTGTTGAAACTCTCCTCTTTCCCTGTGTGGTCTGCCAGTAGTATTGTAAATTCAGGACACTAAACTTATGAAATCGATACTGTGTATGGTCTGTGAAATGGCTGACAACAGTGCGCTGTTGAGATCAGTCAAAAAACGTGTAATATTCTTATACTGGCACAAAACTCCTACCGCCTTTTCCTGCCCCTTTTTCCTTTTCCTTATCTTTGAAATCTTCCATATTCAAAATCACAGTTGTTTATCCCTTTCTCAGTCACCCTGTAGTCTTTACTTTCCTAAAAATCTGCACTTTTCCTTACCAAAAATACATTGTTTGCCCCATTTTTTTCTTAATTAATTCTTAGATATCCACTCAAATTTGTTGTAGAACACTGATATTCTCTCTTCCCCTTCCTCAAATCTTCTGTCCCAGATTTACTGAGATACCTTTGTGCTCGAGCTTGATAGCACAGATAGCACTTAACCAACTTAGCCTCAGACTCTGCACCTGGAGCGAGAGGTGGGAGAATTAAGAGAAAAGACCATGGACATCTCAGAAGGTAGGATCAACAAAGATGAAATGTAAAAAATAAAACCAAAAGCCAAAAAACTTTGTAAACCTTTCAGTAAGGGGGTAACTGCAAATAAGATGTTGAACCGGCTTGTATGGTGTGTTGGTAGTCTGGTAGTTTTTCCAGAAGAGGAGGTCAGATTGCTGATCTGTGTAAAGCAGAATGTTGCAAAGAGTATGTTTGTTTTTAAAATAGATGTTATAAATGTTTAAGAAGCTGCAGTGATGAAATCAAAGTGGGAAGAATATGTCTTCTGTAATTATAAGCATTCCATACATTTACATGCATAACAAAACACCAAGCTTAAATATTGCTAATTGTGTGAAGAATGCTACAGACTAATGGATGAGTTTGGGAGATACTGTGAATCATGAATGTGTATAACATGTATAGGGCATAATCCTACTTGGTGCTTTGTCAGAACCTTTACTGGGCAGTACTAGCTGTTGCAAAATACTCATTTATAAGTAGGCACCATATGATACTTAACATTCCCCAAGCATGAAAAGTTCTGTATAGCTGTATTTCCACCATGGTGATTTACAATTAAATAATACAAATTTTACTCACATTGGTAGAGTTTCATCATGAATTAATTTATTTAAGCTTATGTTTCCAGGTTTATCAGGATTGTGTTTAGTATTGCATCTGTATGTGCTATAAAAAAGTATCTGTAACAGATCATTTGGGGACCTTTGCACATCTTTGCTCTCAGCCTCAGAATAGTGCCAAGACCGCTGGCTGTCCCTGGCAGTGGTGGTGATTCAGGGCTGCACACAGGGGTACCTAGGCCTGGGAGAAAGCGTACCCTTGGTACTATGCTCTCCATCACTGAATCACTTGCAAATTAGATGCTTAATTTCACAATCTAGCTGTGCATAAGGATCTGGCAGCTTTATTCTAGGCTTTGTGTGGACTTGAGGGTGGGAGAGCTCTAAGCAAAACTTAGATGCCAGAACTTCCCAGCAGAGGAGTTAGTGGGAAATAGAGGGATATGCTGGGTAAACAGAGGTGATAGTCATCCAGCACTATTCTCTGCGAATGGAAAGGTGATCCAAGTGGTCAGAGAAAAAGATCACTCGAATGAGATTATTCTGCAATATGTCAAAAATATGCTTTCTGTCCTTTCGAACAGACTGTTTTCAGGAATTTGTTTGAAATGGCAGATCTGAATATGCTGTATGCTCTCCCTTATGTTCCCTGGGCAGGTAGTTATGTCATCCATAAAAATCTTTGTCCTAAACTGATTGTCACTGATTCAGGTAGTTCCCACTAGGAATACTCCTGAAATGCCAGCCATCCTCTATTGCCTTCTGTCCCTATTTACATAGCCAGTAATGATCCTCCTCTTCCTCACAGCCCCTGGATTTCTGCATCATGTCTGCATAGCGCTCTGTTAGTCTCATCTCCACTGCCTCTTCCCATGAATCCAAAGTCTTTGTAAGCTTTGTTCATCTCCTGTGTCCATTGTTCTTTCCCCTGAACTGTCCCTGCAGACAGAAGCACCCAGAATAGATCTTCTGGTGATCCAAATAGTGGCTGTCAAGTCCAGTATGTTCCTCTGAGTAACTCAACAGTGACATTCGTTTCACAGATTGAGAATCCCAAATACAGGTTTAGGGAGACAATCTCTTTTGAATCTGGAGAGAATGCCATCAGCTGTTAACCCCTTACTTTAACATGGGATAGAGAGACTTAATCTCTGAAATATCTGGAGATGCACATACATATATATACATGATAAATGTAAGGCAACTTGGTTCTCACTAACTCATTGGAAGTTTTCAGGCACACAGTCGCTTCACTTTCATTAAGTAGAGGTAAACCTAAGGTGCAAGATATCTTAATTTCTCAGTGCTTTATTCCATACAGAATACAGAATGGTTGAGGTTTGAAGGGGGCCTCTGGAGATGCTCTAGTCTGAATCCCTGCTCAGAGCAGGCCCAACTAAATCAAGTTGCCAGGGCCATGTCACACTGGGTTTTGAATGTCTCCAAGGATGAAGAGTTCATTACACTATTTTCATTTTATGTGTGTGTGTGTTTGATAATACAAAATCACAACTTAGTTCATGCCCGTTAAGTCCTGTATGGCCCATCAGTTGAGCCACTCAGTTTTTCTTCCATAAGCTTTTTTTTTTTTTTCAGTTCAAGAATTGGACTCTGAAGTTTAACTGTGTTTTGACTAAATTTCTTTACAACCTCTCTACAGCTAGATGTTTCCAATTTCTTTTGCATTAATTATTTTACATTCTATACCAAAAAAGCCCCTTTCTTCTCTACTACCTTTGTTTTGATTCAGTTTGTATACAAAAAGAATATTTGTATACAAGAACAGTATGGAAAAATAACAATATAGAAAATAGCAATATAGAAAAATAAATTAATATTATAATAATAGATAATATATGAAAATAAATAAAACGTGGTGTAATCTCCCGCAGAGATGATGTACACACTCATGCACTATTAACGACAGTCTTGTTCTGAGCATTTCTATATTTTTGCTGCAGTTTGTAAATATGTAAGTGATTAAATGGAGTGAAAAGCTCCTGGTGAGTGCTCTCTGTTTTTTGAACGAGAGTTAAAATGTTGTAACGGTCCTGGCTGTCAGCTGTTTCGTGCCATTTACTTCATTTTGTTAGACTTCTGTCATTTAAAGAAATTATTTCCATCTTCCATGTGTAGCAGTAACTCTGGAAACCATGAAGTGATTAAGAGGAATACAGTTAATGCTTCTGTGGCTCATCAAGACAGCCAAATGCTCAAATAGTTAGACAAAACTTGTTGATTTTAAGAAGAAGAATATACAAAAATGATTTATGAGGTGATTTGTAATGTAGCTTAATTGTCTGTGAAAAATGGAGATTGATGTGACAGAAAATGTACAATTTGTGGCTACTGCATTATCAAAAATAAATTAAGAAATTGAAGGAAATTCAGGCAAGAGAAATGAAGATGTAAACAAAACTGATCTATGAGGAAAGAGTGAGATCAACGCAAAGCTGTCTGAAGTTGCGATTGTCGCAGGGGCCCAGAAATCTCCCAATGCTGAGGAAATAAAAATACTGAGGGTGAAACTGGAAAAAGTGGATGAGTAAGAGTGAGCGTAACAATATGGAAAACGGATTTTAAATGGGCTAAGCTTAAATACAGGGCCTGTGAATGAATTAAACCATTAGAATGTTTGGGATTGCTGAGTTTCAGAAAGAGTGGTCTAAGCGTCATCATGGTGACCTGTGGGTAAATAAAGCCTGTACTTTCTGATGCTGCATAAACTTTTCTCAAGGGTTTGCTTGTCTTCTGAAAAAGAAATCTTCAATCCTAGACAAATCAACCCAAATAATTAATACTTCTTGAGTCTCTTTGATTTTTAACAAGCCAGGATAAAGTCTGAGTTTTAACCCTTCCTTTCTCTTGGTATGATAGTTTCCTGTCTCACTCAAAATTGTAAGTTTGTAAATTTTATCATTTTAGTTACAAGTAGACCTAAGCACAGAGCTGCAAGGGCGTTCAGGTGCAAGGTTTCATAGGTTGTCCAACCTATAGTCCTGCTATAGAAGATCAGAACTGCAGCCTTCCAATATCTGAAGGGGGCCTATAGGGATGCTGGGGAGGGACTCTTCATGAGGGACTGTAGTGAGAGGACAAAGGGTAATGGGTTTAAACTTAAACAGGGGAAGTTTAGATTGGATATGAGGAAGAAATTCTTTACTGTGAGGGTGGTGAGACACTGGAATGGGTTGCCCAGGGAGGTTGTGGATGCTTCATCCCTGGCGGCGTTCAAGGTGGGGTTGGACATAGCCTTGGATGACATGGTTTAGTGTGAGGTGTCCCTGCCCATGGCAGGGGGGTTGGAACTAGATGATCTTAAGGTCCTTTCCAACCCTAACTATTCTATGATTCTATGATTCTATGATTCTAACTGGAACTGTGACAATACAATTTTTGTAGTATATTTTTGTTGGTGTGTACTAATTAATTTATTTTTTTATTAGAATTAGGAAAAAAAAACCCAAAACCCTGCAGGGGGGGAATATTTCTGATTACTCTGTGAATGTGCTGGTATGCGTCTTTAGACAAAGCCCATGACTTCTCTACTGGCAATTTTGTTTTCCTCCTTGAACTCCAAAGATATTCTCAGAGAAGTACATTGCAATAGTGACTGGAACTTGGCAGTGTGCTGGTTTAAATTTATTATTTCATACAATAACTAGTTGCCTGAATATATCACTTCCAGGATTATTGGAGAGAATGCTTAATTTTTGTGGAAGTTGTTGGGAGCTTTCTGAAAGATTGGCAGCTCTAGCTGAGAGATTTTGGCAGCAGGGCATGTGAAGAAAATGAGTTGTTTTTAGAGTTATTTTTATCTTAAAATGACTAGTAACACTGTTGCTAGCAGCATTGTCCACAAAAATGGCATAAAACACCCTTATGATGTTAACTGCTTGCATCCTGGCTCTGCTGCATCTTTTCTATATCTTTCTGTTGGCAGTTTGTTAGTTGTCAGTTTAGAAACTTAAGCCATGAATAAGATTAGTGTGAATTCTGTGTTCGGTTGCCTAAAAGTAGGCATCTGATGCCATTTTTGATGTCCTACGGTACATAAAACACGTATGTCTGGCAGATGTGATGTGCCCTCTTAAGTGGCACGTGGCAGCCAGGTGGGATGTACTGACTTATCTCTAATGGCACTAGGCTGTCATTAGGCACAGGTTTTCATTTTATTTTGTTGTGTCTGCTTGAAAGTAAGTGGATTCTATTTGGATGGAAACTGAAATACCTGCCATGCCTGTAGTCACTTCTGTGTAGACACAAAAATGTAAGCGTCTTACTCTCATCCTTATTTGTACATGTAGAATCTGATTTGGAAAGTTAACATTTCAGTTAACTATGAAAGGCAAGCAGGAAAAGAGCATGAAGCATGCTCTCTAGGGCAAGTGGAAAATTCTTATAAAGTGGGGTTTTAGACATCCCTCCCGGATGCTCTCAGTCAAACATGTAAACGGCATTGCAGGCTTCAGTGTGACATACAGTTCTGTGAGCAGTGGGGCCTCATTCCCCATGAACAGTTCTTGTGGTTGAATTGCTACATAGATTCTAGGATGCCAAGAAAAGATTGCACTAATGAAATACTTGTAGGGCTTTTGCAGAACTGCCTATTTCATTAAACTTTTAAGAATATAAACCCTTGAAAACTTCCATGGCTGTGCAAAGTTTTATTACAGTTTGTCTGGTGAGTTAAAACATCATTGGAGGGTGTGGGGATAAAAGGGGGAAGAAACCAATCAGCTGTCAGCATAAACCTCATTTTCTTGCCAAACTGGGTTAAAAATATCAAGCTGAAAACCTAAGTTGTGAGGAAAATATGCGCTGCACAGATATGGAAGAACAGAGAGTGCTAAAATGGCTTCAGTATCACAGTCCTGAAATGGCTGAGTCCCATACGTCTGATGAGCACCAGTGTGGGAAAAGGGGTCCTCTCCCTCGCTGGAGGGGAGAATGGTAGAGAATTGTACTGTCCTTTTGAAACCTTTAGTCTAGAGGAGAGGCTTAAGAAAAAGCAGAACCTAGTCTCCTAGGCTACTTTACTAGCAAATTAAACCTGATCCAGGACTGTTCGTAGGTGTTAAGTGTATCTGTGCTTGTAAATTGACAAAAGGCTGCTTGGCACGCTCTTGGTCTTCTGCCCACTAGCATCACTTTTCCTGGTGGTTTGGGAGTTGGGGTACTGCAAGGCTTATCTGCAGAAGGCAATTTGAATGGAGCCACCTTGCTTTGAAAGAGAGCAGAGATTCTAGCATAGATGCAGGTTGTATCATGTCATTTGTCTTCAGTGCTCAAAAACATGCCTGTGCAAGTTTAATGCACTAGTACTGGTGTCATTGCAAGAGGTAGTTGAAAAGGAAAACATCCTCTTTGCACAGGGAAAACATCCTTTTTCTTCTGTTTGCTTCTGTTCCTGGCCACACGATTTCACTACTCATCGTATCCCTCCATGAGAAAAGCACAGATAAATTTCTGCTATGTTTTCAAATGCAAGTGGCTCCTGGGAGGACCTGACAGTCAAGAAAGAGGATCCAAGGGAATATGGGGAAGCTGGGAACAAAGAAGGGAGATGACAAACCCTGACAGGGAAAAAGAAGAGCAGGAGAGGAAGGAGGTAGGGAGAACGCCTTCGCTTTTGGTGACCAGGAGCCGTTAGGTAAACTCAGCTGTGTATATAATTTTGAAAAATGCATTTAATGAAAGCTTAGATTCACAAGCACATTGTCATTAGACAAGTACAGTTGGTTTTTATTTTGGACTGATGTAAGAATTCCAGTAGATTTTCATCTTCATTTACTTATATTTTAATGGAGTGAATCCATCCTGACACTTTAGCTAGGGTTTTATTACCAAATTTATTTTGATATAGCAAAAGAGATAAATGCAATGCTGTATACTAGTTTCATGGTTTGATGCATGTTTTTATTGTCACAGAAACATTAAGTGATACGTAGTCTAACTTCATTCTGTGAATGAATAGTTTTGTAAGAGTAAATTGGTAACATTTATTCCCTCTGGCTTTCAAGAGATGACTTGCTGGGTGGCGGCAGAGTCCTGCTGAAGTTAATGATGCCTCAGGCAGAGAAGAAGGTCTGCCTAATTGGATCTGTCTGAAATAGCTAGTGTCTTCTAGGTGTGCGTAGAAGAAGTGGCTAAAGAAACACTAAAAAAAGCAATAAGCTGAAAAGATGTTGTGTATACATCCTTCAGAATGGAAATAAATAAGATTGCATGAAGGTTCAGTAAGGAACTAGCTTTAATATAGCCTGTTATATTAGCACACTTGTTACCCATTTTGCTGTACAAACCAGGGTGCATGGGAGTCAGCATAACTGTGGATTTCCAATTTCCAGACTCATGGAGTGTGGTTCTTATTGAGACTCCTCAGAATCTGTTTTGGGTGGAGGATTTGGGGAACTTGCTCTGACCTTAGTCTGAGTTTAGCCTCACATGTTTCACACAGATTTGGTACAAAGTTTGTGTCCCCCTAATGTGATGTTAGATTCCCAGAGCATGTTTGGGAGTCTCCAAATTTGAATTTGAAAAAAACCTTCTACAATCCATTTTCGAAATACGTAATTCTGGGGAAGCGTTCTTATTTTTGTAACTGAAAATGTTCTTTTTCTCTGTGTGTATAGTTGTATGTATTACTTGCTATGGGCTCTTTCAAGTTGGAATTTCATGTTGTGTTAGTACAGGAATACTGTTCCTACTCATTGTGGATCACATTCAGAAGTACCTGTAAGAGTAAGTTTAAGGAATATTTTTCTATTATGTGAATGAAATAACCTGTATTACACATGAAGGCAAGCATGGGATCCTTCTAGCATGTTGTCACGCGGCCTGTGAAGTTTCCACGTAAACCTGTGTGGGAACTCTGCTGAGTCCTGTATGTGCCACTTTGTTCTCATCATGTAGCAGTAAAGCCCAGAACCCTTTGCTATGCTGTGAAAATGCACATTGGTCCAGATCCATGCATATGAACCCTTGGAATGAGGAGCACCCCTTTACTGGTTCTCTTTAATAGCTTCACATGCAGATATGCATTGACCTATGCAAGAATGCAATAAACCAGAAACAAAGCCAACCACAAAACCCAGACTGGCTGTCTTTAGTGACTTACTGTAGCACTGCATCTGAGCTCACCATCCAGAAAAAAGGTAAACAAACTATTTTTGAAGTGACAGGCAAGAGTAAAATTGTCTAACACTTCATTTTACTGATGCATCGCGTGGAGGTCCAGAAGCCACGTTAGGGAGCTGTAATCCTTCATCAGAGCATTTGTTTAGTTGCCTAACATCTGTGGATTGTTAAGATAAGTTGTTACACAGACATGCTTTAGTTTAGATTAGTTTGGACCTCATCCCAGTGTATTCGGTCAGGATATAATCTGCATGCTGCTAAATTGCTTGCTCTGTGTATTTCTTTAAAACTGTTTATCAGTATACAGTTTTGTCACTGAAACTCTTCTGTCACCTCAAGTTTTGGTTGGGGTTTTTGTTTGCCTTTTTTTTTTTTTTTCCTTTAAAGAAAAGCTTTTATCATTTTTCTTTTTGGACCAAATATATCTCAGAGCAAACATGGCATTTGTTAAGTCCTGAAGAGGTTCCTAAACAGGGATGGTAGTGTAGCTTCTGTGTGAGTATAATGCAGATTTCATATGTATGTGTAAGCTGTGGTGATTGGTATATACTGTGTCCAAACTGAAGTGTTTAAAGACAGCTGTAAGAAAAATGATTTTGTATTTACATGTCTAGTATTCCTTCTTTCTGTATTCTGTATTTTTCTGTGTCTATTTGTGCATTAGCGATTCCTATTTTTTGGATCATCAGGATATTTTGCATAAAATAAATTATAATATCAAAAGTGATTATGTAAATTAATGGTAATTTATTGAAATTTCTTACATACTTTACACATATTTTTAAATGATCAAATACATTAAATTGTAAATGAAGTCTGTTGCCATTTTTGCACGTTTGAACGTGCTTGAGTACACGCACATATGTAATTTAATTAGAATATTTAAATTTTACTTTAGTATTCCTTATCCTTCCGTTACACAAACTCTAGTTGATTTGTGTTTGTAATTAACACTTTTTTCAGCCTTCTCCATGAGCTGATAAAATACAGGCAGTGACATATTTTTCATTAATGGCTTTGATTTGTAGCTTTGACATACATTTTATACACAGACACATGAGCACGCACACTCCCGCAGTCTAATGAGCTGAGAATTGTGTCAGCATCTATAAAGGCATTTAAAAATGTGGGTTTTTTTCCTTTTAGTCTCTCTGTTTTTTTTTTAATGCGTATGATACTGATAGCAGATAGACCAAAACTATTAGAACAGATAGTACGATAGCCTGAATCACTGTTTTGTGAGGTAGACTAGATGAAGAAAGTAAGACATTTTGGAATCAAGGCTTTTTTCTTGTAAAAGGACTAGGATTTATTTTATTGAAGTTGGTGTTCCTATTATCCTGCTGAGGGTTATCTGTTTTTATCATAATACATGTTTGTACCACTGTTGGAATTACTGCAGCTTTTGATTAAATTTTGTTTTTTTTTTTTTAATTAATCAAAATTTTAGTAGATATTTCATGATCCTTCTCAAATAGAAATATAACAGCTACCTTTTGATAAAGATATAGTCCAGATACAGAGAAAAGAATTGGATGTCTTCTTTGTGTGGTTTGGTTAATCAGTGGAAAAATAGGATTAGAAGTTCTGATGTAGTCTTCAGACCTAAACTGATAACTATTCTTGGGTGTTTTAACTTAATCATGTTAAGTATGTAAAATTATTATAATTTTTATCATGCTCTGTAAGCTGTGCACTTCCACCCCAGCCCAGAGAACGAGAGTGCTCAGTACCAGAGCTTTGTCCTGTTGCAGTTTCTTCCCTGAAGGGATTGTTGGTTTTTTTTCCTTTTAATTTTAAGTGTTTTATAATTTTGTGACTGTTACATCATTCCTGTGTTTTCACAAAATAATTTGAACATATTTTTCCTTCCGACTTCTGTCATCCTTCTTACCCTCTTTACAATTTTATCCGCTCTTTAATTAAACTTTTATTAAACTGATACTCTTTACCATTTCCCTTATTAGCTGTCAGCTTTGTTTCACCTCTGTTTTTATTTCTGATAAAATTTCTACCTCCCTTATATACTTAATGCATTTTGCCTTTTTTTGTTCTGTCTCAAAACTCCTCATCTTTGTCTCCATTTTATCTTTAATAGTCACGTTAGAGTGCTGATTAACCTTTATTTTTTTTCTGCTGATTTACTTCCGTACACAGGAGTGTCCTGTGCTGTATATGGGCTGGAAGCATAGAGTCTCTCTCGCTTTACTGTGTGTGCTCTTGTTTATCTGTGTATCTGGAATATAAAAAAAGAATTAAAAAAATCCTAAGAAGAATCATTCATGTACACAGCTTCATTGTGATTGGCAGGGACACATGTTTAATTTTTGTTTATTATTTACAGCTATAACTCAAACAGATGGTAAATGATAATTTCCAAGTAGTAGAAAATGTGGTACTTCTGAGTTCTTTTCAATGGTGCATTTAGTTCTCTGTTAGTAGGTTTCTTTAGGTCTTACCTTGCATCTCTGGTAAGTAGTTGTTGTGGATGTAGCTAAAACCATGCATAATAAACGCTGAATTTATTTGCAGCATAATTTTGAGTTATGTGAGAAACAGTAATTAAAGGGAAATACCATGTGAGTTTTCTGTGACAGCAGAGGTTGAGAGTTAGCAACCTCTAACTCCCAACTCTGGGCTGGGAGTCTGAGTTGGCTCCCAGTACAGGGAGACTGGGACTCGCAGCCCAGTCCCAGTCTGCCACCCTAGGTATAAGTCCCATTTACTTGTCCTGACAGCAGACACCAGTGAAAACAAACCCAACCCACCCCCTCAACTGCATCAACAAGCGTTGGTCATGTTGTCAGTATTTACGTAGAAGAGAACTAGGGCTGGGCTGAGGGGGGATTGCTTAGGGTAGGACTGACCTATATTGACAGCACATTTTGGAGAAGCTCGCATAGCATGTGCTTGTAGGATGCTTGGCTCTAGCCAGTGCAGTCAGTGCTTGAGAAGCATGTTCTGGGTCCTGTCATGAGCA
This sequence comes from Amazona ochrocephala, assembly GCA_039720435.1. Lineage (NCBI taxonomy): Eukaryota > Metazoa > Chordata > Aves > Psittaciformes > Psittacidae > Amazona > Amazona ochrocephala. The sequence goes on from CM077878.1 coordinate 46,967,225, forward strand.
CCGACCTCACCAGTTAAGAGGAGAGTGAGACATCATACCTGCTCTGTGATAGTGAGCATGCATTTCAGGGCCTGGGGGGTAGCTGCACTGACTCTTCTTGTTGTCTTCAACTAGGTTATGTGGGTATGCAATTTATGTCGAAAGCAACAAGAAATCCTAACAAAATCTGGAGCGTGGTTTTTTGGAAGTGGACCACAGCCTTCGCCCAGTCAGGACGGAACACTCAGTGATACAGCAACTGGTGGGAGCTCGGATGCACCGAGAGAGAAGAAAGCAAGACTTCAAGAGCGATCAAGATCACAGACTCCCTTAAGTACAGCAGCTGCCTCATCACAGGAAATCTCCTCTTCCAGTGTGCAGTCTGACCGTAGGAAAGGAGCAGAAGTATCACAGCCAGCTATGGGCGTGGACCAAAAGCAAGTTTCGTCAAGGTCTAGAAGTGAACCTCCAAGAGAGAGGTAATGCTTTCTGTCTTGATAGAGCCTCACAATTATAAATGCTAATTCAGTAATATTATACAAGGCTGTCGGCTGGGCTTGTTGTGTGTGTCTAGAACAGTGTAAAAGCAAAGAGTAAGTTGATGGAATGGCTAAAGAAGGATAAAAGTTTACTAGCAACTACATTATCTGATTTGGTCTGTGCAATAGAAAAGAGGAAAAAAAATTGTCTTTTTTGGATATTTTCCTGTACTTCAATGCATTTTGGTATACACTTTTAATACAGAATTGTAGGTTACTTTAAAATACCTGCCCAATTTAAAATTTGAAAGTTAGTAAACAAAGTGGATGGTTCTGGTGAAAGGTGTTCCTGCTCATGGCAGGGGGTTGGAACTACGTCTCTTTCAACCCAAACCACTCTATTATTCTGTGATCGAGCAAGCCTTTAACTTATTGAAATATGCACCAGAATTTAGATAAACAACACTCCCCAAAAAATCCTGCAACAAACAAACAGGAAATCCATCCAGTGCACTTCTGTTGGATATCCTTTTGTGTTATCTTTTTATCAATGATCGTTCCTGGTTTATTATTAAAATTAACACAATTAAAAGAGCTATTTTCACCTGCAAAGTAAACATTCATGAAGAACAGCAATAGTACCATCTTGAATTCAGAGAAAATTGTGTGCAAGAATAAAGCCAACCGGAAGCAAACTAGTATATTTTAAGTGAGTTAAATGAGTAAATTCCTGAGCTGTATTCACTGTGATGGATGGGTTGGAGATTAGTAAATCAAGAGATGATAATGCGATGAAGCAGTTGCTGTTCTTTTGGTTGCTGCCTTACAGATGGCAGAGAAGTTGAGGGAGCCTGTGGCAACAAAGCAAGAGCCTGCCATAAAAGATGCTCCCTTGGCCAGAATGGTTGATTTTTTTCATAGCTATTGAAGTTGGAAATGGATGATGAACAGTGGTTAGTAACTTACTGTGTGGATGAGGTCTGTCAGGGTTTAACTGCACCAGAACTCAGGTTAGTGTTATGTATATGTATGATGTAAATGAAAATGTGGTCCCTTTCCCTCATTCTGTTGACTTTTTTCCTCCGACACTGGGAAGGCCCTCAGAGCAGCTGTCACTCCCCTGAAGGACACTTTTAGGGGATCAAAATGCTTTGTATTTCTGCTTTGCTGTCCATAAGTAAGGTGGTGATATTAGTTATACTATAATTAATTATAAATTATATTCTCTGCTTGTCAATGAGACTTTCAAATGAAGTCGAAGGATTCTGGATGGAGCGCATCTATGGTAAGCTCAGGTCCCACTTATTGCTAAAAACTTAAGAGAAACAGGAAGTGGAGGAAAAAGGAGACTGGATCTTAACTTGAATTATATTCAACTTTTCCTATCCTGTCAGATGCATCTTAGTAAATCTGTGATACATAATCTGAAGACATATCAGTTGTGGAAAGGAAGAGTCAGTGCCACACACACACACAAAAACCTGAAGGGTCCTAATGACTTTGTCCCAGTGCATGTTCATCTCAAATACAGTGTGTAGCTGAGTTCAGCCTTCTTCAAAATCGATGGATTCATATGTGGACTGGTAAACAAGAGGGCAACTGGAATGGTGAGAGAAATACAAATACCCAGTGTAAGAGGATTTTAAGATTCTTCAGCTTGCTTATTCTCCCAAAGCAGAAGATAAGAGGAGGGAACATAATTTTCACGCAGCTTTATTATTCCTTTTTTTGTACTTTAACTGTATAAAGAAATAAATTACATTTTTCATCCTCTTTTATTACCAGAGAAAAGTATGCCATTAATTTATCTCAAGGAGTCAATTTGCTTTTCTTTATATGCTTATGAGGTGGCAATTCTTTTTAGAGTTTAAATAAGAGAAAGCAAACTAGGTCAAATATTACTGTTTCTGCATATATTCGCTTTTGCATTTTTTTATATCTGTAGTACTTTCTGTAATATTATTGTGGGAGATGCTCCGTTTGGTGGTGTTTATATCTATACTGTCAGGGTGCTTGAAGCAAAATGGATGGTTAGTCTGTAACCCTCATGACTGCTGCCAGAAAAATGGAGAGCATATTCCGGTACTCTGTCATAGTGCAGTAGTTACTACAGAGATGACTTTGAGTCTGCCTACTTAAGTGGGTTAATTCTTATCTGCATTTATTTTCGTTAATATTCTTTGTGATTTTACTCATTAATTGGAGTATCCATAATTTATGTTTTTGTGGATTCTGGAAGTTGTTTACTATTGGAAAATAAAAAGCACTGCTGAAAGGATTAATAGATTTAATTGATCTTAGTGTATCCAGCCATGCCTTTCTACGTACTTTGCCATATTTTACACTGATTTATGATCTATTTACAATAACAGTGTACACATGTATTTTTATTTTGCATTCAGTTCTTCTAATAATTGTACTCCTTTTCACTGTAGGAAGAAGACAATATCTGTTTCGGACCAGAATGGCAAAGGTTTAAAGAGTGAGCGTAAGCGTGTGCCAAAATCCTCACTTCAGAAGGAAGGACCAGCAGATGACAGGGAGCGTAAAGAACGGCATGAAGGTAGAAGGCTGGAGAAAGGCAAGTCACAGGACTTGCCAGAGAAACTTGAGGAAGGCAAAATGCTTGATGATGAAACACAAACGAAGGAAGATGAATATCATACCCGTTACAGGAGTGACCCCAATCTGGCAAGATACCCTGTAAAACCTCATCCTGAGGAACAGCAGATGCGCATGCATGCAAAAGTTTCTAAAGCACGGCATGAGAGAAGACACAGTGATGTAGCTTTGGCCCATACAGAAATGGAGGAAGCGGAGGTACCTGAGAATAAATTAGGAAAACGCTCACAATTACAGGGAACTCAGGACAGAAAATCTCTTGTGGAAACTCAGAGGTCGTACTCTATAGACAGAACAGGTGATGTAAGAATTTCTGTTTCTAAACAATTAACTAATCATAGCCCACCAACTCCCAGGCATAGTCCAGTTCCTATAGAACACATAGAATACAAGAACCACGATTCTTTTAAAAAACAGAGCCGCCTTGATCCTAGCTCTGCTATTCTCATGCGAAAAGCAAAGCGGGAGAAAATGGAGACCATGCTAAGGAATGATTCCCTTAGCTCTGACCAGTCGGAATCAGTGCGGCCATCCCCTCCAAAGCCTCATAGAGCAAAAAGAGGCGGAAAGAAAAGGCAGATGTCAGTTAGTAGCTCAGAGGAAGAAGGGGCATCAACACCAGAATATACTAGCTGTGAAGATGTGGAGATAGAAAGTGAAAGTGTCAGTGAAAAAGGTAAGGACCTTTATGTATATTATGCACATGGCCGTGGTTTGGGGGAAAAAAAAAAAACCTGTTTTTTTCTCTCTCTCTTGCCTCTTTAAAAACGTAACACTTCTGCTCTTTCCCCTTACCTTTCTTTTCCCAACTGAGAAGTGTCTTATAGCTGTTTACATTCGGTTTGCAATGTTTCCTTTTACATTCTTAGACGAGGTGGTTACAGGTAGCGTCAGCTGAAGAGTTTCTTTCTCATTCTCTTCCCTCGTTCGCCTAGAGCTGACAGAATTAAAGGGTTGTAGTTTATTCTCTCACTGATATCGGTGCTCCTTTAGTCAGTGCTCATCCTTTTGTCTGTATGCAGAATAATTTTCTGTGTATGAGTTGAAATGGCAAGTTCTGTAGCAATGTGAGGAGACCATTATAAAGTGTCATAATCTTACTGACACCTTAGTCTTAATATACGCAAAATTTTACTGCATTTATTAAAAATATCAAGGATCTGCCAGAGTTCCTTGCTAACAAGGACAGGATATGGAGCAAGGAGAGTGTTATGTAGGAAAGAAATGAGAATTGCCTAATGTGGTGTCTAGATGAATTGGCTCCCAAGCTAACAAGTATGTTTAAATCTGTTATTTCAGTTTGTCTTCATCTGTTGATGGTAACACTTAGCAGTAAGGAATAAGTATAGCGCACTGTGTGTTTTTAAACAAAGCCTTTCTTCTGGCTGAAGAAGTTAATCAAATTCATGAATGGTGAACAGATAAAATAAGCAGCAGCTCGAAAGATTGTGGTAGAACCTGCATAGCCCTAATTTGTCTTTAAGTGACATTACAGTGAGCTGAAGGCTTTTTGCGTCTTTGAAAGTAGCTTTTAGCTCTTTAGTTTAATTACCTGTGTTTGTAACTTGGAAGTTTTCTGCTGGTGTTCATACTCAAAATGCCAATGGCTTGTCTGCCTTGACTTTTAGTTCCTGGCACTGTTTCCTGACATGTGTTTGATTCATATGTGCTAACCTGTCTGTCTTTATCTGATGTTGTGGTCTCCTGACATCCCCTAAAGCTCTAGGTTTATATAGAAAAAGAGACAGCATTTGTCTCCTGTCCTATATGAATAGCTGCTTGTTTTAACTTTCTGAGCATGAACTTGTCCATTCAAAATACAGAAGCTTGTTTTCTGCTCATTTTTAAGGAGGGGTGGTAATCATGACCCTGAAATCTTCATCCAGATTGTACTTAGACATAAATATCCTTGCTTCTTTTGACTGTGGGGGTTGTCAAACACTGGAACATATCACACAGACATGTTGTCAGTCTTCATCCTTGGAGATGCTCAAAACCCCATCAACTGTGGAGATGCTTGGGGGAATGCCCTGAGAGATCCGCTCTAGCTGACTCTGCTTTTGAGGAACAGCTAGTACATCCATCACCTGCTATTTGCTGTAACCATTTAATACATATGTTGCCAGAATTATTAACAAAATAATTCCAAAGCACTGGAGATACTTTCTAACAAATAAATATCTTCCACAGTCTGCTGAGATTTTGCCTCTTTGGTGCAGAACCTAGAGATTAATGTTGAGTTGTTTTAGTGCTGGGTTAAATCTAGAGAAAGAACTGTTTAGCAATGTCCAAAAAGGTCCTCTCAAATTTATAAAAAAAAACCAAACAAACAAACAAAAAACACAACAAAACTGAAACAAACTATACCCTTCGCAGGAGACTGTTACTGATTGCTGATCACAGTTTTAATCCTATTATTAATATCGACTGTAGGATTCCTTATTCTGAAATGCATCATAGTTGAACATTAAATGGGCAGAGTTTTCCAGTGGCAGCACTGTCTTGGCAAGGCAAAAGGAGTCCTCTTAGAAGGCATAAATTACATTCATACTTGCTTCAAAGACTTGCTAGAACAACATAAACCAGATTATTACAAATGGAATCCAGACCACATTTTAAAACTGAGAACAGCTTCTGCCTACCGCCATTCAATGAAGAATGAAAATCAGGTTTGGAGAAAGTTTGAGGAAAACAGATATTTTCTTTAAAGTTTAAACCAAGACTTTGTGTAGAACTAGTAGATTTGCGTCCAGACAAGGTTGTACTTAACTTCTTTTATCCCATGATAGGTATGAGAGATATTCTAGGCTTCTATCATGCCGTCTTTGAAAGGGGAAGATAAAATACTGAGGAATATTGGGACAGTATGAGGAAGTACTGAAAGCTGCTCATGTGCTTTTTTGTAAATAGATATGCTAAAGGTTTTACATTCTGCATACTCATTGGTCATATTTACCTAAATGTTTATTTTGTTCACACAATTTAAGCTTGAAAATATGCCTAGTACTTGCATATTGTCATCAAAATGGTAAAATTAGCTCAGTAAAAATCACTTTGCATACTCACTAATGGATTCAGTTGGGAGTGAGAAGAACATGATAGAGTTGGAACCTTGTTTGAAAAAAACTCCCTGAGCTGATATTCCAGATTTTTTCAGTGAAGATGTAATTGTTTCATTTTTAATTCCTTTCTTATGGTACTGGGAGGAGCAGGGCAATCCAATTTCACTTCATTCTTATGACATTACCCTTCTGGTTAGAAAGTGTTATGGGCAGGGATCTTGTTGGGATCTTAGTATATGCACAGGTGTGAGGCAGGGGGATTGTGACCAGAAGGAGAGACCCTGGGAAGTTTGAAGGAAAAAGGGATGCTGTGGTTTGCAGACAAATATGTTAGTGCTGGCTCAGCTCCAGGAGGAGAGGATCTGACCCCTTACTCCATCCTCCTCTGGTGTTTTGAGCACCACTTTGGGTGCTGGTGCTTGCGGGGGCTGTGTGTTTAAAAGGGGAGGGAAGAGCATAAATTAAATCTCTGCCCCAGTGATTTCTTCCAAGTGCTGTAGCATTGTTGGTAAAGAAGGTAGCTTGTGGGCTAAGAGAGAAACCACACATGTGCAGTAGGGTGTATAAGTGGACCGGATGAAAATATCCAGAAAAGTTTATAGAGAAAAGGAAGCTGGTTTTACATGTTTTTAGCCAAAGTTTTTCACTGAGCTATTTTAGATCTGGCATGTAGGCACGTCAAGTTGTACTGTAACATCTGCTAGCATATTTTAACATCTGTTCTCATGGAGAGTTGGGCATGGAGTTTTCAGAAGAGCTGAATTTGTTTAAAATGTGGCTAAGCTTTAACAGTGTAAAACAAAATACCCTTGCTAGGAAGTTTGTTAATTCTTAGAAATTAGTTCCAATTTATCTTCTAGTCTTTGTGCCATAATTTAGATCTACATCGGATTCAGATTTTAATGAAAGTATAATCTAAAATGGCTCTAGCTTCAGAATTTTGGTCAGTGCTTACATTATTCAGTGCTATCAATATTCAGTGCTTTTGAGTAGCTGAAATTATTTGCAGCCCTTATGGAGCTGTAAATAAGTGCTTGTTAAATTAGTTAGGGCAGTAAGAAATCTGTTTTGTGTATATGGAATTATGCAGAGTACATACATGCATATGCAAATGAAATAAGCTGAGCAGTAGGGGGAAAAAAGTTATACTGTTGCCAAGAAGTGCAACACTTTGCTGAGATACATAACCATATAAATCGGGATGTCATGGAAGATATGTGGCTGAATGCTCCTTTAAAATCATGGCAAAGACCTTTCTCTAGTTGTGAGCATGCTGGAGGGAGTTTGCAGCCTTTGGTGAGATTGACCGAGGTCTGTAAAATATGATATACGTGGAAAGGTGGGGTGGATTGGTGTTCAATAGTCTAGAAAAGAGAGAAAAAACAGAAAAAAGGCAGAGAGACCGAACTGAGATTTAAATGAGAAAGAAGAAGCTGGAGGGGGAAAGACTCTTGAGTGCTTCTTTCTAAGCCGGAGGGTTAAGTTACTGTCAGGAAGAATGAAGCTTGCTGACAGAAACCATGTCAACTTTAAGGACAGAAAAGCAAAGTGAAGAATAATGATGATCATAATTTCTTAGTTGAAATTGAGGATTCCTGGAAATAAAAATTGATTTCTTCATAGCCTTCACTGCAGTTGCTCTAAGATAAAAATACTGTTGCTGTGCCTGTGGCAGGCTCTGGGCCAAGGTGCAGAAATCTGGAGCGAAATCCACAGTACTTCTGACGGTAGTTTATCCTTTTCTGTCGCCTTTCTTTGCCTGTTTTCTTGCCTTGCATTTAAATTGCAAGTTCAATGGAGCCTAGGGTTTCATTTTTTCCTTGTACAGTGTCTAATTGGTGATATTTCAGTCCATGACTGAGACTCCAACTTGCCTTTATGATAATAAAATGGTATGCTTATTTATGCAAGGACGTATTATTAGGTACCTTTTTCTTCCATTTATCAGTATCCAGTAGAATTCCAGATTACTTTCAAGTGTCCTCTGGCACACTTGCATTCTCTTGTGGCTAACTGTGCATTACTACCACAAGGGATTCAATTGAGCCCAGATTCCTGTTCTCTCTACCTATTAATTTGCTGTTAATCAGCTAAATTACCCATATGTTTGCCTGCTTGCTTTTCCTATCAGGTAACAAATTGATTCGTGCATGTTTACTGCCACCCTCTTAGAGACATTGTGGAGCTATTTATTTCATATGAAAAGACCAGATGTCCACACCTAACGGCCTTTTTCAGCCTTTGGATTGTTTATTTATTTTTCATTAGTTACTGCCACCATCTCAGATTGAAGACATGTAAGGACAGGGCAGAGTTTTATACATTTATTTTCAGTTTGAGAGCTGTTTTTGTATTTTCTGGGTAAGTTCGCTGTGAGAAAATGTCTGCAAGCCGGCTCTACAAAGCGCGATACGCAAAAGTGATTTTTTATTGGTAGGTGCATGTAGTAAACGGTTAGAATTTCCATGTTGCTAGCCTAACTTTTAATAAGATCACTGCCTCCCTGTGCAGACATCCAACTGCTCTAAATGTTAAAAGTCATATTGATTACTTTTTGAGATGCTCCAACACTTAAAGTCTCTGCATTTGTACATGTTTAGCTTCTTCAAAATATCTCTCTCTCTCATGCATGATTTCCTCTGCACGTTCCCTTGACTGACTGCAAAAATAGTATATGAAGGGCTGTCTAATTGTTAAACGATTTCAACCTTAGAGCTATTGTTTAAGAGAGCATAGGTCTCAGAAATACTGTGAGGCTACTCAGGAAAATGCATACCTACAGCAATACTTTTTTTAGACCTTCCGTATTAAAGATTTTATTACATTTTCTTTGCAGCCATGAAGCAACTTCTACTAAAATATTTTATTTAGAATATTTTCTTTTCACATTTGCTTTGTCTGTAAACTCAACCTTTTCTATTTTAGATAAGCAAATATCAGCATTCTTTACTTTGTGACCTGTGGCTTTCCTGTAGCTAATACGCAAATTGGACCATGTCTAACTTGGTCCACTGGGCAAGTTGAGAAATGTGCAAGAGCACCGTGGCTTATCTAAACTTCCCAAATCCAAATAATGCTCTTGAAAGGAAGGTGGACTGTTATTGGAACAGTAGATTTTAAAAGATGTTGAACGTTATGTGTATTGTACACTTCACTTGAGCCACAGCTATTGTGGGATTATTTTACAGTTCTAAATGAATGTCTATAAAGAATTGAAATGTGTTTATCTTTCATTACATAGAGGTTTTGATTGCAGATAGGGTCCTACCTTAATATGTCTGTGGTGTTAGTTGTGGGAATTGTGTGTGATGGAGAAATAAGTAGAATGGTTATTTTCCTTGGCTACCTCTCATTGATATTCGTAATTTAAGACAAAATGCTTTCAGACATGTAGCAAGGAGAAATGAAGTACATCCCGCCTTTATCTGGTTTTAACTGACATTTTATGATTTAATTGTATACGTTATTTTCAAAAATTTAAATTTCTAGTTTTTGAAACCTAGTCCTCAGTTTGGTAATTCTTTCCACTGCAATTCGAGCTTCCATTTTAATTAGTTATTCTTAAAATGATTGCTCTAAAAATGTTATATTTAAAGCAACTTCGTCATGTTCTTATACCACTTTTCTGAAGGATTTAAATTCTCAGTATTTTTTAGAATTGCCATGGTTAGACTGGAGGGCACATGCTTCTTTCTCCCTCTAAAAATCAGTGGTGCTGTAAATTTGTTTCAGAATTGGCCTTCACAGAGTAAAAGTCATTTTCTGATTCAGACCTGAGCTTTGAAATTTACTACTTATAGGTAAGAGTCAGTGCATATGTTTTAATGGTTGGCTTGCTATTAATTTGGCTCTTTTACTGAAAATGTAAGTTATTTTTTCACTGGAAATGTCAACTTGAATAACTTCAACTGTAAATTCAAAGGAACAATTTTTAAAACTTTGCCATTGTTGTTAAAGTTTATTAACTAAATAGCATAAGCTAGTAATTAAAAATGTAAACATATTTACCTATTTTTATGCAGCTATGTTAAACTTTCCTGAAATCTCATTTTTTTGCTATTATTTTCATGTTATGCTATTAAAAGAGCTAGGTGCTAAGAATTGATTTTGCTGTGTTGTTCAGAGAAGAAGCAAACACCACAATGGCTCTTTTTAACCCGTTAGGAAACATATTCTTAACGATTAAAATTGTGCCTAATGAGCCACTAGATGGAGCAGTCAAATCTAACTTTTATCTATCGCACTCTTTATGCAAGACAATTTCTTTCTTAACAAATAGAGAATTGGAAGTGGAGGCACACCTTCCTACTTGAACTGGTAATTTAAAAACCTTCTTCAGAACTTACCTCTTTGTGCATTTTCCTGAAGGCAGATTTGCATTGTCCTGTAACTTCAGTGGAGATGGTGTATGGGATGTATTCTGGATATGGAAATCACACCAACAAGTATAGTTCTGTGGAAGCAGTCATTCATTACGTGAGTTGAGTCTTATCCTCAGACAAAAAGTAAACATAGCAAGAAAGCAGCACTGGTTTTGAGGATCACAAGCCAGATTTCCAACATTTTTGAAAGCTTAGAGATACACATTTACGGATGACTGTATTTGTGCTTAAGAAATCTTGCTGATACTTTTGGTGGAGTCATATATTTTCTTCTTATTTACCCAAAGCACATTTCCTTACACCCTGATTTTTTTGTGACCTTATGCATAGCCGGTAGTTATTTTGGATTTGCCAGTAATGGAGTTGTCATCATCTTTAAGCTGAGACTGTTTGCAGGAGGGCAAAACAGCCTTCTGGAAATGGGAATTGAAATGAATGCTTAGGGATAAATCCAGTTGTGCTACTCTGGACTCTTTTCCGCAGAAAATTTGCTCTGAAATCAGTTATACAAAAAGTTGATTAATCTGTTTCTGTTAATCAGTTTTAAATCTCACCATCAAGGAAGTCATATGGAGTGGCTATTCCTACAAGCCACTGAAAGGAAACACTTAGTAAGATGTTAATTTTTTGCCAGTGAGGAGATTTGTTTGATTGGAGTTCTTTAATAAACAAATGTACCATTTACATTTTGACAAACTTTTCCTTCAAAAAAACCAATCCAAAACAAAAAAATCCAACTAGGACAACAGATAATGATATTAACTTAAGGCCTGTCGCCAGACATCAGTTATCTGTGCTTTTGTGAATCTAATCTTACTTTGACCTAGAAAATTATTATAAGGATTAGGAATGAATTTTCTGGCAATACTTAAACAAAAAACATGGTCACCATTAAACCCTGCATTTAGATGGGTGGGGTTTTTGGGTGGGTTTTTTGTTTGTTTTGTTTGTTATTGTTTGGATGCTATATAACATGTTTAAAGTAATAGAAAATGCTATTTAACAGTTTGACCTTTTGAAATGTTCAGTGTTTATGGTGCTGCTGCTCTAATATCTAGGTTTAAATCTGAAATTTTTAAAATCAGAGGATCTGGGAGGAATCAGACTTGCAGGAGAAACTGGAAACTAAATCATGTCTATGTAGATAGAGGATGGGGGAAAACAGAATTTTGTTAGTAGCACAGTACTTAACTCAGAAATGCTGGATACAGGAGCAGTACATAGCAGGATGTTTCTTTCCTGGCTGTTGCATACCTGCATGCCTGAAGGGGTTTCTGTCATTTGGTCATGCAGCAGTGCTCTTGTGTCTTCCAGTCTGCTGCAAAATGGCAGGTGATGTTCTGTAAAATTCTCCTAAAGGACCTTTAGGAACAGTGTGGCAAAGCCACTTGTCTGGGATGCCAGTGGAAGTCACACCATAGCCTGCTCCTGATTTGTGTGTTTAAATTGTGTTTTTCAGACAGATACCAAGTTACTTCACTTCTACTTTGAATTGATCGGCTTGGATCAAGGTTTGAACTAGAAGCTGCGGAGTAATGACAGCATGGCACTGATTTAGCCCTAGCAAAATAGAAGGCCAAACATATTAGTGCCAGTATGTCCCTCTGTTGGTGTGACTACATAATTTCTGCTTTGGTGCCTTTTTTTTTTTTGCCAGCTGGCCAAGAACATAAACAGAATATGCTCGTGTCTGGATGGAAAGGAACATTGATGCGCTCTGACAAGTTTGATGGGTGTTTGAGGGCAGACATTCCTTTGAGGAGCTATGTCTTTTTCATTGCAGTCATCTCGGTTCTTAATCTCTGTTTTTTCTCAGGAGTTATGAGAAATGACAGGCCGAACTATGTCAATCTGTTGAAAAGAAAATCACTTCTGTATGTGTGGATATAAGTGTTTGTATATTTATATAAAAAAGATTTTCTTATGTAAATGTTAAATGGTTGACAATTGTCCTTGCGAAGTTTGTAACTATTTCGCCAAAGAATCTGGAAAATACTCAGTCTTCTTCACTGGGCAATATTTTACTGAAGAGAAGATGCACTTTTGCTGTGTGAGTGTACAGAGAACAGAAGTGTTTTAATTAACCCAGTGTCAGTTAAACTCTGCACTTCAGCCTATTGGAAGCAAGTATGTTTTCTCCACTGCATAGCAAAAAGCTGCATCCAAGTTTTCTATGATCCCAGGAGTGCATCTTGTGGTCTGGCGTGCTGCTAGCTGAGCAAAGGAAAGCCTTGATTCCTCTCCATAAATCTTTGTTTCAATACTTTTATACACATTTAATATTTCACCACTAGATAAATTTCAGTCCTTTGACCGTCACTTGAGTGAAGTGGTTATGTCAGTTTTCCACCCATGTCATAATTCACCAATCAATCCATATCTCTCTGGTTTGGATATAAGGATATTGTGAAAGACTTGATTGAGAGCCTTGCTGCAGTTACATTAAACAATATCTGCTGCTCTCCCCTTTTATGCAGGCATGATTTCCCTTTGGTAAAGCTATGCTGATGGTTCCCATTCAGCTGCTTGGCCTTCGTGTGCCCAGGGTTGCCTTCCAGAAGGATTTGTTCTGTAATGTTCCTAGGGACTCACGTTAGCCTTCCAAGTCTGTAGTTTCTCAGGTCCTTTTTCTTGCTGTTCTTGAAGGGAGATGTGGCATTTGCCTTCTCCAGTCACTGTGAATCTTCCACATTAGCCAGGACCTTTCAAGGTGGATCAGACAGGGCTACAGTACAACAAATCATATACAACACCTAATATTCTATCTCAGATTCCTACAGTTGTGCTAGAATCAGTTCTCCGTTGTAACTTGGCTTTATGGTCTGGAGACCATAACATGGATCTTTTCTGTTGTTTCTCTCACTTCCTAAGTTAAATTCCAGCTGGAAGCATAGATTTTTTTTTTTCCTTGAATTGCTCTTTCTGTGTTTCTGAATTAAGCTTAGGACCATTCTGTGGCATTCTTCTTTAAAAAAAAGTGTTTAGAACCTTTCATTTTAGAGGAAAGCTGTGTTTTCATCCAGACATTAAACTGAATAGCACATTTAATGTTTGGAATTTGACCTTTTAAAACTTGACAACCTGAAGGTTTGGGTATGTCTGTGATAATTGTTCAATTTCATTCTTTTCTAATGGCCTTAGAAAGTTTTATAAATGCAGGAATCTCATACATGAATTAAGATCTAGAATAATTATTAACAGGAACATTAGGAAGAAGCTAAAATATGATGGTTAAAATCTAAGTATTAGATGCACAGTGTAGCATGCCTCAGGGGATAGTGGCAGTAAAAACCTCCTGAGATTCCATAGGTAATGTTGTCCAAAGGAAAGGTTGAATATGTGCTATAACTTAATTATGTATTTTTATTAGCACAATAGAAAGGTAACCAGATTTCCAGTTAGTTTCTTACTGCCTTGCTACTATTAATGGACGTAAAAGTGAATAAATCAACTGTCAGCATTTGATTCTCAAACTGTCAGATGGGACCTTCGGGCAGCCGGAAGCCTCTATTTGACAAGGGCTGGGAGGAATGAAAACCACCCTTAGGGATGTGCAGTACACAGTTGGTGACACTGTCCTTTTCTGCAAAATGCCCTTTCTTGCCTCAGAATGCTCTTCTTTTGCTCCTCTCTTCCTCTGTTTTTCAGCATATACTTGCAGACACTTCTAACTTTTAAAGCTGAAGCTGTTAGACAAAGATAGTTAGGCAGGGCTTTGACAGGTCTTATGGCTAGGGAGCAGTGGGTAAAATTGGTGTTGAGGACTGCCTGATGTGGGGACAGAACTGCAGACAAAGATTACATGTATCTAGCATGATGAAGGGGAATGGAAGACAGTGAGAGCTTCAGCAACACTGTGAGGCACAAATAACCTCTCTAAATACATTTGAGCAAAGACTTCATTAGTTTTTTCACAAATACACCATTCCATGGGAATGCCGGGAGCAAGAAAAGACAGAAAACAAGCCCCATATAATGCAGACTAGTTCAAAAGTTCTGAGGTTGTAATGAATGAATATCTGTCACCTGCTGAGTTGAGTTGTGGCAAAATCCTTTACCTTGTTTAGTATGTGCTGCAGGGCAGGTGGGCATTCAAGATCCAGGTGAGTTATATTCTGAAAATGAAGCATAGCCCTCAATACCAGCTCTGGCAAAACAGGAGGACATCCTTCGAGGTTGAGTGCAAAAGAGTCAGTGGGGTAATGGATGTGCTGTGGAAGCACTGGGCACTTGTCATGCTCTTGTCTCTTGTCCCTTGTGCAAGGCATGTTCTCCAGCTTCAGGATAAAGCTGGGTATATGTTCACTTTTCAGTAGATGTCCAGATGATCCCTGTCTCTTGGAGTATATGAAGCTTGGCTGTCGTCCTCCAAAGAAGTATCTCCTAACAAGGACCCATCAGTGAAAAAAACAGATGTAGACAGTCATGGTGTCATTCTGCTAACACTGTGCTACTGGGGAAACTGAAACTCAACAGTGGCCAGGGTTGTCAGACTGATAGGTGAAATCAGTGTTCAGTACCAATATTTTGATCATGTGATCCAGAACTACAGGAAAACAACTTGATTAAAAGTGCATTTTCATTATTACTAATAGCTCTATGTAACGTTGACAAAACTGTAAGATGTCATTAGCTTAATTATTAATATCTTATCCCTTATAAGCTTCCCTTTGTTTGCTTTGCTTTCTCACATTTTAGTAACCAAGGAGGCTTTTTTTTGTATTTCTGAAGTCCTGCAGTGTCTAGATATGCTGCAGAGAACAGTGTATTTTTAGAGGACTGTCTCTGCCAAGGAAATAGTTTTGCCATTGTATGATTTGGATATGATTAAATTAGATTAAATTCTTTAGCAAGTGTTATTACCTGTAATTCACTAATCATCACCCTAAATATGCAGGGAAAGGTTTTCTTTTCTATCTTGAGTATGTAATTTGGAATGCAAAATGTTATTTCCACTTTTTAATTTAGAATATATTTTTCTTTAATTACAATTCCATGCACACATCTGTTATACAAGAAAAGTATTAAATCATCCAATTTATTTGTTAAAAATGATGGATTTTTCAAAGGACCATTGTGGTTTCAGTGTGCTAGAAGTGAATCTACAGCTTGGGAAGTTTTACGTAACTTAAGAGCTGCATTTCCTTTCACAATTGCTTCATTTATGCAGTTCATTAAAACTTGTTCAGTGCACCACTGCTGAATATAAATAAAAGCTGCAGTATAGTATAGATTACTTGGATGCCTGAGCCTGTGTCTACTGCTGGCTTTAAAGCACTGAGAAACTTCTTTCCTGTTCTATCTGGAGAGGAAGGAGCTTTTTTTTCCCCATCTTCTTTTCTGAGGATTGTTAATTCTGGATTCCTAAAATCATTAACTCCTTCTAGAGCCTGAAACTCCTTCTCATTGCAGCAAGCGTGTATGAACTAATGCAGTAATCGATGCTTGCACTACACTGCAGAGATTTGTTTTGACGACAAGAGCCCTGTTTGGTGTCACTGGTGTTGAATGCTTGACGCTGCAGAATAATCTGGCTTGGAATCAGGACGCAAGGACCTTAGGAACTTCTTTTCTGTCGTCTCCTTCACACTGAAGTGGATTTTTGCTTGCATTTCAGTTTTGCTACAGTTCAGGCTGGAATTCAGCAACCTACTAGATGCCAGTTGTGCTTTTTTAACCGTTCCCTTGCTGATGCTGCTATGTTTGCTGGGTTTCTTCAGTTTCTGCTCCATACATTGCATTCAGGGTCAGGTAAACAAGTTGCTATACAGTGCCAAGGGTTTAGATATATTTTTGTATTTTATATTATTTTAAAGTATATTTTTCTATAAGCAGGTTTCTTTAACTGTACATTTGAGTGAAGATGATGTGTCCTCTGAATGTGAAGTATTAATTGTAGCAAATAATCAGGTTAATCAGTATAAGTAACCATTTTGCTTCTAAGTCTGCATTTCAGTTATGTTTATACTTTGAAAGCTCGTGTAAAATTTTATATTAGTGATGCTACATGACGTGAGTTTTTAAACAAAAATCTGTATTTTGAAAGCACACATCAAAACGTAAATGTGTTTCTGAGAAGTAAAGATAATATTCTGATTGCATTATGACTGGCTTACATTTTAGAGAAGTCGTGGGTAAAGAAACTAGAAATTTACTCTAAGGAACAAATAATCACCTTGTGCATTATTTCTCTTTGGCAGAAGACTATTGATATGTCCTCAATCTCCTGAACTGTCCTATTGTTAGTAGCTTTAACAAGTTCAGATTGGAATATGTTTCTGTTCTTTTATTTTTGCTTTTTATTTGGGCAAGAGAATATTCAAATCCATGTACATAGAACGAGAATATGTTTGCTTGGCATAATATATAGTTATAGTCAGAATAATAATACATGGCCTATAATAAATTACGGTTGTGGTTTTGTATATTATCTCTGCATCATCATACTGATGTCCTTTCCTGATTCAGAAAGTGCAATGCATCAGCCCTCTCCTGGTGGTGATGGTGGTGGTAAATATCTGTATTTTGGAAAAAGGTCCTCATCTAAATCTCTGCAGAAGCATAAGAGAAAGTGAGAGGAAGGATTGATGTCTGTAAGTTCCTTGGGGATTATGCAGTGTGTTGAGAATAACAAATATCTTTTAAACCTTTTATCTGAGTAGTTGATAGGACTGTTTGTAAAAGTAATTTTTGTAAAGTATTTTTTCACTAGAAGAATTATTGTGAAAGATTGTGTGATGTAGTAAGTCACGAAAGAGGTTTTATCCTTTCAAATATTACAGCTGTGTTATTTAACATATTTTAAGAAATCCATGTGTGAATTCATTTCTTAGAGAATAAGAGTATACTGAGGACAGAATCTGCAGAGATGTGTTGGAGAAAATGTGATTGAGTAGCAATCAGAATAGAGGTGGAACTGAAACAGCAACAAGAATATCAGGAAAACAAGGTGCTGCTAAGGTTGGGAAGAGACAGTGTTCAGCCTTAGCTCTTCAAGTTTAAAGCATAAGACTGGAGAAAACCTTTGGTTAATGTCAAAGCCTTGCACTGTCTCTCACACTCAAGTTGCTTATAGCTACATAAAGAATGTAAACCCTTGGTTCTTCTTCAGACAACTCAGTGTGGTAGACAGCTGTAATCTGCCTTTCAGAGACTTCTTGCACATTTTGGCATAAGTAGATGAAAAAGGTCAAATCTGTTTGGGATTGAGAAGCATAGAGCTGTGATACCATACGTTGCAGCGATTCAAGGGTGTGCTAAGGGCAGTGTCATACAGCAGCATGGCTTCAGCCTTTGGAATAACATAGAACTGGAGAACTAAAAGATACTTTAAAATCGCATTGGTCCCACTGTTGTTGGTCCAGTTTTGGTCTCTCTTGAGAACATCTGACTTTCTGTGTGATGGAGTTACAAAGGACTATTAAACCAGGCCATCTGTATCTCTCTGGCCATTAAATTTCACACATCTCTCCCTCATAACTACAGTTCAGTTAAATATTCCACTCTGATAATTAACCTGTGTACTGCAAGAGGAGAACCTAAGAGCCTGAGCTGTCATCAAGGTCACTTTCATGTCAGGGTGTTGGTTACGTGTGAAGGTGCTCAGAAGTCAAACCATGATGCAGAGTAAAAGCAAAACCCAAAACCAGCACCAACAAAACCTTAAGTTCTCCATCAGTTTGACCTGTGGAGGTTTTTGGTATATAAAGGCATAGAAAGGTTTTGGATTTTGATTCTGCTCAGCTTCATTCTCATTTTAAAGATGACCCACTGTGGGGGAGGATCTTGTTCGGGACCACCTTAGGAACCTGAATGTATACAAGTCCATGGGACCAGATGAAATCCATCCGCGGGTCCTGAAGGAGCTGGCAAATGAAGTTGCTAAGCCACTGTCCATCATATTTGAAAAATCCTGGCAGTCAGGTGAAGTTCCCGATGACTGGAAAAAGGGAAATATAACCCCCATTTTTAAGAAGGGAAAAATGGATGAGCCAGGGAATTACAGACCAGTCAGTCTCACCTCTGTGCCTGGCAAAATCTTGAAGCGGATTCTCCTGGAAGGCATGCTAAGGCACATGAAAGCCAACAAGGTGCTTGGTGACAGCCAGCACTTCACTAAGGGGAAATCCTGCCTGACCAATCTGGTGACCTTCTATGAAGGGGCTACGGAACTGATGGACAGGGGCAGAGCAGTTGATGTCATCTACCTGGACTTGTGTAAAGCGTTTGACACTGTCTCACATGACATCCTGCTCTCTAAGTTGGAGAGACATCAATTTGATAGGTGGACCACTCGGTGGATAAAGAACTGGCTGGATGGCCCACGCAAAGAGTAGTGCTCAATGGCTCAATGTCCAGCTGGAGACCAGTAACGAGTGGTGTCCCCCAGGGATCGGTGTTGGGACCGGTCTTGTTCAACATCTTTGTGGGTGACATGGACAGTGGGATTGAGTGCGCCCTCAGCAAGTTTGCCGATGACACCAAGCTGTGTGTTTCGGTTGATACATTGGAGGGAAGGAATGCCATTCAGAGGGACCTTGACACGCTTGTGAGGTGGGCTGATGCCAACCTGATGAAGTTTAACCATGCTAAGTGCAAAGTCCTACAGCTGGGTCGGAGCAATGCCAGGCACAGCTACAGGTTGAGCAGGGAGAAGATTGAGAGCAGCCCTGCAGAGAAGGACTTGGGGGTGTGGGTTGATGAAAAAATGAACATGAGCCGGCAGTGTGCGCTTGCAGCGCAGAAAGCCAACCGTATCCTGGGCTGCATCAAAAGGAGTGTGACCAGCAGGTCGAGGGAGGTGATCCTGCCCCTTTACTCTGCTCTTGTGAGACCTCACTTAGAGTATTGTGTGCAGTTCTGGTGTCCTCAACATAAAAAGGACATGGAAGTGTTAGAACAAGTGCAGAGAAGGGCCACGAGGATGATCAGGGGACTGGAACACCTCCCGTATGATAGGCTGAGAAAATTGGGGCTGTTGAGCCTGGAGAAGAGAAGGCTGCGTGGAGACCTCATAGCAGCCTTCCAATACCTGAAGGGGGCCTACAGGGATGCTGGGGAGGGACTCTTCATTAGGGATTGTGGTGATAGGACAAGGGGTAATGGGTTTAAACTTAAACAGGGGAGGTTTAGATTGGATATGAGGAAGAAATTCTTTACTGTGAGGGTGGTGAGGCCCTGGAATGGGTTGCCCAGGGAGGTTGTGGATGCTTCATCCCTGGCGGCTTTCAAGGTGGGGTTGGACATAGCCTTGGATGGCATGGTTTAGTGTGAGGTGTCCCTGCCCATGGCAGGGGGGTTGGAACTCGATGATCTTGAGGTCCTTTCCAACCCTAACTATTCTATGATTCTATGATTGTGTGACAAAGTTTATTCACTTTCACATTCTTAACTGTTTCTTTACTGGTGGAAAGCAAAGCTTCAAATGTCCTTTACTGGTTGTTTTCCTAGTGTCAGTGTTCTCTCACTGTGCGCTCCAGGGATTCTTCCTGCAGTATTCCCCTCTGAACTGAAGAAATGAAAGCTTTTAAAATGTCTCGTTATCTTAAAATGCAGCATAATAGAGGATTCTGATGAACGCTTATAAAAAAAACAATTAACCACTCCTCCCCCAAACAACAAAACAAAACAAAAAACACCCAAGCCCCTCACCAGGCTCTAATCTCCCTAATTTGGTGTTCTGGAATAGGTCCCCACCATGATACTGCTGTGTTTTTCTCTTTAATCATGATCCATTTAATCTGCTGCATTTTCTTGTACAGTTCTGAAGCTTGGCACAGCTAAGAGCTTTTCTTTTCCTCCTCAACTTTTCCTTTTCCTTGTAATATTTGGGATTAATATTCTCCCTCAGTTTTCATGAAAATGAAATCATAATTTGATACGAAATGTAATCTGTTATTTCTCAAGTGACTTGTGCAGGTCTGTATGACTGAGTTCATGACATTCAACAGAAAAGGTTACTGTCTTTCTGCCTTCCCATTCCTGTGATCCTGCAGATAAGGAAAAGCCTTGCTCCCAGTTGCTGCTGTTTCTATGAGGATGTTTATAAACACTGTGTATTACCTTCTGTATCTGAGCAGAAATGCTTTTCTTCTTCCCCTACAGTAGGAGAAATAGTATTTTCAAATATGCCTCCCTGGGCATAGCCCATTTTGGTCACCATTTTTGCAGTGGGTGCCACCAGGCCACTGATGCCTCACTGGGCGTTGTATCCTTGGGACTTCTGAGGCTCCGTCACAAGCTTACACTTTTTACTGTTTTGGTTATCCTTATTCAGATTCCTGTGTACTCTGGCAGTGTAGATACACCGTGGGGGTTGAGGCGAATTTGCTTTCATCTTTGATTTTTGAATTTTAATTCATTAATAAATCAGCCTTTAACAAATACTGAGATAAGGAATATTCAACTGTATCTTTTTTCTTTCCTTTTTTTTTTTTTTTAAGGGGAAAAATACCCGAAGAGACCAAAATGAAAATGTTACCTTCCTTTGCAATTAACACCTACTCAGCTCAAGTGGTTTTAAATATCCAAGGGGCGAAGAAGGAGAGAAGAAAACACACACCCGCAACCAACCAACCAAGCAATAACGCTCTCCAACCTCCCACCCACACCCCAATATTGCCCCACCAAAAATAAAAAAGAAACCAACCCCAAAACCACCACATACCCCAGACTTAAATAGCTGGGAACTTTTGAAGCTATTTTGCCTTTGAGGGCTTTTTAAAATACTTTCTCCTACCTCTCTGTAAAAGGCAATGAAACCAAACAAAAAAAAAATCCCCTCCCCCCAAATAAAACAACCCCCTAACCCAAAAAACTCAAGCAAAACCTAAACCAGAACCCCAAAGAGAAACCAAACCAAACAAAAAAAAAAGACACAGGAAAAAAAAAATTGTTAGCTGAAGAGCAGCATGGCATACCTGAAGTGCTGGGAATTCTTTCAGAACAGCAGAAAAGTGATTAAGAGCTGGTCAGGCTTTTAGTGTCCAGGGCAGCTGTGTACCCATGTCTCCAAAATTACTAACCCATGTGATTTTGGGGGATAACTTGCTCTACATTTTGCAATTTCATCATATTATCAAGAGATCACACCAAATCAAAACTAGGGTTCATAATATGAAAAAGGAACTCAGATAAAACTAACGCAAGTTAGTGTCAATATTGAATTGGAATTAGATAGCAAAACCAGAGTTATTCTAAAAAGCTCTACATTTCATAAAGGAGATCTCCATCCATCCTTTCATCCATCCTTTCATCCATCCTTTCACCATCCTTTCATCCATCCATCCATCCATCCATCCATCCATCCTTTGGTCCATCCTTTCGTCCATCCTTTTGTCCGTCCTTTCGTCCATCCACCCTTCCATCCGGCTACAGAATTAGCTTCCACTCAAGCGAGTAATCGAAGTCAGCAAAATCAGCACTCAGAGCTAGCCCTGAGACAAAAAAGAGAAGTTTTCTTTAATCTTTAGATACCACAGTGTCAAAAAATCAATTAAATGTTTGCCTGATGATTTGATGCTGTTGATGCTGAAAACCATGTGTTCTGGTATCCTCAAGAAAATGTTTATTAAAGTTTTTAAAAGAACTTTTCAGATTAATGGAAGTTCACATATGTTGTTTAGTATTTTGCATCTCTAAGTCTCTCCAGGTTCTTTAACGCTTGAAACGCTTTCTGAAGACCTTCTGAAGACAGTCTTCTGAGGGCCATCCCTTTGCGAAACACATGTATTCTTGGACTCACATGCTTACAATAAGACTTACACATCCTCAGAATAACATTTTGGACAGTCTCTGAGATAAAAATAAGCATCTAGCTGGAAGGGGTCAATGGCCTCTTCAACACTGTCAGTGTTTGAGTGAAGGAACTAAATAGTGTTGTCTCAGGGAGTCACATGAACAGACTCCCTAGAGGTTCATAAAACTTAGAATAGCTTCCTTGATACATGCCTTGTGTCTATATTAAAAGTTGTAGAAACATTCACAAATCATCAGCTTGTTACTTGACTGGGTAGGTTGTGATTTTTGGCTTCAAGCTCCCAAATGGCAAGATTAGTATTCTTTGCTTTTAGTAATCCATAAAGCTTTCTAACAACACTGAGATGATTCAGGTGGGAAGTCCACCTTGTGAAATATACAAATGGGCCCAGCTGCTTTTGTGTTGAAATTTCTTCTGCAAGTATTCCTTTAGAGAAAAATTCTTGGAGGAAGGTTCTTGAGCCATCAGTGAGCACAAGTGCAGTACCTTCTTATGAAAGCGAGCATATGTAAAATGTACTAATTAAAAAAAAATCACAGTCCATAAAATACAGAAGTTTTGCTGCATAAATTTCTGGATAAGAAACTTGTTATATTGAGCTGAATGATCTGAGAGGCTGGCTCCAGTTTTGGCAGCTATTGGGGTCACAGGAATGTGTGCCAGATCTTTACCCCAAAATATGAGTATTATAGAATCATAGAATCATAGAATAGGTAGGGTTGGAAAGGACCTTAAGATCATCTAGTTCCAGCCCCCCTGCCATGGGCAGGGACACTTCATACTAAACCATGCCACCCAAGGCTCTGTCCAGCCCGGCTTTGAACACCGCCAGGGATGGAGCATTCACAACCTCCCTGGGCAACCCATTCCAGGGCCTCACCACCCTTACAGTAAAGAATTTCTTCCTCATATCCAATCTAAACTCTGCTCTTGTGAGACCTCACTTGGAGTACTGTGTGCAGTTCTGGTGTCCTCAACATGAAAAGGACATGGAACTGTTGGAACAAGTCCAGAGGAGGGCCACGAGGATGATCAGGGGACTGGAGCACCTTCTGTATGAAGACAGGCTGATAAAGTTGGGGTTGTTCAGCCTGGAGAAGAGAAGGCTGCATGGAGACCTCATAGAAGCCTTCCAATACCTGAAGGGGGCCTATAGGGATGCTGGGGAGGGACTCTTCATGAGGGGCTGTAGTGATAGGACAAGGGGTAATGGGTTCAGACTTAAACAGGGGAAGTTTAGATTGGATATCACTTGTATGGAGTGCTAGTCTTTATTTGAACTTGGAGTCTTACAGAATGTTAGCTTTCAGCGTTTAGGACATGTGCCAGCAGGGAATTTAAATCCAATGCGATTATGTATTTTCTGTACAAAATAAAACCTAAACTTCACAGTCACGTGCTGCATTCTTCCCACATACTGCATGAGCCAGCCTGCCCTTTAACTGCATAATTGGTAAAACACAGACCTCATGCTGCAAGGATTTAAGTTCTTAACTGTAGGTATCTGAAGTGTGTTGATTTGAGAGCAAGGAGATAATGAGCATTTTTGTGATGCTTTCCATATAAATAAATAGGTAGCCTTTGAATTCTTTGGTTGCCACTTAGATGCTAGGACTGTCTGTCGAGCTGGGTACTCATGTATTTTCTCTTTATGTGGTTAGTTAGCAGCTTGACTAGAATGATTTAAACACACATTGTTTATACCCTGAACTAGTTTTCTGATATGATAACGTGATTAGCACCTTTTTTGTTTTTTCTTGGGCATAGAAGTACTTTCTTGCTTAACAGTAAGACCTATCACATCTGTAACAGAAGCCTGATGTTTTTGATGGTAATAATAGTGTGCTGAACGCATTTACCAACAGCACACTGAGGGTCTTCTAACTCAGGAAAACTCAAGCTACGAAGGAGGAAGGCAATCAAGTTGATACATGGAGTTTCTTTACATTTGTTAAAACTTTCCGTAGCTTGATATGTGGCATCTAGTGATCATTTCCGTAAGTTACTGATCCAGTTTCATAGGCACTGTGGAAGATGTAACAGAGGATGCTCTGGGTCTTTGATAAAGCTTTATTGTCTGTTTAATGCAGGCTATATTTGACTCTAAAAACTAACAAAGGCAAATAAATTATCATTGCATGTGTTAATTATAGTGATCTAGTCTGACTATACAGGAAGACAGTTTGTACCGTAATTTTAAATGCCAGCTCTGAAAATAATTGTCCAAGTTTCCTAGTTACGTGATAGAACTGCTTTGTTAGTCAGCAGCTACATGTTAGGTTCAAGTAAGTGCCTAACATGGGCTGACTGACTCTTATCATTAGACTGTCTGTTTCTTGTCTTAAGTAACTGCTGCAAATCTAGTGCATCTGGTTTTGAGCAAAATACCAGAAGTGCATTCTTTGCTGAATAGCAGTCTGACTGCAGCCTGGATGGATTTGGGGTCTGGAAACATCTTGGGGTATTTTATCTCAGGTATTCAAGACTCTTTGGAAATCATCATGACTGGTCATAGACAATAATGGACTTTTTGAGCTTGTTTTGGCTTTGCAAGAGAGACAAGGCTGTCATATTCAGCACTTCTCAGCTTTGCAGGATCTCACTTAAAAACCACAGTATCCCAGCACTAGCTTTTGGTATGGGTAGTGCTGCTGAAGATGAAGTATTTTAGAGAAAATGTGGGTTTGGTGCTATGAATTTTGCTTTCCCTTTATTTTGAAGACATGCATGTTGCAGATAGATATAAAGTTGACAGCAATTTTAAGAGTTTTACTCCCCATCTCGAAATTTGATCGAAGACTGCAAAAGACTTTCACAGAAAAAAACTCATTTGTGTCTTGAAAGTAGATTTTTGATAATAGCTCTTTGTCCAAGAGTAAAGTAAGGGAGCAGCAGCATGTTAATAGGAAAAATATTTAATTGCTGGCAGGATGCAACTTCTGAATTATTCCCTGAGGAAAAAAGGTTTTATAAATATATACTTGTTTCACTCCATAGGTCGTAAGTAAATTGTGCATTATAATTGCAAATACATTTTTAATAATATGCTCTAAGTTGAAATATGTTTTGTATGTTTTAGAAGTATATCAGTAATGTAAAAAATAATATTTATATTCTCATAGGGGCTTATATTTAAGTTTTTGACATTTTTAAAGTGTTGTTTAGAAAGTGTTTAAAAGGAGTTTAAGCCTCTATATCAATTATTTACTCCATAGAAAAGTTGTTTTTTCTTCTTTGTAATGTTTTAAATTTGTCTTATTTTACTATTTATTTTTAGTGACTTTTACCGATGGAGAGGTACGCGGTGTATAGGGGATTTTTGTTGTGAGTTTTGGTGGAATGGTTTTGAGAACATCTGAAATTCTTAAACTGTGCTCTTAGATTGTAAGTTTTTGCCTACTGTTTACTGATTCCTGGATCTCTACAATACTAGTTCAGTGAAATTATTTTGTGTAATTAAGCAAATAGTCAGTTTGACAGTGCAAGAACAGCATGAATGGGTATTAAGTAAAGAATAGCAATGGCATAGGATGGTCAAGGAGAAATTGTTTTTTTTTGAAGTATGGCTGTAACAGAGAACCGAACTGCAGTTGTCAAGACCCTCGTGTCAGTGTTGCTGGCATAAAATATTTTTAAAGCTCGGCTGGGGGTTTTGTTCCTTTATGTTTTAATTCACATGTTCTATAGGTGTTTATGAATATAGATTAACTGCCATTTTCCATTGTCAACTCCTTTTTACAGCTGCACATTCAACCAAAAGTTTGTATGCTGGTGCTCTGCATTGGGCTGAATTTTAATAGGACTCTTAAAATTAAGTAATTTTTCAAGAATGTGGATTTTTTTTAACCCGGATTCATGCATTTTTGCATGTCAACCGATCACTGCCAGTCAAGATTTTTAATTTGATAGCTAACTTTAAGCCTTCTCAGCATAAAGTCCATGCTCCATCTCAGCAGAGCCGCATCTGCTGTACAGTGCAGTTCCTGCACTCAGCTTCTGAGATCAGAAAGCAAAACGGCCATGGCAGGCTCCAGGGACATAGCTGATGGCTTGAAAGTGCAGAACAGACCGGAAGGGTGAAAGGGACAGAAGCTGAAGGTTTGGATGTGGGGAGGAGGGGGCGTTGAGGATGTAGCTTAGTATCAAGGGGTGTGAGGGGAAGATGGGGTTAAAATGCACAACATAAAGAAAGGACCCCAAAGCCAGAAACAGAAGATAGCAGATGGATGATGGCAACAAAGTGGACAGGGAAGAAAAGCAGCAAAGGGTAGGTAGTTGGTGGGGATGGGAAAACTAGCAGGTTAGCCAAGACAGAAGACACATGAGAGGACTTTGCAGGAACTTGGTGGGGAAGGATGCTAGTGGCATGAATCAAGTGGTCAGGGATATGCAGTAAAACAGGAGGAAGAACAGTAAAGAAACTGGGATCCAGAAGCTGAATCTGGGGAAGGGTGAAAAGAGAGCAGGGAGCAATAGAGACCAGAGCAAAAAGGATTTGAGCACTTGGACACACACATCTGAATGCTGGAGCTGGCATTTATTCCTGTGTGAACAATTCTCTGTTGCTAAACTAAGCAAATAGTTGTGAAACATGGAGGGAAAGTATGTTGTGCTTTGCCTGTAGCAGGCTAGCTGGCCCAGCAGAGAGTTGCTTTTTGGTGTTACTGTTGAGTCCGTTACTGAAAATTGGACAGCTCTCTGCCCCAGGTCCCAACTTACTGCTGGTGCTTGGGGTGGCAGTCTGGTTCATGGATTTGTTGTTCTATAAAGATACAAGGAACGATGCTAAAAATAAAATATGAAGTTAAGCTCTCCAGAATTGCAGAACAGCAGTTAGGTAATGGAACCGCAAACTGCCTTGTGGCTAAGCGTATGATAATAGTAAGCTGTTTAAAAATAAGCTTGTGCATATAATTATGTAGATGGTAAGCTATTAAAGATTTTATGGATTCTAGAATGGTGCAGCTCTTATTTCATAATCAGGATCTAAATACTTGCAGAAAGTAAAAAATATTAAACTCAATGTAAATGTTTTTTTCTCTCTAGAAGCATGCTTTATTTGGGCTTCTGTTGGATGCCTGTGTGCTAATAAGAGCAGTAATCCAATAACAGCATTATAGAGATGTTTCTTGTAAAATGATAGTGAAGTTGTATTGCCTGAATTGTACATAATAAATACAATGTTTCCCGAAGATCTAGAGTGTATCTGGAGTGAGGAGGGTATCAGCAACAACTGACTTTAATAATACAGTAGGATTTTTACCTAGTGTCTTTTAAATGATCACTAAAGAGTTTGTAGGAATGTTGTTAGTAAAGTGAGCGAAGAGTTGTCTGTACCAAAAACTGACTCTGGAGCATAATAATTTTAAGATTTGAAAAATGAAAGTAAAAAGTCACTTATGAATTCAAAACCAGTATTATCAAACTGTTCCACTAACATATTTCAAATCACCAAGTGAAGGGGTTGGAACCAGATGATCTTAAGGTCCTTTCCAACCCTAACTATTCTGTTCTGTGATTCTCTGCCGAAGTGAGGGTGAAAAATGCCTAAATGCAGGCATTGATGCAAACCTCAGTGCAGGGTGACTGTGTTTCCTTTAGGGTCTAAAACTAACCTCTGAAGTGATAGTTTAGATTTTGTTTTCATGATGGTTTTGTTTGTTCATGTGTTTAAAGGCATTGTAAGCTAATTGGCAGAATAATCTTATTTTTTTCAGATAACAAAAAATATCTCTTATTTCAGATCAAGCTTTTATACACTACTGTTATTGCAAGAGAGCATTAGAAAGAGTTGTGGTTCTCCCTTCTAATGACACTATTGCATTTTTGTTAATACGCCATGGCAATGCCCAAACGGATGAATTAACACCAAGGCTTAGAGCTCATATGTGTATTCTGTTTAAAACTAATGTTACCCCAGAAATCCTTCAGATTTCTTCCTGCTCTAGCAGTCTCACTTTTACCCTTCTGTTGGATCTGTTTAGCCTGCATCATTCACCTGTGTCCTTTGCTTTGCGTTGCACTGCCCAGTATTCTTCCTCTTGCAATTCCTACCTCATCCTTTTCCTCCTCGGAGTACACAGTTACATCAGTCCTCTGTCACAGACAACTGCCAATGAAGTTGGTAGCTTTCTGCTGCCAATTCAGCCTTCTACAGCTGTAATATATTTAGTCAAACTGTGGTTTCCTTAGCTTTCCATAAATTCTGTATACTCTTTGTGGTGTTACGCTCTGCTGCCTTTTCTCCCAAAGCCAGCCCACAGTTCCCCTTCTTGGCCTGATGAGTTCATGGCTTCCAGACCACTGTAATTCATGGGTTTATTCTTGATGTACATGTGTATTTGTGCCAAGCAAAATGGAAGATTGCAGCCTGCTGTTGATACTATTTGCTCTATTTGTGTGACTGTTTTCCCCGGTGCCCTTTAATAGCTCCTGTGCCTCCCTGTCTATACAGTACCCATTGTCATAGTATTGATCAGCTACTTTGCAGATTCTGGAGTGTGGTTGACTGTTCTGTCTTTAACTGTAGCTAAGTGCCTATTTTGTGGAATATTCTCTCTTGTGTCATCATTAGCTGTAGTCCTGTGTGTGTGTGTGTGTGTGTTACAGATGCAAGGGGAGGAGGAGGGCTGTGAATGCGATGCTTTGTGGTCCATTCTTGAATGATGACCAAGCAAACTGAAAAACCAGCCAGAGTGCACAGCCAGTTCTGAGGTGCAATTCATGAAAAAGCAGATGTCCAAATCATTGCCTTAATAAGTAGTTTTGGTTTTTATGCTATATTGTTTTCAAATTTATATAAGGTAATTTTGAATCGTAACACAGGTTTTGTATTTACTTCATCAGACTATTGAGCATTAAACTTCATGCCTGCAGAAGTAATCATTGAATACATCTTTCTCTGTTTGAGAGATTACACATTTCTTTCTATTCATATTCTTCCAGGTGACTTGGATTATTACTGGCTGGATCCTGCCACGTGGCACAGCAGGGAGACATCCCCCATTAGTTCGGTAAGAAATAGGAAAAAAGAGGTTCATAAGTATGAATTCAAATGTTTGCTGATTATTTCAATTCAGCATAGTAATTTTGTTGTGAAAAAATATTCTATATGAATTATATGAACATTTGGTTTGGTAGATCATGAAAATTGAAATCAGGAAGACATTTTCATAAAAATATATACTAGTAAAATTTCCTGAATTTTAACTATTAGCTTCTTTTCTAGATGTGATACTAGATTTCACTGCATGCCACAAAAGCAGCTGTGAGTGTGATGCTGTGCTGGGAGAAATTAGTAACTTCTTCTGTTGACTTGGAGTGGAATAGAATAATTTGGATTTTTATTATTTTTTGTTATACTGAACCCGCATGGTAGAGCTCAATAACATGTATATTATGCCAAAGAACAGAATTTATGAATGCACTTTTCCAGCTCATGGAATTTAAAAATTGAAGTTTAATTTTATTACCCAAGGGATGTTTTAAATATTTAATTGTACTGAACTTTGAACATCATAATTCTACCTGCAGACTTAGTGCTGAGGTTTTTTACAGTGGGCATAAATATTTAATGAAGTCAGAGTCCAACAGATGTAATAATAGAGACCTGAGGTGTGATACGTAGCACATCTGAAGGATGTTTGTGTCTACTGTGACATAACGATCCAGAAATTTTATTGGTTTATAAACGTGCGTCTAAATGCAGGAAGATGGTTGCACTTCTTTAATTCCACTACTCGTTTTTTTAACAGCATCCCGTAACGTGGCAGCCTTCTAAAGAGGGAGATCGCTTAATTGGGCGTGTTATTCTCAACAAGAGGACAACCATGCCAAAAGAATCAGGTGCATTACTGGGGCTAAAAGTAAGTATTACATGGTTTATGTGGTAAATTAAATAAACTTTCATTGTCCTAGAGGTCGAACACCTTGAATCAGAGGACCCTCCAATTATGTGGTCATTTGATAAATATAGATTCTTCATTTTTAGTTAAGTTTGGAAAGCTATACAGATAAATTATGAATGTAAATGTAATGAGTATGCGTAAAAACCCTTCTATGCAGTCTTCCACTCATTTGTTGCAGAGGACCTGAACTGTTCTGATCAAAAAGTCTACATTTATGCACCTTCCTATCTGCAAACATATATTGCACATTGCAATGCATTGAGTCCTGCCTTTTCTAGCTCTACTGTTTGCATTTCAGTCAAGTAATTAATCTCATAATCCACATACGTAAATGTCATCTGTATGCAAAGGTCAGTGTTTAAAATCCACACAGGCATTCAGAAACAGAAATTCTGTAAAATGAAACTAAACATTTATACAAAAATTTGCAAGAAAGGCCTCTTAAAACATACTAGAGATTGTATTAAATGTAATTCCAGTTAATCTGGTGCCATAAAATTAAGACATTGGCAATGCTGTTCATTTTATTTAAACCCCTAAATTAGTCATGTGTCGAGGACTTTTAGGTTCATGTCCCTGTTTTGCCAGAACACTTAGAGAGAGTGTGACTTCTGAAGGTGGTGGGGAGTACAGTGTGCCAGTTCAAGAATTTCTCTCTCCATGTATATTTTTAACTGCATCATGCTCCAAAGACGAGAGAATTTAATTTGTGTGTCTTCCTCTCCCCACTGAGAGCAGCAATAATGTCGAACATAAAACATTCCCATTCATTGAGGACTGAGTCTAATTCCAAGAGCATTGGCTCCTTGTATGTAGTTGTCTGATAGTTCAGTCCCTTGCATGTGGTGGAGATGTGGGTTGTCACTTCTGCTTATCATGGTGGGAATTAAATCAGGAAAGAACTTTGTGATCTTGGTAGTAGCATGTCCTGGGTAAGAGCCATTTATCCACTTTGAAGTGAGATAGTGTGGCATGGGAATACAGAAGTTGAGAACAGCTTCAGCCTACTAAATGTCTAGTGATATGTAGCACAAAGGCTGTTTCTTGCTGGCAGTAAGCAATTTTTATTTGTTTTTTAATATTTGAGAAAAAAGTTTGGTCCTAGTAGGAAATGAAGAACTTCTTTTCAAGTTTTATTTGGATGTGCACTTGCAATTTTAACTTAACCACTTGACAGACTATTTGCAAAAACTACATCTTTGTGGTTATTTTGGAATAAACATTCTTTCTGCAACAAATTTTGATATTTAGCAGCCTGCGTAAGATTGGTTAGTCGAACATTAAAAAGAATATCAGTTTCGTAGAATCATAGAATGGTTTTGGTTGGAAAGGACCTTAGGATCATCTAATTCCAACCCCCTGCCACAGCCAGGGACACCTTCCACTAAACCAGGTTGCCCAAGTCTCTGTGCAGCTTGACCTTGAACACTGCCAGGGATGGAGCATTTACCACATCTCTGAGCAACCCATTCCAGTGCCTCACCACCATCACAGTAAAGAACTTCTTCCTTATCTCTAACCTAAACTTCCCCTGTTTGACTTTGAACCCATTACCCCTTGTGCTGTCACTACAGTTCCTAATGAGGAGTCCCTCCCCAGCATCCTTGTAGGTCCCCTTCAGATACTGGAAGGCTGCTATGAGGTCTCTACACAGCCTTCTCTTCTTCAGCCTGAATGGCCCCAGTTTTATTCATTTTATGTCAACTTTACTTCTTTTCAAGTATATCTGGCGTTTTTGTATCTAACTTCATCTTTAAGCCTCTGTGAAGCCCAAATGGACAATAGATATGCTTATGCATATTTCAGGTTTAATTTCAAACATAATTTGAAAACAGATCTCTTTATATTTTTATGCTTGATATGATGTCAGGCTTGTGGCTTGGAAACTCACAAATTTATTATTGACCAGGTCGTTGGAGGAAAAATGACAGAATTAGGACGACTCGGTGCCTTCATTACCAAAGTGAAGAAAGGTAGCTTGGCTGATGTGGTGGGGCATCTCAGAGCAGGTAAATCAATCAGTTGCATATAAAATATATTGTCTTTAATTATGTCTTTGGAATGCAGCTGCCGATTTATATCAACATTGGTCATGTGATATCATTTTTTTTAAGTACAGGACGATACTTAAATGTTGTTATGGAGCGCTACAGTTGCTTGCATTTCTGATTTGTTATTAACTCAAATTGCTTGATTTATGAGCAAAATACAAGACACTCCTGATCAGTGCCGGTGTCAGGACCGAGTGCCACGAGGAAATTTTTGCTTGCTGGCTCAGGAGTTGTTTGTTATACTCTATAGACTCAGTGCGAAGTTTTTTTGAAACTGTTTCATTATGGCAAACAAAGTTCACTACAGTTGCTTTACTTGCGCTATAGCGTCACTGGAATGGTAATGTACTATGTACACAATGGACCTTATTAGTGCTTCTTTCAGTGTGAATTGTTACAAATAAAAATGGTAAACAACCCAAGAAAATTATCTTAAAACATTTCATTTATATAAGATGTCTATATTGCGCTTGCAAATAAGCGGCTGTGCTGTTACCACTTCTCAGGCTCTTAAATGAAACAGGAACTATGCACAGCAGTTGCTTTTCAAAGTTACTTCTTAGCAGTTTTTATTTTTACCATGACTCTAAGCAACTACTTTCCAAGTGTTCTCTTATAAAAACAAAGTGTATGCAGTGCTTGCTTAGGAATCCAGAAGCTCAAATATCAACTTGTATGAATTTAGGGTAATCACATGAAGCAAATAGTAGTAATAAAGAAGCAGAAAAGATGATGAATCTCTAAAAATATCCTTGTTTGTTTTGGCATTCGATTATATTTTTATCAAATCAATATAGATGGGTTAGTAACACCAATTATTATAGTTCTTTATGGATTTTCAATGCAGATTATAATTGCAATAATTTTCTCTCCAGTAATCTTGAGCTATTTGGGCTGAAATACTACATTTCTAAACGCTGGTCTAGATTGTTTTTAAGTCAAAGCTATTTCTAATTTCTGTCTTTATGAAAAACCTCCGAAATTTGGCTAGTTGATAAATCCTTGAGTAATCGTACAAACCTTATAAATTTTAACAAAGGTAAATATGAAGCCTGGCATCAGGAACAGAATAGCCCAGTACAATAGTAAGCACTAGGAGCCAATCAGCTAGAAAGCAGCTTTTCAGAAAATCATCTGGAGATGCTGTAGGACAGTAAGTTGAGTGAGTCAGCAAAACACCCTTGCAGGAAACATCAATCATGTACAAGTCTGTATTAGCAGGATTGTGGCCAGCCGGTTGAGAGAAGTGGTTATTGCTCTCTATTCAGTGCTTATGAGGCTGTATCTGGAGTACTGTGTCCAATTTGGGTTCCTCTGCTACAAGAGCGATACTGGCAAACTGGACTTGTCCAGTTGGGGTTTACATATGTCAAAGTTTTGAGTGTCTGGACATTCTTTTCCTGTTTCCATGCCTGTTACTGAGAGCAGAAATCAGAATGTAAGCCTTACAATCAGCATCTTAGATGAAAGAGACAATGTAAAAGGGCTTGGCTGGTCAAAAAGATCAAAAGTTGGACAAACTGAGCAAAAGATGGATGGTGATCTGGTTAGAACTAGCAGAAATGACATTTCACTGAAGTCACCATTGGACTTAGTTTTCAGTAGGAGTAATTGGAGCCACTTCTGTTAATTTAGCATTTTGACTATGATGATCTTATGTTTAATCATCTTGGCAATTGTTTTTTTTCCACCTGTTTGGTTTCCTGCTGACTCTCAAAAGTATAGAAAAGTCCCCTAAAATAGCAATACAGACACTTTCTATGTTTCTCTTCAGGCTTCTCAATCATGTTGCAGGTATTTTGTCATCTTCAAAATATGACAGATAAATTGCTGTGTAAGTTAGGTTTAGAATTTTATTGCTAGAAATTTAGCACATGTCCCTGTTGGTTTTTACTATTAAGTTGTGGGTGCTGCAAAGCTGGTCACATCTTGTTCCACTTAAAGCCTGGGATGCTTCTCCAGATTAAGCCAATTATCTCTCAAGGAAACAGATGTTATTTTAGGGAAAATCAACATGTTAGTTTATAACAGTTGTTAGCTTTAAAATACGGTCAGAATGGCAGAAGAAACTGTGTGTGTTTTCACTGAGTTGTATAAATTTTGAATGAAGTTCCTAGGCAATATCTAATTCCTGTTTCCCCCAACACACACATCTGCAGCATAAAATTCGTAATAAATGTACAAAATATCTAAAACCGTTTCAGCTAAACAACATAGTAGAAAATTAAACTTAGGTCAGCAATCATTAAGTCTGTCATTAGCAAGCCCTCATGTTTTAAAGAATGCCAAATTGCTTTGAAAGTCAGTGGAATACTCTGTGGAGTCGTTTTATAAAATACCAAAATATAGACTGTTTGGGGAAAAAAGGCTAACAATTTCTGAGCATAAAGAGAAATTGAAGCCACAGCTTTTGGTAAATAGAGCTTCAGTTAGGGTAGTTTTTCTTGGGTTATTAACAAGTGTGAGTTTGATCATTCAGCTTAGATCTCAAAAAGGAGCAGAGCCAGCAGCTGAAGGATTGTTCCTGACTGAATCTGATAAGCATAAAAACATTGCTTGTATGTTGATAATGAAGAAAGTTATTTGTGTCATTAGATAGTGTCTGTAAATTTTTGACTGCTGCATATGATATGGTATGAGTATAAACTTCCCCTATGCTTCCTGCAGTTTAATTGTATATACTGATCTTTCTTTAGAAACTATACTTCAAGATTTTCTTCGTTTATATTAGAGCCAAAATATATTTTAAAGTATTTACAATTTAAATTGCAGAAATAGCAAGCTGAAAAAAAGAAAGATAACTTTCGTATCATGTTTTCTTCCCCCCGTCCCCCCCATCACTCCCCTTCCCCCAAACATCCTCAAGAAGTAGTGACTTACTCCTTTTACTCCTTGCTTTTATTTTTGGTTAGTTTGACACTGACAGTGAAGACTGTCCTTCATGAAGAGAAGTCAAAATGCACAGTATATAAATTGTAATAAAATGTTATGATTTTTGAGGGCTTAAAAGTAGGTATTGAAGGTTTCTTTTTTTTTTTTTTTTCATTTTTGAATATTAACCAGATTTCAAGGTTTATTACCACTAGTTAAAAAAGGATCTTTTAGAAAGATTCTTCCATTTCATAGCACAATAACATGTTCTTTATTGTTTTGGAAATACTCAGTATGTTTGCGCAAGTGGTTTCTTCAATGAGTTTTGTGTGTACCAATTGTAGCTGTTTTCTGAGAAAGGAGCCTTCATAATGTCTTAAAAAAGTTTTTTGTGTTTCAGCACAATTTCATTTTGGGCAGTGTCACTTGGTTATCTAGATTCCATAAATGTTTTGCAATTCTTTGTAAAAGAATATGAAAATGAGATAAACTTCTCTTTAAATTCAAGGGGATGAAGTTCTAGAATGGAATGGTAAACCCTTGCCTGGAGCTACAAATGAAGAAGTTTACAACATTATTTTAGAATCAAAATCAGAACCTCAAGTTGAAATTATTGTTTCAAGGCCTATTGGGTAAGGCTAAAGACTTGCTTCTTAAGCACAGTTATTACTTCTACTAATGGGGCTATTATGTGAAGTACTTATTTTTTATTTCTTAATAATGGAATATGATTCACTTTCTATTATTGACATTCTGTATATTCCATTTCTTCACTGCCATTTACAGTCTTGTATCTTTGCAATGTTATTTATAACTATAAATGTTTTATATATGATCTGAGTACTAACTAAAGGTTTTTGCCAAGTGGCAAAGGAGAATTGGTGGACCTGTGCATGAGAAAAATCTGTGTTTTGGGCTTTTCACTTAATTAAGTATGAATAACTTATACAAGTATTCATGAGTAGAAGGAAGCATCAGCAAACTGATGAAAAAAGGAAAACCAAAACTCTTAGTAGAAAAGACTGTATTTAGCCTTAGATGGTACTGTCATCAAAACCAAAAATGGAAACAAAAAGTTGCATTAAAAATTAGCATTACCGTTCTCTGTTTATAACCTTTATTTTTATGTACTATTAATCCAGGTTTGGGGTTTTGTGATAACAATTCTTGTATTCTTGATTTCCCAAACAAGCCTTTGAAAGATCATGAAATCTGTTTGCATTGGTAAGATTAGTGGAGTTGGCCTTGCATTTGTTACGGTTGTTTTACTGATGATCTACACTCCTTCCCCGAACATGACTCTGTTGGAACTGTTCTGAGCTAAGTCTTACAGGACTGAATATGAATCATACATTGTAAATTCACATTTCTTTGCAGAAACAGAGTCACATGATTAACAATAAAAGTGACTCTTGGTTAGTTAAAAAAAAAAAGAAAAGGATTTAAATCTCTGTGTAGTTTGTCAGCTTCCCAGGTTTTATGTGCATTCTCTGTAAGTCTCTAAATACCATTGTCCTGCAGGTATATAGTAAACTGTTTCCTCCTTATGAATGAATGATTATTTATTTTTCAATCTGTTAGTTTTCAACCTAATTATAACTTTTATCTGCCTCAAATGTGATACTTTTTCAGTTTTAGAAACAAAAAACATTAATTTTCTTTCTGACTGAATAATTCTTTCAACCTTTATTACGTATCAGCTTTTGATTTTTTTTTTTTTTTTGCTGTGCAAAGTGCGGCTGTACTTTGCAAATGAGTTCTGCCTTTTTTGATGGCAATCACTATTGAAAGTACTTAAACAAAATTAACATTTGATACTAATTCCAGTTACAAGTTTCACCTTCTAATGGAAAACAAAAGCTTGATGCAATAATAGTGTTTTTTTAAAGGCTAAAATTACCATTCAGATGGAGACTGTGGGGAACTAGAAACTTTATTATACATTCCTTATTCAGATGAATTAGGAGATATTCCTGACTGTAAATTGCCAATTCAGTCCTAAGTCTTTTTAATTAAAATTAAGTGTCAGTAGGAGATTTTTGTAAGTTTAGTTTTTACATTTAAATCAGCAGAAAATAAATATGTTGATATTGGACCTGACTTGAACTCCATGTCTCAGTTGAAGAAAGCCTGAATATTGATTTGTACAGTTGATGTAAAAGGAAGGAGCTAGATTATTATTTTAAATAATAAGCTTTAGTTATATTACAGTTATCAGGATATTTGCATATGTCATATATCCTTCAACTTTAAGATAAGTTCATTATTAAACCAATTGAATTATCTTAGTTTGTGAATTCAATAGATCTAATAGCTTCAAAAAAAGTTAAGTACAAAGTAACCGCATTCAACTGATGCATTCTTGAAGACAAATCAAGGGAAAATACCATGAACCAAGGCACAGAACATTCAAAAGTGCATTCACAGTCAAAGAATGTTTCTGAATCTGAGCTGTGAATTTACTCTAATAAAGTGCAGCCAGAAGTAGTAAGTAATACCTATAAAATGTAAAGTTTTGCTTTGGATGACCCATGCATATTTTTTCCAGACACAGGCAAAAATGAAGCATATCAGATTGTGGTTTTATTTTCAGATAACTGCATTCTTGACATGGAGGTTTCTACGTACTATAATAGCACTGTTCTTGTAGACTTGTGTCTTGACTGTTTTTTTTTTTTTATTTGTTTGTTTGAGGGCTGTTTTTTGGCTTTGATTTTGAGTGGGATTTTCTTGTTTGATTTTCATTTTTTATTTTTTGAGAAGAGCAAATTACTGTCCCAAAGTGACTAGCGCAGATAACTTTGAAATTTTAAAGATACTTCCTTTTTCCAGCAGTAAGGAGTCAAAGTCCTGTGGTTTTCTATCACATTGGGGTTTACCTGTCATCTTACAAGGAAACAAAATATCAGACACCATACAAAGAAGGAAATCCTGATATTCATTAACAAAACAGAACATAGTGCACAGGATTTTCTTTTTTTTTTTCTTCCTCCTTTTTTAAAAAAAAATAATTATAGTCCATGTAAATTGGTTACATTATGTGGAATATTTTCCTTGCATTAGCAGATTATTTTTTTCTTCCTACTCCCTAGCTTCTCCTTGTCTTGTTATTCACACTATGTGATTGTTTCAAATTCATAACAAGGTGTTTTATTTTATCCAACAATTCTAGTATGTCAAAAGTTTGCGTCAACTTTAGGTGCCGACTCAGCAAAATTGATGCTGCCTGATATAGCATTAAGTGGTACTCCATTACACCTAAAATTCTAGTGAGGAAATAGGTTCCCAAAAGACTTGAAAAATGATATTTTGCCTGCATAATTTAAGTCTTTTCATCTCTCAGTATTAATAATGCAAGTAATGTACCAGCACTTTTAATGGTCTTGATTTAAAAAGTCCTACCATACTAGGTCTAAAAAGCCCAAATATGATGCAGTTTGGTTTAAATGAATAATGGGAAGACAGTAAACCTGCAAATTAGACT
Source organism: Amazona ochrocephala (assembly GCA_039720435.1). Taxonomy (NCBI): domain Eukaryota; kingdom Metazoa; phylum Chordata; class Aves; order Psittaciformes; family Psittacidae; genus Amazona; species Amazona ochrocephala. Next base: position 47,005,820 of record CM077878.1, read on the forward strand.
GTCCACAGATTAAACTGCCCTAAAATTGATGTCTGAACAATTTGCTCAGTCTGGTAAATTTGGATTTCTCTGTCTACCAGTAAATTTAATTTTGAGAAATGGATAATTACAGGATGTTCATTAGAGAACAATATGAAACATGTAACACTATTAGCAGTTGAAGGTGTAACAACAAACAGTATAGCCACAATAGTACTGTAACAACTTCATAAAAACTAATTGACTCTAATGCTAATGATTGCACTGCAAGGTAGATAAGAAACCTATAAAAATTAGGAATTAATGGGTTGGCTATCTAAATATGAGGGAAGGATTTACCTTTGAGTATGCATACAATGTGAGAGGTGGTTAACGTAGGGCAGCATAGAAAATCCTCTGGCACCGTTTTCTGGAGGAGAAACCTGGCGTGGTAACCAACTTACCATCTCTTGTGTGCTTGGGTGAGCTCTATGGGACAGTGCAGGTAAAGAAAATGTTTTTGTCATTTGTCTCTATTTTCTTTGTTAGATACTAGCTAGCTTTGCTTAGATTTCCACATACATATAATACTGCCAAAGTTGCTGTTTTTCTTGTATGATTCAGCTTCTCTATTCAAAGTTCTGCTACTGCTCTATGTGCTGAAAAGGAGGTTGAACCTCCATCATAAACTGAATTTCAGAGAGTCGCTCAAATAATTTAATTAATGCAAACTGCAGATTAATCTACAGGTTGGGATGACGGGAAAGAATGGCTTTGGAAATAGGACGAGCAATTGGGATGAGCAATTGGGATAGGTAAATGAAAACCCTTGAAAACTCTGTAGGGTGCAGAGGATGATACTGTCACTAGAGCAACCTAAAAAAGTGTGGGTTACAACTACATTTGAATTTGGTTTGTCTTCAATGATTATGCTTTTGTAGCCTTCAGAGAAATTAGAACTATTCCTCTGTTTTACAAAAGTGATCCGCACAAGCCATTTATCTGTAGAGAGTAGTCTCAACCTAAGGAATAGTTTGGTTAAATTAAACCATTATGTAAATTATGTATTCATTGAGATGTGAAAGGATCGGATATAAGATAATCTTATGTTACATCACATAAGACCACAAAATAACCTTTGTCTTGTGAGGCAGAGATATAAAGACAGTTTGATGTTGGCAGCTCTTTACTGGATATGTGTCTGACATTACTTTTTGGACATTCACATTGCTTCACAAGGGGAAGAAAATTTTGTTACTCTTCTAAATAAGAGGTTGTTCAACTTCCTACTTCATTTTTACCATTTACTTTGACTAGTCTAGTTTTGAATATTTTAAGTCATGAGCTATTTCTTCTGAAAGGCTTTTGTGTAAATCATAGTGTCAGAATATTTTCTGTAATCTAAAAATAAAAGCGGGATAGATAAGAGTAGTTTTTTCCATAACAAGTTTTATAGTTTCTTGTGTTCGTATAATATTTAAGAAATTATTATGTAAACTGGATTATTGAATTTGTAAGAAATTCACATATAGACAGAAGCATAACTTTACTTCATGTACATTTTGAAGTCAATAGCAGAAAGCAGAACTATTGCAGAGTTCGTTAGAAAACTCAGCCACGAGTTTGGTGATCAGAACTATATTGCATATATACTTAATTTATTTCTTTTATTTTTGTGTCTTGCAATTTGGTGCTGAGCTGTACTTAAGATAAAACACATTAGGGAAGAGATTTCCTTGCAATAATTTGTGTGTGTATATATATGCACACATATATACATGTACACACATGCATTATATACATGGATATAAATACGAATGTAAAATATATCTAAATATGATATATATATCAGGGAAGAAAAAAATGGTCAATTTTACTATAACGTTTTAAAGATTTCAAATAACATCTCTATTGCAAACCATGCTTTTTGTCTGGACTCAAAATTTATGTTCTAACTATCACTGTTCCTGTCAGTTTTTCATGAGAATTATGAGGAGTTAACTACAGGAAAAATAACTGGACTTTCAGTTCTTTCTTCTCTGACGAGTAAAGTCTTAAGAAAGATGTGATTATTGTTGTCAGTTGCATTGCCTGGTGCAGACTTCTATCACCAGCTCTTAGTGAGGAAAATACTCTTAACGTTGTTTTTTTTTCTTGGCAGTATGGCATCTTCATTTCAGTTTCTGTTTCTTCCTCTTGTAAACTGTGTGAATCCAATTGTAGTGTTGATTTATGGTTAAGAGTTTTCTGTGTCAGTCTGTGTAATGGTGCCTTAGCGTAAGTATATAAAAGTGCTTATATAAAGTAACTATATAAATATATATAAAAGTGCTTATATAAAGTAACTATATAAATATATATATAAGTGCTTATATAAAAGTAACTAATATTTGAGGCTTTTTATTTTTTTAGCATTTTTCTCTGCGTATTGTTGGCAGTACGGAAAAAAATCTGAGCAAAATTCATATTAGTGTCTTTCTTCACCTACCCAGGGATTGTGCAGCTTGACACTGCAGGTTGCACTTCCTATGTTGAAACACACCTTGCACATATGAGCCCTCATTAGACATCCTAAATGTGATGTTATTTTGAGCAATGCTATATTGCAGATGACTGTTCATGCTAGCGCAACAAACCATTACAAACTTAATCTTGTATTGAATCTATTTGAATATGGTAAGTAGATATTTCAGACTGCTGAGAATTGCCTTGGAAATTCTGCCCTGGAAAGAGAGAAAATGTTAAAGAGAAAGATGTCTGCACGGCAGCCCTGCTGTGCAGCAGGCCATTAATGTTTATATGTTTGTAAAGTAGTACAGTGCCATGGCAAGAATGCATAATGCAGTTGTATTTCCATGAGTTTGAGGAAACCACAATACTCTTGAATTACAAAGTCAAGGCAAAGAGCAGCACATTCTTGTTTAGTGATGTGAGATGTAAGCTGATCTGAGACATTAACTTGGAGTTGAAATAGGCTTTTTTAATACACAGGCATCAGAAGTTTAAATTGCAGGACATGAAAAGCTAACTGATTGGTCACTGTTAAATTCCTTTTCTGACTTAAGTGTATCTTTATTTTTCATAAGTGACTTTTGTTTACCTGGGTGTCAGTTTTATTGACTTCCAAGTCAGTATAAGACAGTGTTTCACTGAGCCGAGAAGTGTCTGAAGATCTTCAAAATGCTCAGGTTTAGACTTAAAATCTTGCAATTGTTCTTCAGAATTGTTACTGTAGTTCTAATTTTGAATTATTTTGTATAGATGAAAATATTTTCAAGTAATTCACTGAAGAGCTTTGTTTCCATTTGCCTGCTCTGCTGCTTTGCTAACGTTTGTACAATAACAGTTGTTTTCTTGCTTTTGCAATGTATTTTCATTGATTACTGAGAATAGAAGAGAGCCAGGAGCTAGCATCATCTACATTTTGATGGAAGAATAAATTTGCTGATGGCAAAATATTGATGGATGTGTGTGGAATTGATCAGTTTGATTATGCTTTTACCTATATATGTTCTGGCTATGTGAATGTTGAAAAATGTCCATACCCATTGTTTGGTTTTTAATTATTAGACTTTGAACAAATGCATTGTTGTTTTGCTTGTTTAATGTTGCTAACATTGTTTGCCTTTCCTTTTTGCTTAACATTGCTAATGCTGTTTGCTTTTTCTTTTATTATTGTAAGACATTTTCATCAGTTTCATTCCCTGAACTCCTTGAGATGTTTATATAAAAATTACTAGTGAGTTAATCTATGTCTTATTTTTTGGATTTTTTTTTCCCCAAAAAATAGTTGAATGTCTGTAGCTCTACTACCTTTTGCCTCCTTTCTCTCCCTAAAAGCTCTTTACCTTTATTGTTCTGGTTGTAAAAATACTGTGGAATCCTTTCGCAATATTAACATTGTAGTGTTCATATTGTTATGTCTGCTTGTTCCTTAACTTGAAAGTAGTTTGTATTTGTAAGATTTGCAAGAATGCTAGTGGAAAATGTGTCCTCATTCTTTCCTTATAACCCATTAGATACAGCTCCATATTTCTAAAAATGTGTCTCAGAAACGTCTTTGTCACTGCAGAAGGCTGCTCTGTTGTTTCTAATCACTATGTGTATATTCACATTTTAGTGATATTCCACGGATTCCTGAGACTTCTCACCCCCCGTTAGAGTCTAGTGAGTACACACCTCGTTCCTTTCACTAGGCACGGTCTTGTTTCAGCTATGAATTTTCTTAAAGATGAGCGGTGGGAGACTGCATTGGCTGCAAGGTTTTTGTATGACAAAATTCAGTGGGGTTTGCTCTTGTGTATTAAATACAAAACAGTATAGATTTGATTAAAGCTACCTAGATTACAAATGTCAGCAGGACTTTAATGTTATCTTCTGTGTTTTGTGTTGTTAGTACCATAGTGGTATACATGCTGTGACCCAAACTGGTCATTTACTTGCCCTAATGTGAGAGAAAAAAGGTATAAGGGGTTGCCAGAGGTACAAATGGTGTCAGGATTTCACCTCTTGCACCATCCAATGCAAATCCAACTTTCTTGTTTCTGTTTTTTCTTAACAAGAATATGTTGCTTAGATGAACTTCAAAATAAAGGTTTTCTTTTTAACTGTACCATTTGAGCGGTGTTGCCTAGAATGCATGAGCGCCATGGCTCCCAGTCCTTTCTCATCTGAACCTTGTCAGAGATGAAACCAGAAATCTTCCGTAGGACAGGATCCTGTGGGGCCACTGAGTGCTCTTACACCTGTCAGAAGCTCATCTCAGCAGTGAGGGCTCTGTTTTGCTGGTGAAGAACTACTGATGTCAACAGGCATTGGAGCATTCTTCATGCCAGATGCACGTCCTGTGTACCTTCCTGTGTGCCAGTCCCTTGGGAGTTGCAATTTCAGATGCTATGAGGAATATAATCCATACAACAGATGTGGGTTTATTCATCAAAGATTTTAAATCATAGGGTCATAGAATAGTTTGGTTTGGGGGGGGGGTGATGTATAATTCTCTCAGAGAACAATATTTTATTTAACACTTGGTGTGGTTTGACACTGCTATATGAGGAGCCCTTTTTGTATATGTTATTTAAATCAAACAAAAAATGGCAGGTTTAATCTGGGGTAAGGGTATCCAGGCAGTCATCTTCACCATGCTATCAACATCAGTTTAAAATCTTTTTATATCGTAATCCAGTTATACCATGTATAAGTACAAACTTTATACAATTCAAAGAAAAGGTAATTCCTAAGTTTTCCAAGTTAGCTGCAAAATTTTGTGTAGGAAGTTCATGTGTTTCTCATGTATTTTAGGTTCAAGTTCTTTTGAATCTCAGAAGATGGAAAGGCCTTCTATTTCTATTATATCTCCGACCAGCCCTGGAACCCTACAGGATGCACCACAAGTCCTACCAGGGCAGCTTTCTGTGAGCATATTTTGTTTTTCCTGAGTTGTTAATGAAAACCTGTGAAGTGCTGGTGCCTCAGTTATCCACATTCCCAAGGTCTGTTGGGAGGTCAAAAGAAATGACTGTTGTTGGTAAAGGCTTACATCCTTCAAATGTTTTTTACGACCCTCTGTACACACTAACAAGCCCTCACTGTAAGCACAGCAAAGGTATAGAACTGTTGTCTTAATACAACAAAGAGCACAGGAATTTACATTGAGGGGAGCCCATAAAAGTGCCTTATAACTTGTCATCCTGTACCCTCTGCATTGAAAATGGTGACTCTTCTTGTACATGCCCAGTAATCCACAGATAATAAACATAGTTTGGCTTTATCTTCTTTATGGGAGTAGTTAAAGAGCCATGTGTTTCTTAAGAGTTACACTATTGAGTTTTACATTTTAATTCTGATACGCACTACCTTCCGGAACTGTCTGAAACTCTGACTGAAACTGGGGTTATTAATTATCCTGTGAGTACTTAGACATTGTTTTGTATGTTCTTACATTTTTTTATATTGATCATAGTAATTTCTAGGTATAGAGCAGGCTCAAAAATTTCATGACATTACAGTTCTCTTAAGAAATTATTTAGCTGTAGTTTATACTTTTCATAAGAACATTTGCAAGGTGAAAAATCAGAGTAGATTTCAACTGTGTGTCTAGTTTAGCTGCAGTCAGAGCTTCCTATGTGTATGTAGCTTTTGACATGCAGAGCTAAGGAACACGATGATTTAAATGCACTCACAGATTCAAGAATATGCAGGGATTGCAACAAATGATGTAAGTATAATCAGGCACCACCTTTTTATTCAGCTGTGGTAAATACAAAAGTCTTTGATATATACCACCATCTTTTCCATCTAACTTAATAAGGAATTTGAAATAACATATATCTCATTGTCTCTTGGAGAAAACAGTGGTTATTTTTACATTGTGGTTAATGTGGTGCATTCTGAAAATTCTGGTTTTTCTCCATTTTCAGTAATGTTTTCTGGTAACTTGTTTCTTCTAGGTTAAACTGTGGTATGACAAAGTGGGACATCAGTTAATAGTAAATGTTCTGCAAGCAACAGATTTGCCACCAAGAGTAGATGGACGCCCAAGGAATCCCTATGTGAAAATGTATTTTCTTCCAGACAGAAGGTGGTAGTATTTCAGTTTAGAAAATTATGTTGTAATTTACTATGTATTGAGTCAACTTTTAAATGGATACTTATGAAGTAAAGATTTCCTTTTTATAATTTGTTATAGTTAGATTAATTATAACAAAAATTGCACTTGTATCATTCTAGTCAGTATCAAATTAACTTTGTGGACTTTGGATGAATGGAAGCCACTGAAAAGGAAATACTTTTTTAGGCATTATCAGATCAGAAAGAATGAAAACAGTAAGTGCTGATGAGTAGATGGCATTATGTGTTTTATCTCTACAAACAATTTACGACAAATATTTATGTTTCAGTGATAAGAGTAAAAGGAGGACCAAAACAGTAAAGAAAAGTCTAGAGCCAAAATGGAACCAAACTTTTCTCTACTCACATGTACATCGTAGAGATTTTAGAGAACGAATGCTTGAAATAACCGTATGGGATCAGCCAAGAGTACAAGAAGAAGAGAGTGAATTTCTTGGAGAGGTGATACATACAATCACATTAGTCCTGAGTTTGTTATTTGGTTTTGGATACATATGCGTATATATTTTATATATGTGTTTGTGTGTATGTGCCTTGAAGGTAAAATTAAACCCTGCTAATTTTTCTACTAGATTCTTATAGAGCTGGAGACAGCCCTTTTAGATGATGAACCACATTGGTATAAGCTGCAGACACATGATGAGTCTTCGCTACCTCTGCCTCAGCCATCACCTTTCATGCCAAGAAGACATGTTCATGGTGGAGAAAGCACTAGCAAAAAATTACAAAGTAGGTCCAAATTCCATTCATCTCTTGTAAATTTTAAATTGAAAATGCTGGATGTGGTATTTAACTTTCCTATGCAAGATAAAAATACTATTTAATCATCTTTAAACATAATGAAAATATGTGGCAGCAAAGGGATGCAAATTTTGGCATTATGACGTGGCAGCCTTTCACCTGTGACGCATAACTTTCAAGTACGTGAAACCTGCCAGAATTGGTTTGGTTTTCACTAGCAAAAGAAAATTTTTCCAATGTTTGCTTCCATCATTATTGGATACTTTTTTCAATAGTTAAAAGCTTTTTATTTAAAAAAAAAAAGTCCTTAAAAACTTCTGAGGCTTAAATATACTTTTCTTCATAAAGCTAGTCTCAACTTCCAATTTTCTCATACAATGAGATGAGAAGTGTACTTTTGCAGCAAAGAGAAATGTGTGTATTTGGGAGGTACAGTTGTTTCAATGAATCTGATTTCAGGTTTGTATGAGGCATATTAATGTAATGAATGTATTGAAATATTCGAATATTGTAGCTTCTCTGTTCATTTAAAAGAATTTAAGATTTATTTAGAAATGTGTTGGATGTAGGGAAGTATTTTAATATACATGTCCAAGCTATTTTTCTGATTTTTCTGAAACATGAAAGTTATTCATTCCAGCCAATGCATAGAAAATTGGTGCACATTCAGAAATGAATTATAAAAATGTGATAGTGCTGTAATTGCTACATGAGGATATGTATAGAGAGAGCAAATTAAAGATGAGGCACTTGAACTTTCCTAAAAGCTGGCAGTGCTGTTTTCTCTACCCCTCTCTCACCATCTGCTGCCACCTCTCCTTTCCTGTTCAGCAAGCTGATTCAGCTTGCTTCCTGAAATAGCACAAAAAGTTTGGGGTTTTTTTTCTTCTTTCTTGCAGTTAACTTTTTGCAGGTTTAGTGGGATAAAATATCCTAGTAGAGTATTACTGTGGGCATGAAGGGAAGAGAAGGGAAAAGGAGGCTTCAGCAGCTGTTAAGATATTAAATTGGCTCAGCTGTCTCATGAATTGTCTGTCACTGCAATTTAGTTCTCTATTGTTTAGACTTAAAAAACATCTTTTAATTTCATTAGTACATTAAATGAACATATTTTTACATTTTATAACACAACCAGATGTTCAGGTATTTGTTTACCTTACTGTTGTGCAGGATCTCGGCCAATCAGTGATAGTGACATCTCAGATTATGATGTTGATGATGGTATTGGAGTTGTTCCTCCAGGTGCGTGGGTGAACAGCATGGTCCTGCTTTCTTCTTCTTCTTCTTCTTCTTCTTGTTTTTCTTTGCTTGTTTGTTTTTATTTCTTTATAGCATTTTGGAATATGAGGATACTTGTTTTGGAGAGTGCATTATGAAAAAAAAAATGTTTTCCTGATTAATCCATGGTACCCGACCTGAATCATGGCTAATTTAAAGATTCTTCTATCCATTCATTTATACTTTTTTTACATATCATTGTCCATATGTGAACCACTGGATGGTTCAAATTGTTTGTGCTTAAACCACAACACTGCATAATGTTCCAAGCATTATTTAAAATATAAATTAAATTTTAAAATAATTCTAAAATCAAAATTAAGATTTCGGTGTTTATTGCAAGTTTTTTGTTTGGTTGGTTTTTTTTTTTTATTTTGCATTTTGCTTGAAACTTACGTATAATGCAGTCTCCCATGGATTTTATAGCAAATGCATGGCTGTAGATTAAGATGCATGAAGCATGGCTATTTTTTCTAGTTTCATAAGCCTTCATGAACTGTCATTGCCCCTAAATGTTCATGAATATATACTTGTGTAGACTATCATGGTTTGACTTTCAGTTCAGCATTCCTTACATACTGAAAATCTTGAGGGTCATTTTGGTATCACATTCTATTTGACTTCAATCTGACTGTTGCCACAAGTCAAATGAATATGTTTCACAATTGCCCCAAACTAACTGAAGAGTCACTATGTCATTGCCAACACTAAATCAGTTTTCCTGATGCAAATCACTAAATCAAATCATGGTGGGATTTAGAAAGCTTTCTGTCTTCCTGATCTATGTTTGAAATAATCTGACAATTTAATTACTCATTTTATAACCATACAAATAAATAATGTATTTTATTAACACAGTATCATTTTGATGTTTACTGAGCCGAATTCTCCTTCCATTGATTTTGCTTGGGTTGTTTCCTTACTTTAATACACTTACTGCCTGAGTAACTAAGAGAGAAGTCTGTTCTGATATGTCTAGTAATAATATTTGCTTTAATGAAGTGATTATTCTTGGTATTTTTACATCAGGTGAGAGGCTGAATATTTATAATAAAAATAAATCATAGGTTCTAAATGCTTTTGCCTATTTCTTTTTTTTTTTAGTTGGCAATGTGGATACTGGCATATCTATATAGATTTACTTACATTTTAAGGTTTCGTTAGGCTGTATTAAGAATCAGGGCTTTTTTTTTAGCTGCCAGTTCTTCAAGGCATCCGTTTGCCATATGAAATCATTTTCCATCTGACAGAAAACTCAAAAATGTTCAGCTGAAGGCACTGGACTCTATTCACTGGGTCATCACTTAAGTAACTGATTCTTATGGAAATTTCTTGGGAGTGTCCATGCTCAGATGTGCCTTTGAAGAATGCATGAATCCAAACTCTGAATTTCAGAGATCACTGTATAAAATAGCAATGTTTAATCTGTATCAATAGGATTTATAATGAACTGAGAGTCTCTAAACTGAACTCTTAAACTCAAAGTGATGCTGAGGACACTTCTGCTGAAGTCTACCTGATCTGGCAGCTGACCTGTCCAAGCACAAATTTGTCTATTTTGAGTTTACTGGATACATTTGTTTGGCAATCATAACTGGAGTGCATTTGTTTGTGATTCCTATGTGAAGTGGGTATACAGATAAGCGTGGGGGTTTTGTTTGCATATGCAACCTGAATTCTTTAATGGGAGTTAAACTTGAGGCACAGAGGGGCAAAGAAATTTTCAGTCGTCAGCCACAAATGTGTGACAGACTAGACAGCACATCAAAATGCAGTGAGAGCTGGAAAAGATTGCCAGTCCCACCGTCTACTCAATTGCTCAAGAATCTTGGGCACAGATTAAAAAATGTCCCTGGACACGAAGTTCAGATATGCATTTCTACCCTCCTGTCCAACCTTCATTACTTATCGCATTGCTAAGTCTTCCAAGATTTTGGACTGCTACTTTTATTTGCACAGAAAGAATAGTGCAGTGTCTTCTCCATCCAGCAGTCTCTGTTGAAACTAAGTTGCATGGAAGTTCCTTGTTGTGTTGCAGGGTGTTTACCTCTTCCCTTCTCCTGCCCCCCAATACATGGACCTCACCAGAGTGCACTACAGCTCTTGTTTGGTCCAGATTTCCCATACATTCACCTGCGTGGTATGTGTGGGAGAGAATGATAAATATCCATATTTGCCTACAATGAAGGATGACAAAGCAGACCATTTTGGCATAGCTTCTATTGGCTTCAACTAGATTAGTCTAGGATCAAGGTATTACTTCTTCGCAGAAGTAAGAATCCCATGAGTTTGCAACATGTGACTCAAAATGTTTCCCTTTAACGCCCCTGTTCCTGCCTTAACCGCTTACTTGCCATTGCTACCCACTGTGGTGGTTATGTACAATGAAAAAGCCCTGTCTTTATTAAAGGTATATATTTATAGTTCTTGATTTATTCTTTTTTTTCTTGAACTATTCAGAAGAGAAGTTATTTTGCCTTTTAATATCTGAAGATTTTCCCTAAGATTATTGCTCATTTTCCAAAAAATAGGCACGTAACTTGTTAATGTAGAAGCATGGAAGTTCACTTGATCACCATCATGAGCTAAAAAAGGAATGATGAAAATATTTTGGCTAATTTAGCTAGCATTAAATCCTTAAAACTATAATTTCAAATGTTTTACCAATTGTTAAGGCAAATGCAGTATTTGCATTTAGTAATAACAGAGAAAACTCTGTCCCTAGAGGTTTTGGCAGCTGCAAAGAATCACTGCTTCTCAATGGAAGACTGCTACTTCAAAAATAATGGCACTTTGATAACTTCAAGAATATTTTAAAAAAAGTATTTTTCCCTTGTCATATCACAAATGTGTCTTATCTTTCATTTAATTGTACTGTCTTCATTTATTAGTAGTATCTTTAGGTGATGTATATATAATTTTTAAAAATCAGCTTATAGAACTTTCCATAAAAGAAGTTTATATCAACAGCTGAAACTTTAATTTGAAGCTCTGATTTAACAGAATATATTCTTTACTTTTTTTTTTGTGGTATGCTCACATCTGTTTACGCAAAGAAAATATTATTATAAATCTCTTAGCCTCTTCTCATATGAAAGTTGCTCCAGTCTCTTAACTATCTTTCTAATCCTGAGCTGGACTTGCACCATTAACTCTATGTATTGTATTGGAGAGCCCAGTACTCCAGATGTGGCCTCAACAATACCAAGTATATAGGAAGGGTCAGTAGAGGATCAGTAAAGGATTTAATAAAAACCAAACACGTTTTGAGGCCTATCTTTTTAAGCAGAACTTCAGTAACTTTCTTAATCAAAAAGAAAAAATCTGCTATACAGTTGGCAATATCCTGTAGGGTATTTTTAATGAGCTGCATTGCTTATGCTATGGGTAACTCTTCAGAACAATTTATTATTTGATCGTATGTAATCTGTATAAATGGTTGCACCGTACTTAACATTCCTCCTGTAGCAGCAGTGTGACTTCAACACAATGCCTTTTTGTTGTATTGTCTAAAAATAATTGAAAGTTCTGGTGTCAACCATTTTCATCATCCATCCAGCTTCCTTTTCATGTCACACCTGACAGTTTCCTGTGACCATCTGAGAAACTTCTGCATTAATGACCATAAGCTTGGTTGCTGCTATCATGCTGGTCCATGCCAAAAACTTTTCTGCTCAGTCTGGAGAGCACAGAGCCTTGTATTTGAAGATACGAGGAAACGTTATGGTTGCTGTCACTGTCATGGTCACTATGGAAGTACGGATGTTATTTGACCAACTTGACAATACTTGAGCTAATGCTTAGAATAAATGTGAATTGATGTTACTCTCTTCTGTAAGCTTTGTGTGTACATAATGTGTTTTTTTAAATTTACAGGATAATCATAGGTGTGTTTTTTAGGCATAATAGAGATACTCTGGAAATAAATTTTAAACTGATTTTTTTTAATGTATGTATATTTTAGTTGTATGTATTTCCTTACAGTTGCCTAAAACTTGGAAAGGAATTTTGGATTTCTTTTACTTTAGTGTTAAATAAATGTAAACTAGTGTTCCTTCTGATACAGATGACAGGATTTTATCTAAAACAAGCTTGTTTGGAAAATGAAATATCTTTTAGCACATACAGGTTAGATTTAGTCATCCTGGGAAAGTGGACGCATTCAGCTTTTGTCATGTGTAGTCTTTGTAATTCCTCTTACAAAAAAATAGGTGTTTTCTGCAAGACCCTTCATACATGAACTCCCTTTTTTGAATAAACGGTTCATAAACCTCAGTACATAATTTCATGCATGCTTTTGACTTTTACAGCCCTATTTTGCAATCAGTACTCAGTACAGCTTTGCTATTAAAAATGCTCTTTAAGTGGCAAGCATTTGCTGTTTTTTTAGTTGCTAATGAGCAATTTTGTAGGTACAAGCAAACTCCAAAGTTTTTCCTCCATGTTCTCTCTAGTTTTCAAACAATAACCCCTACCCTCCCCAAACTTGAATAATGTCACATTTTACATATGAAATTGCATTTATTATTTTTATTTGGCATATCTAACTCAGTGTTGTTTGAAAACAGGCCACACATGCACTCAACATTATTGTCCCTGATGTTTGTTTCTGAGCTACATGATATGTTCTTATTAGAAGTGTAATCATCTTTTTGTCAACATTGTCTCCTTCCTGTCTGCCTTGCTATCATATCTGTAGTGGTAAATATTTAAGACAAGAACTTATAGAAGCCCTTTTTTTTTTATTTACTGAAGTTGCTGGAAAGCTGATGTAAAGCTGAAAGCTACTGTAGGGTACAGCAGCATCAAGGTGCTCTTCCGTTACCTTTGGATAACTTGGCTAGTTTGTTCAGTACTGTATAAAAGGTGGACACAGTTCTGGGGGCTGTGATATTATAAACTGTATAATCAGGGGAAACAGTCTGAAATTCCTTTGATGGTAAATTGCTTCATCTAGTAGATCCCTCTTCACATTGTTGCATAACTAAGATGAATCTGTTCTATAGTGGAAAATATTCTTACTTTAGGATTACTTATCAGTGTTTTAATGAAGTGTTTTTCTCCAGGTTTAATAATGACATAATGCATTCAGATAAGCTCATGTCCATTAGAATACATTAGTAAACTGATGTATAATTTGGGAAGAAAGTATGTATACTTCCTTGATGTTTGTGATCAGGGTTCAGACTTGCAGCTAAACAGGTTATTGTCATTGAATACATGGCCAAGCCTAATATAGACTCTCTGTATGGGCCACAATTTGGAGAAGGCCATAGCAGTTTGGTAGAAGTTCATATAAGACCTCCTTACAAGAATTATGCAGAATATGAAAAATCCAAACTTGAAACTATAACAAGATTATTAAAAAGTGAAACTTATTTAATTTATCCAAATAACTACTGACTAAATCATAGTTTTTTCCTGATGGAAAGAAAATTTCTGATACAAGCTGGGGTTTTAGGTGAACAAGATAATGCATTACAGGAATTTAATGTTAGACAAACCCAGAGAAGCAGCAAAATTGCTATTTTAGAATCTTAACAACAATTTTTGAAGTCATTAAGGGATGATTTAAGGGATGGCCATTTATGTCGTTAGGGGATTTTCTCTCAAGGGATTCTAGTAATCTAATTTGAATGTCTAGAAGTGAGCAACTCAAGTCTGAGCAAATCTCCTTATGCTCTTTTGGAAAGACAACAGGCACCTTTTGAAAGCTGTTCATCTTGCTGAGCTTAATGCTGCTTTAGGATGGGATTCAAAGTGTGTAGCAGTGTGCTACATGGAAGAAGACATGGGAATAGCAACACTTCAAAATGTACTAATATTCTGCTGATTTTTTATTTTAATCCTGTGTAAAGATGAACTATGAGAAATTTTGGAGCTCATTCATAGTATTTTGAAAAAATTATCTCTAGAGTATGCAACACCCATTATTCTGTGCAGTGTACTCTAAATGCTCATAATTATTGTAAGTAGGTGGCTTTGGCCAGATTCAGTAGGAGAACATCTTTGTATTTAATTGAAAGAAGAGTCAGAGGATGCTTTATATATGAGCAGTCATGGATGAGTCTGTGATGTTGAACACAAGCATGCCTTCTCCATTTGTTAGAAGAGGCAAACCTACATTAGTTGGATTCCTTTCAGATATTTTCAACAACAGTTTTGGAATACAAGTTGCTCAGAGTACTCTTCACCAAGTCAGAAACGTATTTCACTCCCCTCTCTCACATCTTGCAGTACATAATAAAAATCATCTGTTTCTCTGTACATGTAGACATTTAAAGGTAGTACTAGTAGCTTATTCTGGCTGCATGATATATCAGGGTGTAAAACAGCTAAACGACTTGAAAGATGTGTAAGCATTTAGATGTGTGTTTCTGGAAGGACTAACCATCTGACTTCTTTTCAAACCCAGACTTTTATTTTCTAATTTCCTTTTGTTGCCCTCTTGCCAGTTGGTTATAGATCTAGTGCTAGAGAAAGCAGATCTACAACGCTAACTGTGCCAGAACAGCAAAGAACAACACATCATCGTTCACGATCTGTATCTCCTCACCGTGGCGACGATCAGGGCAGGACCCGTTCACGTTTACCAAATGTGCCATTACAGAGGTAGGCATCACAAGTTAATGAAACACTGTGTGGTTTCAAATTTGTGTAATTTGTCTTTATTTTTCTCTTGCTCAGCAATTTTTCACAATTTTGAAACTTTTTTCTAACTCAATAGTGCAGTATTTTAACTGGATGTATGCTTTTATTAATCACTTGAGAGCACTCATAGGATGAATCATATTACCTCTTCTTACTGATGTTTTCTCTGTGATTCATCATCTGTGTACCGTAACTAATACGTAGGTTTGGAAATGCTTTTTCCGTCAGTGGCTGAGTCTCATATGAAGCTGCTTGCATTTGTAGACTAATAAATGGTGACACATACAAATTTGATAGTAAGTGTGAGCTGAACTGATTTTGAAGTAACAGCAAGCTGAAATTACCAGTTGTATTTATAATATGACATTCATTAATGGAAGAAGTTAAATACAGAATCAGATAGTGATTTATAAATCATCTTTTTCTGCATTTGCTGCTTTTACTAGACAACCTATTAGTAGGAGGATCCTTTTTGAGCTTTTTCTTTGGATGCTTTATGCTTTCTTTGAAAGTTCATACAGGCTGTTTAAGCAGAAAACTTGACATAATTGATTTTGCTTTTTTTATTATGCAGGGCAATAGGCTTCCCTTGCAATCGCTCATGGAACCCTAAAAATCAGCCAGTTTTTAGCAGTTTTCCTTTCTCCAAATTCTAGGAAGCTTTGTTCTTGAGTTACTCAGGAGCTTGACATGTTGCACTAGCAACACTACTGCCCACTAGCTGTGGTCATTTAAAAATCAACTGAAAATCTGTCCTTCTAGTTGAATTTTGTATGCAAAATTCTGTGCTACAGTTCTGTCCTTATCCATTGTTTCTGTCTCTGGTGGTTGTTTGGTTTTTTTGAGCGCCATCACTGATCATTTTATATCAGACATCTATGATGTTTCAAAATGATGGTGTATTGTGGAAAACCAGCTTCTCCTCACAGTTGAAAATCCTGATGATCTTGCTTTTTTTCTTTTCCATCCTCCATGCCATACGTACTGCTCTTTTGAATTGAAATTTTGTGTGCTTCTTAAGTCCCTGCATGGATCCCCCTCTTGTACCTCAGTTTTTGTTGATGAAGCTTTTTCACTACCCATCAAATTACTTGCTGTTGTATTTCTCAGAGTGCACCCTTAAGAAATAGAAAAGTTTGGCTGCACATGAAACAGACTGTGGCACTGACATTTTTTTAATAGTAGGGAGAATGAGAGCTCCTCATTCTGCTTTTGCAAACAATTGTATATTTTATTTTTGTATCTTTACATCTACAAGCATGGTGCACAAATGAAATATTTTGTAGTCAATTCCACCCATTCTTTAATTTTATACTTTGAAAACTAATGCTTCTCATTCCAATGGCAGTTATCAAACCAAAGGAAGAATCTGCCCTTCAAGCAGGAGTTTCTTTTCTTGTTCTTTTCCATGTGAATAGACATTTAAATTATTATCATGGTGGTCAGAGCTTTCCTGCATTTACACAAAACCCCTTTTGTATAACAGTTTGAAATTGGTAAAATCCACTACACGTTCCCATATCCTCTCCCAGATTTTCTTAAAGAATTCTTGGAGATACCTGCAAAAAGTTGTCAGCCCAAAACCAGCCCTTTTAAAATCTGGCTGTGAATCTATGAATGTGTAAAACTTAATTTCATGTGAAATATTATCCATTTGTTTGTTATTTCAGTTTTTCTTTAACTACAGGCTTTGAAAGTGCCATTACTACATAGAATCATAGAATCATAGAATAGTTAGGGTTGGAAAGGACCTTAAGATCATCTAGTTCCAACCCCCCTGCCATGGGCAGGGACACCTCCCACTAAATCATGCCACCCAAGGCTATGTCCAGCCCGGCCTTGAACACCGCCCGGGATGAAGCATTCACAACTTCTCTGGGCAACCCATTCCAGTGCCTCACCACACTCACAGTAAAGAATTTCTTCCTCATATCCAATCTAAACTTCATCTGTCAATGTAACCAGAAACTGGTGCATTCTTCTAAATATGGTATAAATGGCTGCTTTTCTATACTGGAAGGTGGGTTTTTCTAAATTTCAGGGTGCAGTATTTTTTTAGAAGGCATGTATTAACAATTTAATGATTAAAAACTTCCTTCAACCAACTTGTACTATAATACACTGAGCAGTGTTACTTATGGAAAAAAAAAAAAAAAAGAAACGAAATTTTCATACATGTTTCTACCTTCCAGGAGTTTAGATGAAATTCATCAAATGAGAAGATCACGTTCTCCAACTAGACACCATGATGCCTCCAGAACTCCAGCTGATTACAGATCCAGAGACATGGATAGTCAGTATTTGTCTGATCAAGAAAGGTACATTGTCAGCCTGAACCTCGATAAAAGTTTAAAAGTGTGTTTGTTGGTTTGCCTAATTTTCAAGTGTTCAGTAGAAACATGACTGGTAGTAGCGGGGAAGGGAGATAACTCATAATAACTGACACATCTAGTGGTCTTTTTCGGTAAAACTGTGCACTGAATTGACAGTAATAGCAGCTATCTAGCCTAGCGGTTCTTGGGGTTTTGTCCTAGAGTATTCTGATGTTTGTTTCATAAATGAAGCACAGAGATTTTTGCTAGAAAACTATAAATCTACATGCATGCCCTAGCTATTTCTGTAACTCAGAATTTATCTGTTTCAGTAGCCAGTAAATTACTAGACATATGTTCCTGCTGGTTGGGAGTTGCATATGCTATGATTTACATTCCTGTGCTTATAGTTTGTGGACATGTATATATGCAGTCTCACAGCTTCTTATGTAACGTTCTGGTGAACTTGATACAATACCCAAGTATAGCAAGGATAGTGAAAATCTCCAATCTTAGGCGCATGACACATGCACGTGTCTCCCTGGAATATATGCAGTGTCTACAGTTTTCAGAGAACACTTGGTCTCTCCTAGTAGGCATTGTTTTCAGATATATGGGAGTTTATTAAAAACCATGGAAGAGAATCAGAATTTCTGTTTAGTTTATAGCTGAAAGAAGTTTGAAAAGGTATTTTTGTTCAGTATTTGGGAAACATAATGATGACAGTCACATAGATTATCAGTGTTTGCAGGGTGTTTGTTTACTTAAAAATGATCTTGCCTGTTTTGCTTTTTTAGTGTGATAACGTGCATGTAGAAACTAACGAGCCATTTGGAACATTTTTACATTCAACTTTATAGGCAAGAAGTATGTGCAGAAATGTCTAAATTGGGTAGTTACACTGAATTCCCTCTCAGAGGTGAATTGAAATGCTTTTTAAATGTAGTAGTCAGATTTATAGTCAGGCTAATTCAAGTAATTTCCACTTGTTGCAAATGTTTCATGTTATCTATTGTAAGTAGTGATATATCCAAAAGATTCCTGAAGATATTTATTGAATTGATTTCTTATTTAGCAGATCTGAAGAGGAAGAGACATTTAAAAGTAGCTTTTGTCAGTAGAAATAAATATAGACAGTTAACTGTATGGAAAATTTTCTTCCTGTGAAGCCTCAAACCATGAGGTAAATCATGATATGTACATGGATTATGCTTGGAGAGTGGGGCTTGCATTAGAGGTTTCTTGGAGATGAGCCATCAGACCAGAGCCACAGCAGTAATGTGCTGCTGGATTTGTTTAGAGGAGTAAGACTGTCTTCAGTTCTCTTCAGCATTCAGAAAACACTTTTCACAAGTTTAAAGATCAGGCATTATTTGCAGGGTTTATAGATGGGTCCATGTATTTACTCTCCTTGAGTAATAATCTTGTCTGCAGTGGTCTCTTTTTCCCTGTTTTCCTTTTCACCTTTCCCCAGATTTCTTCAGTTGTTTAACTCTCTCAGGCTTCACTGTCTTTCACTACATAAGTGCAGCAGCATGATGAAGATCAAACCAGCTTTTGTTGAGGAAGATTATCACATCCAAAGATTTAAAAAAAAAAATATCTTTATTCAGTGTTATGTATTGCTGTCAATAGTAGTATAAGTATTACGTGTTGTTCACTTACTGAACCCTTCATCTAAACAAATTCATGGATGTAGATACCTAACATAAACTTGGCTTGAAAGGTAATTACCCAACAATTACATAGCAGGAATTATAGTTACTGATTACTTTTGATCATTTGCTCAACAGTCTGCTATTGGTCCCAAATTAATATTGGATATTCTGAATAGATCCTTGTAAAAATAGTTATTGTAGTCTCTTGCTAAGCTATGTAGTATGATAAATTTCCAGTGAAACTAATTTGTCCACTTCACCTTTTTCATATGTATTTATATACGTAGATATACACATGTATGTGTGTATGAATATAATTGTTATGAAAAGCTCTTTGTTAGGAAATCTAGCTAAGCAGTATACTTCACTCTGAATGTAAGATCATCATCCAATTTTCAAAGACATGGCCTTTTCATTTTTTTTAGTTTCTTTTATTCTGAAATAAAACCTGTTAATATGACTACTAAAACACTCATGTTAGAAAAGAATAATAGCTTTGATATTAATGTCTCCAAACCAGACTTAAATTATTAGAAAGTTATGGATCTTATATCATCTTACATTGTTGTTTATCTACTGTGATGGATTATTTTGCTTTGCTTTTGCCTTTAAGATTTCATGGTGGATTTGCTATTTTATATCTGTTTTCTGAATGAATTCTATATTACTTTTGCCGTAGGCCAATTACAATAGATTTTCTTTGGCTTAGCAAAGGTAGAGTAAATATTAACAAAGTAGCCTGTGATTTAGTGCGAACTTCTCATCTACTTCACAGCTCTTAAGAAAATGGTAACTTTTTTCCTAAAATGCTTGTGTATTTGTAATTTGGAAACCTGAATATAAATATAAATTCTGTCAGTCCTCTGAGCTTATGAATGGGAATTTTCTTAGGAAAAAAAAAAAGGAAGAAAGTTCAACTTCATACATTTTGTTGCATCAAAATCAGGCTAGTGGCTCCAGATGCAGAGTTAAATCTCACATGTGACTCACAAGCCATTATTTCAAGCTGCTCAGTTTTGAATTTTAGAGAAATATTACCTATACTGCATCAACTAAATGGGTCATTTTACAATTACGTGAAGCACAAAACACCTTGAACAACTGCTGCTTTATATATTTTGTAATCTTTTCTCTCTTTGTCACCATAGTACTTCATATGATTCCCTGCTTCTTTTAAAATAGCATGTTTCCATGAAGTTTAGCTTTTTCTTCTTTATGATGATTAGGAGGTTTGGCGCTTGGTCTTTCTGAATATGTTAAAGTGTGTAAAACTAGAGGATTAATTTGAGGGATATTTCATGTCATAGTCATATTTACCATAGGCATAAATACGTATTAATTTTACCATCTTGCTGACTGTAGTATGTGTTGGTTACAGTAAATGAAAAATAGAATAGGTGGTTGATTTTCTCAATTGGAAACAATAAGAAGCAAAAACTGTGACAGCTGATAAGCATTTTTTTTTGTTTCTTTAGGATTGCATTGCAAAATACTGTCAAGAGCTATGGGTCAGAACTTACATTTGGCCAAGCGTAATTTTTCCAGTGAATGTATATTTTTGCTTTTCCTGAAAGGGTTACTGGTTGTCTTCCCATAAACCAATCTTCAGTAAGTTAGTAGCGAGCCTTTCCTGCTTTTTCACGTGTGTTGTTGTGGCGGAGGAAGAAAAATAAGCACACACAAAAAAACCCAAACCACCCAAAACCCAAAACCAAACAGCAGCATAATTCTTTGTTTCTAAAGTATTTCTTCATTAATTAGTTGATGTGAAAGAAGGTTATTAGAGAAATGTACTTGTTTTATGGACTACTTTTGTCATGAAGAGCTCTGAAAAAGTACTTCTGAATTTTAAAAGGAGAAATCCCACAAACTTAGGGGCCATGCTAAAAGGAATTTATTGAAAATGTAGTTATCACAGGCATTTTTCATTCAGACTCTTTGAGAAGTGCACCTGGGTTTGAACATTATCAGACTATCTATCTGGTTGGAAGCTTCTTGTTTCTTTTTTTATGTTTTCATTTGCGCATCACTGGCATAACCCATGTCATCTAATGCTTCATAATTATATCTGTTTCACTCACCACCCATCCTGTCTGTGCAGTGAGCTTCTTATGCTGCCCAGAGCAAAACGAGGAAGAAGTGCAGAGTGCCTACATACCATCAGGTAAATACAGGAATTTGGTAATCATGAACACATCTGCTTAGTTGTCTGTGTGTGCTCAACTTTTTTTCCATGGTGGTATTTAGTCTCAGTAAGTAAAGAACTTCTAGTACATTATGATCCCGGTGTCAGTTGTTCTTTTCTGTTTGTTTTAATTCAGATTGAGATGTGTATATATATGTTTGTGAACTTCAGTAGAAAGGATTAAAGCAGTTGAAGAAATTCTGATTCTGGAGTTGTATTTTGTGGTAGATTTTCTGTCTAGTCACAGAAGTCCTGATCTGCCCTTGCATGACAGCGTTGTTATAATTTCAAACACTTCTTTTTAGTTGTTTTTATATTTTCTCTTATTTGCATTTTTATGTTTATATTACAGCCACACACAGGCCAACAGTCTTTACTTCCTGTTGCAACTAATCTCATGCTGATTTTGGTCACTTGTAGAGGAAAAAGCGCTAATTAATGCAGGCTCAATGGAAGCTCCAGATTTGAGGGGTGTTGTATTACTTGGGTTTGCATCTACAAATTCTGATAGAAATTAGATCCAGCCATAAACTTTGTAGTTTGGACTCATGTTCAGTTGTCAGTAATCTCTTGGTGAAGAGTTTGGAGCACCCTGTCTCAACTCATGTGAAACTAAACAGGACTGAAATATCTTTATCTAACAAATCTGTCTCCACCCTCATCCCTTTTTTTTTTTCACCATGTCTCTCAACCTTGTTAAAAATACATGTCAGATTGCGTAGAAAATCTTCCATTTAGAATCAGTAAAAAAATAGGTTGTAGTTGAAGTAGTCAACCATTCAACTGCTTCAACCAAGTAGTTAACCATTTTTTTGTTCGGGACCTGGGTGCTGCTAAGAGCTTTGTGTTTACTGTATGTTTAAAAATGTCAGACTTTTAAAACCATGTTGTCTAATGTACATGCTCATTTATTTGGCTTAGCATTTCCCCTGCAGAGGAGTTTTTTTTAATATGCCTCGGGTTGATTTAGTTCTCTCAATTGCATTTGAAACAGCATCAAAGGCAGTGTAATAGAGTTCTCTTATAATGCACAGTAGTATAAAGATAAAAAAAACTTCCCAAAAAATCTGTGCATCAGTGAAGCTGTTAAATTAAAATATAAGTTTTTATTATCAGTATAAAGGGTTTCATTCTCATACTTCAGGTAAAAAAGCTTTTCCCGCAATATTTTAGGTTTTAAAGGTTAATAATTTCACACCCTGCTATTTTATGTCCTGTTATTGTCCTAAAATAGCAATTTTTCCTGCCTCCTTCCTTTTCTTCTCCTGTCTTTTCCTGCATCCTCCTGCCTTTCTCTTTCTGCTGCATCTTCTATAGCTTCAACTCTTTCCCTGCCCTCAGCTCTTTGCTTTTTTCTTTCCTCTTAAAGATTATAATCTTCGTTAGAATTCTTCAATATCAATTCTTAAATTCTCACTTTATTCACATAACACAGTAAATACTGTGTTACGAACTTTTGATGCACTTTGCCCAGCCACTATAGATTTCCAATAGTTTTACAAGTCTTCTAACCAGCCTGGCTAGTTAACCAGTTAAAATTAGTGCATGGGCAGCAATAGACTTAACTAAGAGCTACCCTGAATTCACAGAGTACAGCTTTTTCTTGCCTTTTTCCTTACTCTACTTGTTGCTGTTATTTATGATCAAGAAAAGTAACAAATTAACCCCTTTAACAGAAATTGTGTACTATAAAAGAGCATGGTACCTTTAATAATGTACTAAAGGTGAATATAAGGACAATAGTAGACAATAATTAGATATTTAAATTTAGCTCCCAGGCTTATGTGCCCTGATACAAGTTTGAATAATATGCAGAAAATTGCCAGTATCCATCCTTGACTGAATAGTCACATCAACCCTTTTAACAAAAAAATTATCTGTGCATTGGTTGTCAGCTTTTATCCTTTCTCATTTGTAGAGGCTTAAAATTTTTCACATTAGAGACATTATGAGGCTTTATCCTTGTTTCTAGACAGATTGCTGAATAATGTTTTAACTGCTGAGACAGCTTCAGTTTTAAATAGGACGGAAATGTTAAGGGTTTCATGTTAAATGAAAGCTGTGTTAGTATGAGCTAGATAGTGCAAGTTACAAAGTTAAGATACATGGTTAGTTTAATACACCAGTTTAGCATAGTGTTCATCCTAGCTGTCCATCCTGTCCATCTGCATGCAGTTGTTGGCTAATAGTAGAAATGGTGGAAGGACGTGTACCTATGCCATAAACCATGGGTTGTAGCATTCCATGTCTTAGGTCAAACCCACTTTGATTGGTAGTACCTGCTAGTATGCCAAGATTGACCTCATGGACAGCCATTCCTTTATTCCAACTTTGCAACATCACCGTGACCTCTTCTAGAGATGTCAGCAGTGATGGCTGCTAAACCTGTACAACGAGAGTCAAAGCTCCTCTGTTAAATGTCAGGGTTTTTACAAGCAGTAGGGTTTCCAGACAGAGTTGTTTCATCTGTCTATGACACATCTGGGTTTGTACTGTGTATCTGTGATGCCTAGGTACAAGCCTAACAGGAATTGGAGTGTCCTATAAGGGGCCTGTTCTTGAAGCTTTGAAATCCTGAAGGTTGCTGGTCCTTCTGCTAATAGCATCACAGCTGTGTCCTGGTAGGGTATGTGGAGAATTGTTAGGACTTGCTTATTTTAACCTTTCAGTGTTAAATAGCCATGATTCCCATTCAGCAGCTTTTGTCTGCCTTTGAATTTCTCCCATATTCATCGGGTAGAGCTCGATAATCCTGTTCCAAAATCTCATATACTGTAAGTGATGATACTAGACAGTTGTCATGTAACATCTCAGAGTGCTGCTGTGCTGGCTCATGTAGTAGATCTCCTACAATTTTTAATTAGCTTATTAATAATAACATTAAATTACTGCTAGATTTTGGAGCTTATATACCATTTCCAAAAGATTTCCACATTCAAAAATGCCAGACATTAATACAACTATAATTAAGTTTGTGATACTATATATCACTGTTTTAGCAAGATTTTAATGCTTAGCTACTGAAGAGGTTAAAATCTCTTAAGAATAATAAAAAGTTGATTATCAACCTAGTCCTTTACAACAGCTTGTCTATTTTAATTAAAAATCTCTAGAAATGGAATTTAGGTTACTTTCATTACAAGGAAGAGATCTGAGTTGTACTAGTATTGTCATGAGTTCACGGGCTACATTAACAAGAGTAAATACAAAAATTTGTCCCCCGGATAGCTGTCACAGTAGTGAAGAAAAACATACGTTTGAAATCTACTCATACATTAAACGCAGTAGAACATTATGCATTTATTATGTTCTGGTCAGTCTTGGGTTACCATTACCTGTCTTTTTATTTCTGGCATGTTTTTGTGTTGTTTTGTTTCCTTTTCTTTTCTACCGCATTCAAGAAGTTATGCTAGGCACTATAAAACATTGCCACCCAAGATGCCTTTACTAGAAAATGGTACTCATTGGAACCTATACAGGTAAGAAGAAGTGTTTAGAGACCCCTTTCAGTAGCTAGTCCCTTAAAAACAAAAACTGAAAAGAAAGTTTGCCTTGTTAAACAGAAAAATAGAAATATTTCATTCATCTCTATAGCTGGGTAGGGGATATAATTCCAATAACCTCATATAACTGTTTAAATTAACCCCTGCATTGCAAATAAAACCCAATCCAAACCACTTTGTATTAGGTAGAATTGTCTTCACTGTTACGATTATATGTTGCATGTTTTTGTTACATTATTTTGTTTATGTATAAGAGTTTATTTACATGTCAAATTTATTTTCATTTTGTTCAAATAACTTTAATTTACAAAGCTCAACTCTTCCTGCATGTGCTAAGACCAAATCCGTGATTAGACAGGATATTTCACTCCTTCGTGATTGCCTTAATTCACAAATACTGAAATTTGGAGATGATCTGCTGGTTAGGTAAGAAACTGAGGATTGACGCCCCCTCCTGTTTGGTATCTAATATAAATTTGCAGAATAAATGAGCTTCGCTGAAAAGCGATTTCACATAATATATGGTGTATCACATCCTTTTATGTTGACTTAATGTTTACTGCTGTTAATAAGGATTTAAATTTATGGTTTGATAATTCTCATTCCACTTTCTTACAAGTGGATGTCGTTCTGTCTCATTCAGTTTTAAACATTTCAACATTCTTGGCAAAAGATTTCTAGCAGTCTTTTGTTTGCTTTTATTTTCTAAACAAAACTTGGCACCGTCATCCAGTCAGCTCTTTTATGTTTTCCTTAATTAAATCATTATGATTCTACATTTTCTGTAAAGGTAGCATTATTTTATGAGTTAATATCTAACATTGTATTCCTTTCTTTGTTTTCTTTTTCTTTCTCTTCTACCATTGGATGCAATGCACTGGCACTAGTGAACTACAGCCCTCCCTTGACAGGGCTAGGAGTGCTAGTACCAACTGCTTGAGACCAGATACTAGTTTGCATTCACCAGAACGAGAAAGGTATAAAATAAAAACTTATGAATTTATTGTCATCTGTGCTGGTGATTTTTATCAGTTTTGTTTTCCTTCATATAAGTACTCCACATTCTTGTACATTCATGTCTGTTTTGGTATTTGTGGGCATTTTTGCTCCTGTACTCATGTATGTCATGTAAGCTGTGTGTTGGAGTTTGTAAATGCTTCTGGCTTCTTTCCTTGTTTGAGTTCAAGCTGATGTCACTGTTTACAAAAGTCCTCAGTATGCTGATAATAGCATTGCAGTGTTAAGTATTTTGCCAAAGTACCACTTGGTTGTTGATCTTCATCATCATTTGCTAAAAAGTATTATGTTTGTTTCTTGCCTGTTCCATGGAATGCTAACAAGGTGGTGACATAATTCATAAATTATGACAAAATTCTCATCTTTCAAAGCAGAACTGTAGTTTGCATAGTCATGTATTCTTTACATAACAGACAAACTTCATGGCTTTCTCAATCTAATCTGCTGCATCTGCTTTTGCACTTACAAGGCATTTCACTGCATTAAGTTTTTTTCACTCTGTGACATTATATTCAGGCTCACCTAAGTCGCAAGAACATAGGTTTGCAATTTGAATGAAGTGTTGTTGTGTTACGTACATCATGCAGGCATTTTATATTTGCTCTGTGAATTTTTAATATCACACTATATTGGTTCAAATACACCAAATACTGCTGGCATATTTGGTGTATTTGGATTGTTCCACAGGGGAATTTTTCATCACCACCTGATAAGTTTTTGACTTAGAACTACATCATTTTAGAGTGAAATTTTTAGCTTCACTAAAGGCAATTATAGGCTTCCATTGAGTGGGAGTATGGTGGAATTACAATATCATCTATGAAATGCATATTTAACTACAGCAGCAAAGTTGCTTTGTCAATCAACCCACAGCGTTAAAACAGTTGCATCATTTTCATTATGAGAGGACCAATGAAGAAGGGCAATCAGACCATACTTTACCCTTTGAGATGAGATTTTTTCTAAGATTTTTGTGAATTTTCCCTTTTTCCCTTTCTTTCCTCCCTACTTCCCACTGATCCTTGATTGGAACTTTACTCAAATTGTGTCCTTGTTGCAGAGGAGTGACTCGTGTTCTGCTAAGAGATCTCAGATGGATTGATGCTTTTAAAAATTGAGTAAAAATAACACAGATAATATATATAGAAAAAAAGGTATGATAGAAATAAGGCCACAGTAAAATGCAGGATATTATTCTAGATTAAAAGAAAAAAAAAAAAAAAGAAAAATGAAAGAACGAAAGATGAAAGTAGCATCACATTAATTATAGGATCACAGAATCATAGAACAGTTTGGTTTGAAAGGGACCTTAAAGATCATCCAGTTCCAACCCCCACTGCCACAGGAAGGGGTACCTTCCGCTGGACTATGTTGCTCCAAGACCTGTGCAACCTGAACTTGACCACTTCCAGGGATATGGCATAATAACTAAGTGTGCCTATATATACAGCTGTGTTCATCTATAAGCAGCTATCTAATATAATAATTTAGGGGCATGAACAATATGTTTTGTACTTTTATTTCAAGATGCCACCCATCAAATTGAATATTCAATGAAACAGTAACCGGCAATTGTAAAAAATCTACTTAAAATCTAACACACAAAACCACACCTGTCACTGATGTTATCTAATTCTATTATGTCTTTGCAATTCATATCCAGCAGCCTCTGTCCAATAATTACTACACTGAATCTGCAGCATTTTTCATGAGCTCCTCAGAAAGAAAATGTTTAGTCTGTGTATATGGCCTGTACTGCTACTGAGGGTGGTTTCGCCAATAGTCTGTGGGCTTGATCCCTAAAAATTGTCCATCACTATGAAACTTTGACTTCTTTGCTTTTTAGAAGTCCTAAATAGGTGCTTTTCTCTTGGGATCCTTCATGAGGGTGCAGAAAAGCTCTTTTTAGGAAATTAATATTCAAATTTTTTATGATGCTTTCATTGAAAGCAGTAAGATGTGTGTTTCTGACAGAGAATTTAGGACATACATATCTCTTCTATTTTTGGTATAGATTTTGTTTTTCCAATACAGCCCAATTTTTGAAGGAAGATGTTACATTTAATGTATAAACTCCACCAAATTAATACTTTTGTTTTGAGGAAGCTAATTTTAGAAGATTTAATTCTCCACTGTTGAGCATATCTGCTTACACTTCAACATGAGGTTAGTGATCAGTTGCCTGTATTGACAGAGGAATACTAGTTTGAAGAATGCAGAATTAAGTTAAAGGTATGTAGAAAGCACTTTGCTTCTGTGCTGGACAAAATGAGAATTGGGAACTTAAAATGCAGTAAGACAGGTTCATCTTAAATGGTAGGAAAGCTTTTTTTGAAAGCAAATGTAATGGAACACTGTAATATAAAATACGAAAAAGGTTATCTTGATTGCATTACTTTAAAGTATGAAGAAATTAAGTAAACATCCATCAGGTGTAGAGTTGGTCCTGCTTGTATCAGAGAAACATGATATGGTTTCTCACCAATGGAAAATTATTTCTACTTATTCCCGCCGATGTTTTGTTTCAGAGGGTATGAATTAGATTGTATTTGAGATCAAAAGTTAAAATGGTCCACTTGAGCTTTTTTTTTTTTTTTTTAACAAAATAGTGTGGCCGTGTGTAACTGATGGACAGTAGAGCCCTATTTCTCTGTCAGTGACTTGTTGGAAATGGTTTCAGTCCTTAAACTCTGTACAACATCAGTCATGTAATTTAGAATGTTCAGAGTAGTTACTGGTTTTTAAGATGCTGCTTTGACAGTAAAAGTCATGTTGGCCCACATTTACCAGCAAAAAAATTACTTTCAGTGGTATATATGAAAATGGCATGCAAATCTTGTTAGTTGCACCTAAAACAAATATAAACCAATAATGACAAAAAAGACATTCCTTTTCTTCTGCTATAAGCTTCATCATTTGAGCAAGGAAAGTTCCATATAACTTGACTGGCAAACTGACCTTGCACAGGCCTGCTAAAGGTTTTTTTGGTAAATGGAATAGTTTGGAACAGAACTTAATCCTTCATATATTTCTCTGTGGCACAGTATACACTAGGATACTCAGAAACATCCAGCCCCTACTAATACATCCGTACATTTGCACCATGCCTGCCTCATCCTCCCCACACCCATTTATTCCAAACTGTTGTTTTCAGAATGTTTGTGGTGTTGAAGGTCCTGTGGTGATCTGCAAGGCATATGTTAGCTTATAACATAGTCATAAATGTCCTCTAATGCCATTGAAAATGTTTTTGCGGCTACTACTTCCTTTTTTATGATTATTTTTGGTTATCGTTTTCACTCTGTTGGCTTTTTTTTC
Organism: Amazona ochrocephala; assembly: GCA_039720435.1. NCBI lineage: Eukaryota > Metazoa > Chordata > Aves > Psittaciformes > Psittacidae > Amazona > Amazona ochrocephala. The sequence goes on from CM077878.1 coordinate 47,035,071, forward strand.
CCCTTGTAAATTGGGTTCCATTTCTTTAAAAGAGAGAAATTGGTTTGCAATACCTGGCCTTCAGTCAGGAAAGCAAGAAGGCATAAGAGTCAAGTGCCGTCAATATCTGAACTGATTCAGCAGTGGTTTCTCAGCATAGCAGCATCTTCCCCAGAGTGATTTAAGATTGCAGTCAGTGGTAGTTACTTAATAACATGTTATGTGGCTTTTATCTTCTTTCTAAGTTTCTTATGTTGCAAACAATTATTGTATGTATTAAAAGTTAGCACAAGAACAGTTGTGTAGGTCAGTGCTGCTTGTATGCTTTGGTCCTGAGAGGTTGGTTTATGGAGATCTGAGCAAATAAAACTGAGAAGCACAGCCCAGGGATTAGTACATGTACAACAGGGTCAGCATGTCTGCAAAATACAGCCCTGCAGCTGTGTTTGGTCTGCGGTGCTTCACTGCACTAGGCAGCAAAACATTTTGAAGATCTTCAGGATGTTCACTATCAGCTGATCATTGCCGCCTAAACAAGGTGCAAAGATGAACAGTTACCTGCTACCTACTCATAAATAGATAACAGAGAAGTTGGAGCTGTCACTTGATCCAGTTCAGACCTATCCTGATTTCAGGTTGATTTTTCTGAGCTTTTTTAGTAAGTCTGAAGTACTGGCTGCTTCTATTGCATGCCTTTAACAGTTGTGTTGAATATCACCATTTACATTTAAAATAATGTGCAGTCTAAAATAACTGCATTAGTATGCAATGTGTTCCCAGTTCTTTCAGCCAAGGAATAGGTTATTGCATGTTTGTCTGCATTGTACTATGGTCACGGTCATTCAGCATTCAATGAAAGAGAGCATGTTCTTGAAGTTCATACTGCATGACCTACTTAATTCCGTCAAATGCTGTTCAATATTTGTAGGGGATATCAGCATATTAATGGCTTTGACTGAGTGCACTGATGCATTAGCATTTTCTTTATCTCTTGCTTTGGAGAGAAAAAAAAAAAACAAAACTACTAACAGCTTATTTGCTCTTGAAACTTTTGAAAGATCTGCCTAACTGCTCAAGTGATGCTAACCTTGAAACCTTTGTTATTTGCATGTTCCATAAATCGAACCCTTTTCCTTATTACATGGACTGGAAGGATGCCGCAGAAAGTGAAATACTGGATAGTCATGCGAAGTTTGTATAGACATTTTGCTGTTCATAAATTAATCAGTATAGTTTGATTTTGTAAGTTGTTGTACGTACACTTGTACGATTAAAACTACGTAACACCCCAACAAAATAAGCAACACCGTCTATAGGTATAGCATATATCATTCTAAATTAAATGAGCTTTTTCAATAAAAAGAAATCATGTAAGGCACCAATTTTAATTCACAGTTCATGTCCTTTTTGTTAAATTTAATTATAATAATCTGCTGGAATGTACTGCAGTGATACAGAGAAATGAACAGAAGAGGAAGCTCATTACATACACTTTCAATATATGCTTTTAAATTTAAAGAAAAGTTACCTCAGTACTTCTCCATGAATATGGGTATTCTAATTGTAGCTGATTAATTTACCTGTACTCTCATTGCATTCCAGAAAAGGGTCACTCTGTGCCTCAGAATTTTTCTCATAGTTCGTAGACCTACATTTTTACTGAGAATGCGCTTTTCAGTGCAGAGAGCTAAGAGACACAGGCTTAACAAAATACCAGCCAGTAGTTGACAGAGAATGACTAGTATATGGTCTTTGAAAAGCTCTTCTGCTTTGGAATTATGGTTTTCTGTGTGAATGACAGGCTTTTACATAGTCTAGCATTTGAGAACATTTGAAAACTTAATGACACACTCTGTAAAAGGTTTATATCAGTCTAAATTCTTCACCTTTGGGCATTCATTCTCTGTTTCAGCTGTAATGTTTCTGTAGTAAGCACCCATAAGAATCCCCCATTCTTGGGGATTAGGAAACTGCTAGAAAAAAAATAATTAAATAACACACTTTCATTACTTTTTGGGGTATTTTTCCAGTCCCAAATCCCATTTATTTAATTTTATCACAAACTAAATATCCTATTTTTTTCCTATTTTATTGAACGGGCAAACAGGGGTAGATGGTCCCCCTCCCTAGAGAGGAGACGACCTACTAGTCCCAGGATTCATATCCAGCATGCATCTCCGGAGGATGACAGGTACCAGTCAGCTCCTCCCAGTTGAAAAGTGGTTTACTGCATCTTGCACTCTCAGAAGAGTATACTGAAATTTAAAAGTACGGATATAAGTAGAGAGAGACTTGCAACCTCCAGAAGCCCGAAATAAAACAGCAGCTTAGATATCATCTCTGCATTTTGTTAAACTGTTATAAAGCACCTGGGAAGTACTGTCTTTCCAAGTTTTCTGTTTGCCTGAATGGTCGCAAGCCATGAAATAAGATGTCTAATACAAGAGAACATCATCCGTGTTAATGTTCTTTAGTCTGCTTCTGTAAATGTTGGTGGTGGTCTCACTGTGGTGCTTTATAATATGTTACATATTTGTTATAGAGCCTGTTCTTGTCTAGGTGTTTAATTTGATTTTTATTGGTTTATTTTCCTTTTTTTAATAAACTGTTCCTATGGGGGAAAAGAAAACACCCACAAACTGTTATGTTGGAAGTCTTGGTAACACTTGCTAGTTGATGTATGTAAAAATTGGCACTGTTTGTAAATTCTATCCAAATCAGGATGGTCTCCATGGAGCAGGTTTTCCTAACAAGGTAGGTTTTGGTTGAAAATACCAGGGCTTTAAATCAGTTTTCATGCTGAATACCACCAGAGATTATAGAAGGAGCTTCAATTTTTTCTTGTAATGAAGATTCTACTCGTGTCAGTTTTGGTATTTCATTGCTTTGGCAGTAGTAATTTTTGGAGTTGTTTTATTTTATTGGTTGGTTGGCTTTTTGTTTGTTTCTTTTTGTTTTCCAGATAGATCCATGGTTTTTTTAAGCAGACTTTATAATTTTTGTTGACTTCCAAATTCAAAATTTTCCCTTCAAATTCTTTGTGCTACAATAAATGACAGGATACAGATGGCTCATGTAAATAATCCATGTGTGTGTAACCCTTAGGAAGTTGCAGTTAAAACTGAAAGACTGGTATGTGGATAAAACTCAGTCGCTATAGCACTAGTGCTTACCTTCTGCTAATTTCTATCCACAGTACTTGTATTTGTACTGTAATTTGTCCTGTTTGTTTGGTAGTGGATATATTCCACTAATGCAATGTGGGAAGCGTGCAGTTATGTTTGGATAGCATTGCTTATTTTTATCTAAGCATTATAAATTATAAAATTTAATTTGTGAAACATTATCTCAATATTGTCACCACTTACTGATGCTGCATATCTAGAAGTTGTGCCAGCACATCCCTTTTCTGGGACAGCTAGTAATAGTTTAAAAATTTATTTTGTGTCTTGCAAGAATTTTTAAGTAATTTCACTTCCCAGTTTCTTATGTTGATACAAAGACTAACTTTGACTTCAGTGGATCAGACTTGATAAAACTTTGTCATTGCAGTGATTAGAATTACATCATAATCCTATCATATATCAGTGAAATAAGATGTTCATCTAAACACTGCCACTCAGTGCAGAATTGTAAGCTTTTTAATGTCACCTGAAATTTTGTGGAGAAAGACTGACCTTATCTAATACCTCTTAGCAAACATATTGTAGTAAAGAATCTGTAAGATATAGAAACTGTTTTGGGGAAGATACTGAGTTAGAGAAAAAGAAGCCTAATTTTCTTAGTGAAATCAGTGCTTTATTGTACTTGAAGGTCTTGCCGGTAATCTAGTCACCAGATCCCAGTGATGCAGTCAGTGATGAACCTAGAATGATTTTAGGCTAACCTGAATTCTGATTACTGGTTGCAGCCTTCTAGTTCCAGGAAATTTCTCCCAGATTAAGAGAAGTTTGAAGGATGCTGGGCTTTCTGCATTGCATACCCAGCACAAAATAATGCTCCACTTTGTCTTTAGAGGGAGTCAAAGATGCTTTACCTTTGTTTTCTACTTTGACTTCATGTTCATTTCCTATAGCTTTGGCAGTTGGCTAACACCACTCAGTTCTATAATTTACACTTTTTTTTATGATATGCTTGTATCAATTTGACAACTGATGCAATAGGTGTTGGAATGAGTGTCTGATGGATCAGCAGTGGTAGCTAACTACTGCTATCCCTGCTTTTAAATCATATATTCACAGATAAATTGACTTTGACAGACACCATCTTACTCTTCATATGAGTATATTCCAGATTTATCTTACAAATTGGCCCAAATTTGATACAGGATGCAATCACAAAAATCTGTTTCCAAATATATTTCTTAAGTATATGACATCCATTTTTTTTTAATCTTGAAAATTTAAATTCGGTTTTTGCAACATTGCATATATTGATAATAAGTACTAAACATAAATTTTAGTATAGGTCTTGACAAGCTTGTTTTTATTCTGGAATCTGTTCATTTGCCATATCAGAAAATTGACTCCTTGATGTACCTTGAGAAGATGAAGACATGGGATATATATTATTTCAGTATTAAGAATTAACAAGTATTTGGTTGGTATCATGGTTTTCTTTAAGACATTTCAAAATTTAGGTTTTTGTTTGAATTTTATAGCTTAATTGCTGGGAGGTTGATTTGTTTGTTTGTTTTCTATATTAAAAATTACACTTTTGCACTGTCCAAAGCTAAAGTCTTTCTGGTAATGAGAAAGCTGTGAAATTGTGAAATTATAAATGATGATAAAAACAAGGAGAATGAAAATTGAGCATTTAATGGTAGGTGGAAATTTTACTTAGATTGTGCATTCTGAGAAGCTTGCATATAATTTCAGCATATAACCAAGACTAGATGGAACAAGCCTTTTAAAAAATTAATTCTCATCTAGTTTAAGTTAAGAAAAGTGGCCTTTGGCTGTTCGGTGCATGCATCTGTAAGGATGCTTGTCCAAGAGTCATCCTGAAGCCAGCTGTGGAGCAAACACCCTTCTGGTACTTTCATGAAGAGAACTCGAGGTGTGCTCTGCACTGCCAGAGCCAGGCTGATTTGGCCTGGATGATCCTTTCCCATCTTTCCAGCAACACTCTGTGACTTGATCAGGAAGGCAGTTTTGCAAGACAAGAATTGAAGTTCTAGGAATCAGAGTGAGGAGCTGCCAAACCTTCAGAGTAGTTGTGACCTCCAGCTCACATGCCATGTAGATCCATCCTTTCTGAAATCTTCAGGAAAACTGAAGAGTATCAAACTTTGCATTCCTGATGGCTTTAAGGCTACATGAATGAACAAACTTACTGCAAAACACTGAGCTGAGTCAGTTATTCTAATTTGCTTTTGAATTGTTCTAAATGATTACTGGTGTAGACCAGCTGGCAATAGAATATGATGGCTTCCTCAAAATATATGAAATTATGAAATTGTATTTTCAGGAGAATTTTGCAAAATAGTGACAAAATATGCGTTTTTCAAATTCCTAAAGAAAGGTGTTCTGTATAGGTTTGTATATTAATCTAATTAATAATAATCTAGATTAATTCTCCAGAAGGATAACGGCAGCTGTTAAGCCGCAGTGCTGGCATTCAGCATGTAGATTATAAAGGTTTTCCGAAATATTGTTGTGGCTTTTATTCTTTATTTTATTGCATCTTAGATTGTTGATGTTATGTTTAAAGAAATGTAACATTTTATTGAAGTGTATGGATTAATTCAGATGAAGAGGAAATGACAAATATAGCCTTTCTCGGCAGATAGTGCTTTAATGCTTTTGGTTTATATATTTGACTGCATGTCTCCATCTTCACTGCATGTGACCATCTCTCTGTTTCTGCCCATTCTATCCAAATACACATCCATGTTTCCAAATTTTGTGAAGAACAAGGACGTTGGAGTTTTGCATTCCAAAACAGGACAGTGTAGACCACCTAAGTGCTAAACCTGGAGCAGCACAGAGGTATCCTTATTTACTCAAATCATAGTTTCAAGTAAATGAGGTATTGGTATATTTTTCATATGCTCTGCATAATACTTTTCCATATTTAGTTTTTTTTCTCTTTTTATATATAAGTATGTGTATGCATGTATTGTCCATAGGCAATATTTAATCCCCTACGAAGTACATTTAAGAGATAAATTTGAGTATGACATAAGTGTTCTAATCCCTAGTGTGCTCTTCATACATTGTATATGGTCATGAGAAGTTGCCAACTTGTAAATATGTACATGCCAATGCCCACTGTGTGCTCAAGCTAAGCTAGGATTGTGAGTGCTTTAGCAGCCTGTTGAGCTATACTGAATTGTGTACAGCATCCTCTCAGGAAGAGGAACGAAATAGAAAGGAAATTGTGATTATAAACATATTCCTAATGTGTGCTGCTCACAAGGGCAGCACAGATGGCAGAGAAATAAGTATATTCTCACTAGTGCTTTGTCACTTTTCATAGGAAAGCATGTCCTACTCTCGCCTTTTCCATCCTACACAGAATCATAAAAAGGTTTGGGTTGGAAGGAACCTTAAAGATCATCTAGTTCCAAACTCCTCTCATGGGGAGTTGCTACTTGACCAGATTGCTCAAAGCCCCATTCAACCTGGCCTTGGATGACTACTGCAAAGATTAGCCACTACGTGCTCTTTTTCTCTATTGCACATATCATAGTCTAAGGAAGTGACATAAGCCCTATAACAACCAAACAAAAAATGAAGAGGGTGACATCATTTGAGTGATAATGCTGCTGCATTTGGTGGATCTAACCATAACTTCAAATACTTTGCTAACCTTAGGTTTTGAGTAAAGCTGCAGCATTTGTTATGTGTTTCCCTGTGGGTAAATAAAGAAATTAAAAAGTGGTGAGCATCTACAAAAAAATAGATCGGGGACAAAGAGGATTTTCATTTTTAATCTGAGATAACTTTTTGGTTTTTTTTTTTTGGAGAGATAAGAAAAATAATTATTTTAAAACCCAGAAAGCATCAGGTGATGACCTCTGCTCATGGAAAAGCATTTTATATTTTGCTGCAGTATTGTCGTTGCTGTGGAGCATACTGCATCACCATATAATGCTTATGAAATATTGCAGTGTATACAAATCATGAAAATCCACTGTAATTATATTCTTTGGATATAATTTGGTGTTACAGCTGTTCAGCTTTCTTCCAGTTCAGACACTGGATTACTCTTTATAACCACAAAGGTTTAAAAGGATTTTTTTTTATATATATATTATTTGTATCTATTTGTTTTCACAAAGTAATTTTTTTAGCTTAATATATGACATTGACTGTATCATTGCAAGTTCCTATACATGTTTCTTGCACGAGTGTAAGATGCAAGTAAGGGTTTGTCTACATTTGTGGTCTATCAATGAATAATCGTAACTCCCTGTTTTTGTACACTCTTGAAATACTTTATGCACTTTTTATTCCAAGAAAATAATATATATTGATTTTTATCAGAGGTTTACAATTGTAAATCTGAATTTGTAACTGCTCACGTTAATATGGATAGTAAAGACAAATTTGGAAAGCACAAGACTTGCGGAGCTTTTTATACTGTCCTTGGTCATAATGGTGAAATATGCTTTATCTTCATTCTTACATTTATTGAATCATATTACTGTTCATTGTTCTTATTTACTATCAATGTAAGTGCTTAGATTTTCAGGACTAGCTAGTGCCTCACTATGCAAATGTCAGATTAATTCTATAAAAGTTACATGTGGGAAAAGAATGAAGGAATGAAATAAACTTCTAACTTATACTGACTAGCAAAAACAGTTGGTTTAAACTGTTCCTAAAGAACTCTAACAAATTTTAATACAATGAGTTTTTTGGAAAGCTGGGTTTTGATTAAACATTGACATCTTTATTTAAATCTGATATGATGCAATATTTGTTTTGGTTTTGAAACTGGGATTTAAAAGCAATTTTTGAATTTTATGTTTGAATAGTATTTTCTGGTCCATCGTTGAACAATTTTTTCCTGCTGTCTACTCTGCATTCGTTTTTCATGCTGTTAAGAGATGACTAAATGGCCTATGAGGAGTTATTGTTTCTAATCAAATACAGACTGCGAAGTGGCAACTAACTGCAGGTTCAGCCAGGATTAATGTTATATCCCCTGTTTTGTTACCTCATAACTTTCACACTATTAGCCTCAGTCAAACCTAATCAGTTCACTGTTTCTTAAACCTGGACTTCACCAGCCTGTTCATGACAATACTTGTCATTTTTTCATCTGTCAGCCATTTCTGTTATTAACTTTATAATGCATTAATGAATAATCTTCATATTTCTGTATTCTTTTTCTTCTTTGTTTATTTCTTTTCTGACATGTCATTTCACAGGCAGTCCAGAAAAGTGGAAAGATATAGCAGCCAAAAACAAACTAGGAAAGGCTCCGCAACTGAAACAGAAAGGTAGGATTGCTGATCGATGAGTACACATCTCTTATAATCAATCTGTCTGATTCCAGTTTTCGGAATATGCCTCCAATATGACTTTAAAGTAGAATGTCTGTTGCAAAAGCTACATTGTTGTAATTTACAGTATTATTTACTTTGCATCTTTATTATTATCAATGCTTGCTGTGTTGCATACATACAGATTTTTTTCTGGCATTCTCCGTCATTGCAGATGAACTCAGTGTTAAAAGCTAGCAATTAATCCATTTTATGAGGCAAAATCTGAGACCCATTGCCACTACCTTGATCTCTGTAAGATGAAATTTGGAAATTTACAGTGTATTTCATTAGTATGGAACTGAACATTTTCTGTACTTTACCTCTGAGCTTTATTCAAATAAATCTTCTCTATTTTGCAATAACTTTGACTGTAAATAAACATGTATTAACAGATTATAATTCAAGATGTCTTTGATCAAATTAATTTCACTTCATAATACAAAATTTTAAGTTACACATTTAAGTATTTATGGAGTTAATATAAACACTGGACTTTAACCTTTGTATTCATTGAATTTTCCTGTATTTGTATTGCCATTGTAACTTTTAGCTTTGATGCTACAGTAGTATAAGGTTATGTATTCAAAGTCTTAAGAAAAAGAGAAAAAAAATAAATACATATATATACTAAATCCTAAGTACATCTAGTTAAGTTTTTAAGGTTGAAATAAAAACAGTGAGGAGGGGCTGCCTTTCTCAGAAACAGATTTCTGCTACTGTGATCAGCAGAGGAGGAATGTACATCAGTTTCTATTGTGGGGGTTGAAAAACTTCCATAAACAACACGTACACATTTTTATGTTCAATGAGAATGCGCATTATGTAGCAAAACATCAGAGCTTTTATTTTATTTTTCTGTGTTCTCAATCCAAAAGCAGTGGTTACTTTTTTCTTGGTTTTGATGATCCTGTCATCACAATAGCCCATCTGCTTTTTCAGTTTAGACCAGAGAAATTGCCTAAATGATGGCTGAAATCCTTGCTGTGTTTAAACCAGGGAGAGTTTTGCCATGGAGATCACTAAAACCATTTTTTCCCTGGTTTTTGTTCATTTGTTTGTTGCTTTTTTGTAACTTCTGAAGAGTAAGGGCAGCCCCTGGGACTATGATCGCAAGGGGCTCACAGTTTTTGATAACCATTCGGCAGTGAACCCAGTGCAACAAGACCTTAGCGAAACCTGAGTTGTGCCTTTTGGTTTTACATCTCCATGGCATATGGTGTAGGTTTCTGTTTCCATAAGTGATTCACTGCTATTAGATGTGAGGCACATGTCTAAGTAAGTCCGAGTGCTGTGGTGTTTAGTATTTCATCATAGAGACAGTGCTATACTAGTGCCAGAAAGTTTTGGTAATAGGACAGACAATTAATTTTCTTGTCAAATGGCAAATATAACTCCAGACTGTTTCTCCATCAAACACCTATTTCTGTCTTAGATTTGGTCTTTATTTTGCTATTATAATACATGGATTCTTTACTTATTTAATTTTACATAGGACCCTGTACGAGGGGTGCGCTGGATTGGCAATGCTCTTTTATTCTTAGTTTTTCTTTATAGTTCCATAAGTGACAGCTTGTGTTATTTAGGACGTGCCATTCAGGCATCAGTCTGAAGGGAAAGAATTTGAGTTTTCTTGTGTGCAGGCAGAGCTGGAACCTCCAGAAGTCCCCTGTAGACTCTTGCCATTGAATTAATAGATTTGCTGCTTGCAGTGTTATCTTCCTCTGTAAGGAACCAGGAGATGAGATACGCATGTAAGTGTTCACTGCAGTCTTACTGCACACCAGGTATCATTTCTCTCCCAAATTCCTCTTCTCTCCATACTTCTTATCTATCTCACTTAAGTCTTGTTTCCTCAGTGGTACACTAGCTTTTGTCTCACATACTTGTTCTTTTTTGTCTCATCCTCCTGATCAGTATCTGCAGACTTCTTCCTTTCTACAACTGAACTTTCTTCTAGGCCAGCAAGTCCTTAATTCCATTGTAGTTTTTCTCCAGTTCCCTCTTAGCTCTATTTTCATTTGCACCCCAAGTAGCAAATTTGTCTCAGTCTAATCCAGCTAATGTACATCTTAAGCCTGGTTTGCCTTCCTTTTGGTTAAGCAAATCCTCTATCATTCTCTCATGGAGAGGGACAGGTCTGTAAAAAGGGTATTATTGAAACAGCAGGAGGTTTCTGAATCTCAGGAAAAAGGTCCATTTTGTAATGGCAGGACAAACTCTCCTAGTGGTCTCAGATAAATTCTAGCATATTTAGCCTCTTAAATGAGAAAAATCAGAGCTGATAACATGACACTGTTGGGTTGAAGCGTTCATTCATAGCAAAAGCAAGCGAGCACCTTATGGCACATAGCTGTATCCATATTTACCTTATGGATGTTATGATGTTTAAACATCTGATAAAACACATGCTTAAAAGCTGGTTGTATGCAATAGTTGGCATGGATTACTTTTCAAGTCAGCATGGAGAAAGAGGAATTTCAGAACTCAGCTCATCTTCGTAATCATAAGCATCTTTTAGAAGCAGGGGAATCAGTTTCTGCAAGAATGTTACAGTTATCACCAAGGCAAGCCAGGAGTTAAGCTAGGTAAGTGTTAAGGTTTAAGAGAAAGAAGATGGCAAGGGCAGCAGCATCTTGGTTTTGATGCATTGTGACTGCACTTTCACATACACTGTTACTGATGAAATGGCTTTGAAACTGAGCCTGTTTATTATCCTTGGTAGGTCCACGCATATTCTCTCTTACATACTTTTTTTTTAGGATGACTTTTCGGTGTATGATAGTCATATCATCTAGACAGTCCTTTGGTTACTTTGACTGTGTCTTATGGGAAAGCAGTGCTGGGTATGTGAAGAAAGTCTGCAGAAATTAAAATAAGCAAACAAAACCACAGTGAAATATCATGTGAAATTGAAATTTCTGAAATAAGAGGAGATGTAGTGGTAGCATTTACAAAATACTGCACTGTTAGAATACTTTGTCACTCTTCAGACTTGAAATGTTTCAGGTTATGATATACTTGCAGTGTATGCAATTATTAAACTAATAATTATGATTATACTAATACAATAATTTTACTGCATATTTTAATTATATTTTCATTAGAATTAGAACTGTATGTTTTAGGAATTACAGCAGAAAGATACGTAAATAGATCCCTTATTTCAAACTCAAGGGAATTTCATATGTGCTTGCATGTTGTCCTTTTGTTGGACGCTAATTGAAACCCAGTTAGTATTTTTCATAAAGATAAAAGGTATGTTTTACATACAAAAATGCTGTGTGGTTAATGTTCGTAGCCCATTCTGTGTTAGCACTTTTGTCATATGTGTTGTTAGCCTGTGTTTGTTGTGTTTAAGATGCAGCTAGAGTTTTTGGCCAGCTCTCCACTATATGCAATGCAGTTTAACAGTTCCATGATTAGGGTTGTGTATCTGCAGTGGTGAGTGTTCTGCAGTTCATAATTTTGAAAATGGATTTGCATTCAGAATTAAAAAGTTTGATCTGAAGTGTCAATCCTGGTCCTGCAGCCAGGATTTGCAATGTTCTTGGATGGAGGGGGGCATGGGAAGGTGTGCCTGAAGCTAACAACTGAACAGTTTCTTTTTGGCCCTAATGTTTTAGGGGTCTGCTACCATGTGTTTCTAGAAGGGGACTTCCAACCCCACGAACAGCTGAACATCCAGTCATTAGGGGAAAACATCACACTCGCTCAAGGTCGAGTGAGCACTCTAGTATCAGACCCTTATGCTCTGTACATCACCTAGCGCCCGGAGGGTCGGCACCACCTTCTCCACTTCTGACAAGGTTGCTATTATATGTACAGCACAGCTTTCATGTTCTGCCTCCCAGGTGTCAGTGTGGTGTTGTACTTTCCTCAGCATACATGGTGCATTCATTTGTTCTGGCACTGAACTGATCCTCTCTTCATGGTATTTACACTTCTCTCATATCCTTTATGCCACCTATCTTCACCATCCAGATGGTGCTTCTTGCTGTTGAACTTCAATAGTTATGCAATGTAACAGTAAAAAACTGGTTGTGTTTCGTCCTTCCATTGTTGTGTTTTGTTCTGTATCCATACAAAATATATCAAAGTATTTTTCTTAAACAGAGTGCAGGAAATGACATGCTGTCAACTAGCTCTGATCTTACAGGCTAAGAGAAACTCAGTTCATCACAATAGTGTGAAAGCCAACAGTATTTTGCACTTGCACAAATGTGTTACTCAAAATTTCTAATTATCTACTTGCAACTTTAGTGTAGTAGATGAACAGTGCTTACCACTGTAGTGAGTGTGATATTACTGTAGCTGGCAAGGACATCTAATAGTAATCGAATCTCTCTCTTTCTCAGTGGTCTGCTTCTTCTCATCTTGGCTTTATTTTCTTAAACTTTTCCCCGAGTTGTCAGAGGTGGCCCTACTTATTTTAAATGCAAACTTACCAGTGTTCCAAAAGCGTTTAATGTGTTGCACTGAGATGCTGTATCTATGTATAGGAAATCAAGAAGTCGAGGTGTTCTGCAATACTTCTAGCTAGAATTCAGCCAAAGGGCTTTAGAGTATTTACTTAGGTATGAATATTATAAGTTTTGTACATTCTTTGCACACACACACACATGCATCCTCACCCCCAATGCTAAGGTTTTTTTTCTCCTGTCATGGTTTAAGCCCAGCCAGCCACCCAGAACCAGGCAGTCACTCACTCACTCCCCCCCTTCCTCACCCTCACTCCCGGAGGGATGGGGAAGAGAATGAAAAGAATGTAACTACCATGGGTTGAGATAAGAACAGTCCAGTAACTAAGGTATAACACAAACCACTGCTGCTACCACCAATAATAATAATTATAAGGGAAATAACAAGGGAAGAGAATACAACCGCTCACCAGCTGTCGACCGACACCCAGCCCGACCGAGCAGTGATCTAACCCTTCTGGCTAACTGCCCCCAGTTTATATAGTGGACATGACGTGCTGTGGTATGGAATACCTCTTTGGTCAGTTTGGGTCAGGCGTCCTGTCTCTGCTTCCTCCTGCCTTCCCCCCCTCCCTGGCAGAGCATGAGACTCAGAAAGTCCTTGGTCAGAGTAAACATTACTGAGCAGCAATTGAAACCATCAGTGTTATCAGTGCCGTTCCCAGGCTGAAAGTCAAAAACACAGCACTGCAGCAGCTACTAAGAAGGAGAAAAATGACTGCTACTGCTGAACCCAGGACACCTCCCTTTGAGTTCAGATTAAAACAGCAGGTTGTCCCATGGGAATAGGTAGTTGCTGTCCAGATCTCTGTGGCCTTGGGCAATTATTGCATCAGCACAAAAGAAATACAAAAGTTAACAAAAAATAGAGATGGTAATTTGTATTGCCCTGTTCCAGTGCAGGAGAACGTACATAAACTGTGAGTCATAAATGTTTTTTAGAAAACTGCTTTTTCTTCAGTGGATTTTGACCAGTGCTTTATTAAAAAAAAAAAACAAACCAAAAACCACAAAAAAAAAAAAAAAAACAAAACAAAAACCACAAAAAAAAAAACAGCAAACACATCAAAAGAAAGGAAAATATTTCTCCTTATTTGAAGGTAATTAGAGAAATAAAATGTGAGGCTTTATAAGTTAACCAGGTATCTAGAACTGAGTATGTGTATATGGCATACACCAAATGTAAACTTACTCAAACCCATCTTCAATATATGCAACTTAATGTTTAAAAATCCAAATATAAACATTGTCTTAATTGAGGTCATTTTACTTTTATCTTAATTTCATTTGCAGAATACATCAACAAGGAAGTCCCACGCAGTCTCCTCCTGCAGACACATCCTTCAGCAGTCGCAGGGGAAGACAGCTACCGCAAGTTCCAGTAAGAAGTGGCAGTATAGAGCAAGGTATCAAATAATGAGCTTATAATAACTAAAACTCTTTGCTTTCTTACCTTTCTTTACTCAAAGTCTGCTTTCACAACTATGCGTTCAATGCTGTAATACTACCAATAAAGCAATAGTAGAAAATGAAAAATATCTTTGTAGCCTGGGAAATCCAGTAGATCTTGACCGGGAAATTATTACACATGGTTTGATTGCCTTAATTTTCTAGTACCCTTTTTGTTTGTCTGCTTTAAAATTTCTGTTAGAATTGTGGTATTTTCCAACACTGACCTAGTGTATGTTCAGATAAATCAGGCAAAAATTTTGACATTTTGTCAGTCTTGCTCATTTTGTGGTTTATATTAATTGTTGTGCGTTACTAACATAGATTAGTATCGTAAATCTGGTTTTCTTCTGGAGTTTATAGTTCAGTGAGTAATGAATGAAAATATTCACCATAGGAAGTGTGAAAACACAAGTCGTCAGCTCCTTCTTTCTTACAATAAACTGATCAGGCAAAGAGTGCTGCTCTTTTTTGAAAAAGATAATATATACTTAATGGTTGTGGAAGATTTATTACATACTAATATCAAGTATGAATATTGAGGTTTCCTTTTCTAGCAGCGCACTGCTAGAGCATGGTAAAATGAAATGGCACAATGGATAAATATTTACACATTCAGGTTTACTTCTGTGTTTAAAAAGCCTGTGTTCTCATCGACTATAAGCAAAAACTGAGACTGCCCATGTATTGCAAGGTTTTCCTTTATTTTGAAAATAAAGAACTGCGTCTAATGATGAAATACTGTAGTGTTTTTAGAACTGTTGGCAAACCATTTTCTTAAACAGATGATGTTGCTGAACGTGACCTTTTTATCATGATAGATTATTCATAAGGGTTTTTTGTATGATGGTTTACATTAACATGCAATCACCTTACATTAATTTTATGGCTTTGAGCTGCGATGGCATACTAAACCTTCAACTAACACACATAAAAATGTATTCTTGTTATATACGTGTGTTTATTCTGAACGATTAATGTACCTAAATGATTAATATACTAATTCAAGTGGGCTGTATTAATTTTAAACTTTACATTTGAATCCTCTCATTTTGTAGTGAATCTAGGATGGTCTGGATTATAAAAAACAAACTACATTTACAGCTTCTATTTCTGCATATTAGTAGAGTTGGGCGCTCTATAGAGAAATATAAGAAGTAATGAATTTCAAATTTCATTCATGTTTCTTCTGCAATTTCAGAACTTGGTACGATATAATGATGAATTAGCTTTTAACTTAAGTTGGCTTTCCTTTGAATATTTATCTGTCATCTTTCTGCTGTTCATGGTAACTGTTGTGTTAAGAGTAACATACTGGTTTCTCTTTAGTTAAAGACATTGGAAAAAATTGGAGGAAATTAAAAAATGAAAGTTGAGCAGAAAGCTGAAGCTACTCAAGGTTTAGAAAGCTGTTGATATTGTGAAAACCTGTATAGTAATGCTGTTTCACTGAACTCTTTATGGTTAGTGGTTGATATGTTTGCGTCTTATGTATAAAATGCGCAAATGGGATGCGACGTCTCATTTACTTTGTTGTTACATATCATACTGCCTGTGTCAATATGGCTACATTATGGCACATGGAATCAAAGGCTAAAGAGATTCCTTCTCAACGTAGTACTTTGGTATTGTCTAAGTGACTGGCTTGTCCTTTTGAAGGGGAAGTTTTCTGATCTTACCTATGTTTAATACTTCGTTCAAGCTGAGAGTGTATTTGCAGAGAAATACATAATTAAATAGATTTTATAAAATATTTTTAGATGGTTTTGACAGTATATTCAGAAATAAGTGACAGTATGCATAAATTTTATATTACTGTGAGAAACTAAATCCTGTCATGACCACAGTATTTGCTCTGATTTACAGTTTCAAATTTTAGTTATCAGTTTCACCTCTTTAATCCCTATCAAATGAGTGTCAGGGTCAAATGGAGTGGTTAGAAGCGATCTGACCCTAATATAGAATTGAATCCAAAGCATATTGAGGTCTGTAAAAAATTTCCATTGACTGTACATGGCACTGAATTGTGTCCTTAGTGATTTAAGTTCACAATCACTGTAGATGATGTCAAAATCTAGTGCAGTATAAAACTGTTATAGGGAGCATTTCAAAATGCATTTTCTTCATTTATAAACAAATAAGCTACATTTCGGTGGTCAGAATTGACATCCTGTGTTTCAAGGAAATTTTGTGTGATATCATTTTGTAAGGTAACATTTTTATAGTAAAGTACTACTTTTTCTCTATACAAATTCTGTTGCGTCAGGAGGGTTGAATACACATCCATATAAATACATCCATGAATCTGTGTCTGGTTTAGAAATAACAGTGATTGTTGTAAAAAGATTGAGTGTCTGTATATCAAGACTGGGGGGGTTTATTTACTCTTTGTATATTCAGGAGGCACAGAAGAATCCATTCAAGTAATATTATTACTCTTCAAAGCTCATATTAAGGAACAAATGAGAGTTAATGAAGGAGCCAGAGTCTGGTAGTGGTTTTCATCTTGAGAAGTAGAGTGATCTTGAACTCCTAATCTTTCATCTTTATCTCTCACTTGTAAATTTTAATATCCACACTAATAAGGCTTCTTATAGGACTGACATTGCATCTCAGACATTCCATTTTGCCATTGTCAAGTTTAAAACTGAAAAACTGGTTGTCTCTAGCAGATGATGTTTTAGTTACTGCTCCGATTGGCCCTTTGAGGATCATAAGAAGTCAACTTGTGAGGCAAATAAGGTAGTTTTTAGAAGTGCATATCAGTAGACACACTTTATTAAATAAAACAAAACAAAACCCAAAACCATCTAATAGAAGGAACTCTTGCAGAAAAGACCAAAGTAGTGATCCCTGTTCCATTACAGAATTTGATTAAGTACCTTGTGAATATGTCTAAAGATAATAGCAGCTTTGTCTAGCTTTGGAGTGGGGAAGGGAGGTTTTCACGTGGGACATTTCTAACTAAGTATTTTTAGCAACACCAGTTCACGCAGGCTTTTTAAAGTGGTTACGGATAAGATTGTAGGCTTCTGTAATCTTTAGTCAGTGTGATTTTATTTTAATTCCAGTGATATTCAAAGAAGTCATGGCTGTATTTCTTTCCTCTGCAACCCTGTCAGCAGTATTTCTGAGAGGGCGAGACGTAGTGGGATGTTATTGTATACAAAAGTCTTGAGATGCTTGGGTATTGAAAGTTATTCTGGTATGCGTGTGTCTGTGTGTATTATCAAAAAGTCACAATTCAGTAGTCATTACCCTAACATATGCTACTTAAGAAGTGGTTTTGTATTTGTTTTTGTTTTGTTTTAATCGATTATTTTATAAAATGATGTTTTGGCTTAGTGATTAAAGCAGTGAAACTCTAAGCCCTGGTAAGGACAAAGGCCTGTTCTTAATGTCATCCTGTGCTGAGCTGCAAGAGGTCTGCATCAGTGGTTTTTTTTGCTTGCATCGTGTTTGAGTGGAACCGTGAAAATCATTCAGAGGGGTGGGGATTCTGCACTGACATTGTTTTTTCAGTTTAACAGCTTTGCTACGTAATTGCAAGGGTTTTAAATGATACTTTTGTATTAAGCATATTTCTGTGATCTTTACTCAGTCTTTCCTTTTCACTGAAACTATCAAACATCACAGAATTCAATAGGTTTTGAGAGTGGGTCTCTACAGTTTCGTACAATGGCTAATCATTGTGTTAAGGAAATTAATACAGCCTGAAGATCTATAGCATTTTTCTACACTCCTTTTTAGCCACATTACATAATGCTAGGGATAATGTTAGGAAATCTAGCACATGAATAATAAAAGAATATATTATGTACTATTGAAATTTAGGAATCAGCGAGATAAATGTGCAATGATTGTAGTGTGGAAATGATCTTTAAGAGCTAATTCATGCAAAACAGGTCTTTCTTCCTGCATCTGCTTCTGTTTGGCTCTTCACAGCATGGTTTCTTTTTCATAACTTCAACAGTGTGGTTTCATGTTTCAAAAGTCCTATAATGAGGGTAAGGTTTGTAATAATCAGCATCTATTTACATATAATGAGCATTTATAAACATAACTGAAGTAATGTGGTTGTGTGTGTTTCCAGTGGCATCTACTTACAACAATAGGCCTTGCGTAGTGACCTTTAGAAAATCAAAAGTGTGACCAGAATTGTGTTGCTGTATCTTAGCTCATGTTAGAAAAAGCTGCATAAGGTTTGTACAGAGCTTGTAGGCAGGATGAAAAGTGAATGTGAGCATGTGTGCTGCTGTTTTTTGAGAGAAAGCTACAAAGACTCCACTGATACTGAATGGGGGTTATTTATATAAAGTTCATGTGTATAATATACATACAAGTCTTTGATGGTAGTCACATCTGACAAAAATGAAGTATTTTATTCAGTGTTTCATTTTAACAAATAATCATCAGAATTGTGTACAGAAAATCAGTGTGTTGTCAAACAATACATTTGAGTTGCAGATACATTTTTATGTTTAATTAACTTAAGATCCTAAAAAAAATTAGTAGCTAGTCAAAATCATTCTGTCTATATGTACTTGACCTTTGAAATGTCATTGCAGTGAGAATGTTGCTTGAGTAGTGGTAAAAGATCAGACCCTTTCAGTTAAAACCTTTTGTCACATCCATCAGTATAAAACATGACTGGCAGAAGAAAAAAAAGGAGTAATTTCAATTTTAGATTTTAGACATTTAGCACTGTTTGTTTTGTCTTCATATTTCTGGTTTTAGTTTGCAATTATTAGGTGGCACTACATATTTTGAGACAGCTTGTGGAGTCTTTACTCACACTGGAGAGTAGTTTTTCTCAGCATTACTAACCGAGATGCATGTAAAGGAGTGCAAGCTTCATAATCTTTTATGCTTTCCTTAAAGACTGATTTTCAATAGTCCAATGGTTATTCAGTGTTATAGATTTTAGTTAATAGAAAATGAATTTATAACACATTGCAGAGAAGGCTTCAGAATCTAAAACAGGGCTATGTGTTTCAGGAGTGTGAGTGACACTTAAATCAATTTTAAGGTTTTTATGTCATTCATAAATTTGAGTATGACAATACTGCTCGAGCAGAACACTTAAAGAGTCCACAATCTGGTTCTCAGTAATTTCATTCTTCCTGTTAATTTTAAAGAAAAGGTCATAGGCTTTATTATTTGTCATGGTTTATCATTTTAATTTTCTACATTACTTTTACATATGCTGGAGTACTGCCGACTGTACATGCCATTGTCACTTGTAACACATTTCTTTATCTAACTTTAAATTTGCTGATTTCTTTTTCTGTTTCCATCATTCCGTGCATTTAATTCATTGAAGAGCGAGAGACTTTTAACTCATCCACAACAGGTAAATATTTATGTAATTTTTTACAAATGTTTGGCAACTGTTGATACTGGCTTTTCCCTCAGTATAGTCCATGTCCTTACAGAGTATGTAGTTAACAGTGTTTAACAGGTGGAAAGGTGGTTTCTCAAGTATCTGTATGCTGTCTGATGCCCCTCTGTAGAATTTAAAAATGTTTTCACTTGTGATTTCTAATTTTACTATTGAAATGCAATGTACTGGATTTAACAGGAGTAGTCATGGTGTTTTACATGGCTCAGAAATGAGTCAAAGTTCACACAAAGATTGAAATTTTACCTACACTCTTTTTAGCTCTGCACAACATCTGCTTCTAATAATGCAGCCGTGGCTCTTGGCATCTCTGAAGGATGTTTCATAGGTCTGGGCTTAGAAATAGTTGAAGGCAATGATGGCCAGAAACTATCCTTCTTATGCAGAGAGGTTCTGAAGAATGAGATGTGGTATATTTGCATGGCAAGCCCTTGACAGTCAGAAAGTTCGTGTTATAGGGCAGGTTTCTAGGGGCAGACAGTCAGTGCTCACCTCCTAGGAATTCTGCATGTCTGTACTGATACTGGTGAATCAGTGAGTTCAAACAACAGGTATCGAAGCCTATCCCACAAAGTGAAAAGTGTAGTCTGTCATGTCCCTATCAAGGCAACATTCCAGGGAAGCCCTATTTTTTTTGAAAGCTTGGAGAAAAAAAATGAAAAGCAAAAACAAGAAAAGAATTCTTTTAATCATTTTAGTGTTAACAGCAAAACACAATGCTGCAGAAACATTAATAGCACAGATTAAACTTCTCTGACCTTTAGTTCTGAGTCCAGCAGATCTTGGGAGATTCTGGTCTGAATCCAGCTTTGGTTGGTCAAAGCCAAACTGTGAGTTGAACTTGAATCAGAATTATCTCTTACAACCTCTTTACTTTCTGAAAGGGTGTATTCCACTGGCACATTAATACTCACTTAGGTAAAAATACAGCAGGTGTTCCAGAAGCTGTGAATTCCAGCACTCATGGTAATACTCAGGAATATGTTTTTAAAAAAAGATGAAAAAGAAATAATATTTAAATATTAGCAATTACAGGTTATTTTGCAGTGTTGAGAACGTACTCTGAAATATCTTAAGCAAGTGTTAAGAATGGTTGATTTTACAAATTATCTGTCATTTTTTGCTTTCTTCATTATGTATATTTCTCTGAAACAGAGCAATACAAATCACTCATATCAGTTTGTTGTTTATGTCTTTCTGACGTTTACAAACCTTGCTCTGTTGCTTGGACTGCTGTGGATGTTTCATTGTTTAGAACAGTTGATTTTATGCAGATAAATTAGACCATGCCAGTAACAGGTTTGTAAAAGAGGTTGTTTCCATGAGATTTAGATGGATCTGGCCCAAGCTTTGGGAGTGCACAAAACATAGCGGGATATTTACTCACGTAGATTCCTCTGCCTCAAGTGAGCTGAATGCAGGTGCAGCCTGGAAGCAGGAAAGAGCTGGGCAAAAGAAAAGAAGCTGGAAGGAGGAGAGTGCTGGCATCTCTAGGGGTCCATAAATAAATTGAGCTGACTTAACACTAGTAGCCCACTGTCACCTCACAAGAGGCATAGGCATGAAGGAAAGCATATACTACAGATGTGAACAACACTGACCAGATAAATCAACAAAAAACCACCAAGCATCTGTTCCACTTAATCAATGGGAAGGGTTGCGATAAAGTCTTCAGCAGATTATGAAAATGCTGACTTGCATTGCTGCCAAAAGCAGGGGTTTACTTTATTCAAATTTCAAGAAGTATATGTTTGTTTTCTTGTTGTTTTCTTTTAGATTGAAGCTTCTGTTTCGATCATTCTTGAAACTTTTTGAGGAAGAACTGAGTGTTGCAGCAGCCAGAACAGATTTTTATATTGGCTTATCTCCCTTCTAGAGTGAGTTATAAGACTCAAGATGGCTTCTGTGCCTCTGTATGTACTGGGAGACCCAAGGTGGGACAGCCAAGCTCATTTCCCAGCTTGGCAGTCGTTTCTCAACTCTGATTTGGGAGCAGTATCACTTCCCATGGAGAGGAAACCCGTGCACACAAGCTGAAAGGAGCCACATCTCATTTTAGTCAGGTATAGGGGCCAGAGCTGTAGAGCAGCCTTCAGAGCAGCTTCAGAGCCCATCTCCCTCACTCTCTGCATGTTGCCTGTAGGTACCTTTGGAAGTCATATACACAAAGAAGTAGTAACAAGTGCTTTATCTTAGCAACAATTTGATGTTTCAGTGTTACTGAAAAAACATGAATCTGCGTGTGCTTTCAAAATTTTGTGTGTTTTTTAAATTTCACAGTAGAGTTTGCTGTGGATTTTTAGTCATGAAACCTACCACACCGATATTTTGTGCGTACGTATTGCAAAACTCATCCTGAAGGATGAACAGAAATAACCTGGAGACTCTGTATTATTTCTGCAATGCTTCATTCTGGTCCAACACAAGCGTGAGATCTTTCTGTGTGCCACACAGCCAGCTCTCCAGTGAGTGTTCTCCTCCTTGCTCACTTCCCTTATCCACTGCCCTAGGGGATTTTCCCATCCGAATCTCACCACTGCTGTATTTCCCTGCCTTTGTTCTGGATGCTGGTTCTACCTAATTTCTTCAGCATCTTCCACTTCTCATTTCCTCAGACAAGATATTTGTGCCATTCCCTGTTGCCCTGCCAGAACCTGCTGTTTGTGTCCCAGAAACATTGTTATGATGTAATAGTTTTTATGAGACAAATTTTCATTTCAACTTACTTTTCAGTAGCTGCTTTGTATAAGCAAATATTTTTGCCATTTTAGATTTCTAGACCCCTTCCCTTAAAGTTTGCAACTTAAAGGATGTGTGATCTGCTGGTAGGTGTTACAGTTATCTGAAATCTTGATGCTAATTTCTTCTTGCTTTGTAGCTTACTCCAACTTTTAATAATGCAAGTAAGACTTGGAGGGTTTCCACATTGTACTGTTTGCCTACTCCTCCTTTCTGTCTTGACCATCTTGAATGGAAACATGAAGTGCATCAAGAGCAAATTCTATGTTAGTTACAGACTTCACCATTACAGAAAATGGTACAGCCAGTGCTAAGACATCCGTAGGTTTTCTGTAGTCTAGGAAAAACCAATATGGTTATCAGTTTTAATCACAGGTTGGGTAATGTCACTAGTCATTCTGGCATTAGCCCATACTTGAGTTTGAGCAAGAATGTAATTTTAGAAAGGTATTATCACTTAATGGCTGCAAGAAATGGAAAATTGTTCCTCTGCTTAACCACCTGACTTTTAAAGCGTATGTCTTGTTACTTATCTGAATTTTATCTAAGTTCATAGCTACTGGGCATTATTGTATCTCTGTCTGCTAAATTGAAGAGCCTTCTACTGTTAGAAATCATCCCATGTGTAAATAGTTATGGACCCAAATCAAGCCACATATCTCCTTTCTTTTTAAGATTGCAAGACTGCATCCTGGACTTCATACAATTCTTATGACTTCTCTGTGAATCCTTTTCACCAACAGTATGCTTGGAATGATAGTGTTCCTAAAATATCAGAGTCCATTGACCTTAGATAAATTGAGTATCTTCCAGTTCCCATGTTTATTTTTGATGTCCTAAACCTCCCTGTCTCTGTGTGGCTCCTTACCCACCTTGAGGCAGAGCTCCATGCACACCAGCTGATCAGTGACATAGAGGGCAACACCCCCTCCTTGTCTCCTCTGCCTGTCCTTCCTAAAGAGCCTGCATCCTTCCATTCCAATACTCCAGTTACAGGAGTCATCCCACTACATCTTTATGATGCCAGTAAGATCGTAACCTATAGGTGCATGCACATATCTCCTCTTGTTTATTACCCATGCTACATATGATTGCTTAGAGGCATATAAGATGGGCCCCTGATGAAGCAGGATAATAAACTAAGTAATAGCTAAGGGAATTTTAGTTTGTTGGATGGAAGACCATTCAGAACTACATTGGGCAGTTAATTCTTGGTAGCTTGGTGTGGTGGGTTAACGAAAGCCAGCACTAGTTCTTGCACACTCCTGCCTCTATGGTGGGATGGAATAGAGAATTGGAAGAGCAGTAATGAGTAAAATCTCATGAGCTAAGTTAAAGACAGCTTGATAAGTAAAAGGAAAAAATGAAGGGGAAAAAAAAAAAAAAAAAAAAAAAAAACAACCAAAAAAAGAAATGCAAAGGCATTCACTCACTGCCTTCCATCAGCAGACCAATGCCCAGCCAGTCTCTCAGCAATGGCTAACTTGGAAGACTACCCCCAGCTGTATTGCTGAAGATGATGCTGTATGGTATGGAACGTCCCTTTGGTCAGTTGGAACTCGCTGTCCAGGCTTCCCCTCCTAATCTCCATCCTACTTGCATGGGGAGGTGTGGAGAAAAGAGGGGGTCACGGCAGTGTGGCATGGGAAGTACAGGTGGCCTTGATGCTGTATAAACACTTCTCAGCAATCACTAAAACATCAGTGTGTTATCAGCACTGTTTTAGCCCAAAATCTGAAACTCAGCACCATACAGGCTGCTATGAAGAAAACTGCCTCTGTCCCAGCTGGATCCAGTGCGCTTGGGATTACAAGAGTCAGACCCATTTATAAATACATTAATGGAACTGAAAGATAACATTTTGATTCCATGCATATGTCTGTCTTTCTCTCCTGCATGGCTTGATTGTTGATGTAGATCGTTGTTGTACGAACCTTCATATTGTTTAGTAGTAGTAAAAGATTTAGCTCTAAACTTGCACCCTTTATGTAAGCATTCTGCTCAAAGAGTAATCTTCTTTCAATTACTACTTATGCTGATTGACCTCACATCTGAATCAGCAGGTCTTGAAAAGATTAGAGCTCTTTAAAGTGCGGCTTCTGACACTGAAGGGAGTAACATACATGCGACTGCTACTGATGGTAGTTATAACATTAATTTGAGACACTTATGTTAAATTTCCATATTTTGAATTCTAGGGCCACTGTAGAATTTAAAGGTCTTGGGGCTACAGTGCTTTGACCTGTAAATTGCTGTGTAGTCCTACCCCTCAAGTTCCAGGAAAAGTGCTCTGTAAATACTGATGTCCTAAAAGAAAGTAGATCCATATTTTTCTAAGAGGCAGGTTAAGTTCTTGAAGAACTGTTGATGTCAAATTTTTGTTACCTGTTGTAACTAGCTGTGTTCGAAGAAAGTAATGTGATTGTATGGTGGTGTTACCTATGGTTGTCACAGCTTCTGCTAATGTGCTCCTGTGTTAGAGTTTTTTTTTTCTGCCTCTTGTGATTAACATGTAAAGACTCCACTGAGATTTTCCTTCAGATAAAACTGATCAGGCAGATGAAATTTTCTATCAAAGAATTGAGCTAGATACGTTTCTTAGATGTGTATGGTAAATAAAGCTGGGAAGAACAGTTGTATTTTCTAGAGCAGAGTTACATTTCACACAGTTGCTTGCTTAGAAATACATTAACAGGCAATTTGTGCTATATTACACTTGATGCCATGAACAGAGCCAGTTTTACCCATTAAAGAATTTAGATTAACTTCACAGTCCTCATTAATTGTTCCCATTTTATTTTATGTAATGATATCTAATAATGAAAACCAGAACATGAGTGAGTTGTTAAGGTTAAGGATTTAAACATAAAAAAATCAAGAATTACGGAGTTAAGGTTGAATATTTACCCAACCTGGACTGTGGTAATTTTCACCTATAGTCTCTGAAATAGCATCTCATTAAATGGTAGAATATTCTTTCTCAGGTGTTGTAAATAATGCAGAGTAAAATTATAGCATATAAATGTAAATGTAGAGTTGACAGGGTGAAGCACCTAAAAGTCACACAATGAAAAGGTTATTTTTTAGAGTAACTGTAATCTGTGTACCGTAGACACACAGGGCTAAATTTTTAAAGGGGTCTCAACTTTCCCTCTGATTTTATATCCTCAGTCTATTTCATGCACATATGATAGGGTTAAGATATCTGAGGTTTTTTTACTTCAGTCGCTAATTGGTATATCTTAATCCTTTCATATCTGTCCTTAAAATGAGGCCATCTTTAAAAATTTCTCCTAAAGTGCTCGATTTTGCCTTCAGATACCTCCATACAACTTCCATTGAAGTAATTGGAGCTGTGCCCGCATATCTGATGGTGGAACTGGACTCATTGCAATTAAGGTACACATTTACTGACATAATTAGTCATCTGGAATGATCGCTGGGCCCAGACTGACATACTGCTTGTGCAGAATTTCCTAGATTGGATTCTCTGAGCGTGGGAGATTGAAGATTACAGTGATAAGTTTATTTTGTGCCTTAAATTTGTAGTTGTAGCGGAATTTTACGTAATTTTGCATATTAATTTTTCTATTTTTAAATAAGAAATACGGAAGGAGGACATGAAAACAGCATATTTTTCACAATTATGTCTTTGTACGTTTTTTCATACCAAACCAGTAGACAGACATTCCATCATTTCCACAAGCACGTTGCAGAGTATGTGCATGTACAGTTGTGCTTTGTGGAGTAGCATGTATCTTAAAATATCCAGCCCTGAGTACACTGGTTTTTGGGTTTTTTTTTTGAGGGGTGTGGGATGGGATCTTTTAGCTTGCAAAGCACAGAGGGAAAAAGAGGTGTGTAAAGAATCCCACAGTTGCCTAACAGCAAAAAAATCCCACATCTGAGGACTTTAGTACCTCATGATTCACAATATAAACAGTACAATAGAGCACTTATTTTCCTCTAATTTAAAATTCTGTGTGTTTTGTGATTGAAAATTGCTTCCATGCAGCTTTCATATTGATGTCTCTCTCCTGTCTGATCTGGGGAGGGGCTGTTTACAAAAGTCTTGACTTTTAAAACTAACCGGTTTGGAGAGAGTTGTATAAATCCATGGCTGGTCCTAAAGCAGAAGGCTTTGTGGAAGTTTTCCCAAAGGAAATGGCAGTCTTGAATTTGTGACCTGCTGTGGTTTAACCCAGGACATGACCCCACAAAAAAAATTCCATCTGAAAGAAGTTTTTCTGGGACGTTATAACCTGTTAAAGCACAATAAAACTAGTGAGTACTCATGTGATTTAGAAAAGTTACAGATGAATATTTGGGTCTAGTTCTAGAACTGTTAAAAAGTGCCAGTTTTCAAGGTATTGGTTTTATTGGATATTTCTTTGCATTTATAGTGCTACCAAGTTTAAGAATGGCAGAATATGTAGTTCCCTATGAAAATTATCCATTACCACAAAGGTTGAACTTATTTTATGGAAGCCTTAGCCCACAGGCTTTCACACCACTCTTTCTGTTAAGTGCGAGGTCATCTTCTTGTGGCAAGTGCAGCCAGTATTAATTGCCATAACTTGTTCAAATTGAAGATGGTCTTTATAACACCACAATTTGTTGAAGGTTTGAGATTTTGATTTCTTTTTTTTTGAACAAACACTGTCATAGGGAAGTTGAAAACACAAGAACAAATAATTTGCTTGAAATAGAACATTAGAGAGCAAAGTAGTGCTTTTAAAGGACTTTCTGTAAAATACCCAAACTAAACAAAAAATTACTGTATTTTTTTTTACTATGACTGGTTGAATGGAGAAATTATTCCTTTCAAATAATCTTTGGCTATGGTAATCAGTTATGTTTTAACATAGTAGTAGTAGTTAATTACTTTAAAAATAAATTTTAATGCTTCTTTAATGCATTAATTCTTAGAATGCTACTGTCATATTTTCTGCATTTAAGCAAATACATGGTTAGATGATTGTGGCTTTATGTCCCCTGCATCCAGAATACTGAACAGGTTCATAATTCAGTCGATCACCTAAATTCTTTCACTCTTTTCTTATCTATTGCACCAGCTTTGTTATGTATAGGGAATTGGGATCTCTGCCCATTTTCAGGTAAAGACTCTTGCAACAGAAGGGGTTGATTTCTTGACATTAGTGTTCCTTTGTTCTGTGTTTACACCCTGCTTGTTCTATATGTTTGTACATTTCTGTTTCGTTGAGATGGAAATAGGCTAAAATTATTGCTAAACTGTTTGTTTTTCCAAAAAGTTTTCACTATTTTTAATTGATTTTCATTGTGTGTTTTTGCAGCAAGCTTAGTAGTGGAGGAGCGAACGAGACAGATGAAAATGAAAGTGCACCGTTATAATCAGACATCAGGGTCTGGTTCTAGCCAAGAATATGAGCGTGAGCAATATACCAAGGTAAAGTCAGTAGTATTGAAATGATACTTTGGCTTGAAAATTGAAGGCATAAACCTGTTTATTCGAAATAGTATGTAACTCTCAAGAGCACTATGTTATAAGGCCTGACAGAAATGTCTTTGAGCAACAGCTTTTCAACATTGTTTTTACCCCCATCTGATGTACATTAGACTTAGTCTTTGTGAGTAGACTTAGGTCTTCATCATCTAAAATGAATCTGCAAAAAAACAGAACACTTCAAAACAAATTCCGGGAAAAAAGATCCTTCAACAGTTGTTAAACAAAGCCATGTCTCCTCTAGTTTGGGAAGACCGTGGACTGCAAACCCCTGGAGGCTGGAAAAGTGGGCCATGGAAATACCATGCTATATTGACCCTACTCATTAGTTCTTCTCTTCCCTTGCTATGTTTGAAGTGTAGAGCGTTAGGCAGTATTAGATCCAATCCCATGTAGCTGTTCTCATATATGTATAATTTTCTTTAATCCTAAAAATTTCACAGATAAAATATTTAATTTCTTGAAATGCATTCTGATTACTTTCATCTCCTTTTCTAATAAAACTGTAAAGATTTCCTCTGATAATTAAGTGAACATGAAATTACATTGTGTAGAGAGGCCTTTTTTTTTTTTTTCCCTTGATAATGCTAAAATGATATCCTGCAACCTTGTAAGTTTGAAACTACAGGATTCTGAGCAAACTGCTGCAAATGTCTCACACATCTGCACTGCCACTTCCAAGTCAGGCTGTGAGGGGCTGGAGCAGAACTTTCTGCCAAAGATGTTTTGCTTTGTGATGCCGAACAGAGAGGAAACAGTTGCAGGAGTCAGGAGGGAAATGTTTGGTTAGATTATGTGTTTCCTTCTAGAAATACAGCACTGTGTTGGTGTTGGCAAAGTAAACGGCAAAGGCAAATGCAGTGGTAACTCGGTCATAGGGGTAACATTGCTGCAATTGCCTTCTTTCAGTGCCATTCACAGTAAAGCAATTTCAGTGGGTGCCCACAGGACGGCAGTATGAATGTAAAAGTCCACTCTGAAAAATTTAAGGCACACATAGCAACTGTGTGCATTAAAAATAAGGTCTCAGAATAGCCGTAGTTGGGAGAAAAATACGGCTTTTATTAGTTTAGACTTTCATGCTTCAAGAGCCACATTTCAAAGACTTTCTTCACATCATGGAGAACTAAACACTTGTATTTTTATTTCTACAACTTAAAAGAGACAAATTTTCCATTTATGAACCAGTGCCATTCAGAAAACAGCAAACTTTGGCAAGCTCTCAGCAGCTGCAGATATCAGAACACTCCTGGCATTTATCACTGTAGCACAAGCACCAGACTTCCTGTTCCTGCCCCTCCAGGGTCACTTCTCTGTGTTCGCAACATTGATGCATGCTTCTGGAGGCACAAGTTAAAATAACAGATAAGTGAGGTACTCAGCAGAATCAAAATCAGGTATTTACTTATGAGTGGGTAAATAGACTATTTGGCATCTGACTTGTACTATCTAACTGATTTGAAAGATTTGTTCAAGAAGTTGTTACAATTAAATATGGAGACAACTTTAATAAAGTTGTTTCGAGACCACCCCACTCTGAACATAGAACTTAAATGAACAGATCTCAAAGGGAAGAGAAATAAGAGAAACAAGGCTTTGTGTCCTCAGTTGCCAAATTGTGGCATATCAGGTTTCAAAAACAATTGGGATGGAAATTTTCAGTGAGATAATATGTCAGAAACCAGAATTTGTGTAATAATTAGAACAATTCATTTGGTACTGGGTTTATTGTTATTTTCACAAGAGGTCAACTCAGGACAAGAGGGTGAGTGGCAATGTGTCTCTGAGGTACTTCCCAACCAGTTAACATGTTAAAAATAATAGTACAAATGGGTCTGATAAAGTTTGCAAGAAGGAGAGGTAATGTGCAATCTGAGGACTTTGGCCAGAATGACGAAACATATACACCTTTGTTCATAGCTAAAGGCCAGTTTTTTTCCATTGGATTAATTGTGCTTACAGATCGGTCTAAATGTTCGTATTTTTTCATTATGAAACAATTTTTTTTAATCCTCACTCTCTAATATTCATCACAAGCATTATTTTCCTTTTTGGATTAATGCAGATCCAGTGTATGGTTCAGTAGTTGTTAGGAAACATCAACTTTCAATGTTACGAATTTCTTCCATCCTCTAGTACCCTAAGTTTTCTACTTTGTCTTTGGTTTTTAGATATACATGGAAACTAAATCGAAGTTGAAGTCACGGCCTGATGAGTTCTAAGGGGAAAGAACTCTGTTGGAAATTGTTATATTCAGATTTATTTTTTTTTAAAATATGATCACAACTTTGTGGAAGAAAATTCTCTGTGTGCTGTTACAAGAAAGATGTTTCCGGAGTAAGCAGTGTTCTGGGAGACGTGCTCCTTTCCATGCTAAGGCAGTGGTAAGGAGAATAAATTAGTTGTCCTGAACCTTAAATCAAAAAATCTTTAACTTTTCATATTTTCCTACATGATAAAGGTGTAGTCCTAGATAGGATGGTCCAACATATAATAAGTGCTGAGAACAAATTGTGTTAGCACATTTTAACACTCTATACTATATTCAGTGATGTAGCTGATTCATATCACTTTGGTGATAACCTCCAGTTTAAAAATGTTTCTCAAGCAACCCTTGTGCTACTGACTTTCTTTACCCTCAGAAGGTGCCAAGAAAATAAACCAGACAGATGAAGATTTAGACAGCTCTAATGAAAATGTAGTAAAACATATCTGGTGGCACACTGAATCTAAGGACTGAGATTTCTGTGGATTTAAGAATATAACTAATTTCTGCTGCCAAGATCTGAGAAAAGTGTTTGAAAGCAAAACTTACTTTAAATTCAAAAGAAAATATGTTCAGTGGTCTAATAGACATTCTGGAATAGAGAGAAAGAAAAATGACTGTTAGAGAAATGGCAGTTACAAGCAGAGTTTGTCCTTCTTTAGCAGAAATGCTTCGTTTTCCACTGCTTCAGAAAATAAGTATTTATATTTACAAGAGAAAATACAGTGTTCCGCACACCGAGAAAATCCTTCCTTCTAGTTTTCAAAGCAATCTGCTCACACAGATTTGATTCTTCCACTATGTGTAAAATTCTGTAGATCTCTCAAAATTTTCCTGCAGTATGGACCAGATCTCTTTTGCAATAGTTGATTACGTGTATGCAGAATTAATTCCTTGAATTCAAATGTTTTTTCCTCTTTTATTGAAACAAGCCTTTTTTTTTTTTTTTCAGAGGGTTTGTAACATGGCCTTTGCAGTTTCTGGTGCATTTCTTCCATTTTTGTAATTTCTCCTATTGAGTTTCTCAAGCTTCTAGTGTCAGTAAGCAAGTACTAGTTTTTCAAGCATGCACCATGCAAGTTGGTGTGTAAACATTTTTAAACATCTGTGGTTTAAACATCCGTGGTTTAAACATCCGTTAATGGATTTTGAATAGGTAACTGCCTGCTCTACAGCATCTGTGTAGGTCTTGATGGCTGTTCCATCCTAATTGTTTTGAGACATTCCCAGTGCTCACATCCTTAGTTCCTTCAGTACCAGTGGAAGGGCTCTGTAATTCATGTGAAACAGTTAAATTTGAAAAAGTTAAATAGTAACTAAACAATTATAATAAAAAACCAAACCAACAAACAAAAAAACCCCACAAATATCCCAAAGACCATACACTGTCGATTTGTCAGAATGGTTTAAAGAAGAGCTTTAAACATCTGTTTAACTTCTTTCTGATATAGTTTTAAGTCTGTAGTGGCTATTATGCACATATTTGTGCTGTTTCAGCATTTGAGAGAATCAAAACACTTGTAGCATAATTCTGGTTTTGCATAGATATAAATTATAGTATATCTTAATTAGGCTCTTAATTCCAAATTGAAAACAGCGAGGTTTTTATTCCAGGTTCTATACACACACACAACACAAACACCACACTGCCGCTGCTCCAGTTTTCCAGGGAACGTGCAACACATTTTTTTGGAAGGTCTGTTAACTCAAGAGAGCTTCTGATCAGAGCACTGTAGTATGTACTTAAAAGGACATAAATCTATATTTAGATGCCCTTCTGACTCAGTTAAGAGTGTATGGGATTGGAAAGCATTTAGCATACAAGAAAAATCATTGCATTAGTTCAGTGGCACTCTGTGGATTTAACTTGGTCATTAATGTTTACAAGGAGGGGCTGGGTAGGAGACTCAGGATGACAGGAGGCTGGCTGCATTTAGTTTTATGCTATACTGGGCAAAGCACGGCTATTTATAGGGAATGCTCTTGGACATTGATGTGATGAGTCTCCCCTTCTTTTGATCCCCCTTCAAGAAAAAAAACAACCAAACAAGTATATATCCTATTGATATGACAGTTTCTTCAGTACTGGAAGGATTTCACAAAATTCAGTGAGGTCCATTCAGTTCTATGAGGTCCATTCGTCCATCTTGTGGGCTTCACTGCAGTTTTCCCATGGTTTGACTTGCTTATTTTCATATTCTCTGAGAGGAAGCTGAGTGGTGTTCGCAGTAGTTGAGTTGGATGCAATTGTGGGAAGGATTACTTAGAGTGGTGCTTACTGTGCTCTGGACCATCACATGAGATGCTCCCAAGACACATACCCAGGTGCTGGTAAGAGTCAAAGGTGAGACCTGGATGCACCAAGGGGACAATGCTGGGCTGTGAACCCTGGCAGCATTTGCATGAACCCTGTGTGAGCAGTTGTAAAACTCAAGGTGATTTGTGCATGATTCAACATTTCCTGACAAAATTCCTTGTTAGAGTAGGGTTCCTCAAAAGGTAGTTGTAATCTCAAGACTTGTGTAAGCCTCTGAATGAATCTAGCACTTACTTAATGCTTCTGGTCTGGATTTCTGTTTCCTGATTTTAATCCCCATTTAATTTTATCGTTTAATTTCCAAATTTTAAGCACTTAATGAGGCACACATTTGCAGAGGTTAATCACCTGAGGAGACACTGCTTTAAATTTCAAAGTTCCAGACTGTTGTATTCTCCATGGTTTTAGGAGATAAATCTAGAAATAGAAATACTTACTGAAGAGAATATAATGATAATCAACTATTAAATTAGTTCTACAATATGCCTTATAATCAGTAAAATTGCTAACATTGTTAGCCATTGAGGAACTGTAAAAGTATTTACGAAGTACAGTCATTTGATTCACATCTATCCTCTTTCCATTGACGTTAACACATCTGCAGTTCATCATGCCTCTTTTTTTCTCCTTTTACTGGCATAGAAGGCGCAGCTCCCCAGGTGGTAAAGTGAATGGAAGAACTACATTTCAGCTGTTTATATTTGAGATAGTTACACTGAAAGAAATCTCTGTCTCTGTAATGCAGAAGCAGACAGTGCAGGTAGTTTGGACATCTGAAGCTAGCTGCTATTAATGTTTAAAAAACCAGACCTACTCTTTAGTAATTGCTGTCGAAGCTGCTGCAAACTTCATCAGCTCTTCCTAATGTGACAAATAATGCACAGAAATGTTACATAAGCTTTAACTCTGAAAGATACAGAGCTGAAAAAGAAGTGATTGCGCTAAAATTTCACTTTCTTTTCAAGCTTCAAAATTATACAATATTTAAATATAACATGACAGGGAAATTTATTACAATTACATGCAGAGTTATGAAGAATAGTAGTTTTCGATATGAGCAGGTCTGTACCATATATACTTTTGAGACCAGTTGGAAACCTTGAGGTGTTTCTTTAATGCAGATACCGAATGACTGGATCTTAGCCCATGATATGTTTCTTCTGATAGATTCAGGCTTATTGCAACAGTAAAATGTTCTTTCAGTGATCACTGCTTTGTGGAAGAGTGGTATTTACTTCTGTCTGTATTTGAGGGGGGAAAAAAAGGATAACTTCAAAATTGCTTTCATTTTGTTTGTCTGTTACCTCAGATGACTGATTATCAGGCTGTACTGAACAGGGGTAGGTAGGGGATAACTAGGAGAAGTTGTATGTCTCTATAGAGGACAGTGAATTCAATAGAAGCAGCAGCTATAGGGAGGAAGAGCTAAACTTGGAAGAAGTAGTGGTAAAATGTAAACACTGTAGCACTTAGCATTAACTTTCAGCATCACCACTTCTTGTGCTAATCTCTATTTCTGTGAAGGGAAGAGTTTTCAGTTTCTTGGGAATCACAACCTTGGCATACAGTATAAAGGGGTAGTAAAAGCTCAGTGTTGCCATGAAAATCTCATTTAGGAAGGGATTCTCCATGCTTTATGCAGAAACTCTGTGACTGGAATACCAAGGCAAGTAGAGCTGATAAGAATTAGGGCACTTTGTGTTTCCATTTCAGAGAGGTTTATTGTGCAGTCTGAAAGAGGGCAAACAGCAAAGTTATTTAACAGAGTCTACAAGCCATTTCCAAAAGTTTATCTGAGTAAACTTACAAGCATAGTCTCACCTTAACCCCACTGGTCATTCATATTCAGAGAAGTCACACCAAGTCACTTGGAAAGAAAATCTGCTTGCTGTAGTTGAAAATATTTTTAAATATTCGAGATCTTGAGTCCCCTGTGTTACCCACTTTATTAAATCAGTGTTCTGCTGCATCTGTTTCCACATCAGTGCCCGTTGGGCATGTTATTTGAGCTCAAAGTCATCATGCTGCAAGCTATTCTGAAATCATCTAGAGAGTTTTGTTTAGTATTTGAAGCTGAAAATTTACGTTTAGTAACCCCGAGCTTTCTCTCCCTCAGATGTTTTTATTTAGTTAGCCAGTGCAAGCCCCTCACAGGGAAGGCATTACTAAGAGTTACATCAATACACACTCCTCAGGTCAAACCCAGTTTTTTGTTCATAAATTGGTTTGTGAATTTAATCTTGGCGTATGCCATCCAGGAGCTATGAGTAACCCTGAAACACATGTTGAGACACTAAACTTGTATGACCTTCATTTCTCCTACAGATTTCTATATTTACAGTCAATGCTTAGTATTCTATTTATTCACTCCTCTGCCTCTGTTAACTTTCTCATCTTATCTTAAATGTTTTACCAAGAGTTTTTGAAGTGTGCTGTGGAGACCTCCAGCATAGTTGCTAAAAGGCACCAGAGCAAGAGAAAATAAATCTGGCTTGAGGGCAGGAGGCCTGATACATTCATCTGTACAAACCCAAGGTTGTGTTTGCCAAGTTTTTAAAGTTAAGTCATGACATTTGCCAACTGACTCAGCCTGCGACCCAGTGCCTAGTAGAGCTGGGGATATTCCCAGACAGTCTCAGCTTTGTGTATAACTCATAAATAAACTTCTATGACTTGTGATTTTACAGAACACAGATGTGGAAAATGAGCTCCCTAGGGTGTCATGTCAAAAACTGCCTCGTCTTCCCATGTGTTAATAGTTTTCCCATAATATGCCCTGGAAGTATACCACTGTTTTAGTTGCTTCCCAGCCAAGAGTACCTTGATCTCTAATGATAGTGGGGTTTAGTTTTGGGAACCTGATAATGGCTTGAGCCTCATATCTGTGTGACTGAAGATTTCGATAAGTGACATTGCTAGGATTGAAGCTTCCTTTAGTGTATGTCTGACTGATGACGTGAGTAGTAAGAGCTTTATGTAATAGGCAGTGTGGTGTCACAGTTTTAACTAATGAAAGCTGTTGCTGTCAGCAATTCTATCCCTGTCCATGCATTCCTCCTGCTGGATCTTCTGCTAGTTCTCTCCATGCACACATGTAAATGCAACTAGGTCAGGGAACTGATCTGCCTGAAAACAAGCACTATTTTTGCTAAGTTACCTTGCTGTCTGACTAGTCTTCAGTGTCATGATGCAAAGAGGCATTCTGAGATAAAAAATATACTTTTTTCCTTTTTCTATGGTATTAAGGTATTGAAATCAATCCCCAAATGTCAGCTTTATGTAGCATTACATTTTGGCCAGACCTATACGCAGTTCTCTTCCAACCTCTGTAGAGTTTACATATACATGCACACTCTGTATAGCTTTTTTTAATATTTGAAAAATAGAAGAAAGGTCTTAT
Organism: Amazona ochrocephala; assembly: GCA_039720435.1. NCBI lineage: Eukaryota > Metazoa > Chordata > Aves > Psittaciformes > Psittacidae > Amazona > Amazona ochrocephala. The sequence continues at coordinate 47,071,082 of CM077878.1, forward strand.
AGGCAAGTATATGGTATGCATGTGCTTGAAAAGATGTCTGTCCACTGCAAAAACTCTTGTTATATCTCCAGTGTACTAAAGAACCAGCAGCCTATTTCAATTCTAATGCTGTAATTTTTCAAGTGCCTTATTTAGTCCATAGATACCATGTTTGATTTCTTCACTAGACATAACATTATTTAATATAGGCATTTCTCTGAATTTCATACAATTTTGTTAAATTCAAAAGCAGTTGGAGAGGTTTGTCATACTTAGGTCAAATTGTTTCAATATACATGTTATATTTTGATGAGACTCCTCACCCTTTCTTTTCTTGATCTCTAGTATAACTTACAAACAGATCAGTACAGAAGTTGTGATAACGTCTCTGCCAAATCATCAGATAGTGATGTCAGTGATGTGTCAGCCATTTCCCGAACCAGCAGTGCCTCACGCCTCAGCAGCACAAGTTTTATGTCGGAGCAATCTGAACGCCCTCGTGGCAGAATCGGGTGAGTTCTCAGTGCAGCTTCAATTGTATCACACCTCTCCTTTAATTCAGTGCCAGACTGCAACCAGAAATTACTGAAATTAGAGAGACAAAACAGAAGAATTTATAAAAATTGTTGCGCACGTATAAAAGGTCTTTCATTGCTGGCCAAAGATGACAATATTTTTGCAGGTTTGCCTCTAAAACAGGAAGTTAACTTCTCACTAGAAGATAACAGATTAATAATGTATTTGTGGCAAATGGAAATTGAACACACACTGCCCCCTCATTGCTGGCTGTCAGAGAAATCTATATGTCAATAAGGTATTATTGCAGGAATATTAGTAGGGGTTTTTTATGTAAAGAAGTAGCTTTCATAAAAGCTCTTTTTTTTCTTTTTTTCACTCTATAAATTTATTTATCTACCTGTTTGCTTTTATTTGATGTTTTTATGCATACGATAAATTACTAGATTTGAAACAAGTATTTGTATAGTAATTTTGATATCTCTGGTTCAAAAGTAGTTTAATTCATTTGTTTTATCAGTAGTCAAATACCTATTTCATCCTTGATAATAACCTATTCTTGGTTTAGTGCTTTTTTAGATACACAGATTGATTCCTGTCTTCATTTAACTTGATGAGAAAACTCCCACCACCTATAATGGCTGTAGGATTGTCTTGGTAGTCTATGATTACATCTACCAATGTCTGAACTCTCAGAAATCTGCCTTAAATTATTATAAGACACTAGAAGAGCTAGAAACTATAAAAAGAAATAGTCCGTATGGAGGAAATCAGATGCCATCAGTTTGGATGGCGTCATTTAGTACTTGAGAACACTTCTAGAGAGATTCACCATCCAAGAAGTTCAGCTACAGGTTTTTTGTTCTGTTCACACAATGGGAACGGATGTTAGGGAAACTCAGAAACTGGCCTCTGTGTATGAACTAGCTCCACCTCATTGTTTTTGTGAAGGAAAGTTCATGAGGGTATTCAGAGTCATGCTTCAGACTGGTGAAATTATAACCTGACAGCTGCAGTAATCCACACTCCACCAGAAAACTGCAGTGGAACTGTAAATGTATTTAAAGTTATTCAGGTATTTAGCTATTTAAACTAATTTGTTTAAATGCTGCATCTTGTTGCGTCCTAGCTTTTCAGTATTTGTCTCTTACAGAGGGATTTGTTCGTACCACTATACCTGTATTTTCCAGACATTGTATTTTCTCAACCAGTACCCATTACAGTGTCTTTGGCAGGTTGAAAAAAATGTGACGTTTGTCCATAAATATCTCTGTGTTGAACATGTTTTATCAGAAATGTTCCTTGGGTTCTGAATGTCTGATCACAGATACCAGAACCAGGAGTATCAGTAACCTCATATGATCCTGCAAAGGGAGAAACCTAGGGTTAATGTTTGCTCTCCTTCAGCCTCTTCCATTTTGATGAGTAGCAGAGCACCTTGGGTACAAGATTAGTGTTCAAAACCAAGTACCTGCAATGAGAGCTCTAATTCAGCTTTACTCTAGTCCCCTGAAGTGAGATGTAAGTAGAATTCGGATGCCTTTCCTTTCTGATACTGTCCACAGAATCCATACCTCAGAGATTAGATAGTTTTGCTTGCTTTTATTTTCTCTAAATTCAGGTAGTACTTCCATTGTGAACAAAAAGTATAGTAATAATATGCAGCGCAACTCATACAGTAGGAATATTAGGAAGAAACTAACAGATTCATAAATTACTCATAACTTTCAGTATTTTAATTCTAAGATGGCAGTGGTTTTGCTCCCCTGAAAGATCTTTCAAAATAAGTAGAACATGTCTAATGGACTATCTTTGCAATTAGCTGATTTCAACTATTAAGTGCAGTGGAGTGAAATTAAAAATAATTTTGATGTTATGCTGGAAAACATTGTATCCAACAGATTGACATCCACTGTTAAAAGTTTTCCATTTGGGTTTTCCACAGTTGTATTTAGTTGGTTGTCTATCATCACTATAAAAACATCGAAGTTTTTAGAGACCTGCAAAACTGTTATGTTATGGGAATTAGATATCAAGAGAGGTCAGAATGTGAGGAAGGTGGGTGTTAAAGAATAGAAAAGGAGAAGGCATTTTGCTGATGTGCTGAGCCAAGTCTGCTTCCTACTCTCCTGAGTCTTTCCTGGTAGCCTCTGTCACATATTCTTTTGTCAATTCTTCATGTAGCTTACTTATTAAATGGAAATGAAAAGTTAATTTGGGGAAAGCACTGATTGTATTATGAACAATATTTTTCAGACTGAGATTCATGCTGTTTAACGTTAGCCTTAGCAACTACATGTCTACAGTGAAGTTAAAAATTAGGTTTTTGTTAAATAATTCATCTAACTTAATGAAATCATCATTAAAAAGAAGAAAACACCTATTATCTCACATGGTACACCTCATCTTCAGATAGATGTCAAAGGCGAATGTTGAAGGAATCCTAGATGACTAGTTCAGATTGGTTACTTTAATTTTAGACATGTAAAACTAAATTAAACGGATTCTTCTAATTACTTACCTTTCTGTAAGTTCAAGGATTTAGAAATTTGACGTTCAAGTTTGATTAGTAATTTGAAGTTGAAATTTTATTTTTGCCTCCAAGGAACCTGATGTTAATATATATCAAGTAGGATGGGATGGGACAGGATGGGATGGAATGGGATGGTCAAGGAGGAGGGACAAGGGTAAAGAGCAGGTTTTGACTTACTGTCTTCTGTCTTCCTGAAACCACATCTGTACCATCATCTTCTTTTTGAAGCATATCAGCCCAATGGCCGTGAGAAGTGTGTGAGCATAATGTTAAGTTTAATGACAAAGTTCATTGAACTGCCTTTTTTATGTACCTACTTTTGTTGTTTTAAAACTTAGAAGTGCATCTCTTTTTAACTTGTGGCTCTAAAATCGATGGGTATTAGAAATAAGTGTAGAACAATTTGTGAGGTTTTTGAGTAATTTTCAATTTCAACGAGACTAACTTTTTCAGTTACTTTACTCAAAATACAACGTGCTTTTAATAATGTACAGAATTTCTAGAATGAAGCATTACCTAAACAGCAAGGATAAAACCAGTTGATGCAGAGCAGCACAGAAATCCTGTACATCTTTTTGAATAGCTAGATAACATTCTAGCTATTCTTTGTGTCAGAACTCCCAAATTTGAAGCTTTGTACATTAGGAAAGTCAAGCATGTTGAAGAAGCTGGTAACACAGAGAGAATGAAACCCAGTCTTCCCTTTTCTTTAATCAGTGACAAGTCTGTGTCTAAACCTTTTAAGGCAGAAGTGTAATTTCATTCCTAAAGTATATTTATAATTTAATTACCTGTCAGAAAGCTGTGACATAGCATGCGTGAAATTACCATTAGTTAATCTTCAGTCTGCACATTTTGTTGATTAACTTTTCTAATATGTTGCAAGAGGGAATTGCGATTGATGCAAGTTCTAAATGTAAGTCTATGCAATAGCTTCTACGTTTCTGATTTGTTTGGCATTTTCAGGTGAAAGAACAAATGGCTATGCGTGGATAAAGTGGTCTGCATGTGAAATTATTCCAAACATCTTTCTGATTACCTTCCTGGGAAGTCTGGTTGTCTGCCGTGCTCTCTAGTGGAAGTGCAGACAAATACCAGGAATTTTTTTCTGGGAACAAAATGTTCTGGGACTTTTGACTTCAATCAGACTTCTGAATTTGGCTTGCCATAGCATTTGGAGTTGTGTATTTCATGACTGAAGTCAGATTACCAGTAGTCCTTTATGGAGGTTTCCTTTCATCAGTCATGGTCTTTACGCATTCATAACACAGTCAAGCAGTACTTGTGTCTGTGTAAGCTACAGATGTTACTGTGTCTGACTCAGAAACATTTCTTACATCCTAAATGAAGCAGAAGAGAATTTTTCATGGTTTAATGCAAATAATTGATAAGTAAGAATCCATGTTAAATACATGATGATTAATCAGCACCATATGGGTTTGATCAGACAAAGAAGGACATTTGCTCACTTCTTTAAAAATTATGCCTTGTGGTATCATTGCATCATTTTTCATTAGGGTTCTGCTTATGCAAAGATACCTGGATTTCTTGGTGTTGTCAAGTTGGGAACTGTCATTCATAGTAAAGGTGAGCTGGAGGCTTCTGTTTGGAGGATTTAGCAAGTTGGCTACCATAAGGTGATTCACTTAAATCTGATTGAACAATATCTGCTAAATATATGACAGACTAGATAACTGCTTTTGAGTTCTCTCAGTGCAATCTGTTTTTCTAACAAAATGCCGCTGGATTAGGAATATCACTGTTATTCCTAATTTTAAATTTGAAAATCATGGCTTTATTAAGAATCCTATTTCATATATTGTGTGATATAATTATGTATGTGCCATATTTTTTAATCTGACTTTACACACTTTGCTTAATTGAATGCTCAAGTTTAATCAAAATATTTTAAATATGTAACAGTGGAGGTGAACCAGTCCTAGTTTATTTCACGCATTATGCCATACTGCTAAATCGCTTGTATTACAAGGATATATAGTTCCTGGGATTCAGGTATGTTCTCCATATATTACTGAAGAGAAAGAATTTTTTTGTTTCATACTGTCAGACTCTATCTGACAAAGCTTTTCATCCCCAGTTTCCAGAACAGCATATACTACTTGCAGGTGGCTTCTGTACTTTCACTAAACTAGACTTTGTTCTGTTAGTTACTGTGGAGCTAGTTTCTTCAGCCTCATAAAGTGATGATCTTAATGGCCCAGTTTCTCCTAGTGCTGAGGCCAGCTTTCTCTTCATGGAATGGTTCAAGGCCCTATTACAGAGCTCAAATTGCTGGGATTCTCTGGTGAACTGGGATCTCAAAATATTTAAGTAGTCACTCAGTATGTTGACATGGAGCATGACCAGGGAATAGCAAGCAGAGCACAATGGCCTGATTCATCACTGGAAGATCTCTTTTCGTGCTGTTTGTATTGTCATCTTGACATTTGTACTAAGATGGATATTTGGTGGGGAATTTGCAGGGAACTGAATGTTTGAAAAGCATCTTCATATCAGCACACATAGGTGTGCATGGGAAGGGTAGAATAAATGGGAGATGGTTAATAGCTTCTTCTGTAGCACAACAGTAACAAGCAGCATGAATGACCATCAGAGGAAGGGAAGGATAAAGTGCTATAGATTACATGTAGATTATTACAGAACCCAGATGGTTTCAATGAAGGATGAATGAGTGCTCCCCACAACTGCTGGAGGGTTGTGGTTAGTGATTTATACTTGGGTTCAGTGAAGTACATAGCCTGTGCTTTGCTGGAAAAAAAAATTATTCAAGTCGGGTACTTTGCTGAATCAGTATATGAAGCACTTGTGTGTATGTTTTATTCTGCTGGCTGGACTTCTGCATTGCATTGAGCACTTGCATTGAATTGTCAAGCATTTTTCCATTCCCATTAGCTTAAGGAATTAGATTCTCTCAACACTTGTATTAACGGGCTGATTAAGCACATGGGAATAGCGAACATCTGCTTTGATTTCACAAGTATTTTTTATCAATTATTTATTTGCAATTTTTAAATACAAGCTATTAAATTCAGTATTAGAACTAAGATATTATACTGCTTTATCTTTTGTTCAGCTTGACTAGAACAGTAGTGGAAGTCCAGATTGACATAAAAGAAGACTGTTATAAATACCAGAAGACACTTCCATATTTATGAGACTAATTATGTTACTAATAATTTGCCTGTGTATGACTGTTTCTTTGTAGTCAAGGTTTCTGCAGTAAGCAAGGCATTTTGGGTCACTAAATAGAGACTGATTTTCTTATATAATGTAATAAGCAACATTTATTATGCATGAACTTTAGTGGTTTATAGTTCTCTGTTTAAATACTGAGTGAGATTAGTTAGTTGATATTGCAGTACATCTTCCCTCCCATAGCTAGAATGGGAGCATCCATAACATAGCCAGTGCTGCTGACAGACTAGAGACTTTACATATTTCTTACTATTAAAAATAAACAATAAAAGCCCTCATTGGATTCATAGCATCTGTCTGCTATGTTTTCAGAAGATTTCTTTTCATATTGGAATTTCCCATTGCAGTCTTAATTTAAAATAGAAAGTTTAAATTAACATTTTACTATGTGACTAGTGTTAATGTTTATTCAATCCAAAAGTCATCTCAATATCAATGATGCAAAGAATGGCACATTGGGTAGCATTATAAGAATCAGTGTTTTTCAAAGTATAGGACACTTTGAAACCATTAATGTAATTTATCCACTCCATAGTTGCAGATCATACTCCTACTGCAAGAATAAAATGAGGTGAAACCAAGGCTATAACAGTTGGTACTAGATTCAGTCATGGTTTTGATGTGGGCTTTCCATACTTAGCATGCTAATATGCACCATGTATTGCATCCATAAGTATGTGTGTCCCTGCTACATGTTTGCATTAGTGCTGTGCTCACAGAAGATTTATACAAGTATTAACTAAAACATGGAGGGTTGATAAAAGAATTAATTAATCAAACTCAATTCAACTTTAATAATTATCACAGTGAAAAGACCATGCATACAAGATGCTTTGGAACAGCTCAATGTCACAACCTAACAGCCCACACTGCAGTCACCTCCCTCCTCCACTGTATCTCCATGATCTTAATTGATATTGCTTCTTAGGTGATCTCTCTTAGGGCAAGGGGGAGAATACTGATGTAACCCGAGTCACAACTCTTGCTTTCTGGGGAGAGGAATAGAGGGCAATAGCCTCCAAATTATTATCATGGAGGCAAGATATATGAAAACAGTTAAGCTAAGCTGCTTAAAAAACGTTAACATATCCTTTTTACCCCTAAACTGTATGTTACAGATGGGGACATCTGGTTCTGAGGTCATTTATATACAAAACCAAGGTGAAGCCAGAGTAATTAATGTTCTAAGTATTCATTATCTAAAGATAATGATTTTTTTTAGATCCATCATTATAAACTGCTTTGTGTGTCATAGAGGGAGGGAGGGAGACGGAGTCTTTAATCCCTTCAGAACATCTGTACATAAAAAGTGTACTACGGAGCATTGCATTTTTAATTATGCTTCCTCTGTCAAAGAAACTGGCGCGTTACCAGCAGCCTTTCTTAATGGTTTGAAAAAAGACTGAAATATAATTTTAATTGGTTTTTCTTTTCATTATCGCAGTTGATTAAGATGAAATATAATTCATACTTTTGTAGCATAAGAACATTAACATTTTTAACAGGCAGTACATGCTATATTTAGAATGAAGAAATGAAGGAAAATAGTTTTAGCTGTGGCTCAGACCTTAGAGTAGCTCTTGCTTTATCTCATTTCTGTTTATCTTTTTTAAAACATTTTCTGTGTTTCCTTTTTGGACCTGTCTTTCCACTGTTCCATTTAGGCTTTCAGATTTTCTTCCTTTGTTACCTATTTGGTGGCTATTTCCTGTTGCTATTATTTACTTTTGTAAAGGAGCAGTAAACAGTCTATTTCATATCAACGATATAGCCGTTTTACTCAGAGAGCACTGAGATCATGGGTACATCGTGCTTTGGAGGAAAAGCAAGCAATGAAATACATAGTAACAGGGAGAGTATATATGTAGTTGCTGAATGTTGTACAAAGAAAGAGTTAAGCTTTCTTGCTACTGAAGAAAGTTTCCTTTATTCAGTATAAGCAGAAAAACCTCCACATTTTGTATTTGTCATACACATACACACCAGTACCATATTTTCTTGATGCAGGTTTAATGTTTACGTGCTTACTATGTTTGGTATACTTGAATTTAATATGTACATGGGTATTTACAGTCAAGTTTGGGTCATTTGACCTGTTTGTCCATTGATTCCCATTAGCCTGGCCTCATCAGCATTAATAGCAATGCTTAACCTGAGCAGTGCTCTGGCAGTAACCAACTGCTTTTGTGTTGGTTTCATTTAATGATTCATGTGATCAGTTGGTTTCAGGCTGACAATGCCGTAGGTATGCACAGGCAGACGCGCACACTCCTGCGCACACTGACCGTTGCTCTGTTAGTTTCAGAGTATATACATTAACTTGATTAAATGTTCTTAGGAAACAGTTAAAATCTGCTTATCTTTTATAACATACAGACTTACTTTCTGAATTATTATTCTTCCATTTCGTGGAGAAATACTAGTCTTACAAGTTTAAAAAAAAAACAGAAGTCCGTCAGAGCTGTGAAACTTCCATGGTTCACTGGTCAGTGTGTTCCTGAGGAAGGGCACTTTCACAAAACAGATTCTGATCCTGTATTCCAACATGGAAATTTTCTGATGATCTGATGTAGGATGATAAAAAGTTAAGTTCCCATAGGAGACTTCTGTAATGAAATCTTCCCCAACCCTTACCCTTTGTGAGAGTTTACATGCTCTACACAACGGGGCTGTGTCATTCCAGAGACACATCACTGAGTAGCAGTTTTTTACAATATAGGAATATTATCAACAACAGATATAATTTACAAGATACAGAATTTCAGCTATCTTAATACACCAATAGGATTCTAATATGATGACTTTACAAGAGAAGCAAGTTTCTTCTGATTCTAGTAGCTATTTCATGGATTTTTTACATGGTCGATGTGCACATTTGATTAGTATGTAGTTCCAGTTGGTACAGACTGTACAAAATTATTATTTCATTGGGTCAACTAACTTCCTTATGGTCTAAAAATGTCTCTTGACTAGCTAGAGAGAATTTTGATATGGGATATGCATTTGTCCTTTGGTTTATAAAGCACCATGTTTGAATTAATTTATGAAATACCATAAATTGTACTGTAATTAATCTTGCAGAAAATATTATTTATCATATGTAAATATATAGCTATATTCTAAGACTGATAGAGCAATTTCTGGATAGGTAATTTAGAGTTTGGATTTTTTAATTAAATTTCATATAAAGCTAATAATAAGGCTTAGTTTATATTTAGAAATGTAATGTTCCTCATTATAAAGGAGTGCTCATCTTCCCTTTGGTCCACAACTATTACATGTTTAGGAGGTTATTAGTATTCATGAGCTACCTCATTGTAAAAGGGTGCCATAGCAGCTATGAATTAGTACGTGATTCTGCATTCAGTAGAAGAGAAAGGAAGCTTACTAGCTCCTGCTGGTGAAGGCCAGGGGTTCTGTTGAAAGATTCAAGTTACTGCAATTGTGTGGAAAGAACTTACATTAAAACATCATCTGTATGGCAAGAAATACAGGGGATTATTTATTTACTCATGGCTTGCACTATTGGAAAAATGGATGGAGTAAAAATGAATGATCATGAAAATAAACATCTGAAGTATTTTTTATAAATCATCAGTAAGTCTAAGAGAATGAAGGAAATAACATAGTATTAGTAATGGCTAAACACTTGATTTTTTTTCCCTGAAAAGGATATACTTTCAAATATTATATAGGTGAGTTTATGGTCAGAGTTTGTTCTGGCTTCCTGTGTCTAATCTTTATTTTTCAGGAGATATCTACTACTAGCATGTATTTTATGAAGCTACTGAGAAATACTGACTGTATCTCTGTATACCAGTTTTCTCCAAGTAATTTGTCTAGTATAATTTATATACATCTTCAATATATGCATTAGATATCTGTATGTAGAAAGATATGCAATGATTTAACGCATGTAACTGGCTTTGTTTCTATGTAGTTGTGTATGCTATAGTTTAATATAAGCAACTATAATCACCAATGTCCTGGTATTATGTTGATTATGTACTTTATAGTTTACCTTGGGGTTAATTTTTATGGCAGCTTGTAACTCAAACTACTCTGAATAAGTTTTTAATCTTAATAGTTCATTCTTCATTCCCACAGACACACATACAACTTTCAGGTAGTGTCAGTAAGTGCTGCTTGCTTTCACAGCTCTGATGGCTGACATGTAAATAGTATCGATTTTGCTTTGTGTAATACAGATACCATTTCAGATGGGATCCATCTCAACTGCATAAGCTCTGGCAGGAAAATGTAATAATTTTTCCCTTGGTAAAGGGAGAGGTGTCTTCCCAGCTGACGGGGAACCCGGGAATAGTGGGTGACCCCAGTGCTTCAGGAGAGCCCAGGCCAGGGAATGGCTCTGCTCTCATTGGGTTCAAAGGGGTTTTTGCTTTGGTGGTTTACTTCAATTAAAAAAAAATAGATTAATTAAAAATCAAGTGACTCCTTCTCCATGCTAAGTATCTGTGAAGTAGAACAGAGGCACAGATAGATTGTCTGTAACTGTTCTTCATCTACACATTGATGATGTTGTTATGTCCATAATTAGAAACAGCGTAAAATTTTGGCAGAACTATTTGTTAAAAGAATTGCTTAAGATGGTAGAGTTATTTTAAATAAAAATGTAGTGAATTATTTCTTTTCAGAATAAATGGAGTATATTGATAAATGTTACTCGTAATAATCCTGCTACTGAAAACAGTATTTATTTATTGTATAATGATAACCAAGTTTGGATCAAAATATAACTTAATAATTTGCCCATTTTAGCCACAAGCCTGCAAAAACTTGCATCTACATTTAAATGAATGTGTCAATAATCCTAGCAAGTCCTGTAATGGAAAATAAATGTTCAGTTATGTTGTTATCAGAAGGGTTAAGTGCAAAAGGATATATGTAAATTCTTTTGCTTCTTTATGCTTCATAAATGAAACTCCAACTATATTGAAGAAAGTAACAGTAAGAGCTAGGAGCTATTTCTTCAAGTGATAGACAGCAATGGAATGGAAAAATACTGTGTTCTGAAGGTACTCGGATTGGGAAGACTGAATTTTAAATGCCTGGTTTTTTGATACTGTTGCAATTAATGTCAAATAATAAAGTAGCCCAGGGATTAGATGAATGCAAAGGAATCTTAATCTATTTGCTTAGATATGACAAGGGGAAGTATTGGACAGCTGTAAGATTTGATCCCTGATGCTATCCCATTAAGCCTGTTTGTGGCAAGCTAATAGCTATTTTGTACTAGAAGTACACTAGAACATATTTCGTAGGAAAGTAGAACTTGATATTTGCAAGGTAAAAACAAGTACAAGATTAATCTGAATTCTTTGTATCTCAATCTTTATCTTTGCTAGGGTGATTCTTGTAGTTCCCTCTACCTGTCACAAAGAATGAAAACTGAAATTTATATGAGTCTTTGACTCTATATTTATGAGTCTTTGAAAAACAAATGTATCTGTTATTCAGAAAGCATTTCATTGTCCTCGAATTAGGGTGTTAATATATCAAATATAGGATTCTATGATCCTATCAATTCTTATTTCTCAGTTGATGGACATCATCTCCTAAGATCTTATTAAATAAGAGATCATTTCAGCTCATATTTAGTAGATCATTAAATGTGAGATTAGGTCATTTCAGCTCCATGGTAAAAAAAAGTGAAGACTGTCATAAAAGCATTTTAAGATTAGTATCTATTATATTCATAAATACTTGAAATTCAGTAGAGCAAAGTCAGTAGTATAATAAACAATTATTCCTCTATTTGCATGTCAGATTTTATACTTTATCTGTGTAAATTATTCATTTATAGATTAGCATGTCAGCAAATATGTCAAAATACTCAAATGTCAACAGATGCTCTTAACAGAAGTATTTTCAGTTTCTTCGCTCTCTCTTACTAAATTATTAATGCAGAAACTCAAGAGTTCCAGAATTGACAACAAACCTATGGCTCAAAATTGGAACAAGGTAACTACAGAATTCTTTGGGTAGCGTCAGAGAAATAGTCACTGAAATCCAATTCCAGGTGCTGCTGGAAAGGAATTATCCATGTGGAAAGGAATTATTCATGTCTAATCACAGTAGAAAGTAGGACCCCTGAAAATGAGGCATGTGTGATTCTGCCACTTCAAGTATCAGGCTTTACTTTTGGTCTGTCCTTTCTTTGAAATGACAAAGAGTCCTCTAGGGAAGCAAACCAGTCAATGGCATTGCATTCTACCACCCTATGGGCACAATTATGGGGCCTTGTTTCCTCAGCAGAGGAGGAAAAGGGACTCAATGTTGGAAACTAGCTGATGTAGAATGATGTTGGCAAACCCTGGTATAGTGAATTAAGGATCAAGGTTTCTGTATGATATGGGGATTGTGTGACAGCAATCCAGGCTAATGGTGGAGGTTGAATGCATATTCAGACAGTATTATCACACTGTACATCTGATGTTTAGTTTTAAGGTTTTCCTGATAAGCGTGCAAGTTAGTAGCATCACTTCTTCTTAAAGAGAAAACATCTCCTAAGATTCTGTGACCATAGCCAGAATTCTGTGGTAGAGCTACGGACCAGTGTCCAGCCCCAAAGGTAAACTCCAATAAATCTTCTCAAATTGTAGAAAAATATTTTTATCAGAATTTTCAGCATTAGTTGTCCATCACTGTTTTTTTTTGAATTTATTTGCTATTTGAAAAACAATTATTCCTATTTGGCAATCCCAATTCATGGCTTTTTCATGTTGCAGTGTTTGTGGAGAGGTAAAGAAAGAAATCTGTGTTACTTTATGCAAACCAAACCAAAACAAAAATGTAGCTGCTAGGTTAGATGTTTTGTAAAGTTTAGGTTATTGCATTTTGTGACCAACCATAAAACTATCTTCATTTAGTGATCACTGCGACTTTAAAAAGCAGTAGCATATGTAGCCTATCAAATAAACACTCTATTGTGTTAGGGACATGGTTCTGTATTAAAGCCAAGACATTAATTTTTATCTCCCTTAAAAAAATAACAAAATAACTGAGACTGTGTTTTGAAAATGGGAAATATTTTAGGGCACTTTTTCTCAGTTTGATACTATTTTTCAGTGAACAGAGCTCATTTGCCTCACACAAAATCTCATTCATCATAGCTGCATATTTGTGAAAGATGGTATTTTTATTTTTCGTTTGTTGTTGTTTTTTTTAATGAACAAAAAGTGCAGCTGAAATTCTTCCTAGAATGATGGAATCAGTGTGTGTGTATGCACTCATATACATGTGAGGGAGTGTGTGCTGGGGGAGACCAACAACAAAATACAAAGGAATTTTTTACATAGAAACATCAACATACATATGTCCTTTTATTTTTGCCACATAAACCTTAAAGCCAGTCGCTAAAGATGCAGTGGGATAGAAGAGAACAAGAGGGAGCTTATTCTAAGCTCAGTGTGCCTCAGATGGTACAAAAAAAATGTGTTCTTGAGTAATTCAGTGCATTACAGCACCTCCTCCTGTTTGAAGGTGGTTGCTATTTTTTCCTTTCTGTACTTAGGTGCAAATCCCAAGCGCTGAAAATACTTAAAAGCCAGTGCAGAGATTGATAATGACCTCTCTACTAAGTGTTGTCTGTCCAAGGACTTTACTTTTGCAGCTTCTTCATCAAAAAATATTGTCTGTTTTTATCAGCTCTTACCTGTGGTCATGCATTAGTAAATCCTGGTAACTGTCAGTGAAACATAATTTCAGTGTGTGTTATTTTATGCTTTCCTCGATCTGTCTTTGGACAGGACTGATTTAAGCTTTAGCAGGGCCCAGATCCATAGAAATGATGGGATGTTAGTTCTTCTGCTATAGAAGATAGCACGATTTCCTATCTGTCTGAAACTTGTCATGGCATAAAGAAGCCTATACTTCTGACCCCTATATTTCTCATGTGGAGTAGGGGGACAGGAGCAGGGGACAGGAGCAGGCTATCACATCTGCTGGGAAGGTAACCTGCTGGGAGGGACAGCAGGACTGTTGCTCAACAAATGCATTCAAAATGTGACTTCAAATTACAGAACTACCAAAAAACCCCAAAAAAATCCCTAAAATTAATATGTTGACAGTTTGTCTACTAAGAAATAATACAAGATCAATTACTTTCCCATTTACTAGCCTGAGTTAATAACCACATTTGAAGTGAGTCAGGCTGCAGCTTAAATTTCTGGGTCTCTGCAGAGTGATAGCTATCTTTGTATTGCCATTGGAGCTAGGGCATTGCTTGGTTGCAGCTGTGTTAGGACCATGTATTGGTATGTCCTGTATATATTTGTGTCGTGGTTTAAGCCTCTCAGCCACGCAGTTTTGCTCACTCACTCACTTCCTCCTCTTTCTTCCCTCCGCTCCTGGAGGGATGGGAAGGAGATCGAAGAATGCAACTCCCCCAGGTTGAGATAAGAACAGTTTAGTAACTAAGGTATAACACAAACCACTACTGCTACCATCAATAATAAAAATGACAGGGCAAATACAAGGAAAGAATACAATAGCTCACCACCAATCCCAGCCCGACCAAGCCGTGCACCCCCCACCGTGCACCCCCACCCTCCCGGGTCTCTGCTCTCCGTTCTTTACATCCTGGACATGACATGCTGTGGTATGGAATAACCTCTTTGGTCAGTTTGAGTCAGGTGTCCTGTCTCTCTTTCCTCCCTGCTTCCCCTCCTCCCTGATAGAGCATGAGACTCACAAAGTCCTTGGCCAGCCTAAACATCACCAAGCAGTAACTGAAAACACTGGTGTTATCAGCGCTGTTCCCAGGCCCAAAATCAAAAACACAGCGCTGCACCAGCTACCAAGGAGGAGAAAAATGACCGCTACTGCTGAACCCAGGACAATTTGAGATTGCACTCTAGAGCATGTTTTGGAATACTTTATACAGCCTGTATGTGCAGGAGCAGAAAAAGGTTTTGTACAGAAACATTCAGAAGCAATGTGATAGCTAAAGAAAATCAAACAGAACTGCCAGAGCAATTAATCTTTGTGTGAGTCAATGAAAATTCTAGGGGATTATTAGGGGTTTTGTCTCAAAATTATTTTGCTCTTCATACTGTGTTTATTGCATTTGCATTTAAAGAAGTGAGAGAGTGAAGACATAAAAAATACTGCATATTATCTCTTTCTATGAAGTATGAAAATATAGAAGATATCTTCATATCTATTAGGTCTTAAGGCTTTAGTGAGCTGTGCCTGTAGGATACCTACATATATTCTCTTAGTCCATATTCATTTTCTTTTGTCCTGAAATTGTTGGTTTATTGCTTTCTGTGTTCTGGGAATATAGACAGTAAGGCTCCATATGACTTTTAAATGTTGTATGTCTCTCCATCACTTTGGCAAACATGGGAAAGTGTTCATTTTATTTATTTCCCTAAAAGAAGTGAAGAACAAATTATAATACTGGAAATATATACTCTGAGGAGCTCCAAATTAACCTTTTATTTGTGAGTCAAATAAATGAAAATGTGTCAAGACTTTAATTTACTGATTTAAAAAAAATGCTTTAGGAAATGCTATTGCACCGACAAATTAACATGTTTGTTTTTACTTTGTAACTGTAGTACATTTACTCCTAAAATGCAAGGCAGACGGATGGGGACTTCAGGGAGAATCACTAAGAGCACAAGTGTGAGTGGAGAGATGTATAAGCTGGAGCACAATGACGGGAGTCAGTCAGACACGGCTGTCGGCATGGTTGGAACAGGTGGGAAGAAAAGGCGTTCCAGCCTTAGTGCCAAAGTGGTTGCCATAGTGTCTCGAAGGAGCAGAAGCACATCTCAACTTAGCCAAACAGGTGAGTGAGACACACTCTCTTCGGAAATAGGACCTTCACCAAAAGTGGTTATTTCATCCATGGCATCTGTGTTACATGTATAAGGATATAGATTACTCAGGAGATAAGACTTTCCAGCTGTGAATAAATTTCTAAGATATTAATTTTCTTAGATGTCTGCAAGATACAATATACTAATGCTTTTTAGAATATGTATCATAAAAACGTTCTGTCCTGATCAATGAAAAATCTTATCACTCCAGAGCCTTGTTAGGCTTTGAAGGTAGGTAAGGAAATGTAGAAACAAGCATGTGGGTATGAGCAGTAGGTAATGGTTTGACTAAGAGCAGATTTTTATGTATATGGAATTTCTTCTAGCACAAGAGTTGAGTACAAATGGTGGAATTGAAATCTGAGCAAATGAGTGGCAGTTATATAAATTCGATAATAGGTTGTACCTGTAGTGGCAACAAATGTTTTCAAAAACTTCCTTTGATTTCTTAGTCAAGATTAAATCCACTAGTTTTTTCTTTAAAAACAACAGTGGCAATTTGGGGTCAGTGATTTTAGATAAATTGGATGACAGCATGATGTTTCATTAGGAACATAAGACTTCCAGTTCTTTTTTGCGTCTTCAGAAATCTTAAAAGCTTCATATCTGTATAGCCTGAAGGAACAAAAGCTCATGCTGAAAGATACAAAAGGGAAAAAAACCCCAAACCTGTGTTAAAGTCCTCAGTCTGCTCCTGTTGAACCCCAGTGAAGATTTTTGCTCTTGTCTTCAGTGGGAGCAGGGTCTGCCTGGGGGGTGTTTCTTACTAAAAGAAGGAAAAGAAAGAGGAAAAGCTTCAGCCTATCATAGAACGCGTATGCACACATATTGCAGCAATCCTCTCACATAGTCAGGGCAATCTAAACTAAGGTAAGTAACAATATTGTTTATTTATGTCATCAACTATCTTACCCTTTTACCTTGCTCTTCTTTTATTGCCAGATGAGCAGCAGAAATGATTCTTTCAAATGTGAAGTTTGGTCAGCGTTAACAAAAAAGATTGTAAAAAACCTTTCTACACAGCTCATTTATGAATTTTGAGCCAGAAAGAATATTTTCATGTAGTTGGACTAAATGATAGATGCAGTAGGTGTCTTTGAAGCCCAGAACTATAATATTGTGTTGCTTAAAAATTCACTCTGCCTGAATATTATTTATACAGGAAGATGGTAATTTAGATGCATCAGAATCAATGACATGCTCTTAAAGTAATAAAAAGTGTTACTGTACTACAGAAAGGATTTTAGGTTGGCTTTTTGCTCCACTTGCTATAAAGAAAATAAGTATTTTCCAGAATGTTTTCATGGATTGGTCTAGCATTCCTTTTAACTCCTAAATGTCATTGAAATAGGAATTGCCATGACAGAGCAAGTCTTTGTTACATCTTGCTCAGTAGTGCAGCTCTGACCAGGAACCAGGGCTGTATGCCTAAAAGGAAGGCACAGGGGGCTACTAAACATTTACCTTGCATGAACCCTAACTCAGTGAAGATACTAAATAACTTAAAATCTAAACTGTGACTTTGAAACACTTTTCAGCATTACCTGTTTAAAGCTCAGATGTTCCTATTCATCATGGAATGATGCTCTAGCTCTCCAAGTTTTGCTTGGTGTAAATTTCAAAGCTATGAGAATTTTGCAAAGAATGGCGCATCTAAAGTTATAATTAAACTCAGCAAATCAAATATGAGAAGTATGATTATGTATTATTTATGATTGTAAAACAGAGTTGAGAGTGATATTTACTTTGCCTTTCCGTGGCTCAGGCAAACAGTACTATCTGTGGTATAAGCAGAGCAAATAAAATGTGGCATGTTTTATCAATCACAATTTTGTTAATTAAATTATGTCACAAATCAGTGAGTTGAATTAATACATTTTTTAGAACAATAAGCACATGACACTTGATAGATTTTTTGCTGGAGAGTAGATACTCATGCCCTAAATCAGGGATCCACTTTCCTTCCTTCCTGTAGTGTACAAGAGAGAAGGAGAAATCTGAAAAGGTCTAATTCATTTTAATGTATTATGCTTAAGTATCTTAGTAATGTCTCCACCACTGAGATTTAAAACAAAAATCTGTTTTGACAGTATAATATAAACGAGGTCCTTAAAATTGATGGTGTGAAAATCGGTTCTAATAGTCAAATTCTGAGTTTCAAAACTGGTGTGGAGATGTACAGGCCTCCAAAAAATGGTGTCAGGTATGAACTTTTATTATAGATCTACAGCAACTGAAGGTACGCTGTTGACACAGAGCAGGTATTTTAAAGGAAGGATAAAAAATACAGAAATGTATGTGCAGCCTCCTTAGTTTTTCCTGTCTTTGTCAGTTTAAATTTTTTTTCCTACGATTTGCGTGATTGGAAGTCAGGTCTGCATGACATAATACAGTCCTTTGTTTCTGAGAACTTGAAAGGAAGAAATAACACAAAAGGTCAGATATTTCTTGAAAATTGGAGCTTCCATGTTTTGTGGAACATGTAGACCTGAAATTCTGGTTTACTACTGTCTTCAAAACCAGTGAAATTAATTTCCATCCTGCTTGTTTTCATTTGAAGAAATTGTCAATAAGGGCTGAATTTTACTTTCTCCAAGTAATTCTTGCTTTTAGCGTCCTGCACAAGTTTAATCTTATATAAAAATAGAAGTGATGTGTATGAAACTGCTACTAGACAGCTATTATTTCTAAGATTTTATTGTCTTTTCAATTGAAAAAAAGGAGTGTGTGTGTGTGAGCCTGTGCATGCTTGTATAGGTCTGTATATATACACACGTGGACCACTTTGCATACATGGGGCAGATCCACTTGCATCTTAGATTTAGAAAGGACCAGTAATCACAGTATTTTGTGCAACCTTGTTCAATGCTGTTGGAAAAATATTTATGCTGAATATGTGCCTTATAAGATTGTTAGTGAAAGAATTGGGCTTTGTTTTTGTGTAAACCTGCAAGGAAAAGTTATCTTTCTGCTGAACCTTCTTTTTGATTATGTTTAAGATTTCGTAATACTTTTAATAACTGTTCATTGAAATAATGAAATCCTTACTTACTGTGCTTTGTTCATTTTGCCCACAAATCGGATAGATTTTATAGCTCATCAAAAAAAGCTTGTAATCTTCTGGCAGTATTCCTAATGGAAATCCAGCTCTGCTATCGCAGTTAAAAAGAAGAAAAGAAAAAGGAAAAGGAAAAAAAAAAAAAAAAGAAAAAAAGAAAAAGGGAAGCAAAGCCCTTAGAAAGACCACAGAAGAATGAAAATAGCTCCAGGCATATTCAGTAAAATTTCAGTTGTAATCCAACTTTTGTAGCTTTCTTGGCAAGCCGTATTTTTGTATGTAGATATATACATATATAAAAATTAAATATAGAACTGCATATTTTTCTAAATAATTGCAGCATCTAAACTTTATATCATAGGAGAATTACAGGAAAAAGATTGTGATAGGAAAGCGTCATCTATTGTTCTGATTTTGTGATACAGCACTTCATTGCCCTAAAGATATTCTTATATTAGTTTCCCAACCACTAAGTGACTGAGGGCAGTATTGATGACTGCATTTTGATTTCGAGTCCTGGGTTTGTTTTTAACTAATAAAACTGCTGCTGTAGGAGGAAAGAATTTTATTACAGAATTTGTACCATAGAGACATAATAATGCACTTCGAAGTGGATATAAGCAATTGTCACCAGTGAGATGGTCACCAGTGAGATGAGTTCTGGAGAACAAAAAAGCTCAATCTCAAATAAACAGAAGTATTCCCCTTTCTAGATCCCTCTCAGTTCTCCTGGTGCATGCAGAGGTATGCCTTAGAAAGGTGAAAGAGTTCCATCCTTTTGCTTTCTAACCCCTGGTCAACAGCTGGAGGTTTAGAAAGGTCATCTGCTAGTAGAAGCATGCTTCTCTTGTTCTTTGTAAGTGCTAACAGTGCTTAGCAACCATTCTGACACGATATCTTCACCATCTTGCTCTCAGAGATTTGGTAGTGCCACATCTCTACGACATACTCAGCCTGATGCAGTTGTCTGCTGTGTCAGCAAGATGGATTTTTCTCTTTAAGGCAAATGGACAGGATGGCCGACTATGGTTTTGTTTGTTTTAAAAGAAGGACTTAAAGGAATTTCATTCTTTATCCACTCCACTTCTGATGACTTTTCTGTCAAAAGCATTATGAGTAAGCATTTCAAAGGAATTGCAAAATAGTTTGGGAATGTTTACTTAAGGTATCAGAAACATACTAAACAGTACAGGTACAAAGACTGAAAATAACAGCTTTGAGATAAATATGGACAAAACTACCAGAGATGCAACTGATGAGCCTTTTGAGACATGGGCTGTATTTTTTTTTACAAATTTAGTTCTTTAAGACTACTTTTATTTTCCAAGGTGCTCAACACTATTAATGTCAGTGTTCTGACCAGTTTTCCATTGACGTTGCTAGAGAAATATTAGTGATCTCATGTAAGAGAAAGATGAGATTTTGAATGTATATCGTTCCCATTACTGGCTCAAAGCAGTTCATCTTCTGAGACTGATCTTAATAAGGCTTTCTCTTACGGTTTCATTGGATAACCGAAGTTTAGGTAAATGTTTAGAAAAGACAACCTCATCATTATGCAAATTGTCCTCCAATGGTGGAGAGTATGATGGTTCACTGGAAGTACTTCATGACTGTTATCAAGCACAACTGTGATGTGGTAAAAATAATACTGCTTGGGAAACATGGAAATTAATCAGAGTAAGGCAGTCTTTCAGGCTCAGAACAACAGCATTTCAGAGTAGACACTTCTAGGAGAAAATAAATCTCAGTTTTTCATTCTCATAATCTTTTGGGAGTACTAGCAGAGAGAATTTTCTGTCCATCCTTGTAGTAATCTTACGATGCAGCAAGAGGTTTCAGACAGGTCTAGATAGTACAGACAGATAAAGCAGATGATAAATCAGAAATAAAATATGCTGGAGGGTGGAGGCCTTTGGGATAACGAGGGGTGGTTTTTTCTTTCTTGAGAGAGCCATTGCTTCTTTTCATGATTTTATTTTTTCAGAACCTTGTGTTGCAGTGGGAAGGCTTTTTTTTTTCCACAACTCATTTTGATTGTCTGCGTTTCAATTCTAAACAATGAAAAAGCTGCATTTATGAGCATGATTCTTTTAACTTGTAATATTTTTGATATCTTTTATTATGTTTGTGAAAGAAATTGTGTTTATTTAAAAAGTACATGTATTTGATAAGAAAGCTGAGTGCTAGACTAAAGTTCAAAAAAATCACCTGGACTTCAGTAAATCATCTCTTAATTATTACACTGGATGGAAAGCATGGATACTAGTAAGGAATACTGGATGTCAGGAAGAAACTGGTTAGAAGGCAGGCATCAGCTGGTTTTATTAAAACAAGAACCAGAGAGTGCTTACTGAGTTTTATAAGATAAAACGCACAGGCAGATCTTGTTAAAATTTTAATGAGAGATAGTACGTGTGCTGATAGAATACGCTGATGATACTGGTTTGGAAAATATGTTGGTTCCAGGTAATTCAGAGGAAGGACTGATGAACTAGAGGACTAGAATTAATAGAACTCAGATAAAATGTGATTATACAGATTGCAAGATCATTCGTTTCAGAATGACTAATGAAAATTTCCAGATGCAGTCTGGGAGCTCTGTCATCTAGAAAAAACAGGAGGAGGAGGAAGACATGGATATAATAAAAATCACAGGCTGAATGTAAGCTATGTGTAAATATCTGGCCAGGAAAAGGCAAATTCTATCCTGGGTGCATCAGGTGAGATGTTCCCTTGGAGAGCTATGAAAATGTTAACATCACTGAATGAGGCATAGCTTACAGCCCATCTGGAATACTGGTCACTCAGCATTCAAGAAAATGAATCCTGGATTTCTTTGGGAATTGAGACCCTGAAGGATGACTTATTGCCTGATTTGTTCAGCCTACAAAAGTGAAGGCTGAACATGGATATGATTATTCTGTACGAATGCAATGAGAGTAAACAGCTAAAAAGCTGATGAGTTTTTGAAGCTAAAGAGCAACACCATGAGAAACTGTGGTATAAGAACAAATGGTTATAAATTATGAATAAATTTTGTATTTGTCTTGAAATTACAGTAAAGTTTTTATCAGTAGAGTGGTATCTTAAACCTCTCAAAGCATTTAACATGCTAGGGACAAAACAGCACTTTGGGGGGGTTATTTAATAAAATATCCCACTGCTGTGTTCATAGGGGTTTTTTTCTGATGTTCTTTTTTGTTGCCATCTCCTGTTCATCCAGATGAAATGCTACGATCTCAACTTTTCTAATGTAGATTCAGAAAATTATCTTGAGGGTCAGAATTCCCGTGAGCTGTGCAGTTACTCCACAGGTTTAGTTTAGTCTTCTGTAATTCACTGTGCTGTACAGGAGAATTTTCAAGTATGTGCTGGCATCGGGCGTTTATCACTTTGAGGATACCTACCCTTTACACGAGTTTCCTTACCTACAGATACCTACGTTTTGTTGTCTGAAGTCTGCACACTTTGCAAGTATTTTTCTTAATGTTAGACTGCGTGTCCCTGACAAGTAACTTTTTTTAACCCAGCAGAAGTGTGGTGCCCTGTCCTACAGTTCACTCATTAGCCTTGTTTTGCTGTTCAGTATTATCTCTGTGAGCTTCCTTCCTATCCTGTCCAGTATGTTGTTTTTCCCAGGGCAGGCCATTAGCACTGGCTTTGAGTAGTTGTGGTGATCTGTGAGGACAATGGTTCTGTTGCACAAAAAGAAGAATGGAGGGAGATTGACATTAAATGGATTTTTCTTTTCAGCCAAGCTAAAAAAAGTCTGTAGTGCTGCAGCAGGGTTTGTTAGGGATGGAGACAGGATCTGGGCTCTAAACTTAACTGACACCCTGGCAGCAAAACCCAGTCCCCTGAAGCCAGCAAAAGTTTCATAGAGGTCCTGCACGCACTCAAATGTTTATACAGCGGGAGGGGGGAAACGAGCAAATGGATGAAGAAGAATATTGCAAACAAAGAAAAAGACCTGATTATTTTTGTGAGAGGAGCTCTTTGTTCTGGTAATGATACTTAATTCCTTGAAACTGTTGAGTGAATATAAGCGTGTTCTCTTTTATTTACCATTGCCGTCTAGCTGAGGAATTCACTACCCTTAATAGAAACATAATTCAGTTCCAGTTACTCATCTTCCAAAAGATTTCCTAATAAGGGCTAGTATTTTCAAACAATGTCCTGCTGCTCTGCTGAGTTTGTGTTACATGTGGCTCTTCTCCTTTTCCCTGAAATATAAATTCTGACTTTGCCTTCTGTTATGTAGTTGGTCGACTTGTACTCAAAAGTATTCATTTGCTTTCCTATTTGCAATTTCTACCTAGACTTTTTTTTAACAGAGATATTACTGCAGTAATAACACTAGTTTGGGCTATTTTGTATATATAAGTAGCATGGTGTTTAGGAGAATTTACTGCTTTCCAAAAGTGTAATCTTGATTTCAGCTGGCTATGTCATACATGTCTTGTAGAACTATAATTTCAAAATATGTCAAATGTATTTAATAAGTGTAGCTTCAGTATGTTTCTGTTGTACTTTTTATGAAGCGTTTTATAGACATACCTACTGATAATTCTGACTGTGTTTAACTTAGCTGTGTTTGAAGACAATTTTTATTTCCTTTTTTATCTGATTAACACTGTGTTCACAAGTTTTACTTTGTGCAAGTAAAAACACTGAATTGAAATAATATCAAAGTTATGACAGTAAAAGCAAATAGAGCGATGCCAAAGTACTACCAAGAGTGGGAAAAAAAGTCTACTTATCTCACATTTCTGCATAAATGCCTACCGGTAAGAGAATGTCAGCCTTAAACTTGAATTTTATTACTCTTCATATACTTCTTGCCTGATGAGGTCCACAGCTGATGGCTTTCTTGAACTTGTGGGTATCTAGAAAAGCTTAGAATATCTGCAGTCATCCAGAGGAAGTAATGCTCTCATTCTGTGGTACAGGAATGAATTCCTGTCTCACAGAAGAAAAAAGCCCCCTTTGTGTGGAGTCGGAGGATCTAGCTAAATTTTGGTAGACCTGAAATTATTTTTATTTCCTTTCCAAATCAGTATTTTCCTTAACTAACATGAGCTTTAATCTTTCTTTGAATGAGATAGCCTGTTCAGCATGGCGCAACCGATTAAATTTTGAAGTGTTCATTTGGGAGCTCAGACTCTCTAGTTTAGAACTTGAAAGAATAGAAATAGAACCAGGAAGAATACAAATAGCTGGATCTGCACAGGGCTGTTCCAAATATAAAGTGGGGAGGGGAGAACTGACTTGTCATATACAATCATCTACTCAAATGGCAGCTCAAGTTGTCACATTTTTTTTTGTTGGATTTTGCAGTGTCTGACACTATGGCCTTTTTCCTGATACTCTTAATAACTGTAACAGTTTCAAAGAGCAGATCAAAATATTTTGTAGAAAGAGAACTTTGAAATCTGGCCACTACATTATAGTATTTCTTACAAACCGTTCATGGTATTGTTTTTCTCAAGTAATTGAATAATTTGCAATAATGTAAAAGATATTTTTTAACTATTCTTAATTTTTCACCGCAAACACAGAACTGAATTTTTCTTTTGCCTCTTTTCTTTTACAGATCACCTTTAATATTTTGCTTGCTTCAGTGTAGTTACAGTCAAGACAAAGTAGGTCTTTGCATCAGAATATGGTCAGAGACTTTTCTTTGAATCCAGCACAGTATTTCAAACACAAGTATCATAGCTCTAAATCCATTAGGGGCGAGAAATTATTTAATCCTGTATCTTTTATAAAATAGTTTTATTTTATTAAAAAAAAAAAGTTCTGACTTTTTAAAATATTGAAGGTTTTTTTTCTACAACCTTTATGAAGGTGTTTTAATCATACATTTGATGGTAAGATAGCAGTGGGCTGAGTTTAAAAAAAGTGGAGTTAGCTGCATGCAAAGATTCAGAGGCACTATTTCAGCCTTGTTTAGCAGTTTACATGTGAATGTGAAGATGAGCTTTGAGGGATTTTTCAGTATTTTTGCTGGCTAGGAATAGAACTGCTAGCAGCAGAATCCAAATGAAAAGCAGTAAATATAACCTAAGACAAAAAGAGGATCAAGTGTCTTTAAGGGATTTTCAAGGGTAATAATGATAATAAGGATAACAATAAAGCTTGCTGCTTGTATTGCAGCTGATGATGTTAATGTGTTTATAAAAAGTCTGTATACATATCTATATAGAGTCTGCAATGCAGATAATGGCCCTTAGATACTCTATATTGTGTGTCGTAAGGAATGAAACACGTAGAACTCAAATGATGAAAAAAAGTGTTCCCATGGGTTTTTTTTAAATGATTTTCAAGGTTTTTGGCAGTTCATTAAGTTGGATGAAGAATGGTGCAAGATCTATCAGCCTATGATGTCCATCTTGAAAGGACACAATTCGGCTAGAGTATTTCCTTAAATATGAAGAAACATGATTGACATTTTAAAACCAAATGCTGACAGCATCAGATAGAGCAGGTATCAGTTCACAAAACACTTCAGTGTTATTGAATCTCCCTTATTATTTTTTTTCTTTTTCCTTTTTTTTCTAATAAAATATTTAGCTGGAAAATTTCACCCAGCTTTGCAAAGCCATGTTGGTTCATTGTTGCCCCCTGTAGAAGTTCTGCATGCAAATAGGTAAGAGTCAGGGCAGCAGCTGCCCTGTGTGCAGCAGGTCTTCTCTCTGAGCACTCCTGAGGTACAGTCCTAAAAGCAACTCCCTTCTCCAATACTTTCTACAGATCATGAAGGGATCAGCTGGCTGAGACCCAGATAATGGCAGCATTGCAGGACAGGAGGGGATATATCATAAACGAGGACCGTCATTGGCCCCATTCCCGCATGCATCTCTGGCAGCATATCTGCTAGGCAGGGCTATTGGCCAGTCCAATGTTGACTTTGTTTCCAAGAAGAGAAGGAGCAGCAGTCTAATGTAAACAGTGTGACAAAGGAGTTTGATCTCTGAATGCATAATTTTTATTGCCCAGGGTCCCCTTCATACTTTAGATGGCATATAAATTAAATTAACGTAATAACCAATTTGGCAAGTCTTAAAGTAAAACGAAGATAGAAGAGATGAAAGCAAGCACATCGTATTACTTGCTAGTTCAAGCTTGCTTCCTGCCAACCAATCCGATATACAAAGAGATGGGAAAAAAGGGATTGAGGCACTCAGTGAATTTCTGCTTCTTCAGGACAAAGCTAGGCCCTTCAGTGGCATCCACTTGCACTTCATGTATAAACGCTTCTCATGAGCAGTGGGGGTTATCCCATGAAAATGATTTCTCTCTGTGCGTGTGAATGACTTTCCTCAAAACATACCAGGTGTGGTTTCTTTTTAAGGAATTCAGTCGGAGACTAGTGAGAATTTAACGGAGGTTTTGTCTTTGAGTATGTTTTTTTGTTTGTTTTACACTATCCTTTTCTTTTGTACATGTACTGGTATTTCAAGTGTTTAAATTAAACTGCAGTGATTTTTAGCCGCTCCATTTGACTTGCCACTTTGTTGCATCTGCTAGATTTTCTCCAAATTGTCAAGAAAAGACAAAGAAAGAAACAGCTCACTAAGTTGGAGAGGTTGGGATCTCTAAGTATTGTGCCTGTGCTGTCAAAGTCAAAATATTTTTATCAGCTGTGGCATATGTTTACAGTTTCATCAGCATTTTTAATATTATGCCAAATTTTCTCTAGTTTGATAAGCATGTTATTTTGAGAGTGTGATGATAATATGACTTCCAGAAGGGACCGATAGTGTAAAATGTTAAGTTTGGTTAAATCTGTATTGATTTCTATTGCATTATTGGCTGCTATGTATATCAGTTGTTTCACATAACTTACTCTGAGTAAGGCCTGAAAATACTGTGCAATATTGAAGTTAAATTACCATTTCCTGTTGTACAGGCCTCAATATAGTTACTTACTTAGACCTCAGTAAACCTAACATATTGCCTCTATATATCCTCAGGTCTCTGTTGGAAGGTTCATCCCTGAACTTCCTTGAATTTACTAAAATTTGACAATTGTTTAGATATTTTCAGGCTGAAGTCTACAAATATTTAACTGCAGTGTCATAGACTTAAAAGATTCAAAGTACTGAAAGAGTAAACTAGAGGGCTGTTTATTTTTCTGATGGTGATCTGTTGTGTATTTCTCCTCATAACTTACCTGAGAACTGCTTTGCAATTACGTAGTATTTGTAAGAGTTCTTGATGCTCACAGACAGACTCTCATGCAGAGTTTATTTCATTTACCGATAGTCATTTTTCATATTGCAAAAATTGAGTTTCTGATGCCTGATAGCTTCAGAAGTATTACTGTACAAGAAACCTTAGGAATGAGATGTTTTTCTTCTGAGAAGTTCTAGATGTCTGGCAATCCCAGCAGAAATTCCTTGTGTGATGGAAGCTTGACTAGTCAGAATTGCCCACACATTCCTGCTAGCTTCTGAAAAATGCAAGATTGGATATTACTGAAGAAAGAAACCAATCAGAAGAGTCTGGATGAGGAGGCAATGTGAGATACTGCCTCTTTGCACTGTCAGTGCAGAAGACAAACCGCTTCTCTTTCCTTTGAGCACTCTTGCTGCCTCCTCTCCTGTTTCATCGTGGCTTACAGCTCCCCAGTGCAGTCAGATAATAAGCATTCAAGGGTTTTAATGCTAAGCCTAGAGGAAGCAGTTGTCTTTCTGCTTTACCTCACATCTGTGATTTATGAAGTACAGAAGTTTTGTGGTTAGGTGAGATAGAGTGGCTGCCCAAAACAGATGCCCAGTTTCTGGTTTTTTGAAGTTTGGATTAACTGAGTAACTTCGATTTTAAATGGTGCTTGTAAAATACCAGTGTGAAACACTACTGAAAGTTGGTGGGTTTAATGGTGGCTTTTGTGTCTTTGGGATAAAAATCAGTGTCTTGGGAATCCATTTATTTGTAAGGATTTCTCTGGTCTCAGAACAGAATTTTGTCAGATTGACAAAATTATCTTAGCTCAGGTACATGCAAATGTATTTGCTGTTTATAAAACAGATTCAGATATCCAAGAAGCTCTCCCAGGGAGCAATCTCAGCGTTTTGATTAGCTTTGCTTTTACATGGCTGCTGATGGCTATATTTATAGCTCTTCTGTTTGATTACATTTGATGATATGAAGTGTTCTCTGTCAGAGCATGGCCAGACTGTAACACTGAATTAGGTATGGATGTGACCTAGGATTTATGTATAAAAGTCAATCAGTTTTACCCATCACTCTTCCTTTGAAAATAATCCTACTAACCATCTTTTCTACTGCCTGAGCAGCTATTTTCTAGAGTTCATGGTCAGGGCAGGGTGAGGAGATTTCATTGACAAGGCTCATCTGCTTTCTTCAGTCCGGGCTCCAAAATGACAAAAATGTTAATGGTGGAAGATGCTCTAGGGGCATTGAAAACAAACTCCAGGGTGTATACACAATAGGGTTGGCTTGTTTTTTGCATGCTAAAGTATTCTGTTGCAGTTTAGTATTAATAGTTAGGAAAGGAATAATTTACCAGGAAAACATTTTGAGGGAGTCGGTTGTCTTCAGCTTAGAGGCATATCAGGTTAAGAACCTGTTTCTTCTGCCTTGGTGGAGGTACTTCACAGCGCTGTGAAGTGGTCACTTCAGAGAGGTCACACACAGGATCCGATTAATCCAGGAACCAGACTCTTTCTCTGAAGCCTCAGTAATGTCCCTTGTGAGGCACAACCACTCCAAGAGCTGGGCATGACAGAACCAAGTTGCATTCTCATTGCACTTACTTCCGTTTTCCTGTGAAAAAGGTCACAGATCTGGCAACAAGCTCATACCACAGCAATAAGAGAGCTGTCATCTCTGGTATGTGTTGGAACAGGCAATTTTGATGGTTTTTGTGCAGGGACTGTGGATCCAGGTCAGGACTTATCTCTTAACAGATAAAACGTTGTCACTGACAAGGGAATCCAGGAGAAAAAGTGACTGAGAAGGTGACATAGAAACTGTGGTGGGTTTGAGTAGCAGCTCACAGTTTTGCTTTAACAGCACTTATGTAGATGCAAATATAGTTTTATTTATTTTTGTTCAGGCAGCATTTTTATGCTCCATGCCTGGGTACAGGCTTTTACATTATACTATGCTTAAAGGGGAGAGACATGTTTATGGCCAACTTGGGAACAATGGCAAGAAATGTGATGGGATTCCAAATTCCCATCTTAGCCAAGGTTCAGGTTCTCCCTGAAATAATTCTCTACCTTGTAAGTGGTTTCTTTCTTTTGCTCGGTCTATTGCTCAGCATCCATAAGAGCAGCAGGATTTGGTTGCAGATGTAAAACCATCTAAGGGTTTTCTGTGTGTGAATGCTAATCAAGAGTTACATGTGTGTCTGTGTCTATTTTATATTTTTTTTATTAATTGCTTGCATGAAGGGAGCCATTATTTATATAAAGGACAGTGAGATTGTCAGCCTTGGAAGAAAAGTACTGCATGAAAAGCCTTCAATAAGTCAATTGTTTAATTGTTTTAAATGTGATCAAATCAGAAGAAATAAGGGAAGGCAGTTTTATGTCTGATGGTCTCCTTAAATATCTTACCTTTTCTGATAATCAAATGTCATCATCAAAACTAACACTATGTAATTGATATAAATCTTTCCAGTCAAACCAAAACTTGAATAACTGTGTGGATGGAAACAAGAGTGAATTGTAATTTTATTGTAACTCTAATTAGCTGTGCTCTTAACACAACTGTCATGATTCAAGCCTTTCATACCTTGTCATCATCAAGCAGAATATGTAACAACAGCATTGTCCTGTGATACCTTGTTTCTGATGAAAATGTAAGTACTTTCACTTGTAATATTCTTCCTTTTTTTTTTTAGCATACCATTAACAAAACTATTCCTTTTTTTCTATTACGTGACACTGTCAGTTTCTACAAGCTGGAAATGTGATCTTGCTTTTTGTCTTCAAAGGGCAGAGAGCACAGCAAGTCAGAGTGTGCTGCTGTTCATCTAGTGCTGCTATGTGTTTGGTGCTGGTATGATGAGCTATCTTAGTTTTACTGGGAGGGGAATAACTTTTGAATGTTAATGCTTTTATTCATACTGTGCTTTTTTACTATCATATTAATATTGCTTTTCACATATAATCACCAATAGTCTGTTGCTGAAAGGGAAAAAATATTTGGACAACATGAATTTTAGTTGAGTTTAAAGTGAGGAGTACAAACAGTAAGGCAAGTCCAGTGTCCAGTTGGATCAATGATTGGTCCCAAAAGAAGGGCTGAATGATGCCCGGTTTTGGTGAAAGATGTGGCATCTCCTGACTTTCTTCTCCTCTTTTACTCTGTGTTCACATGGTACCCATCTCTACAGTATCGGCAGTACTTATAATAGAAGCTGTGTGCCACAGAGAAGTAGGATCATCAGTATGTTATAAAAGAACTATGAATTAAATGAAGTTGCAAAATAGAGAAATTAACTTTGATGCTTTACATCACAGCGTTTCTTTTGCACTTAAAGACCTTCCTTCTTCCCACATGCATGCTAATCAGCATGTGACATACAGAGGTAGTTTCTCTTACTGCAGAAAAAGTTCTCTTTGTTGATGGCATATACTTAGTTTTAAGAAATCAGTTGCTCTTAAGAGCTTGGTGCTGAAAAATCTCATTGATTTCCAGGCTCAAGAATTTGGTATCTCAGTATGACTGTTCTGTAGGATAAATGGATGACCTTTTGCAGATTGTTTTTTTCTGTTTGTTGTCCAAAGTTTTCCATCCTGTTCAGCGTTGCAGTAGCAATATAGCAATAATTTTGCAATTCCAACTGGAGCAAGAACTGCTATGGCTGCTGTGTAAACATGTACTGTTGAACTTTGCTTTGTAGTGCAATTTATTATATACACTCTTTATGTTCTGACTTTTATAGTTCATGTCAGAGCTCTTTAATAGTAGCAACAGTTCTTTGTTGTTTGCATTCTTGGCAGTCACAGACCTTAAAGCATTTTACGAAGGAACAGTAAGTGCCATCATCCCATTTGAGGAGCAAACTCCAGGACTGGAAGTGACCTACTGAAACTGTCACAGTCTGCAGAAGAGTCAAGACTTCCAAAAAACTGATGACTGTAATTACTAGATTAAAAATGATTTCTGACTGTTTAAAGTAGCTAGGGGCACGTTATAAGAGATAAGGTACAGTAATCTCACTGAAACGATGCTGGAAAAGAAACAGCCCTGAATGCCCACAGAGTGTGTGCTTGTATGTGTGTGAACACATGTGTAATCTTTAGTTAGGAGTATTGTTCTAAGGAAACATTCTGTGGGACCTTAAATGTCCATATATTAAAATGTGTAATGTTTACAATGCAAACTAGGACAGTGTTGGCTTTCTTGAAATTTGAATCTATGGCTAAAAGCAATATGTTTGACCCCCACACCGTTTTATAGTAGGACTCACCTCTGTACTGCTGGGATGTGATGTGGGCTGTGCATACATTCATCCTTGCCTTCATTTAGCATCTTCGTTTCTTGTGTCCTGTTAGTAAGAATGCTTTATTTGGGGGAGTTCAGTTAAATACTCTACCAGGAAGGACTCGCTCCAAAGGTTAATACAATAGATTGTTCTCTGCAGTGTAAAATTAGCTAAATGAGCAAGTAGTGGCACATGATTGCTTGACATGTTTTAGTGATATTATTATAAAAGGTATTTTGACCACAAGCTGAGACAGGATTCGCTGTAAGAAAGATCCCTAAAAATCTTTTAATGTGGTGAACTTGATTAACTGTGAAGAAATGCATATGTGAGCAGCTCATTACAAAACTACAAAAAGATTCATCCTTCATGGCTAACCTTGAAAATGTCTGCTTATACTCACTTTCTGTTGACCCTTCTTTCAGCTCATGTTTTGTACTTCAGAGCGTAACATGGTAACATTTATTATCTTACTGACAGCACAGTGCTGAACAATCTGTAACAACATCTTTCTATTCAGTTTGCTAGTTTTCCTATCAAATAATAGCTGATCACTGTAATAATTTGTCTTTACAAAGTACATCAAAATACTGTGGTTATCTCCCTTGCTGAATAGAAAGATGGCATGGTAAAACATCACTTATGAATACCAGGTGTTCTCCTTTCCTCTGTGATTCTGATGAAAAGCGGACCAGAATTTCACCCTGATTCTGGGTTGGTGCTTTATTTATTATTGTGGTGTTGGGATTAATAGAACAGAACATACTATAAACTCATGGATTTTGAGTTATATTAAAAACATAACAGTATCTTATATTAATTATATCACACTAGCTAGGTAATTGTAATTATTTCAGATTTACAGGCACCATTGTGCTGGACCAGGATTTTATGGGAAAGTTAACTTCTGTTTCTAAAGTGCATTATTTTCCTCACTTTTGAAATATTGTTGTAATTCAATTTCATTTTATAATATTGTCACATTACAAACATACTGGAAGCTTTATTTAAATATGGTGCATTAAGTACCCAGAAGTCCAGGCCGATGTGTGTTTCACAGGGAATAGTCCCATGGAGATCTACATATGATGAACTTGGCCCTTGGTGAAAATTCTGCATGCATTTGTGCATAAGTGTTTAAGACACAAAAAACTACTTCTTCCAGATATGGAGGAAAGGAAATGTTTACTAGGACCATGCACTTTAGATTTGTTTTAAATTACCCGTGCTTGTATATGTAGTTTGATGTAGTCAGTGAGCCCGTGTACCCCAAAGTTCCTCTGAAGATGACAGAAACACGTATAGTAAAGTTAAAGCCTTTGAAAAAGTTTTGGTCTTCACTATACGTGTTCCTCTTTCCCAACTTGGCTTAAACATAGTGCAGTCTTCAGAGAAAGACCACCACTCAGTGATGGTGTCCAATCAGGAGTTAGAAAGATTGCTTTTACTTAAAAATTTTAGTGGAAGAAAACATGAATTATTCTAAGAACTTTTCTGACTACATATTGGAAGCTCTTGACTTAGGAGAGATGCCTTCAACTTTCCTCTAGAACATGGTTTTTTTTTATTAGTGTTAAAAGTTAAATACGTGCAAAGCTAAGGTAAACAGATGTTGTGAATATAGATGTTATTTTGGAAACTGTAGGCAATTTGGCACATTGTAAGAAAAAGTTATAAAGTAAAATAATTAAGGTCTGAGTCATCTTTCAGTGTCATTGGCTCTGGTTGCCACCGAAACGCACATCAAAACACTTCAAAAGAAACTGGAGATTGTTTTCGTTACATATCTTCAGTGCTGCATCACTAATGGATAGGGTAAATCCTTTGATTGCAGTCTCCTTTTCAAAAATAGCCTCTTTCTAATACCTGACATACTAGTTTTGATATATTTTATAGTCTAAAAATGGTGCGTTTAAAAGCATACAATTATTATTATTATCTAAAGGCTCTGAAATATTATACTATGTGTGTTACTTAAACTTACTCAAGGCTGCTTCTATATTGTTTCTTATTCTGACAGTAGCTGTATCATTCAACACGTCATATCATTTTTATTTTGTGATATTTGCATGTTCTTGGTTTCATCTTCCATTATGATTTTATTAGTAGCTGAGTACAGCAACCTATAGTTAGTAAGAGCTAACCTCTCACACTGTGAACATACCCCCCAAAAAAAGCACTCTCATTAATAATCATAGTAATCCTGAGCAGCGAATCTGTCAGTTCCAAGAAAAAATGCTGTCTGAAATAATACCTGCCAATTAGCTAGTATTATTATGTCCATCCAGTCTTTACTTTCTTTAGAGGGTAGTAATATCAGTTTTATATAAATGAGGTAGGGTTTATGCACATTTCATTGTTTGTTGTTTTCTCTTCTATATTCTGTCATGTTAGATTCGGTTGTACTGACGGAGTTTTGAAATCTGATACACTATGGAGGCTATAATAACAAAATTGCATGTTTCCTTGAACTATTTCATTTCAGAGCAAGATCATGAGCTTAGTTTTTACTTTCTGTGATTTTGATTTATATTGTGTATAGCAATCTTTATTTCTGTGAATATCTTGTGTTTAATCCTTATTTTGACAATATCTTACCTGCATAGAATTTATGTCTTATTTCTGCCTACTGTTTAACTTGCCATCACTATTTATATAGCAACCTGTACTCAATAACAGCTAAGCTCTCACACTGTGAACACACCCAAAAAGAAGCACTCTCATTAATGATCATAGTAATCCTGAGCAGCAAATAGAGCTTTATCTGCCAGTTCCAAGAAAAAAAATACTATCTGAAATTGTGTAATATACAGATAATAAGAGATTAGTGCATCTGTTCCAAAGAGCCTGACCTTCAGACCATTAGCTCTGCAAGATTCAAGCACCATGGTGTAATCCTGCTATGAAAGGCAAGTTTGTTTTACTTTTGTATTTTATGATCTTCATCCATGAGCTAATATATATTGAAATCCATGGAAATAGTGGTACTGCTTGGCTTGAGTTATTCTGTGCTAAGATGGAGACTAAAATTACTGTAAAAGGCAAGTTCTGTTTAACCAACAGTAAGCCTGGGACCGTGAAAATAAGGTTTGCTTATTATCATATTTTCATTTTCTGCCATGTACTCTGGGGAACCATATTTCTATATGCTATCTGCAAGTAAATTTGGATTTCAAAATCGGTGGTTCAGACTGGCTGATTGATTATTGTGGATTTTCACATTTGGTTTTATGCTGTGGATTTGAAAGTTGCCCTTCATACCGAGCTGTTCAGTTTCCTGCTGCTCCTTCTCATTTTCTTTGGTGCCACTATTCATACGCAGTTCTTGTTTTCCACTTTAGTTTAAAATGGTTGTCATCTCTTCATCTGTTACAGGTTTGTCAATGCCTTCTATATCAAACAGCAAGAAAAGTTAATGCTCGATCTTAACCATTGCTTTTGTATAATACAAAAGAGGAAAAGAGGAAAATGGCCTGCTAAATAGTTCAGAAGTACTGGAATTAGCTTCATATTGTACTGTAATGTCTTTTATTGGCATACACTGAACAACATTTGCAGATATTGTATTAGTTCAAGACAAGTGCTTTTGATCATTAAACTTAATAACATGCCTGCACCATTGCATTAAAATTATAGTTCAAGTGACCCTGTATTTTAGTTGGCATAGCAGTTTAGAAGTGTTTTCACTTCAGAACTAAGTAGAAATTTGGGAGGGAGATGTTCTTTTCTGAGAGAGGCTCTGTTAGCACCATTTCATTTTCTTTTTCCATCTCATCCTGCCTTGTATTTGAAAGGGCTTTAAAATTTGGTAAACACTCACTGTCTGCTTACATTCATTGGCTGTAATTCAGATGCTCTCAAATATTAATTTTTAACATATGGCTAATTCTCCCTTTTGCTTTTATTTTTCTTAGCTTTTTATCATGTTTGTAACAGACTAATTATATGAGAAATCTATCATCAAAGAAGCCAAGAGTGGCAATAAAGAAATATTGCTTTGTAATTAAATTTGAGCATAATTTACCAGTTAAAACACAGAACAACTCTTCCTGTATCGGTATCCTTTCTGCCTGGTGTCTGTTGACTGTTGTCTTATCTCCTTTGCCTTTGAGAAAGGCAAGTGCTTCCTCACTAAGTAAGGTCTGCAACCCAGAAAGGAAAGCTGAGGAGAGTAAGAATGGACAGCCATAGGGACCTGCAAAAATAACCTGGATTCATTTTTAATAGCACAAGGCATGCTGTTACCAAAATCCTACTATCTCACGTCTCTCCTTACTTTTCCTATTAATCAAACCACTACTGATGCTGTGGCAATTTTTTGTGCTGGTGTGTATCTGTGGCACAGTTGAAGCCTTTTGTCTTTCCAGTAGAGTTTTCCTCAGTGTCTATTTCATAATGGACATAAATGAGCTATACTGTATGCAAACCTTATGATTTCGTAGCAGAGTTATGCCAGAGGATTCATTTTGGGAAGTTTGGCTGAACGATCTGTCTCTAAACTGAGCCTTTGTGTACCATTGTCCACTTTCAATAATATAAACACAAAGGGAACAATTGTATCTTAGAGTTATGCAGTGTTTATCTAGCTCAGATCCACTGCCCAAGTCTGTACGTGGTTTTGCATACTGACTGCTGTAACTGAAAGAAACCAGTTTGAATTTAATGCCACAAACAGCTATTTTAAAGCAGAAACATTCAGTGACTCACATTACTTACCTGCCTTAACTACTACTGTGAATAAAAAGGTGATTAGAAAGACAAATTTTGCACCAGTGGATTTGAACTATAGCTGACCAAAAGAAGGAGCCTCTCCTGAGTTTTTTAGCCTCCTTTCTGGCAGCTGTTAGCTGGGCTGACCTCAAATGTGAGAGGTGGGTCTGTATGTCATTGCAATGTAGCTGGCTTGGGACTTTACTGTATAGCCATATTTTAAAAGAAACTCGTAAGTGGAGCACACCTTAGCACAAGCACTTTGGCTGAAGAAGAGCATGGCTGCGTTTTACTGTAGCTGAAACTTCAGTGGGATCACCGATGGCGATGCAAGATACAACTGTGCTAACAAGGCTGTAAAAACAAATGTGAATTTGTGTTTAGCACTGTAGAAAGTTTAATGAAAGTTTGTCTTAGGGTCTGGTACTTCGGAGGTTGCCCAGAAAAATTGATTCTGTAGAGAGGCTGAGCCTAATATTTCGAGGCGCATTGGAGCTCAGATTCCCTCTTCCTGCAGTAATGGAACTGTTACACATCCAGAAGAGCAGGTCAAACAGTTTGTGGTGGTTTTGGCTGGGGCAAATTTTCTTCACAGTAGGTGGTATGGGGCTGTATTTGGGATTTGTGCTGAAAACAGTGTTCATAACACAGGGATGTTTTCACTATTGCTGAGCAGTGCTTACACAGAGTCATGGCTTTTTCTGCTTCTCACCTCACCCCACCACCGAGTAGGCTGGGGGTGCACCGGAAGTTGGGAAGGGGCACAGCTGGGACAGCTGACCCCAGCTGACTCAGGGGAGCATCATATCATATCATACAGCATCATGCTCAGCATATAAAGCTGGGAAAGAGGAAGGAAGGGGGATCGTTTGGATTGGCATTGGTCTCACCAAGTAACTGCTGGGTATGATGGAGCCCTCTCTTGCAGATGGCTGAACATCTTCCTGCCGATGGGAAGTGGTGGATGAATTCCTTGTTTTGCTTTGCTAGTGCATGTGGCTTTTGCTTTGCTTTCCCTATTAAACTGTCTTTATCTCAACTCACGAGTTTTCTCACTTTTACCCTTCTGATTCTCTCGCCCATTACACTGGGAGGGGATCAAGTGGGTGCCTCTGTGGGGCTTAGTTGCTGGCTGGGGTTGAAAAAGTATGACAAAGTTATAATTCTAGAAAGGGGTTTTGATCATACAAATAAGAAATATAGGGAACATTTTTTCCTGGGACCAGAAGAAATGAGCATACAGGAGGATAGGCTGTGACCAAAGTGGGGTCATTCTGGGAGCCTGTGGTGTGAAAGCCTTCTCTCCATGGGTTTTTTTGTACAAACTTTAAACTTCTGTTGAGTTTCCCCAAGCAAGAGCCTTGGAGCATAGGGAGGGAACTTCTGTACACTTGACATAGGTGCAGCACTTTGTGTAAAACTGCGCAGTGTGGCAGGCTGGTTTAGGAGCCTTTGCCATGCATGTGCTGGAGGAGTGTCTCAGAGGGGTGACATGCACACATTAGCAACTACCAACATCATCATTTCATTCTTACCATGGCACTGTACTCATCTTTAGAATAAAAATCTTTCCATTTATTTCTATGATTGAATTGCATACCATACGACTGCATGTTTTTCAAAAAGGTGGTAAGCCACATTCTGTGTGGTGTTCTGAACATCATTTCTAAATGCTTGCTGCAGAACAAGAAGATACAAATTACTTTAACCATTGCATTGCATAGGAAACCTGGGCCTGTGCAATGAATATAGGTGGGCATTTCTGAGGAGGTGTGACATGAGATATGCTGCATGCCTGCTGCAGAGGATTTTGAATTTGTTATTCACCTTTACAGTATTTGCAATCATAAGTCCTGTTAACATGTTTATTAGCTGGAATGTGCAGTATAATTTGTGGTATTTTTCTCATTAATCATTTTACAGTAAATAATCAGAACTTCCCCATAAGTCAAAGGTCCACCGGGGAGAAATTTATTGCATGCATGTTTTTCATTTTTCACCCTATTATCATTCTCTTTGAAGTAGTTTTTTTCATTTGACAAATGCCAAGTCATTTCTGTTCTATTTCTATCTTTAATCAACCTGATATCCAGTTTACCATGTACATTATTTTGGGAACCTCCTTAATTTGTAAAAGAGACTGAAAGAACTTCAGTCCCTACAGTGCTTGAATGCCAAGTTGAAAAGATGTGCCAAATTAATTGATTCTGAACTGTAGCAAGAGGAAAGCATATTAATTTTTCAGAATAGAGTATTAGGAAAACTGAACAATTTGACATGGAAATAACCACATGGTAAAGTCTGCTTCCTCAGAATGAAGTTTAAAGATGAAAGGAGTAATTGAAACAGAAAGTTCTGTTCACTGAATGCACATGGGCTTTCAGAGACAATTAAACTTTGATGTGTTCCAGTCCGTCTAAGGCAGTAACGTCATTAAGACTTTTCTGAAGTATAACTGTTTAATGCTAACTTGGTGCTTTCTCAGCTTTGAAATCATTCAGGTGATTTTTATACCAAAATTTATGAGGAATGAGTCAAAATCACCCGGATAGAGAAATGTGATCTCTTATCTGATTCTCCTTGTCCAGTTCAGAACAGCAGTGTTAAAAGAATGCATCGACCAAGGTTGCCAAGAATGTTTTGTGCTCTTCTCTACTTGCACATCACTAGAAAATACACTGCTGACTGAATTTTTTGACCTTTCGGCCATACACTATGAAGTGCTAGCTGGCAGGTAGCTCAGTACTCTTTCCACTGCAAGGCCCTATAATGTAATCACAGTTGTAAAAGGAACTTGTGAGTGAAGCAACTTGATCATTCCTCACAGTGCTGCAGTGGCAAGTGGTTACAGGAGAACGAGGGAGAGGCAACGCCGGGACCCCAGAGATTTATTCTACTCAGAAAGAGCACAAGATATTTAAACAAAGGTGAAGCTGCTGTAGGTGCCGTCTGCTTGCTAAGGATTATATTGTAGATGATGTTTAATTTTGCTTAAACCAGAGGTAAGTGTATTTTCTGTGTGTTACTGTGATAAGCCTACTTATTAGTCTGATTTAGCAGTGTGTGTGAGTCTGGGGATATAACTTTGCAATGCCACAGTCACTAAGGAAAAACCTGTGTATCACTGTGATACTCCATTGATCTGATACCCTAGAAATGATCTCTACAGGCAGGTTAGTAATGTTTTTAAAGGGAAATGTAATACCCACGTAGGAGGTGCTGGTAGTGGTGAAATAAAACTTGAGGGGCTTGAAAGTTACAGTCCGAATAAATCAAATTACAGAAAAGGTGCAGTATATTCAAATCAATTCACAGGATGCTAATTGTTGTGAGACAAAGGAGGGGACTGTTTCTGGAGCTCCTCATTAGTGTGCTGTGCTCTTATATTAGGGTGGTTGTTCAGAAACTCTTCAGCTGTACAAAAAGGCATAGAACTATTTACTAGAAGATGCTTTGGCACCAGTAGTTTTGATAGTGTTTCAATTTACAGTTTTTATGGAAATTATTATTGTACAAATCAGACTTTGTGTTGCCATTATGTATATCACATAATTCTCAGGAAAGTTTTAGAAGAAATAGCAACAGTAAGGGTTTTTTCATTAGTGACATCTTATAAATTGTCTTATTTGTGATATCATCTTGTATAAACATTGTCTTTTGGTAATCATACCGTTATTTTATGCTTTTGATAACAGATACCAAAGTATTTCTATGATTCTAAGATTCTATTTGTAGTTGTGAAGACTCTAATAGTCTCAAGTCCACTAAAATGGTAACGTCTGCTTAGAACCAAAAAACACATCATGCAGTTACTAGAATATATTTAAATTCTTAAAGAAATGAAATACTGGTTTAGTTTATCTGAAGAATTTCTTCCACTTTCTTCTGCATTACAGTTTTGTTTTCCCGTCCTCTATCAACTAGCAGCTGTGTCCCAGCACCCTTTCAGTGGACAAATGTTATCTCTGTACCATATGTCAGTTCTCTTCCAAGGGCTCCTGGTAATAAACAGTGTTGCAATATAGGGCTGTTTTGCTGTAGAAATGTTACAGTTGAAGAGCAAACAGCTCTCTGAGCTGCTTATTTCATTCTGTCTCACTTTCTCCTCCAGTCTAACAGTCAAGAGTAGATGAGAAAGTGAGTGCTTGAAATTTTATAAACTGTTTATATAGTAAATAATGTGTTGGAAACATGACTGTTCTGTTACTAATTGAATTTCATTGAAATAGGCTTTAAGTATTGAAGAACTAGGCATGTATAACTATTATCGGTTTCATTGACATATTCTGCTGTTGTATAGCTCTGCACATATGTGTGAACAAGGTAATTAAGATGCTGTTATTTCTGTATGTTTATAAAATGTGTTTGGTGCAATCCCAGTAGCAAAAACTCATTACCATACATCATCAGTGATTGCCTCATTTTGGCTGACAGATAATGGCTCATTTCACTTCATTGTTAAGTATGTGGACAAAACTATTAATGTGAAAGTCTTTGGACAAAACAGTAATTTCAGAAGCTGTAACTGAACTCCTTCTAGCCGGATACCATTGTTTTTCTTTAAGATACATATGTCTTGGTTAGACATGGGGTTTCTTCCCTGAGATGGGAAAAATCATATGTGTCAGGATAACCATACAAAGCCGCATGTTTATTTGTAGAGTTTTGGGTTTGGTTTGGGGTTTTTGTTGGAGTATTTGGGATTTTTTCAGTAAATATGCCTAAGACCATCTTTTCTTAAGGACATAAGCTTTGTAAAAGCAGTTTCTCAAAGTTCTGAGTACATTGTCAGGTAGTAAATAATGTCCTTGTTTACTTCTGTTTTGAGCATGGACTTTAAGCAGTTCCTGTCATTTATTCTCAGTGTATTATTTCAGCTTCACTGGAGTCAGTAGGAGCTGTTGGATAAGTTACTTTCTTTTGAAATCTAAGTACAAACCGTTTAGAGTCTGAGTTTTACAAGTTTGCTTTTCTGTGTAAAAAACGATCTCAAGCTAAGCTTCTGTGGTACACTGGCTAAAATGCCATCAAAGCATTAATATAAGCGTTAACAGCATTTCAGTGAAGCTTCCTTTTGTAAGGGTTGGTGCTTTTTGTTCCTTTATCTCTAAATACGTCAGAAAAAATACTGTGCATATTGATGGGCTAAATGCATTATCTTTTTTTTCATTAACTGGAAACATTGGGAGTGAAATCGGTTTGCCAGCTGAATATAACTTCGTATAGTTGTGAGATACAGTTTCTTCCAAACTCCTTATTAAAAAGATACATCTTGATAAATTATCCCAGCTGAAAAGGTGAATACTCTTTCTAGAAGGTTCTGTTATTTGTAAACCATGACAAATAGTATAAATGTTAGTTGTGGATTTGTTTCAATTAATAGAAGTGGGAAGAAGTACATGATATTTGGATTTGAAATCTTGGGATCTAACACCACAGAATATAAACAGCATTCTCCTTTCTTTGAAGATATTGTCTGATATTAGAGGAAACATTTAAAAGACCATACTGCAATATTTCATATGTCTTTTTATAAACAGCATATTCAGGAGAGTGTAGCAGAATGCACAGAATGTAAATTACAGTGGAG
This sequence comes from Amazona ochrocephala, assembly GCA_039720435.1. NCBI lineage: Eukaryota > Metazoa > Chordata > Aves > Psittaciformes > Psittacidae > Amazona > Amazona ochrocephala. Next base: position 47,113,001 of record CM077878.1, read on the forward strand.
TATTGCAGGATATAAAGTCCAGGGATAATTTGTATTTAAATGTCATGTTTCTTACTATTTATCTTCTGTCTATAGTCACTATGTACTTTAAAACATTGTGATCAATCTACTGCTGAGGTTATCTGCGAGATGTACACATGTAAAATAACAAATGCTGTTTGACTTATTTCTTCTTTTTTTAGTCTGTTTTAGGACTGTAAGTCACGGGGCACTTTGTCAATTCATGTGTAAATATATTTTGTTGCTGTTTAAAAGTGCTGCATGCAGAGTGAGTGGGATGCTGCAGAACTTGTAACTCAGCAGGTCTCCAAGAGCTAAATTTGGGATTGTAAAATCAGTAACACGTCAGAAAGGACCAGAAGGAAATGTGCCCCTTGGCTTTTCTTTTTATAGTTCTTTGCGCTGAGGGTGACCCTTTCTGTTCCAGTTGGCGTAATCTTATTGGTATCTCACACAGTCCGTGTGCAGGACAACAATATAGTCACAGTCTTGCCATGTTTCAGTCAGAGCTGGCTTGGATCTGTAGTCCTTGTAGGCTTTCTTTGGATGCATGAGCATGCATGAGCATGTATTGTGAATAATTTGCCCTTGAGTCATGTGATGACATTGAATATTAGTACCCTTCTTGCCCCTTTCATTAGTGGATTCAGCAGCAGTGTATGCACTGTTCTCTGGAGCATTCTTTTGACCCAGTCACGAATTTTCCATGCCACATACCCAGGTGCTGCATGTGTATAAACTTGCTGCTTTTTTTGACACTAACCAACTAGAGACCCTTGGGCATGAGTCTGGGCAGTCCTCAAGGCACCTCTCCCTATAGGCAGTATGTAGCAGACCATGTCAGAATTGTCGTCTTCTGCCCTACAGAAGTCTCTAACACTGTTCTATTGACTAAGTTGCTGAGCTTGTGTCCTTGCATGCTCTTGTATATCCCCCAGCCTTGTCCTGTGGCATGTAATATACACCTTGGCATCACATGATAAAAGCTTTACTCCAGCAGGTCATGGCACAGCCCCTCCTGTTATTTCAGACTTAGTTAACAAGAACAAAATGCAGTAATTGCCTCCAGGCACCACATGGAGCCCAGGGGAGAAGCCAGGTGATGTCCTGGGCAGTCATGCCTTTGCTAAGGCAGTTATGGATACAAGTCATTTTGAGCCATTTGTCCTGGCATTGTCCTCTCTGAATTGGATGCCCTTAGATATATAAAGCTAGACTTGAGTTATCTCTAGTAGGCCATCTCAATTCCATAGACACTATCACTGACCCTTTCTTGCTAATATAATTCAGTTGTCAATAGCATTTTGCTGCTGGCTGCTATACTTGAAGGTGATTAGGACGCACAGAAATTGCAGACACATCAACTACATTGATATTTTGTGCAAATGTAAAATAGTGTATGCACTAACAAGCCTTCTTTTTGCTCTGCATCATTGCTTAGATCAGGACCTCCATTAATTTACAGAAAACATTTTGTTTTCTGAGAAAAACAAAATCAGTAACCAGTTTCTTGTCAGACCAAGAAGGAATCACTATAGGCTATTACAAGTATATTGAAACAGTGCATTGCACACTCTCATCTGTGTATTGTAGCAGGAGTGTCCCCTAACAGCAACAAGTGCTGTTGGTGAACTGCAAAATGCTTATAGGCTGTGCATATTACAAAATTTAATTGTACACATCAAACTAATAAAAAATCAGGATGAGGACCCAGTATTCTCCTGAAGATACCCAGGCAAGAGTAGAATTCTTCTCGCTGTATCATAGTGTAGATACTGAGCTTAAATATTTTACGAACTTGTATTGTCCATACAAAGACAGCATTGCAAAGGTGTATGCACAACTGCTGCATTGAAAGTAATATAAAATGAAAGCTTTTTTATTAAAAAAAAAAAAAAAAGGAAGAAAAAACAAAAAAAAACAAAACAAAAAAAAAAAAAAAAAAAACAAAAAAAAAAAAAAAAAAAAAAACACAAAACATTACCAAGAGCAGGAGGAACACTCGTAGTTGTTTGAATCACGTATCTCATTGTGCAGTCGAGGCAGGACTGGTAGTTGTACCCCAGAGAGAGTTCATGTTTCTGGGGCACCTTTAGAAATCACAGTAGTTCCCAACTCAGCTGCATGTTAAGCACCTTTCTCCCTTTGCAGAATTTGGTTTTCCTGAGAAAAGTTTACAGGAAGTTTACAGGAGTACACCAACAAGATACACTGTTCTCATTACTTCTTGTGCTATAAGTGGACAAACATATGATGTGCATAAATGGCCAAGGTTAAAACTTCCAAAAGGTTAAAACTGTGCGATATGTGTTTTGGTTGTTACTCATGGGCAAAAGCAATTTCCTTTACTCCATAAAACTCCTCATGTATTTTACCATTCTGTTGGGCTACTTTATGTTATTACTCTGATTGCATTGCTGGGATACTTTGAGTTACTTTTATGTTATGATCCTGATTGTACTGCAGGATATTAAAACTGAGGCTATAAAGTGAAATATGCAGGAGGACTATTTATCCCAGGAAATATTATGGATGTTACTTGCAGTTACAAGAGGAGACAAAAGAATTTTTTTAATCTTTAACCTGAAAAAAGAAAAGTTGATGAGAAATACAGAAGTGGAATCCAGTGCCCTAAGACAGTGAGAAGTCACTGGAAAAATATTTGGAAAAACAGTCTGGGTTTTGCAGCACAGCAAGACACAGTTGTGGACTTGGTTATGTCCATGCATGAGGATTCCTACTTTGTGATCTGTGCATTTAAAACCTGTGGAGCAAAGATGTTCAAACTGCGATATAGATGTTATCTGTGATAATATTAAACTACTCTTTTGGGAAAAAAAAAAAAAAAACACAACAAAAACACTTGCTATTTTCTATCTTTACAGTGGCTTAGAGCTAAAATATTAATTTCTGTAATTTATTTTTTTACAGTGATTATTTCTATTACTGTTTTCTTCATTGTGCCTTCCCAACAGCCTGGCTCTAGTCTATAAATTTCAGCACCCACCATGTTGTCCTGGAGGTCCAGAGCAACATCTCTTTGCCAGTTTGTGTAAAGGTCATGATGATCTTGCGGCTACTTTTAGTGCCTCATCACTCCTACCTCCTGAGCCATGAATACTCACAGGCAACCCTATTCAGCTACCCACATTTCAAGCTGTACCATATTATATCCTTCCAGTCATGCTGCCTGATGTGGCTGGCTTCAGAAAAGGCAATAGGAGGTAAACCACATAATCTTACCTGCTTTGTAGGAGCAGATGGAAACAGAGACACTTTTAGGCAGGTCTCAGCAAGAGGGGCACAAAACAATATGGGTGGCGAATGCATAGCTACTAAAAATGAGAGAATCACAATTTGTTGTAGGGCTCTGCATGTGGGTTACACTTCCTAGGCTGAATTTTGATTCATTTTTGATGCTCAGCTCACCTTTCAGGATTGATGTGATGGACACACGGTCTATTTTTAAAGATAAAGCTCAGGTCCAAAATGTAGCATTTCACTTCCACATACAGAGTCACCAAAGTTCCAGCGAATACCATCCACAGTCACCTGCATTGCCTAGGGAGTGGTCTGCCTGATGCACCTTGTCTAGCCTCCTCTACCTCACATTTAGCAGCACTGAGTAATGTGTTTTCAGCTGACGAAGGACCAGGAGTTTGGATGAGCTGCAGTGGCCTACAGTGGAACCTCCAAGCTGCTGGACTCAGAAGGGGTAAAGGATCTGTGGAAGTAGCTGATTCTTCCACTCATAGGCATTTGTTTCTCTGCTTCTGGGTGGCCATGGATAAATAGTCCCTGGTTCAAGAAGCTTAAGAAGAAAACCACAGCCCCTTTTGCACTGGTGACATCTCCTCTAAGTTCAATATATGAATTCTTTCTTTCTCACTTTGGCCATGTTTGCTGTGTCTATGCTAGCACCAAGAAGGTTACTGTGATAACTCACGGAAGGGAAGAAGCTCTCTGGTGTGATTTCTCCTTGCCCTCTCCCAGCTCTGCAGACCCAGACAGCAAGGGCCAGCTATTCTCCACAGCATGTTGGAACACCCTGAGCAAGGGATAGGCTATGCAGGGGCTATCAAAGCTTAAATTTCATGTGAAGAGGTCAAGATCTGTCAGCTTCCAACATCAATGTTGTTCATGTGAAACAGGAAGGTAAGAAATTTTTCAGAGCACCTCAGTCTCCACAGGAGGTGGTGGTGGAAGAAACATGCGCCTTTTCAGATGCTGCCCGGAGCAGGCTGTGAAAAGAAGTGCAGACTTTGCAGACAGCAAATGAAGGAGCATGTAAATGAAGGGGCAAATGCAGGAGAACATTTTTATATGCATTTAGGTGAAACTTTGTAAAACCTATTACTTCCCGAGAGCAAGTAATGTTACCCATTGAACAATAGCTGAACTGACTGATAAAGAGCAAGACAGTTTGAAGTCAACACATGCTATTACGTCACATAGAGACTTTGGTGGAAGTATTTTAAAGGTCTTCGAGAACGATTATTGCCATTGGAAGCATAATGTTTGCCATGTGACAGCAGAACTCATTGGAGATCAGCCATTGCACCTTGAGCTGATGACCACCCCTGTTAAAGAACTGGAAGCTCTCCTTGTTCAACAGTAAAACAAAACCTTCCACGTGGAACCCAAATTGCATTTTAAAGAATGTGTGATGGAAGCTTTTCCAAACGGATCAAGTCTTTAAACAAATTCACAAGATTTACATTACTCTATAGTATTCAGTTGCAAGTCTGGACTGTGGAGTCCGTCATCTCACAGACAAATTCTCTGAGAGTTAATTCTGCTTAGGAAATGCTGAGATCAGAAGTTATGTAAATCTCACTGTTTACTTTGAAGGATTTCTGTGGTGAAAAGTAAGATTTTGCTGAGTCAAAACACATTATTGCATATTTTGATACTGGATATTTTACTACTTAACTTTTTTTTTTTTTTGAAGGAATGCATGAAAGATTCCCCCCCCCCCTTTCTTTCTGTGAGAGTTGTAACTTCTTTTGTACTCACCCAACCTAACTAAGAAGGTTGCTAGAGACCCCTTACCAAGTATGTAGTTAGCAGACAATCACGGTCATCCTGTCTGCATTCCAACTCTGTGAAGGTTATTAATAAGACGCTTAATTTCTAACAGGTTGCCCTAATGGTTGCAGCCCTTTTAAAGAGAAGCCATCACCAATTTGCAGCTATTGAAGAGAGAATCATTCTTCAGTCAGAATAGTCTTTTTGTATTATTAAATAGTAGTCATCAAGTCAGATCACTGTTGCTGGGGGAAAACTGCAAGGAAAGGTTTTGCTCTAAGTTGTCATTCTAACTGTTGCTTCCTTTTCTCTGCTTTCAGAGGCTGGCAGCAAGAAGCTTAAGAGCACGATACAGAGAAGCACAGAGACAGGAATGGCAGCAGAGATGAGAAGTCGCATGGTTCGACAGCCAAGTCGGGAATCCACTGATGGCAGCATAAACAGTTATAGCTCCGAGGGCAAGTAAGTGACATTAAAAATACTAGTAATGTAGGACATGTTTCTTGTCTTTGTAAGAAAACCTGGGATGTGAACAGGGGTCCCAGCTCTGGCTGAAGAGGATAGTTCTGTATACAGATTCTTCCTCTTGAAACATTTCAAAACTTGACTCTTTTAGGCACATAACACAAATTTCTTGAAAACTGAGGTTTAGAGAGGACTTCTTAAGGATTGGTATTTTCCCTGTCATCCGATGAGGCATTTTGTTCAACAAAAGACAGCTAAATTCAGACCGTGTTATTCAAAACAAAACAAAGGGGTACTTTTTCTTTGAGTTATGTTTGGATTAAGCCAGAGTTAAACTTCAAATGTATGTAAATCCCTGTGATATGAAACTCTGTTCAGTAATACTATAAACAAAGAAGGTTTAGTCTGGTGTTGGTCCAAGTCTCTTATTGAGGATTGTAAACCCAGAGTCAAGCTTCCCCACCAGCTGAAATCAGGCAGACAACTGAGGGTAATGGGGCAGCTGTTTTCATTCACTGCTGAATGACTCAGTATGTAGGAAAGGAGAACAAAGGCAGATCTTACACAAAAGTGTGCATGAATACTTTAGCATCCTCACAGCTCTCAGTGGGACTCAGCTGCTTGTGCCAAGGCACAGTGGTCACTTGGAAATTCTTAGAAGATACCTTCCCACAAGGGGAAACTGGGAGTGCAAGTGCAAATGCACTATATGGTTGTCTATAATAACAAATATCTTCTGTTTTTCTATGAGTTCTGTGATTTAGCTATATATTGAATCCTAAGATGCTCTGCAAACTTGCCTGAGTTTGGTATAATAACATTAGTTTACAGCAGCTCTAGGTTTAGATCACAGTGAATGAAGAATGTTTAGATGCAGAGAGTCTTGTAAGAAAGATGACCATTGAAGCAATTTTTCTACTGTTTAGTCACTTCCCCCACATGCATCACTGGTTTATTTGTAGAACATGAACAGGGCACAACTGCAAGGTGGCAGGGAAGCCACAGAACTGCATCACATGATCAGGGGTACATGCACTGTGCTGATCCTAAAATCCTCTTCCTCATTTTCCTGGGCCTTTTTTGAACATTAGAAATGTCACTGTAACTTGATGTATTATTTCTAGTGTGAGCATGATTCAGTTTTTGATAGCACCTTGTGTTCAGAATAGCAAAGCTGTTTGCTAGGTTTTTCCTGTCTCTTGCAAGATTCCCACCAAAATCAGCAGGAGCTTGACTTTTGTTGCTTGAGTTTGTCTGCAGTTCCCTCTTGACATTACTGTAGGCAGGAAATGACGACAGTTACAAAATGCTTATGTTAAGTTTGTTAGGACTGCTTTTCCTTCCTTGCGTGTGGGTACACTGTGATACTGACTTCACCTCCAGCATCGCAGGTTTTTGACAATACCATGCCTCATTCTGCATTTCATAAGATCAGCCAGATGTGTTTACAAATTAAACACAGATGTGTTTAACAAATTAGAATTAACACACATTAAGGTGAATGTGTACTTCACAGCCTTCAGTATTTTGTGTATATTAGAAATGTTTGAGAAGTGAGAATGCTCTCAAGTGAACATCTCGATTTCAATGCTGTTAGTTATTCCATAGCAAAATATAACATGTTTTGGGGGAAAAGGGCAAAGAAATGAGCAACAAACTTTTCATAGCAGGGGCAAGAGTGAACTTCTCTCCACATGGGGAGAGAAGTAGATTGTGTGTCTTCTCAGAAAGGGTGGGCTTGAAGCTGCATCTTGAGGCTACGTGAGTGCTGTAACTGGTGGGTTGATGGTTGAACTGGAAAACTTGAGGTTCTTTTCCTCCTCTATCCAAAGAAACCTTCTTAAATAAAAGAGTTCTTAAAACTAAACTTCATTGAAAAGCTTACCTTTTGGTAAATCAGAGTTTTGTAACAAAAAGCCCTGTGCTGGTATTTTCTGGCCAGCTTTAGTTACAGGCAGTCTGTGCATTTATGCAGGCATTGTAAGAGCAGTTAGTCTTGAAGAGAAGGTAGAGTTTTTTCTATAAAGCTAGCTGGGGTTTGTAAAGAGCTTTTAGTGTGAATTGAATGACTGGAGCACATAAGCCTGATCTGTGGAAATCAAAGTTTTTCACACTAGATGTTTTTATTAGGAAGTGCTGTTATTTTCTCCAGTCTAACAGGGAATTTTCTTTGAGGAAGAAGCAGATACAGAGTGGTGGATGGTCTGGTGGCCATGCTATCTAGGCTTGGTTCAAAGTCTGTTCTTCCATTCCTTGTGATGAGGAAGTCCCCAAAAAAGCTGAGCCTCCACACCATGGATCATTCTTTATCTCTGGGGTTTGTTTATTTTCTTATTTGTTCTGCTTGTTTCTTTGGTTATTGTTTGGAGACTCCATTAAAAAGAAAATGGAGATTCTGGAGTACAAGAAACCAGCTTGAAAAAGCACATCTCATCGAGTCACTGAATAATTTGGGTTGTAAGGGACCTTTAAAGATCGTCTGGTGTGGTCCACCTGCCCTGCAATGAGCAGGGACATCTTCAACTCAGCCAGGTTGCTCAGAGCTCCATCCAACCTGACCTTAAATCTTTCCGTATATTATGTGTGTTGATGTATTATGTTTCAGTTTGTGTCCTGCAAGGGGGATGAGTACCAACAATAGACTCAGATGTAGCTACCAGAATATTTTGGCTAGGGAGTAGCATTAAGTTTAGCTCTAATCAGCGCTAGTACTACCTGCCAGTAGTTAACTATCTGCTGCTTCGTTAAACAGCTGTAGCAATCAGATTAACTTAGTGTATACATCTGTTTTCCCTGTTTGTTCTAAATGATGCAGATGGTGTTTGGATGTATATATAGATATGAAGCAGTATTACAAGGTAAATCAAGCATTCAAGAATGAAGAATGATAGGCTATTAAATTTCATGAGGCTTTTTATTTTTTCTCGTACAAGATCACTTATAGTTTATTCACCTGTCGGGCTCTTCACTGCTCCTGCAGACCTCCCTTGCAAGAACTGTGTGATGGACTACTTTGGGTCCATGTGCAGAACTTTACTACACTTCTTTGGGGCCCATGGGGGATAGCTCATACGTGATGCTGCAGAACAATTTGTGGTTGCACATCCTGAGCTGCTTGACTGGTATCAGTAGTACTTTTGAGGTAAATACTGTAGGACAATAGAAATTAATCCTGTTCTTATGCTTAACCAGCTTTTATTTTACTTCAGTTTAATATTCCCTGGAGTACGACTGGGCGCTGACAGTCAGTTTAGTGATTTCCTCGATGGCCTTGGACCTGCACAGTTAGTAGGCCGACAAACACTAGCAACTCCTGCCATGGGTAAGAATAATATTTTCTCCTCTGTTAAATGAATAATAAGCCACTAATGCACACACTGCCAGGCTACAGCACCTAGAATGCTTCTACAAAGTGGCTTCCTTCACTGTAAACATAAAGGTCTTACAGGCATTCACTGGTATTCCTCACATGCTAGCATCCAAAATGAGGTGAGAAACAGTATTTGCTCCATTTGGGATGTCAGCTAATCTCATTTGCAATTTGGAAATAGGGCTTGCACTTTACTTGCCACTGAAAATTGTTGTGGTTTCTCCAGTTGTAGCTCACTACAAAATCTCAGCTGTTCAGAGTTTCTGTTTACTTGCTACAGATTAGATTGGGTGTGAAAGGCAGTTTCTGGACAAACTCTGCCAAGTGTCCAAGTTTAGTTCATTTCACCCCAGAATGCAAAACTTCTCCCCACATTTGCAATGACCAATAATCAGTTGCTGCTGATAAAGCCAGTGTTTGGCATGAAAGAGGCAAAATCCTTTTCTACAGCAGCTGCCTATGTCTCTCTGTGATCTTCTCTGTGTTCCAGACCAGTTGGTATATCCCTATAGCAGCATTAGCTGTATCTTGGTTATGAAGGGAGTGTATAAGCTGTACAACAGTGCAGCACTTTGTAAGTATTTCTTTAGGATGCTAAGTGAGGAGTCCTTGATCCACTACTTTAATGATACTTCCTCTGCTGGAAATTACAAATGGCCAATGCTTCAGTACAGCTGTCTTGGGACAATCAGTTTCAGGAAGAGCTGCTGAGGTGCTTCAGAAGGAGAGAGAAACAGAAAGAAAAAATTGCAGAAGACAGTGTTTCCTTCCCAAGTCATGAGTGAAGGAGACAGAAACTTTCTTGAGAATGCCTTGGTTACCTCCTAAGGCAAGGGCTGCTGTTTAAGTCCAAATGACTGCTATGAATGCATGTAATAAGCACCAAACTTACTAAATTCAGAGTTTTTATTATTTTAAGAGATGATGTGAGGTGATTTGTCCAGTAAAAATCTAAGTGGCTCTATCAGCATGAATGTAAGGGTCTAGCTTTCTCCTGTCTATTTTAATCTTTCCTGACTACTTTTCTGCAGATTACTAGAGTGTTTATTTTCACTTCTGAGTAACCAAACTCTTTGTTTACTAACGGCTTAAATTTTGCACACCCAAAAGCACTCAGTCATGCTTTTTAACAATTTTCTGAAGACCTTCTATGTGGTATCCTTTCACTAGTGACAATTTGAAAATGTTTGTCTTATCGCTCCCCCTTCTGGTTCCCTGTCATATGTTTCAGTTTGGATATGCGATACAGAGATGGGCTCTTCAAAAGGCTTGTTGGAATTTTTCTGTAAGCTATTTTTGGTGCAACACACAGCTCTGTTTATTCAAGCGAAGTCCGATTGATAAAAACAATCTTCCCTGCTACTCTGTCATACCTCAAGTACTGGGGTATAAACACTGCTTCAGTACACTGTTAAGACAAGCACGTGAAAATCTCAGGCCCGGTTAATTTCAAAATGCTATTTCTCTGAATCCAGACCCCAAATTCTGTTGTTTAGGACTATCTCTTTGTGAGTGTTGTTTGGGTTTTTTTTAAGACAATCAGGGTTTACATGTCAAATACATACTTACTTGCTTAATGGATATATGTATAGTTCATTTATCTGCACGGCATCACATAGTTGACCATGTTATATGGTTTATTTGTTATTCTACGTGGCCTATTACATTTTTACGCAGCTGATTCCATGATACATAAAACCACAGAGATACAATGCTCTGAGCATCACCCTGTAGTTGACTTCCCTTCCATTTTATTGATCTAGATCAGAACAGTGCTTGGTCTCAGAGCAAGCCGTTTCCTTTCTCTGCAGCTAATGTCATTTGCCAGAACTTAGGAAGGGAAACAGGTTTGACTGTTTAGTAGCAAAGACAGCTTCTTATTTTAGCATGGTGATTCATTTTATTCGCATAAAAAATGTGTGTGGAATATTGATTAAAAAAGGGAAAATTGTCACCCCTGTACTTTTTGGAGACTTTCTCAGATAAAAAGAAAGACCTCTTCTGAGCTCCTGGGGCACTGGCCATCGTTCTCTGAAGCCTCGCTATGACTGTGTGCCTACTCTGGTTGGTGCCTCTGTCTCATGCTGAGGATCTAGTCAGGCACTTGTAGTTACAGGTGTTTTCAACATTAGCCTCCACCAGCAGTGCTCCTTCCTGTTTCATCAGACATGAACCCTTTGTACTGTTAAGTCTTTGCTCTCAGCTTGGAGGCAGAAACTTCCAGCTGAAGGTATTTCTGAACATGAGTTTCAGGGTTAGGTTCTCTGAGTGTGGGACTCCTCTCAGGGCTGCACATGTCAGTGACTGGCACACTGGGGCAAATCCAAGGTAGGAAGTCTCTAGAGCAAAATTACAGGTGTGGTGGTTATGCCATAGTGTTGCTGTAAATTTGCCTGCCTCCATGGGTCAGAAATACTGTGCTCTGGTATAAACCCTACAAGAAGAGAGAGAACCATGCACTCTAAGTACATATATTCTAGTCCTGCTTTAAGAATGGAGAAATTAAAGGGATCAGGAAAAGAGGTAACAAGCACTCTAATGCAGCAGACTAGCAGAAAACTAGTCTTTCTGTTTCTCTCCTATCTCCTGGGCTGTAGTGCTTCTCTAAAACATGGTCTGCTTTCTTCTCCCTGTCAGGTGACATCCAGATTGGAATGGTGGACAAAAAGGGCCAGTTAGAAGTAGAAGTCATTAGAGCCCGTGGCCTCACACAAAAACCCGGCTCCAAATCTACCCCAGGTAAGGAAAAAAAATAGTATATGAACAGAAAATGAGAATATGAAATATGCTGATGAACCGGGGATCAGCTTTTTGAGCTCCTCATTACATTTGCATTTGTTTGGCTTGCTTTTCAACAAGGAATGTGTGTGTACATATATCCTTGCTGCTGATGTCCACTTCTTACCACCTTGCATCTGCCAGTTGCATGCCACCTGTAAAAGAATAATTTTCAGCAGGAACACATCTGTCCTGGAAGGGACATTTGCAGAAGTATTTCTGCATATCTTAGGCAAGTTGTATATATCAGAGAGGCTCTGTCAATATAGATGAAGTCCTTTGTGTTTGTTCCACATCAAAACAAGAGATGGAGAACAAAGGAAACTGCATTGAACAAACAGCTTAACAGAGCCACATGCCAGGATCTTCTGCATGCAGCAGTGCTTCAAGAAGACAGCAGGTTAAGCTAGTGACAATGTCAATAATTTGTATAATGAATGAGATTTAATACTGTATCATTTTATAAGGTCATATTTAGAAGTTCTGGTTATTTATAGATATCCTTATTAGAGGAGATTCATTATCCCTACCACAGTTGCTGCTTACCTTCACAACTGGAACAGTTGTTTTAGATAACATTTTGCTAATATATTACTTTGCAACCCCCTTAGCCGCTGAAGATGAAAGGGCAGTTAATGTCTATATTATCAGAGCCACCTAGTTTTAAAAATTCCTTTCAATGAAGCATCAAAGACTTCTGTTTTGAAATATCTCTGACCCCTAAACATACATAGAGACTCCCAAGTGGCTCTCAGTGACAGTTAATTCCTGGCAAAAGAAAGTGTTTTTAAATGACAGACATGAAACATAATTGTTGTTAGTAAGATTTCAGATCATTACATTCAAAGTTTATAAAAACCAAATTGATTTCTTATGGGCTGTATCATTTATTTTACAAATATAACTGTATTCAGATTGTAAAGTGAAGTTAACGTGTCATTTTCTTTCCACTCAGCTCCCTTTTAAGGCATTTGTCCTCCAGCTCAGATATGCAATGTATAAGTTTTTAAGTCCAAACATAAAATTCATGATGTTTTGTTTGCAGCTCCATATGTCAAAGTGTATTTATTGGAAAATGGAGCTTGTATAGCTAAGAAGAAGACAAGAATTGCACGGAAGACCCTTGATCCTTTGTACCAACAGACACTGGTTTTTGATGAAAGTCCACAGGGTAAAGTCCTTCAGGTCAGTTCTCTCTCAATCCCATTTTAGGCTACCATTTGGAGAAGCACTTGCATGTTTACTTAAGTTTAAGCAGTATGTGTAAACCTATTCCAACTCAGTACGCATTTAATTTTATAAATGCCAGCAAACGCATCCTTGTGGCTTGTGGTTTCAGACCTGCAAAATGGCTGGCTGTATTAAATATTCCTCTTTTGTTGACTTTTGCACCTGTCCTGCCATTAGAATTTCCCACAAGAAGGAGCAGTCATTCACCCTGAAGAATAACATTCTCCTTACGCTGCACTTAGCAGGAGTGAACATATAAGCGAGGGTTTGAGGACAATACTGAACTTGTATTTTATGTTCTTCCAGGTAATAGTTTGGGGAGACTACGGCCGAATGGACCACAAATGCTTCATGGGAGTTGCCCAGATCCTTCTGGAGGAACTGGATCTGTCCAGTGTGGTAATAGGCTGGTATAAATTATTTCCACCTTCATCACTAGTGGATCCAACCTTGACTCCCCTGACACGCAGGGCTTCTCAGTCATCTCTGGAAAGTTCAACCGGGCCTCCCTGTATTAGATCATAGTAGCAGGTGCTGTCTGATAAAAACATCATCCAGGATAACAATTGGAACCAGATATTCACATGATCAAAAAACACTGTTGGAGAGAGACAATCACTTCTGTTTTCGCTTGTAGTAGTTATCCAAACATATGTCTGTCTGTTGAGAGATGGCTTTAATTGACAGAACAAAGGTATATCACATACGGCAAATCTGTTAGCGGCTATCACAGACGCTTATAATGATCCAAACAAAAAAAGAAAAGAGAGAGAGACACCTTTAGATTCGACCTAAGTCAGAGATAACCCAAACTGGAAGCTCTCACTCTGCTAACGATGTTGTAATTCTCACACTTTGACAGAGCCCCCAAGCAGCGTTACCTTCCTGGTATTTCAGCAGTTTTTCTGTACTTGTCACTTCCACTAGTTTTTTGCCATGTGATTCTGCTAGTTTTGTAGAAGTCCTCACAACGCTAACAAAGACCCTTCCTTTCTTTTTCTAAACCAAACAAAAAAGGGCTGAAGCATATCTTTGTAAGCATCGTTAAAGTGTTCAACAAACAGCCACAGTTACAATTCCAGCAATTAGTTCAAATCATTTCTCAGTTCTGGTACTTCCAAGTCACTCACGTGGAAACCCAGAACAAATGACCAACCTAGGTTAGATTCTTAAAAAATAATTAATCATCACAGTGCCACTTTTTCTTTGTACAAAGCAGATATGTTTGCATTATATAGAATAACTTTTAGGTTGATGATGTTTTGCATGGAAGAATTTTGAAGAATTCTGCAGCTACTGCTGGGGACTGGTGTAAAGCAGCTTTAGTCTTAACTTTGACATTGAATATGTTACTGGTAATGCAATTTTCCTCCTAGAAGTGAAGAGGAAATACTTACATTTCTGTGTATAAATGTATATTTGACTTCCCAAAATGTTGACCAGGAATGGATTGAGCATATGACACTTTCAGCTGTACCCAGGCTTCTCTGGTGTGCGTCGCTTCAGACGCACCTGTCTACCCTGGATAGAGCATGGTATGAGTTGTTCAGTGTTTCACTGGAAATTCCAGTTGAAATATTCTGCACTTACTAATGTTTTTATCAAATTTTAGTTTACATTTCTTTGAGATTGATGCAAGCACAAGGCTTGATTTTTTAACGCAAGATATCTTACTTTTTGGAGAAAAAAATAATAATTCAAATTTCAATTTGCTTTTTATTCATTTGAGTTCTTCTTGGCCTCGAAATCCCTTGTGATATTCTGTAAATGTGCGAACAACTGCAGATTCCTGCAGGTGCATTGATATGTTTCCCCTCCTTTTACAGGCCATTCAATTTTGTGATCACACAAATAGAGCAGCATGACTTGGAACTGTTCAAAGCTGCATGCACGTTTTGTAAAAAGAGATGAAAAAGGTTATTTAATAATGTATGTTAGTTCCACATAGGCCAGCTTGTATGTTGCATGTACTTGTACAGTTTGCTCGTACTTACTATACTGAAGTAACCAAGAAATCTAAGCCATCCATTTTTCTTATAGACATTTTGCAGGTTTTAGCCAGGCTACGTCAGTGAGTCTGGTGCTAAATGTCTATAGATGGACTTTATTTTTTACCCTATGGAAAACGTGATGTAGTATGGACCAAATTCCTTCTAATAACTATTTTGGTGTAGATTCCTACTGTGGGGCTGTAACACATGTAGAAACTGTGTACACACTAGGTTTTAATCCATAGACATACTGCCTGCACCAAGTGAACTATTTATTATTACTCAACACGTGGGAATTACTCTGCCCATCTTTCCATAGGGCGCAGATTGGTTACTGCTCGACCTGCTGAGCAGGAAGAACTCAAGAATTGGTGCACTACTACTAGATCCTGTTCTGTCTTAGTGGCCAAAAAACAACTAGTTATAATTCGATAGTATCTTTCTATTTCAACCACTTGTCTTAACACTCCCCTGTGCTTTTAAATGAAATTCCAACTCATGTTATGTAAACATGTTTAATAAAATTTCCTTTTCATGTCCAGTGTAGTAGTTGTGCTCTCTGTATGTTCTGAGGTTCATCTGTGATTCTGCTCACTGCAGGACTGTGTGAAATGTGTTAAGGAACAGTAAAATTATAAGTGATTTCTATGGTTCTTTTGACTGCTGTAATAGTGTATGTTGAAATCTGGGGCCAGAAGCTGAGGCCTGGTTGAAAGTCATGTTTGGTTGGCTTCCTTTTCACTGAGAAAGGAGCCAAATTGTGCTCTCATTCCTTGAAGCAGACAAACTGAAGTCAAGAAACAAATGTAGCCAAATTGCCATCTGTTGACATCAAATCAGTTTATTGGAGCTGGGCAATGTTGCGACTGCTTGCACTGGGTCAGTGGGGCAATGTGTATTAGAGCCAGGCAACAGCTCTCCATCTGGTATGTGCTGAGCCTTGGAGACGTGAGAACAACTCCTGAGGTTTTGCACTTTTTAAACCCAGATATACACCCTTGTAGTGTAATGCTTTTATGGACAAAGCTTTATAGAACTTTACTTGAGAGCAGAATTTGGCGCTAAATTTTGTTAGAAAAGCAAAGATTATGTACTTTGTTTGATTTTTCGTTTTCCATGTCCCACAGATACCTGATCACAATTTAAAAATAACATAAAGACAATATCGCCTCACTTGGAACACTTTTGTTTATTACTTTATTTAGCTGAATACATGGTTAAGCTACTGAAAAAAATGAATAATTAAACATGGTCAATCTCTTAACAAAAAGGCATGTTATATTTCTGCTTCTGTGTGGTGGGGGTGATGTTTCAATACAGAATTTGTCACACTGTTGCAAAAAGCCATCGATTTCATATATCTCGTGGCTTCGAATATTGTGTCCATTATAGGATATCTTTTCCTTTCTATTCTTGATAATATAACCAAAGTTAAGCATTTCTGATCTCCCCCTAGGGCACAGAAAATACGGCAGCAAAAGAACACACTGAACTATTTTGTTTATGGTGTTTCTGATGAACAAGGAACGCATATGCAGGGATTTCAGGAATGAAGTAGTAGACTGTCCTAGGACAGAGTTGTGGCTGGTCTCCTTTCCTAGGGACTGTTGCCTTTTAAAAACCCGTTGCTGAATGCTGAGATTGTAGTACACAGATAAATCAGCTTTATTTCCCTCCTGACTTTCCCTTGAGAATGCAGTGCAGCCTTATATGTCATAGGCAGGGGAAGAGCAAGGACATCAAACTCATAATCCCCATCATACAATCGGACAGTTAATGTTGAGTTAATGATGCGTTAATGTTCTAAATTTTATATTGAAATGCAACTTTAGTGTCCCTCTTTGTGGGCAGAGGAGATTTTTACCTTGACTTTTGTGAAAGAGACATCAGAACTTCTGTGAGTGGGTAGGGCAAACCAGAGCTTCATGGTCTTATTCCATTGTAATTCCCAAGTAAGTGATACATGCCCTTTCATTGCCTGTTCTCACAAGCAAATAGCAGTCCAGGTATGATATGCTATGCATAGAAGAAAAGTTCAAAGTGGATCTTCAGAGACTGTACTACATATTCCAAGATTGTACTTACAGCCTGAGGCTTGTCCCCGATGAAGTTGGCTGTTTGCTGCTCCTGTGTAGTTGCTACTCTACTGCTCACGGCCCATTTAACTCTAGGAAAAAAGGATTATGTGACTTACACCTTTTTTTTTGTCTTAAATGAAGAAAATCATGGCAGACAGGAATAGGGCTTTTCCCTTACAGCCCTAAACTCTCCCTCCGTGTTACCCTGCTATAATTCTGCAAACGTGGAAGGAAAGCAATCTGCAAGGAAGCAGGTGGTTGTTGAAAAAATGTGATTTCTCAAGTCAGGTAATGAATGTTCTGGCCATCTTGGGTGATTAAGAACTCTGCTAACATCTGTCAAGAGTAATGCATCTCAATTAATACTTCACTCGCAGCTCATTCACTTCTCTCCTGGAGAAACAGAAAATGCACAGGTCACGTGTGTATTTTCTCAGTGTCTGCACAATCAACCATGTATGCTGGTAGTTAAATACCAGGGTTATGAAAGAGGTTGTGTGCAGCAGGCTTGTCACATAGGTCAAATGTTCTGAGTTTTGTGGTTGAAATTTCTCCTACCTAAGGTGCCAGACATAGGAGAGGAATCTGGCTTCACTCTTTCTAGAGTCTAGCTGGTAATGGCGGTTGAGCTCCTGAATGCACAGCCTGGTGTCTAACGAAGTGCCCCATGGTTGGATATTTTCTCATCACTGGTATGATTTGAAGCTGTAGTTGTGCATAAGGACATGAAACCTTGCACATTCTGCCTGGTTGAGTCAAAGTGTTTCATGCTCAACTGAGGAAAGGGTCAAAGTCAGAATCTGTATACTACAGTGTATCAGTACAGCAATTCAGGTAAGTCAAATATTAGACAGCTGTATTTATGTCTTGCTTGTACAGGAAAGGCATTCTAGAGACAGGAGTCTTGGAGGTTTCAGCTGCTAGCTGCTAGATGTGAGTCACCTAGGGGTTTCACAGATTCTTGTAGGTGGCCTCTGAAAAAATTACCTTCAGAAGGTGGTGAGCAGCAGTTCATTGTTACAGTGCTCCCTGGACAACTCAGAATTATTCATGCTGATCACACTGAACATGTCTACCATTTCAGAGCCCTGATAAAATGCAGTTATATATCAGTAGTGACCAGCTTAGTAAGCAGTTGGTGAAAGGCTGTGTGATATGACCATCTGCATGGATTATCACTATGATGTCTGCAGTAATTCATGTAGGTGAAGATTTTTTTTTTCAATTTCCTTCTCATGTCAGTGAGATGTGTATGTCTGAATGACTTTGAGAACCTAGGTATCAGTCTCTGCACTTGGATTATGTGATGAATAAAATGGGGGTAGCTGTAATTTCCCCATTTCAGAGACATTACATAGATACGGAAAGAGCAGAACACAAATGTGGAAAAGCCAGTAGTTAGGTCCTCAGAGACTTAAATGACATAATAAGATCTTGTTGTCCTGGCTCCCAAAGTCCTTTTTACATTGACAAGTATCAGGAAGCAATACCTTCCATAGTAAACCTTGTCAGTGTATTCCAGCTACAGCCAAATAAAAATTCCTGAGCCACACACCTAAGCAGGATGCCTCTGTTTCCTTCAGTTTATACCAACCCCTGTACAAAGTCTTTCATAGAAAAGATGTCTCATACAAGGGTCAGTAAGACAGTCACAGATATTTTAAGAAGCATTGTCATCCAATATAACCCAGTAAAATAAGATTTGCAAATCAAACAAATACTGTAAAACAGATCTTCAAGTAAATGTCATAGTATATACTAGGGGAAAAAAATCAGTTTTGATAATTATTTGCATACTTCAGAAACAGTGTCCATATGCAGTGCAAACGTGGCAGTACTACACTAGCATTTAAGAATCAAAAGAGATCAATTATTATTCTCAATAATGCAGAGGGTGAGAGATGGCCAGGAGGGAAATGTTTTCTAAATGCTTAGTTACTAAGCAAAGGCTGTTAGAAGCTGGTAGCAGCATTATCCTTCAGCTGCTTTTTGTTAAAGCTGCAGCAAAAGGAACCAAGACAGACTCAAAGAACATCATCCAGTTTCGGAAGGGCTGCATTTTTCCAGAGTGACAGAGTCTAAGACTAAGAGAGCAACCCTTGAGTGCTCAGGAATGAACAGCCAACCCAAAAGAAAGTAATGACAATTGCGACAAGAAAATAATGCTTCCAAACCATGTGGAAGACTGTCTTGTTACTGTGAAGGCCTGTGAGTGCAGCCAGATAGTCTGGATTTGGAGCGAGTCCCAAGACATCCTTCTGATACTACAGGTTGGAAGGACTGGATGTCTGTTAGCAGTCAGTGCTGCAGAGCTTCTGAGCATGTGTCAGCTTTTTCTAGTGGCACAGTTTGTACGTAGAGCTTGCCCACACTTTTCTCTTTGGAGGTGGTCTGACACATGCATTGAGAGTGAGCTTAACTTCAGGGGGATGTAAAGGGTATATTTAACTTTAAGCTCAATAAATTATGTTGTGGAAGAGGGATCTTGCATCAACCCTCGGAAGGCATTGTTTAGGATGGTAAAGAAGCCAGGTGCTCTGTGATGGGTAAATCAGTAAGCCAGAGACATGCATGGCGGAGCTTAGGGAGGAGGGAAGGGAAGGAAATGGCACCTCTTTTCACCTGAGGGGAACAAAGGAGGGAGACAAGGAAAACACTTAAGGCATAACTGCTCAACTCCTGTCTTTTTGACTGAAAGCTCCAAAAAGAAGAGTGGCCAACTTCTGAAAACCTCACAGATGGCAGCGCATTTCTTCTTGAAGGGTCAAAGGATCTGGCCCAACTTCATTATTTCAGTATTGAAAATAGACTATCTAGTCGCAGCAGGGCTTGTCAAAAAGATATGATGCATTGTTTTTCCTTTCTTATGGGTGACTCTCTAGGAGTTAATCAGCAAAGGAAAAGTAAGCTGATGGCTCTGTACCTAGTCTCAAAAGGCACATAAAGGCTGTAATTGCTGGGAATAGGGAGTATCAACAAGCTTCTCACAGGCAGTTTAAGAGTGGCTTGTTGACCTCTTTTGTTTCTTTTTAGCAATAGGAAAAAAGCCCTAAGAGCTGGGGAGACAGACAAAGCACAGTGTCTACTGTCCTAGAAAACATAAGAAATGCTGATTCCCTCCTTTCACCCCTTCCCTTTTCATTGCTCCTGCAAACTATGAAGCAAAGTTTTGTGTAGTCTGGTGCATGGACTCAGCTCTCAGTTGCTCTGCTCCAGTGCTGCCAGCAGCTCACTTGGGTCCGAAGCCTGTTTGTAGAAAAGACCATTCCTAAACCATTCATGTTAAAATACAAACACACCTCCCCTAAGCCCTCAGGACTTTCTCATTAATCATGTGCATGAAAAGATAGGGGGAAGAAACCCATCGGGTTTTCTATTGTTGAAAAGCTTGAACCAGAATTAAGTTACAGCTGCACCAGAAGTTACTGCTGTGCTATCTGTAGAATCCTTCAGCTCCGCTTTATGTGTAGGCTTCTTTGTTAGGTTTCTGTTAATGCCATTCAGATATTCCCTAAAACAAATCCCAAAATGCAAAGGAGGAGGAGATACGTTGCCATGGCAGTGAGCCACTCTTCAGGGCTTAACCTTCTTCTCCCTTTATTCTTTCAGCCGGTATGTCCGCCAGCACTAATCTTAGCCTGGTTCTCTCACCACTTGTTTGCCCGAGCAGTTCAGAGCTGTATCTGTTGTCTCCAGAAAATACCTATTGGACTTGTTAACAATTACTTTTCCTTAGCAAGTGAAGGTGAATGGAGGAAAAGAGGAAAGCTGTTGAATCCTCACCTCTCTGGGGCTGCTCTTCAATTTGTACATGGCTGGTTTAAGACCACTATTCCCCCCTCATCTGTATTTGCATTGTCTGGGCTGAAGAATGTGGGAATTTCACCACTGATTTCAATAAGACTGACTCCAAAGTGCTTTTGTGACAAAAGGTGACTGATACACACAGTGTGGGGAGGCTCTTTCAGTGACAGTAAACCCCAACAAAGCAGGACAGCCAGCAATTCCAGCTGCGCAAAGCACAGCGCCTTCTGTTCTGTAAGGATGCGGTGATGGGTGCAGTGATGGTGAGAGTGGCAACCATGGCAGCACATCCAGCCAGGGTGCGAGAGCCGTGACAAGAAGATTTTGCCTGGCCTGTAGATGAGCTTCAGTTTTGTTTTCATGAAGTGTATGCCTCATTAAACAAGACCAAAACCTGCCGTGTTTTGGAAAGCTGTCCACTTCAGGAAAGCAGCCATGGAGCACAGCTTTGGGCTGTGTGACAGCACCTGGCCCAGCGTAATGGCGCTGGTGGTGGCAGCTGAGGGACAGCAAGGTGGGAAACCTGCCACAGAAGGCTATCGCTAGTGAGCCGACTCTTGCAAATAGTGTTGCTTATTTAGAGAACTATATCTACTTAAGGAAATGTCTAGGAAAGCCCCCTGCTGAGTTCAGGCTGCTTGCAAACACTGGAAAGCGACAGAAAGCGTTCAAACGCGTTATTCAGGTAAGCCAGCCGCTCCGCGGAAACGTGGGAGCCTACCGGGGCCACAAGGGCGCCCGCTGCCCCGCCCCGCCTCCCGCCGCTCCCCCTGAGGCCGCAGGAGGGCGCCCCAGCACCGCGTGAAGCGGGCAGGCCTGCAGCAGGGCCGCTGAGCCCCCTTGCCGCTTTGGCGGCTTCACGCTCGGCTGAGCCTTTTAGTCCCGGGTGTCCGGCCCTTCGCACCACCGCCTGGTTACCCGGCGGCCCCCTGCGTGCAGAGGCTGCCAGCCGGGTGCGGGAGCGGAGCTTGCAGTGGGCAGCGCTATCTATGTATGGCCTGCGTCAGATCCAGGGGTCGCAGAGGTCTCTGCTGTTATGCAGAAAAACAGAAGCCTGCTTTATCAGGCGCTTTAATATGAGGAAAAATAAAATTAGAAAAAAAGCTGTAGTGTTTTTTCCAAGTGTTGGACGTTTACCTGTGGATGCAGTGAAACTGGGTGTGTGATCACTGCTTGTGCATGTCGGTGGGTTTTGCATGAGAGCTCCCAAAACAGTCTAAAACTGAAAAGCTTTGAAGGAGAATTCATAAAGCATAAAAAGAAATAATGATTGTATTTAACAGCCTACCCTTTTCTGTGATTCAGTAGTGATTATGAACTCAAATCGATGCAGTTCCACTAGGAAGTGTTAAAAAAGCACATTTGTCCCCCTTCCTGCATTATTCACAGTGGCTGCTCTGACAGATTAATGTCAGGTTACTGTTTCGTTAAGTGACAAGCCTTATTTTGTTGCCTGAGTGCTACTTTTATTGTTGGACTGTGCTGTACCCTCACTACTCCTTTGCTACTTTCATATTAAGCTGCAAGTCAGATACATCAGGAGAATTTCTTGCAACCAGTGGAAGCTTGTGGAGGATTATTAAACTTTGATGTTAATCAGTTTAAGGAAGAAAACGACGATATTACTGCTGACAACCAAAATGGTGTGATAACTCGGGTACTGCTCTTCTAGCTGCTATCTGAGAAAGGTCATCCAAGAAAGGCATAAAAGGAAAGGTCTTCCTCAGTCAGAGCAGACACAAAAGCAGGCTGGGTTTGGGGGAGCAAGATCTAATTTCATCCATGAGCAATAAAAAATCATTCAACACCATGAAGGAACTGAAGCAGGGAACTGCACAGGACTGTTTTGTGTAGCCCCATGTAGCTACTTGTCGCATTTAAGTTGCTGCATGAATTAATTCAAGCCTTCATGCCTTCAGCTCTCCCGCATCCTCAAGGAGTAAAACTGAAGTTTGCTGGGATTTGGGCTCAGTCTGGCATGGTGTGGACAGTCTCACAGCCCAGCTACAGGCTGTTGGACAGAGCCAAGGTGCAAGGTCTGAGCCCAAAGGCCAGTGATAGAGTTACTCTACCAAAATCAGCACACGGCCCTGGTTTAGGACTCTTAACCTAGCTGTTGGCAACATAAAAGGGGAGCACAACTAGAACAGTGCTCACCTTGGTATAGGTCTGGGCATCAGCAGGGGAACAGCATGCTAGTGACAACTGCATTTCAGCAGTAGGGTTTGGCTAGAGAGCAATGAGGAAAGTGCTCACTTGATATAAAACGCCACTCTGTGGCAGCTTTGTACTAGGTCATAGCACAAAATTTCCTACATTTAACCATACATTTCCAGCTTCTTGCAGCTCCCCTCTCCAGTGCAAGACACAAGAGGTCAACAGAAGGTGTCCCTGGCATTTTCCCCCAAGCTTCTGGAGAAGAGGAATATGACTAGTGTATCCTTATGTCCTGGCAATGCTTGGTTGCCAGGAAAGCTTTTTGAGCTGGTGGTTGGCATAGCTTACAGCAGCGTTTAACCTGCTATAACATGCTCTGAAGTAAGGACAGCTGCAGGCAACACTTACTTCTTTTGAACTATGCTCCCGTCTGATGTGCACATGCTACCCTTCAGCGAGCTAGCACAATTGCAGGCAGAGAAGGGAGGGCCTTGCCTGCAAGCTACAGCCTCCAGTTGTGAAGCCCTCTCACTTCCTTGTGAACAGGGCTGGCGAAGGCCTGCCGAGTTGGCTTCACCTGGGTATGTGAGCAAGATTCAGCAGGACTTGTTCACAGAAGTTGACACCACACCAAGCCCTTTAGATGCACATTCCTGAGCCCACTCCTCCCCCTCAGGGCATTTTATGCCAGCCGCTCCCAGGTTTCCCCCTCACCTCAATTACCTTTTTGTAGGGATCAGCTCTGTGTGTGTGTGTGCATGCTAATGCTAGGAAAGGCTGTCAGTGTAGCTTTGCAGCCTAATCTCTTCTAATATGATGCTGGCTTCAGGCTGTGGCTTTTTTTCCAGTGCCTAAATGTAACACGTGGATATTAGACGAGGGCAAGAATTTGCTTCTTTCTTGCACGCAGAACAAGGAAGTGCATTCTGCCTCGCCACAGCTGCCTCAACCACAACCGCAGTGCTGAAAACAGCTGTGCTTGCTGCCCTACAGCAAGGCAGCCTGAACAAACTTGGGGTCACTCTGCCACTTCCCTCATTGTTGGAGTTGTCTACACACCAGTCCCACAGTGGGGACTGCAGAGGCTTTTTATTGGGATGTATAGAGTAACCTATGGTTAGTGAGCTGCAACCATGTACAGAGCACTAGAAATGAGGGCTGGCATGATCCCACACTAGTGATGCAGGTCTGCAGCCAAGAAATGGACAAGAAAAGGGGGATTATTGAACCAAATGGTGTTACAGGGCAAGCTGA
Source organism: Amazona ochrocephala (assembly GCA_039720435.1). NCBI lineage: Eukaryota > Metazoa > Chordata > Aves > Psittaciformes > Psittacidae > Amazona > Amazona ochrocephala. Next base: position 47,137,156 of record CM077878.1, read on the forward strand.
GGAAAGGCCTCCTCAGAAATCCACTAATAGGCTGGAGATAATGGTCATTGCCCTGCAGCCCTTGTAAGGCCCCAATGGAACTTGGCAATGGTAAGAGAGGCTGGGAAAGCGGAGACTCAAATTATTAGCTCCCAGCATGATTCAGAAATATCTGTCCACACTACAGGCATGACTCAGAGTCTAGAAAGGTCTTTGGGATCTATGAAGATAAGCAGAGGAGGTCCAACCCTTGAGAAACAGTTTCAGACCTTACATTGCTCTTGTCTCCAGATCTGAGCTAATTTTTGGCGGACGCAGAATTTCCTGGATTGAAGTTACACAGATCAGCTGAACATACCTTGCCAGTGGCTTTCTTGTTGGTTGGTTTAGTTTAGTTTGGGTTTTTTAATGCTTCTGTGGTGGGTTTTTGTGTCTTTACATGTTACAAAAGGATTGAAAAGTGGAAATGCTAACGGGTGTTTTGGCTCATTCTGCTGTGTAGAGGGTTTCTGTGCCAAAGCGCTAGTTACCTAGGAAACTGCTGTAGGACTGAATTTGGATAGATGTGTTGTCAACTGCAAATGAGTGGCTTTTCAAGAGGTGGGGAAGAATGCAAAATGCACTGAAAATATGACTGCCTGCAGTGTGATTTGTAGGTAAGATGGTGGTCGTGGTTTTTTGACTAGCATTTTGGAGGCACCCTGACAGCTGCACAAAGGGATAGCAGATGGAGTGAATGGCCATGTCTCGAACATGAGCTTGAATGTCCTTGTGTTTGTATGCTGGGTGAGCATTTGTCTAAATCTCAAACCATGACTGTCTGAAAAATCAGTACTAATGTTGCAATTAAGTATTTTTCCTGTTCTATTATGACAGAGTTCTGACAATCCAAGGAAATGACAGCCTTTCTGGACATTTGAACTGCAGTACTGCATGGCCATTTCCAACAAAAAAGAAAAGAAAAAAGAGACTGGTGAAACATTTTTAACAATTGAATCTACAGATGCATCTGAGGGCTTATGCAATGAAGGAAAACATGATTTGCAGATTTTTTTCCTGGAAATCATCAATAATGGGCCCTTTTTAATACAGCAGCAAAAAATGTGAGAAAGTAAATAAATGCTTCAGTATGGGGGAGTTATACTGATGTCTATCAGTTCTGCCACAATGGCTAAATCTGCAACTGGTTACTTATCCCAGGGGAGCTAATACTTAGAGTGGTCTATAGCAGAAAAAAAAAATAAGCAAAGCAGTGGGGTTCACTCGTTTAGAATACATCTCTCACAATTCCTCCTATTCCCTCACACATGTAGGATTAGCATTTGGGCTTACACTGAACATGAATTTCCATGTATTTCACCTACAAAATGCATTTCAGATAGCAAATGCAAACTCCTAGTAGCTTATTCATGTTATGACAGGTGTCACCACTTGGCACAGCTACATGTAATCTTCAAAGGTTCGGGCTTCCTCCCCCCAGCAGATGAGCAAGTTTCCAGCCTTGAAAAGGCAGGTTGTTCTGCTTGTTTTGGTTTAGGCAAGTGCACCAGGTGAGGAGAAGGCTGAGGTAAAACACTGCCCTTATGCCTCTGGCTGAAGCTCTGTGGCAGGACCTGCTTCCAGAGCCACTTCTGAGGCCAGCCGGTCCCTGTTCCCTGCTGTTGGCACACTCGCATCTCCTGCATTTATCTCTGCAGGTATGTCTCTCTTCCCAGGGGTCTAAAATAAATGTAAAGTCACCAATCCTGACCTCTGGCCTCACCATGGGGCTTTATGGGCTTCCTGCAAGGAGAAGACATGCATCTTGCTTTTGTTCCCTGTTGAGTGCTGTCCAGGCTCTACTTTCAGGTAAGAATCAGTCCTTCAGAGCTGATGGTCAGATGAGAGTCCCACCAGGTGTTTGATCAGCTTGTGTCAGGCTGGTACATCTATGCGACAAAGACAAACCTCCCTGTGGACATACCTGAACATTGTCACTGCCTACTTTGCTTCCAGAAGGCTAGGCTACATAGGTCCAGCCAGCTGCCCTGCTGACTGGAGGGAGACACCAGACTCAGTAAGAAGCTGTGATATCTTGGATCTCTTATCTGTTGTTTATAAGAATACAGACAACCCTGATCACTATTCCTTCAACAACATCTTTAACAACATTTACATTGGGGATCAGCCAAAACCTGCAGGATGCTGGGCCTGGAGGTGGCTGGGATACAGCGTGTTGCATCCAAGCTTTATCTCTGCCCTCTGTCTTTGAAGAGGGGCTGAAGTGACATGCAGGGCTGGACACCCTTACTCCCTGCTTGAGCCTGTGTCCACTGGCAGATGTGCACACAAACCTAAGCAGACTCCTCTATTTCAGGCCCATCTGTAACTTGCATAATGAATAATGTACAATGAATTTGTGGTCTACATGTTTATTAAGTGACTCAGTATTTCCAGTGGAGATTTTGTGCTCATGTTTTACTCACATCACAAAACCCACTCACTCTTTTATTATCCCCAGCAGCGGTAGGCGATAATAAATTATACAACTGCAGATGATGGTAACTATATCAACAAACAAATTGTATCAATTTTCACTGTGAGTTTAAAGCTCCATTTACTGGCTGTGAAAACTCTGAAAAAGGAATTTGGGAATGCTGCTTCTGTTCTTGCATTCTTAAACGTTCTTACCAGGCTGTAATCCAAGCCTTCCATAATGCGTCTCTAAAGATTTTTGCCTACTGTATATCACTGCTTTTACATACGGGATTTGACATTTATGTACGTAAGAGAGGAGAGAAATGGAACTGATGCAACAGCGACAGCTTCCATTCGTTACTGTGTGAGAGGGCTGAAAGACAAAAGGCACCTCGGTGGTGGAATTCAGAGCTAATCCCCCTCCACTGCATTTGCAGAAACAAGGCTTGTAGCAAAACGTCAATCTGTCAACAGCTCAGCTACATCCTGTGTATCAAAACAAGCTCACACGCTCTCTAAATCACTCTATATCCTGTATTAAGCTTAATAAGGTACTCAGTTAATAATTTGTATGGCTGTGGAAAGATGTGAGTTTATGCTACAGCAGCCATTTTGAAACACCCGACACACCCCTGGCAGAGGATGGACTTTTTGGGGAAGCAGGTGTAGCAGTGTTTGGAGAGTTACAGTACCCTTTCTCAGAGGAACTCTACTAGGGAAACTTGTTTCTGTACAATAAAGGTACACTCTGTCACAAGACAGAGCACTTGGGCAAGTGTAAGTGTAGCTCACCCACTGTGCCGCATGCTGTACTTGTGTTTTAATTGAAAATTTTTCATTTTTGTTGTTTATGCTCTGTGGCTACTTGGAAAAATGGGCCAGAACCTGTGTTGCATACCCGAGTGACCCTCACCACCTAGGTGCTGGATGGGGCATACAGGTGAAGGAATAAATATGGCTGAAACTTCCAGCAACAGGACACCATCCCTCAGGCTGGTCAGATTTTGCTCTGAAACCTCCCCACATAGTGATCCTAATCCCTCTGGGTCTGAGACAGGCTGAAGTGATGCAGAACTGACTAAGCTGCTGCATGAATAAGCCTCCTGGACCTCACCAGGCTCAATAGCTAATACTTTGAATTGAGCTGCTGATCACCATCCTGACATGCCAGCCGGGTTTTGCACATTTCATTGCCCATAAATATGGTTAGGGCTGTCGTGAGCTTTTTCTGTCTGCTCCTTTTGTGGTTCCTTGTTCCCAGGAGCTGTGAAGGAGCCCTCTGCCAGAGGAGCTTGAGAGGTTTCAGCCCAAAAAATCTCTTGGAAAAGGGCCCTCAGAGAGAGTGAACTCAACCCCCTCCCTTGTAATTGCTATTGAGACCTGGCAGAAGTAGTGCATATTTGCAATTAGGGTTGGCTGTTAATGTGTTCTTGGAGCTCAACACCATTAACTTTGACACTGAGAGCTTGAGGCCAGACCTTTGAGCATTTCCTCCTGCAACATCACCAATCTTTGAATGAATAAGTAAGACCAGTTACAGACATAAGTCAGTTCTTGTTAGTCGGATGTCTCTTATCCGCAGCCTGTACGTTCCTCAGCATCTTTTTTTTTAAACAGCCACCAGTCACTGTAAACCAGCAGTCAGTCAGGACATATGGGTTGTTGCTTCTGGGCTTTTATAAGGATTTAGCTGTGTTATGCAAATTGCTGATTAAACTGGAAAGTTAAAATGAAGAAAAAAGTCTTGCTTCAGACCAGAAGAACCTATTTTCCAAGTGCACACAGTAAGTCTGGTAATCCCAGCACATTCTAAATGGCTCCTGTTTTAGCAACTGTCAACTGCTTCACCATTTTAAAATTTGAATAGTTAATTATTCACTTGAACAGGACGCTATGTTCTACTTTGTTCTGAGTTGAGCATCAGTCTTCCCTTCTGGAGGACACAGAGCTAACCTTTACCTAGGCAAAGCAACTCACTTCATTTTCACGGGAGGGATATTACATCTTGCATTTTGTGTGTTCCCGTTGGCTTGCTGTGGTTTGGTTTCTTGTCTTTGAATGCTTGTCACCTTGCAAACACCTCTGTGTCCTCAAAGTGACAAGATTTGCATGTGTACAGCAAGTAACTTTTAAAGTAACCTGATATTCACGGAGATAATTAGGATGTTTTATTGGACTCTCTCACAAGAGCAAGGCTCCCAGGCCACTGCAAGGGGTGTATCTTCCAACCCATAGAGGCATCGCCACGGCCCTCCCGTGCTGGCAGTACTCAGTAACTGCTCCCCCAGGCCACCATCCAGTCTTAGGCCAGCCCTGTGCTCCCCTTGCTTCCCAGAAGCTCCCAGCTGAGGAGCAGAGCTCACATTACTGCCTGTCTCCCTCTCCAACAAGAACACCCTTTCAGAGGAGACTGCTTTGTGCTTATTTTAAATTATTGGAGGAGTGGGGTGTATCTACAGTCAGGCTTGGACTAATTTTGCTTTATTTTTTTTTCCTTTTATCTGATTCCCTTATGGTAAGCAACTTCAGAAATTAACATTTTGGTAAATTACCCTGCAGTGTATGAATAAACATGAGAATGAACAACAAGAATAACATGACATGTTTGCCTTAATTCAATAACTACATCTCCACTAGGAACATAATATACCAACAAGTGGAACTGTTACAATTACAGAGGTAATTCAAAATAAGCTTTCTTACGGCCACCCCTGGGTTTTCAGTCATATCCTGCCTTCTGTTTGTATGTTCTTTTGCACCAGATTCTCCTTCCTGACAGGCTCCCCATTTGCCGTGTCACTTCTTCACGACTTCTAGTAGCAAGAGAACTGCTCGGAGACATGGAAAGTTACTCTTCCTTATTACAATAATGATATGTAAATATATGCTACATCCTCAGCCTCTTCTGTAAATAGAGCTGGGTGTGTTATCTTTACATTCCTGCGCTGCTGTTATTGAAACAGCTTGCACAAATGTGCACTTGGTTTGCAAGAAATGGCCTTGCTTATTTGCTTTTTGGTAAAAGAGGAACAGGCTGGTGTCAAGCTCATGAGAGCCTGGGCTCATGTTTGCACAACACCAAAAACAAGCTGACAAAGTGAGAGAGCATCTTCTTGAGTATGCCTTTGCTAGTATAGCAAAAAATATATCTTCTTGATCTAGGTTCACTAACCTGATTTCAAAGAGCTGCGAATAGCTGGTTGTTCAGTTTTAACTTGGGTCAGCGGCTCAAGTCCAAACGTTGTTGTGAACCTGATACTTTAACCTGACCGAGCATACTAGGAGCTGGAGGAAGCAGGGTAGGTACTGTGAGCGGGAAGCATGGCAAGAGGCTGTGGTATGCTACTGTGGGATCCCCGGTGAAGCAGAGGACTGCAAGTCTTTTCCAGCTGGATCTGTGGCCGTGCTACCTTCTCTGCTGAGACCTGCTGGGAGGAGAGGCCAAGTGTCTTCTTGGCTGGGCAGCAGCACTCCTGATTTGAAGCACACTTGCACAGCAGCTGTAGCAGCACACAGTCAGTTAGCAAAGAGCAAAGCAGCTCATGCACCAGTCTGGGCCAGTATGGTTGCCCACAGCCAAGGCGAGGTGGCTTAACCAGTATAAACTCTTTTTACACCACCAATAAAGGCAGCCAAGCCCTGCCACATCCATCACTGTGAGGTTCTCACCTCACAGGACGCAGCTCCCTGGGGTGAGGAGAACTTTGAGGGTTCAGAAATACTCAGTGTCACTCTTCTCAGAGAAGTGGTAACATCCCCTTTAGGTGATGGGGAAGTTCTTTTGGTAACCTTACCCTAGTTTCCTGGGGTTCAGCCATTCTTTTCATCGTATTTACCCTCTTGCTTCTTTGTCAGGTTTGGGTATGGGGCTGAGAAAATAATCTTTGTAGTAAAAATTAGGGTATTCATTTAACTACATTTAGTTAAATGACGGCTGTTTGGTAGTCGACAAATTCTATTTATCAATCTCTGTCTTCATAATTAAGAAATTTGGGCCAGAATGATTTATGAATTCTTATTTAATCCCTCTCTGGTTGGTTAAGCAATGAGCAGGCAGGTTGGTAAAGGCTGATCTGTCTTGCAAGTTCACCCTTGCCTGATCTTCTGCAAAACCACTTAAAATAAAAGGGTTAAGAACAATAATAAACTGTGAAATCAAGAGAGTGAAGACGTACTGTACCACCAGCAAGGACTAAATGGTGACTGTGTCACAACAATATGCTTTAATCTTAATGTACAAGGTCAAAATTTGAAGATTAGCTCCCCTGCTGTACATCTTTTACTAAGAAAGTTTCCATTTCCTTCTTGACAAGTACGAATGTCTGTTACTGGCACTGTGAGTATGTGCCTTTTTTCAAACCAACACTGTTTGTAAAACAGCTTTAAAAAAAAATTGCTTAAAGCAGGAGTTAACCCCTTGTTAACTCGAATTTACAGATTCTTGTTTCAAATCACCTCTTCTTTACCACATTGCTTTCTCCAAATGACTTTTCTCTTCAGCAGCTTACATTTCACTGACATATTTTCTGACCTCTGTGCCATATTTTGCACATAGCCCTGCCTAATGTGCACTTCAGCCTGTAAGCAAATTGTATTTGTTTTCTCCTTTATCCATCCATCCTCTGGAAAATCTGGGGTTACAGCCAAGGTTTTACAGATTTAGGTACTCTATTTCATTGTGATGTGGCTGTGCTAGTGCCAAGATATGTCAATTGCCTGAAAATATTGGTGTCTGAAAGGTTTTATTTTCTCTTTGCCATAATTAAATACTGTGCAGATGGAATTAATGATTTATTTAGAATAATTATTGAACTTTTTCTTCCTCTTTCTCACTATTTTTTTATCATTGTGAAGCGTTGTGCCTATTTTGGTTTCCTATTTTTGTTAAGCTACTTGTGGGCACAAACGTATTATGCAGTTGTGGATCATCCACTCAAAAATGTTAGCTAAAGATTTCTATGAAGGCAGCTATAGAGATACAATCCATTTAAAATCTTTTTTAAAGTCTGTGGTAATAGATTTCAAGCTAGTATGGAATTAAAAAAATAATTAAGAATATTTTTGTGGATTTTTTTTTTCTTTACATGGATAACTTTGAACTTCAAAGAGGATCATTTCATCAAGTATTTTGATGAAGAATTTCTTGTTTCTGAGTAGCAGGACTGAGCACGTCCTAGGATGTGCTAAGAGAGGGTTGTGCTATGGGAGTGGGGCTCGTTAGGTTTCTACTGCAAGACTTAGTAGCTCTGCTAAAAATGACCATAATCTCAGGAAACTACACAGACAAATGATTTTCTGTGGCTCTGATGCAACCACTGAATGGAAGGAGAATGTTTATTTAATGACCAAACTGCTTTGTCCTCAAATGTGCCATTTTGTCTTCGTAAATTTTGGAAATGGTTGGGAGAATGTTGCCAAGGGCAACCACTGCATCTTGAGGAATTGGAAATGAAATAGAGAAAGAAAATAGAACAAAGATTCCTTAAAGGAGTTTACCCTATTGTATTCAGTGCCTTGTAAGTAAGTACAAGTTATAACTACCCTGATTATCCCTCAATAGGTAACAGCTCTGAGGCAGTAAATGTCAAGTAAAGTTATGCTGCAGGCTGAGTACCTCTCCCCAAAGCAGTCAGTGCTAACTGGCTTCTGCTGATGCTGTTAAGGCACAGGGTGCCTCCACAGAGCACTGCCGTCATTGCATCTCCTCCAGCACTCCCTCAGACCATTGAAGGAACTTTCTTACATCTGCAATCTCCTTCCCAAACTGATAGTGTGCTCTCTCTCCTCCTCCTGCAGCTGTACAGCTGGTTTTGGGTAGGAATGGGTGAGTGGAAGCTTCTGTAATCACAGCTCAGAAACATGTTCTACAAATGTCATCACATGGATCAAACATAGCCAAGAGTCTTTGATACAAAAGGCAGAGGTCTATGATTTGATCTGCAGTCCTATGAAATTGGGACCTGAAAGAACCATCAAATGTGGAGGGATACTCATGCAGATGTTGACGTGGGAGACATGGATGAAGGGTCATCCAGATGAGAGTTCAAACAGCTACTCAGGTGAGCCCTGTAGTCTTCCAAGTCAGTAAGAGCAGTGCAAAAGAGAAGCATGTATTATAGTGCTGGCAAATATTTTAATGAATGACCTTACTGGGGGTGAAAACCTGAGAGATGACTCCTACCTAGTATTATGACTGGAGCCTCCTGACTGTCCTTCTAGAAGATGGATAACTGTTTCACTATGAAGAAGTCACTTTATAACTCGGTTTCAAGTTCTGCTGCATTTGGGATGGTTTAGCTCTATGACTTGCTGTTCAGGCTCATCCCTATAAAAAAAATAATCCAGAATTATTTTCCCATACTTGGGCAGCTATATGGGCTGATGCTTCCAGACTCTCTCCCCAGAGCAAATTCTCTGAATTCATATAGCTCAAGTGACCTTTCCAGTTCACAGCAGTGACTAAGATTCCCAGCATCTGTGCAAGCTTTGAGTTAGATATACATACGTACATGTATATTTATATACAGATCTATACATGCACACACATAGAGAGACAGAGAGAGTATGTATGTGTGTATGTATAAAAAGGCTGCTTAAAATTTCAGCGCTTGTGTTACCGAGCTCTGTGGCTATACAAGTTATAGGAATTCTGGCAAAACCCAAAAAGCGACAAGCATATATTATAGTCACACAGTTCGTCTGTTGAAGCATGATTCTAAGAGCCTCCAGCTATTTAAACACTTACTGTAAAGCAAGTGAATAAATGGTTTCTGGATTAGGATTTTAGTCAGGTTGTAAATTTTTAGAGATGTGTTCTGTGTTTGCCTGATTTTGTACACAGGCAATAGATTTTGGTCCCTAGGAGCTGTCTCTGAAGGAATAATTAGAACTGCTCCAGGAACTGAGAAAATGCACTGCAAATTGCTATACTACTTAGTTTCCAATTTAATTTGGTGAATTTTTCCAGACAGCTCCTCAAATAGTAAAAGCAGTAAGTTGTTTCTTTTTTCTAAAACAATATTTCTCCTTTGCTAAGCTGCTTTGACGAATACTTGAAATAAACCCTCTGATGTCTTGGGGCACAGAAAGCTATAGGTTCTGTTACAGTTTCAATCATTACTGCTTTTTTTATTTTAACATGGGCTGCTTCCTGGCAAGAAATGTTTCAAGTCAAAAACTTATTCAATCCAGCCAATATAATCTTCCTCAAACTGTTGATGAAGTTTGATAAAACTCTCTCTTCTCTTGCGTGGATAGTTCTAAGGAGTTTTCAGCATAGGCAGCTGCTTAGGTAAACAGTTGGGGTGCTGTTTAGTTAAGAATGAGAAACTTCAAGTTGGATGTTGGTTTATCTATAGGTCTTTAAGCAATTAGCATATCAGAGAGGGAGTGTTGATGCAGTCACTGTAGCCTAAAGCTCACCAGCCATGGGGAATGAAATCCAGATGCCTATGTATTTTGAGGCACCGGGGGTACCACAGACACTCAGGAGCTGCACAGGGCTGGCAGCTCTGACATGGGATGTATGAGAGGCCACGCAGGATATCCCACAGTGCCTAAACTACTGTAACATAGATGCATGCACTTAACTAACTTGACTGAGCCCCAGCTACATACCAAAGGCAACCTGAACTATGCCTTGTGCTCCACTGCTTTGCTGATTAAGAGCTTAATTCAATTGCCTTTACCAGGCATCTCAAGCCATTCAACAAACCTTAGGGTAGCCCATACACTGCTAAGGGGCCAGCAGATGTGACATTTGCCTTTCTGGAAGAGCAGCTGGAGCAGCCAGCTCAGATTACAAGGGCATTTTGGTTGCCTGTCAGTGACCTGAACTGCTCCCTAGGTATCAGTAGAGTGCTGGTTGCTGAGACCCCCATACATGTATAGAAGTCTTCAAGTATCTAAGTGGCCTCACAGCCCTTTCTGTACTAGTCGGAAGTTTTCAAGTAATATTTATGCAGCTAATTCATTCTTCTACTGTTTATCCACCCGCTGCCCTGCATTCTCTCTTCTGTGTATATGTACTTTGGCTTGCATATTTTGCCTGGACATATTTAGACTTACCCAGCATCTTCTCTGCTGGCTCACACACTCAATCCATAAACTTTCCTTGCTGCCAACCAGCTTCCCACCAGAAATTCTCCACATGGCTCCCAGGCAAGGCACGAGGAGCATTCATCCTCCCACCCTACTTCTCATACTTAGGGGGAGAGCAGAGGCTGGGAGGCAGCAGCAGCTGGAGCTGGAGACACCACCTCATTCCCCTGACAGCCATCCTTTGCTGGGCCAAGGGCATCATAACTTCTGCAACTCTCTTTCTGGCAATAATCTCATGCAATGCATGCTTTTGTTTTTGGATTTGTTTCTGTGAAAGACCATAGATACAGCTTCTTGTGAAATATAAGATATATTCTATTTAAAGAGACCCTTACAATTAGATGATTCCTGGCCCTTCTTTCCCAGGGAATTGAAAAGCAATGTTAGTAGCCAGGCATACCAGGTCAAGCTGGGCTAAAAATTATTTGAGTAAAATGTATTTACAAAATTCTTTCATTTTATGTCTAGATGTCTGTATGTTTCTTGGAATATCTGTCACGTTGCCATCAAGGCAGCAGTCAAGAGGTTTGTGCTTTGCAGTAGAATTCCCTGGAGAGATTAATGCCAGCAATAACTGAAAGAGGAAATGGAGGCAGCAGCAACACTGTGGAAAGGAAGAAAGGAAAGGAAAGGAAAGGAAAGGAAAGGAAAGGAAAGGAAAGGAAAGGAAAGGAAAGGAAAGGAAAGGAAAGGAAAGGAAAGGAAAGGAAAGGAAAGGAAAGGAAAGGAAAGGAAAGGAAAGGAAAGGAAAGGAAGAGAAAAGAAAAGAAAAGAAAAAGAAAAGGAAAAGAAAGAAAAGAAAAAGAAAAGAAAAGAAAAGAAAAGAAAAGAAAAGAAAAGAAAAGAAAAGAAAAGAAAAGAAAAGAAAAGAAAAGAAAAGAAAAGAAAAAAGATAAAGGAAGGGGGTATCAGAACATTGTTTATAGAATTACAGTGCCCTCTGTGCTTTCAGTCTGAGATGAGCATGTCACAGCGTTATAAAATTGTTGGCTAAACAGTATGTTCCAAGTAGCACAGCTAGAAGTGATACAGTCTAGAAGGACCCCAGTCCCAGAGCAGCCTTTCCCGACCCCCCCAACAAGTCTTCCTACAGAATATTTACCTTTCACCACAACACAAATATTGCTGATGTTTCATCTCTGTCTCGGTTTACTTCTCCTAGAATGCACAGTTAATGCCTTCACCTGTCCATTCTGACAACTCCAGGTACTCTTTTGTACTCTTTAACAGATTCCTGACATATACTGAGATACTGACATGTGCCTATATACTGAGGCCTGAATGTCATGTTTATATATTTTCTTTATCTAAAACAAAGGTGAGATTAATACCACTCTGTTAGAACTTCAGCCAGGCCATAGTCATCTCAGACTCCAATTTAAAATTATCCTTCTGGTGTTGCAGCTTTCCAGGTGCTTGCCAGCTCTATATCAGCTATTTGACTTTCAAAGCAGCATGCTTCTAAATAGTGGTAACTTTTCGATTTATCCTTACCAAGGGTGCTGATATCAGTGTTAAAAAAAGTAAAAGAGGTAAAACCAAGATGAGAACAAACTGTGAGACCAAAGAATGACATTAGCAGCAATCATGATTTGGGGGTTGGAACTAGATGCTCTTAAGGTCCTTTCCAACCCTAACTATTCTATGATTCTATGATAAATTCATCAGGCTTATTGTATTAACTATCATACTGAAACATCTTATTTCTTTTGATTGTCACAGTACTGTGGCAATCTGTGAGCAGAAAAAAAAAAAAAAAAAGAAAAAAAAAACAAGCACAAAAAAACACAATATTTTTTTAAATAAAAGCCTAATATGTTTAACATAATTGAAGGTAGCTAGGAAGAGGAGTATGTCGCCCTAAATGTCTGAGCTTGGGATGTATTTACATGGTAGTCACTTCAGCTTTTGGACAGGTAAATAAACTCACATTAGGTTTCTTGTTGCTGTGGCAGGTCTGTTGCTGGTCTCCATAGCAGCTCATGGAAAGGTAGCTCAGGTGCTGCTAGAATTAATCAAAGCCACTTCTGCACTAGCGTGGAGATGTGCCCTTCCACTCAAACACAGACTCCAAAAGCTCCAGGCTTTTTGTATTGGAATTTGACTTCAAAAAGTGGTTTGTAAGATGCTTGAGGCTTTGGCTAGTGCAAGTTTCCATTAGCAGTATTCTGGCATTAGTATGTCTAAAACCACCTGAAAGGAGGACAGAGAGGAGGTAACTGGTCTCTTTTCTCCGGTAATAAGCAATAGGACAAGAGGTAATGGTCTCAAGCTGTGCCAGGGGAGGTTTAGACTGGATATTAGGAAAAAATTCTTCTCCTGAGGGTGATCAAGCATTGATTGGAACAGGCTTCTTAGGGAAGTGGTGGAGTCACCATCCCTGAAAGTATTCAAAAAACATGTAGATGAGGCCCTTAGTTATATGGTTTAGTGGTGATCTTGGCAGTCCTGGGGTAATGGTTGGACGTGATGATCTTAAAGGTATTTTCCAACCTAGTTGATTCTATTGTTCATCAATTTTTCTTCTCCTGTTTGTTTTACTATGGTATTATTACCTATTTTGCTTATGACCATTCATTTCAGTGTGGCTGCTGTTCTGCACATCTCCATGTTAGTGACACAGGGCCACAATACAGCACACAATTGCCAGTCCCGGATTAGCAGCAACCTGCAGTCTGACTTCAATTAGCTGGAAGGATGATGCCTCTTGACTGTCTGGTGTTTAAATGAACTGAAAATCAAAACCCTGTTTTTCTTGGTTCTCTTCCAAATCACACACTAAGTTTGCCTCATTACAGATTATAACAGATGTTGGTAAAAGGAAATAAGTCTGAAACAAATTTGAGATCTAAATAGTCCAGAGCTTGTGGTTTGGCCTTTTCTCTTCTGAAACATGGGAGGAAGCACTGAACAATTCAGATTCATAGAATGAAGAGGGGCTGCAGGGGCTTAACAAAACCCTTCCTTCATTTTAGCAGCCCTGTGAACTCTCTCTGTGGTGAGCTGCAGGTGAGGTGCCCACTTAAATCAGCAAAGACACCCAACAAGGCATGGAGAGATAAGGTCCTGCAGAAATACCTTTCCACCTTTACCTGACCCAGGGTGACCTGTATCCCATGTCCCAGGCCCAGGGCATAGGTGCTTTTCTCTCCCTGAAGTGGTCTGTAAAACAGCCAGTGTACTGCTGCTGCCTTTTGCAGTTTAATGTCTGAACTGAAAACAAGAGAGGAAAGGCCAGGGAGAATACACAGTTACAACGAAATCATTGCAGCTAATCTAATATATAATGGTAACAGCATCTAGGTGCCTGCTCACTGTGTGGAATATAGGTATAATAATGAGGAAAACTGTTTCTTGGGAAAATCATCCTGCTTTGCCATGACCTTCTCAGTTAATAAGCAAAGTATCTGTGTATGAAAACAGCTTCTTAGTTTCCATGCTGGAGAATACACTGCTTTATCACTTACTATAATTTTGATTATGAAAGTTGTTTTCATAAGCCTCACTTTTCTATTGCTTGGAGCTATCAGAAAGCTTTTCCCAGGCTACCACTTCTTTGTGCTTCCCAGCCCTTCAGCAATAACACTTCGTGCAGGTGAGGGTTATATTTTAAAGAAAACCCCTTTGATCATCTTCTGACAGTTTTTCAAATACTTGTCCTGTTGTTAGTTGTAGAGGTCACTACAAGAAAGACATGGAGGAGCTGGAGTGGGTCCAAAGAAGGGCAATGAAGCTGTTGAAGGGTCTAGAGCACAAGCCTTATGAGAAGTGGCTGAGGGAACTGGAGTTGTTTAGTCTGAAGAAAAGGAATCTCAGTGGGGACCTTATTGCTCTCTACAATTACATAAAAGGAGGATGGAACAAGGTGGGGATTGGTCTCTTCGTCCAAGTAACAAGATAGGACAAGAGGAAGTGGCCTCAAGCTGTGCCAGGGGAGGTTTAGACTGGATAGTAGGAAATATATCTTCATGAAGAGGCTTTGGAACAGGCTGGCCAGGGAAGTCACCACAGAAAAAGACATGTAGATGTGGCACTTCAGGATATGGTTTGGTTGTGGAGTTGGCCATGCTAAGTTAACTGTTGGGCTTGATGATTTTAAGGGTCTTTTCCAACCTAAACAATCTATGGTTCTATGTAGTTTGTATATAAACAGATCAATGCAAAGGCCTCATTTGGCCTAACATTTGCTCTTCAGTGTAGCCTTTCCCACTGGTCATGATATCTTATGGTATAAGTTCAAGGAATCAAGATACCTCAGGCACAGAGGGGTGCTAGTGAAGGCCTGAGCTGCTGTAGGCTTGTGACCGCTGCTGTTTTTTCCTGAGTGGAAATGAACACCTTTGATCATGGGGAGAAATTTTTTGAAAAATAGTCTTGTATCTTATCTATCAGTATTCATTCCACTTGTATTCACCAACATTGTTTTCCTTCCAAAGCTGCTAGTCTCATTATGCATCTCAAAGGGGTCATCACCCCTTATGCCCCTCCAAAGCTCAGGCTTCTGCCTCCCTGCTGTGCCTACACTCTCCATGTAGGTTGGCCATTCCCACCACTACGCTGTAACTCCCTGGTGGCACCAGCACCCTTTGAAAAAGCAACCAAGCTGCGGCCCTGATTTTACTCTGGAGCTCAGTAGGTGACGCTGATCTTGTGAGGGAGTAGGAGGCATATCAAGCTGAGGATGCAGCTGATCAGAAAATGCTTGACATTTTGTTTTGGTCCAAATGTTCTCTTATTAAGAACATGCTTCCCTTTTGACTAGTAATAGAGATTTCTCTTCTTTAATATTAATCACTTGGCAAAGAATTTGCACAATTCATTTTCTTAATCATGTTTTTTAAAATGCAGTTAGAGCCAGCTATGCTTTCATCCCATGTCACAGAAGGCTGTGATGAGGAGGTTTCAGGTGTTGCTTGGAGGTGTGTGCTGCTGAGTGCTTTCATACTGTACTTAAAAAGGAGGTGTTTATAAAGTCCTGGCAAAAGGACTGAATGTCCTTCCTCCAGATTCTGTGAAAAGATAATTAGATACTACCGTAGATCTCAGGTTCATAGCCACAGCTGTCTGCACTGCCTCCAGGCCACCTAACATGGCAATTTTCTCTGACAGTGGCTGATACATCTGATGTATTGGTGTCACTTTGCCTTCCTCTGGGTGCTGTCAGCCCATCCTGTATCAACTGATGTCCAGAAAGGATAGCTAGGATGAAATGGGTTTTCCAGCCTCGTGAATAAGGGTTCTATAGTTGTTTTTTTATCAAAAATCCAATTTGCACAATCCTAAATTCTCTCATACTCAGACTCTCACCCCAGCCTGAACTCTCAGCCTTTCTAATACAGGAGGATGAGAAATTTCACCCTTGAATCTTAGCATTTTGTTAAAAATACGGTAACATTAAAAGTTGCTATTCTGAAAGTCTTATTAAAAAAATGTATAGTACTTGAGCTCTCTCTATATTTGGCTTTTGCTTCAATGCAGGAGCTGTCCTTTCCCAAAGAATCAGGAGCTAAGCTTGAGGCCATGGGGGAGGGTAGGAAGGTAGCTGCAGCAGCTTTGCAAACCACCAAGCCACTCAAAGAAGATTATTAGTGTTTTGATTGAAAGTGATTGGTGTTCAAAAGATCAACTTTAGGTTAAAAAGAAATGGGATATGAAAGAAACTGCATAGCAGCAAATCTGAGTAATTAATTGCTACATTTGCCTCAATGCTAAGTAGCTACTTGTGCCCACATTCCAGAGTGGCATTTCATGGGTGGCACTTGTGTATTTGATTATTGCAATTATGAGGCAGTGGGGAGCCAGGAGAAGAGGGGAGGTAGGTTCCACTGAGTCCCCATGCTGTGAATGGGTGTCCCAGGTACAGTGTCACCACCACTCTGTGCAGCTCAGCCAGCAGCAGCCAGGCTGGCACTGTGGCATGAAGGTGCAGTCTTTGTGGTGAAGGCCAGGGTCCACCTTCTTTCTCTCCTGGGGAGCTCCCTGTTGTTTCACTGGGGACAGGTCCCAAACCCGCCTGGGTCTCCTCTGGTCTTGTGAGCCTAGGGGAGCTGCAACAGGAGTGGTGTTTGAGGCATCCTTCTCTCTCCGACTCCTGCATCTGTGTGATTGATAAACTCTTTTTCTCTTCCCCCAGGAAGAGCTGTGGGTGAAAAGGGAGGCCAAAGGGGTGACATCTGCCCTTCATTGACCTGCGGACCTCAGCCAGACCTCAGCCATCATGACCACACATGCCTGGCCATCCTTGGTTGCAGCTGGCCAGACACAACCTATGTAATAAAATCCAAGTAATCTAAAATAATTTTAAAGGAAATAAATAGTTAATGTTCTGTAAGACTTCCAAAACTCTGTACTACTTTTGAAAGACCCTAGATTTCCCTTTATGCTCTTCTGTATCCCTGGGCTGTGCTTGTCCAGTCTCTCCTATGCCATTTCACGTACCCCACAGTTGTGCCACATGGGCTGTAGCACCCAGAAAAACATGAGAGGCCTCAAAGTCTCTTGCAAAAAAACTCCAACCGTGCTTTCACCACATCAGAAAATCATAAGCATTTTCAAAATGATGAGTATTAGGAGACTTGTAAGTAATCACCTTGGAATTGAGATGGTATTTCTCTTCTTTAATTTGGCTACTGTTTTCCTCATTGAAAACTAATGTAATTTAAGTTATGCTATTTTATTTAATTTTAAAAATACAACATCCATTAGAAAGTACATTATAAAGTATGTTTTGCCAGAAACATCTCCAAAATTATAGTGAATAATCCTATTATATCCTTCTATGATTTATAGTACCTTTTTTCACTTGTTTTTGACTTTAAACCTTTGCCAGTAAAAGATGGTAGTGTCAGGCTAAGAAGCTCCATGAAGATTTATGCATCTGTCTATAGAGAACCCCTTTCGTATTTTCTACATGTGTTACTTTTTTCTGGAATTGTTTGCAATTTGGCTGAAGTTTTTAGCAGAACATTTAAGTAGCACTGCAAAAAAATAGTTGTCTGAATGGAAAATGAGAGAACAAAAAGATCCCCTGAACTGAGGGGGAAAAAAGACTTTAGGAACAGTGGATTATAGGTATCAGTTCTTGGATCTTCATTTTCATTCCATTTTGACTCACTGTATAGCTTTGGTTGGGTTAAATAATCCTCTTTAACTCCCTGATTTGGGATCTGCAAGCATAACAGTCTCTTTCTGCTTTGCGAGGCTTTTGAAAGAGATACAGGAATAGACTAACACAGGAGTAAAAGGCCCTATTAGTAGAAATATAATAAGTAGCAGAAAATGTTTTACTATTAGGGAAAACACTATACCTTGTTGCATATCATTTGGACAGTGGCTATATTGTAGGTATTTTACCTTTTAAATTTGTCACTGGAAACTGCAGAGGACAGCATAGGAACAAGGTATTAAAAATGCGATGGAGATCTTAACTCCCCATTCAGCACGAACAAGAAAGAAAGGTGTAATAGAAAAACCAACGGTGGAGAGGAAACTTTTTTTCTAATTGAAATATTTAATATATTCAGCATTTCCTATTGTGTAAACATATAAACAGAGGGATTTATTAAAAAAAAAGTCATTGCAACTACATAAGCCTTCTTTGCTTTAAGACCAGTGCTATCTGCATACTCTTGACAATTTAATTCTTTAGCTTAACCATACACAAATATTTAAATCATTGGTAGCCTGTAAAATATATACTTTCCATGATAATTTAAGTCAGGAGAAGCTAAAAGCCTTTACTGGGATTAGGGTAGGGTTCACCAGCTTTTTCACTGAGATGCAGCTTAATAAAAAACAATCTTGGAGGACATACTTCCTTGGCTTTGCAGACACGTACACAATACTGCTTCTCCTATTACCCAGCACAGCCCTTTCCCTCTCTGGTCCAAGAAAATGGAGAAATAATGTTATTCTATTTCTAGATTACTTTAATGAGATTTATTAGCTAGACAGGAGACTGAAGTTTAACAGCATTGAAGCTGCAGTTAAGCTGGTGCTGTGTTGGGTGCTCCTCAAGGCCTATAGATCTCATGGTGAGAGCTGCTGAACTATCCCAGGCAGGAGTGGGTGGTAGCTCCAGTGAGATGCTTGAACCTTCCTATCTTAGCTGTGCATTTAGGTGACTGCTGACATACCTAGTGAGCTCTTGTATTTTATTAAGCTCTCCACTTCTAGCTGCCTCCTCTACTCAAAGGTTTGTCCTTGATGATGAAGTTTAGTAATTACATGGTGCTAAATGCAACAAATCTCTGGAACAATCTCGGTTAAGGAACCTGGAGAGCCTGATGACCTTTGCCAGCCAAGCACTCCCTGCTGGAAGTAACCACAAGCTCCCCAGGAGCACTGAAGACCTGGAGTGGCAGTGCCAGCAGCAAGCTTTCCTCCTAATTAATTGTAGCTCTACTGCAATCTGTTAAGGAGCTGTGTGATGGCAACTGAACAATGATAACTGGCACCTGCTGATGCCAAATCATGAAAAGCTAAATTACGTGTTTGGTCGTCCTAGTATTAAGGGGGTTGAGGGGGGAGAAGGGAAAAATACCATATGTTGTTTTTAATAGTTTCAGAGTTATTTAATGTTCTTCTAGCACAAAAATGGGGGGGGGGGGGTTAGGAGTACTTTCCTTTGCAAAATTTCTTTGTGATAAATCATTTCCATTTCAGCCTGATTGCACACTATGCAGCACCACATTAGATACTGTTTTCTTGTTCTGAATATTGCTGTTAAGTAATATTCATAATTCAGAGAAAAAGTCAAAGGAGTTATGCTATACGTGAAACCTAGCAAACCTGCAGAAGGAGCTCAATCTTCCTTTAAAAAAATATTTAAGAAAGATTGTTGAATTCTTGCCTTGAGAAGGGGTGTTCAAAACCTACCTGGGAAAGGACCATGAGGAGGGGGGTTTGACCACTAAAAATTGTCACTGAAAGGGATTCAGTGCTGAGATTTTGAGTGTGCGTATGTGAGAGGCAGCTGGACAGTTACATGGGCACAGAGACAGGTACTGGAGGGCCTTGAGAGTTACTTCCATATACTTAATAAAGAAAAAATATCACAGTTTTATATTTTTAATTGAGGTTTTATTGGCTATTACAAACAAATACAGTGGCTAGCTGATAGCAGTAATCAGATCTTGCTCACTGTTAGTTTTATTAGATTAGGGGAGCACGGTGCAGGGATCACCCCAGCAAGCTGCACAGCTGTAATTATTATGTGTCTTCTTTATCTGGATTTAAGGAACAGTGCCTGCTTATTTCTCAGGTTAATGCACATGAAAGAGAGAAGACAAGACCAAGATCTTACAGATATTAAAGTGGGAAAAAAGATGCTGAGCAGCCAGTTTTTGCAGGCAGTGCACACTGGAAAAGCAATAATATGACCACCATGGGCATATATCACTGCTGCAGAGGTTTCCTTCTTAGCAAAAGCAAGTTTATCCATAAATAGCAGTGAGCAGAATATTGCTGCTGAATGGGAACCACAAAAAGAAACAAAACACACAGAAAATACGAGAATAAAAGGTTTGAATGATAACATTTGATTTTTCAGGAAGAAAACCCTGACCAGCAGGGTCCCATTAACTCTCCAGCTCCCAGGCAACAAGAAAGGTTCTATCATTTCCTTGCAGGGGCCCATTAGTGATCAAGGTGCTGTGAGAGCTGCATGGCCTCCAAAGCAAAGGGAGCCAGCACGCCACATGTTATGCTGTGGAGTTGCGGAGATTTCTAAGGACTGCCAGCACACCCTCCCACTTGGCTGCCAGGGCAGGATGGGACACTGCTCATGTAAGCATCTATCCCTGCACCCTCCATTCTGTCAGACCCCTGGTTAGAAAATCTCTGTCAAAACTCTTTTGAATTTCAATTTAAAATTTTCTTTCCACAAAAGAGCACTTGTTTTTGATGGAAAATTTGTTGGGTTTTTTGTTTGTTTGTTTTTTTTTTTTTTCCCCTCTGAAGACTGGAAGGTAAAAGCCAAAACATTTTGGCCAGATGGCTGAAAAAAACTTTTTGGCGCTGTTGTCAATGGCTTGTGGGAGTCACTGTTTGGCTGTTTCATACCCCTGTTCTCCTCACGAATCCTCCAGATGATGATATCTCCTGAAATACACTGTGATAGGGGTGCTGCTCTGGCATCTCTGCAAAGCAGGGAGAGTGTAATGGAGGAAAAGACTGGCCCCATGAGCCAGTGGAGAGCTCTCAGCAACACCTTTGAGCCATATGGGCAACTTTGGTATGGGCAAACATCAAAGTTTCAAATTCAGATTTTTCTAGAAAGATAAAAAATGCACTTAGGAGAAACAAAGCCCCTTGCCAAACAGCTCTAGTTAAAAGCTTTTTTTAACTTTGCTGGGAGGAGGATAATGAAAGACTCATCTCCATCAGCTCATAGCAATCCTGTTGCTTGGATGCCCTAAAGTTCATTCTCTCCTATCTCCTACCCTTTCCTTTGCTATAGACTTTCAAAGGCAGCAGCACCGTAGCAGACTTTTCATTTTTCACATGCTGAGACAAATACAATTTTCTATTTCCTAGCAACTGCCTATATAAACAACTACCAGACGAGCACTTAAAGCTAGGCTTGAGAACTACAAGCAAATTTTCATTGTAAATAAATTGTTTTCATACCTGAAGTGGTATAAGAGAAGTTAAATCCAATAAAATAAGAGTTAAATCCAAATATAAAATAAAATCCAAATAAAAATAAATCAAAAAATAAGAGAGTTAAATCCAAATGGAGAACATTGATTTTCCTTTCATGGAATGCATATCTGTAGTGGACTAGAGCACATCCAACCAGCGTCACTGCTCATTGGCCACCATGTTAAATCTGCAAGCTGCTAGGCTTGTCTATGGAAGGGAAAATAGTGATTTTGGAAGTTGGCTTGTCTGCAAAGTCCACCATCTTTTTCCAGCAGCGCTTACCAGTTTTCCCTGTCCCAGCTTCTTCACACTGTCAAGCTCACAAGCACTTCTACTTGTCTGGCTCAGAGGTCTTGGGGAAATTGCCTTTTCTCCCCAGCCTGTCCTTCCTAAAGGGCCTGTATCCTTCCATTCCAACACTCTAGTCATTGAAGCCATCCCACCATGTTTTCTGTTCTTTCAGACCCAGACTGTTTGTCTTCTCTTGCAGTTAAAACAGCAAATGGCAGCTAACAATTCATACTTTCTCAGGATGTTTTCCTCTTTTTTCCAGGCTATCTTTCACCTTTTCAGATGCTAAGTTACTATTACAGTTCCTTGGTTTTGCAGTTACTGATGGTATCTCTGGATGTCTGAAATTTCTAGGTACCCAGCTGTACTTCAAAGATGCCAGCTGTGCACTTCTCAAGGATGCTTCTGGTTCACAGGCCTGGTTCCCAGGCTTGCAGTTCCCCAGCTGGCAGGCATTTCCCCTGACAGTATTTTTTCAGTAGATATTTTCTTCTGCTGAGTAACTTTCCCCTTCTAACCAGGTTATTTTCAGGGCTGCTTCCACCACCTCACCAACCAGCATCACTGCTCAGTGACCACCAAGTTAAGTCTGCAAGCTGCTAGGCTTGTCTATGTAAAATAGTTATTTTGGAAGTCAGCTTGTCTGCAAGGGTGATCAGATATTTTTTTTTTTTACAAAAGGTTTTTGTTTTAAGCAAAAAAAAAAGGAACAGAGGAAAATGCTGTCTGCGCACAAGCTGCGAAAACAGGTGAGCTGGGGTTTATTGGTTGGTTGGGGTTTTTTCCTCTGTCAGCATGTAGGTTCTGAAAAATTTTTGCAGTAAATTCTAACCAATGAGATGCATAGAAAGAAAATTACAGAAAATATATTTTTGCCTACATTTTCCCCTTATCCTTTTTCAAAAAGAAGCTGGCTTTGTTCCCCCCCCCCCCCCCCCCCCTTCTTGTCTCACTTTTAGTGGGGACAAAAAAATCCCTAAAAGTAGAGAACTGTTGGAACAAGTCCAGAGGAGGGCCACGAGGATGATCAGGGGACTGGAGCACCTCCTGTATGAAGATAGGCTGAGAAAGTTGGGGCTGTTCAGCCTGGAGAAGAGAAGGCTGCATGGAGACCTCATAGCAGCCTTCCAATATCTGAAGGGGGCCTATAAGGGTGCTGGGGAGGGACTCTTCATTAGGGGCTGTAGTAATAGGACAAGGGGTAATGAGTTCAAACTTAAACAGGGGAAGTTTAGATTGGATCTGAGGAAGAAATTCTTTACTGTAAGGGTGGTGAGGCACTGGAATGGGTTTCCCAGGGAAGCTGTGAATGCTGCATCGCTGGTGATGTTCAAGGCCAGGTTGTACAGAGCCTTGGGTGGCA
This sequence comes from Amazona ochrocephala, assembly GCA_039720435.1. Lineage (NCBI taxonomy): Eukaryota > Metazoa > Chordata > Aves > Psittaciformes > Psittacidae > Amazona > Amazona ochrocephala. Next base: position 47,159,990 of record CM077878.1, read on the forward strand.
CGGTTTAGTGTGAGGAGTCCCTGCCCATGGCAGGGGGGTTGGAACTCGATGATCTTAAGGTCCTTTCCAACCCTAACTATTCTATGATTCTAAGCTGCAGACTAGACTGTTTTGCATGATATGAAAATGGAGAGAAAGTCTCCCAGTTCAGGCCTGCTTCAGTGCCCAGAAGAGGAGGTGAGACTCTGTATCTAGTACTCTCTATCTAGCCATTGCAGAAGGTCTGGACACAAGTGGAAATGGTGCAGATTTTTGAAAGTATATTGACCTCATTCCTATTTGAAAAGTTAAAATCATTTAGAAGGCCCTTACAGAAAGGGACACAGATGCTTGGGTCATATTGACAGTCCATGGGTGTTTTGAAATCTGTTTAGAACCATCAATGGGTCCTGCAACACAAGAAGAGCGATACCTAAAATACTTAGTGGGTCTGACTCATTGTCAGGTTGGAAGTGACTAATGTCTTTGATACCTGCATTTATCTCTGGGCAAGGTCTGGGGCCCTGCAAAAACACAGGACACAAAGAAGCATAAAGCCAAGGTATGATGTAGACCAGAGATTTTGCTGTTACCTTGTAAAAGAGAAATCTGGACATGAAATTGAATGTCTGATGAGGATCATAAAATAATATAACTTTTTTCTAAACTGATAGGTAGGGATTTGTATTTATCATTTTTTATTTTATGCCGTTTATGTTTAAGCCATTTTCGTCTTCTTCACTCATTTATCTGTATTACACCAAGTTTCCTCTTTTCTTGACATTTGACTAGATGCCCTATCATGAGGTAAAAGGGGAAATAAATACTAATTAAAAAAAATCTAAAAATATGGTTTATGATTGTTCTTACATTTTAGGACAGACTAATAGTATCCCAGTTATTCCTAAATCTAGCTTTCATAGCAAATACTGTTATGAAGAGCTAAGTATCTCTTTGAGACCATTCAACTGAAAGCAGTGTAGTTCACAGTTGCAGGTCTCAAATCCACAGCTTAGCTTTCTTCTGTTGTCTCAGTAGCAGTCTTCTATGCTTGAGAGTGTACTGTTTCCAACTGCCCATCCAGAAAGTGACCAAAAGGTAGGATCTGGGAAGTTAATATGGAAAAAAAAATAACATCACTATAAAAAAAAAGCCCCCATTTCATTTCCATTAAGCAGCTTGTTAGAGGAAGATGAGATGACAAATAAGCAGCATTGAGGTAGGAAGGCCAGGCTGAGCAGTGGCCAGCTAAATCCCTCCCATACTGTGTCAGATATCGGAGCAGCAGCATGAAGAAATAGAAGATCTACTTCTGTTCCTAATTCAGAAAATATATTCAGAAAATATACTCAGAGCTTCTCTTGTGATGATTGTCAGCTGATAACGCTACTGGATAATTGAATTTACAGCTTTGGAAAAAAATATCAAATCTGTTTGGGGACAGTGGGATTCCTTTTCAGAAAGCAAACAAGCCAAACAACACACAAGCAGCAGGATGCCTCATAAGAGACCTCTCAGTGACAATCCTCTGGATAGAGTCAAGTCTGAGAGTGGGTTTATGTGTGCAGGGTAACAGGCATCAGGCTGCTGGAACAGCACTTTGTGCTGCAGAACTGACATGGCTTCTTCCAGCTTGCTCTCTGAAACAGCCCACATTTGCCAGGTGTGATACCAGCCAGAATCATAGTAACAGGCAGCAAACTGTTATCTTGCAAAAAACATGCAAGCAGCATGCAGGCAGCTTAGCTTCCTATAGTTCCATTGGCACAGAAGCGGTTTGCTCCTCATTCAGCTTTGAACTTTCCAGCAATTTTCTCAAAATGTGAATTATCTAAGTGGGATATTCTTTCTTGTTGTGACTGGGACTCAGCTCAAGGGTGCCCCAGGCAAATTCTTCTGTACCTTTATGGACATGTGTTTAGGATTTTTATTTGGACTGATGAAGATTGCCAATTTGCAGTAACTGGCTGTCTTTAGGTATATATGTGTATATATATATAAACTCAACATTATTGATATTAAATAATAGTAAGATCACCTGAATTTTAGATAAAGGATATACAGTGACTGCAAATTGAGTACTGCCTGGATGCCTGAAAGAATTGGCTGAATACAATGTGGACAGAATTATCATATTTGTGCTGCCTATCAAGCATTGTACCCCTCTCGAGGGACAGAAATCTCAAATTCCAGTCTGCAAGAAATAAAGCTGCATGAAACACATTCCGTTTCAGTGTTAGGAATTGTACTAATGAAAATGTGTCTGATTTGTAAGCGTAGGAAGGTAAGAAGGTTGTCACAAAGTATCTATGGCATAAAGAACATCAAAGTATCTATGGCATATAAAGAACAACTAGGTAAGTAAACATGCTGTATAAACCATCAGGATTTTAGCAGAGCATTTGCCTTTTTCCATGATGATATGTCACACTTGGAACATAAGCCACCAAGGAAATGAAATTCTAAATATATTTAAAGAATGATGTTGATGACAAAGATGGTGCTGTGCTGATGAAATCTCAGAGGTAAGCGCAAGAGAGGATGCTTTCTGGTCACAGCAGAAAAGCATCCACAAGGCTGAGGCCCAGGCCTGGCTTAGATAGAAGGAAATATTCATCATAGTGTAGATATGTTATAAAGTGCATTCTGAACAAAGCATTTATGTACAAGCACTTCCAAAAAGCCATGGATGAGCACAAGGCAACAGAACTCAGCATGGCTCCCTAAGCGATGCTGGTATTAGTAAGATCCTGCTTTAGCTCTGAAATGCAAACACGTATGGTGAAATGAGATAAGGAATAGCTCCATTATTTTCTGGCTCATTTATATCATAGAATCATAGAATCATAGAATAGTTAGGGTTGGAAAGGACCTTAAGACCATCTAGTTCCAACCACCTGCCATGGGCAGGGACACCTCCCACTAAACCATGCCATCCAAGGCTATGTCCAACCTGGCCTTGAACACCATCAGCAATGGAGCATTCGCAACTTCCCTGGGAAACCCATTCCAGTGCCTCACCACCCTCACAGTAAAGAATTTCTTCCTCAGATCCAATCTAAACTTCCCCTGTTTAAGTTTGAACCCATTACCACTTGTCCTATTATTACAGTTCCTAATGAAGAGGTCCTCCCCAGCATCCCTATAGGCCCCCTTCAGATATTGGAAGGCTGCTATGAGGTCTCCATGCGGCCTTCTCTTCTCCAGGCTGAACAGCCCCAACTTTGTCAGCCTGTCTTCATAGGGGAGCTGCTCCAGTCCCCTGATCATCCTCGTGAGCCTCCTCTGCACTTGTTCTAACAGTTCCATGTCCTTTTTATGTTGAGGACACCAGAACTGCACACAATACTCCAAGTGAGATCTCACAAGAGCAGAGTAGAGGGGCAGGATCACCTCCCTCGACCTGCTGCTCACGCTCCTTTTGATGCAGCCCAGGATACGGTTGGCCTTCTGGGCTGCAAGCGCACACTAATATTGTGCATTTTTTCCTTCAATAAAAGGAAAATGTGGGTGTCAGAAGCTGGTGGACAGTTTAACTGGGAGAGGCTAAGTCCTGGGACCTTCTGTCCCTCTGATCCTCACTGTCCTGCGTGGTGCTTGGCAGGTCCCATGGTGGTGGCTGAAGGGCTGTTCCTGCTGTCCTGGGTTCAGCCATAGCAGTCATTTTTTCTCCTTCTTAGTAGCTGCTGCAGTGCTGTGTTTTTGACTTTCGACCTGTGAACAGCACTGATGACACCAATGGTTTTAGTTGCTGCTCAGTAATGTTTACTCTGACCAAGGACTTTCTGAGTCTCATGCTCTGCCAGGGAGGAGGGGAAGGCGGGAGGAAGCAGAGACAGGATACCTGACCCAAACTGACCAAAGAGGTATTCCATACCACAGCACGTCATGCCCACTATATAAACTGGGGACAGTTACCCGGAAGGCTTAGATCGCTGCTCGGTTGGGCTGGGTATCAGTCAGCGGGTGGTGAGCTGTTGTATTCTCTTCCCTTGTTATTTCCCTTGTGATTATTATTATTGGTGGTAGCAGTAGTGGTTTGTGTTATACCTTAGTTACTGGACTGTTCTTGTCTCAACCTGTGGGAGTTACATTCTTTCGATTCTCCTCCCCATCCCTCTTGGAAGAGAGGGGAGTGTATGGGGGGGGAGGATGGGGCGGGAGTGAGAGAGCGACTGCGTGAATTATGGCTGGGCTTAAGCCACGACACCTGCTTACAGCTCTCCTCAGACAGAGCTACGCTGGTGTAACCTCTTTTGGAGTGCTACAGGGAACTGCCTGCTGACTTGATACCAGGAGGGAGGGCTGGGGGGAGCTGCCTGCTGGCTTGATACCAGCATTCAGTGTCAGGGTGAGCCCACACTATCACATCAGTAAGCCTTCAAGGGGTGTTTCACAGCAGGGTCCCCACAGCACCTTTACACTTGATGCCTGAGGGCAGAAGAACAGCCACAGGTAGAATAAATATTTGAGGATCAGTAGATGGGGCAGAAGCAGGATGCAGCAAGAGAGAAGATGAAGTAGATGAACCGTAAGAAAATCTGAAAAAGAAAAATCGAAAAAAGTGGAGATTATAATTGATTTATACTCTGTCAGTAAAGCTACTTTGAGGCTGATGCACTGCATACCCTTACAGAACACATACAGTATATACCAACATTGACATGCAGTGACTTTCCCTTAAATCTTAGAATCCTAGTAAAAAGTAGAGTAACAAACGTGACAGGGAACTGTGATTACCCCTACCCCCCTCCCCAAGGTTACTCTATCCAGAAGATGAAAGCTGCAGATCCGAAGGAGAAAGAAAAAAATTGGAAATAAAAATCAGCATTAAGCCAGGACCTGAAAGCTGCTCTTTCATGTTATACTGCAGTAGATATTTTTTAATCATCAGAGAAACCAGTCATATGTGTCCCCTGTGCAGCGAAGACAGCATGTGGGGTAGCGAGTGTTAAAGCTAGAAGATCTGGGGAAAAGAAACCCAACAACACACCAGCCCACGACGAAAAAAAAAAAAAAACAAAACCAACCCAAAACAAAAGCAACCAACCAACCAAAAAAAAAAAAAAAAAAAAAAAACAAAAAAAACCCCAAACAACTGACAGTTTGGGAGCAGCAGAAATTTAGCAAATGATTTCAAAGAAGCTTCAGAAGATGCTTTTATAGGTGATACCTATAGGGCTAGGGCATTCTGGTAACCTGGGAGATATGTTCACCCTTATCCTTCCTGATTAGAGGAAAAGATATGAAGGCTGCTTTTGCTTTTGCTATTAGGGAAGCCTGGAATTTCTTTCTCTATCCTTACCTAACATTCTTTTGAAATCTCTCTCATTCCTCTTCCATCTTTCTCTTACTGTTAACATAATGCGTGTCTTTCCATTTCAACTGCCATTTTAATCTGAAAAGTGACTGTAAAATTGCTTTTACCTGTAATGTGCTCCCTGTAAGAGTTCAGTGGGATCTTATTTTAGTGACAAAAACAAACTCCTCCTGCTGTAGCTGTCAAATTAACATGGCTAAGAGAAAAACAAAGTAGAGTCTGTTTCTTCATTGGTATCTTGAAAAGAAACCTGTTTATGTAAAACTTACCCATTTTGATCAGACTGTTGCAATTCCAGAGCCTGTTGATACAAATAAGAAACGATGCAGATCATAGTTTTCAGTTGTCAACAGACCTAGATGGACAAACCTTGTCACCTTGGTACTTATGGCCTTACAGAAAAAAACTACTTTTTGGATCACAGATGGAGTCTGCACTCAGTTTAATAACCAGAGGCAAAAAAGAGCAAGCTACTTGTTTGTATGCTGTGCAGGCTGGGTTCCAAAGGACTGAAATCTTCAGTGTCATTTTCATAATAGTTTTCCATTAAGACACCAACACTGTTAAAAGTCTGGAAAGTTAAATTCCATAGCTTTTCATTAACTTAGTCCAGGCCTTCACTTTTCCAATGTAATGCACGAAAGGGGCCCTGAAGACTCCTGTGGCATTAATGAAGGCAGGGCTGCTGAAGGGTGGTGGGGGCCACAGAGCTCCTGTGAGTATCACATATGTCCCACCCGCTGCCCTCTGAAAAGGGATACCCCCTTGCCCTGTCAGGCAGTCTTCACTGAAATGAATATACAAAGGGATAAAATTGGTCACTCTCTTGTCCTTATACAACTGTCTATGTAAGTCCATTTTACAGGGTTTACTGATACTGTTAGCTTTGCTTATTTTATTTCTTTAATGACCCCAACTTTGGAAGGGACATGTCACATTATCTTGCAGTGAATACAATAAATGATTGCATTTTAACTTGCTAAATTTAATGTAAATTGTGTTTTAGCTCTATGTTCTAATTTTGAATCCCTTTCAACAACTGAGTAGTAGACAGTACTGTATGTTTTTATTTTTTAAATCACTCATCCTGATCCAAGTCAGTAAGGCTTATGGAGTTAGTAGTATGTCTGTTAATGCTGGTGTTTTCTTGCTTTTGTGTCTCTTCGTAGCAAGGATCTAACTTATAAGCTTGATTGGCCTTCTCAGTTTTCACCATAAACAGTGCTGTTCCAAAGTGGGTTTTAACTGAGGTGACAGAAGACTGAATCATAGGAAAAAACACTGAGAAGGATCTTGAAAGATCGCTCACCCCTGCTTTGACGAAGGATTAATGACATTTCTGTTGTGACTCACAGATATTTTCCAAAATATTTGGCTTTAAAAACATCTAGTAATGGATCCCCCAGAGCTCATCTGGTAATAAAGCCAGTGTTTTGCCATAGTTTAGGGCTTTTTATTATGATTTTCTTCTTATGTCCAGTCTGAATTCCCTTTCTACAAGTAAGTGCACCTATTCTTGCCTTCTTTGCTCTATGCATAAAGCAAAAAATCTTTCTTTTCTTCCTCTGAAACTTCTTTTCTTCAATGTGCTTAAATACCATCTTGTTCCCCCAGACTCCTTCTCTGTATACTGAACATCTTCTCTTCATTCAGCCTTGCTCCGAGATTACATTTTCTGGTCCTCTGATCATTCTTATCACTTCCCCCTGCAGTCTCTGTGCTTGCTTACCGGCTCTCGTGAACCGGAGTGTTCTGAGCTTTATTTGTAATAGAGCTGAACAAGCACAGTGCTGGTTTAAATCATTTTAGGGAGACAGCAGTACCAGTAGGAAACTCAGAAATATCTTTTGTTAGAGAAGCAAGTAAGGAAGAAGAGGGTATTTTTTTGGTGGTAGAAGCCAAACTGACAAGGAAACAAATGAATGGTTAAATTTTCCAAATAAATTCAATATTACACACACACACACTCTCCCCCAGCCAAAAAAAACCATCTACAGTGTAAATGCAGTGAATAAAATATAGCTTATATTTCTGCGCTATGAGGCAGCTGGTATTAACTTGGCTGAAAAAATCTGCAGTAAGGAGTTTTAGTGGTATGAGGGAAATATTAAAAGTGTGTAAGCTATTTAAGGAAAAAAGTATTCCCTAAGTTGGGGAATGAAGTGTGTGCTGCATTGGAGAGGGTGTGGGGTGTACTTCAGTCAGAGAAAGAAATTGTGTTTCTGTTGATAAGTCTTAATGAAATCGAACTATAAATACCAATACAGTTGCTGTAACAAAATTTTGGCCAAAATTGCTAAAATTTTAAGGAAAATCCATAGGTCATAATAAATGACAGCACAATTAGCATCTGAAATAAAAAATTTACTTTGCAAGAGAGGAGAACAAAGAATGTGTTAGTTCACACAGCATATGCATATATATATATATATGGTCAGGGCTGGAGCACCTCTGCCATGAAGGCAGGCTGAGAGATCTGGAGTTGTTTAGCCTGGAGCAGTAAAGGTTCCAGGGAGACCTTAGAGCAGCCTCCAGTACCTAAAGGGTGGGCTACAAGAGATCTGGAGATGGACTTTTTACAAGAGCATGGAGTTATATGACAAAGGGTAATGGCTTTAAGCTGAAAAAGGGTAGATTTAGATCAGATATGAAGAAGAAATTCCTCACTGTGAGGGTGGTGAGACACACACCCTTCTCTGGTGTTGCACAGGTTGCCCAGACAAGCTGTGGCTGCCCCATCCCTGGCAGTGTTCAAGGCCAGGTTGGATGGGGCTTGGAGCAACCTGATCTAGTGGAAGATGCTCCTGCCTGTATCAGGGGGGTTGGAACTAGATGATCTTTAAGGTCCTTTCCAACCCAGAACATTCTATGATTACATGATTCTACTGCCTAATGCCTACTGTCATTCATACAGGTGGAGAATAAGGATATATTTATACAGATAACTTTTTGAGACATGTTTAGATTAACAGGTGCTTGCTTTCACCAAGATGAAGTGTGCATCATGAAGGCCAGGGTGACTCATCTAGCTTGGACAGCACATGTTACTGCTAGTGTTGGGATTTCCTGGGGAGCATCCATCTGCCCAAGGGTGGTGGGAGGACAGACTGGGGTGCCAGGATCTCTGCCACTCTGCCTAGCTCCACCCTGAAGACCCTCATGCAGCATCTCTTGCCTGTTTCTCCTTCTACAAAGTAAGAAAAACGTATAAGTTTGTGTCATGCCTTTGGTTCTATGGATGACTGCCCTGGGTTCAGCAGTAGCAGTCATTTTTCTCCTTCTTAGTAGCTGCTGCAGTGCTGTGTTTTTGACATTCAGCCTGGGAACAGTGCTGATAACACTGATGGTATCAGTTGCTGTTCAGTAATGCTTACTCTGACCAAGGACTTTCTGAGTCTCATGCTCTGCCAGGGAGGCGGGGAAGGTGGGAGGAAGCAGAGACAGGATACCTGACCCAAACTGACCAAAGAGGTATTCCATACCACAGCACGTCATGCCCACTATATAAACTGGGGGCAGTTACCCGGAAGGGTTAGATCACTGCTGGGTCAGGCTGGGTATCAGTCGGCAGGTGGTGAGCAGTTGTATTCTCTTCCCTTGTTATTTCTCTTGTCATTATTATTATTGGTGGTAGCAGCAGTGGTTTGTGTTATACCTTAGTTACTGGACTGTTCTTGTTTCAACCTGTGGGAGTTACATTCTTTCGATTCTCTTCCCCACCCCTCAGGGAGTGGGGTGAGGAAGGGAGGAGTGAGTGGCTGCATGGTTCTGAGTTACCAGCTGGGCTTAAACCATGACAATGACAAACACTTTCTCCTACATGGAGTTTCTAGTTCTAAGACTATTTATCAACAGATCTTCCAGGTACACCACTGGGGTAGTGTGTTTTTCCAGCATGAAGATTACATAGGCTTTTGTCCTGAATCTGCAGTGAAAGTGTAACTTAACTAATCTACGCCCTGCCCCCAAACATGAAAATGTCTCTTGAAGGGACAACTAAAACCCTCAGAAGTTGCAGTTCAGTCTGTGGCCCTGCAGAGACCTATCTCCTTCACCACCATTCATGTTACTGAGCCTCGAGAGCGTCTTTTGTATTTGTTCCCCTCTTTGACTTATCCTCCTCTTTGAATTATTCTACTGGACTCATGAGTTATCCCTACAAGCCTTTTCTGGCCTCTAGTATCTCAAGAGTAATTGAGTCAATTAGTTGCTGCTTTAAAGATAACTACTGATATAAACCAGGTATCATCCATGAAGAAAGTAAGAGAAGTGCTAAAAAGAAAAATGCTGAAGCCTAATACTGATATAAAGTGAATGAGAAAAGGCAGGAATAGACCAGGATGTCTTTACTCCCCACCTATGTTCTACTCCCCCATATGTTGCTTATGCAACATGTTAAATTAGTTGCTGCCAGCAGCAGACTAACCCATCACACATAACTCACTGTCTGGCCATCACATCTGTAACTTGTGTCACATCATATTATGTAAAAAGTAGGTGAAGAGAAAGGGATTGTTACTGCAGTCTAATACCAAAATATTGTTTCTATGGAATCTAGTGCAGCAGGGTAGATGTGCTTCAAGAAGCCACAAAGGAGGAGAGAAATTGTTTTCAAGGTGTTAATCAAATACATGAAATGATTTTGCCATCCTGAACCTCAGGATAAAAAAGATTCATGTTTGAATATTTCTTTCAAACATCTGCTGCCAGAAAAATGGGATTAAACACAAGACTTTTCTGGGGAAATGAATGGCAGAATTCCTGCTGGCTTTGATAGCATGAGGGTCTGGCTGCTGGGTAGGATGCAGCATGAGGGGCTGGTTTACTTCCCTGGAAGATGGAGATGCCTTCCTTTGCCCCATTCAGAGGAAGTGAGTTGTAGCTTCTTTAGGCTGAATTAATGGTTCTTAGTGGTTTTGGAGACATTCAGTCTGCATTTGCTCATGCTTCAGTGGGCAGCTTGATTAGTTTTGGAGGTTTGCCAATGATAGCTGGTCCTTCACCGTTATGTCTTATACTAATATATTGGATTTTCATAATTCTGGCTCTCATCCCTTTATGTGTAAAATAAGTTTTTGGATAATGTGTCTACTCACGTAAATCTTCAAGATATAATGAATGAAGGTAGAGGTAATGGTGAGCAAGAACAGGGAACAGGTTATGAGAGGTTTGTGAAGAGGGATTTGGGGAGAAGAAAGGGGATGGAAGGGAAGGAAGGCATGGGGCTGGCTGGATGGAAGATGCTCAAGGTAAGTTACTTGAGATCCAGTTTCCTGCTGAATTGTGGGTTTCTTTTTTTGCTTTAGGCATAACCTCTGAAAAAATACAAGTAACTGGTGCATTACTATCAGATAACAGAGGACTCAGTTCACTCAAAAGACTAGATGCGCTGCTGTGGTAATGCAAGAGTTATCGGTCACACAGATCTTCAGCAACTGAAACAAATAAGGAGGCCACTGGATAGAAACTATCTGTTATCTGAGTCCAGGAAACAGTATTTTGTCATGAAGAATAAGAGGGGGCAGATAATGGGACTGCCCATACTTCAGGGTACGAACACACAGATCCTCACACACATCTTTTTGCAATGAACTCTGCAGTGAAGTTCATTGGCTCATTCCAAGTGAAGTTCCTCCAGGTAAAAGACACCCTTCTAAACTTCATATCTTTCACATACATGTGCCACAAATGCCATTGGTGCTATGGACAGGATTTAATGGCGCTGATCTGCAGTTTTATGATTTTACCTTCTTCCTTTAGGGCAGATGCAAAAACAGTTCCAAAATCCCGGTCCATCTATATTTTCCGGGTCACACTGGAGGAGCCCCTTGGGCAGCGCAGGCTGATCCAGGTTCTCTCTCCTATGCTAACACCTCTTTTTTTGTTTTGCTGAGAGCCTGGATAAACATTTCCTTTCTTTTCTGCTGTGACGGGTTTCCAGAAGAGCTGAGCACAGTTCCTAGCGTGGTGAGTTGAGGCTGTCCCACATCAGTAGAAGCATGAAAGCCATGCAGACAAGATGCCCTGGAAAGATGCTCTTCATCCTCTAGAGACCCAAGAGCAGTCTAGGCCTCTGGGAGGCAGTAGCAAGCAGGTAGCACACCTCACACCTGAAACACAGAGCCCTGCCTCAATTTTAAATAAATGTGAGCAATCTAAGAGGATCTTGTATATTAACATGGTGTCAGCAGATCATGGGTTGGAGGTAACTTCTCTAGGGGCTGAAAGGTTCCCTTCAGAGGGAGCAATTCAGTCAGGCTGTTGGAAGGCCTTTGGCTTGTGCTATATATATATATGTATGCAGGAAAGACATTTTAACTCTGATGAGAGTGTTGCCTCAAACATGGTAAAAGCTCATGAGTGTAGCAGAGAACACTGCTTCTTAAAATGTGGGTTGATCAGTGAATGGAAGATCTTGCAATCATGGGGTCCTGGACTGCAATTCAGGCATTCCTTCCATCTTCGCTTTCATAGCTCAGTTACCCAGTGAATGTCCTCACTCAGCCACTCTGCTAGAGGGAACAAGCCTTTGAAGTATCCCTGTTTGATATCTGCAGGATTGCTGGGGGGCCTCTGAGAGCTCAGTCCCAGAAACACCCTTTGTGCTCAGGTTATTCTCTCCTTAAAATGGAGTGTATTCCTATACAACTAAAGATCCCTGCTTAAATAGAGATGAATTGCTTGCTGCAGTTGTTATCTGTGGAGAAATTGAACTCGGTATTTTACCCAGAGATCCTTGAAGTATCCCTAGATCATAAAGCAAACACTCAATATTTATTGTTTTTTCACCTATGTTTTGCTATTTCAGGTATGCTGACATACTCTAATTTCACTTCTCCCCTTATGACTAATCTATGATGAAGCATTGTATCTGCAAGGAGAAAAGCAGCTCCATTGTGAAAAATACTGTGCTGAGTGAGACAAGAGGGAAAAAAACACCTCAACATTTCTTGGCTGTCACTCACCCACCCTCCTACAATGTAAGCAATTCAGTGAATATTGACTTGTATCATTCCTATTAAAACTTTCCATCTTAAAGGGCTAAGTTATTTCCCTACAGAGATTTCTCTTTTATGGGAAGTTTGATGTCAAGGTCTAATTCTATTTCTGCCTCAGACCCAACCTTATACCCAAAGCCACTTTATGTTGCCAGGTAGATAACTTCAGATTCAACTTGGCTGAAGACCTTCATTGGACCTTAATGATTTTTCTCCCCACAGAATAAATAGAGAAATAAAAGATGCAGCTGCTTAGCATACATTAAGTCTAGGTTCTATTATAAAGGGCATAATGAAATCCAAGGTAAAAGGTAGAAAAAACAGGAAGCAGTGGAGCTTCAAGTCAGAAGTTATGCTGATGTGGAAATCTAAGCAGGATTAGCATCAGGTTTAATAATTAATAATGAAATACTTAGTCTTCATTTTCCATTCCTGTCCAGACTTGCATTTGGCAAAATACTTTTGAGAAATAAGCTCTATTATCCTTATTTTGTAGTGAGATTTAGCTTTTAAGCCTTTTCTACAAAAGCTGTTGCAATGACTGAGGCTAGAATCTTCAAACTGCCATATCTGCCTCTTCACCATTGAATTGCTCTCGTTTTGTAAATATCCTTTGAAATTTACGTTCCTTCCTGTTAGCAGCAGCTTGCCTAAGAGGTGAGGCAGGTGAAGACACTAAAATGCTGCCACAGTCCTGAACACATACTGTGAGCCTGTGAAAGAATTGTCCTCTGCTCTTCAGCCCCACTTGCATGGCCTGGGTGCAGCATGCTGCCAGCCAGCCTTGCACTGCTCTGCCTCGCACAGCGCAAGAGGACTGAATCAAGCAGGCAAGGTCTACAGTGAGTATTTTCACCCAACAGATGAACTGCGTACTGCTCTGTGTATCACCCGCAAGTGGCGCATCATGAAAGAGTCACTACCAAGGTTCTAAAATACGTATCCCTTGGCAGTGCTCCTCTGCCAGGTAAGGCCACTTCAAGGCTGCTTTCAGTGCTTACACTAACACTTCTCCATGGGTGGCAGGAGCAACATGCCAGCTCAGCAGCTGCTGCTTGTCCCAGCTTTCAGGACGCCTCTAACCATTATGGGGCTGTAGCTGGAAATCCCAAAGCTATTTTCCAGTTCCATTTTCACAGCCCACTACCCACATTGTAAAAATCCTTGAATCTCAGCCAACATTGAAAAAAAATTGACTTTTTCTAATAGAGGATGAAAATACACTGACATGTTCCTCTTTTTCATACTGTAGATTTTTTGAATACCGCCTAGCAGCCAGAAATTAAATTACTAACTAGGCTTCATGATTAAGGCCGCAGTGCAATTCCCTCATAATCAGATGCTTGTAGGTCACTAGTTGCATCAGCATTTCATGACCATGCTGCACAGTTGTGTTTTCCCATGGGCTACTTTAGTACACATAATTTGTGGCCTTAAGGCACATTTTATGTCTTTTTAGTGTTGCATACAAATGCCAGTCCTTGAATTTAAAGCAGGACATTTGGAGTTAGATTTTACAGGTAATGAGGCTTTCCTTCGGAACCTGAAAATTACTGTTGGGAAATACTGATTGCCACTGCAAAGACATCCTGAAGTCATCCAAATTGAAAGCAGGGTGGTGGTGGAACCTCATACTGCAGGTCACTATGTGAATAGCTAGTCATTTCATGGAAGAAAAATTCCTTTAAGAAAAATTGTAAATTGAATGTTTATACTCATATAATAAGGATATTTCTGTTGTGCTTTACAGACTTGGGTTATTTCAAAAATATGTTACTTTACATTAAATTATTTCTCTTTTCTTACTCTGATTCAAAGCCTTTAGTCTGATTATTGCAACATCTTTGCAATTGCATCCCACAATTGCTCAAAAGCTTCCTCTTTCTCTGCTGCATCTGATGTTTTTGGCTTGCCTTCACATTTCTATGCTTCCTACCCTGTCTTTTAACACTGAAAGCCAGTTTCCACCACTAATTGGTTTCTTCAAATTCCCCCTCCTAAAATTTTCAAATGCCAGCTTGTGTGATCTTCTCCATCTTGGCCTTCATGTTTGGAGGAGCTCTGTAAAATAACCTGCAATGAGGCAATGTGGAGGCTTTCAGGCTCCTGATGCATCCCATCTTTGTAGAAAAGCCTGCAAAAACCTGTGTGAACTGTAAATTACGACCTTTGTATTTACTCATAACGTGTTTGTTTTCCTTGTATCTGTATGGTTTCCATCTGCTTCACTTCTCTGAGCAGAGCCTGGCATTTCCACCTCTATGTATAGTCCTTAACACAGCAGGGGCTCAGTTTACAACTAGAGGATCTATGTGGCTATGGGCTGCACTACTACAAATAGCAAATGGTACTTGTTATTTAGACATCCTGGTGAGTAAGACTGGAAATTTCTCAGGCCAGGACCTTTTTTTTGTGTAGCACACAAAATCACTTGCTTTTGAAAAATGACCAGAAATCTCTTGAGTAAATATTTTGTTTATCATAAATACCAATGCAGCAATTTTAATGATCAATATCTGTATTAATTTACCTGGAACAGTAAGTTTCTGCTCTTCTCTGAAGTTTTGCACTTTTCTTCCAGCTTCCCCCATCCCATCCATGCTTTCTGAAACCTTCCATGTAGTGTTGCAGTGGGAGAGACAGTCAGGAGTAGCTGTTAGCCAGTTTCACAGAGTTCCTGACAGTTTTAGCTCTCAGAGTTAGAACTTTACTTTGGTTGCTACACTAGCTTTGTTTTTTTTGGGGGGGGATATTTTCAGATAGGATATACTTCTCTCTTTTCTGCAGGGAAAAAAATTGTTTGAGTCCAATTGTTTGCAGTGTGTATGGGAGCAGAAAAGGGAAAGAAGGGGTGTAAATCCAGTTCCTTGCTTCTGACCTTGAGGGGAGTGGAGAGGCTCCTGTCTTCCCTGTCTTCTAACATTAAAAGCCAGTTTCCACCATTAATTTGTTTCTTCAAAAAACTGGACATGGAGGCAGTGTCTCTCCTTCCTAAGTGTGCACTAACTGTCAGCAAGCTCACAGTTCTAGCAGCTTCTCTTGTTGGCAGATGCAGATCACTGTTAATGAGATGGCTGGCGATATTTGGCAGCTGCTGATGGCAATAGTTCCAGAGACAGCTTGCTAGATTTGGCATGCCTGCAGCATCAGCAAAATCACAATCGGTGTCTTTGCATTCCCACGGATATTCTGAACACACATTTCTGTGTTTTCCTACTGGGGTGTGGCATGCAATCCTACTTCAAGCACAGAGTATTTCCATCATTATTCTTCATTTTCCTTTGTATCATGTCACATGCAGAGATCAGCCTACTTCAAGGTGCTGCTAAGCACACCCACCCTGCTATGTGCATTCCCAGTGGGAGGATAAAAGTTCAATTGTTTTCAGAGCAAGGCCCAAGCTCAACACTGGCTGATGTACCAGGATCTCAAAGCCTGTGGCGTGAAGACATGAAGTGGATAAGGCCTGGTTTTGTCTTTGTCTTGGATATTTGTTCAAGAGCGAGAGATGATTTATGGCAGTGCGTTGAAACATGAACCTGACTGCCAGTGAAATTGAAGCATGGGTAGGTTGGTTTAGCAAAATCAGATCTCTTCCCTGTCAATGTAGTTAGGCTGTCTTGAGGTTGTGGGCAACAGTCTAGGTCATTTTGGCACAGGTAATAGCTTTGGTTTGGCATTTGATTGTGAGCTGTCTGTCAGAGCAATAGATCTGTGCTCTAAATGATTTTGATGATGACACTTCCTTGAACAAGGGAGGTGGGAGAGATTTTATAAACACACACACTTACCTTCTCTCTTCCTCTGCTATTACGGTCCCTGGTCAGCTTTGGCTGGGGTGCAGCTGAACAGCCAGAGGCAAAGCTGGGTCACTTTGGGACTCAGATTCCCATGGCGGGATGCCACATTAGGCAGGATTGGATTTCAGTGCATGGAGGGAAGTCCACACCTTATTTAGGACATCTGGAGCACAGGACTTTGCTGTGCTAATTTAGACAAGAAATTTTGCTGCAGCAAAGGGAGTTTACATCACTTGGTCCTAGAACAGCCACATCTTCTGTTCCCAAAGTGTTTGATGGTGACTGTGTATATGCACGTTACTGATGTTCTTGGCGTCCCTCAGCATGGACAAAGCATTGCAGAGTGTGGTACTTTCCGGGCTGTGTACTTCCTAAGTTGAAAAGGATCTGGGCTGCTCTCCATGGCTGGGAAAGATGCAAAATATGGCCAGTCCACCTGGAGTTTGTATTTTGCAAAGTTTTGGAGTATGCTTTATTCTTTCGTGTATAAATGGCAGAATGCCCATGTTCCACTGAAAAGCTTTGAAAATCACTTATAATGTTGTCCCTCCAGAAGCCGATAAAAGTAGATCCAATTTAAGGAAATATCATGTCAGCTTCCTATAGTAGTTAAGCAATTGCATTTTTGGTTTGTTTTCTTCAGAGGGTGATCTGAATGAAGAGAACTTGGTCCTATTCAGCTCTTCAGGAGCTGGTAAGACTCAAATTTGTAGATGATAATGCAGCAGTGCAGGTGTGGGAGGAATGAGTAAAGAAGCTAGCAAAAGAAACCTTCTGCCCTTATATTAGCCAGTCTGGATCTACTTTCCTAACCTGATAACGTGCAGCATCACACAGCACGAACCCCACAGTCCAGACATTTTTCACAGCATTTCCACTGCAGTTTGAGCTCTGCAGGTCGGAGAGGGACATTAAATTTTGTACATCCCAGCACTGTCAGCACTATCTGTGTCTTTCAGCCACAAACTGGCGCTTCGCATCTTTACAGCAGGACAATGCTAAAACATGGGAGCTATGGGTTGCATCTCTGCTTCATTCCTCACAGGAAGAGCACTGCCTTTCCCAGAGCTCTTGCCTGGCTGTCCACCTGCAGGATGCGTAGGATGTCCATTGCCACACACAGGGCAATTGAACCCTGCACATGCCATCTTTTCCTGGTTCGCCCTACTGTTACCATACCCCATGCTTGCTGATTCCATCCAGATTCATCTTATTCCTGGCACTAGAATGGCTCTCTGGAAAAATAAGTAAAGGCATAATTAGCAAGAATTAACATCAGGCTTTTAGAGACAGTTTTGGACAAAAGTTGAAAATAAGATAAATATAAAAATGTATTTTTTATTCATGTTTAACAATGACATTCCTTTTTATCTATTTTCCATACCTGTCACCTACACTCTTCCAGCATGTCCTAGCTGCAAATACTGGGGTTTCAGATGTTTCCTATAGCTTCCAGATGGCTCCCTAAGTTTTATATGACTTTACCTACCCCCTCTGACATTTCTTTCCAGTTAAGAGTACAAATGGAAAGATTCCAGATGGCTTTAGCTGGAGCCAACTGCCTTCAGTACTTCAGAGCTGCATAGACAGCCCACTAACTAATTGTCCCTTCTCAGTCTGTTCATGTTAAATTCCTCAGACTTCTTCTGGGGTTACAAAAATGTTTGTCTGTGATACACAATATCAGTAAGTTATACTTCGTTCAGTTACATCCATATTCCCAGGGTTTTTAAAAAAGACTACATATAACCCATTTAATAATAGCATGAATAGCAGACCCAGCAAGAGATTTGCTTTGCCCAAACATGTCAGGCAGTTTCCTCCTCCTCCCATCAAAAACCCCGTAGTTCTTATGTGGCAGGATATACCTTGTAATTTTATAAGAATTATAGATAGTGCTTATTTAAACCACGGTATATTTCCAATTCTGGCTTCTCATAGTGAATAGTATATAATCTATATATGACTAATTATTGGAACAGCAAATCGGGAGATATGCATTTAGACTGATTTACATTGAGGGCTGCTTAAGATTTTGAGAGCTCAACTCTCTTTACTTTCGCTTTTAGTTGCAGCAGTGCTTCCTATCTCCTTTCAAGTGCTTTTCCAGGAATTCTAAAGTATAAACGTAATGAAATGAGCACAGTGGTCTGAAAAAATCTAAAACTAATGCACTAGAAAAAAAGGAGCCAATTCCGAAGCAGGAGATGCAACCAAATGTTTCAAATGCTTTGTTCCACACTGCTACCTAAGGAGCAATTGTGGATTGCCTCATTAGACTTCAAAGTATGACACGGAATATAGGAGATAAAAATATCAGTGAGACAAGCTTTGTTAATGGCATGTTTTTCATCTTTAAAAACCAGTTTTGCACTCTACAAGAGGTTTAATCAGGAGAGAGTATCAAGGTTCATGCAACTAAAAATTAGCATTCAATTTGTCTGTTATTAAAAAAAGACCTCTGTCTAGTCAGGGCTTTAAAAGTTGCCATCCCACAGTACAGCACAGAAAGGAGAGCAAGCTCTTTTAGGGCTCAGACCTGAAAGTACATAAAGCACAAATCACTTCTGAAATGTCAGAAGACAGAAATCAAAGTCTCTTACAACCTTTTAGGTGAAGTTGACATATGCCTTTTTTACACTACATAAAAGGCTAGCATAATTATGTCTATGGTATTTGAATGTATGCTATTAGAGGTAGAACATTTATCAGCTGCTTTTATTAAAGATACTGTTGGCATTTTGTTAATTAGATGTATTATTACATGAAGCTGATTGTACCAATTCATATTCCTGTAGAAAAATATTGAGATGAGTATGAAAAGCTATACACTGGCTGGCAAAAGAGAATGAGCATGGGATGAAGCCAAAGGTGAGTTAAAAATGAAGCTGATGAAAAAGAGTCAGGAAAATCATGTTCATTAGTTCATGGTGACTTCTAGAGGAATATTATTTGTGATTCCTAAATCTTCCTATTCCCTATAATAATACACGAACAGATTCGTGTGCTAGTATCCCTCTGTCCCTACTAGAGCTGGTTTTCTGAGTAAGTAACAAGTTAATGCTGTTAGCTGTTATTCCATTGCATTCTTGTGCAGCTCATGTTGCAGAGCTCTGTATGATGGATCAAAAATATCCAGCCCTGATGACGACCTTCCTAAGTATTGATACAATTCCACTTGAGAGAGCTTCTGGTTTGAATTCGCTGTTTCTCCAGGTCATTACAAAGATATTCATACGAATACATAATCACTACCAAAAAACAGTGCTAAAAGTGGTATGAAACTGGCAAAGTCCACCACTTTAAAGTTAACAAATATTAAAAATGTTAAGATGTACAGTGGCACTGCGCACTCTTCACACCACGTTACAAATGCACCTGGCAGTAGTGGACCTTAAAAGCTGTTTCACCTGAGTCCCAGCACAAGAAGATCTAAATTCCCAAGGAAATTTTGCTAAAGGACTTTCAAGTTGTCCAGCACCCTAATTCTCCTTCTGACCTCTGGACTTTGACTGGCAGACGTTTTCCCAAACTTGGTGTCACAGCACCTTTTATTGTACTGGGGACTTTTACTGTAAAGTGGAAGAAATGTTACTAAATAAAGAAAATTTATTGTATTAATTGAAGAGAGAGAGCCTACCAGCACAGCTCTGTGGAGCTTTACGTAAAAGCCTTGCAAATGAACTAGAAGTCAGACAGAAATGTGCCTCTGGCAATGGGAGCAGAGGGAAAAACAACTCTTGACCTGATTTTCTTTCCCTCTCCTGTTACCTTAAAGCCATGCAGAAGCCAGGTAGACTGTGAGTGTGCGCAGACTAGGAGGGAAAGGAGTACTCATTTTGAGCCAAATGTTCTCAAAGCTTGACAACAGACTTTGCCAGAAACTATGCTTTTCTAATACAGGAACCAGGTGTGGCTTACGATACAGTGATAAAATCTTTGATTAGACAAAATGTGACGAAAGTTCTGCGTACACTAGAATAAAGCTGAATAATCTCTGCCTCTGAAACAACCTAGCTTGCTGCTTAGGAGATAGAGAAAAGAGGAAAGGCTTTTACAGAAGGCAGCAGATGTTTTTCTTATCTATATATCCTTTAGATGGCCTCATTACAGTAGTGTCTGGGTATATTGCTCTTCTTCCTGAAGACTCTCAGGAGGTAAGAAAGTGATATTTTACCCATTTTCAAGGAGAATTAAGGCACAGGAGATGAACAATGCCTGTGGCATTGTAGGAGGCTGACCCCAGCTACGCAGTTTCTATTTATCAGTATATGGACCTTTCTGCAATTCTGTTTTTGCTTCTTCCATGTGCAACTACATGCATAGTTTTAAGTATCTGCAGGCAGGTTGCCTTATTTTATATTTAAGTACATGTCTCTAAAATATAAGATTCTTCAGTAAAAACAATCAAAAGGGAGAAAACAGAAGAATGAAGCATGTGTAACCTTACTTTGACCTCTCTGGGCACATGATTATGAAAGTCCAGTCTCTTAAAGAGAAATTCTTTCTTTTCCCCTAGACAAAGCATAATTCCAGCAGTAATGATAGACAGTGATTGTTGTACTGGAATGTGCTGTATTTCTATTCAGTCCTAACTCTAAATTTCATACTTCATCTCCCAATTTCTCCACTAAGCACAGACTATTACATTCTTTGTGGACTTTGCTGTGCTTTCATCACTAGGGTGCTTTACCACCACTGAGGAACATTGACCAGTTCCCAGAAGTGCCCACTAGGTTTCAGTCCCCAATCATGAGTAAGTTGTGACTGATTTCTCATAGACATCATCTTCTCTCTCCAACTTCCATGTCATACCTCTGGGGTCTCAAGCAAGCAGCCAGAAAATGAGGAACATGATTAGAGGTTGTAAGAGAAAGTTTTATCTTGTATTATGTAAAGGATATCTGAACCATTCAGAAGGATGCTGCCTTTGAACAGTGATTTGGGCAGTGTTGTTGATCAAATCTCTAACTCAGTTCTGAAACCTCCTGATTTGGTTGCCGTCCAAGCTTTGGATGCCATAGGGAGTTTATTGCACCAGTGGCTGAGGGTCACTGCGGGTTGTACTTCTATATGTGGCTTAGCTATGATAAAGAGCAGTTTGTTATCTGGTTTATTCCTGAGCTGGCCTCGCATCTAGAAATGGGACTGTGGCGGTTAGCTCATTTCTCTTAGTCACTGATAATTGGAAGACCCTCCTTCTCAGCAGCATGTGTGATGTGTTAAATGATGTGTTACCTCAAAACCAAGTAAACTGTCTGAGAAATTTGAGCCCAAGTGGTAGCAATTTAAAATTAAATGTCACCATTTCTCAGACCTACCTGGAATGCAGGATGGTAGAAATGTCTCTGAGGTTATAGGTTAGCCCTGATAGTTTCCAACCTTCTGTGTCATCTGAGCAGCCACTTCCATTGTGGGTTGCTGTTTCTTGCTCCCTCGAGTCCATGAGCAAATGAAGTCGGATGACAATAAGTCTCCAAACACTTACCTGTTTCCCCACTCTCCAAAAACTGTGAATGTGAAACTGGTAAAAAGCAGGGGCAAAAAGGTAACCGGCCTGAACTCCTGCCTGTGTTTTGAGAAAAGTTTTGAGCTCTGTCTTGGCTAGCTCTGATTTAATTAGAGGGAGGATGCTGCTCCTGTTGTCTTTGGATGCCTCTTATAGCTGAGGCTGGGGTGAAGGAAGGTTAAATCTGCAGTAGTGTAAATAATGTAGCAGTATTTCATCTTGACTTGGGATTTTAACAAAATATTATTCGATGACCATCCTTCTGTGATAAGAATCTGTTCAAACATTACTATTTGTTGAAATAATTTTTGTCTATTTTCACTGGGTTTGCTTCTGAAGTAAGAGTTCAAGAAAGCTTTAATATGAAGCACATAAACAGCAAAGGGTTGAGCTTCTTTGGTATAACCTCAGATTTTATTTGTTTACACATTCGCATTAAAAAAAAAAAAAAAAGGAAAACCAAGTTCCATCCAGGAAAACATCCACTTTTAATTCTATTCTTAAATATTCAAAACTTTGTTCTATATTGAACATTTAAAGTGTCTAAAGTGTAGCCACTGGAAAGGTTTCAACACCATTTTTAAGTAAGTCTCACTTCTAGGCAGAACTTTGTAACTAGTGGCGACTTGGGCTGGGACTAAGCTGCAACACCCAAAGCCATGGTATTTCGCATCTACTACTCCTGGGACTGGACAAGTGCTTGCCCCAGCACATGACTCATTGACAGGAACAAAGTTTGCAGAGGAGCAAATGCTGGATTTCCTCTTTCTGCCTCCCCTCTGTTTTTTATTATTAGCTACATATTAAAGTTGAGAGTGTGTTAAGATGACAATTGCTTGATGGCATGCTTCTCCCTAAGCAAAATTAACACTGAACAACATGAAACTCATTGAATGAGTCAGCCAATGAGTCAGCAGAGTAGGTAGTGGCGAAAGTGCAAACCTATGGCTGAGACACATGATTTAGAATCTAAAATCCATGATCTGTTTTCTTTATGAAACTTCAGAGATCTCAGGAAAACAACTTAACATGATTGCTCAGGCTTACAAGAAACCCTCCCCTTTATCGCATAAACACTCCTCTGAGTGAACTGAACCATAAAATTACATCCACAGAGAGCTCATCTACTGCTAGAAAAAGTTTACACGTGCTTCATTTCATTACATTATTCTCTATGAGATAAGAATACCTAGCCTTGAGTGAAATGACCACAGTGACCCCAGCTAACGCAATTCGTACTGCTTAGTTACTATAGAATATGAAATCCCCACAGAAACACAAAACAAAGAGAGGATGACTGTGCAGTCAACGGTTCTTTTGTTGGTTTTGTTTGGTTTTGGTTTTGTTTTTGTTTTTTGAAAGGAGAGAGTAAAACAGTCTTTGAAAACCATGGTCAGTTGTCTTTGAAATGGGCCCTGTTAGCAGTGGTCAGTTAGGTAGTGCCAAATGCCTCCTATTAAATTCTAATTTTATACATTGACAATACCTAGGCATAACAGTTAAATAATCGATACCATAAAAGTTTATGGTTTATTTTAAAATAAACCATATTTTAATTTAAAAATTTAAATTAAACCATATTATTTTAAAAGTTTGTTTTCTCTAAGATATTTTTAAATAGTGGAATATTTGTGCTAGGCTGGAATTTATGGGATCTTGCACTGTATGGACTTCTGAAGCTGAAAACTGCAGCTTCACACATGATGGAAAAAGTTTTCAACCAAAACGAGAGTTCAGAAGTGCTCCGAGTGTTGGGCCAAAACATTCTACAATTAATCATTGTCTAAAAGGAAAGCTTCAAACCCAAACATGTTTTAGCTTGGGAATGTGTGTGTTTAGGTAGGTATCAAGAAAAGATCTCAATGT
The DNA here is from genome assembly GCA_039720435.1 of Amazona ochrocephala. Classification (NCBI taxonomy): domain Eukaryota; kingdom Metazoa; phylum Chordata; class Aves; order Psittaciformes; family Psittacidae; genus Amazona; species Amazona ochrocephala. Next base: position 47,183,462 of record CM077878.1, read on the forward strand.
TTCTGTTTTTCTTTTTCTGAAAAAATATTTTTATACCAAAATTTTGACAAAATTTTTTTTTCTTTTTTTAATTTGTCACAGAAACACACTCCTCAATGAGGAGAAATATTACTGAACTGTGTAAAGAAAATCAGCTCTATTGAGTCACCATGGAAGTTTGCATTATGCACCCAGCTCCTTCATGAACAGGTTTTCTTACTTAAATTGTGAATCTGTCTTTTGCTTGAGCCTCACATGGGTGTTGGGCTGATGTGTCTGGAAGCCCTTCTCTGTCTTCTGTGGTAATGTGCTGTTTCAGTTTCAGCATAAGCAACAGATAGTCCATGCACATCACTGGTGGAGCTTATGAGGGGAAAATTGGTGCATAAATGGGACTGTTGGGGCAGTTGCATTGAACCACATCAGTAGCATTAAAAGGTTTTGAGATTTCACTCCCCATGAAAAAAGCGTGAGAAGTCTTCCCCAGTGGAGCTGACTACAAGCTAAAGAAAGCGGTTGGATTCTAGAGCTCAGAGGTGCATTTGCCAGTCCTTGTTCTCTCTTTGTTCTTCTGCAGACTATCAAGATGCTGCAGTTGTCAGCTAGAACTCTATGATAATTAATTTGGCAGCAGGTCTTATTGTGAGAGTGACAGAACACAGGTTCCCCAAAGAATTTGTTGAGTTTCCATCCTTGGAGGTATTCAGAACTTGCCTGGACAAGACCCTGAACAACCAGCTATGGCTGAGCACAGTGGGTAGACTAAACAATCTCCAGATGTCCTGACACATCTCAGCTTCTCTGTGTTTTTATGAAGCATTAATGGCTCTGTGTAGCTGTTCTTCCTACACTAGCTCCAAGACCATCTAATGCTTCCTTCATTCAGCAGGGTAGTAGGCTTATTTCAAGGCCTCACTGTCCCACTATGCACTATACAAACCAGAATGTCCCAAAAGGCACATTCGACTAAATATTAGGCCTTCAGTCCCTGCTAAAGCTAAAGTTCCATGGATTTTATTGTAACAGAAAATGAAACTGCTGTTTGTGTTTGTGGAGCTCTCAGGCTATCATTATCAGGACCTAGTTACGACAGTGTTCAAACACAGAGCCAAAGGAGACTGCCTTCCTCTCAAAAAGTGCAGCTCAAGCGTAAGCCAAGAGAAAGATGGATGAGAAATGCATGCATAAAACTAGCATATATTAGTTAGCAGCATTAGGAATCTAACAATTATCAAATTTTTGTAGGCATTTCAGGAATTTAGGAAACATTTTCTGAGCATGGGGGAAAGAGATCAACATGGAAGGAAGCACAGTAGTTCTTGTCTGAAATGTGAAAAATGTTGGTGGCCAGGTTTGCTCTAGTAATTTAACTGCACGGAAGTGAATGACTTGGATGAGTATATGAGAAGTGCAAGAATAAGGCAAATACCAAGGACAGAGAAGCAATGTTGGATCTAAAACTAATAGTAATATGAAATCAATATGATAAATGGATTTATGCCATATATTCAAAGGGAGGGAAATATATAGATGAAGAGGAAAATGGTGCCCATAGCTGAGGGGGGGTGGTAGTGACAAGAAATGGAAGACTGAGACAACTGTGAAAAGAAGGAGAGAAGAGATGCAGAAAAAACTTTGAAGTTAAAAATCTGATGTGGTAGCTGTGCTCCCAGAAACATCCCTCTAGCAGATGGAGAGGACTGTCCCAGCTTGCCAGACGTGAGAGCACATAGCCACATCCCTGAAGGCTGGGCAGAGCTTCCATGTCAGGAAAGGGAAAGATGGCTGAGCTAGGAACACATCATGCCTGGCCCTGCAGGCACATGGAATGTTGCTTCAGGTCTTCGTCTTTTCAGGGCAAAATAAGGCAAATATCTTATTAGCTACATGTAAAGTAGTAGTTAAATTATTTTCCCACTTATACTATTAAACACTGGCTAGAAAATATCCCATACTCATGCACTTAGGCAGTAGATGGGCAAGAGATCAAGCGTATGGGAAGGACACTTGAGACGAATGTGAGCGAGCGTAAGACATATTGAAGAAAATAACTGGGTTTATTCATGTTAACAGGTGTGCTGTTTAAAAAGAGCCAAGGAAGTAAACAATATATATATGTAAAATATTCTCTATGCCAAAGATTTTTGTTGTCTGTGCTTGTATTAATATTACAGTGCTACCTAAAGTAACAGTCAGAGACATTCAAGGTGGTAGGATAGATGGGGTCAATGTATGAGCTGGTCTGCAAGGCTGCCATTTTCTGAACCTACCACACATATCTGTGTCCTGTGTCCTGTGCTGCAATGTTGCTATCCTCACTGTACAGCTGAAATGCCTGGATTTGCCAGAGGGCACATGGAGAACAGGGCAGGTGGGAGAGAAACAACCCCTCTCTGCTTCTCTGACCCACAGCTTTGATGCTGGGCTCATACATCACTTCAGCTGCAGAAGCAGGTCCTGAAACCTAGCTGTAGGGGCATCTGAAATGTTATCCCATTTATCATAGTCCTTTCCTTCCCATCTCCTCATTCCTTCAATGTTTTCCTGTAAGAGCTATGACATTTGCTGGCTCCTGCACCTAGTGGTGAGTTTGCGGACCAAGTTTTATTTGGTTTTGGAGCAATTAGGTCTTGCCACCATCATTTTTTCAGCAGGACATTGTCTCCTCCATTGCTCCCCAGGCAGCAGATGTGAAGGAAGTGCTGCGTGTTTATGTCTTCACAGTGTTTGTGACGAACTTCAATAAAAGCATTGACGCCATGCAGGGCTGTTATAGCAACTGCAGGGGAGCTGCCGGCAGCACTGGGGAAGGCCACAAAGGAGGTCTGTGGTCACTATGGAAACACACAGCCCCTAAACTCTGCAGGGAAGCTGATCCATGGCATCCTTGCTCCTCAGTCTCCAAAAACCTGGACTGAAGCAGGTATGTGAGGTGACCATGCCTATGGGAGGCACCTGCAGGTGCTCACTGGCCTGGGAACTTGGGGTCCAGCCCCTTGCCCCCATGGAGCCCTTCTTGAGAAGCACATGGTGCTGATATAAAAAATATCAGGCCCACAGGGCCGCATCTCAGGCTATTCTGGGTGAGGACACAGGGAGATGGGGGCATCTCCACTCTTCTCGCCTACAAGCACATCAGCAATGGCTGCAAAATCCTGTTTCCACCAGGCAGGGCCAATGAAACCATCGTTTCAGTCTTCCTTCCTGCCTTTGGGCCTCAAGGAGTGTGTCCCCATTCTTAGCAGAGCCTGCAGCACTGCTCCTCACAGGCTCTGAATTTTTCTGTTCCATGAAAAATGTCTTCTGCTGGAATCCGTCACTTCTACTCTCCAGAGGAAACTTGTGACTTCTTTTTAATGAAAGATTTTCAGGAATTTTCTGTGCATCTTTAAAAACAAACAAACGAACAAACAAACAAAACCTAACATGAACTAATTAAAATTAGTTAGAAATTGCTAGCTCCAGCACAACGCTGGAGAAGGTGGAGTAGGCCAGTGCACTGAAACCAGAGTCAGCACGATGCTCTCCGGGCCTGTGGAGTCTACTGGGACTTTCTTTCACCCTCAACAGTCGGAGAAAAAAATGATCAAACAAGCTTAACACACAGATTTCTCTTAGTTTAGACTTAATTAAAATATCTTCCATTATTGCTTTAGATGTTTCATGTTTTGTTACATTTTAGAAGTCCTTCATAATTGCCTCCATGTCTGTGCAGGCATTTATGTGCGTTTCTGAACAATCTGCACATTTCTACAGCTTCCATTACAGATGTCAATTTAAACACTCTTTGCCTTAAAAGACTAAGTTATTCCAGTTGACTAAATAATTAAAGCTGAATATTTTATGTTCTCACAAGGGTGTTGACTGCAAGAGACTTCTGTTCTAAGGTGCATTAATTCTCCACAGTAAGGCTTTTAATCCTTCTAACGCCTTGTTTACTGGCAAAACACATGCATATGAGCAGCATCTTTGACTTATGCAGAGGTACTTCTGGTACAGGAGTAAGTTTGGTGTTCCAGATAATATTTTTCTGTAGTGGCATTTCATTTGGTTATCTTCATCAATTATGAAATACTTTCAAGATCATCTCAAGAATGATGCATTTCCCAAGGAGACATAAATCTACCATAAACTTTTCTCCAGATGCTAGGCACCGGTCTCCAGACTCATTTTTGCTCCCCTTTCACCCTGGCCAAGTAATCCAGTATTTTTAATTGCATTTGGTTTATTTTCTTTTGGGTTTGAACCATTTAAACAATTTAAAATACTGTTTTCTCTCAATGTATAGAAAGAGATACAGAGAGAGGTAAGGTTTATGAGTTATACCACAGAATGAACTCAAGAAAGAATCCCATCACTACACTAGAATACATCAAAAGAGAGTATAGGGTGGGACAGCAAAGTGGAGAAGCAAAGCACAGAATGGAATAACATCTCAGGAGGGTCAGAAAGGTGTCTTCTGTATTCAACGGACTGCATCCCACAGTGAGGAGACATTGATGCCAGCAGAGTTCTGGATTACAGATGACCTTCTTAACTCAGTGTCCAGTAAACTCGCACAGAAAGATATCTGTCTGGAACAAATTAAATTCCTACAGATTTTATAGAAACTGGTCAGGGATTAGTGAATAATGGTCCTATTGCTGTCCCATTTAAGGTAAAGTTTGCTGGGTGAATTCAACACCTATTCTTTGCATTTGGCCTCCTGGCAGGCACTCAGAAGTGTGCACTTTCAAGCTAGTCACTCTTCATGCTGCCCTTTGCCCCTTCAGAAATTATGTGGCTTGCAAAACACATGCAAGTCTACTGGGAGGAGAGGATCATATGTGGGAGAAACTGGAGATACAAGAGGATGAAGCTGGGACAAAGGACAGAGGGCAAGGAGTATGGTAGAGATGGATGTACAGAGAAACCAGAACTCTGAGTCAGCTTCCAAGCTTATGCTAATTATTTAGTGCATATATCTAAACATAACAGTGGGAAGAAAAATGCTACTTTTGTAGATATAATGGCTGTAAAAAAGCAGTTCGAGCTTCCAAAAAGATACTGCTTTTTTAAGACTGAGTAATGAGACCAAAGCTTTTTACAATAATAAGAATCTTTCCTATAGGTTCAGCTGGCCTGAATTCGTTAGATTTTTAACATCTTTCTTCGATGCTGTGTCAGAGGTCCCTGCCCCTAGGAGCTCATGGCTGGAAAAACAGATGTTGGGCTAAGATACAATGAGACAGTTAAAAAAACCAAGCAATATGGATTTCTTTTTTTGTTTGGTTGCTTGCCAAGTACGAAAAATCAAGGTTTGTTTTTGTTGGCTGTGAGTTACTTGGAATGGTGTTAATGATAAGAAGATGTAACCTTGTTGAACTCCAAACCCTACTTCTCTCGCAGATTAAAGTCCCTCCCCTATTTAAAAATTAGCATACATGTTACCATGTTGTCGTGGTTTAAGCTTATAAACCCATACAGTCGCTCTCTCACTCACTCCCCACTATTTCTTCCCTCTGCTCGTGGAGGGATGGGAAGGAGAATCGAAAGAATGCAACTCCCACAGGTTGAGATAAGAACAGTTTAGTAACTAAGGTATAACACAAACCACTACTGCTACCACCAATAATAATAATGACAAGAGAAAATACAAGGGAAAAGAATACAATTTCTCACCATCCAATATCAAGCCCGACCACGCAGTGCACCCCCACCAGTGCACCCCCCACTGTGCACCCTCACTACCCTTCTGGGTCTCTCCTCTCCGTCTCTACATCCTGGACATGACATGCTGTGGTATGGAATAATCTTTTTGGTTAGTCTGGGTCAGGTGTCCTGTCTCTCCTTCCTCCCGGCTTCCCCTCCTCCCTAGCAGAGCATGAGGCTCACAAAGTCCTTGGCCAGCCTAAACATCACCAAGCAGTAACTGAAAACACTGGTGTTATCAGTGCTGTTCCCAGGCCCAAAATCAAAAACACAGCGCTGCACCAGCTACCAAGAAGGGAAAAAAGAAAAAATGACTGCTACTGTTGAACCCAGGACACATGTATATTCTTAAAACCAGTGTCGTGGTTTAAGTCCAGGCAGCCATGTAGCTCGCTCTCTCATTTCCCCTCCTTCCTCCCCCAAGGGAATGGGGAGGAGAATTGAAAGAATGTAACTCCCACAGGTTGAGATAAGAACAGTCCAGTAACTAAGGTATAACACAAACCCACTACTGCTACCATCAATAATAATAATGACCAGGGAAACAACAATGGAAGAGAATACAACCGCTCACCACCTACTGACAGATACCCAGCTTGACCAAGCAGTGAGCTCGCCCTTCCAGGTAACTGCCCCCAGTTTATGTAGTGGACATGACATGCTGTGGTATGGAATACCTCTTTGGTCAGTTTAGGTCAGGTGTCCTGTCTCTGCTTCCTCCCGCCTTCCTCTCCTCCCTGGCAGAGCGTGAGACTCAGTAAGTCCTTGGTCAAAGTAAACGTTACTGAGCAGCAATTGAAACCACCCGTGTTATCAGTGCTGTTCCCAGGCTGAATGTCAAAAACACAGCACTGCAGCAGCTACTAAGAAGGAGAAAAATGACTGCTACTGCTGAACCCAGAACAACCAGTAAGAGACCAGAGTACTTAGAACCTTTGGTTTCCTTTGTGCTGTCTACAAACAGCATGAGAGTTAAATTAGGCTGTTGAGTTTTCACCAGTTTTAAAAGTCACCATTCTACCATATATCCTTTCGATGAATCATGAAATTTACTCTGTAACTGTCTCTTGCTTGCTCTGTGTTTTTCGAAGTATTGCTGAACCTGAGCCGCATCACTCAATTCCTAAACCAATATAATTGTATTTTGGCTGTATATTCTTCTCTATAGCAGATTGATTTTGTATGGCTCTGTTCAACAAAACTTATCTTACCCATTTTGACATAGTCAGGTCTGGAAGAGCTCTTTAACAGTAACAGAATGAAACACAAGGTAATCATCTACTGCCAAGTTGGAAATTTCAAAAGAAAATATGCTTATACTGAATTTTGCTCTCTCATAGCTAATTACTGATATTTTGTTACTTACGGGGAAAAAGACGCTGCAATTTCATGGGATTTGTGAGGTCAGTTGCAGAGCATATCTGAAAGTCAGATAATAATTCAGGATATTTTAAAATGTTCAGCCTGAGGACTCCATGTTTAAAAATGTTGGCCAATACACACATAATCACGTAGGGATGGAAAGAATGCATTCTAACAAATCTGTAATCTGTGCAAAAAACAATATTGCCAAAAAGATTTCTATATAATCCAAATACAATTTGTTCTTGAAAAGCAGTCTGGAAGGAGGAAATATGGGACACAGTTCACACTCGTATCTCAGTCTTAAATAACCAGTTCCTATTGAAAGGTCTCAATTTATTTCCAAAGTCTTTGACATATAGCAGTTTTCAACCGATGATATGCTTATAATGAAGCAAGGAAGTAAAGAACGTGCATGGGTATGTTGGTTTTGGGGAACTAAGTCATCTATATTTGGATCCTTGAGAGCCTGAAGTGTACATTTCCCATGTGTGTCTGTCCAGGACAAAGGCAATGAACCATGTTTCCAGTTCTCAGATGAACTTATTCTGTGACAAGGAAAAGCAAAAAAAAAAAAAAAGAAATGAGAGCTTTTTTAAGTATGTGGGTGCTGACAGCATCAAAACAATTTTGGAGATTTTTCTAGTGTCAGAGAAATGTCCTAAACTTTCAAAATGCCTGCAAAATCTGTAAAGGTACAGGCTTCTGAAGTTTGCTGATACAAAGCTTTGTCAGCCCTGATCAGTAAGGTATTTTCAGCTACTTGTTTCTCTTTTGAGTTTTCTCCATGCATCAGAAAAGTTGGCAGAAAGAACAAACTTATTCAAGAATAAATACGGAAATGACTTAATAGTCCTCCTTCCCCTTCTCCACCACAAGTGCACTTTATGGTCTTATGTTTCAGACCATTAACACTGAAAGACTTTAATATGGCAGTTTTATCACCCAGAAGGTTAACTAAGTGTCCTTAATTCCATGTTATTTCTTATCATAATGCTAACATTTTGTAATTTTGTCTGACAGGGTTTTGGGTGAGTTGAAGTGCTCAGGTGAAGTTCAGGATTTTCAATTTTTTTCAAGGAATTGATTTCCTTAATAGCAGTGATTAGTTTTTCTGCCAGATGTCAAAGCAAATATGGATGCACAAGATAATGACAGTGCAGTGGGAGCTTTCAGTGGTGTGTGCTGCTCTGTCCCTTTCTCTTCCAAAAGTGCTAAATAAACCTTTTTCAGGCAGGGCATCTCAGCCATATGACTATCATGACAAAATTACATTTGTGTATGTAAACACAACCATAGGAACTTTAAATTTTTTATTCTTTCACTGGTATTATTCAAATATCAGTCTATTTCTCTTGGAGTCAAATGGAAATGCACAGCTATCAGCAGGCATTGTTAAAGTCATCATGAAATAACAAACACAACCAAACCATATAGTCTGTTCTAGAGAAAATACCATATAGTCCCAAGGTGAGAAATCTGTACTTTACTCATTAAAGAAATTTACAGTAAGGAAATCTGAAAGAAAATTTTGCATAACTGAACATGTGAAGAAAAGAAATCAGAAATCAAAAGACAGGTAATGAAGAGACAGGAAAAAAGCTAACCAGCTCAAACTAGTTGTCCTTTTTTTGGAGGTGTGAATTTGCAGAGCAAAAGTAGATCACTGTTGCAAAACTCCCTTTTCAACTATTGAATACAAAATATGGCAAAGTAGGTATTGTAGAATTTACAAATGACAAAGTCTTGATCAGATTTAGGATCTAAAAACAATATCAGTCCAAACAAGATATTTGTGGTTCACCATCAGGTAGTTTTGCCAGTGGGAATGGAAAATCTTTTGTCTCAAAAATGATGACTTAAAAAGTTCTGCAGCTCCAAAACACCCAACTTAATGAACCTATCATAGGCCTTTCTTGAAAGACAAATATTTTATTTCTATTTAATGAAGAAGAAAAAGTAATTGAGGTACTCTTGCTTGCAACTGCAATTAGTCTGCTTCTCTAGTTCATGCCTACAGTGAAGTCAGAACACGTCCATTCAATCACATATTCATTTCTAAGGGAAAAGATACTTGATCTGTACCAGACACGCAGATTAAGTTAACTTTATTTAAATATGTGCCAAACTTACTGTGTACTGCCTATAAAAATCCCTATGTAATAAGTGCAGCAGAATTTGATAAAGTGCTGGTTGTCAAATAAGCAGTGAAAAGTTATAATCCCAAATGTGAACAATATTTGAAAAACCTTCGGCAAGAAGATATACGTGAACAGTTTATTACAAAACTATCTCCAAGATAAATACTAAATGAAATGTGCAGTCAAATCTGGGATGTAGAATTTGTTTCCTTTCATTTTGCAATAACAAGATATGATATAAAGAATCTCTTCCTGCCCTTGCATATAACCTATTGCTCTAATCAAACTGGTTCAGCAACATAAATAAGCACATGCCCAATTTTGAACACTTGAGTAGTTTCTATTTCAGCAAAACTGTTCTCCCAAGAAGGTGAAGCAAGAGCCAAGTGTCTTACTGAACTGGTCCTTTGGGTTTGCTGCCCTGCCCATTGGGGTCACAGGAAATCTAAACCTATGCTTTTTTCATTTTGTTTTTCTCCTAGGAGCTTGAAATAAGACTTCGGGATTTTGTGTTGCCCCTGCAGATGGGCAGGTGCTCCTGCTTCCCTCAGGTTCTCACTGGAGTCTCATGGAGCCACACTGCGCTCTCAGGCACCAAGTTTCACACCCAGCTGCTGAGATCATGAAAGTACATAGCAAAAGTGCAAACACAACCAAGATTTCACTGGGTACTACTGGAGATTTTTTTCAGTTATTTTTTCCTAAAATTATCTGGAATAATTGAGGTGGGGTCTTTGGAAAGGGTATGACAGAGGTATGCTTTATAGTAATAAAACCTCATAGCCAAAACTAACCCCTTCAAGGATTGAAGGATTATTTCTTCTTTCAAACACTGCTTCTTCACCTTCCACACCCTTCTGCCAAATATAATTTTGGAAGCAGTATCATAAATGACCATACCTGCGGTACAAGCAATTTCAGATCTCATCTGGCATCAGACCAGGAGGGTGGGAGATGTGCAAAGTAGATCTGTATCCTTGGTGTTTTGTCTATGTTAATGCCTCCAGGTGGGTCCTGCTGGCACAATGGGTTAGTTTGCTCTCCATCAGCGCACTAGCTGTCCACAGAGTGAAGGTTGTTGGAACCTGCCAGGGGAGTGGGGCCAGCACCTGCCCACTGCCCTGGCGGTGGCTGCAGAGAAGCCAGTAGAGGAGCTGGAGAGACACTACATTGAGCAGGATGTCTTCTGCTCTGGTGCTGCTGGGTGAGCGGGTAGTCAGCGCACAGCCAGCATTGACAAAGGTGGGAGAGAGGGCATTCTGTGGAGCTGAGAGGAATGGGCACAGTATGATCTCAAACAGAAAGCTTTAGAGTTGGCCAAAAGCACTCCAGAACGCAAGGGTACAATGAATAGAAAAGAGATTTGTTTATAAACCATTTTACTTCTGTTCCATCTCACCTAGTCACTTTGAGTGCTCCTCTATGAAGTCTAGTCGTGGACTTGGCAGTGCTAGGTTAACAGTTGGGCTTGATGATCTTTTCCAACCCAAATGATCCTATGATTCTAATTATTTATATCCTAATAAGACCTTTCTTTTTGAGTTTAGAAGCCTTTTGATTTTTCTGGGAAGTTACTATAGTCAAAAGCAAATCCATTTGAAAGTCCTGGCTGCATCCCATCACATTCCACTATCCCAGTTTTTCAAATAATTTAATTTGGATGTTAACATTAAAACTTTGAATTTAAACATATTTTTGTAGGAAATATTTATAATATTTTGGCTCTAGTTTTGATGTTTCTTTTTAGAACATTCAGAAAGAAAATTAATTATTATTTTCTTTTTCAGAGACTGGAAATGATGTACGGGCTCTGATTGCTCTGTTTTCTGTGGTTCTTAGCATTTTGAAAATGGTTAGAGGTCGTAGAACTCTCTACAGAATAGAGAAGGTACTGAAGGTTCAAGGTGATCATGGTTAGATTGCTGATAGAAGATATCAATCAGGACATTCTGGTGATAATTCTTGATATTTGTTCTAGGGAGAGAAAGAAATGTTCCTGCTGTGTTTTTCAGGTAACTTTGGGTAACTAAGGAACCTGAAAGTTAACCTTCACTATTTATTTAAGCAAGATTGACATATTTCCTAATGACTCCTGCTATGCAACTTGTTTTCTTGACAGTCTCCAAGACAGAAGTTACACAACATCTCTGTAGACTTGGTTACAGCAAACCCAGTGACGGGTTGGCATTTAGTCTTAACTACAGTTGTTGTTATAACAGCATCACTATAAAACCTCTGAGAGCTGGTCCTGGATGGGGGGCCCATCAGCCAGTTGCTGTACAGAAGGAGAACAAAGAGATGGTCCCTGATACCAAGCACATCAATACCCTTTGAAAACACTATGAAACTTTGACAGATCTGCAGTGAAAAAGCAGCTTGCGGCAGAGAGCATCGTACTGTGCCTGTAGCTAACACACTTGCAACTCTTTTATTACTCAGCTGAGTAACAAAAGTTACTCAACAGGAGGGCAAAAGGACAAGGATGACATATTCTGTAATCTGGGACTGAAAAAAAGACCAATGATAATCAGTTTCCATACTTCAATCTGTCATAAAAGTGGTCACTTAATGAGAAACCTTAATGCAGTCCCTGAAATGAACATTTGTGTTACCTTAAACAGAAGAATTCGTGAAATACTTTGAGCTGAACCAGCCTCGTTGCTTCCGCAACAGCATCTTAGTTTTTAAAAAAAATAACCACCCAAACCAACAAAAAGAACCAAAACAACCAACCCCTCCCCCCCCCAAAAAAAAAACAAACCCTAAACCCAACCAACAACAAAACAAACCAGCAATAAAGAGGAGAGACAAACACCCAAACACCTTTTCTGGGACCACCTTTCTGAAGGAATATCCAGCTAGATACTTGAGGCTCCCCAAGGGAAGGCAGCCTGGTAGCAACCTGTTGTTCAGCTGTTTCCTTTATCTGCTGTGCTCTCTTTTTCACTTGGTTCAGTGTTTCTTGTCCTACTTGGGAAAGCTTGGGAGAGGCTACTGAAATTGATTAATCCTTCCACCTGTAAACTGTTGCCTATTGCAACCCATTTTTAGGAGCTGCAGCATCTCAGGTCTTACAATCTCAGAAAATCAGGAGTCCTAGAAAGACAGATTTGATCTTCTCCCGAAGTTAACGCAGAGAAACATTTTCCCCCTTGGGATTAAGAAATTTTCTTAGCTCTTTTAATATTTCTTCCTTTCTGAGTATAATACTTCTAAGACACAGATAAAAGCCTCTGTTGATTTTGGAGAAAAGAAGCACATGTTGTTCCAGAATGACTAAGAACCAAATTTATAAAGGTACTTAGCTGTTTAAACATAGTTGTGATTCTTAGGTGGGATCTGCTTTTTCTGGTGAAAAGTCATCTCTTTCAAACTCCTAATCCTTTTGTGCTTCTCCATTGTTCTTTGCACAGCCAAGTACAATAACCTAATGGATTCTAGAGAATCCTTTCTCATGCTAGCAGGAATACAATAAAAACACTTGCAGAAAAGAAGCGAAATGCAGTAGTGTGGCCAAATGCATTTCTGGTTTCATGGAAGACAATCAAATGTAAAATTACACTGGGAAAATTCAGGTGCACAGAGCTTCCAAGAATTTCCTTTAATGGAATGTTGCTTAAGAAAAGTGAATTTACAGCAGATGCCAATTAGAGCTAAGGAGAAGATAATAATATAATGTAATAAAGAATAATATAACACATTAAGTGCATAGGTTGGTGGCATGTAATGTTTTCTCTATTTTGTCACATTAAAGTCACCAATAATCACAACAATTCTTTGCCCGGAGGACTTCTGATAAAATTTCATCAGAACTTCTGAGAAGTGTGCGAAGACTAAAGCAATTTAACGCAGGCGTGAAACAACTCTAAGGGTCTCTGCTCTCTTTTTTATTTGGCGAGTGAGTGGCAGGCAATGAACTGCCAGAAGTCCCAGTCCTTCCACCAATTACTGCTTCTGATATTCAAAACCAGAAACAAAGTCAGTACTGGCCAGTGCACCTATATAAGGGACAATAGAGGAACATGGCTGGAAATAAGGATGTAGAGGGTTTCTGTAATAACCCAGGAGTCATGAAGGGTGGAGAGCAGTGTAAACCTTCTGAAGAAGAGCATACCTTGACCTGGACTAGAGGTCTGAATACTATTCCAAACTGCAGACCCATCATGATTTTTGTCTTCGCTTGTTCAGATGTGCATTCCCATAGCACAGCTAAGTTTACACATGCTATGGTCCCTTCTCTTCTCACATCTTTGTGCTGGGGGCAAATGCAGGATCTGTGGGTGGTGCCAAGATCCAGCAAAGTTACTGTCCTGATTGAGGGTAGACCCACTGTGCAACTGAGGTTTGGAGGTTGAACCCACTTGCAACAGGGTCTTGTTGCTCAGCCTGCTAGAATTATCTTTAAATCACCTAACCAAATATATAGGGGGTTTAATTCTTGATATAAGCTCTCTACACACCACTGCAGAGATTGTGCCTGAGACTCCTCAAACAGCTTTACTGTGCAGTAGTGGTGACTAGGAGTTTGTAAAAAGCCTGCCGAAGTCATACAATGACTGCAAGAAATGGAGCTAGACTTTAACCTGCAGTTACGTTGGGCTTTCATAGTCTATCATCTCTAGTGGTTCATTCTGCCAAAGTGTACAGTTTAGGTGTTCTATTATTCTACACAAGTGTGGAATCATTACTTATTGGAAATACTCTCTGAAAGCTCCAGCACCCATTCTGGTACTGACTATAATGTCATAGTTTTCTATGTGGTTTTCATATTTTTAATATACCTGGCAACATGAAATTAATAAGTAAAATATTTTTCATTTTAATTTACACTGTGTAAGTAAAATACATTTTAGTTAATAATTTCCTTTTCTCAGGTATGTTAAACCATGCCTAGAAGTGCATTGTATTAGATTACCACTGAAATGCCTCTTATATTAATCTCATGATCACATATTGAGAACATGAAGCACAAACAAGTTGTGGAGTATCCCTCCTTGGAGATAATCAAAAGCCATCTGGACATTCTTCTGGGCAACTTGCTCTAGGTGGCCCTGCTTGGGCAGACAGAGGTCCCTTCCTGCTTCAATCATTCTGTGATTCTGATCTAAAATTCAGATCCCCATTAGGCTTTACCTTTATATTATGTCTTCTTGACACCTATTTGGTAATAGCACCACTGGGACAAAAAATAGTTGAGTCTCAGCAAAGGCAGCGAGTTACATTCTATAGACACATTGCTTTCTATTTTCTGTGCCTTGTTCTTGTTTCAGTTATTGAATGAGTACAAAGTGTTCGGCATGAATTTCAGTAAAGAACTGGATGATTTTATATCTGAAAAATCATTCCCAAATGCACTTATTTGCATTTAATTTAATCTGAAGTACTTTATCTCTCTCCTTTTTCATCTTACAGTATAACAATTCTAAAGCATTCCATGGCTTTTCTCAATAGGCAAAAATATGCCCAGTCTTTCTACATCACCTGTTTCTTATGGTGTTTGTCTGTATTTTTTTGCTTGTTTGTTTTAAAATGTTAGTTACTGTTTCTGTCAAAATGTTCTTCCTCCAGTACTAGACGTGGATTTTTAGAAGAATAATGTAAATCAGTATAAAGTTACTTTGTTCAATATGCCACCTCTAAACAGAAAAAGAAATGGCACTTTGGGATTTTTTTGTTTGTCACAACTTATAATATTAAAAATTGTTTTATTTTCATAATTGTGTGCATGAGTATTTTGGTGTGTTTGTATCATACTGGTCTATGTGCCTATATGCATATAATTATTATATGACTTAGAAATTTCTTGTCAAGGATTTCAAGCTAATTTTACCATAAGTATTAGAAGAGATGATTACAGATAAGGTGAAAGTCTGTGAAATATGGTGTATGTGATTTCATGTTAACGGCATGTCTTTATTCTGATGCCCAGTTTCTCATTCGAGGGACCTGAATTTATGGCACATTTTTGATTATCTTCTGCTTTTTAGTCTTGTTGATTTTCTAAGCAAATCTAAATACAAATGGAAATATGTAGGGGCATTTCTGGTTTCAACAGAGAATAAAATTAATTTTGAAAGATGAAAACTTATTTAATCTTCAACAGAGTAGAACAAACACATAGACAGACCCTTTCCGGACCACACCCATATAATCAAATAGAGTTGTCTACTTGTGAATTTATTACTCTTTGCAATGTTTATAGGTGGTAACTTTGTCTGAATATCAGGAATCAGTTTTTTACTGTGAGGGTGACTGAGCGCTGGCACATGTTGCTCAGAGAGGCTGTGGAATCTCCCTTCCTGGAGATATTCAAAAGCCATATGGACATGGTTCTCGGCAGCATGGTCTAGGTAAGCCTGCTTGAGCAGGGGGGGATAGACAAGATGATCTCCAGCGGTCTCTTCTAACCTCAACCATTCAATGATTCTGTGATTCTGGAAACCAATCCTTCATTGTTGCGATACCCAGCTTCTTACTGGGACTACAAACCAGGAACACTTCACTGGCGATACATACCAGGAACACCAGTTCTTCAAGATCCTGAACCACAGCAGAAAGGCAGGACACTTACAAATTCTCAGGTTGAGATGGTGTGTCGTTGTACTCCAAGAGAGAAGTTAGAGCAGACTATATGGGAAAGTAAAATATTAGGCAATGATTAAAGCACACGCAAAAAGGAAAACCTTGCGTTCATGAGCCTATGCAAATCATTCAGGCTGTTATATATAAACAGTAACTCTGGGGAAGAAGAAGGTCTGTTGAGATTAAATTCCCACTTCTCCACACATGTTAATGAAGAGACTACCTCACTGGTACATTTTCCTTGGTTAAAATTGTTTTCTGTTCTTCTGTGCCACTGAGTATGAACAGCATTTCTTCTTGATTATACTGCTTACCTATAATGTATAAAATGAGGTGTTATGAATGGGGTGGTGAAGATCTCCAGCTAAGAGGTGGAGACAGGATCCTCACCTTATGAACATTGTGCAATATGTGAAAGAGTTGACTCCAGAAAATTGTGTCCTTATCTGCTTGAGAAGTTTTCATCTCTCTTTTCATGTCCAACACTGAAGGTCATAGGCTAAATTTCACAAAAAGCTGGTATCCAATTAGAAAGATTTCTGCACTGATGAGTCTCTTATAGATCAACAGAATCAAATACTAGACTAGTGTTGGGCCAGTGATGTTGCTACCTGCCCTCTAAGCATTTTGTAATGTTACTGGAGCATGAGAGCAATCAGCCTTAAATGCAAGATGGTCAAGAAGGACAGAATGAAGAGAGGGAAAAAGGGCTGGTGGACCCTGCCTTGGTAGAGATAGATGGTTACACTTCAAGGCCTGCAGTCTTTTTTAACTGCAACTGAAAAAACATTAGGCTTCTAGGCAAAAAAAAAAAATTGTTTTATGGCAAAATGGTTAATATTCTAACAAAGACTGTTAAAAGTAAATTGTGAGCTTTTGAAGAGCTGTGACTTGAATTCGGAATGTGAATAAAAGTAAGAATGAATTGAAGCTTTATGTTCCTAAGCATATGTCTCAATATGCACTTGTTGAAAAGCAATTTTCCCCACCTCCACCAAACTACAGGGATATGTGTGTGAACAGCCTGCTAGCACGTAATCATCCCATACCAAAAGGCAGTATTTCATGTCTGTATATAGATGCAGAGTTCAGTGCCCTTCAACATATGCTTCACTTTACTCCAATGTGAGACACCCTCCAAAGGTATAGCAACAGAAAACCCTCCAGACACCTTGCAACAGTCAATGCTGTCTCTTCCATGCCCTTTTTTAAAGCCTACCCTGACAGCCAGCTTTTGGAGAGTGAAATATGGGCACCATAATGTGCATAATACATTTCCACTGCCAAACAGCAGATGGTGGACATTGTAACAGGATCACAACTGTGGTTTTGCACTGAGCTGCTTCTGGTCTAAACGTTACGATTGAATAAGTTGTGCTAAAAGGCCGGCCTGAGGCTGCAAACAATTCAATTATTACTGGAAGGAAAAAAAGTTTTTCAATGTTTGCATGTTTGTTTTCTTCTTAGATATACAAGTTATTTTCCAGATTTCTCAGACATGTTTGCAAGTATTCACTGACGTAATGTCAGACACCCGTGTTAAATGTGATGGTTGCCATAATGAAGTCATATAGAAAAGATCAGCTCTGTCAATTCCTTTACTGTACTTTTGTGTGTGTTCATATATTCTTTTTAAATTGCTGCTTTGTTTGTGATTGGTTGTTGGGGTTTTTTTTTGCAAGTTAAGCTGTGTTTATGGAAAGCTCTTGTTTGGCCTCTCCTCACCTTATGTTTATTATTCTAAACTTAGGTGTACAGAAGACAGCACAGGGTTTTGGTCTTTAAATCTGTGAGACATTTGCAGTGAAAGTGTACATCATCCTTTAGGGTGTCATATGAAAAACTGATTTGATTTTATACAAATGGTAGCAGGTGGCAATATTTTGTATTGCTAGAATAGTAGTTTTCAGTAGTGGCTCTCATGGGCCTGCAATAATTTAGATCAATGCCTTCAGGCTTTGAGTTTGACCTGTACCTTCTGTCTTGATCTATGTGTTAGCTTAGGATTCAGGACTGTGCTTGAATCCAGATTTCCTAATTGTTCTTGATAGTTACAAAAAAGAACTGGCTGGATGGCTGCACGCAAAGAGCTGTGGTCAGTGGCTCAATGTCCAGCTGGAGACCAGCAATGAGTGGTGTCCCTCAGGGTTTGGGGCTGGGGCCGGTCTTGTTCTACATCTTTGTGGGTGACATGGACGGTGGGATTGAGTGCGCCCTCAGCAAGTTTGCCGATGACACCAAGCTGTGTGGTTCGGTTGATACACTGGAGGAAAGGAATGCCATCCAGAGGGACCTAGACAAGCTTGTGAGGTGGGCTGATGCCAACTGTATCCTGGGCTGCATCAAAAGGAGCGTGACCAGCAGGTTGAAGGAGGTGATCCTGCCCCTCTACTCTGCTCTCGTGAGACCTCACTTGGAGTATTGTGTGCAGTTCTGGTGTCCTCAACATAAAAAGGACATGGAACTGTTGGAACAAGTGCAGAGGAGGGCCACGAGGATGATCAGGGGACTGGAGCACCTCCCATATGAAGATAGGCTGAGAAAGTTGGGGCTGTTCAGCCTGAAGAAGAGAAGGCTGCATGGAGACCTCATAGCAGCCTTCCAGTATCTGAAGGGGGCCAATAAGGATGCTGGGAAGGGGCTCTTCATTAGAGACTGTAGTGATAGGACAAGGGGTAATGGGTTCAAACTTAAACAGGGGAAGTTTAGATTGGATCTGAGGAAGAAATTCTTTACTGTAAGGGTGGTGAGGCACTGGAATGGGTTGCCCAGGGAAGCTGTGAATGTTCCATCGGTGGCGATGTTCAAGGCCAGGTTGAACAGAGCCTTGGATGGCATGGTTTAGTGGGAGGTGTTCTTGGCCATGGCAGGGAGTTCGAACTAGATGATCTTAACATCCTTTCCAACCCTGACTATTCTATGATTCTATGATTCTATAAATTAGTACTCTGTGGAAAACAAATGCTGTCTGGGCAGGGAGTCTGAGACTCAGGCTACTGTGGGGGAACCAGTCCGTGCTCATGCTTGGTCAGAAGCAGGGAGGGGTTATCTCCCCTTCAGACCTCTCAGCTTTGAGAGCTGGAGTCCATAATCAGACACAGATATTTAAAAAATGACATATGCATTCTGGTACTCATATATCTCCTTTTAATTGAACAGTTCTATCAGAGAGGCAGAGATAATTACTGTTTTTTGGTGTCTAAAGTGCAATATTAGGAGCAAAACAGTCTGAAACTTTCCTTAGCTGAATACATGATAGGGAAAGGAGTTAAAGCTTTAGGCAGCCAGTGTCTTGCTGGTGTTTAAAATTAAGAAGTAAGGTTTTCCCAGAGAGAACACCATTTATTAACTGGACAGAAAGCATCTCTGAAAAGTAGAAGTTTACTGTTGCCATCCTACTTTACCAATCTTTTTTTTCACATTAAAAACAAAGAAACAAAAATATAAATAAAGCCTAGCATCCTGGAATTTACAAAGCCCTACAATTGTGGCAAAAGGTATCTTTCTGCAACGCAAATTCAGGGCACTAGGGGTGACAATTTGACCAGGATCCGTTACTGTGCTTTTTCTCTGTCAACAGACTGTCATGTGCAATTAGGACAAAAAGAGAAAAGAAAAAAAAGAAGTCTGTTCTTCCAGGCTTAACCCTACAATCAGTGAAGTGAAGTGAACAAGAGTAGAATTAAAATCACATATCTCTCCTTGGTTTTTCGGAGCAAATGATGGACATTTGAGAGGTACTTCCTGCATTACGTTTATTATTTGGTTTGAGCTTTTGATGAAGAAGCAATAAGAAACTTGGCACTGATTTCTTTTAGTATCTCAAGTGCTGAATCCAGCCAGAACAAATATTCATGAACAGCAATTTTAGACAAGGACTTGCTTATCATATCTTCAAAGAGCAATGCAAGGAAAAGAACATTAGGTGGTGACAGGCAATTCTTTTAAATGGGGAGGTAACAGCTGCCTAATCTTTAAAATAGCAAATTGTCAAGAAATGCTCTGTGGAAGGATCTGGCAAAGACTTTGGTTCACTGTCTCCTTCCTTCCAATGTATTTTGCGCCAACAGATACCTGCATTTTTCTTTTTCCTCAAAAGACTACGGAGGAAAGTTCAGAAAAAGGCTATCGTAACCTGTTGGGGAAGAGTTACAGGAGTAAATAGTAATCCCCAACTGCTCATGGCTTTTAAGAAGAGGAAGAGTGGTGATGCCTGTCTATAGGGTAGTAGTGAAGTGTGAACCATTGAACACACAGAAATTTTAGTAGCAGGTGACCTGAGTTCTAGGTGTTGCTTTGCTTTTGTGGACCTGAATTAATCCTTAAGACCTTCCAGTATTCACAGACTGATATTTGGGTACAGTGCTTTACCTAAAAACCAGCCTTGGCAGAAATAAGGAAATGAATCCTACCCAAAAAGTCAAAAGTCATTTTAGAAATTAAAATTTTGTATTCTAAGACATTAAGAAAATCACAAAAAGCTTATACCAAGCCTGGTGGCATCCAAATTCAAAGTGACTAAACTTTGCATCAGAAATACTTTTGACCTATTGATTTGTAACAAGAACAATGCAGTCTTGCTGCTGAGACCCCATGATCTTGTGAGACCCCACCTGGGGTGCAGGTTCATCCATCTCTGGGGCCCCCAACATAAGAAGGTCATCGACCCGTTGGAGCAAGTTCAGAGGAAGGCCACAAAGATGATCAGAGGGCCGGAGCACCTCTCCTATGAAGCCAGGATGAGAGAGTTGGGGTTGTTCAGGTTGGAGCAAAGAAGGCTCTAATGAGGGAGACCTTTTGGTAGCCCTTCAGTACCTAAAGGGGGACTACAAGAAAGCTGGAGAGGGACTTTTTGTAGGAGCAAGTAGTGATAGGACAAGTGGGAATGGCTCTAAACAGAAAGCAGGCAGATTTAGATTAGATATAAGGAAGAAATTCTTCACCGAAACGGTGGTGAGGCACTGGGACAGGTTGCTCAGAGAAGCTGTGGCTTCCTCATCCCTGGCAGTGTTCAAGACCAGGCTGGAAGCTACCTGGTGTAGGGGAAGGTGTTTCTGCCTGTGGTGTGAGAGCTGGAACTAGATGATCTTTAAGGTCCCTTCCAGCCCAAACCATTCTGTGATTCTATGATAAAAATAAAAATTTCACCTGTGAATGGTGAATCCAGTGAAAATGGATGTATCTTCCGTGTCTTCTTACTATCTGAATTTTCAGTAGTATATATTTTGAGATTATTATAATCCCTGTGGGAAAAAATGTGAAAACTGTCCATCTCGGGTATTTTTGAATGAAACTAACAGCTCGCTGTGTCTTTAGATCAGAGTGTTTAACAAACAGTGGTCTTGTAGGATATGAACTCTTGAGCATGAAAGCAATTGTGACTGACAGTTTAAAAATTACACATGAAAATCATAAATCATAGAATCACAAAATGGTTTGGGTTGGAAAGGACATTAAGATGATCTAGTTCCAAGCCCCCTCCCATGGGCAAGGATGCCCCCTTCAGATACTGGAAGGCTGCTATGTGGTCACCACACAGCCTTCTTTTCTCCAGGCTGAACAGCCCCAGCTTTCTTAGGCTCTTTATTTGCCCGTGAGACTCGGTGTTAGTTGGATAGCTGATACTGATGCCCTAAGATTTCTTTGAAGTTTCCTGCTTTGCCTCTAGTGACATGTTTTTCACTCATAAATAAGTATTTTCCTTTTGGGCACCTTTGCTGTCAGAGCCTAAAGCTGCAAGTGACTCCTGAGAACAGCATTTCTTTTTCATAGAGGTGCTGTATTTTAGCAGGATTATGTGTGCAGGAGGGCTGGAAGGGAAGGCTCCAGCAACTGTGAGTACCCGCCATACTCTAAAACTCACCTGATGCTGAAGTCCTTCCAGAGCATGTAGGTTTTGAAGCTGGATTCTGAGAGAAGGAAGTATCAGGGTCCTTGTTTCTTTGGAGCCCTGGTCAAAGACTGACAAACACAGCTTCTATAGCAAATGGCTAGAAACTTTCTTACTTTAAATTCAGAAGTCTTTGTGTAGTAGGATACTAACTTTGAGACTGAAGAAAATTGCATCACAAGGAAGAGAGAGGGCAGGTACTTTGGAAAGCAGAATGACGACAAAGGAAGAAAATATCTGCTAAAGTTAATAGAACAAGAAAAAAATTATATTTGATCATAGAATCATAGAATCATAGAATAGTAAGGGTTGGAAAGGACCTCAAGATCATCGAGTTCCAACCCCCCTGCCATGGGCAGGGACACCTCCCACTAAACCATGCCACCCAAGGCTATGTCAAACCCCACCTTGAACGCCGCCAGGGATGAAGCATCCACAACCTCCCTGGGCAGCCCATTCCAGTGCCTCACCACCCTCACAGTAAAGAATTTCTTCCTCATATCCAATCTAAACTTCCCCTGTTTAAGTTTGAACCCATTACCCCTTGTCCTCTCACCACAGCCCCTAATGAAGAGTCCCTCCCCAGCATCCCTATAGGCCCCCTTCAGGTATTGGAAGGCTGCTATGAGGTCTCCACGCAGCCTTCTCTTCTCTAGGCTGAACAGCCCCAACTTTCTCAGCCTATCTTCATACGAGAGGTGCTCCAGTCCCCTGATCATCCTCGTGGCCCTCCTCTGGACTTGTTCTAACAGTTCCATGTCCTTTTTATGTTGAGGACACCAGAACTGCACACAATACTCCAAGTGAGGTCTCACGAGAGCAGAGTAGAGGGGCAGGAGCACCTCCGTCGACCTGCTGGTCACACTCCTTTTGATGTAGCCCAGGATACGGTTGGCTTTCTGGACTGCAAGCTCACACTGCCGGCTCATGTTCATTTTTTCATCAACCCACACCCCCAAGTCCTTCTCCTAACATTATTTATAATTTTAAAGTATTAATAATAAAAATTCTAACAAAGATGTTACTGAGACATAGCATTAGGACCTTTTATCCATCAGAAGCCATCTCAATGGCAGCTGCAGTCTCCTCAAAGAGAGCACAGTGCAAAATACATGTGGTTTTTTTTCCCCCCAGATCTATACCACTGGAATTCTAGTCATGTCAAGAAAAAGAAATAAGAAATGCTGTGGGAGAAGAAAGAAAATGCACAGAAAACTCCTTTGTCTTCTTTTTTCCTCTGCCTTTTTATTCTTTTCTCCTTTACTTCTTTGATTCCTTTACAGATGGAGAAACAAAATCAGTTGTAAGCATACATAAGTGGGTAATATTTTTATTTCTTTGGTGGACAAGATACGCAGATAAAGAAAACCCACATGCAGAGTGCAGTGAAGTCATGACACTGTGACTGTGGGGCTAAGGTTAAAGGGACAGTCTTTTGGCCTCTGCCAGGGTTGGGCTCCCTTAAGTGAAAGAAGAGAGCCAACAACTCTCAGCTGATGTAAGAAGAAGAGGCCAATTCTGTTTCCACTGCAGAATTAATTAGGTGAATGGATGCATCCCACCAAACTGCTAAAGAGGTAGGTTTTTTTCAGTCAGTAGAGCACGGAAAATTAGGGACAGAAAAGCACCAAAGCAACACTGGGGCTGCATGTTCAAGAATTAAAATCCTAAATAAGAAAAGCAATATTTGTAAGTCAAGCAGAAAGTCTCTAGTTACAAGAATAGTTGAGAGACAGACAAATAACAGGATATGGCTGCTAGAATAAATAGGCGAGGAGTCCACAGGCGTTTCCATGAGTCACCACTGGGCTACGTACAGTAACCAAAATGGCACAGAGAAATGATTCAAGAGGATGCAAGGGAAGTGGATGCAGAAGACATAAAAAGGATGATAAAAGCGTTGTAAGGCTGAGGAGACAGGGAAATGGATGAGATGGAATGATGTCATGGAGAGATACCTTCCTTGGCCAGACATGTGGAAAATTGAGGTGCATAGATTATAGTGCTATTTATGATCCACTGCCAGAAACTGGTTGTTTACAGCAGTGAGGGTTAAGATGACAGCTGTACCTTAATATGACAGGAAACCTTATTTCACGGCAAGTCTGATTGGTCTGGCAAGGGATCACGTCTGGTAGCAATGGAGGTCTGGAGAGGCTTTTCAAATCTAGTACACATCTGAAAAGAACCAAAGTGGAAAAAGAAGAATTTATCTTTCTTTTTCAGATTTATGGTACTGAAAAAGAAAGATCATTTTTTTTCCAAGAATAATTGCTAGATACTGGTGGAATCAAACAAAATCCAATGGGCAACTTGGAAATCAAAGCATGTTTTAAAATTAAGGATTTGGTTTTGTTCTTACCAGGAGTAAAATCTGGAATGAACCTGAGCGCACTGTTACCGTGTAAGTGTCTGAAATGAAATAAACAGTTTTCTGACTGAATGGCTATCCCCATGGCAATAGGAGAGGATGTTGCACATTAAAGACTAAAAGGAATGAACAGATGAGAAAGAAGCACAGTAGGTCCTCAGACAGACCAAGGTACATCATGTATCCTTAGAGCTGAGCTGCGAAGGATATATGCAGAAGGAACATTCCCTGTATTTCAAGGGTTTATCAGTAATATGAGATACAACTACACCGCAAGTCACGCAAGGACAAAAAGAACCCTTGTTAATTTTAGAAGCACTGGGATTATTTTGTCTGGAGCATTAAAGGTGCATTATTTAATGGGTGACTAAAACTTTTATTAACTCCTCTTCAGTTACATTTATTTTCTATTCCATGGCTCAAGAACAACCCTGGATAGTTACCAGGACAAACTTTAAAGCCAGCAGGAGCTGTGCCTATTTATTCCAGTGTTGGAAGGTACTCTAGACTCAGCTGTAAATGGAATAACTCTTGCAAAACTGCAGCAGATCTCTATATGAATTACTGATTTTTTTTAAGTTTTTATTTTTTCTTTATTTGTGCTGTAAAACATGAAATGAGAAATAAAAATGTCATTGGCACCAACTAAATTCTAGGTTCTTATTTTGGCAAAAGCAAAAAAAAGATGTTCTGACACAGACTGTTCCCATTTGACATGAACAAAACCATTAAAGTATTTGAAAGAAAAGCCAAAGAAATAAAGCATTAACTTCATAAAATATGATGTGGCAATTTCATGCCTTTTCTCTATAGGTTCAAGGATCAGATTCCTCACACAAGCTATGACCAGCTGAATTCTCTCCTTTCCTATATGTCCCATATCCTCACAGAGCACCCCACTTTCCAGACAGGTAGGATAACTCTAGTTTGAGCTTTCTCTCTAATCGCTGTTAATACTCTAACATTCCATTAGAAAAATGATATATATGTTCTTTATATCACTGGGTGTGAGTGAGGACAACTTGCTTGCTTGGTTTACGCCAAGTAAGAAGGAAGGTTTCAGTTCCCTTAGCAGAAAATGGAACTTCATTTGCATCTCTAGTATCCTGCACGTTGCTGAAAAATCCTGAAAAGCTCTGTTTCTTGAGCCCTGGTGTAACTGGCCAACATTACTTCTTTTTCTTTTATTCTGGTTCTGTGTGACTGGTTCTTAAAGCAAACAAAACGCACTTAAAAGCTTTCAATTCAGATGAGTTGAATTTGTTATACAAATTCGGACACATTGAAAACCTAGTTTTACCAATTATTATTCACTAGAAAAAAAATCTACTCAGCTAGTGTTGAGAGGGAGAACAGCCTCCCCAGATGATCTTCACAAATCTCTTCAAGCTCGTTTTCAATGGGAAACACCCTGGGCTTCACCTCTTCTTCCCACCAAAAGTCTCTCACACAAAGAAAAAAGGAAAGAGGAGATGAGTGGTTTTCTTCTTCCATAAGGAAAAGTATCTCCTGGAGAGTAATTTATTCTCCCTGAGCCTTTTAGCCCTTTCATTCTTAGTGAAACTAAAGTATGCTACCCTGCCACGAGGTTGAGGGAGGGTTGCTGCGTCTTGTGTTTTAAAATTGTTGGACCATCCTAAATTTCCATACAATTATAAAAACAGAAAGCTAAAATCAATAATGGACTTGGTCTTGATTTCCTCACAGTTAGCACAGTTACTGGCACATTTAGATTTAAAGGCAGAGGCTGGAAATAAAATAACCAATTTTTGGTAACTCTATATGACATCTTTGGAAACCTCAGTGGAAAGAGCTATTCTCCAGCAAACTACAGTTTCAGGGAAAAGTGAGAACAATTACTTCAAATTGCCATGCAGGATCTGAAACAAGAACCTAGAAATCATAGTGATCAGTTTATTTCAGATGGCCTTTGGTTTGTGAAGGTTTTTCACTGAAAGAAGTTTAGCTATAGAAGCACAAAGAGATAGATACCTTTGCAAGCTTTCTGTGACAATGCATAAATACAATGCATAAAGGGTAAGATTACAAAGTCAAGCAATTTAATTGAAGAAAAAAGCAAATTTACAGAATTCTAGGATAATTCAGATAGGAAGAGTTGCCACGATTGCTAGTCCAACCTCCTGTTCAAAGCAGAACAGGGGTTTCAGGGTAGGTTGCTTATGGTTTTATTCAGATGAGTTCTGAAAATGTGCAGTCCTAAGGAAAGCTGCTCCCCTGCTGGGCTGTCCTCGCAGTGTAAAGTTTTTCTTTCCATGCAATCTGAACCTTTCTTATTGTAATTTAGTTTTGTTCTTTCTCATCCTGCCTGTCCCTGTCTTCTTAATGACCTTGTCACAGGCCCTAAAAGTTTGCTTGTAGGACCCCCTTTAAGATCTTCCTGAATTAACTTTAGGAAACTTAATTAAAGTTTCCTCCTCAACTTTATTTCACTTTTCTTGTGTATATACATATGACATGTGCTGTCATAGAGTCTCTAGTTACATGAACAAGTGCTAACTTCTTTGTCGAGATTTTATCCTCATTTAATGAAAAGGATGGATGGCCTCTTACTTAAAGGGTAGCAACTTATTAAATTTTTATTCTGCATTGTTCAGCTGTGGCCTCATTCTTTGTTTACAGCACACTCTAAAATTAACCCCTAAGGATGTTTTTCTCATTATCATTAATTCCTCACAGATTTCTAATAGGATTGACTGTGAGACTTGTGTGGGAACTGGAATTTGAAATGACACTGAATAGTCTTGTATTTTTAATTTCTGATCAAGAAAACATACAAAAATGTTCCTGAAAAAAAAATTTAAATTAGAAATTGACCCATTTATGCGGAATAGCTCATACTGAATGAAGCTGCAACTGTTAAGTTACACGATTTGTTTTTGCAACTTCATGATTTCAAAAAACAGGTGGCCTGAAAGTGTGTAATGCTTACTTTACAAGTAGGAATTCGAAGCACAGAATCAAATTCTAGGGCAACCATGTATTTTGTATGTCCAAACTGAAACACCTGAGAATGTGGTTAAACAGAGAGCTGAGAGAATTTTTCAGAGTTCTCAGCCACTGTGCTCTTCCAAATAGAGATGAGCACTTGTGAACTTCAAGGAGATTATGATGCTCTACAAAGAGTATGGAAGGGTCTTGAGTCTTTTCTCCTAGTCTGTGAAGGTCTTGCTCAGGGGCAGGCATCTTGGCTTAATTACATTTCCAGCTGTTTTGGAGGACAGAGCACAGCTCATACATCTGCTGGGAAGGAGGACTGCCAAAGAGTTGACTCTGTGCTTACAAGCCCATTGCAGAACTAAAAATAAGTGATGTTTTTCTGATTTGGCTAGCCTGCTTCCAGACAGAGCAGGTTTTGGATGACAACAGAGAGAGGGAGCCAGGATCTCTGCTCGGAACAGCATCCGCATCTTCTGAAGCAGTAGGAATGTGTGGAAGAGCACGGACCATCTACCCCTGGCACATCAAAGACCTCAGACTAGAGTGAGCTCCTTATGCAGATGCAACTCTGTGGCTGTGGGCTGTGAAGACACCAGAGGCCTCTCACCAGGGCCCCAGCTTAGATGTGCTCTTTTCCTGGATGCCGCGGATGACTTATGTTGCCAACTGAGGGAGCTGCAGGATGTGGTCCACAGGCTGCGCAGCATCAGAGATGGCAAACAAGAGATTGACTGGAGTTTCTCCAAAGCCCTGCAAGTGACCAGAACCTGAACCCCAGCTGTACTGACAGAGGGGGAGGCAGAGAGCATGTTTGTGTCACTGGGAAATGGAGACTGCTGTTATGGTGAAGACTGAAAGCCGGTGAGTTCTAGCACTAGGAGGATGGCTCCAACTTCAGATCTGTAGTTTCAGAAAGGGGTCAGTGCCCTAGTAGCAGAGGAGGCTCTGTGTCCATGAAGCCTCTGAGCTGGCAGCATAAGATGGTGAAATTCAGGATCATAGAATCTCAGGATCATACAGTCACAGAATCATTGAATAGTTAGGGTTGAAAGGGACCTTAAGATCATCTAGTTCCAACCCCCCTGCCATGGGCAGGGACAGCTCCCACTAAACCATGCCATCCAAGGCTCTGTTCAACCCAGTGTTGAACACCGCCACTGATGAAGCATTCACAACTTCCCTGGGAAACCCATTCCAGTGCCTCACCACCCTTACAGTAAAGAATGTCTTCCTCAGATCCAATCTAAACTTCCCCTGTTTAAGTTTGAACCCATTACCCCTTGTCCTATCACTACAGTCCCTAATGAAGAGTCCCTCCCCAGCATCCTTATAGGCCCCCTTCAGATACTGGAAGGCTGCTATGAGGTCTCCATGCAGCCTTCTCTTCTCCAGGCTGAGCTGTTCCAACTTTCTCATCCTATCTTCATACGGGATGTGCTCCAGTCCCCTGATCGCCCTCATGGCCCTCCTCTGGACTTGTTCCAACAGTTCCATGTCCTTTTTATGTTGAGGACACCAGAACTGCACACAATACTCCAAGTGAGGTCTCACGAGAGCAGAATAGAGGGGTGGGATCACCTTCCTCCACCTGCTGGTCACGCTCCTTTTGATGCAGTTCAGGACATGGTTGTCTCTCTGGGCTGCAGGCGCACACTGCCGGCTCATGTTCAGTTTCTCATCAACCAACACCCCCAAGTCCTTCTCCGCAGGGCTGCTGTGAATCTCTTCTCTGCCCAACCTGTAGCTGTGCCTGGCATTGCTCCAATCCAGGTGTAGGACCTTTCACTCATCATGATTGAACTTCATCAGGTTGGCATCAGCCCACTTCACAAGTGCGTCAAGGTCCCTCTGGATGACATTCCTTCTCTCCAGTATATCAACCGAACCACACAGCTTGGTGTCATCGGCAAACTTGCTGAGGGCACACTCAATCCCACTGTCCATGTCACCCACAAAGATATTAAACAAGACTGGTCCCAACACCGATCCCTGGAGGACACCACTTGTTACTGGTCTTCAGCTGGACATTGAGCCACTGAGCACTACTCTTTGCATGCGGCCATCCAGCCAGTTCTTTATCCACCGAGTGGTCCACCTATCAAATTGATGTCTCTCCAATTTAGAGAAAAGGATGTTGTGTGGGCCAGAGTCTAATGCTTTGCACAAGTCCAGGTAGATGACATCAACTGCTCTTCCCCTGTCCATCAGCTCTGTAGACCCATGATAGAAAGTCACCAGATTGGTCAGGCAGGATTTCCCCTTAGTGAAGCCATGCTGGCTGTCCCCAACCACCTTGTTGTTTTTCATGTGCCTCAGCATGCCTTCCAGCAGAATCTGCTCCAAGATTTTGCCAGGCACAGAGGTGAGACTGACTGGTCCTGATTAAAAAAAAAGAAAAAAAGCATCAAGGCAAGGACCAGGATCATAGCCTGGGCTTCAGAGAGCAGAATTTTGTCTGTTTGAGGATCTTCTTTGAAGAATACCATGAGATACCACAATGGAGACCAACCTATGGTGAAGGATGATCACATCAGGAAGCATTCAAACAAAATGAACATGCACAAGTCCATGGGACCTGAGAGGATGCTCCCATGAGTGCTAAAGGAGTTGGCTGGTGTCCTTGTGAGGCAACTCTAGGTTACCTTTGAAAGGTCATGGTGATCAGGGGAGGTTCCTGAAGACTGGGTGAACGCAAATGTCACTCTTGTTTTGAAGAACGGCAAGTAAGAAGATCTGAGGAACTACAGTTTTGGCAACCACAGCTTGACCACTGGGAACATCCTGGAGCAACTAATCCTGGAAATCATATCTATGCATCCAAGGCAAGACAGTGATAGGGAACAGGCAGCATAATTTATGAAGAGCAAATAATTTCTGACCAACCTGGCATCCTGCTATAATGAGATGGATGAATCAAGACCACTGGATGTTGTTTATCTTACTTCTGGTAAAGATTTTGACACTACATCTCATAATGCCCTCATAGACAAACTGAGGAAGATAGGTTAGACAGGTGGACAGTGAGGTAAATCATATAATGGCTGAAGTGCTGGGCTGAAAAGGTTATGATCTGTCTATGTCATAAAGCCCAGCTGGAGGCCTGTCACTAGTGATGCATCCCAGGGGTCAATACTGAGGCTAGTGCTGCTTAACAACCTCATTAATCATCTGAACAATGGAGCAGAGTACACCTTCAGCAAGTTTGCAGATGACACAAAACTAGGAGGAGTGGCTGATACATCAAATCCTTGTGTCACCATTCAGAAGGACCTTGGCAGGCTGGAAATAAGTGCCAGTAGTGTCTCATGAAGTTCAGCAAAGGGAAATGCCAAATCCTGGGGAGGAATAACCACTTCTGCCAGTGGGAATATACCTCCGTGCTGGGGGACAATGTGCTGGAAAACAGTTGTTGTGGTTTAAGCCCAGCTGGTAACTCAGTACCACGCAGCTGCTAGCTCACTCTCCCCCTTCCTCCCGCCCACCCCCCACTCCCCGAGGGATGGGTAGGAGAATCAAAAGACTGTAACTCCCACAGGTTGAGATAAGAACAGTCCAGTAACTAAGGTATAACACCAAACCACTGCTGCTACCACCAATAATAATAATCATAAGGGAAATAACAAGGGAAGAGAATACAACTGCTCACCACCCACCGACCAATACCCAGCCCGACCCAAGCAGTGATCTTGCCCTTCTGGGTGACTGCCCCCAGTTTATATAGTGGGCATGACGTGCTGTGGTATGGAATACCTCTTTGGTTAGTTTGGGTCAGGTGTCCTGTCTCTGCTTCCTCCCGCCTTCCCCTCCTCCCTGGCAGAGCATGAGACTTAGAAAGTCCTTGGTCAGAGTAAACATTACTGAGCAGCAACTAAAACACTGGTGTTATCAGTGCTGTTCCCAGGCTGAAAGTCAAAAACACAGCACTGCAGCAGCTACTAAGAAGGAGAAAAATGACTGCTACTGCTGAACCTGGGACAACAGTTTAACAGAAAAGGCACTTGGGGTCTTGGGGGACAGCAAACTGAACATGAGCCATAAATGCACCCCTGCAGCAAAGAGGGCCAAAACCTTCCTGGACTGCCTGGTGAGAAGCATTGCCATCAGTTTGAGGGAGGCGATCCTTCCCCTCTACTCAGCTTTGTTGAGACATATCCAGAGTGCTGGATTGAAGTCTGGGCTTCCCTGTACAATCAAGACATAGTGGTCCATACTGGTTTATACTGGATCATACTGGTGCAAGTCCAGCAAAAGGCCACAGAGGCAATATAGGGGTTGAGGCATGTGTGAGGAGGAGTTGAATGGGCTGGGACTGTTCATTCTGGAAAAGAGAAAGCTCAGGGGGTCTTACCAGTGTGTATGAATACTTGATGGGAGGGAGTAAAGATGGAGCCAGACTCTCAGTGATGTTCAGTAACAGGAAAAGATGCATTTGGCATGAAAGAAAATAAGGGAAATTCCATTTAAGAGTGACAAAAAATACTGGGAGGGTTACAGAGCACTGGCACAGGGTGCATAGAGAGACTGTGAGTTCTCCATCTGTGGAGATGCTCGAAACCCAACTGGATGCAGTCTT
The DNA here is from genome assembly GCA_039720435.1 of Amazona ochrocephala. Lineage (NCBI taxonomy): Eukaryota > Metazoa > Chordata > Aves > Psittaciformes > Psittacidae > Amazona > Amazona ochrocephala. Next base: position 47,215,009 of record CM077878.1, read on the forward strand.
GGGCAACAGGCTGTAGCTGACCCTGCTATGCGAAGGGACTAGATATCTCCAAAGGTGCCACCCAGCCTCAAATGGTCAGTGACTCTGTCATTCTATGACTTTTTTACTCAGTATGACATTTCGATTAACTCTCTACATACACAAAATGGCTGGAGCTTGAAGAAAGCAGTACAACTCTTTCTTTTAATTCCCCCTTAAAATATTCTCAGAAATATTCACAGAAACCTCCCTCTTGTTGTCTTTTGAGTCCTCATGAATTTCGTGGGTTTTTTTCTATATATTCTAAAGTGTAGGTCCTGAACACTACCACTACTCAGAACCGCTGTGGATTTATACTTAGGCCAAAGAAAAAGGAATATACATTCCCTAGTCCTGTCTGTGTTTTCAGTAACAGATTTGAGAAAAGCTTCCCGTGTGTGACTTTGTTGTCCCAGTTTCCTTTAACATGGCAGCCAGCATTGGTTTCACTTGTGCATTAATGGTTCTCAATGGTCTTTTCACCCATGCATTTATCAAAGTAAATTTAAACTAATTAACCTTCCTGGTTTCTCTAATGTTCTGCAGCAATCATTCCACAACCCTTAGGTTTTTTACTACCTCTCTTTGCTTTAAAGTGCCATTTAGATTCATTTACTTGATCCTGTGTTGTGCCTAGTAAATAATTTCTCCCTTTTTCATGTTCTCCATGGTGCTAATGATTTCACACACTCTTAAAATGTTCACCTGTGTAATCCTTTCCTGTGCTAAAGAAAGTTTATCTACTTTCAGTTGTTTCATACCCCTACTCATCATTGTCACCTTCCTCTGTCTTTATTCTATTAGACATGTCCATGGGCTGGGAGGAGAGGACCGTACATAAAGCTCAAGATGTGGACTGACAGTAGCATCATATTCTTCTTTTCTCTTTTCTTTTCTTTGATTCTTTTTCTAATAATTTGCAATGTTCTAAGTACTGAGCAGACACCTTCCTAGAATGAATCACAATGGCTCCATGATCCATTTCCTGAGATATAATAACAGATGTAGAGCCTCCAGTGAGCTATTTTCCTCCATGTGTTTAACATTAAAACTTACCTGCAATTTGCAAATTTGCTAGACTTAAGGCTCTCCCACAGCTATACCGCAGTTTTGTTAGGCAGTGGTACATTCACTTTTTCTGGCTTTGTTGTGTTTTGATTCAGATACCTCTTCCTGCTTTGTGGCCTACCTGGAGCCACCTTCTCCACAGTAGATAACTTGTCACTATTCTCTTGGTGGTAAATTGAGGTGCTTATTTGATTCTTTATTATATTTACCCATCCTGAGTAACCATCCCATCAAAAGATAGAGCTAGTTCTTGCTTCTCCAATGTTACTGCAATGCCATTTGAAATAACTGCATTCCAAGCCACATAAAATTTTATATTGGGGTATTTTTTTGCTGATTTCCAAAAATTTCCACACCTGATGTCAATGTGTAGCAATGAAGTTATATTGTTTCATTTTTCTGCAGGGAAAAGTACGTCCTATAAAAACAATCCTATACATTCTTGGGAATATTCTTACTTTACTGAATAGTATTAAATACAGACACATGTCAATCTCAATATCTTTTTAGGGAGGTACTATATTTTTGTCACTAACATATTCCAGCTGTTTAGGATATGGGTAATTTGAGCTAGTTAATTATATTTTTAAATTCAAATTTCACTGCACGCTTATGCCTACTGAAAAATATGCTGTAATTAATCCAGGAATATTATATTTCACAAAAATAAATGTATATGATAATTGGTTTATGCATGCTTACAGCCTAGTATTGTAATCTCAGAGAAGGCAGAACAACTATAAAAAAGCCTTATCATAAATAAATGTACACAATATAAAACAAACATATATAATATAAAAAGATCTCTACATGTAATTCCTTAACGGACCAAATCTTCCTATATCTCAATCACTGGCTCTTTCAGATGACTTGCTATATATATTCTTTGTATTTTCTGTAAGTCAAACAGCCTTAATGAAAGTAACTGTTCTTTTTAGGTCAACATTAAAATCTTATCCCACTCTTAGGTATTTGATTCTGTAAATCATCCTCATACCTATCTTTTGAAATACTTTTTTTCTATAATAGCTGGGCAGTTATCTTGGTGCTTTCAAATAAAACTTCAACAGTACTGAAAGCCTTCTCCTACAATGGGCTCTAGGAATACACTGTACTGGTTCTCCAGGGTTATTTTTTGTACGGTTTTGTTCCTAACAATAGCACCAGGAATAATAGCCCTCATTTTCACCTGAAACCAGATCACATTTATAATCATCTTCATAGTACATAGCATACCTCTTGACTTAGCTCCATTGTACTGTCAAAATGCTCTGAGCGCATATCCAACCACTAATTCTCTTCCCACTTTGTGTTCAATTTGCAAATCATACATTTGTAGCTGAAAAAACCAAGCTCTATTCTTAGCGGCAGCAGAATGGTTTACCAGGCCCCTTTTGGCACTGTCAACAAGTGGTTTATGGTCAGTGTCAGCTAATAGTGGCCTCCCATAAATAAAACATGAAACTTTTTTTACTCATGGACTGAGACCAAAACCACATTCTTTATTTGAGTTTAGTGAAATCTTGGGTTTTGTTCATTCCTATGATGATTATTCTATTGGGGTTTTTAAGTTCTGACCACACCATTGTAAAGGATTGTGCAATGCTTTTCTTAGAGCCATCAGTGAGCAGACTTGTTTTGCGTTTGTCATCATAGTAACTCATGACTGAAACCTCATTGAACTTTTTAATCTCTTCCTTTTTTTTAGGACTGAATAAGTGTTTTGTCTTTAGCGGGATGCAGCCTCCTGGTTCATTAAGCAAGGAAAATAATCACTTGTATTTACCATTTCTCTAGGCAATAGAAAATGTTCGATTTTAGTGTGATTATTTAGCTTCTTGGAGTTGACGTCTAAACAAAGGGTTTTTTTCTGTGTGGAATTGCACATGCCAGGATGTTTGCTGGTTCTCCTGCTGCATGTTACCGAGGCAAAAGTATACTTACCTATCTTCTTGCCCCAGACTTAGGGGGTTTTATATGATTGCTGGGGTTTTTCAAGTGAGTACATAGAACACATGTATGAACTTCTTTTGCCTCTGAATATAACCTCAGGACGTGTTTGACACAGCTGATTCCCCTGCCATCTCTAATTAATGCATTTGCTGGATGAAACCAAAGGTTTGGGCACATTTCTGAAGTTGTCTTTTCCCTTAGTACTATTACAGGGAATATCTTCTCCATACTCTGTAAATAGGAGTGTAAACACCTCATATGGGAAAAAAACAGGAAAAGTTAAAGACAAGACAGTACGACGTGGTGGGTTGACCCTGGCTGGGTGCCAGGTGCCCACCAAACCTGATCTATCACTTCCTTTCTGTGTGTGGGCAGAGGAAAGAAAATATAATGAAAGGTTAGTTCTTAAGATAAGGACAGAGAGAGATCATTCAGCAATTACTATCATGGACAAAACAGACTCCACTTGAGAAAATAGTTTAATTGATTACCAATCAAATTAGAGTAGGATAATGAGAAATAAAACCAAATCTTAAAAACACCTTTCTACCACCCCTGCTTTCTTCCCAGGCCTAACTTTAGTCCCCATCTTCCTACCTTCTCACTCCCCAGTAGCACAGGGGGATAGGGAATGGGGGTTGTGGTCAGTTCATTATGTGTTGTCTCTGCTGCTCCTTCATCCTCAGAGGAGGACTCCTCACTCCCTTCTGCTGCCCCAGTCTAGGGTCCCTCCCATGGGAAACAGTCCTTCATGAACTGCACCAACACTGTCTTTTCCACAGGATACAGTTCTTCAGGAGCATGCATGCACTTCCCACAGGGTCACAACCTCCTTCCAGCATCCCCCTGCTCTGGCATGGGGTCCTCCAAGGGCTACATGCGGCTATATCTGCTCCACCATGGACTTCCATGGGCTGCAGAGGAGCAGCCTGCCTCACCTTGTTTCAGCATTTGAAAAGTGGCTACAAAGGGGACTGAGACTCCCTTTTTACATGGAGTCACATTGAGGAGTGATGGGCACAGGTTGCTCCTGGGGATGTTCTGGCTGGACACAAGAGGAAGATTTTTCACAAGAAAAAGAATCAGCTGCTGGAATGGTCTCCACAGGAGGTGGTGGATTCCCCAACATTGGACCCTGTTAAATTTGACTGGATAGGGTGCTGGGACATCTAGTCTGGGTCATGCTTTGCCAAGAAAGGTTGGACTAGATGACCCTTGAGGTCCCTTCCAACCCGGAATTCCATGATTCTGGCAGCCTAACCACGGTTCTTCCCAGGGGCTTGCAGAGGAATTTCTGCTCTGGCACAGGGAGCACCTCCTCCCCCTTCTTCTTCCTGACCTTGGTGTTTGCAGAGTCGTTTCTCTCATATGTTCTCACTTCTCTCTCCAGTTGCAATTGCTGTTGTGCATCAGGCTTTTTCTCCTTCTTAAATACGTTATCTCAGAGGAGCTACCACTGTCACTGTTGGGTTGAGCATTGGGCAGTAACAGGTGCATTTTGGAGCCAGCTGATGTTGGTTCTATCGGATGCAGGGAAAGTTCTAGTCGCTTCTCACAGAAGCCACCCCAGTAATCCCTCCCCTCACCCCCCACTACCAAACCCCCACCATGCAGACACAATATATACTACCATACTCTTCCTTTTGCTTTTTCACGCAAACATACATGAAGTTGACACCAGAGGAGGAATTAGAAAATCTGCTGAAAATGCTTGGTGAAGGGGTGGCTGCTCAGCAAGCTGCAGAATTGCAGGGGAAGAGCAGCCCATGGCAAAAGGAGATGGGCAGTGAAGCCAAGAAGCTGCAGGTCATAGCTGATGGTGAGCAAGCTCAGAAGGAAGCAGAATGGGCCATTTGTGGGGAAGGTCAGTGATGCACAGCAGCAAAGATCCCAAGAACAAAAACCTCCTGAACAAGGGAAGCCAGGGCCAAAGGGGGCCATGCGTAGAGGTGCACATGGGACTGAGCTGCTGCTCGTCACGGGCTTCTTTGGCTCACAGGTCCTTGCCCCAGGGCACACAAAGGACACCAACACTGAGTTCTGTGATGCTGCCCTGATTATAAGCACTGGATTATAGCAGTTTTTTTTTTCTGTTCATAAGGTCGTTGCTGGCTTTTTCCCTCTGTGCAAACATTCCTGGTTTTGGCATTAGCTTGGTTCCTGCTCTTCTGATTGTATTATGAGTGGTATATTCCATTAGCTCTCAGGCTGACTGTCCATTTATCATTTGCTGCATCATTGTCCTACAAGGCTTGTTTGAGCTAGCAATACGGTGGTGTTCATTATTCCTCCTATGCATACGCACCACAGAAGTGTTTCCAAGGTTTTGTATCTATCTCTTTCAATATGCTTGGCATTGACAGTGTTGTTTGGCAAAGGACACACAGCTTTTTGTGCTATTTCCTTGTGGAATTCTGTTTTGAGCTCTTGTATACTTTTCTGTCCACCATGTCTTGCTGGGCTTAGGTATCCACTCCTAATGCACATCATTCTGGACAGCCAGGCTCCTTTCCTTAAGAAAATCTAATGACTGGCAGAAGGCTAATGTTTGGAACTCACGACAGTCTTGAGGTGTTTTGTCTTGCATCTATATCCAAATTTGTCATTTTATACATGATTTGGTTAGTGCCGCCTTCCTTCCAAACTGCAGCCTTCGGCTGTCAGCCTTTGTTCAATCTTTTTTGTTTCTTTTTACTTCTTATGGTGTTGCAACCTGTTTCTTCTGTTTCACCTTCATGTAGGGACACAGACAAGACAAGAAATAGCAGAGGACAAAGTCAAGATGAAATTATACAAAATCAGTAGCTACACTCTTGTTTGTGTAACACAACGTGTGAAATGAACATAGTACTACACTGCACTGACTGTAATAATTTCAGCTTTCCTGACTTCTTTCAGTTACTATTGCTCAGAATTTCCTAAAACTATCACTGTCAGGAAGTTCAAGACATGAGTAATTTCGTCCCCCAGATTCTGCCATCTATGAAGAAACACTTCTATAAAGAAAGGGCTGATTTTTAGCAGAAATTGTCTTAGTCTTGCAGCTGTTTAAACTGACAGGAATCTGCTGCCTCTTTGTACTGTCCCTTAAAAATGATGTTTTATTAAACTTCCTTGTCTAACACATCAAAATGAAATAAAATTAATTTCTGAGCTACCAAATGATGCTGTTGAAGGAGTATGTTATAAGTGTATGAACAGGAAAAGAATGTATTTGTTGCCTGCTTTCTTCTCCAGTTCTGACCCAAGTGACCCACTCTCCTGCCATAGCATCTTTGCAGAGAATATGCAAAGCTCCTAATTCTGAAGGACAGTCATACAATTTCCACCACTCAGCATCCCATATTTCCTCCCCATAAAGCTTTTCATGATGGAGGGCTATGTGCACTGACTTGAAATATGGAGTCACAGAATGATTTGAGTTGGAAGGGACCTTAAAAGATCAGCTAGGCCAACCCTCTGCCAAGGGCAGGGGCACATTCCGCTAGACCAGGTTGCTCAGAATCCTCTCCAGTGTGACCTTGAACATGTTCAATGATAAGACATACAAAACTTCTCTGGGCAAATGATACGCTTCATAGACATTCATATTCATATTTATTGGTGCTTCTTCACGCCTTCAGCAAAACAACTCTTTATTTTCAAGCTGGGAGCATTTCTTCATAGGAGTGTCGCTTGTAGGTCAGTTCTCCCATACTGACCTAAGAACACTGCTCCTATACAGCACCCCTTCACTGAGACCAAAATTCTCCTCTGGCTTTTGCAAAAAAACAGGCATCAAATAACACAAGAAGTAGGAGCTATTCTACCTCTCCACACCACCTATGAGTAGAGAAAAACCTTCCTTCCCCAAGCCCAACCACTAAATAGGAACTTTCCATCCTGATTTTACCACTGTGAATTTTATGGTCTCCAAGCATCCTCCCACCTTCCTCAGCAGTGATGTTCAGCAATTAGAGGACCTACATGTCCTCTGGGGTTCCCCAGGCCAGAGCCCACACCGGCACATGCAGGTCCAGGGCTGTGGCTGCACCACGAGGGCTGCGGCCGTGCATGGGGCTGCACCATAAGCAGTGCCAGCTGGGAGCCCTGGGCACAGATGGCTCACAGACACCATGTCCTACGCCCTGGTGTGGCTGCCTGTGCTGGATCTGCTCACAATTAGAAAGGGTTTGATTTTCAGTGTGTGTCTCCCATGGAAATTAACTTTCTGTTTAATACATCAGATTGTTGACGCAGAAGTCCCAGACATCAGGCAGTCCTCTAAATTACAGGTACAAAGTTAGTGGCTGATTGTGTACTGCCATGGCCTCCTATTGATTTATTATTTGAACATCTGCCTGTTAAAAATGCCCTGCTTGCTCTATCTGCAGCTTTAGGCAGCATCTTGGCACAATGCACTTTTTGGGTTTGATTGACTATTTTTTCTATTTTCATCTTCTGTGGAATTTTACTCCTTTACAACAGACATAGTCTTCTCTGGAAACATTTAAAATTGCAGCCTTACAAGTTCCAGCAAAGATCAGAGGGTGAGAAGTTCTGCCCTCCCAACATTTCTGAGTGCACACGTTGGCTGGTTAAGAGCACTGTTGCATGCAGTGTTCTGCATTCCACTTGTGAATCTGGCACCTTGCATTTAGACAAAACTCCTGTTCCACACAGAATCTTTTTTTTTTTCCTTGAAGGAGGAAGCCCAGAAGCTGCAATTATGAAGGGGTTTACAAATGAATTCACAATTTAGAGCCTCAAAACCACTGTTTTGCTGCTGTTTTATCCTCGATTAGAGATCACAAGCTCCTGGAAGCCCTCTGCCCCAAAGTGCCGAACAGCTAATACAAGCCTCATAAACACACTCCACTAGACCCCTGCATGAGGTGCATTGTGGGTGAGCAAGCTTGCCTGGGGAATGCTTGACTGATTGGGCTCCATAAGAAATGCAGCAAGGAAAGATAGTGGATGTAGACCCCTTATTTGCTATCACTTGTTCAGCATTTTTGTGATTAACCCCTTGCATTAGACATCTGTGAGAGAAATTCAGCTTGCATCTGAGGTTGACACAGCCAGTTTGCACTTGCAGGGTGGGAATATTCATATTTCCTCAGGTCCTTTTTTCAGTTATCTGAAAGAAGTCAATACACAGTAGCTCAGAGACAGAATGAGGATTTAATCCTTGCTCCTGGTGAAGTAGGGTATGCCACCAGAAAAGGAGAAAAAAGGCTGCCAGATTTTATGAAGTATACTACAGCATTAATATTCACTAAAGCTACAGCAATATTTAGGCTTTCTCCCAGGCAGTTAAGTATATTGGTCACTAGTCTATAAAATAATTTTCACTGTCCCACTGAAAGTAGGAACTTACCTATAATGCCTGGGTACCATTCTTGGTTTCAGGAATAAATTTGTGTTCTCTCTTAGTAATGAAGAAAGATCGCTCCTTTTTGTTTGTTTGTTTGTTTGTTTACCATTCCTGCAGTTGCAAACACAAAGGAAGATCAGCTTCAGATGATGGGGAGCTAGAAATTAAATGCAGCATGATTTTAAATAAGCGAGGTATCTTGCATATATCTATGATAAGTTTAAGCTACCTTTTTCATGTATAATTTTGACTCCTTTTGCTCACCAGGAATTCTTTTTCCCAGAATTTAAATCCATTTTTATTTGTTTATACTGAAAATATTTTTCATTCCCCAAGTACAGAAAACTGTGACTATAAAGCCTTGCATTTGCAGCTTTTTCTTTTCTGTGACTTCTACCAGTTAGATAGTCTTATTTATGACTTTAATATAAATTTCTTCCCTAGAGTATCTGTCATTGTGATGTTGTTGAAATTTTGGGGTAAGTCATAGAAGTTCTGTATCACCAAAGACATTATTCTGTATAAGAATTTTGTCTTTTCTCACCCCTAGAAATGAAACTTAAGGTTTTCTTGATATTATGCATTAATTCTCTCCATCTTTGCAATTCTTTTCAGTAACTGTGAACTCTCTTAGATTTTATGCATGTGCTTTATTTTAAACTTGTGACAAACTCAGACCTGCATTTTTTCTGAGAGACTGATGGGATGGACAAGAAAGGATTTATGCCCCTTGTTTCTCAGACTTTGGGCTGGAGACAGTGAATGCTACCTAAATACAAGCAACTAACGCAATCTGAGATATCAGATGGCTCAGATGTCCCAAATGTCCTAAGGCATTTCAAGTCTATGGTTCTTGAAATGGCACTAAATGGTTATGTTCAAGTAACTGATTCCCAACCCAAAGAGGTAGGATTAAGACACCTGAAGTTAGGTAGCTAAATATAGGTGTTTACATGTAAGCTAGGTGCCAAGCTTGCATTATAGTCAACAGTGCTCATATCAAACTGGCAGCTGGAGGCATGGTATCTGACGCTGCATGTCACTCCACGTTTATTTTTAACTTTCATAAAGAGAACGCAACACAGCTTGTATGTTGCACTGGGGTGACAAGAGATCACTCCTTAGCTAGAGGTGTGTCAAACGCATTGCACAATTGTCTTCAAACAAAATGGATTTTCATGGACATGCACATGCTGGGTGTCAGGTGGGCTGTAAAGTACAAAGACGTACAAAGGCTTTGCACACACAGTGCACCATGCAAGGTCCCATGGCAAGGTATGACTCTTGCAGGCTCCATGTCCTTCAAGCCACCACAGGTTCCCACACTGCTCCTGCAGCCCAGCAGCAGCACTGTCCCTGGGAAGCAGAGCAGGAGGAGCACTGGCATCCCTAGGAAGGCAGAGGCCTCTCCAGCAGGCACAGCAGCATGCATCAGGCATGGGACAACAGTGACGGTGGAAATGCTGGGGCTGTGCTAGCAGGCAAAGCCTTGCTGCTGCATGTCCTAAACAGACCATGCCAGTGTGCAGTGAATGCAGCTGTGCCCTTGGCACAATTAGAGGGTTCACGTGGGGCTGTTGAAGATGAGCATGAAGCACGTGCTGAATGTAGTAGGTGGAAATATTGTGGGGTGTACACCAACCCACCACAGGCATGTTTTTCTCTTCAGGATACTTACTTAGAAAGAGCAAAGTGGAGAGCAACCAACATGCACAGATTGATCCAAGGGACTGAGTTTGGTCTATGACATGTACCCCTGTGAGAGTATGCACATCTTCATCAGTACTTCGGGAGAGAAGGTAGACCATGAGCCATATATTCTTCTTCTGAAAAGCTGAAACTTCTCTAAGTCTTTAGTTACAAAAAGCAAGAAAACCAAAACTACCACAAAACAAAAACAAACCCCAGACTCCTTGCAGAAATGTTCTTTCAATGTAGTTTTGTGATGAAAAATACCATCTCGCTGTTACTTTTTGGGTAACAAATCATGCCAGCTAGTGCAGTGAGGCTGTATGACTGGGATACCTAGACCTGCGAAAGTATGTATGCTAACTGCTCAAAACATGTTGAATATTAAAGTTTCAAGCACTTTTCACTGAAAACTGAATTTTGGCACAATTTGAAAAACTGCAGAGGAGGGGAGGGCTCAGTGAAGCTCCCACAGGTCTTTAATTTAAGGTGTCTCTTGCATATCTAAGTAATTATCAAAGTGTTGGCATCACATCTAGACTTTATGGTTACAGTTTCTCTCTTAAAATGGGGAATAGTTAGGGTCAGAACCCTATTAACTACTTGGAGGCCCTAAACTCATAGAATCATAGAATCATAGAATCATAGAATCATAGAATCATAGAATAATTAGGGTTGGAAAGGACCTTAAGATCATCTAGTTCCAACCCCCCTGCCATGGGCAGGGTCATTACACGCTAAACCATGACACCCAAGACTCAAGACAACCTGGCCTTGGACACTGCCAGGGATGCAGTATTCACAAAGTGCTTGGGCAACCTGTTCCAGTACCTCATCACCCTCACAGTAATATCTTACGTATTATAAGCCAAAGCCTTTAACTGACTAGATATAGCTCAGATATGTGTTTTAATGGTATAATTACGACTAAGACAATGAAGAAAATGTCTCAACAGCACATTTTCATTCCCAAAGAACTAAACAATTTCTCCTATTTCCACAGTAAATGCCTAAGGAAAGTGAACAGACTGAATAATTTCTAATAACTTCCTCTTTTTTTCCAGGGGAATGTTGAAAACTGCTTTTAAACGTCACCCATATCTATTCAATATGCAACACATTACATGAATGTCAAGTTATCACCACATTAGCAATGGAAAGATGTTTCTCAGTAGAAAATTATGCAGCAGAACAAACTCTGAGAAGTGTTTGCCTTGACTTTTCTGCACTGAGGATTTATTTTCTGGAAAGCTGTGAATGGCATCCTAACATTGAATCCCAGATAACATAATTATTTGCAAAGAGTCAGCTTTAACGGATTCTTTTTCCTTAAAGCACCAGGAGTGAGACTCACTTTGTAAAATGAAAAGGAAAGAGTTGTTCATGCGCAGCATTGCTAAGGTGAGACCTGTTGGTGCTAAGCTCATAAATGTACATGGGCTGAATAGCTGAAACCACTGGTTTTGGCAGAGCTGAAATCCTTGCACCTGATATCAGGGAAGTCAAGAGGTTATGACAGTGCAGCCTTAAGTGCAAAGACAATGATTTATCCAGCATCCTTCCCAAAAATCCCACTGATATGTAACTGTTGTGACCTTTGATAGACTCGGGTTTTATTTCATCTGAGAACAGCATTTGGAAGTAGATGAAAGAAGCACATGATGATGTGGTGTGAAGGGTAAGGTATAAGAAAGGAGTTTTCTGCTGAAAACTTCTAAAATAAGTTTCCTCTCAAAATTATAAGAACAAAATCAGATTGATTTTAGATTCCCTTTATAAGCAGTTTGGACAGTCTACTATTACTGGTGGAACTTATCAATTCCTGAAGTTGCTGATGTTTGGGGATAGTTGGAATCTATTTACATTTGAGGCCACCTTAATTTCAGTTCCTCTCTGTACTCTTGAGGGTACCAAATGATGTCTTTCAGAGTAATATTCAGAGTTACTGAAAACAATGTGCCTATTTGTACAGGTATGAGGAGAAATGACAAAGCTCAACAATAAATTAAAATTCTGATTGTTTATTGTACCTGTTGATCTGGATACAATACAAGCACTATGCATTGAGCAATAATCTTATCTTCTAAAGAGGCTGCAGAAATAAATATCATAACGCTATTCCTCATCCTAGGAGGGATATTTGCCTACTTCAATACTTTTAGTGGCAGCAAAACTTCTAAAAACTGGTAATTCCCTTCCGAAAGGTTAGGATGAAACTGCCAGCCAGTTCATCTGCAATTTCACTCCATGAAAAGACATCTAGTGTCACCCAGATCAGGAAAACTCTCTGAACACTATAAACGTAATACATTACTTAGCTAGAGCCTTTTTTTGGGGAGCAGAAATGTACATCAGCTTCTATCAATTTAAATTGTGTAAGTTTCTTAGTGGAAAACAAGCAAGTCATTGTGGTGACCCAGCTTTAAGTATTTTTTTACCAGCAGCAGAATATTTTGGTAAAAACACCTGAATATAAATCTTTAAAGGCTGTGATCTCTTTATGGCTTCTGAAAGATCTGTCATATTATTCTCAGGTTTTTTTAACAGCACTCAATTTCATTTTAAAGGGCTTCTGTTAACTTTTCTGAGTTAGACTGAAACCAGTCCCACCAAAAAACTATTCAAAAAACCCTTTGAAGTCAGATAATTTCCCCTCAAACACAGAAGAGCAAAACCCTCTGTTACCCCTACAGAAAATTGCTATAGGCTGTACAGTAATAATATCCAGAGGACACTTTGAAGACCCACAAAGAGAATTTCCTTAGGTAAATCTTCTTCCTTCATAGCAGGCATTGTAGGTTTATTTTGAAACTACTTAGCTTGTGTTATTGCTTTCTACAGAAAAACTGTAAATATATATTTTGTGTAAGCGAAGTACTGCAGCGTTAGGTTACTCCTGCTACAAAGCTGTGTATGTCATGGATCCTGCAATGTTTCCCACTTCTGCTGATGCAGGAGGAAAGCCCTGGCAAGCACTAGATATAATTTCTTCAGAGATGGGACACATCCCACTCAAAAAAATATATCAATCGATCCCATGCAGTGATTCCCAATTTTATGCTTTTAGTTAAATTTTAGTTCTTATTTATAAGTCACCAGGATATGATTTAGGTAATCATATACTTTAAATATTTCAGCATGAAATATCTTCTTATATCTTAGTACCAGAATATTGTACACTTTTGTCAAGCTGGATGAAATCCTACGTCTTGAAATAGATGAATATTTTGTTGTTCACTTCAGGAGAATGAAGAATTTCCATATTGAGCATTTCTTTACCTTAAAAATACTTTAGAAGTCCATGAGGTGAGGACCTCCTCATCATGAATGAAGGCTATCAGTCTTCAGTTGTTAATTACTGAAGCTATACCTTCTTAATGTAAAAAGGTGAAACCGTGATAGCACAAATAATCTCTAACAAATCGACTTTAAAAATCCAGGAGAAAGCAGTAAAATGCATGGCGTGATTAAACTGCTGACAACTGACATCTGATATTTTCTGAGTATCCATTAAAAAAAAATAACAAAAGGTTTAAATACAGATTGCAAATTGGAGCAATGCATTCCAGATGCTTGCTTGGTCAAAAGTGAAAATGTAAATCCAGCATGCAATTTTTTCCATAAGAGGTGAGAACTCTGGGATCCTGTCCCTGCAGCAAGGGCAGGAGGATACCTAAGACATTCACACAGGCCTCCTCTGTGGAAGAAGGAGATACACCTAACTGGCGGTAGCCTCTCAGCAGAAAAGAGACCAGTAAAGCAGTTGACTGGGGATGAGAGAAGGTGAGGGGTCTTTCTTATGCTTGTTGGTTGGGAGTTTCTGCATCCTGATTTGGAGCTAGCCTGGCAGTTGGAACTAATTCAAGAGAAGCACAAAAAGCTTGGAGGAAAAGTAATTTTCAACCTGGCTGCTATTTCTGGAGAAGGCAGTGCCTTTGTCTGCTAGCCAACTCACTAGGTTGATGTACAAGTGGGCTGACTCCACAGGGGCTGTCTGCTAGCTATCAATTCTGAACAAAGGATTTGCAATGCAAAAGAGTGAGCCAAAGAAATCAGAACAACAACAACAGAAATACAGACTGTTGGAGACTGTGCTTCAAGTAAGCAATTCAAAATCCAAACTGAACTCCCCCTAGGAATTAAACTCTTAATTTGAGCAGTCAGCTTTATTCAATGTCACAAGATTCCTCTGGGAGCCTCTCCAAACCACCTGCTACAAAACAGGGATCATGGATTATGTGGCATTCCCTCTGCATATGGGCTTTTTGGTGTCTGATGTTTGATTATACTATCCATACTTTTAAAATAAAATTGCTATACATTTTTATAACAGGAGTGCGAATACGTGTGTGCACATACGTTAATAATGTGTACACATGGTAAAGTATAATATATAATGTATATATCTACAATATGTATGACATATGAAGGGCATTCTGTAATCCCAGAAAACTGTCAAACCCAGCCTGTGAATCATTACTGATTATTCTTCAGTGGTTTAGAAGGTGAGTGATACATGTCAAACTGACATTCTTCTAACGTGTTTTGTAGGTAGATGCTGTCCCCAGGCAAGGCTGACACTGCTATCAGGCAGGTGGCTGATTCCCTCATGTGCGTGCTAGCAGGCACACAAAACTCTGAGTGAGAGCTGGAGAGGGGCAGCTTTCCCCAGCTCATTGCTACATGGAGGCTGCATTATAGCTGCAAGGTGATGGCAGGTCATGCACAGACCTGCACATTCACTCTCTCACCTCTTTCCAGTTGTGCACCCATTTGCACTTCTTCATTGAATTACTGTCATTCTCTGCAAAAAGGCCTGGGAGGCTCACGATGCTTCCCAGAACCCCCCAACTGATGTTGGCTCTGGAAAAAGCAGGGTCAGTCCATGTGGACAGAAGAGTTTAGGGAACTGCTTTTTCCATCAGGGCTATTTCACTGAAGGCCTGACTGAGGACATGCTGCCAGTAAACAACCTCTCTGACAATCTTTACCCCTATGGCCAGTTCGCAGCATATGGACAGTGGGCAAAGACACTGTTTCCATTGAGAGATGACACAAAGGCACTCTCTCTCTCTCTGAGGGCACAATGCTTTTCACTTTCATTCTTTCCTTCTGCAGCTGCCAACTCCTGAGGCACAGCCAGGTCCCAAGTCAGGTCCTCCTCCACCTCCCCCGCTTCTATAATGTTGTGGCTGGCATTCAGGATCTAATATGAATAAGTCCAGAACACGGCATTTCCCCTGTCCTGGTCAAAGCAGGCAGGATATCCACTTATTCAAACACTCCTGGGTCACCAGGCTCCTCAGCAACAAGCTGCCTTCTTTCTAGAGATGGAAATAGGAGAAAAGGAGAAGTGAGGAGGAGAAGGATAAGCTTCTGCAAAAATCTCTCCTTTCTTCTGAACTTGGAAATCAGTTATCTACGGTTTCCACCTACTCAGAGGTGGTGCAGGCAGGGAGCCCTGCCCACAGCCTCAGGCCCTCTGTAATTGGCAGCGATGTTTTTCTGCTGTGGGATAGAAGGAGTGGTCATGAGCAAGTCAGACAGTGTGTTTGGGGAAAGGCATGGATATTTAGGATGTAGAAGCAACACTGCAGTGGATAAACATGTCTTTTGCTAGTATTTAAATATATTCAGAGTTCAGTAGTTGTTTAGTGCAGAAAAGCTGTGGAGAACTGGTGCCAGATTTGGCATCAGCAGGGATTTGGATGAGAATTGCTGACTGAAAGTTATACTGCTTTTTAAAATACATTTGGCATCAGACCCAATGAAGTTTACAATCACTGCAGAGAAAAGATCAGTGGAAGTATGAGAAAATATTGGAAATGAATATTTTATATAGCAGGAAAGCCCAAGAAACAAATCACAGTGTTGCCCTGACCTTAACTTGTATTTCCACATCTTAGATTTTCATGTAAGAAGTTGAATAGAGGTTTTATATTTTGGCCTAATTTATATATTATCTCAGAACATTTTTAATGGAGCAATCCTTTACTTGTAATTTAGTCTTGCTTGTATCTCACACCTAGGTGAGAATGAACATTTTCCTAGATTCAATAGCCATGAAAGACCACTTGTGACGTAGAAGAAACTGTACTGATATTTCTTCTGTGCCCTTTAAAACCTGCTCACTTAGTACCCATTAAAAGCAGAAAAAACACTGGAATTGGTGAGGAAAAAAAAAAAAAAAAAGGTTTAAATGTCTTTCCTGCTTTTTATTGACCTTTCAATAGATAAGTTGGATTTTTCTTTTTTTTTCCCCAAAAATACCTGGTTTAAGGTTGAATCCCTTTTTTGTTTTTTTTAACTGTATAGGATGAACTAGGCTTCAATTTGAAGAACATTTTTACTGCCTGAAGAAATTATATTCATATCCACCTCTCCTTCTTATGAATGGGAGTTTCCAGAGCTTTTGAGCACTGGTGTATTTTTTTCATTTTGTTTCTCACTGATAAGAAACTTTTTATACGGAAAAACCCTACATAATAAGACTAATCATTAAGATACATTTTGATGCAGTGAGAAACCTATAATTGTAGTAGCCTAATGTCAATTACATCACCGAGGTGTCACATATTCAATTCGATGTGTTATGGCATAGGAAACCAGACTTTTTTCCTGTTGTTCATTTTCACAATTGGGCAAGTGGCTCCCTATAGCTGATCTTCATGTCCTTCATAGCTCCAAATCAAATTTGAAAATCAGATATGATAACAAACCTAATAAGGTAAAGCAAATTACTTACTTAATATAGCATGATGCCAAGCTTGACAATTACGTGTGTTTCTGTACCACTCTACAAGAAGGTGGCTATTACAAGGGAGTTGTTTTTAACTCTAAGTGGAAAACAGTTTTCACAAAGGATAATTGCCTGCTAGAGCAAATGCATTGAAGTCCTTTAGTCATTAAAACCTCCACCCTTCAAATATGCAGGCAATTCTCATAGTTCCATCAAATTCTGTGAATAAGCTACAGGTGTTACTATAAATAAACTGTAAAATTCCAGTAAAATCCCCTAAAGAAAATAAATATAGTGCAGTATCTCAGCAGTAGAAATCTTTTCCTCTTAAAGAAATCCCTTTAAAATTTTGGGCTCACATTTGTTTGCAGCCCTCCAGAGCTGAAGAATGTAGAGAGGATTTATCTTTTGTATGTGGAAAGTCAGTGACAGATGGATAATGCAAATGACTGTTTCAGAACTCAATTCTGAAGTAGATGCTATTATGCACTCTATGCCAGCTGAGTGCTGCTGTATCTTATTATTACCTATGAGTCTCATTTTTTTTTATTTTAACAAAAACAAATCCATCTATTATTCTGATTACAGCTGATAAGCAAGCCACTAGCAGAACATGTTTTCATTAAAATAGCACAGCTCTCTTTAAATGCTGTGTGAAACCTTGTCTTTTTCACTGAAATTTCATTTATGGGAGGAAAAACCAGGATGAAAGGCTCTGGCAACATCAAAATAGCTCATTTTGACATCTTAAAATGAAAGTATTATACTTCCCTTTTTTCAAAATGTCTTTTTACTTTAGTTTTTGTGTTTCATACAGACATATGCGAGATGTGTAAAAAATCTAAATTGGATAGAATTGATCCATCTGAAACTAGATGTTATTCATTTTACAGAGCACTTTAATACTGAAGTTATCTTGAATTGGGATAAAAATGTCTCCAAAAACTCAGAGTTCTGGAAGCATTTTCATTCTCCACATAGTTCTAGCTTTGCTTTAAGTTTTGGAAGAGACATGAGTTACAAGTCAAATGGCCTATAATAACTGTCTACACTGATGTCTGCCGTGGAAGTGTGAACAAACATGAGAGCTTTCAGAGAAGCCGCTATCAAAGCATTTTTGGGGTGTTAACTAGAAATTCAGAGATAAGCACTTCCCTCTGGTGATTCCATTTTGCAAATTTTTGAAGAGAACAGCTGAGACAGAAGAACCGCATTCTCCAAATATTTTCTTCAAACAAGAAGCATTCACCCTCTGATGATGGAGATGACCTTCTGGAGAAAAGGAGCATTAACCCTTTGAAACCTGAGAAGGGTTCAAGCCTTGCTTTTACCTTTCTAGATTTTCTGCAAGCCATGCAGTGGTCCTTGGCTTGTGCAAAATGAAGCTGAGCTATCTCAGAGTGGCTCTCCCTCAAGCTTTCCTTGGAACAGCAAAGAATGGAAGCAGAAGTAAGTGAAATTCAAAGAGGTCATTCTAAAAATGGAAGCAAAATAAACAAATGTCTCAAGCTTTGGGGTGGCAAGATTACATTTTTCAGAAGTGGCATAGTGGATTCACCAAGGACCAGACTTCCCAAAGAGGCCTAGGTCCCCTGGCTTCTTGGCCATAGTAACAGCAGGCTGTGGTCCAAGCTGCCACCAAGCCTGGTCTTGTTTTGCAGCTTGCTTCAGCTGATTACTTGGGCCTTATACTGCCCAGAGAGTCAGATGCTTGCCAGGAGAAAAGGAGATGAAAAGCTGCCTGCTCAGCTGCTGGCATCACCTGCTACCTTGCCTCTTTCACACAACAGGGAAAAAGAGTAAGATGGAGTCAGCCACAGAGCAGCTCTAAGCACAGTTTAAAGTTTTTTACCATCATGATTGCCTACAGTATGGTTGAGGAATACACTTGGTGTCCCCATCCTTAACCTCTTCTGTGGAAGCACTTCTGAGTCAGCACAGGCCAACACAGACCATGGCCAACGATACAAGACAAACAGGGTGTAGATGTTCTCCTTGATGTTGTTTTGCCCTCCTAGACCTACACCTACAGCCAGCAATGGATAGTCCTACATGCAGCATCTAAAAATGAGAAGAATACTTCCATGTTTCCCAGCCGTTAAAACATGACAGCCCATGCTGTTCTTGCTGCAGCAGCTGCTCACATTCACAGTGAATGGGCAAGGGGAAGGGATGAAATGCCAAGGTAAGAAGACCAGCAGGGCTTTTGGAGGTGCTGAGTGACAGACAATGCTACCACTGGGACATTTCTCATAGGAAAGAGAATGGCTCAGGCACTCTGTCTGCCCAAATGAAGCTCTGGTCAAGGGAAATAGAGGTTGCTGATGTGCTGATCATGTCAGGACCCACTGCATGGTTTCTAAAAGCAAGCCATGGTTGTGCAAGCATCTGTGCCCTAGTGTCTTTGGAGAACAAACAGGTACTCAGGACTTGTTGAAAATCCCGGAAGACTGGGAGGTGGGATAAATCCAGGCTTGCACGGTGCCGGTTTGCAATGTGATTCTTCCCAGTTATGTCCCCAGAATAGTTTATCCTCAGGCTGAGTATCATCTTACCAGTGGGACAAAACAGAATGATTTAAAATGCATTATGTAAAACCAAATATAGAAACAAATTGAGATAATCCCTATGACTTCCTTGGTTTCTATTCATTATGAAATGCATGGCAAATTTATTTCCTTTCACTATTTTTCCCAATAACCTAGCTAAATAAACACAATTCTGACAGTAATATAATATATGCACATGAGCTCTTGCATCAATATTTTTAAGCAACTTTTACAAAACACAATAAAAAACCTACAGAGTAAGTGAAATGTTCATCGTTGTATCCTGACACTTTTGGGCAGGGGGAGAGAGTGTGCGTGGAATTCATATCATTTGAGTGGCACAGTTAAATTCCATTTTAGAAGAAGTTTATAGTACTATAGTGAAAACTATCAGGAGGACCAATTAAAAACTTTAATATGACTTGCTGTTTATAATAGTCCTGCTATATTACACTCAGGTATTGGAAAGATGTCCCACATGACCCTGCAAATGTAGTTGAATTCTGATTTTTGGTAATCTTTCTCTAACATCAAGCCTTACTGCAGCAAGTGTGGGGACAGACTGCAAACTGTGCCTCTATAAAAGTAATTCCATTTTTGGCTTTGGTTTTTAATATTATTCAGTTCTACCAGAGCAATTCTAACAAACTGAAGCATAGCTCATTGCATGGACTACATTTAGAGCTGTATCTCCAGAGATGAAAAGCTGGAGAAATATTCCATTGGATTGGCAGATTTGTGCTCAGAAAACTCTAAATTCACCCATCTCATAACTACCAACTTAGTAAATAAACTGGAAATACAAACATTAAGATAGTTTAAGATCTAGGTACTACATACTTCATGTTACACTAGACATGAACTGTGGTTTGAGGGTTGGAACAAAAATAGTGGCTCAACAATTTCTGCATAATAATAACACAACCTTGCAACCCAGTATCCTGACAATGAACTATGGTCAGAAATTAATCTCCAGGTCTTTATTCTCAACTCACTGAACAGTCAGAGGTGTTGCATAGCCAATAATTCCTACAGACTTGGTGAAAATTAACATTCCTTTGTTATTCATAAGAATTTTGATTTACTATATAATTTAAGGTGGCCAAAGCAGAATGAAGTTGTTGAGCATCCATGGCACAGAAAATCTAAGAGGGCCAGCTGCTCAGCCTGACCCCCAGTCAGAGGCACATTCTACAAGGGCCGCAACCCTTGACATCTACGTGGGGATTTTATCCTACCTTCCAAAACAGTATGAGTAGCAAGTCCTCTTGCCTCTTACAGCTCCAGCCGTGCAGCTAAAGCCATCTTGCTAGGTGAGTGATGACAAAAGGGATAAACAAAGAGCAAAGCCATGGAGGAACCTTGGAATTCCTTGCAGGCTTTGAATTATTGCATTAAACTAGTTAGCAAGTAGATGAATTACTTTGGTGGCAAGGATAAGGGAATGTCAACATCCACTGGAGGAGAGAGGAATATCTCTCAAGTGAGCACACACTCAGAAGATTACACTTCAGATTGTAATATTTCATAATAAAACAGCCGCATAATTTGGCCTCAATATGGGTTTAATCCACATCATTTTGCTAGTTCTAGTTGTATGCTTCAGTTCAGGGCTGGTTTGGGGTTTGGTTTTTTTGGGTTTTTTTTAAGTGGTGCTTGAGTGCTTCATGATTAAAATTTTTAAGGCATTTTAAAATTATCTTCAGGGTAGCAGAGTCAGATTTTGCTTGGTTGTAACAGATGTTTGTTAGCACTGCCGAGCAATATAACAACAAACTGTTCCATTAGAAATACATACTTGTTATAAGAATAAGAACATTTAGTTGATTTAGCCAGTGACAATAAATTTTTTACTCTTAGTCATGCATTAAAATAGATGCATTTTTACACAATGAAAAATGTGCAAAACATCTCACTGACTAAGCAATATCCGCTTGTGTCAAAGTTATCCTGGCTGTGAGCACAGCCCTCTCCATCTGTAGTAGATGACTGAAGCGATGGGCAAACTGTGTTGGTTTTGAATATGAAGGGAGAGTATATTTATTTTACCATTGGCTTTTAAACCATCTTCATGGTGTTAGCTGCAACCTGCCAAAAATTGAGGGGGATATGGTTATAATACTATCTGAGGTAACAAACCATTACTCCAATTATATAGTTGGGAAACTGAGGCACAGACATGCCACGTAATTTCCCCAAACATGCTCAGGGAGACTGCTGGCCTTGCTTACAAGAGAACACCAAGCTGCTGGCAAACTAATGGATTTAGTGTAGTATCCTCCACACACACCACATCCAAGAAAAATCAGCAGCAGTTAGATTAGAAAACAATCTTTCTTCCAATGTTTTCTCACGGTTTCTTTCTTTTTTCTAAACTAAGAATTAATTCTTCCTCTTACCTCATTCCATAAAAGTACTTTAATACGAGAATTGAGATCCTAACATAACACTGGCCAATCCTAACACAACTCTGGCCAAGATCTGAGTTGCTTTTATGTCCTGTCCCCCAGCTAACTTAGGAAAGGGAATTGTGCATTTTGGGGATCTTTCTGCAATGCATCATACTGCCTGCATAACTTTCAATCAAGCAATTAATAAGAGGAAATGAGGTGGAAAATTGGGAAACTTGGTAGGACACTTTGAATTTAGCTCCCTCTCAGTATTTCCTGAAGGTATGATCTTTGCCTTTTTGTTGCCTTAGACAAAGTTTGTGCCCTTAAAAAAAAAATAAGCAAAGCTAAGGGTAGGAAGTGAAAGCTTTTGGGGGCTTCTTTCTTCTGCAGAAGGACAATTTCAGGATCAATAACTGGCATGAAGTTCTCTGTTTAACTTTAAAAGGCAATTGCTGTTCGAGACTATAATACCACTTGGAAATACAGTAGTAGAACTTTTCATAGAATTATAGAATTGTTTGTGTTGGAAGGGACCTTAGAGATCACCTACTTCCAACCCCCCTGCTGTGGGTGCAGACACCTTCCACTAGACCAGGTTGCTCAAAGCCCCATACAACCTGGCCTTGAACACTGCCAGGGATGGAGCATCCACAGCTTCTCTGGGCAGCCTGTTCCAGTGTTTCACCATTCTCTCAGTAAAGAGATTCCTTATATGTAACCCACTCTTTTCCAGTTTAAAGCCATTCCTTCTTGTCCTATCAATACTTGCTCCTACAAAAAGCCCTTCTCCAGAATTTCCTAAAGGCCCCCTTTAGGTACTGGAAGCTGCTTTAAGATCTCCCCAGGTCTTCTCTTCTCCAGGCTGAACAAGCTCAAGCTCTCAGCCTTAGGAGAGGTGCTCCAGCTCTCTGATCATCTTTGTGGCCCTCCTCTGGACTTGCTCCAACAGTTCGATATCCTTCTTATGTTGGGGGTCTCAGAGCTGAGAACAGTACTTCAGGTGGGGTCTCGGGCATTTTCAGGATGTAAAACAAGATGAAAACAAATGTAAAGGTGTTACAATATGGTAGAGCCATCACTCATAGCAACCACAGAAGTAGCAAGGGAGTATGTATTTTATGTAAAAAAAAAAAAAAAAGAATAAAATATCAAGCATTTTATTTTATCAGAGCTCAGTAAAAACTCACTGAAATAATTGTGCTAGACATTACAAAATCCATGATCCTCAGGGAGACAAAGTGCCCCAATCCTGTGGAATTACTTGACCTTTGCAGTGGTACTGCCGAAGAGATGCATGCTTCTGGTGCATGGGGTAAGTAATGTAGGTACCAACTGTTACACAGATAATTAAAAATCTAGGAGGAGTGTATTTCCTATATGCGATCAGCAAAAGTGCATAAGGTACGTCTACATTTAAAATAACAAAAACGTGAGGATGGTCTTTACACTGTTTTGGCAGGAGAAAGAGTACTGCATGTAAATATGAACTTCATAATTTAAAATTGTTCACCTGTAGCTATATGTGCTTCAAGAAATCTGTAAGCAGCAGATTTCATTTTAAGTAACTGCACGCATCTGATATAGTGCAATAGTTTGGCAGCTGATAAGCGCAGCATGGAGAATGTGCAGGATTTTGTGTTTCCACAGCCGAACGGCAGTCAGGCCTCCACTACTCTGCTGCCTTTGTACCAACCTTTCATTGGAGCATACATTTTAATGAAGAAAACATTGCAGTTTGAGAAGACTTAGAGCCAGTGATAGAACCTGGCTTCAAAACAACAAAAGCCTGGGAGCGTTCTCCAATGGGAAGCAATTAGAACAATACGGAAAAGTTAGGTGTTATCAAATGCTAGAGGAGTTAAACAGAGCATCACAGCCATGGAAAATACTGCACTGCCTGCCTCCTCTGACGGAAGATGCAGAACCTCAGAGGGATGCACAGAAGCACCCTTCCTTTCCCTGCTTCCGGCTTACTTCCTCTTCTGTTTCAATAGGAGTCATCATCAGTGGGCAAGTGAAGAGATCAATCATTATGCCTCTCCAGGCTGCAGAGTCAGGCTTCTGAAGTTCACATCAATAGAGATAAGCATGCTCTTCCCTTCATAGAAAATGTATTGTTTCCTGATCACCTGAAGTCCCAAATCACAAGACCTATTATTTTCTTTTTAAAAAACAGAATCCCACCTGAAATCATTAACTAGCCAGCAAATTACTGCACCAAATTGCCACAGTTTTAAACAGTGTACACACAGCTTCTGGAATTAAACAGAAAAGCTCTCAGACAATATGTGCAAATGAGCCAAACACAGAAAATACCTATTTTCATAATTTATAAACAGGTACTAGTTTATTATTTTCAAATAAATAGAACCTACAAAACACAACACTCAATTGCTCTTGCCTTATTGTCTTTTAACTAGAGAACCACATGTGTTATACAAAAACCTAAAATAACCAAAAATAATGAGTGGTATTCATAACTGATGTCATTCCATTGAAGTTAGCACAGACAATAGGGAACAGCGTCTGGATCGGCATCTCAACTACCCTTATTTAGATGAGTACTAATTAAACAAACTCCATTCAACAATTGTTCCTGCAAACCCTAATCCTCTTAATATGTAATCACTTGTGGTAGTCATTAAAGAAAGAGATATATTTAACTTAAGGCTATTTCAAAACACTTCAGATATAATACAAAATTATATTACAGAAACATATAAAATACATCAAAAAGAAATGGAAAACAAACACAGACATCATTTACCATGGCTGTCTGTATAAACTCAACACATTGATATGATTAATACTTTGGAAATCCAAGTAAAGAAGGATCGCCCTGTCTGACATTTAATTGTTTCAACATACTTCTTTACATGGATACTTCTTTATATTTCTGCTCCCTTCAGGGAATAGCTCATGATTAGCAGCATTTACAAATCACTGCATAAAGCAGTCACAGAAATATTTAGTCACAACAGCATTAAACTCACATCAACCACATTTAACAAAAAGGTGTGTTTTTTACCATGATGTTTTTGCCATCACCTAAATACAATCACAGCTATGATGGTGAAGGAACCGAATGGATAGAGGAGCAATACTTTCGGTATGATGCTATCGTTTGGAGCTTGGGGGTTGTGGAGCTCTTCGGGGTGGGTTTGGGGTTTGTTTTCCCCACCCTCCTCGACTCTCCCTTATTTCTCTTTGAATTTCCTTTGAGGAATTACTTAACATTATTCAAAGAGCCACACTGCTTGCAGGTACGGGGGGAAGAAGGACATGCCCAGCTATCCTCCTGCCATGCCTCTCCCCCGTACCCGCTGCAGTCGCCCCGTTCCGCGGAGCCCCGCGGAGCAGCCGCGTCTCCGCGGGCAAGAGCGGGGGGAACTCTTCGCACCCCGCGGACCGCCACTGCCACCTGCTGAGGGCATCGAGCTACTGACGGTCCAGGCCCTCGGCGGGCTGCCGGTCCCCCGTCGACCTCCGTCTTCCGGACCCACTGTCGCGGTCGCCGGGGAACCAGGGGACCACCAGGGGACCGCCAGGGGCCCAGGCGATACAGAGGATGTGAAGAATACGGAGAGGTGTGTGATCAGCTCAGCCTATTAGCACCGAGCTCCTAAGCCAGCCTGTTAGAGGGCTTAAGCGGGAAGAAATAGTGTTTAGTGGTCTCATGATTGCAGGTCATATCCACAAGGCACGTTTTGCTGTGAATTCTTCCCTTTCACCAAGCATATTGCTTGGTTTTGGAGGTGTGCTTTAGGAAGAGAACGTGCTGGTTCAGTGAGCAGCAAATAATTATGCAAGAAGAGGTAAGGTTACAGGGTGGAAATTATTACTCCCAACTAATGCAGCACATGAAACCAAAATGCCTTTAATGAGTCTCCTCAGCCAAAGGTAATGTATGAAAGAGATTGTCATGGCAGGGGGGTTGGAACTAGATAATCTTAAGGTCCTTTTCCAACCCAAACCATTTTATGGTTCTCTGATATACTATATTAAAGAAAGAAAAGGTGTTTGTTTTGTAACAGGGAGTAAGATCCTAGTCAATATTACTTGAGGTCTAAAGCAAAACTGCTCTTCTGCAGTTATCATCAGCATTACAAATGCTCCTTTCTTTGGAAAACAGTCAGTAATTCTTCATCAGTTGAGCAGAAGTAAACAATAAAATGTTACCATCTAGGGCTGATTTGTTTCAGCAGGAAGCTTCCTCCACTGTTACGCTACTCAAGTGTACAGATTCGCTTTGGAAACAGAGAGGTATCCTTATCTGTATGGATATGAATATGGAAAGAGACAGTGAATGGAAAGAACAACTTCAATCAGATATTTTAAGTTACAACTGAATCGTGTGTTTATGGCCCCAGTTAGTGTACTCTGCAAAATGTTCCAAAACACTCATCTTTAAGCTTTCAACTATTTCTCAGTTCTGCTCCAGTGAAACATCTTGAGAAAAACAAAAAACAAACCAAAACAAAACAAAGGTTTGCTATCAAGATCTACCATAAGGAAAGTGGAATAATAGAGATAATAATTTCCGACTGAGATATGAAGGTAGTTTTTCTCTTTTATTTATCACCCATCACCAAGGCCATAATTTCTTCTTGAAATATGTAAGAGTTTTGCACCCAGGACATCGTCTTTACACTATCAAAACAGTTTTAAAACAATATTTTTATAGTGTACCTTTTAGAAAGTAATGGCTTTGATTTCTAGTTTCTCTCCTTATTGCAGTGATAGGATAGCTGCTTCTATAAACCAGTCTAGATAATACGTCATATCTCTCTTCAGCAGCTACTGCACACATGATATAGGAAACTCTCCTGCTACTGGTTACTCATTAAAGTTAAGTGATAGGGATCCACATGACAAGGTTAAATTTCAACACTTTAAACCCCGCTGAAAGTTGCTAATAATAATGTTTCGTTTTCATTCCAAGCATTTATGGTATCATTAACTTGAGCCAGTTGTTTTTTTTCTTTTTACTAGCTGGAACCAATGAACTTCCTTGCGGAATAAAAATCTTCAGGCAGAATAACAAAATAGAGGCAAAATTTGACCCCTGCGTAAATTAAACAGCCTAAATGGGTTTAATGTGAATGTCCTATTAACCAGAGGCAAAGTTTGATCAAGATGTTCAAAAAGGGCTAGAGATTTCAATACCCTAGTAGGGAAATGCTAACAGAAACATGATTTTCAATACAGGAGAACTCAAGACTCTTAAAATGGTCCCTTATGTAGGGTAACTAAAATAATTACCCCCTTTAAAAAAAAAAAAAAAGAAAAAAAGGTAAGTCAATAGGCTGCAGAGTGGTGGGACCCATGGTGAAGACATGGTCCCACCATGTCTTCTGTGCTGTTCCTTGTGGTTATGCTCTCATGGAACTGTGCTATGTTGATTCTCTCTACTCATTCTCCCATCCTCCCCTTTTTAGAGAAGCAACCGGAGGAGCTATTACACCAAAGGCAGAAACCACTGCTACCCTTTCAACCCTCTGCCCCCTGCACATAAGGTTTGTGATTTTGCAGTAGGGGCAGGATATCAGCAGTGACAGATGCTTACGTGTCCTTGCAGTATTGACCAGGTCAAACTTATCAATGGGTTTTTATTTCACAGGGTAGGTCATAAAGTATTCATTGCCCTAGGTCATCTAGACCCATGGAATAATTTAGGTTGGAAGGAACTTCTAGAGGTCATCTTCTCCAACCTGCCCAACACCTGGCTCTCTGTAAAATTACGTCAAGTTGCCTGAGGCCTGATAAGGTCTGAAAAACTTCAACGACAGAGATTTCACAACCTACATGGGCACCTGCACCAGTGTCCGACCACACCTCATGGTAAAAGGTGATGGGTTTTGCCTAATATCTATATTTGCACATCTTGCTTCTCATCTAAATACTCCCCTAGTAAATCTGGCCTATTGCATTTAATTGTGCTCTCCCTAATTATTCTCTGTCCTTTAATATCCCCAAGGATATTAAAAATCACTTTTGGCTCATATATTTCCTTGCGGACAATGATATATACGTGCAGACATAAAACAAACCAACTTTAGATACATCACAGCTTCTATTCTATTCCACTTTTGACATAAAATAACTACCTCTAGCTTTTCTCTAGGAACACAGCCCTTAGACCATCCCTTTAAGCTGCTTGGGAAAAAACAAACCCGTTCTCTAGAATAATCTTATTTGCCATGTTTATGATTCCTGCTTACCCATTTTTGTAAACTCTGTCTTATTATTGTTGTTGTCTCACAGCCTCACTAGATCTATACTGCTCTAATGTCCACTTTCTTGTTTTCCATCTTTCTCCTGCTAGAGATTTTTCAAGTGCATGCTTTAGGATGAGATTTCAGAACATGAGTAAGTCAAATGCCTAACTATGCCTATGGAAGCCTAAGGAATTCCTTTCTGATGTGCTACAGTTCTGACAGCTCCAACTGAATCTTTTTATTCATCCAACAGGAGCTCTTGAGGTCCCTGCTGACCTCAGATATTCTCCCCTCCACCTACACGGTTTACCTAATGACAGGAATAAATCTCACTGAACTTAACGGGAATGCGGTAGGAGAAAGGAGGGGCCCCAAGCATACAACTCGCATACAACTCCTACAAAAGGTTTCCATTTACTACTTGCCCTCTGATACACTAATGGAAGAACAGGCTGTCAGAGTTCTTATCTATTCCAGCTTTCTGTGGTGCCTCTAGCTTATGAGTAAGTTCTTGTTATGTCACTTGGATAACTCAGAGGGCACATATTATTCAAGTTCTTTGAGGATCATAGATGCTGTCAAATTATTTGAACAGGCACATTGAAAAGGACAAATATTTTCATATTTTTCATGAAAAATGGCAGTAAACTATTTTTTGTTTTAAAATGTACCTGCAGAATATATTAGTTTTGTGATTAACCATCTAATTTTGAAAGAATGTTGCTCCAGTTACAATGAATTACAGTCATTTAGTTTTGAGTCCTGTATTTATGCTATGAATAAAGCCTAAGACACAAGAGCATTTGTATGCAAGATGAACAGCTGATGAACTTTAGAGAATATTAAATCACTCCTAGATCTTGACAGAGAACTCAGATGCCAGAAAACTCTGTGCTTTAGCCCCTAAAATTTCAAGTCCTGTTCCAAAAGGAGAAACCAGACTCCTACACTAGGACGAGGCCACCTCAATAATGCCTGAAGTGTATAGGCACATCCATATGAGGGTTGTAAAAGCCAAGTCACCAAAAAGGAACTTTTTAGTTGGCCAGAAACATGTAGGTGGCACCTCCTCTTGTGTCCCTTGTGATGCTGCCAACTTGTCCTACTGGTCAGTGGTCAAAGCCTCAGCATGGCCCTGCTGCCCAGGAGCAACACCTGGAGGTATTCAGCATTCCTTAAGTACAAGCACCCTGAGGTAAGACCACCTGAAGCAGTTGGCTCTCTCCATGCTGCTATGCATATATCTTTTCACTTTTATTTGGGACAGAGAGAGCAAAGGTGAGCACATCTCCTGTATCTACAAGTTAGTCTGTGGAAACAAACAGCATAAATGCAGATTATGTTCCAGTTAGCTCAAGTGAAGACAAACAGGCTGCTAGGTGTTTTCAGATGAAAACTTTTAGATGATTCTGAAATATCAATGTCAAAAAATGTCAGTGTTTCAAAGATGAGGCCACAGTTGAATAGCAGTTTTCAAAATCAGAGTTGCTGTTATACAAGTGGAAGAGATGAGCAGAGAAGAGGAAAGAAGAGGCAGCCAGAAGTTCATGTCTGCTAAATAATACAGGACACTATAGTCTAAAAGAAAAGATCATAATGAAATACATCAGAATATCAGTCACCAGCTTCTTTCAAGTACATCTCTAGATGATCTAATGCATAAAGTAAGACTACATATTGCTGTATCTAAAAGGAATTTTTTCAACTCTAAGGATCAAGCTGAGCTTTCACAGAATATTTCCTCCATACCCAAGGAAACAAGAAACAAACCCAAACATAAAAAATCCTTACTTGTTTCTTACACTAGAAACCTGAAAAAAAGAATGTTCTATTGCTGAATTCCTAAGTAACCATATTCTGACCTTGCTGTGTCTCTTCAGGCCTGCTGTGGGTTGTTACCATGCCTGCTGGAAGGAATTGCTCACCTGCAAGCTAGCCAAATTGCACTCTAGGTCTTGAAAACAAGCCGTTTTGAAGTCAATGTCCCAAGGTCCCCAAAGCTCCCTTTTCTTATTCAGAAAATGTGTTTGGCTATGAAAAACTGCATTAAACATTAACATTTTTCATTGCAGTGTTTTTTTCCAAAACATCAATGTATTTTGAGAAATATGGTTTTGAAAATCCAAGTACTTTGAGGTATTAAACCTTTATATCTGAAAGAAATATTTCATATTCTATCACATTCGCATTCCCAGCTCACCCACGGTTAACTTACTCTGCAGTTCTCAGTATAGACTCATAGTCTTCTTTTTTTTTTAATGGTCAAATGTTTTGATTTCACTAGATTACAGAGTGGAAATGGTCTATGGAGCAGGCCCTGCACCTGTGGGAGGGTTTGTTTGCACCATTTGAGACATACGGTCTTGTTTATTCACCAGACATTGCTCAGGAGTTCAGATAGTTGAATCATGGAGGAAAAAGGCTTAGGAAGGAAGGAAGGAAAGCACCACAGACTAGTAATAAAAAACCCCAAACCAATAGAAAATGCAAGGGAAAGTAGAAGAGGTGAACAGAAGAGCCATTTAGGAGAGAGTGTTGGGGTCTGGCAATGACTTTACAGAGAAGTGTGTCTTATTAACAGAGAGTGATGTTTAGATACTTAGTTAAGTAGGAATCAATGGAATCAATTAATTCTCTTATCAGGGATGGATACCTGATGAGTGAGGGGAAATACTAGACGTCAGGATGCAAAATGAACATTTTGCTAGGACAGCCAGACAGTATAGAAGCAAGGCCAGGAATTTCTGCCTTAGAGCTGGATCAGGCAAGGAGAGGAGGCCAAACTGCTCCTCTAACTGATGGGACTAAAGAGCTCCTGTCAGAGGAAGGGTCTGCTAGAAACAGTTTTGTAGCTGGTCCTGGTTTTTACAGATGTAATAACCAGGCAAAAGTATTTGTTTCTATCACACCTCTGGCCAAGAAGGCACAGGTACTGCAAGGAAGCCATCCACGTCTTGTACTCCAATTATACTTCAGTCTGTGATGGTAGTAACCCAGAGTGATTATCAGTGCTGACCATGGTCTGCTTGGAATGAAGGGGTGGTCTCAGGACAGCTTTCTGTGGAGACAGGTCTTCCTCAGAGTTAGCAACCTTGTAGCAGTCTAACAGCAAGATCAACACATAAAAGGGACATCAAAACTTAATTACTATTGAAGGTAGTTCCTCAAGTTCAAAGATAAGAGATCTCATGAAGAATGCTTGGGAAGGTTGGGTAGTCCTTTCTGCTTCACTTAGTACATGAATGCCTGATGCTACTGACAGTCTTGCTTCTTTCATTTATGTGGAAAAAAGCTTGCAGGAAAATATTGTGACATCTTGGAATACTGATGTAATGTATATAATATTCCAATATATTTGAATATTAATATTAAAGCCCAGCTACAGCTGCTAGCATGTTACATGCACTGACTAGACAGCTTGTAGTATGCGTCCTAATATGCTATTCACCTCATCTAACATTTTGCTAATGATTTATTATGCAACAGCAATGTTCCATTTGGGGTTTCCTGGGGAGGCATACCATGTGTTACAGGCCACACAATACGTTCACATAGCAAATTAATTGTTCCTAACACCTAAGTGCTTTGAAAACTTATTCGTGACTCTCATATGCTTGTCACCAAGAATAGCTATGTATGCCCCCTCCTCCATGTAATTAGGAAGAAAGCTAAAAATCTTACAAAGAGATGCACAACTAGAGCTTACATGATACCTCACAAGTATTATGTAACACCAAAAAAGGTTATTAACAAGCAACTCAAATGAACTCAAAACATGATACCACGGTAAACTGACCTTTGCAAAGCATTGCTACAAAGAGCCTCCAGCTTGCACTCTGACTGCATTTCTGTTTAAAAAAGCCACTGTATGCATTTGATTTGCACCATTCCCCCTTTGCAATATTACAACATCTCACACTGTTCCATGAATTTATGCTAACAGCCCCTCTCTCTATGAACAAATTGCTACCACCCCCCGTGGTGGAGATGGAATTGAGGCACAAAGATTTTTTAAAACCCATGTAAATACTGAAAGCTGCACATAAGCACACAACTGGTTTTCCGCAGCTCAGTAAGCATCTGTCTGATCTGAAGCAACTACATGCTCAGGTACTTTGGGCTCGATGTGGCCAGGCTCCAGCTGCTGTCTGGCCCTGCAGTACAGAGCAAGGCAGTGAACTGGACATCCTGAACTCCAGCCAGTGCTCTCCAACCTAACTGGTCTTCTTTGTTTCCTTCTTTTTGCCCCTTAACAAGGTTCTTCTTTTATTACTATCTACCCTGTACCATGATTACAGCAGTGCATTTCAATATTCCTATTACTTATCTGCAAATTTAGTCCTCGTGAAGGTCTGCTTTACCTTCTAGTGTGGCTAACACCAAAATTGCATTAGTAAATGTCTTAGAAAAGAAGTATACATGCTGTTATAAACCATATTCTATTTTAAATAAGGGAATAAATGAATATCACTTCTGTTGAAATTCTTTCCTCCCTTTTATTAAAATAGAACTCAGAAACACTGATTTAAGACAACATATCACAAGTAACACACTGGAAAGAAAACTCTGAAAATCCCAAACATATGTAACATTGTATTCTTGATGAGAAAGGATTATATGTATCAGCTGATACTTCCACAAATCAGGATACATAACATCCTCTGTATGCATTTGGAATAGAGCAATGCAACCTTAAAAAATGTGATTAAGAATTTTGAAAGAGTATGTTGCTAGCATTTGCCATAAAGCACAGTAATAGCTACTCCCCAGCGGCACTTTGGCGTGCCGTTTTCCTCATCCCACCTGCAGCCTCCAGAAGTCAAGATTCCTTGGGATGTTCTTGCTTCGGAGATTTCGTCAGGTAGATCCTCTTACTGACACTTGAACCTAGGGTGACCTTCGACCATGTGGACATGCTAGAATTTCACAGGACTCATCTCTGTAGGTATTATATAGTCTGAAGCCAAAATATCAGGGGACTTTGTTGTCATATAAATGTAGACCTGTATTTTCCAATTAGTACTTCAAGGGGGACTAGCTTTGTCACATGGTACAGACCTTCTATCTGGTATACGGCAGGCAGCTGCCTGGGTGCTAATGATCTACTCAGCATATCCTGCCCCGGTATCTGACATATTAACAAGTAGGGATTAATGACCATCAATCTCTTTTCATTATAAAAAAATAATAAATGGGAAAATGCATTTGTTCACACACTGTGAAAATAAAATACTTCATTCATCACCAAGAGTATTAGGTATGTTTACCTCTCACTGTCCTGGCATCTATGGCTACATTTCAATATTGGCCCATCCTGTATGTGCTTTCCTTACTATTATTTAAATTAACAGATGATTTTAAGCGCCACTAGAGGGCACAGAATTATAACAGTATTTCTTAGTGGGTCACAAAAAGTAGGCGAGGAATGGGAATTCAGTAATTTTCATGGTCCACTGTCCAAATCCTCAGTTTAAAACCTTGATCCTACCAAGAGCGATGCATGTGCACTGCTGCAAGCTGTGCCACTGCCTACCCATAGCAATTAAATGAAGCTTGGGCATGAGTGCTTGTGGGATAGTCGTCCAACTGACAGGGCTAGACCGGGGTTCCAGCTTTCTGGAACTTGAGTACCAACCCTCAAATACTGTACCCAAGTGACTAAGGCCGGTAAAGTATAAATCTCAGCATGGATCTGGTGGCCCAGCTGATGTGAAAGGCATGCTACACATCCTGTAAATGAGTACATCGGGATGAGAAAAATGAAGAGTATAAACACTTGCATCTCAAACCAGGAAAATGCAAACAAGTAGTAAATGAAGGATTAACTTAACTCAATTTACAATTCAAAGAAAGAGGAGTTGATATGTGCCACTGGAAAGCTTAAATATTAATGGAGTTGCTGTGGATACTTGTATCAACTACTTAACATCTGTTTTGACATGTGTGCTGTTTCTGCCATCCCTTAACACCAGTGTGAGTGGCCTCTGCAGTTCCCATGTTAGAAAATTCCTGTTGGAAGCTGCCTGCAGCGGAGAAGGAAGGTCAGTGAAGAAAGGGAGAAGATTAAGCTCTTTATTTAAAAACAACTGATTGAATGGCCCTGGAGACACCGTAGAAATAAATTACAACTGTTGATGTTTCCATGTCGCTTGAGTAGAGTCACAAATTAATGCTTACAGCCAGAATGTGAAGTGTACTTCACCACGTACTTCTTCGTTTCTGGAAGTTAGAGATGGTGTGTTTACCAACGGCTTGAGAGCCTGCCCTCTTACTAGCCGGTACGAAGAAAACAAAATTTAAATTGAATTGCAGTTCTGAATGCCTCTATTGATTTTCGCATAACATGAGCGTCCACAGTGTTACTTTTCATTAACCCTTCACGAATTAGCGTCAAATTTTCACATCGCTGTGCTCCGGCTGCAGAACCAGTGACACACAGCTGTATCTCATGAAATCGGTGCTGGAGTGCCCGGGCAGCGCCGGGCTGCCGAGGCATCCCCAGCACCGGGCCGCGGGGCTCGGGAGGGGAGGTGGTGGGGGTGACCAAGAGTGCCATAAGCATTGCCAGTGGCGGCCGACGCAGCGCGGATGCAGCCAGCTCCGGGCGGGGAGGCGCGGAGTTGCCGCGCCTGTGGCGGGGTGGGGTGGATGCCTTCTTTTTTTCCCGCAAGCTCACCTTGATGCAGCGGGAGTTAAAGGCCCGCTCTCGGCAGGGGGAGCTTTGTTTTCTCGGCGTTGCTCGGACACCGAGCTGTGGCACCGCTGCCAGGGACCAGGGGGCAGCCGGCGGGGGACGGCCCCCTCTCACCATTGCGCGGGACCGGGGCACGGCGGAAGCGCCGTAGAGGCGTGTCGGGCTGTACCGCCCCCTCGGGGGGACACCCCGCTGCTCGCCTGCGCTGCCCCGCCCGGACGGCCACGCTCCCCGCCCGAAGCGGGGTCCCGCCGCCGGCAGAGCGTCCCCGGCGCCGCCGCCGCCGAGGCTTAAGGCAGTTTTGTTACTTTCTCGGACTTAAATGGGCATTTCCCCGGAGCGCGCGTAGCCCGGGAGCGCCGTGTCCTGCCGGTCGCTTGCCGCCCAGCCGCGGGCACCGCCACTGCCTTTGACGCTTGCGTCCCGGGACGCGAAGGCGCCCAGCAGCGCGAAGCCCGCCTGCCCCCGCCTGCCCGCCTTTCTTGCTGACTTTTTCAGCCGCTTAGAGGGAGAGCAACAGCTTGCCCGGCCCAGGAGGGCCGAGGGACGCGGGAGGCAGAGGGACGAGGGAGGCGAGAGGCACCACCAAGCCGCGGCCCGCAGCCCTCCTCGCCCCCGCGGCCTCTCCGCCGGCGTTGCGCGGAGCTGCTCCCCCTTCCCTCCGCCCAGTCCCGGGCCGCGGAACCACGCCGGGCGGCGCTGCGGGGGCCGGCGGCGGGGCGCCGCCGCCCGGGAGGAGAGTGCGCCCGGGGGGGCGCCCGCTCCCTCGCCGGGGCCCCCGCGAAGCTGCCGCAGGCCGGCCCGTCGCGCCGGGCGCCCAAAGTGGCCCGCGCCCCCTCGCCCCGCGGGCGCCGCCCGGAGACCCTCGCCCCCCGCTGCCTCCTGCGGCCCGCCGCCGCGGAGTGCCTGGCTGCCGCCGCCCGCGCCCTGCTCCGCCGCGGCCCCGGCTCCCGGGGTGATGCCATGCCCCGCAACCACGGCGGCGGGGAGG
Source organism: Amazona ochrocephala (assembly GCA_039720435.1). Lineage (NCBI taxonomy): Eukaryota > Metazoa > Chordata > Aves > Psittaciformes > Psittacidae > Amazona > Amazona ochrocephala. The sequence continues at coordinate 47,250,677 of CM077878.1, forward strand.
AGGGCAGCTCCGCGGGGCTCTGGGTGAAGAGCGACGCGGCGGCGGGCATGAAGGATGTGGAGTCGGGTCGGGGCAGGGCGCTGGCGAGCGCGGCGGCCCGCGGCGACGGCCTGCTGCTCCTGGGCACCGGCGGCGCGGCCGCCCCCGCCGGGCTGCGGGAGGGCCGCCGCGGGAAGCACGGCGCCCGCATGAGCCTACTGGGGAAGCCGCTGTCGTACAGCAGCGGGCCGAGCTGCCGCCGGAACGCCAAGTACCGCCGCCTGCAGAACTACCTGTACAACGTGCTGGAGCGGCCCCGCGGCTGGGCCTTCGTCTACCACGCCTTCGTGTGAGTACCGACCCGATCCCCTCTCCTCCCGTCCCGTCCGTCCCCGGGGCCGCTGGCCGCACGTGCCCCGGCCAGAGCCGCACCGCGAGGCGCGCACCTTCCTTCTTCCTCCTCCACTCCCCGAGCATCGCTCCGCGGCCGGCGGCTGGTCCACGGGGAAGACAAGTTCCCCCGTGTCATGCCGAAAGTGCCCGGGAGGCATCAGCGGGGGTGGGGGAGACGCTGCCACCTGCGGCGCGGCGCTCTGCCGGCGGCGCAGCTTCCTCGCAGCCCGCGGTGAGAGGTGATGGGGGGGAGGCTGGGGTCACCCGGCAGAAAGAGCCGGAGGAGAGTACGGCGGGGACTACATGCTCGCTTCCCTCCTGGATGCTTGAGGCCGTCGGCTTGAGCGGGGAGCTGTGCGGCGCTCCCGGGGCCCCTACCCGTGGCGGCGGGGCGCGGTGGGTACACCGGAGGTTTCCGCGGCGTGCGGTTTGTTCCGCGGACAGCGGCACTGCGCGGTTTGCAAAGTGGGAGCCGCGCGGCGCGACCCTGCCTTCCGCGTGTTTTGCTTCCCACGCGTGTCCTCTCCGCGGGGTGCTGCGAGCCAGGGCGACCACCCGCGGCTCCCAGAGCCGGTGTCCCGGCCAGCTCCCCGGGGAAGGGCGCGCTCTCCAGCCTGGGCACAGCCAGCCGGCTCACCGACATCTGTCATTTGTATTCGCTTATTCTGTTCACAAGTGAATCCTCCCGTCGCCCTTACTCTGAAAGAGCCAGTGACTAAAATAAGCGTCCCGTCTCTTCGCTACGTGGGGAGCGGTACCGTCTGCGCTCTGTCGAACTTTGGCTGCTTCAGTTAAAGAGAAGCGCCTGAGAGAGCTGTGTGAGGGTCACCCCACCCGAGGCTGCTTAAAGTGTACCTATGGTCAGTGGTGTGCCTTAGTTCATTAGCAGACCCCTCTTTTTACGGGTTTTGGTAATATTCGAGGGAAAGGCCCGACTCAAAAGGCTTTTGGGTGGCCGATCAATATGTGCAATACAGTCTGGCAAGGATTTGTTGCATGGATCATAGCTCTAGATAAAAACGTTGTGATATATGACAGAGGAAGGGTGACAGGCATTACTGTATTGGGCATATAACACGAGGCATTTCTCTGACTACGGAAAATGTATCGTAAATAAATCAGTATATTTAATTGATGTGCTATAGGTAACTGTATTTCCATGATAGTTGCAGGGACCAAACTAGCGGTTACAGCTGCTTTGGTAAAAGGGCTGCTGAACTGTTCTCTGTTCAGTGGCATGAAGAGTGCTCCTTCTCCAGCAGCAGGGGAGCCCCCAGATCCTACTTTAGTAGAAGTTTTTATAAGTGAAAAAATACTTTGCCAAAACCATGGCAGTCTGATTATATACTGATTATATACTTTGTGGATAGATGCATTTAGTAGATCAAAATGGCTATAGATAACAAGCAGTAGAAACATACTTAATGTTGTATTTTTTAAGGAACAGGGGGTTTGTCCATTTAAGATTGTCTATTTTCTGTTTTACTGAGAAAATCAACTCTTAACAGCTTGAACTTTCTTCTTGGAGGGTGTTTATTTGGTATATTTTGCTGTTTGGGTTCTTACAGGTGGTATCCTGCAGCATAGATGGATTTAAATGAATGCTGTGAGAATCACCAGAGTATTTACTGGGAATTATCTTACTGCAGTGTCTGAAGTTGCTGCACAGAATCTGTAAATTGTAGTTTTGGAGCTTTCTCTTTGAGATTATGATGAAAATCATTAAACCAAGCAAAGTTCAAGTGGGAAGTAAGGTTGACAAGCTTAAACCTCAAAAAAAGAGTAAATTTCCAAACGGAGTGAAGTCATGACACAGCAGCTCTGTAAACAAGGAAGATTGCCAGCTGCGTTTAGATAATTGCCTGCATAGAAAGAGTGCCAGTTTTAATTTTTAATTGCAAATGGCAATTCTGGCAGCTGCAAATGCCAACATTATATCTTTTATCTGGGCGGATCTGTGTGAAAGAGCTTGAAACTGCTGTAATATAGAGACACCTAGTAATAATATTACCTTCAAGGATCTGTCACTGCTACAGAGTTGAAGGTACATTTAAAGTTCCATTGAATTTCAATTTGACAGCCATCCTCATTGCCATTCTATAAATTATCTTAATGTTTTTATGTAACTCTGATTTAATGACTACCAGATATTTAGGTAGTAGTTTTGGTGCTTCAAGCTCAATTTTTTTCCAGCTACCAGATCAAATACAGTTGCATCTTGGAAAAAATGTTTTGTTACAGAATAAAAAAGAAAACAAAATGCAAAACCCTCAACTGTGTTTTATAAATAAATAATCATAAAAAAAAGGTCTTGAGACAAGTAGCTTAGAATTACTAAATCCATAGATGAGGTGGCAGCTCCTACCTTTGCTGAGCTATTCTTGACTGCAGCAGAGCCCATTACAACACTGTAGTATTTTGGTGACAGGACTGGGCTATCTGAGGCGAGACTTTTTGTGAAGATCATTGGTCTCCAGAAATGAAGCTGACTCTGATATGCGGGTTGAAGTAATGCAAGGGTGGTTTCAGAGTTTCAGTTTAAAGTCTTTGATCTGGAAGTTTATTTAGTTTTGTTTGTTGGTTTTGAAATAAGAGGTTGGGAGTTAAGCATTAGTTACAAGTAAGAAACCATCCCTGCAGTAATGTTTTCTTTCCTCATTTCCATAGTAAAAAGCACTTTTAAAGCTCAAAATTATGCACAGTTCACTCTTTTTTTCTTTTTGCCCTTTCAAATAAGAGAAAAACAGGCCAGCCACCTGAGAAGTGTTATGACCTACATTGAGAAGTCAATTGGTTAGTTTATTTGTAAATATGAACTTGCCAAATGCTGGAAAACACAGCTGTTCTGCAGACTTCTACTAGAGGAAGAATTTACTCTTGAGCAAAGTCCTTTGACTTCAGTATGGTTGTGCTGAGGAGCAGAGCCATAAATCACATATTTCTTGGCTCCTTTTTGTGCACCTCAGTAGCTCTTTACATGGAAGCCCTAGTTAAAAATATAAGATCTTTCTGCAAGTTTTTGGAAAAGTGCTTTTGATATACCTCAGTCTTCTGTTCTTAATCATTCATGAACACCAAAAATATGAATGCTTATAAAATCAGAAAAGAACATTCATACCATTTGTGAGTAATGAGTCAGTAACTTAAACTCCTGCTAGTAAAATATTTATGCCACACCACATCACCTACACATGGAGCATGTGCATATTTAACACGCGTGTGCCTACATTAAATACTGTGATATTGTAACTTTTCAGAAGGGTTGTCTTGGGATGTCATAGGATTTCTTTCCATTGTTGCTGTTTATTTAGTTTAGTTTTAGTTGTTTGGTTTGATAAAAATGTATAGACATTGCCTTAGAATGATCAAAGGAGAATTCCAGATTTGTTGCAATTTTATCTGGGTTTCATCTTCAGTTGTCATAAGGTTTCTGTATTATTTTTACTTTTAATTGACATGCTGAAAAAGACATGGCATTAGACGTTCAGAAAAAAATACTGCTCTTTGATACTGTTTATACTGGTTGGATATAATTAGTTGCATAAGTTTCCTAATTTAACGTGTTGGATTTATTTCAGGAATAGTAAAGTTTCTGTTTCTTACTGGCTTCTAATATATTCCAAGCATAAGTCTGTACCATTTTTTGTCAGGATGATCTTCTCTTTACAAAGCCACCACCTTTTGTTCTGGATGCTTATGAATCACAAAATGCAGGGCTGGATGTGTGCACGAGGCCTGTATCACTTTGCATGACCTGTATTGATAGGTTTCCATGGGCATCCTCTGTTGGCTGCTGCTGGAGATAAGATTCATTGCTAGATGAATTTAAGAGCCTGTGTGATGTTCTTCTTGTCTTTTGCATTATTGATGGAAAAAGGCTGAAAAATTATTTCTGGGGAAAAAAAAAAAAATCTAATGATGCCATCAGCGATTTAACTAGCTATTCTAGTTTTCCAGATCTGCTGGAAAGGACATAGCTTACTAATGATCAGATGGCTATTGAGCAGCAGTGTCTTTGCATGTGAGCTAACAGCATCATACTGTGCCATTTGTATAATTAGGGAGGTTCCACATTGTGATTTAAAAACCAGTAATGTGCAACAGTCTAAGTACTTGCTTTTTCTCCTATTATCAGAAAGTAGGAGAGATAAAATAATCTCTTTATTTTATCATTTTCAGCCATCAAATGAACTAGTTCCAGGTGCTCTGTGGGTAGATCTATGGCTTTCATCTTTTCAAGCATTGTTTCAGAGTCAGGGTCTGATGTTGTTAGGATAACAGTATCTTTTTACATGCTTTAAGAAACAAATAACAGCATGATTCTTACAAATAACACGGCTGACAAAATAAATGATGTGACAAAGCAGATCTCATTAGGTGCTAAAGTTTTGTAGGCATTTTCTTTCAGGGAGTGACAGTGAGTGATGGTTGATAGTTAGATGCACTTTAGTATAAATCGGCAGCATTTTGCCACATCTGAGGCAATCTGTGATTCTGTATGTGTGCACAGTTCTCACTTAAATGTTGCTTGAAGGGACCTTTGGAAGTCATCCAGTATAACTGGGAGACACACTCTTCCCAGTTGTGTCAGCCGGGCTTTGTCTAGACGGGCCTTAAACTTCACTGGATGGAGGTCCAGCCACCTTGCTAAGTAACCTGCAGGTGACCCAGCTGATAAAAGGGGTTTGACGTGGGAAGGGAAGAACGGAAGAGCCAACTTGAACCTCCCAAGTGGCAGTTTATGGTCATTCCCTCTTTATGTATTATCTGGCCACTAGCAAGAAGAATTTGGCTTCTCTATCCTTGTTATTTTCCTGTAAGTTAACTGTAGGCTGCTACTATGTCACCTGTTAAATCACCCTCTTGCCAGACTGAACCAGCTCAGCTCCCTTAGCTTCTCTGTGTAAACACGACTCTCTCCTGCATCTTTTCCAGCTTCTGCACATCCCTGTTAAACTGGGGGTGGGGGGTGGGGGCCCAACTAGGTGCCGTAGTTCGAGGCCACATTGAATAGAGGAGAAAATTTTCTTTAGCCCTTTCATTCAGATCCTCTAGTGCGGTTGTCTGCTGCTCTCCTTATTTCTGATCAGGACATGCTGTTGGCTTGTACTCCATCTCCTGTGTCCACAGGAATGCCAAGGCCTTTTCAGTGGGGCTGCCACACAAACAGTGGGTTCCCAGCCTGTATGTATGCATGGGATTGTTCTGCACCAGATGCAGATCTGTGGTTTTCTCTTAATTGGAGTTCACAGATTTTTATGGTTATATCCTGTATTTTCTTGTGCTATCTCAGTCGCTGTACACTGACCAGGGAGGTGGAGATGCAACAGTCTTTAAAACCGCTTGCACTTTCACTGTGGTTAGCAGAGAAGGTAAAACGGTCACCAACGCTTAATTCCTTATCTTTCCTAGTGTTGTTCATGATCAACAGTCCTCTCCTAGAGCCCTGTCAAGAGCAATAAAAAAAATCTAGCTTTTCTTTTTCACTTGTTTTTTTGTTGGTGAGCTGTTGCCCACCTCAGGATTTTCAGTAGACAAGTATCGGGAATGTTTATTATGTGATTCATACTAACCTTAGTAAAACACAGTTCAACACTGTTTTTTGAGGCTTGGTCTGTTAAGTTTTCTCATTTGTACTGGCCTTACTTTCTGACTCAAGAGTTGTGATCCAGGGGAAACAAGTCATTTGCCATAAAAATCAAAATCGATCCTCAACCTTCTAGAAAGAACAAAAGGCTTTCTTTGAGAAAGAATCACCAAGACCTGGATTGGGGAAAGTTCAGGCATGTGGACTTTCTTCTATTTGTCATATTTCTCAAATGGGTTTAGAAATTGTGTGTAGGAAGATGGGTAGTATCTTAGGTTAGTGTTTGGGTTTCAGACACTGAAATAAAAGTATAACCTTTGCGAGGAGGGTCTTTTCTCCATTGTAAAGCCAGAAGTAAGTTAAGATCTTTCTTTGTAATTATCTTTTTGCTGTATTTTGCTGCATTTTTTCCCTTCACGCAAAAATCATGCAATTAGCATTATATTTGGGGTCAGAGTCCCATTTTAGATTTGTTTTTCTTGGTGTGCCAGTCTAGGGCATGACATTTCCTGTCTTCCTTATTGAGCATCTTGTGTGATATAGGGACTCTGAACTTTCTGTGGTCTCACAATGAAAGAAGTTCCCTGAAGTTACAGATTTTGGTTTTATTTTTAGGGGTCAGATATTCTGTGAATATGTAATGTGGCATGAAATATGTGCTGTCTAAAAGGAGTGGTTCTAGAGGCTGTAAGAAAGATTTTAATTGCCTGTGAAGCAGCGCTTGTGTGACAGATTTTCAGGGTAGGCTCTAGACATCTTTTAATGAACTAGACATCTTTTTTTCCAATACTTTTTAATTTTCTTCAGTGTTTGACTTTTTAAAGCAAAAGTCATGGCATCTGTACAGACTTGATGCTCTTCCCATGCTCCACATCTGATTGTATTTTTAGTAGCTGTTCACCATGTTTTACTCTTGTTGTTTGTAGCTTAATTAAGCTTCCTGAACTGGATGAAAGTACAACTGAGCAAATAATTTTGCATGAATTGTAAATAATTTCTAGCATCAATCAAATGGAATATCAATGACCATTCAGTCATTAATAGCATTTCCCTACTGATGAGAATAAACATAATTAATATATTTACCAATACTCAAAAATGCAGTTAATTTTTCATAATAGTTTCAGTGGAAAGCAAAAGTACATGGTTTGTAATTCTATTACTCTTTTTTTATGGAGAAAATATGTAAGTTTAGATTGGATATGAGGAAAAAATTCTTTACCGTAAGGGTGGTGAGGCACTGGAATGGGTTGCCCAGGGAAGTTGTGAATGCTCCCTCGCTGGTGGTGTTCAAGGCCAGGCTGGACAGAGCCTTGGATGGCATGATTTAGTGTGAGGTGTCCCTGCCCATGGCAGGGGGTTGGAACTAGGTGATCTTAAGGTCCTTTCCAACCCTAACTGTTCTATGAGTCTTTATGATTCTGTTCTTAGACAATGTAAACTCCTGACATTGCAAATAAAACTCTGCTGTCAGGTAGTTGTTTCTTAATAATTCAAAGGTAAAACTTGCTAAGTGTTAAACATTTTTATATGGTTCAGATTTCCATTACCATAAGCGTCTGATGAAAATTACTGACGTTTGCCACTGATTTTAATTGAAGCAAATGTGAGTCTTCTGTACACAGGTAAAAAAGATGGAGTACAAAGCATAAATAATACTATCTAATGAAGAATCTTCAACATGTACACATAACAGACATCATTTGCTACATTATTACTAATGAGACAGATGTTTATTCGGAACAATAAATGTTGGGTTTTTTTCCCCTTGCAAACCATTAACACAACACAGTATGCATTCTTGGGGTTTTTAATTAATGCTGGTGTATTGAGATTCACTTCTAAATATGTATTATATAAACTACACTGAGTCTGGGGAAACTTGTATTGATTTTTTCTCCTTTCTTGTTTTCTCTGTGAGTTTGGTTGGTTTAGGGGTTTTATTTTTAATTTTGGTTTACATATTTCCTGTAAGAGAGCAGATGTCGATTACCCAAGGGATTGCCACCACAGGTCAGTTAAGGTAGAAAGTTCATCATCAGCCGTACAGTTTATCAATTGCAAAATAATTGTAAGCAGTTGCGGTGCTCGTGTGCGAAGTAAACTTCCTTCAGAGGTATTAATTAAAAGTTCAAAGGCTGTCTTGCAGGTCAGCTGCACGTAATCAAGAAATAGTTTCAATTTTCTGTTAAGCATTAGATTCATCTTGTGATAGCTGTCTGAGTTGCAGTGTAATTGCGTTACAGGAAGCTCAGCAAAACGTTCATCAGTTTGGGCACTGAAGTGTAGTCTCAGGCAGTGTCTTCTACTTGAAAGAATATGTGATTACTTAATATATACAGACTAGTTCAGTGATTCAGAGGTGGACACAGTCCTCCAGCTAGACATGTGAATTTCTGCTTTTGGCCTTCACCCAAGAAAATCTTGAAACATAAATCTGCTTATTTTCCTCAAAAGAGGTGGACATAAATACGTATGTAAGCATTTTCTTGAAGAGTGAATGATTTTCAAAGGCCTGGAGTACCTGCAGCTTCCTTTCATTATTCTATTGTGCGTTCAGTGGGTTATTCACTTTTTTCTCCCCACTTGTATAGAATGAAGTTTAACAAATGAATCATGCTCTTAAACTGATTAGAAATAATGAAGAAAGGAAGTTCTGTACCTGCCCACTTCTTGATTTAAGCAATATATTCCTGTTTGTCTTGGCTTCCTTCTTGCTTTGAGACTCGCTGGTTCAACAAAGCAAACATATTACACCTTTCAAGATTTCTGCAGAGTATTAATTATTTTACTGTACTTATACCTGATATCATATGGTAGCAACAGGCTGGTGCCAGGAGTCAAATGTGACCAAACCAATAGAGTAAAAACTTGATGCTTTGAGAGGGAAAAAATGATGCTGAATACATTCAGATGCCTCACTAGATCACTGCTGTCATAGATTAGAGCATCTGCACACACCCTTTTGAGGTCATTCTGTCAGAAATAGCATCTAACTTTTCCTAGAGCATTAAATTTAATTGCTTTGTATGGCCTAAGCTCATCCATAACCATAGTAGCTGAGAACTACCCATTAGAAGCAAAAGCACAAATCTTCCTTTTCCAAGCTCTCGTGGCAGGAATGCGCTTAAAAGTTACTGCTGGGGCCTTTCTAATTAAGCATAAGGATCCTGACACACTTGAGAGGTTCTTTTGTGGGAAAATAAAGATGAAATATTGTTTTGGATGCATTTTTGTAAGTAGTGGGGGTGTAGAGCTACTGAGCCTTGGCAGTGATTTTGGAAGTGGAGGTTGGTCTCCCCAGGAGACAAGTCTGTAGCAGTAACTGTATCTTTTCAATGACAAAACTGCCACAGTGTTGGAGACTGGCAGGTGATGGCTCAGGCAGAGCTGGTGTGATGTGGCTGGAGCCGCCTCTATGCTGCAGACTGGTGAGCAGGTGATGCCCTTTTCCCTTCAGGTGGCCCAGCACTGAAGAAGAGGCAGTGCTATACTGCCAGAAAATCATGCAGTGAACTCATCAGCTTGAAAAACTTTTACACCCAAGAAAGTAATGCTGACTGAGGTTAGTAGTCTCTAACGTCATTAGGAGGAAAGAAATCTGCTTCTGCTTTCGTCTCTGTGCAGTTGATACTTTACTGCAGAGCCAGGTTTTTTCACACACATCAGATGAACCATTGCCACAGGATGCGCAGTGTTGCTCTCTGCTGTGCTCTGCAAGAGGAATGTATAGGTGGCAAGAAATGTAAAGCAGCATGTGAACGAGCTACTTGCCCATTGTGCTACTTGTATTTGTACAACAGGGAGGAAAGAAGAGCCTGTGCTGGCAGTTGGAGGTTTTTTTTTATACCTGCCCCTGTCATTTCAGCAAAGTACACTGAAATGTACTTCAGACTCTTCTGAAGTACAGTTGGGAAGCAGAAGCACAGAATCATGAAATCACTTAGGTTGGAAAAGGCCTTTAAGGTCATTGAGTTCAACCATTAACCCAGCACTGCCAAGTCCACACTAAGCCACATCCCTAAGTACCGTATCTACACGTCTTTTAAATACATTCAGAGATAGTGACTCCACCACTTCCCTGGGCAGCCTGTTCCAACGCTTGACAATTCTTTCAGTGAAGAAATTTCTCCTGATATCCATTCTAAACTTCCCCTGGTGCACCTTGAGACCATTACCTCTTGTCATATTGCTTATTACTTGGAGAAGAGACAGGCCCCCAACTCACTACAACCTTTCAGCCTCCTTTTCTCATACCTTTGGCCTCACCTACCTGTTCTTACTAGAAATGTTAACTAAATATTATTGTTTTCAAGGAGGGTCTAGTACATTTCCTGTGCAACTATAGTTGCAATAAATATGTGTGCTCCAATGTGATTTATTCAATCACTACCTGTGGATTCACTTGCAACCTGTGGATGTTTTTCTCTTTGAGGTTTTCCAAATGTATCTGTATACTGAAGATGAAGCAAAATTTAGAATAGCAGAGGAACAGCTTTGCTAATGTCTGTGGGTGTGGTAAATTTTTATATAATACATCAGTTTGATTAAACAGACATATTTCTTTCCCTTAAACTTACAAACAATCGATTTCATTTTGTGGTTGGAGATGCTGTCTGGAGAGAAGTTAGCCTTCCTCAAAGATCACACTGACTGCTGACTAAACTTCTGATTTGGCTTCCGCATATTTCCCAGGGTGCTAGAATGGAGGGGTTATTGTAGGCAGTGATGAGGGAGGTGCTGATCCTGAATTATAAGTACTCTTTGGTAAGAATTTTTATTTTCATCCTGAAAATGCTTGTAGACATACTCTGTAGTGGTAGCATTAATAGTTGTAGGCATTTACATAGAATTAGTAGAAATCATCAAACTGAGTTTTGATAAAAGGTCTTTTAGGGATGATGGTGAAAATTCATCTGAATTAGAGACATGTTTATGAAGCTTCTGAAGTTGTACTTGAGGAATTCTTCTATGAGGAAAAGGCCTATCCTGAAATCTTTGAAGCTACTGCATTATGTATGTGCAGTCACTGCATGAGATGTTGCTATTTGGAGATATTATGTAGGGAGAATTACGGTGAGAGCACTTGTGGAATTGCAGAGGCAGGAAAAGTTATCTAAGTGGGAACAAAATTGTTTAGGTGAAGGACAATTTATAAATGTCTGCTTGACTGGAATGGTACTTGGCTGATACTGAATATTACTTCCAGGTTAGAAATGTGTTTGTCTTAAATAAATAATATGTTTTAAAGTAACATTTTCCCCTTTTAGTATCTGCTTTCTGTAAAGATAAAGCTGAAGTACCAGTGTGAATCAGTTTATTTGATTTATATATAATGAAACATGATATTGATCTTTACATTTTTCTTCCATTGAGGTCTCAACCCTGTGTGCAGACCTGAAGAAATAATCATAATATTTTTACTACAACATGAAAATTTTATTCACTAGCTGAATACGTTTCTGGTTGGTTTTCGTTTGGCAAATGTTCATGTAAATTTCCTTGCTGAGATTGAGCCTCAGCTGGTTTACTGCCATCTGTGTCTACTCTGCTGGAGTTTAGGTCACTTTTTAACTGCTCTCGTGGGTTATTTGACAGAAGGGGATGCAACTGAGTCAGTATAGTGCAGCAAAGTCTCTGTCCTCCAACCAGGCTACACCTACAGTTAGAGGAAAACCTGGGAAGATGCATCTGAAATTCCAGTACTGAATAAGCTTTCACTTGGTGAGAAATACACTCCTCAGGGACTTTTTCTGCAGGAAGTAATTCAGCCAGTCTTACTCCTGTCCAGTATATTTCTCCTTGAAACCATAGCTCAGTTAATGATATCCATGAAATACGAAAGACATTTTAAAATGTGATAATATTAGATTAAATATTGTTATTGCTGCTGTTCATTAATAGGAAAGTTGGAGCTGAAGTAGCTGTACCAAACTGAAGTGCAGTGTCACACCAGAAAGTGTTAGAAGTATTTAGTTGGAAAAATCCTTTGTATGATTTTGCTCTCCAATATTTTTTCATCTGCCCGTATCTGAAGATTTCACTGCAGTGAAAGGGCACAGCATTCTTTTTGGCTTGTGTTTATCATGAGTCTTAGGAGTTAACCATAAATAATATAATGGATAGTGACTGAAAACAGATATGTTAAGACAGCACAGTGACATTTAGGATATGATCTATATCTGGAAGATAAAATTAACTAGCAGAATGCTCAGTATTTATGAAATATGATTTTATAGAATTTTGATTGTGTTTTTCAGGTTTATTAATTCCTGGCAAAATAGTATTCTTCTCTGTCTTTAGTGTAAAAGCAGCAAATCTCTGTGAAACAAGATTAAAATGAAAACAATCCTGGATGAAAACATGAACAGCTGTAAAGATTTTGAAGTCATTTAGAAGAGTCAGTAAAGAGATCTGAAGTGTATTTTGATTTTGAGAATGAGATAAGTATGTTAGGGAGGTCCGCTCACCTCCCACTACCTACATTCAGCATCCTGCGATGAACCAGTGTTTCTCTTCATCAGTCTCGCAGTGCTGTGTCTTACGAACATGCAGTGTATCTGCTGTTTTCAGTGTGTTGCGATGGCTCAATAATAAAGTTCTGTCTTTCAGTCTTAAATGTGAAGCATTCAGTAATGGATATGTGATGTTGGCAGGTTATGCGGTTCCAAGTGTGGATTTGTGGATTAATTTCTGAGGGCTGCCTTGCCTACCTCTAGAGGGTGTGCAGGTGACGGCAGCAAATCACCACATAGAGTTCATACTGTTTTCTGGCAGGAGGATAAAACTGGTATCTTACAGTTTAGCCCTGGGAATTGCTGGTCATATGTTCTAAAACATCATTAACGTTTTAGTTGGATTAAAAACAATAATTAGTGCAGAATACTGGGAGATTGTACAAATACCTTGTGCAAGTGATGGCACACACAGCTACAGCTCCACAGAATGTCATTCGCTAGGCTGCAAACTTCTTTCATGTAACAAATGCAGGAGCTGCAAGTTCATGATTAAGTAATACCAAATATTGTATCAGTTTTGTTCTTTGGTGTTCTAGTTCTCTATCTAGCCATCTGTCAGTGTCTTAGATGATCTGCAAGCAGTGAAAAATCTTCTCAAAAGAAATCTGTCGTTTCAAATAATATGGAAAGGCAGCACAATGGCTTTGGTCAGCATCAGACATGAGAATGTCAGTCCTCCCCCTACATTTTTCTAAATTACTGCACACAACAACATCACTGTCTTTCATTCAGGATGATAACCCTGGCATCACTGTTGAGATGGACCTTTATCATTGCTAATATGATTTCTGTCTACTTACTACATATCTCAAATGTATTACCTGTCTGTCACTACAGCTCAAACTATTGCTCAAACTCTTAATATTTCAGTTCTTGGAAGCTCCCTCTCCCTGGACTCAGCAGTATGACCTGTATGCTCATCCCTGTGATTGTATAACCCCTGCCTCTCAGCCCAGAGCTCCTCTTTTACTGCTTAGAGAGAAAGTTATTTCTCTTAACTTTCTATAGCTGTAAAAAGCATCTGGCTAGTTAATTTTCAAAATTACATTTATAACTGAGTAACGAGAGCAGAAAATCAACTTTGTATGACCCATTAGGTGGAGAAAAAGAGCAAATTAAACTGTTTCTTTCTGCTGAGTCCTACAACCTCAGCAGCATGTGATAGAAATACTGTTCATTTAAAAATAAACTATTGACAGCAGTTACAACTTACTGCAATTAAACCAGTAAACCTGTGACTGTAGTGTATTTTTTCCAGTCACTTTCTTGAAAGTGACACTTATTTTGGCAGATATTGAGCTGTTATGTTATCTGGGAATTTCACTGTATGACGATTTTATGACATGGTTAATGTGAGTTTTCTTCCTGCATTTATTTGCCTTTGTCTGAAGATACTGAGATAGAGAAACTCTGGTGGAAGAACAAGCAGAATAGCAAGACCACTTCCCTGCACATGACAGGGATACCAGGATGCGGATGAATTAATGGTGGGAAAGATGTGCCCAGTCCTATGACAGGTCTTTTACCCTAAGGGAAACAAACAAACAAACAAATCAAATTAAAAAAACAGTAAACCAACACACACACAAAAAAACAACCACAAACAAACAAACCAACAAAACCCCCAAAACCAAACCACTGGAAAAATATGTTTGGTTTTTTTGTTGTTTTTTTTTTACATGGAGAGTGAAGAGTCAATCTCAAGCTTTTGAGTCTGATGTGAAGTGTTTCTGCATTCTTCTTCCAATGGGAAAAGAAAACGAAAAGCTTCTTTTTCTTCCTAGCAGATTTCAGGTGTTTTCTAAAAAGCCACTCAAATTAAAGACATCAGACTTCCCTTTGAGTGGCTTTTTAGCTACTCTGCCAGTCAATTTTTTCTTCTTTTGCTTGTGCCCAGTTGGTTTTCTAAGGGACTAATGATCTTTTCTTACCTCTGTGCTCTTTGGTTAACCCAAGTCCTCCCTCAGAGGACCACGGAGCTGGGACCTAATGGCTTGCTAATGGTCACCCTTGTAAGAGGACTCCATGAACATTGCTGAGGGGTGTAAAGAGCACAGCTTTTATTACAGTGGTTTATTACCTTTGAAATTTCAGCACCATCCTGGCATTCAGCTCGCACTGTTTTCTGCTTTCAGAAAACTCTGTGATGCATTCAAGCATGTAGATGTTTATAGATATATGCATATATATGTATGTAAAAGCTCTGACATACATTGCTGCCCCATTAATAAAAGCAGAGAACATGATTTGTGTTTTGTTGATTCAAATACTAGAACTTTTGGACAAAGTCTTTTGTGGGTATAAATGGCAGGCCAAATCCTAAAGCTGTTTACTAGCTATTAATTCCGGGCTCAATCCAGAAGCTCTTACTCAAGCAAAATACCAGTGAAGTAATGGGATGCTTCATCTTCGTATTCCTGATTTTTCTAAGAGTGCTGGGTAATTTTTTAGAAAAATCTACTCAGTTTTTTGTCAGCCCCGCACCATCACTGTCTTGTGACGCTTCACGAGTGATCGCTTACGCTGTGTGAACTGGGATATGTTATATGGTAAATCACCTGCAGCTGCAGTGGATCACAATATGCTGTAGACAGTGCTTCTAGATCTTTGCTTTAATAACGTGCAATGAATAACAGAGACTGTAAGTGGCAAAATGCTTTTCTTTGAAAAGTAGCCATTAAAATACTGCTGCAAAGGTAACCATAGAGCTTGGAAAATGATATGGTACAAAATATTTTGCTGCATACAGTTTTATTCATTTCTGAAAATGATTGTTCTGTTGCAGACGTGGAAATCTGGATATGTTCCTAATGTAAAATGAATAGGAAATACTTCAGTTGTTCAAAACTCTTAAACATATTTTAGTTTCATAGCTGATTGTATATTACGTTTGCAGCCTTTGTGCAAAGCAGTGTTTAACCACAGAGTTTGCTTCATGATGAATATAGATGAAGATTGTTCTTTGTATTATGAATCTAAAAACTCCATGTATTCATATAATGCAGCTGATGTTAAGTTGCCATATTGCTTGGAATTTATTGCCATATTGCTATGAACTAAAAGAACTCCTCACAACTCAAACTCAAGACTTATTACTTCCCATTTAGAAAATGACTTTACAAGTTAGTCAGATGGCTGGATTAGCAAGGTTATAATGATTGTATGGAACAGCAGCTATTAATGGAAAATTCTCAGTATTAGCATAGATCACTTACTGGTTTTGCCTTTAATTGCTGTAGTCATTGCCTGTGTATGCAGTGGTTATTGATTATTATAAACACTTTGTAGTTATCAGGCCATTCTCTTACTGTTATTACTAATTTTTAGCTTTCCTAAAATTTAGGCAGAAAATATGGTAATATGTTTTGTGCTTTGTTTAGCAACTTTGTGTAAGTTGCTAATGATTAATGGCACTTGGGACATGAAAACAAATATCCTGGTATTCTCATGGCGAAATACATTTTCTTTTGAAATCTCTGGGACCATATTTGGTCCAGTTGATTTATGTAATTTACTTGAATAGAATTTTGGAATAGTGAAGTAAAACAGCTCAGCTGCACCTACCAACTTAGAGATGTTTCTAAGTGAAAAGATCTGGACAAGAACATTGTTTTGGGGGGGGGGTCATCTGGTCAGTTGCCCACCTGTCCTGGACTACTTGCGAAACACAGCACCCAAGCTTACCATTTTAGTTTAAGATTAATGGTAGAGTCTCAGCATTAGTTGCTAGTTAAGCCTGGTTTTGTACCAGTTCTGTGTTTGTCAGTCATTAAAGGAATTCAGTTGAAGATTGTATGCAGAGAAGGATGATTATCAAGCAAAAAACCTTGCATTTTTAAAGTTCAAAAAGGTGGCAGATAACAGCTGGCAAGCAAAGATATCACTGCTTTAGTGCACTTACCCTTGTTTGATGTTTAATTCTGTTCTGTAACATTCAGTTTAGAGTGGTTGGTTCTTTGACTCAGATTGTGTAAGGTCACAGTTGTGATGATATTCTCAGCAGTACTGGGGACATCTACTACCTTAAAACAGTTTCCTGTTGTGATCTTTGCGGTGCGGCGTATGCTAATGCATTACAACTTGCAGCTTGCTGTATTTTATTGCTTAATTTAACCATAGCTTGTATTTCCTATGATTCGATTGGTTGGCAAAGCATGCAGAAATTCTGAGTCAGATACACCTATTTCTGGGTGCCCTATATAATTAGGTGCAGCCCTGAAGCAACACGTTTTTGTGCAACTTTCCAGGCACACAAAATGCAGAAGTACAAAGGATGGTTTAAAAATGATTTGGAAAAAAAATAGTGCTATCTAACTTTGGATTATGATTGCACTTGTTCTGATGAGTCTCTTGGAAATGACGAGATTCTGCCTTTTTTTGGTTTTGTGGGTTGTCTTTTTTTTTTTAATAGAGTTCCTTTTTTCAATAGTTACAACTTTGATACCTGTGAAGTATGCCAGGTGCACATTCCTGGAAATGTAGGTGTCCTGTAAAACTTCCTAGTGTCTGTACAGAGCCAGCATTGTCATTAAATTCCACACATTTTTGTTTTCTAAAGCCCTGTCTTGGGGCATTGCTGTTGAAAGTGAGTTTTGTTTCTGTAGCTTGTGTAGGCTGGTTTGCATGAAACCTTCCTATAGATTAAAAATACTCAATTTAAAATATACATATTGAAAAACTGTATGAAGTAGTTAAGCCTAGATTATTCAGTTTATTTAGAACACTTTTTATAATCCAGTTAAGTGGGTAATAACAATGGTAAATGCATTGCCTAAATTTCCAGTGAGTAGCATGGACAACATTTTGAATTATCAAGAGAGAAAAAAATCAAGTGACACTGGAGATGAAAAGAGTGGTGATTTCAGCCAAAGCTGAAATGTTGGGAAATTGCTGTGCTATTTTTGGTTTATTTTTAAAAAGGAAGGAAGTATTTTTTATTAAAATACTTTTCTAAAATGCATGCATGGTAATTTACAAAAAAATACTGATGTGAATGAGCATGTACCCCTTGCTTTCCAAGCTCTGCCTTTTCTTCTGTGTTACAAGCTTTTGCTTGCTTTCGGACATGTTTCTTTCTTTGACCTAGCAGCCATACTGGATAAGTGTGCCAGTGCAATGTGAACATGTTTAACTGTTACTTAATGAATATGCTAGTGTATTCTTCATGCTAAATGCATAAAAAGTGCCACCAAATGAATCAATTCTGATAAACTGCAGACCCACCTTAACATGAGCCCATATAACGAACTTAGAGCATATATACAAAACTATATATGCATGTATGAACAATAGACTTGTTGAACGTAGCAGCTCATGATCTCAAGGTGAAATGATGCTGCAGGCTTTCCCCTTTCCACACCACTTGCACCAAAGTTGATGGACTGAATCTATCCTGTCTGGCCACGGGCCTCTTCCTCTTGGCAGTCCTTTAGCCCTTACACATAGTCTGTGGGCTTTTTAGTCCAAAATGTCTAAAGGAGTGAGAAAATCATGTTGCAGCCCACCGGGATGGTGGCGTTTATAGCACAAAAGTTAACTTCCCATGTTTTATGACCTTTGAAGTAGCATAAGCCATATCTGTGCCCACTTCATCCACCTGGTGTTCTTCTCCCCAAAAATGAGGGGTTTGAGGAGCAGATTGTCCCTGAAGACAAAGAGCAAGTCAGAGCTGGGGCTGAACAGCTGAAGTGTTCAGGAGTGCAGAGCCCAAGACATGCTACTGGCTACTTTCTCTTGAGCAGTATGGGCATGCCCAGAGATACGTATAGCTCTTTTTGCAGAGTCTCCCTGGGCCATAGCGTAGAAGGGGTGATTGACAGTGAAAATGTAGGATTTAGGAAATTACATCCTAAATTGCAAGAGAGTTGGCTTTCAATGTTTTCTAAATCAAATCTAAAACTATGTCTTAGATAAATGCTGTGCTTCAGTGTTAATCACTTCGTACATTTTTAAATGTATTGAGTTTCAGTAAGAGGACTTTTTCACCTGAAGTCAAAGTGCTTCACAGACTTCTCAACACTACTGTGAAGCACAAAGAAAATGGATAATTCTCTTTGATGAAAATTTAGGTGCTTGTGAATCAGTATGGGGCTTTTCAGGAGAAAGTTTTGCTAAATGTCCACAAACAGCCATTTTCTTTTCTCTACTTCCACTCTTTTCTTTGCAGATGACCAACATGCAGAAAGGCAGTGAGACTCCCACTAGAGATTTCTTGCTCTATTTTTCATGAGGAATTCACAAGGGGAAGCTGATGCTGTACACGATGAGTGTCTTCAATCTGGTTGGTGCGTTAGGAAGCACAGTTCATTATTAAAACTACAAAGTAGAGTTGGTGAGATGAAAGGAAGGGGAGAGAGAGAGAGAGGTTGAAAGTGCTGCTGAATACTGGTTAAAAGCATTAGAAGCTATCAAAAGAATTTGGCAAGCTGATCCCCAGCTTTAACCTTTAATCACCTACTTCTACCCCTCCAGAAAGGCAAAATTATGCAAAAAGGTGGGTGAGTCTGTCTGGGCTGGTTTCTACAACTGCAGAGCAAGGTTGCTCTTAAAACTGGAGGAGTTGTATGTGTAAGCATCTGTACGTATAAGGTATTTCACCCTCTTTTACTCAGACTTCTGTGTTCTTGTTAATACTTTCAGTGTGGATCTTAAGATTAAGAAGTGTTTTCCAGGGCTTCTGCTGTAAGGGAGCCAGAAGACCATACAGCAGTGCCCTACAGCAGAGCTTAGTAACCAGCACCCTGCTGGCTGCAGCATGTAACCAGGCTTGCAGTACACTCGCACCAGGGACTCACTTTAACCTTTACTGTTACCAAAGGCCCAGGTCCTACCTCATTACTGCAAACATACCTCTGTACTGTTGAATAATCAATATTTGCAAACCTTTAATGAGCCAGCTGTAGCATTGTCATGCTAGCCTTTCCAGGCACCACCTTTTGTCCCACTGGAGGTGTAGAGATCTCAGAAGGATCCAACTAAAATGAGATGTTAGTCTGCCCTATAGAATCATAGCATCATAGAATGGTTTGGTTTGGAAGGGACCTTAAAGTTCATCTAGTCCAACCCCCCAGCAATGAGCAGGGGCATCTTCAACCAGATCAGGTTGCTCAGAGCCCTGTTCAGCCTGGCCTTGAATGTTTGCAGGGATGGGGCATATGCCGCTGCTGTGGGCAACCTGTGTATTATTTGCTTGCTTTTACCTGAAGCCTCTTATACCTAAAGAATGTTTTAGGAGTGTATTATAGGCCAGGGCACACATTAAAAAAAAAAAAGTGAGAAGCTCCCTTCATGTGTATTTCTTCATATTGATTTGATTACGAGTTTTCTATCTTGACTTTTATTTTAAAGACCTTTTCAAAGTGAGCAGTTCAGATACCAGATGCAGCATTTGCGGACTTTATATGAACGTTATGAAATGTTTGGACTGATCAGTAATGAGTGTAGTAGTATATTTGTGTTTAGTAGTATGATGTAGTATTTTTAACCTGTTTATCTGTACCTGAAATACTTTTAAGATAAAGAAGCTTTTTTTTTTTTATGCGATTAATCAGAGGAGAATTCAAAGCGAAGTTGCTGTTACAAGTTAGAAATATTCTCCAGGTTGTTTTAACATTTCACAACTCCTTGTTGAGAGAATATGGCTTGCAAATGAGGCAAGCCAGTAAGTGAAGACAAGTTGATGTTATACTCTGGTGTTGCTTCTTTTGAATTTGGCTTAAGGCATAAAATAACAGCTTGAGAAGCCAGTGCAACAACCAGTAACTTGTATGATTCATATAAAGTAGTCACATTTTTAAGCATGAAGGAGCTTTTTGAGGCTATACTCTTGATATAGAAAAATATTCATAGGAAAATGTGCCCTTAAATGTGCTTATGTTGTACTGCCAGGTGCTGCTGTAATAGCATTGGGGATTTCTTAGATCCAGAAAATAACCTTAAAGTTGTAGGTTTGGGTTTTTTTTAACGTTATGTTATGAAATACCAATCAAGAGTCATTCAGCATTGAGTTTTGGGAAAACAATATTTGTTTAGCAACTTGTGTTATTGCTAACCTTACTAGTCTCAGTTAATAGTTATTTCCAGAGGAGAGCTGCAGGAAACTGACACAGGAACCTGTTGATTATGCTGCACTTCTAGCTGCAAGGGAGGCAGATGGCTGATGACTCTCCATACCGCTTTGCTTCACACTCCTGCCCACCAGTCTGTCCTGCTGTCTGCCTGCCTCCTCAGCTCCCTGCGCTTCCAGTTTGCCATTTGCCATCTGCATTTCCTTAGTGGACTTCTCTGTAGGCAAGCTGAAGGGAAACCCACTGAACAGAGACATCTGTGAGGCCAGTAGCTGGGGCTTTGGAGATCCTAACACATTCCCACAGACTTCTTCAAAGTTATGTAATTTAGGAAAGCTTCTGCACTTAAAATTTCTCCTCATTAAAGTAAGAATTGAAAAATATTTTTGATTTTCTTTTAATTATTTCTGTGGGAATTTTTATGTCTACTCCAGGTCTTGAATATTTTGTAGTTTAAATAAACATCTAAATGTTTTGTTTGAAATAAAAATATGCTGCATGCTGGAAACAGATTGACCCAGACCATTTCCATAGTTTCAATGTTTGGTCTGTGGGAAATGTTCGATATGGAGTTGCTTGGAGCTCCTCGACGACCTGCTACTCAAGGTTTCAGGGTGAAAGAAGAAAAGGTAGCTGATACCCTGTGACATGACTCTTCCCTTGCTGCTCCTGATGTCTCCTAATGATCCCCTCTCTACATATGCAGGGGAACTGGGGGGCAATAACAGCTAAGAGCTCTAGGTTGTGCATGTTTTTAAAGTTGAGGTTAGCAGCTAGTGACCATTTAAGGTTTTGGGTTACCACGTGGCCTGCAGAGGTTAATTATCATAGCATGCAAGGCACAGAGAATGTATGGAAATTCAGTGGGAGTGACTTGTTGAGGCCCCTGAAGTTCCTGAAGAGCAAACCCTCTTGTTGGACTTGGCGGGACCTAAGTATCTTGGGGAGTCCGCTCATTGGCAAACAGGTATTTCTGCTGCAACTTCTGCTGCAATTGGAAAGCAGTTATTGTCTCACATTTTGCAAAGGTATTTGGCAGCCACAAACTTACTTCGTGTATATTGACTGATTCCAAGGTAATAATGGTTACTCTCTTCTCCAAGTCCCATTCCTTGCATATAATGTTAGCCATTTAAAAATGCATAAGATGCTGGGTGAGAGGAGAATTAGTGTGATTTTAATTAACTGGTAGCCCCATAAGCAGCAGAATTAATAGAACAGGGCATTGTATTTCTGGATTTATTTCCTGGTTTGGTGCCTTAAGATGATCAGAGCTCAGTCTGATGCTTTTCCCTCAGCTAAGGCATGTTGCAGGTTTCTCTCATGTGCATTCCTGATGTGCAGTGAGAGCTGTATCACATGCTGCACCTTTTCTTTGGCACAGGATTTGTCCAGTTTCTTTCCTCTTCCAGGTCATTCATTTTCATGAAGTATGTAAAAACATAACATTTTTGTGACTTTGTGCCTCTGTCAAGTCTGATCAAAATCAGCTACGGGGTTGAAAAGTCAGTTTGCGTTGAGGGGAGGCTGGAGTGGACAAGCATGCATGTGGACTGCCTGATTGCAGAAGTCTTGTTTCCTTAAGGATCCGGCTCCAATCCCACTCCTAGCCCATCTGTTATTTGAAGGGGACTAAACTGACCATGTTCCCAGAAACACACAGTAACAATTCAAGACTATGTGGCATGTGAGAATACACTTAGTTTGTCCAGTGATGGGTTATTGAAATAGGTGTTAGTAGTAACACTTATTTTCTTGTGCCATAAACATGCATTGTGCTTTGCAAAGAAAAGGTGAGGCCTCTCTCTCAAAGGTAGCCTAAATAAAACGAAAATCACAACATACTAAAATTGACTTGTGACAGATTTCACCCAGGGTCTTTCCACTGTGAAGAACAGCATTCCTGTTGAATGAGAGTTTTCCTGGAAAGATAAATGTTAGATACCCCCACGCTTGTTACTTAATTCCTGTGGACAAAAAAGGGTGATTAATATGATGAGAAGTCACACCCTTTTTCTTTTACCAGAAGAAGGTAGCCTGAAGAGATGTTGTTGTTAAAAAATAACAGTACCTTCTGCATAGTTGCCAGCATTTGAAAGTGTTATCGAGAGAAAACTCTGAATCGAGTGCCTGCTGGGCTGCAAGGGGTAAATAAACAGAGGGAGGCTGACAAGAAAGCGAAATACAGGGCACTGCTTGTACCAGGCCAGGTGTATGGAGCGGATGGAGGAGCTGTAGGAGAAAGGGGCTTTGCACTTCAAAAACTTCCAGAAATGCTCTTACTCCTTAGGGAGCTGATGCAACCCTGCTGTGGGAAGTGCATTAAATTAGATAGGGCAAATACTTGAGATTGGTTGGAAAGCAGACCCCCCCCGCCCGTTATATTCAGTATTTTTATGATAAAAATAAAAGAACACTTTCACATTTCTTCTCCACTTCGTCTTTCACAGCAAAAGCATAAGCGTCTTACTTACTTTTTGATTATTTTTTTTTGTTTGTTTTTGTCACTGAATAGTATCTTTGTATTGATTAAAAGTTCATTTTGAACTGAGACTTTCCCTTGGGTAACTGCTGTGTAAAATAACAGTTCATTTGGTTGTGTTTGAACTCTGCTGAATGAATTCAGTTTGGCATACATCATTTTAGTTTTAAATCAGTATGTTTCAATATCAAGTGCTTTAAGTGACTTTGCTGCAGAAAATGCAATATTTTGCTTTAGCAGGTATTACGTAGTCATATCTCAACTAAATTTTCATCAAAGCTGTGCACATGTTGTTAGTTATTATAGTGTAATCCACAATGTTGATGGCAAAAAAATTACATATTGGTGGCAGAGAAGGTTCCAGCCAGAGTGGCTTTGTTTTTCATTTCATGGCTTTCAGGAGAATGATTATTTCAAACTCCCTTATTTTCTACTGCTGTTTTGTAGCTGTAACTGAGAAAAACTTCTCTGTTTTTAGGTGTTGTTTGTTTGTTTCCCAGCTTTAGCTTGGATTCAAAAAAATCCTAACCTCTTGGTTAAGGTGGACAAAATTAGTGAGAGCTTTATAAAAAGACACGTAAAAGCAGTGGATGGGATTAAAATTACTGGTCTGAAACAAGAAGCACATATCAATAGTCCAGAATGACCAAATGCCTTAGAAACAGCATGCTTAATGTTAGGTACACAGTATAGCTGATAGCAGGAATGGAGAGACTGAGTGTATGTAGGCATACATTATGTATATGTATATAAACTAATTCAATTCTAAGCTTGGCAGGTCATTTAATCATAAGATGTTGTTGGCATAAATCACACACCTGCAGTTCAAAAAGACAGCAGTATTTTTGCTGCATCCTGCCCTATGCATTTGAATGCCATTCCATCTACACCTGCTGAGTACTTGTAGAAATGGGCAACATGATAAGGTGAGTCCCCTGTCAGGGTTCCTTGTTTAAATGTCACCTATTCAGTGGCTAAAGATTGTGCTAAATGATACCTGTTTCTGGGCATGTGTCCATGTCACAAAAAAACCCCACATTTGCCACTAGTTGGCAGGATGGCTAAAAGCTCTAGGCAGAGAGGTTAAGAGCTGAAGTTATAAAAGCTGAAATGCCTTTTTCTGCAAGAAAAGGTCATTGAAAGGCTTGGATGGAAAAGAGGCTCTTGGAAAGAGGATGCTTGTACTGGTTTTGGTTGGGTTTTCTGCTGAGTTTTTGTTGGGTTTTTTTCCCCACTAAAGAAAGCGTATCTGCCTGTCTAAGATGAAGAAGAAAAACCAGCAACTAAGGACAAATGCCTAGCATTCCTTTTTATTCTACATATACTTTCCTTGCCATTTTTATAGAAGAATATTGTTATTTTAACAAGCTGGTTAGTAGCATTTTAGAGATATTAAAGAAAATAAATTTATGACAGAGCATCTATTGCTTAATCAAGAATTTTTTGTTAGATACTGATGATTTTTGAAGAACTAGAACAGTCTCTGAAAGAAGTAAATGCCACAACTCTTATCAGCAGTAAATGTATAAGAAGTTAGTCTGTGTCCCTTTTAGGTTTCTAACATTTGTAGAGTTGTAAACATTCTAGCAAAATAGCAGAATGCCAACAGAATCCTATTAAAATATTATTATAAAGTTCTTTATAAAAACTTTTTTTCCTATTTATGTTTTTATTGGCTCTCTGTAGGATACGGGTTCATAACCCAGTCATAATCAGTTCCACTCTGAAATTAGAAATGGGAATGAAGCCACTTTTCCACAAGTTAGAGAGTAAATGCAGTTTTTGTGCCAGCAAAAATGCAACTAAAAAAAATCCTTCCTAAAGACATGAAGTACGGGAGGTGATTATAAAAATGGTCATCTTGATGAGATGGGATGATTCATTGAGAAATATATTGTGAATGAATGCAGTTCATTTCTGTCTACATACGTCTGTAAAGTAAAAAATGAGCATTTTGCCCATTTATTTTAAAATATTTTAAAAACTGTAAACATATGCCAATATAATTTATATTGTCAGTTAACATTTCATATGCTTCTACCTCTAGAAGTTTCCAGGGATTATTTAATGTTATGGTCTTCTAAAGCAATTTAAGATGAAAACAAGTGCAAAGAATTGTGGAACAACTATTAATTATATCTTAGAATTCATGCGTGGTTTTTCTTCTTGGAATTAAAAAGTGGAATTTAAGAGAACTAGAAAACCAAACAGACATGATAATTCCTATCTTAACATGCCAAAATATGATCATATGGGTGTGCCCGATTTTGTTAGAATAAGTTGTATTTGCATGTTGAGATTCCTTATGTAGACAATGTGGACAGATGCATTCCAGTCTGGTTGTCTTGTAGAGAGGGAAGCAATGAGGAATTTGAAACATGTGATTTTATTTTAGTTGCAATGAATGTTTAAAATGAAAGACAAAGTGTAATTAGGATATTAATTTCTGTGCATTACTGAGCTGGGAGGTGTGCCGTGTGGAAGACCTTAATCATAGATTTGTCTCAAGCTTATTGCCCCAGTGTGGAGATTACTGAGGAAGTGGTGTTGGTGACCTGTCCCCGGACATTGTTCTCTATCACTTCCCTTGGAGCCTTTATGGCAGCAAGACACCTTTGAAGGAGTTAAGAGACAGAGATAATACACTGTACATTGTAAATGATGAAAGAATTTGTTCCCATCTCTATAGAGCTATCTGAGATTCATGGCTGTCTCAACAGGCGGGAGTATTGAGGGACCTGTACCCAAACTCCAGCAAGAGGACTGAAAATGAACTTCCTTAAGGTGAAATTCTTGCAATTTCCACTTGTCTGTAGAAGGATGATTGCTGTGGGACCCTGGGGAAGAAGTGATGTCTAGATTTTAATCTATGAGAATTAATGCCATAGATAGAAAAAAACATTTGTTCTCAAGTATCTCAAAGTAAATCAATCATTAGAAAAATAGTGTGATTTGAACTAGATTTTTGAACTTAATTATGTGTGTTGAAATACTGCAGTCCTTATCGGTTTAATATTTGAAAAGTGTATACCAGAACCAAAAACACTGTTTAGAGAGCTTTGATTATGGCATATTCATCAATGGGGATAATGGAAGTTATGATTTTAAAATAGGAAATAGAAGAAAATGGGCAGACTGTTGCACAGTGTTTGGATATAATTTATATATCCTTAGGGCATAGATCCCAGTCAGGTGCAAAAAGATCTGTTCAAACAAAGTCACAGTGCCAGTTAATAATTCATATATATATATCAACAAAAAGTAACTTCAGGTGATAGCAGAGGAAAAATTGTGCTTTGTGACAGAGTGTATCTCACAAGAACCAAGATACACTCACACTGGATATATGACAGACTTCTGATTTTATTTCTCTTGGCTGTTCTGGTCCTTTGGCAAACTTGATCAAAGAATTTATTTCAGAATAGTCAACAGGGCCCTAGGAGTTGAGATGGACTCTGAGTCTTTATTAGGTAGCAGCTAAAACCATTGAAGGAAGGTTTGAACTGCGATTATAGATCTGGCTCAAAGCTCCAAGCATGCTGAATGTGGAAAAACAATAAGGAAAAGAAGGTCAGTTTGATTAAAAATGTGATGTTTGTTGCAATTATAGCAGTTGAATATCAAGTACTAGAACAGTGGATGTTTGAGACAGCAGATGTGTACTGTTTGTAGACACTTTTTCAGATTAAATTGTTCATTGATAGCTAGCAAATCTCTGTGCTCAGGCAGAGTGATGTTGTGTGGGGTGCTTTGGCTTGATTTTATTTCACTCCTTTATCAACAGAAAGTGCTGGTCTGCGTTGCGCAGCGCAGCGTGATGCGCCTCCCCTTCTTTGCTTGCTGGTGGGATCTCTTCCTGCTATTCCTCTTAATTGAACACATTTCATGGTAATGTTCCTTACTGAAAACAGTAATGTGAGTTCACCTCAGTAACATTTGAGGCCATACTGAGTATGGTGTGCTTTTTGTCATTTTGTGTATTCTAGGCATGTTTTCTCTTTTGAAGCATTTTGTGTTAAGTCTTCTACCAAAATCACTATAGCTGTTTTCTCATTCAGAAAGCTGTGTGTTTTTTTGCTTCTCACAGGGACCACAGTGACTATATCCATTTTTTTAACACTCACTCATATTTACAGCCTTGGATTTTTATACCCACCACGTTTTTTCTGCAGGCGTGTCATTTCTCCTACAGTTTCACTGCCTGTTTGTGCTTCTCTGCCTCCCTGTATTCTTTCCTTTCCTGTGTTCACCAAGAGCGTTTCTTTTTCCTTTTAATGACTCTTTTTCTTTCCACTTTATTTGCGGGTATCTTAGCATCAGTAGGCAGTGCTTGAGTATTTTACGTGTCATTTAGTGCCATCTGTGCCAGTGACACCAGCTTTTATAAGTGTTACGTGGCTGAGAAGAGACATGCTCAATGGGGTTTGTAGTTGTCCATAGAATCCCAGGCATCTGCTGGAGGAATATCTAAATACCAGGGAAGAAATTGGAGGTGGCCATTTACCTTGGGTAAGTATGGATGAAGTTGCCCTAGGGTCAACTAGTAGTGTGAGAACTGCACACCTTTATCATCATATTGATGTTTGGCTGCAAGTTTTTCCCAGTCCCGTGAAATAGACCACACTGAGGAAGAGCTGATGTGATCCCCAGCCTGAGGACACTGGAGCAGAGGGCTCCTCCTTGCGCAAAATGGGTTTAAAGCCTTATGATAAAATGGGTTTGTGCTATGAGTTGCAGCATGATTCACAGTCCATTTATATTCCTTGGAAAGACAGCAGCATAACTTAACTACTGCCTTGATGATGAGCAGGCAAAGCGTGCAGAGCGTGTTGCTAAAGAACAGTGTAAAGGTCAGGCAAACTCAGCTGGTCCATTGCCAAGAAAATGGAGACATTTACTTCCAAAGACCATGGTGATTGGTTGTGTCCCCCACTCAGCTCATTTATGATTGGGTTAGCACTTCTCTGTAGCTTGTGAAGTATAATGGTGTTTAGCAATAGTTGGAAGCAGTGACTTTTGATGTAAGGAAGATGTTAGCGGTGCTGTGAGTGCGATCACCAGTCCTGTACTTCTGGCAGCACGTTTGTTCAGCAGTGTTGAACCTTGGCTCAAAAAACAAAAGAAGAGCTTTGAAGGACATCCTGCTAATTTGTTTGATATCTGCTAAATTTGAAGATCAGAACTCTGTTCTGAATAACCAAATGGCACAAATTAGCAAATGATTTAAAAACAGGCCTTCCTGTGTTTTGTTTTTTTTCAATATTGCTGAAACAATTTCTTTTCAACATAAGGAAGCTGTCATTGATTAAATCGGACATGCCAAGACATTTAGGAAAGAAAAATGGGAGACACATGTCATTCATACAAAGAGCAGTTGGCAGCATTTGCCTGGCTGGGGCGAGTACACCTGTGCTCAGCTTGATCTTCCTATACCTTAGCTCTTAGTTTCAACCTTTAGGTCTGTTCCTTAGCTCACTGTGTGTACCATGTCAGCAAACTGTCAAGGTAGCATCCAACTATAGGGTTTTTAATGTATTTTGAAGATAAAGATGCAAACTACTGAAAGCTGTCACTGTGCATTCAAAGTGTAAGCTTGAGTTTAATTCTCCTCTCTTGAGGCAAGGCATTTATTCTCTTTTTTGTCCTAGCAGATCATGTCAGAACAGGAAAAATGAGTCAAGGCCATGTGAAAAACAAAACAAAACAGAAATTCCCAGTATTTGCAATGTAGTTACAAGAAACATCCAGCAAATTGGCATGTTAGCATCATCTAGGTTGTATACAAATTGTCATTTTTCACATTGCAGAAAATCATGTAGTTCTGTAAATGCTGTACATAATAGAAGAAAACAAATGGCACACATTTCATGTCCTGGGAAGAAATAGCAGGGATGAATTGTACCAATTTTAATCATGTAATTTATTCCATGCCAAAAGGTTTTTGGATGGGGTGGTTAAGATGATAAAAGAACATGTTTGAAGTGCAGTAGAATGTATAAACTGACATTAATGAAAAATTAGTGTTACCTGTCACATAAATACATGCCATAATAAGGTTAGAAAATTATCTTGCTTGAGAAAACAGCTTTAAATAGTAATAACACACGGCACGGCTAATATAATGTTCCTAAAGATAGATATTTTTAATTGAAAACTTTGTTGACCTTTACCATCAGTGTCATGGTGAAAAAATATGTTTTTCTTCATCTTAATATTCTTTTCAGTTTGATCACATTTACAAAAAAGAAACCATCATCAAACTAATATGATATTTATTCTTTCAGTGGTGTAAGATTGGGTTCACCAAACAAAAAGTATTATTAAATTTTTTATGAGTATTCTTGAAACTGCTGATGTAGAATATCTGCGTTCCCTGCATTTTTAAGAGATTATTATAGAGTGTGAAGCAGTCTCCTTGTTCTGTTGAAAACCAGGATTGTATTTTATACTTTTTTCTTTAAAGAAATTAGATAAATCACTTTTAGTTAATCTAGATTACCTTTCCACCAGTATCCAATGCCATGAATGCCACCAGTGTAATTTCTTGCGGGGAAATGGGCTTTCTACCCTTGACTCGGTTCTGAGTGTAAAACAAAACAAATGAATTTAAATAAATGCAAATCACTGCAATGAGTGTCTGGATCTACAGATAATCTTCTGCATGTTTTAGGGGTGAGGGGTGGATGCATGTTCGAAGTCTGTGTTGCTGTGTGGAGAGTTTTACTTCTTCATTGATACTGTGACTTTTAACATGAGTGGGGTCAGGTTTAAAAGTTAACTGTTCAGTATAATCACTTTGTCATTTCTTTTCTTTCCTCTTGGATTAGAGCTGTACCATTAAATTGTCTACTTCTGTAGTTTAACAAGTTGTATTGGAAAAATTTTGCCATTAACAGCTGAACTGAGAGCCATATTTTGACAAGGCAATGTATTTATCTGTGAGGAGTACAAAAGTACTACTGCTGTCTGATAATTAGGAATTTTAAACATCAGTAGATAATGGTTTTGAGTGTCAGTGGAGCTAGACATTTGCAAATTGAGATGTCTGGTACTGTACTGAAGGCTTTTGAGGTGATGTCTGCTCTAAAGCTGTATATACTTTATAATTTAATAATTTTATTAACTCATGTTAATTAACAGAGCAGAATGCAGGGACTGTAACATGTGCTTAGCATGGAAGCTTTCCTGTCTGGTATGTACAATGGCATGGAGACGTATCAGGATAAATCTCTGGTCTAGGAATCCAGACATTCTAATTTTCTTTTGTTGTTCGTGTTTATGTCATCACTTAAGTCTTACTCTGTGATTGTGCATTGGGGTGCACATGCATCAGCTTCTTTCTGTGTATTTTTGGGGTGGATTTGTAGCATTTGTCACAGCACAGCCTTCTTGAAAGCTTTCTTTAATTGTGTCACAATTAAAGAAAACAAAAGTGTGTTCCCTGTTTTACAAGCTAGCATTCAGGAAATCGTAAAATCTTCTGAATGGTCAGGAAAAAGGTGCAAGCACATAAATTCTTAGTTCATATTATCGGCTTACCATGCTGAAGGTGTCATCTTATGAGACTGATGACCTGATGAGAAGAGAAAATAGAATGGATTCTCACATGCAGGGGTGTTGTAGTTTAGCAGATAATTTCAGAACTCAAGGAAAAAAAATGTCATGGACAAAAATGTCTCTGAATGCTCTGAAATATGCGTACTAGTTTTATATCTTAAAGCAAATTTTATTCAGGTTTCTTCCATGCTTATACAATCTCCTGTTTTTCAGATAATAAACACTTTTCAGTAGTGTTTGTATGGCTGTTATCCTTCTGGTTGTCCTGCACCTTGCCTTATGTTTCTTACAAAAAAAAGGCAGAATGACTTCTTTTTTTTATTCTGGGTTAATAGGAGAAAAAGTTGCTACATGTTGTGGACCTTTAGAGCAATTGTTTGGTAAAGGACAGTATAGTTTCTTAAGGAGCAATAAAATACAACACTTGCAACTATGGAAAGGTTAGGGATAATATTTTAAAAGAACTCTTTTGCAATTCACTTCCTCTAGTTTTTTTTCTGCTCACTTACATACATGAAGTTGGGTCAAACAGTCCTACATACAGATCTTCTCCTTCTGAGCAGGGTGATTTCTTAGTCCTCATATGTGATCTCCAGATACACATTTTTGCATTGCTTAAGTGCACTCTGAACACTATGGCAGCCTCAGAATAGACCTGAATTTCCCCTCTAAGCATCAGCCCCTGAGTTTTCATGGCAGTAATACAGTCTTAGTGTCACTGGCAAGCTATCCCCTCCATTTCCAGCATGACAGATAACTTGCAATTTGTCTCCCAAACATGAGGGGTGTCAGGGCCTAATTCTGTAACTGATGGCTCCCTCTCTCCTCCTTTGCAGCTCACAGTGCCTTTTTTTTCCAATTCTGTAATAAACCCCTTTCTTGCCTCCATATCTTGTGATTCCAGCTTTCGCCCGGTATGTGGAGCTTGCCAAGCTAACTCTTATCCATGAGCACACATAGGAGAGCTCCTGAAACAGCTGAGGAAATGGATAAAGTGAGTGTATTTTGGGGGTGTTTTGGGGTTTTGATGAAATTGTCCTTTTACGCCAATTTCATGTATGCTGAGTTAGGACCTAATTAACCTCTGCATTCTTCTACTGCTCTTTTCCCTTTTTGATATTTAAAAATAAACCAGAACCACATGGTGACATTTAAGTTCTCAGTCAGATCTGCAGCTGGAGAGTAAGTGCTGCCTTCATTTGCAAGTGAAACTTCCTAGAGTTATGGAAACAGGACTCCTGGCAAAGCTTTGCTGTACCACATCTCCCTAAATGACAGGCAACAAGAGATAGGTAGCCAGAAAATATGTACA
The DNA here is from genome assembly GCA_039720435.1 of Amazona ochrocephala. Taxonomy (NCBI): domain Eukaryota; kingdom Metazoa; phylum Chordata; class Aves; order Psittaciformes; family Psittacidae; genus Amazona; species Amazona ochrocephala. The sequence goes on from CM077878.1 coordinate 47,282,571, forward strand.
GACTTCAAGCATTTGAGGATGACATTTCAAAAAAATTGAAAAATCCAAGCTTGACAGTGGAGACAAAGTTATGTGACACTTGTCTAGCGTTTGCATTTGGGATTGATGAGCCGAAGTCAACACGTTACTGCCTGCAACTTGCAGAGAGATTTAACCATCTGTACTCTCGTGTTTGTGTAGATTGTTTCTGGAGCCTAAGATGTAATGGCAGGACCAGTGAGAATTCAGGATGTTTAACACTTTGATTTGCAAAGCAAACTTTGAGTAGCACATCCTACAGTGACATGGCGAAGGTTTTAGTTCAGCAGCAATCCACACCTGGTTTGAAAAACAGCACTCAGTACTGAGAACTGGCACAGAAATTTTGTTCGAAGTACAGTATGATTGTCAGAGTTGGGATATGTTTGCTGGTGTAGGGGAAAAAAAAACCCAACCCATGAATGCAAGTTTTATGCAAATTATTATTAATTGAGCTACATGATTTTTTCACTGTGCAGTCTGTATTAAATGCTTTGTTAGAAAAGGCTTTTTACTGCTAATGACTCAAACCTTGTACTTCCCAGTTCATACAAGAAGTTCTACTCGAATCAGAGAATAGCGTGGGAGTAAGGATGCTCCTGTGAGTTTGGCTTTGCAGAACTGAGCTTTAATTGATTGCAGTCTGTACCTTTGAGGAGTTTTTCAGCTTACTCGAGCTTGCTTGAAGAACCATGATTTCTTTTTGCTGCACATTCATCTTTGTCTTCCTTATTGATGAATATGCATTTGTGCTAGATTTTTTCCTTGCTGCAGATTTCTCAGACTTTGTGAGAATTACTTTTAGGAAAAGATTACTATTTGGTGGTTCAGTGAAGGTAAACAGACTGGGGTTCTTAAAAATCAAGTTAAATTGAAAATGAGATAAATGCTGCAGTTAAACAGAAGATAGATCTTTGATGTCATGCTTGCACAGACATCTGCAATTGCAGTGCACTTGGAAAGCTTTGCTGTGAGATGGGTAATAAGTTGAAAGCTTAGGAAGAGTGGATTGGAACCTTAGCCTTTTGGCGTGAGGCACTGGGAAGAACTTAGGAAAGGCTGAGTGGGCTGAGATTTTTTTTGGAGGAAGAATTTTCTCATACATATGATGCAACAAACCTATGAGAAAGATGCTTAATGTCACATTATATTTTATGCGCTTTCTGAGTTGCTTATTTTCATTCTTTCATTTTAGCAGGGATATATGGAGTGGGGGGAGACATAAATATTCTCAGGACTGGAGATGCCTGTGAATTGTGATAATGTGTGAACAGTCCTGAACACTTCACTGTCTGTTTCTGTATTCAGAAGTGATTAATTCATATGTCTGTTGTTCTACATATGGCTCAGTTGTAATACAGCATAAACTTGAGGGTAATGAGTGCTCTTTCTCTTTTCTAACTATAGGGTGAGCAGGTGTCATTGCCTGATCTCAGGTTTACCTAACGTTTCTCATCCACGTCTCAAAGATGTGGTTTTAGTCATATTTTTTAGATGGAGGCCAGCTAGCTGGGATTTTTTTCTAACCACATTTCCTTTCACCTGAATTGTTTTCAAAAACATCAATTAAAACATTGCAGCATACTTAAAAAAACAGGAAAGAGAAGGAAACACAGATGCTTTTGTTTACATTTCACTACCAGAAATAAATGAAAACAAGTCACTAGGCAAGAAGCTGTCACTTGCTTTAGAGCAGAGGTTTACAGTTGTAGATGGGTCTGGCCATTGGGAAAGGAGCCAAATGGGATGTACAAGCAAGGTGTCTCTTCCTCCACTCTTTTTTTGAAGGTTCTCCTGCCTTTCCATAGCCTAAAACTCATATACAACTTGCCTCTAGATGTTTGCTTTGCAGCTAGAGCATAGCTGTGAGTTTGAGTTCTCTCACTGAAATTAATTACCAAAGGTAATAACCAAAGAAAAAGGGGCTAATGTAACCACAGACCTTTATGTTGTGTGAGGGTAATGGCGATGCCAATGGCATTTGCACATGTCTACCTTGGCTTGCTTTCTCAATTAATTAATAGTGCAGTGATATTATGAGGTTGGCTGGATTTCTTTCCCTTTCCTGCACTTCCTCTGGCATGACAGCCTTTTCCTTCACGTTTCTTAGGCTGAGATGTTGCATTTCCTTCAAATCTTGAGGCTGTAGCAGGGTCCAGGCTGATATATTTAAGTGGATTTTGAGCCTTTGCCTTTCCTCCCCTGGGTATGTGTGACGCATGATACTGGCCCTCTTGAAACAAATTAAGGTAACAAAATCATTTCAGTTATTCAATGATTTAAACAAACAATTTAAAAACAATGACATACATTGTGCATACTTAGTTCCCATCTAAATTAGACCATGCCCTAATTAAGATAAATTGACTTTTCTCTTTCTTTACAGGAATTAGTCTGAGTCAGGTTTTGTTATCCCTAGCAAAACCTGGATGCTCCCAGGCTCACAACACTGTTTCCATCCAGTCTGAGTGACCCTGCTCAACCTGATTGATTTCTGTTTGCCACTGGGGCAGGGTAATAGCACTAAGGAGGCTTCTTCTAACCTGACCTGATTAGAGGCTGAGAGTTAACCACTTCAGCGCTGGCAGAAGGGACCTTGCTGCCTCTTTTGCTGTGCAGGGGAATTGCTGAAGAGAATACACTGCTTCATGCCACTAAAGTGTATGGAGTTTTGGAAAAGGAACATCTTAAATTCTATTATTATTAATACTAAATTTTATCTAAGATGATTCTGTGGGTCTACTTAGTTATGCAGGTGATGTGAGGAAACCCATCAGCTTCTAAAAAAGGTGATGAAACAGTTTTCTCCCTGCTTTCTACACTTGCTATCATGCATAAAATAAGCATATAAGGTGTGTGAATTACACTTGTCCTCAGCCTTACATTGCTGAGGGAGAGAGAAGTCTGCTCATTTACTTTAATACTTCTCTACTTTCATCCTTTTCCTCATTTTGTCATTCACCCTTGCCAAAAGGAGAGGATGAGACTGTAGTTGGAAGCAATTTGTGTCACTGTGACTGTGCTTGCAGCATATTAGGTAGTTAATGGGTAAGAATTAATTCGAATTACCTCCTTTCCAGCTGCCTGCTGACTCGAATATCATTTCCTCTTAACCTTTTGCGTTAGTCTTTCTTTTATTTTCTTTCTTACCTTCCTTTGACCTTCAGAAGGGTGCTTCCTAAATTAATATTTAAACAGGCCCATTGAAGGTAAGTGTGTGAACTTAGAAGTCTTTCGTCCAAAGGAAGCAACTGTGTTAAACTTGTACCCAAAGATACACTCAGGGATCTTTCCTCCTCCAAAGGCACCCGCTAGTGTTCTTCTCACTTGTTGTTGCTGCTAATCACACAGAAATGTTAACTCCTGTATAATAGGCATTCACATCTCTGCCTAACTTTATGGCTGTTTTTATACAGCAGTAGTTCCCTAAAACCTTTGACCTCCGATTAAGACATTCTAATCATGCCAAAATTAGGATCCTGCATTAAAATTAGCCACAACTACATTGAACAGAGCCACCCCAGAGAAATGTGACACTTGGAGCTGGCTCCACGTTTTCAAGAACATACTTGAACTGCCAGAACATTAGCATACTTGTAGAATTTGAGGTTAACTGTGTTTGTAAAAGTTTGTATTGCTTTGCATCAGTTGCTGAGCTGGAGCACACAAACATTATTTTAAATAAACAATTTCGTATGCTGCTGGGAATTCTGTGAAAATCTTTTAGCGACTCCTGTTTACACATGTAAATTGTAGTCCTTTCTCATGCACACATGAAATGTGACCTGGGCATTGCATCCTTTTATAGCAAATCTTCAAGCTCTTATATGTGTTTGAAGGGTAGATGTTGTCAGAAAAGATCATTTTTAAACAATACAAATCAAGATTTCAGTGTGAAATATTGCTGTTTCTCAGTTTTTATCACCAAAGTGCACAGACTAAAAATAAAATCGTTGGCAAGTATTTAACTACAATAGCATAAGGAAGTGTCTCCAGAATAAATAGACCAGCCTTTAGCTAAAGCACTGGAGTAAAATGAACATGTAATTCACTTGGGAAGCCACATATTTGGAAGGTGGTATGCTAGAACTGGGTTGTCCAATTTGTCAAGACAAAACGTTTTGCTGAATGTTGCTTGGAACTGCTCTGGAAACACTTATGATACTGCTTTTTCCACTGCACAGAGGCCATTAAAGTTAAATTACTTGGAAAAACAGTAGCCACTAAATTATGGATGTATTAGCACCTAAACGTGCAGTAGTAAAGAATTCTAGCTTTGTAAAAAGGTAATATGTTTTTAAGCAAAAATGAGAGTTAACTGTAAGATACTTTACATACTAGGATGTCTCAGAGTAACCATGACAACAGTGCAGGCTTCATGTTCGTTTACTGTATCTGAGCATGTACATTATTTTCTTAACTGATAAAAGAGTATCAGGGACTACTGTACAAGTACTAGGGAAAATAATCATGCTCTTGTTAACTTACACATGAGATTAGAAGTATGTCACTGCAGGCATATTTCTATACTGATAAAGCAAGTATGGTTTGTTTTCCTTTGGGGGGTGGAGTTGTTTTGTGGGTTTTTTTCCTGTCAGTGTCAGAACTATTTCTTAGTCATAATGTCAGATCCTATGGCAAACTACAAAGTGTGTATTTTTCTGATATTATTAGATGTTATATCAAATATTTTAGAACTAGATTTTTTCTTTCAGTTCCATGAATGTTACAAGCAACAGATTAGATCTAAAGTATATGTATATAAATGTTGGGATTTTGATACAATCAAGTGATATAGATTGTGTTTTGTTCTGTTTACAATTACAAAGAGTAATATGAAGTTAAAATAAAAAGGACTTTCTTTTATGACAGATGCTTATATTTTGCAGAAAATAGCTGAACTTTAAAAATAGACTTAACATTAAAGTTGATATACCATCTGTACTATATCCAAAGATAATGAAACTAATCCACCTTCTAGGAGAAATACTTTTCTTTCTTCTCACAGAAGATTAATGAAACAGCATAAATGCACAAACCTCTGGCCATCAAGTTGACAAAAGTGTCAGGACATACTTTCAATTAAAAGGTGTTGTGGTGACCCAAATGAACAAAATTATATGTCCCATCCTGTTGCACAGCCCGTTGAGACGTGATACAGGACCTATAGCAACTTAACACCTTCTGCCTTGCAGCGTAGGGCCATAAAGCATAAGAATCAGTAAATTCAAACCCATGAAATGGCTGTTTTTTGAACCTACAGCGTGAGAAGCCTTTCACCATTTTGGCAAGCTCTGCATAATAAATCTCCTGCTCTGGCTGGCAAATTATCAAAAATGATGTCCTACAAGTTGAAAAATTCACCAGATTATTCTTTTACTATGATGTGAAGTTTTTCCATTACTAATGAATTAAGTATTAAAATCAAAACAACTCTGAGTTCACTGTCCAATCTGGAGTACACATTTCTCTGCAGGCGAGCAGCAAGAGTACACTCTTGATTTCCTTTTCTTTCTCTTTTCCCACTTTATCCAAATGAGGGAAAAAAAAAAAAAAAAGGGGGCAAAAACCCAGGAAAAAAAACCCCATCTACAAACAAACCCAAAACCCCACAAAACAAAGACCCTCTCCCCCCTCCCCCAATAGCCAGTGCAGAGACAAAGGCTGTGTTTTCATGATAGTCTTTTATTTTACTAATTTTAAGGAACTATTACCACATAGACAAAACAAATCTTCTAGTTAGAGGACATGCTAAAGATCATAGAATCATAGAATGGTTTGGGTTGGAAGAGGCCTTAACGATCATATAGTTCCAACTGCCTGCCATGGACAGGATCACCTTTCACTAGACCAGTTTGCTTAAAGCCCCATCTGACCTGGCCTTGAACACCTCCAGGGGTGGAATTGTTCTGCCCTCTAGAAGAGGATAGATTCAGACTAGGTATAGGGAAGAAATTTTTCTGACGAGGGTGGTGAAACACTTGAACAGGTTGCTCCAAGATGTGGTAGATGCCCCATCCCTGGAAACGCTCAAGGTCAAATCAGGTTGGACGAAGCTCTGAGCAATCTCATCTACTTGAAGATGTCCCTGCTCATTGCAAGGGGTTTGGACTAGATGATCTCTGAAGGTCCCTTCCGACCCAAACTATTCTACTATTCTATGATAGTGTTGCCTCTGCTGACTGCTAGGGCATTCATTCTGACTTTGGGAAAGCTCAAGCCTAATATCTAGTACCCTCCGTGGGTGGTCTTGCTACAAAGCTGTTGCACAGGTGAAAAACTATTCCCATTTTATCTCATTTTAAAAATCTAGACCTTTACTGTTCCAGGTATTTTTATTTTCCTCATGTCTACAAACAGAAAATTTAGAGTTTTTTGCTCAGCTTGGAAATAACTGTCTTTGAGCAAAGAGCTAAAAATTCTTTTTCCAGTTGACCCTGCAAGAGATGATCAGTGACTGAAATCAGAGGGTGAAACTGAAGCTGTGTATAGAATATGCCTCCTCATCTCCAGCTTATCATTTCAAATTGTGAGGTATCTGCCTGAATACTACTTTGGCAGCCTTTGTTCTGGGCCACTTTCATAATGAACATCCTGGTTTTGTAGCCTGACTGCTTGAAACATATAATTTCAGTGAAGTGCACAACCTAGAATAAAATATAATATACATTTTTTTTGATGTTTGCAATGGCAAAACCACTTTGTCTGCTCTGCTTCTGGAAGTATCCTGAAAAATGGGAATTAATAAGTGGATCACATCCTTGCGAGAGGTCTAATTTTGTCCAAAGAAATTGGCATTAATAATCATAAATGTCATACTAATGTCATACTAGCTCTAATTAGGTCCTGCTGTGCTATGTGATATGTGCCTGAAATGATAGAAAATATGGTAGTATTTTGCTTCCTCCCATTTCCCAGCAATGTGGACAGCTATGTTTATTCGAAATCAGTCTTACTGAACACAAAGTATGTGATAAATACTGCAGTTTCTTTGTGCGTATGCGGCAGACTCATGTAACCAGTGTTTTATCATCAGTATGAGATTTGAGGTAAGTCTGTCGCAGCTAAATAGTTTTGAAAGGTTTATGAGCAGTTTTGCTCTGAAGTGTAGCCCAGAAGGCTGGGGATTTCTTGCTCTTTCTGCAGGTGCTGGCGGGTTTACTGCTGCCAGCGTTTGGCTGCCGTGGGGTTATTTGCCATTTGATATGTCTGTTCATTGTGGCCTTCCGCCTCCAACAGGCATTAAAATGTCAGAATAACCCCAAATCCTTACTTCTTATGATAAAGTGTGAGAGAGTTTGTGCTGTATCCACATGGTATTCCTGGTTAAGGCTTGTTAGGTAGATTAAATATATTTATTATATTTATACAGACTTATTACACACTTATAAAACTTATAAAGAATTGAGCAATTAGTGTAGTTACCCTTAGCTGGATTTTTATCACTCTGATAAGGACTATATGTCCTACTAGGACATATTTGGGGAGGGTGATAATTACTGCCGTATCTGTCAGCAGTGTTGCAGTGCTTTGATAAAAGGCTATTCTGCTCACAATCAAATGACTAAGAAGTTATTTTTGGCTTTGTTTATGGAAAAAAAAGACATTTTGTGAGATATAGTTGGAGTCCGTGGAGCAAAAAAGACTAATAGTTTCTTGGCATCATAGCTTAGTAGCAGGCAGAAAGAGGAACTCTTGAGATCTTCAGTCAGCATTGGAAGCTGGTACTCTGGTTTGAAGATGCAAGTGGCTGTATCCAAATGCCCATCATGCTTGTGCATGGTTTAAAATTAATTTCTTTTATATATGGTTCTACATGAAGATGAAGGATATGTTGGAAACTGAGTGTTTCAACCATTGTTTTGCAGCAGTCGGATTGTTCTTCCTTTATTCATTTACAACCAAATTGACATCTTTCATTATGCGTCCCTGCCCATGGCAGGGGGGTTGGAACTAGATGATTTTAAGGTCCTTTCCAACCCTAACTATTCTATGATTGTATGAGTCTGTGTTAAGAATGAGGACTCCTATTCTGGACGGAAAATTTAGTAGGATATTATTTACAGTTGTGATAATGTAAATGTCAATCATTTTAGTCTGTGGGCTGCAGAAGTGAGGTGTTCTTACCCAAAAATGGCCTTAGACAAAATTGCGTGTGAAAAAATACAGTGCCAGGCAAAAGGTGGACTTGATGGGGTACAAGAGGAGTATAGTTTGCTCAAATGCTATTTCAGGAATGGATTGTAAAGTCAGACTCATCCATGCAAATGGGGCTAAGGTTTATCCTCAGTGTCTAGTAGCCTCTTAACATGATACCAATACATTAATGGAAGTACCCACTAACAGAAAGATAATCTGTGTCAAGAGACAGTCTTCAGCTAGTTTCAGTTTGTGATAAACTTAATTCATTATGAAATTAGAACTCTTTTAGCATTTAAGCAAAGTTTAGAAAGAAAAAGGAACTTGCTTGTTCATGGCTGATAGAGCTAAATTTATTTTCTATACATATTACAGTTCCCTTACGCATAGACTGATTGGATGTCATGCTTAATTTCATAAACTTTTTTGGTATCACCCTGATTCCATGAAGGATCACTCTTTGTTTCTTTTTTCTTCCTGTGGTTTATCCTGGATACGTATTTGGCTGTGACTGGAATACAAGACTGTCAGAAATCAGGGAGGTCTTCCAGGAGACAAATCTGTTGCTGGGGCCAGCAGAAGATACTGAAATGCGAAGTGAGGCCAATTCAGAATAACCAGGTTTTGTGTGGCTCAGGACAGAGTACAGAAGCTACTGTCCCACACAGTGCTTGGCTGTTGTGACCCAATTTGCCTGTTTTGGTTTTAGGGCTGTTTTAAAAATTAAGTTATTCCTGACACCAGAGACTACAGAGAAACTATCATATGGTTTCTTTCTCGAAAAGAAAATACTATACTGATTGGTACAGTGCTGGAAAGCTGGCAAGCTATAGGATTCACATCACACCCCCATCTTTTTCAGGAGGTGGAAAAAATGTGTGTGTATATGAGTTGTGGTGTATAACAATTTGTGTTGGTTTTCATAAAGTCATTTAGGTTGGAAAAGAGCTTTAAGATCATCAAGTCCAACCGTTAACACAGCACTGCCAAGTCCATCACTGAACCATGTCCCTGAGTGCCACATCTGTATCTCTTGGTGACTCCACCACTTCCCTGGGCAGCCTGTTCCAATGGTTGACAAGCCTTTCGGTGAAGACACTTTTCCTAATGGCCAATTTAAACCTTTCCTACCATCACTGTTTTCTTTACTGGATGGTGCCATCCTGATGCCGCCTCTGGCTGCATTATAATGTAAGGTGGGTTTTTTTTCCAATAAGGTGTTTCTTCCTGTTTAAAACTGTGACATATCAGTCAATATTTACTATGGTGTACTACTTTTTTAATTAAAAAAATAAAATCAAGTGCTACAAATTTTAGAGCCAGCATGTTTGACATGCCACCAAACATGAAAATTTCTGGCTTAACTTCTCTGTAGTAGTCTCTAGTGTGTTCTGTGGGTAAAGAAATAGTATTTTCAGCTTGTTCAGTTCAATAGATAATGAGATTAATTTGGAATTAAAATGCTGTTGCATTCTCTCCAATTTTATACATATAAGAAAAAGTATCTTTTAATCTTGAATTCGTTAAAGATGTGATCATCAGGAGTTTCAGCTCATTTAGCTGAAAAGATGACTTCCTTTTGATATGTAAATAATTTTCCTAAACTGTGGTTTAATGATTAAGGGAGGGAGGAGATTGTGTTTGTGTGTATGAATCCAGAAGTCTGATAAACATGCGTAACTATTTTTAGGATATTATTTTCTACATTTCTAGTTTCAATTTGAATGCAGTTTGACACAAATTACTGAAAAAGCCTGTTTCACTGTTTCATAAATTAAAATGCAAAATGTCAGCAAATTAATAAATTTTTTTTCGTAGAAAGCCATGTAACTGTTTTCATTTATGTACTTTGTGTGAAAATTTATATAACTTGTGTAGCATTCTGATTAGCAACAAGTAGTGATGAAAAGTTGTGGTTAATTGGAAACCAACAGGTTTTCATAGGTAGCAATCAAAAAATAAATCTTTCATCAAGAAACAAAATGAAAGAGCAAATACTCATGAAAATATTTCAATACATTTAGATAAAGCTTTCTTATTAATTCAGAACCATACTCTTCTCAATTATTAAACTCAGTTCTTTAAATTGACCCACAAATGATGTATTACCTTTAACACTTTAATTCTAACATGTAAGGAAAGCAGTCAGATTAAACATAAAAGTATTAGGTGGAATATTGAAACTGTTCTATAATTGGCTTTCCTGAAAAGTGATTGTTCCAAAAACATCACAAACAAAATCCATTTTGCTTTTGGATAAACTTATCCCAAAGACAGAAGTGCTTTTGTCACCTTCTGTGTGGATTGGCTTAGACCTCTGGAGAGAGAGAACAAATTTTCCCTTTTTTACACAGACTGGCTTGTGCCCACGGGTATGACTTAGTATCTTGAGAAGGAGAAGCCACATTGAATCAAATCTAGGCTATTTTCCAATAAACTTTTGTTTAGCAGGTCAGTGTTTAAGGAGTAAAAGTGATAGATATATTCTTAAGATTAATGGAACAACAAGAAGGAAGAATATAAGATTGGATATGAGGAATAAATGCTTTACTGCGCGAGTGGTGAGGCACTGGAACAGGCTGCCCAAGGAAGCTGTGAATGCCCCATCCCTGGCAATGTTCAAGGCTAGGTTGGACAGGGCTTTGAGCAGCCTGGTCTGGTGAAAGATGTCCCTGCCCATGTCAGGGGATTGGAACTAGATGATCTTGAGGTCCTTTCCAACCCAAACCATTCTATATATAAAGCTGTGCAGTAGTCAAAAACAAATTTCCAAAAAAGCAGGTCAAAGCAGCAAATATTTGCATAAAAAGGAATTGTCTGGCCAATGGGAACCTAATATGCCTTGATAAAATTAGAATAAGCAGTCTACACTTTCAGTCCATCAGTTCACATGGGCAAAATTTGCCTTAGACTTACCTATTCATATTAATAAGCATCCAAAACTTGTATATGTAAATGTATCTTCTGTGTGTGTCTCTGGTGCTGTTTCCGTGGTCACCTATGAGAAGTCTGTTTCCCTTCCTAGACACGAATGGGCTGAATTGATTTCCATCCACACAGGTTTTAATAATTCTACACCAGTGCAGAGATGTAATGTGAAGATGTTGGCCTTATGCATTTATAATGCTTTGACACCTGTGGCAGAGGCTTTATCCTGGCTGCCCCAGCGTTTTCTTAAGGATTATGAGATACAGTTTTATGTAGTAGATAACACTGTAAGTGTTAGTTTGGGGTCTTGTCAGGAATTTGTAATCAAATTTACAGAAATACACTTCTCTATCACATGCATTTGTCTGTCACATATAAGTGTTATTTATTGATCACATAAACATGGTTTATCAGTTGGAACAAGATAAATGAGCATTCACCAAAAGTTAATTGGAAGGTCAGTCAGAAGCACAAATGTGCTTCTAATTAGGAAAAATACTTAGAAGGATAGTATTCTAGAAGCACATTCTTCTCAGATAAAAAATACTTAGTTAAAAACCCACTATGAAATAGCCTTTTGAAACCAGAACAGGGGTTTATGGACCCTAATTTCCCATTTCCCAGTACAGGCCAGTAATGGATTCTTAGAGTAGAGGAGCCAAGGTCCTCCTTGATGCCTCCCTTAGTAACCGCCTTCATTTCTGATAAGGAAAGGTTAAGGGCTTTCTGAACTGGAAGCTGAATTCTTTCTGTTGTGCTCAGTAGATCCAACACATATTCCATTGCATAGTTTCATTCTGTGCCACTAATTTTTGAGCTGTGAGAAACAGTAAATGTCTCCTTTTAACTTGATGATTGTGTAGACATGCTCAATTTAGTCAGCTTTTTCCCCACCCTAAAGACCTCTAGTCTGTTATCATCCAAACTCCACTGTATCATTTTTCCCTGTTCTTTTTCTACACAAAAAGAAGAAATGCGAATCCCCATATCTGAATTTTTAAAAGTGGGTGTTGATTAGGTTTCACCAGGGAAAAGTGCAAAAGGCTACAAGAGCGAGTATTTAATGCATCACAAGTAGGTAGAAATACAGCTTACTAATTTTATCCTAATGCACTTGAGAGGGAAGAAATCCAAGCAGTGAAAATAAAAGCATCACATGTCCTCCATTATTTGCTTATGAAAGCACTAATACACAGTACATGGTATTGCAGACTGGTCTTTTGCCTGTTTAAGTCAATGTCAGTGGATTGACTTCACTAGAAACAGGTTATGCCCAAGTGGTAAATACTGCATTTGCATTCTTCCAACACTTCTGAAACAAATAACTGCATGTCCTGATTCTATTTTTATATATGCAAATTAAAATAAAAATCGCAGCTGATATTTTTGCTGAGCAATGTTGACCTATGCATGCTTGGTCGGTAATTGCAGTGCTGCTAACTAAATCCGTTTCTTTGAGAGAAAGCAGTTTTTAAATTATGTTATATTTTTCCATGTCCTTTTGATAAGTATAAATTAGAAGCTCCTGTCTTTCAACCTAGCTGCTCCAGACAAAAATAAAGCCAAGACAAAATTACAGGTCTGGTAGCTTAATTTCAATTGATAGCAACAATTAAGTGTATTTGAAGTATACAGAAGTGAGAATGAATGTAAGTGGTGTTTCTGGAGTTGACTTGAAATTCCCACATCCCATATATAAAGCGTCAGGAATGTATTTGTGTGGTCCTTTGTAAGCTAGTTTAAAGAGTAACATCCATTTGGGCTTTCAGCTTAGGTTTCAAGAGAATTGCAAGAAGAGAGAGCAGATTTTCTGTTCCTTGAGGTGAACCCATCCTTACTCTGGCTTTGGAGTAGGCATTATGTCCTCTAGCATTAGACACTATGCTGCACTGTGGATGTCTTGGTCGGAGGCAGTCATCCTACACTCCCTTAATAGTCTGTGGAGAGAAATAGCCATTAGGCTGCAGTTTTTCTGGCCTGCTTTAGGTCACTAGTTTCTAGTGAGATGAACTGCCTTCAAATAGTTTAAGACTATCAGCTTTTCTACACTGATTTTAAGGGTCAGACGACATGTCAGGCAGTATCTGTCTTTTGACAGGTGAATCTCTTCCTCTATGCTGCTCACTCATGTAGAGTTGTTTCTACTACTACCTATCGCTGTCAGCTATTTCTGCCTTGGCCACCAAGTGCGTAATAGATGACAAAACTTAACTGTGCCACTGTCATCAAAGGAGGGTTGTTTTGTTTTCCTGATCCTGAGAGATTTTGCTTCAGATGATCCAAACCAAGCAAAGGTCTCGTTACCAGCCTTGACAGAAAGGAAAGTCTGTTCTGCTTTCATGTCATTATGGAGACTCGCATGTTGTGTCTGCAGAAATCACAACTGCCCTGCAAGTTGACAGGTTGAGTCTCAGGTAACTCCTGTATCAGTTATTTTTCCATTTTCATTTGCTAGTATTCTAAAGGACCCATTTTAATTCAGCATTTATATTGCTTGGCTACAACTCAGCAACGTGTCTAAACTCAGCAAGTATAGCACACATAGGTTTAGCCAAAGAGAAGGGTGAGAAACACGGTGTGTGTATATGTATGAATGAATACTGATGTGTCTCAGACATGCTAGATTTAAAACCTCTGTCATTGTTTCTAGCTCTTGTAATTCGACCGTGTGGTTTTGTCTTATTTAAATTAGGTCGGTATGTATCTTGTACATTCTTGAGGCTTCTTCCAAATGGATGTGCTTCCTGAAATGGAACAGTGCTGCATCCATTTTTGAAGAGAGCATCAGCACGTCACTTTTCAGGGGGCTTTCTCCCAGTCATGGGACATAATAATTTTTTAAAAAATGTAACATTTGAACTCTGCAAATGAAAGCAGGCCTTTTACTGAACAGTTTTCAGGCTTACGAGCTGCCTTCTTGCATTTGCTTTGCAGTTGACCCTATAGTCCTATTTTGAATTACCAGCTGAAAATAAGGTTTCCCTTCAAAGGGTGGTTGCCAGGGGTAACTGGCACTGACGCCAAAAGATGAATACTCTACCTACTTAGGATAATGCCTACTTTGTGAGCTAAATAAAGAGCTAAATTGCAGAGAAGGAAGTTGGATAAATGTGAGATATCGAGAGAAAAACTAAGATTATTAGGGATGCAGAATTCAGAAAGGATTATTGCCTTTTGCCCCAGTAATCGTCTGGTGAGCAGATCGTATATGCTGCTCTGCAGCCAGGGGCTTGGCTCTCTCAGTCCTGCTGATACACTGAATGGTATCCATACTTCTGCCTCTGCCTGGATAATATACAAAGCTGAGGAAGTTAGAGGCAGGGAAGCAGAATGTTGCGCATGAAGTAATTACTTTGAGTTTTACACAGTAATGATGGTTACTGAGATTGCAAGAAGTTTCATATTTTAAGCTTAAGGTTAAGAGGCTTAGCTGCTGCTGCAGGAGTTACTGTTGGAATTCATAATTTCTCAGCAAAATTCTTGCACAGTTCGTTTAAATGAATGAGAAAAAACTCTATCTAATATATAATGGAAGGAACTTATTAGTTTGATATTTGATTCAGATGTGGAAGCAGTCGTAGTCTCTGTCCCACAAAAAAGCTGCTGATGTTTTGGGGCATTATGGGAAGCTTTCAAAATACTTTGGTGATAATGCTGAACAATGCCATCAGAACTTGATGTCTATTGTTGGGCATATTTGAGCAAAAGGAGATGGAAACAGATCACCCATATCATTTAATATCAAAAGATGCAAGCTCTTGATTTCTTACAGTTAACACACTGAATAATTTCTCAGTGTTTCACCATATGCAGCTACATACACTGATGTGATTTTTAGAAACTGTTTTGTGTGATTTTGCTTTAAGAAATACAGCAAAAGCTGGGGTATGGATCTCTATAAGTGACTTGGTGGGCTGAGCAGTCAAGACTGTTCCTTATAAATCTGTTCTCTGCTGTTGCTCTTAGGAGTTTTCAGGCAAATCCAGTAGTTTGTTCATCAGATTTGTTCTGAAGATGCAAACAAGTTTTTCTTCTCCCAGCCAATGCACTGCTGATTTTACCAAAGAAAACAAATCCAGTTGTTTGACTAACCAGAGATCATAAACAGTCAGATGGCTCTGCCTGTATGCTGTAGCTTGCATTTATGTTGGAGATCTCTCTCTTGCTCTTTGCAAAGGCTGTGAGCACCCGTCACAGTTCTGTGAGGAGAAAGATTTCTGCAGGCTGGCAGCAAGATAACAAGCAAGCTGCTGCTTTCACTTTCCACGAGCTTTTATCATCATAAACCCTTTCCAATCTGGAGGCAATAAAGAAGAGTCACACCGTGCCTCATAGAAGCTTGACCTTAAGGTGACTCTGTCAGTGATAGTGAAATACTGTGTGCAGCATCCCCCACCTAAAGTCAAAAAAGGCAGCAAGAAGAAGTCTTTTCAAATTTTTTTTTTTTTTTGGGGTGGGGGTTCTTTTTTTTTATGGGCCCTGTAACATTCTGCTTTGTTTTGAGTACTTACTTGGGCTGGGGACCAAGGGTCCAGCCTTCAACATGTTCGCTGCATTGGTGGTGTCACATAACGCATGATCTAAGGAACTTGAGCCCAGGTAAGCACTATTTTTAATAAATCTATAATTTAATGAAATTAATTTCTCTATCTTAGAAAAGAAAAATAGCTTTGCATAACTAAAAAAATATACTACGAATTAACTTAAGGATATACTTGAGCACTCTCAACAGTCCCGTGCTCCAGTGGATTTCCGTGGTTACCCTGAAGTCACAGGCAAGTGCTTTCCATGGACAGCAGAACAGACAAATGAACATACAGTTTTCCTCTGTGGACTTCACTTGCAGTTTGTGCTCACCAGAACAGAACTAAAATTCTTCACCTACAAAACCATCTGATATACTGTAGATGTCTACCTAAAGCTAAACATGCCATTCTTTGTCATGTACCACACAGAACAGCAGAAGAGAATCCTGGCTTGTTTCCTGTGCAAACCATCCTCAGAATCAGGGCCCCCACTGTGGAGCTTACTGCCAGAAGAGACCAAGCAATGCCTGTGATTGACTGTTTCTCATTTCTAACTGCTATATGATTTTGCACAGCAGGCTTTCCAGGGAAGTTCCGGGCTTGATAGAAAAATCTATGTACTTACATTTAAAAAAATAAACTAGCCATGTGTAAGTGAGAATTCATGATTCACTCAGGACTTTACAACTTATTTGTCCAAGTAATGGTACTATTGGGGATGCTGAAATAAAATTTGGGAGAGGAGAGAGTGGTAACTGCAGAAAGTCAATATTCTGGACTTTTCATGTATTGAGGTGAAGTTGTAGCCATCTTCCAAAATCCTTTACCAGATTTTGCAGTACAGACAAAGCTTTAGTCAATGCAGTTTAAACCCGTTCTTGAGCTTATAGTTGTTCACACTGAAAAAGTTGACTTGGTTTGTATCTTAATTAAAATCAACTATAAATATAGAATGCTTTCAATATAAAGGGTCTCCTCCAGTTTCATATGTCAAAATGTTCAGCATTTTTCTGACATTTTAATTTTGATCTTATCTTTGTAAAATAATGATCTAAGGAAAACTCCCCTAGCTGTAATGTTATATCAGATGTCTGTAGATGTCATGGAGGGACCTTAATTTCTTGCAGTTGTCATCAGGTTTATAATGAACGGAAATACAAGATAATAATTGAAGTTGAATATGCTGTCAATGTCTAGAGAAAACAAATGCCAAATGGCCTGTTATTTTCTCGATACTGTCAGTGCAATGTGCCTATGTAGATTTTCTTATTCACTGTTCATTTAAAAAAAGAAATCACAGCTATTTATAATTCTAATTTTACATTCTTTTAACTCTTTTTTTTTTTACTTCAGTGAACGCTATCTTTCATCTTAGCCATACAGCTCCATAAACTCTGCTTAACAGCTTTTTGGAAAGGAACACAAACTCCTAAAATAGTCAATACAAAAAAAAACCTATGTGCATGAAACATGAATTGTGGGACTCTTCTATTTTTTACATTCTTTTGCTGCAGAGATTTTACCATCCTAAAGTAATGACTGAGATTATCTAGTCCTCTTGTACAATTAGTGATGGCCATGCATGATTAATATCTGAGTAAAGGCATCTTCATGCTGAATTAGATGACACATTAGAATTGTAGAATCATAGAATGGTTAGGGTTGGAAGGGACCTTAAGATCATCTATTTCCAACCCCCCTGCCATAGTCAGGGACACTTCACACTAAACCATGTCACCTAAGTCTCCATCCAGCCTGGCCTTGAGCTGCCAGGGATGGAGCATTCACAACTTCCCTGGGCAACCTTGCACGAGGATGTTCCAAAATCCAGCTATTTTTATGGTTACAAACAGATGTCTAACTTGAAACTTGAATTTCTTTGCTTTATATGCAGTTTATATGCATTTGCTTTTGTGCCAGACATGTTCCTCTCTTGTCTCTCCTCCCTCTCTTCCCTGAGTGTATTATACATATGGATCATACTCCCTTTGACTTGTTTTTGCTGTGCCAAAACAGCCAGTCACTCTTACCCTCCTCATATAAGAGGTTTTATTGAAAAAGACTGACTAGATTTATCCATTGTGTTCCAGACCAGCCTCTCAGCTATGCCTCTTGCAGTTTATGTCTCTGTGTCTGTGGGGGATGCTACTCAGGCTGTTGATTTCTCTGTCTGTAAGAGCATACACAAGACCCTGCTGGTCAGTCAAAGATGCATTACCTGTAGTTGCCAGTATGCACAGGCCTGGAAAGATGATGTCCTTCTGCACTCCAGTAAACTGCGGCTGTGTCTCAGTGGGGAGCTGCACTTACAGCTACTCTGATTGTACTTGGAAGCTCTTTGTATTTTGCCGTTAAAATCTCTTCCAGCATTAGATTCTTCAGCTTGGTGTTGCATGTTGTCAGCACTTTACATCTTTAAAAGTGCTAGACATGGCATTTTGCTCAAGGAGTGTCTCTTGCAGATGAGTGTTTAAGAATTCAGGAGTTGAACAACACAGGTTTAGATTTCTGCAGTATAAAAGTGCATGCTTCTGATTAGTTAAATAGTCACAGAAGAATGTTGACTTCAGTGGTTCACTGAATGTTAGTGGTAAATTTTGCAGCATGATGCTGATTTATATTCAAATAGTACCAAAAGTGTTAAGTAAGTGAAGTTCATTGTGGGTTTAGACTGCGGGTGTAACAGTGACAGCGGTGAGTGTTAAAGGACATGTTAAGACATCAGTGTGATGGTGAAACACAAGCAAAACAACTTATTGTGAGACTATCACTGTGAATACAGCCTTTGAAATGAGATTATTTTCTGATCTATTTCATGCAATTAGTAAGGTGGGATCACCTTACCAATCAGAAGTTGGGTATCTGGACTTAAGACCCCTGCTTTAGACTCAGCAAGACTCAGCAACTAAAGGTTGTATGTTAACCTATAGAGAGGAAAAAATGCACGTTGAGAGGCAAAGATATTGTAACTGTCAATCATCTTTGATATTTGTTTTAGGACAGGATAAAGTGCACTTTCCAAACACCTAGATCTTTCAGTCAGGTATAAGACATAGACAAGAGGGAGGAAGCACTTCTAGAAATGAGTGGGGGGTTTTTAGTGAGTCTGTCTGTATTGCTTGGAGTCTTTGTATCTGAATAGGCATAATTGCCATAGGTATAGCAGTTCAGTTAAATTGTTTGATAGATAAATGGCATCCTCTTCTGGAAAGTCATGTTGCAGTATATGTAAATACATTTGAATATTACTATACAAACAGTTAACTAGCTATTAATGTGAGAAAAGATTCTTTGCAAATATGTTTTATTGGCTGTATTTCTATTTCCTCGTCATTTTGTGAGTTATTAGAATTTCACATTTGCCTTTTAGAAAATGCATTTTGCAAAAGTCAGAAATGCTAAATATAGCTTAAGAAGTCGTACATTGATGAAAAATTGCTGGTACCCTCATTACAATTCTATTATAATTGTTCTCTGTGTGTATTCTAGCACTCTTATTTGAGAATCAGCGACCTTTCCAGTTTGTCCCATACATACAGCAGAGTAAAGATATAAAGGGTTGTCTTTACATGTTTGTAATTGTAATGGAGACAAATTTGATAATCTGATCTCTTTGTGATTTGGTTTCAATATAACATGGTAGCAATAGCATTTTATATGTTTAGAAAGAATACTGGATGCAATTTTTAATACTTTCAATTTTCCATCACTTTGTGGAAAACAATTGAGAGCATGAATCTGTTACACTTTCTCTGTGGCAGCTATGATTCAGCATGCCAAAAGTGGAGCCATGAAAGTATTTCCTTGATTCTGTATTCTTTGGCAGGAACATAATGCATAATAAAATATAATCTCTTTAGAAAAACATGTGCTATCTTTTCATTCTAATTTTGTATGATTTTAATGAGAAGATTACTTGGTGCTTTTTATTGTCATATCAAGTTGCTAACTGTTGAAATACAAGGATGTTGCTGTATATTACTGCTAGGAAGTAGAGCATGAATGTGTGTGGCCTCATGTCTAGCACTGCAGCTTGCCATCTTCTGTCATTAGCGCCACCTATAATTGGCTAATTGGCGCTTAAATTTTTTCTTAATTTCTTTAACATATGAATTAAAATTTATTAAAATGTTGTTAAAGAAATGTGTCCATTTTCCTTTAGAATGAGAAAATTTGTCAGTTTCATTTGTGTAAATGTTTGTAAATATCTGTATCTTTAAGGAGTGTGGTATAAATTTACACACATATAAGTAGCATTTCTTTTCCCTAGGTAATTTCTTTCTGTCTGACACAAAAGATGAAAATAATTCCAAGCTTGTCCCCTGTGACCCTACAAAAAAGGCAAAGTGTGCGTAGTGTTGAGAAAAGAAGTAATTGTAACCCGTCAGAACTGTAAAGCCATTATTCTCCCTTTATGTGATGTACCTTTTCCTGTATTTTTTTTGTTGTAGACATTTTGCATTATTGTAGTGAAGAAAGGGAACTTTGAAAGGGAACTTTGGTAACTTCTTCTGCAAGTCCTCTGTTACTACATTCATGGATCACGGTGTTTGTTATTGGACAGCTTAGACATTTGAGACACTAATTTAAAAAGATGTCTCTGTTTAATCACCCAAATATTTTTATTTGATTGAATTAAGCCTTTAAAGTTGGCAGTGCCCTGTCTGAATTTGTAGTTGTCTTCCAACATTGTTTCACAGAAGTGTGAATCCTGTGGGAAGTTCCGTTTTGTAGAATTCAAATGATGACAGTAACTAGTTTCTCTACTGCCATGTTGGCCTGTAGGAGAAATCAGGTGGTCGCACACTCCTTGCTCATTTCTTTTATTCATAGTGCTAAGAGAGAATACACAGTGCAATTGTGATTGAAAGAGCATTTGGAGGATCAGTTACTAAATCTCCCAGATTTAGGAATAGGATTTCTGGGTTTGTTTTTCCCTTTTCATTCTTTCTCTAACTAAAATATGGTTAAATACAGCATCTTAAGTAATATACTGTTCAAAGCTGTGTGTAAGGTGCTTGGTGACAGCCAGTATGGCTTCACTAAGGGGAAATCCTGCCTGACCAATTTGGTGGCCTTCTATGATGGGGATACAGAACTGCTGGACAGGGGAAGAGCAGTTGATGTCATCTACCTGGACTTGTGTAAAGCCTTTGACACTGTCTCACATGACATCCTTGTCTCTTAAGTTGGAGAGACATCAATTTGATAGGTGGACCACTCGGTGGATAAAGAACTGGCTGGATGGCTGCACGCAAAGAGTAGTGCTCAGTGGCTCAATGTCCAGCTGGAGACCAGTAACAAGTGGTGTCCCCCAGGGATCGGTGTTGGGACCAGTCTTGTTCAACATCTTTGTGGGTGACATGGACAGTGGGATTGAGTGCGCCCTCAGCAAGTTTGCCAATGACACCAAGCTGTGTGGTTCGGTTGATACATTGGAGGGAAGGAATGCCATCCAGAGGGACCTTGACACGCTTGTGAGGTGGGCTGATGCCAACCTTTTGGAGTTTAACCATGCCAAGTGCAAGGTCCTACATGTGGGTCGGAGCAATGCCAGGCACAGCTACATGCTGGGCAGAGAAGAGATTCAGAGCAGCCCTGCGGAGAAGGACTTGGGGGTGTTGATTGATGAGAAACTGAACATGAGCCGGCAGTGTGCGCTCACGGCCCCGAAAGCCAACCGTATGCTGGGCTGTATCAAGAGGAGCGTGTCCAGCAGGTGGAGGAAGGTGATCCTGCCCCTCTACTCTGCTCTCGTGAGACCTCACTTGGAGTATTGTGTGCAGTTCTGGTGTCCTCAACATAAAAAGAACATGGAACTGTTGGAACAAGTGCAGAGGAGGGCCACGAGGATGATCAGGAGACTGGAGCACCTCCCGTATGAAGATAGGCTGAGAAAGTTGGAACAGCTCAGCCTGGAGAAGAGAAGGCTGCATGGAGACCTCATAGCAGCCTTCCAGTATCTGAAGGAGGCCTATAGGGATGCTGGGGAGGGACTCTTCATTAGGGACTGTAGTGATAGGACAAGGGGTAACGGGTTCAAACTAAAACAGGGGAAGTTTAGATTGGACATGAGGAAGAAATTCTTTACTGTAAGGGTGGTGAGACACTGGAATCGGTTTCCCAGGGAAGTTGTGAATGCTCCATTGCTGGCAGTGTTCAGGGCCAGGCTGGGCAGAGCCTTGGGTGGCACGGTTTAGTGGTGGGTGTCCCTGCCCATGGCAGGGGGGTTGGAACTAGATGATCTTAAGGTCCTTTCCAACCTTAACTAATCTATGATTCTATGATTCTAAGAAGAGTTATGAAACCAGAATTATATTTTGGGGTCCTTGTCTTTTACATGCTTATCTGCTCTTTGAAAACCATGCCAGTGAAACACTTTATTCTTGAAAAGATACAAGTCAGTGGGCATAAACTGAAGCACACTAAATTCCATTCAAATGTAAGAACATAATTAAAACCCACTTTTTTACTATGAGGGTAATCAAACATTGATGCAGGTTGCCCAGAGAGGTTGGAGAGTCTCCATGCTTGAGGATACTCAAAAGCTGTCTGGACATGGTCCTGAGCAACCTGTTCTAGGTGACCCTGCTCTGAGTAGCAGGTTAGCCTAGATGATCTCTAGAGATGCCGTCCTGCTGCAACCATCTTGTGTTTCTTAACATGGATGTGATTATGAGCGTGATATCCTAAAACCTTATATGTTCCTTGTCTGAAGCACAACCCTGATGCATGATCAAGACTCAACTCTTGCTACTGAGAAGACTGGTAGATGAAATAGTACAGCAGCTATGCTAGTTGAATAGTTTTAGACCTAATTCAGTGTCCCAATGCTTCCCATTGACTTTTGTGGTCCAGAAACTTGGAGGTCCTCCATTTCTTTATACATCCAAGCAATTAAAATTAACTTTCAGTGTTGATTTTAACAACTTCTGCAAAAGGGGTCTTTAAGCATTTAAATTCTGGCAACCTGCTGGGCACCTGCCCCCAGGACAGGGAGCAGGGCTGGCAGGGTGAAACTGTAGAGGTGACTTGAAAAGCTTTGGTGCCCCTGGCACAGGTGTGTCTCAGCCTCAAATCCTAAGTGCAAGCTGCCATCTCCTGCTGGGTCTGGGCACCCAGTTTTAACGTATCCAGCTAAGACCCAGCCAGCTCTCCGTGGCATGCTCTGGCAGTGACAGTAACAGGGTGTGCAAACCAAGTTATGCTCTGCTGTCTTTGAGTTAAGTAGGAACATGCTTACACAAAAGCTACTGGGCAAGGCTCTCATAAATTATTGTGTAATTTTAAATCATGACATTCAAATAGTGCAGTAAAATTTAGCATTATCTCCTGACTTCAGATTTTTGACCTCCTTTGTAAAGAGACTTCTGTGCACACTTCTGTTTTACCAGCTGTATAGCCTTGTACTTCTGGCAAATTGTAGGCCTTTAGTGACAGCAGAACATGCATGTATGTTATCTGTTGATTTAATGAAATTGAACTGAAAATTACCATGGTAACATTAGCATCATAGGAATCAGCTGCCAATCTGTAAGGGCATCACTGCATCTGTCTGGACTCTCTGCATTCCAAATATTTTGTGAGAAAAC
The DNA here is from genome assembly GCA_039720435.1 of Amazona ochrocephala. Taxonomy (NCBI): domain Eukaryota; kingdom Metazoa; phylum Chordata; class Aves; order Psittaciformes; family Psittacidae; genus Amazona; species Amazona ochrocephala. The sequence continues at coordinate 47,305,774 of CM077878.1, forward strand.
TGTGTTACTTATTGTTGTTATTGTTTTAGGATTTTCTATCTGAAGAAGTTCAAATCTGAGGCTGGAAAGAAAGCTGTGCTACTAAAATACTGTGCTGCTCCAAAGCAAATTGAATTCCCTCTGCCAAATAATCACTTCTTCCCCAGTAGCTCTGTAAGTAATGCCATTAAGGTGTTTGCCTAATCCTCATATTTCAGCGACTGAGCTTATACTACTGTGTGAGTCTCTGTGTGTTCTTACCCAACTAAGACTTTGGTAGCATAACAGGAATATCTGGGAGAAAGAGCAGTTTTGCATAGCTTGCAGCTACTTTGTCCTGCCATCAAGTCCTCAAAAATTAATTAGGTTTTACTCTCTTGAATGCTCTGGGAAACCAAGGCGTCTGCAAATGCTCCAGGAAGTAATAATGATGAACTAGTGGGTGGCTTAGTTAATTGGCAAAATCTTTTGAGTACAGAACATTAATAATGAATTTGCAGCTGCAGATCTGATGTGTATGCATGTAGAGTTCTGCATTGCTGTGCAGATATGCAATGGCCAAGAGAATAGAAGCAGCACAAGCATGTTAGTCCAGCCTTTGTAGGGTCGGTAAAGTAATGGGCTTCTTGCCACTCAATCATGCCGCTGTAAACTTTGAAACAAAACTACCTCAAACAGCAACAAATCAGTTGAGTACATAGGTATCTGAAGTAAAACAGATAGAGGGGGTGAAAAAATTGAATTCCCTGTTGGCTATTTTGAAAATACAATTATAATTATCTGCAATTAGTATTTTATTTGTATTCACCTTTTGGAACACGTTCTAAATACACGGTAAATACAGTGCTCACGGTTAACATTTTCCTTGATGAATACCCACTATGAAATAATTGGTGCAGTTGTACCCTCTGAGAGCTTTCCTGAGGTTCTAAAATGATCTCTAAACTAGTATCTATGACATTTTCCAACTATTACCTGTCACAATAAATTTGAAAATTCCAGAGTTAAAGAAAATGTGGTATGAAGTATTTATCTGCTTCCCATTCATTTAGCATTCCTTCTAATTCCTTCATTCCTTTCCTATTCCTTCTATGATGTTTGCAAAGGTAGCAGAAAAAAACAACAAAAAAAGCAGGAAGAGGGCAATTAAAAGCAAGGGGCTTCCTCCTACATCTGTTGTCCCCACCCAGAACAGCTTTGCTGTCCTGCAGGGGGCTGATGAGCAACAGCGCTCCCACCAGGGGCAACCAGCTCGTGCACTGGTAAAGAAGGTCACTACTGGTGCTGCCAGGAAAAAGAGACGGGCCGTAGTAGTAGGGGACTCTAATCTGAAAGGCACAGAGTCACTCATCTGTTGGCCTGACCCAGGCTCAAGTGATGTGTGTTGCCTACCAGGGGCTCGGATCAGGGATGTGGCCGAGAAGCTGCCTGCTCTAGTCGGTCCCACTGACTATTACCCACTCCTGGTAATACATGTGGGTGCTACTGATATAGATAGCAGTAGCCCGGAGACCATAAAGAAGGACTACAGAGCTCTGGGAGAGGTGGTTAGGGGTTCTGGAGCTCAGATTGTCCTTTCGTCAATTCTCCAGGATACAGGGCAGGACCTTGAAAAGGCTAGGAGGATTGGGCAGGTTAATAAATGGTTAGAAGGGTGGTGCTATAGTCAGGGGTTTGGGTACCTTGAACACGGGAGTCAATATAGTAGGCCAGGTCTACTGGGGGCTGGTGGAGCTGGTCTGACAAAGAAGGGGAAGAGTGGATTTGGTAGGAGGCTTGCCAGACTGGTCAAGGATGCTTTAAACTAGATGTGTTGGGGGAGGGGGGCATCATTCCATCCCAACACACCCAGTCGGTTGGCAGCACCTACAGTAAACGTTCAGAGCAATGTAGAGATATTCCAGCTGCTCCAGCCAATGAGCCGGCTTCAATTGGGTCTCAGCTCAAATGCCTCTATACAAATGCCCGTAGTATGGGGAACAAACAAGAGGAATTAGAGATGTGTGCACGTCTACGGGGGTATGATATCATAGGCATCACAGAAACATGGTGGGACGGCACCTATGACTGGTGTGTTGGAATGGAAGGTTACCGGACGGGGAGGAGGAGTTGCTATTTATGTTAGGGATAGGCTAGAGAGTATAGAACTCTGCCTGGGGACAGGTGAACAGTCGACAGAGAGTTTGTGGGTCAGGGTTAAAGGGAAAACAGCGATGGGTGATATTATTGTGGGGATCTGTTACAGACCGCCTGACCAAGGGGACTTGCTGGACGAAGCGCTCCATAGGCAGATAGGAGCAGCCTCACGCTTGCAGGCCCTTGTTCTCATGGGAGACTTCAACCACCCTGATATCTGTTGGAGAGATGGTACGGCCCGGCACAAGCAATCCAGAAGGTTCCTCGATTGTGTGGAAGACAACTTCCTTCTGCAAGTAATAGAGGAGCCGACAAGGAGAGGTGCCATGCTTGACCTCGTCCTCACCAACAGGGAAGGGCTGGTTGGGAATGTGACGCTCCAGGGCAGCCTTGATTGCAGCGATCATGAGATGGTCAAGTTTGAGATCCTCAGGACAGTGAGAAGAGCGTGCAGCAAGCTCACTGCCCTGGACTTCAAGGGAGCAGACTTTGGCCTCTTCAGGAACCTGCTCAGTAAGGTTCCATGGGATACAGCCCTAGAGGGCAGGGAGGCCCAAGACTGTTGGTTGATATTCAAGGCTCACCTGCTGCAAGCTCAGGAGCGATGCATCCCAACCAGAAGGAAGTTTAGCAGGAGGGCCAGGAGACCTCCTTGGATGGATAAGGAGCTGCTGAGCAAAATTCGAAGGAAAAAAGAGGCTTATAAAAGGTGGAAGCAAGGTTAGGCGGCCTGGGAAGGATGCAGGGATGTTGTCCGGGAAGCCAGGGACCAGGTTAGGGAAGCTAAGGCCCACTTAGAATTAAACTTGGCTAGGGATGTTAAGGATAACAGGAAGGGATTTTATAGGTACACTGCCAATAAAAGACAGGTTAGGGACAACGTGGGCCCTCTCCAGAAGTTATCGGGAGAACTGGCTACCCTGGATTTGGAGAAGGCTGAGGTTCTTAATGACTTCTTTGCCTCAGTCTTCACCGGCAAATGCTCTGACCACACCACCCAAGTCTTGGAAGGCAGACGCAGGGACAGTGAGAATGAAGACCCTGGGCCCACTGTAGGAGAGGGTCTGGTTCAAGACCATCTTAGGAACCTGAATGTGTACAAGTCCATGGGACCGGACGAAATCCATCCGCGGGTCCTGAAGGAGCTGGCAAATGAAGTTGCTAAGCCACTGTCCATCATATTTGAAAACTCATGGCAGTCAGGTGAAGTTCCCGATGACTGGAAAAAGGGAAATATAACCCTCATTTTTAAGAAGGGGAAAATGGATGAGCCAGGGAATTACAGACCAGTCAGTCTCACCTCTGTGCCTGGCAAAATCTTGGAGCGGATTCTCCTGGAAGGCATGCTGAGGCGCATGAAAACCAACAAGGTGCTTGGTGACAGCCAGCATGGCTTCACTAAGGGGAAATCCTGCCTGACCAATCTGGTGGCCTTCTATGAAGGGGCTACGGAACTGCTGGACAGGGGCAGAGCAGTTGATGTCATCTACCTGGACTTGTGTAAAGCCTTTGACACTGTCTCCCATGACATCCTTCTCTCTAAGTTGGAGAGACATCAATTTGATAGGTGGACCACTCGGTGGATAAAGAACTGGCTGGATGGCCGCACGCAAAGAGTAGTGCTCAGTGGCTCAATGTCCAGCTGGAGACCAGTAACAAGTGGTGTCCCCCAGGGATCAGTGTTGGGACCGGTCTTGTTCAACATCTTTGTGGGTGACATGGACAGTGGGATTGAGTGTGCCCTCAGCAAGTTTGCCAATGACACCAAGCTGTGTGGTTCGGTTGATACATTGGAGGGAAGGAATGCCATCCAGAAGGACCTTGATACGCTTGTGAGGTGGGCTGATGCCAACCTGATGAAGTTTAACCATGCCAAGTGCAAGGTCCTACATGTGGGTCGGAGCAATGCCAGGCACAGCTACAGGTTGGGCGGGGAGGAGATTCAGAGCATCCCTGCGGAGAAGGACTTGGGGGTGTGGGTTGATGAAAAAATGAACATGAGCCGGCAGTGTGTGCTTGCAGTCCAGAAAGCCAACCGTATCCTGGGCTGCATCAAAAGGAGTGTGACCAGCAGGTCGAGGGAGGTGATCCTGCCCCTTTACTCTGCTCTCGTGAGACCTCACTTGCAGTATTGTGTGCAGTTCTGGTGTCCTCAACATAAAAAGGACATGGAACTGTTGGAACAAGTGCAGAGGAGGGCCACGAGGATGATCAGGGGACTGGAGCACCTCTCGTACGAAGATAGGCTGAGAAAGTTGGGGCTGTTCAGCCTAGAGAAGAGAAGGCTGCGTGGAGACCTCATAGCAGCCTTTCAATACCTGAAGGGGGCCTATAGGGATGCTGGTGAGGGACTCTTCATTAGGGACTGTGGTGAGAGGACAAGGGGTAATGGGTTTAAACTTAAACAGGGGAAGTTTAGATTGGATGTGAGGAAGAAATTCTTTACTGTAAGGATGGTGAGGCCCTGGAATGGGCTGCCCAGGGAAGTTGTGAATGCTTCATCCCTGGCGGCGTTCAAGGTGGGGTTGGACATAATCTTGGATGGCATGGTTTAGTGGGAGGTGTCCCTGCCCATGGCAGGGGGGTTGGAACTCGATGATCTTGAGTTCCTTTCCAACCCTAACTATTCTATGATTCTATGATTCTATGATTAATGTGCTTTTCTTGCAGCAGCTTGAGATGGCAGTGTTAGCTGTAACGGTCCATGCATTCTGCGCCTGCATGGTGACAGGGGGCACTCCAAGGAGTTGGGAATGGCACCACATACCCCTTGGGCTTTGTGGCACTTCTGTTCTACAAAACTTAGAGAGTAACCAGCCCCAGATGCTTTCTGTTTGTCATATGCATATCATACCTGCCCCTAGAAGGATCAGCATATCTGTGTCACATTGCAGTACTCCTATATTGGTGAAATGGTGTCTGTGGAAGCAGCAGCTTTCCTGTGGTGATGTCCAGGGGCTTTTTGCAGAAAGCAGCACTCATGAAGGTCTGTTTCTTTGATCTTTCCCGCAGTTTTCTAAATATGCAGCAATGTAAATATATGTATTAATATTGCTGTGAGTAGTAAAACCATGAGAGTTGACAGGGAACTGATGCCACAGGGGATACTAAAATGAGCATGTGAAAAGCAGTAATGTTCTGTAGTGCACACTTCTAGAGTGCACTCAGATGGTGTTTAATGGTGATTGTCTTACACAGAATAGAAAGCTTAGACCAAACAGTGTATACAAAAATAACTGCTCAGGAAGAAGTAATTTCTGCCATTTACAGCCCTTAGGTATCTTTTCATTCTGAAAATTACATGAGATGGAATGGCTGTTGCATATGTCCTCTGCAAATTTCCACATTTTCTCAAGGCCTGTAGGCACTTTTTGGACTTCTGCAGTTTTCTTGTTCTCTAAAATGTGAGTTATTAAATCAGCTATCAGTAGTGGATATTTCTGGTAATTGCTAGCAAGGCATTTTGTGAGGCACAGCAGAAGAGGAAGCTAGTTTCTGTCAAGCTGCTTATAGAAGAATAGAAGAAAAGGTGTTAAAAATTCATGTCACTGCATAAATATATTACTGGAAAAAATAATCTTAAAAACTGCTTTATTCAACTTCAAGCATTCTTTCAAATCCTCACTGTATATATGTTATAAGGGTAGTCCTGATAATTAGTCTGTGCACAATGCTTATTGCATGGCCTTCCAGAGTCCCATGTTTATTTAATATTTATTATTTGTTGAGGCAAACAATTACTATATCTTATGGTAGCAATACCAAAGAAAAGATATGGGTACATTCACAACCGACCCTTCCTAGATAATATATACAGTGAATAGCATTATAGAATTCCTTTATGAGAAGTGGCTGTATTTCCTGCTATTTTAAATGGTCAGTTATATCAGAATTTCTCTTCCCAGAACTGACCACTTTTTTGTTTTAACACACAGTGTGTTAAGTAAACTTAAATTACATACTATGGGAAAAGACTGTTCCTTAGGGTAACATTCTTCCAACATGAACTCAGTGATAGAATATGTATTTTAATGACAGAGAAATTATAGGCTGTCAGATAGTCATTTAGCGAGGCTAGAGTATTCTGAGTTTCTGCTGCCGTTATTACCGCTTTAATAAAAATACACATAACCATTTTAATAACCTTTTTAACACAATTTGGTAGAAAGAAAAAATATTTCAAAATCTAAACATATGAACTGTAGAAACTGAAAACAGGGTAATGTGAAATACAATTTGGGATAGCAAAGCAATTTAAAGCGGGTGTAAAAATACCATCAATAAAATGCATAAGGGGAGATTCTGGAGTCTATCCCTACCCTGGGAAATAAAACAAAAGTTGAATTTCATGTTATGGTAGCGGTTTAGTGGCAGGGTAAAACAGATTTGTGTGAGAATCTAATGCTGAACTTAGTAAAGTGTTCATACACATAAAGAGTGAGGAGAGACCATGGACCACTCAGGTAGTCTACAAAATGTATTTTCAGGTTTCCGAGGGAGCAGCAGCCTCTTCTCCTCTATCAGAAGATTTCTTGCCATCGTGGAAAGCTTAGAGGAAAAGAGCTGTGAAAGGAGACGTGGAGTTTCTAGACATGATAAGTAATAGTTTGCATTTTTTCCAGAGTTATTCTATAGAATCTGACGGCTGTCTGCACCTACTCCATTGTATGTCATTATTAACATCTTCTTTGTATGGGGCTATCACGCCATTCAATATTAACATCAGAGTGTGTAAGACTGAAATTTGTAGAGAAAACATTGAGACTACATGACATTCAGTTTGTATCACTAACTTTTCTACAGGGGCTGTATTAAACTACTTGTAGGCATTTCCATGAAGGCGACCTATGTGGGCTACCACAGTCCTGCACTTGGCCATGATGAAGCAAAGACCAATGAGTAGAGCAACGACACTTATCAGGGAAGAAAGCTGCCTAGAAGAGAGCTGGAGGCTGCACTGCATTATACCTGACATGCTGTGACAGAAGAAGCGTGTTTTCTTTTTGTGTATATGATCTCCCATCAGAGTAAAAAGTCTCTAGAGTAGCATTTTAAAGACAGTGAAATTTGAATGTTCAAGAAGTTTAGGGATTATATCTGAAGTCAGTTGGGTAGTGGTAGAAGTTCTCTTGATAAACGTTTCATGCATTCAAAATAAAGATGTAATTTTTCCTCAGAGAAACACATGCCTTAAAATTACAGACAAATCTAGAACAAAGTGAGAAGATACTATGTGTATTTTAGTGGTCCCTGTCCTGCAGAGGACTGTGCATGAGTTTCCCTGTGCATAGAGGAACAGTCTACAAAGGGTACAGTTAGACGGCAGTGGGATCCTTAACTAGGCCTTACAAGGTCATAATGAAAAAATTCAGATAATGAAAAGGGATAGAGAGAATACCTATATTTTGAAAAGAATTTCTGCAAATATTCACAAGGGGCTGATGAAGTTGTATTCTATTTTTAATTTGCTTTTGGTCTTTACAGAATTATTTTAAATGCTTTATAATAGTCAAGGAATTAGGCATGGAAATATTATATTTCTTAAGAAGCTGATAACCATGGCTTTTAGATTGTTTGGGGATTTTGCTTCATCTTAGAAGTATAGATGGAGCTCTTGCTGTTTTTCTGCAGCCTTTGTTCTTTATCTTATTGAGTAATTGAAACTCAGATTTTGCACATATTTGATTCTTCGATGTATATTTTCATTAAAAGCTTGCCAGTAATGTGAGCTATGCATGTTTTTGCGATAGTCATTAAATGAGATTTTTAACAGTTTACATGATATTCTGACAGTTTACCAAACCTATCAGTCAAAAGCAGATGGCCCATGTTGGTAGAATTTTTCTGTTATAATGAATATATTTTCCGCATATGTAGTTCATTTATAATATACTTGCTTGTAAGAATTTATTCTTAAAAATCAGTTAATCAAGCCATGATACCCTCCTACTCTTCAGCTTGGTGCTTGAATGCCAAGATGTCATCTGTCCGCAGTTCATTTCAGTAATGTGTGTGATTATGCAACAAATTAAATTATGACATACATCGATCCTGAAACACTGAAAATATAGCTCTATTAATTTTTTACTTCTTCATACCTACCCTTTCATGAACATGCTCTGCTATAGACATCCAGGTGTCCTTGGCTGTGACACTTCTCTGTTTGGGGTTGCTGTTTGAATGTGGCTGTGTTGGCCATCTCACCTCAAGGAGAAGCCATCCCACCAGGCACTATCTGGATAGTGGCACAGTCTGGCCAGGAGAGGAGGGAGAGAAGGAAGGGCGCAGAGAAGTGAGCAAGCCTAGATGAGGCTGGATTGGCAGTGTCTTGAAGAGTGGCCAGCTGGTCTTCTCCCATGAGTTGCCCTACTTGGGAGCTTGCTCAATGGATTGCCTACATCCCAGTTTTCATAGCTGTAAAAGCACTGAAACAAAGTATAGCATCATGGCCAGAGACAAGGCTTGTGAAGACAACAGCGGCTCTGATTTTAGGTGAATTTCAGCCTTTTACCCACCTGGGAATGTGAGAGATCCCAGCAGTCCTGCAGAACCTGTGGCATGATCAAGGGAAGCTACCATGGCAGAGGCACAGCCTTGAAAACTGCTTCAATGCAGACAAGGTAGTGTCAACAAAACCAGCATCTGAGAGCATTTCAAAATAAAGACAGTTCCTCTTACTTGCAGCAGTAACGTTGGCATGGAATTCTCTAAAGACTGAAGCTCATATTTTTCAATCTTTTGTAGGCATCTAAATCAGAATCACCAAGGTGTGTGTGTGAGGATGCTCTCATACCTGTGCTTTTCATTTGTTCTTATATCACTGTATGGAAACAGGTAAAGGAGATGCTATAAGGAAGTTTATTGTAGCTGGAGAACCATCTTTTACACTTTTTGTGTCTTCCTGTGTGTGTTAGATCATTAGAGTAACATGATCTTCTTAATTACATTTATAAATACAAGCATATAATGCAAAGGTATTTCTTGGTTTTGCATTACCTTTACATCTTTTAAGGAAAAATATTTCCTCTGTGTGTAACTGAGGAAGGCAGGGAGTAGGAATTTTGTAGATTTGAGCAAACCAGTGTAAATTCCTAGTTACCTTCTAAGTAAATTGTGATTGAAGAAAGAATGTTTGAAAATGCTCATGTTTCTTTCATTATCTGAACAAGCTTGAATTAAATGATATATTTCCCTTACTGTAAGGCAGAATTTAGGGTTCATCAGTTATATAGCTACAGTTTCTAGTAGTTTAAGAGTTTACCTGTTTTCACAAAAACTTTAATGATAGCACTAGAAATACTGTAGTTGAATCAACTTAGGTTTAAACAATTTCTGCTCAGTTGTTAACCAGTAATAGGTATCCAGTTTTATCTTCTGTACCACTGACTGACAGTGAACTGGGAAACTTACTGACACATGCCAGTAACTTAGCAACTTAGTAGTCTAAATAGTAGAAACTATGCTGAAGAACATTTTAAATAGATTTATATGTATGAATACATAAAGAGTGCACTTTTTCTAGCATGTGTTGTGGCTGTTATTAGCATTCTGACTTACATATTTATATATCACCAACAGACTATGAAACAGTTGATTTAAACTGAAAAGTTTACAGTTAAAGCACTTTAGAAAAGACTGTTTTATCTGTGTAAGATCTTTGAGTTGTTATAATCTGGACTATTAGAAATATACATGTGCTGTATATGGACAAAATTTAATTTTTCCAGTAGCTAGGTAATGCAATGTTTTTCCAGTTAATGTTAATTAGAAAGTGAAGTGAGTAAGAAAGGAAGGTTTATCTGGGTTTATAAATGGCTTGAGTTTTCATTGCCAAGAACTCGTTCATCTGCAAAAATACTCAGATTGATAATTTTTTTTAAATCTTTTAATCTCGTAATTTTTCCCTATTTCATGCCCTGTTTTCTCAAAGTGGAATACTGATTTAGATGGATGCTGTTGGCAAGTGTGAAGAAATGTTTATGATGTTTTTCCAAAAGTATCTCTTGAAGAAGAAAAACTCTGAAAGCCTCTCACTCACACATTCGTATTGAGAGGACCTTATAAAACCTATTCTTCACAGCTATTAAAAGCTTCGTCGTAAAATGCTAAAATGGGGAGAAAGGTAATCTTACTTAAAAACATCCATCACGTCTAATTTAGCAGTTCAGTTTACAGTTTGAATGGTATATTTAGTGGCTTCATCTGAAACTTAATTAAATTAGTACTGCTCAATACAACATAAAATACATTATCCTAAAGTCATAAATGATAACCTTGTTTTGGACAAACTGTTACGTAGTGTTACTATTTTGAACATCTATCATTAGTGTAGAAAATAAATAAAATATTAATTATGTTTCTTCAGGAGAAGATATTTCAAACTGGGGAGACGTTTTAAAAATGTAAATGGGAATAGGATAGATATGTTTAGACAGGCAGGTATTTGTTCAGTGGTAAGCAATTTTAAGTTTAATATAATTTTAATAGTAATTATATGTAATAGTAGCAATTTATGTTCGTTCCTATTACTCCCTGTTCTGTCTATGGCAAGTCATTGCTGTTAAACCAGTAAGACTGGAGAAGCCCAATATCAAATACATTCCTTACTTTCCATTCCGTTCAGTATTACAACTGAAACATATGTTGTACAAACCACTGGTGGGTTTCTTGTGCCTGAATATTGTCACCTTCCAATTTTACAGCAGTTTTTATCCTTTCTTTGGGTCCTGACCTTTGTGAGGTTAGTATCAATCTGATGTCCACTTCTGGTGAGAGCCTTATTCTCCGTATCAGCTCTCATGATTATAGTCTTCACCTGATGTTGTTCTGTTCTGTCTTCCCTACATCTCTCTTGCTTCACAAAAGGAAGGGTGGTGATTCTTCTCCACCTTAGTATGTTCCCAGCTAGGTGATTTCAAGTCAGGGTCAGAGCCCTTTTGTGGTTGCACAGGATCACTCAGCCCCAGGAGACTCTCCTGGCTGAGTGAGCCAATCCTAGCGCCTCCTCCAGTCGACCAGAGCGCATGGCAGCTTTGTCAGGACCTGAGGAATTGCATGGTCTGTAGCAGAAGTAGCATTGTAACATCGACCGCAGCATCGGTGAAGTCACGCTGCTGTAAATCCAGTGAAAGAAAAAGGCCAGGCCTGTGTAAAACAATCTTGGCTTTCCAGGAGGCTGTCCAGGAGAGCTGCCCCAGAGACTGGGGACACCTCTTCATTCTCACTCAGCTGCATCCCTGTGATGCTTCTGGCAGCTGCAGTTTGGCTAGGCCCCCAACATTTGTTTTCTTTACTCAGTATCTGCTTGTTCCCTCGTTCCTTGCAAAACCAGGAACATGCAGCTGATAGTGACTGTGCTGATCAAAAGCAGGACCTTGGAAAGCAGCAGATCAGCCACTGTTTTATGACACTTCAGCTAAACTTAACCCCTAGATGCACACTTCCATTTCTGCCACTTCAAAATCTGCTACATCGGAATAGATTGTGAACACTTTCTCATGGCAAAGGCGCATAAAATAAAAAAATGCATGTCTGTTAAGAATATCCATGTTTTAAAAAGTTCAGTGATTTAAGCTCAGCATGCAGCATTGTTTTTCCAGAATCAAAAATAATTAGAATTGGAAAAATAAGTTGCATTTCACCTAATGCAGATTGGAAAAATTGTAAGGGCACATGAAAAAAATAAGCCATTGAGTGAACTGAGCTTGAGGGAATTTTGCAGGTGATGCAAAGACTTTGCAAAGATATTGCCACAGCTAAAGTTACATTATGCAAATCAAAGCTTTCTTTCTGTTTTGAAAATAATAATTCTGTTTTGAAATGTTACTAGCTTTTGCTAATTTGCTGTGCTTATAATGAAATACTATTAAATAAATAATAAAATATATTAAATGTTTAGAAGTGCAGTATCTGTCATTTCAGAGTTTGACAAAAAGCCTGAAGACTGTAAGCAAACTGCTTTCACTTTAGCTTGAGCCTTCTGCCAGTTGTCCCCTTTTCTGGTCAGTTATGTGGAATTGCCCTTTCTGTGTCTAAAGACAAAATCATTTTTTCCATCATACAAAACTCTTTTCATTCACCTGAATTACAGAGCAGGTTCATCTCCATTTGTTCTACTCTGGTAGTGTGCATGAGAAAGTAGCTCAGTTTATCATCAGAAGGTTAATGGCGCTGAGCATCCATGCCAAGCTGCAGCATTTGCGCTGTACATCAGCCCCTTCTGAGGCATTCTGCAGGGGTTCTTGGAAGACAACTTTGCCTCCTTTAATATATATGTGCATATTTATATATATATATACACACACACATATATATTAAAGTGTTCTGTTAGGGTTGTAATGGCCAGTGACCTCAGAGAGTAGCAGTAGTACTTTGGAAAGAAGATGACAGGAGAAAGAAGACCTGACAGGAGCAAGTGCTGTGGCTATGCAACATCCATATTTGGTCTCTGTGCTTCTGGCTCTCCAAAGATGAGGATGGAGCAGCAGGCAGGAGAAGGATTTTGCCACCCATTCTGACCTCTCCTTTATGCAGACTGAAAAAAATAGGCAACTGTAAATAATTAGGTGTACTGTGCTTAATACTTTAACCCCACAAATGCCTCACATAAGTAGGTTTGTACTTGTAGTAGTGTATCTTACTGAAGATATTTGCTGTCCTTACTGCTTCTACAATATATAACTGCTCTTAGGAGGGTTGCTGATTGCATTGATCTGCCTTTTGGGAGGAGGTGTGCAGCACAGAAGCTGTATCGTCTTGAGGCGACTGGTATTTTCCACTTTTCGAGTGATTTATTGCCCCTTGAATAATTAATCTTTGAGCTTAAAGGCAGGTATCATTCCTTTTGATCTGCTCTCTTCGTATATTTAGATGAGTTTAAATCATCAGTCGCTGCACTAAAGCAATGAACATATTGCTTGCATTGTATAGTAAGATGTTTTGCAGTGTTTTCACAAATTCGGGTATTTTGAATGGCAGTTCTACAATTCAAAATCCCTTCCAGTTAATAAACAAAATAAATAAATGTGCAATAAAGTAGTAAACAGACCATGAATCTGAATCACTTCTTGTTTTTAAAGCTGAATTTTTCAAGGAAATTTGTTTATGAACTAGATTTTGAAGTCTGGACTCCATCAGTCTTGAGGAGAAAGAGCTGTAATTACATTCTCTCTCAATTTATGCTGTGTATCTGCACTCCTTTTTTAGAATTTTTGGTTTTAATCCTGTTATATTGAAATTAATTTTACATGACAAGTAGCAGAATCACGCAGATAAGTAACAGAAGAAATATTATTGTTTTGTAAAGACCCCCACATCTTGCTGTAAGGATATGTGTATACTGTAGTCAGTCACTAAGACTGCAGCTTTTGAGGATGCACCAAAGCTAGCTTAGATTCTTGACTAAGATTCTGCAAACAGGAGTTTCTCAGTAACCCAAAACTCAGGGGGACTAAATTCTTCCTGATTTATCTATTTTCGTGGATTTGATTTTGCAGCTCACACTGAGCAACAAACTACTGCAGCGGATGCCCTGTTCCCAGTACAGTTTTGTTACTTTTTCTTTAAATGAGCTGAACTCCTAGGATCAGGTTTAGTATGGACATGCATCTCAGCTAGAAGGTAGATCCTCCACAATTTTGTCAGTACTTTCTCACAGCTTTCTCTTTTGTGCTTTGTTGAACTTTGAAACATTGAACTTTCTTTTGTTTTGTCACATAAAGCTAGAAATGTGTGTATGGTAGTGTGGTTTATACATCTAGTAGCCTAAAGCAGAACTTTGTGGTTAAGTAGATTACAGGAAAAAAAAGCTTCAGGGAAGAGAACAGACCTTTTTCTCCATCACTTCAAGAAAGCCCCATCTCTTCACTGTGCAGTGAGCTGGGTATCCACAATGGTGAGAATAGCTTTAAGTCCAGCTAACGTGTGCAGCCCATGGCATCTGGCAGAGTAATCCTGTACTAAATGACTGGTGTGAAAAATGAAGCAGACACTCATCACTGCAATTTCAGGTTGCATGTACATTACTAAACTCAAAGAGCTGGAGCACTAATGTCCAATGTCAGCGCTAGAGTCCGTGTCCTCAGTCACTGAGCATAGGATTAATGGTGTTGTGGTTAGTTGTTAGCGATGCCCCATGTGTGTATTAGGGACACCCCAAGGCAGTCCCCTCCTTTTTTGCTGATTGGCCCCACATCCAAATAAGAATCCAAGGTCTGTTTTGTTTGCTAGCACAGGCTGTATCCCACTGCATGCTCTTCAGGCCATATCCACCATCTCCAGCTCTTGCAGACACAGCCCATAAGACTGAAATATCTTTTCTTCTTGAACTTCTTGTCCTTTCTAAAAGACTGCTTTTTTTCATTTAGTTAGAGTTCAGTGCTCCCAGTGATGTTGTTAGTGCAGGTGAGCGCTGCTGGTCACTCGAAAAGAGGGAGCAACCCACTGCACCTCTTTCCCCTCACAACAAAAGAAAAGAAATCAAGGAATGCAAGAAGAACTTGCATCTGGTTCTGTCTGCAAGGTGGGGGGGGGTGTTCATTAGTATCAGCTCATGTTATTTCTGGCATCAACAAAGAAAATGAAAAAAATACAATGTGAATTTAATTATAGTGAACCTGTCAGTAAGACAGTAAGAGAAATGCTGTTCTTCATGTACAGGAGGTGCAGTGATAAATCACATTAAATGTGATTTATCAGTGCAGATTGTACGCCTTTTTTATCAAGTGCAAATCACAGATATTACCATCTTTTTATTAGTCACATGCAAGATGCATAACCAAAATGACAATGTCTTTTATTAATTGCTAAGAAAAGTTAATATCCGTGATCTGCACTTTATATTTAGAATAAGATAGATTGCAAGTAAAAGATCTGGTAAAACTGAAAGGAATATTACTCTCTCCCTGCACAATGGTTTTCTTGAAAAGAAATTGCAAATAAGTTGCTAATACATAATCCAAGAAATATTTGACTTGAAGGAGGATGAATAGTTTTAATTATGCGTAAATAGATTTATTATGAGGAATGCAAAGGTCCAGCAATTATTCAGTCTCTGAGATGAGATTAAGAATATTGTGTTTAGATTCTTGTATCTTAATAGACCACTTTAATTTCTGTTTGTACCTGTTACTCTATTTCAAATGCACATTAATCTTCTACTCAGTGAAACGTATCCATTTATCTAACAGGAGGAAATGTTGTATGTTCCTAGCTGTTCATGCAATTATTTGAAAACAGTGGTGATTTAACTTTTAGGCTGGCAATAAATACATTTTACTTTGTATTTGCCATTGTTGCCTTAAGTATCTCTAGACAGTGTTGGGCATGAGAAATTCTCTGCAGTAGAGGAGAAAAATTACTTTATAAACCAGGGGATTATTAGTGGCGTTTATATACACCTTGTCAGTGTCATCTGTTCAGATATAATAATTACTGTATTTCTAATGTTTGCTTTATTGTGTGAACTTTTTTAGCTGAGTTTTAGTTTAGCTTCTGATGAAGAGGCCATTTACAAGACACTTCTTGCATGTGAGGCAAATATTTTTCTTATACACAGGATCATTTAACAGGCTTCCCAGGGAAATGATGGAATCGCCATCCCTGGAAGCATTCAGAAAACATGTAGGTGACACACCTAGTGGCATAGTTTAGTGGTGAACTTGGCAGTCCTGGGGTAACAATTGGTCTAGATGATCTTTAAGGTGTTTTCCGACCTAGTTGATTCTATGATCCTTAACATACACATACAAGTAATAGCTACAGCTGAAAGTTCAGAAACAAGCCAGAAAACACCCACTTTTGAGTACTGTAATTGTGGAAATATATATGGACAAGTGGTAATAGTGGTATAAAGACTTTCTCTTAAGTACTGTCACTTTTGATTTTACAGGTGTAAATATGATCAAAACCAAGCCTATTGCATCCAGGCTCATTAATCTAAGATAATGATACGGTCTGATTAGCAAGTTAGTTTCAATTATAGTTTTTAACATATTCCCACACAGTTGCCTTGTATATTTTTGTGTTTCTCAGGGGGCTTGAATATCATGGTTTCCAGAAGACAGAAAGTACAACACAGTAACAGAGAAATTAAAAGTATTTGGTGTTCCCAGCTGGCCTTAGTTGAAGGGAGACCGTTGAAAGAAAGCTCATGTTTCTTCTTGCATTAGTCAACATTTTGTTATCTGAATATGTTCAAAGATCTGGTTATACTGTCAGGTATCACAAGGAAAAAAAAACCAAACAAGCAACCAAATACACCCTTCTCTTCTGTATTGCTGGTTTTGTTGCATCTCTGTTTCACACCATGCCAACTTGAAGTCCAAGCCCACGATCCCAATGCTAAAAGTGCTAAGTTCCATTCCTTTATACCCATAATTTAAATGTAGATTATGTAGAAGGGCAGTCAGAAAGCTGCCAGAAACAAGCAACAGAAAAAGACAACCAGGAAAAAAAAATTAAAAGTAGTCTTTCTTGGGGTCTAATTCTTAGAATTATAATGCTAGGATTCTGATTGATTGATTTATTTACATTAAAATTGATTAATCTTTTTAGTCAAGTCTGATCTCCAGCTTTCTACTTTTCCCACTAACCTTTTCAGGACACTTCAGATAATGCAAGAAGTGTCATTGTAATTGTTACCTCCTTTAGATTAACTGGTTCCAGAGTCATCTGTTTTTATGCTGATTTCTGTCTCTTCCTCCCTAATTCAGTTTTGTAGGAAGGTGCGAAAAGTATCTGTTTTTCAAGACTTTTCTTTCTGCTGCTGCCACATGAGTGGATGATCCTCTTGCACACAGACTCAGTCGTCATCCCTGTGCTGATGACTCACAGATCTGCTCCACACCTACTTTCTTCTGTCTAGGACCTATTTGCTGTCATCTCTTCTTGCCCAGT
This sequence comes from Amazona ochrocephala, assembly GCA_039720435.1. NCBI lineage: Eukaryota > Metazoa > Chordata > Aves > Psittaciformes > Psittacidae > Amazona > Amazona ochrocephala. The sequence continues at coordinate 47,322,784 of CM077878.1, forward strand.
TGTCTCTAAGTGAAATTTGAGTCAATTTTATTCTTTTCTCATTCAGGTGCTGTCCAACACCTCTTTTCTGAGTGTATATGGAAAGTGTTATCTCTAGAAGCTAGCATGTTGTCGAATGGCCTGAGTGGCGTCTTTGACTCAGTCTTCTCCATAATAACGCATTGCCAGACCGTGACAGGTCTTTCAGGTCACCTCTCTAAGTGGTCTCCCAGAGACCTGTCTCTCCCTTTCATCCACAGACATCAGTCCTGTATTTGCATCATCACTGTTTTGCATTATGATCACTGCAAAATCACTTTCTCTTGGCTTGACAGGTGCAGTTCTGCCCTTATGATATCCATGTAAAGTAAGGATGATACAATTATCTGTCCAGACCATCTATTTGGCAGTGTCACACCATGTCCATGAATCACTCCACTGGCTCCTGTGTGTCTATTGCATTAAATGCTTGTCTTCATTTCTAAAGCTGTTCCTTAAACAGTCTGAACATAGTTCATGAAACTTGTGGCTAATATACAGTAGCTGAGTTCCTTGGTTAATATATACTAAGACAAGTTGTGTGAAAAAATATGTCATTTTCTCATCAGTTCCAAGTTTTTACTTGTGAGTCACAAGTTACCTCTTTGTGTCAAAGCCTCTGATAACAAAATGGTATAAAATGCTGAAGATAACAAGGGAACAGTCTTTAATTTCAAAGACAAAAAAAAGACAAACCCAAAAAAACACAAGAGAAAAAGAAAGTGGTTTGGTAAAATGGCACTGAAATCATAGAATTACAGAAACATTAGCTGGAAGAAACTTCTGGAGGTCATCCAATCCCAGGTCCCACTCAAAGCAGAGGTATCCCAGCACTAGACCATATATTTGTCTGGCCAGGTCTTGGAGGTTCCACCACCCTTCTGGGTAACCTTGTCTGGTCTGTATTACCCTCCTGGGAGTGTGTCCAGCCTGAAACTTCCAAGCCATAATTTGAGGTCATTGTCCCTTATTATGCCATCTGTCACTGTCAGGAAGAGTTCGGCTTCATCATTTTTACAACTTCCCTCCAAGTAGCTTCAGGCTGCTGTCAAATCACTGTTACCGTCTTTTCTGCAAGACTGAGCAAGCCCAACACCCTTCATCTCTTTCCACAGGTCGCTTGCTGTAGACCATGAGCATCTTGATTGCTCTCTGCTGGGTCTTTCTGAATTCCTCCACATCTGTTTTGAACTGGGATCCCAAAACTGGATGTGATATTCCAGATGCAGCCTCAGCAGTGCTAAGTAAAGGGGTCATAATAAGTCCCTCCTGTGATGTCTGCACTCCTTGTACCATAGGCCTATGTGCAGCCTTCTGCCATGACAGCGCAGTCTTGGCTTATACTCACCCTGGTGTTCACTGTAACTTCCTGGTCCTTTTTAGCAGAGCTCAAGTATGAGTACATTATACCATTGCTTTATGCCAGTAATATGCTATCTGTGGCAAACTGTATGATCAGTGTCATCTTGTCTCTTCATTTATTATGGTGCATTGGGTTATTTTGGTTTGGTTGCTTTGATTCTTGTTGAGTTTCTTTGTAATGTGAAGCAATGAAGAACGTTAGAATACTGTTCCCAAGTTTGTTGATAATAGTGTTCTTTTTTTCTTCTTTTCTTTTTTGGATAAATACTCTGATCTTTTTTCCATTTTCAAAACCACATTTGCATTATAAAACAAATGAAAAAATGCCCCTTCAAACTTTGTCTCCTTTTCCAAACCTACAAAACCAGCCCTTTCTTAGTAATTCAGATTTGTTCAATTGATTTCATTTAAAAAGGAATGATTTTCAGATTTTCTTATAGTCTAGTTGAAGTGCTGACATCTGTTTTCATAGAATCATAGACTAGTAAGGGTTGGAAAGGACCTCAAGATCATCGAGTTCCAACCCCCTGCCATGGGCAGGGACACCTCCCACTAAACCATGCCATCCAAGGCTATGTCCAACCCCACCTTGAACGCCGCCAGGGATGAAGCATCCACAACCTCCCTGGGCAACCCATCCCAGGGCCTCACCACCCTCACAGTAAAGAATTTCTTCCTCATATCCAATCTAAACTTCCCCTGTTTAAGTTTAAACCCATTACCCCTTGTCCTCTCACCACAGTCCCTAATGAAGAGTCCCTCCCCAGCATCCCTATAGGCCCCCTTCAGGTATTGGAAGGCTGCTATGAGGTCTCCACGCAGCCTTCTCTTCTGCAGGCTGAACAGCCCCAACTTTCTCAGCCTATCTTCATTACTCATGTAATATTTATTAAGTATGTGCTTTTGATGTTGGAATAGCATAGTACATGTGTAACAGTTAATGCCCAGCAGTAATTTCTTTTAATCACCTGGGCAACTGTGTGTGAATGCTTTTGGCCCTACTGAAATGAAAAAACGTCATGCCCTTTCACTGCTGTAAGCCTTTGTTTGTAAGCATGTTAAGGATGTCAGGGTATTCCTGTCACTCCATGTGCCTCGGACATTCAGCAGTTCGAAGTTCATACCTGTAATGGATTAGCACAATAGTGATACTGTTGAGCTGTGCTAATATGAATACAAATAGACATGATAGTAATGTAATGGCACCACAGTGCTTTGTATGAATTCTATTTATTTGCTTACTGCCAGAATCTGCATAGCTAAGACATAATTTTCTGTGCTTCTGTGGCAGATGATGTGTCAAAACCCCACTGCTTAGCGGAGTGAATTCAAGGAAGTGCAAAGAACAGATCCCCAGGCATCCCTGTTTCTCCTGCAGGTGGATTGGCAAGAATATTTTTGAAAATACATTAATAATCTTAAGAATAATAGGATTAGAAGTAAAGTAGAACAAGAAGATCTCACATTTTACAAACCATGTGTCTTACCACATTAGCTTTTTTTCATATCTGTGGTCTTACTGCAAATAACTTACTGTTTTCACTTATGTATTTAAATAAATACCTTATTCAAATTATTGTGCATTTTTTCAAATTATTTTTAACTCTTTGAATCTATTCAAAACATTCTGGGGAAGCGTTCATACTGATCTATGCTGCGTCACCGTGAGGCTGATCAGATGGGAGAGGCATGATGTTAGTCATCCAATTTAACACTGGCAAAAGCAAGCCTTTCTGCCACTCATATTTCAGCCACATGCATAAACTTACTGTAGGTGCTGCTCAGCCAGTTCTTGTCACCCAATATTTGAAAGGTTATAGTGACATCAAAGGAAACAAACCTGACTGAAGTTTATACTCCTAAAAATTTTACAGTTTCTTTGTAATATGTACCATTTATTTTTTTGTTCTTTCAATGTAAGCCACCTCTGGGGTTCAGAGATAGTGGTAAATTACTGTTTTGGCTTTAAAATTATTTCCTATTACATGGACGAAATACCTCCCTAAAAGTCACCAAAAGTTATGTATATGTAATCACTCTTTATATTTCAGTGTAATTTGAAATAGCTGGAGTATTAAAATGGAGTTCATAAGGGCAATTTTTATCGCCCTCGATCACAGCATCAAAGATTGTTTCTGTAGATCTGAAAAGTTCTGCTTGCTGTAGGCATTCTTCTGCTATCATTTCCACATTCTTTATGAGCTGAAGCACTAGAAAAATCTGATAGTGCACATTAATTTTCTGGATTTGCTTTGTATATCCTGTATTGTGACAGTAATTCATAATGGCATCTTTTGATTTGTGGGGGGTTTTAAATAAAAAAAAACGAACCTAATTTTCCTGTTGTATGAGGTCTTGAATTTTTAATAGCATTTTCTCCCATTTTTGATGCACTGTGCCTTCACTCTTCTTGTGGACTTACATTTTTTAAAGTCTGTTCTGGAGTCTCAAATTTATTGAAGTTCTTTCTGCAAACTGTTGGCTAGTATGAGGCACGAGCAGACATTTCCTCTGTTTGGATTCGTGCTTTACAAAGCAAACTAATGAAATTGGTCATGTGGCAGGACAGTTAAGAAATGATTACTAGTTACATATCCATTTAAAACATTGTATGAAATTTGACATTTTTAATAAATCTATTCACTGTAGATGTTGCCAAGGATAAAAAGATCTGATATTATTTATCATAACTTAATTTTTTTGTTGATTCTTTTTTTCAAGTATATCTTATCCTGGTTCATCCATACAAAACCCACTGAATACTAGCCATCCTAAATCTAAACCATTGCATTCTACATACTGAAATATGATAAACTGTGTTGTTTGGAGTTCAGCCTATTTGTTGGATGTTATTTTTCCAGGGTAGGAATGCTGTTGAAGAAACATGGAGAGTAATGCAGGTTTGCTGGTGGAGAAGTGCTCATGTTGCTTGTTGAATAGATGTTGCAAATGGCTCAACAAAGGTCAGGAGAGAACAAACCTTTAGCTGTACTGTGGCTGAACCACCACTTCTTGGGGCTCCTAGAAAGCGGAGGGGAAGGATTAAAAACAAGACTAGTCCTCACATCCTCCCAAGGTGGCAGTGGCTACTTTCCGGCCAATCCTTGTGAATGTGTTCTTGTGAATAGCAAAGACCATAGGCAGGATGTCTGTAGATGCTTCTGGGCTCAGGTGTACCCCTATTCCATGAGTGAAGGGTGGCTCTGCTCCTCATCTGTTGGTCATGGGTATGCAGAGGAACTGGCCTATGTCAGAATTTTTTAAAGATAAGGAAGGGAAAGGGAATTCTGCAGAGATTTGTCCCTTTAAACATGTCCAGGAAAGGAAGGGGGCAAGGCCACAGACTTGAACAGGGTCTGAAAAATCTTTGTGTTGAAATCTCAGTTCAGTGCTTTACTTAATTCTTAATTTGTACATTTGCAAAGAAGGGGTTGCATTGGACATGTTTCTGCTTCCTGGCAGAGTAGTATTGAATTTTGACTTGCTCCTAAGTTATTCTCAGTCTGTAAGGTCCCAGTGAGATATCCTACATGTCTTGCCTATGTAAGGATGCCTCAAGGACCATCAGATGATGATTTGTCTTGTGAATTTTACCAGTAGGTAAAAAGTAACCACTACTCCTCTGTCAGTAAAATCTGAATTTGAATGTTGCTTCCTTGTGGAATGTCATCCAGAAAATGTGATGTTTGTACATCTTTTTGGAAAAAAAAAAAAAAAAAGGAAAAAGAATCTGATGTTTCTTTTTTTGTTCTGAGGAGTCGGTTGGTTGTTTCCTGTTTACGGCTTTTGAGGCCTAACTAGAACACTTACAGTTGGTGAGAGGATGTGAACACAATCATACAGAGCCCATACTTTTCTGCAGCACTGCAGCAGGAGCTAAAGACTGGAAAATGGAAAATATTGGAAAAGAAGGTTCTGGTGTGGCCTGTCTCTTTGGGTATTGAAAGTATTCATTCATGAATCTTCTTTGCTGTGATTTCTCACTTCTCTGGCACAGAAGTTATTACGTATTTAAAACAGATGTTGCCTCCCATACTGATGAAGATATAACAGATTGATTCAGTTCTTCATCTTGTGATAAATTGAAAAGAGTATTTGACCTTCTCCCAGTGTATGTTAACAGCCAAGTTGTTGACTTGAGCCTGGCCAGAGGCTTATTCTCTTCAAACATACTCTGTCAGGTTGTGTGTTACACCCTGCAAGAAATAAATCATCCCTTTCCATTTGAACTTCAGCAGGCAGGTGCCTTTTCCAAAAATGCTGCTTATTGCAGCTGGAAGGAAAGGCCAAAACCAGATCTTACATTCTTGTAAACACAGTATATCCTTCTAGGTCAGGCTGGTTTTGGGCAAAGCCTAATGATGCTGTGTTGTGTGTGTGCAATGTGTAACTAGGGGATTTTTTTCAGACCTGATAATGGCCACTCAGTTTATATTAACATGATTTTGTTCCCAAGCTTGGGACGGGGACGTTTGTTTATCTCACAAAATTAGTGTATTTGTCTGCAGTTATCAAGCACAGTCTTAAAGATTTACAATATTTGGATTTATTTTTAAATGAGTATAAAATACAAACTTTTACTATCTCATGCTCATTCTCATTCCCTACTTTTTATTTCTGCTCCATTTTCTTTTGTTCTGTCCAACTCTCACAACATTTTACAAGTGGGCAGATATCTGAGGCAAACAGGTATGGAAGAAAACCTCTTTTATATCTTCTCTTGCAGGTTTTAATTTAGAATGCCTAATTCAGCACATTACAGTTGCTACTGTTTTAGTTACCAGTGAGGATTTAGCAAGTAATTATAGTAAGGGTTTGCCTTGTTTCAGAGATCGAGAAAGATAATGATAGCTTTCAGAGAAGTTGAAGATAGTGCTGCAGTAACAGACTTCTTCCTTTCAGAGTTTGCCCAATTTAAAAATAAGTTCTTTTGCCGTTGGACTAAAAAGTAGAGTAAAATGTACCTGTGAAGGAAGTGAGAAGTGGAAATTACTATGTCATTGTAGTAAATCCTTATTTCTTTAGAAGCTCTGGACTTGCATCTATATGAAGAAAAAACATCTTTCACGTACAAAGAAACAGTGGGATAACTTAGATGGCAGACAAAAAAAGAATAGAATTGTGCTATTTTTGAATTCTTTGTTTCTTGTGATCCAGACCCTCAGCAAACTCTGCCCCCAAAGAGAAAAAACATGGGAATTATCATGGTGTGACACATATGTTTACTTCTGAATGGGTATTTAAAGCCTCCTTTTGTCCTTCTATGACTTACAAACATTTTTGGAGAGGAGAATGTAAGATCTCAAATAGAAAACTTTCTGTGGGTTAGAAACCCCAAAGCAAACACATTTAATGCAGCTATTAAGCTCATCAGCTGGGAAATATTTATTATGAGAATTTGCATATGACATACAATAGCATTTGAATATGTGCATAGTCTTTCTTATTTGTTTTTTAAACTTGCTATCTTAGTGTGAAAGATAAAGGTCAGGAAGAGACCAGCTCTGGAAAATTTGAGGCCAGTTGTATTTCTGTACATCTGCAATCACTTCTTTTCCTAGCTGGCCATAAAATTACCCTGTGTAATCCCTGGCATCTCACTCTTTGTTAAAAATCAACATTGCCACTAGGAAACTATAAAAACGTTCAGAGAAATAGAAATTATTAATCTAAACAGTAGGTTACCAATCCTATCCATTGCTGCTAGAATGATTATATCTGCAAGTAACACAAGGATTTTAACTGCAAAACTGTACATTTTAAAACTCAAGTGGTTTTGCCTTATTGAGATGCAGATCTAAAAGGGTAAGTCCTGCTAGCTTAAATAATTTTGTATCTTCAAGAAACTTATGTACTTTCCTACACAAAAGTAAATGCAGTCATTGCTCTCAATTTTTTTCAAGATACACTAGCATTAAATTTTTTGGTTTGTTTCTGATTTCCAAATTTTCTTTACTTCACCTTTGAAGTGTATCAAACAAAAAGCCTTCTCTCAGGCTTGAACATTATTATTTGACCTGCTTCATCATTACACTGTAGGTAGTTTATTTGTTCTGTTTGTCATCCTCCATGTTTTCTATATTTTGTACATTTTTTCATTACAATTGCTTTTTCTTAATTTTTATAACCAGCTCCTTACCATAACAACATTAAAAATTACTACACAGACATAAACATATTTCCATGAATCTACGTATGTGTTAGATATATCTCTTCTGTTAATCTTTGGATGAAGTTGTAAAGTACTGGGGTTGGCCCTTCCATGCTCTAGTACATCTTGTATCCAGATTTCCCCCACAGCCCACATCATTCTTACAGAAAACCTACATTACTCAAATGGAAAAAGAACGTCCCAGGTCACTTCAACCTGTTATCTCCAGTAACCTGCTTTCTCGTGTACAGAGAAGCACTTGAAGAGATGAAGAGCTGTAACAGAAAAAGTTTCCAAAGACCCAGACAATAATGGAACCTATAAACCTGTCAACTTGATGGCCAATCACTGATGAGATAGGCTAATGATAATGTCCAAATAGAAAGACTCCAAAACAGAAGTAGTGAAAATTAGTCAACTACAAAAGGCATCCAAATCTGGAAAGATAAATCTTCTTGGATACAGAAACAAAATGAAGGCCAAGCTCCTAGGGTCAAAAATTACCATTAATTTTCTAATAACACCATAAAATGTCATAGCCCTTTTCATTCACTCTTTTCTGTTCACACTGTGCTTCATTCACAGTATTCCATGTAATTTTACCATAGTTACTAATGTACTTTTAGCATTATTGATAAATAACCACTGTTGCCTCTTCATGTTATGTTTTCGGACTTTGATCTCATGAAAAACTTAGCATGTTTCATTGCAACAAATAGTGATCTCATGAAAAACTTAGCATGTTTCATTGCAACAAATAGTGTTTAGAGATTGTCTAATTTTGTCTTTGGAGTTACCAGGAAAATACATATTCTACTGCCTCTTTGCTTGTATGAAAATTTTGCAAATTCAAAGCTCTTTGCGGTGTTTAGTTCTTATTCTGTCTACCTAGCCCTTTTTTCCACTTTTAGATAATAGAAGATTTTTATGAGTTTTATTTATTTATATCATTTACAGACATTCAGAAGTTTTATAATGTCTGGCTATGAGAATGCTCTTTATCTGACACAGCTCTTCTAGTATGTATTAAAATACTCCTTCCATATGGAACCAAATCAAATGAATGTTTGTTTCTTGCTTACGGCATGTATTACTGGGTTGAAGAGACAGGGAAAATAGGAAACTGCATTAGAAATGAGTATACACTGAAATAGAATAGTAGTTTCATAAAGAAAATGAGAGAAACCTATAGCCGACACTTGTCAAGTAATCTGTGCTTCTTCATCGAGGATATAGGTTGATAAATCTTAAGCTTTCCATGTAAAAGCCTTCATTTATATTATAAAGAAACCAAATTTAAAAATTTGCATCAGATTTTCACACATTCCTGCAGACCTTGGGCAATCTCTACAAGGATTGCTTTTACCTTCTTGATGACTTTAAATATCACTGGAGGTGAGAAACAGAGAACTTGTGTTTTTATTTTCTATTCTTAATTCTATTCTTGTAATATTTTACCTTATAAAATAATGAAATCCACTCCAGTAGCAATTGTTATGTTATAGTATTTACTTCTCTCTATTTTTTTAATGCAGAGTCTCAAAGCTAACATATCCATTCTAGCAGATCATGTTTTGCCCTTTGGTAGGAAATGTCTAATATAAACTGATGTTTAGGTACCATACTGCTCAGCAGAAATGTCTGAGAAATACTCCAAAATGCATATTTTGAATTGCCCCCAGGACAGTCTCCATTCTTTGCATAATCAAATCTGACAATCATATGCCCAGGAAATGTTCTTTCAAATGAATGACAAGACAAGATCTGTGAAATCTTTGCCCATTCTGTATAAATTCATTTTAAGGGGGTGTTTTTGTTAGATAGGAGCCTGAGGAAAATCTACTGCTCTGTTTAGTCTGTAGTAATTACCCTGTTGAATGATAATTTAGCAAACATTTGTTTAACAAGAACATAATTGTCACTGTTATTTGACGGGCCATTGAAAAGTATTATTGCTGTCATATTTGTTGTACTTTGCTTCCTATATTCGGGTTTTCTCAGCTTAAAAAAGAGGTAAATTTAAATTTTGTCTCTTTGCCTAACACTTCCAGCATTTTTTCCTTCACGTCTATTGATGGGAATGTTGTAGTTCTTTTACTGCTGAGATAGGTCACTATAATAAATTCAAACATTTGAGCTTCCTGAAGGATTTGATTTTTTATATACAGACAACTTGCAGATCAGTTAAGATCTCAAAGGAGTACTTGCTGTTGGACAAGTGAGGATTAAAGAAAGCAGGAAATATAGCATCTAATTAAATAGTGGTCATACTGTTTCGGTGCTCAGCCAAATTAAATTAGATGTATAGCTTGAAGAGTGAACCTTCTCCTTGGGATGTTTTGTCAGAAATCTCTATGTCATTGACAAAACCTGATCTTATTATAAATAAGATACTAATTTTTAAGAATGCTACGTATAACTCACCTTCTAACATGAATTCGTAGATTTAGTAACAAATTAACAGAGAGAAGTACTGAGTTCACTTGCATGGTTCTTCAAATTTTATGTTCTGCATGAATGATCAGACTGAAGGGGAAACAGTACATAATCTTCCTCACCTGTCTTTTCTGATACTCTATTTAGCAGAAGAATGCTGAGCCCTAAAATATCTGAAACAAGGGGAAAAATGCAGCTTCTAGAATATATAGTCCCACATTCAGCTGAAACATTGCTTTACAATATCTCTTATAAAGATGATTATGCTGAGACTTTTAGTGATTTCAGTCAACATTCACATTTCATATCAGAAAGTTTGCTTTGGGAGTTTTCAACATAAAGTAAGAAAATAATGAAAATTGTCCACATGCACACATATATACATGAAATAGTAAATAATAAGCCAGACTGTTCTGGGGTATGTTACATTGCAATGATACTCAGCTAGATTACTGCTAATTTTAGATACATAACTAAGAAGGCTAATTTAGGATTACTGACCATCTGCCAAGACCCTGTCCATAACTTATAAAGACAAATAGGCAACTCCAGCAGACAATTCAGATTTTAGCAGGACTGCTAATCTTGGATTTCCATTGTTTCATGCTTTGGACAACAGACCTGCTCTCTGTTGTTGACCTTAGAACAAAATGTGATAGACGAAGTGATAGAAAACTGTTTATCTAGAGGGTGTTTAGTCATGTTCTATTGCTTGTTCAATAAGAGATAGATAGCCTCAAGAAGGATTGTACTGCAACATTTATTCCAAACTACATTTATATTCAACTAAAACCAAATGCTGCCCACTTTAATTTCTTCACAGGAGCAGAAAACTTTCTTGTTGAGTTTTGGCTTGAATGACACAATCAGCACTATGCCAAAGTAGAACTTGAGAGCTAGTAAAAAAAAACACTGTGTTAAATATGCATTGATTTTTGCCTTATATTTCCTGTTGCATGAATGAACTCAATTATACTTCACTTGGGTTCTTGAACAAGTAAGATGAAATTTTAGTAACAGGACTTTAATCACTGCATTTTTCTGATAGTTGATCAGAGATAACAGAATGCATATTCTTCGCTTATTTTATCATCTGGAGTTGATAATGATTTCAGCAGAATGGGTCCACTGCTCTTTTGGTTGTCTGTTGATGCTTATTTAGCACTGGTGTTCAGTTATAGGCAGGGCAGGGGAGTGTACATTTATACCTGGAGTACAGGTAGAGTGAGTGTTCATTTTTGCTATTGGTTCTTCATAATTTTTCTTTTAAAAGTTCTGTGAAGGACAGTCAATGATACTTTACTACAACTTTCCTGATAAAGGAACTTTCACGTCATTTTCACTTTTCCTTCTTTCTTAAGCTTCCAGTCACAGGATCTCATTATGCCTTACTCTTTGAAGAACAACCTGGTATCAAAGATTATTCTTTTTGTTACAGATCTATAAACCTGCCTTCTGATAAGCTATTTAGTGATAACTTCCACTGAAGATGGGTGATGTAACCTGTGTTTTCCAGACCTTGAGTTAGTGGTGAGATTTTAACCTTCTCTGAGGTCATCTGAGATGAGTAAAAAATATAAAGTTGTACTCAGCCTTCTAGCAAGAAGCATAAAGATGGATTCAGAAGAACTGTCATTTTTATTCTCTTTTTTAACCCAAATAATGTATCACTTGCACACCCCGCCTCAGAAATAAGGTTCATATCCATTTATGATGACATACCCTTGTAGATAATTTGATGAAACAAATACTACAAGAGCAACAAACAGTTCCTGCAGGATCAGACTGATTAGGCCCTAATTTGTTGCTAAGTCTGATGATTTATTAATGTTATTGTGGTGGTTGTACCACAGTTTTTTTTAATTGATAGCACTGTTGTGAGTTACTAAAGCAGCACATAGGCTGCTTTAGTATATCTAATCCTAATGCATCAGTATAGCTCCTTCTGTCAACTGAGTGCATAAATTTATTTGGGTAATAGATAGTATATGTGTTCGGGTGTAATCTTGGTGAAATTTTTATAACTGATATTTCACTATTTCCATAACATAATTGTTGAAGGCTGTGTCAATTATCTGCTCAGGTTTGTTGGGGGTATGTGAGCTTAAGAGCCCTTCAAGCCTGTAATTACCTGTGTCAGCTTTTCTGTTCTCTCTGGCTCACCTCCAGTCCCCTGGAACTTGCCCAGTTTTTCAGGATTTATTAAAAAGAAATATCAACAGCCAAGCAATGCATATTTTTTGTTTCAGGCCACAGATTTGCTTGGACATTTCAGTTGCTTAATTCAAGTATCTGAGAGGAAGGGCTCTCTGCTAAAAGAGTATGGAAAATGTGTGTTTGTGAGAATGCTTTGGTTACCCATTTGAACTCTGATCTGTTTTAAAATTTGTTTTGATATATATAAAGACAAAGGCTAGAGTTGTCTGCAAGGAACGGACGTTCACTCTGTGAGTGCCATTCTAGAGGCCAGAGTGTCTGTAAGGCCTCTGCATCACACCCTTCCTTGTAACACTAATATCTAACACCAATATAGATAACGTAAATAATAATTATAATAATATAAATAATACATAAATAATTAATATAGCTGTCTATGCATCTACAATAGCAAGAAAAGATACTGTTCAGAAAATCTGAATAATCAGGAGGAGAGAAGGCACTGAAAAGGAAGCAGATAATTTTTGTTAATGAAATACCAACCTGTTTCTTAGATCTTAAAATAACATCTAACTTATAAAGGAGCAAAACAGAAAGAGGATTTATCACCAGTCAGAAGGAACTTGATTTCCAGTCCATAGCACATCAGCTGGTCCTTCAGACACATGCATCCCCATGCAGAGCTGCAGTAGGCACACAGGGAAGTCTTCCTACTGCTGAGGAACAAAACCACTTTCAGAGCAGCTTCATTTTCTCTGAGACCTTGCAAATCCCAAGTACTACACAGCAAAACATACTGATTAATGCAAACCCAGGAGCAGCTGAGCTGTAATAGCATGCTGGAGCACATGTTTCCAGGCGTTTATTCCTGATTGCTATTTTTCACAATGTGGAACTCCACAGGAGCTTCTGCTTCACTGCACCCCATCTGTGAATCCCAAAATGGGAGCTGTGTGCTTGACCTCTGCTCCTCAAAGAATACTTGCCATGTGCAAAAAATGTGAATCCTAGCATTTTCGCCATTGTGTGAAAACCACAGGTAGCAAGACTTGAGCCCTCAGAGAGGAACCACTGCTCCTTTGTAGCACATCTGTTTGACTTTCACTTTTCACAGACCACCACAGGACACGTCAGTAATTTATTCAGATAAAAGTGATAGAGAAAAAAATCATTAACATATGAAATGCCTTCCACCTCAGCTGGTTTAAAACACAGCAGTGCCGGTCCTGGGTGGTACCCGACCCTCAAGCTGTGATACTCAGCAGCCTGTGACAAGCAGATATAGCCAAAAGGCTCTGTCCTGCCTTGGTTTTGCCTCTGAAGAGACTGAAGAATCAATTCTCATGTTTTGGGGCTAAGTTAAAAAATCAGAATGATGAATTTTGGCAAATTCAGTCTTTCTTTAAAATCCCATCCTTCTTTATCAAGTGAACTCTCTTTATTCATATTTTTCAGTTATCCTTCTACACTGTTAAGCCACTATTTCAGTCTTCTGGAGTTGTTATGCTATTGCAGATGTTATTAAAAAAGAAAATCTGCATATTAAGGTTATTGGGGTTTTTGTCCAGACTAAAAGATGCACATCCAGAGTAAATATTTTCTAACATATATCCTAAAATATCAATGTGAACGGAGTGGAATGAAAAGTTCTTGGTTTTGAGCATCTTCTAAAATAATCATTAGAGAAACTAAATTTTACCTATTTTGTTGTGGACAAAATTACACAGTTATGGTCAACTCCACTGAAAGTGTCATCTGTACTACTCTACAAAAGGAGTGTCAGCAAATAAATCAATATAAAATCAGGTTATTATATTTATTAGCAATACAGAGATGCTTTTCTTTTGAAAACAGACTATTTGCTAATCCGTCTACTTTCTATAGATACCAAAAGGAATAACCCACAAGAATACTGTTTGAAAAACGTATTTGTTTTTTTAATTTGGGGACTACATCTCTTCAGAGATGTAGAATTTTGTGTAATCACAATTACTGACAATTCTCAAGTCAGTAAGACTGAGTGAAATATAATTCCAATTGCTACAGAAATTCTTGCATTCTTCATTTAACATTTTTTTTTTTTTCTGTTTGAGCTTATCCCAAAACTCAAGTTCTTGTTTTGGAATAAACACACAAAAGGCACATTTTTGAGGTATAAGAAATTTGGAAGTAAAGAAACTATTTTCCTGGGGAGAAGGAAAAAAAAACCCCACATATATTTTTTGTACACTTTGGATGGAAGAGGTCCTTGAGCTGTAGCTATTATATGAAATTTGTGCTTAATTTAGTTTCTCTGGCATTTATAAAGTACTTGAGACAGTTGCACAGCCTCTAACTTTGGACTTGGAAATTGAAATAATCGAAGTCTATTTGAGAATAGAATTTTTGATACAATTTGATAGGAATGAAAATGTTCCGATGTATTCAGCCCCCTTTGCCAATAAATGTTTTGATTGCTAAAATTACTGAAATGCATGTATTAAGAGATGTTCTTTACTAAGTCTTCATTAAAAGTAATAATTATTCTGTTGGAAAAGACAAAGAAAGGAAGTAAACTTCTTTAAATGTAGTCCTGACTTCTCTGTATGGCATTTTCAAGACCTTTATTAAATGTCCCACTGCACTGAAGTCTTGGGAGTCATCATACACATACTCGTGCTCATAATCCTTCAGCTACTTCTGTGGGCATTGAAGGAGGGTCATTAGTGTTTAATTATATGTAACATCAGTTTTAGAAGATAAGTTGAAGTTATATTACAAAGTGAACCAGAAAAGGCATTTTTGCACATTATGTGAGTGGAAGTATCTTACGAATCTGTAAAGCAGATGCCTACTCTGCAATCAGATAAATCAAATAGAGACCTCAACAGCTGGTGATTAGATATGAAGACTCAGTAGGAACTAATTCTTTTGGCTATCACAGACATTCTTTGTTTAATATTAAAAACCTCTATTTAAGGCTGAAGAAGTTACTTTTCAATTCACTATCCTTTTCAAGATAAAAATAAAGATCCTGTATGTGAATTAAAATGAGGCACCTTTGGAGATATTTAAATCCTCCAAAAATAGTCCAAGATTCTGACCACAGCTAAATTCTTATTTAAAAGTCCTTGAAGACTGGATCTGTGTAAATTATTTTTAACTTCTTTTGTTGTGCTTATTGTGCCCTCTTGGAAACAATTTAATCAAGTGATTTGGCTGAAATATCTTTGAAAAGAGTAAACACCCTTGAAAAGATGCCCTTTCTGTGGTTTCTAAAATAAATGCTTCAGCTTTTCATTTTGAAAGAACATCTTTTATAAACAAACAAAAAAACTTTAAAAACTTTTAAAAAATTATTAGTAACCCAGGAACAAAATGAATCATGTTATTGACTGAAGGTCAATAAAATGAAAGTATAATAAAAAACTTGTTGTGTTTTCCCATTTAATTTCATCAGTTGGGTGAAAAAAAACCCAAACCAAACCTATCAGAATTTCTGTTTGGAGTTAACAAGTACTTCTTTTTCCTCTAGTTTGCTTTGATTTGGCTGCCTGTATATATCCATTGTTTACATAATATTATTCCAGGGTTGTTGAGCCTAATCACCAGCTTCTACAGTTAACCGTGATATATGATCATTGGAAACTTTCTTGTTTATGAACTCCATCTTCAAAATTGCTTAGGTTTTCTTCACTTCCTATTCCACCAAGTGTTTCTCAACTTTGATTAGAAATCTCATTTTCAGCCTTTATTTCATAGTAATTTATGATCACAAAGTTTTTACAACAGGAGAAGATTGATTATTGGTTAAATATCTCTTCTTCATGATTACCCCACTCATGTAGAGAAAAAAGAACATTCACTTTCAGGTATTGCTTATATGGGCCAAACAAGCCAAGCTCTTTTCAGTTTCATCTTGTGATGAATACATTTCGGTGACTTGCTCATTCAATTGGGCTTTCTTTGCTCTTGAGCTGTGGCCAAAACTGTACATGGCATACAGGATGTAGTTTCCAGACAGTGCTGCTAATATCACCCTGTCTATACTAGAAATACTTAATCTATTAAAACCAAAGGTCATATTTAACATTTTTTCCACAGTAACCTGACACTGATGGTTTTTAGCCATTTTTGACCCACCCATATGCCTCCATTTTCTTCTCTGCTATTTCAGTTGAATAGCCTCAGCTTAAAGCTGAAATTATTAATAGGATAGAGACTTTTAGGACTCATATCTAGCTCCTGCTCAGTGGTTGGATATTTATGAATTGGCATCAACATGTTCCCTCTATTTGGGAAATTGCTACTTTCAAAACTGTGAAAGCAACCTTTGGATTTAGTCTACTTCATCTGTCTCGTTCTAGACAGCTTTCATATATCCCCCTTCTTTTTTATTTTCTTCGTATATGTTCCTCACAGATATGTTCTGATGACTTGCAAAATACTGAAAACTTTTGTTACGGCTCAGACTCACCCTCCTCCCTTTGCAAAGAAAGGTAAAATTCCCCCATTCCCTTGACATGACCATCATTATTAAGCGTCTATATGCAACCATGTATTCATTTCAGGTGTCACTTCTGTCTGTATTTTGTAAGTTTTCCAAAAGTTGCTAGCTCTACCACAACAAGTGTCAAGCTTTGCAATTGCTTCTATGACAGATGTGGTACTTTATATTTATCATTTCGTGTTAGTCATGTTATCTTTCACCTTCTGTTCTTCAGCAAAAAAAAACATTATTTGGAAAACAAGTAAAATATTAATTCAGGTTTTGGCTCATTTTTAAATTGTTGAACATGGAGCTCCTTTTCTCATCCCTTGTAAATGCTCTTTGTCATGCCACTTATGTTTGAGCACGAGTTCAGACCAAGTATTTCTGCAGTGGTACCACAAGGTCCCTCACATCATGTAGGACACAGACTTCAGAATCTTTTAATCTTCAGTATAAACAAATTCCACATACCTACTCCATCTTCTCATCCCTTTCAAGTCTCTGACTGGTTCAGAATAGCTCTTCTCACTCATATGTTTCTTATGTTTTCGACTTCTGTTCAGGAAACACTTTCAAGACTTTCAAATTACACATTTCAGTTACAGTATCTTAATGTACTTCTTTCCCAGCTGTGAGACATGGAGCAAAAACCTTGAGCCCAGTTCAGATACCTTACTGTGAAAATACTGCTCTTTTTTTCTGGTTATTTTTTATTGTCTGTGTACAGTATATGCATAATTGATGTTTACTATGAATTGTTGATGAAAAGGCTGGATAAGTTTTAGTGTTAATTTGCACAGGAGTGAATGCCGCCAATGAGCAGTACTCCCAATGTGTGCAGGTTGAACGCAGCAGTACAGCTGCTCTAACAGGGAGGTTGGAAGAGCAGGGAAGCAATTTTCAGCTCTGTGTCTTAGCTGTCAGCATTTTCTGTGGGAGCTCATCCATTCTTCACCATAACTTGAGTCCAGAATGCAGTATTAAATCTCTTTCTCTCTTTCATTATGTAGGGGACTAAATCTAAGTTGCATTTAATCTTATAAGGTAAATGCCTCCATTTAAAATTTAAGGTACTTCTCCTTCCTTCACCATTCCTTCTGTTATGTGCAGTTTTTAAAAAACACTGCATAAATTTTACAGAAATATCGTCGCAGGAGGATCCCTAATAAGTAGTGTCCCCACAAGTGCTTAATTGTGGGCACGGAACCTTTTCCATAGAAAAGGCTAAATGCCTATATCTGTATATTTGCATCTGTTACATATTAATATTTCAATATATTCTGTAGACAGAGCAAAATCAATCCAGGTTCAGTAATTGATTTCCATAGTAGTTTTATTACTGCATAAAAGAAAATGGATAAAAATAGATCCTTTGCAATTATGGAGGTAAGACACCAGCAATGTTCACC
Source organism: Amazona ochrocephala (assembly GCA_039720435.1). NCBI lineage: Eukaryota > Metazoa > Chordata > Aves > Psittaciformes > Psittacidae > Amazona > Amazona ochrocephala. The sequence goes on from CM077878.1 coordinate 47,340,788, forward strand.
CTTCTGTTTAAAGTCTTTTTAGTTTTGGTTGTCTCTTACGGACGGCTGTAGTGGGGACAGCAATGCCACTGCAGCGTGTAATATTCACTCCCCACAAAGAATGTATTCCCTCAGCCTTCCTGAAGGGAGCTTTGATTTTGGCACCAGAGGAGAGGAAATCATTGCTGACCTCCCATGTGTCACAGAGAGGTGATCTATGACATTTAGGAAGAGCAAATGTGAGCATAGGCAGAAGAAAATAACTTTTTGTCTTTCTCGCTACTACTTTCCCTGCCTGCAGAGTTAAGGCTTAAGGGTTTGATGTGTCTGAGAGTGTGTCTCTTGGGAGGGCTATCTACCTCAGCAGGGAGGATGCTTCTCTTCGCCTTTGTGCAGGGGATCAGGGAAGCAGCAGTGCAGACACATAGAAAGCCTTTCTGATGTCTGCCTGCCCAGTCTCCCACACCACAGAGACCATCCTGCTACATGCCCCTGAGCTAGACTTCACTCCTGGCCATCTTCTGGGGCACCATGGAGCAGCTCACCTATGACCTGCGAGTGCCATTGGTAGCCAGTTCTCTTTTGGGATGACCCTTCTTACCTGCTTTTGCTTCTGACAGACCCAAAGCATAGCCCAGAGTGTCACAGGGTGTGTCTGCGTTAACATTTTAGTTAATATCTTTTGAAGTGAATGTCCTGTTTTTACCCACTGGCTGTTGTTTGGCTTGTACCATGGACAGTGTTGTGGCAGCTTAAATGGTTTTCTCTGGAGTGAAAGGAGCTGAAAAGATGTGTCCCAGCTGTTTGCATCTAGTGTACTCCAGCCACGAAGAGCTGGCATTCAGTCCCCAGGTCCCAGCTTGATTCAGGCTGCAGTTAAACCCTCAGATTCCCGTGTTGTAAATACCAGGTCCTCAATACCAGCTGTTTTGCTATTGCAACACCTTGTTTGCCCATTTGTGCAAGCCAACACAGGTGTGATTTAGCAGGTGTATCTGATAGGTTAGCTGAGGAAAGGTGTTATCAACATGACAGAGAAAGAGCCCCTTTCGTTGTACTCCTCAAATGAGTAACGGCACAAAGCAGAGGTCCTCATTGCATGTACCTGTGAAGAGTTATGAAATGAGCAGTGCTGTGAATGGCATGGTCTGTTGCTGAGCAGGGGAGTGCAAGTGCAAGATAAATTAATGAAACAGTGACTTGAACCATACTCCATCCTACGCTGGATCCTGTTTTTATTCGCATCTTTGACATTATTTATTTCAACACTTTTTTTATGTCTTGTTGGATTTATTGCTTCAGAAAGGAGTTTTATTTGTTTTTCTGAAGGGGTAATAAACTACTGGTGTGTTAAGTTAGTTATTGAAGATATTAATTTAGTCCAGAGCATCTCTGAAGGCTATTTTAAAATTAAAGGAATGTAAGTAGCATGCAGTAATACATGGCTCTCTCTCAAGACAGATATACTATTGAGACTAACAAAATTTTCATTTCTTAGGAAAGAGAAAATAGTTTAAGGTATAAGTAGTAAATGACTCATAAATACATGCTACAAATAAAAATCGTAACTGAGGGAGTCATTTCCATTTTGTCAAGTAATGTACTGTTTTTGAAGATTGTATTGGTTGGACATATTAAACTACTACTCTTGCATTGCTAGTTTCCTAATTGGTAGTTACTTTACACATACTGAAACAATGATAGTTATCTTGGTTTGTTGCTGAAAGATTTTTGAGTGGTTACATACATTTTATCTGGATTTGTAATTTGGTGGATCCAAAACTTGGAGTGTGAGTCCCATCCCCCATTGTAAGGAACTTGAATAATTCCAGTAACACTTTCATGGAAGTCAGATAATGAGACGAGTCAGATGAGCATCCACTGCTTGATTCTGTTGGTTCATCATCTAGACGAAAACTAAAGGAAATATCCTCTAAGTCTGCTTTAGCAAAACATGCATGAATAGGTACAAATTTCTGTTGTGCATTAGGGTACAGCATGAATTGCACAATCCTGCATTCATGTTTGCTTTCTCTACGAGTACACTGACAATTAGGCTGTCAATACGCTTTACTGTAGGATTTTAAGGGACAGTGTTAACATAAATGAACATTTTGCTGCTTTTGCCACCACACTTCCCCCTGAATACACTGCTTGGTTTCTGAATCTGTGAACACCACCAGATTCTCTAAAATGTGTGCTGTTTTGTAGCAATAGAAGTTAAATTTAATACTTAAAGGCATTGAGATGTGTTGGCCTTGCAGGGATGAGGCATTATAAACACTATCCCCACAGACAGTTGAAACAGTGTGGGAGTCACAATTAGGGGTTCAAGAACCTATTTTTCTTTGTTCTCCCACACATGCTCATCATGTTCTCTTTCAATAGTTTACAGTTTTCAAGTGTTTCTCAGAATGTCCTTAGCCTAAGGAGATTAATGCAAATATGAACAGTAACACATAATCTGTTATCTGCATTTGTTCAAGGGTCCTCCACAAAGCAGTACTGCTGCAATAATGTTTACATGGCAGAGAAGGATAGCCCAAGTTAAGGTATAGATTTATGTGCTGACTGACATGTGGGAGTTAAGGCCATCAAGGAGACATTACTTCAAAGAATGCAGTATAGTGTCTGTGCACTTGGAGTACACTTTTGAACCAAAGTACCTTAATTTAAATATGCTTACACTTAGGTGGGTCTCAGTCATGAATATGGGATAAATGCTGAATAGATTGTCTCTATTATAATGAATTTAGATTAGTTTCATTAATGAGAATGCAGTGCTTGGATAGATTGTCTCTATTGTAACTGAACACAATATATGCCTCTTTCTGGATGCCCTATTTCTTTCATGGGTTATGGCGTTCTTCAGAAAATTATGATATTACAGGCCTTTAGGATATTAAGAGTGTTTAGTATTTTTTACATTTACAAAGTAATGTTATTTTTCCTAGGCTATTGGTTTCAGTTCACATGGCTAAGGTCTAATGTAAATCTAATTAAAACAGAAATATCTTCTTGCAGCTCTCTCAAAATTAAAACAAGACACCTTCTTATGGAAAATGTTTGATATCTTTAATCACAATCAATAATAATTGTTGCAATCAGTAATTAAAAGTCAATTTTCCTGTATTCCAGTACCTCAAGCACCTAACTTCTTTTTCAAGCAATAACTTTAAAGTTAAAAGGCAATACAGCATTACATTTTCTCATGCTTTAGCTCCAAATGAGCCATTAGCATTCAAGAGCAGATAATTTGGTCCTGTGAGTTGCGGTTTGCTTAGAGAACATTTGCCAATTAAGCATAATGAGACTCAGATTTGTCAACAGTGCACTGATAATGTAGTGAGTGAGGTCATCAGCTCTTCTAGGAAATAATAGGTGTCTGAAGAACAGAGTCTGACAAATCTGTAGTTGGTGGGATCACGTGCAAAGGAATAAGTCAGAAATTGGAAGTTGGATGATGAACCAGAAGTAAACCTAGTCAGCTTTATATAAAATATTCTCATCATAAGTTCCAGTCAGCCTAATGTCTGCAGTCAACAGAAGTCTGCCATATATGCCGAAGAGAATAAGAGCCAGTACTCTCTCAGATTTGTATTCTCATAGCTAATCTGTTCAGTAGTGCTTGGGGATCAGAATCTAAGATACTCAAGAGACATCATAGTCAAGAGTAGTTGTCATCTTTTGGAAGTTGTACAAAACCCATGACCATGTCTGCACTGACAGTTAAGTGTTTTTTCCTCATCCTTTAAATACTAGGACAGTACCTGTAAGAGGACATCCCTTCACACTTTCCTGTTTGTTTGTCTCTCCCCCTCTCTGTCATTCTGCATTTTTTACTGGCATAAGGAACTGGAAGCAAGACAACTCAGCAGCTTTTATAGAGTTTATAGAGGTAGAAAAATGTAGAAGAGCAGCTGCTGATTTGATTGAAATGGGAATGTGGCCAGAGATCTGAGGAAATAATTACAGCAATAGTTCTGAGAGGCCTTACTCTGTTCTCTTCACACCACAGAAAAAGCCATGCATGGGGCAATTGAAACCATGATGAACTTGAGTTATATCATAACCAGTTGAGGAGGGATGTCTGAAATGTTTCACTTAGATTACCAGCATTATTTTTTAAAAAAGAGCGGAAATTGGAGAATGTATCTAGCTTAGTATTTATTTTTTGAATGCTGTGACATTATATTGGAATACATCATAATCAGAAATGAATAAAAAGAGTTGTTGGGTCATTGTACCATGTTAAAGATCGTAAAATAATTTTGTACAGCTTCCAAAGACACAAGAGATGGAAATTTACTTACAGTTCTGAATCTTGTAACATTTCAGATAAAGTGTATTTTGGTTAGCTTCAGCTCTGAGTTGGGCTTCCTCCTAGACCATGATAAAAAGAATAGTTGCCGGTTCATCCAGTGGCTTTGATGTGTGCAGACAGTAGGAGAACTGATAATCTTCAGTAAAAAAAACACTGAGACACTTTTTTCATGCAGACTGTTCATTTCCTCACTGTGTGTCGCAGCCTAGCAGCAGAAACCACCGTAGATACCTGTGTGACTACGGGGATGATGAGCTGCTGCATGGAGGGAAGAACAAAGGGCAGTGAGGGGAAAGCTTGTATCAGTCTAATGCAGCTGCCATTCACTCTTATGTGAGAGAGTATCTATCTTCCACATGCACTTTTGGAGGAATCAACACGAGGAGGTGTCTGTGCCCAGGTATTTCCAGGGAGCCTGGGTAATGTTAGACAATATAGCAAACCTTAAGGTAGATGAAAACTAACTGAAGTGAATGCTACCCTTTCTGCTAAAACTTCATTTTGACATTAAAAAATGTATTTATATTAGAAGTTTTGAAGTTGTTTTTTGGGTTTGGTTTTGTTCCTTTTTCAGAAAGTGCTGACCTTCCGTGAAAGGTTTTGGGTTTCCATCAAAAAACCAAAAGTTTCTGAAACCTTCTTAAGGAAAACTGCAATGTTTTCACTTAGCTGCTCTGCCATATTGTCTCATTTATATGGTTTATATTAATCTGTGTTATCATCTCATTTATATATTTATATTATATCAATTGGTAGAGCAGCTTATTTGTGGTACGTACTCTGGTAAATACACATTCCTTCAACCTCCTGTTCTCAGTTTTCAGAAACATAATCCATCTAAGGTATTGCGGCCCTGGAGAATCCAGCTTATAAAAGAGAATGGAAAGGATGCTGTCGCGTTTACCAGGGGAAAGGCAGTGACTTCTGGCTAGCCACAGTCTTGCCATATGGTGCTAAATTGTGTCCTGGACAGTGGGTTTATGAAAAAAGATTAAAGAACAGAGATCTCCTCCATCATGAAAGATGGTTGACAAGAGAAAGCTTTAGATCCACATCCCCAAAGAAATGACTATAGAAACAGAGTAAGCTAACAGCAAAAACGCTGTTCCTTGGAAAGAGAAGGCAACAGGACCCCATTCCTTTGCTGAGGTACTCCCCGTTTGCTTAGAGCCCTGACTGAAAACTATCAAAATATGGTCATTGCAATTAAAATGAAATTAAATTTAAAATTTTTCATCTGGAACAGGTTTTGCATTCATTTGACTGATGTGAGAGACTACGTCATAATCTTTGAATGTTTTCTCCGTTGGGGAAAATCAAGTCCAACTTGCTGTGCCGTGACAGACTGCCAAGAGGAAATGCCCAAGATCATATTTAATTACTAATAGCTGTATACTTAGAGAATCTTTAGCCTTTCCACCATGAATGCCTTCATTTACAAAGAAAAATATGTTTATGTGGCACCAGTGTGGAAAGATTGGAGAAAGCAAGAGAACTCGTTCAAGTTTAATTTAGGTAAATGAACTGTAAGAACTGTAAGCCCTTTAGAAGTCTTTTTTTAAGCCTTAATATCTTGTATTTACATAGCAGTCTCAGAATAAACTGTGTTTCTTGTAGCCACCCTTTGATAAACATGGATATTGCTTGATCATCTGTTTCAAGTGGAAAGAAACTAGAAGATCACACTGTGATCTCCATGACAACAAACTTAAATTGACTGTTGCAGTCTTGGGAAATAAAGATTTCAAGGTTTACAAACAGAATTAAAGAAAGAAAATTTGCTCATTATTGAAACTTAGCAGAATAAAAAGAGTTAAATTAAAAAACACTGACAGGCAAAACCTTCTGTGGTATTTTTTGGGGCACTGATATTTTGCCAATTACCTGAAAAACTGTTAAAGTGAAACCTTTCTTTGCAAGTTCTGCTTGAAGAATTGACAATTTATTACGAGTACATCATCTGCCTGTTCTTATCAAATGTTAATATGTACTTGCAAGGGCCTTATTTAATGTTATCCAATGTTATTTAATGTGTCCACTCTCATTCTTTGGATGACTTATAGAGAATACAAACTGGCAAATCAAGTGTGGACATACTGTTAAATGGAGTCCTACCTCTCTAAACAGAGAGCCCAATAAAAAACTTCTATGGTATCTTTTTAGGGTTCATTTCAGTGCCTATCCACAGGCATCTGGTGTTGTTTGAGATGCACTCAGGTTTTCTCTAGGCCACCTACTGTGTTCTTTGGAGGATGCAGGTCTACTGCTGATTGTTTGTCACCTGCCAGCCCTGTGCAGATGTCTCTGTACATCTCTGGTGGCATTGAATGCCCATGTTTAGGCAACTGAACTGAACTCTTAGCTGCTATGCATTTGGGCTAACTGCAACTGGTTGTTATTTTCTACTGTTCATGTTTTCTGTGCTTTTTATATGTCTCGCAGTAAACATAGTTCAGTGCTTAAGTTAATGTCACACCTGATAGGAAAATAATGTACACACGGATTTACAGTGCTTCAAACCTGACAATGGCTCTAGGTCACACTTCATCTTGTGAAACTGGAATACTAGTAGCAGAGGCATGCTGTTGTTTATTCCTACAGTGCTTGGCCAGCATGATGACAGCAAAGCTTTCCTCATTTGCTGCAAATCTCCTGTGGCTCACTTGTACAGGTTATTACTGATATCATTAGGTGTAAGTTATTTTATCGTCTGCATTCATACATCCCTATTTCAGAGAGTGGCATGCAAGTAAACTACATGCTTTTCTTAATGTGCCTGAAGGTGACTTAATTACGTCATTCTTTAGAAAGTAAAGAGAGAAAAGTGGAAAACAAAGACAGCAAGCTCTTCTGGCAGTGTATGTTTACTGGGGAGAAATAATTTTCAGATAAATAGCATCTGAAGTAGAGACTAATAACCCTTCCAAATGAACTGTTAATTCCAGGAGCTGGCAGTTCAAAGCAGATGAGTTGGTCCTTACTGTCCCACCTGGGTGTCTAGTGATCTTTAGATGTGTTTGAGTCAACCCTTGGCAAACCAAAGCGCTGCCTATTGCTGGCAGTGACCTTCGTGGTGAGCCCATGGCTGTTCCTCACTGACAGCTATAGGTTTCCAACTACGCAATTTACTCTTTTGACAGAGAAGTCCATTGTAAATGTGTTGAGGATCTTACATAAAAGAGAAAGCAAGTGTAGAGTTAAGCTCATTAAGTATCTCTAAAAAACACTTTCTGATTATGCCAATCATTCTACTGGAGCCAAGCAAGGCAAGAAAAGCAAAGCAACATTTCTTTAAAAGTGTAGAGGGAAATAAGTGATGTTATTATAGCTTTGTTTGGCTTCCTTTTTTTTTTTTTTTTTCCTTTTCTGAAACGTGTTGAGAGAAAAAACGTCACCAGGGCTTCTACGCCAGCACCTTGACTTACGGAGCAATGAATTCTTTTGCATGGTTTTATTTTCTTCCTGTGCATGTGTGGCTGCCATCCATGCTAATCAAGCTCAATCAGTAGAAGGAGTCAACTGCTTTGTGTTAACTATTGTTCTCCTGACTGCAGTATTTTATAATAAATTTTTAAGATCTGAACTGACTCATAAAATGCATATCTAATCAAAAGTCAATTAAAGTACATAGCTGACTTGGTATTAATGACAGAATAGCATTTATGACAGCAGAATAGTGGCGCTCTATATTACATCAGATTAAAAAAAAAAGTCCAGTGTTTTCTTTGTTTTCTTGGTATTGTGTGTCCTTAGACTGAACTTCTAATTCCTAATTTTTGTTTTTATTCAAGGTGGTTTAATACACAGCAGATATATGTTTTTTTTAATCTGAGTCCTTAAACTTTTCTATTTCATACACCTAAGTGGAATAGGAGTTCATACATATTCATAGTTTGATGAATTATGCTAGCAACAGTTCTTTGTATTTTTAGGCAGTCTGTCAAGTTTTGCGAGCATTTTAAACCTAGTATGTAGCACTCAGGTTTATAAAACTGCTAGAAGTAGTTGTCTATCTGGTCATCACTAGTACAGCTATCTTTTGTCTGTTCTTTTGATACTTCAGTTGAAAATGTGTGTCAGTATTTTTTTCAAGGAGTGATAGTTTAACTATAAATATGAATAATAAACTAGCGTCTACAGAAATGACACCAATATAGTAAATAAAAAGGCAAAGTAGGTTTAAATGGCTGATACAGATGCTGGTTGGTGTAGATACCTGCAGAAACCTGTCCAAGAAGCCAATTATATGTCCCTAACACAGCTCTGCACGTTCATATACTGAGATGCTAAGCTTCAGAGTGGCTCTTATCCACTTCAGTTACTGTGGCTTTAGACCAAGGTGTTGGTCAGTCAGGGGTGTGTTGTGTACTTAACGAGCTCTTTCTGAGTGTAACAGCCCCAGAATGGCCTGGTCCCAAGGACATGTGTCCTGCAGCATTACAGGAGGCTTCAACTCTTTACTTGAAACAGTTTTTTTTCCCTTCCAAAGGTTCTGAAGCACATTTTGGTGTAACAAAAGAAGTAGCTCTTCAGTCTTTCATTGCGAGCTCTGTGAGGGTTTGCACACATATTCAGATATGTGATGCACTGTTCCCTAAGCCTTTGACACAACATCTTTTTGTCTTTACTAAAGAAGTTATTGTTTTTGTTCTAGATGGTGCTTGCCGAGCATAAACCAGTTATTTTTTAATTTACTCTAGTAACAGTCTAGGAGGAACTCCCATTCTTCTATTCTACTATTCTACTACTATTCTACTCCTGTACTTCCTATTTTACTCCATTCCTGGGAACTCCTATTCTTTTGATCTTCCAAAAGATTCTCTTTATCTGTTAATATGTAATGCTTGTACAGCATTTTTATAGTGCCTGAGTATTAATCCTCACAGCAGGCCCAAGAAGCAGGTAACATTATCCTCATTATTTATATTGGAGATGGTCTACCTTTGATCTCAACACAGCATCATACTAGTCAGGGTTAGAGCAAACAGCCCCAGATTCCCAATCCAGCCTCCTCTCTTACAGAAGCCATGTCACCTGCTGTGCCTTACTGATGGTTTCTGCTTAGGATGTGCATGTTTAATGCAATCAGAACGGCTAGAGGTAAGAGGGCTGCAGATGGAAACGCTGTTGCCTGTATTTCCTGTGATTTTCTTGTTCATAGTTGTGGAGAAGACCATTATCCCTTTCGTCATAATAAGAAATTACTCATAACTTAACAGTCCAGGGAACTTGCAGAGTTCCCTTGGGTCATCATTTGTGCTAGGTTAGCTGCTTTGTTTCTGGATTTTTACCTCTTTTGGATTCTCTTTTTTTCATTTGAAACTACTCAGAAAAAAAAAAGAGCTAGAAAGCCTGTCATAGTATCAAGAAGATAATTAAGAGAGACAAAATTAGTCTAGATTGTAATATGAATTCAGTACTTTTACTGTTAAATTATATAGCAGTTTAAATGAGAAATGAGAGAGCAGACTTTGGCCTCTTCAGGAACCTGCTCAGTAAGGTTCCATGGGATATAGCCCTAGAGGGTAGGGGGGCCCAGGACTGTTGGTTGATATTCAAGGATCACCTGCTGCAAGCTCAGGAGCGATGCATCCCAACTAGAAGGAAGTTCAGCAGGAGGGCCAGGAGACCTACTTGGATGGATAAGGAGCTGCTGAGCAAAATTCAAAGGAAAAAAGAGGCTTATAAAAGGTGGAAGCAAGGACAGGCAGCCTGGGAAGAATACAGGGATGTTTTCCGGGAAGCTAGGGACCAGGTTAGGGAAGCTAAGGCCCACTTAGAATTAAACTTGGCTAGGGATGTTAAGGATAACAGGAAGGGATTCTGTAGGTGCATTGCAAATAAAAGGCAGGCTAGGGACAATATAGGCCCCCTCCAGAAGCTATCAGGATTTGGAGAAGGCTGAAGATCTTAATGACTTCTTTGCCTCAGTCTTCACCGGCAAATGCTCTGACCACACCACCCAAGTCTTGGAAGGCAGACACAGGGACAGTGAGAATGAAGACCCTGGGCCCACTGTAGGAGAGGATCTGGTTCGAGACCATCTTAGGAACCTGAATGTATGCAAGTCCATGGGACCTGATGAAATCTGTCCATGGGACCTGATGGAATCCATCCATGGGTCCTGAAGGAGCTGCCAAATGAAGTTGCTAAGCCACTGTCCATCATATTTGAAAACTCATGGCAGTCAGGTGAAGTTCCCGATGACTGGAAAAAGGGAAATATAACCCCCATTTTTAAGAAGGGGAAAATGGATGAGCCGGGGAATTACAGACCAGTCAGTCTCACCTCTGTGCCTGGCAAAATCTTGGAGCGGATTCTCCTGGAAGGCATGCTGAGGCACATGAAAACCAACAAGGTGCTTGGTGACAGCCAGCACGGCTTCACTAGGGGGAAATCCTGCCAGACCAATCTGGTGGCCTTCTATGATGGGCCTATGGAACTGATGGACAGGGGCAGAGCAGCTGATGTCATCTACCTGGATTTGTGCAAAGAGTTTGACACGGTCTCACATGACATCCTTCTCTCTAAGTTGGAGAGACATCAATTTGATAGGTGGACCACTCGGTGGATAAAGAACTGGCTGGATGGCCGCACGCAAAGAGATGTGCTCAATGGCTCAATGTCCAGCTGGAGACCAGTAAGGAGTGGTGTCCCTCAGGGTTCGGTGTTGGGACTGGTCTTGTTCAGCATCTTTGTGGGTGACATGGACAGCGGGATTGAGTGTGCCCTCAGCAAGTTTGCTGATGTCACCAAGCTGTGTGGTTCAGTTGATACGTTGGAGGGAAGGAATGCCATCCAGAAGGATTTTGACGCACTTGTGAGGTGGGCCAATGCCGTGCTGATGAAATTTAACCATGACAAGTGCAAGGTCCTACATGTGGGTCGGAGCAATCCCAGGCACAGCTACGGGTTTTGCAGAGAAGAAATTCAGAGCAGCCCTGCGGAGAAGGACTTGGGGGTGTTGGTTGATGAGAAAATGAACATGAGCCGGCAGTGTGCGCTCACAGCCCAGAAAGCCAACCGTATCCTGGGCTGCATCAAAAGGAGCATGACCAGCAGGTCGAGGGAGGCGATCCTGCCCCTCTACTCTGCTCTCGTGAGACCTCACTTGGAGTACTGTGTGCAGTTCTGGTGTCCTCAACATAAAAATACATGGAACTGTTGGAACAAGTCCAGAGGAGGGCCACGAGGATGATCAGGGGACTGGAGCACCTCCCGTATGAAGATAGGATGAGAAAGTTGGGTCTGTTGAGCCTGGAGAAGAGAAGGCTGCATGGAGACCTCATAGCAGCCTTCCAGTATCTGAAGGGGGCCTATAGGAATGCTGGTGAGGGACTCTTCATTACGGACTGTAGTGATAGGACAAGGGGTAATAGGTTCAAACTTAAACAGGGGGAGTTTAGATTGGATCTGAGGAAGAAATTCTTTACTGTAAGGGTGGTGAGGCCCTGGAATGGGCTGCCCAGGGAAGTTGTGAATGTTCCATCGTTGGCGGTGTTCAAGGCCATGTTGAACAGAGCCTTGGGTGGCACGGTTTAGTGGGAGGTGTCCCTGCCCATGGCAGGGGGGTTGGAACTAGATGATCGTAAGGTCTTTTCCAACCCTAACTATTCTATGATTCTATGATTCTAACTAAGACGTGCAACTGCCACCAAGGAAAGCAAATCATTCATAGATACTAATATCTGCTTTATATTAATAAATTTAAACCAAATCATTATCTGAAGGAAATAGTATATTATTTAATTAAATCTCCACCAAAAGATGTCTTATTTGTTCTTTCAGTGAGTAACAGTTTGAATTATTTATCTTCAGTTTAGCTGCACCAGTGAAATTGCTTCTATGAATTTAGTGACCAAAGACTAAAAGAAACAAGTTTCTTTTATTGATTTGCTCATATTGTGGCATAGTGACTTTAGAAAAATTGCAAAGCATTAAGTAGTTTTAAAATCCCTGTTGTGTCACAGAATGATTTTCTTAAAGGAAGTAGTGATTCTTGAGCTGTTAATATGTGAATATGTATTGGTAGCATTTCCTTACTCCTCTGGGAAACTGTTTCTCAAGATCACATGAAAGAAAACAAACGCAATAATATTAATTAAAATCTTTTACTAACTGACTACTTTCTTTTCTACATTTGGGAAATCCCATTAGCTTTTTTGCTAAGTTATCTCTGCACCTTGTAATTGTGCCCGTGCTTGTTTATGCCATTAGACCCAAACATGTATTCCTTAGGATCTCCTAGAGCCGGAGCCTCAAAACTGATACCAGCTTTGCATACACTGCAGCGTGATTAGACCAAAATGTGTATTTGATTATGCAGATATGGCCTTTATTTTGCTGTGACCTGCTCCCCAGATCTCTGCAATGAATTCATAATTCTGCTCTAAGAAATAATAGTAATACAAAATGTTTTCAATATGCTTTAGTGTTGCACTGCATATGCCACTGAACAGAAATACTTTAGACCAATTTAGTGGAAAAGACTTAATTTATACTGCCACTTTCAAATACCTGAGTGTTACTGTATTAGAACACCATGAATGTTATATCACTATTAGTTGAGAGATTTTAATGTAAATTTGGCTAAAATGTGTCTCATCTTCAAAGAAGCAGCAGTGCCTTCCTCACTTTTATTAAAAATCAATTTAAAGAAAAAAATGTGTTTCTTTGGTTTTTATGTTCTATGTCGTGCCTTTAGAATGCACAGCATCACTTTCTCCTTGTTTGTTGAAAGTTTGTTTAAGGAGCTTATTCTGAAGGCCCTGCACCTGGAGATGAAGAGCTTTTTCATTCCATCTTGAGAGACATTAAATTGTTACTGTTTTTCTCCTGTCTTTTCAGAAGTGGTGCTTAATGATTATTTATTATTGTATTTACACACACATGCATGCATATTTATTAAACCTTTTTAGGCCTTATTAGCTCTGTTTAAGCAACTCAAATATTGGAGAGTAATTAAAAGAATTAGAATATTCATGCTAATGTTATTGAGATTTGATAAAGAAGAAACTTTTGCTCCTCCACCAAAAAATTTAAATTACAGTTTTACACGCCTATTGAGTATTTTAGGCTAACACTCTGAGCAGGTAAAATGAATGTGCTTGTTGAAGAAAAGTATCTGGGCTGTGCAGTCATTTTTTGAAATGCACAGTTTTAGAAGCAACAGAGTTTTAGAAATATAATGATGCCTAGCTGTGAAGTAAACATTAATGAGGTTCAGCTATGCAACACAGAGGAGTCTGCAGGATCTCCTTCCAAAGTGGAGAAATCCATACTGTATGAAGGTACCTCTTTTGCTATATTCCCACTTGTAAAATTCTGCCCTTAAGTCACAAATTTGTCTTCTGCCAGTAAGCTAGAAATAGAAATACAGTTGCCTGGGAGTGAATAAATTTTATTTGGATGCAGTTTTATTTCTCTAGTACATTTTTAAGCTAAGTCTTTATTTTTATAGACCAAGGGAGCAAGGAGGAGTCTGAGACTAGAATTTCTCAAAACAGTGTTTCCTTGAGATGCGTGTTGGCTGTGAGAGCCTCACATAAAGAAATCATTCACACATGCCCTGGTAAGCTGGAGTTCATTGAAGTGACACTGTGCTGCCCACAGCAGTTCTAGCCCACTGGCCAAACATTCTTCTGGCAAAGTGCTATCAAATTTCCATTGACTGTTCACTTAAAAGAGCAATTCATAAGTAAGTGCCTTGATTTTAAAACATCAAAGGAGCTGTATGTTCCTGGCACTCTGAGATGCCCAGCCCTGGATAGCGGGATGTATTTCCTCACATAGGAAGTCAAGGGCAGGTTATATTAATTTAGAATTTTTTTAATGATTATTTAATAACAGAATATACTATGGCATGAATGTTCTGCACAAAAAGATCACAGTGCATCGGATATAAGCTACCCTTCGTTTGCAGCACATCTGAGGGACATCGAAGAGCGTTTACAAGGTGTTCTCCTGTTGTACATTTTGTACAGGTATTCACACAGCTGTTCACTTGAAAGTATGAGGTGAAGAATTAAATGTTCCCTCTGTTTGTTTTTATCTCTTTTGGATTTACAGTTCCCATCTGTGGAGCTCAGAATTTCATTTTGTGTGATCAGAACATGGAGTTAAAACATTCAAGAGCATAACTCAGAAAACTGGTAAAAAGAATTTATTGAAAAACCTGTGATATGTAAAGAGTAAAAGTTCTGCTGTGCTGTTCACATGTGTTACCAAAGATTAGTCTTATTTTTGGTTTTATGTCTTTTTAGGTTTCATTATGGTATTATTGTCTTGACTTCTAGAGTTGGATTCTCTTTATGCAAGTATTAAAGTCTTGCAGTGATGCTATGCCTTACAGTTTTGTATGTCTACACAATAGATTTCCAGTGTATATTTAGAGGTGGAAGCCTATATCAACTGGACAAGTATTAGGTTATCATCCCACATTAATATTTTAATATCAGACGGATGATTTTGAGTTTACATTTACCCTTGTTTTATGAAATATATTTTAGCATGTCCAAGATAATATTCTATCTTCTTTAGCCCTTGTATTGTAAATCATATTGCTCTGTGCATCCTGGCGCTGAGGTAACAATTTGCCATCCTGGAACTTGTGGGTCCACTGACACTTTATGTAAAGCCCTGGCCTAACCCATTTCCACAGTCAGATCTACTTGCCATCCATATTCCCTGTCTATGAGGATGACTTCATGCAGGGGGCTGGGCCGGTGTCTAAAACTCCCACAAGATGACTGCCCAGGCATGCTCAGCATCTCTATCTGAGGCGGCAAGCTCTCACTTCTTTTGGCCACAGATGCGGGCACTGCCAGGATCGAGTGTTGTACAGCTGTCCAGTAGCAGATATCCAAAGTGCCACTGCCCTCCCCTCTGAGCAGCAGGATTGCCTCCTGGCAGTAGCAGTGGGAAGAGGTTCGGGTTGCAGGACTGGCAACCTGTGGCACACTTTTAGCTTGGCAGAACTGTTACTGAGGGGACAGTTGGTCCTGGGAAGGCAGGCACAAATGCCACACTGCACTCCTCAGAGCTCACAAGCAGTGTTCTCCATAGCTCTGGGGTTCAGAGGTGGGCTGGGGATAAAAGCTGTGGTGCCAGATTCTCTTCTCTCACTCCATTTGCTTGCTGCGTCTGCTGCATTTGATTCCACTCTGTTGGAATCAAATACCCTTTACTGCCATCTAATACTGCATGTTTCAAAAGAGGAAAGCTAGATACTGGTTTTTATGATATAGCTCCCTTTTCAGAACCGTCCACTATGGAGTCAGGCTGGTTGAGTTCTGAACATTGTGTAATTACCATTTAAAGTTCATATAGTTGCCAGAGTTATTAACTCTTAATATATTTTATGCTATCCAAGTTCCTGAGAGTCGCTGATGTGCTTTTACAGACCACAGAAACAGGTGATTTTGTTGGTTCAGTTCATCCTCTTGCTGTCTCAGTAAGTTTTGTCTTCATTTCTCTAAGATGCTTACAAATACACTATTACTTTGCAGTAAACATTTTGTTGGGAGGAGCTGATTTAAGTGTGCTTAGCCATACACTGGAATTGTCAGTGCGGATCTATGAGAGATAAATAAGTTAATCATCATTATCATTATGCATATTGCAGTTTATTTGCTTACTCATTATCTCCTTGAAATGGAAAACCCTTATGAGCAGTGCAAACAATCTCAAAGAGACATCTGATACTCATATAAATAGCTATGCTCTTTGCTTTTTTACCAATTCGTATCTTTGATGATTTGAATTTACTAACCCCTGTAGCTGGAAATTAATCTTGAAAGTATAGTGAGTGCCACCCAGCTCAGATCAACACCACAGTGAATGACCTTGCCCTCTGCTGTTGTCTATGTGGTAATTCCTCATTATTCATCTCACAAGAAATGGTGTCTTGCCTTACAACTTAGACAAAAAATGATTGCTTAGTAGTGCCAAAGTAGACCATAAAGTGATATGATTAATGCTCTTCTCACCAGATCTGCTGATGGAAGTACAGTCTTATTCAATTTCCCTGTGGAGACACAGGGAACCAGTATCTTTGACAGTAATTTTTCATCAGGAAGCTTTCTGCTTATCTCAGCTGTATTGTATAGTCATTTCAGAATGCACATTAAATTGTTGGAAAGGGGTTATAATGTGGGTGGATTTTCACTAAGTCACTGAGGCTTCTTTCACTGAATACAGGTTGTGGTGGAGCTCTTTCCCTTTCTACCATCTGAGATCATTTAGACTTCTTCAACTCTATTATTGTTTAGTATAACTAATGCCAGATAATATGACACTTCCTTGATTGAGTGCAAGTAGTTCTGTGTTCCTCATGCCTTGTATTGTTTTTGGCCAACCACCTGCCACAGACAGTTGTTACACCTACTGCAAATATCAGCTCAGATAGCTGACAAGACCCACAGCATTTCATTAAATTGTTATTGCAAGTTAGCTTCTGTATTCCTGTAACTGGCTTTTTTTATTTTTTTTCTATGAGAAATCATAAAGAAACATCGAACAGCTCCTCTTTTACACTTTTTTATTTCAAACATGTCCCACAAGAGAAAGCAGCAAGGTGGAAAACTTTTTCATATTTGGATATTAGTTACAGAATGCAATATAAGCACCTTGCCATTGAATGAGCCTTGCAGTTCTTTTGCCTGCTTTTAGGGCAGTTAATGTGCTGAAGGTGGTTGGTGGCAAAAGTGAGCAGCGGCACAGGGCTGCCTTTCTCCCCACCACAGCATGCTGGGCTCCCACACAGTAGGTGGTCTTGGCTCAGTGTCCTGCTTGATAGCTTCTGCCTCTTCGCCTTACTGGTTTTGATTTCTCCAGTCTGTCGACTAAACTTGTAAAATAAACCTAAATGACCTTCTCTTTCTCAGCTTTTTATTTACTTTACTGGGAATCAAAAGTGTGGGTGAAGCTATTACATACAGCATTCTGAAATAAAATAAAAGCTTCACTTTCTTACAAGCAAAAATAAGAAGTCACTTCCAATCTGCTATATACTGAGAAGAAATCAAGAAGACACTGGCAGGGTAAAAACACTGTATATGTCTAGCAAACTTTTGGAAATAGTAGAATCAGTCAGCTTTTGGATAGATTTTCACCATAATTTGCAACAGGGTTGTTATTTGCAAGGAAGCTTCTGCATGGTGTAAAACAGTGTACAGTGTTCTAGCATGTAGATTTGTAGCTCTTCTAAACCTTCCCTCCTTTATAACACAAGGTCTGTAACTTAGTCTTTTAAGGCTCAGTCCTATATATTATAAGCAGCTGGAAAATTTCACACAC
The DNA here is from genome assembly GCA_039720435.1 of Amazona ochrocephala. Taxonomy (NCBI): domain Eukaryota; kingdom Metazoa; phylum Chordata; class Aves; order Psittaciformes; family Psittacidae; genus Amazona; species Amazona ochrocephala. Next base: position 47,358,387 of record CM077878.1, read on the forward strand.
CCACTGAAGGTTCCAATGAACACAAAATACCACAGAACAGATGCCAATAAGAGGTATTTTTAGCTGCTCATGTCACAGTTGCTGTTTGCCTCTGCTGTGACAGCTAATGAGCTTTGAATGGCTGGGAGAAATAGTGCATCCTGCAGTAAAAGCCTGAGAATGCCTCTTCCTTCTGTAACACAGGCAGTAAATGTTTGCTTGGGGTCTATCTGAAGCTTTGTAGCAAACCATTACAGCATATTCCACACTAGATAAATGGATTATATCGCAGACCTCCATTTCATACATTTATTTCCATAAGAATCGGGCATGATATTTTATTGTTTGTTTGCTCTATAATACTGGCTGCTAGAGGTAATGTCATTGTAAACAGTGCTTGACTGAGTGAACATTTGTTACGAGTACTTAATATAATTTTCTTGGCTTTGAACAAGGAGTACTTAAAGGAAATCCTTTCTTCACGTTTTCAACTGAGGTTGAAGCTGTTTATCATTACATAGTGGGAAAAATCTAAAAATGCTGTTGACTGGGTGAAAGAAAATCATCCTTATGTTGGGGTTTCTTGTTCTTTCTCCCTTACTTTGTGTCCTTACATTACACAGAATGTAGCATGTTTCATTCCCAGGGGAAAGCCAGATTGATATTGAATGTGTAACCAGCTGGGTGTTTACCCTTCATTATTCATACTGACAAGGCATGAGAGGAAGAAATAGAAAAAGGAACAAATCTGAAGTTGTTGAAGTAGTTCTTCTTTTTTGTCTCAATACTGATTTGAAAATTCAGTTGAAGTGACTTAGGAGGAAAGTTCCTGCATACTCTCTCAGCTTACCTGCTGTTTTTCAATACATTTCGTAGAAATTACTGACTGACATATTGAGATGTATGACAATTACCCCTTTTTCTGTAGAAATGGGTTTATTATTCTTGTGCTTCCTGAAGAACAGGCACTGAATGTGCAATTACAGAAGGCAATGGATGGAACTCCTTTCACTATTCCAGAGTGAAAGTTGTTTTATAGTTGTTAGCCAAGTATAAAACCCTGTGTAAACCCAAAGAACAGTATTTCACAAGATTTTAGAAGACAGCAGAAACTGACTTGAATCCCCAATGATCAGATCATGATACCTTTTATATACACATACGTGGGAGGTGACTGTGGGATTAGAAGCATGCATCCCAAAGAGGTTGCCCAACATCTGACATGGGATTTTGAACATGTCATTTATTCTTTCTCAGGTGGCATAGAAACAATATTTATCACTTGACAAGTGTTCTTCAATACAAGAAATATTTATGTTTGTACTAAACAGCTTCTATCCTCTTCAAGTCTAGTGTTCAAATTATCAGTGAGAATCATTTAAATGGGACTGTTTGCTCTTCAGTTTAATAGTCAAGAAATTGAAGAGGAGCGGCTTGGGGATTCCCTCACTACAAATACATTTCTGCATACTGTTCAGTCTGAGACTTGGCAGTTTAAGCGTGACTGCAAAACGTTACTTACTCATATTCAGAAACTTTGTGTGCGTGTGTGTGTGTGTGTGTGTGTATTTTCTATTTCTGACCTCCTGTCTTTTCTTTGCAGTCTTCAGAAATCTGGTTTCTGCTTTCAGTTGGTTTTAAAGGTCATTGATTATCTGCACTGCATTTTGAACTTACTTGGCTGTGAAAATTTCTCATGAAGTCAGTTTTCCTGTCTGCCAGCAAAGAGTAGGAGAGCCTTAGATGATCCTCAATACCTGTATCGAGTTTCATTTATGCAAGTAAACTGAATTGGCCAGGGCAGATGCCAAACATTATTTTCTGATCATTTGTATTTTGAAATGTTTGAAATTTTCCATGGATCATTGGATGTTACTGCCTAGACCAACTGGATCTCTTGCAGAAATGTAAACATGAACCTCATACAATGCAAGCTTTGGCTGAAGGTGTGAGGTTGATCAGAGGTAAGAAGTGGAGGAGAAGGTTGGGATCTGGTTGTGGGTCCTTCTAGTTGGGTGGTAGGAGAGTGTGAGACATCATGGGCATACATTTGAGGTTCAGCTTTTGGTCCAGGCATTTGCAGGTCCATTCACAGGGAGCGTTTTTTGCACCCGCTAGCATGGTTCACCAGGATGGCCTTCCGTTGACAGAGTCTTGGTTTTGGATGTGGGACTTCATTATAGTCTGACAATGGCTTATCACCTAACTGGGGATATGAACACCTCATGACCCTAGTAGAACAACTGAAAACTGGCAGCTTCAGTCCCTCAGCTCTTGCTGGTGTCACTGATATCTAGAAGCATGATGATCATCTCCTTACTCAGAGTTCTGAATATGTGGCCAAGACTGAGCTTTTGCTTTCTTTTGTGCCTGAAAAGATTTCAGTTTGTTGTTGACTGTTAGACCAAATTGTCTTTCGGTAACTGCTGTGGAACAGCAGCATGTGATGTTATTTCCCACTTTGGTCAAGACTGTGTATCAGTGCCAATCAACTCATTTTTTCTTTTTTGTCTATTTCCTGGTACCTCTAATGTTTCTTTATGCTTTCATTCTTTGTTATTCTGCTGCCTGTTAAGATATTTTCTGTTTTTTACCCTCCATGATATTCAGCAGTTTGCCTCTTTTTTTTTCATATCATTTTTAGTGCTCTCAGGTGAGCTCTGGATTGTTCCTTGCAAATGACCAGTGAAATATGCCAGACCAGTGGCAATTTTGCTATAGATGGTGATGAAATTTCAATAATGGATTGTTTGTGTTGTTTGTTTTTTTTTTAAATCTGTATGTTCATTACAGGCAGTATCTTCTTGTTTAGTGACAGGAATATTAACTATTATGAACGATTAACTACTGCATAAACTGGCATACCTTGAGATTTTCAGTAAATCCCAGAAATTACTTTTCTGTCTGCACCAGCCTATTCTCCTGGCCTTCTGTCAGGATCTTGAATTTTTCACAGTTCTTCAGCTGCCAAGTGTTGGCTATGAAGTGATTAGTTTTCTGAATAATCCACTGTTGGCCTCTGTAATCATAGAATCATAGAATAGTTAGGGTTGGAAAGGACCTTAAGATCATCTAGTTCCAAACCCCCTGCCGTGGTCAGGGACACCTCACACAAAACCATGCCATCCAAGGCCCTGTCCAACCCCACCTTGAGCACTGCCACCGATGGCGCATTCACAGCTTCCCTGGGAAACCCATTCCAGTGTCTCAACACCCTTACAACAAAGAATTTCTTCCTTATATCCAGTCTAAACTTCCCCTGTTTAAGTTTGAACCCGTTACCCCTTGTCCTATCACTACAGTCCCTCATAAAGAGTCCCTCCCCAGCATCTCTATAGACCCCCTTCAGATACTGGAAGGCTGCTATGAGGTCTCCATGCAGCCTTCTCTTCTCAAAGATAAATTCACTGAATATCCATGCTCTTAAAAAGTAGCTTTTAAGTAAGGATACAGATATTGGTGAATTCTGCTGGGATCTAATTTTAATAATTTAGTCATTCAGTTGCATTTCTATTTCCTAAAGAAAAATGGAAACTTTATAAAGACACAAACCAAAAGAAAAAAGGTAACAATATGCTAATTATTGTTTCTGCCTTAAAAATTGCTTTCCTTTGAATAAATGCAATTATTTCAAGTAGCAGATGCAATAGACATTGACTGTGTTATATATAGTTAGTTCTTCTTTATAAAAGCTAAAATTGTTAAATTTTATGAACTATTGGCAAATGTAAGTGCTTAATGAAGAGAACTTTGGCACTGTCAGTTGCCTCAGAACACATTTGTATGCCAGCAAGTGTGATCCCAGATGACCTCGTACCTCCAGCATCACATTTTGGCCAACATTTTACAAAAGTTGAAGCAAAACTGTAGAACTAGTCCAGGTTTGCTTTCATGACCAATCCCTGTGAAGGCAATATCACCACAGTATTTTTATATTAGTTTATTAAAGATTTCCCATCTAAACAAGGTTTTCTTAAATGGAGAGAATGTAATTAAGTATAGCAGGGCTTCAGAATTTTAGCGCTTCTGTAGCAGCTGGCTGATTTCTCTTTATATTCTTGGGCAAATGCAGGGTGAAATTGTTGCGTCTAAAGATTTTCAGGTTTTATAAGGTGCTTTTTTCAGCCTGCATAACCAAGGCTTAGTGTCTAGGTATGCTTCTCTGAACTGAGCCTGAGATTTGTTTTCTGTACTAGCAGTAAACTTAAGTGTTCTCAGGAAGAGGATTAACAATCTGTACATTGTAACAGTAGTGCCTTAGAGGCATCATTCTTTAAAAATAAGGAGCAGAGGTGGCGGTGTTTACTTTAAACAGGGAGAAAATCGGTTTGCCTAAATTAGATTTCAAAGTAACTTTATGAAGTGTAAGGAGAAGCAAAAAATGTCAGGATATTAGAAATCTACAGGAAAATAAAAGTACTCTAATAGGAACAGCGGATAGAAGAAGGAAGAAGATAAAAGCCTTTTTTATATTCAGTGGAAATGCAGCAGCAGATGTTTGCATAGGAGATTCCAGTACATTCTATCTGAGGGTTTCCTAGTGTGATTGTATTTTATATACTTACGGTAGGAGCTGAAAACTGTTCTCTGTCATTAGCAACTTGTAAAATAAGTAACAGATGTGTTGGCTGTGTGTGGCTGAAGCAGAATGAGCTTGGGTTGATCCACTTTGTATCTGTCTAGCCAAAATAACTGTTTTTACCAAGGGCTGAGTGATCTGGATAGAGTCACGGTAGATTCTGTACAGGAGTGGTGATTTAAAGATGAAAAGGGACAAATGTACGTTTCTTTAGATTCAGTGCAATTTGGAGAAACTGGAGAAGCCGTGGGATTTGCCCTGGAAAACATTGAGATGAGGTTTGTCACTTGACCATGTGGTTTGGAATAATGGAGGTTTTTTTAAGTAAGGAAACAAGAAAATTAAAAATAAAAATATGAAATCAAGTATTCACACTCCATGGATACTGCATAAATGAGTAATTCTATCCAGAGATAAGGAGTTTATAATGCATTAAAGGTTTCCAGTATTTCTTACACAAATTTTCCCCTTTGGATGAAAACCAGTTTGAGAGGTATCTCTTATCTGATTCTAAATTGAGCAAAAAAATTTTTTTATGACCCATTGAACTTAAAAAGTATCACTGTAATATCAGTGGAGATTTGTCTTGTGCACTTTCTCTAAATTCTGTTTATTTTTCTTTTTCTTCTTGCAACAGGTCTGTGTCATTTCAGATGCTATGTTACACTTCAGTTGCACAAAGCACGTAAGGACTTCTTCATTAAAATAGTTACTAATAAGAACACTGTGTGTCATCTTCTTAAACCTCCCTCTTCTTTTTGTGATGCCAGCCCTGTCACAAGTATGGCTGTGATCCCAGACCTGCTCTCATATGGCTGATAGAGCTTCGAAAGTTGCTTCACTGTAAAAAGGCAAAGAGGAGATTAAGTGAGCCACCCATCCCTACTGCTTTCTGACTCTCAGGCTGAAGTAGTGAGAAGCAATGCCAATCAGAACAGCTGAAAGGCAGTTTTCTTCTGCTGCTTATAGTGTGGGATGTTTTGGAAGGTGGCTCCTCTATGTCCTGCTGCTGAACCAGCACATCTGGGAGGCTTTGGCTGGGCACTGGGAGAGACAGGCTTTTCTAACAGGCTGATGGGATTGTGTAAATTCCAATAGACTCAGACCTAGAAATGAGGTATTATCATTTGGTATGTGGGAGTGGATTTTCTGTTTCACCATAGAGGACCTGTAAACACCACTAAACTTAACGGCACTGCTATTTGAGTTAAGATTTAATGAGGGCAAAGGTCTGCATGTAAACTGCCCAGAACCTGTGTGGTTTTGTGGATTGGAGTTAATGAGGAGAGTAGGTCTGAACTAGTAAATATGCTAAGGAGCTGGCTACATGACTTGAGCTGGCAGGATTTGTCCTGTAGACACTGGGGGGAGAGGTAGGTGGGGAAAAGAAATGTCAAGGCTATAAATGGCCTTAAAGACATCTTCCTTCCCCCTCTAACCACAGCTGTGCTCTCTGAGTACTGAAGGGTACCCTGAAGGAAAGACAATGGAAAAAAAGATTAATTTGAGAAATGCTTAGAAAAATATAGTGAAATAGTCCTCTACATGTGAAATTTCCTCTCTGCTTACTGAAATGCTGTTAAACATGCGCACATTCTTCAAGACTTAAGATTCTTTGCAGTGAGTAGGTGAAAATATAGTGTAATTTAACAATTGATCTTTGCCAAGCAGTTAAATGAAAAACTCTCTAAACTAAGTAGAAACTTCATGGGAGATGAGATTTAAGTGTATAAGCTTTCACTCCGTTTCATCAGAATATGAATTTAATTTAACTTACAAGGAACATGCAAATGGTTTCTCTGTGTTATAATTCATATTCCTTCTAATGGGAGGCTAATTGAAAGAAATGGAAAAGACTGTGTGAAAAAACATGGAGGATAAGTTTGAACTAAAATACAGATTTTACACATCAAGTTTACACACTATATGAATATTTCCATTTTAAAGTAAATAGTGTAGCATTAACAGTGATCAAAATTTAATGAATTACAAATAAAAGGAATTAACTATGCTGTTTTCAATTATCAGAATTCAAAACAAAACTAAGCAAAACATGAAAAATAGATTTCTTAGAGTTGTTTAACTTTTCCTAATTAAACATGAATAAAAGCATATTTTGTCTTAAGATATATTTCTTATAATTGCGCTGATTAAGCTGGGTGTTTATTTAAGCTAGATTTACTCTGTAAGGCTGTAGTGTTTTATAACAGGTGTTTGTAAATGAAAACCAAAGTGTAATGCAATGCATCTCTTGCTCTTAAAAATAACAAGTAACTTTTTTAGCTAAGTCTACGTCTTCAAAGTTTTTTTCAATAAACTAGACAGAAGTCATTCATACCAACAGTTTCATGTCTGCTTTGGCCTGTCACATGTAACACTTGTAGCTTCTGACTCAAAGTCTGTGCCAAAAAAAGAAATTTCCATCTGCAGAACCAGTAATTGTTAATTGAAACCCTTTTCTCATTTGCAAGAGTTTAACTAAGAAGCATTAGAATTTGGCTTGTATTTCAGTAATTAAAAGCAACGTTATTACATTAGATGTACAAGATTTTTGGCTTGCATGAGTCAATAGCTTGTTTGAGAGATTGTGAGTTGGTTACAAGAGTAAATTCTTAAAGAATCCATAGCCACACATGGTATGGATTAAAAACTGGCTAAATGGTAGGCCTCAGAGTTAATTCAACTATTCAGTGATCATCAAGGGGATGTGGTACAGTGCATTAGAATTCCTCGTGATTCTTTCCTCCACTCTATTTAGTAGTCTTACCAGTAATCAGATATTACAGGTGGAAATGAGAATTGAAATAAAGAGAAATGATGTGAATATTTTTTTTCCTATTGCCGTAGGTTACGATATAGAGGTTGTATGATTTTATGGCATGGATCTGCAAAGATCATTTTAATGTCTCAAAATCAGGTCATTTGGTAAATCTGTGAATTCTGTAATTTGTTAGCTCACACTGCAGTTACATACATCTCCTTCAGCCAAAGGATATCCCTTCTCCAAAGGATATCTACACTCTTCTTGGGGCAGCAGCACCAGTAATTTTTGACAAAAATTGAAATTAGCAAGAGTAAAAGACTCTTCGCAGAATGTGCACTTGCCATACTGTCTAATGATTAACCCCCTCCATACTTTCAAAGGCTGGGAAAAAAGGAAAGAATGCACCCATCTTCCTCCAATACTTGGTTTGTACACTTCCCACACTGAGTTCCCTTACTCCCCATTTGTGAATGGATGCACCATGTTAGCCAAAGATGTGCACTTGTCCTGTGATTAGCAGATCTATGGAATTATTACATGCTGGTTGCTTTCAAAAAAATATAGAGCTTTCCTGAATGAGAGGGGTTTTTGTTCAGTGTTCTTATTCCCGTGAATTGGTACATAAATGTGTGCTAGTATGGGCAGCAGGAGTGGAGGGTAATAATGACAAATCCTGAGGCTCACAAAGTGCAGAAGAAAGCTAAGGCATCTGTGTGCATGCTCATGTAAGACATGGGAAGGAGACACTAGCCTGCAGTAGCCCAGTGGGCTACAACATAGGGCAAAGCCCCTGTCAGTCAATGGCTGCCCATCTGACTGGGTGGTGTCCTGCGTATGGGCTGTGGGAACATCTGACAGAGGGTTGTGAGCTCAGCCCTGTCCTGCCCAGTGAATACTCAGTTATTTAGGCAGAACAGAGCAATTCCAAGACTGAGATAAAGAGTCATGCTAATACCATACTTGCCCAAGACAGAAGCAATCAAAGTAGATATTTGGAGCTGGTTACCCTCTATCACTTTGGGCAAATGTTTTATCAGTGAATTGTTCTGGAGCAGAGTTAACTTTCTTTTTCTTTCCTTTTCTCTCTTTTCTTCCTTCTCTCACTTACATACTTGTTTCCTCCTACCTTATCTCTGCTTGGGAGCCTGGGAAATTGTTCCAATAAATCACCTAACAGATCCTGAATGTTATGAAAAACTTGTTTTGGTTGTTCTTATCTGACAAAAAGTATGTTTTTTTGAAAAACCTGCATTCTGCTCTCATGAGACCCCACTTGGAGCATTGTGCGCAGTTCTGGTGTCCTCAACATAAAAAGGACATGGAACTGTTGGAACAAGTGCAGAGGAGGGCCATGAGGATGATCAGGGGACTGGAGCACCTCCTGTATGAAGATAGGATGAGAAAGTTGGGGCTGTTGAGCCTGGAGAAGAGAAGGCTGCGTAGACACCTCATGGCAGCCTTCCAGTATCTGAAGGGGGGCTACAGCGAAGCTGGGGAGGGACTCTTCATTAGGGGCTGTAGTGATAGGACAAGGGGTAATGGGTTCAAACTTAAACAGGGGAAGTTTAGATTGGATATGAGGAAGAAATTCTTTACTGTGAGGGTGGTGAGGCCCTGGAATGGGTTTCCCAGGGAAGTTGTGAATGCTCCATCACTGGCGGTGTTCAAGGCCGGGTTGGACAGAGCCTTGGCTAACATGGTTTAGTGGGAGGTGTCCCTGCCCATGGCAGGGGGATTGGAACTAGATGATCTTAAGGTCCTTTACAACCCTAACTGTTCTATGATTCTATGATTCATTTCCAAGTGTACACATACCTGGGGTGCTGTACAAATGCCTCAGGTGTACTTCCTTACTTTGCTTTTATTTATCCCTCTGGGTTCTGTGTCTTTTGAAGCAGTCTTCATAGCTACCTTCCTCTCTTAAAGAAAGAACATGCACATCTGAAATGAACTCTGACCAAGAAATTTTCTTGGAATCCTGTCACAGTGTAATTTTATCCATGTTTGATAGGTAGGCAGGAAAATCAAGGGAACTTGTTTTCTTTGTCTGTTGATTATTTTGAAAACTGCAATTAAATATGGTATTATTATCCATATTTTCCACTTCACTCTATTATTTTTTACTATGTATGTTATGTTAAACATCCTAATATGAGGGTCTCCACTTAGTCTTATTTTTTTCCAGGAACATTTTACTAACAAGTAAATATAATGGTAAGTACTTTCCCTTTGCTCCTGTCCTCTGTTTAGGATAGGTTTACTGTTTCAGAGGTTTTCACTCAACAATGAAATGGGGAACAGAATATTGTTGCTCACTTACACCAGCTTTTAAGGAAAAATTCTTCCGTGATTTCTTTGTAATTTGGTCTACTTGAAGTTTATGAATCATAGTGTTTGGCTGCTGCTTTTCTGTTTGATTTTGTAACAGAATATCAGCCCTCCAGTCAACAGTTAGTGGCATTTTTGGAACCAAACAGCTCTACTTAGGAGACTTTGAGGCACTGAAACGGGAGAGAGGGAGAAATTTTTTGGTTTTCATATGTTTGTAAGAAATCTGAAAGGATATTATGAAGTTATTCTTGGCTTTCAAACACCTTTTTTTTTTTTCGTTTTCCTCTATTTTTCACTCTATTTCTTGAAACTGGGAAACTCATCTGACTAAGCCACCCTGTGCAACCCTGTTTAGAAACCTGTCTGTCTCCAGTGGTGACAGAAACGAGACAGGGAGGTTAGCACCACTGGGATGAAGTTTGCTTTTGGAGCTCCCCTACTGCGAGCCTCTGATAACATCTGCATATTTAAATCAGATAACTGTGTATTGAAACAGATGGCTTACCATTGACTCAACTTATGCATCCAATTATATATGCACCAATGAGAAGACTTCACATTCTGTTATTTCCTGCTGATTGCACATTTTAAAAGATGGCCTCTTATTTTAAAATTGACACTGGTCACGATTCATTAGCGGAATGAAGCTGCCTAGGTAAAAAAGTGAGATAGTATGTGGTAAGCAGAAGAGGAAATTTTAAGCAGATACATATAAAAATGCAGCCAAAGGCTTACAAGGGAAATAAAGAAAGTTCAGATAGGGCAGAAAAAAAAAGGAAATAATTTCTGGTAAAACACAAAGTGTGAACAGGAGTGATGAAGTGAAGGCTTTCAGAAACCAGACAAAAACCCGTTGGCACCCAGTGTGAGAATCAGTGTACGCAAAATGTAAGTTAATGTTGTTCTTTGCAGGGAAGCAACATCAAGCTTTAGCAAAAAATATGCAACTTCCATTGCTGGTTACTCTCCCAATGCTGTTTCAGACAGGAGCTTTTCAGTAGAGGCCTCAGCATCAGGTGCACTCTGTGTGTTTGTGATCAGATGCAGGAGACCTGGTTGTTGTGGTCTTCTTGGATCATATCAAAAGGCTTTTGTCAGGACATTCATTAAGCAGTTACTCTATGATAAAAAGGATGTTCTCCACAGAAGAATGCAACTGATTAAAAGGTAGGAAACAAAGGCCAGGAATGTATTCTCAATTTTTGTAGCATAGGTATATCACTGGTACTATCCACGTATGTGCAGGCTCATCAGAATACTTGTAAGTGATTTGTAAAAGGAAGAATAAATAATTAGTTATTTATTTATTACGTTATTTAGAATAAGGGCTGTTGTAAAGAACGGCAGAGGATTATATGATACTCAATGACCACATGTTAGAATGATAGATGAAATTCAGATGAGAAGTGATGCATAGGGGAAAAACAAGCTTCAGGCACTGATCAATAGGCTATTAGCTAATGAATACCAAATAGGAATGAGATACTGGTGTTAAAACAGATTGTTCTGTGAAAAGGTGAGCTGAACATTCAGAATCAATCAATAAAGGCAAATGCAATGTTTGGAATTATGAGAAATTAAAGAACAAACCAGAAGACTTTATGCACCTGGATTTAGGTGTGTTTCATGAATGCTGTGCACAGTTCTGGTTCCCTGAGTCTCCAAAGAGATGATCTGAAACTGGAGAAAATTCGGAGGTGGTCAAAAAGTATGATGAAAACTCTGTGGACAGCTTATGTATTATGGAATATTGAAGTGCACTAGGACTCTTTAAGCTGGACAAGGTATGAGGGTGGGGTGTAGCATAGTGAAGATGGATAAGAAACTGGGTCACTTTGGCTAAAAGTAGTAGGGGACATGAAATAAAACCTGGGACTATGGAGCTGACCAAATCAGAGGTGGCAGTTCTTCACTCAGCAGAGCCAAGATGGGGAACCCTGTTGTGGATGTTAAGTTTTAGATGGATTGGAAAAATAACTGGACTAATTCAAGGAATTAAAAACGTAGGCTGTGAGCTGCAAAGGTGCTGTGTCTGGGTAAGCCCAGGACCATACTCCAAGGAAATAACATTATGCATGTCGTTATGATTGTCTTGGCTTCTTCCATTGGGCACTGACAGATAGTGTGGTCGAATCTATGGTGTGTCTCCACATTGTCATTATCATGCATCACTTTGGTACTATTTGGTTTCTGCTTTGTGGCTGTATTTAACCTATGAACAGAGAAGGCAGCATGAATTTGGCTGCTGTGTATCAGCTAGAAGTACAAATATGGTCCTATTCAGTGTTTGTAAAAATAATGTATAACAAAAACTATTATAAAGTGATTTAGAAATCTAATTAAATTACAGACCTTTCCTTCACTTGATATCCAGGAGACCTGGATATATTATTCAGGATTTATTGGCAACAATTCTTTCATATATGATATTGATAGCCCTTTTATCCCATTACATCACCACATAATAAAACCTGCATGTTAGAAAATACAGGTGCAGGAACAAGATTTTGATTTGTCAGGATTTGCATATAAAGAGTATGCTTGACAGGGCATGTGGAAAATGTGTATTTTAAATATCTGTAGATATTTTAATGACAAAAAGAAGTTATTCTGTAATTATATGTACTATATAATTTTAAGCAGTACTATTAGTAGAATTAAGGTGAATTTGATATGTTCATTTTAGAAAATCAATATATAAATATGAAAGGTTAACATGCTGCCATTGAGTTGCTTGCTTGCAGATTGCAACTGTCAAAAAATGAAGAATTTTGTTACCCCACTGGCATTTTTATCTTCTGAAATGATAAGAAAGTAATAACCAAATTATTTAATTGAACTGTTGATATACACAAGAAGGCCCTAGGAGATTATCTAAGTATAATTCAGTTCTTCCTCTCAGACTGGATCTCCTTATATGATTAGCCTTTTCAGTGCCATATGAAACAGATTATCATATTCTGAATTTAGTCACTTGTCATTGTTAATGGATTAGAATCAGTGAAAGTGAATGCATCTCTCTGAATTTTTCGAAGGTTACTAGCTAATGAGTCAAGAGAAACCCTGTGTAGAAAACATCTAAAACCCTGAATCATAAAGAATTAAGGCCCTTTTAAAATACAGTCAATGGAAAGAGTGACTAAATTCACCTTGAAGTGATACTGTAAGGGTGGCGAGGCACTAGAATGGGTTGCCTAAGTAAGTTGTGCATGCTCCATCCCTGGCAGTGTTCAGGGCCAGGTTGGGCAGAGCCTTGGGTGACATGGTTTAGTGGGAGATGTCCCTGCCCATGGCAAGGGGCTTGGAACTAGATGATCTTAAGGTCTTTTCCAACCCTGACTATTCTATGATTCTATGATTCTATGATATGGACAAGTTTAATCTGTGTATGCTGCATTGCAGTCAGTGGCATTGGCTTCGGGATGATCTGAGGTTTGTGTATATGACCATGTGTGATATTTTCTTCCAGCTGAGATTTTGAAAAGACTAGCTGAGTGCTATGTTAACAGAACCTTGTTATTCTTGCTGTAAAGAGAATAGGAGTAAGCTGCAAGAACACTGTACCTTGAAAATCATAGAATTTGAAGTGGAGTGCCTCTCCACCCTCACAGTAAAGAACTTCCTGCTTATATCCAGTCTAAACTTCCCCTGTTTAAGTTTGAACCCATTACCCCTTGTCCTATCACTACAGTCCCCAATGAAGAGCCCCTCCCAAGCATCCCTATAGGCCCCCTTCAAGTATTGGAAGGCTGCTATGAGGTCTCCACGCAGCCTTCTCTTCTCCAGGCTGAACAGTTCCAACTTTCTCAGCCTGTCTTCATACGGGAGGTGCTCCAGTCCCCTGATCATCCTCGTGGCCCTCCTTCGGACTTGTTCCAACAGTTCCATGTCCTTTTTATGTTGAGGACACCAGAACTGTACATGATACTCCAAGTAAGGTCTCACGAGAGCAGAGCAGAGGGGCAGGATCACCTCCTTCGACCTGCTGGTCACGCTCCTTTTGATGCAGCCCAGGATACAGTTGGCTTTCTGGGCTGCAAGCGCACACTGCCGGCTCATGTTCATTTTCTCATCGACCAACACCCCCAAGTCCTTCTCCACAGGGCTGCGCTCGTGTGAAAATGTTCACATCTCTGCTATGTTAACAGAAGACTCATCCAGAAGATGGGTCTTCCAGGGATAGTTTAATTCCCCTTGTGCCCATGATGTGCAGGCAGGGGCAGCCAGCCTTCGGAGTGAAGGCAGCATGGGACTTCTTGTGGAGGCTGGTGGAAGTCCCCGATGCATGGATCCTGCTGGGAGAGCTGCCTTATGATGGAAGCAGGTTGCAAAATGAAATGCCTCCAGGTCCTAATCAAGCCTGGCTTTATTTGTACCTTCTGCTTAGACAGCTGTGATGCTTACCAGTGTGTTCCAGCACACAGATTGCAGGACATGCATCAGTGTGGGAAGTGTTTTCTAGTGCTCCCAGGCATATAATGACATAAGATTAATATGCATTTATGCAGTTTTGGATTTGGTTTTGGTTTTGTGAGATCCTACTAACCCAATACTTTCTACATATCTGGATATTTGGGCCCAAATTAATTCTCTTATTTTGTTTTAAAGTCATTCCTTAACAGAGGTCTTATGAATATTGCTGTATTAAAATTATAATGTAGACTGAATAAGTGTTACATCTATTTTCAGAGCTACAAAAATTTCTAAGGTGTTTATATGCTTTTTATTACTTACAGAATACTAAAGGTGTTAATTGAAGTGAAAGAGGTGAACCTGTTACATACAAATTAATAAGTAAAAAATAATGGAAAACACATATGTGTGTATATGCGTATAACGTACTTTGTGTTGCTACCAACAGGGCAAAAGCAAAGGTTTTCCTGCAATAGCTTTTAACATTTGGGAACAGCTGTGCCACCCCTATGCTATTTGTTACGTCTGAGCTGTTGCCAATCCACAGTTGTGCTGGGATAAGAGAAAATTTGAACATTGTCATAGTTGCAGCTCAAATCTCATCACTGATACAGCTCCCACCAACCCCTGTGCATTTTCTTGTCAGTTAAATGTCGGACTGGCAATATGCATTGTTCTCAACTTCCATCTTTACTTCTGCCAGTGCAAACTAAATGTAAATGCATTTCCCAGTGCTGTAGTGATGGCAACAGTAGCAGAGCATGCAGGACAGACCGTGACCAGCAGGACTGTGCGACACTGTCCGTAACTGGGGGGACTGATGTGGTGCTGTAATAAGAACATGTGTAACAGGGATTGTGGGAGCATCCTGCTGGCACTGAGCAGGCGGGCAACATGACTGGAAGCAGGATGCTCCCTCAGCACTGCAGTTCCTGTTTCCCTAAGCAGTGTGAAACAAGGTGGCTGCAGTGCAGCCATCCACTTCTAGCAAATTCAGATCCCAGTAGAAGCCAACATTCAGTTTTGTCTTTCTCTCTTTGTAGGCTTTTTCCTTTTTCCTTTCTCCTTTAACTTCTTGTTCATGGTGTAAGTCATCCCACACCTCTCCCCTGGCATTTTCTGCAGCACATGCTCTTTGTCCTGCGACACCTTACGTGACTTCTCTGCAACATCTGTTCAGATGACAGTGAGATTTTTATGTATACATAAAAATTGTCACAGATTGTATTATAGGAAACACAACTATCTAGTAACATATATACATACATTTTCACTACCACCTTTGACTCACAGAATTTTCCTACTTTAGATAAGGTTCATTCTGATAGTAATCAAATACAGGCAGTGAAGGAAGGTCACCAAGTTGCTACCAAGAATTTTCTGTATCAATGAATACAGTTTCACGTTAGTATAGATTATCACCACATGTGAGAAGCACCTTAGCTTGATAAATAAAAAGGAATAAAATTCAGAGGACTCTGCTCAAGTGTGCAGAAATCACATGGAATTGCACACAAACTAACAGCAGAATTTAATAATGAATCAATAATGTTTTGTTGCAATTACTGTGAATAGACACTGACATGTTTTCCATAGAGATGTTTTCAACAAATCCTCTAGAAGTCCACACAACTCAGTTACGTTTTGTGTGACTTTTTTAGTTTTGATTTCAAAGTTAGATACCTCACAGGTTTCAGTGGAAATTCTACTTTTGAGCCCAAGGAAAAAAAACAACAGCAAAGAGATCTGAAATGATTATTTTCCTTTTGCCACAAATCTATGTTAGAGAAAAGTGCAGTGTGTGAGAGGATGAAGGGCAACATTTCCAAAATTACCTAAGCATCATTGCAGCCTTAGTTCCATTTTCAAAGCAATGTAAGCACTATGGATCCTGAAGGCTCCAACAGGTTCAGATAATATCTTTATTGTAGTGTAAAATTGATAAAGTACTCTAAGTGCCTAATTCACACTAAGCCCAAGTGCTTTGATGCTCTCTGCTAGATACCTCTCTGAATCAACATGAACCTAAAGTCTCCTGAAAATCGGACTCTAGGTTTCACCAAAATGCAGTGGGATGTGAATGCTAATGTCATGTCTTAAAATAGGCTTTAGAATTCTTAGCCACATAAGCCTTGAGTTTTAGAAGCATGAAGTCACTGACAGATGAAGAAGTGGGCCAGGAGGAACTTTCCTAAAACTCTGGGGACCTCATGAGGTTTTCAGAGGAAGAAAGGCATTTTGTGTATCAAATATCTCTCAAATAACACATTCTTTACAGATATTCACTGAATGAAATGCATGTAACACCCATTCAGGCAAACATTACTCCATCAAAACATTAATATTTTTAGTTGCTATGAAGCTTCAACTTTTAAAGCTACAGAAATGGCTGGACATTCAAGCAGATGTTACCTGTAAAAGTATGTATGGAGGTATCAGTTCCATATAAGTCTCACAAATACACCTCGTAATTATACCCCAAAATCATTTCTTATGGTCTTCATGAGAGAGACACGGGATCTTAGGCTCACCCTTAGAAGATGAATAGTTCCTGATTAGCACATCATTAGCAGTCAAGGACATGTAGCAAACACCTGAGAGGGCAAGAGAATTGAGAAGTACAGAGGTTACATCTATCCTAATGGATTATCCTAATGAGTAAGTGCCAGGCTGTGGTTCTACATGCTGGTATGAGATGGTCTTTGCAACTACAGGAATGGTCCCTGGCATAGCTGAGGACCATGATAAGGAGCCCTCTGCCAAACAATCCCTGGGCCCTGTTGGGGCGTGGAAGTGCAAGCCAGAGACCATTGCCAATAAGTAGTTTGGATTTGGCCACCTTGCTTGGTAGGGTTTGTTCTACTGACATGATGGAGGTTGTGCCACCTAGTTTGAAAGCTAGAGATTTTCCCTGTACTGCTGATTTACTGCTAACAGCATGGGTGGTGTTCAGCAAAGGATATTGCATTTCAGGGGAGTGGGAGATGTGAGAGGGAGTTTCAGCTATGGGGCACACCTTTGGGGACATCCCTAGTTTTGCTGCTCATGGGCTTACTTCTTCTGTTAAGATGTAGCCTTTAAAAAATCTGGCATCCTACTTTTTTCCAGGATAAAGAAGGCAACAGTCCATGGCAGTAAAAAGTCAACAAACAGAAATGTTTCTGCTTTGCCTGTCCCTATGTTTAGTCCAGTCGCCTTGCTGGCAACATGATGCTGCAGTACTACATTAGTTTCTTCAGGTGCTGTTAGATGGTGTAAACAAGCAATGCCACTAATCCTGTTTTTATGACCAAAGATGATAGCACCCAGCATATATTTCAGAATTCTCCTAGAAGGAGAAAAGTGGAATTGTGACTGTAGAGAAACATGCATTTAGAAAGCACTCATGTACTACTGTGATAAAGTTACACAATTCTCTGTTTTCAGTAAAGAAAGAGCAGAAAGGCAGCAGTTTTGGCAATGTTTGTCTGGTTTGGCTTCTCTTTGGAAATTCGGTGAAAAGAGCAAAAAATTTTCACCACGTGTAAGTGTCCTCTAATAATTTTTGTCTTTGATGTCTTTCTGCTCCTCACTAGCAAATTGATTTGCTACTTAGTTGTAGCAATAGTCAGTATCATGTAGGTGGAAAACATACAGGGAAAGAATGCCTCAGGTTTACAACCAGTGAAAATCTAGTTCAGTTTAATTATGACCATATTAAAACCATAGAGTAATGTTAATTCCAGTGTCTTTCACATCTCTGCATAGGTACCTTTTGTCTACTCTGTTTTAGAGAAAATGCAGGCTGCTTTTGGTGGTTTCAGTATAGAAGTTCAGCAGACCTGACTCCAAATCAGCACAAGACTAATTTCCAGTGGTTTCCAGTCAGTCTTTGGTGGTCTTATAGGGTGGAACTGGAAACAAAGGAATGAACCTTCTAGGGAAATGGAGGGTGAGGAAGTGGAGTATCGGTTGAGGGGAGCAGCCCCCTTCACCCCTTCATCTCTCTCCTTACCTTATCTAAACAGCTGAGGAAGGGGGCCCAGCAGTGGCTAAGATGTCTTTATAAACTCAAAGATACGTAGCACTATCAATCACCAGCAGTTTGTTTAGTAGATAAAGTTATATCAATTGAAGAAAAAAAGTTTCTATAGTTCCTACAGAGATAAAAAGCAAATCTTCTGGATGTTTTAATCAGGGGCAAAAGTTCATTGGCCTGTGAGTAATTTTATTACTCAAAACAGATTTGAATTTACAGCATTTGTGGTTGGAAGCAACTTAGCAGAGTGTATATTTCTACTTAGTCTGAGCAGACTACAGAAAATTGACTAATAAGAACCTCATGTTGGGTATAATCCAAACCCTAATTTAAAATTTTTTTCCAGTGCAAGATTAAACCTGCTTCTTCTTACTGATTAATATGATGCCAAAATAATTTATGTCAGATTCATATGATGATAAAACTAAAGGGAGCACCACTGGTAATATGTTATTACTGCAGTGTCACTGCCCAACTGTATAGACTCTTAACACATCCTTAGCTTGAAGTTGTTCTTCTCTAGCCTTTATAATGCTCAGACATATATTCCTGTAATAGAAAAGGCTGCGTGAAAGGATTCTGTATTCTGTATTCTGTCTAAGAATACACTGCAGAGAATGAGGGAATTGCCAAATTCTCTTCTGTATAGTAACAACATATTTGATAAACAATATTTCTGGGTGTTACTAGTAGGTATACTAATGGGTAGGGAGGAAAAAAAGCAATTAAGATAAACCAAGCTGCATTCTGCCAGTAATCCTACCTGTGGAAAAAAAGCTGTTCTTGATCCCAAAATTTCAGAGTGACTGGCCATGATCAAGTGAGTCATATACACATATACATGTCCAAGAGCTGGAGAAGGCAGGACAAGTGTTTGTCTTAAATGGCTCATTGCTGGCTTCCAAGTCAGCAATCCCCCTCCTCATGGTCTTCTCGCGCTATTTTTTTCAAAGACAGCTAAATGTTTTCCTAAATCCCACGTTACTCTTCTTTGTCTTCACAACTTCTCCTACTTATTTTATCTAGTCCCTTTTATAAGCTTTTGACGCTCATTAAAACAACTTAGGTTTCTTGCCCTGTGCAACCATTTCAGAACTCCAACCTTTAGATGTTTAAATATCATGTTGTAATTTATATCTACTTTATTTGTGAAATAATTAATGTCATTTCACTATAAGATCCTAGGATATTACAGCTTGTGTAAGTAACACTAAGTCAACAGGAAAATCTTCTTTTATATTTGAATCCAAATAAATGTGAACTTAGATTTTAATACAGTAAACTCCTTACTGTGGTAGTAAAACCTGCATTAGAAATACCTCTATGTGCATGGATGCTCTTTGAAGGTTTGGCTTTCTGACAATTAACAGACAATTAATAAGGACCAATGCACCTAATTCAGCAAGTGCTTGCAATGGTGCTGCTTCTCTTGTTTCCATAATGAAACAAAATGATTGCCTTGTTTTTCCAATGCATTGCAATTCATATAGACTTTGGTACCTCTGCACAGAGCAGAACAGTATTTTGCATCTCATAACATCATATTATGTGTATTTGTGAAGTTAAAGCTCTTATGCAAGCAGTGGGGAATCTGTACCTGGGTTGTTTGATGCAAAGGAAGTTTTTTCATTTGTTTTCTCACATCAGGTTATGCTTATTCTGTTTTCTGTGATATTTGAATTGTTGTATATGTGAATGCTGATGTTAAAATAAAACAAAAATCCTCCTCCAGAGAAGAGTACTTTTAGCTCTAATATGAGGCTTTTAAAATACTGAAAAAACCCTATCCAACATTATCCTCGTTATCCACATATTTAGATTTGAATAAGTACCTTGAAAACAGTGTGAAATTAACTTCTGGAAAATACATAGTAAAATTCTGCATTTCAACAGTTTAATTTTGACATTTATGATGATTTTTTTGTTATGCATAATTTTAATGGTGTTTCACGTTTTTAAGCTTTTCACTTTTAAGATGTTTTCTTTCAGATACTTTCTTATTCTGAGCAGTAAATCAGTAAGACAAAGTATCTAGGCACACATCTCCATTCTCAAAATACTGAGATGTGGCATAGAAGCATTTTTTATTTTTCACAGCAAAAAGAGATGCATCATGGTATAAAATACCAGTTTCAGTTGGGTGATAGCAAGGAATAAAAAAAAAAACCTAGATAACTGAGTCATTTAGCATTACAAATGAGATTACATAGATTCTACAAACATAGACATTTGAGGATTCAGGTAGAAGAAAATGCCAAATAAGGGCTGCAGCTGTTAAAAGTAAGCAGGGAAATAAGGAAGTAAGTACTGCTGTTAAAGTCAAAAGAAAATACTGAACACCATTCAAGATACCTGTATTACCATAATCTGTATATTTTTCTTTTCCCGCAAGAGCACACGTACCTATAAACTGCAGTGGGGAGGGGATCACTGTTTTTTAAAGTTATACTTGCTTAAAAATGATTTGCAGTTTTCATACCATTTAGCCACACATTTGCTTATGTATAAAAAAGGTTAGCTCCCAGAAGACGAAACACTATTCTAATCTTTTATCTGGATGTTGCATTAAAAGGTTCCTTGGAGTATTGTATACTTGGAGTGTTGTGTACAGTTCTGGTGTCCTCAACATAAAAAGGACATGGAACTGTTGGAACAAGTGCAGAGGAGGGCCACGAGGATGATCAGGGGACTGGAGCACCTCCCGTATAAAGATAGGCTGAGAAAGTTGGGTCTGTTGAGCCTGGAGAAGAGAAGGCTGCATGGAGACCTCATAGCAGCCTTCCAGTATCTGAAGGAGGCCTATAGGGATGCTTGGGAGGGACTCTTCATTAGGGACTGTAATGATAGGACAAGGAGTAATGAGTTCAAACTTAAACAGGGGAAGTTTAGATTGGATATGAGGAAGAAATTCTTTACTGTAAGGGTGGTGAGGCACTGGGATGGGTTTCCCGGGGAAGCTGTGAATGCTCCATCGCTGGCGGTGTTCAAGGCTGTGTTGGACAGACCCTTGGCTAACATGGTTTAGTGTGAGGTGTCCCTGCCATGGCAGGGGGATTGGAACTAGATGATCTTAAGGTCCTTTCCAAACCTAACTATTCTATGATTCTGATTCCCCTTAGCCCATCACTCTGATACTCTGATGATGTGATAAACGTAGCTGTTACACAAATGGGAAATGCTTCATGCAATCCTTTTTTTTTTTTTTTTTTGGAATATGGAAGTGAATAAATCTGGATTTTGTGCCTCAGGCTTATCTTCTGCTTGGTGTAGTAATCCATTTTAAATTTTTATGTTAATAATTGTTCTTATCCAGAACATAAAATGTGTTAGAGTGACAAGCCATTTAAATATAGCTGATATCTCCTATTATTTCTTTGAAATGCTGTACAATGGGTATTTCAGTTCTACAGTGTTTCATTTTCATAGATGTGGGTAAAGACAACACCAGTAAAAATGATAAGCGCAATTATATGGTTTCTATATAGCAAGCTATCTTCTGCAAGTACTTTTAAGTGCCTTTAAGAAGAGGAAATAAAATGCAAGAAGATGATTTTGCTGATGAAACCTATACTTACTGTGGGCCCGGGAGCATTGCTGGGCAGGGGGCAGAAATGCTTGTGCTAGCAAACTGTTAAAACCTTCTCTGCCCAGAGGTGATGTGGCCCAGCCAGCAGCCTTCCCAAAAGCATGCTGGCATGGTTTGTTGTTAAAATGGTCCAGAGGCCATTCCCACAGCCAGGGCCATGCTAGAGGCGAGAGGGCTTTACTGGTGAGGATGCAAGCTTCCTGTGCCAACTGCCTTTAGTGCCAGAAGCTTTTCAGGGCTTGCTTAATTTACCAGAATAGACACAAGAGCCAGGTGTGCCTCTCTTACTGTGGTCATACCAGGGAGCTTTAATGAAGTTTTGGGCTCATTTTGTGCCAGTTGATTGGAAACAATAATTGATAGGCTAGTGTAAGAAGGTTCAGTTAATACAAATTTCCTACCTTGCTCCCTGTGATTCAGTTATATCCATAAAATGGGAATGAATGTATCTCATCAGCATGCGATGAAATAGTTTTATTAATATTTGTGACATCACCATGATACGCAGCCCACAATTAGCCATTGATAGTACTACTGAACTAGAATGAGGGTAATGTTTTCTTGTAAGACATGAGCCACACAGTGAAAACAACACAAAATACTAAATAGCTGTTTGCTATATGATCGTTGTCTCTAGTGTGGGCTGAAAACGTGGGGATCTCATCAGAATTCAAAGAGTACATGATTACATGACTATAAAATTAATGCCAGTGACATGATGCATAGACACAAAGGGTCCAAATGAAGGCTGCCCAAGGAGTCTTGATGCAAGTATGTCCGAAGAGGGAGTGTTCAACTTTGAAACATGAACGCTGTGTGTGTGTGCACATGTTCGTTTGGAAAGAAAGGTTTCTGCTTCTAATGAATCCAGATCTTCCAGCATATGAGAGTTGCTGTAATAATCACATGCTATTCAGCAGTAATTAAGACAGGTCGATGCTATGGCAAAGCTCATTGCTTGTCTAGTGCCTTCATTAGAATTGCACAGTGAGTGGGAGTACCTGGCTCTCAGTAGGCTCACAGCTCTGTGTAGTACTGATCCTAATAAGCTGTGCAAATATGTTCCTTGTTCATTTATTGTTAGCAAATTGCATGAGTGTCGTTCAGCAGGTTGAGCACTTTGTAGCAGCGCGACATGTGTTCTTTTCTTCTGAAATGGTCCAAAGGGAACAAACAGCCTTGTCCCCTAACAGTTTGGCAAGGCTGCTGTTTTTGTAACAGCTGCAAATACATTCCCTTTGTATCCAGGAAGATTTTGAGAAATGTTCTTAGGTGGAAGGACAGATCATGCTGTGAAATGTGGATTTATGAAAGGAATACATTTCAGAACATAGTGGATATTATACAATTATCTTGGCGGATAGAGCAAGCAGAAAAATTGTACCTTTTGGTGTACAGTGGTGAGATAATGAGTTTGAATTATTGTTCCTGGAGTTCTAAATATAGCTTTACTATAGCTATCTTAATAAAAACCGAGCTTCAACTTAGTTGATATCACAATGACGTAAATAGATTTCGTGTGTGTGTGTGTGTGTGTGTGCTAGCACTATCATTGCAAATATTTTGCTCTGCTATGTCTCATGTCATTATGAAGATGATTTATTAGATGGGAAACTTCACCATTTCTTTCAGATAGATTGGTTCTGCTGAATTCCACATCTCTAAATCATTAAACTAGAAACTCCAGTATCTTCTTTAATGTATAATTCAGCAAATACTACAAACATATAGAACTTTTACTAGAATGTAGCAGTCATGCTTTCATACTTCTGTCCTTTCAGTCTTCCTGTTTTGACCAGCTGCCTTCACACCTCACAAAATAAAGAGTCTCAAAATAAAGCAGCTCAGGGAGTAGCTGGATTGCCATCACTGGAGGCATTTAAAATACATGTAGCTGTGACATTTAGGGGCATGGTTTAGTGGTGGACTTGGCAGTGTCAGGTTAATGATTGGACTTTATGGTCTTAAAGGGTTTTCCCCACCTAAATGATTCTATGATTCTGTGATTCTTTAATAATTTCATGTTTTCTGGCTGAGCACTTATCAGCAAGTACAGCAGCAGGAGTGATTACTGTAGGCTCTAAATGTTTGCCCTGCTCAGATGCTCTGGCAGTTTGCAGTGGGAAGCCAGCAGTTTGGAAAGTCAAGGCTTAGTACAGTACTAGGGTCAAATAATACTCAGATTGAGGCTGGAAGAATATCATCAGAGCAGACTGTCTTCAGGGGCATATACTCTCCTTATTAAGGACTGACCTCAAACACATTGAAAGCAATAGAGAAGCTTCTGATAAGCCCGTAAATCTCCTAATATTGAATATAAAACCTAAAAGACTCTAAAAAGGTCTCTAGGCAATGATGTTGAGATGTTTCTAGAAAACATCTCTCTCAGTCTACAGCTTGCCCCTTCTACTAACTGGGTTGACAAAAGTGGTGCTTGGGTCCTTGTACTCACAGGATACAACAGGAAACATAACGGTTCCCCGTACAGTCAGGTTGCACCTCACCATCTTTTAATAAATATTAAATTATTACAATATGGCCTAACCTTTGAGTATTTAGTACACCATGTTGTCAGCAGGACTGCCAGCTTCAGAATCTGTATCAAGACAAGGTGGAAAGTGTGAATATCAATGTAGTCTTAACTATTCTTTTTGGCTTTGTACTGCTCCAGAGAGCACGAAGGCAGTGATACGGGACCAGTGAAAAGAGAGAAGTCTCAGTATTCATCTCTTCCGTAGAGTGCCCATCCTAACTCACAGAAGCATTTTGGTTAATCAGCTCAAAATAAAATTTCTCTTTTCTGGGTTGCAAGTGTAGTTTTCCCTAGCATATCAGTTGGAGCCTGTTATGCTATTCCAGATAACAGGAATGGGGAATGACAGCCAGGAATGTGGTATTTTCACTGGATTACAATTCACTTTACATAATTTTCCAGCTGCAGTAAGCCCATCAAATTATACTCTAGAAGTACTGCTAAATTAGGAATGCATATGCATTTAGAAAATGGTTTTTTCTTTTAAATTTTCTCAACCATAATGTTGAATGTTACATAATATTTTTTCTAATATACTTCAGAGGGTAAAGAAGACTAGATCACACACTGAAAACCTGAAAAGGACGTATGATGCTTTTGGTTTCACCTTTGTTTAATGCCACCTGCCTGTGAGATAAAGAACTGATTTTAAATTCTGAGCAAATACTCAAGGCACCCAATTTTAGAATCCAGACTTTTTAGTGCTCATACCCATTGATAGAGTCCTTTACATTTTTATGCTGAATCTTAATTTCCTTTCTTCAAAATCATATAGACAGCCTTTGACAAGCTGTCCTTTAGTATATTCTCATATATAAGCTTATGTTGTCCTGGATGTGAATTTTCTGTCACTTTTTAAATCTCAGCATACAAAAAGAAAAAAAGTATCAGCAGTGATTTGTTAACTAACTGGAAATGTTTTATTGATTAACAGCTTAAAAAGTGAAATTTTATGAGGTACATTATATAATTTTATCGGAATACTCTGGATACAGCTGGTGTTCTGCAAAGAACATTATCAGGATTATTATGTATTATAATTATTGTTAGGATTTTTACTAGGGTAGGCAACAAGATTAGTGCTGATTATGACTGCAGCAAAACCAGCTTTGCAGTTCATGTATACAACTACTTTGTTGTGTGTAGAGCTTTTGTGAAAGAACAGGCAAAAATATTTAGGCAATTCATTTCAGAAGATGAGATTAAAAAAAAAAAAAAGAAAAACAAAACAAGAAGGTCCACACACTTGAGAATATTTAGAATATTGAGTTTAGTTCTGGGTATCTCATCACAGACATTAGTTATCTTTCTAATACTTACACATATTTCTTATGGGAGAACAGCTTAGGCGTTGATTTAGAGCAAGACTGTATTCTCATTAAATGGTAACATCTGTGCTTTGGCTGCAAGCGAATATGCAGTTGCGACTTCATTGAGAAATTATGCAAACAAACATTACTCGTGTTTAAATTACAGTGAGAGTGTTCAGCTGGCCTCTGTTCCAATTTTACGCTCTCACATTTTTATTTTGGAGTCACTTTTTTCATCAAAAAATCCACTTGATTGTAAACTAATGCTTTCTAGTAGTAGATTTCACGAAACTAATGATTTTTCTTCCAAAATTCAAATTTATCAACTTGTCTATCAACTTGTCAATTTCTAGAAAACAGACAGAAATACTCATATTATAACCCCTTCTGCATATGTTTCATTTTGGTGCTTTAAGTGAAATACAGACAAGGTACAGACATTATCATTTGCAAAAATATTAATAAGATAACCTTGCCATTAAAGGTAGGTCCAAGTGAACTTAATGTTTACCAAGGGAAGTAAATAAGTACATATTTTTATAGTAATTCTAGTGTAATATTAATATAGTACTAGAAGAGTAATACAGTAATATTTACTGTAGTAAGTAAATATGAAGTGGGGAAATCATATACATTTAATTTTATTGAGCTGTCGGTGGCTGGTGTTTTCCACTAGACTTTTAACAGTAGCAGCATGAAAATACTGAATTTGGGAAAAATTATCTTTCTCATTTGAGGAAGTCATATTTACGAAGTAGATTGTTACTAATATAGTACCCACTTTGTATTCAACTGTTATAAAATAAGCATATACCCAAGCTGGATAAGCCCACTGGTGTTGTCAGATACAGCCCTTTTCTCACTGTAGTTTTACTCAGTAGTTGAGCTGCATGTAGCCATATAGTAATGAAAATAAGATTTAAATTAACTGGTTGGTTTGTGCTCCCCCTCTTTTTTTTATTCCTTTTTTGAGGATTGGTGGTAAATATAGTCATGCTTTCTCAAAATGTCACCAAGGTACCTGGTGGTGCCAGGGAGGTACAGCTGCAGTCACCCCGAATCAAGCCCATGAGCATCAACCCATATTTCTTATATAAAATATGGTTGATGGATGTTTCCGCCCCAGGTGAATTGAGGCATGTGAAAATTAAATAGCTATTCTCTCTCGAGCTGTGGATCTACTTTCCTCTTTGCACAGCAGTAGCAAATTTAATGTAGACAAATGGCAAAATAGTCACCATAAATTGAAGTGAATAAAAAAAATGAAGTGAATAAATAAATAGAAGTAGTGAAATATATTATTCTGCCCCTTATCAGTTGTTAGTGCAGAAGTCTTTTAGCTTTTAATTTTTGCATCGTACAACATGAGAACTTAATTTATGTACTTTTAATCAGATCAGAACACAATTATTTTTACTTTCTCAAACAGCATCATATGTTCACGATTCCTACGCAAAAAAAAACCCAAACAACCCCCCCCAAAAAAAAAAAAAAAAGAGAGAATTGTGTAAGATTTTCACTGCATTTCCCATTAGAAAAAAATGAGATTTTTCTAACAATGACTTGTAATACCATTCCACCATGCTTTGAAGCCATGCTTTGACACAGAAAGCTGAGCTCATCAGTGTAAGAGTTTGGTCTGAAAGCTTGGTAGTTCAAGCCCAGAAAATCTTTTTAGTGTAATGGAGTGACTAGAGACACAAACTAGGCAGAGCATGTGATTCATGCTAGATGGAATTGAAGTAACTGAAGGTTTATCCTAGGCTAATATGGTTGAAGTGACAGACTTGTCTGATTAAATGTTTTCCCTCATCCTTTCAAAAATACAGTGTGAACAATCATAGAAGTAAAACTAAAGATATTGCAAAAGGAAAAACAATTTAAACTTTCTGTAGTTTTGATACTACCTATTCATTTAAACAAAGACTTTAATAGATATGTATTGATAATTATAATATATAATTCTTAAAACACTACTATGAAATAATCAGCTACAAAGTTATTCTTAATTACGCCCTAAAAATTTATTGAATTCTGCATTGTTCTTGTGTTCAAATATCACCTAAATATTATTGAGCGATAAATCCCCTGTTGGGACAAATTTCCATACCGAAAGTAAATTCAAAGGCTGGGATGATGATCTGCTGATGTTTTTTTGTTGACACATGTGTTAAAGAAACATCTCTTTTGCAGCATTACAAACCTGGTCAGAATAAGGAGAAAAGACATGTTTTAGAAATGTTTCAGCTCCATGAAGCCTCTAAGGACTTCTTAAACTCATAAACACAGATTCTGAAGTTCCTGCTCCAACTCCCACTGAAGTTAGTGACAAGGGTTTTTTACTGACTTCGGTGGAAGCCCATATGACAACTGCAGCTGTCAAAACAACTAGCAGTCAGTCATGAGATCAGCCAGCACACAAGCATATATTAATCTTAGCAAAAATTATACTTTGGGCAGCTCGGAAAAGGAACCAGATTGACCTCATTGTTTCTGAAGAAATGCGTCTCCCACCGTACTGTGCTGCGGAGGAAGCGAGAGCTGTCAGCACTCTGTTTTGAGCATTTAGGCATGTGAATTGGCGCTGAAAATGCGAAACTAAAAATAGTAATAAAAAACCTTACAGAACCAGCAATTTGAACTCTATTTTTGTCTTCAAAAATAAATAAGCACCATTACATTTTTGAGCAGTCTCATAGGGGGTAACAATACCAGTTAGAATTGGTCAAGAACACTGAATAACTAGAAATTGCTCACACAAATAAGGATAGGCCCAATACTAAGTATAGTTATCTAAGTGTAGTTGTTGCTTCTTCTGTGTATTGTTACAAGGGTGATTAACCTTTTTGTAATCAGGTCCTTTTTGCAGTGTGGTCTTTGCAAAGCAAAAAAAAAGCTTGTGCCCAAACTGACACGTATTTCACTGATTTCAGCTGGGTCATAATGCACTTTGTGAAGTGAACCAGAAAAGGAACTGAATTTTGCCTTTCACAGTTAGACCTCTGCACCCATGCGATTTATTTTTGTTACTGAGGTAAAATTGATAGTAATTTGTAACACTCTGTAAGCAGCAGAGCACCTTTTGAAGTCATTTCACTGGAAGGGCTGTGTGGCAATACAGGAATATGTGCAAACTTTAAAAAACGAAAAAATCCCTATTCTTGTTTCCTTCTACTCCCAGTGGCTTTCTGAAAGCAAATTCCTATTGCAACTGTTCACTGAGCTACTCAAACCTGCACGTTACTTAAGGCGCATCTGTAGTGTCACCGGTTTTTCAAAGCAGATGAAGCTGAGGACACATGCTTCTCCAAAGAAAGCTATTCTAGGACATTCCTGGCACCATCTCTATACTCTGAGCCTCTCCCTTTCAGATATGCAAACCACAGTGTGTTGCGTCTTTTGTTCCACTGCCATACATGAGACAAAGGGATGAAAAGAGCAAGAAGAAACTTTTTACTCCAGCTTTGTGGCCAAAACCAGTGTATCAGGGCACTGTGGTCTTTCAGATGATATATATATTTAGTGTTCATATCATGTTGTTCACTATCAATCCAGAAAATTCAAAAGTATCTCCTAAAAAGAGGCAAGTAATTAAAACTGCAGTCATAGAAACCAGGATCTGTACACAGACACTGCCATGCCAAATCAGAAGGCTCGGTTTGAGTAAAGTATCATTTGCAATGAAGTTCCTCTGCGTGTTCAAAGTTAACACAGATTTTAAACAAATATGAGCATGATATTCAGCAGTGTAAGTTTAGCAGCTCCCATAGAAAACATAACATTGCTGTAAATTTGATTTTAACAGAATATTTTTGTTTCTTTTTTACTTTGTTGTAATACCGTGGAAAACCAGGGAAGTATCACGTTGCAAAGGTCTGGTTCCTTAAAAGGGAGGGAAGATGGATGGTTGACAATTCCTGAAATGTAAAAGCAATTCTGAGGTGGGCAAATTCCTTGTTGTGCTGCTGACAGCGGTAGGGTGGGGAGCTCTGCTCCTGTGACCATCCTGTGGATGTAGAGCAGAGTCTTGCTGCCTACATCCATGTCGCATCAGTGACTTGTATCTCATGGAGTGACTTAAACAAACGGATGTATCACTTGAGGGTCTCCATCAGGTCAGGGCAGAAGACTAGTAGCAATTTATTCAGACAAGACAGCAACAGTTCTGGAAGTAAATAAAGTGTTTTGAAGTTGGATTATAAACAAATTAATTAGATGAAGTCTTGAGGGTTTTCCTTTGGATCTAAACTCTTATATTCCAACTGTATTCCACTCAGCTGCCTAAATCCTACAGTGAAACTGTAGTTCTTAATAATGAGGTAATGTAGAAATGGTAATGCTTAGCTGAATCTGAAACACTGAAAGCAAATATTTCTGTTTCTCTTTCAAGCACATATTGCTGCAGAACACTGAAGTACTAGTATTATTAGCATGGGTACTTGAATCATGAGCATAAAATAGAAAAATGAATGGAATGTAAAATTCCCATAAGTACTGTTATGGAGGATAAAGTATTCTGTAGATTATCCACTAAAATGCATCTTTTAAACCATAATTCCAGAGAATGTAGTACACAAATTAGCCGCATTTCTTAAGATAATGGATCTTAATGTGTTTACATTTTAAATAAACCACATTTCTGTATCAAGATTGTTATGAATTTAACCTTAATATTACCGGTTAGCCATCAAGAGTTTGAAACAGGACATATCTGAAAGACTTTATCTGGTCAGAGCAAGAATTAGAAAACTGTCATTTGTTGTCAAGAAGCAAAAGCCAGTGAATGGCTGAGTGTGTGAGTGATGCACTTTGCATACTAGGCAGGACCTGCAGTGGGAGAAATTCGAGCTATTTTTTACTGATTTCATTATCAAGAACTTTCATTACCATAGCTCCTAATATTCCATTTTTCACACATATATTCCCTCTGAGAAAAGAATGGAGTAGATTTTCTCTGCAAAGGCTGTAGAAGCACTTCATTAGCAGTTAACCTGTATCAACCAACTTCTCTGGGAGAGAAGAAGCAGCCTTTAAAGGAATTCCTAGTCACTTCCTTCAGATGTGCCCATTGCTGAATTTGCTGGGAATTCGATTCCTCTTCCTATTTTAGAATATTTTCTTCCAGGTAGTCTGCAGTTCCTGACCCATGGCCAACTGATGACATGACCATGGAGTGCAAGGATAAAGCAATTCTAAACAAGGGGTCTACATTTTGTTTGAAACAGGCAGTTTAGTCAGATAATGAATTAATTTGGGGGATTTTTTTTTCCAATGCCCATACTCGAAGCAGTTTTCCTGGAACTCTTAAAGACCCTATGACAACAACTGTAATCTGCAAGGTGCTCTGGATTTTCTCACTGGACAGAAATTGGTACCTGAGAGTAAATGTTATATCCACTTCTGCTTTTTTTTCTTCTTATATTTGCTTTGGTAGTGGCCGTCTCTTAGCAGCCACAGTTGAAACATATAATCACACCTTATTTCAAGTGTGCTTGCCTTGGTTTCTCTAGTTGCCTGGTGCAGCAGATTTCCTTGGTGAGCAGACATATGCTTATGGCTGTATTAATTGAAGGCGGTTACAAACTTTTTCTTCACTTGCAAGCTAAACTGTGTTTTCCAAGGAGAGGAAAAGCTTTTATAATGAGAAAGTATTTTTAGTGCTACTTAACTCGATTTTATTTTCTTGTTTTTGTTGGTTTATTTTACTTTCAGGTAAGGCAAGACTTTAATAAGTCTGAATAGATCAAATTAGTGCATCAGCTGATGCTGGAAGCACCCTTGATGGCTCTGGCATATAAGACAAAACAATTACTTCACAACCGATACTCTGTGTGTTCCTAATATCCATTAAAACCAGTAGTTGGCTCAAAAAGAAAAGACTTGAAATCATGGAAATACCATTCATTTCTGATAATCTGCAATGAAAGCATATTATTTGTCAATTTACTTTTTAAACTGTTCTGTGTAATGTCATATTCTATCTCTTTAATGTATATTACCAGTTAGCAGCATTATGTAATGTTCCCTGTTAATATCCAGCCTTTTTGCTCAATTATAGTGTAATTTATTCAAACCCTGGCATGTGAAGTTTGGCAAGGCAGCCTGCATTGCAGCTGTTGCTGTTTTCTCCATATTACAATCTGTACAAGTGTTTTTTCCTCCCCCCCTCCCCCCCTCCCTTATGACACATTGATTTTCACAACTTTGAAATAATAGTGCTGTGAAGTGCTTGAGAAATTCGGAGTGTAGCATTGAACTCCATATAAAAATGTAACGCTGCATTTAGGGAATAGAAGTGGGAATAACACACACACCAGCAGAGGAGTTTGCTTGGCCCATAAAGTGCTGCTCTGCCTTGGGCAGGATCCTCCAGGTTGGCTTCTGCTTTGTGGGAAAACTGTGTCCACCTGGGGATGTAGCAACAGGAGAGAAGCAGACACATGTCTTGTTGGAACTTTAAAAATCATTCACCAGTGTAAACAACACTGTGAAATTCCTTTCTACATTCTAAGTGGAGCACTTTTCTTGTGAAAGACATTTGAAGAACAGTCTGTTCCTCATTCATTATTTATTTTACAAAATTGATTGAAGCCAATGGTTTTAAAAATAAGCAGTGAATTTTTTCTTCTCTTACCTAAAAATGGGAGATCTAACAATAAATATTTTTTAAAATTAAATAAATGCTTTTTTTTTTTTAACAAGGGTACTTATATGTCTATTTGTAAATATTAAGATATTTACAAATAAATATTAAGAAGCCCATTGGAAAGAGCTCTTTCCAGTTTCCAATTGAATAAAAAGCGAGGAGACAGGGTACGACTTCTTATGTTCAGACCTTTTAGCAGAAATTCATCTGTGTAGAAAATTCCAAGCAAGAAAAGGTAGATCCTGAAGCTGACATCAAGAGCTGAGTCAGACTCCAGCCTGTTCATTCAGAAAAAGAACTTTTACAAGATAAATGCATCTTTACATTCTTAACTGATGTCAGCAAAACTGGTGTTGGTGGTCTGGGAGGATGTTGAAATGTAGTATCAGCTGCGTGTGATAATAAGCAGCAATGTAGATGACATAATTCCCAACTGAATTGTAGAGCCCAACCCAATTCGTTTAAGAATATGAAGCGTGTTAGACTGCAGAAACAGGCAAAGCCACTGCGAAGGGTAACAGATTTGCCTAACAAAACTGTTATTCTCTGGCTCCATCATGCTTCATGAAAGAGAGGTTACACAGAAATCTTCTCCCTTATTCACAGAAAAAATAAAAAAAGCCTTACGTGACCAGTAGAAACTTATTTAGCAACTTAACCCTTCAAAAAGTGCTTCTGAAGTCTGGAGTGTATTTTTCAGGGAGCTGCCATCTTGTTTTATGGTTATAGCACATTTACAAGCCCACTGCTGTCACCTAGACATACTAAATTTCCAGACCAAACTGTTGTTCAGATGCAGAATGGACAGCATTTTTTTCTTGCATTGTAGTTACAACTTTAAAAAAGAAGAAACAAAAGAAACATGCACTACAATATTGTTGACACATAAATTGAAATTTCATAGAATTGTCATCAAATATGTCTCTAGCTTTAGGCAAACTTAGGTATTAAGCCGTTATCCATATTTTTTTGATCAAGAGAAAATAATTTAATATATTTATTTATTACCAGAAGAAGACCCACCATATGATACCATTGCATGTATACTTCTACTGTTAAGAAGTTTAAACTTAGGAACTCGGGAATTTTAAAGTAGACCTTTATATATTTTATACATATATATGTTAGTTTCTGTTTGGGAGACATTGAACAGAGTTTGGTGCTTCAACTTGGCTTCCTGTATGTGTGATGGTTGGGTACCTCAGAGATACGGAAAACTGAGAGGGGTGGATGCTGAAAATAGCTGCTACACTTTCAAGATCTCATGTTGATACTCAGGCTTCCTAACACAAAGGCACATAGGAAAGAAAAAGGTGCGCTCTTCAAAGTGAGTGGCAGAACACAAGTGTAACTAGATCTCTCTCCATGTCTTCAGAAAAAAGGCCAAAAAACAGGAAAAATCCATAACTCTGGCACAAAGAGCATCTCAGTTACTTTCTTTCAGTGCATTTAATGATGAACGCAAGTCATTGTGTCATTAGGAAGCCATAGCTGAGTGCTTGCAGTCTATAAGGGGTGCACAGGCCCTCCTACAGCCTGATATGATAAAGCATCTCTATAGTGTTCTGTAATAAAACTTCCTTATTATTCCCCAATAGTTTTTAAATCATATGGCTTCTGTCCATTCTTTTATTCCATTTACTCTCATTTTGGGTTACATAAATGCTCTATTCTTGCACTGCTTTTCAAGGTATACCTTGGTCTCCTTACAATCTACCAGAAAATGAGATAGGAAGAGTGTTGACAAGCTTCATAGTAGAAAATATGCCCCAAGGTGTAGGAGGATGGAGGGGATTGGTGGGGCAGCCTGTGGTGGGTTCACCCCAGTGAGGCCAGGCAGAGCAGTGAGCAGCAGGAGGTTCTGCTTGGTCAGACAGAAATGGTGCTTCACATAGCAGATTTGCACCCTAAATGTATTAATTGCTTTGTATGGAAAGATAAATGCATGGTTTATAAAAAATTTGTTAGGAAACAGTTAAACTGCCTTTTGTAAAAACCTTGGCAGAATTGTGTAAGCAGCACTTAATTTTCTTAAAGGATTAGAGCCAAAGTGATAAAATCAGCCAGATTAGACAGATTACCTGGAAGAATGGCTCTATTCTGCTTTATATTTCTTAAAAAATAAAAAAAGTAAGAAAGTACTACCTGGAATCTGTCAAATGACAACTATAAGAGGGAAATAAAGCACAATACCATCGACTGTGTTTATTTATAATTATTATAAAACAGAGAGATTTTGGATGAAAACTTGTTTTTAAAAATATGTACTTGGTGTTCTGTGAACTGAAATCCTTACCCACAGAAATATGCTGGAGACAATGTATACTTTGTATGTTTGGCACTTTTAGTGTATTTATTTTCATCACATCAAATGACACTGTGAGTACCTCAATTTGTAGAAAGTATAAAAATAAGAAAGAAAGTGATAGTCTTTATTGTAGCTGTAAATGTAGCTTGCAAAGGCATCTTTCCAGTTTACCAAGAGCTGGATGGTGTGAACAGTGGGGCTCTATCCTCCCCCTGTCAGGGCAGGACCTGGCAGCCAGGGCCCATCCCACCACCCTGGCTAGCAGCAAGGCAGCCGAGGGCACCAGGACAGCCCCAGCCCCAGGTATTGGGCACGTCCATGGGGACTGGCCAGGACATCTACATGACCAAGATTTTGCTGTAGTGTGTGTACCTATGCTGAGAGAGCTACGCCTGAATGCCTTTTAGCTCTGTTCTCATTATGTACTCAAGTGTGACACACCACACTTGCAGAAAGTTAAGATTTCCCTGATTTTTCTTTTTATGCTATAATTGCTGAAAGCTACACAGGAAATTGTGGGGAAAGAGAATAACTGCTGAAGGTCTTGCATGCAACCGGTGTTAATTCAACTGGAGACAGGAGATGTGCTGTGTAAACCAAAGGGGCCACTTCATTCAGAGCAAGAGCAGGAGGTATTTCATGGAAGCAGTGGCTTCTTTCCCCTGAGAGCTGTTTTAAACTAAAGCAGAAGGAAAGTATGGCACGTGTCACCTAAATTGATGAGACCCGCTTTTAAAAGGAAAGGACATTGGGAAGGCTTGATTTAAGGAGTGCATCACAGTTATTGTGATTCAGAAGAGAGAGAAATCAAGCCAGCTGACAGCCTTTCAATGACTTTCTTGCTTCTGTCATTGCAATTTCTCTCAGAAATATGCTGGGTTTTGAAAACTTTCACTGGAAGATCTGCTTTTGACTCACCTCCTGAGCTGGTCTACCCCCTCGCCCTGACAAGAGTTGGAGGCAGCAGTCCTGACGGTGCTAAGAAAGCCGTTTGTTCAGCTCTGGCTGTTGCAATTCATACAAACAAGTCAGTACTACTTTTGCTTGGAAGGAAAAGGTTCTGCTGCCTCCTGATAAAGGTAATTATTGAGAGACTGACATCAAAAGACATGTGCTTCTTACTGTTTCCCTGGTTAACAGAACATCTGTTGTTAGAGTACTGTTAAGAGGAGTTAATTCAGCATTGAGATCAAAGGAGCTGACTGTGCTTCTTACTTTGGCCTTGGTCAACAGAACATCTTTTGCTATTAGAGTATCATCAGATTTAATTCAGGACATTTTCTGAAGGTAAATAAGGAAAACATGAAAGTGTTTAAATAGACCTTTATTGCCAAATGTACTTTATGAGAGGAGAGAGGAAGCATTATAATGCTGGGGATAATCACGGAAGGGTTTGGGTTGGAAGGTATCTTAAGATCATCTAGCTCCAACCCCCCTGTCATGGGCAGGGACACTTTCCACTAGACCAGGTTGCTCAAAGTCCCATCCAACCTGGCCTTGAACACTTCCAGGGATGGGGCAGCCACGGCTTCTCTGGGCAACCTGTGCAGTGCCTCACCACCCTCGGAGTAAAGAATTTCTTCCTAATATCCCATCTAAATCTACCCTGTTTAAAGTTTAAAGCTATTTCTCCTTGTCCTGTCACTGCATGACCTTGTAAAAGCCCCTCTCCAGATTTCTTGTAGGTCCCCTTTAGGTACTGGAAACTGCTCTAAGGTCTCCCCAGAGTTTTCTCGTCTCCAGGCTGAATGAGCGAAATGTTCTCAGCCTGTCTTCATAGGATAGGTGCTCCAGCCCTCTGATCATCTTTGTGACCCTCCTCTGGACTTGTTCCCACAGTTCCATGTCCTTCTTATGTTAAGGGCCCCAGAACTGTACACAGTACTCCAAGTAAGGTCTCATGAGAGCAGAGTAGAGGCATAAAATCACTTTGCTTTACCTGCTGGTCACACTCCTTTTGATGCAGCCCAGGCTTTCTGGGCTGCGAGCACACATTGCTGGCTCATATTGAGCTTCTTATCAATCAACACTCCCGAGTCCTTCTTCTCAGGGCTGCTCTCAATCCAGTCTCTGCCTAGCCTGTATTTGTGCTTGGGATCGCCCGAGCCCACTTGCAGGAATTTGTACGTGACCTTGCTGAACTTCATGAGGTTGGCATGGGCCCACCTCTCAAGTGTGTCAAGGACCTTCTGGATGGCATCCCTTCCCTCCAGCATGTCAATGGCAAACTTGCTGAGGGTGCACTCAATCCCACTGTCCATGATACCAACAAAGATGGTGAACAGCATCAGTCCCAATACCGACCTCTGAGGGACGCCACTCATCACTGATCTCCACTTGGGCATAAACCTGTTGACCATAATTCTTAAACACTCTTCCGCCTGTTTCTGGGGAGGTTGCTGGCAGCAGTAAGTCTCCTAGAGACCACGTGTGTCTTTAGTTTAAAGCTGTCTTCACCAGCTTAGCAAGAAAAAG
This sequence comes from Amazona ochrocephala, assembly GCA_039720435.1. Lineage (NCBI taxonomy): Eukaryota > Metazoa > Chordata > Aves > Psittaciformes > Psittacidae > Amazona > Amazona ochrocephala. The sequence goes on from CM077878.1 coordinate 47,395,329, forward strand.
AAAGTTAAATCCTCATTTGCCAGCCTGGCTCAGCAGATGTGCTGCAAAGCAGAAAGAAATACAAATCTTGGCCCTGACAGGATGAGAATTTCATGGTCAGTGAACCTGAAGAGTTGTCATTGTACCCAGAATGCATTTGCTTTCAGGATTTAGCCTGTTTGAAAGTTAAGTGATGGAGGGCCAGGCTTGAAGTCTCTTATCTTCTCATTATTTCTAAAAGCTGCAAATAAGCCTGCGTGAGCAGATACTTGGAAAGCTGAAAAAGCTTGACTGGAGGCATTAAGCAAAATGCATACCTTTCAATGGAGAGTGTAGGATCTGGGAAACCTGTTAAAAAGATTCTATAAACCGGCAATAATCCTGTAATCTTTCACAAATATTTTCAAAGTATGATGGTACCTAACCAGCCATTTGTTACTAGATCCGACTCAGGAATCACAGGCCCAGTTTTAGACAAAATTCATACTTTTCTAACTCCGGCCTATTCTCTCTCTTTGCATTTTTTTTTTTAATATAAGTACGAGCACAGATATGTACACTTCAGCTGTTTCTGCTTGACATTACCTATGTCTGCTCAAGTTCCCCTATTGCTTTTTATGCCAGAAGATCAGTCTTGGCTTTGCTTTCTTTGTTTGCTTTAAAGTCTGAAGGTGTTAACAGCTGTGCCTACTGAATCCAAAATCAGGTGAAACCGAAAACTGCACATCAGAAGCATTTCTGTTTGCAGGCCCTTGCTCTGAAGCGTTGCAAAACATTATGAAATAAGAACTATTTTTCAGCATCTGGTGAAGCTATTCATACAGATAATTTTAGTGTCACGTAAAGCTCTAAAGTTCTATTCTATGGATCAAAATAGTACTACCGGCAATGATCATGGCTGATAAACCACATTTAAGAGTCTTTGTTTAATCTTTGCTTCTTGTTGGCTTGTTTTGCCAGCAAGAGTAAAACCCCCAAAACCTAAAAATTAGTTTGGCCAATTACACTCAATTTCACCTCCTTCCCACCCCAAAGAAGAACCACACAGTAATCCTTAGAACCCATCTTCTTCCCACAAGCACTGAATATAAGCACCTTTTATAAGGAAAGCAGTGGCTTCTGCCTGTGCCTGGAGAGGTCACTGGGAGCAGGAAGTCTCCTAAAGACCACATGTGCTCCCAAGACTTCCTCAGTGCTTTCTGACCACAGGCATTCCAGCAGCCCAATCAACATCTAATAAGAGTCAGGAAAACACTGCTACTTGATTTAATGAAGGATGTTGATTTACTTCAGATGAGAATCTGCTTCAATAAATCTAGAGCCACTTGAAAAAGCAAAGATATCAGATTATGTATTAGTTGTTTGATCTGAGATATGTAATCAGTTTTCCTCTCTGATTTGACATCCTGGCTGCGGGGGGTTGCTTCTGTGTTCTGTAAACTGCTTTATCTTCTGAACGTAAATGGGGGAGGTGGTTAGTCATCTCTGTGAATTATGTGGTTTGATATTAGTAAGTTAATTTTATGCTCCCAAGATGGGTCATGAAGTATCTCAATACAAATCCCTTATTTTATAAGGGATTTCTCCAGGAGGTTTCTATCATACCTCCAAAATACTCTCCGAGAGTGGGGGTACATGGTGGTTGCATAGCTGTCACAGTCATGTCCTACTCATTCCTAGGCATCCAAGGAATGTGGAAGCCCATGACCCAGGGAGGCCAAGTTCTGGTCTTAGATGAGATCTTGGGAAATATTTATAAATTCGTTCCATGCATCTGTTAGTTTATAGCTTTCAGTATTCTCCAAGAATGTTTTTCACTGTCATGTCTTATCATGAACAATTTTCCACATGTTGCTTGTGAAGATGTCTCTGGAGCTGGGACTGCTGAGGGCATCTGGGGAACTTGGGCTATATCTGTCAAAGTGGGCAGCGGGATTAGGCCTGTCTCTGCTTTGTCACTTGCTAAAAGATGTATGCATTAATCTTTCTTTCCCTATATCCTGTGCTGAATCATAAAATCATAGAATCATAGAATAGTTAGGGTTGGAAAGGACCTTAAAATCATCTAGTCCCAACCCCCCTGCCGTGGGCAGGGTCACCTCCCACTAAACCATGCCACCCAAGGCTATGTCCAACCTGGCCTTGAACGCCAGTGATGGAGCATTCACAACTTCCCTGGGCAACCCATTCCAGTGCCTCACCACCCTTACGGTAAAGAATTTCTTCCTCATATCCAATCTAAACTTCTCCTGTCTAAGTTTGAACCCATTACCCCTTTTCCTATCACTGCAGTCCCTCATGAGGAGTCCCTCTCCAGCATCCCTATACGCCCCCTTATTGGAAGGCTGCTATGAGGTCTCCATGCAGCCTTCTCTTATCCAGGCTGAACAGACCCAACTTTCTCAGCCTATCTTCATACGGGAGGTGCTCCAGTCCCCTGATCATCCTCGTGGCCCTCCTCTGGACTTGTTCCAACAGTTCCATGTCCTTTTTATGTTGAGGACAGCAGAACTGCACACAATACTCCAAGTGAGGTCTCACGAGAGCAGAGTAGAGAGGCAGGAGCACCTCCCTTGACCTGCTGGTCACGCTCCTTTTGAAGCAGCCCAGGATACAATTGGCTTTCTGGGCTGCAAGCACACACTGCTGGCTCGTGTTCATTTCTTCATCAACCAACACCCGCAAGTCCTTCTCCACAGGGCTGCCCTGAATCTCTTCTCTGCCACAGCATTGGTGATTGCATTGGTAAGATGTGCCCAAGTGCGTGGATCTAGCACATCTTGTGGAAGGCAGGTGCTATGCCTTTCTGACTTGTGGTTTGTGAACTGGAGCTAACCTGTGCTGTGGCCATTCAGATTGCTAGCAGAGGTGCCCAAGTCTAGCTGAAGGTAGAGTCAGTCATAAGAGAAAGGGTAAAATAGAAATGCACAGAAATTTCATGAAAAATTGCTGTAAAATCTAAAATTTGGTGTAATAAAAATTTTTTTACTTGAGCCTTCTCCTGTCTCATGTTGCTGGCTCTGCCACTGGTCTGCTGAAGGGGTTTTTCGGAAGCCCTTCTTTCTCTGGGGTGCTGGTTCTTGCGTGAAGTAAAATGACCCTCTGCATTATACTGGCAGTCCATAAAGTCATGTGGGCTTTCCTAATGGATAAGCTTTATATAAGAGTATTAGTTTTCTTTCCATACCAAATATATTGCAATGTTTATTAATTTAACTTTCTGTGACCAAGATAATAAAAGCCGTAACTTACCTTTGAATAAATCCCTTATTTCTAGTTTATACGGGGACCAATGCAATAAAATTGGTGCCAGTTCAACAAATTCTACATTTATTTTAACTTTAGTTTAAATAAGCATGAGCATAAAGTTAGGCTGAAAAGATGAGCTGTGCAGTTCGAATTATATGGTTTGCCATTTTAACATCTACTCCACAATTTTCTTTTTGCTCTAGCTCTGTTATTGCTTCCAAAGACTTGATAATACTATAATGGACAGTAAAGGACTTACTGGAAATTGAGACTATTTCTGTTAAGCTTGAGTCAAGTAGTTTTTAATTTATGCTCTGACCAGCGGGATTCTTCCACAGAAGCTTTTTCCTCTCTGAATTAGAATATTCCTGGGGAATGCATCTGAAGTCTCTTATCTTAAATCTATTTTATGCATGTTTGGCTTTCTAATCTTTAAGATTAGATGTATCCTGGTAATATTTTAAGTTTTCCTTGGAACAAATATGATCTGTCCCCTTTCTTAATGTTATTTAATATGTTCATTACATAATCATTCGCTGAATGCTAATACTAGAGAGAGAAAGGCTGGTCAAACTAGTGATAGCTGTTAATAGAATGCAGTCTGATTGCTGAGGACAAAGGTGTTGGAGTGCAATTCACACTGTACTTGTAATTTGGGCTCCAGCCTTATGTCATTTCTGAGAATTGGATTTATTTATTGATTGGGAGGGAGTTTTGCCTAAAAAGTCAGAAGGAATATTATTCCTCTCCCCCCCCCCCCCTTTACCTTTTCTGTGCAGTCAGAACTATTGCGTTATGGTCTTCAAGAAACAGAAAGTAAACAGTGGTTGGTTATAGAATCATAGAATCATAGAATAGTTAGGGTTGGAAGGGACCTCAAGATCATCTAGTTCCAACCCACTTGCCATAAGGTACTAAACGTTGATTAATGGTGTTGCTGCCTTAGGTGAGATTTTATGATGTTCTGGATGTTTTTTAAAAATCTGCCCAAAATCTCTATTCCCATTTGTTTATTGCTTCTTCATAGAATCAGCACATGAATTTCATAGTCACCAGAGAATTAGCAGTGTATATGGCAAAATAAATGCATGTCTGTTGGGATTCATAATTTCAATTCATTGAACAATTTGCCAAGAAAAGATGGTGCTCACCCTAAAGGTCAGCACAATTGTCCTTTTTAACCATTTTATTAAAACTACCCTGATGTAAATCTAACTGATGGCTGATTTTGAAGTTTTAATGTTGCCCAAAGAGGCTATGTACATACCAAGGTCACATTCTGCCCCAGATATGTTTGTGAAACTCCCACTAACAACAGTGGGAGTTCTGCACATAGAACATGGGACACAGGCTGGCCCTTGATCTTTAAACCGTTAATACTTTAAGATAAAATTAAAAAAAAAAGGGCAGAGTTCCAAATCCCAAATTTCTTACTCTAAGTTTCATTTGGGCTAAAACTTCACTGTGGGTCACCGTAATTTGGTTTGAGGCAGAACTTCACAAAATACTCACTAGCTGATGCAGCATCGCTGCTGGGTGCTCAGCATTCAGCCTGTCTGCTTCTGGAGTGACTTTAAATAGGAATAAGCTTAGACAATTTACTTGCCTAAGTGAGTTGAGACCTGTTCTAAACTCCACTTTAAAAATAAGAGACTGAATCTAAGACTCACTGAAAGGCGGTGTGCTACTAAATGTCAGTCATCCTTTCCAACCCTAACCATTCTATGGTTCGGTGATTCTATGATTTAGTACTGCTTAGACTGCTCAGTAATGTGTCATTTTAAAAGTTAACCCTACATTTTAAGCATTTGAGACATCTTTGTTTACAAATGTTGTTCAAAGCAATGGTTATTACTTCTGCCACAATACTTCCATTATATTTACTGCTGTTTCTAGGTTGTTTCTTGTGTGACTTGTCATAGACATAATATAAAAATTTTAGGATGTCTTTCATCTTAGGAGATTTGTAATTATTTTTTCTTAGTTTCTATTTAAAAGATTGTTGGAGTAAAACTACTTTTAATTGGCTTTTATTGGTCTGTGGATCTTGAGGAATTGTGCCTCTCCCAAAGTTCTTGCTGAACAGACAGTGAAGGTACCAGGTTAGAAAGTCACAGCCAGTAGAAATGAAACAAAATTAGTTAAGTGATTTTTCACTTTTAAAGCTTAAACCAGAATAGAATAATGCAATGATTTCTGGCATTATTGTTTTAAAAACATTTGGGGGGGTGATTAGTCGACTCTTACATGAGGTACAGGGCTGTATTTTGCAGCCCCAAACAGATAAAAATTTGTGCCTGTATGTATTACATCGGGTGTTGGACTGGATGACCTTTTAAAGGTCCCTTCCAACCCAAACTAGTCTATAATTCTATGGTATGTGTGGAGCTGAAGAGCCAAAAGGAGATTTAACAGTCTAGTCTGCAGAAATACGACTGTATTGATGCTTCTGATAAGCTGTACAGGAGTTAATTCCAGTTTTCATTCAGTGTACCTCTGTTCCTTAAAGAATAAAATCTGCATTCCACTTGGAGATTTGCCATTGACTTGGGTAGGACCAGAATTTCACCAACTGCTTTACAGCTCAGAAGTGTTCATCCTAGGCTTTCTGTCTGGCTGAAAAAGCAGCTGCTGACAACTTCAGTGGTTCCTGCCTTTTGTGAGTGAAGTCCCTTTGAGCAAGACATGGCAATACTTTTATTTTTCTGCATGGAAACTCATTTCACAAACCTAAGCGGCAACCTTACCTGCAAATCTTATTATTAAAAGGCAGCGGAAGAGTTTCAAATGAGCACAGAGTCAGAAAAAATATTGTAGCAATGCCCTCTGCCCCCCTAGAAGAGTTTAGTCTAGACAAAACTCTTACAGACAGGATGGTACAGCATCAGGGATAAGCATAAATGTTTAAAAAGGAACCGGAGATCTGACATTGTAGCAGAGGTACAAAGGCAGGATCTGAGAGGTCAGGGAGCTGTATCAAGCGTAGTTGCATACATCGTTTTGTCTGTTCCATCTTTCTTTGCCATCCTCTGTTTAGCCATTTGCTGAATGATACCAAAGGACATCAGGCTCTATTAGCTGTGTTCAGAAAGAAACTGAAGAGTCTTGAACAAAAAAATCACTGTATATATTCCAGTAACATGAACCCATACAGTGCAACTTGAGGCATAGTTGAAAGAGAAGAAGAAAACCAAAGAGCTTGGTAACTTTCGAATCTCTCAAGGCACACAAAAACATATTTTGGTTATAAAATTGATTATACTCTCTCTGGAAGCAGAAAAGTAACTGAAAAATTACAGTGTCTGGTCAAAATATTGTAACATATCTTTGCATTCCATTAGTTGTATGTATTGCATTTATGAGGATTTCCTGTGAAGGTTGTTTTCTGTAATACAAATTATGTCATATAAGGTACATATTTACTCCTTGCTATTTTTCAGATGGGGGAAAATTAAATATCGACAAACAATTCCTTCCATCTCTCAGTCGTCTAGTAGATAATAACAATAATGACAGGAATAGTCTTCATTAACAGATACTTGTGCTGAATTAAATCCTCAGGCTACTTTATGATTTTAGACATTCATGAAACCCAGGCTTGTTTCTGTAGTTAGCATATTTTTTAGATGAGAAGGGACAGACAGGAGCAAATGTAGTAAGTGTTGTTTCTCATTGCTAGATCTGCTGTTTGTCAGAAATCTGGTTTGCAATGATTAATTAATGATAAATGATAAGAATGTAGCGCCACTTTATGGTTCCTGGGCTTCTGATTTTGAATTGTAACATTGTAGGAAAATTACATAGTTACGGTAGGCTTTAGAATTTAATTTAATTACCCCTAAAATCAAAGCATAAGTACATTCAGGTGAGTAACTGGAAGTGCATACATAGGTACATTTTGAGCTAGCATTTTACAGTTCTGTTAGTGTTCATCTCAGTACAACTGTGCATCTCGTGTGTTTCTTGGTTATAGTTCTTTCTGAAAAGGGTTTTGTTTTTTTTTTTCCTATTGAGTGGTGGTTCTGACATATGAAATCAGATTTCTCTTTCCTTACCAAATATGCCATCTGTTTGTATCTCGGAGTACACCAGAGGAAAGTCTTTCTGCTCAATTTTCAGCTTTCTAATTGCTGAAGAGGAGAGGGAATGGCTTAATTTCCAGACTGAAAAGTGGCTGTAAATAGCCTTTAGGAATTCTGTGTGTATTATCACTCAGTGACTTCCATATCATATTTTTCCTTTTACAAAAAGAAATATTTACTGCTAACTGCCAACACTATGCACATAACTACAAAACTAAAGTTAAGCTGGATTCTATCACCAAAGTCATCACTTCTCATTATCTTTGAACCCTTACTAATAAAGTTAGTGGGAGTTCATGATATGAGAGGACAGAATTTGTAATCTAGAACTTAGATAAAATAAATAAATTCTCTTGATGATGTGTGTGCATCCTGATAGAGTCCAGTTCCCTTTCCCATGCACAGATATTGGATAAAAAGTGGAGAGGCCAGCAGATGTATACGAATATACAGAAAGTATAATCCTGGTGATAAAGAATTTTGAAATGGAGATCTGTCTCATGAGGACTGTTGTAATGAAGGTGCGTTTTTTCCTCTGTAGTCACTTCTCTGGACGTATCTAGTGTTTCAGAATGGGTTCATTATCTCCTGTTGTAGGCTGACAGTGGTGGTCATAAATGGAGGGTTGGAACAATGGTTCACATCAGTTTCTGGAATGGGAACACATGTTAAGTCGTACAATAGGGTTGCACCTCTCCAGTCTGCCAGGAAAACATGTGGGAACAGGGTGTGTATGGTGTCAACCATAGCTTCTTTCTGCCTTTGCAGGACGCAGAGAGGCTGTAGCACCACAGAGATTCCAGGAGAACTTAAATTATAGGCAGGAGAATGGGGGACAAATGGCAAATGGTTTTCAACTGTAACACAGGCAAAATAGTAGTAAGGGCTTCTGTCAGCCAAGGAAGCATTGCCTGCTCTCCAGATATATAGATGTTGACCTTTTCCTCTTCTTGTACCTACTTCTCTGCATGAAGCCTGCATACCTTTGTAGTAGCAAAACTGTAGAACACTGGAGAAGCTATTGTATATGAAGGTTGAGAAGCATGGCATTGGAGCAGAAGTTTGGGAAACGGATAAGTGGTAAGGATTAGTTATAGAATCTTGTTGTGTTGCATGACTTTTGTACAGTGCACCTCAAAGAACGATGGTGAACATCTCAAAATTATGGACGCCAAGGAAAGTTGAAAAATAAAATGAAAGCAAATGAAAGTAAAATACATCAAGAGTATTAGAATTAACTTTGAACTACATCTTCCACATGAATCTAAGAAATTGTCAGCATTTTATGCCCAACATAGAGATAAGTAGTGAAACCATGCAATGAAGTAGTCATTTACAGTGAGAAACCTTATGCTCCAGAAAAGAAACATCTGGAGACACGCTTTGTTATTCCACAGTTACAGTGAAATTGATGAAGTGTCCACTCTAGTCAGAGAGAGCTAGCACACTGTCTGCTAAACCAAAAGGACAAGTGCATTATCTCTCACCTATTACCTCTCAGGACCCAAAGTCTGCCCAAGTAAACCGTAAGAGTGTAAATCATAATCCGGCGTGTGGATTATATTTTACCAGTGTTGTGCATGGCAGATAAATACTGAGCTAAATGTTTTTCATAGAAATTTCTAACCCTTAAAAATGAAATGGTTTCACACTCGTGGTAAACAGATATGTTTGTGAATTTTTGTGCTTAACACCTTTTCCCAGTTTGGAATAACAGGAAAAACGAGACAGAAGCAACCTTGACATCAATCAGAGACAAATACTCCTGCTGTGTTCAGAGCTAACCTGATTTGAAATGAGAAATTATTGTTCAGGCTCCCTAGGGATCATTGCTGCTACCTCTTAGGTGTAAAATTTTCTACCTTTGGGGTACAAACTTGTCGTGGTTTAAGTCCAGCCAGTAACTCAGAACCACGCAGCCGCTCCCTCACTTCCCCCTTCTTCCCACCTGCTCTCAGTGGGACAGGGAGGAGAACTGAAAGAATGTAAACCCCACTAGTTGAGATAAGAACAGTCCAGTAACTAAGGTACAATACAAAACTACTATTGCTACCACCAATAATAATAATGATAAGGGAAATAACAAGGGGGGAAATATAAAACTAAAAAGGGAAGAGAAAAACAAACAATAAACGCAAGTGAAACACAATACATTGCTCACCACCTGCCGACCAATACCCAGCCTGACCAATACCCAAGTGATTTGGGCCTTCCAGATAGTTTATATAGTGGGCATGACATGCTGTGGTATGGAATACCCCTTTGGCTAGTTTGGGTCAGGTGTCCTGTCTCTGCTTCCTCCTGGTTTCTTGTGCCCCTCCTCACTGGCAGAGCATGAGAGACTGAAAAGTCCTTGATCAGGGCAAGCGCTGCTTAGCAACAGCTAAAACATCAGTCTGTTATTAGCATTGTTCTCAGACTAAAGTTGAAAACACAGCACTGCACCAGCTGCTAGGAAGAAGAAAAATAACTGTTGCAGCTGAACCTAGAACAAAACTTCAATTCGTGATCAAAGAGAGAAGGGATGTGCTGGAAAATCAGAGAAAGGGAAACAGCACCTGAAGGAGACTGTGTGTGTTTCTAGGACAGGTGCCAGGAGGTGTGGTGTTGGCACATGTAAATATGCCCATAGTAGCTTTAATTCATTTACTTCAAGTCATGAGGCAGTAAAAATTTGTTGAAGAGTTTTTGGGATGGACTTCACAAGCCTTTCCAGGTCACTGGGTACCTGGGTTTTCAAGTCTGGGCTGGAATTTGGCAGGAGGCTTTTACTGTAACAGTAACTGAGACAAGCTAGGCTCTGTGTATCTGTTACCTCAGAGAGGAGAAGGAAAGAGCAGCCAGTCTAGAGCTGACAAAACAAAATTAAGATTTATGAAGTGGGTAATTTGGGAGGGTCTCACTTTGTATATATATTATGACTAGCCATGCTGAACTCGTACCCAAAGGCTTCAGAGTGTGTATAACTTTGTTCTCACTATGTGTGCTGTTACTCCATCATGATAAAGGAAGACATGGAATCAGAAAAATTGGATATGGCCAAGGCAATTGGGCAAGTCTGTAGCAAAACACTGGAGAAATCTAAAAATGCTTTGTTTTAAATGACAACTAAGACTTCACACAGGGGTTTGTGCACCTCTGTTATGTACATTACTTGCTAGGTACGTCCAATTTATGTAGCTTATACCTGAGTCTTACCAGATGCATCAGATCAGAGCCATGCCAAAGTGTCTGTCAGGCCTCCAAATGTTTATCTCTTTGTGATCTTTCTCTTCACTGTCATTGCTGTACCTTTTAACTAATATTTTAATGAACACAGAAGGTGGCTGTCAACAGGCTGAGACTAATGCAAGCCTGAGAAGAGCTTAGGAGGCCAAAGCCATCCAAACTGTATGGTGTGAGGCATTGTAGTGGTTAGTCAAATCAAGACAGAAAGAGCAGGGAGAAACGCTGGAGTTATGTAGGGACTGATTTCTGTAATGTAAAGTAATTCCCTAATATCAGCTTCATGGATCACCTGCCAATCAATGATTTCAGGTTTTTTCTATGTCAAAAAGAGATTCCAGTCTAGCACAAGTGACTTGTCTGGAAGTGAGATACTACTGAGTGGGGTGTTTCAAGCAGAAACAGAAGACAAATTTTAACAATAATTTTAAGTTCAAGAAGAAGAGCAAGAAAAGTCTTGTGGAATTTTTATCTTGGTGTAAATATTTCTTTGGCTATAAATGAAATATGTTTGGTTTTAGGGGGAGACACAAATCCATCAGCAGGGACAATAGGCAGAGGAAGATGTTTTGTCCTTGAATCATTTGTGTTTTTCTATGACGAGCTATATTTAAAAGCATTTAATGAGGGGGGAAAAAGAATCTGTTTATGGATTCACTTGATACCAAGTTCATTGATGAATTGTCAGCTGTTGTCCAAAGCCCTGGTTTTCATTATTGAGTTATTCAAATATGTATATGTGAGTACTAGGAAGAATTGAGATTTGTCGTGTTTACTGAGAGGAAAAAATGTCCCAGATTTGGAACACATCTGTTTTTCAGTTCTTGCTTCCACTTCAAAATCAAGGTTGCATTGTATTTACGAAGGGCATCTGATCAGAAACTGCAATACAGGTTCTACCTGAAGAAGCAAAATATGTGATGAAGTTTAACCATGACAAGTGCAAGGTCCTCCACCTGGGTCAGAGCAATCCCAGGCACTGCTACAGGTTGGGAAGAGAAGAGATTGAGAGCACACCTGCGGAGAAGGACTTGGGGGTGTTGGTCGATGAGAAAATGAACATGAGCCGGCAGTGTGTGCTTGTAGCCCAGAAAGCCAACCGTATCCTGGGCTGCATCAAAAGGAGCGTGACCAGCAGGCCAAGGGAGGTGCTCCTGCCCCTCTACTCTGCTCTCGTGAGACCTCACTTGGAGTATTGTGTGCAGTTCTGGTGTCCTCAACATAAAAAGGACATGGAACTGTTGGAACAAGTCCAGAGGAGGGCCACGAGGATGATCAGGGGACTGGAGCACCTCCCGTATGAAGATAGGCTGAGAAAGTTGGGTCTGTTCAGCCTGGAGAAGAGAAGGTTGCATGGAGACTGCGTAGCAGCCTTCCGATATCTAAAGGGGGCGTATAGGGATGCTGGAGAGGGACTCTTCCTGAGGGACTGTAGTGATAGGACAAGGGGCAACAGGTTCAAACTTAAACAGGGGGAGTTTAGATTGGATATGAGGAAGAAATTCTTTACCGTAAGGGTGGTGAGGCACTGGAATGGGTTGCCCAGGGAAGCTGTGAATGCTCCATTGCTGGCGGTGTTCAAGGCTGGGTTGGACATAGCCTTGGGTGACATGACTTAGTGGGAGGGGTCCCTGACCATGGCGGGGGGGTTGGAACTAGATGATTTTAAGGTCCTTTCCAACCCTAACTATTCTATGATTCTATGATTCTATGATCTTTAGTTCCAAGGAAGGACTGGGCAAATAGATCTCCTCTAGCTTTAGAAATGTTATCAATGAAGAGAAAAGTTGCATGAAGAAGAAATGTAGCTCTGCATCCAGTTTACCCTTGAGGGGCAAGCTTCAGATTTTACTTGTGGCTGTGAACAAATTTCTTGTGGCTTGCATGTTATCTGCTCTAAATCAACATAGACCTGGCACGCAGAGCCCCAGTGTGGCTCTGGGGCATGCAGAGTGTGAATTTTAGTCACTGGGTTACTCGTTGTAGGTATAAAATGAAACAACAATTTTTCTAGTGTATAAACTTGATGTAACCTTATAATTGTGGCATGTTCGTGTGTTCTGAATCTCGAGAAGTGTAGAAATTTATGTGCAAAGTATTTGGCTATCGTGTAGAAGGAAGCCCCCATAAGCCTGGAGACAAACAAACTCCTTCAAACTGGCAATGCTTAATACTGGTCTGAAGCAATAGTCCTGTTGCATGAATCAAAAGCTTGAGCATTAGGTTGCTCAGTGCTCATCAATATAAAAAAATCTTTATTTTGCTTCTCAGTTCCATACCACACTCACTTTTTTTTTTATTATTATTTTCTTATTTTCTTTATGACAAGCCATTCTTTGATCATTTTTTTCTCCAGTTCTAAATATGTTGTTAGGCCATCAATATTCTAAACTTTAAAAGTTTTATTCATTAGTGTTCAATGGAAGAACAGACAGTTGCATTTTCAGAAATACTTGTTTGCCTAGCTAGCACTGCTTGTTGAATATTTAGGGCATCATCATCAGAAACATCTTTTATGTGATTAGGTCAAACTGGAGCTCTTAAGTGAGTCTGTACAATCCTCTGTGTTAAACTGGCCCAGCTGAAGTTTAGCAATTATTTCTATGTGAGCTATAGTAATATGTAGTAATGGATTTACCCTCTGGAAACCTAGTTGAACAATACAGACAGGTAAGACTGTTATTCCCCTCTAGCTCAGCTAAGGGCTATTTGACAACTAACAGAATTTTCTTTTTGAACCTTATCTTACTTTTTTCCAGACCAGATAAACAGAAAGATGCAGGCAAGTTTCCTAGACTTCCTACAGGTGACTTCTCAAAAACTTTGTTTTGGTTTAGTCATAAAGGATGCCGCTGCACAGTCTTTCATTATTGTTATTAATCAAGACACCTACACATCCCCATGGTAGCCACACAAATTGCATCTCAGGTGTATTAATGATTTCTTCCAGTTATCCTCAGTCTGCTATGATCTATCAAGGTTATAGTGAGATGAGTATGGGTCGATACCTTCCGACTTACATCCCCACAGCGTAATGAATTCTTAATGCAAGAGCAGATGGAACAAGGATTTTTCTGTGGGAAAAAGAAATATTATAGAGCAAAAGTGTAGTATGAATCAAGTTACCTTGGTACACCTTTAATGCAACTTTAGAATACAAAATAAATTGTGGACAAAAATTGAGTACTTTGTGTAATTAAAAGCCCACTAAAGCTAATTTCTCCTGACTTTAGGAAATAACCTGAACTCCAAATGTCTGTTACCTGTACTTACAAAATACTTGCAGCTGCCAGCCTTACTTTACACATTTTGCTATTGCTATGGTTTGCTATTTTTTTGAAATCTTTGAAGTGTAATAAGATTAATCTTTTATGACAATTTTTAGTTGTCAAGCACTTTTTAACAATGGAATTCTGAAGTAAAAGATGCTTTCTGTTTCTCTGTCAAGATCCAACCCATGTAGGAAATTTCATTTTACTAAAGTAAAATCCAGACTACATAGCACCAAGGTCAAAATTTAGGAAAATGGTGACGATCTGAATTTTATTACAGGAAGAGCTGAGTATATTCCTTAAAAGAAGCATTTAACTAAAAATCTGCCATTAGTTTGCTACACCTTTTTGTCTCACCTACTCTGTAGACAGAGGTATTGCAAAGATTTCAAAGGGGGTGGTAACAGCAATCAATAAAGCACCTGTTAAGTAAAGATGGTGTGATGCAAGAATTTTAAAGCAAGAAACCCTATGAGCGTCATGGAAGGCCAAGAGCCACAAGGTATACATAGCTGTAAATATTTCACTTTCTGTTCCGGTTCTGAACAGCCATTTAGTGCTGTTTTGTTCATTTAAGTGCCTGCTTGCTCGTCTGTGCCACATGACTTACAGAGCATGGTAGAGTGACTCTGAGTAGTTTGTGGAGGCATGTAGGATCATTGCATGCAAGTGCACAGAAATTAACATTTTAAATTCCTGGGGTTTGTATTATCATGAAAACATGAGGGCTTCGATATGCAGCCCTGAAAGTGGAGATAAGCACAACAAAAGCTCAAAGTAATAGGTCATTCTTATTGCTTAGTCAAAACTGCTAAATCTCTCTCTTCCAAATGCTGGAAGAAAATCCAATTTATGTGGATTGCCACATCTGTTTGTTCATTTAGTAGAGTTATAAAGTATGGGCTGTTGATAAGAGAAGTTAAAGATGCAAGAAAACTATTCTGATGAAGTGAAAGTGGGTTAGGAATTTTGTTTACTGTACATAAAACACCATTCTGATTAGTCTCTTCAAAAGTTGTTTAGGCCTGTTGCAGGATGGAAATTTATTGCCACTGTTGCCAAAAACCCCAGATGTCTTTAATAAATATTTGTTACGTATTTGGAAGGGAGAAATGTATCTTACATAAAATCTGACAAAGGATCAAATACTTCAAATACTCTCTGTTAAGGATAAATACTGTTTCATTAACAGGCCCTGCTGGACTGCTCCATGTACTCAAATGGGAGACTTAAGTTTCTATCGTTTTGGTGATAATTCCTCACAATTTTTTAGAATTCAAGATAAATGGAAAGGAGTCATGTGCCATTGCTTGAAAAGTGCAAAAGACACAAATGTAACTAGAAATTCGTTCTCCTGATTCTGGTCCAGGGCAAGATAATGGGTGTCCATCGGTGTTTTATTGCAAAGAGCAGGGCTCAAGAACAATTTGTCTGATAAACCTCTTAAAAGAAGTTGTCGTTGGAGACTCATTTGAGTGAAGGTGTTTCTAGTGGTGGTAGAATAAACTCCAGAGCAGTGTTTATATCTGGAAGAAAAACAAACAAACAAAAACATAGCAAACAAACAAACAAAACAATTCTGCTGGTAGAATTTGTAGGTAGCTTATACTGGTGTGGTAAATAGTGATTTAAATATGCAGTAGATTGGATTCAAAAATGTATATATCTTCGTGAAACAAAATACAAACTTAGATAAGGGATTTGAACCGTAGCTGCAGAAATTTCTATTTTGGAGAGTAGTGCTCTGAAAAGGTTATACAATTTATTGTCGAAAAGTGATGCAATATAAGGCAAAACCCCTAAATATTTATACACATATGTACATATAATACTTTTTTTGTATGCTAATTAACAGTCATAAATACACATGCACGCATATGTATGTCTGTATAATATAGACAAGATATACATCTATGCATAAATGCATGCATTACGTATTATCATGTATCATATGCATGTATGTGGATACATACAGTAGCATAGAAATAAATGTTTTTATAGTAGTGAATATATAATGAGAGCAACAGTGAACAGAAATGAAGTGATTTCATTTATATAAGGTAGGGGGGAAGGTAGCTTGAAAGATAACTTGAGGACAGTATAGACCTTCATGAGGAAAAACAAGAAGTTACTGAAGAAAGCCTTAAATAGCACCGTAATGGTGCCATATGCTTTAACTTCTATAGAAACATATTCCACAACATCTGTTTGTTTCTGTGCGTGCCAGACCAAACTTAAGGTATAAGCACACACATTGTTTAATTAGATTGTAAGCATTTTAAAGACAGCTCTTTCTACTGCATTAGCAAAAAAAATAGTCCTGATATGCAAAAAAACCAAACAAACAAAAAAAAAAACACAAAACCTATGGCAAATGTACAACTGATGTATTTTTTAAAGAAAGGGAATATTGGTCCATCACTAATCTTGTGCTGAACAGGATAATGGTGAAATTGCTTGCCTGCTGATATGCTTTAAAAAAAATTCAACATGATTTATTACAGAGCTTGACAGAATGTGAAATGTCTTTAATAATCTTAGTTAATAACCTTCCCTATTCTTTGTTTAATCATGTTAGTAGTCATTTGAGCATTTAATTACATTTCCAAAGGTTTTAATGGGAGTAGTAATGTTAGTTTATTACATTTAAATGAACCTGAAAAATACAGGCCATTACCTTTCTTGTGCAGCCTCATATTTCCAACAGGACACAGGCTTTCACAATTATATGTCAGCTAATTAGTGCTATTTCCACTAGGATTGAACATATATATGAGAAAATTAATCTACCCTTTAACTACTGGATTTTTCAGAGGTTCCTAAATATATAAACGTGAAAGAAACTAACCTAAACCCAAAGAGAGAGAATATAATACAATGTCTTTCTATTCTCATGCAGCAATATTCATTCATCTAGCTGCTGGCTACCACGGCACACATTTATCCCTGACGGAACTCTGTAGAATTCAGCAGTCAGTGGAGTTATACCAGCAATGGACTTGGCCCTAGACTTTCTAAAATTGTAGAAACCCTCAAAGATCCTTGGTCTCCAGAAGACATTTTGCTCATCAAACTGACTTCTTCCCTGAGAGACATTAGGTATTTTTTGAGGTGTTTTGGTTTTTGGTCTTTAAGTCCAGCATGGAAAGTGTCTGACACTTTGGAAGCTGAGTACCAAGCAAAAAGATATGTGTATGCAGTATGCAAGAGTAATGGAAACTTGTGCTGGCACAATATCACATATTCTACATTCAAATCAGTTCCCCTTAAATAAAGCTTTTGCTTTGTCTTAAATAGCTCATGATTAGGGATCTCTATAGAAATTTCAGTGGAATGTGAACTGAAGTTAATCCAAAATTTCATTCAGATTTGAAACTGACTTTTAAACTATGCATTTTTTGAGGTTCAGAAACATGTGGGAGAAGCAGTCTTCTCTCATTTGACTTATGCTCTGGAATCCTGTGCTTCTGCTTAGTGGTCAAAAATAGTGTCAAAATAAGCCAGAAATATTCTCACACTCCAGAAAGCTGAAGAGTTGGCTAAGGTGAATACTTCGGGATATTTATCCAAGTAGAATTTTCTGTAACCTGTAAGTATTGGTACTGCCATAACCATGCCAGGTGACTCATACCATCTACATACTAGGTTGGGGTTTGCTGTATTCTGCTTCAACTTACAGACCTTAATATTTTTTTATTATATTAAAAAAGAAAAAGCAGTGGGAAGGCCTCAGATCATATACTTGGTTCTTTTGAATTCATCAACTGAGCATTTGGCCCAACATGCCTAAGAATCAGGTAAACATACCTTCTAACTATGAAAAATGTCTCTTTCATTAAACTCCTGTCTAATGGTAGTAGTAAGTAGAAAGATACAGTTAGTACACCATGTGAAAGTTAGCTTCTGGACACGAGATACAATAATAAGAGGAATGATCACCTATATATTGTAATATGCAAGAAGGGATTGTTGGGGTTCTTTAAGCAAAATCAAGAATAAGTCAGAAAGCTATAGCTACACTGGGTTTACAAATGGAATATTCCAACTGTCATATATAGACTGCCTTCAGACAGACTTTCACTTTTCATTTACCATGCTTCCTACTCTGTGTATGTATTTGCAGTTCAGACATCTCTCAAACTATACAGGAGAAAATCTTGCACAGTGTTGCTTTCCTTTAGTAAATTGCCTCTCCTGTTAAGTTTACAATGACTTACTTCTCTGATAGCTGAACATGACCTTGCTTGGGAGCCCTTGGGGCAGCTGTTGAGGTGTGAATTCATGTTAAAGGAATGCCTTCAGAGAGTGCAGGAGAGGGGAAGAGTTGAAGCTGTGGCACATGCTTTGTAAAAGCAAACTGTAGTTGTAATTGGGACAAACTTTTCATGTGGGAGAGCAGACAATACATGTCAGAAGGTAGACAGTTCAACTTTTCATCTTCTGACACTTATGTTTAGCAGCACAGAGTGCCTCAAAACCTTTTATGTAATGTCTCCACACAATATTATTGAGAAAATACAGCAGTGTGAGATTTCAGGTACGGGAGGAATCACAGTGTTTCAGAACATTCCACTTTTTCTCACGTGGATTGGGAGTTTATCCCCCAAATAAATGAAAAAAGGATTTTGTTGTGAAAGTATGGAAAAGTAAGAATAAGAGTGCAATGTCAATGAAAATTTTTCTTGAAAGCAAATTCGTTGACTGTGTAGTGTCATGAAAATTACATTTTGACTGGTTAGGAAAGACAAGGGGAAAAACAAGGTAAGCAAATCAAGTTTTAGTGCTGCTTATTTTCAGCTGCCTCTTGTAAAAGTATTCCTTACTGTTTTCAGTGCTGTGGAAACATAAAGATTTTATAGCTAATGGAAAATAAAACAATTTAAAGGGAATAGCAAACTGGAAAAATATCAGTCCCTCCAGACCAGTATACATTCCAGTATCTCTTCAAGGAACTTGTTAATAAATCTGTGCCAAGTAATACTTCTAGTAGCTTTATATATAAGTAGAAAGGAAGGAGCAGCTATAGTACTTTTAACTCTTCATCATGTTGTATAATGCAAAGTCTCTTCTTGAAGAAGCACTTCCATTTTGCAGAAGGCTGATCCTCCTGCTTGGTTTGGCAATACTTTCTGATTAATTTATACAATATTCTTGAGCATGAATATACCAAGATGTTCTGTCCTGTTAAAGTGATTTGCATGAAGTGTAATTTTATAGCCTCTGCTCCTACTTCAACACAGCTAAATGTTTTCAAAGGCCACCACCAGGTCCACATCATGCAAGCAATATATTGGAGTTTTGTTTTTTGAATCAAGTGCTGCATTGAGAGGGGAATGTAGGTGGCTTAAAGGCTTGCTTTCTTACTTGGCTGCAGCAGAGAGGCAAGCAGTAGGCGTCAGAAAGACACTCTTTGCAGCCCTTCTCAAGAAAGTCACAGACGAACTTAATTTTAAAGTAGGATGAGGTTTCAGGTTCTTTCAAAATGAACTGCAGAGCCAAATATAACCGTGTCTAGGAAACTGAACTGGCCATTGGTGCAATACACTTGAAAGCAACAGAGCTGTATACTAAAGTCATGATAAACCTCTGGCTTTGCTCGTGGATTAATATATTGACTTACTTTACTTAATTTTATTTTTGCTTGCGTTATATACTTCATTAATATCTCACCTCTCTACTGTCAGACTCCTTCTGGTTTGGGTTTTTTTTTACTTGTTATTCTGTAAGGATATTTCATCCATGACTCTTCATTCTGGGGGCTCAAACATGCGTGTAATAAGTAAAACAAGTTTGATAATAGTAAGAGTACCTGAACCAATTCAAAGACAAGGCACGATTTCACCTATTGTTCTTACACTTATGTGTGCTCCTGCATAAAGAATCCCATCTTCTACTACATACAGACATAACACCTGGCCAGCTGTGTGTTTGGCTCATTTTTATGAGCTCTCCAGAGCAGCTTCTGTATTAAATTACTCCTCAGCTGCAACCTCTGTCGAGCCTCTGTTGATGTTAAGATAGACATGTTTCTAATCTTTGAATGTAAATTACGTCACAGCAAATGTTCAGAGAAGAGCCATTCGCAGGAGGAGCTAAGTTTGGCACCCCATATTCCATTGTCATCTTACTACTGACCAAGAAATAACAGATTGGAGGTCCCTTCCAAGTCATGTCAATGGTCATGGATAGCTGGCCTCACAATTTCAAAACCCTGTGTACAGCCATTCAGCCTCAAAGTTCATGCCTGCCCAGGCACCAGCAGAGCTGCATGCTGCTTCTGCATCCCCACAGCTAAGCACACTGCCCTCCAGAAGCAGCACCAGGGCCTGGGAGAGGTACCACATCTCCAGCTACTTCCTTCTGGGAAGCTCCTTAGGTTGTCCTTAGGAGAAGTCCTGCCTGAGAGGGCTTTCAACCTCGCCATCAGTTACTGAAGCAGGTTAGCGCACTGGGGTGCTGGGAGAGATGCTGTTTTGGGAGAAAAAGGAAAACAGCTCTTGCAATTAAACCTGAAATAAAAAACTAAAATACCTTAGTTGTAGCACTCTTCCTTACTTTCTCTTCCAGCTATTTTTGTGATTTCATATCTCTTACCTTTAATTACCAAAGTATTGGCCTCTTGGGGGAGGAGGAGTTGGAGGAAAGAATGTAGAACAGAAGAGGTGTGTATATATCTCTAAGATATAACCCTCTCTTACAAAGATGGAAAGGCTAAAGACTAAGTAGGACAAGGAAGCTGAGAAAGGTTTGGATGCTTACAATATACAAGAAGAAAGCTTTATTTTTGAAAGAAATTAATGTAAAATATACTGCCTTCTGTCAGGGAGCAGCAAGGGCTGACTGCATAAGGACATGCCTTCCCCACAGGCTGCATCCCCCTGAGGCTGAGCACCAGGCTGGTAAATGATGGGGCTGTCGGTGTCAGCACCCGATCATGGTCTGGTACCAGGGTGTGCTAGGGGAAGCTAAAGAAGCCAGGGCCATTGGCCGAGCTTCAGACAAGATGCATCATACATGGTAGGGGCGTTCCACCTAGTAGGCAAACTACCTACAGGGATGGGTATGGAGCTGAAAGTTGGCCCTACTGTGACATTATTGGAACAGTGACTGGTAGCCTCATGGGGCTGAAATGGGGTCCTGGGCTGTGGGCAGCATCTGGTTGGGCAGGGGTAGGCAGGGCTTTTGGTGCTCTCAGGGCCAAAGAGATCTCTTTTTTCAAAGTTTTTGTCAATTGCCGTTGCTTTGTAATGGTTACACACTGAATGAGCAGTGAGTTTTAGACAGAATAAGGCCAGTGGATGCACTATTATGAATCTCTTTGTCTTCGTAAAGTAGAAGAGGGGGAGAGACAGTAAGCTGCCAAGAGATGATTGCTAGGGAATAACAAAGGGAAAGAGACCATAACAAAAACGTGGCAATTGTGGCTCAGGGACTCTCACACAGTCTGTGACTCCTGCCATAGTGAGCAGTGAACATGCAAGGGAGGACGGGACAGCTGGCTGGGGCACAGCGCAAGGCAAATGACACTGTGGAATGCAAAATAAACAGCAAAACAAAGATATTCAGAAAAGCAGCCTCTGCCAGCACAGGGAAGCCAGGCTTTCCAAAAGATGCCTTGGCGGCAGTCACCCTATGGCCAGGCACAAGCCGGACAGAGCATCCATCTGCCTTCTCAATCCCATTTGCCTCCAGCTCTGACTACCCCATCCTTGCTGCTTTCCTCCTCTGCTCTGGGGCTGTGCCATCACAGCTATTAGTTTGACTTTCTCTTCTTTTTCCAGTTCTGCTTCTGACTTTCTGCATCCTGTATAATTCAGTGAAAATGTTTGCGATAAAGATCAGCAAGAAGACTGAGCTTTTACTGGTATTTTACAGTGATGGCTACAGCAAATGCTCTGGAAACGTTGTAGAGAGAAATATAAATACTGTAGCTAAGGGCTATAATTCTACCTGAAATGCCAAGTTCTATAACCAGCATAGCTTGATTGTACTAAATGATAGACTAAGCTAAATGATAGACTAAGTTACTGAAGGAAGCTGTAAGTATCTGTTTACGAGAAAGAGAAATGTTTGTATTGTTACTCAAAAGTGTTGAGTAGAGGCATTGTCTAACACTGTGATGAGCATCTAGAATGCAATAACATTCCAATAGCAAACTTAAAATATTTATAAAAATCAAATGCAAACCCAGAAAAAACTTGCTCTTCAAAAGATTAAATTCAGAAATGTTTTTGTCATATGTTATTGAGTAAAGCAGGAAAATAACATACCTACATTATTTTAGAAGTTCTCATGAATAGCCACAGCTATCTTGAAGAATCTTAAATATGGTTATCTGGTATTGGAGGGTGTTGGGTTTTTTAATAGCATTTACCACCAACCAATCTGAATGGAAATGAGACTTCCCCTGGCAAGAGTTCTGCTCCGAGAATAGCCTGCCCCCAAAGTGGAATAAACTCTACCAGCAATAAAGATGGTTTTGTTCCTGAAAGTGTTTATGCTAAAGATTTTACTGGCATTGCTTTGTCACAGGAGGATGTTAAGTAAGGGTGCTAAGTGAAAGTGAATTAGTTTAAGTGCACAAAAGCCTTGTTTAGATGCTCCTTTTGAGAGTTAAAGTAGTAAGGAATTAAGACAGCTTTGTTTGTGAATGAGGACTGCACCCTAGGGATTAATGCATTTCACTGATTCATTTTTATTTTGCATGTTTAGTTAATTAAGCTTAACTTTCCTAGCCATACTGGTGCAGGCAGATCTCGAGGGACAGAAACATGAGGCACTGCAGAGACCTACTCAACTACATTGTCTAAGTGATGACAAGATGAAAGATGAGCTAATTGATTGCAGATTTTTATTTTTGGTAAGTTTGAAGAGGCATTTTCTTTATGGTTTTGTGTGCATAAGTATGTTCAGGAAAGTTCAGTCAATTTAAATAAAAGAATGAATTCAGAACACATTAAATCACTTTGCCTGAAAAGCCCCCACTAAGGTTCCTTTAATTTTGAATAACAGCGAGTAGTGTGACATGAGCTTCTAGCTACATGTAGCTTGACTCTTCTGGTTGTTTATTTTTATATCAGATCTAAATGTGTGACACAAATGTACCACACCAAAATCAGTATTTTATTCTTGGCCTCCCTAATAAGAGTAGCAGACACTAAAAGTCCAGAAATTCAGTGAAATCTATTTATGTCAACTAATGTGACTTTTTTTTCTATTTAGTTGTTAAGATTTGGAGTGCATTCACTGGTCAGGCAAATATTTTATTACTTTTTAAACATTACTTCTTGTTTGAGAAACACTGGTAAATGCCACTTTTTCACCTTGATATTTTGCTGTTGCTATGCTGGCAGAATGGGTTAAAGGACGTCAAAAACGCCTCGAATAATCAAGGTTGATGAGCAGCAAATTTGGGCTGTTCTGTGGTATAAGCCCACTTGTTGGCTGTTGCCACACTTGCTTACCTTAGGTATCTAACTTGGATTCTCTTGGGTCCATTCATAGAAAAAATAAGGTTTTTCAGAGAGCAGTTCAGAGAATCTTTCTTTCTTTTTCAACTGTACAAGAATCCAGGGGTGATTATCTGTGTGAACAGCCTCCTCCTCTTTTAGAGATTACTGTTCTTCCAAAAAAGTAAAGCAGAAAATCAGTCTTAGAAGATGGTAATCAGTTTAACCACTAGGTCTGCTAATGACCATGTGCCTCACTCTTCGCCAACAGCGATGCAGTACCTGGTTGAGATAAAGGTGATTATATCATATTCAGGCAGGTACTGTGTGTTTGTCACTGTGCTTAGTTAGCGTCATCTGTCAGGCTAGAGGGAGGCTTGTACGAAGAACACAAAAATAATTATCTTTTAATTATACAGCAACTTTCAGTTGTTTGCTTACAGACTTGGTCTTCAAGCTGGAGAAATGTCTAAGATGCTGCCAAACGGGCTGCAGCTGAGCACACACTGTTGTTTAGTTTAGCTTTCAACAGGAAGCAAGGAGCACAGTGCAAGATTAGCTGCTTGATTAGCTCTTTGATGTATAATGCATAAGCATGCCTCTGAGGATGAGGTCTTGTAGAGCACGGGACTGAGAAGCATAATAATTCTGTGTTGAACCTGCTTTAGCAGCTTCAAAAACCCCCTAGCAACAACGTGACTTCCTGCAAAAATACTAGTTCTTTAAACAGTCTGCAATTAATTGATAATGGATTTATACCCACTATATGCTGATGGGACTGCCTGCATGGTAGAGCAGTTAGGGAATTTGTAAGGGGGTGGGGGGCATTGAACAAAGAAATTCAGGACTGTCCATTGTTTTGCAAGAATTTCAAGTATTAGGAGGGTATTTCATGTTTCAGTAGTTTCAAAGGTAAGTTTCAGTGCTGGTGTGTTGCAGACATCCAGGTACTGCATGACAGCAATTGGGCAGTTGTTCAGTTATTGAAATGCCTGCTCTAAAATGAACAGTTTGAGAAGAGAATACATGTCAGCAAATGAAACATGGCTACTTTCTGTTCAAGTTTGACAATTTGGCCTTAAAAACTACAAGTGTTACTGAAGTTATTGTGACAGTATAATCCAGAAGGAAAATAGCTGCAAGATTGAGAATTGACATGTTTTCTACACTTTAAAAAGTGTAAAAAGTTCGGTTTTGCCATCTGTTAGCAGAGGAAATAGTATATTTACCTGCTTCCCTTAGTGGCTGAGAGCTGCGGTAAAGTGTTGGTAATGCACATTAATATTCTCGAATGCGAAGGAAGTCTTAGACCAGTGCCTGTCATTGTTGCTTAAGAGCTTGCTGAAGCTTCCCCTAAAGGAACCTGCTCCCTTCCCCAGATACTGCCTGCCGTTCTGCTTGTGGTTTCCAACACATGCAGCAGATGGTGTGTAATGTTGTATACATTCCTTATATGCAGCATACCCAGAAACTAATTTTATCTGAATTGCTTAAAACAGAATATGTTAAAATATCACTTACTTCGTTATACTTTCTTTCCAGTGCTGCTTTCATTCCTTCTCCTGTAGTTTTATTGTGTGCTTCTAAAAATACCATTTGCACTTTTGGTGACTGGTAGCATAGATTTTTGCCTTTTCCTTTTCAAGAGATAGAGGACAAATTATAACTCATGATCTTCTGTAGTTAAGAGTGAATAGAAAACCTGTTAAAGCCCTCCTCTATACAAAATTTACTACAATGCTATTTTTGGATATCTATTCTTCAAAGTTTTTAGCTCAAGCTATTTAAAGAATTGTAACAGTTCTCTTCGACTTTTACAGTGGTTGTAAAGCTGGTGGAAAACTGGCCCGAGTTCTTCTTTTTCGAACCGTTGTTCCATCATAGCATTACAATTCTCAAAATCTCATCATCACTTTGCACGCTGATATGAGCTTTTTGCTCAGTAACAAAAATAAGTTGACTCATCAAAAATTGAAAGCCAAATCATATATACTAAGCAGAAAGACAGTGAAGTTACCGTGATGTTACACACTGAAGGCAGAATTTAGGTTGTCCCTGTCTTTCACTCATAAAATGCTGTTGCCAAGAGAAAAGCCTTGCTTAGGGAAGAATTTTTCATACATGAAGATAAAGGAAATTAAGATCCTGTATTCTTCTAAAATTGTTTGAACCATGCAGTGCGATTTATTGATATGCAGAGAGTTTAACCCCACATAAACAAATATTTCCTCCCTGGCATTAAAGAGGGAACTTTTGAGATTAAAAACCATTTTTTGATAGCATAAAGTGCTTGTGAATGCAATCCAGGGTTTGGCTGCTGTAGACTAACGCAGGTGTCAGAGGGTTGGGAAAGGGTTTCCATATCATTGAGTATATGCAAAGTGGTGAGAATGACTTTAAAAACACAGTCGTGGCTAGTATTGTGATAAATGAACTGTACTACAAATTGAAATAAATAATTCATCCCCTCAATATGAATTAGAAGTGTGGTGCTGTGCTCTTAGAAGCACATCTCCAGCTCTTCTTTCACTTTTTGTATCTTTAACCTTGGGTCTTGGAACAGTACTGGAAATGGGTTATCTGTGGCAGAAGAAAACAGTAAACTACTCTTTTCCTCAATTTTAGTGCAAATTAAAAATTGGACAAGCATGAGAGTTTACCTGAAGTTATAACAGAAAACAAATAGAAAGGTTACTAAAAGCTTCTTGATAGTACGTAATGGTAAATCACTGTAACTACAAAGAAGGAATTTATAAAAAGTTTGCAGATCGTGAGTACATATAACTGGTACATGAAATGATTACTGCAGGAAAACTAATAGGGACATTTAGGGCACAGCAAGCATAAGACTGAAGAAAGATATAATCCAGAGTGCGACTGGGCAAAGCAGTAAGAAAATAGAGTTAAAGTAATATTGCTACAGGAGAAAGTAAAAATAGAGTACCGAAGTTATATCAAAGCAGGGAAGAGGAGTTCACAAAACCCTTTTGTTGGCCAGAACCATGGAAAATGGAAGCACAAAGAATGTATTTTGCTTAAGTGCAGTTTGTGATCTTATGCCAGGATTGCTTTGCTTTCAGCGACAGAGCTGAAGAGAAGGTGACAGTTGTGGCTTATGTGGTGAGATCTACCAGGCAGCACATTTTTCAAGCTGAAAAATGGCACAAACTCCTGGACTGGTATCACAGGAAACACGATGAGTGTAAACCAGCACTGGTGGATGCATTAACCACTATCAGTACTGCACCTATTTCCCCTTTCCGCAGGCAGAAAATCAGAATACTAAACTTCAAGAAAAGCAGCTCGGTGAAAATGAAGCTCAAATAGGTTAAAACTTGTAGTACTAGTAGTAGTAGTAAGTAGTATTAGCAGCAATAATTATGCTAATTAGTAGTAATAATACAGGCAAGAATAAATTCTAGATACATGTGGTACATATTCATTGTGTTTTCATTTTAGAAAGAAATGGCAAAAAAAGGGCAAACCTGTGTTTACTGAGCTGCCATTTAGACACTTTGCCAATAATATATCATCTTAGAAATAAACCCACAAAGAGTAGGAAACCTTTCAGGAGGAAATGTTGCATAGACCTTGTCAGGAGTTTTATGAGTGAAGGCTAATTACCCCTTCCTTTATTTTGCAGCACTAAAATCCGGCACTATACCTGCCTTTTCTTACAGAAGCCTGATGAATATTTCATGATATTCCTTTGAGGGTTAGTGACGACAGCAGTGAAGCTCCTTCCCCATCCCCTGTGACCTTTGTCGTCTGGACTGCCGCACAGCATGACATGCCCATTCAGAGGGATGAGATGTGAGGATGTGCTGATGTAGTGCACAGAGCAGGACAGTGTGTGCACATACTGTCGCACAGTATGTGTTTACATTTTCTGTGTCTGAGGCAGACAGGATTGGCTCTTTGTTTGCAGGAACTTTGAGTAAATTACATTCAGGTACTTTCTATGGGGCATGTTCCCAGTGCTTGTCCTATGTTGTCATACACTGCTTGCATCCCTTGCTTTCTAAGCCTATCTCTTCAGGCTTATTTATTTTCCTGTAAAGTTATATGGCTGCATTTGCCTTACCGAAGTGACTGTTGATCCCATAGTCCGGTTTTGTTTATTCCTCTGGGTCAAGCTCTTTACACTTCTGCCAGTGGTCTGGCACTGTATCCCTTGCTGTAAGGGAAAGAGTCAAATTCATGTGGTAGTCCAGCAGTGGGAACTCAAAGGCTGGATATTTGAAGTCAGTTGTTGGTATAGTCTCTCTCTCTCTGTACCCTTAGGCATATCACAACTTTTCTCAATTTTTGTTTCCTCACGTTTGAAGACTTGTGTCTAATATCCTTGAGTAAATAATTCTGTATATGTTCATGTATGTAGTGATTTGCAGACTGGAAATGCTCATCAATTATTTGTATTCATTGAGTACTGCCTGAAGACATAAAAAACACCAGCAAAAATACTGCATTTCCAACACAGCCCTTCCCTGCCATATGCATTTCTGTTTATGTAGATTTTGGCATGAGGATTTCCTTGTAGTTGCAATGCATGAGCAAACCAGAGTCTGTTGTATGCTTCAGTCTTTGGTCAAATCAAACAAAATGGAAAAAACGAGACTCCCGTTTTTTGCAAGAAATGTTGAGCTCCATATATTTTCTTTAGAGATTTTTGAACTGTTCAAGAGTGGGGATTACATTACTTCTCTGGCATTGTTGTTGGTGGCTCCTGTGTTTAAAATTACTGCTTTTGCATAAGTATAGCGGAAGCCTCTTCCCTTGATTTTAGCAGTATACAGCCTGTCACTCCCATTCTTACTGCAGTAAGCAGTAAATTTATAGGATAATTTATAGAAAATAAATACAATACAACAAGCTGAAGTTTATAGAGCCTTTTGAATAATTTTAGTTACATTGTGTGAGTAGAAGGTTAATGCAATTTCCAGCACTGTAATTACAGATTGCTAGGAGGACAGGAAAAACAATTAATATCTCCAAAACGGTGGTTTAGGGCTGAAGAGTTCATATGAACCACTTAGTCCTACTAATATTGACTCAGAGAATTATATCCCAGAAGACTGTATTTTTCTTAAGGGCTTCTTTCCTTATCGCAGAAGCTGATTTCCTTTCTCCTTACCCTTCTCTACATGCTGGAAGCTCTCAGAGAACCTCTCACATATTATACCACTCATTCATTAGGCTCCTGGGGCCCATGGGCTTTTGTTTTCCATCCTGCCTCTCAGGATGGATCCATGCTAGCAATTGGGTTTGATTTCATGTTGAAATGGTAGCAAAAGTAGGTTTAGGAGTAGGTTCAGCCCAGTCTGTGCAGGTCTCTGGGCAATGCATCCAACCTTCTGCCCCACATCTGGATGCAGGGAAGCATGCTGCACCTGCCTCTGTCGTGCCTTGCCAGCCATGGATCATTGGGTGTCAGGCTTAGCCAGGCTTTTCACCGAGGTGTTTTTATTTGAAGTCCTCCATGTAGCATTTAACTCTAGCACTCACGGCCAATGCTGGTAAGGCAGCTGAAATGTCACAAGCATGGGGATCAGTGCAAACCCTTGGGAAGTTCTCCCCTGTGCCACCCGCCCACTGGCAGCTGTGGCATCATAACCAGGTGTCGTGGTTTAAGCTTATAAACCCATACAGTCGCTCTCTCACTCACTTCCCCCTCTTTCTTCCCTCCACTCCTGGAGGGATGGGAAGGAGAATCGAAAGAATACAACTCCCACAGGTTGAGATAAGAACAGTTTAGTAACTAAGGTATAACACAAATCACTACTGCTACCACAAATAATAATAATTACAAGGCAAATACAAGGGAAAAGAATACAATTTCTCACCATCCAATATCTAGCCCGAGCAAGCAGTGCACCCCCACCAGTGCCCCCCACCATGCACCTTCACCACCCTTCTGGGTCTCTGCTCCCCGTTCTACATCCTGGACATGACTTGCTGTGGTATGGAATAATTTCTTTGGTTAGTCTGGGTCAGGTGTCCTGTCGCTCCTTCCTCCTGGCTTCCCCTCCTCCCTGGCAGAGCATGAGACTCAGCAAGTCCTTGGCCAGCCTAAACATCACCAAGCAGTAACTGAAAACACTGGTGTTATCAGCGCTGTTCCCAGGCCCAAAATCAAAAACGCAGCGCTGCACCAGCTACCGAGAAGGAGAAAAATGACTGCTACTGCTGAACCCAGGACACCAGGGTTGGGTGTTGCCAGAGGCCTGGTGCCAGGAGGGCAGGTAGCATCCAGTGGCCTCAGACTCAGGTCCTGCTCTGCAGACTCGGCTGAGCCACCACTGTCCTTCCCTTCTTTCCTGCTCATCCTTCACTGACCTACCTCCAGCCCCTGATGCACAGCAGAGCTGGCACCATGTGTGGGCTGTGCTTCTCTTGATTAAAGCTCAGGGGGAAGCTGTGATGCCATGCTGAAAACAGCAATGCCAGAATCACTGCTGAGGAGAAGGAGATTGAAGCTTATTGCAGAGTTAAAAGGTTTTTTAAACCTTCTGATAATGTTCTGCCTGCCTGTGGCTATAAGTCTATACATCTGGGGGTTGAATCCTTAAGCTCTTATAAAAGGCTGGGACCAGTAAAACCTTTTATAAACTTTTACAGCACAAACAAGGCTGGAGAATGCTGGAACCAGTTTCTGAGATAAAAAAGAGATCTTATGGGACCAAAACTTCTGCGGAATGTTTCCACTATGATCAGCTTGTGGACTGCCATTGTCACATAACCTTTACTGGCACCCTAGCACTACTGCAATGAGTTTCAGCCTGTCTCTGAATTAGGGTTAATAACACTTTTGTCATGTGTGGTAGGATAAGGCAGATACTGAAGCACATCTATGGTACAGATTAATCAGGCTTTACTATGAACGGAGAGATCAAGGAATGAGAACAGGAAAATGGAAAAATCCCCCTTGGATACACATATGTTGTTTGTTGTGGAAGAGGACCTGCTTCGTTCTCCTGCATCAGCCTCTGAATGAGAGTTAGTGTCAGGGACATCCCAGCTACTTGTTGGGATTGACATTTGTTTCCTTTGCTGCTTGTGGCCTGCCAGCATGGCTGCATGCCTATTCCAGACACAAAGTTTAAAAAAATAGGTAACGTGGAATGCACACTGAAGGTTTCTAGGGTGTTATTGCAGCCATACATTTTTGGAGTCATTTAACTAGAGAGTTATTAGTGAAGTGTTTAGTTCAAGAACTTGATATGCCTGATCTGACTACTGTGTTTCTAAAGCTGAAAATGATACTGGTCACTTAGAGGGTGCAAAAAGTGAGTGATTATGGGTACTGGCAGGAAATCAGAAGGGTGACTTTTGCTGCAGAAATGTTGCATAGAGCAAGTCAGGCACATTTGGCACGTGTCTGATTTCTTGAATCCAGTGCTGGGAATACAGGAGATCCACTCAGTATTTCCAAGGCATCAAGCCTTCTGTAACTGAATCTCAGACACCCCGTGTCTAATCAGGATGGCTACTTCCATCCAAAAATCCTCATAGTGACTGCAAAAAAGGTCTCAGGTGTTAGAGCTCTTGAAGCTACCAGTTATCTAAAAATTCTGCCTATGAAGAATTTACATGCACCTAATGTGGCAGTAAAATGTGCGTGGATTTCTCAAAATTTGTAAGAACTTTGGAAAAGGTTCTTGTAAGAATTTATGTCTGGCTGTGTCTTTGATTCTAGTAACATTATAAGAACACAGCAGTTACCTTGTTATTTTACCCAGCAACGTACTTGAGTAATGCTATATGGCCGTCTATCATATATGGTATTATGTGGTCAAAACAGATACTGAAAGTCATCTAGTCCATTATTCTGCTCCCAGGAAAGTTCAACAAAATATTTTTCATGGCATATTTTAGATATGTAGCTGATTCAGTTATTCTCTTACGGTATTTTAATGGAAAGCTTCTGTTTGGAAGCTTAAATTCCAAAATTTTGAAAGCACATCCTGGTAGCAGGAATTGTATGAAACTCCCTGATGTGATAAACCATATCCCATCTATCCCCACACTGAGAAGCAGGTGGTTTACTCTCTCTGTTTACTGCAAAATTATCAAAGCAAAACTGGTCATGCTCAGGAATCTACAGAGCATTAAAATAAGAGTCCTTCCTTGCTCCTTTGGCTCTACCCTCACTCCTCCTTTTCCAGACTAGTGTTTGCCATCTTGGCCTCAAAATTAGTGTTGCACTCACTTTTTCTTTATTTGAATCCAGGGGTTTTTGGCCTTTGTATTTCAGAGGAAATACCTGTTAAATTGTTTGCAAAATGGAGTGGTCCAGAAAATTTGATCTCATAATATTTACATGAAGTAGCATTGTAATAATAACACTAGCTGGTGTTGAAAGAGAAATAGAAACTCTTTAGTCAGGTACAGCAGGAAAAGTTTTATGACAGATGAAGGAAAAATTCTGTAACAATAATAATAAAGCAATCTGGAAACTTCCCTGTTATTAACCAAGCGTGATATATCAGGGACAGTAATTTTTAAGTTCTGTGTTTTGACAAGGTTTTGTTTTCTACATTTAGATATTTGTGAAAATAAACGAAGGATTAAAATATATGAAGAATAAAGAGAAAACAGTAATGTTTCAGAGAGGATTTGATGTCAATGATATAATCCAGTTAACTTCTGTAATGAAAACACCTAGGCAACATAGCAGGCTGTGGTGCTAAGCTGCTGTTAAAATTAGGCCTTGTAGATCTTGCTTCATGCACAACTGACAATCTTGTGTGCTTTTGCATTAAAATGCATATTTAAATGTTTTGAAATTGCTTTGGGGATAATTAACATTAAACAAGGAGTCAAAACCTCAGGTTTAGGGTAAAAACCTCAGAAGAAAACTTTATTTTTTATTAGTGGCATCAGCACAGGAATGCTGCAAAGGAACAACTGAGTATTCATTACTTTCCAAAAAGATTGTTTTCAAGAAGTCTTACATTTCTTTAACAAAATCCAGGATTTCTATCAATAGGATGGTGGTGTTCCAATCATAGAAAAATGTTTTATATAGCTGTTGCATCATAATTTTGGATTGGGCTAAGGAATGAATGATCCCACATCTTCTTAGTCATGCACATGCATTGAGTAATCTTGATTTATTTCAGCCATAGGGAAACTGATCTTTCCCAGGGCTTATTAAAAAGTGGATCTAACCTTATGGAGAACCTACTATAGCTACAAATAGTTACTCAAACAATTTCCAGCAGTGAGAAGCATTTTCTAACATTTTTCCAATGGCAGAAACGAAGTATGTACTTTTCTGTTATGGAGATGATGAGAGACAAACAGTGCTTTCCAAAATGAATTTGTTCACCTCCGTGGAGCTGTACCACGCCTGGCCCTGCAGTTTCGTCAGACTGACCTTCCCGTTTTTAAAGTCGCTGCGGCCCAAGGAACTTCTCTGTCTATTTATATGGAGGCCTGTCATCACCAGTGTACAAATGCCACTCAGCAGTACAAATTCGTATCAAGCCAGTGGGAAAGGGAAGAATTCTTCCTGTTATACAGAGTTTCACAGAGGGCTTAATCTAAGAAGATGTGAAGGGCTCATTTAAAACAGATACTAGATTTAGATTGGCCGGTTCATAATCTAATTACTCAAAAGATGAAACTGTTCTTCTGTTTCTCCTTTTTTTAGATTATAAAAGAAAGTATACTGCTTGTGATGGCATAATAGCTCAAATAAAAGCTGAAAAAGGTAACTGTATTCAGTTAACTGTCACTGCAAGCAGCAGGCAGATGAAATCAGTGCTCACAGTTTCTATTATGTTTCCCGCATTTGCTGCTACAGCTACAATAGCAAAATAGCTTTGAAGTACACTATTTTTTGTGTTATGCCTGCTTACTTCTGGACAGACATTCTCCTTTCTTGAAATGTGTTCAAAAGCTAATATGTAAACATTATTTGTGTGTCACGTTTCTTTGGCATTGACAATTTTCTGCAAGGAAGGAGAGAGACGTTTTTTTGTGATACCTCTAAGAGAATTTTTTAATTGTATTAGTAAAGTTGGATTACAATCATTCTGGCTTCGATTAGGTTATTGTGGAAATAAAATAGTCCTCTGTGTTTTTAACTTAGTTCTCAGGACCTAGTTCTGATTTTTCTCTAAGGATAAAATCAGCCTCTGGGTTTAATTATGTTGCTATATTCAGAAAAGTAATACTAATATTGGGCCTAGGGGTGATTTAACAAAGGGAATTAGGTTTTGTTGTCTTTTTAGAAGTCTGAAAATTTTGATTTTACTTTTAACAGCGTGCTTACCTCTATCACCCTAATGAGAAAAAATTTATCACAATATAACTTACTTTTGCAGTAAATATGACTATAATCCATCAGAAACAACTTTAGACATTCATTTTTCTCTTTCAATGTTGTACGTACTTCAGTCAGTTTTACAGGGATAGTTTAAATGCCAACATTGTCAAAAGGTTGAGATTCGGCTCAAGTTTAAGATATTTTATTAACATGCATGTAGTTGTCTGGAGACACGCTAAGCACTTTGTTCAGTTGCCTGAAATACGAATATCTAGTGACATTCAAAATGTCCTAGAATATCTTAAAATATCTATGTGGCATCAATAGGTATGACTCATGATCTCTAGGAGACTTCCAGCCTTCTGGTAAAGTTGCTGGAGGCTGAACATACTTTAAGGTATGACACTAGCAGAAGAATTACATTGATGGGTAAGCTCACCATGCAAACCTTGTTATACATACTCAATTAGACTGCAGATCAAATTAGTTCACCAAAAAGTCTACTTCAAGGGTGGAAGTTACTTAAATATAAGCATCTAGTGCCATTTGAGAAACCGTAGTCCATCAGCATGGCACTAGCGTGGGGGTACTTCAGTACTAAAAGGAACTCTTGCATGTCTCACAACTTGGGTCACATTTATAGTAACTGAGGTGCCGTTGGTTTTTCACTGTGCATATATTGCCATCTAACCACGGTATCTGGATCAAGCCTGTATCTTCTGATCTCAGTTGTGTAATTCGAGATCTTGATGGCTTGTATTTAAATTATGAATCTGACATGTCTCTCACCAACATACACAGAAGAGTCCTAAATTGAAATCTGAATAGATAAGAAGAATTCTGCCCTAAGGTGTATCTTTTGTTGAGTCATGTTGCAACGGCCTGCCAAAAAATGTCCAGAAGGAATATTTTAAATCTACATCAAATGTGAAAGATCGTGATTAGTAATAACAACAATCAGACATATAAGTTGCAATACTGTTGTCTACATACGTATGGTCATGAGTCTTTACAGTCAATAGACCCTTTTCTGTAATGCTTTTACATTGGCACAGGTTTAAAAGAAGAGGTGGAAGAAAATACGTAAATTTATTGAAGATAAATATATCAACAGTTATTAAATACAAAAATACTAGCCCTGGTTCTGGAAGTCCCTGTCCTGCACCAGTGTCTAAGGAAGTATTCTGCATGCTCCTTCTATTTACATACTCTCATCTGTACTGCTACTACTGAGAGCTTTCAGACACAAAGGGCAGATGCACTGTGGCTGGGACATGCCATTGCTGTTATGCACAACATAGTTAATTTACTAATTCCTGCTTTAAAATAGTAAACATTTTGAGCATATATCATTATCCTGAAAGTACCTGTTCTTCAGGGGACCACAGGCAGCTAACCAAACTGCAGATGTCTGTGTTGCAGCTGCCTAAAGACGAGCCCTTCACCTCATGTTTCAAACAGGAAGAGGAAAAACAGTTAAAATATGTC
Organism: Amazona ochrocephala; assembly: GCA_039720435.1. Taxonomy (NCBI): domain Eukaryota; kingdom Metazoa; phylum Chordata; class Aves; order Psittaciformes; family Psittacidae; genus Amazona; species Amazona ochrocephala. The sequence continues at coordinate 47,430,346 of CM077878.1, forward strand.
TTAAAAATAATTGAACTGGGCTATACTTTACCTTGTGGCAAAAAATTGCAAAACAGCTGCAAATAAAGAGTGAAGGTTACCTGATTAGTTTGTGATTCCTGTGTTTTTGCATGCATAGAACAGGATGCCTATTGTTAGAGCCTTTTTTCTCTAGCAAAAATATATGCCCTAGAAAAATTATTATACTTTACCATAAGAAGTATATTTAGAACTCACCAAATTATGTTTTGCGTCAGTAGTGTAACGATCATGTATGAAATATTGAGAATTTCTGAGATGTCGAATTGCTAGAAGGGTTCCCCAATCCAACAACTGTTATGGGTCTCACACAATGCAAATAACTCTGCAGCTCACCAGGGAGTCTCCTCTTTGTATGATCGATCTCCCTTTTTTTTTTTCTGGAGGAAAATTTAAACTCGGTTGTGTTGCATAAGAATGTAAAGAATTGTCCTTAGCTGTAGATTTGGCATTATGGAGATTGTGGAAATAGTTTGCTATTGTCATTTATTATTGTCATGTATTACTGTCAAATTTTCAATTTCTCAGAATGAGAAAATCCTAACTTGTCTAGTAGGGCTGGAAGGGATTTCTGCACTGGAGGACTAAGGCTGTCCATGGGAAGAGGGCTTTAAAGGTTCTAAACCTAGGACAAGAGAATAGGTAAATGAGTAAGACTGAGTGGAACTAAACCAGATCATGGAGGGTGTTAGTTACTATTGCAGAGCCAAGAGCTGTTCAGCCTGGGCCATTTCCGGCCTTGCACAGAAGCAAAGCAGCTGCTAGCTTTTAAATAAGAAGGTAGGATAATTACTGATATTAAGCAACCCATGGTTTAAAGATTTCCTAGATGAGATTTTATACATAGGCCCTAGAAGACCATCAACCTACATTATTTTAGGTAGGGTCTTTTGTAGGAGAGGGATAGGAAACATAGTGCTGTGTTTTGAATCCTAAACAAGGAGCAAATACTTTGTCATTGAAATTGCTACATATGGTATCTGTGCATAAAATGCAAGACAGTAAATAGGATTGGATGCTGATTATATAATACCATTCAGAGTGTTTTTTTAAATATGATAATATAATTGAATGATAATCTATGCAGAAAAGGAAGAAGTCTTCTCGAAGTCACAAAATACGCCTTTCCCATAGACAACCACTGACACCCGTTTTTTTCTCACTTCTGTAGCGAAGTAAAGAGAATTCTAAATGCATGTCTAAAATCTCTATTTTGCTCCCTAAAAGACAGCTTATGGGGAAGAGGTGGTTTGTGTATAATTTTGCAATTTTGCATGGGGTTGTTTAAGATTCTCCTGAGAAGCTGGGAAAGAGGGGGAAATGAGAGGTGCTGGGTCAGCAGTGCACACTCATTTGTGCATGGTTGGAAGAGAGGCTTTCGTAGGAAGTGGTAGTTGTTAGACTATCTGCAGTGCTGATTACATATTTGTTATTCTGCCTGGAAAAGACAGCAATTCACTGTGCATAACTTCTCAAGGTTAGCAAATGCCAGATACTACATTTGTCCCTTGTCTTTTTAGGACTTTTTTTCAGAGGCAAGTAGAGAAAGTGTGTTATAGTTGAACTCACATCTTATCACATTCTTTAGGTTTTCTAGATTCATTTTTCCGGACATTTTCGCATGCACCACTCCCAAACCTTCACTTCAGAAGGTTCATTCTGTCACCTGGGTAGGCAGAGGAGAGCATTTCTGACCTGTCACTGAACAGTGACTGTTCTCTTGACCTGCATCTAAAACAACAAATATGGACCACAACATCTGTTCTAGTAAAATAGTCAATCTTTTCAAGAAGGCTTAGCACGAAGGGTGGCTTGGACGCTTGGCTTCACTAGTGCAGTAAAATTGCACCTGACATCTGTTTAATACAACTACATGGAGCTTAAAAATGAAGGGCAAGCCTGAGGATTCAAGCTGATGGAAACCTGCTGCCAATGCAGTGTGTTTCCTCATGTAGTTTATTAATCTTGTCAATTGTAATTACCTTTTTATCTGGATCCTGTTAACTTAGGATTTGTATGTAACTCATGGGAAAGGTCCGCTTTTGTTTTCTTATTCAGATATGAGAAATCTGTTGACATGAGTCTTCAAAGGCATTAAGTCAGTAGCATCATGGAAATTTGGCTGTGTTTTGAGCACTTGAGTAGCTATAAAAATTAGACTATGTTATTTTAACAGGCTATTGTTCCACAGTCTATCTCATCTTTCTATATTTTTTCTTTTTTTCTTTTTATAACTTTCAAGTAATTTAAAACTACTTTGCTTTTATTCCAAAGTTCAGTAAAAGCTGTTTCTTAGTCTGTTTTTGCAACATTACATACACACTCAGTATGTCAACAGTACATAGAAAAAAATCCAAACAAACAGCTGGGACCTTTGCATATGGAAGAGTATTATTCTGTAACAGACAACTTCTCTTAGTTTCATTTTCTTAGAATGGAATAAAAGAGCTAAATATACAATAAAGAACAAAATAGTAGAAGACATTGATTTGACCCTCTGCTTTTTTTTATTGCTCTGATTTAGTTACACATGACTGTTTATTTCTTGTTGGATGATCTCTTTGCTGTGGACCGTTGGCAAGTGTTCTAGTGTCATCTAATCTTTAAATTTCTCCCTTGACCCTCTTCACAGGAATAGACAGTTGCATGTCCTAAAGCAAATCTATGATCAACACCCATCCATGCTCTCAGAAAGTTCTTCACTATAGAATCTCGCTATGTTCATGCTGTATATCTTTACAGTCTTCCCTTTGTGAGCCCTCCACTCTCATCTTGCAATTATTTAGGGGACCAAAGCAATCTCTAACTGTTCATCCCTAACTACCAAAAATATTCTTCACTTGTGCAATGTGTAATACCATTTTATTACCACTTGCAATGCTTGAAGATAATCACTGTTGGTTTGGGGGTTGTTGCTGTTATGCATTATTATGTAAGAAGCAGCATAGTAATGATTTACTGAACTACTTTTTATGTATTTTTAGATAAACCTCTCTAATATTTTGTGCCAGCAATCCATATAATTCATTATTACCAGTGCTATTCCACATAATACACTACCTTTAGTCTCTTTCCTTTGGTTTTCAAGGCTCTCTTTGCAAGAAAATGGCCTAAAGACTTTCTGTGGTTTGATTTGTCAAGGTTTTTAAAGTGAAAACTGAAGTTATTTTTCACAGCCCACACAGGCTCTCCGTAAACATAGCGCTGTTCCCTGCACTCCACCTCCAGCTCAGCAGCAAGTGTTTCCTCACTGGGATCTCCTCTCAGGGTGCCACTCAGGTCTGGCAAGTTATGACGATAGTCCCTCACCCCCACTGTTAATAACTTGGTCAGAAACCTGCAAGATAGAAAATGAATTGGAAAAAACATGGATTTGATGTCCTGAAATATTTGGGGATTGTGATTGTCTCTTGATGTCATATCCAGGCCTGTGATACTCTATTCAAGGCCATACCACCTATATATGGAATGCTTTCCAGACACACTCAAGAAACCACAGCTTGCCTCTAAAAGGTTACTGTCTAAAGTCTGGTTCCTTTTCTTTGAGTTAGTTCTGTAACATGCATTTTTTAGCAGTGGGAAGATATTTTAAGCTATACAGTTCATTTCAATCACTCTTCTTAGGGGTTGCAGTCTCTTGGTTTTAACCACTATCAGTAATACATCGCTACTTGCATTGCACATTATTTGTTGTGTGATATAAGTGAACACTCTTATTGTAGTCAGACAATATTTTGTTTAATGATACTGCATTTTTAATCATCTAAATGGCTTTTGGGGCAAAAAGAATTAAGCTGTTAGCACATTACTTGAGTTAGATTTTGAAGGGTGACTGTAGAAGGTGCAAAATTTGAGGAACTTCTGAAAAATCTAAGTACATATTTCCACCTTTTGCAGATAAACATTTTTTCAAAATATTCCCTTAGGGTTCTAGAGTTTTTGCAGCCGTCACAACAGAAAGCTGATTCTTGGTTTCAGGCTTGTTTCCGCACCGTGTCCATGTACACATTCCTTTGACTTCAAGATTTTTCTTGCAGCATTGGGCCTCATCTACAAGCATACTTATTATTAAATATACTTATTATTAGAGGTTTCTCAGAAAAGGCTGAAAGCTGTGCTAAGAAAGTAGTTTCCCTTCATAAACAAAGCTGATTAGTGCTGTGCTTGATTTATTGCTGCCTGTGATGTCATTCAAAGCACTGTAGTGGGGATGCTAATGGAAAAAGGAAGATGTGGAAATGCTGGCCAGAGCACTGAAGCATTGAAACAGCATCTTCCTGAGATATTTCCTTGTTGAATATCAAGGTGTGTGATGCATAATCTTTTATTTCTTTTGGATTCATTTCTATTCATAGACTTGCAAGGAACAATAGTATTGAGAAATAGCTCTTCTGTATTTTGGTAGTCCCTTGATGTCATATAACCTAATTGATACTCAATATAAAATCCTGAGCTTTACTAATTATGGTATGCAGCATTTCTGGAGTTCTAACTTCATTGAAATTTTCATGCTTTGTCACAGTATTGAAGACATTTTGTAATTTTTTTTTAACTTAAATTCACTTAGGTTGACAAAGATCTTTGTTGGTGTAGTGATGAAGATAAACCCACTATTCATCTGCAACAGAAAAAAATCATTTTGGATATTGTATTGCAAATTGTATTCTGAAAAATCTCTGATTGGGTCGGCAGGAGCTTTTGTGGACACTTGTGAGCTACTTTCTATGCCTGGTAATGGTAGTCGTGTAATTGTGCCAGGCTAGAGCACAAGTATGAGCTACTCAGCCTGTCTGGAAAGCTGGGTGAATAATGGGACAGCTCGCCTGAGCTAACCCCTGCACTTTTTGGCTGCACTTTGTCAGAACTCAAGCTAGCTCATTTAAAGCTGACCTTGGCAGGCTGATGTACGCTACAGTCTCACTGTGTCTTCACACCTTGAAATACAGTAAAGGCCCATCTTTGCTATGGCTTACTGCAAGAAATACATGTTTCTCAAACCCCAGATTTGTTACAAGAAGAAATATATATATATATATTTACATATAAATAATATATATATGTAAGGGTGGGGAAGGGGCTGATTTCCATATTTCCTTTCAGGAAATCTTAACCTTATTGATATCAACAGTAAGTGTTATTCATTCTAACAGGCATGGGATCATGGGATGTCACCCTAGAAATGTGTAACTCATGTTTCTGCATCTGTCTTCCTACAAGTGTAATGCGTCTAGAAAATCTTCACATGAACCCTCTCTGTATCACTGTGGCAGTCAGGAAAGGATCTACTTATGTTAAGCTTCTTTCCTTACTAAACCAACGGGACTGAAAATATATTTCTATGCCCTTCTGCTTTATAAGGAAATGAACTTGGATAAATTTGCATGAGCTTAAAAGATTGACCATTTCTTCTGATACTTTAAAGATGAAAGAGACAAAAGAAACTGTGTGATTCTGTCAGACAAATTAAAATCATATTGTTTAGGGTATTTTCACAGTTAAATGTTCAAGAACTTGGTACAAATATACTGTCTGTCTCCGTTACTGAAAGCAGAGCAATTGCTTCAGTCATAAGTGAACACATCCAGTTGTTGATTAGTTACAATACCAGAATTGATGGCTTGTTTATCCAAATGTCACAAATTCTCTGGTGTTCAGTTTTCCTTTTGCGGTAGCTGTTGCCTCTGCTATACAAATGTGGTTACCAAAATGTGGTAACGATATAAGTGAGGAAGAGAGAGTCTTTGGTGATACTGATGCAAAATATGCAAACAACTTCAGCTAAACATAGCTTTACCATGGTTTTGTTATATAAATGTCAACTTGAAATTAAATGTTATGGAAACATTTCTTTTATCTTTATGGACTGTACCAGCTGCACAGTTTTCTCAAGTACAGTTTACATTTATGATGTTGTTTAAATCTATCACATACATTCAACATGCACAAGAAGGATTTTTTAAAAGCAAGCTGTTTGCGTTTGTGCGGTAATTACCTACGGGCCAGCTTCAGTCTTCTCATATGCTAGACAAGTTTGTTCTGACTCCAGGGAGATCAGGAGTCGCTGAAGCTGGTAGCAGCAGTTTGATTTTTCCAGAGACTAATGAGCTCAAGAATTCTTATGCATGTTGCAGGACTCATGCTGTATCATTATTTTACAAATTGTGGGCAAATTTCACAATATATAAACCATTAGATATATTTTGTTTCCCTTGTGTATTTTGCAATGCCATTCCAAAGATTGCATTTTTGCCCTTATTTTTCTCTATGCATCTGATTTGAGGCTTACCTAGTAACTGGAATAATAAGAAAAATTGTAATTTTAAAATAGAGTTGTATTGCCCCAACCAATTCCTTTTATCAGGCAGGATGCAAATATGTTTTAAAACAGCAGTGCCCTATACGTAACAATATGTTATTGTCCCTGTGGTGCAAAGTGTAAATATTAGGTACTATACATAGCATTAGAGCATTGGACTAGCTCAACCTCAAAGTGCAAGCTGTATCCAGTTAACAAATCTGGGCATGAAGCTACAGAAGCAGGCAGACAGAGATTATTCCAGACACATCACCCCACTGTGAGTCACAAGAAATAGACACCAGCATTCATTAACTCTGCCAGCCTGCTTGGCCTGACATGGACTGGGTTCAGTGGTCATTGGATTAGAATTTGGAAGTTAGAGCTCACTTCTGTCTGCTTCTTCCCTATTCCTGAAAAAAAGATTTAATCTGTACCCACGTATAATAAGGATTTATAAAGTCAAGATCCAGACAGAGGAGATGAGCAAGAGTGGTGAATAACTACTCCTCAGAATGCCACACAGAGATGGCATCAGTGCACTTTTTAAGGAGTAGGTTCAGGCAAACAAATTAAAAGATACATCTCATAAAGCTCATACTTGAACTTTGCAAATTATTCACGGGCTGTGTATGCATACTAAAAATACACATGGACTCCAGAACTGTGGTGGGGCAATCCAGTACCAGCAGAGACCCTGTCCACATCCACAGCCTGAGGTTTTGGGAAGCCCCTTAGCACAGCCTGCTGGTAAGGTACCAGCTTGCTACCTCTCTTGACATCCACCACCAGCCGCTGCTGCGAGGGCTGGATAGGTGTTGGTCTGGTGCACTGTGATCATCCAGCAGTGAATGGCAAAGCACTTCATTGCAAAGATTGTTCCATGACAAAGCAGACTTGCATGGACTTCCATTACTAATTTCATACTTTTTTTTATTTCTGAAAAATCAAACTATTTAAAGAAACCTCTAGATGCTTCATTTAGCTGTTAGCTGATGCATACTGCACATCTGAATCTGTGCCTGGGCATTTAATTATTGGCTTGCGCCTCAAAAGTGGTCCACAGGCAAAGTACAACTCCTGAGTATGTCAGCCCCTCAAAACAACTACTCAGAGTTTCCATGTCTGAAAATACCAGTTAATAGCTGGAAAATCTTCAGTGCTGGGCAAAAGATAATAGTTTAGATAATCAAGATATCATTAACATGCATCCTGTTTTTCTACTTCAGTGACCCAGGTTTGGTGGAATTTTTTGCATTTTCAGTAATATAAAATAAAACCCTCTGACAAACTGAAAACAGCATGAACAAATAAGACAAGGTATATCCAAAGTAAACCATGTCTCACTATAGTAAAACCAGCATTTTAGCTGAGTTGCAAAAAAAATAACAGGCAAAATAAGAAGAAAGACTGCACCAAGAATAGCAATCCAGATAAGTGTACTACAGAGAACTGCAAGACTATTTTAGGTTGAAAGTCCTTGATATCTTACCTCACTGCTTCAATATTAGGTTTACAGGTTTTCAACCAAAAGATGCAAACTAAGTGAGGTTACCGAAGTAAGGATAGCTGGAAGAGATTAGCACCAGGAGGACAAGGATGCAGATCATCCCCTCCATCCTAGACCATCGAGCCCACTTGTTCTTAATATGGTATATTGAGTGATGCACTCAAAAAAAAAAAAGGAAATGTGGTGATTATACTGTGAGGAGTAATGTGAAGCTCAGTGTCTCACATCTGTGTTTCTGGTGTAAGAATTGCAACTTGGTATGAAGAAAAAACTGCAACTGTGCGCAGTCAGGCGTTGTACCAGGCTGCGCAGAGAGGCTATGGAGCTTCCTTTCCTGTAGACATTCACCACTTGGCTGAACACGGCCCTAGACCATGATTTTCATGAATTCCCTTTGTAAAATAAGCCAGTGTAACTTTAGTTTTATTAGAGATTTATATGATTATTTTAAGTCCTTGCTATTTATTTGCCTGCGATTGTTGGAGCTCAGTGATGCTCTGGGCATACTGCAAAACTGATTATTTCATACAGTTTTATAGGAAGGTTTGACTAAATGATCTTCTTAAGTTGAAAATGTTTTCTGTTGCTTTGATATATTGTTTGATTGGGTTGCTTTTTCATCTCTGTGCTCTCATGCAGCTGGATGGATACTATTAAATAATTTTTCATTTAAATCAAGATGCCTAGTCCTGCTCAGCATTTATTCTTTAAATCTACATAAGTAAATGCTTATAACAGGTTACAAAACATATGAAAAGAAAAAGGTTCAGCTAGCAGAACTTGGTTTTCAGAGATAAATATATACAACATTTTTGGCTCACCCTGCATCCACTCTTGCTTGTCAAGTTTCCTAAGCAATTAGGAGACAGGCAGACATGCATCTCTGTTGGAGGGAGAAAAACACCGCTTTCACTAGAAGGAGGTGCAGTCAGCTGGTGTATCTCAACTCAGAATGATTCCTGGCTGTGTGAGTGCTCTGTTTGAGTCCCATACATAACTTAAATCACTCCCAGCCTAGGAAGGATCAATTCTCAGCTCTCATCATGTTCTCATGTACGCTTGATTTAATGTTTTAGTTAACTTTTTTAAGAGACTGAGAATTTGCAAGAGCCCTTCAGTGCCTAACCAGTACTGATTTTTAATATGGAACTTTATGAATTGTAGGAGGCCAAAATTATTATTATATACTTTATATAATTTATATATTAATTATATCTATATTATATAATTGTAGGAGGCCAAAATGTATATATCATATATCTATGCTCCACATTGTTAATAAAGGGAACAACACTACTGTCACTCATGATGGAGTTGTCTGGACTGAGCACACTGAAGGGTATAAGATGCTGTGGTGGGAGTCATAGATGTGTGACATAGAAGTGTTCCCTTGGCACTTGTACAGCCAGCTCTCGTTCTTAGCTGAGAACTAACTGTTCCTCTTTGTAGTGAGAGAGGTGTTTTTCTCCTTCCAGGAGATCCATGACTGCCCATCCCCTAGCTGTGGGAAATTACAATCCTGTTCACTAGGATGTACCATGAAACTACTGAAGGCTAGTATAGTACTTTGTATATTGAAGCTCCAGAAAACTGACTTTAACCATGTGGTTAACAAAAGGATCTCAAGGATCTTCTCCAGCCTTGAATCATACAGTCAGTGTTTGCATATATATACAGTCACCTCTGATTAGGCTGTGCACATAAATCAGAGAATCGTAAGAGGGTTCGGGTTGGAAGCAAACTTTAAAGACCACCTAGTCCAACCACCCTGCTGTGGGCAGGGACATATTCCACTAGACCAGGTTGCTCAAAGGCCATCCAGCCTCAAGAGCACTTGAGTAAGTGCTACAGGATCAGTACGTGTGAAAGGAAACTGATGTGCTAAAGTAAAATTCATATAGCATTATCTCTGTGCCTGTAATATGTCTAAAAAATGCAAGCTTGTTTAACACTAATTTCCAAGCAGGATGATTTTGGCAAAGACTGCGAGCCACTGTAAGATAAAATGTTGGAAAGTAAAAGCACCTTCATGTGCTGTTTCAAACAGACAAGCAGCAGCTTTAGTGTGTTTAAGAAGCTCAAAGGGCAAGTTTTTCCCCTTATGGAAAAAAAGTGAGCACTTTGTGTGTTTAGCATTCTGCATAAGCATCACAGTTGTTCCAGAACCTTTGCAACTCAGCATTTAATAAAACAACTCATTATCGAAACAGAAATATTATTATTGCCAAAGCAATGCATAAGCGTACCTCTGGCACACAGAAGCCAGATGTGAGCAGCAGCCATCTTCCTCACAAACATCCCAGGAGAGGCAGGTCCTGCTGCGAGCACACAAGATGCTGCCTTTCCACGATGCTGTGTGCAGCCACTTCGGGTGTGCTTAGCAGCAGTAGTTGTAGCGACTTCAGAATATCTTCTTTGATGCACAGAAGAAATTACATAGCCCTCTTTCCAAATGCAGTGATTGTGAGATAAAAGACCCTGAAAAATAGAGGAAAATGAATCACAGCTTTAGGCTGTCATTGGAGAGACTCAGATGGAATAAAGTCTCATTTTGAAATGTGTTACATCTTGCTTTAGGTCACTGTGAGAGCAGTTCTGTTCTCAAAGCAGTGTGTGATACAAAACCTCAAGCTCCTTGTTGTACCCACCTCAGCAAGGCCTAGTGCTTGACAAAGTGCATATCTGCTCTTTGCTTTTAGCCAGTAAGAACCTTAAAGCATATAAGGAAATAGGTGAACACCCCACTTCCCCCCATTTGTGAGACTTTGTGCTGCTTTCATGTTGATATCATACGGATGAGCATATAACCCCATGGAGAAAGCAGATAAGTGTTGCTATAAATGCATTACATCCAGGAAATTCTCACTGTCGTTTGAACCTTTTAAGATGGGATTCTTGTTTTGCAATCTCACATGCTTCTGCCGTCAGGTCCTGGTCTGTTAGTACTGCTGCCTAACAACAGAAAGGGCACTTCAGATTCCAGAAAGCACAGAACTTATTTAGATTAAGAAAGACAAGACTAATGGTGTGGTATAAAACTGAACACCCTCTAACTAAAGTGCAGTGATTGATCCTTAGAAGTAAGTTTAATATTAACAATGCATTATGTTGGAAAAATATTCTGTGTTCCATTTATATCCTTGTTTACTACTGGGAGAAAGCTGTAGGAAATTGACAGGGCTTTTTTGCTGTGGTGATATTTATGACTCATCTCATAATTCCCAACATAAGCCATACTTCTGCTGAAGATGACTGTAAGGTTTCAGTAAAGACCAAAATCCAGCTATTTGTTAATAGGATAAATTACTTTAGAGAAAGAAGATATAGATCTTGGTACATTGAAAAAAAAACTTTTGGAAAGTTTTTTTTCTTGGTGCCATTATGACATTATTCTGCCAAGTTTAATGAGCCCCGGCATTTGTGGCTGCTTAGATTTCTATAGTGGCTGTGAGGGGTCCTGGGGCTATGAGGTGGGCTGGACTTTTAAATACTGTGCTATGCTTACTATTTTTGGAAGTTCTGCCATGAACATACGATTTCGTTCAGGACAGACTTGCTCTTTCATCTTCATTCTCCTGACTGGAGTGTTTAAAAATATTATTCTATATTTCAGTATGCTAAAAAGGTAATAAATCATTCCAGTCTTAATCAACCTGCTGAATGAAAGCATCATAAAGTGAGCAGATTAACTGCTATTTGTCATTTCTAATCATTCTGTACCATTCCTCTCGCAGCCATCACAGGCTGATATTGTGGTGTGGTACAATACACATCAAAACTCTGATGTTGCCACTGAAAGAACCTTTCTCCATTAAAAAAAAAAATAATATATAAATAAATAAATAAAAATGATGGCTTATTGTTCTATCCAGTATTCTGGTAAAATGTGAGACTTCATAGCATCTAGTGATAGCAAATAAACTGGAATCCCCATACAAGTCCAATTATCCCATAGATTCTTCATCTGTATCATGAAAGTGAACATTGCTTCTGTAATAACTGTGTTATTTTTGCAGCCTGGAAAGCTACTATTGGAGGATTTGCAGGTACTACTGTGCTCCCAGTACTGAGCAAAGAGATGGTTACTTGTGGTGTTAAAAATACCCAGCAGTCTTAAATTTCTTCTGTACCTTTGTGCTCTCTTGCTTCAAAAAACCCGAACGTGGTAGTGGCAGTACTTCTATCTTAAAATCTGATGACCTGAGAAGATGTTTTTGAAGTGGATTATGCTAGCGATTACCAGAACACATTTCTTTCTTACATATCTACACATTACTTATATTAAGGATTATTTTTCTGGTTAGCAAGAGATCTGTGTACACTGTGTTAACAAACACTTTTACAGAAAAAGGTTGCTTGAATATTTCCTTTTGCCCTAGATTGTGGAAAAGGTTAGAATAAATAGACTACAATGGACAAATGATTTTACAAAACAGATTATGCAATGGTTTTCACTTCTCCAGCTTCATACTGAAATTATGTTTATTTTCTCCATTTCACCATTATAATTTTTATCTTAATTTTGTGTATATTTTAAAAACTATACTAATGCTGCAACCCGTGCTCAGTGATAAATGCAACATAGTTGCTATTCATATTTTAAATTCATTTTCTTGGGACATATGTGTGGTGTGGAGGTAAAGGTTGCTAGGTAAATAGCAGACTGGTCATTGGGAGTTAGGGCTATTTGATGCAAAAGGAAGCAAATACCTACAGAGTTTTCCAAATACAGATTTTGTTTAATAAATTAGGTATTCATATTTGAATATTTTGGTCTACAAAAAGACCCAATCTTTGGATGTGATAAAAGGAGCATTTAATCATTTTCTACAGATTTGAGGTACCTGTAAGTGCAAACAAGAATCACACTTCCCAATCTTTAACATAATTAAAAACTAGAAGAACACGTGCTTTGTTCTTACTTTTCTGTCAAAAATGTCTCCTACTGAAGCCAATGAAAACCTTTTAGAAGATATCCAGAGAAGTATCTCTGAGCATTAAACTCATCAAAATAAGCATTTCTTGTTTTGTTTTTGTATCTTTTAAGCTAATGTGCTTGCTCAAGGAAGGATGATGCCTGCTTTATAGATCCCTCGAGAAATTTACCTTGATGTTTTATTTTTTGTCTATGATGGAATGGATTATCAAATGTGGATTTAATGACACTTTCATCAGTGTCCCATAGGTATCTGAGATATTTTGTTTGCTTGGCTTTGATTGCATCTCTTGTGATAGCCTTTTTGTTGCTTTATAGTATTGGCATTTACAATTACTTAGCAGACACTGCTAAAAATATGGCTCCTTAAAAAATATGACGGAAAAGGTCAATCTAGATTGACAACACTTTTTATTACACTGCATACTTGAACTCTTTCATACTTCAATAAACATGAATAAACATCACGTAGGGGAATGGAAAGTAAAATATTGTTTGAATAACAAACAACTGACAAAATTCAGCTTTCTGAGCAAGGTGCTTCACCAGCAAGTTCAGTTCTTGGAAATTTCAGACATGAAATTCAGTTCAAATTTGTATATTTTTGAAAAAGGTAACAATTATTTTAAAGAAAGAGTATATAAAAAGCTGGGTTTGCTGTAGTCTGGTTTTGTTTTTTGTTTTTTTTTTTAATCTCAAAAATTCCTTTTAAAGTTTCCTATCCAGTTTATTTTCACATTTAAGACAATGGGGTCTTCATATTCCACCTCTCAATAGACAGGGTTGTGTTATTTCTGGGTAGAAGGAAGAGCGATATCAAGCCCTTAGCATGTTGCATTCTTCCACTGGAAGAAAACCTTGAAGTGCAAGTCATTTTAAGGAAAGCCTACAGGAGAAATTTATGAGCTTTTTCTATGGGAGAGCGCTTATTCTCCATGCGGCTTTTGTCAAACATTTTTAACAAATTGTAATAACCTTTGTCATATCTCATTTTCTTGCATAAACAAGTCACATTGAAACTATAAATGATGGAAAATTTAATCCACATGGCTTGCACTATCAAAACTGTTAAACTGCTTTCTTTTCCACCATGTCAGCAGTGCATTATCTGTTTTATAGGAATGTTGAAAAGATTACTTTTAAGGGAGATACCACAGGACCTGCGTAAGTGTCCTCCTCACGCCTGCACTAGCTATCGTTTTCACTTTCAGTTCTTCCTGAAGCTAGGAACTGCTTTGGTATTAGTCTTCCCATATCCTATCAGAGAGGATTTTTCCACCCACCTCCAAGAACTGTCTGCTCAGAGACACCAGAAGTGCACTGAGGCTAACAGGAGCTGTCAGGTTTCTGCTGCCTTCCTGTCTTGAGCATGCACATCTGCTCAGGGGTGCAATGTAGTACACCAGCTCTCAGTTCAACAGGATGCATACTTTCTCCTCTATAGGAACTTAGTGCCTGGCAAACTGTGTGTATATGTAACAGTTTCTCCTAGTCCAGATTATGCTCTTTTTCTCTGACCCCATTAGCTCCATGGCTCACTGAAGTCTCCTTTTCTCGCACACCAGGAAGGGGGAGAGTACTGATACCATCTAGCCATGGCAGGGACCTCATGTAAGGCAACCCACTTATCAAGTATCTGTCTCTGCTTTCTGTGACAACTGTTCACCAAAACTAATAGTTCCAATGAAAGTGTAAGTGCCATGAATGACCACCTCTTTCCTTCCTTTATAGGGTTTTTACTGGGTATCCACTTATCTAAACCTGTAATGGATCTGTTGATTCTAGACATCCAGTATAATCTTCAGCACATTTATTTATCTAATGCCTCTTGCAGATTTTGTGCATTCAAGAATTTAAAATTCGTTTAAAGGTGGTACTTGGGTACTCAGTTCAGCAAGATCCTGGTCACTGTTAAGAAAACATGAGCACTGCTCCTGACTGTGGAAGAAATTATTTCAGGAGGGGCTCTGATAGCTTCTTTGTAGACTTAGACCTCATCAATGCAAACAACTTTCTGTAAGTTTGCAAGAAACTTACATTAGTTTTGACTTTTGACCAATGGGAAAAGTAATCTACTTTTTCATTGTAGTTAAGGTTAGCAAAAGATTTCAAGCGTTTTCTACCTTCCATACAAAATCCAGGATAATGGCACTGCCAATGGTTTGCACACCGTTTTGGTCAAAATTCTGGATTCGCTTGCATTTATGGAGATTAAATCAGACCTCAGATAATACTGGAACATAACTCTGGTGGTCTAATAATTTAATTATGTCATTTTAACAATTACACACTTTTATTATTTACAGAAGAGGTCAACAAACTCTTTGCAGATGTTTAACTTTTGATTACTTTAATTCTAGCTGTAAATAACATGGCTAAATGGCTTTTAAAGATCTTTCCTGAGGGTACTTTTTGAGCTTACAATATTCCTGAGTAATGTTTTAGCATTTGCTCCAAGCTGAACACCCTCTTCCATATGAACAGCCCTCAAATCACAAACTGTAGTTAGAATCTATTGAAAATTAAATAAATGGAGAATCGGTGGTTCCTAATTAACCAGTAATAAAGATTTATGAGTGGTGGATTGAATAAATATCAAAGCTTCAGAATTATGTTTTCTTTCGTAAATTGGCTTTTCTCCAATTAGTGTATACTTTCAGAAGCAGGAGAATAAGATGAAAGGATCTGCATCAAAACTGATTACTGCAGAAACAAAATAGAAGTTGCTGCTTTTGATAAAATACAATACTATGGCAGTGCTTGAATAGTTTTATGGGAAGTTGCTGCCTAAGGCATATGTTTTACTGTCTGATACCAAATGATGAGGAAAGACAATCTGTTTTTTCAGCCTGAACAAATATATGATCTAGATTGAACCACTAGAAGCCAAATATAATTGCTCTGTGTTTTGATTTCTACTACTCACTACCTACAGCAGCATCCTCTTGTCTAGCACGTCATCAGAACACAGTTCAAATGATGGCATTGGAAAATACTTTTTCCTCTATCGGGGGTTATAAAATGACTATCCAGGGCTTAATGTAACCTCTAAACTTCATCTGTCACTGGAGAAATAGTTCATGATAGGAAACAACTTCTGGTACACTTTGACACAACAGGGTTTGAACCTGATTTATTTTTGCTGGACAGACCCTTGTTTAACATCTAGCCAGGTGAAAGGTGGTGCTGCATCCTTCATGCCTTCAGTTCTAGCTGGGGAAAAAGAGAAGTGCTTGACCTGAGTAAACAGTTTGTGTTATAAAAGACAGAAAGCGAATCCTGACTATTGGTTTACTTTGAAGAAAGCACAACAGTGGTAAATAAACTACAGAAAATATCCCAACAATACTTAATCTTTTTAATTTTGTTCCTAGCATTGTGTTTTACAGCACCTAGAAGTATGCATCTAGTTTTGTAAGGCTAACAGGACTGGGTTTATGTCCTCCCTCAAAGTGCTTAGTCTAATTTTAGACATAATATGCTGAATGACAGTAAAAAAAAGTGTTCAGTGTTGGAGGGAAGAATGAGGGGTAAAGGAGCAAGAGTTGAATGTGTGAGTGCATAAATGCAAATATTTTTCTTTTATTCTTTAATAATAATGCTTCAGTCCTTTTAGAGTTTGTGGAAAAACTGAGTATAAACAGTTATAGAGGTCTGGAGAAATATCTTTCCAAGACTCTTCTTATGTATGCTGTGAGGATTGTTTCTGTTTTTCATGGAAAATCTGAAGAACTATGTCTGCCAGGTGCTAATCTAAAGTGCACCTGGCTTTCCTGAATATTTACCTTTATTTTGATTAATACACAGCTTAACTGTACTGATTCCCTCTCCTGACTCACTTTTCCCATCTATCGTGAATTAACACTGTGCCCACAGTGATCTTCTAAATCACAGTCTGAAGAACTATGGAAAAGCAAGTGGTGGATGAGTGGAGGATGGTTTTGTGACTGCAGGAGTGGGCTGGGACTTAAAAGGTTCAGGTTTATTCCACATATAAAGGCTTTCCGTGTAAGCTTAGGCAAGTCACTTACCTTTTCTATGCCGTGGTCTCCGTCCGTGATACGGGAACAACAAGCTTGCTTTTTTCCTGCTGTGTCTGTTTTCTGTAATTGTGCCATAAGAGGTCTCGTCCAAGTGAAAACTTGTACTGCGTGTTTGGACAAGACCCAGTACAATTGGGCCTCCGATTTAGTTGGTATTACTGGAATACAACTAAACAAGAGCAATTTTTAATACCTAAACACAAAGGAAGTAAGAAAATATAATTTTAACTGATTCAGGACTAAAGAAATTCAGCAAAAGAAATTATATCCTTTTACTGTAAATTCTTAGTCACGTCTTAATTTTATTTTGCCCCCCATGCAAGCCTTAATGAGGAGAAACCACATTTATACCCATGTCATTCGGATGTAATTATAGGGGGTTGTATCTGAAGACTGTAGCAGCTGAAAGTACCAGTAATGTTCTGAGAGATTTTCCTATTTTAAAAAGAGTGGGGATGAAGGGGAGCAAATTACTCACAAGGTGGATTTTTGTCATTTGAATGAGTCTTTTATGAAATCTTTCAGCATATATATGCTGATCTTAATATTTCCTTAGTCTAGAAGATAGACATGCTGTGGTATGTGCCAGAGACATCCTTTACCCTCCTGGATACTGTTTTTACTTACACTTATGGGTAGAGCTTATAGGCAGGGTCCTACTAGATTTGATTTTCAGAGTAGAACTTCTCCCCAGCAGTGAAGTGATAGCTCTAGAAAATGTGCCTCCAGTATCTTACTACACTGCACATCAGATTTTCTACTAGGAATTCTGAAGGAATGGACTTATATCTTTATCTAATGTACTGGATATATTACAGCACTACCATATTACAGTACTATGGAAAGTCCATATGTTACAATGGAAAGAGTAATTTTAGCTCCTTAATTGCTCACTTCATAGTCAGGCTAGGGCCTTTTCCAGCCAAGTTCTGAAATTTCAGAGATTTCAGAGATTCGAACACAGATTTCACAGTGTGGTGACCTGACCCTGGCTGGATGCCAGGTGCCCACCAAAGCTGCTCTATCACTCTCCTCCTCACCTGAACCGGGGAGAGAAAACATGACAAAAGCTCATAGATCGAGATAAGGACAGGGAGAGATCGCTCACAATTACCGTCATGGGCAAGACAGACTCGACTTTGGAAAAATTAATATAATTTGTTCCCAATCAGCTCAGAGTAGGGTAATGAGAAAATAAACACGAACCTCAAAACACCATCACCCTACCCCTTTATCATGGGCTTAACTTTACTCCCAGTTTCTCTACCTCCTCCCTCGCAACGGCACAGGGGGATGGGAGTTGTGATCAATTCATCATACGTTGTCTCTGCCACTTCTTCCTCCTCAAGGGAGGACTCCTCACACCTTCCTCTGCTCCAGTGTGGGTCCCTTCCATGGGTGCAGTCCTCCAAGAACAGACTGCTCCAGAATTGATCTCCCATGGGATCACAAGTCCTGCAGCAAATCTGCTTCAGCATGGGCTCCTCTCTCCATGAGGCCACAGGTGCTGCAAGAAACTTCAGCATGGGCTTCTCATGGCATTACAGCCTCCTTTGGGCATCCCCCTGCCCTCGTGTGGGGACCCCCCTTCCTTCTTCTCCCCCCAACTTCCCTCTCATCTTTCCTAACTGTGTTATGCCAGCGGCACTACCACTGTCACTGATGGGCTCGGCCCTGGGCAGTGGTGGGTACGACTTGGAGCTGGCTGGAATTGGCTCTACCAGAGACACAGGGGAAGCTTCCAGCAACTTTTCACAAAAGGCCACCCCTGTAGCAGCCCCTGCTACCTAAACCCTGCCACCCAAACCCAATACACACAGCCTCCTTGGGCAACTTGTTCTGGTACTGAACTACGTTCACACAGATTTTTTCGCCTTATAGGTAGTCATAATTGTCTTCCCTGCAAAATGTGTCCTCTCTGCCTTCTTCATAACCAGAATCAGATAGCTGAGGGCAACAGTCAGAGGTCTCATCATCCCGTTGTGCAAGCTGGACAAACGCAGATCTGCTCTTGTATGTCATGAGCTGCAGCACCAACCACCTTTGTGGCCCTCCACTGCACTTGCTTCAGTCTGTCCATCTCTCTCCCATGCTGGGAAGCCTCAAACTGGGTACAACACTCCAGATGCGGTTTTTCAGATGCCTAACAGTGAGAAAGACTCACTTCCCTTAACCTGCTGGATAAATTCTTGCTAGTACAGCTCAGCATACTAGTGTACAAGAGCACCCTGCTGAGATGTTCGACTTGGCCACCAGAAAAACATACATACACTTCCTGATACTCTTCTGGAAAGCTGCTTTCTGTGTCATCAGAATTATTGTGTTGGCTAAAGGAAACATCATGTGGAAGAGCATGTTCACCTTCTATATAGATCAGTAATTTCTATGCTTTTCCCTTTGTCCTTGGAAGAGATTTGAGTCCTTTCTGTATCAGGAAGGAGCCATTTTCACTTTCTTAAAGATATGTATCTGCATTAATTACAGTACCTATTCATGTTGTGTTAAGGCATCTGCTAGTAAGAGTCCCAGCAAGTCAGACAAAAGCCAAAGGCCTGCCCTTTTTTCTTGACTCATTGCCCAGCATGACTGACAAGCATTTCACTTGTCTTGTTCCAAGAAAGAAATTAACAAAACATTGATAGAATCAATTTTTACTGCTTGCAGAATCTAGTACAAGAATTTAAAATACAGAACATGCACTGCCTTGCACTCCTTCAGTGTGCTGTCTGGCTGCTGATTACTCAATTCATGGTGTTATGGGTGAAATGAACTTCTTTTCTGATCCAGTTCATAGGTGGTTTCACCAGTACAATTGTATTATTAATGGTGAAGCAGTACAATAGGAAAGGATATTCCTTATCATTCGTATTGAAGGCCTCAAAGCTCCACAGGCTTATGTCTGCAAATACCACATGTGCTGTATGCTGTAAGGATCAGGCATGGGATATGCAAGAATTTCTGCAGTGACACTGAGTGTTTGATCTTCCTTGCAAATAGATTTAGCAGCATGTTGGTTCTTTGCTTTGCCTGGGTGTATTTGTCAGTACACAAAACATGCAAGCTCAAGCAAGCTCAAAATTGTGGTCATGTTTTTCCAACTGTAGTAGCATGACTTGTGTAAGACTTTCTTCATTCACTCCCATATTTTAACTTCTTCAATGGATTGTATGATATTAAATTTGTTCCCAGAATGGATACTGTTCATTTAAGGCAGTGATGCCACAAGTCAGCTACCTCTCAGATTCTTATAGTTTGTATATGAAGTCTGTTGTTCAGAAAGAAGTTGTTTCAGATGGGCAGTTAGGTGCAATATGTATCTTATCTCTTCAATAAGCTCAAACAGGAGGATATTTGTGGTCAGTTGTGGAAGAAATGATTTTTCAGACTCGGGAGAGGACTCTCCTATTGGTTAGCTTTCTTCAAAGCCACTAATTATATCTGGACTACATAAAGGATTGTGATACCAAAAGTAATATCTGTGTATATTGGGTCATTTCTCCAAGAAAATCTTTTGTCTTGTGTATGTTTCCATTAATTCTACCAGTGCTGCTCAGAAGCATGTGGCTTAGTATTAGGTTGTTCTAATGTCTTTAATGAACCAAGTAGTGGTTGAATTCTGTTCTATTAATGAAGACTGTTCACTGATAGCCTTCTACTAATGTTGGTGAAGTAGGATCAATATGGACACTGGGTCAGGGTTCTGAAAAATATTAATTATTAATATTCTTTCTTTTTCAGTTTTCTCCTTGTGTTTGGTTGCTTGATTTTGTCCGTGTTTTCTACTATTCCTGAACACACAAAACTTGCCTCTGGTTGTCTCTTCATTTTGGTAAGTGGAACTTCTAAATACAAGACAGTTTTACAGACACTTCTATGTAGACTCAAATCCTCTCCCTCTCCCTCACCATGGAGAAAATAGTATAATTCCCGACTTCTTTAAGAAACCAGAATTTTCATCAGAATGATGAAAAACTAATTAAACAGAGGATTCCACCATCTTTTTTCTTTAAAATGGTGTTAATGCTGTATTACATCCCCTTCTTTGCTTGAGAATTGCTGTAGTTTATAACCAATAGTTTTTCTACTGCAGTTCGGCAGTGACTGAGCATGAAAGACCTTTGATACTGCTGCTGCCGTTTATAAAGTCAGTGTGTAGTAACAGGCACTTAAAATAGGAAATAATTTTGGTATCTTAGATACCAATTTGTGGTAGCTATTGGTAGGTACTAACATTTTAGTAGCAGTTTCAGCAGTAGGATGTGGTAGTTTCAGTATTTCTTCATAACACATGGTTTTGCATTATGTTTATCTCTCCATTTTCCCTCCTGAGGTAGATATAAATGCATTTAATTCCTTAAAGTGCTTAACATTTTTCATGCCTTATATGGACGCCACTACATTCATCTGTTTCTTGATGAGCCATTTAGTTCTGCAAGTGATGGCCTGAGGATAGGCAATAGTGATCATTAAAATGTCACTATAAACTCAGAGTTACCATGGTTATTTCAGTCCCAGGTATACAGCAGACTGTGGCTCGTTAGGTAGTGCCTAGGGTGAAGCAACTGTTGACAAATGCCAACATTTTAATTGTCATTACCATCTATATCCAAAAGCTTTGGTCTTCAGAACAGCTCCCTAAGTAATTATGACATGAGCAGGCCAATAAGCATAATTATGGTTTATGCTATATCTCTACAGCACAATGTGCCACTGCATCAAAATACCTGAACTAAACATCCAGAGCTGGCTAGGTGCAGATGTGTGATATTTTACTTCATCTGATGATTTTGTAGCAGGGCTAATTAGGGAGAGCTCTGCTAAATGTGGTATTTTGCTTCTTAGCCATACTAGTGATTTTTCTTTTTCTAGAGAAAAGATCAGGTGGCATTAAACCAGTTAAAAATGATCAGATGTAATCCTATGCTCATATCTAGTCCCATTGTTTATATATCTGAACAGCAGTTTGCAAGTGGAAGTTTGTTTGAATGATCTGCAGCTAGCTATAACATTGCAATTACTACACTAATTGCAAAGATTTTCTGGTATAGAAAACAGGAAAATTTTATTAGTCTGAAAGTACCCTATTTCTAATAGCAGGTGCTTTTGTGACAAGTAATCTGTCTCCCTGTATATTTATGCTAATTGGTTGTAGAAACACCATTTGTTCTGCCATAAAATACGCGTTTCCCATGAGCCACATATTTGCTGATTGTGTTGGTACGCTTACCACTGTTGATTCCTCAGCTGGCTGATTCATTCCCTGTGCTTTGCACCTTTTGCTCCTCTCCCGGGGGCCTGAATGCGAAGGAGCCCTGCTAAGTTCTGGGTTTGCTCCCACTGTTGGGCAGAGGTGAGCTCTGCTAGCTAATACACCAATCCTTTGTAGAGGTGTCCATCAGTGAAGCAGTTACTCAGGAAACTGGTGCTTTCTGTTGCTGCAGCTTCAAAGATGGACTTTTTCCATCTTAAGATCTCTGACTGTACATCCTGTGGCATCTTCTGAACACAGAAATAGCCTTGAGGTGGAAGAGGATAGATGGTTAATCTTTGAAGTATCAATACTAGCCTGGTCCAACATTTCTATGCTATAGCCTAGTGTGTTCAGCAAACCCTTGGCAGGAATAAATCTATGATGACGAATTTTACGGCTCCTGCTGTGGGTCTCTAATGGAGAAAAATATAAACACAGCAAAGTATGAAGTTCCAGAAACAAGCTAAAGCTGACTGGTTTCTTCCAGTTTGCTGATGCATGATTTGCTCATCTGCATATTGAATCATTAGCTGATACTAGCAATGTTATCAAAGCACTCTTTTGCAACCACAAACCAAGAGAAAAATACATTACTACGTTAACTCAGGAGCAGTTGCTTTGGCTGTGCCAATACATAACTGCAGTCACTAGAGTCTGCGCAACCTTTTCCTTGCAGTGATTCACACAGCTCTTACAAATGTGTCATTTAGTAAAAAAGAAGTTGTATTAACTATCAGAGATCTGGTTTAATACTGTTTTGCTTCATGCCTGAGATAGAAGATATATGTTTATTTGCTAATGAAGTACCATGCAAATATGCCAATCCATGAAGTTGCCTGCTGGGTTTCTGTTAATTGTTTACTTTGCAGATTTATTCCAGATGGTCCCCCCTACAGGCATGTTAATTGGCTAAAAGCTAATGTCATGTTCCTTGAACTTAATACCTGAGCTTCTTCCTGTGCTGGTACCTGTGGCTTTTGACATATTGCAGCTATTCACAGCTACACAGGGAGGTTAAAGAAAGAAGTGTAGATGAGATGGGCAAACCTTTCCCTTCTTCTCAGAAAGGCCAGAGGAGTGGAGATTACTGTTCTGCGATCACTCAATTCCATTTATCTCCCCCAGCCTTCCCTTAAAAGGGAGCAGAAAACATATCTCCTAATCACTGCATCCTAAATTCTCTCTCAGAAACATACAGAAGTGTGTGATAGCTCAAAGTAAGTAATTGCTGAGAAAACAGTATTAGCTGAGGGTTTCTGAGCTTCAGGAGAGGTTAATAGACTCATCTGGACTGCAGAAATGCCTGAGCTCTGCTCCTACAGGCAACACAAACCTGCCCCCTGTGTTGTGCCGTGCACAGCCGGGGCTTCAGTTCTGGCATCCGCACAAGTACTACTGTGTTCCTAGGCATCTTTCACTTATCAGGGAGCCTGTCAAGGGAAACACATTTAGTATTTGATTTTTATGCTTAAAATTAAAGTCCTGCAGATAAGTTAAGTGCATGTTACATGCAGTAATGTTGGATTGTTAAAACAGTAATTAACTTGGTTAGATGTATGTCCAGAAATAATAAGCCTAACCGGGGGGAGAGCATCAGATAAAACTCCTTATACCTACAGTGATAATTATGTTTTAGCCTCCTCTGTGCACACAGTTTCTGGCACTGGAATTGTAGCAGTGATATATCCCAGACAGACAGTAGAATAAAATCTACTTCAACATCAAAAAAACCACAAGCAGCTTAAGAATCCAACTAACACAGCAAGAAAATAATCTTTGGTGTATTGCTGATCTCCTACAAATACATTTGCTGGAACTTTATCAAATAATAAACACAAGGGAAGTAAAACTTGGGCTGGGAAGGCAAAATCAAATCTTTTGGGGAAGATAG
Organism: Amazona ochrocephala; assembly: GCA_039720435.1. Classification (NCBI taxonomy): domain Eukaryota; kingdom Metazoa; phylum Chordata; class Aves; order Psittaciformes; family Psittacidae; genus Amazona; species Amazona ochrocephala. Next base: position 47,454,290 of record CM077878.1, read on the forward strand.
CCAAGAACAAATCTATCTGGAACTGGAGGTCATTCACTCTCACGACCAAACCCTCTGTATTTTAAGATCATTTTCAACTAAAGCTATGTGAATAACCAGTTCACTTCTGTTTATTTGCTGTCAATTCAAGAAAATAAATGAAATCATTTGAGTTGACCCGCAAAGATTTGGCAAATTGAGAAGTCCAAAAAGAGTTTTGGATCAGATTAAACGCTTCATTTGACCTGGCATAAAATGTTATTTGAGTATTTGAGCATTCTAGAATTTTTGGCTTAAAAGTAAAATTGAGTCTGTAGGAAAGTAATATTATTTTCATTTGAAGTGACAAAGTATTCAATTTTTTTCATAATTTTAATTTTTAATCAAGGTGAAAAAATTGCAGAACTTGTGAATTTCTGCAGGACTGGTTTTGTCAAATCTATTTTGTGTTTTTCTCTGAAAAAAGAAAGCTGCACCCAGTTCTGTAGGATAAGGGCCTCTGAAAATATACTGTAGGAACACATTCTTCAGGCAGAAGTAGCTCCTAAAGACATAAAAGCAGAAAAAGCGCAGTGGATGAGGCTAGCTTCTGCATGTACTGTGGTCACTTATATGAATTCAAAAGGAAAGTCTAGTAAGTGCTTCTAGCAATTAAGATCTTCCTAAGATTTTTCTGGTTTAACATTTTCCCACAAGAGAAACATAGAAAGAGGATGAACATTGATTAAAAACCATAAGATGTAGCTGCCTCATAGCAGGCAAGCACATACTCAATTTGTCTCTGCTCTAAGGGAGTGAATCCATGCATAGCTATGTAATCATACAAATCTGCTACAAAATTTTAAATCTGGGCAGAGCAGATTTTAAAAAAGGAGATGGATAGAGCTCAATTCAGAAAAACAGCATTTTTTCAGTTTAGGTTTCTTGTCCCAGAACTTGAATCGTCTTGCAACACTTGGATAAAAGACCACCAGACCTGAGCAGAGAACTGGATGAGTGTCTTTCCAGGACCATATTAACAAGAAAAACTGAATGATCTTGAGAGATTTCAATCACAGATACATTTCTAACAATGCACTTTCATTGATTCCTCTTGAGAGAAACAGATAAACTGATCCCTGAGCCAAAAAATCTGTGACTTTCAAGTTTGCTACAGCTTGTCAAAACTCAGGATTAGTATTTTTAAGGAAATACTAATTTCCAATATTTATTTCCTCCAAAATCAAAGGATGGCTTTGAAATTTCAAAATTTCTGCATAGAAATCTCTGAAAAATTACGTCTGTTAGACATGCAACACTGATGTTATCAAAGACAGAATAAGAGAGAGAAATGTAATGTTGATAAGGTCAAAGCCTTCATGTTTTCAGTTTTGTTTGGTTTCATATACACTAAGATTATAATAAGGTAATAACATGAGCATAGAACAATTCAAGCATGTCATAACTACCTGTTAGCTTTGAAAGAAAATGTTTTTGCCCTCTCAAAATAAATAATTTCATGCCTTCTCTGATTTAATTTATACTCTCCTATTCTGTATACTGATTTCATCAAATCAGAGCTGACAGTTATTATAAAAATTTGGAACACATCACAACTGCTTGAGAATCTGTGTGCAAACAGAGCAGACTTCCCTTTAGAAATGTAAGGGCTGGCTGCACTTTTCTGAAACCTAAAGTTATTAGGAGGAAGCCCGACAGAAAGCAAAAATGTAAATGAAAAGGTGAAGTTAATTAAAAACATATCAGTAGATGTCCCCAGAGCCGTAATTCTTCTGTCAGAAGGCAGCGCTGGCACTCCCAACCAACCAACCAACCAAGCTCTTAAACAAATAAGCACACACTGTAGCTATGGAGGGAGATGAAACTAACAATAAAAATCGTTTCATAAGAAAGGAACATGGCAGTGCACACAAAACTGTAAAGGTATCTATATATTGTCAGTAGTGCAGCGGATTATAAAATGCACTGAAAACACATCAGAGAATAAAAACATCTCAATACTGGCATAAGCCTATTATTGATGTGGTTCTGGGTTTCATTACATTGTTTCTTCTGTGTTAAGCAGAAATAACCTTTGTAAAGGGAAGAACGAAAAATCACAGAACGAATGGAATCATCTTTGTTTTGTAATTAAAAATTATGTTGTTCTACTGGGAAGGCTTAAATGAGTTTAATGAGTGAAACAGTGTTACTATATGTGATCCGCAATCAGAACAAAGAAAGAAATGTCTCATAACTAAATCACTTAAAAATAACTATGGTTGGTTACCTCAAGTGCTACAGCATTTAACAGCAAATGCAGTGGAAGGTAAGAGATAGTTTCAGAGTCACTGCCACAACATTTCCCAGGCAGGCAAAACTACAAACCTGACAACATTATTTGGAAAAGAGACTTTTAGCCAGCTACTCAAGGGGCCACTTTCTCTAGAAGAACACAGAATCTGTAGGAGGATTTTGAGATTTAGAATGGGAAAATGGGGAGGATTAGATGTTAGTGATGGAGTGTCAGGGTTCAGATAAATGAGGTTATAATTCTTTGAGGAGGGAAAAGCATGTCTTATTTTAGGCTAATCAACACATTGTGCTAAAGGACCAAACCATCTGTCCTTGACATTCTTTAAGGACAAATGAGCAACACTCCTTGCAAAACAACTGCTCTTCCATGACATGTCTTCCTTCTTGTTTTATCAGTTTAAGTGATAACAAGGTAGCATGGGAAACTACTTCCAAGTCATAAGTGTAACATTTTCCATGGACGTAGATTTATAATAATTTATGCTAGGCTCTGCATTGCCAGAGTTTAGTAAGTATCCAAACTTGTTATATGGAGAGCAAGAACTACCTCCTTAAAACAGGCTACAAACAGTTTAGATAGCAACAGTAAAAATGGATAGATATCAAACTCTCTATTGGAAATTCAGACCTGATACTTGTTAGGGAAATATTGATTTGCCAAATGGAAATGCAGAATATGTCTCCAGAAGAAAGCCAAAGTACATGGTTATAAATAATATGTAAGGAAAAGGCGGCAAAACACTAAATTCCTAACGGAAAATAATGCTGAAAAAGGAGGAACATCAGTGATATGAAAGCTGTTTGGAAATCTAGAGAAAACCTACCATCTGAATAACATACAGAAACCTTCATCCACTCAGTCACTTTGCACAGATAGAATCACAGAATAGAATCATAGAATAGTTAGGGTTGGAAAGGACCTTAAGATCATCTAGTTCCAATCCCCCTGCCATGGGCAGGGACACCTCCCACTAAACCATGCCACCCAAGGCTATGTCCAACCCCACCTTGAACGCCGCCAGGGATGAAGCATTCACAACTTCCCTGGGCAGCCCAGTCCAGGGCCTCACCACCCTTACAGTAAAGAATTTCTTCCTCATATCCAATCTAAACTTCCCCTGTTTAAGTTTAAACCCATTACCCCTTGTCTTCTCACTACAGTCCCTAATGAAGAGTCCCTCACCAGCATCCCTATAGGCCCCCTTCAGGTATTGGAAGGCTGCTATGAGGTCCCCACGCAGCCTTCTCTTCTCCAGGCTCAACAGCCCCAACTTTCTCAGCCTTTATTCATATGGGAGGTGCTCCAGTCCCCTGATTGTCCTCGTGGCCCTCCTCTGCACTTGTTCTAAGAGTTCCATGTCCTTTTTATGTTGAGGACACCAGAACTGCACACAATACTCCAAGTGAGGTCTCATGAGAGCAGAGTAGAGGGGCAGGATCACCTCCCTCGACCTGCTGGTCACACTCCTTTTGGTGCAGCCCAGAATACGGTTGGCTTTCTGGGCTGTGAGCACACACTGCTGGCTCATGTTAAGCTTCCCACTGACCAACACCCCCAAGTCCACCAAGGGAAATCCTGCCTGGCCAATCTGATGGCCTTCTATGATGGGGCTACGGAACTGATAGACAGGGGTAGAGCAGTTGATGTCGTCTACCTGGGCTTGTGTAAAGCCTTTGACACTGTCTCACATGACATCCTTCTCTCTAAGTTGCAGAGACATCAATTTGATAGGTGGACCACTTGGTGGATAAAGTACTGGCTGGATGGCCGCACATAAAGAGTAGTGCTCAATGGCTCAGTGTCCAGCTGGAGACCAGTAACAAGTGGTGTCCCTCAGGGATCGGTGTTGGGACTGGTCTTGTTCAACATCTTTGTTGGTGACATGGACAGTGGGATTGAGGGCGCCCTAAACAAGTTTGCCGATGTCACCATGCTGTGTGGTTTGGTTGATACGTTGGAGGGAAGGAATGCCATCCAGAGGGACCTTGACACACTTGTGAGGTGGGCTGATGCCAACCTGATGAAGTTTAACCATGCCAAGTGCAAGGTCCTCCACCTGGGTCAGAGCAATCCCAGGCACTGCTACAGGTTGGGAAGAGAAGAGATTGAGAGCACACCTGCGGAGAAGGACTTGGGGGTGTTGGTCGATGAGAAAATGAGCATGAGCCGGCAGTGTGCGCTTGCAGCCCAGAAAGCCAACCATATCCTGGGCTGCACCAAAAGGAGCGTGACCAGCAGGTCGAGGGAGGTGCTCCTGCCCCTCTACTCTGCTCTCATGAGACCTCACTTGGAGTATTGTGTGCAGTTCTGGTGTCCTCGACATAAAAAGGACATGGAACTGTTGGAACAAGTGCAGAGGAAGGCCACGAGGATGATCAGGGGACTGGAGCACCTCCCGTATGAAGATAGGCTGAGAAAGTAGGGTCTGTTGAGCCTGGAGAAGAGAAGACTGCGTGGAGACTGCATTGCAGCCTTCCAATATCTAAAGAGGGCGTATAGGGATGCTGGTGAGGGACTCTTCATGAGGGACTGTAGTGATAGGACAAGGGGTAACGGTTTCAAACTTAAACAGGGGAAGTTTAGATTAGATATGAGGAAATTCCTTACTGTGAGGGTGGTGAGGCACTGGGATGGGCTGCCCAGGGAAGTTGTGAATGCTCCATCCCTGGCGGCGTTCAAGGTGGGGTTGGACATAGCCTTGGATGGCATGGTTTAGTGGGAGGTGTCCCTGCCCATGTCAGAGGGATTGGAACTAGATGATCTTAAGGTCCTTTCCAACCTTAACTGTTCTATGATTCTATGATTCTAGGATTCTATGAATTAGCAAAATAAGTATTGGCCATTTTAAACTTTTAGGCTTTTACAGAGTGCCTAAGGAAAGGATGTATGTCATGGACAGGATAAGAATGTTGGAATCAAATCTGAACCAAACAGGAATTGGCTGATTGTGACATATGAAGATAGGGTCACAGGAAATGAATTTCTAACAAGGATATATGTATGTTTTTGGGAGGATGTGGAAGGGGTTTGTTCTTTTCTGTTTCCAAGAGTCCAAAATTCCATAAGCCTTGAAAAAAAAAGATAATAGGAAAAGCTGCAAAACTCTCAGCAAATGGCATTATTTGTAAAACACAAGTCTTGGTAAGCTGGCTCTCAAATTGTAGTTATTGGATTGAAAATAGGGGACCAAGTCAGCTTTTTCACTGTGCCTAAGGAACTGAATAAAAATATTGTAACCAAAGAATTCAAGATTTCAACTGTTCAAGTAACAGACATGTTTGGTGAGATGACAGAAGTTAGCATCTTTAAGAAACTAAATGCATAAGGAGAATTCTGGGAGATTGGGCAGTGTGCCTGCCAGTCCACTTAGCCCAAAGTTGCCAGTTGTCAGAAAGCACTTTCTTAAAATTGCTTTCTGAAAATGTTAATGAATTTTGCAAACCAGGAAACTGCAAGAAGAAATAACTAAAAAGAACACAGCAAATGTCATTTGCAGGGTCTCTAGGATTTAACAACTCCAAATATGCTAAGACCAAAGAATAAGAGAAGAATGAATTTCCCATCCCACTCTGCTATACAGCATGTCAAATGTTATCAGTTAGTTCACATAACATGTGATCAACCGTAACAATTAGCCTAAAACCCTTGCATCGATATAATATCAACATGGATGCCAGAACACAGGAGATTCAGAGTCTGCTCTGGCTCTGACACCCATTCTTTTGGACACGGCAAAAGATATCACATTCTTCACAAACATTTCAAAAGGAAGATTTGGGAGCCGTGTTGCTACAAAGGCATGTGCCTGAACGCCTGCCTGTAGCGTGTGACATCAGAAATGTGACTACAGCGGAAAAAAATGCGTGAAGAAATCACAAAGGAAATGCAAAGGCCTGGGTACAGCTGTACAGAGCTTCATTCTTTTCAATATGTGGATAATTTTAAAACCAAAATGAGATCATTTACTACTGATATCTCACTACAGAGAAAGAAAATGTGAACAAGTACAAAGCAGGATGCAAAAATGTTTGCAAAGTAGAAAATTATTCTATAGTGTGAGTTTAATGGCTATCACCTCCTTTCAGAAATTCTCTCAGAAATGTAATTGTACCTGGCTTGTAAATAAAAGATATGGTACAAAACTGTGAGTGCAAATGCCTGGAAAACACCATATTTAAGGGCGATGCTGTGTCTGCAGAAGAGCAGGATCGACATGTTGGGTGGCAAAGTCGTTGTTTCCCATTGCTATTTTCTCAGTTTGAAAAAGGCTTTTCAGTGATGACCAGGGTATTCCTTGAATAACTATGTCCATCAAAAGCCAAAAGGAGTCTGAGGATGTGTTTTCCCACACATGCACTGACATAGTAATTGCAGTGACCATGATGGCGAAAAGCTGGGATCACAGCTGCCCAGTGTGCTTGTGTGGGACTTGATCCTGTGGCACTGGCAGATCCTCAGCAGTTGGTCCATGGTGGTGGTGTGAAGTGGTGGTGTGAAATAGGCTGTTCTGGGGAGGCAGAACGGTGTCTGTCATTCCTGTGTGGTTGCTGAGGAAGGTTAGCACAGTTTCAGTGCTAGGAATCATATATTGAGTCTGATGTGGTAAATACTTCTTTTAAGTCTATGAGAGGTGATGAAAAACATAATTAAATGGCAGCTACGTAATTAATTCTGGTGCCTATTTGCACTATCTGATTCAAAATTGGTATTACTTGACAAAGATTCTGGTTTTTTTTCTGTTGTAAGTGAGTAAAGAAGCATGATTGATAGGTGCCATTTCAAGTAATAAAAAGAAAAAGCTTAAAGGGAGCTGGATAGCAGAAGTCCAATATAACTGTGGCTAATTAAAACTAAGCATATCACTGGGATTTTAATATTGTATCAGTAGACTTCTAGCTGCTCATTAGATTAAAAGGCAGAGAACTGATTTCTCAATAATCCCCTATTAACGTAGAATCGGCATGGGAAATCTTAATCATAGTTTGGAAAAGCAAGTGTAGTAAAAGTATCACATTCATTATAAAACTGATAAATGATAAAATGGTGCATAAATTTCATTTCATGCTTATTGTGTATTGCACTGGGAGCTGAAGTCTCTGGTTGTGATTTATATGCCTCTAATAGAGTGTATTCTGGGATATGTTTTCAGATTTATGGCTGCCTCTCTCACTGTTAAACTGCAGTTGGAAAGAATAAAACAGTTCCTTAAGTGTATGTATGTGTGCATAGATACGCTTCTTGGCTTTGTAGATCAAAGATCTCCCCTTCTAATGCTGAACCAAGACTCATACAAATGCATTCAAATTATACTATTATTTTCAACTATAAAGCATATATGTATCCATATCTGCTTGTTTTAAACTGGTCAGTGTAACAGAAACGTTCCTAGTCCTACACCAGCTTCTGCATCGTAACTATTTAAACCTCAAAACTTCCTCAGGTTTCTTTGAGACAGACTAGTGGTGTGCTTCCCCTGACATCCTGATAGTGTCTGTTTATAAGGCATAGAGCTGAGCTCTGATGCTCAGTCTGTTGAATCAGTAGAGGGGCTTTTTTTCCTGAGAGAGAGATGCAGAAGCTGAGGTGTTACGTTACTGCTTCAACTGAATGAGAAAACAATCTCATCCTTTCTGACAAGGAATAATAAAGCATTGACGTTTGAGTACCGTCAACCATTCATGTGAGATTTTAGCAGCAGGTTACATTCTTAAACCAGTCAGCTGTAAATTAAAGGATGAGAAAATATTTATTCTCCTTCTTTTCCAGCTGATTTGGAAACAGTGGGTTTCCCTGATTATGAGTTTTAAGGAAGAGGGGACACTTCCTGAGCTGTATCAGATGACATTTCTCCTGTTGCTGCTGTTTCGCTGGTGTAGTGAGGCTGTGCTACCTTACACCAGATGAGCATCTGCAGTGCAGCTACACTGCAGAGATGTATTCAGTAGGGAAACACTTGTGGCCTTATTAAAGCTTATTTCAGGGAATTAATTTGATTTGTTCTAGTCCATTTCCCAGGCTTCTGATAATGTCACTTGTACACACAGTTCTCCTGCGAACTGAAGACAGGCAGCTCCTCACATCAGTCTGCAGATTCTATTGGTCTGCTTCATAGCCATTAGAATACTTAACAACACAATTTACATGCAAGAAATAAAATTAAAATAGCATTGTGGTGTGGGCAGACTTCTTGCATCCAAACCAAAGCTCATTTACGCACTGAAAAATAACCAGGGGCATCCTAGAACAGCACAGAGTGCTCAACTTTGGTCATTTTCTCATCTCTAAAAAAGGCTCTAATTCCCAGAAATTATAATCTACAACCAAGACATCTGATTTCAGCAGCAGCAAATTATTTTAAGTTTTAACATGCAGTTATGTTAATGAACAAGAAAGCTATGATAAAAACAGGTTTTTTGCTGTTATGATTTTGGAAATCCTTATCATTAAAAACTGCCTGAGAAGCATAATAATATAGACAATTTCAATGAATCATCACTTGTATCCTAATTAGATTAAATAAAATTAAAAAAAAAAAAGAGGAGAGAAAAGTGCTTATTATATCTGGATTGTACAAAGTATGCTTGATTTAATTAATTACCAACCCTGTTCATTAGAGTCCTCCGGGACCTTCTTGTAATAGAGACCTTGCTCTCATCTTTTTCTTTCCTGCCATTTCTGTGACCCTCGTTGTTCCAGTGGCAGAGCAACGAAGGCACTTGTGGGTGTAAAAAACTTCAGGAGCGCAGTGCCACCCGTTCCTTATGCCAAGTGCAACTAAATCTTTCAAGTGCATGAGTTTCAGCCTTGCTTCTCTTGCATATGCATAGTGCCCCATGACAACTGAAGCTGCATATGTAGAAATATTTCAAAATGAAAATTTCTTCAGTCTTGATGGACTGCACTTTGAGAAGGAGGAAAGACTTTGCACTGTCCAAGCCTCCAATGCGTCTGCCACATCAGGTACTGTTGGGGCTATCTGTGAGCTTAAATAATCAAAAGTTACATATTTTGGTAACTGTGATGCAAGCCAGAGGCAGCTGTGATTGGAAAAGGATGACAAGGCGGGAGGGATAGGGGAAGTAATGGCAAAGGCCAAGGCATTCTGCTGTACCTAGGAACGGAAAGGTTAGGTTTCCAGCACACCTAAATTTGCTCATCAGTTCTAATACAGCCTTGCTAAAGTTTGAAGGAGGCCAGATTTACAAACAGTGCAGAATTTTCCCATTCTGTTGTAAATGCTGCTATTCATACTTCATACGTAATCCAAAATTAATGAGGTTCCGTCATATTATATGTAGAACAGATATACTTGGAATGCATCATTTCTACAGCAAACCTACAAAACATATGAGGTCTAATGATTTATTCTGTCACATGGCTTTCTAATTATGTTCTGATTTTCTGTTTCAATTACTAAGGAACTAAAATCAAGTTATTGTAAAGCCTGGATTTATGCTTAATTTTGTAATAAGCCATTTAAAATGAAATCTAAAGAAGAAAAAAAAATCCTGATCTTCTTTGGGATGAATCCTTCCAATTTTTGTCCATGGAAAACCAAGAACCTTATGACTGTGCAGCTGCCACAGGAAAAAATAATGTCATTCCCTGGCCTGCATTAACCTTGACAGAGATTTGACTTTATGTTATGACTAACTGAACAGATTACTAAAACATTATTTTTTTCACAGTGGTGTGGGATTATAGAATCATAGAATCGTATTGTTTCTGTCTGGTTTCAACCTGGAGCAATCCAAAATACACAAAAAAAAAACCCTGTCACATATGCTGACATATATATATATATGTATATACACACACACATACTATAAAGAGTTCTGTTTCAATTCATTCGCATTTTCTAGGAAAATCTTTTTGCTTTGGACTTTATTAATGATGATATGTATGAAAATCAGTTGTTCTCTGAGAAATTAGGAGTGACCAGGATATTAGAATCATTCTGAAATACCACTATTTCAGGAAGTGCAATAATAAGTGTGAAACACCATCTCCACTTTGTTCAATTTCTTTTCTGTTATTAAAGCTTATACTGTATTTTAAAACCTCCAGATATGTGATATGTGTGGAAGAAAATCATATATAGTGCTTTTAAATTCAGCAATTCTTTTAGCACGAAGCCATATTTAATGAATTTGAGCTCACTTACTATAACTACAGCAGCTGTTGTTAAATTTACTTATAGCAGAAACTTCAGTTGATTTTGAGAGAATATCACCATGCATAAATTCATAATGTAGCTAGAAATAGTAACTATTTTTCTCAAGGAAAGAACAGAGATATTTCACGTTGTTTCTTCAAGAAAATCTTATGCTATTACCCCACTATCAAAAAAAAACCCAACAAAACCAACAAAAAAAACACATCCTTTTGCTCTTTTCTTTCTCAGAACAGATATATCTTTGAGAAGATTCTCTTTGCAATACATGTGTATGCATTTGTGTGTGTCAGAGACAAATAGGATTTCTGCCTCTGGCACACAAGTACACCATGTAGTACAAGAGACTCAAGCATGTGCTTTCAGCACACGACAAGTAGTACAGATGATGAATACAAAACTGCACAGCACTAATGGGAAACAGAATAGTAAACTGCCAAATAAAAATTACCTATTTTAAACATCTACCAGCAGTTTTGTGATGCTAATTTAGCTGAATTGAAGCTGTAGACTAGTCCTGCCAGAATCATTAAGTACTTTCTGTTCTTCCCGATTCTCTATCAGAGGCCCTACTGGGGTCTAGAGTATGATAAAAGATACACTCCTGTGTGCATGGATCTGCTCTTATAAAATGCCTGTGACAATTTCAGTGTACTTACAAAGTAGGAGGTGTTTTTCATGCATTTGTACACATAATATGTTTTCCAGGGAAATGAAAAACTTCAGTCAAATTAAATGTGGTTAGATTTTAACAAAGAAAAGGTTTTAATGAAAGTGAAGAATGCTTCGTGCTTCACTGGCCTCTGTTCCTTCGGTATTTCTTACCCCTACACCAAAGAAGAGACTTTATCAGGAGAATCAGATGTTATGACCTAAGTGCCTGCCATCCACCCCCATAAATTCAGAGACATCACCGAACAATGTGTAAACCAGATTTGACAATTCATGGTTTAACTACCACTATAAAAGTAATTAAATAACTAAAATACATATTCTTCCTTTTTTCCAGTTGGCTTCTTGTCTGTTTTATTCTTGGTCTACACAGAATTTCCTACAAGGAAATGTACCACATGGAAGCCAACTATTAAAGCATTATTGTTACTATAGGGAGAATTTTTTCAATTTTGCACATAATCCTTTCTCAAATTGTGCAATAGCTCTGTCCTTGGAATTAAGCTGAAGTTTCTTGTAGTAGAATGAAGAAAAAGGAAATCTTAAACAATCACATTCATTTTTCCATGTGTTCCTTTCTAACAAAAAAATCTGTCATTTTTTTAGCCATGTTTTAGAAGAGGGATCTCATTCTGCTTTTGTGATTTAGGCATTCAGTATGGGATTTACTAAGCTGGAAATGAAGACACTGAATGAAGGAGGCTCTAAAAACTCAGTTTCAGTGTGATGTTAGTTATACAAGCTGGCATGTTTTAGGAAGGAATACTTTGTTTTCAAATGGTTCTGTGACAACAGAACCAAATTAAATTCACAGTGTTTCAATGTACTGCCACTATTCATAAGCTAGTAAAGCACCATTACATGACACAATATTAATAATGTCATTTTTTTCAGGCAAATTAATTGAGTTGGCATATGTGAAATTTACAGCCTTATTAGCTTGTAGAGTTGCAGAGTCTGACAGTCTAAAAACATGGAAACTGTTTACTGGGGAAAAGTCAATGTTGGATCAACCATGCCCTTGCAAATATTTCTCTATTTAATTCATCTGCAATGATTTCTTAACCAGTACCTCACTAGTCCTCATCCTGCAGGAATAGCAAATTAATTCGCTGGCACGGAACAGCTTTCTCCTGGACATGGAAATACATACAGCTGCCAAATAAAATACAACTGTCATCCTCGTCTTCTTGATGAAGTGCTTAAGAAACTCCTTCAAGTACTTTTCTTGTTCTTTTGGTGAACACACAAATTTTTATTTTATGATTTCAAACCCCATAACTTCATGATGACATTCCAGAAAAGTATGTAAGTTTATAGTTATATACCAAAGTGTGTGTACGAAATCACTGCAAATTATAGGGATTCAGATTTCTTTAAGGTATGGAGCTGAATTGTGCTCCAAGACAGACAGGAAAGGTGAGACTTTTAAATGCTTCCATTCACAAGTTGTCTAGGGAAAGCTAGGTGTAATGTGAACATTTGTTTACTATCTTACAAACAATTACATACCCATTGTATGCCATGACACTTACATGTATTTTAACCTTCTTCTGGGGAAAAAAATTATTTCCTAAATGCTTCCGCATCGTCTCAATCACTTCACCTGTATATTGCTACAATAAGAATATATTTACCAACACATACAGCCTTCAAACTAAGAACTGATTTTATGGATGTGTATATATAACATATTCTTCACTACCTGTTTAAACTACCTGCGGTCTGATCCTCTGTGTCCAAAGTCACCAAGTATTTTGCTTTGATATTTTTTCTGCATAATTCAGTTCTTCAGTGTTTCACATTTAGTAGCCAATTTTAGCAGATACTTAATGTTACTAAGGTTAGACTTGGACTATTCATTAGGAAGCTCCAGGGACTGTGTTCTGTGTGTAGCTGCGTAAACATCCTGGGGAACAGGATCCCAGCTTTGGCTTATGATCTTCAGATGCTCAAGGTGGATTGCTAGACACACTTAGGACGGTAGTCATAAGTTTCCTGATGCTTCAGTGTTGGTTATCTGTAACAGGCATTTTTCTGATTTGCCCTTTCTAGGAATTTGTCATGATTGTTGTCTTTGGTTTGGAATTTATTATTCGTATCTGGTCTGCTGGATGCTGTTGTCGATACCGAGGATGGCAAGGAAGACTGCGCTTTGCAAGGAAACCATTCTGTGTAATAGGTGAGTGTCCCAGTTCTAGGTTATTTTAAGATAAAAATAAATACCCCCCCCCTTCTGCTTTGCTTCTGAATGAAGCCTACTGGAATCAGACTCTGTTTTGAACTTACTAAAAACATAAATCTGTAAAGAGTTTGAACTTCCTAGAAGCGTTTGACATCTTAGAGTGGTTTGCTGCTCTCCCAAATACTGTTGTGTGGAAACACTAGCAGATTGTTTAATTCAGCTTTTGTTCTCTTCCCTTTCCCTTCTCCATTGAACTGGCAAGTTTTCTGTCACTGATTAGCTTCAGTCTGAGGTGTTAATCTGCAGCAAAAGTGAATGGAAGGGTTCTTCCTTGTCCAAAACTTTGTTACCATAGGGTGACTTAGGTAGATTTTCCACCCTTTTCTTTAAACAGCTTATAGCTACCCTCCTACTGTTTGTGAAATAGTTGTGGCAGGTCTCCTGGTACAGGTCTCAGTGAGTGTTTGGGTTTGCTTTTTTTACTTAATTGTGTTTTTTTCTCCTTTCTCTGGATTTGACATACTCTTCTTGTTGCATGTTTATGTAGGCAATCTGTAGCCATAAAAGCATCTTCTCTGTCCCCCCTGCAGCTCCATCACTTGCTAGCAGAACTAACTAGTAGCTAACAATCGCTTGCTTGTGATAGTCTTCCTGTACTGGTTCAGTGGATAAAAGAGGAACTTTGTTCTGCAAAACACTGCACAGCTACTAAAGTTGCTTCTGGAAACTAAACCAGTAGCATTAATTATTCCGTGTCTCTCCTGCTGATTGATTTTTTGTCCATTTCTGGATTGTAGCATCCCTGAATGGATTTTCTGATTTGATCTTTTGAGGAAGAACCTTTAGCAAGTAATTTTGCAGCTCTTGGTACATAAAGTAACTATTTGCCTGACACCTTGGCTTTGAAGTCATGGCAAAGTGTGCCCTAGCAGGACAGGCTAACAGGCTATATGTACTAGCTATAGAATCATCATCAGTAGATGAAGACACATTATAGTTCTGGTGTCCTCAACATAAAAAGGACATGGAACTGTTGGAACAAGTCCAGAAGAGGGCCACGAGGATGATCAGGGAACTGGAGCACCTCCCGTATGAAGATAGGATGAGAAAGTTGGGGCTTTTCAGCCTGGATAAGAGAAGGCTGCGTAGAGACCTCATAGCAGCCTTCCAACACCTGAAGGGTGCCTATAGGGATGCTGAGGAGGGACTCTTCATGAGGGACTGTAGTGATAGGACAAGGGGTAATGGGTTCAAACTGAAACAGGGGAAGTTTAGATTGGATATGAGGAAGAAATTCTTTACTCTAAGGGTGGTGAGGCATTGGAATGGGCTGCCCAGGGTAGTTGTGAATGCTCCATCGTTGGTGGTGTTCAAGGCGGGGTTGGACAGAGCCTTGGATGGCATGGTTTAGTGGGAGGTGTCCCTGCCCATGGCAGGGGGGTTGGAACTAGATGATCTTAAGGTCCTTTCCAACCCTAACTATTCTGTGATTCTGTATCTTCCTTTATTTGGAACTTATTAGACCACATCTAATCCCTGTTTGTCCCCTCCAACAACATACATGAAAGACATCAATGAACAGGAGTAAAGTGAAGGCCACCAAGATGATCAGTGCTGGAACATTTGCTCTGTGAGGAGAGGCTGAGGGACCTGAGCTTGTTCAGCTCTGAGAAAGGATGGCTTCAGGGGCAACTCTGTGAACTCAGTGCTAAAGTCTCTTAAAAAGCACATGGCCAATTTTGGCCTACTACTTTTCATGCATTTGTTTAATCGTTTACTCACTCATCCATTCAGTTATTCTTTCTGCTTATTGTTACAGTGAAACAATAATATTTTAGAAAACTTAGTCTGTTTACTATTAATTAAATTTGCTATATATCTCCAGCAGATCTGTTCTCTGATTATTTTTGTGATCAAACACAAATCACACAGGGGAATGACCTAAAAGCTAGAAATAATAAATCTGAGGATTGCCCCAAGGGTCACATTCAGGCAGCCTTTATTTTTTTTTCCATTAATAACCTAATCACTAGAAAAATTTTATTGAGGGCCAAAGCTCTGTGCTTACGTTAGTGTGCCTACAATGTCACTAACCCAACAAATCAGTTCATCAAGCACTGCTGTGTGCTGCCACATTAGTAATGATATCAAATTATTTGAAAGCTTTGTAGCCTTGTTTATTTCTGTATAAAATGGAATAACAGTATAGTATTAAACCTTGATTTACATTTTGTTCCGTGCCAGGAGTTACTTGCCATCCTTCATTTTCTCTGACTGTATATGAGCTTGCGTACATAATGTAAAGGGCATACCAAGATACCCTCCCAGATACTTCATGTACTTAAAAATGTAGTTCTGCAAATCCTAAGTCTCACAGGTATACCAATCAAGCTTGGCTGTTAGCACTGCAGAGAAATAATGCTGTGTTATACTGTGCAGAAGAGTAGCAATCCAGGCACCTCGTCTCCTATAATCTCCTAACTGCTGCCTTCAGGAGACAGGGATGCGAAGGCCCAACAAGAACTCTGTGTCTGCCTGTACCTTAGGAGGAGCCATGCTCACTGAAGAACCCCAAGGTAAAAGAGGACATACCTGCTAATGAGGAAGAAAGTATGGCAACCCCTTACTGTCAAGTCGTTCAGGGGCACTGAAATAGATGAAGAGTCCATTGTTCTTTCTCTGGCAATGGGCCTCCTACATGGTTGCAGGCAACCTGACTGAATTAAATTAACTTCTGGCCACTGTTCTGTGAGTATGAGAGGTTTTACTATCACAATGAACCCTCAGTCTGTGAGGATGGCTCCCATGCAGTGGCACATTATAAAAATAATGAGGAATAATAAATAACAAAGTGTGGGTCAGAAGACTCAGAAGATCCTGCCAGTCTCATCTGTGTGTCTGAAGTCTGCTAGACTTCAGAGGAACTTCTTCTTTCCACTGTCCCTGTAAGAGACTTTGGGACTCCTACGCGTGGAAGCCCAGCAAGGACAAGTGAAGAGCACATGATCACACTTCCCTTAGAATGCTGGAAGCAGTGAATTTTAGTGCCTAAACTTTATGTGACTTCTAGATTTAAATATGGGGGTTGAAGGTCCTAATTCAGATTTTTTTTCACCTTAAATTTGACCCCCTTCTAGTAATGCAACATTTTTTCCAGGGCAACTAGATTTCCTGGTGATCTAGCCCTGTGAAAGATTTAATGTATTTCAATTAGTCCATTAGCAGTTTCCCACAATGGCTTCTGTTTTACCTCTAGTCAAGCTACAGTATGATGGAAATGTCACAAGTTCAAATTCTGTCGAGGCTGCAGAATAAGCAAATTCCCAACAGGAAGCTTAAGTCCATTATCTGTAATCAGGCTCTTGAACTACATGGCTGGCAAACCTCGTTTCAGAGCATTAAGTGATAGCAGCGGCTGTAGCATATTACTGGATCTATTTTTCATTAATTAGAGTAGTAATGAACCATCATATGGCACTTTCGACAAACCTTTATAAACAAATCCATATCTACTGTGTTACAAGATCTGCTGAACCCTTAATCTGAATTAGTTCAATATATTTATGTAATGATATATTGTGTCTGTCACCTTGGTATTTAGACACATTATAGAGTTTAAATACAGACAGATAGTATATCTGCTGCTCATGATAAACAATATATAGAGCCTCCTTCTAGTATAATTTCAACTTTAAATAATCCAGTGATGTTCTGCAATTAAGTATATCTTTGACCAAAGAGGCACATCTCACATCACATTTCATTACCAATCCCATCAAACCCAAGTGCCAGAAGGAGTAAGTTCCACGTTGAAGGGGTCTCCTGCCAGCCCAACTTGAACTCATTCCAGGAACATACTGGCCACTTCACTCCAGCAAATACTGTGACAGCCGTAGTAGTATTAAGACTGGAAATCAAAATTTCCTCAGATTTCAGCAGTTATAATTATGTGGAATGAGCAGAAGCTAAATCGGTTACAAATTGTGTAGGTTTTTAAGACTAATATTTAGTGGCATATCTTCATGTTTGATAGTTTTGGCAGTACAGTTTTTAGAAATCCATAGGAAAAATAATGTATTTTGAATATCATCTATGGACCTTATTTCACATCTGTGACTCCCTTGCTGCTGAGTAAGGTACCATTTGGTATGAGTAAAAACATCAGATTCTGATCTTCTCTTTCTAGAAGATGTGTCTTCTATTCAAAAGAAATCTGCTAGTTTTGCACAAGGCAGTTGTTGAAATTTCTGTCTGGTGTCTGCTAAAGAATTCAGCAGCCCATATTTGTTTATCGCCATGCTTTTTTGATCTCATGATAGTGTCACCACCATGTTATTTTGAGCAGAGGAGCACTTTACTATGAACTGAGCAACCTGAGTGATATGTGTCTCATGACTTCTTTCCCACTGGGGAGTTGTGGGTAGTGTCACATTTCATCTTCATGAGGCTTTGGAGATCTAGGTTTTGACATGAGGGCTGAGCTTTCTTTTCATCCATATTCTGTGTATCTGCCAAGATATCTGCTTATGTAGGAAGTCAGCAAGGCTAGTGTAAGATTACTGATAAAATGATTTTTCCTTGAAAAATATTGATTAATTGAAAACAAAGTAATTCATGGAAGAAAACCAATTCTCTTTTCCTGAGGAAAGGCATTTTATATTCAGTCTAGATCTTTTTCTCATCAAAATTAGAAGCACTGTCTCTCTCAAACATGCAGTATAGCAAATAATACAGTTTCTGGTTTCTAGGTAAAGTATAGTTAAATTCTCTCTCTGGGAGATTTGGAGCAGAGCCAGTCTCTCAGCTCCACTGAAACTATCCAAACATCAATAAATAATTCTCAATTGGTCCATAGAGAACTGCTGATTTATCCTGTCACCTGGTGTTAATTGTAGTCATCTGCTGCATGAGAAACTTTGATTTTTTTTCACCCAAAGGATTATCAGTCATTGTAAATAGACAATCCCCACAATACAAATTAGAAGAGAGCCACATCAGAATGGATTCTGTAAATGATTTATGGATTCTTTCAAATAGTTGATAATCTCTCATTTTTGAATCTCAGGAAATGTATAATAATAATAATAGAAATTGATATTAGTAAGTACTATATATTATCAAATATCATATATTATGAATGCATATTAGAGAACTTCAGGTGCAGCTTATGAGCCACGAGGTCTCAATGACTTGGAAATGTACAGTAAGAAGAAAGCAAGCAACTGACAGACCAAGAAACAGTTAACATTTTCTGGTTTTAGACTCAGCATGTTCAATTTTTCTCACATTTTTTAGGGACTAGCTTTAAAATCGTTGCTACTAGAGATGCCCAGTATAGGAAGATGTTTATAGAAATGCCTTTCTTTTCACTACCTGTCTTAATTCAAGATGTTCATATCCTGCCTTACTATGCTGAATTCCCATCATACCCATAGACGAGATCATTGCTCTGATTTCCATGCATACATGTGAATTCTCCAGTCCAAAATGAAGTAATTTAAGTAAATTTAGCTGGTAATGTGAGTGCTGGTGTGGCACTTAGAGGTAGACAGCATTGTGCCAAATTCACTTATCTGCCTACTATAGCATATGTAACATGGAGTTGCAAAAGCAGTAGAATAGTTTGGGGTTTAGCTCTTATCACTCCTAGCATCTAAAAAAACCCATAATTTGAAATGAAATAAGTAAATAACATGTCGGAGACTAATTGATATCCAAGGAAGCACTGAGCTTTCTTGGCTTCTTTCCGTATGTTGTGCTGCAGATCAGCTGCTTCATGTGTGACATTTCTTGTAACTCCCATCTCAGATCATCAGCTCTTTCCCGTAGCTTCTCTGTGAAAAGAATTGCTGTTTGGTGGCTGTGCAAGTTTTGCTTTTGCAGCAGCAAATTACATTCTCCAGGAAGAAACCTGAATCATTTAAGAACATCATAGAATGCTTAGGGTTGGAAAGGACCTTAAGGTCATATAGTTTCAACCCACCTGCCATGGGCAAGGACACCTCCCACTAAACCATGACATCCAGGGCTCTGTCCAACCCAGGCTTGAACACTGCCAACGATGGAGCATTCACAACTTCCCTGGTCAACCCATTCCAATGCCTCACCACCCTTACAGTAAAGAATTTCTTCCTCATATCCAGTCTAAACTTCCCCTGTTTAAGTTTGAACCCGTTACCCCTTGTCCTCTCACTACAGTCCCTAATGAAGAGTCCCTCCCCAGCATCCCCATAGGCCCCCTTCAGCTACTGGAAGGCATTTCCATATTGGTCCAAAATAGGGTCCTATTAGACCAGGTATTTGCTATTTTGGACTTTTGCGATTGCCCATTAGTCTATCCTTGGCATATATGCAGCCTCTCATGGGACTGTGATATCCCTAGCTTGTAGGACTGCTTTATTTCAAAAGCCACCTTCAATGTGTCTTCTATTTTACTAACAAGCCTATACTTACTTAGGAGTGCTTTAGCAGCATGTTAACATAAATTCCAATGTTAATGCCTTGGTGTGGTACATTAGGCAACTGTCACTCTGACTATTTGAACCATGATTAACTACTTTTGCAGGTGTTAATCGATCAAATCATGCTTCCTCTCACGTTGTCCCAACCTCACCCCTGTCAGTCCAAATGAAGAAACTAGAAAATGTCTTGAGTTATTGGCTTGGCATATACTGCAGGAATCTTTCTAGATTTGTTTGAAGGCACAGCAGACAACAGAAGGCAACATGCTGCTATCTTATATTTGCAGCATGTTTTTCCATGTATTTGGTGCTTTTAGTTTATAATTGTTACTCTTATGCCTGTTGAATATTGTGACTTTATTGCTGTCTTTGCTGAAGACTTGTTTATTTCTGTTCAGGTCACCTGTGTGTGAGCAAGATCTTCAGGAAAAGGGTCATTGGTGCAGTCAGTTAGAACCAGTGGGTTTATTCTGCTTGGCTGTTTGTTATTTAGAAACTGGCATTTTCAGTTGCTTTAAAGGTAATGGTTGCTTCTTCAAATGCATTTTTCTGGTACCTGCTCAGCTTTAGTTTGTTAACTGGCAATCCTGACGGTTTAAATCACAACCTTTGCCCACTGTTACATTCAGTAGAATCATAGAATCATGGAATAGTTAGGGTTGGAAAGGACCTTAAGGTCATCTAGTTCCAACCCCCCTGCCATAGGAAGGGACACCTCCCACTAAACCATGTCACCCAAGGCTATGTCCAACCCGGCCTTGAATACTGCCAGGGATGGAGCATGCACAAATTCCCTGGGCAACCCATTCCAGGGCCTCACCACCCTTACAGTAAAGAACTTCTTCCTTATATCCAATCTAAACTTCCCCTGTTTAAGTTTGAACCCGTTACCCCTTGTCCTATCACTACAGTCCCTAATGAAGAGTCCTTCCCCAGCATCCTTATAGGCCCCCTTCAGATACTGGAAGGCTGCTATGAGGTCTCTACGCAGCCTTCTCTTCTCCAGGCTGAACAGCCCCAACTTTCTCAGCCTGAAAATCAAAGTGATTGCCCGGTGTCTTCCTCCAGCCTTGCAACTAATGTTGTGATCACAAAGCTTGCAGAAATGCTCAGATGTTTCCATTCTTTTACATCACTTCAGAGGACTGAGTGTTGCCACCAGCACTGCTGAAGTGACTGATGGGCAGAGTAGTCTGGTGGGAATTGCAGGAAATCTCTATTTTTATGATCATGTCTCAAATGGTCACACTCTCCAACCACTACATTAGAAGAGGACTTCAGTACAAGAGAGAAAGTACAGTTTTTTAATTCCTCATTTTTACAGCTGCTGTGTTAAATATAGCAATTAGGGAGGATTTGACAATGTAACAACATTATTACACTTTATTACAGAGTTACAGTATTTATATCTCAAGTTTAATATGGCTAAGTGGAAATATTTGCATATTTCTAGATGGCAATTGGGCATGTTCTGCAGACTTTAATTTCCTTCCTTCCCTTCTCTTCACACCCCTAGCACTTAAGCACTATGTTCTCGTAACCTGCCGTCCCCTCTTCAAGAAAAACATGTTTTACCTTTAAGCTTGTGCTAACTCTCAAAAGGGAGGATTTGACCTTTCCGCCAGTAGATGATGCTGCAGTCAGTAACAGATCTAAGGAAGGTGTTTACAAGATCTGTTTTATATCAACCTAGCTAAGCTCCAAAATGGTAAAAATGCTTATTTGAGTCTGGCCTAAGCTGCCTCTGCCATGGAAAGCAGCAGCTCCAGCCATCTGCTTGCACCATCATGCCACCGGTCCTGGTGCCCCAATACATGTATGTGACCCTCTTGGGAGCAGCTAAGGTGAAGGCGAAGCTCCTTTGGCGCTGGGGCTCCCCTGCACCAGACCAACCTGCTCATGAGACCCCCACACTGGGGACTCGTTTGTTTCACATTAAAATGTCATAAGGCAGTGTGCAGAGGTTGTCACGCAGAATGGCGTTATCTGCTGTATTCAGTATCTCATTTTAGGATTGCCTCCGGTTGGGTTTGTGAGAGTGCTACCAGATTGTGGTTTTTTCCCCTCTTAACAAGTGCTGAACTGAGCTTCTATTTCTTTCTTCACATCTCCCACAGGAAGAACTCTCAAGGGTGGCTGCAAGGTGGCCCACATTAGGGTTCTCCAAGTCATATGAAGTTTCTTGCTGGCAGAGTAGTCCCTTTTTTGGCAAGTATGATAGCAGCTGAGGGTAAAGAGTGGCTGGAAATCTCTGGTTCTGTATCATCTGAGTAAACTTCTGTATTTACAGAAACAGGGGAGTTCCAGGAGGCACTCAGGGACTGTGCAGACATCCAAAACAGTTGTGTAGGTTAGGAATGCAAGCTGTGGTTTTAGGCAGCAGGGAGAGGAGTGTGCCCCTGGAGAAAGCTCAGAAACTTAAGGCAGGAATTAATCTCTTTCAGCCAACATGGAGGGACCCATATTCCTGCCTTCAACGCCTGCATTAGGTAATTCAGCTATAGACTAGATACCTCCTGTTTCTTCCTACCCCAATTTGAGATGAGATTATTAACACTCTCTTCCCTCTCCTCCTACAAACAGGCTTTCCCTCTCCCTCAGAGACACGCTGTTCTCTCCCCTGCTCTTTCCAGCATGTTTATTTCTCAGTTTTTGCATGTCTACTTTCACCCTCACAGCCAGGATTTTTCTGTCCTCACATTTTTGGGGCTTTCCACTCCCATACCACTGCATCACCTTCACTTTATAAAACCTGTGAATGTGTTAGACAGACATTTCCAGACACCCTGCCCGCCTTCCTCTCCCTGAGATTTTTGAGTGTCATTGAAAAGGCTGTGAAAGTGCAGGGTCCTGCCTATAAGTCCTGCTACAAGGACCCCACACAGAGGTAACACTGCTTCTTCTGCTGGGCTGGATCACATAGGAGCCCCATTTGGTGCTCTCTACACACTCACTAGTGCCAGATACCTCTAAAAATGGTGTTAGTACCTGTAGCCCAAATAGCCAATCAGACAATATTTTTGTTTGGACATCAGGGCATCAGTATCTGACTCACGCAGGAATTTGGATCCCCTGAAAAATTTAATTCCAGCAATTCAGGGAAAAACATCCCATCTTGTCTTTAATTTTCCCTGGTTATTCCTTTACATCCTGTGGCAATGAATTTTACAAGTTAATTGCATGTTGTATTTCTTTTTATCAGATTTAAATTGTCTTTTGATCTCACTTTTATAAGGGAGGGTAATTAGGAGGCATCCAACAGGCCTTCTTATTTTCCGCTAGTTTGCTTACCTCTATCTGTCATCTCATATTTGTCTTCTGACTAACCACTCCTAAATTATTCAGCCCTTTCTCCATACGCAAGTCTTGCCATGCCTGTAGTTATTTTGCTTTTTCTTGCTGATAGGTCTCTGGTTTTCTTACAGTCCAATCTAATGAGCCTCTTTATTCATCAGGTGGGTGTGTTTCTGGCTATCCACGCTGCTGCCTTTCCCTCCAGAAATCTTCAGGGCTTTTTTCTCCCCACAACGATAGCCTTTTTCACTGAGGTCTACTACTGTCATCCAGGAAAAAGCTTCAGACAAAGTGAAGTGGCTAGCAAACCTTGTTTTCACTGGGCTTGTAAGGCAGAAAACAGTTATTGGGCAGAGTAAGTGAAGATTTATGGGAAGCATCTGCATGAGTTACTTGTGGTTTGTTTCTTTGGTCAGACACAAATTGGGTTGGTGAGCACCGGGTCAAAGACACAGTTTTAAATGTGTTTCTGTCAGCCTGTTAAAGCCAGATAAAATTCCTACTGAATAAATAGTGCTTTATTCTTTCTGGCAGGTACATAATAATAATGCTAGAGATCAATTATTGGAGAAGGCTAATAAAGCATAAATTCATG
Source organism: Amazona ochrocephala (assembly GCA_039720435.1). Classification (NCBI taxonomy): domain Eukaryota; kingdom Metazoa; phylum Chordata; class Aves; order Psittaciformes; family Psittacidae; genus Amazona; species Amazona ochrocephala. The sequence continues at coordinate 47,477,945 of CM077878.1, forward strand.
AAAGGCTTGCAGCTGAGCTTACTCTTAGCTTGCAGGAGGCCCTTAGACTTCTAAGATTTATTGAACCAGCTGTTAATAATATAAAAATGTTTGCTGAGGACTTATTCAGCCCATAGAAAGCGTGTGTATTCAGTAGGGCCATGAACTTTAATTGCTAGCAGTACAGGTGAAATGTTCCCATTAATGTTATTTTTATCCAGACTGAATAAAAAATGGTAACCATAACTACGATTAAAAATTTAGTATTTGTGGAGCTAATGTGAATCTCAGCCCACAGAGAAATATATCGTCCATTTATAACAAAAGGTTAAATGACATTATTTTGGTATATTTGTCATCATGACCTGAAAGTGTGCTGCTTCTACACACGAACAGTGTATATATAGAATCATAGAATCATAGAATAGTTAGGGTTGGAAAGGACCTCAAGATCATCGAGTTCCAACCCCCTGCCATGGGCAGGGACACCTCCCACTAAACCATGCCACCCAAGGCTATGTCCAACCCCACCTTGAATGCCGCCAGGGATGAAGCATTCACAACTTCCCTGGGCAGCCCAGTCCAGGGCCTCACCACCCTTACAGTAAAGAATTTCTTCCTCAGATCCAATCTAAACTTCCCCTGTTTAAGTTTAAACCCATTACCCCTTGTTCTCTCACCACAGTCCCTAATGAAGAGTCTCTCCCCAGCATCCCTATAGGCCCCCTTCAGGTATTGGAAGGCTGCTATGAGGTCTCCACGCAGCCTTCTCTTCTCCAGGCTGAACAGCCCCAATTTTCTCAGCCTGTTTTCGTACGGGAGGTGCTCCAGTTCCCTGATCATCCCCGTGGCCCTCCTCTGCACTTGTTCTAACAGTTCCATGTCCTTTTTATGTTGAGGACACCAGAACTGCACACAATACTCCAAGTGAGGTCTCACGAGAGCAGAGTAGAGGGGCAGGATCACCTCCCTTGACCTGCTGGTCACACTCCTTTTGATGCAGCCCAGGATACGGTTGGCTTTCTGGGCTGCAAGCACACACTGCCGGCTCATGTTCATTTTTTCATCAACCCACACCCCCAAGTCCTTCTCCGCAGGGCTGCTCTGAATCTGCTCCCTGCCCAACCTGTAGCTGTGCCTGGGATTGCTCTGACCCAGGTGTATATATACTTTCAGTACATTGGCATAGTAATGAGTAACACTGGTTGATCCATCCTCGTGGATGGAATTAGGATCTCATTTAAAAGTTGATTTGAAAATGACGAAACAAAAATCCAATCCATCTTCCTCATTCTGGCATTTCATAAGAGAATATTTAATTTTCACATCTGAAAAATATCCAATATTGACTTTTTGAAAATAGTCCTTGCTTTTCTATTTCAAAACTTGTTTGACCTGCTGAGTCCAAATTTGTTGTATTTGATTACTAATAAGCGTCTTTGACTTGTTTCCAATTTTGTTTCATTCTTTGAGAACAACAGCTTTACTCAAGGTATAGTGAAGGGATATTAAAGTGCCTATGAAGAAAGGGGTTTACTGGTGCTGCTTGGAGTATTAAAAGGTAGCGGAGATATGGGTTGGTTGTCGTCTTTAATGTAGAAAGACTATACAGTTCCTTTCTGTGGTTGAGGCAAGCTATTTGTTTTTCATTAGGTTAGGCTGAAGAAATGTGCTTAAAAACAAATGAAGGCGTATGATTTCAGTTTTAGGTGACATGTTTGGTTTATGTTCCCTTGGACCACTTCGCTTTGCAGCATCTCTGTATGTGCGTGTGTGTGTGCTGGGGGTTGGTGGCAGCGGCTTACATGCTTATTCATCCTATTTGATGTGCCGCAGAGGAGAAAGCTGAGCTGCCAACATATTGTGTTTCATCAGTTGCTGCCAACCTCAGTCAAGTGACACTGTCACCCCAGCTCAGGTGCATGCGAGGCTGAGACCCACACTGGGGTGCGGTGATATCTGCAGGTGCCAGGGCGAAGTATTACATGGCTTGATCCTGAGCTGGGGCTCATAGTCTGCCCTTGCAGGGCCAGGCTTGCTAATGACATGCCATGGCATACAGCCCCATTTGCACACAGCTGCTCTGCAGAACTGACCTCGTCCCCAGCACCAGACTCTGGGGGCTCTCATCAAATCTGGAGTTTCGGCATCAGGACATGGTGCTGTAGCTAATCCTTATAGTGCTGGCAGTTATAAAATCTTTGAATCTTTGATTTCCTAAAGCATGCTTGCAATTTATTTTCCCTGGCACTTAAAATATGTGAAACAGAACCTATTTGATATTATACTGTGTTGTAGTTTAATGCCAGCTGGCAACTAAGCACAACACAGTTGTAATTTTATAATATAAACACATATTTTATATTATATATTACTTCATTATTGCATATTATATAGGTTTTCTATATCATGTAAATAATGCTATATATTACTTTACATGAATCTTTTAAATTTTAATTTAATTAATCTTAATAGTTGTAATTCCTACCATTTTCTCTTTGTCAGAAAAGATAGCTTTACATGTTAGTGAGTTGCTTTTCTAAATAGACCCTCTTTGGCTCTATAAAATTAACAAGTATCCTAGGAAAAAGTTGTCTGTATTTCCAGGAGGTCATTTTCGTTTCACATTAAAATATTTTGCTTATTCAGATTACTCCAATACATCGCAAATGAAAACTATAGATGGAGAGAAGGGTTCAGGATGGTTCATCTCTTTGGATCTCTTCACTGTAGTGTTACCTACCTGATGACTAAGAAAAAATCCAAGCTTCTATGCACAGATCAGGTTTAGCGGATTCCTTAGTATCAGAAGTCAGTGACAAATGTAGCCATTTTCCGTTGTTAGAAAGGAAAAATAAGTCAATAGAGTAGAAGTAGTAACTTCTGGTAGTTTGTTTTTTTTTAATTCCACTTCAGTGCCTAGACAGTATTACACAAATTTGTATAACTTCTTTCTCTTCCATGCGCCACTGCCACACATCCTGGTTTCCTGGTTTTCAACAGCAATAAGTCAATTTTCACAGTTGTCTGTATTTATCTCTGCAAATTATCTTGATACACAAAACTATTTCACTGTACTACTTCTAAAACTACCAAGTTGTTTTGATCTTGAAAAAAGATTACGAAAGGAAACAAAATCACCATCTTGTTTTGCCTGTAATGACAATTAAGATGGTTTCCATCCAGAAACTGTTATATATTTGAAAACACAAGGACCTTTTGGCTGGAGTGACAACAACATCTGCAAAAATCAGACAGCGTCATCCATCCCAAGAATTTCCTGAAGATATCCTGCCAATTACTTTTACTAGTAGGTGACGATTAATCATAACCTGCCTGGCATCTGAGCAGAGAGATCTGATCCCTAACCAGAAAGAAAACCTATATTCAGACGTAGCTGAAAGCAAATTTTGCCAGGACTCAAGATCCTGAGCACCATTATTTTTAGTATATGCAAAACTCAGATTGCCTCATGCTTGGGGTTTTTTGTTGTTGATGGTGGTATTTAGGCTTTGTATTGCTCTGCAAAATTGAGGCCTTAATGCTGTAAATCTGCTCAGCTTTTTTTGGGAGGTGCAGAACTCAGCTTCCTGCCTCTCCAAAATTACTCTAGAGATCTTCAGGTGATATAATTCAATGGATGACATTAAGGGGTTTTTTATAGGTGGAGAATAATGCTTGAGCATATTGTATTTCAGAGTGTGAATTCAGGTGACCTCAAAAGACCTTATGTCTCCAGATTAGTCTCTAAGAATCCAGTTTGTTGCAGATTTTGACAGTCTTGTACATACTGAATTGTACTTACCAATAAACTGTACTACCAATAAATAGTTCTGCTTCTTCCAATGGGGTAATTTACAAAATATGATAACATCCATAATCTTTCTAAATGTGATAATATTGATCATCCCTCGGTTCAAAAATGTAATTACAGGTTTAATCCTTTACAAAAAAAAAATAAGATTCTGGACTTTTTAATGATAAAATATTGAAAATTCGTGTTTTCTGGGGTAAATACTTATGCAAGGTCGCTTGAAGTTCAGCCATATTAGACTGAATTTTTCTTCCATAACTATGTGAGATATCCCACTGATTTCATAGCAAGGGGAATATTCACAGAGCAAAGGAGCTGCCACCTGGTAAAAACATTACAATTTGCCTCTTTACGCAGTAACTGTTGCAGCATACTCTTATCATGATTTTTATTCTTTGGCATCTTGAACCAGGAGAGGGAAGTGGTTAATCCCTTCTTTGAAGCTAAAAGCATTTTCAGCCAGTTATGATGAAATGACCTTTTCTGTTCTGTGACCTTTCTCAACAAGTGCCCAAGGAATAATGATACAATTATTTCCCTCCCTGAATATCCCTCTGTTAGGGTATTCAGAAGCCTTAAACTCTCTGAATATCTTTTTGTTTGTTTGTTTGTGGGCTTTTCTTAGCTCACTCACAGGAACAAAAAGTACACCAATGCCAAATATGTTAGTAGGCTGTGCAAAAAGGCTTCTGTTCTGTAGCAAAGTATGTATAAACAGATCTTTTCTTTTAGGAATCTGAAAAAGAGCAACCTTATTTTCATGAACTGATATACAGCCTAAGTCAGGTGTCAGTCATTAGGCTATACCATGAACTGCTTTAAATTGCCAATTTTTATCATTTTAGTATAGAGCCCATTGAATATGTTTTTGTTATCATGATTCTATAGTGTGACATGCTGAAATACAGCACTCCAAAATGTGTGTTTTGATAACTTTGTGCAGTAGTATCTGATTAAAATTCAAAGTACGTATCTGCACTGATTAGATTATACCCCACGGTCCCAACCAGCTAGCTGTGGAGATTGCTGTAGACAAATTGAAGGGAGTTCTGAGAATAGCAATAGGTACAATGAAGCTACTGAAAGGACTGATATACAAAGAGATATTAGGAAAATGAGAATGCCGGTCATTCCTTCTCTTCCATCACTCATACCTCTTAGCAACTCAGAATAGAAAGCTGTTAATTTTTTCTATGTAGTTGTTGTTAATGTGGATTAGAATTTATTTAAACTCCTTGGTGAGTGAGAATAATTGCTCACTGTGCTGTAATGTATGTCTTTAACCTCTGCTGTGGCAAACAGAACCAATGTCAAAGCACCCTTGGTGCTCTTAGTCAATTATGGAGCCCAGTGGCTCTATAACGCCACAGAATTGGAGTGTTGGTTTTTTCAGGAGTAACTTTGAAATTTAGGATAATGAACTGTCCTGAGAACTATTCATGAGAAATGACCACTAGAAGCTGTGTCTTTTCCCTGGGTCATAGATAATATCTCTTGCCCAAAATTAGACCTTAGAAGGCAACCTAAAGGCAGCTTAAATTTGGTCATAACGGTTGCCAGTTAGTTAGTTTTCTTTGTGAGTTAATACAGCTGCAGGCTAGATAAACCACACTTCAAACTTTCTGCTTATTCCTGAAGTTTTGGGGACAGATGTGTCCTACTCTTGTCCTAGATTATTGCCTCTTTGTACTGTTCTGCAGCCAGAGCAGACGTAGTAAGACACATCCTGCATATTCTTAACAAGAATGTGGAAACTTGGAGCATTTTCTGTGAATGTATAGCAAATGCTGTTTTGATGATATAGTCATGATCCTAAAATGATTTAATATTGTTCATTTTCTGTTCAGTTGAGATCAGAGAAAAAATTATCACAAGATTAATTTAACCTGTATTAGCTCAAAGTGTCATTTTCACTTAGAAGGAAAGGACATTAAAAACATCAGCATTAAACACAGGCAACAGGAAAAGCTCTCACATCTTATACACTCTGAAGAATGTGAAAGAAAGATAATGCAGGTTTGTCTATTAGTTTGAACATGTACATGAGCTTTGAGCAGGTGAGAGACTGTAATGAATTACATTTCCTAATATCAAAATTACATTCTTTCTGTAATTTTAGAGATTGTCCCATTGGCATATCAAGACTTTGGGATGTTTTACAATATGCAAGTAAACCTTCTGTGTTCACCTTCTTACCTATATAACTGGGTCTATTAGCATACCTTTGAATACTGTAAAATCTAACAACATCCAAAAAGTTCATAGTAGGAAAATTAATTACATAGAAAAATCAATAGAACTGAAACAATCCATTATGATGATCTGTCTTGCCTCCTTTTTTATCATTATTAATCTCTCAGTCACAGAGTTGTCATTAGAAGTGCTTATAGCTTAGAAATGCTAACTACACCTCCAACGATAACCCAACCAGTCGCTTCTGACCAAGCTTGAGCAGGATAAGGCAGCCCAGCACTCTGTGAAGTGGGGTACTCAGGCTGGCACGTGTCTCATAAGCTATTTGAGTTTCAGGTTATTGCATTACAAGTTACTTGTCTTTATTTACATGCCACTATTTTAGTGGGATTGGACAATACACAAATATAATCTATTACATACATGAGTCCTGTGCTCAAATTCTTGTATTTTTCAGGGGAAGGCACAGTTCTTAAGATGGTGGCTTTCAACTAAAAAATCCTTTGCTAAGCTACTATTAACAAAACTTTCATGCAGTCTCTGGGGTTTCTTGAGAGGTACTTGGTGAAATGTCTGAAGTGGAAGAATTCACTGTTTGAAATCTAATTTGAAATTGTAGTATTCAAAAGTGGACATTGCAAAAGCTGCTGAGAAGATCTGAAATCTCAGACTGCAGTTAGCAAGAGAGGACACTATCTGCAAGGATAAAAATATGGGAGAGATTCTTAAAGAGTGAATAAAATCAGTATCATAGCTGAAGACATGATTAACATTTTGGAAGATCACACACAGAGATGTTAGCTTGGAAAAAAACAGAGAAGTAAATGTACTCCAGAAACTTCTGTCTTCTAATAAGTCATTACAGGGAAGTTTGGAATGACAGTGCCCATTACTCAGTCTCACATCACAGACCTTCCGGGTGCTTTACAGCAAGATACAGGATGAAACTTGAGTCCCCATTAAATGAATGGAAATATTGCAATTTACTTCTTGCCTGTTTTCTAGTTTTGCCACTAAAATGTAAAGAGGAAAATACTGATGGAAGTTTGCTTAAGCCTTCCTAAAATACATAAATAACATGGAGATTTCAGCTAATTTCAAATGGAATGTGAAAGGAAGTTCAGAAGAATATTTTGCTCTCTTGCTTAAAAGAAGGCAAATAGGACCTGAGATACGTCGGATTAAAATGTGGCAGGGAGAGAATCATAAAGTGCTTCACTTTTCATTTTCCTGGGTATGCTTAGATAAGAAAACCAAGCAAGTTTAACATATTCAGAAGTTACTTTCAACTGTTGCAAACTTTTCTTTGGACTCTGATTTCGTTCTGAGAAGGGTTTATTTTGGTTTATCTTACACCTGTCCCTGGCAAGCTAAACTATGCTGAAATAATCTGCCTGCCTGCCTTCCCTGCTTCCAAGGGAAACACAGCCAAGGAGGGCTGCCTTAGATAATGGACGCACTCTTTCCTTCCTTATTGCCAGCCTGAGGAGTTGGTGGGGGTGTTTGGGAAGGGGAGTGTGCTATTGTGAAGTGGTGAAAAAAAGGAGAGAGCAAGGTGTGAAAAAAATATCAGCACCCTGGGAAGGTTCTTTTCCCTCCAGCTTTCTTAAACATGTGTCAGTGCATTTTCTGCTCCCCCATTCCCTCCGACTCTCCTCCCTTTGCCTCTCCCCATTCCTACTCTCCGTCTAGAAGGGTATACACAAGTAGACAACTCCCTTGAACCAATGCTTTAAAAAAAGGGAAAAGAGAGCTATGTTGCTGTTGGCTTTTCTGTCTCTCATGATCAGAGGGGACCAGAGACCCTCAGCGGGGCAGAGGGCTCCCAGCAGCACAGGGCAGATGCTGCATGGTGCTAGCAAAACTGAATTAATTTGAATTTTCTGCAGTGGGGCACCTCCAGGAAACTCCACATCGTAAGGAAAGCTGTCAGAGCTCCTGGGATGGGCAGGAACAAGGGCAAGGGCAAATCATTGGCTTAGGTAAAAAAAAAGTCCTATTGAGAGTTGTTGAGAGTAACCAAAACCACTTTAATAAGGTATAATTCATAATATTTGGGTGACCTTATGCTTTTTTAAATTCTAAGAATGATTTGCAGAAGTGCACTCTGCTTTCCTAATGATACCTGTTTTGCTGCTAGCCAGTCACTTTGCTGTTCTGCTAGGAGCAGCCTGGGACAAGCCAAGCTAACCAGTGACTCCTTTTTCAACACAGTTCATATTGCTCAAGGCTTCCCAACATGCTCTATGTGAGTCTCAGATCCCAATAAGCACACCTAAATATAGAAGTTTGCTTGTAGGTGGGTATGCATGTGCTACATGTCTATACTTCCAGTATAGCCAGTCAAGATCTAGGGCTTAGTTCAGCAGAGGACATAGAGATGTCCCCTGTTACATGATATTCCCTGCTCTACAGCGACTTCTCCTGGAGGGCACAGCCCTCCCAGGTCTGAAAGCATAGCGGCTGGATCTAGGGATGTCTCAGATATCTTAAGGCATCTCAGATGGCACTGGACAAATAAATTTGGGCAGCTGAATTGAGCCTTTTTTGTACCAAGCCCAGAGTGCAAGTCAGCTGAGCAGCCAGCAGGAGCCTTCCTGAGGATTAGCTGCACCTCTCTCAGTTGACATGATCTCCTTGTGCTGCATAGGGAGTTAAGAAACCTACTTCACATATAGACACCTAAATTTAAATGCCTTCATATAGAGCTGAATCCCACTCCACCTATTTTTCTGATCTCCATTAGAATTTGTGCTACCTTTAACTTTTCCTGGTCAGTTGTCCTGTTTCTGAACTCTCACTCAGGCCTCCTGAACTCATTGTCATGCTCTTGAGATTTGTTCTGTCTCTTGATCTCTGAATTCATTGGATTTACATCTACAAGCAAATCTGGCTTTTTTTGGTAGCCAATTATGTAGTACCCACCTATGATTCACCTATGTAGTAGCCAAAGGCATTTTAAAATGTCAGAGCCTAGGAACAGGCAGAAGGTCAGCCTTAGCTAACATACTATGTCCAACAGTGACACTAGCCAACAATAAACAGCCAGGGAAGATTACACAAATAGGGCAAACAGACAGTGATATTTCTTCATGTGACTCTCAGCCTCCAACAGCCTGATGCTTGGAGATGCCCTGGGCCAGAAGTGGGCTCTTGATATTGGCCCTATATTAAATCTTCTCCAAATGAGATCATCCCACTGGCTTTGAACCTGTGTAAATTTTTAGCATCTTGTGGCAAGGATTTTCACAATTTAACAGGACAGTCCTTAAACCACAGGTTGTCTGTACCCTTAGTATTGTAATAAAAGGTCAAAGCCATCCATAGGTAAGTTCAGAGAAACTGAAGGGTTGTGTGCAGGTATTTGGATCTCAACTTACCTTGGTGACTGAGCAGAATGAACCAAGGCTATTTCCTACTGTACTGGAGCAGGCTAGGGAAACAGACTTCTGCTTTTAGGCACAGCCAATCCCTCACAGCTCATCTGTGGGGGCCCTTTTCACTTACTAGGTCATTCTTGACTTGTAGGAGCTATGCTTGGAACAAAATGAGTGAAAGAATCGAAACTCACATCAACAAGAACTTGCTTTCAGTTCTTCACTGGCAAATGTGCATTTAGATTATCCTTGCATAGAGACATACAAACACTACAAAATCCTGAGTTTTTTAAAAAAAAACAGTTATTTCTTACAATGGCTATTTAAGCTTTTAAAGAAGGTCAGGAAAATAATTCTAAAGTGATGAAGTAGCACAGAACTTGTTCTGTGCTTTTCCACTCTGCACACCGGTGTGTCAGCCCCAGTCATCATAAAAGAACATTTGCTTTCTCACAGCATCCATGTGCCGTGACTGTGCTGCTTCTCCTCATCGCCCTTTAAATGCTGTTCTGGCTCTAAGGGCAGTTGGCTGATTAGTTCATGCATAACAAACTCACTTTCATAGTTTGAATCTGTGACCTGAAGAAATAAATCCTAACACTTGCTGGGCTTCAACAAACTTTCCAGGCTGCCAGCTAAAAGAATGCTGCTGAGTACCCAGCACTGCATTTCTTCCTTTCCAGGAAATGGTACATCAGGGGAGTTGTGTCCAGAAATGATAAAGCCTCAACCACACAGTGTTTGTCCTCATAGAAAATTAATATGTGTGCTTTTAAGTCCGGTTCCACTGGACTCTCACCACTGGGTCTGTTCTTTTTTTTTTTTTTCCTTATCTTTGTTTTTTTCTTTGCATTTTCATAGCAGATTTGATACAGGAAAAGATAGAATGTGAGGAAGTTCTAGTCCGTCTACTCATTTGTACAGTTTGCTACATCAAGCTTCAAAGCTCCTTCATGAGCTCCTTCAACACTGCTCCCCTTATCCATATGTTTTCAAAATTACTACCCTCGGTTTTCACCCTGGAGTGTCCCAAGGTAGTTTTTGACCACCTCATATCCCTACCTCAAACAGGAATCTCAGTGCTTTGGATTCCCACCCATCGCAGGAGCCTCTCTTTTAACCCCCTCATTCAGCTCGTGTACTTGTATACGTTATTTATTGGTACTTGGACATTAATTTTTTCTGTAATATATTTCTTTCAGACATCATTGTTCTCATCGCTTCAATAGCAGTTGTTTCTGCAAAAACTCAGGGTAACATTTTTGCAACATCAGCACTGAGAAGTCTTCGTTTCCTACAGATCCTTCGTATGGTGCGCATGGACCGAAGAGGAGGCACTTGGAAATTGTTAGGTTCAGTAGTTTATGCACACAGCAAGGTATGTAATCCTAGATGCTGATTTTGTCTGGTTGGTGTCTTCACTCAATGTGATTCAGCAAGAGGCCAAGGAAACAAACAATTGTCAGTTTTGAGCAGAATACCTAAAATTTCCTGGTGTAACTTCAGTTGTAATGGGCATTCGCACAGCTACATCAGGTCTTGTTAAATGATAACAGTTTCTAGAATATGTTGAAAATGTTGTTCTTGATATGCAGTTGTGATTTGATGTATATTGGTGAAGCTGCTGCAGCATCAAACCATAGCAGCAGATTCGGTGCACTTTCAGATAAAATTTGTGTCCCTAGGGAAACATCTGTCTCTTAACTGCTCAAATACCAGAAAAACATGTAGATCTTTTCATTACATCTTTCTTGAAATGCCATTCTGTTCAGTCTCTCAAAGGAATACTGATCTCTGATTTCTTTTATCTAGGAATTAATCACAGCCTGGTACATAGGATTTTTAGTACTCATCTTTTCATCTTTCCTGGTTTATCTGGTGGAAAAAGATGCAAATAACCAATTCTCTACATACGCAGATGCTCTCTGGTGGGGCACAGTAAGTACAGAAAAATAATACTTTTTAACCAGTATGTTAGAGTGCTTTGAATGTCACATACTGTGGATTTTAGCTTAGTTTGCTGTTCAGTGAATTGTTTTCCCTGGCAGAAAACTGGTCTGAAAAACTCCCTCCTCCAGTTATTCATTTGTACATCCATAGCTCATTTCACCCCTTCGTGCAGAACAGGTCTTTATGTGTTTCTGCTGCAAACCAGACCACTAAACCTTCAAGAGAAGAAAATATTTTATTTTTTTAATTCAGATCCTTTCAGTAGTATGGTTTGTAACATGGTGCCACAAAGAGCTGCTTTGATCCAAATCAGAGGGCTATAAACTGCAATACAGGAAGACAAACAAGCGTTGGGGGAGAAAGAGGGGAAAAATTATTTCATCAGCTTTGCAATAAAGAGTATCATCAGCACCCCAGATGTTGTTTCTCCTTCCTTTGTACCTTGAGCGCAAAAAGCAAGAATAAATATCCCCATTCTGGTTCAGCAGTGTTATTTTTACAGATATAAAAGAGCTGATTTAGTTGAGCTCATGATTAACTATCAAATCAGTTGTTTTTACTTTGTTGAAAAGTATATGCCTGAAAGACTGCTTTTCTGAAAGAAGGAAGATTGCATGAATGCTCACTTGTTTAAATAAACTCGGCTTCGAATTAATAATGAAAAACTAGGTGTGAAATTTTGATATTTTGTTTTTAATAGCATAATGTGTAGGGGGGTTGGCTTTAAAATGCCCTATAGTGAGCTAGACTCTGTGGGAGTTACTAATGCAGCTTAAGAAATCCCCCCTAACAAAGCATATGACATAGCTATTGCCAGCCAGTATAAAACTGTTTTTCTTTACCTTCTCATGCAGTAGAACAAACACCATGGTCTCTAACATGTATGGGTAGTGAAATGATGCCCATATGATCATAATGCTGGCACGAGCTAGACCACTCATTAGTTTTCCTGGAACATGTGCAAGACCTGAACCAGACTTTGTCACCTTTACTCATCATAGTAATGCAGAAATGAAGCTTTCTCACTTCAAACTGCTGAAAAGAATCTGGACTCAGGAGTATCTGAAGGCTCAGAGCATGCAACTGGGTAAAAGCCCTTTCCAAAATGCTTGAAATCCTTCAGAAGTGTTTTTAATAAGTTTTATTTACATATTGGGCAAAGGTTAAGTTCATTTTCTATTAGTAGGACTAGTTTGCCTATTTGACAAGAACTTTCTCATCCTATCTTCATACGGGAGGTGCTCCAGTCCCCTGATCATCCTCATGGCCCTCCTCTGCACTTGTTCTAACAGTTCCATGTCCTTTTTATGTCGAGGACACCAGAACTGCACTCAGTACTCCAAGTGAGGTCTCACGAGAGCAGAGCAGAGGGATCACTTCCTTCGACCTGCTGGTCACACTCCTTTTGATGCAGCCCAGCATACGGTTGGCTTTCTGGGCTGCAAGCGCACACTGCCAGCTCATGTTCATTTTTTCATCATCCAACACCCCCAAGTACTTCTCCACAGGGCTGCTCTGAATCTCTTCTCTGCCCAACCTGTAGCTGTGCCTGGGATTGCTCCGACCCAGGTGTAGGACCTTGCACTTGGCATGGTTAAACTTCATCAGGTTGGCATCAGCCCACCTCACAAGTGTGTCAAGGTCCCTCTGGATGGCATTCCTTCCCTCCAACGTATCAATCAAACCACACAGCTTGGTGTCATCAGCAAACTTGCTGAGGGCGCACTCAATCCCACTGTCCATGTCACCAACAAAGATGTTGAACAAGACCGGTCCCAACACCAATCCCTGGGGGACACCACTCGTTACTGGTCTCCAGCTGAACATTGAGCCACTGAGCACTACTCTTTGCGTGCGGCCATCCAGCCAGTTCTTTATCCACCGAGTGGTCCACCTATCAAATTGCATAGTGCTATATCTTTTTTCTTTCCCCAGTGTGTGACATGAACGCATTTACATTTTTAATGTGTTTAAGTGCACAAAGTGACTGAAAATCAGTTTCCCTCTTACCTGTTATCTTTGCCATTTTAATAATGGCATTTTTGTATAATATGTAAAACAGTATGTGGGAAATGCATCACGTGCTTCTTAGTCATGGTTGTTTTTACTGCCAGAGTAACCCACATGCAGATTTTGAAAAGGTCAGATTGTGTAGCATTCTAGGGGAAACTAATGCTCCATCTCATTGATTTGTTTATTTGCAAAATTTGTTCTAACTTAAACCATGGAGTATCTACCAAATCCCAGAATGAATTCTGTGACGGCAAAATTACAAGCAGAGACTACATTGAAGTCAGGCACAAATACTGCCTTACAAATAGTAACCTTAGATTTCAAGCTTTTAGAGGCACTTATGCCCCTCCTTACAGGACCAGACCCAGCATGCATCAATTAAACCATTCATTAATTCAGAGTATTTGAGGCCCACTCCCTGCTATTTTCATTTCACTGACTCCATTTCTAAAGCCCATATTTTTATGCTGAAATAAAAGGCAGGATATGGCATCCTGATTTACATATGAGTACTCCACTCTATTTTTAGTTGTATGTTGTACTGTGCAACCTGAAGTTTAAACATCATGCTAATGTTCCTATTGTTAATATTCTTGTGATTGGGGTCCACACAGTGCTGCCTAACACAGCAGCACACAGCACTGTGTGTTCTGTGAAGAGCTCAATTTCAAAATTTGCTTTGGTAGAGAGGAGTAAATTCATTTAATAACAAAATAACTAAACTATATGGGAACAAAAGGTCAATCAAAAAGCTGAAGTATTTCAAAGCCAAACCATGTGTAGTTTTCTGAGGACTGCTAGAACTAGCTAGAACTGTGTGTGCTTATAGTGGCATTTAATTTGTACATCAATTAATTTTACCTGCAAATGTAATGCAATTAAGATTCCTGTCTCTCTTACACGTTTAACAGAGCTTCTCTTACTAAGTCATTATTTTTCAGTAGTATCCAGTAGTTACAGCTGGATACAGAATGGTTCTGGCACTTCACAGTGACCTGTAGGTCAACAAAACATATTACAATGAATAATATTGTCACAATTACTAGCTCAAATGAGTTAATATCAATGACGTTTTTCTCACTTAATATAATGATAGCATGAGCAAACTACTTTTTTTTCTCAGTTAATTGATGTCAGGTAAAGATTCAAAAGGTAAGCACTGCTAGCAGAACATAAAATGACATCAGAAAGAAATATTACGGTAGAGGAGAGCCTCCTGGGTCCTATCTCATCTAATTGAAGGCATCTAGGTTATATAATCACATTCTTTATTATATTACCTCACTTATTTCATATTTAATAGCTCCAGCAATGAGTTAGAGGTTTTATTGTTGCTGTGAGCTTTGGGTCCAGGCAGGTGACACTGCCCACCTTGGCTGGTCTGTCCAGACACCTCATTCACAGAAGCAACCAAAGTGGAGTGGTTTGCAACTTGTGCAAAAGACAGGACTCCGCTAGCTCATTTAGCAATGTAGGAGTGTGATCCAGTTTCTTGGCATACAGCGCCATGGAAGATCTCTTTGGAGTCTCTCTGCCGCCTCTGCTGTGGATGGTCCCTGTTCAGATGCCTTACAGCATCTCAGGTAACACTAGACGTTTGTTTTCAGGCAAGCCTAAGTCCTACATTTTAGGTTGGGTACCTGCTGCAGGAATCTCTCTTTCCATTGTGCATGTTGTGGTGACCAGATCATGCTAAACACCATTTTATTTTTCAAGTTGGGTGAAATTAATCCTATACAAATAAACTCTAAAAGGTTTGGTTTATTGTCCTGATTTAGGCTGTGGTGATCAGACACAGAGCTACTCAACAGGTATTCCCAGAAAGGCATGATTTGCACGCCTTGTTATTTCTTTCACTGTACCTTTAACCTCTTTATCACCACTTTGCTTCCCCTGACCAACTCCCTTCTCAGATAAACAACCTGTCCCTAATTACCTTCAGGGGTTTGCTGCAGATTTTGTAGGTCTGTTACCTAGTCACCCTTGATCTTGTATGGTACCTCTGTTGCCGTCACCTGCATGCTGTGTCCTTGCAAGATTGCAATCTCAAAAAAATCCCCAATAATTTCCTCCAGTCACCTTCAAAATTTGGTGACTATGGACAGAGCCTTGGATGGCATGGTTTAGTGGGAGGTGTCCCTGCCCATGGCAGGGGGTTTGGAACTAGATGATCTTAAGGTCCTTTCCAACCCTAACTATTCTATGATTCTATGATTCTATGACTTCTCCCGTAAACATCCAGTGATGTCTGGAAATTTCTCATGTTTCATGGTCTCACATCCAGTCATTTTCCACTCCCTGTTCAGTTAATTTAACCTCAGGATTATGCCAGTCAGGGCCTGACCGCTGGTTTAGTCATTCACTTGCAGCACTAGCAAAGATGGATTCCTCAACTTGACCAGAAGTTGTCTGGAAAAATGTTTTCTTAGTTGTGTGATGAGAGGAGTATAAAATGAAGAACAAACCCATTTGTTCAATGTTGAATAAGGCAATACAGCACGGTGTTGACACCTATACCCCAATTTTAAAACCATCCTAAGATAAAAGAGCTCAAAGTGAGCAAGAAGCCACTGATACTCTTAATCACAGACTGATAGCATTAAGTAGTCAGGACCTAAAAGAATGGGGAAAAGGCTTTAATATGGTCTTGTTATTTTCTTTGGAGAAAATCCAGAACACAGTCTGTGTGAGTGCTCCCGATTTTGGATTGTTCCCAGATGTCAGATTCCAAAGGTTGGAGTTTGTCTTTCACCCCTTCAGACGACAGTTCAGTGGTAATATCATTAATGTGCAGATGACACCTAGTGCTGTTTCCTTTGCTCAGCCTAGGCAGGGGATCTCTCTACTTTCCAGTCTCTGGCAGAGATAGGGAGCTGGACAGAAGCCAAGAAAGTGGGCTTGTTCCACTTCAAACAGCTTCACAATTATTGGCCTGGAAACGAATTTTGAGGAACTTTTATTCAGGGATTCATTTGTTCAAATGCTTCATTGCTCTTGAGGTCTTAATAGCCTCAAACTGTTTTGCATGAACTGTTCTGTGATGAGAAGAGCTGGGAGTGCCCTCTTCAAAAAGCAAAGGGAAATCGAATCAAGCCCCTCTGCTAGGCCAAGAGTGTGATTGCATCATCTCACCTCTGCCAGAAAAGAGGGAGCTGTTCCCATACCCTTCCTCCTTATTGCTCTATCTCAGCCGCATGCTGCCTCTTGCAGCCTCTGGAGCTTGTTAGATTCCTCCATGAACTAGCACAACTCATGGAAACAGCGGAAACAAACCACACAGAAATGTGGATAATTCTTTCCACCTCCCTGGGTTGCACTGGCTTCCCAGCAAAATCTGGGAAAAAAAGAGGGACTGGGGCAGGAGAGTGAAGATGAGCAAGGAAAGAGACTGAGACCTGATAATCGCGCAAGGTGGTATGTCTGTGACCAGGCTAGCATTACAAAACTCGAGATTTGATAGCCACTTGGAATTTCAGATCACTCTCTTTTAGTCACTATGGCATTCTCAGGCTAGATTACATCCTCAGCTAGCTCCCAACAATGGGAGCAATTAAAAGCACTGTTTACTATCTACAGAGCCCTAAATAGTTGAAATCTAATTACTTCCAAAAGACTTTCCTTCTTTTGTCCTGTGGTGACCCTGGCATTAAATGGAATTGCTTTGGCTGCCTTGCCTAGGAATGAACTTAGAGGAAGCTGGAAGCAAAATAATGTCTCTAGAAGGCATTTTCCTGAAGAATTCATTCCTGCCAGAGTATTTGCTAAGCCTGAACTTGCCCACATTTGGTACACAATGTAAAATAATTCTCTGTACACATGTTCTCTGCTATAACCGGCCCCGGAGTCCTTGGCATTCAGCCTACTGTTGTCTATCTTTGTCCTTTAACATTGTGTGCCATTGCCTGAGCACGCGCCCAGCAGCCTCCCATCCTGCCTTTGGAAACCCTCCACTCTGCTCACACCTCCTCCTGCCTGCACCAGGAAGGAAGTGGGTCCAGGCTCCCCAAGAGGGAAGCTAAAAATCATCACTTTCTCCTACATGCAAGTCCAGCCCCAGGCTCAGGACCGGTATTCTTCCCAGGCCAGGAGTAGCAGGGAGGACATTTGCTTGGGTCAGGGAAGGTCCTCAGCCACACACAGACATGAAGCCATAGTCTTTTGCCTTGGAGATATGCTCTGTAAACCATAACCACGAACCATAATCCCAGTGGCATTTGCATATGCACTGCATTTCTACATGGCCTGCGGTCAATGACTTGCATGTGGAGAACCTTCTCATGTTTACCAAACTCTGCCATCCTATGCACTGGTGCTATATGGCAGGGATGCTGGCCTTTGCAGCACAGCTTTTGAAGCATCTGAGTGCTGAGCCTCTGATTACACTCCCCACACGAAGGGATTGCAGTTGTCCTCCTCTTTCTCTTTGACTTCTCCCCACATAGCTCTGAGCTAACATTGTCCAACAGCCAACAGGTGTACCACTACATCTACTGTGTAGTAGTCCAACAGCCAACAGGTGTACCAGTACATCTACTGTGTAGTAGTCTTTGGTCCTTCATGTCAGGAGTGATATAGCTATATCTGAGCCTGTCATAAGAAAGAGGAAAGGACTGGGAACTTATTAAAGTTCCTTCCAAATTTGGTTAGTGTTTGTTGTGTTTCAGAAGATAATCCGCTTCATGTTGTACTGATGGGCTTGTAGAAAATGAGCTGCTTCTTGCTGTTGCTTTGACTTTATATCATCTGTGAACATCAGCTTCCTCCCTGCTATATTTTTCCCATATGATCTCTGTGTAATTTATATTTGTGTAGTTGTACAAATATATAGTTATATTTCCCTGAATAGGAGGAACGCTTTTACATACATAGAAAAGATCACTTTTCTCCTCCCAGCTCGGTGAATTTCCCAGCATTTGCCTCAACTTTTGAGATCCCAGGCCTTCTGGGTTTTTATTTCTTAAACTTATTTATTGCTTATTATGTAGACCTCTTTGAGCAAGTCCAGAGGATGGCCACAAAGATGATGAGAGAGCTGGAGCTCCTCTCCTATGGAGACAGGCTGAGAGAGTTGGAGCTGTTCAGCCTGGAGGAGGGAAGGCTCCAGGGAGACCTTAGAGCAGCTTCCAGTGCCTAAAGGGGACTACAAGACATCTTCAGAGGCACTTTTTACAAGGGCCTATAGTGAGAGGACAAAGGGGAATGGCTTTAAACTGAAAGAGGGTAGATTTAGGTTAGATATAAGGAAGATATTTATGAGGCACTGGCCAGAGAAGCTGTGGCTGCCCCATCCCTGCAAGCATTCAAGGCCAGGTTGGATGGAGCTTTAAGCAACCTGGTCTAGTGGAAGGCATCCCTGCCCATGGCAGGGGGTTGGAACTAGATGATCTGTAAGGTGCCTTCTAACCTAAACCATTTTATGATTCTGTGATTATTTAGGTATTTTTCTCACACTCATTATTTATCTCCATTTTATTCAGTCATAAACAGTATTTTTCCTAGAAAATTGTAATAATTTATGTTTGGTTTTCTTCTGGAAACAACTATATATTTCACGTGTCCTGGATTATTTAGTGGAAATGCTGTTTCGTGCAATGTAAATAATCTGCAACTAATTTCTCAGTGACTTCCGGTAAACCACAGCATTCATCAATTTCTTTTTAGATCACATTGACAACCATTGGCTATGGAGACAAAACTCCTCTTACTTGGCTTGGAAGGTTGCTTTCTGCAGGATTTGCTCTACTTGGCATTTCTTTCTTTGCACTACCTGCTGTGAGTATGCCTGTAAAACTTGTAAAAAGGTAATAGAAACTTCTGGAGTCATTATGATACAAAAGGCTGAAGGAAGCTCTCTGTATGAAGAACAACTGTTTGCTTGAGGTTTTGGGGAGTTTCTTTGGCAGAACAAAACTGGGAAATGATTCTAAATTAGGCCACATGCTATTGTGTAAGGTTGAAATTCCTGTCTTTTGTTATGAATTGTGGCTTATATATTACTGGTTTTCGTTCAGATTCTTGAAAAAAAATTCAGCTGAAAAAAGTGAGATATTTCTAATAGGTTTTCTTGTAGGACCATGTTCAGGCTACTGACAGAGAGTATTAGAAGTCACTAGATCAACCAAAAGTTTATGTCATTGAATGTAAAAATGCAGCTATCATTTTCTGTGAATGACTGTAAATAAACATGACAGTTTGTTTACGTTGCTTTTACCAGCTTTCAAGAGACTTTAATGGAAATGGGAATCATCTAATGCATAAAATATAGTGCAGCTTCAGAAATAACTTCACATTTTTGTGAGAGAATTTCCTTTCTTAAATTACTTTTGAATAAGCATGAAATCAGAAGTGACATTCGTATTTTGTTGTATTGCATCTATTGCAACATATACAGACAAGAATTTAATACTCATGTTCATTATCTATAGATCACTAGAAAACATGCATGTTATAATAATACATTTGTTTTCAACCATATAGACAAACTAGGATTAAGAGTCTGCATTTGCCAACAGCATTGAATCATCTAGTGTATTTTTCTTACTCTAAGTATAAAGAATATTTCAGTATCTTTGGCATATTATACTGCATTATAATTACAGTAAATTGCCTGTTTGTGAATCTGTAACATTTAATGGCAGCTACTGTAATTAATTCTTTTTGTGACCTAATTACCACCAAGACAGTTAGTCTTTGCAGAAATACAATGAACATGTAAAATATTAATAACCTTACATATTAGAGATGCCAGAAGTTTTCTTCCTCATGTCGTATCTATGTACAGATACTAATTTTTCTTGTAAACACTTTTGGTTTGAATCTGTCTGTAAAACAAGACATATGTTGAATCTTGTGAATTTCCAATACTATTTTATCCTGACTAAGGATCGAATGGAAATGTTCTTCCTTATAAAGCAGGTATGTCCATCAGAAATATTATACTCCTTGCAAGCCAAGGAGGGAAACACTCTCAATCTTTGGGTCTGTTCAGTAATAGTCAAATTTATCTTACTTTTTCAAAGGTAAAAGGGGAGAGGTTTCATGATCATCTTTTTTTCATAGCCTATAGAATGAGCAGTGGGATTATCTGGATGGGAAAGTGAGAAGAAATGGTCTTAATCTGTTAAGCAAGGCTTTTTTTAAGTTTTATATAATCAAAAGTTATTAAGCACTGCAAATATGGACTTTGAGGTCCATGTATATCTGGCATATCTGGCAGTTGGTCATTTCATCTTCCTGACTTAAGTTCCTCTGAATGTTCCTGCTAGATTTTATCTATGTATCTATGTATATATGTATCTATTTATAAATGTATATATGTATATAAACCTTATAGTATCATATACTGTCATAAATGTTATCTGAAGCAATTACATGGCATAAAATCTTCACAAAATCTTTATAGTTGATTATGCATATTTATTTGAAAAACTACCTAAATAATGATGATAAATGGCATATTGTATTGCAGGGTATCCTTGGCTCAGGATTTGCTTTGAAAGTGCAGGAACAGCATCGTCAGAAGCACTTTGAGAAAAGAAGGAACCCAGCTGCCAGTCTAATTCAGGTAAATAAGAAATCGGTAAAAATATAATAGCAGGTTATTTAAAGTACACATTGGAGCAGATTTTATTATTTCAATTTGGAAACTTTTGTGGAAATAACGTTTAACAGATTGGTTAGTTTCAAGGGACCATAGTGATAGGACAAGGTGTAACAGGTTTAAACTTGAACAGGGGAAGTTTAGATTGGATATAAGGAAGCAATTCTTTACTGTAAGGGTGGTGAGGCACTGTTGCCCAAGGAAGTTGTGAATGTTCCATCCCTGGCAGTGTTCAAGGCCAGGTTGGACAGAGCCTTGGGTGGCATGGTTTAGTGGGAGGTGTCCCTGGCCATGGCAGGGGGGTTGGAACTAGATGATCTTAAAGTCCTTTCCAACCCTAACTATTCTATGATTCTATGAAATGTTTGTTCAGTGATTTCTGTGTGTTAATGACATAATATTTATATACCATTTATATGAATGGTTTTTGAGTTCTTCTATCCATGCTGAAGAAACCGAGTCAGGCATGTCAACTGCATGCCTGCAGTTAGTGAATTCCTTGGCAAAATAGAATTGATCCCTAAACAACTCAACTGACAGCACAGCACTCTTGCCTGTATTAAGCTACTTTTCATCTACTGCAGGGTTTAGAGTGCTGCAATGAGTGATATACTTGGTGAAAATAAAAAGTGTCCTGCCCAGAGAATTGCTTTCACTATTAATCAATTCTAAAGCTGGACATGTAGGTGCTAGCAATTCCAAAATGTCTGAAATTCTCTGAGGTGGTTTCAGCTCCAATACTGACAGATCAAAAACTGAGAAAGATTTTTTTTTTTTTTTTAAGCAAAAGTGGCATATTTGTTGAACAGCTGCTTTGATTGGGGTTTTTCCTTAACTTACAGTCCTCATTAAAATTGAGAACATCCTCTACAGAATGATTTTGCACCAACCTTCACTCTACTTGGTGCACTGAGAAAAAAAGGGGGGAAATAATCTTACAGTGGCCTAGTTTATTTTCTTGGGATCCCAAGTGGTTTGTGTGTGCCATTTATGCTGTTTTGTTTTTGTTTAAAATCTGAAATAATAAATCCAAATAAAGAAGCTGAGCATGATTCTATGAATATGATAGAATTCCATGATAAATTCAGGGTAGATGCCAGACTATCTTTGAAGCACATTTTTTAAGTTAATAAATGTTTTCCATTATTACTGTACAACTATTATTAAATATTAAATACTTGAGATTTAATATTTATTAGAATAATAAACATAAAGCCACTTCTTTTCTATCTATTGTACTGTAGAATGAATGTCTGGGATATTTTCTAACATATATTCTAATCTACTTCTTCCAAGTTTGGTTGCCAGAGGAAACAGAATAGATTTAGATTTTTGATGTAGCTCATCTTATTATTATTGTATGACAGTTCAACCAAAATATTAGTTAGATGGCATGCTAAATAGATTAAGAACAGCTAGCTGACTGATTTCAGAAAGTGACTGTCAATGGGCAAAATCATTGCAAAAAGACATTTGTGGTGGGTTCACATGATGAAGGCTGTTCAGCATTTACGTGTTCATTTTCATGTTCAGCATTTTAAGTAACCTGGAAATTAATATAAAATCGCTGATGGAGATATTTGCCAATGGCACAAGACCTGGCAGAATAGGAGAGGTGAGGGCAGGCACACAGAAATGAACCCGAGGATGATCTGGGTAACTATACAGGGTGGAATGATTCTTACCAAAAGCCTTAATACACCAAAATAGAAACTTTGATCTAGAAACAATGAAATCAGTGTATTACAAGAGATGTCTATCCTAGTATTAGTGTCTCTGAAAAGGATTTGATGAAGGATGAGAAACAGAGAGGAAAGAGTAGGAAAGAAGGGTCAAGAGCTTCATATAAGTTACCACTATGTTACTCCAGCCGGTTTATTACAGTCCTTAGATACAACACCAGAAAGGTAACAAGGAGAAGGCAGCTGATATTACCACTGTGTATGGTGATGCTGGTACTAACATGCTACATATGTACATGTGCATACCTGCTACATATAACTAAGCATCTAAAGTTTGTAAATGAGACTGGAAAATTGGAGGAAGTAAAGAAAACACTGGGGGAAAAAAAATAGTCCAGGACTGGAGAAAAGTTCATGTTCATAAATGCAGGATGTGTATGATCATTGTCTACTGTAACTGTGGCCAGACTTTTTTTAATTGTCTGTTGTGGATATTGATAGTGAACTACCATGGAAATGAGCATGCTATAGCTTATCAGGGTAACACATATTTTCTAATCAGTTACTCTGTAGAATTAGACTGTGCTAACTCCTCTGTTGCCATAGATATACAGTCTGCTTAAGACTTTACCTGACTTTAAAGTAGGCATCACTATAGAAAACTGAAATATTTCATATTGGCATACTTTTCTCAATTACTTTAGCTTGTAAGAAATATTCATTGTGAATATTATTTGAACATAGAAGTCCAGAGAGGAGGTACTGGAACTTAAAGGACAGAAGCATAAGAACTATCTCTGGCTGTAAGCCAAACCCAAAGAATTTCAAATTTAAAATAATGATGAGATCTTTGACAATGAGAATGTCGATCAATTTACAAAGTGACAGATTCTCCACCTGTAGATGAAGACTAGATGTGTTTCTGGAAGATGTGCAGTAGAAAATCACAGGGATGACATTTAGCAGATGACAATATACAGGAAGCGCAGATACTCAGTTAGTACAAATTAATATAGTTATGCTAACATCAGGGAACTTGTTCCAGTTTCCAGGACCGAGGATCTGTCTTACCATCTACATGCAGTTATAAATCTAAACAGTGAATGCATTTTCAATGCTATGCTTTGATCACTCTCCTTTGAAATGATTTGTTGTGTGTTCTTAAACATTTAGCACTGTTTCAAACCACAGAGAACACTTCTCTTCTAAATGCTTTTTGTCTGATACTCATTGTAATTTACTAAATGCATTATGGCACTTTCTTTACCTCAGGCTGCAAGTTTATGTGGGTGCCCCCTGTGGGCTTGCCACAAATAAATCACTGCAATGTTTTTTTGAGCACCTCTTTGTGCTGAATATCTCCTGGTGCTTTCATGAAACCAGTAACTCTTCTTTCGCCATGTAATATGTACTGTGATTCACAGAAGTTTTGGTAGGTTTTCACTGTTATTTCCCTAGTCCACCTAATAGAGCACATCCCAATCTGAGAAAAATGCCCTCTGTCTGTAACCAGTGCGGTGGCATTGTCACTTCATGTTCTTGGTTCCTTTGTGCTTTTCTATTGTTTCCCCACACCAGGCTTCTTGGCGGTTTTATTCTACTGACACCAGCCGAACAAACCTGACAGCCACCTGGCGATATTATGAAAGTATTCTTCCTCCCCTCAGGCATGTATCAGTGCTATGAATGATAAAAGAAAGCCATGACTTGTATTGGTTACTAATCTGCTTTTCAATTTTTTGTTTCATTCCCTGCTCCCTCTTGCCTTGTTTTTTCTTTTTTACCATATATCCTGCACGTAGTGTGTATGGCGTAGTTATGCGGCTGATGAGAAATCGGTTTCCATTGCTACCTGGAAGCCTCATTTGAAGGCCTTGCATACCTGCAGCCCTACAAAGTAGGTACAAAAATGGCAGCTGGTGCTGTCCTCAATGTCTGTTCAAGCTTATAGATAATTACTATTTGTCTGTTTCATCTTGTTTTGTCTTCTTAAGCCTTCTCATTAGAAATCTCAACTAACAAATCAGATCAATATTGTCTAGGAGCCTAGCACAGTGGGACAAATACAAATCATTGCCATTTGTTGAAGAAATATTCCTGAGCACAGGCATTATAAGCATTTTCCCCCAAACCCACTCATATATCAAGGTTAAGGTTTCACCCGGTTCCAAATTTTCTCTAAGGAGGAAAATATTAAGTTTAATGCAGAGCTCGTTCCTTGATTTAATGCTTTTTTTCTGCCTGTGCCTCTGTGGAAGGCTATAGCTGCAGACCTACCTTGCCAAGGGAAAAGAGCTTCGTGGTATTCTGCAGGTGAATGCGCTGGGGAATTTGATCCTCTTCATCATAACTTCTGATATATTCAGTATTTCCTTAGGGTGAATTATTTTCTCAGTTACCCACACAGGCAGAGGAAGATGACTAAAAAGACCTGATGTCGCAGTTTGGCAGACAGGAAATATTTGATGTCCTAGTTTGGGTGAGAATTCACAGAGCACTGGCAGCTCAAGACTCTTCAATAATTCAGTAAAAGATTTACCAGAAGGTAGTAAGTTGGCTGATTCAGTAGGGGGCACAAATCAGGAAGTAAAAGATACATGATAAAGATCAAAAAGGAGAGCGCTAAGAGCCTTATGGGAAAGCTCTGACAAGCACCCTAACTGTTGTTATTGCAGACAGTGCAAGAGAATTAGTGGTTTCTCTCAAAGCTGGGTGATGAACATCCACATGACAGTAAAAAGGTAATCGTGTGCCAAAAAGCTCAGCCAAAAAGAGGTTTGGCTGGGTACCCAAAGCTGATCTTTGAATTTCAAAGAGTTGACAAGAACAGAGCCGTAAGTAATCCATTACCATAGCTGTAATCCCAAAATGCTCCAAACTAAAAGGAGCTTTTAGATTGAAAATTACATGGAATATTGATTTTTGACAAATATACAAACAAGTTGAAGGCAACAGTGGTATAAATTGATGGATATAAAATCACATAAATAATGAACCTGTGTCCCGCCTAAATACTTTAAAATATGACTGTCCCTCAAAAATGCATCTGCTTGTTATTTTAAATAAGTGTATTGCTGTGCTATCCTAAAATTAAACCTTTTTATTTACCAGAGATAACTTTCTCTAATAAGAGCCTACAGCTTTCTGTTAAATGTGTGTCAGCAATGCATTTTGCCTAAGTGCTTTGCCAACTCAGTCTGCAGTGGTATGTACTAAGCATGTTATATGCATGTGTTAAAACAACTGAAAAGCTTCTTTTTCAGAAGCATTGTAGTTATGAGTCTTGCCTGTGTCTTTTTGTGGTTGCAATGTAATGTGTGTGTTGTACACTGACATATCCATTTATGTTTACCATATATCTAGCATCATCTTTAACTAAGCAATGTGATTACTATCTGCATAACAAGTATGTTTTTCCCTCCCACACCCTGACCTGAAGAAAAGAACAAGGGGAAGCTTCTAGCAGGTTTGTAGCTTCTTTTATTTCTTTTACCTGTGCAATCGCTGCTTCTTAATGGCTTTTAGATTGTAACTGTTAACAGATTAGAATCACAAAACTGTATTTTTTTAAACTCATACCAATAGACTAATGCTGCTGAAATTTGCTTCTTTGTCACAGTTTTTGTATGGAAAAAATAGGCAAATTTTTATGTTTCTATACATGTTTTAACTTTAAGGAGGAGCTCAGTTCAAACAGTAGTGAGTGGAGGAGCCTCCCTAAACCCAGCTCCTGGCCAAGGACACGGCCTCGCCTTTGGCGTAAAATAAAGCTTGTGATTTTCAGGAATCTGTAACTTCTAGTGGAATTTAGAGGCATATGGCTGAATTTGGCTCTGTGAACAAGCCCACCAGCCCTCTGTCACAGGGGCAGGACCTCCCAGTGGAGCTGGTTTTATATCACCTCAGCAAGGGTCTATTCTGCTCTGTAGAAGCATCCTGCCAATCTCTCTTAAAGAGTGTTTTGGGATGCAGTAGGTAGGGGAACATCACCACTACAGGGGCTCACCTCCTCCCAGATGCAGGGTTTGCACTCTCACATGGCCCTGATTGGGTGGAGGAGACAGCCTGGTATCAATCCTTAAATAAGCCCTAGCACCCCTGGCCAGGAGGATAGGTGGGGTTTCCACCAGCCTGGATGCTGAATGAGGACCAGCTGCCTGCAGCACACAGAGAAGGGCTGCAGCAGGGCTATCCTCACTGGTAAGCCCTGGTGATGCATGTCCTAAGGCAGTAAAAGGAAATGCTGCTCTTTGCTGTACTTGTAGCAAAAATGCTTAGGGACAGAAAAGGACTCAGTGGCTACATGAGAAATTACACTACCTTTGAAACTCATTAGCAATGGGAGTCAGCAGGCATTCGACAGCCAGCACTGCAGCATCAGCAAGATCAGAGAATAGTGAGTTTACCTCTGAGCAGAAACCAGTGAAAAGCCAAGGAAAAAAATGGCAGTGACATATCAACCCCTGAAATACATCTGCCCCTGAGTTGTCATGTAGTTCACAAACTCTTCTGGGTTATTCACTCAAGGGTAGAAAGTCTTCACATCAATTACCCATGTTCTGTTCCACTTTCCAGATTGCTCCTCTAGCACCTGACTCCATCCTTATCCCTGATGTGCACATAACTATTGTTAATGTCACAGTAACTTGAGGGGACTGGAGTTGCTCTGAGATGTTCCTCATGAGCATTTCACCTGCTCTGTCAGTTCTGTGACTTTTCATATGCATTACCTCCATAGGCTTGATAGCAACATATTGATCTCCTTAAATTATTACAGCCTGATCCAAACTATTTGTTCTCATCAAAAGTATTTCCTACTCTTTCAACAGCAACATTAAAAATTTACTTCAGCTTTTTTAAAGGTGAGACTGAAGTTGGCAGTAAATGAGAACACTTCCAAAACAGTGATTTGTGCAGAAGGGAGAGGTTATTCCCAGTTGTACCTGCGATCAATTAGAGACAAATTTGCTCATAATAAGTAGATGCTATATGCAAGAAAACCTAAATCCAAACCAAACCAGCTGTCAGAACTGTATTACATGCTCCGCATTAGTGGTAAGTGTTTTGACTTCGAAAGTAGTCAATGATTTAGTCAGATTTTTTTTCACTGTATTTTCATTGAATGGAAGATGTGTGTCTTTCAGAAACTCTTAACAAATGTGTGCACTGTTGCAAATTAGTGTAGGTATAAAATTGAACTAGTTAACTCCTGAGATCCTGGTCTACAATAAAAACCCTACAGACCACTCAGTGCCTTTTAAAACAGTGGCTGTTTATTGTCTGATATATTGCTATATGTTTGTATCACTGAATATACATGTGGTGTATGTGGTCTTTTGTGGTAAAAATGTAAACGTGAACTGCTGCAATGTACTTCGAGATGACTGTCCTCGACTATTTTAACTTCTTTCTTACTGCAATGCTGATTGACTTGCATGGGATGCTATGTGAGCTAAGTAAGCTGCTTCTTGTTTCACTCTTTAAATGAAGATGTGTTTGCACAAGTAGTGCATTGATTTGC
Organism: Amazona ochrocephala; assembly: GCA_039720435.1. Classification (NCBI taxonomy): domain Eukaryota; kingdom Metazoa; phylum Chordata; class Aves; order Psittaciformes; family Psittacidae; genus Amazona; species Amazona ochrocephala. The sequence goes on from CM077878.1 coordinate 47,506,074, forward strand.
TTTCTGAATATGCTCTTTGATCTGTACTCCATTCTAACAACAGTAGAGAAAAACTGTTATTTACTTTAGGTAAAAGTTACTTATTTTGTTTTCTACCAAAATGACTTTTACACTTACAGAAATGAATTCTTGCATTTTGCCACATACAGACCTACGGTCTTTCATTAGGTAATTAAATGTTGCTGTGCATTTGAGTTGAGAGAGCTGTGCTTAGGAGGCTGTAGCTTCATATCGATTTTAAGAAAAATATGTATGCTATATTACTCAAAATATTATACACATATATCCTAATTAATCATTTATCAAAAGTAATGGTAGATAACTTCTCTCATATATCCACACTGTAAATAAGATACTTCTATAAATCAGTTCTAGAGATCTGCAAGTTATTTAAAAACCCCTGTATGTTAAATTCTTTGTATCTACAAATGCACATACTGCATGCAAATAATGTTATTTCCATTTAAATATACAATGTGGCTGAAATTCTTCCTGTGCAGGAAACTTGATCAAGACTGATGAATCTTACAACATCCTGAGAGCATAAGCAGTTTTAAGCTGCGTGTAGCACATGCATTGGGTGTCTGCAAAGGATGAACATCACCCATCTAGTGTAACTAGCAAACCTGAGTATGAATTCCCTATTGAGGCAGCTCTCTGGTTCAATAAGAGTTTCACCAGTATAGGAGCTTCAGGGATAAACTCATCCATGCTCTGAGAGAAAGAAGTAAATCGTACTCTAGAATTCTTTCCACCTCCTTCCTATACTGTATCTGTTTCTAAAAGTATATTTAATGTAAACTCTCTGCATGCGCCATATGAAAAAGAAAATGCCAGTGATGCAGAATCTAACTTGTGGTGGAAAGCCTAACCCCTTACCTAGCAGTGGAATGCTTAGTAACATGGTCCTCTATCTCCCCTCACTCCTAGTAAGCTTTGTAGTAATAAAGAGAAGCTCTTCAGGATGTACACCCCTCGGAAACATAGGTATTCAGCATCCTGCCTATTCACATGATGTTTGAGAATGCCAACTAACATCAGGTGCATGATTCATTTACTTCCCCTCCTTACTGCTTTGAAATTCCTTACTTCTCCAAAGGAGGTGTCTTAATTTATTTTTTGTTAAGTGCTTGTAATTCCCTCGTTGCTTGTTGCCTGCAATGACACATTAATACAATGGCAATAATACCAGCTCCTTGAAACTCATCTGATCGGACAATTGCAGTGCACAGCACGCTGATGTTTGCTGAAGCCTGGTTCCCCTTCTCTGCCTGAGACTTGAACTTTTGGAATGCATTACCCTGCAGAGATCTAAAACTGGGGTTGAATATTTGGGTAAAGACATTTCCCCAAGTCCAAGAGGATTTTTATAACCATGGTAGTTGAGTTCTTCATCTAATAATTAGTGGAGAATTTTAAGCTATAACAAGCTAGGCAATACCAACTCAAAATATGCAACTGTTGCTGAGAAGAATCCCCTTGGACACAGCCTGTGGAAGCTGTCCCTGCATCCTGTGCTAGAAGGTAGAGGAATGCATGTGAAATCAACCATCTGCTTCAGCTGAATTCTGTGGAAATTGTGTCTCTTACCAAAAATGGTAATTCTTAGATGGATGGATCTTATGAGAAGAAATCCTTGATTTATAACTCATGCTTATTGCAATTTTTTTCTTGTTCTTAAAAAAAACTTAAAAGACAATAGAAGTACAATCTGGTGATAGAAAATGGAGATTAAAAAAATGGTTTCTCTTCATCTGGAAAGTGTTTTGAAAAAGGAAAATGTACACAAACCCCCAGAACTACTTTTTTGTTTGTTTGTTTGACGATTGAACTTTATGGCCTTTAAATTGACATTATGTCCTTGAAATTCTTGTTATTACTCATTGAAGGTATGAGATATAAGACTACATTTCTTGGGTTCATGGTCCTATCATGAGCCTGGTGGAGAAGTCTTGAATGTTTGAACTTCAGGTCTCACTGTACTATCCCTTGCATTTGCATTTATTCAAATTATCTTAATTTCAGTGAAGGCATCTGTAAGCTTGGTAAGACTCAACATCTGTATTTATTGGAAGTTTACTGCCAAAAATGGGCATGTACGTTTGCTTGCTGCTTGCCATGGGTGATATTTTGTGACAGTTTTAGCTTATGTCTTGACTCAAAATCCAAAGCATTCTCTCTCACCCTCGGAACCTCCAGTTACTTTTGATCATTCCAGTTTCTTCCTATTCCCATTTCCACCAACCAGCTCACTACAAAAAGCTGGAAAACAAATTGTAAATTGTGGGTAGCAGCAAGCAGTAGTGCTGCAGGTCTGAGGCTGAAGCAGAGCAGAAGACAAACTTGAGCAGAAATGCAGGAAGGTAGAAAGGGAAATAGGGGAAGGGAGGAAAAGAGATGCTCAGATAACCAAAAATTATAGTAAGATGGTACATGGACAGAGCTGCGAGTACAGGAGAGAAAAGCAAAGCTTTGTAGGCATTTATCGATTGCAACAAAATCTTAGCAAATCTAGTCATTTGGTCCAGCGGAGGAGTTCGTTCCCTCTGCAGTGAAGCTACAGTGACCTCTAGTGTCCATAAATACCTATTCCTCCGTAAATCGCAGGTGGAAAAGACGGAATTTAAAAAGGAAGAAGTAAGAACTAGAAAGCCCTTTGCTGTCCCAGTGAAGTGAACGGCTCATGCTTGTACTGACAGGAGGAATGAGTGGTAAGATCCGACAACTGACCTTCCACTTCCAGAAGGCAAACAAATAGAGAAAAGTCGTTTTTTCCCCATCAAACATTAGTACAATAAATGATGGACAGACACATGTCTAAAGAAATGCAGAGATGACTGGAGGCAGCTGTGGTTCTCTCAGGTCCTTGTCATTTAGGCCTGATTCAGGAACTTGTGTAATTTCATTTTCCTTATTCTTTCTCATGTTTTTTGCCTTTTTGACCAAAATTCAACTTAAAGCTTGGGAGTACTTACATTTCCAATGGCCATTATTGGGTTACATTGATTCAAGGGATTTCCCTTGGATATTATATAAAAAGAGAGGAGAAAATGGGAGAGAGGAAAATAAAATCGGCTACATCCTGCAGGAGGTGAAGGATTTTTAGCACAGTGCTAGTCTACCTGGCATTAAATCAGAGTAAAAGGTCCTAAAGGCTTCAGTGGCTACTGATTCAAGTGCAGAATGCCCAAAGGTGCTTGAAAGGGCACAAGATTTTCTCCATTATGGTGTATCTCTAACACTAGTTATTCCTTCATGCTCTGTTATTTATCACATATAGAAGAGCCCCATGAAAACGTTGGTCAAAAGCTTTCTTCTCCCGGGCATGAATTCTCCATTGCTGCAAGCCATACAATTCATGCCTGCATTGAGCAGGACCCAGTGACTTCAGGAACATTTCCCACCAGTCTCAGAATAGGAACAGGGATCCATGAAGCAAAGAACTGGTATGCCCAGTGTCTGGAGAAACTCTCAAGATGCAAAATAGAGTTTCCAAACCATGCTTCTGTCAGGGGCTGCATTTCTCATCACGATGCAGGATCCTCCGCATGGACCGTTGGCATGCCATTACATTGCCATTGCTGTAAAGCAGATTTTTTTTATTTTCAAGTATGAGGTCTGCATTTTAAATTAATATTTTCATTCTCAGTGTTGCACTTTTGACAATGTCTGTAGTACAGATGAAGTGTCTACTGTTCCTTTCACCATTGCCTCATTGCTTTGATTTGGAGAACTAAAGATATTCAGGTTAAGTAGCCATTGTGTACCATTCAGCTTTTATAACTGAAATAACCATGTGTACAAATCATTTAAAAGCGGCCATTACTTTTATTAGTACAAATTAATTGGCAGAACAATATGTGTGCCTTTTTCTTTGCTGGTTTTTTTTTTTATTTTCACTTTTATTTGGGAGTTAATGGGATTATAAAATATATGGTCTGTACTGAGGGTTTTATGGCTATTTTACCAATTTTCGTTTCATTTTAATTAGTGCATCAGGAAGAGAGCTGTCCAGAAACTTTTTTACTCTAAAATATGTAAAAGAAAAAAAAAATCTGATATCATGCTTCAATATTAAATACATTTTGAGCTGTAAAAGGAGTTATAAAGAAAAAAAAGCACAAGGGACACATGCCTAGGAATAATATATATATAATAAAAAGTCCATTTTGATTCTGTTGCTCATGCTGTATAGTATGATAATGCAATAATGTGGTTAATAAATATTTTACAGCTTATATTTTCATTAAGTTGCACAATGCAAAAGATTCCTGAGCTGAAATGTAATTCAGTCTTGAAATCTAGTTTTTATTGAAAATTAAATTTTGTAAGTCACTTTTCTTTCAAATAGTATGTTCTGTGGGTCTTTTGTATTGCATATGCAACAGCACACAGTACTGCAGGTCTGGAGAACAATCTGCAATGGAAATAGATGACATTTCCAGTACCATGATGTGTTTATTTCAACAATTGCTTATTTTGGGCAAGGGAATAAGGGGATTACATTCAGAAATTATAGTAAAGGTATTCTTTCAAGAGGTTCAACATGCCATATAGAAATACATTTATCTAATAATCTTTCTATTGATGTGCTCACTTTTCGAGAATTATCTCATTATAAGCTTCCCAGCATGTGCTTTGCCTGCTACAAACTGCATCCTTTCTGCTCTCAGTGATGTGTGTGCTCAGAATGAAATGCTATGTTATGCTATGCTATGCACGGACAAAGATACCTGATTATCTCAACATTTCACAGCCACAAAAGTTTATAACTACTTTCCATTTCATATAATTATGTATTAACACTGTATTTCCAGAGTGTTAATGTAGGCTAAATATCTAAGAACCACATAGTCCACATTAGCATTAGTTAATTAGCTGCAGAGTTCATTTCTGTTGAAAACATCTGATGGACATGCTGAAGTTAAAAGCAAAGGCTTTGGGAGTACTAGAAAGTGTCTTAATTTCAAATACAATTATAATTTGAAGGTAGACAGTCTTTGCTATATGTGTTTTAAAAGCATCCCAAAGCCTGTGCCAGAGCAGTACTGCAAGACCCAGCAATCTGCTCTAGAGGAAGGTGTGCCTCCCCTGCGTGGCAGGGGCATTAGAACTGAATGATCTTTAAGGTCTCTTTCAATCCAAACCATTCTATGATTCTATGAACATCATACCATGAGCAGCTACTGCATTGCTCCCATCATCTCTCCTGTTGCAAGAACAGGACCACTAATCAAGACGACCATTCCCTTGTACAGGTGATTGAACTTAACCTTGTAGCTAAAACAATATTTCCAAACCTTGCTATCAGACTTCCTTTCTGTTTCCCCTTTGAGCCTTCTGCTACAGGAAGAGAGAAACAAAGGCAAAAATGTTAAATGATGAAAAAGAATAAACAGATAGTCATGGCGATCACAGGATGTTCATTAGATATGTTTGAACATGAACAAAGGTAATCTAAGCACTAGGAAGTAGATAATCTACATATCAACAGGAGGAGAAAAAAACAGATTAGAATTGGCCAGCTGTAAGACCACAGGGCCTTCACTGAGCCAGGCCAGCAGTCACAGTCATGAGCTTGTCTGGGCTCCTGTACCAGTCTTAAAGTGCCTGTCAATATCACCTGCAGGCAGTCAGCTCACACCTTAATTCCCTGCAATGACTTTAGTGAGCTCATATTGTACCATTACACTTCCATTAATCAGTCATCACACTGTTTCTTGGCTGTTTTGTTAATTTTGGTTTTGTCTTGTCCAAGTGCTGTAACAAGGAATTCTGGATATGGGAGATGACTAACAGAGCACATGAAATGTTGGAAGTGCCACATCTTGAAAAAGCATGAATATACTAACAGTATTTTTGCCTGCTTAAAAAAAGCCCTAAACAATACTACATGGCATGCAGTAATAGAATACATTTTGTTCTTGTTTATTTGAAGAGATGGCCAGAAATGCACTGAGCCGGGCTGACTAGGAGGGAAACAAACCTATTTAAAATTTAAGGAATAGAAATAAAAGATCTGGAGATTAATCTATAAAAATTGAGTGAAACTTGTTAATTTTAATTTCATTTATAAGGTTATTCTGTACTATAAGATAGACTGCCATTGAAAATACTTCTATCGAAAAACAATTGCATCAAATCAGTTTCATTCCCAAATGAAATGTGTTCAATCAGAAGTGTGTAAGAAGCAGATTTGTACTATTAACAATTTTTAGAAATTAGTTTCGGTTATCATGCAATAGAAAAAGGAAATGGAGTAAAGGAACCATGAAATAAAATGTATTTCTCTCCTTCACAGTCAAAAGCTAAGTTTTAAGGAGCGGGTCCGGATGGCCAGTCCACGAGGTCAGAGTATAAAGAACAGGCAGTCTTCAGTTGGAGATCGCCGGTCACCAAGTGCCGACATTGCCACTGAGGGCAGCCCGACCAAAGTCCAGAAGAGCTGGAGCTTCAACGACCGAACACGCTTCAGGCCCTCACTGCGGCTGAAGAGCTCGCAGCCCAAACCCGTGGTTGACGGTAGGAGTTTTTCATGCCCCATTTGCCATTGTGCACTGCTCCCAGCCTGCTGATGCTCTTGCACACCTGCACTGTGAACACGATGCATTTCTGTAAAGCAGAAGGAATTTCTGTGTGGGGTCAGAAACACATAGCCTTCTTCAAAGAGCATGCCAATGGGATTATTCACTCTTGTGTCAGTGGTGTATAGGGAGCAACAGGTGGAAAAGAGGGTCACTACTGAAAATCACAGGTGGACTAAAAGCATCCCATTGATTTGGGTGCAGCAGCTCTGCACCTCTCCCATCACTGGGAGCAGCTGTTGTCCAAACCTGCTGCCTCTGCACCAGGGCCAGCACTGCACTGGTTGTGCCTGTGCCAGCAGAGAGCACCCCTTTTACAGCACTGGCCCCCTCAGGCAGGGGAGCTTGCTGAGGACCTGGAAAGTGCCTTTTACCTATGCTGGGGTTACAATTGTCTGCCACCAAGAGATATACAACTGGGTGCTTTAAGTTTTATGGGGATGTATCCGATTCGGTAAGGCAAGTGTCTTCAGCAAGTACAAGAAGCATTATTGCTTTTATATAGTGCTTTCTAAAGGGTATTTTAAATGTAGGAAGGACTCTATCATGTGAAGAAGTGGTTCTCCATGAACTGGCTTGCTGAGAGTGTAGCAGGCAAGAACATAGTCTTTCCTGCCTCCCATGCTGCCCCTCTCTGCTCTTCGCTAGCTAAAGTTCTCTCTCTCATTAAACTAGCCTGTGCTCAGGCAAACTTCCCCCAACAGGCAAGAGCCAAGAGTTCTAGATGAGCCTGACCCCTGTAAGGGACAGGTCCTGCACGGAAAGGTGCCCTCACACAGCTCTGGAGGTACTGATGTCCCAGTGACTTTGGTTTCTCGATTCACATTTTTCCCAGCTTTCTTGTGAGGCCCCCAGGTAGAAAATAAGGGAAAAAAACTGATCAGTTATAACAGGAGGCAGTGACCCTGACTGTTTGGGAAGGTTCAACTTAAATAATTCGATCCAAGTAAAGAGATGTAACTTTAAACACTTACTACTGTGGCAGTCATCCATGGTACATCCAACAACTGTGGTAAAATCAATAAGGCAGAAGTGCAATTTTGGTGTCTGCTTCCTTTTAAAGAACACATATTATTACAGACATGTACTTTGCAAAATACCCATTGAACTGAAATGCCCGATCCTTCAGTTGAGGACATCCTATACCACACATCTCTTCAGGAAAAGCCTGGGTAAATAAACATTTCCTGGAGGACAAACAAGAGAAACCAACAGTGTTTGCTAAGGTCATCGTTCTAGGCTAGCCCTCCCCTGAGGAGACCTGTCATATGCACAAATCCTGATTTTGGCTGGGTTACAGCGAGCTACTGGGGTGTACCCGCTGCCAGGCTGCTGTCCAGGTTGCTCGCCACTCCTCACTCCATTCTGTGGCACAGGCCTTGGCTCATGTTCCACAGCAGCTGCAGCACAGGGGCTGTGTGATTCTGGCCTGGGTCTCAAACTGACGTGGAGTTGGGACAGGGCCGCTTGCTCCACAGTGGGAAGTGAGAAATGGTCTAGGTATCCGAATGGGGTCAAAACACCCTGTCTAAACTTAGGCTTCCTATGTAATCACTTACATAGCACAAGTATCTCCCCAAAACCACGTCAGAAGTGATTTCATAGGTTAAACCCCTGTAACTCGCAGTGTGCTTGGAAGTGACGCAAGAAGAGAGTAATTTATTGAGCACACTCCCCGGGTATCAACAGCTCCCTTCTGCTCCAGCCCTGCAGCCCACACCTCACTCAAGCATCCTTTCAGTTTTCCATCAGTTTCCTCTGTTTTGGCCTGCACATACTGTCATTGATAGCAATGATCTGCAGGAGATCATTTTCCCTTTTATTGTCTCCCTTTCACGGAAAAGAGGGCATAAACGGCACCTTGGGTATATCTGTAGATCAAAGATAATAACAACAACAGAGCGCTCACTGCTGTGTGCAAACCCTGAAAGATCTTCCCACTCCTCAGGGCGAGCACAGCCTTGTTTCCTGGTCAGCAGTTTCCAGCTACTCTTCCACCCTTATGAACTGGGGCCAACAGATACGACCAATTTCTCATTCGTGGCAGAAGGAACAGCTTCCATTGTCTCCAGCTTTTAGGCAAATGCCAAGTTTCCACTCTGGGACCTGTTCCAGCTACTTCTAGGAGTGGTATCATCAGAGAGATGTCCACTGTGCTCACTGCTGAGAGGCAGCTCCCTGCTGCCTTACCCGTCCGCTGCTGGAAAAGTTAGGCACTACCAACCTTAATTTCTTGTGTGTGTGTGTGTGTGTGTTACCAGTTTCATAGTTTGATATTCTTTCTGTATTTGACAGCTCAATGAAAAGAATCTGGAGGTGATGTGTTTAGTTTATAACATCTTGCACTTTTCACTGGATGAAAATACAGTATTTGCAGCATTTTATTAATATCTCTCAGTTTTCAGGTCCTCCAGTTTCCTTCTTGAGGAATTCTCTGGCCAAAGCATTAATTATTTTGGTGGGCTGATCTTCAAGCCAAACTAGAAACCGCCCCTTTCTGGATGAAAGTCTGGACAAAAAACATACCCTTGAACAGCCGGTCCTTCTGGCGATTCTTACGTCTCTATAGCTTGTTTGTGGGGAAAAGAGATCGCACTTGCAATAGGCCTTTTGGATAGTGGCAGCATAGTACTGGGTACCCAGTCCGGTGTCAAGACTTTATATCAGTGATCTAATGAAAAAATAATGAACTCTCACTATGAACTTCCCCTTCCAAAAGAGAAGATGCTCAGATACTTGCCTGATTTTTATTTCACTGCATGGAATTTGGGGCTGTAAATGATATTCCATTAGCAAAGGCAGAGAAGGAACTCATTGCTACGGGTTACTTTTCTGTGAGGTGCACTGGACTGTATGCAAAAATAAAGCAAAGAAGCAAACATAGAAGTAGAGGGCTCAGAAAGGAAGAGAAATTGTTAGCGCCCAAGGATGATCTAAAGGCACACAGTCAACACAGCGAGTTTGCAGGGCTGACTGAGTTCTGCTAAAGGATATGGTTGGAATCTGGGCCAAAACCATCAGAAAAAGACTGCTGGAAAAAACTAAACATTAGCAATTAGAAACTGGCCTGTAAAGAGAGGTTTCTAATCCAGACAGAAGCTTATGGAGGCAGCTTAGAGGCTAACATGATTGAAAATGTAGTAGCCTTCCTCTTAGGCTACCCAGTAACAAAAGCTTACTAACACTACCCTGCTGAATATTAAAACCCTAGAAGGAGAGCTCCTTGGCTGCTAGCAAAACACTTAAGCTGGCCACAGGTATCTCACAGAAGGATTTTGGCACAGCAGCCATAGAACAATATGACCAAAACTGTTCCACAAATGGCTTTATTTATGGGTAGCAACAGTCCTCTGAAACTGCCTATAAACAATTTATTGCTATTGCCAAAGTGGGCCTGGCAACAGCAACAATTATTTCAGCTACATATGTGCGCTTGTAAATGGAATCCAAACCTGAGAGAGCTTTGATGGCTGGAGAGGTCTTTGGTGGTATGGCTGCAGATGCTCTCAAGAGCATTTAAAAACAGTGCAGGGGAGTGAAATTGAGAACCAGTATTATATAATTTGATTTTAAATACATGTCCCGTCTCTGGTGACATATGGCTCACAACTGCCAGAACTCTTGTTGAAGAGGAGACACTGCACAGATTACAAAGGTGCCAGGATGCTTTATTTCCAATCGTTGTTATCAGTTTAAGGGGAATTATCAGGACCAAGCAGATCAAAGGGAAATCTTCACCAATCAAGAATAGTAAACAGTGAATCTTAAGAAAGCACACAAGGATAAAAGAATTGCCTAGGCTCATGCAAGAGCCTGCCCCAAAGGGGTGCCACATCACGTAGGTGAAGATGCTGCCTGACTTCAGAGTGGCATGCAGCCACACCCATACCTGTACACAAAGTGAGCCAAGAGCCACTTCTGTCCCCAAAGCCTCTTCATGCAGTACAGCTTGTGTCCCTGCACCAAACCCAGGGAAAATGCACCCAAACTGCCCATGAGGAACTGCCTTTAGCTTATGAGAATATCCACAGGCAGGGGACAAACCCGTGCCAGAGTCTGTGCAAGCCATTAAATAGTATAGGTGATCTCATGCCATTGCTTTAAGGCACTGTGCCCATGCCTCACTGTATTTAGTGTAGATCCAGCCACAGAGACTCACCTCACAAGATCTCTTTTTCAGACACTGGTGTTCCTGCCCTGGCGTTTTATTGCTTGCCATTTCTGAGGAACAGAACTTTTTCTGCTTAAATCATGCTCCAGTCTTGCACCATGACAGCTGAAATCATGAACTTATGTTGTGGATGCAGTTCTCAGTGAGGTGCAAAAATGCCCTATTATACTTGTTTTCTACCATCCCATGCTTCTAAGCCTCTGCATGAGTTATTGTGCCTTTACTGTAACCTAGAGACATAGTGTGGCTTTTTGAATCAAAAAAGTTCAGCACTGGAGATATTACAAGCATATTCCATTTGATTAATTAAAAAGAACTCTCTAAGGAAATATTTGATTTCTTGCACTATCCCTGAATACGATACGCTCACATGACCTCTAGCCTTTCATTCCCTACATAGTACTTGCACAAAATCCTCAGGGTAGAGTGTATTATAAGAGCCATGGAAAGAATGCAGTAGTGCATTTCAGCCCCCATGTCCTCAGTTACTACCATGTAATTTATGTATTGCAAAAATGACAGGTTTTCCTTTCAGTAACACAAACATCTTGACCTTGTGTAAGTTTCATTGATGTGGCAAAGGTCCTGAGTTTTCTTGCTTTAACATCTTGGTTAGCTTAAATTTGCTGATTCAAAGTGAAACTGCAGAGTGTCAGAACAGAGCTGCTAAATTTGTATAAACCCCACATGATGGGACTAAATAACATTTTATTAGCTATATATCGATTTGTGTTGCACAGCAGATTTATTTTCTTGTGATTGTTTAACTCGATGATAGAGCTGTCATTTATTACACTCGTCACTATAATTAATCAGGAAGATCTGACATTCTGATCTAAGCTCCAAAGAATTTTTTTCATTCATACAGGCCAGTGGTTTTGAGGCATTATTTTAGTTTATTCCAACACAGGTCCTGGACATATGAGCCCAAATTATGGATTTGGACTAAACAGAGGCTCTCTTCATGATATGTCTTAAAGGACTTGCTGTGCACCATTGCTCGCTGGACCAAGTGCTTACTCAGTTGTCACATGTGAATGATTAGCCAGCTCAGCTCCGTGAGGGACAGCAGCAGACCACACAACACAGAAGTATGATTTGCATGCATTTCAGATAAAATAACAGAGATACATATCTAGAAAGTCACTAAAATCATACATTTAGAGTAACCTAGAATTTTTCTTTCTTAGTCTTCTCACATGGCCATCTAAACTTGCCAGCTAATGTGCCATTAATTATAATAAGATCAGCTGTTTTAACTGCACAGTTTTATTGTGCATATAATGAATTGTTTTTAGAAAGACTCCTGGACCTTCATATCATCACTCAAAAGGAAAAGGACTCCTTTTTAATTAAGCAGTGGGAGCTGTTCCATGAAATAGTGCCAGTGCTGAAATTTTTTGAGAAGTTAAATAATAACTGAAGATAATTGAGAGCTCTTATAAAGGAATGCTAGAATTTTATATATTTGGAACTTGCCTGCTTTATATGATAGCTGATATAAATTAGGTTTCTGACCTTAAAAAATTGTATTTCCAAAGAAAAGAGACTAGATAATTATACCCAGAATATGTAAGAAGCTTCCCACCAATCCTATCTTCATTTTGGCTAAATCTGAGCTTTTTTAGAAATGCATTCACATATAAAATGTTGTTAGAGATATTCTTTGTGATATTCTGCTTCATACTGTACTGCAGCTCCGGAATTCAGTTCTGATGTCCTCTTCTCTTCCCCATCCAAAGAGTTTTGCCATGTTTAGGGGAAAGTCAAGGGAGAAAGGAAAGGGCTATGGAGAGAGCGCTGCTGCACTCCTCTCAGGTACTGCCTGCAGGGTGGAGGCCCAGATCAGGCAGAAGGGAAAGGGAGCTCCTTCAAGCTCATGCAGAAGCGCTCTTCCTTCCAGGAGGCACCAGTTTCATTCCCTTCCTGAGAAATTGCTTTACAGCATGGAAATGGCAACCATTTCGTAAAAGCTCCTAAAATTTCAAATGTTATCATCCTTATTTCCTCTCTCTTAATTTTGGCACTTGAATACTGTTGTGTACTACTGGGGATTTTTGTGTCATTTTGTAGACAAATATTAAGCATATAACAAGAAGAGCATGTCATGGAAGTTTATTTGTTCCACCTCCTTCCTTCTTTCCTGATCAGAAGAAAATGACTTCTTTGTTGGGGTTTGTTGGGTTTTTTAGGGATAAGGAAACAAATACACTCTCTTGAGCTCACTTTCTCTGGCCTTTGCTCTGGAAAGCATGTAAACGTAAGCTGTCACCTTTCCCTTTTTGAGGGAGCTTTGGGCGTTCTTATCATTAAGTATGTGAATGAGTTCCACCCCAATTAGTGTTGCCTTTTACAGCTGATTTTTTCTATTGAGCTTAGCAAGCAGTCACAGTAAAAAGGTTTATGGAACTCTTTACTGAAAGAGAGTCAGCTTGTTGATGTATTAAAGCAAAGGAAAATTTGAAAGAAAAACACTTCTAGGGGTAGTGAAGGGAATCTGTATTCGTGGTTCAATAAATAGGAAAATAATGAGAGCTTGTGAAGAGGTGAGAAGTTTTATGAAACAAATTTAAACAAAGGCATTAGGCTGAGACACATTTTATTTTGATAAAGGGAAATAGCACAAAGTGTATGTACATAAACCATGAAGATTTTTGTACCTGGACTATTTTTTGAGGGGAAAAATGTAACAGATTTTGTGAAAAAAATCTGTGCATTGTGACAATTGTGGAAATGCTATAAGATATGTACATGATATCTCATTTGTTTAGAGAATGGAGGCTAAATCCCTGACTCCCCAAAGCAAACGCTCAGGGTGAAGGAAGGTATTTCAATGGAAGTGTAGAGTGAAATGTACCTATATTTTAGGCGTCCTAGGCATTACCTAGAGCAGCATAACAGAGGCTCTACGTTGCCTGCAGAAGGGGCTGAAAGAACAGAAGAATGAGAGTCTTAAGCTGCCAGCATTGCTTGTTCAAAAAGAGGGGTCACCTGAGCCCAGTAGCCATTTCAGAGTAGGGCAGTTCGGAGTCTAACTTTAAAGCAGCGGCCTGGGCACCCCTCCTGCAGCCGGCCTATGTAGCAGCGCCTCCCACAGGCACAATCTGTCCTCCAAAAGGTTGGAATTGATTTCTACTTTTACTTGCCCAGAAGTTAGATTCGCTGAATTCTCCACTCGTTTTCTTTCTGACCACTTTCTGACCACTTTGGAGATGAGTGTGCCACACTGGGGTGCCCTGGGCACTGCTGCCCTGGGCACCAGAAGCAGCTCTGTGCATGGATGAAGCTGCCAGAGAGGGGGGAGAACATGCTGCGAACCTGCACAATGAATTCCTGGGACTTCAGTTCCCAAGCTGAACTCTGGATTTTGAATGACAGTTATAAACTGTGACTTGACATAACTCAGCATCTGTAAAAATTAGGCCACCATCCATTTTTCACCTTGAGTCATGCATTACAGTGAAAATCAGACTTTTTCTCCAAATGCTTTTTTTGCCAAGTTGACACAACACTGTGCTGTAACATGAATAATTGAGAGTCATGTGCAGTCTATCATCTTCAGGCACCTATTTAGGTTTTGCCATGGCTGAAAGGTGGGTACTCAGCCTAAGCAGAATGATTTAGATCACCCACATGAAAAGCCCTAACTGCTTCCTATGCAATCAAGCTAAGATCAAAGTGCTTTCAAAGGCTACCAAAAATCAAGTTAAAGGGTCTATGTTGGGATCACTGATCACTGTGTTAGGAGCACTTCCATAGAGCTATTCATGGTGTCAGCAAACGCACTTACTAATGCTGGATAGTCGTAGCTAGCGTATGGTAGTTCCCAGAAAACAAATTAATAAGTACAAAAACTTTTTGATTGTGTTTAAACAGGCACATAATTACTTGAACGTTACTGACATTGAAAGCATGGAGCAATGAGGGTGATCAGAGCAGTGTCACAGTTTTCCCGATGCCAAAACATGTTATTAAATAACAGAAAACACTTCAAAGAAAGGACACATGATATTTACAGAAATACTAAATCAAGCCTTGTGCTTAACTTTTGTGCAAAGCAATGTGAAATGCTGCTAAAAACTTGTAAATTTTCTGTTGGTGACATAAAATGTTTCAGAAAGGAGTAATTTTTTTGCCCATTTATTTGTGGTGATCATAAATGACTGGAGTTTGCATGAAGAATGCATTAATGCTGTGACAAACTAGAAAATATTAAGACAATTTTAATGACTTGTGCATGTCTCTCATCTATTTCTTGGTAATTGCTGATTTGCTGTGTGATTAATCAAAGACTTTTTCAGGAAGAAAGAGAAAGAAATTAAAAAGCGGCAATAACAAGACTGAAGCCCAAAGTAAATAACGTCAAAGATTGTAAGACAGTGGCAGATGCCTCATCAGTTGTGAAATAAACATTTTCCAGATTGACATTTAGGATCAAAACACATCCTGAATCATAAAGATGTTGGTATTAGAAAAGGGTAATTGTGTCTGGATTGTGAGACTGGCTGACACCCCTTTTTATGGAGACTTGCAACAGTATGTCTGAATTTGTATTAAGAGACATGCCATAGTTGAGACGTGATTCATGAGCTGACCCAGCAACAGACTTGAAAGGCCTGTTTAGCTGCTGGTAGAAGCTTCTGGAGAGGAGGAAAGACCAGTGCTAACCCTAGGAAGGCTTGGCAGAACAGCCAGGTTCATGCAGAGCAGCTGCTACCTAAGGTTCCTTGTGGTGTCATGGACAAAGGGTATGGGGAAGTATGAAGAGGATATGTGCAAGCCTGGGCGTAAACTGCCACCAGAGGGTCTACCTGCACCGTTAATGATGTGGGAGGCACTCTGGGAACAGGCAGCAGCTTGGACTGAGGCTTGTCAGAGGCCATAACTTAGCCCCTTATGGGAACTGGCAGGGATTTTAACAGCTGGAGCTCTGAAGTGGCCAAACTGACCCCAGCACAGCCCTGACCTCAAGGATGAACTCAAGCGGGCCAGAAGCAATACAAGTACATCTCACCTCGTAACTATGTTGTACACAACATAAGCTTCCACTGGAAAAATTCATCAGAATGTGAACTTTGATTTCACTGGTGTTTTAAGCTGGAATTTTTTTCCTGACTTGTTAGTGTGCATTTCCCAAACTTTTTTCCCAAGTCTGCTCAGTACTCTAAAGAAACATGAATGTTTCCCATATGAATCAAACAAGGTTTATAGCTTTTTGCAAGTTTTATTGACATGTGGTACTGAGAGCCTGCCATAATGAAGGGAATTCATGTCAGTGGGAATATTATAATGAAAAAAAAGAAAGTGATTTACTAGAGGTGTATCTCTTCTTAAAGCTGGCTTAAATTTATAAGAATTTTGAAGCCTCCGTCTAAAGGTTTTGCTGGGTTTTGTATCCACATGTGAGCAACATGAAATGCTATAACTACACTATGCTGTTCTGAAAATGGTTTTGCAAAGATATACTGTGTTAAGGAAGCTTTTTTAATGGCACTATACTTGGAAAGGACCCAGGAACCATATCAGTGAAAGAACCATTCAAAAACATGTTGATTTTAAACTTTCAAATTGGAGTCTCCTGTTCCATTGGGGTTACGTGGTTGTAGATCTTGCAGTTTTAGCACAATTATTCCTAATTTATACTGGCGTATCTGAGTAAACTCAAACCTTAGAGACCCTCTGGGAATACCAGTAGCAGAAAAACCTCTGGTTTTAGTATGGAACTTAGAAATGAGCTGGGAGATTTTAGCAGTGGGAGAGGTAACTGGAGAGGATGATCAAGCATGACACCTGGGAAGTTAGTGTCTTGAAATGCTGAGAACCTTCAGAGAGAGGAGGTTTTAGCTAGTGTATGTATTTATCAAACTAATTACATAATATATATCAAACTAATTACAAGCTAATTAATTACATATATTTATCAAACTAATTAATTACTAATTAATTAATCACATTTCTGGGCAAGGATACAAATGTTAGGCAGGCTAGGTGGAGAGATATATATATTTTATCAATAAGACAAGCCAAGTCAGTAGCAAAGCGCGTGAAAGTACAAAAAAAAAGAGCACTCTTGTCATCACTGTAGGCACAACTTACAGCAATGGCATGGAAGGGGAGATTTCAAAGTCTTGTATGAAAATTTCTTTTTTACAATATGAAACTGATTATTTTAAGGTTGCATTTGATTGTTTCATGTGTACTTAAGCATATAATTAACTTGGCTATAAACCGTCTTTCCTTCTGTATTAAACTGATCTGCCAAAGATGAAATCTCCTGCTCTTCAAAGGAGATGTTCCTCATGAATGTACCATTTCAGCAACAAAGAAGAAAGTATATTCTTGAGGGTAATGAACTAGTCAGAGCCGTCAAAATAAATTACTATGTCCAAATATTAAAACTGTGAAGGCAACAACGTAGTTGTTGTGAAGACAACAATACCAGTTCCTGAAAATGCAGCCTAGTACAATGCCATTCATACCAAGATAGACTTCCTATTAGATTTAAAAGGTAACACAATATTTCCAGGCACTTCTGACTGACAAGGAATACTTTTTATCTTTAATTTACGGTCCTTCTGGAAAAGGAACTTGCAAAAAATGTCATTGCAATCATTTGTATCTGATTGCACTTCAAATCTGCTTATAATAAAGCCCCTGAAATAGTTTACTTGCTGTATTTCTGGGTGACTAAGCCTGTATTTCAAATAACAGCATGAATGTAGGCAGGGGCATAGGACTTAGAAGAAATCTCCTCCATTACTGAGAGTTACTAAATCCCATCCTTTTTTCTCCATTTTACACTCTCTTCCTCATTTTACACTCTCTTTCTCATGAAGCAGAGGCACTTTACATGTTGAAATACACTGACTTTGGATGAAATTCTTCACCTGGGCACTTGGACTTTATGCAGTTGAAGAAAGATGGTTTAGGAGGAAATAGCACCTACCCTTGAGAGTTTTTCTGTACCTCACATGCTTTTGAGACTTCCGTGATGTATGGGCACCCACTGACCCTGTGCTCCTTGCCCCGTTTCTATTCCAGCACATTTTAAGTTTGTAAACCTTCTTGGTCATGTATCAGTCCCTGTTTGTGTGTTGAGGTATGCTGGGCACTTCTGAGATTTCTAGCTAATTCTCAAATGGCAGCTCTGCAGAGGTGGTGTTAGGAAGGGTAGAGGATCCATTTTTTTCAGGCAAATAAATACGGGAACTTGGCTTAATTTCCTATTGCAAAGAAAGGCTGCAGTATCTGCATAGCTCTGAGGGATAAGGTGACAATCTGTGTCAGATGTCATTCTCTATTAATTTCTGGTAAAAAGGTACTGTGTTTCTTTTCATCTGTTATAAAGTGTTGGATCATTCCACAGCCTCCTTATTAAGTGAAATGGATCTCCTGCCTTGAATGGCAAGTTGATCCATAGCAGTAAAAAAATAGCAATTTAATATAACTTCAGCCTCTTTTGATTCTGGCTTTACATCTGTTAGTTCACCACTTTCCCTTAAGACAGAGAATGTGATGAAAAACAATGAGACATCAGGAAAAGACATACTGGTACTCAATGCTTAATTTGTTTGAAAAATAGCATGGCTTGCTTCCTTTCTAACTTTTACTATTTACACTGGGGACTACCCAGGCCTTTTATGACACAAGCATAGACACACACAAGTACATCATATAGTTCATAAACTGATGAAGTTCTGTCTTGTTTGATTTGTAGTCCCTTATTTTTACAGAACCACTGTGCAGGCAGTTAGTAAACACTAAGGAAGAGATTTTTAACTACTGCTTGTTTAGTCTGCTATTGTATTTTGCAGCTGACACCAGTCTTGGAACAGATGATGTTTACGATGATAAAGGGTGCCAGTGTGATGTGTCAGTAGAAGATCTCACCCCTGCTCTTAAAACTGTCATCAGAGCAATCAGGTGAGTAAAAAATACTGAATGAATAAATATTTGAGATTTCTTTATTCAAGATACTAATTAACTGCCTGTCAATTAATAAAATGTGAGTTGAACTTATTACATGGCCATATTTGTTACATAACTAATGCTAATATAGTTTATGCTTCCTTTTCATCAGTATTTTAGTTAAGTTAAAAGTTAAGATATTTTATCTGCTCTGTTACCATCTTTGGAATGTCTAAAAGTATTACACGATTTGACTCAGAAAAAAAAAAAGAGAGCAATGAATGCTGGTTTCCACTACTTTTCCTGCAATCCAAAATACTGTAATCCAGTTTGATGCAATTCTGAATGTGTATCAACTTGCCTAGAAAATTATTTAATTTAAAAGTTTAGGGGGTTCTTGAATTTCCATATTCCTGAAACTGTCTGTTATATGACTTTCAGTGCAACTTTCTTCTGGTAACAGCAGAATAATTGCATTCATTCAATTATGCAAAGCCTTGCTTGCTACTATCCAGTGAACTAATTATAACCCAAATAATTTCAAACTAATAGTCTCCTTTTTTTCCAAGAAAGCAGCAAACGGCATTGAAACTTACAAGATTACCTGCACTGAAAGCTTAAATTTAATATTCACCCTACTGAGACTGCCAAGGCTCTTCATTTTCCTGAATATTTTGAAATGCAAATCCTGACAGGCAAAATCCCCACCATAAAGAGTAACAAGGAGAGCTCAAGCATTCCCTCTTTGCTGACAGTAAACCCGAGGGTATTGCTGGGGGGCACCCCAATGACTCTGCATCACACTCACATCAGTGCCTGACACCCTTCCTGCAGGCAGGCAGGCAGGCAGGCAGCAGCCACAGGGGGTTTCTGCCAAACCAAATGGAAAGATGATGTTCTCCTGCAAGGAGACTCTCTCCTGAGTCTTCTCAATGCTGTGGGAAGAAAGAACTCAAGCCCCTTCTCAAATAATTTCATACAGTGGTAACCTATGCACGTGTATTTCCTTCTTCTTTTTCCACTGATTGCCAATGAAGACCGATAGCGAGTAAGGCTGTTCCTAATACTTTTCTACTAGCACAGACAGCTTGACAGATCACTTGCAGACTTCTGTTCCAATAATTTTTCCAATGTGCCTGGAAATGACCTCACAGGACGTGTCAGATGCCAGGTCTATGTCCACAGCCACTGCAACTGGCAACTCAAATGTCACCACTGAAAACCATCTCTTGCCAGCTATGTTTCAGCAGGTGACAGAAATCCTTCTACACAGCGGACACCCACCTACAAGGCAGGCCTATTCCTTCAAGTGGAAAATGCTCAAATTAGGATCAGTCAGCATACTCCATTGGCTCTGGTGCCAAAGATCATTGTCTGTGATGACGCATTTTAAAAAGACTGGTTGACTCCTAGCTCCACGTGCACCTTGCCACTGTACTGGCAAGCGATACCGAGAGTCATCTCATTCTTAATACTCTCCAAATTCCTTAAGATCAGCTTGACATTTTAATACTAAATTAATGGAGCTTGTTTACAAATGAACTGCTAGATTGCTCAATGCATCACCTACATCTTTTCTTGCTTCTCTTGGTAATCACCAGCTCTAATAGAAGGCAAACAGATGAGGACATAGTTGGCAAACTTTCTCCACAGTGCCATCTACAGGCATGTTCTAATAGGACGAGCAAAGGTGCAACAGTTGTTTCAAACATGCACTACTTAACTCACCGGAGTCAACATTTTAGGTTATTTCCAATTTTTTATCTACATGCTTGGCTTACCGAAAAAACAACTCATTTCACCACCGAGGTTGAGAATAACAATCTCCACCTGCTATCAATTAGCCATGAATCTCTCCCAACTCTCCCTGCAAATTTTAGTGTTTTACTGGATTACAAGCGATGCATACATCTTGCTTCAGTACACCTTTGTTTAAGATCTGTAAAGCAGTAATATGGTATGATCTTGAGACTTCTGTTAAATGCTATACCTTAATCTCTCAAAATCAAGAGACTGATAATTCAGTACATCAGGTAGCTGATACTCTTCTTTCTGATTATTCGGCGTATCTGTTACCTGACTACACTGGGATCTATGCAAACATCTGAAGAAGGATCTGAGACGCTATATAGTAACTGTAGAATTTCAAGATGATAACATCTGCTTATGTGGAAACTTTGTGCCTCATTTTGAAGTTTGTTTTTAGCAACGGCTTTGAATTGCAAAGGCCATGGGGGAGGGTGGAAGCCGTTTTTCCTTTCATGCTGTATACAGAAGCAGATGAAGACAGAAGGTACTTGCATAGCTTCAGGAGACACTATGAAAATACCCCAAATATAAGCACATGCAGCATTAAATCCATTCTGGCTATATAATCTTGGAAAACTGCAATAAGGGAGAGTCGTTATTTTTTCCTGCTTGGAGCTAAGTATAAATTTTTTACAATGATAAAAATGGTCTTTTTATTTTGGGGAAAAACTGAATGAGCAAAATTAATTAATGCCTGTGAGTTTACAGAGGTAGGGCGGCCCTCAGTTTTGGAATAAGAAAGAACTGGGGTATTTTTCAGCGAGAGGAGCCTAGAATATGCTTGTTACTCTCAGGTCGAGCAACCTTCAAATAGCAAAAGACAAAACCAGTTTTATTTATAATCTTTCATTTTTGTAATTTCAAAGTGTATTGCTTCAATTTTGACCTTGCTCATTTACGTTTTTCCCAGGATTAATTTATTCTTCAAAACTACTTGATTTTAAACAAACCCTCAAACTTTCACTTTTAAATAGTCCATACAGGAGATGGAGAAAACAGCTCTTCACTGAAAAAGTTCTTAACATATTGGCCCATTCCAAAAATAGGACCCCTAACCAGTCCTACTGAAGACGTATCAGGCAGACATGTCCAGTAACAACATGTCAAGCTACTAGCCTCCTCTCAACCCCTGCACAGGCTGTCTTCCACAGTCCATCTCTTGTGCTACCCCTTCCTTACTACAAACTTTCTGTCAGGAAAGATAAACTGAGGCAGTAGGGAAAGTAAGGAAAAGCTACTCAATATACTTGCATAATGTTAGGTGAGCAGGGAACGGATAGGTAGTGTGGTGAAACGCACTGTGCTCCATAGCATGCCTTAGGCCAGGCCAGGATCAGTCCTGATCCTCTGCAGCCTCTGGCTGGGATGAGAGCAGGGCACAAAACAGTTGTTGCTAAGGGTACACTGAGCCTTTCTGCCAGCGTGTTTTGTAGCACTACTCAACCAGCCCTAGTCTTGTTGTGACCAAAAAGCCACAATATCCTGCAGAGTTCCTGCAGAATAACAAAACACATTGCATTTTCCAGCTTTATTAGTTCACAATGATGAACGCATATAAGAGAGACTAAAAAGAAGATGAGGATGCTTTGTTTCCATATATTGCAATATCTCTGATCATTTTTCATAGCAAGAGATGCTGAATTTTGTAATACTCTCCACAATGGATATGATAGAATTATTTTACTATTTATGGAACATAAAATCAGATTTGAGAAGCATAAATAAATATTCAATAGGAAATAACTGCAATGGCAGTTTCTGCTAGACTTATAAAATGTATTTTTAGCAGCCATTATGAATTTGTTCAATGGCGGTGTTTCAGAATCCTCTATTTCTTTTAAATCCCA
Organism: Amazona ochrocephala; assembly: GCA_039720435.1. Lineage (NCBI taxonomy): Eukaryota > Metazoa > Chordata > Aves > Psittaciformes > Psittacidae > Amazona > Amazona ochrocephala. Next base: position 47,528,393 of record CM077878.1, read on the forward strand.
ACATATTTTACATCTTCTGCCCAGATGGTCCTCAGAGTCTAGGCAAGGCTTTTAGATATGTCTTTGGCTATGACAGCACTGTGTTTGGGAGAAAATGTCCCTGGCTGCTAGGGGATGGGTTAATGCAGGTAAAGATCTGAGACAGGAAGCAGTTTTGACCCACTCACCCTACATATAGTGGAACTGTCTCTCAACCAGCTCTGTCTATTGGCCTTTCTATATTGGATCCTCATCTCTTCTGCACATTGCAGTTTATGAGGAAGAAGGGTTATTTGGTAAGGGTAGAGAGACAGAGGAAGGGTTATAAGGTAAGGGTAGAGAGATAGAGGAATCAGCACAGCTAAATCTGTGTGCACCTGCTTTCCTGATGTAGTAAGTGATCAAACAACCTGTGGTCACCTCATCCTGCTATGCGTAAACAACCTCCCTCTCTTTTAGTCCTCAAGACAGTTATCAAGTATGTGTTTAGCTGAATCCCGGTAGAATGAAGATAGTTCATTGCTGAGATAGTGACAAGACTTACAAAAAAACAAACAAACAAAAAAAAATAACATGAGTACAACAGGGCTGCACAGAGGATAGCAGATGTTCTGACTCAGTGGTTGTCTCAGTAAAGTGCACTACTGGCAAGCAAAATAGCTTTTAATACTGGAAGGGGCAATGTGAATGAAAATTAAAATGAAAAAAATTAAAAGATATGCAACCTGCATGCTCAGAAAACACCATCATTCTAGACCAGGGCTGATCCTGTATTGGGCAAAAGATATATTAAATGGATGCTGCTTTTGGCTGCTAGGGGTCAATAAGACAAAAGTTGGTATAGGACATGTAACTTTCTCCAAATTATCAGGGCAAGTGAAAATTAGTGGGTCCTGTGGTTTAGACATTAACTATAGACAAAAGACTTTGATATATTGGTCTGCTTCAACACAAGACTCTTCTTTTGCTCTCCTCTGGGTGCATCACTGAAATAGGCTGATTTTTATGTCTAATTCTCACCAGAAAATTGTCATGCTTGTGACTTGGGTAGGTTTACAGTCATGTATAGTCTATCACATCAGACTAGAGTTATAAAATACCACCTGGCTACATGGCATACAAATAATGTTTATAAAAGCCCTGGGGACTGTACGGTTTTGTTCTTTTTGGGTTAATTCCTGCTTTCAATTACTGCCGTTTGGTCAGTACTGGCAGTTCAGTATTGCCAGTGGCGACTCATTTCTTTGTATGATGAGTCTTGTTTGCCCCCCAGTGGTATAATTAGAAAAGACAGACTGAGCTGTAGTTTGCCCTGTCCTCCTGTACGTCTTACGCGGTTCAAAAACTTGGGATATGAATAACATTTTCCCTTTTTCGCACCCACATGTGCCCTCGTAAGTAAACCCTTCATTTTTATCACAGAGAAACACATCATAATAGGTAATTTTTTATTCTAGAAGCACAAATGCAGGAAGCACAAAGGCTTTTTTGTTCGATTATATTGTTATTTCAAGATACAGAAAGCAAATTGAGATTTTAAAATTGACAGTAAGTAACTATGGTGAATCAACCAAATTTAAGAACTGCAAAGGAGTTGCTAGGCTCCATCACTGAAAGAATTCAGGTTTTCTGTTTCTTAATTAACTTGCAGGCTTTTAAAATGCCAGTCTTTTATAACGCTTCAGGTTTGTTGCACAGTTTATGTAAAATTTTGCATATTTGAAATAAAAAGAAGTAGTATGGGTCTGTTCCAAACCCTGCTGAAGTTAATTAAGATGGCATCACATGAGCTAATACATAAACCAGAATTAGTGCAATTACACCTCACTGATACAGCCGTGATGCTTTTGATCCTGCCTTTTACTTCTGAACATTATGAGCAAACTGACTTGATTGATAAGCAAAAAAAACTGTTACAAAGCTGAAATTGAAAGCAGCAACGCAGACTTGTGTGCACACTGATTAAGAAGCTTCTATGGCTGTTAATAAAAACTAGTCTTCTGTCTCTTCTCTTGTGAAATCACCCAGTTGTGGTAAATTCACTTGTCTTCAATTACGCTATTAATTCTCCAGCTCTGCTTTTCTAGCAGAGTTTCATATTTTTACTTTATCAAGAGCATGAAGTAAAAAATTGTGACCACCAAAACAGAGAGAATAATAGCAAAAGAGTGATACTTTCTTGTATGTCAGCTACATCATTTATTCTTTGTAACCTGAATCAAGTACTATATTCAGGAGACTTGTCTGTGCTGTCAGACTATTATGACCAGAACACCTTGGCACCATTTGACAGCTAATAGAAAAAAAAATCTGCATTCTAGCTTTAGAGGCCTTCAGATTACAGAAGATGCTGAAAGCCATTAGTCTGTAGAACTGGCTGACATGCAAAAGAGTAAAGTGCATCATCTGACATATTTGAAACTGTATGGAGATCAATCCTGAACTGTCAACGTGATGGACTACTCCTAACAGGCATTTTTCATTTTTAATTTCTATTATCAGAATCATAGTTCAAGTTCTATAGCAGTGACAAGCAATCTCATTTTTAACTAGTAGTTACCAGAATGGGAAATACCAATAGCCTAAACACTGTGGGAAAAGGCTGATACTACTTGGAAGAACATTTACGTATGATACAGAAATCAGTAGAGGATCAGTATACTGATACAATAATATATTAATCTGACTCTACATACCTATTATCATGTCTGTTCTTCAAGGAGAATTGCAAGTTTTACCAGCTGACATGGAAAATCAACTCACTGTCATTTACTTTCCAAATTTAGCACTTCTATTATTTAAAGTTTGCTATTTAATATCAAGTGTTTCATTCTAAAAGGAGCTACTCAATGGACATCACATTCACATAAGCATCACAGAAACTTGTGCAAGTCTCACATAAAAAAAATATATGCCATTCATCAGTTTTCAATATTTGCTGTTGCCTGATGCTTACTATTCTGCAGTAAAATTCAAGGAAAAAAAAATACCAGTGCTAATTAAACAATAATTCCCATAAACTTCAATATGGATTAAACATCTAATTAAACAATAATTCCCATAGATTTCAATATGGAACAAACATGAAACTTCTCTTTAGCCTCCGAAGCTTGAAGTTTTTATCTTTTTTGATGACTTAAGTCATCAAAATTAAACAATTACTTGGGCCTGAATGTTAACTAAAAATAAAAATTGGTGAAAAATTGAGTACATAATTATTTATTTTTTTTAAAAAAAGGAAAGTAAAAAACTTAAAATGCACACAAGAAAATGATTATAATTTTTTTTTGCGTAATTGATTAGTTAAAGAAATCTTTCCTCTAATAAGGACAGAAGTAGCTTAAGCACAAATGTAACTTACAGAGTCCATTCAAGTCAGTTGGACTAAGCCTAGGTTTAAATTAAGCATGTTCTTTAGTACCTTTCATAGGAATATGTATCCTCAACATAAAAAGGACATGGAACTGTTAGAACAAGTGCAGAGGAGGGCCACGAGGATGATCAGGGGACTGGAGCACCTCCCGTATGAAGATAGGCTGAGAAAATTGGGGCTGTTGAGCCTGGAGAAGAGAACGCTATGTGGAGACCTCATAGCAGCCTTCCAATACCTGAAGGGGGCCTATAGGGATGCTGAGGAGGGACTCTGCATTAGGGACTGTGGTGAGAGGACAAGGGGTAATGGGTTTAAACTTAAACAGGGGAAGTTTAGATTGGATATGAGGAAGAAATTCTTTACTGTAAGGGTGGTGAGGCCCTGGAATGGGTTGCCCAAGGAAGTTGTGAATGCTTCATCCCTGCTGGTGTTCAAGGTGGGGTTGCACAGAGCCTTGGATGGCATGGTTTAGTGGGAGGTGTCCCTGCCCATGGCAGGGGGGTTGGAACTTGATGATCTTGAGGTCCTTTCCAACCCTAACTATTCTGTGATTCTATGATTCTATGATATAGGAGCCTAACATAAAAAAAGACAGATAGGTCTGTACTGATAAACCAAACACTGCACTGCTCTGCATTCTTTAAAATAGTGTTACTCACTGTGTCTTAAATAACAGTTCAAAGGGATAGCTACAACACATTTGTACTTACTAAAAACCTGTGTGAAAGGAAAAGTTCACTTGCACAAGCTGTTTGCAATGTCTTCCACTTAAAAATTAGCTGTCAGATTTTATCACTGGAATATAATGTATTGTTTCACAACAGTTGAAGATTAATTTGTGAAATGTATTTTCCCCACAGAATTATGAAATTTCATGTTGCAAAAAGGAAGTTTAAGGAAACACTTCGTCCATACGATGTCAAAGATGTCATTGAACAGTATTCAGCAGGTCATCTAGACATGTTATGCAGGATTAAGAGTCTTCAGTCCCGGTAAGGAAAGAATAATTTCTGCTCTGCATAAGCATCTTACGTTATGTCATTCACAACATGATGAATATTGGTAATCTTTAACATTTCTGTGTTACATTTGGGTAAAAACTGCCATCCATGCTTCAGCCTAACCTCTCTGTGAGCACAGATGAGCCAGAAACTGTGTTGTGGGTAAAAGCAAGCAAAAAACCATGTGTCTAAATTGTCCCCAGAACATGGAAGTCTGAACAATAGAAAAGGTAATCCTTTACCTGTAAAGTCCAGTCATAACCAAGAATTTAGTCAGGATGCTGCCAAAAGGAATACTTTCTCTTTTCCCATAAAAGAAAAATTGTGAACTGCTGGTAATGCAGTATGTATGTAGTTTTTATGTTTGAAATTCCCAGCAATAATTATTTGAAACCAAAACTTTCCACCGTGTGAATCGTTACCAGCATTAGGGCTGAGTCCTCTTCAAACTGACAACTTTCCCGGGACTTGATGCTGTTGTTAGGATGGGATTGCTGTAGGTGGCGCTGGTATGTCTGTTCCTCCACAACATCAGGCTGCTGGAGAGTCCGCCTCCTCTCTCCCCCCTCTTTAGCGGGTCTAGCTCTGGCTCTCCCAGATGATGGCTAAATTCTGGCCGCTGGTTAGTGTCAACAGAAAAGAAACGCAGTCTCAAATGCCTTCTTTTTTTTTTTTTCTCAATTAATAAAATAGTCTTTTTCTCAGGTGCTTTTCTGAAGTACTGTGATTTTAATTTTTAATATACAGATACAGCAAACACTTTGAAATCATCACCATTTTCAGCAATCACAGCAGCTTTTGATTTCTCTTATAGCGTTGACCAAATTCTTGGGAAAGGACAAATTACAGCAGATAAAAGAAGCAGAGAAAAGAATCCTGCAGAGAATGAGACAACTGATGACCTCAGCATGTTAGGACGTGTAGTCAAGGTGGAGAAACAGGTAAAGTAATCATCTGTGTCACTTTGTCTTGCTCTATTGCTCACGCTTTTTGCCTAATTTATTGCCAGTTTCAAAGGCTGAATGGGTTTGGTTGGGTTTTGTTCTAATATTTGTTTCATTTACATGTTGAAATAAAGTTGGTATTACTAGCATTACCATAACTGTCTTCCATGTACAAAAAAGTAAGTAAGGAAAAATCACAGATTCCATTTTTTCCCCCTATATAAAAGGGGAAAAAGGCTTGCTCATGAAAAATTTACATGGCTTTTGACATTCTTTTTCCAAGTCTTAATAGATTATACCAAGCTTTGTCCATTTTTCTCTTCAGCAGTCACATTTTCCCTTTGCTTGGGTTGAAAATATTTTAAATTAGTATTTGGCATTGTTAACCTTTTCCTCTCCTCCTGTAGGTACAATCCATTGAGTCAAAACTGGACTGTCTATTAGATATTTATCAACAAGTTTTGAGAAAAGGATCTGCATCTGCACTCACTTTGGCTTCATTTCAAATGCCAGCTTTTGAGTGTGAGCAGACTTCTGATTACCAGAGTCCATCTGACAGCAAAGATCTGTCCAATTCTGCACAAATTAGTGGATGTGTATCCAGATCAGCTAGTGCCAATCTGCCTCGTGGCCTGCAGCTTATACTGACACCAAATGAATTTAGCACTCAGGCTTACTATGCTTTCAGTCCAGCTATGCATAGTCAAGCAACGCAAGTGCCAAACGATGGACCTGCAACAGTTAATAATACATCAAACCAAATAAACCAGGCAACTAAGCCAGCAACTCCAACAACATTACAAATACCACCTTTCTCATCAATGAAACCTATCAATAGGCCTGAGCCCATTCATATTATTCCTGTAACCACACAGGAAAATATTTCCGATGTCACCGCTTGCCTTGTTGCATCAAAGGATAATGGACAAGTTGCACAGCCCAGTGCAACAAAGGAACTCACATGGAGAAAAAGCCTGGATACAGAAGGGGAACCTTTGCTCTCAGTTAAACCTGTGGTGCAAATGGATTTAGGAAAATCTTTATCTGTACAAAACCTTATACAATCAACAGAAGAACTGAATGTACAGATGGTTGGCAGTGACTCCAGTGGTTCCAGAGGTAGCCAAGACGTATACTCCAAATGGAGGGAGTCAAAATTATTTATAACTGATGAAGAGTTGGAGACAGAGGCAGGAACAGAGACTACTGAAGCCATCTCGCGCCCGTTAGTGGAAACAACTCTCTCTGCTGACTCTCTAAGGACTGGAATATCAAGATCATCTCAAAGCATCTGCAAGCCAGGGGACGGTACAGAAGCACTCAATCTGCTCCATGTCAAACTTAAATAACAGCTTGTGGGCTTTCTTCATTGGCTGGGTTATTCCTCTAGTCATACATATCATAGCATGAACTGTTTTGAAAGCCTTTTTAATAAGATAAAATCACAAAAAATCAGGATGAATCTGCAAAGCAGTTGAATGAGCCCGTATCTCCTAGTTGCATGTAAATGCATGTTTAAGTGATGGCTAAGATTCAGATTTACACCTACAGTACAGCAGCCTTCATGTAGTACAGTAGGTTAAAATAATGAGTTGCCTACAAAGCTAATGCTGCAGGATGTATCAAAAAGCAAAAATTCCAGCATTTAGACCTAGTGCTGTTTTTACAGGGCAGAAGTAAAAATTGTAAGGTTTAAAGCACTTTGCTTCTGAACTAATTAAATATATATATATATAATGTCCTGATTTAGATGATAGTTTATGTTTACAACAACAAAAATTATCTACAGCTGCTAGCAAGGTACCAAGGAAGCCAGTAATATGGGATCAGAAATGGCTGCCAGTTGCAAGATACACATATTAGCTTGTCAGTAATCAGTTATTTTTAACTCTGAAAACCAGTATATTAATATTCATCCAATTTTTGGTGATTTAGTGCTGTGGCAAAAGAACCTGACACACCACTATCATGTTGAGTTTTTTATAACAAGAACATTCTTTTGCTATGAAAAGTTTGTATTTTAAGGGTTGGGGCTGGCCTTAGAAGGGGATAACCTGTGTGACTGCACTAAAAATTACGGGGAATCTCTCATTCTTCCTGTCTCATTGAGGAGCTTGCTTGTGAATTTTGGCAGCAGTAGGTGAGGGAATGAAGCACGTGCTGCCTTTATTGTAGAAGCTGTATATTCTTGTGTGGAAATTTTGGCAATTTTCCTTGCAGCCCCAACCTGATACCATGACAGCACTTCATAAGACTGGGAAAGGAGGGAAAATGAGGAAATGAAATACAGAGTAAAAGTAAATAGGACAGAACTGGGAAGAGAGAAAGGCAGGAGGAGAAATGATCCCAGAAAAGGAAGGTAAAGAGGCAAAAAGATACATGTATTTTAAATCCAGCTTATCAGTCACAGATATTGAGTGCTTTTTCAAAAAAAAAAAAAAAAAAGCCATGTAGGCAATCAGAAATGGAAATAGAAGTAGGAAAGACTGAAAAAACAAAGCAAAAAACCCGAACACTAAAAGCAAGGGTTTTTTGTTTGCTTGCCTTTTTTAAAAAGAAGAGGAAGTGGAAGAGGAAAAGTGGGCGCACTCACAGTTCAACACTGTGTCCCAACTGCAGTCATTTCTTGTGAACTTTCCAAGAAACGACCTTCATACTGCTTCCTCTTAATACTCGAGTTTTAAATTCAAAGTCTACATCAGAGCAAGCATTCCTGCTTGATACATCCTCTTTTTTTCTTAACCTAACCTAGAGTTCCCTTCTGCTGAGACGCAGGAGCAATGTTAGTGCCTAACTGCACATCCCCAGCAAGGCTTCACCACAGGGAGAACCCTTGCGGAGCCTAAACAGACTTTCGCTCTTCCCAGCTGAACGAGGTTTCTGTGCGTTGCCTTCCCCCAGATTTATAACCCACCTGCACCACAAGCTTGTAGACAACCCAATTGGGCTCAGCTTCCCTCTAGCAGCAGGAACACCGAATGTATTGGGGGTGCCAGTGCCAGCTCACTCAGGGCAGTGTTTTCTCAAGGCCCAGACCTGCTGGGAACTTATTATGTACATCAAAAACATCACTCCAGTCTTAACCATGGCTAAATGCTGTAGATTGTATTGTGAAGGACTTGATCAGTTTACTATAAAACCCTTATAATTTCTGTTTCCATATCTCCTTTACAGAAGTATTCCTGGATGTTACATGACAACCTTATTATGTGAAAGTACATGCAAACTGTAGAGTGTATATATTGTGTTGTTATACGGGGTCCACGGATAGTACACTGTGTTCCATGGCTCACTCTGGAGCAAACTTCAGCTGTTAAATCCTGAAAGCCACCTTGAAGCACAATTTCCTCACCACTGATTTGCCATATGACTTACCACATTCAACCTTTCCTGTTTTCTTTTATGTGCAGTCTGACATACTAAAGTGTGGTTACAACAGTAACTTTGCAAGGATAAATAGTGGGTGTTTTCCGCATCTCAGTTCATTTAACTATTAACTTATTTGAATGTCTGCAGTTTACGCAGACAGATCTGTAAGTTTACAGTACTATCCAAAATTTTAAAACTTACAAGGTTGGGGGTTTTTAGGCTTTTCTTTATTTTTCCTAACTCTTTATGGTGCCTTGGTCACCTTTCATATGGAGCCTCCTGCTGACCTAAGCATAAACCTGCATTTAGGATTAGTTAAAAGGAAAGAGATGGGGCACGTGACAACTGTGTGTCAGTATTGAAACTCCCTTCCCCTCCATGATGAGATTGAAAAATCAAGGCATCATGAATTGGACACCACTCTTCCACCTTCATCTGCGTGAGCAGATGGTTGCAACTCCATTGACCCAGAAGGCGTCAATGAGAGAACTGAACATTGGCCCTGCCTGTACCAATTCCGCACAGAAACAGGGCCTTGGTTTTGCTGATAATTTATCTCACAGAAACTTGGTATTTTTGCCTTAAATGACATGCTTGAGTCCTTCTAACTTTAAGTTAATTTATTTAATAGAATTTTGTGCACAAAAGAATGAGTTCTATAAATTATGTATGAAAATGTTAATGTCTTTGCAAAGTACTAATAAATCCAGAAGACCATATCTTTTCAAATTATGGTTTAAAATCCTAATTTTTTTTCTTTTATGCTCACCATTATTATTTTTGTAGCTGAAAGTCTTATCATATAGGAATTTTTTAACATAGTATTGATAGAAAATAGAGTGAATATATGAAATTCTGGAGAGGAAGAATTGTTTGTTTGGATTTTTATAAGCTTTGCTCATATTTCCTCATGAGGAGTTTCCTGTTTCTATGCTTTCACTTTAAAAGACAGTGTCATGAGTGACAGTCATTCATTGGTTTCACAAAAGAAGGACCTGCGTGGCTTTTCAAGTCTTGTCCTGAGCTCCTTAAAGTCCAGCTTATGACAGCTAATAGGAATTGTTCATGAGTAGGGAAAAAGGACATTTTTTTCTGATTACAATCCACTTGAGGATTGTTGAAGAGAGAATCATGTTTCTTGCAGCTGATTAAAGAGAGAAGAGAAAAGAATAGTTTTGATGTTTATTATTTGTTAAAAAAATTGTATTTGCTCCTGGCTTATATGATCTATACTTTTTTATTTAAATATGAATATGGTGTTTTAGCCTAGGGCTCAAGATAGCAAAGATCATACACTTTTATTCACAGTGCCCACAGTTGTTCCATATATTTTTGAGATAATCCTACTTAGAGTGACTTGCTCTCATTATAGTATGGTGATAAGTAATTCACCTGCTCTTCTGTGATAGGTCAAATCATACCAAATTGCCGCTGTATAGTAGAACATCTGGTGTACAACAGTATTTCTGGATTGGGACCTGCAATCCTTACTCAAGCAAAAATTCTACAGGATTCCTTCATTCTATAGAATTAAATATTTTTTCTTGAATTGGGAGCTCAGGTTCAAATCCTTATTTTGTTGGGCATCTGTTTAAAGTGAAAATGGTAATATTCCAGTTATTTCCTGAGGAAACTAATACTTAGCTGAATTTACCCATGTCACATTGACTATATAAAAAATAACGCACAAAGTACTGATGTAAAAAGGAAAGAAGAGAAGGGACATTTTTAAAAAGCACAGAGAAAAGGAGAATAATCAGAAAAAAAGGAGTAAGCAGGAAAAGAATATAAAACAGCAAAGGAATGAAAAAAGAGTTTAAACACCTGATGCTAAATTCATCCTTGGATGGCTTCACCGACTTCAATGAATTCACTGCCCAACTGGGTGAAGTTCAGCCTCCATTGGGATAATCAGGCTCAGTTCCAGTGACCTTAAAGGAACTGAACCCACCTATAACAGGAATGAACTTGCCTCTCTGGGCCAACTTTTATCCTGACTCATATATCATGCAATCCTTTTGGATTCATTAGGTTTGGATGAAATACAGGTCAGAAAAGAATTTGCCCCAGATATTTCTGCTTCACATTTTTTTTCAAGTGTGTTAATCGACTTAAAATGGATTACAACATCACACAAAGTGCTGTCACTGTCTACAAAGGTTAATTGGTTTTTAAAATAAGAACTGCCCCCTGCAGCGTCAGTGGAAGCATGTAATATTTTCCTGTCAATTCATCTGGGTGCAAATGTGGCCATTCATTTAGCTGTGGCTACATATAGGACAATTCCAGACATATCCAGTATCATCTGCTACTGGAAGCATTTTTTACTTCTTGGAAAGATAAAAAGACAGTTTCATAAGAGGTTTAGAAATGATGAAGGCTGCTTCCACTGACACTGCAACAACATTAGCCAGTACATTACAATGTTAATTGTAACTTCTTGACGACGTTGAATCCATATTGTTGTTAATAAAAATGATTTTAAAAGTACCATGCTTACTGGTTTTTTTCCTTACATGACTGATTGTGTGGTGTGAGCACGTACCAGGCAAGAAAAGAATTTAAACTTGCTCACTGTTTTCCTTTTGAAATTTTATAATTTTTTATTGAATGGACCAAACTGGAATTTAGCTAGAATAAAACGAACACAAACCAGGCTGATAGGTTCAATTTCTGGTTACTGTTTACAGCAGAGTTTACTTCACGTTTCAGCACCTCTATGAAAATGAGTTTGGAAGTTATTATTACCTTCCCTGTTAGATAAACAGTAATTGATTCAGGATCAGCAATCAGGGGCCTGTGCGAAGAGCAGGATTCCTCAGGGAAGGCCGATCTGCTACCTCAGTTTAACTTGAGGCCTAGTTAAAGCCCTTTCCTCTGTGTTGAATCATGGAAGTTGCTCTAGAATGCTACTGCACCATACCTACAGCCTTCTTTCCTCACTTTGCGCTTCCTGCAGTCCTGCTAAAGATAAGCCTTAGCATTTGAATGTATTAAATGTATAGTGCCTGTTCTTGTGGTGAAGTCAGTGTCTCTGTGGAGGCTTCAAAACAGAGCGTGATTTCCATGCACAGATGATCCCCTACCTCTCTGATGAGTGAAATCTTGGTTATTGAAATTTAGAGATGCAGTCTTCAGAAAGGCAGATTTTCCATGCCTGCAATTGGTACCTATGGGCTGTGTAAACACTGCCAAGCTCTGCCAAAGAATAAACATGGGACAGGAAAGAAGTCAAACATGTATGCAGGCTCTTCTCCTATTAAAACAGGCAATCTTGCTTCATGTGTACATAGACATAGGAGGGAAGCTTCAGAAGGCAGCAGTGCCAAGTTTTTCCTTTTCGAGTTACCCTGCAGGTCACAACAGCCAGGCCCATGTGGTCATGTCACCCATAAAGACACATACATCAGTGTTCACCATTCAGCTCTGTACCATGCCTACAAGGGAAATTTAGAGCCCTCGTTAAGCAGACGTTCAGTGTAACTGAAGCTTTTTGTTTATATTATTATCATTTTTTCACTGTGACACTGAGCAAGCAGTGGCATAGGTTACCCAGGGAGTTTGTGGAGTCTCCATCCTTGGAGATACTCATAAGTTATCTGTACACAGTCCTGGACAACCAGCTCTTGATGTCCCTGCTTGAGCAGGGGTCTGGACAAGATGACCTCCAGAGGTCCCTTCAACTTCGGCCCTTCTGTGATTCTGTTTGCAATTTTGTATCAGCTTTAGTACCTTTGGTCAAACTAATATCTTCATTAAAGCATCATTAAATCTTAATTTGAGTTTAAATGTGACTTCCCTTAAAAATTCAGGCTGCCATATATCAGCATGACACGAGCCTAGATACCTAGCAAAACCAGTGCCACCCTCCCTCTCCAGCCTCCTCTGAGGCTGCTTGTCTTCTCCCCCTGCACCCTACAGACTTGGGCCTTCCCACACGCTCTGGACCGACTTCTTCCTCCCGTCCTAAAATATTGCTGCCTCCTCCTCCTCAGTGGAGCCCATCCAGGGCTCCCCCAGGCCGGCACAGGAGAAGGAAGGGAGTGAGAAGTCAGAACTTAGGACCCTGCGGCCCTGAGCGTGGAGCCCAAGACATCCGCCCCAGACTCAGCAGGGACGGCCATAGGTTCTCGCCTCGCCTCGTCAGCCAATCACTGCTAGAGAGCGGCCCGCCCTGGCCAATAAGCTCGCTCCTAGCCTGAAGCGCGGCAAGGCCTGGCATATGGGCAGCGGCGGCTAACGGGGCAGCTGGCATGTCTGACTGGGAAGCGAGCAGCGATGAGGACGCCGGCACGGGTCAGCCGCCACCGGCCCCTTCGCAGAGTCGCTTCTCCATAGCGGGAGGCGACGGACGAAGGAGCGCTGAGTGGTGGCGGGAGGATGCGGCGGCGGCAGCGCCCAGCCTCGAAGAGGAGGGGTGGGAGCCTCGAGACCCTGAGAGCTTCCTTGGCCTGGGGAAAGTGGCGCGGCAGTGGCGGTCCCGAGCTACCGCCTGCCAGCGTGGTGGCGCCACGGCGCCCCTTTGCTTTCGCCTCGATAGCGCCCTGGTCGGCGCTCTCATAGGTAATAACGGCCGCACCCCCACACCTCGGGCGCTTGGCCCGCTGAGGTAAGCGGGTGGGGGAGCAGGAGAGGAGCCGGCCGCGGAGAGGTTCGTTCTTGTCGGCCTCTGCCCCTCCCTCCGCGCCCCGAGGAGGTGTGTTGCTGCCTTATGCACGGAAAAGTGGAGTTCTCCCACTCGCCAGGGTCGCTAAACTTTTCCTCCTTGAAGTGGTTGGCTTGGTGGCTGTTCTCATAGCCGGCAGTGTAAGCTCCTCTCAACTCGTTTGGAAGAACGGCTGTCTCTTGAGAGGGTTTTGCTTCTCTATCTCTTGAACTGGGGTGCTTTCACACACAGCCCCCATGAACCTTGCATTTGGCTAATTGCTACAGAAGTTACCTGCCTTTCCAGCAGTTTGATGTCACAGGTTATTTTACTTCTGAATGCATGTACTCCTTTGAAGGTCTCAGAGTTTGGTCACAACCAAAATGCTAAGCATTTACCATGTGTGTTTTCTGGCAGTTTGGCCTAAGTCTCTGTAACACTTTCAGTGTATCTTTATTGCAGGTCGGGGTGGAAGTAAAATAAGAGAGCTTGAGGCTTCTTCAGGTTCCAGGATAAAGGTACCATGTGCTGTGTGTCATTAAGGCCTGGACTGTGTTGTGAACGTGATTGGTTTTGCTTCTATGTAAATCACAGTTAATGCAGCAACTTGAAGTGTGCTGCAATAGCTGTAATAATTCTACTGTTTTACAAGAATTGGTGAGAACAAAGTGGAATTGAGGTGCAGCTTGACTCAAGAAGTTTACTGATACTGTTTCCCTAAGCATGCACTTACTACCTTTTTAGAAAGGGAATCAAAGGGCCTTTTCCTCAGAAGTTAAAATTCGGGGAAAAAAAAAAATAAGACTGTTTTAAGTATATATTTATTTATAAAATTTGCCATTGTGGTATTAAAACAACTCAGTAAGGTTTTATGAACACAGGTTATAAAGGGAGCCTATGAAGCTGAAGTTAAGATTTTTGGCAGCGTTGCTGTACAAAACAAAGCCAAGATGTTGATTGATGATGCTGTTATAAGATCTGGACAAAACTACAATAGAGGTGGGAGTGAGAAAGGTAAGGAATTTGTTCAGGGATTTGTGTGTTTGGGATTTGTTTTGTTGGGGTTTTTATTTGTTCGGGGGGGGGGAGGTGTATTTAAAAAAATACTGTGGATTGTCTTTCCAGATATTTGGTAGTTTGATGGAGTGTTTTTGTACTATTAATACACTACCGAACTGAATTAACTTTCACCTTGTTTTTGGACAGTGGCATACCTGCTTAAAACAGAAATATCTAGACATCCTCCTTTCTCAGATGTGAACAATTTCCCCCCCTTCAAACTGCCAGACTTCTGTGAAAATCAGCTGCTGTGTGTTTTCAACAATTTAAATGAATGCAGAATGTTAGACTACTTGGTATCTTACATTATCAGTCTGGTTCTTCAAAATACAAGCGTTTGCTCTAGTTTAAGTTTTAAAGTAGTATCTGTGCAATATTAAAGTTCCATAAGTTTTTATGAATGTATGAGGCAAACATACTGTTTATAGCATAGACAATGCTGACTTTTTACTACTTTCATGGGAGGTTGGCATTTAAGATTTGGTCTTGAACATCATGCCTCTCTTTACTAAGCTTTATTGTGTTAAGTTAGTTACATGGATTTATAAGTAATGATTGTATGTTGAGATGCTACTTATTGGTATTTGTCTGTGTGCTCCCAGTGACTTTGTACAGGCAAACTATACCCACAGTTGTTGATCTGAAGCACTGATGAGGAAAAAGGGGTCTGAGAGTTGTGTTCCAGCATTAGAATAAGGAATGGGGTAGTTCTGAATTTTGAGTTTAGAAGTGCCACAGAAGGTGGATGAGTATGTTTCAAGAGGCTAGAAACAATGAGTTTCCTTAGTATGGGTCACTGTGTTTTTCCATGTGTTTCCTGCTTTTACACTAATACATAATTGTGTTGCCATTTATATCTTCAGTGTAAAACCTTTGCGAAGTGTTAACCTCATCAAAAAAGAAGTATAGAGTGTAATTACACCAGGACTTCATTGTGGTGTCGTTGGGTACTTCAGAAGTAAACCTTGCTTTTTGTAGCTATTGAAAATAAAGCTTTCCATCTGCATGTCGTCTACTGGTTCACAAGTTTTTTTCAAAAGCCTGCTGCACAACAAGCTTTATAGCTAGAGGAGCAGCGTTTCAGAACCTGTCACCACTTTAAGTAGCTGAAGATGTTGAAATGCTGCTTTTTTTTTTTTTTTTTAATTATTATTAGAACTGCATTTGTACAGATTTTATTGATGTTTCAGGCTAAGACCTACAAAAGAATTTTCTATTTTAATGCTTCATGTCTATTAAAAATCACTTCATATGCCATACAATAAAAAAAGAAAATAAGGTGTTTGCTTTGAGGGAGGTTTCTCACCCTGCAACAGATTCCATCAAACAGCAGCTTTTTGGTACTAACACAACAGGAAAAACCTTGGACACTATCAAGCCTGAAGATAACCCAACGCAGTCAGTGATTAACTGGGCCTATCTTCGAGAAAACAGAGCTAAATATGAAACTATGAAGTGGGCAGGTTAGTTTTAAAATTTCGGTTGTATTAGTACTTGTCTTTATATGATAAACCTGTTGAATGTGTAAACATTTTAATTTTTGCTTTGAGATTATGGAATCTTTCAGTATCCAAATTAGTTAACTATTTGCAATGAAATGACCACGTCAGCATTTCTCAGCATGGTCATGGAGGACCTACATAACCAAGTAGTTCTTGCTACTCAATTAGTATTTTGATTTCACCCTTTACATTGTTGTTTGGTGTGTGTCTGCAGCAGAAAAATTAGACTTCTACATACAAGGGCATATAGTGACAGGACAAGGGGGAGTGGCTTTACACTGACAGAGCAGAGTTTTAGATTAGACATCAGGAAAAAATTTCTCCTCTGTGAGAGTAATGAGGCACTGGAACAGGTTGCCCAGAGAAGCTGTGGCTGCCCCATCCTTGGTAGTGTCCAAGGCCAGGTTGGACATGGCTTTGAGTAACCTGGTCTATTGGAAGGTGTCCCTGCCCATGGCAAGGGGTTGGAACTGGATGATCTTAAAGGTCCCTTCCAACTCAAACAAATCTGTTATTCTATGAAATATTATACTATGCATTATCAGAAATTACTTTAGAACTTGAAATGCGGGCAAGAGGTTCTTTTGCATGTACTGAAGTGTTTGTCTCAGCCTTCAGTTTTTACATGAACCACAATAGTCCTCCACTTTTTTTGACTCATCTCCTAGTACAAGGCACTGTCTGGGTTTTGGAATTTCAATCATAAGCTTTAGCACACTTACCCTGAACCTATAGCACTTTTTACTGACTCAAGTTTATTTTTCCTGACTGCTTAAGACTTGCCTCCAATTGAGAAAAACTTCTATAAAGAATCATCAAGAACAGCATCTATGTCACAAGAAGAAGTGGAGCTGTGGCGGTAAGACCTTTTATATAGGGAATCATCTGTTTTGCAGGAATTGCTGTTAAAGTACAAAGCCCAAAAAGTGGGTGATAAAATACTGAGACAGCAGCATTAATGGTAGGGTCTTGTAAAAACTTGGATCTTGTTAGGAACTGTTTCTTAGGAATTGAACAGTATTTACTGGATGAGATTATATTAGTTGCTTGGAAAATTTCTCTACAAGTGTTTTATATGGTTGACTTTCAGAGGGGAAAAAAAAGACCAGACAGTTCAATGGCCTTTGGATATTCCTTACATTTTATAAGACAGCATGTTCATGTTTTTTAGGTCCTTCCAAATGTGATTGTTCACATCTTGAATACTTCTTGGCTGCCATTTTCTTCTCCGTGTATTTTAGTCAAATACCAACTTCAAAACAAATTTCAGCTTCTTTTACTGTTGCTTTCTTATCTGTCTTGTCTTGTCTTTCAAAGGACATCTTGGTGAACACATGCCTCAGTTAACTGTATCCATTCATTTTGATCCAGCAATCTACATTATTACTTTTCAAGAAAATCGGATCATCTGTTCCAAGTGACTCAGTTCAGGCCATGAAAAGTTTCAGTCTTTTTCAGTAGTTGTAATGAAGTTGGTGAATATTCTTGAAGCATTACTTTGTATTACTTTTCTTTTTGCGTGGTATCTGTTTGGTTTTTTTTTTTTTTTTTTCCTCTCTTGTGTGCCCACCAGGGAAACCTTGCCACAGTGAGTGAAGTATGAAATTGATGCCCGGTTCTTTATAGTATATGTATGTGTTATTGTTAGAGCTAGTCAAGTGCAACAGAACAATGTTATATGCATTGAGGAACAGCACTTTCTTGTATGATAAAGGAATGTTTTAACTTTTTCATCTAATCTGTTTGCTTTAAGGAAAAACAGTAATTGAAAAAAGAAAATGTATTTTTTTAAACATGAGGAAAGGTCAAATTACCCATGCTTTTCCTAGCTCACATCCTACTTGAAGTGAAGCTATTTGCTGAATGGAATCTTCAGAAGAGTACAGGACTGGAATGAAAATAAATTACTTATGCATATTAATACCTCTTAATTGGGGGGAGCCTCGGAACCTCAGTGTTTTAATATAGCTTTTTCTGTGCATGTTGCGTTTTGGGTTTTGGTTGTTTGATTTTTGGGAATTGGGTTGTGTTTGGATATTTTTCTGAGTTTGTCTTGCTGACTGCATTCTTTTTTCTGAACTATTCTGTTTGTATTTTACAGAGCTTCCAGGAAGCTGCTCTGAAAGTATTTCAGGAAGGCTTTTGGCACAATATAGGGTTCTGACAAAGAAGTCCAGTTCCATTCCTCTGAGTTCTGGGTTGTCTTTAGGTTTAAAAACTTGACACAGTCGTCTAATTTGTAATAGAATATAATTGAAGTCTGATATGACAGGACTGCCGTTCATGTTAATAACCATATACAACTTCACAATAATCTTTCTTAAGAAAGAACGGTAATTGATGCCTCCAGGAAAAGTCTTTTTGTAGAAAGGCTTTCTTAAAGTTAGAAGAACAGTTATAAGTTTCATTCAAGAATCTGAACTTGGAGGTTTTTGTTTCAGGAATTAAAAAAAAAAAAAAAAAAAAAAAAAAAAAAAAAAAAACAGGAAGGCAGTCTTTTGTGTTAGCTCTACTTTCTCAGATAATGAGACTTCAAAGCAATTGCACTTTAATTCTGTACAGGAAAGAAAATAATAATATAATCTGTGATGACTTAAAAGAAGGTGAAAAGCGCTGCATTCCCAATCCTGTTTGTAAGTTTGAAGATGTATTTGAGCATTATCCTGATATCATGGCTAATATAAGAAAAGTTGGTTTTCAGAAGCCTACACCGATTCAGGTATGTCTTCAATTTTGGTGACTCTAACTGAAGCTTTAGAGGAAAGTACATTTAAGTATTTGTTATTTTGTATTAGTCCCAGGCATGGCCAATCATACTTCAAGGACTTGATCTTATTGGTATAGCGCAGACTGGTACTGGGAAGACATTAGCATACTTAATGCCTGGATTCATTCACTTGACTTCGCAACCAATGTAAGGATATGCTTGACTTGTTTAGCTGTGGATACTTTCCCCTGCCCCTACCCCTCATATTATGGTTTTCTAGTAAAGCTAATAAATCATACAATTATATGAATTCTATACCCTGGTGGAAAAAGTACCAAATTGGTTACTGTAAATTGCATTAGCAGTGCAGTGAGAAAGTCTAGAAGAGTATGAAAACATTTGACATCAGGTGTGATGGATTTTGTCTAGCCTTATACCCACATTCTAGAGCTTCTTATTGCAGATCCAAAGATCAGCGTGGGGGGCCAGGAATGTTAGTCCTTGCTCCCACTCGAGAGCTGGCTCTTCAAGTAGAGGCAGAATGTTTGAAGTACACATACAAAGGAATTAAAAGGTAATCTTACTTTTTAAGTTTTGGGTTTTTTCCTACCACTTGTGGCTTAATTCACCTACTAAAATAATGCATTTGCTAAGAGAGGAGGTGAAGGTAGTAAATGCAAAGTTCATATTTTCCTAGTTTTTAGAATGCCTGTTTTGACTACTGTCATAGTGAGAGTCTGTTTCTCACGTAGTTGGGGTTCTCTGCATTATAGCTTTGCTGCTTCTTATCTTTCTGTGTGGACAGCTGAGGAGAGTTTGGCTGTCTCCTTGGCACCTTGCTGTTAGGTAGTTGTAGACAGCAGCAAGATCTTCCCAAGCATTCTCTTCAGGCTGAACAAGCTTGGCTACCAGCTTCTCACATAATCCGCCCCATCTCCTTTACCATCTTGGTAGCTGCCTGCTGAACCTGCTCCAGTATGAATATACTTGTAATAGAGGCATGGGGTACAAAAACTCGATGTTGTGCTTGAGATGTCATCTCACAAGTGCTGAATAAAGGAGAATAAAGACTGCTTTCAACCTGCTGGCTACCTTCTCCATAGTACACAGCTGGCTTTCCTTTCTGTGAGGTTACACTGTTGATTAATGGTCAGTTCTTTGCCCACCCAACTCTTTTTCTGGAAAGCCACCTTCTAGCATGTTGGCCCTCAGCCATGGAATAATTCCATCCCCATCTTTGCTTTTGTTAATCTTCATGGAATTCCTGTCAGCCTATTTCTCCGGCCTTTTGTGGCTTTTCTGAATAACAGCTCTCTACTGTGTTGACTGCTTCCCCCAATTTGGTTTCATCCACAAACCTTCTGAGAGTGTACGTCTTCATTTAGGCTGTTAAACTGATATTACTGTACTCCAAAACTTAACTTTCAGGGCTCTCTGGTAACTTTGCATAGCATTCAGAATTAGTCTTGTAGTCATCAAATACTGAAATGTACTTTCTGCTTCCTTCTCAAAAATACTGAGAAGTTTTACAGAGCGCGTTGAGTTTGTGTGAGTAAGCCCTGATACCTTTTTGAGTGCATTGATTGTTTTAACAAAAAACATGACTGACTTTTGATGGTACTGTTTAGAAAATCGTGCATACTTTCATATGTTCATCTGGTTTTGGTGTGAATATCTTCAGAACAACCCAAAACATACTCATAGCATAGTAACCGCCTTCCTTCCTTTTGTGAGTGCATTCATTACAATTTCAGCAGAGAGGTATTGCTGAACTGCTGAGGGAGGATCATTCAGTGTTAAGTCCGTTATTTACTGTGATACTGTCAGTTACACTCACTGTATTCCTTCCTTTTGTTAATACCGGATGATACTTTGTAAAATACAGCAAAATGGTGGCATTTAGTTGAAAAAGTTGGCTTTAGTTGAACTTTAATATGCTACTTCTGTAAAACACTTTATTTTTCAGTATTTGCATATATGGTGGTGGGGACCGAAAAGGACAGATAGACGTGGTTACCAAAGGTGTGGATGTTGTTATTGCTACTCCTGGCAGACTGAATGACCTTCAAATGAACAACTTCATAAATTTGAAGAGCATAACATACCTGGCAAGTAGCTGATATGGACTGAATAATGTACCAGTTGGATAATGGTTGATTTGGTGTGAACTTAGGCTTTAATGAAGTTTTCGCTGAACTTTTTAAGTCTTAAAATTACAATAGGTCTTAACATTGAGATTGGTGTTGGAGGGATGGTTGGTACTTACCATAATTGCATTGCAGATGTGTAATATTCCCTTAAAAAAAAAAAAAAGGCTTCTAGTACAGTAAGCATTTAAAAGATGCTAAATTGTTATTTGCTAAGTTTGATGTTTTGAAGCTAGTTTTGTCAGGATCAGTTATTAATGGATAAAATGCCTTTCCGAAGTTTTCTTTTCCTTTTCTTGTAATGGTTACCAGTGACTCATGTTCTTAGAACTTATGCAGCAAGCACCAGAGTCAGACATTTTAAATGTTTGGGTGACTGACTTTCTTTTGATCTCAGGGAAAATAGTCATATAAACACTGTTATGAATCCTTATGTCTTCATTTCGTTCTTGCCTTTTGCTGTTCTGGACACTTAAATCCATTGCTATTTTGTAAAATACTTACATGTATTCAAATTACTTCTAAATTATCTGTTTAATTGGTGGCATTTAACAATGTGTCCTGCTTTTCCTCCCTTGTCTCCACCCCACTCCCCTATAATAAATACTCTTGCTGCAACAAGTTAGTTCTGGGTCTGGCTAATAGTTGTAAGCTTACTGGCAAGGCCCGTGGTGGTATAGTATCATTAGAAAGAAAAAAAAAAGTATTATTGGGAGATATGAGAGTAGTCTCATGTAGGAGGGTAACATATAATTACTGAGAAGGAGGGAAAAAAGGCCTGAGAACCTGCTTTCTCAGAACTGTAGGAACATCAGTAATCTTTCTCTACCAAGGTGGAGTATGCTTATACTACGAACACACAGTGCTTTCTAAAGCAAGGAATATGTATGTAACCAAAACTGGATGTTTCAGTATATGCAAGATATACCATAGTAAGCTTATTTTTAGCTATCAAACTT
Organism: Amazona ochrocephala; assembly: GCA_039720435.1. Taxonomy (NCBI): domain Eukaryota; kingdom Metazoa; phylum Chordata; class Aves; order Psittaciformes; family Psittacidae; genus Amazona; species Amazona ochrocephala. The sequence goes on from CM077878.1 coordinate 47,550,078, forward strand.
AATATCAATCTTAATTGAAAAACCTTATGATGTAAAGGAGAAGAACATTGTGTGTTGTACCACTAGAAGTTATATATTTTCAGAAGATTGAAACAAGTGCAAGGACCGTGTTTTGCAAGGTGTTTGTCTCATGTCTAAGACTTTCTGGAGATGCTGTGCTTCTTTAGGTCCCATTTGAAAAGCTGGATATCCAAAATGCTCTTTTTAATGTTACCATATATTTTTCCTCATAGTTTTTTGTACTTTTAGATATACAAGATGCTTTCCATTTCCATAGCTTCATTATCAATTGTAAGCCCCCCCCAAAAAAAAAAAAAAAAAAAAAAAAAAAAAAAAAAACAAAACAATTTCATTTTGCAGCTTTATTTCAGAGAAAATAGAGTGTTATTAGATTTCAACTTTAACACCTTGGATGAAGAACATTGTTCATTGAAGAGCTTCTTTCAGAGTTTTGATTTAAAGACACTGAGTCTTATGAATGCTCCCAAAGTGCATGAGTATCATTTGCTGATATCGAATCATAAAATAGTTAGGGTTGGAAAGGACCTTAAGATCATCCAGTTCCCCCCCTGCTATGGGCAGGGACACCTCCCACTAAACCATGCCATCCAAGGCTATGTCCAACCCAGCCTTGAACACCACCAGGGATGGAACATTCACAACTTCCCTGGGCAATCCATTCCAGTGTCTCACCACCCTTACAGTAAAGAATTTCTTCCTCATATCCTGTTTAAGTTTGAACCCATTACCCCTTGTCCTCTCACTACAGTCCCTAATGAAGAGTCCCTCCCCAGCATCCCTATAGGCCCCCTTGAGATATTGGAAGGCTGCTATGAGGTCTCCACGCAGTTTTCTCTTCTCCAGGCTGAACAGCCCCACCTTTCTCAGCCTATCTTCATACGGGAGCTGCTCCAGTCCCCTGATCATCCTCGTGGCCCTCCTCTGCACTTGTTCCAACAGTTCCATGTCCTTTTTATGTTGAGGACACCAGAACTGCACACAATACTCCAAGTGAGGTCTCACGAGAGCAGAGTAGAGGGGCAGGATCACCTCCCTCAACCTGCTGGTCACGCTCCTTTTGATGCATTGTTTTCCAAAGGACTTCCATGGTCAGAAATCAGGATACAATTGTTTGTTTAAAACAAATAAACAAAACCCCAAACTCTGTTAGAGATAATTAGGTTTGAATATAGTCTGTCCGTAAGGTGAATTGGAGGCAGTTATATAAACACTATTTGAAAATTAAAGGAGAAAAATGAGTTTTGGATGGCAGCCTTCTTCCTTTGTATGAGACTCTGGAAACAGCCACAAGTGTGCTTATGTATTAGTAAAATAAACTAGTTCCAAATAGTTGTACTCAGGCCTTCATCTCACTTGTTTTTGTTTTTTTGGGGTTTTTTTTGAGGGTTTTTTTGAGGGTTTTTGTTTGTTGTTTTTTTTTTTTTGTTTTTGTTTTTTTTGGGGGGGGGGGGGGTGTTTTTTTGGTTTTTTGTTTTTTACCAGATGAAACAGGTTTGAGTTTTGTAGTGTCCTAGTGTGAGCCAGAATGTACAATCTGGCTTATTTCCTACTTCTGATGAGAAACTAAATTGATAACTGATATTTTGGTCTGGTATGAGATCTATTTCAAGTTAGAAGTGAGATTTTTTTTTTTCCCTTTAAATTACAAAGAATTTCATAATGAAAGTGTGTGGGGGAGTGGGGGGTGTCCATTTTCCCATTTCTCTGCCCTCCCTTGCAGTTGGTTGGTTTTGTTGTTTGTTCTTTTAATACTGTGCTTAGTTTTAGGCACCAACCAAGTTCCTGTTAAACAGTTGTTTTTTCTTCGTTAAGTGCTCTCAGAGGTGCTGTGGATTTTTTTTTCTTTGCCCACAAATGTATTTCGAAATGAAAAGGCTTCAAGGAAACCGAAGAGATGAAATAGAAGTTGAACAAGTTTTGCACTACATTATGGATTGGATTCTGCAGTTAAAATTGATGCCATTAAAATGGTCTGCTATATATTGTCTTGCTGAAACCCTTACCTAAGGAACTAAAACTTGTTCTGAGCAGGTTTTGGATGAGGCTGACAGAATGTTGGATATGGGATTTGAACCTCAAATTATGAAGATCCTGATAGACGTGCGGCCTGACAGACAAACTGTTATGACAAGGTATGTAAACATAATAGTGCTCAGTACTTAAACACTATAAACATCAAGACTTCAACAAGCTAACTTTGGAACAAATGCGTCAGTTTTATTAAAACTTCTGCTAGCCTAAGTGGGAACTTTTATGGCTCATAATGGCATCAGTTTTCTTTCCAGTTCTGTCTAGTCAGTCTTAGTGAGTCATTTGATAATTTTATTTCATTTCATACCCTTTTTCTGATGTTTTACATCAACTACAAAAACCACCTGAGTTCATAACAAAAAGGAACGTGAGGCACTGGAATGGGTTGCCCAGGGAAGTTGTGAATGCTCCATTGCTGGTGGTGTTCAAGGCCGGGTTGGACAAAGCCTTGGGTGGCATGGTTTAGTGGGAGGTGTCCCTGCCCATGGCAGGGGGGTTGGAGCTAGATGATCTTAGGTCCTTTCCAACCCTAACTATTCTATGATTTTATGTCCTGGGAGTGCTAGAATTGATGTAGCAATTTGAAATGCCAACTTCGACCAAACATATATCCTAACCTTCTGATCAGTATCTGTACAGTCTGTACCTGGATTCATTTTAAAATTATGCAGCTTTAGGGATCTTAATAATAGAATATCCCAACAATAAATTTTCTACTGTTCTAGAGGTTAAAAAACTACTAGGAACTTGCTTGTTAGGTGCCACTGAAATACGAAACTCACTTTTGGCTTCATTAGAAAGGCTCCATGACTTTTGCATGTACTTCTAACCTAGAAAGTCATATTTAAAGGTTGAGTGCTGTTTACTAATAACTTAAGATGATTTCTAAATGTTATGCAAGCTCCTTACTGTTACTGCATACTCAAATGTTTCACTGGTGTATAAGAAAAGGAAGAATGAGATTAAATTAATGAGTCGTGTTTTTTTTCTTCTTTGCTTCCTGTTTAGTGCTACTTGGCCTGATGGTGTTCGTCGCCTAGCAAAATCCTATTTGAAAAATCCTATGATTGTATATGTTGGCACTCTTGACTTAGCAGTAAGTTGTTCTGTTCTTTATTTTTTTTTCTTTTGAAGAACCTACAGTTAAACCAGGAAATATTTTGCTTGCAACCTTAAAATCAATCCAAGCTTAAAAAAAATAGCTCCACATCATTCTTTTTAAAGCAAGTAGAGAAGGACTTCGTTCTTCTGCTTCTGTAACAAAATCTTGAAGTCCTAGATCTTCAGTAGAAGACAGCACAAGTGACAAGTGTCAGTCAAACTGATGCTTGAATAATGTACTTTGGAGTGGCATATGTTCTTGCCTGAGCCCTTATTCTTGCAGTCTTCACTTCTGTTTCTTAATTACTTTTCCTTCTGAAGATCTTAATTCAAATGCTTACAGATCCTTATCTGGATCTGTGTTTCTTAACTACTGCTTTCTCAAAACGAAGTGAAAGCTCTATACTAAACTTCTGGGAAGCTTTTGTCTAGAGCAGGAGCATGTGCATTACAGTAAGAACTGTCTTCAAAGTCCGGAACTTATAATATGTAGATCTAGTTGCATACTTGTCAGGCTTCTGCCACTTCAGTTGGCTTCAGTACGAGCAGAATTTACAGAAATGGTAAGATCTCCACATCCTGGTCCAGAGATTGCTTGAAGTTTGGCTCTTAAATTATGAGAGTTTTATTTCCCTTTCAGTTCCACTTTTTTTTTTTTTTTTTTTTTTTTTTTTTAATGATAGAGAATGAGAAAACCTAGTACCCTGTACACTTTCAGGTAGAAACAAGGGGAAAATGTACTTTTCATCTCTTACTTAGCATGCCTTTCTGCTGTGTAACAGGCAGTAAATACGGTCAAACAGAGAGTTGTTGTTATTGCCGAGGAGGAAAAGAGAGCTTTCATGCAATACTTCATCAAGTCTATGAAGCCGCAAGATAAGGTCATAATTTTTGTGGGAAAAAAACTTACGTATGTAATCACTTCCCAGTATTACATCTCTTTACTGTTTTCTAATGGAAATACTGGATAGTTTCTTAGTTCACATAGTAATTACAAAGTGTAACAACTTTTGTCAACAATGTGTGGGTAGTAGTAATAGTCTTATTTATTTAGTCATTTGTCCAGACTGACTGGTAGTTTCTATTTAATTTTAACGTCATTAATGGTGGTAAATCTCAATTTCATATAGTTAAAGTAGGTGTTAAGATTCTTGGTTAACGTGATGTGCTGTTTACTTCTATATGTAACGTGGGGGCAGTACTCATTATACCAAACCTGGGCTTTTTGAGTGAACAACACAAAACAATAACCTATTATTTCTCTTATACATAAATAAAAGCAAAAATTTATGTGGAGCATAGTCTTGCCTTCATACTTTCATGGTAAATATCAGCTGACCTAGATGGGGTTTTGTCCTTTGGCACATGTTTGGTTCTTGTTGTCACATTATCTTTTGGATGTAAATCTAGATTCTGCACTTCTTTTAAGAACTGTTGTTTTACTTCATCCTAGAGCTGATGACTTAGCTAGTGACTTAAGTCTCCAAGGAATTCCAGTACAGTCACTTCATGGTAACAGGGAACAGTGGGACCGAGAGCAGGCTTTAGATGACTTCAAGAAAGGTAGATTTGTACTAAAGTACTCATTTGTTTAAGCCCAGGTTTATAAAGCTTGTCATGTGCAGAACTTTGTCTATTTATAAGTACTATGTCTCTTCAGTACCACAGAAATTAAAATATTAGAAAGCTTTGAATTATATGTTTACTTTGTTAATTTGACAAGCAGATGAACAAAAACAAAAACAAATTGCTCTTCAACAAAATTTGGAATGTCTTTGGAATTAAAAATGTATAAGGCTTATTTTGTTTTTAAGTCTCTGGAAGAGTCAGTATTATGTTAGTCTGCGGAATGGTAAATATGAGTGTCAAATGATGGTGCTTTCAGTGAAACAATTATGCTTTTGATTATGTCAGTAGGGGTTATACTTTGGGGTTACGTGTTCACATGTTAATAGAACAGAGTAGTCCTATAAGGATGCCAGCTGAGAATAAAGTTGTTGAAGTTTCTCTTCTTTTCACAGACTCTTTATATCAGCTAGGTATGTTTCTTGCTTCTCCTGCACCCTGCTGTTCTTCTTGTGAAATACAAATAATAGTTTTGAGTGCTTACTTAACCACCTTGTATTTGAAGCCAACTCAGCATGACTTTCAACAAACATTTTTTTCCCTTTGTGTTAAGTGCATTAAATGCTAGAAATCCAATAGACTGGAGCATATTTTCTTGTTTATTCCATGAAGTCCCATTCTCTTTCTGTTGTATTTACTTTAGGCAGAGTCAGAATACTGGTAGCTACTGACGTAGCCTCCCGTGGCCTTGATGTGCATGATATTACTCATGTTTTTAACTTTGATTTCCCGCGCAACACTGAAGAATATGTTCATCGAGTAGGTCGTACTGGAAGAGCAGGGTAAATGTTTACAAGGAAACAGTAATATATTGTCAACACTTTATGCTCTGCATAGGTGTTTCTCTTGTCAAATGCTAGAATTGCAGTTGTTTATGGGTGGCAGAGTGAAGACTTCAGAGTCTGCAAAGTATGTTTTAGGTAACAGTGCTTTATGTTTTGAAATCAGTTCACTGTTAAGCAAACAAGTTTTCCACTTTCCTGTTACTTCATTGAAGTGGATGGGAAAGAGGGATGTTTGAAAGCTGGTTTAAATGTAAGGGGAAATTACAGCTCAAAAGAATGTCTGTGTAGGTATTCTGAAATGTCACTTCCTTGTTTGTCTCTTCATGAGTCACTGAGTTTATTTTCCTGGCCTGTTGGGAAAAACATACATAAATTTAAAGGTTTCAGATGTAGTTTGGTGTTAGGAGTTTCGAACGCTGCTTTCCCAGGTTGGCACAAGTGTGGTTTGGTTAGTTTTTCCATTATTTTTTTCTTGTGCATGTGTTTGTTTTAATCATTTTATGAGCATGTATCTCTTCATACTTAAATATGTTGTCTTTATGCTAGGTATTGTCTAAAAGTCTAAATTAGTTGTGCTTTTGCTCCATTTTAGGTGAATTGCCATATTCTAATCTTTATGAAAAGTTGCTCTCTGTCATGTGCATAGTAAATACTCAAGCCAGTTTTTACTTACCAGTTCAATAATACTGACTGTAGTACAATTTATTAGTGTATATAGGCCAGTAGGAAATGGTTAGCGGTAGTTATTTTGGAGATCAACAGTTATTTCATTCCTTGTTTAGACGTACTGGGGAGGCAATAACGCTTGTCACTAAGAATAACTGGAGGTTTGCAGCTGAGCTGATTGAAATTCTGCGAAGAACAGACCAAGTAAGAATACATCTTGCTGGGTAAGATTTATGTTGGTTCTGGGTTACAAGCTGAAACAGTTCATGAAGGTCTAAGCCTACTTAGACTTTTCTTGGTGAGTGCTCATAGTGCCTCAAACAAAAAATAAGTTCTTAAATCTCTCTTGTCCATAGCTGTATTTTAGGTTACAAATTAGTCCCAAAAAGAGCCAGAAACTTAAAGCCTTCCACATCCAAAGAAAAAGTAACTAAGATAAGCACACATAGACGTCTGCAGGCGATTAATAGGACCTATTTTATTTTGTGGTATTTTATTCCATTTGTATTTCATGTCTGGATGCTTGTTCTTATTTGAAGGTGTAAATACTAACAATATTTGTATTGGAATCTCTCAGTTTATTGTATCTGACAGTTGTGATAGCTGCATGTACTTTTCCAAGCTATTTTTCTTACAGAAGTATGGGAAAATAGGACTAGAATTTGATTATTTTTATTATTAATTTTTTTTTTTTTTTTTTTACTTTATTGGGGGGATGGGAGTTTGAGTATAAGCTGAATTGCTTTTACCTAGGATCTGTGGTTGTTATTGTGGATACTTACTCAAACTTTAAATCTTGAGTTAGAATTTCACATGGATCTTCTAGTTTACAACTCTTTGAAGGATGTTATGCCACTTACTACGAACATGACAATTCCAATTAGTTTGAATAAAGTCTGTTTCATGCTGCAGGAGAGGATCTGATACTGAGAAAGAAAATCATCCAGTGTTTCAACTGGAAACTAGCATTGTCTCATTACTTCTCTCTCTTGATACAAGTCTGTAGTGATTTTCAGCTAGAGAGATGCATCATTTTTCACTTTATTTTTAAGCAGTGTCTAAAACTGAGTCAGAATAGACTGTTCCATTCACATCCTATTGTGCGAACTCCTGATAGCCAGGGCAGCTCTTTACCAGTAAGAGCAATTCAGCACGTAAAATACCTGCTGGCAAGCTGACGCTCATGCCAGCTTAAGTAAAGTTGATAACAGTAAATGGCAAGCATTGCTGAATTAAGGCAAAATAAGTGGGAACTGGAGGAATATACTGCCCTGGCTGCATTCTTTACCTGTTCAAGCATTGCCAGGTGTAGGCATTTCTAAGGAGACTTAAAAGTGTTCAAGTTTGTTTGTACTGTACTGTTTGCATTCCATTTGTGCCACTCACAGGCAGACAAACCAGAGAGGCTGAGCAATCACATTAATGCTGTGCTCACATGCACTGCATAAACTTGCTCTTTGCTCTCTGATCAGGAAACTGATTCTGGGCTGGACATCCCTACCTGCTGCGTAGTTACATGTTGTAGCAGATCGTCAAACCAGGCTGGTTTTGATAGATGAGTGATCCAGAACCTCTTCTGGCAGTACAGACACCTGTACTGCTTTTTGCAGCAAACACTGCATTAATGTCTGCCACGACAGTGGCATTGAACATTTTTTTTTTTTTTTATCTGTTCATCATCACCAACATACATTTCTGTCTGAAATACTTGTGTTTTAATTAGCCGATTGTATGCTGTTGCCAGATAAGGTGATCTGAGCATAAATATGTGATTGAAAATCCAGAGACACTGTGCTGATTATTTGTAAGTATAGAATCATAGAATAGTAAGGGTTGGAAAGGACCTCAAGATCATTGAGTTCCAACCCCGCTGCCATGGGCAGGGACACCTCCCACTAAACCATGCCATCCAAGTATATTTGAGTATAATTTTATGTAAAAAGATTTCTCCCTGGGTCTCTACAGAAAGACAATCTGCAAAGTGACAGAGGCCTGATAAATAACAAAATCAAGTTTGGGAGCACACAGATCAATGGCATTTTTGTAAAGCAGAGTCTAAAAGTTTAGATTTATTTAAAACTGGCCTTGTTCTTGTGCTACTTTCTTATCAGGTAGTTCCTAACGAGCTTATTGCAATGGCACAAAGATACAAAGAATTTCAAATTAGAAAAGAAACTGGGAAGGATGTACGAAGACCTCAGAGCAAGCCCTCAAAATAACTGTAATCCCCTGCCGTAAGAAACGGAGTAAGTGATTATAGTCAGTGCTAGCCTCTATGGGCTTGAATTTAGCAGTTACTTTTCTCGGTTGATTGTTTTCTGTACCTGTCCCACTTAAATAAAATGCACTTTTTAAAGTGGCTTAGAAAAGAAAACTGGTTTAACTTCATACAGAAATAAGTCTAGTTTTGCACATAAACATTATTTTCACTTAAGAAAAATTAATTTAATTTAAAAATAAAATATTTTTCTTGTGACGTACGTAATTTGTAAAGCCATTATCTACTGGTTAAAAAATAAATACCGTGGGTTTGGTTGTTGGGTCTTGGGTTTGTGGGTTTTGTTAGGGTTTGTTTGGTTTGGGGTTTTTTTGCTTAGTTTTTTAGTTAAATGTATTAATACATAAGAATGTAAAATATAATTTTTCTTTTTACTTTCAGAGAACTGGATTAGTGAATGTAAGCAGTATTTGTCAGCATGGCTTCAAACTGCTGTACTTTTGCATTGATACATCACACCAGTGGCATGCAGAAGTTTTTCCGAAGATAACTTAGTTATTTGAAAACTGTTGTTTGCATTAACTGTTTGCTGAAGCAAGTTTGGTTTGGTTTTTATGTTAAAACTTAACACTGAAAGACCTTTTTGTTTTGATGTGTCTCAAGCTTTTTTTGAGAGAATTCTACATTTCTTTTTAATGGAGGAGAACATAGCCATGGACGCATATTTCTTGTTAACTGGTGAAAAAAACAGCTTTTACTCTTGTTATCATAGATGTAATTTTCTTGCTTAAGGAACTAAAACAGGAGTTTACTAGAGCAATGTTAACAAAGTCATGAAGAAAACATAGGTTTGAAAGTTTGGATAAAATTGATTTGAATTTTACCATTTGGATTTGGCTCTGTCACACATTCTTAATGACACTGGGGTATGCTTTAACTCTTTAGAAGTTATATGGGAAGGAGCTACTCCTTCATTTGATGCTTGGTCTGAATTTGTTTAGTCATGTGTCCTATAAGTACATGGAAAATTAATAAACTGAACCTAGTGAGATGTTTTTCTGACATTCCCTCTTTATTTGCTCATAATTGAGGTGAAATTTGGGCATTATTTAAGCCAGTAGGTTATTTTGCCTTAAAAAAGTTGGCTAAAAATTTGGACTTAAAATGGTTAGGACTGGAAGGGACCTTAAAGATCATCTAGTTCCAACCCCCCTGACATGGGCAGGTACACTTCCCGCTCTAACAGGTTGTTCCAGGCCATGTCCAACCTGGCCTTGATCATCAACTTCCCATAGCTTAAGAAAAAGCAAAATATTTATTTACTTACAGCACAACAGTTACCAAATGTTGTGTATTATCACCTGCACATTTTTAATAATAGGAAATAATTACTCTTTTTTTCCTAACAGACTCTTCAATGTAAGAAAAACTGAGCTGAATTCTGATTCATGCTGCATTTTTGGCTTTGAAAACCTTTCACATAGAGACTGTTACACCTTGGTATGGGTTGAAGATATATTTCTTTCCACAACACACATCACACAAATGCTCATGGCATAATAACTTTTACTTTGTTGCACCACATTAGATTACAATCGTTTCCCATCCAAAGTCCAGTGGAAAAAAATAACAATTTCCAAAGCAATTCTGAAGACTCCGTAAGTAACTAGTCCCATAATGTTTTGATAACATGTTCTCCCTCTGCTCGCTCACTGTTGTTGGTGATCATCCACCCAGTTGATCTGGAGAAGTTCTGATTTATATGAAAGCAAGTCCAGTGCCTTTATGTTTTGAAAGCAAGAGTGTGTTTTTGATATTCTGCAGTGGATCTTCATTTTAAATAAAATTGTCTTTTTTTCATTTTATGCAGTCACTGATGCCTTTGTTTGGAATTGTAGAAATTACATGTAGGAAAATAACTTGCAAATTCTTCTATACATTCCAAGTATACCGTGAGCATACTTTGCAAATGACATCTGCATTTGGATATGGAAGATAAATATAAAATTCTTATTTCTTTTAAGGGTTGGGGCTAAGCTATAACTGAAGTATACAATTTTTTCTGTGTTCTTGATTTTGATTTTTGTATCAGACTACTGAGGAGTAACTTCAGGTGCAAAACTTCTGGTTTGAAATCTGCAAATCTACATGACAGTTATTATAAACAATGGTTTTAAAACCTCTCCTGAAATATTGGGAATCCATTGTTCAATTCATTGTTTATTTGTCTTGAAAGGAAGTCGTTGCTCGCTTTATCCTCCAGGCTGAGCAAGTTGTATTTGGGAATAAAGAAGTGTGGCAGCTGAGACTTTTGCAGGCAATCCAGAAAATACCCCAGAAATTTCTGAAAGCAGTAATCCAGGTCTCCCAAATGCCAGTCTTTGTCATTAGGCCATATGACGCATGAGTGGAAAAAAGCAGTTTTGACATGATACGAACAGAATTTTTCCAACTTTTTGGGGTATTTCATTTTAAGTTGCTCTAGAAGATACTTCAGAAGCTTAAGACAACTTTTCCTGTTAAATAAATAAGAATTTATTAGGTATCTTCCATATAGTTCTAAATATGTATTTTAGGTATTTAAATACACAATATTCATGAAAACAAAAAAAATGTTCTTACTTGAATAACATTTTCAATGACGTTTTGAATAAAATCTGAAAAGAAGTGCAGCAATAGGCTGAATAATCCAGGACTGCTGTGTATGAAGTCAGATTCCATCAGTGAAGGCTTTCTACTTAAACTAGTTTTTGTGTGTACACCACTTTCACTGGTAGCCACAGCAACACAGACATCAGAAGTGTTGGTCAGCAGCAGGCTCACACAGTGCAGCCTTCCCACTGCAGACACTGCCACTGTAACATAACCTTGGAGCACTGCTTAAGATTAAAACTGCTCTTTTGATATATTGGGGTATTTCACTACCTTCTTGTGACATGCCATGAGGAAAAGACATATATACAATTTAATACACTGCTAGGTAGGGGTGTAGCATATCTGTCCTTGCTTTTCACAAAGACAAAAAAATTATGCATTAGTTGTAACTTTCTTGCTTCAGCACAAGATGTAATTAAGTAAACTAAGAAGTTGGTTTGCCATTAAGGGGAGGTTCTGTACCTCATTTGGGTTTTGTTCTTTGAAGAAATGTGGAAAAACAGTCTTTATGTGAGCGAAAAATCACATTTCCTCATCCTGATCCCATTCAGCAGGTTCTTTCCTCATCATCATTGTAGAAACTGCCTTGGTACGAAGTGTAGTTTCACTCCCAAAGCTCAGAAAGCTGAGTCATCAGATTTCTAAACTGGTTCTTCTAAGCAGGACTGAGTTAGAGAAAGATTAAACAAGTAGTACCTTTTTGCTGTCTAAGGCAAATCTGGAGTGTAAACCTGTCTGTGATTTGTCTCCCGCTCTTGTTCAGCATTTGCAAGTCAGATGTTCAGAGAGTACATGCAGTGTTGTACTACTGTAGGCCAGTGATGCATACAAGCCTTCCTTATTCTTGCTCCCTGTATTATGAGGAATCAGCCTCAGATCAAATTCTTTAATGTTAAAACAGTGCTAGCCTGGCTCACACGGGATTAAAGGAAATACTTATATGGAATACCAACCTACAGCACTTTAGTCCATCAGATTCACAACATGTCTTTCTGCTGCCGTGGTTATTCAGCATGGCCTTCTCGATATGTGAGAAAGAGAGTCGCCAGGTGTTTCCTAAAGTTGAGTACAAGACTGTTAAATTGTTACACAGCAGCAAGTACCAGTGTCTGCAACAGGAAAAAAAATTGCTTTATAATTGACTTCATTTTAAAAATATCAGCAATTTCTTTGTACTTAAATAAAATGTAATTCAGGGACTACAATTAGTTAATTCCTCTGGAATCCCCCAGCTGTTCCACCCAAAGACAAGTAGGATGTTATTAATGTAGAATCATAGAACAGTAAAGGTTGGAAAGGACCTTAAGATAGACATAGTTAATTGTTTGGATGCTTTAACTATATTCTTCAGAATGTTTGGATTTATGTTAAAATTAAATCGATTTCTGAACTTTCCTGCATTTGTTGAATGTGATTTAGAGACTTGCACTACTTGTAGAAATCCACTATCTTTGAACTCCTGCATTATTACCCTCACTGTGTAACCTTCCTGGTTTTGAATAAAAAAAATCATGACTGGTTTCCATTTCTTTGTGCAAGTAATCAGCTTGTTTGTCTCAGGTGAGGTGACTGTTCTAAAGCATTTCTTTTTGTCCTTCCGGTCATGATACAAGTTCTTTACTGCAAAGGTGGTGAGACACTGGAACAGGTTACCCAAAGAAGTTGTAAATGCCCCATTCCTGGCAATGTTCAAGGCCAGGCTGGAAAGAGCCTTGGGCAACATGGTCTAGGGTGAGGCAGTCCTGCCCATGGCAGGGGGTTGGAACTGGATGATCTTAAGGTACTTTCCAACCCAAACCATTCTGTGATTCTGAAACCAAGGGGTAACACAGTTCAACCGCCTCTTCTTAAAACACCAGCAATCATTTTCATCTTCCTTGTATAAATTAGACTATTTCCCTTGTCTAATTCAGTTACTCTTTGCATTTACATTTCACAGGCAGAGATAGCCCAGTAACAATTTACTTGGCATTGTTAAGATGGGCATGCTAATTTCAAAAAATACCAGATTGCCTGAACTCTTTTTGCTGATATCAGCAGTTCTTATAGAACCATGACAAATTGTGATGTTTCTGCAAACTCATGTATACTTGGTGTGACAGTGGCCTGGAGAAACAAAAACAACGTAGCCATGCAAGAGTTCAATGAGAAACCATGTGTCTTGCTAGGAAAAGTACAGTTTAGTTCCTGTAGGAGTCAGTAACTTGTGTATGCAGTCCCACTTACAGGGATGTTCCTGCCTTTTTAGAAAGTTCCTTTTATTTTTTTTCTCCTTAAAAAGCAGAGGAGCGCATGTTGCTGTTGAGCACAGCACTAGCACAGGAAAGGTTCATATCCATGGGTCTGACTTAGCAGATTTAATATAATGCTCTTAGCAATAGTCAGTGTGCAACCTGGCAGAGCATTTTTTGTCTTTAGATTTTGGTATAGGATGAGCAGTGCCACAGATCTGATGGTTTTAAAGACGGATTTCGATTGTCTTTGATGCAGATATATCCAGGATAAAAACCTGTACCTTGAAAACAGAATACTGAACAGAATCTGGATACCCTTTTTTAGAGCACTTGAAAGTGATCAAGTTGTACAGAAGGTATTTCATAACATAGACTTATTGTCTGTACTTGAGGTACCTCTTAGAACCTTTTCTTTTTTGTTTTGTTTGGCTACTAAATAAATTGATTCGCTTCTGAACTGTCTCCTGACTTTTCTTCCCAGCCACGGTTCAATTCTGAGGCCATCTTGTGTGCTGGGTGGCCAGCTCTGCTGAACTTCCAGCGTCAAGATGATGTCCACTGATATGTCTGCTGCTGGAGGATTTTTGATCTGAAGAGTTATTGCAGGGCTTCCAGCCTTTTTCCTTTGCACAGTTACTTCCACATCTAGCAACAAAGAAGAAAGCGATTTTTAGATAAATTTCTATATTAGAAACTTTTTTTAAAGATGTTAACAGGTTAAGAGGAATTTATAATCGGCCAAAAGAAATATCTGGGTTCACTCATTGCCTGTTTATCCTTTATCCTCCTTTATCCAGTATTTTAAGTAAGAAGGGCTATTCAGGAATTCTACGAAATTGAGAACACTCTTCTTGAACTGCTGTGTCTGCCTGATTTACTGTATCTACAGAATGAGAAATGCAGTAATGTTTTCCAGTGAATTGCTTCACTATCGAAAACACTGAGACCAAAGAGATTAGGCCACGATGTTTCTGAAGGCTTGGGAGAAAAAGAGGACCCTAAGAGGGAATATGTTTGCTATATAGCTCAATATAAAATATTAGATAGTATATAAGAGAAAACTCTTCCTATTGCTACCAGTTCAGCAGCAGGCAGATTCAAAATGTACAGGTGTCCTGGGTTCAGCAGTAGCAGTTATTTTTCTCCTTCTTAGTAGCTGGTGCAGTGCTGTGTTTTCGACTTTAGCCTGAGTCTTAGCAGTTATAGCTACATTGCCACAGAGACGCTTGACTGGGGGGAAAGAAAAATCACATCTTGTTGACAACAGGGCAACGTAACTGGATTTTTAACACTCCTAGGTGAAGCTTGTTCTCTCAGTACATACCTTTAATGTTTTTTACTTCTTGTTTAATAATTTCTCTTAGCTCTTGAAGCATTTTAAAGGCTGATAATTTTCCCTCTTCATCTAAAAACTTCAACAAATATCTTTCTTTTGGATTTCTTTTAAACGTTAGATAGTAATAGGCTCCAGTGTCATCACATTCATCCAGCTGAAGTCTTGCAATACGCATTAGAAGCATGATGTCAAACTCATTCGGTTCTGATATCTGCAAAGCATAAGAATAAAACAGTCAACGTACAACTTAGGTTTTATTCTCTTTAGGCTTTCATACCAGTTGCAGTTTTACCTACGCTACAGTACTCCTCATGCCTGGGGCGAAATGTGAGCTTGTTTCCCTGGATTTGCATTACAAGACCGCTGTGTGTTGCAGTGGAAAAGCTATTTACTGATAGCAGTTCATTTCCCAGCTTCCCAACTTCTTAATTTTTAAGGAAGTCGTAAGATTCTTAAGCTGTTCTAACACATAAACGCTGGTCTTAGACATTCTTTTGTACACAGGCAGTAGCTGTAAGGAAAAGTAAAAAAAGCATTGCTATGCCTGGAGCTGGCTTTAAAATAATAAAAAAAGTTTTCCCGGGCTTGACTTTGTTTCAGACCAAGCTGGACACAGAAAGAAGGTACTGCTATTTCCCCCGACTATTGGAAAAACTATAAACTGAAAGTGGGCACAGTGCTTCTCATGCAGAGGTATTCCCGACTCCTACTCCGGTTACACCAGGCTTACCTGCTCGCTGCGCACAGGCAGGGGCTTGCTACGGCTTTAAAGCAGCTCCTGTTGAGGCAGCGCCTCTTACGAAGTTCACACACATTTATCTTTCAGTAAGTTAGCTATTTCATAATTAACCGTTCCTAATTAACCCTTTAAGTCCTTTTCTCGTCGGGAAGGGCCGACTTACAGTTGTTCTCAAGCGGCAGGCGCAGCACGGCACCGGCCCAGCCAGCCGCCCCCCGCGTCCCCGGCCGCCGGGGCTCTCGGGGGTCCACTTGCCGCCTCGCCACCGGTCCGGGGCGCGTCGCCCCTCTCTGCCCACCCCCGCACCCACCTTGACGTGCTCGTAGTAGCTGCCGGTGCCCATCCGCTCGATGGAGCTGAAGCTGCCGCCGTTGCTGCGGAGAGCCTGGATGAGGTGCGAGACCACCTTGTTCACCAGATCCGACGCCACGGATACGTCCTGGCGGCCCAGGGTCAGCTGCCACAGCACTTCCCGGAGCCGCGGAGCTCCCGTTACCGACGGGGAGCGGAGGACAGCCCCTGGGGCCGAGACCGCCCTGTCCGGCACCGCCGCCCGCCTCCGCGCCGCGGGGACTCTGGTGGCCGCTGTCTCGCACCGCGGAGCGGGAAGCTTCTCTTCGCCGCTCGCTGCCGGGCCCGCCGGCGGGCTCTTGGCGGCGGAGGGCCGCCGGCGGGAGGTGGATCCCTCCATCCGCGGCGCCCGGGGCGTAGCGGTGCCGCTATGGCTGCCACCTGCGCCCCGATCCCGCGGAGCTGCGGGCCGAGTCCCACACCCCCCCTGCAGCCTTCTGCCACCGGCACCATCCATGGCTTTCACTCCCGCTCCTCGCCCGCGGACCGGTGACCGCTACCCTGGCGGGAGAAAATTCCCGTCTCTTGCTTCTCGCAATTTCCTCTTACAGACACCACGCCTTCACCGAAGAAACGAAAGCCGCGCAGGGCGGGAGGGGCAAGCCGCCCGCGCTACCAGTCTCTATCTGCCCGGCGCTTCCCCGGTGACACGCCTGGCGCGGGAAACCTCCTGCAGCCAGCGAACACCATCCCACCTCCCTCCAACGCGCCCTCCAATCCCCTGGGAGCGTTTTCCCGCTCCCGGGAGGCCCCACCCGCCGGCGGGCCGTGTGGCACGCGGGGACCGTGAGCGCCCGCCGGCAACGGGCACCGCCTACCAAGGCCGCGTCTCACGGAGCAGTACAGCGGATGGCCGCGGAGGGGCGCTCTGCCCCGCGGCTGCCGCCCTGCAGGGTCAAACGGCTCCGCCCCCAGGCTGCTGAGGCGCTGCAGTGTCCTCGCCCGCCTCCCGCTGCTGGTTCCGGTCTCGCTCGCTGTCTGTGGGGCCGCTGCCGTCATGTTGCTGCGCGGTAGCTGGCGCCGCCTGGCGCTACCTTCGGCACCGCGCCCCTGGCACCGCCGGGCGGGCAGCGAGGCCGGAGCGGCGGCGGCACCGCGCTACGAGGTGGTGGTGATCGGCGGGGGCCATGCGGGGGCGGAGGCGGCGGCGGCGGCTGCTCGCGGCGGGGCCCGCACGTTGCTGCTCACGCACAAGATCGGCACCATCGGTACCGCCGCTGGGGTGCCCGGGGGCCCGTGGGGCCAGGCTGGGCCGTGGGCGGGAGGGAAGTGGTACCGCGGGGAGCCGGGCCGGGTCGGGCCTGTTTCCCGCGGGAGCTTCGCCTCGGGTGTCCCCGGCCGAGGCGAGGAGGTGGTGAGCGGTGTCGGGGTGTACTGTCCGCAGGGGAGATGTCCTGCAACCCCTCCTTCGGCGGCATCGGGAAGGGGCATCTCATGAGGGAGGTGGACGCCCTGGACGGGCTGTGCGGCCGGGTCTGCGACCGCTCCGGGGTGCACTACAAAGTCCTGAACCGCTGCAAGGGCCCAGCTGTGTGGGGCCTCCGCGCCCAGATCGACCGCGGCCTCTACAAGGAGCACATGCAGGTGAGGCTGGGCTGGGCTGGCGTGAACGCCCCTCGTGGGAACCCTTACAACTCAGACTGTGCTCTGTGCAGAGGCAGGACGGTTCCTTGCGGGCGCTGTGCGCTGGACCCGCAGCCTGCTCTCGGCTTCCTCCTGCCCCACAGCCCTCCGACGGCGGCGGCGGCGGTTGCCTTGTGCAGCTGTGGCCCAGCTTGGGGCGGAGGGGTTCGAGAGCATCTGTAGTGTCTGGGGCCCTGAGTTTACCCTGTTCAAGGATTGTTAATTGTGTATATTTAGCCATATATGGGGATATCTGTATATGCAGCCTGGTAGAAATGGCAGCTACCGTTAAATGGGAGTGGGGACAATTTAAGAGGAAGTCAAGAGTGATGATTAGTTTAAAAACACACGTTTTTATTTCCAGGGGCTTTTTTTTCTGCATGTTTGCAGGCTGGAGTGTTAGAATGAATTACTCAAATCCAAAGTGTCAGGATAAACTACAGACACTGATTGTTTTGTTTTTTAATCAACCTATCAAACCTGTATACCTTTCTGTTTGGTGCTTTAATGTGGTGTAAACTGCTAGAGTTCAGCATAGTTCAAAAATTTTTCTAGTGTTTTATATACAGGCCAGATATCATGACCACAATATTTTGTTTGAGCTTAAACTCTTATCTATGTGTGAAAAGTACTGTTTGATAGATCAGGATAGTACATAGTACAGTAACTGAATGTCTGCCAAGTGAACTGGTGAGAATGGAAAGGGGAAGAGGGTGATAGATGTTCTGGAAATCAGCAGGATTTGGGACTGCCCATATGTCTCGTAACTTACTAGATTTTTGCAGTAACTCCTTTCATGACAGAAAGAAATCCTTAACACGCCACTGTTGACAGTTCATGAGGCATCTGTGGAGGATCTTCTCTTGACAGAGCCAGAACCAGACCGTCCTGGGAAGTGCCAAGTCACTGGAGTCGTTCTGGGTATGTGCTAGTAACTCAGCAAGCACCTGCAGTTCTTCTACGCTAAGAGCAGCCTTTGGGGTAAACATTTCTGATTCACCAGTGAGAGAGTTGAATTAGCTGATAGAGGTGATTTAGGCTGAGTGTGAACTAAACTAGGTCAGTATGTGTAATACAATGAAAAACATACCTGGGTAGATGGGATATTGGGAGGTTATATGAGTTTGATTTTCTTCAGGCTACTGATGCTGAATTCCCTGCTGCATTTTTTACTTGGTTACCAGCATGTGCTGCTGACAGCACTACAGGGCAGTGGCATCTTACTAATAGCATCTCGTGCTTTATTACGCCTTGCTGTTCTAGTAAACAAGCATTCTGAAATAAAGGCCTGGATAAGGATTTTTCCCAGGAGTGGGTTTGCTGTTTTAGGGGTAGCATGCTTAGGAATAAGAAATGCTGCTTACTGCAGTTATTACTGTTGATGCTTTTATTCTTGGAATGTTGATTTTGTTATAGATGGTGGATAAGCCCTCAGCAAACAATTAGTCTAGTTTTAGAGCACTAGGACAGCAAGGCTTTGTTGATACTGAAATATGTGTATCTCTGAAAACTTGCTGTTTCAGGGGATGGGAGCATAGTACATGCTGGGAGTGTTATCCTGACCGCCGGTACCTTCCTGAGGGGTATGATCCTCATTGGACTGGAGACGTACCCGGCTGGGCGGCTGGGGGACCAACCAGCCATTGGGCTGGCTCAGACTCTGGAGAAACTGGGATTTGCTGTGGGCAGGCTGAAAACTGGAACGCCACCCCGACTTGCCAAAGATACCATTGACTTCAGTGGTCTGCAGGAACGCGCAGCTGACAATCCCCCGGTGCCATTCAGCTTCCTTAGTGAGGCTGTGTGGATCAAGGTGGGAGAGCATGCACCAAGTGCATGTGGTGGGGAGTGTTGTGGGAATGTCATGCTCAGAGTCAGCTGGGAAATTGATGGCTGGGAAAGGAAGCTGGGCTGTACTCCTACTGGAGGTCTAATGTCTCTGAGGATCGCTAATGCAGAGGGAGAAATTGCTTGTTTTCTTTTGAAAGCAAGTAGCTTTTTCCTCTCACTTATCAACTTGAGAACCAAACATGCTTTACTTCTAAAGTCAGAATTGTGTAAAATATGATATTGTTAGTAATAGTATTCATGTGCTGGTTACATGGATGGCTTTACAAAATACTTCCACTATTAGATGCACATTGTGGAGATTTATGATGTCTTGCTTGCTACCCTGGCTCTAGAATAAGATTAAAATGTTGAAACTGGAGATTGTTAACAGTGTTGGCTGGGAAAGAGTTATCCACAGAGCTCAGAGGTGGATATATTTGCAGTAAGTTGAAAGCAGAAGAAAGTTTTACAAAGAAAATCTTGGAAAATTGATGGTGTTCTTACGTAATGTAGTTAAACAGCACAGAATTAAGTATTAGGAGTTGATTTGCCCAAGAGCATATAGGAATTACAATAACTTACTATAATCAGGGTGAAGGTGAAAGTAGTATCACTTGAAGTACTTTGTATGTGTAGGAAAGGTTTTAAGGAGTTGAGGTGCAACATTATTAGTATTTTGAATGTGAGTCTATTGACTTTCAGAAAAAATATGAAATACTTTACATGGTGGGGGTTATTTTCCATGTTAATTGCAGGGGTTTAAGAGATTTCTGTTTTGGTTTTATTTTCTTCACCAAACTTCAGTTGGCTGTTTATTGTAGGGCCAGCACTTCTCTTACTTCAGAGTTCTGACGTCCTGTGGTTAATTTGAATGCTGTTATACAACATGTTGCTTTAATAGGAATATCCATCCTGCAATTCAGAATACAGTGTATAGAACAGAACTTGGATTCTGGGCTCCCAGGTTCTATTCTCTTCTTGTTCTGCTTTTGGGCGCGTTGCTGAAGTTCTCTGATTGCTTGTGTTCTGTCTGTACAGTCAGTATGATAGCACTGCCCATGTCTCCAAGAAGTGCGAGCCAAGTGTCATAAAAAAGCTGCCTTGAAAGCCCTCAGAGTTGTTTAGTCAGAGTACAGTGTTGTGACTGGGTTAAATTAAAGTGAGCTCTGGCCTTTTTCAGCCAGAAGATCAGCTGTTGTGTTACCTGACTCGCACTACCCTGAAAGCCCAGGAAATTATCTGTGATAGTCTCCACCTGAACAACCATATAAGGGAGACAACAAGGGGTCCACGGTAAGTGTGTGTGTGTCGTTGTTTAATCCCATCCAGTAATGCAGCCATTCACTCACCCCCCCCCTCTTCTGGGCAGGATGGGGAGGAAAATCAAAAGAATGTAAACCCCACAGATTGAGATAAGAACAATCCAGTAACTAAACTATAATATAAAACTAATAGGAATAATAATACTAATAACTATAAGGGAAATGACAAGGGGAGAGACTATAACTAAAAGGGGAAAGTCAGAAAAACAATAAACACAAGTGATGCACTATACAATTGCTCACCACCCACCAGCCAATACCCAGCCTGGTATCTGGGCCTTCTGGGTGACTCCCCACAGTTTATATACTGGGCGTGATGTGCTGTGGTGTGGAATACCCTTTTGGCTAGTAGACTAAAGCCAAAAAACAGCACTGCACCAGCTACTAGGAAAGAGGAAAAAAAACCACAAAGGTTGCAGGTGAAACCAGGACAGCATGGTATCATTCAAGGCTCTCAGTGGCATGAACTGACAGTCTGTGGGTTTCTCTTGCTTTGCTTCTGGCAAGTTACTTTTTTTCCATGTCAGGTGGTGCTCATGGCTATTTACCATTGCAGATACTGTCCGTCTCTGGAATCAAAGGTTCTGCGCTTCCCAAACCGAGAACATCAGGTGTGGCTGGAGCCCGAAGGCTTGGAGTCCAATGTCATTTATCCCCAGGGTGTGTCGATGACACTGCCAGCTGAGCTTCAGGAGCAGGTGATCAGATCCATCCCAGGCTTGGAAAAAGCCAAGATCTTACAGCCAGGTGAGGGGGGTGAATAGGTTTTTGTCATATTAGCTACTAGTTAATAAAAACGAGATTATGTTTAGAGCATAACAAAACAAAGGAAATATGAAACAAAATTCTTGAATGCAGGGGTTTTTCCTTGGTTGGTTTTATGTAAGTAAAAGTTGATGACCTAAGTCATTCTGCCCCGCTCATTGCCTTTGCCAATGAAAGGAACCTTCGAAATCCCTCCTATAAGATCTGTCTTGTTGTTTGTCATAGGCTACGGAGTGCAGTATGACTTTTTAGATCCCCGCCAACTGACTGCTTCTCTTGAGTCTCGTCTTGTTCAGCGCCTCTTCTTTGCAGGCCAGATAAATGGCACTACAGGCTATGAAGAAGCTGCAGCTCAGGTGGGTGAATCTGATCGCTGCTCAGAAAGGGATATTGCCTGGGAATTTGTCTTTGATACATAGTCTTGCTAGGCCCATCTTCTGCTAATGAGATGTTCTTACTTTTATTGCTTACCCCGATTCCAGACTTGCCCAGATATTATTACTTTTAGTATCTACAGTTGCTGTTATTGAGATTGCAGTAGTAAAAGTAATTGGAAGCACTGTCAAATGTTTCAGCATGGAGACTATGCAGTGCATGTAATTGAAAACATGGGAATTGTCTCTACTCATGTCAGCAGGGGCCAAGAAGCCCTTCAGACACAAGTAATGTCACAAGAAAGAAGCTGCCTATATTACTAGCACAGGCTATGTGGGAGGTGTCCCTGCCCATGGCAGGGGGGTTGGAACTCGATGATCTTGAGGTCCTTTCCGACCCTTACTATTCTATGATTCTATGATTTTCAAAGATACCCTTTGACACTTGAGTCTTTGAAGGCAGATGTGCTGGTACTTCAGCCACAAAGAGACCCATAACTGTGTTTTGTGTTCTGTCTGCCTAGGGTGTGATTGCTGGGATCAATGCTTGCCTACGGGTTCGTGGCAAGCCGCCTTTCATTGTCAGCCGCACTGAAGGCTACATTGGTGTCCTGATCGATGACCTTACCACTCTGGGCACCAGCGAGCCATACCGGATGTTCACCAGCCGCGTGGAGTTCCGCATGTCCCTCCGGCCTGACAATGCTGATGCCAGGCTCACCCACAGAGGTATTTTGTTGTGGTGGCTTTTGCAGTGAGCAGCCCTGCCTTGTCATAGATCCCTGTCTCCTATGCCATCTGTCTCTGCAGGTTTTGAAGAAGCTGGGTGTGTGTCACAGCAGCGATATGAACAAGCAGTTAAGATGAGAGCTGCTTTAGAGGATGGAATTGCAACACTAAAATCCCTTCAGTTCAGCATATCCAAATGGTCCCAGTTAGTACCAGAAGTTCCTATCAGTAGCAGTCGAAGGTTGCCTCTCAGGTAAGGGTTACAGCTGAAGCTTTCTGGTCTGACCTATGCTTGCTTTAGCTTGCTTGTAGTTTCACAGCAGTTGTCCATCCTTCCTGAAGCCATCAATACTCCAAGATTCCAGCTTTATCACCTTTAGAGGACAGGCACTTGATGTTTGTCCATAGAATAAGTGTGACATTGGTGTTTTTACTATGCTGCATTTCCTAGTGCTGACATAGGCTCCCAAAGCAAGGGTGTTCTCCACTGGCCCTGTCAGTTTTTGCTGTCCTTATTGAGAGTGTCACCAAGTGGTGATGGTTGTGCAGTGTGTTGCTGCTTTGCTGAAAGCTTAATAAAGCAGCAGTTGATTTCAGGCTACCGTCAGATGGTAGCTGTTCTTGTACACAGAGGCCTTTCTTCCCTTATCTATCCTTTATCTCACCTTCTCTTTTCTGTTCTTTTAAGTTAAAGACTAAGACCTAACTCAGTCTGTGTTCCCCTACCTCATCCCTTCTGTCATGCTGTTCATTTTTCATTAAGAGCCCCTCTTCAAGAGTTTAACAGCCCTTTGTATACCAAGAGGAGATAGTAGAGGGTTGAGCTTGGCTTTGCAGTTCTGGCTTATGCTGAGTTCTTTACAAGTTTGAGCTGGGAACAGCTGTAAATGTGCCTTATACAAGTGACTCCTTCCTACCGTAAAAACTTAACTCCTGTTTTCCACAGTGCCTTTGATGTCCTTCGATATCCAGAAGCCAACATGGAGCTTCTGGCAAGGGTTGTCCCAGAGCCCCTGGGAAAGCTTGCTCAATGGAGACAACTGGCAGAGAGATTGAAAATAGAAGGTAGAGTACAAGAGTTATAATCTTTTAATGGGATCTGTGTATGTTGGGTTCAGTAAGGGGTGAGCAAATCCATTCATCACAGCATGTTTCATGTTACTGCTTAGTGAAATGAAACAGAGCATGCACCTTTTACCATAGGCCACAGCGCTGTGCCAGCCACCTGGGTGTATTTCACTTTGTGGGGTGAGATAATTATTCATGTCCACTCCTGGGTTTTTCCTGCTTACTGCTCTGTCAAATAGACCATCCTTTGCTAGGATGAAAGGAAAAGCCAGCCTCTGTGTCTTAATTCCTGTAACAAATTAAAGAGTATTGCTTCCAAAGTATTGACGCAACTTAGGCTCTTTAGTCTGTGTAGCTGGAAACTTCCTTAGGAGCTTTTGACAGTCTCAGGTGAATTGCTTATTCTGCTTCAAAGAATTCCTGCAGGTGACCTGTTTCACATAAACGTCCATATCTGGTCTTGTTTCCCTCATCTTCCTTCACAGCTGCTTATGAGTGGTGTGTGGAAAACCAACAGCAGGAAATAGAAGAAGTGCGTCGTGATGAAGCTCTCCGACTGCCTGAGGACCTTGATTACTTTGCTATTGATGCATCACTTTCATTGGAGGTGCGGGAAAAACTGGACTCTAACCGTCCCCAGACGGTAAGATACTGGGTCACAGCAAGGTTGAGTGGCAATGAAATCCTTTCTTTGTCTTCCCAAGAGGTGTGGGGGGTGAGAATAATCAGGGAAAGGAATACCCACAGGTTTCAGTCTCTTTTTTTCACTAGTGCATAGGTTTGTTCTTGGTTAACTTGCTCCTGTTTCCACACGCAGATTGGTGCACTCAGCCGCATCCCTGGAATTACACCAGCTGCTATCGTTAACCTGCTCAGATTTGTGAAAACCAATCACCAGAAGGCAGAGAAGCTAAAAGCTTTACCCCAGGCTGACAAATACTTCCCAGAGAAAATGTACTCAGAGAAAGCAGCTTCACAAAGACAGATTTCAGCAAAGTCTTCTGAAGAGAAGCAAGAGTACCTTTGTTAAAACACCTCTGCAGAGGAGCGTACCCCTCTTGCCAGAGTACATGGCAAGATCACCTGTGCTCGCAAGCCTCTTCATGGATAAAACCTGTGCTGGCTGGATGCAAACCAGTTCTAGTTGTGTCCTGTGGTAGTGTCATTGAGTAGAGCAAAGATGACGAAAGCGCAGACCTTAAGTAAATGTTCAGGAACCTAAATGCAGCCTGAGTTTGCCAATCCAAATGAAAAGACAGGGGAGTTGCTTTTAAAATTCCTCTAATTTGGAAGATGTCAGATAGTAAAAATCTGTTCTAAAGCATCTTGGAAAGGACAGTGTTTTGGTCTTCTGAAACAAGTAAGAAATGTTACCGTGCTGAGCTCATGGCAGCACAAGAGGATTTTTGCTGGAAGATGTGTTCCGTGGACTTCGGTACTTGTGTTGAAAGCTGTGCAGTGACTGTGCACAGTGTGAGGTTGTAATGTGATGTCAGCCAATAGGAAACACTTGGCTATGAGAATGTATGCCACACAAAGATGTAAACTTGAGTAAGAAATAGAGTGAATAGAAACACTCCGTTTTGGGTGGGAGTTCTTTAAAATAAAGCTTATCTCAAAACTTGCTGAAGAACTTGGTTGTCACTTAGCTTTCAGTAAAACCTTGGCAATTCACTGGGTCCCAGTTCATGCAGGTAAGGTGGGGTGAGGTTGGCTACAGAGCTGGTGAAAGCAGCTGAAGCAGAACTTGTTGCCTAGGCCTGGGTGCTAAGGAGTAGAGGGGCATGTTGGAACCTGCCCCAGGAGCCTCAGCTCTGAGCAGTGTGGTGATAGACTGATGTGCTGGGGGCCAGGGCAGAGCTGACTTGGCAGTCCAGGGAAGTTAGGGCCAGGGATTTCTGTGTCCCTATGTCTGTGGCCTATTTTCCTTTCAGTTTTGTTGGCTCAAAGAATTACTTCAACCTTGTCAGCTGTAAGTTTAGCAAAAAGAAGCCAGCTACATGTTCTGTAGTGTAACGGCTCCAGGTATGGTGATTCAGAGGAAGCTCCAGGAACAAACTTGCCAGTGAAGTTTTAAGTTGGCAAGCAGGTATTCTTTATTGCGGCGCTGTCCCCATATTGTTACACAGCCCGTCCTTATATAGCCACTGGGCATACATATTCATGAGGCTACATATGGATTACATCATTTTCCAGAAAGGTCCCCGCATGCGTACAAAAATGTGGTGGTGGTCTTTGGGGGTCTTTTACTTCTTCCAACAGTCTTCACTTCTGGCAGCCTTCGAAGCATGCGCAGTAGATGCTTATACCAGCTTAACTGGTTCGTTAACACCATAGACATAACAATCATCCTGTCCTACTTGTCAGTTAGTTTAACTGCAGCCCATCCTGGGCCCCTGCCATTCCAGGTACTCCTTATCCTTACGTCCTGTTCTTCTAGCCTGTTTTTCTTACACTCATTTTGTACTAAAGTCATAAAGGCCTAAAACTACAACGGTTTATCTTATACAAGAATTCTCAATATGTTCTCTAGCTGTTACATCATTTTTTCTCTATATATCATGCACCTCAGTAATTTTCCATTGCTACTGTTACAAAGCCATCAAACTTAACATTACTTAAACTTGATTCTAAAGGTTTATATATTTCATTTTGTGATTTTGTGCTCCCCTTGTCTCAATGGTGCTCTTGAATTCAGCAGTGTGAATCCAAAGAAGCCCTGAAGCCTTTGCCTTTCTGTCTATTTAAAGCAGCGGAGCTTCTAATCAAAAGTTTCATGCTTTCTTCATTGCATTATCTTTGTATTGTGTTTGGTTTTGATGTACCTGTGTCTGTAAAAAGCCCTACTGACACCTTCATCCTCTCACTTTCAAGCCAGTTGTGCAATCTCAAAACTGCATGTCCTAGTTCTTGTCAGCAGCCATTTAAGGTTTGTCTTGACAGGCAAGCCCTTTGCACCCTGAGGCAAAAAGCCAACACTTTTTCCTTGGCTTTCTGTACTAAACTTATTTTGGTGCTACAAAGGCCTTGGTTCTGGTCTCTAAAACACCAGTGTAAATCAAACTGATTCCACTAAGCTGGGCTGCACTGATGTCAAAGAGCAGGAGTGGGCTTTGCTTGTCTTACGTTAGGAGTGTAATAATGTACAGCTGTGGTCTAAGTGGGAAGAGTTAACTCCAGGGGAAATTGGAAGTCATAAGTGCATTGGTGCATTGCTTTTCAGCAGATCTTCTGTAACAACTGGTCTATATTTTAGCCTGAAGTGGGTCTCCGGCTACTGCTGAGCTCCCTTCTTAAGACACAGTGTCCTCTGTTTACATGTGGAGGTTAATGATGTCTGTATTAGCCAAAATGGAAAACCTGGCACATCCACAAGTTTGAGGAGTGGGAGTTCCTCAGGTTTTAGTTTCATGTATATAGGGCTTGCCACAATATCGTGTGCTTCTTGAACAGTTCTTGTTCAAGAAGACTTAACAGGAATTCATAGCTACAGGTAATCCTATTTGTTTTCTTTGGAAAACCAAGCACAGAAAGGCTACATGAACTGCCATAAATAGCATGGGCACATGATGGGATGCAGCCGTCCTGCCCCCTGCTTTCTAACTCCACCAGGGATTTGTTACAAGGCCCAAGGTTTGTGTTTTAACATGAAGAGAAAGTGAGCTTAGGCCCCCGCAGGTCCTGTGGTCTCACTGAGGCCAACAGGGTGGGAAGGGCAGAACTGGAGGAGCCCACCTTTAGCATGGGTGTCTGGTTGATTTTCCTTGGCTCCGCGGTAATGAATTGCACTTTGTTCTCCCGTAATCCTTACTGTGATGAGGCAAGCAGGAAGGGTAGGATACATGGTGGGGATGGCCTAACTCACTGCACATATGAAGGGGTTTATCAGCTTTGATGCCTGTACCTCCAGGGTTCTGCTCCTCCACCCAGTGGGACCTTATTTAGTGGATGCAGGAGGCATCTGCTGTGCCTTAGTAGCTCCTGTTTCCACCGGGGAGGTGTTCTCCATGCTCCCCCCACAAACCATGGCCTGTGCTGCTCAGGGTCCTCCCGGGTGCTTGTTTCTGTCTCTTTCCATGGCCTCACAGGGCTAATGAGAAGTAAATGTCCTCCCCCCTTGTGCTGACAGCTTGGTGGCCAAAGCATTCAGCTGTAAAATGGGAGACTTGCTCTGCAACTGCTGTTACGAAAGGGGCAAATAAAAAGGGGTTGATTCTTGATCTATTGTTTTATGGACAGGGACGCATTAGGGGAAAAATAATATGCTGCTGCATAGGCTTATTAACCCTGCATGTGTAACTGAGGGAGAAGACCAATGTGTATTCTCATCAGAGGCTCTCTGATTCTGTAGTCACCGTCATGTTGTCACCATCCACAGTGTCTGGGCCTTGCCGTCTGTACCAAGGAGTACAGAAATGCCAAATCTATCCTTCAAGTTGGAGGCTGCAATTTCTCTACCTCTTTGTGGACTTAAGCATGGATACTGTGATGGTCTGTGAAGTCTCCTGGGGCCTTTCAGCTGTGAACCACGGGCTGGAACATGTCCTCCGCTTCCCCACCTGTGTCCCTGCAGAGTCAGCACCTCCCCACTGCCGGAGCGGGTCCGCAGAGCCAGCAAAAGTGGGCCGCAAACGGCTGCCTGGTAAGAGCGTGGCTCCGCAAAGGCCAGCGCTGCGCTGGAGGTGGGAGCGGACGGAGCGCAGGGTGAGGGCGCTCGTGCCTCGCCCCAGCTGCAGCTCCCAGCACGAGCGCCAGGGGGCACGTTTTCAGGCACCGCCGGGGAGCGCAAGCACGCGCAGTTCCTGTTCCAAGTGACTTAGCGCTTGGTGTGGTTAACTGGAGAGCGGGCACGGAGCCAGGTGGGAAATGGGATCACCCTGTGAGTACAGGGCAGCAGGAGGGGAGGTGACAGCAGTGACTGCGCTCCTCTGTTGCTGTTTTACGTGTCCGGCTTTGAAACTTGCTGCGTGTGACCAGGTGGTGTCTGGTGTCGCAGGACTCTGTGAGGGCCAGGAGGTGCTGTGGCTGGCACTGCCGAGCTGGCTGGGTTTTGTCCTTGTCCCATCGCACCGGCGGGGCTCCGTCCGCGTGGCACTTGGTGACTCTGCCCCGGCGCGGGGCCGGCCGGCGGTGGCGTCAGGCATGAGCTGGAAGCAGCTGCGCCGGATGCAGGGCGGTCGCGTCACAGGCGGGGATCTCAGCGCTGCTGAGAGTGCCACGAGTGTGCGAGCCCCGCGGCTCCCAGACGGGAGCTGCAGGAGCTGCCCGCGCGCGGAAGCGACCGCGGCAGAGCAGAGCTGAGCTGTTGCGGGGGCTTGCTCTTTCCTTTCCCTGCTCCTGTGGCCGCACGTACACCCCTTCCATCCTCAGAACACTTCGGTACTGCCATCCATAACAGCACTTTAGCAGCAGACTAAGTATTAGTTACTGTTGCTGGGAACAACAGTTGAGTAGGAACAAACCTACGATTACTCTTAAATTCATCTACTCTTGTTCTTTCTTTGGGAGGGAGTATTTAAGGGCTTGTTTTACACAGGATGATTCTTGATACCAAAAAGCCTACGTCTTTTTCTCCAAAATACCCATCTCCTGTTAGCAGGACCACAGCTTATAGAGCAACATATTTACTAAATAATAATAAATACGTATAAAATTTCAATTAATACAATGTCAAATGATATGACTAATATAGACCTAATATAAATAATAAATAGTAATAACTGAATATTTAGTCACTGGGGAGTTACACTCTATTTGCTAAGGAATTTAGCTTCGAATCCAGCTTTAGAAGAGGAAATGCAGATTTTTAAGAAGTCTGGCAACTGCAATAATTAAAATAATTAAAAAAAAAGGCAAAATACCATAATAACTTTTGTATGTGCATATGTATAATATATCCATGTGTATGTGTGTGTATACACACACACATCAATGAAAACATGGAAATTTTGCTTAATATGTGCCCAGGTGGCTGCAGAGAAGCAAATCTGAAATGTTCTTTTAAATTTCATCCCTACCTGCAATAAACCCCCTCTGGCAGGTTGCTCCAAGCCCCATCCAACCTGGCCCTGAATACAGCCAGGGATGGGGCAGCCACAGCTTCTCTGGGCAACCTGTTCCACTGCCTCACCACCCTCACAGGGAAGTTCTTCCTAATACCCCATGTAAATCTACCCTCTTTCAGTTGAAAGCCATTCCCCCTTGTCCTGTAAAAAGTCCTTCTCCAGCTTTCTTTCAGTACTGAAAGGCCGCTCTAAGGTCAGAGGCTTCATTCTGCTGTCTGGTGCGCAGGCTGGCTGCGCTGAGCCCTGCAGAACAGGGAGCTGGGTTGGGAAAGGGGCTCTGCCGTGTCTCTTCCCCTTTGTGTTTAATAATCCAGACTTTATTGGGCTGAAAGGAAAAAAGCGTCTGACTGCTCCTGTCAGCGCAGGCCGGGCCCCCAGTCACGGGTGAGCTTGCTCTGCTTATTCCAGTGACTACACAACATCAAAGACTAGCACATTAACCCTCAGACTTGTGTTTGTGCTGGGCATGAGCCAGCAGGTGGTCCTGCAGGATGACCAGGTGACCGACTGCTTTGCTCAGGAGAGCCAGGAGCAAGCTGTAGCAAAGTACATCAGCATGCTGACGAAAAGCCTATGGCTCAGCATCCCCGTTTACTCCACATCTCCTTAGTGCTTTATGCAGCAGCTTTCGAGGAAAATGCATGTTTAACTGTCACCTTATCAGTGCAGAGAAGCCAGCAGGTTTGAGTCACGTTGTGTAAATATTTGAAACATATGGATTAAAGAATTATTGATAGGCAGCCAGAAAAGTAACTTCATTTTAAGCTGGTCGAGTGGAAGGGAGGTTGGAATTAGCTGAGCTTTAAGGTCCCTCCCAAACCAAACCATGCTATGATTCTATGATTTATAATGGAGAAATAATCTGAGTGGAATAAGGAGGATTCAAAAAAGGCTAAAACCCCACAGCTTTTGTGGTTTGGAAACTAATACAGGTTTGCTATGTACCAGCTTTTCCTTCAGCTCTTTTGCACCCTGGGTATTCTCATCTTCCTCCTGAAGGGAAGCAGTTTCAGCCCTCCCCTTGGTAAGCAGTAGGAGCATTGCAGTTGATCATTTGGCCCAGTGTTCTTTTCAGTGGTCACAGTTTATTCCTCTGTTTAGCTTATGTTTGGCTGTTTAAGATTTGCAGTTTCAAAAGGCTGAATCCATAGACAGAAAGTACTCTTTGGTGCAGTCGAACAACATGAGGAATTTGAGGACTTGAAAATAATCATCATAAACTCACAAGGTGTTAATACTGTCAGGAATTTGCCATTAGCACTGAAAAGGGAGAGAGAGAAAAAACTTCCTGTAGAAACAGGCTTTGGATGGAGCAGCCACTTTGAGCAGGACCTCAGAGAAGCACAAACCATAGAGGGACTGAGAAAAAAAAGAAGACTGGCTGATCAGCAAAGGTGGATCCATTGTAGATCCAGGAAGAAACAGATAAACTGAGGCTTGGGAGAAGTCAAGCTGAGTTGGACCTTGCAAAGGATGTTTGACAGCTGGTGTGAAGTTCTGCAGCCACCCGCGTCAAGGTAAGGTAAAGGAAAGGAACCGTGCTGTTTGTAAGGAAGCATAGAACAAAACTCACCCTGGGTCACCCCGAATGTGGGCAAAATCAGTTACATCTGGCTGCGCACGCCGACCTCTGCTCCTTGGGCGCATGCCTCTAAGAAAGCCCCTGGCTGCCTCCAGCAGGGTCCTTTCCCCGTGCCCTCCCTTGAATCCATCCAGGGCTATCCTCCAGGGCCAGCCACAGCATGGGCTGGGAAAAATGAACCCAGCTCGGCCAGCACTGAAATGACAAGGCTTTAGCAATAAATACAGAAGGCTCAGCCTCCATCCATCGCAGCAAGGACTCCTATGCCCAACCACTTCAGGTACCAGCAGAAATGAATAGCGCATGTCTGGAGTTGTCCTTTGCAGGACAGGGCAGAGGGTGCTGCTGGGGAGGCAGGGAGCTCATCTGCCTCCCAGGCACTACATTGACATTTAACTAACATAGGTTAAAACCAGGTGAGTTGTATTTGTGATCCAGATTGATTTATGCTGTTCTTAAACAGAGAATCATTTAGCACCAACAAGGATATCCTTACACAGTACAAAGTTTAATTTGTTTCTACATGGTTTTATCTAAAATATGCATTAGGGAAGTAATCAGTATTTTGTCAGAGTTTGTCAATACCTTTCAAAAATGTACTGACTGTGAATTATTCTTTCATCTGCAACTGCAGTGAAATGAACTGTTGCAGTTACTAGCCTTGCACAAGCTGATGTGAGCTATACTTACAGTACCTTGGGGCAGTCGCCTGAGCAAAGCCTGTTTTACTCCTAACCCAGCCGAGGGAAATGGAGCGGAGCAAGAAGTTACTTGGCTGCAGCAGCTGCTGTGGCTGTGCTGCTCCATTTCCCTATGCAGACCAGGCTCTGTTATATCCCAGTCCCCAGACACCTCACCACATACATTTTTGGAATATTTCTGCATACTAACATGCCTCCAGCCTCCCAAAGCGCGCATTATCAGCCAGAAAGGAAATTGCATTTCAATCTCCCAGCTCCCCACTGCCACCTTCAGCAAGAAAACAAAAGAGATTAAAGAAATGTAATATTCCAGCATGTTTTCTGCCTTCATAGCTAGCTACGTGACCATTGCTTCTATATACGCATCAATAGCATTGCAGGACAGTATGGAAAGTTATGGACAGCTGTAGAAGTTGCTTAAAGAAATAAGCAGAAGACAGAGTTCTCAATTATTAACATTTATTAAAAGTTTGACCAAATAGTTTTATTCGCAAGTTTTGTTTACAAAAGTCTAACAAGTTTCCCCAGGTAGCCAAAGCTTAATGAAAGAACTGAACTGGCATTCCATTAGTGCCTACAAAGCAAAACCTTAAAAACGCAGTAAAGAAAAAAAAATCAGTATATGCGAAACTGAGGTTTTAATATTTGAAAGCCATCACTAGTATCACAGGCAGAGCATTCACAAGAGCCTATTTGTTCTTACTGTGTACAAGGCACAGCTGTTAGCTGCAATACTGTGTTCTCTAGGCTTTGGTTGTGTTTTCTCTCCTACAGACAGCATCACCCTGCTGCCCTGAACTATGAGGCTGACCCTCCCGCCTGCTTAGCTGGGCCATTTTAACATGAACCAGCCTCCCAGCTGCTGCTGGAGCTACAACTCTGCAGCTTTTCTGATCCACACACAGCTGATGAGAGGAAAACAGCCTCTTGAAGTGGCCACACTGCCTGCCTTCAGGTGCTGCCCTCCCTTCTGCTAAGCCACGGTCAGAGACACTTCAAACACCCAATGCTATTTCAAACCTTATTTTGCCTGAAGGCTTCAGTTTGAATCAGTTCCTTATTACAAGCTAATTTCCAAAGTGTAGCAGAGCAAGCACACCCAGCTGAAGACAGCACTGTGCTAAGAGCACTGAGGAACTGGAAAGAGGCAGGATATTATTATTTGGCCATGGCCAGCCAAACCAAACAGCCCACACCAATCGGGAATGTGTCAGGAACCTAACAAACAGCCGCACCGAGGACACTGCTTTGAGCCAAAGCCCTTTCTCTTTTCACCCAAATTAGAACTTTGCACTTTGCTGAACCAGTCTGAAGTCTCTTGGAAAGAAAGTCAGCAGTTTCACTGAAAAGCATGCAAAGATTTGGCAAGATACTTCAGATTTATGGTAACAGCACATCCTGCCTCCATTTTAAAGTTACGTACTTCCTGTTGCCTTGGGGATACTAACAAACCTTCAGAATGTAAGAACAGATTCCTCTACCAAATTCCACAGCCTTCTAGAGACTGAAGCCCTCCAGCCCTTGGTTCCACTGTACTTAGCCCATCTCTTCCTTCAAACAGGGGGTATAATGCACCAAGGTTTTACCATAGTTAAGACACAGAAGTGGAGCAGAAAAGGAGAAAAGATCCAACCAAAGCAAACAAAGAGCATGAAAACAAGTAATAGTGGTTCAGGATTATCCAAGCATAACCAAGCAGTACAGATACGAGTTCCTGCAGAGTGAGCACATAGCCAAGGAAAACAAGTGAGAGAGTATAGCCATTACAGACAGCGCAAACATACTGGTGTCATGGAACAACACTCCTTCAAAGATGATGAATTCTGTTTGAACTTAGATGGGGACACTGTGGGGAAATCATGTTAAAGGTTAGTAAAACAGCTGCATTGTTATGCAAGTCATATCTGATTATCCATTAACCGCTTTTCTCCATTTACCAGTTTGAAAGACTTAAATCTGGAACCCTTGTTTACCACAGCTGGTAGTTTATAGCCCAAAATGCCATACTTCAAATTATTTTATTTAGTTATTCACAGCAATCTTTCAAACTAGTTACCCAATGTCCACTTCAACTGTTTGATTCCTATCTTCAACCCCACTGTTAAAGGCAGCAGGTTTACAGTCCCGCCATGGCATTTGGTGCATTGCATTGCATTGCTCTGGGAAACCCAGCACTATATTCCCCATCCTAGAAACATCCTTGACCCAGCAGAGAAATTGAAAGCCATCAGGCAGGACAAGTACACACACCATCTTGTCACAAGTCAGTAGAAATACCTGCTGGTTTTGAGCTTTGTTCCTGAATTAAGAACTGAGCAAGACACTGTAATGGTGGGTCACGCAGATATTCTGACAAAGCATCCTTCTGCACAAAATTTGGGTTTGAAATTTAGCTATTCAATGTCTGTGTATTAGAAAACATTTAGATAAAAATTTTTAAGTGTTTAATCTTGGAAGATGTACACAACAGTTCATCAGTTTCCCAGGAAAAAAATCTGTCAGCAATTAGAAAAATCTGTGTACAAGACTCATGGGAAACCCAACACTTGATTCTTTGCCTTTTCAAAGGTTAAATGTGATTTTGTTCAGTTTCCTCTTCTTAATACAAAGTTTTCTTGGTTTACTCAAGGCATCACAGAATGCACCAACACACCATGACGTTACCTGGTGCTTGTGCTGTCCAATCTACAAGGTATCTTTTGAAGAAAGCACCACAGGAGTTAAATTTTTAAGGCTTAGATCAGTTAAAACTAAACCTGCAGCTGAATTTTACCATTCAGAAACAACCAATTTCAGTATTTGCTTTGTAGCTTCTGAACATACTCCAGTAGCATTCATCCTTTCTGATCCCGCCAGGACTGTATTTAGATTTTTCTATCAACAATAACCCAAAGAAGACAGAGACGTAGCATTGAACTTCTGTTTTAATGGTCTCAAATTCTGTGACAGGTTTTTGGTCAAGTTTCCATTTTAAAAAATTTATCGATTTTAAAGACTAATAACTTAAACTGCCACAAAACAAATGGTCCACAAACATTCCTTTCCTTCTGAAGCTTTTACGATGCATTGTAATCATTAACCAGTCTTTTACTATTAAACTTAAATGGCCAATTGAGACAAACAGTTCTGAGACCGTTCTTCCACCACTGATTAAAACTGAGGTGGAAGCTGATGGACAGAATTTTCATTTAGCCTTCTGGGCCTTCTGGGCAGACTTTGTGACCTTGCCAGCTCCTCCAGCCTTCTTGTCAACTGCCTTGATGACACCAACAGCAACCGTCTGTCTCATGTCACGCACAGCAAAACGACCTAGAAACAGAAACGTGGTTTATGACTTTCGTCTAAGGCCCCATTCCTGCAGTGGTACCCCACACAGCAGCAACATGCAATTTGGAGTAAGAGGCCACTTTTAACGCAGTAAAATGCATGAGACTGGGACAGTGAGATGTAATTATCTGGAGACCACCCCTGTACCATTGAAGCTCTGGTTCTACTTTAAAGTGTCTGCTGATAGCACAGCTTTTGACAGCATTTCACAGAACACACTCCATCCCAGCACAAGAAATTAAGAAGCATCTTTTCCAGACATAGAATAGAATCATAGAATCATAGAATAGTTAGGGTTGGAAAGGACCTCAAGATCATTGAGTTCCAACCCCCCTGTCATGGGCAGGGACACCTCCCACTAAACCATGCCATCCAAGGCTATGTCCAACCCCACCTTGAACG
Organism: Amazona ochrocephala; assembly: GCA_039720435.1. Taxonomy (NCBI): domain Eukaryota; kingdom Metazoa; phylum Chordata; class Aves; order Psittaciformes; family Psittacidae; genus Amazona; species Amazona ochrocephala. Next base: position 47,585,629 of record CM077878.1, read on the forward strand.
CCGCCAGGGATGAAGCATTCACAACCTCCCTGGGCATCAGTATTAACATGTTTTAGAAAATGCCTTACCAAGAGGAGGATAGTCGGAGAAGCTCTCAACACACATGGGTTTGCCAGGGATCATATCAACGATGGCAGCATCTCCAGATTTCAGGAATTTGGGGCCATCCTCCAGCTTTTTGCCAGAACGACGATCGATCTTCTCTTTGAGCTCAGCGAACTTGCACGCAATGTGAGCAGTATGGCAATCCAGCACAGGGGCATAACCAGCGCTGATCTGGCCAGGGTGGTTCAGGATAATAACCTAAACAACCAAAAAGCCAAGTTAACACTTGGGTAATTTTGAGTACTGGTGCGTCCTAGAAAGCCTGGGTTTCCACATGCCCACATGTAAGTTTCAGAGCTGTATTTTAAGTGTCTTCAGACAGCAGTAGAAATTACCTGTGCAGTGAAGCCAGCAGCTTCCATTGGAGGATCATTCTTGCTGTCACCAGCAACATTGCCACGGCGAACATCTTTCACAGACACGTTCTTAACATTGAAGCCAACGTTGTCACCAGGCAGAGCTTCGCTCAGGGCTTCATGGTGCATCTCAACAGATTTTACTTCCGTTGTAACGTTGACAGGGGCAAATGTAACCACCATACCTGGCTTGAGAACACCAGTTTCCACACGGCCAACTGGTACGGTACCAATGCCTGCAAAATAGATGATCAGTAATTCAGCTCAATGAATATATGCCCTTACAGGAAAGAACAGCATTCTACTTTTCCACTTAAACCAAAAAAAGCTCTCGGGCAACGAACTGCATTCCTGCTCCATGCATTAGCTGTTGCTGGCTAGTGAGTGGCATTATAGAGAACATGTACCGCCAATTTTGTAGACATCCTGAAGGGGCAGACGCAGAGGTTTGTCAGTTGGACGAGTTGGTGGCAGGATGCAGTCCAAGGCTTCAAGGAGGGTGGTTCCACTGGCATTGCCATCCTTCCGGGTAACCTTCCATCCTTTGAACCAGGGCATCTGTAAGAAAAACAAGCCCAGGCATAAACTGTCTGCCAGTTTTAATGGCACAATACTAGAAAAGACCAAGTGGTGTATCTTAGCACTACCTTGGTATATTATGGCAGAGTAAGAATTTGTGAAATGCTGGGAATTGATTTTTGACCTTGGAAATTCCAAACGTAACTATAAAAAAACCTGTGCATTTTACTGTTGCATAATTTATCTCCATAACCCTCTAAGTCGTATTTCTTAACATAAACAGATATCAAACCTACGTTAGAGCTAGGCTCCAGCATGTTGTCTCCGTTCCAACCAGAAATTGGCACAAAAGCTACAGTGTCTGGGTTGTAGCCAATCTTCTTGATGTAAGTGCTGACTTCTTTGACAATCTCTTCGTATCTCTTCTGGCTGTAAGGTGGCTCGGTGGAATCCATCTTGTTCACACCAACAATCAGCTGTTTCACACCCAAGGTGTAAGCCAGAAGGGCATGCTCACGGGTCTGCCCGTTCTTGGAAATACCAGCCTCGAACTCACCAACACCAGCAGCAACAATCAGGACAGCACAATCAGCCTTTGAAAAGACGACAAAAAACACTCTCATTATAATGCTTGCGTATGTGTCAAGGCATTAGGCACACCCCCCCCGCCAACCCAGGAACAACCTGCCTGAATTCCCAAAATCTTTAGATCCATTTACACACCTGAGAAGTTCCAGTAATCATGTTCTTGATGAAGTCTCTGTGTCCAGGAGCATCAATGATGGTGACATAGTATTTGCTTGTTTCGAATTTCCACAGGGAAATATCAATAGTAATACCACGCTCACGCTCAGCCTTCAGCTTGTCCAAGACCCAGGCATATTTGAAGGAACCTTTGCCCATCTATGGATTAAAATAAAAAATGTGTTGTTTTTCTTTTTTTTCCCAAGGTTATTTTTTTTTATGAATATGCACTTGCAGTTACTTCAAAAAGAGCATGCAGACTGAAGAGCGAACTCTAAGAATAGAAAGTGGTTTAACAGTGAAAAACGTTACTCCTTGTAGAACAAGAAACAAGATACACTTGGCAAAACCAGTGAGAGATGCCAACTGTTTTCTGTTATTTAACCTGTTGACAGTTTAGCCCTCTTGACAGCTTGTTCATCGTGCTAACACATCCTTATGATAGCTCTCTTGAGCCTGAGTTCTACTATCAAGTGTCCTCTACAAATCCAAGCTCCTACTAGTGCAATCCCTGCCATAATCAACATTTTCACTGCCACTCAGCCCAACATTTGCTACATTTCATTCTGTTATATGATGGTTATTAAGACCTATGCTGTTATTACATAGGAAAATAAGAAAAACTGTGATCAATAAAGCTTTCTGCAAGTTCAAACACCAAAATCGGTGCCTTTCATGTTTTCAGAAGTAAACCTAATCTTTAACTACTTGCATGCAAAGACTGAAGCTGGGAATTCAGCTTATTTTCCAATTACACAAATATGGCTTTACACCACCTTTCTTTTCCCCAGTCCCACACTTCACAACTTGAACTTTGCCACCTAACGTAATAGCGGATTCAGCACTTCAGCCCTTGTTCAGCTAGTCGGACAACAGCAGCCAAAACGCCTCCCTGTGGCTACAGCACAACTGATGCATTTGTTCGGCTACCGGGACAGTTGCAACCAAGCTGCCTCCCTGTGGCCACAGAACAGTTTGCAACTCAAGTTTTGGAACCAAGTCTCTTTTTTCATTCCTGCGCCCCGAAATCTTGCTGCATGTCCCAGAACCACACACCTCAGCAGCTTCCTTCTCGAACTTCTCAATGGTCCTCTTGTCGATACCACCGCATTTGTAGATAAGGTGACCAGTGGTGGTGGACTTGCCAGAATCGACGTGGCCGATGACGACGATGTTGATGTGGGTCTTCTCCTTTCCCATTTTTGGATGTTAGTCAAGTTCTTTCTTTCGGCAAAAGAGAATCGACACCTGGAAGCGCACCAGAAAACAAATCGGTCACACCTCCGGTGTGAACACCCCCACGGCGGGACCCGGCCGAGGGGCACCAGGCCCACAAGGGCGGCGATGGTGGCGCCGCGTGCAGAGCGGTCCGGCTGGGACAGGGGCTTCGGCCCCGCCCAGCCGCGGAGAGGGGAGGGGCGAAGCTGGCGGTCGCCGGCCGAGGGCCCCCTCGGAGCGCCCCTCTTGTCGCCCCCTCCCCGCGCCGCTGCCGGGCTCGAGTTACCCGCGGCGGCCGAGGAGCGGTGCGGCGGCGCGGCGGGGTGACGGGCAGCACGGAGGGCGGGGCCGGCCCGCTCCTTTGTGTGACTCACCCCGCCCGGGCCGCGCGTCCTCCATTTTGTGTTAAGGAGCGGCCATTTTTTTACTCGTGCTCCGCTCCCCCCGCCCCCACGGAGGCCCACGGGCCCCGCCGCCGCACGCTGCCAGCCACGCACAGCGCGTCCCGGCCCCGCCGACACCCGGAACGCTGCAAGGAGCCGGCGGGGCGCCTCCCGCCCTACGCCGGCATGGGCATGCCGCTCCCCTCGCCCCAGTCGGGGAGGTTAGCGGGGAGGTTAGCAGGGAGGGGGCCCGAGGAGGACGATGCGTCGCCACCACCCCGACGTGCACCCTGCCGCCTGCCCCGCTCCCGCGGACCCTCCCTCTCCTTCCCCCTACCTCTCAGACCCCATCCCTAGCGCACCACTCCGCGGTCGCGGCCACGCCCGTGCTCGGCGCTAGCCAAGACCCCAAGGTGGCAGCCCCCTGCCCCTCCCGCGGTGAGGCCCGGCCCAGCCTGCCCCGCGGCAGCATCTCACCTGCAAGGCGGCGGCAAACCCGGAGCAAAAAAGACCGACGGCGTGAACGCCACCCCTTATATACCCTGCGCGGGGGCGGGGCTGCAGAGACACGTCACCACTCCCGGCGGCCCCGCGGTGCCTCCTCGCGGCCCCGCCTGGTCATAGGGCGCTCCTCTCGCCGCGACTTCCTCTTACCGCCCCCGGGGTGCGTGTCCCAGAGGCCGGCACCGGGACCACTCCTATCCCCGTGGGGCTCCTTCCCTCCCGCCTCTACGGGAGTCCCCTGCGGCCTCCCCCGGTTAGCGGGTCTGCGGTGTGCTGCGGCAGCCGCGCCGGCTGGGCGGTGCTGGGCCGTGCTTGGGGAGCGGCGCGATGCCCCTTCCAGCGGCGCGGTCAGAAGCGACCGAGGTGAACTGGGGGAGGGGGGCAGTACCGAAGGGCGCCATGCCGGACGCTTAGCCCCCGGGCCGGAGGCAGCGTCGCACGTTGCATTACGGTCCTTTCCGGGGGGATGCGGCAGTTCAAAAAAATTCCCTAGGGAGCAGCCCCAGGCAGAATGAATTGTGTTTGTCATTAGGGACGCAAAAGAACTCGGTCAGTGAGCTGGTGAACGCTGAGTTGGTTGCGCAGGCTAGCCCACCTCTGGTACCTGCTTAAGATCAGGGAAGGCAAGAACCCCCGAGAGCATCAGTGTTACAAATCTCCCAGAAACGGAGGCCCACCTCCTTCGCCAGAAGGAGAGAGAGAGCAGGAATTCCAGGAAATTTACTATGCCGGAATAAGAAACAGAGAAAGGAAGGGGAAGGTAATTGGGGGCGGAAGGAGGCATAAACTTTTTCTTTTTTTCCTCATACCCTTAGAGAACAAAAGTTGACTTGGCACAGACAACTTAGGCAAAAAAAAAAATACAAATCAAGGCGGGCACACCTTAAGCAAGGATGCATCTGAAGTGTGAATATATTAAAGAGAATCACTTATTCATTAAGGATATGGGGCTCTGTAACAAACCCAGTCGGTAAGAAGTGCCCCCATACCGTCTTTTCACATGAGAAAACTGGCAAGCCCTATCACATTACTTCTGAAATCATGGCAATGAGGAGTCACAGAACAGCTCACCACATCAGAAATAAAAGCCCTCATGATTCCAATGGATTGCTTTCTGGTCTACTCACTCCTAACTGATGTAAGGAAATCCATTAAATACTCACCATCTCTCATACCTATTAATGTGAAATGAAGCTGATACGTTGAACAATTATCTGTGTGTATTCTTTTAAAATGATCTGCAAAGGGAACAAAGCCACATGCTCTGTTTTCTTCTTCAGGTACATTATATGCCTGTGTTAGAAACAGACACATACACAACTATAATCCCATTCATTTGATGGTATGCTCTTCAGATAGCAGTTGTAAAGCATGGAAAGGGCTTCTTGTTCAGAAACAAAGGGGAACAACAACAAAGTAAAAGAGGCCCACTTCATGCATCTACACTTCCACTTGACTCCTAGTTCCTCCAGCTGAGATACACCCACCATCAAATTCACTACAGCAAGAGCTGTAAACTTAGTATTTCATTGATTGGTATGGGATTGAGTGTTTCCACAATAACTGGTATTTTTCCACATGCAAAATAAAATAATAATAAAAAGGTGCATTTTGTAAAACAAAAGAAAAAAAAAGGGAATTTGAGAGATGTCACTTCAGAGAAGATGCTGAGTTTAGAATTCACCTTTTACACCAAAAAAAAAAATCCATTTTCAAAGTAAAACCTGCAAACAGATTCAGGTACCATTAAATAGTTTCACTAATTTTTAAGAAAGGAATAAAGTCATCAAGTTCTTCCCCTCCTGTGTTTCTTTAGTCAGAAGATTAATGATGATGAAAAGCTAGAGATGGTTCAGCTTTCCTCAAAACTAACATTTAGGGGCTGTTATTAGTGAAGACATTGCATGTGAAGACACAGTTACAGAAGGGCAGGAAAATGGAGGTGGACCACTTTCTGGAAGTGGAAATGCATTACCATAAAGTGATTTAGTGGCTCAGGTTGAAGACCAAAGAGTAAAATTTGGTAAGAAAGCTAAGAAGCACTTTTTGGGTCTCCTATAAAGCCAAGACCATTTGTAAATACAGCTGAAAAGCTTTATCATTCCGGATGGTTTGAAGTTAGGTTCTAAGATGTGCATTGCAGTAGGGGGTACTTTTAATGGGCTGATTTGTCAAAGTAACCATTCTCATAAAAAAGTAGGTTAACACTTTCCAAATGTAGTGAATGACTTGTGCCTCAACAGAGAGAGGAGAAAGGAAATGTTACTGATTTCTTACACAACCCATACTAACTGCACATTTCTTTTTTGAAGGGACTTTTTTTATTTTTTAGAAGACTGTTTAATAAATAAGGCATTTAAAACTATGCATTTCTGAAGATGGCAATTTCTGTGGTGTGTACATAGCTGAAAGTTATGAAAGCTGAATTTGTTCGATAAACTTTAACCACAGTCCAAGTTTACAACAGTTGTTTTTTCCCCCACCTTTGTTTCTGTGAGTTTTCAAAAGAATGTTATTCTTCCTCTTTAATCTGTCTAATACATGCTTTTATTCTCTCAACAACCAGTGTATCTCTCATTGTCTTTTCTATTAGTGGAACATTCCTATTATCAATCTCACAAATATTTATGCAGCTGGGGAGCTTCAGATATACCAGTAGCCTCACATAATTCAGTGGAAATGCATTCTGAAGAATCCTCTCAGCTACACAAACAGGCACACACTGGATTGCATCCTGTATGCAAAGAGCCTGTTAAAAATCTCTGATTTTGTTCATTTGGAAAAGCTCATCTCTTTGGTATGAAATACGAAGGATGAAACAGAAATAAGAGGTTTTAAGAAGTCAAGGTCTTTCAGGCTTTAGAATAGTGTTTATTAAATCCAGACTGACTTCAGAAATAGGAAGACTTTGTGGAGAAAAATTACTCATTCTCCCTCGACCACTAGTGAGCATAAGTTATGTCCACATATACCTCCAGCGTAAGAACACAGAGGGGTTCACTAAAGCATTTCTAATGTAGGAACCTATAGAATAGCCACTATTTAGAAAAGGGGGTTGAATCTCAGATCAAATGATACTAAAATGAAAGCTGTGCTGTCAGTATACATAAGCCAAATATTCTAACTTTAAAAATAAACATTAACTGGATTTTGAGATCACAGAAACTACTGTGGCATTATTTTCATTTTAGCATGAGGCTCCACTGCATACAGAATGTTATAAGCTCAGAACACAGTCACAGCCAGTGAAATCATTCTAGAGAATAAAAGATGTGCTCACTGAACATCTCTGAAGAATTTTTAACGCTCTTCCACAGACATGTGGAAGTGGGATTTTTTGGTTGGACTCCTGCACAAAGATGAAGGTAACTAGTGCTTATACAACTGTTTTATCTGCAAAGAACAAGGTCATTCAGGAGTGTAAGCAAAATGAGTTAATAAGCACAAAACTTTAAACACAGATCTGATGAACTATTTATCAAGCTCACTATATATGGAAGAGGCACCAAGATTTCTTGAGGGCACTTTTAGAAAGTGTGATGGAAAAGCGCCCCAAAATTACCAATAGTAATTGGTCATTAGCAAAACTACATTCTAGTACATAGCATTATTTAGTAATACAATTAACCCCATACTTATTGTGAAATGCTTTCTAATACCTACATTACAATTATCATTGTAATTAGTCCAAATGTTCGACATAAAATATAGCATGAGCACACACAGCTTTACGTGCACCTGTCAGTGCTCTTCAATGCATTGATTCTTAATAGAAATAAAAAGCACCTACATCTGTTTATGAAATATTTTCCCTCCATGATCCCAACGTTTACTATCAGATTTTACAATCATCTGTTTAATCAATAAAAGAACAACTAATAGTATAAAGGTGTTATTCATGTATGAAAAGATTTGACATAAGCCACTCTTAAAAAAAAAATAAATGGTTTAACTGAACTGGGTGAGGTAATCTAAACTACTTGGGAAAAAAGCTACTTTTGGAAGTTATTCAGCTCTGTACCATTAGCTGATATTTTTATATAAACAAAATCCCTTGGTAAAACAAAAAGACAACAATAAATACACCTTAAGTTACGGTCTTAGGAGACAATACAGAACAAACTCTTTCATCCTTGGAAGTCTTTAAGGCCTGGATAAAGCCCTCAACAAACTTGTCTGATCTCACAGCTGAGCTTGCTTATAGGTTCAGAAAATACTGTCTGACAGTAGGAGGTAAAAGTGGCCTTCAAAACTATTGAGACTACTATCGGGATGAAGCAGCAGCTACAATTTCAAAGGCTTCTGAATAATTTGAGCCTCTTAAAAAGAGGCTTGATCCTCCTAAAACAAAGTTTCCTGTGGGGAGGCACTACCATTCCGGTTACGGCAGGTGAAGTACTGTCCTCTAAGCATTAGTCTGCTTTAAGAAAAGTCCTTTGGACAATCTTTTCTAACCTCGTTTATCCACAGCATGAGAAGGCTAATATATGTTGAATATTTAGTACCAGTTGATCCTGGTACTGAATGTTTAGTGCTAGTTGAACTGAGATGCTGAAGGTTTAGTGTCAGACAGAGTGGGTATGCTGCAGATGTGACCAGAACTAACAGCAGTATTTAAACCTCTGCTCTATTCTCTAAACCTCTGTTGAGGTCTGCATTACTGAGCTAGAAAATGAAAACATCTGATTTAGAGTAGAAGTGTTTTACGCAAGGTGGCTGCTTTCAGTAAGACTGTTCTGGAAATGAACAGTGAATGGGAAGATACATGCAGACAACTACAGGACTTCAGATCCAAGAAGTAATTCCTCCTTTAGTTTAACCAAAAACTTCATCTGACAAAGCTTCATATACTTCATTAGTGCTAGGCTAATTTACACCAGCTGATGACCTGGCTCCAGGCAAAAAGCAGGGTTACTAAACACCAAGGAAGAATAAAGGTGAAGGGCTGATGAAGTAACCACCATTATGGAGAAACAATATAATTTGTTAAACTGTTCTGTGGTTTTGCATTAGTGTTTTCTACTAGCAAACAGGTCACAGCATTTGCTCCTCTTCCTTAAGTGGAATCACGTTTTTGCTGTATCCTACCACCTTTTGGACACCCTACATGAATGGTAAGCCCTTCTAGGAGTTCAATTCAAAGAATATCTTAAATAGAAGAATAAAATTACATCCATATGTATATGAAATAGTGTACTGTGTATAACTACAGTGTCTGTTACTGAAAATAAATCACTGCGCAAGGGCAGTTTGGATCTCGTTCTCAATTTATCATGAACTTCCAGAATTCCATCTTAAAGCTCTGGTCTCTTCTGATAAAAATCATTTTGCCAAAAGCAACACATTCATTCTTTTGTGCTTGTAAGCCTGTGATGAAACCTTTTTGTGGGACCTCAACTCCTCACTCACTGACCATGCATTTTAGAGATCTCTTCTGAGCCTTCACAGGAATTGAGCTCTCTGATAGCTTTGCTAAATGTCCACTTATATGGTTAATTTTGCTGTCTCTTAGTGTAGTAGGTTTGGAGCTGGCCTGTGCACTTAGCAAGCTGAAAGATCATGAACAGAAAACCTGTAATTCCCTGTTGTCACCTTGCAGACTTTTTGCATTCCTCCCTTTCTGCCTCTCCTACTGACCCAAGTAAAGTCAAGTTTTCAAGGAAGAAGACAAAGCCTAGGAATAGATTCCTAGAAAGGGGTTTATATGAATCAAGGAAACCCAAGATGCAGCTTATGAGAGAGAAACATAAAGCTGATTTTGGTGCAGACTGCAAAAGTATGCAACAAATTTGAGACAACAACAACAAATTTGGTGGATGGATAGGCCAAAGGAAGAAAAAGGGCTAGTAAGGATGGTGCAGACACATCCAGCTTTTCAGCTGAAGTGCCATCCATTGTTCTGTCTCCTGTCTCGACACTGCTATGATTTTGAGTCTTGGCATCACTCAGGCCATAGGATCAGTTTCCACTGCAATCACGTGTACATCTTCTCGCTATGTGGTAACTGCAGTAACCAGAAGTGGTACAAGTCAAGTCATTTAGAAGCCTTGCTCAGATTTAGTGTATACAGCATATGCTTGACATTTAGTCAATTTAGATTCGAGATTATTAAAGTTTAGAAAGGTTTCCGAGAAGGACTATGGGAATAAATCTAGATCTGGAAAAGTACTTATACTTTATCTGTTCAATCTATACCAAGTTACTGAAAGGCAGTTTGGCTTAGTCTCCAGAATTCCACACGACAGAAAGTCCTATAAAGGAAGAATCACAAGTCTGGGCACAAAGACATAAGAAGATTCAAGATTGTTGGTAGTGAAGTTAAGGTAGAAATAGAAGCCAATTATTTGTAATTGGCAGTGAACGGTGAGAACAGCTTGCTAAAAGCAGTAAGCCAACAGACGAAGAAGTGCTCAATATTTAACAAAGTAAAAAAAACCCCAAACACAATGAAAGAACTTGACTAAGGGAGAGGGAGAACAGAAGGGGTCATTTACTTAAAATGCTGCCTTTGTTTTTAGTTAGCTAACTCCAGTACAGTCTCTTTTTGACCAGATGAAGCTATCTCAGAGCCCCTACTGATTATCTTTGAAAACTATGGAAAGGGAAAGTGCCAGAACACTGGAAGAAAAGAGAAAAAAAGAAAAAGCCTCCCTAAAGGGTGGGAGGAGAAGAGAAAAAAAGAAGAAAAAAAAAAAACAAGGAAGAAAGAGCACACACATGAGCTGATGAGATGGGCAGTTACGGAACAGTTGGGCTGATTCCAATTCCTGGAAAAATATATTGGAACAAATTAACTATTTTTAGAAGATAACAGGTTGATAGGTAACAGCCCCAGACTTGTCAGGAGCAGATTGCATCAAACTAATTTTTCCTACTGTGACAGGTTTAACAGGCTCACGGATGGGGAAACATGGATATAATTTAACTTAAGGGAAGACTTGACACTCCTTACAGGCAACTTGCATAAGTAATCTCTGCAAATACTGGACAAAATGGATGTGCAGGAGACCACCTGAACATGACACATGTGTGAAGTAACTGCCAATAGTACTGTGAAAGGTTGTATCAAATCAGTTTCTGTGGACACAAACATTATTCCACCATACAAACATATAGTTATAAATACACACAAATGTAATTTTTAAATTGCACACTTGGAAAGGGCTAAGCCCTTCAAACATAATTCACAGTAATGCAGGCAAGTTAGAGAAATGGCCTAAAATAATTAGAAAACAAATCAAGGTTAATATTTGTACTTTTAAAGGAACAGTTCACTGCACACAGAAGTAGCAGCTAGCCAGCAGTCCTGTAGAAAAGGATATGGGGTTAAGAATGGATCACAAACTGAACATGAGCCAGCACTGCCATACTCTTGTGAAAAAAGCAAACATACACAGATATGTAAACAGAAGTGCTGTAAGATATGTAAAATAAACCTTACATTCTACTTAGCAGTCATGAAAGCCTCTACTGGTATACTTTGTCCATCTTAGGCACCATGCCTGAAGATGATGCCTAGAGACAAAAACACTCCAACAGACTGTGAGCAGCTGGTAGAACTCCATCATTATCCAACTTCCTACAAGCACCCAGTACCTACTGGAAGTGTTTCAAGTACTAATACTTCCTGATCTATAGACTTGTAGAATAGTTAGGGTTGGAAAGGACCTTAAGATCATCGAGTTCCAACCCCCCTGCCATGGGCAGGGACACCTCCCACTAAACCATGCCACCCAAGGCTCTGTCCAGCCTGGCCTTGAACACCGCCAGTGACGGAGCATTCACAACTTCCCTGGGCAACCCATTCCAGTGCATCACCACCCCTACAGTAAAGAACTTCCTTCTCATATCCAATCTAAACTCCCCCTGTTTAAGTTTAAACCCATTACCCCTTGTCCTATCACTACAGCCCCTAATGGTCTATCCCCAGCATCTTTATAAGCTCCCTTGATATTGGAAGGCTGCTATGAGATGTCCACGCAGCCTTCTCTTCTCCAGGCTAAACAGCCCCGATTTTCTCAGCCTATCTTCATACGGGAGGTGCTCCAGTCCCCTGATTGTCCTCGTGGCCCTCCTTTGGACTTGTTCTAACAGTTCCATGTCCTTTTTATGTTGAGGACACCAGAACTGCACACAATACTCCAAGTGAGGTCTCATGAGAGCAGAGTAGAGGGGCAGGAGCACCTCCCTCAACCTGCTGGTCACGCTCCTTTTGGTGCAGCCCAGGATACAGTTGGCTTTCTGGGCTGCAGGCGCACACTGCTGGCTCATGTCCAGTTTCTTATCAACCAACACCCCCAAGTCCTTCTCCACAGGGCTACTCTGAATCTCTTCTCTATATAGATATCCAAAAGTCTCTTGAAGCTTTAATTTCCACATATTTACATTACTTAGAAGACCTGTGTGCTTGTGGATGAATTTCTTATACTATAATTCCAGACCATATTGTTTAGCTTGGTAAGGAAATCTTAGGACTTTAATGTGCTTGTATCTGCTGATAATCAACCTTTTTAGTTATAGTAGTCACATCTGAATGGAAATTCACAAATATTTCAACCACTAATCATGCATCTCACTGTATAAATTCTGTCTTCCACACATGATGAATAAGTGCATTTTATTGAAAACCAAAAAGCTAGCCTAATGTAACTAAGAGAGAGGTGTGGAAGAAAAAGGAATTGTCAGTCCTAAACTCTAACCAAGGAAGAGTCAGGCTAAAAATGAAAAGCAGGAGAAGAAATTTTGTGCCACAAACTCCTCCTGCCACAGCAAATGGCAGGTTATGCTAGAGCTGTTAGGAACTGAGTTGATTCCTGACACGACGTTAGAAAGCATTCGATCAGTACTAGTTTCTTATCAAAATGAAATGCTGAAAAACACGTTTGGTTTCTCCAGCAGTTTCTAAACAGCCACCAGAAAAGTGCTAAAAAACAATGCACATGATTTTCCCACAGGCAGTGATTCCACAACAGGAGCTATCAACTAACTATCATTACGGGGGAGGTTAGTCCATACATGCTGCTACTCCTTACAGTCCCATCGGTAAAAATACTTGCGAAAAACAGCAGCTGTGGTTCTGCAAAGCAATGTACAGAGGGATGGCATCTCAGGGGTTAAAAGCTTTTACGTACTTGTACAGACTTCGGTCCATTTAAATTAGGCACAGGCGTTGAGTCAGCTTTCTGTACTCAGGCCAAATCGCACAATGAGAGGGAGCCAAGGCTGACATGACATGCCATGCTGTCAGGACACCACAGTGACAAGAGGATATGGAGGGGAAGAGAGAGGAGGGGAATACAAACTGTAAAAGGCTGATGCTCGAGCTTAGAGATGTGACTATCCCAGAGGCCAGAATAAAAGTAAAACACATTAAAAAAAGAAAAGAAAATACAACTTAGAAAAAGATGACAAACTGATTCATATGAGCGAGTTGTGTTATTGTCCTCTGCTGCCTGAAACAGGAACTTTTCTACTCTTGGCAGGAGACAGTGTACTGCTGAAATTGTGAATAGCAACCAAGGATCCCTTTGAGCAAAGCAGGAAGACCTAGAGGAAGGTCTATCTTAGTTACTGGGCAGTCTCCATGTCACAGTCCCTGCAATTCCTAAAGCTACCTGAAGTATAAAGCATATACTGAGTTTTTGATTATCTGCTGTTTTCAATTCAGGACAGATATTAAATCACCCCCAGCTATTTTATACACATACACTGTCACTCATCATAGAAAAACCTAATTGTGTGTACCCATTACGTACAGGTAAAAGTATTAAGAAAACATGCAAGCAGTGGCTCCCCCACTTTCCCCCAACTGAAAGGGGTCCCCCCCACCATCTAAGGTGGGGATGCATGTGTACGTGAGAGTGACATGGCAGTTGTAAAGAAATGCTGCTTTTTAGAAAGTAAATCTTAGCTCCTTCTCTAAATTTAGCTCTGTAGAGTCATTAGAGACAAAGCGCAGTATCGCTATTTATGGGAAATAGTTTATACTTGCTTTGCAAGCTAACGCTGTCCCATTTACTTCACAAAGCTGTGCAGTGAGTCATGTTACCCAGCAACTTTCACACACCCATAAAAACTAAGGAAGCAGAAATTCTTGCTCACTTGCTTTCCCCTTTCCTTCTGGGATATTCCTCAGAAACAGCATCCACTAGCAACAGTTCAGAATAACGACATTCCTATGAAGCAGGCAGGAACTGGTGTGGGTAAAACAAGCTGTAATACAGAGAATAAGAAAGGGAAAAGAAAGGCTCTTCCAAAATAATTTTTTAATTCCTTCTCTTAAGCTTACATCTGAGTTCTTCAATTTGAAAGGTGTTATTCCATGTCAAAACTAAACCTGTGCAGCTGAATACCTGTCATAAGAATTGCTTCTCTCCTCTACCCAAAGATTTCCTGCATTGGATCTAGTGATTGTACATTTGAAAGACGTGAAAGGGGAGAGAAAGCAGTGAGGCTATCCAAACAAAAGGTTGTTGTTGTTTTCTATTCAGTCATCTAGTTGACCAAATTAACTCCATGGCTACATGATCTCCAGATTCAACCCAGAAGCAGCAAGATCCATCATTTAGGTGGTATGGCTCAGTTACATCAGTTTACCTTCAAAATAAAGTTGCACCCTTACTTATTCACTTGACTGAGCTATGTGGCCATTATAACCATCAAGGCTAATTTAGGCTGTGTCACATACCACACACATACCTAAGAATTCCAGACCTGCATTTCATTCTTAAACCTTGTGAAAATACCTCTTTCAGAAAGATTCTGAGTACTTTTCCATGGCAAGTCTATTTCTCCACTACTAATTCTTAAGTATTTGTTATTCAGCAGACAAGTTAATGGTAATATGCAGAAAATAAGAATTATAATTTACAACTTCATGAGTTTACAACATTATATTACTTTTCACTGTGTGCATGAGTAGGTAAGGTCAGATCATCTTAGTCATCTTTGTATGACCCTAGCTAGGAATTGTATGTTGTTCTTTCTATGTTGTTTTTTTTTTTTCCCCTCCTTTTTCTTTCTATACACATGTACAATGTCTGCTAACAGGGATTTGGACTTGAAGGGTACCATCTCAAAGCATACAGGCAACAACAGATAATACCCAGGCACCCCCATAGATCTGTTAATGGTAATATGTGACAATTACATCTGATCATGTGTTGTTCACTTTCTACTCAATTAATTCTTTCAGCATTTTGAATAAGAACCAATTGCAGAAGTGCCCAAGTGAATCCAGAATTTTCTGTTTTAATGAATTTTGCTTAGCGGTTTTAAAAAAATAAATGAATAAAGGACCAAAAAAAAGAAAAGAAGAAAAAAAGAAAGTTATTCATCACCATGATCTTATGCCACATCTTAGAGAAGCCAAACCAGGTTTTTGTCATTTCAAGTGGGTTAAACTAATATACATACCCTTTAAGCAGTAGTTGACAATATTCGGTCATGTCTATTCTTAAGTAGCTTTCTAAAACCATAACAACCAAATATGCTTTCCATTTCAATTTTACAAACCACTCCATTCTTCCACATTTTCTCTCTTCCAGATACAACGTATTTTGATATCCAGTGACTGCCTGAAGCACAGCCTAGGGAGGGGGAAGGGAAACTACTGTAGAAGAGCTGGAACAGTGAATTTTTTTGGATGACAAGACCAACTACCTCAGGGCTTTTTTAAAATGCAGTATAAAACCAAAATTATGACCACAATCTGTGCCATGGCTTTGAAATTGTGATTTCAGCCAAAGCACCAAAGTTTTCAGACTGTTGCTGAGGCCTCTCTGATGTCTCCCAGAATGGCAGCTGTGAAGTGTCTCACGTATTTTCTCTCTGAGTAGGCTCAGAGAAAGGGAATGCAGACCACGCCTGGAACACAGGCAACACCTATATCACATTTACCACAGGGCCTCTTCTATTCTCCATAGAATATAGAGGCATCTCCCAACAGTTACCCATTTATGAATGAGGTCAGAGTACTCTCGTTTTAAATGTAGAAAGTACAGATTAATTAAAATTGAAAGAGAAAAGAGAAACCACAAACCTGTGCAAAAAAGAGCCCAAATCTGGTTTTCACTATGCATATTACCAAAGATATCCAGCATAACATACAGCATATCACCCTCATCTTACCTTAACATAACCACAAGACAGTTTGAAGTCGTTCTATCTAGCTACTTTGAACAGGACAAAATCGCTCATACTACTCTCCAAGCAGCAGTGGAACTGGTTTCCAATGGTTATTAAGGTAAGCCACGGTGATGAAGTATGATTTACAATCCTGTCGTTCTTATGACACACTAGGCAAGTCTCACTCCAGAAGTGCCCACAAGGTTTAAAAAAAACGATCTGTCATCACTGCACTTGAGAGTGTCAGTATACAGTTCTCAGTTACCTTCTAATAAGCACATGCCAGAGGTTTCAAAATAGACACAAAATTCCCAGCGTATGAATTAGTGAGCACATCTCATATTACTGCAGCTGGAGCTGCAAGCACGACATCTATCAGCATAACCACGTTTTCCAGCTAATTCCAGGCACCTACAGTTTATGCTGCAGTGCTACATTTGTTGAGAATGCAACAGAAACATCAGATTTGTTTGTTTGTTTCTAAAAAAGAGAGTTAGCACACATACACAAAGTAACCATCCTGAGCCCTTTTTCCCATCAGACCAGAGACAGAAAGAGCACAGAGTACAGCCCTGCCTACCAGGAAGTCACTGAGTCACCATTTGCAGTGAAAGTGAGATGAAATGTAGATGAAAATGTAAAACTAGCCACAGGTGCAGTGATTTTAAGGTTTTCACCTCCATAGTTTGGTGGAATAAAATGGCAGAAGGTTGGTCACCAGGAATACAGAAAAAATAACCACAATAAATTTATCACTCGGCTTTAGAAGTCATAAACTTACCAAAACCCTACAGACAACTAACCTGCACCGGCAATTACTGTGAGCAATACCACTTGCAGTACACGATACACAGACTTCGGTCTTCAAATTTCCTCCTTAAGCAATACAGTTAAACCAGTGTACCTATACCTGCCCTTCTTCATATTTTATACTGATTGTTGAATTTTGTTTTAAAAGTGAATAGCTGCAATGTGTGGATGTCAAAAATTTGGAATCAGAAATAATAACTAAATTAGAAAGAATAACTAAGTTAGGAATAATAACTAAAAACTATTAGGAACAGTCACATCATTGACCCACATTCTGGGAAAAAAAATAGAGTTTGTGTACTATTTTCTTTTTTCCAGATACCAAGCAGGATTACACTGTAATGGAAACCTTGCTGTCAATTTGTCACTTTACTGGAAGAAAACCTACACTCGCATCCTACCGATAGCCATAAAAATTTGTCTTCTTTAAATTAGCTGACATATCAAACATGAAGCTTATTTTGTGCAGACAACAGACACTCCACTGGCCAGACACCTTTGCTGGAAGAAGTGTTACCTTGTGGCTGGAATCCCTTTCACAGTGATTCTGCTTCTTGTTGTGCCAGAGCCCCCTAGTTCGTGCCTTCATAAAAATTAGCCAACATTTAGCTTCCAGTTCCCTTCCTGTGTTACTTATTTTCTAGAGACAGAAGGTGAGAACATTCCACAATGGAACCAACTGTAGATTTAGTCTGACAAAGAAACATAAACCCTTCACCTTCACATCTCAGCTACCTAGTACTGAAAGCACACAAATCTGATGATCTAAGAGTCACAAGGCAATTGCTGATGTTTTCTAAAACTTTGGGGCTGAAGACCTTCACCTGCATGGTTCAGAGGCTTTGAAGAACAGCAAGTCACTCACAATACATGTTTCCACTCTCCAATTGCCTTCCCCTATCTCTTCCAAGTAGCTGTCTGTTACGCTACACCATCTAATGAACAAAGGCAACGAGGCACTATAATGCCAAGATGCTTTGGAAGAGTGTGAAGCCATTCAAATGGAAAACACTGGACACGTAAAGACTACTTTTTCGTACTTCATTACCATATCATTAATCAGTACATTTCTGCCTACCTATTTAAGGTTGGTTTTCCCTCTGAAGGAGTCAAGTAGGTCTGCCTACTCAAAGCCTCACAAGAGTAGAACTACCACTGGGCCTCTTTCCTTTTGAGGATGATAATAAGGGTTAGGGTTCAACATGAAGCCACTTTCATGTAAAGCAAAGGCTCCAGGACACAATTACAGCTGGAGACAGCGATTTCAAACAAATTGCACGTGGGGATGGAAGAGTTTGAGGGGATACTTCGGGGCATGACTGAGGCCTACTGGTAAGCTTTGGCCCATTTCTTTACCAGCAGTTCTCAGATCAAAATCAAATGCAGTAAAGGCAAAAAGTGAGAATAAATAGTCATCATTGACTGAACTAATTCACTTGCCAATCTTAAGACTTTTGAAGGATCAGCATTTCATGAGAAACTATTTCCATACGATTGCCTTGAATCCTTATACTGCCTTATCTATACTGTCCTCTGTGCCTTCTCCTACATGTGTGTGAACTGCCTGCTGGGTGTCTGGTAGGAAAGGGGTGCTGGCTGAGGACAGCCGTGCTGGGGCAGAGGCCTCTCATGGCTCTCCATTGTTGCAGAAGCATGCACCAGCTCAGCACTGCCCGGTTACGCACTCTAAATCCACACTCTAAATCCCTGCTTTTGTATTTCCTCGCTGCCAGAGATAGCTGCTCTGAACAGCAGCCTCCTTGCCTGGTGCACTGAGACAAAGAAATGTACAGCCCCACAGTTATACTTCATGACTCAGCTGAAAAGACACAAGTCAAACAGCAGCCTCCTCACAACAACAGGAGCTGCATATTAACCATCCATCTGTGCATGCGGTTGTGATTTTGAGTCATATTTTGTGATTCAGAAGAATTAAAACAGGCACAGAGGAAGAGGAAACCTGTAGAGAGATTTATTTTTTCCTCCCACAGGAAGACATCTGCCTTTGTGAAAATGTGTTTGTACAGGCTGCGCATTCTGAGCAGTGAAACTTTCATGTGGGCTTCAAAGTGACACACTTACTATTTAACTTTCATTGAGCAGAAACAGACAGATGGATTTAGTTTGGAATTTTGTTTTGGTCTGTTGCCTTTTTTTTTTTTTTACCATTAGATCCTCAGTTAGAAGTGAAGCCAGCTGCTTATGCTTCAATTCCAGCAATTCAAACTGGTTGCTTGCGTTTTGACCGCTTGTTTAATACAGTTGGTATTTCAGTGGTCAAAAGTAACCTTTGAAGTTAGCTCCCCGTCAAGAGGGGAGCTGGGAGGAGGAATCACAGGTTCTGTGGGTTGTGATTTCAGTGTTTTCTTAGACTGATTGAAGAAGACTGCCCTGGATTGATTTTCGCAGCCTGTTTCAGTAAGAAGGGATAATTTGAATCCCAAGAATGTAGCAATGCGTGAAAAGTTACAAATATCTATTACATCTAAGCTTGAGCAAACACATTTTGCAAACACTTTGGGTACTCAAAGCCTCAGCTGCTGCCCAGCTCTAGAGACAGTTCTGCCCACTGTATGCCCACTTTTTACATTAAAGGTGCTGGCTGCACACAGGCAGCTACAAAGACCTTTGATATACAGCTGCTTGGTACCCTTGTTTTCTTTCTCAACATTTCACAGCTCTACAAACATCATGCAGCTCTTGTCAGCTCCTGAAGATGACAGGACTGATGAGGTGGGCTGTTCACAAAAAAAGCTGCCTATTTTCTCTTGAAACATGGAGTAAGTGCTGATTATTTAATTCCACCCACCCCACCCTACCCCCAAACATGACAGAATGGGGAACAAGGCTGATTTCTGTCCTCTCCCTGAATGAATTCAAGCCCACTTCTCCCATGGGATGGCGAGTTTAGGCCCATGACAGAACAGTGGGTTCTGCTGTTGGCAACATGTACTTTACTAGTTAGAAATGACCACATGATTTTGTCACATGCCACCTCCTTTGCAATTTTTGCTTTAGGTCATGTTACAGAAGAATACTTTAGCAGATGCTTAGCCCTCAATAGCTGCTTAAAGTACCACTGGCATCAACATGAATCTATGGAGAGATGTTAAATTAACACCACTATCCCTGTTGAACATCCTTCTACAATGTGAACCTTCTTTAGGCTATGTACCTCTTGTATTTCCCCATTTTCTCTACTTCAAATCCATGCAGAGATGCTTAGCAATTCTACCAGCTGTGTATTAACAACTCAAATGCTTTGATTTCTCATTCTTTCCATACAAGGGCTTTAGAGCTAAAGCAGAAACTATTTTCATGGCAGAAAATATTAACGTAACTGCACTGGAAGCAGATTCCAAAATACGTACATCTGTAAAACTGAAAGAAAAGAGAAGACTGCACTAACTAACCAACATTTCAGACAAGAAATTTGGCTTTTCCACAGCCATTACAAATGAATTTATAGTTCAACTTACACCTGAACTAGTTACCCAGTTATGGATATTTTAAAAAACCCTTCATTTTCCAGTCTCAGACCTTTAATCAGACCTGCTGACTGCAAGAGCAGGGCTTGACTGTGCAAAACACATGCTAGTTATGATGAAGGTAATGACAGAGACCTGATGGTAAATCAGACTGTGTCAAATAATGAATTCTTCTATAATTGCTATGGGCTTTATTTCCCATCCTATCTGAACAGAGCAACATATTATTATGTCTTTTCTACTGGACAGCAGAAATCACCCTCCCCTCCCCCTGAAGTTATTATGTACTTTCCCAGCTGAACAAAGAGAACTATGCAAAGTACACTGACCACACGTAGCATGCAAATCTGAAATCATCATAAGCCAGTCAAGTCAAAACCAGATTTCACTTACTGACGTTTTGTATATTCATATAGTTTAATTTTAAGATCCTTCAGAAGACAGACATTTTTGACGTTACCAAAAGAATGCCCTCCTTTGTTTTTTCCTCTCCCCATCTTTTCTCCTGTCCCTTCATGCAAAAGACAGTTGAAGTGATTTTGTTTAAATAATAGCATCAGAGCTACTTAACGCTCAGTGGGAGTAGCAATCTTGGGTCTTAGAGTATTTCAGTTGGAAGGGACCTACAATGACCACCTAGTCTAACTGCCTGTCCACTTTAGGGCCGACCGGAAGTTTAAGCAAATTATTACGGGCATTGCCCAAATGCTTCTTAAACACTGACAGGTAGTGCAGTCTTGAATTGAGCTGCAAAATATACTCCATTTCAGTCTCCTTTTAAGGATGGCCACATCAGATTCTCTTTATATTGTAGTATTATTGCAAAAACTCCCTGTGACTTTTCTAGAATATTGTATTTTCCCTAATTTGCTTACAAATTATCAGTTGTGGGATTCTTGTTTTATTTCCAGCAATGAATATATGGAAAACTTTTTTTTACTCCTTCGGCTGAGACTGTTTAAGCTTATAGATACAGAAGGCACTTATCACTTCCGGTTCTCTATGAAGCCCAGATGGTCAGGTCTCCAACTCCTCATCTATTAAGTCTTCTCAGCTAGTAAGATAATTCAGAAATAGAAGATTAGTCACTTACAGCTAGAATGCTTCAGCAGAAGAGGTAGTCAGAGACACATCAACAGAACCCTGTTTTCCATCAGAAAACATGACCATATCTAAGTATGGCTGAGCTAAGCTTATTGTCTACAATGGAATTTAATTTAGGAAAAGACTAGAAAAATTGATATATTTGTTTCCTGTTCTGAAGCAGCCATGTGGAAACTTCTGCATATACTACAAAACTGATTTTAAGAAATTATTTTCATGAAATTTCCTTCCAAGAACACTTTATGAAAGGCTATTACCACTCTTCACTAAGCCCTACTCTATAGCAAATAGCTGTCCTCTAAAGAACGGGGAAAGCAAACAGAATTTTGGCTTAAAAATCCACAACCTCTTTCTATTGCTATGCCTTGGGCAACTGCCAGGAACCCTCTCTTGCAGTGTGTTGCAACATTGTACAGGTGATGTTGCAGTAACAGCAAAGTTACTATTATTCTAAAGTTAATTTGCATTCAGTTTAAAATGCACATCAGTACCTGAACCTTCTTTTTAATTACACTGCTACCCAAGTTTCCGCATTTGTGTCTGATCCAGGCCTGATTTCTGCCAACGTATAAACTTATTACATAGGCTACTGAGAAACAAAATTAATTCAGAATTTTTAGAGCTTACACGGAATAAGGAAAATTCCTTCTCTAAAATAACACAAGCAGCTCTTAGGACAGCACTGCTCAACTCTAAGGACAAACAGCTAAAATTTCACACAGAAACAACTTTTCTCAAAGAAATGCAATTTTCACTGGACTGAGTTATGACTCAAGAACTACACTGGCCAGACATGTATTGGAGCTGCTTCTTAGAACTTACCAAGTGTTGAGTCATAGAATTGTAGAATAGTAAGGGTTGGAAAGGACCTTAAGATCATCGAGTTCCAACCCCCCTGCCATGGGCAGGGACACCTCACACTAAACCATGCCATCCAAGGCTATGTTCAACCCCACCTTGAACGCCGCCAGGGATGAAGCATCCACAACCTCCCTGGGCAACCCATTCTAGGGCCTCACCACCCTTACAGTAAAGGGTTTCTTCCTCAGATCCAATCTAAACTTCCCCTGTTTAAGTTTAAACCCATTACCCCTTGTCCTCTCACCACAGTCGCTAATGAAGAGTCCCTCCCCAGCATCCCTATAGGCCCCCTTCAGATATTGGAAGGCTGCTATGAGGTCTCCACACAGCCTTCTCTTCTCCAGGCTCAACAGCCCAAATTTTCTCAGCCTATCTTCATACGAGAGGTGCTCCAGTCCCCTGATCATCCTTGTGGCCCTCCTCTGCACTTGTTCTAACAGTTCCATGTCCTTTTTATGTTGAGGACACCAGAACTGCACACAATACTCCAAGTGAGGTCTCACGAGAGCAGAGTAGAGGGGCAGCAGCACCTCCCTCGACCTGCTGGTCACACTCCTTTTGATGCAGCCCAGGATACGGTTGGCCTTCTGGGCTGCAAGCGCACACTGCCGGCTCATGTTCATTTTTTCATCAACCCACACCCCCAAGTCCTTCTCTGCAGGGCTGCTCTGAATCTCCTCCCCGCCCAACCTGTGCCTGGCATTGCTCCGACCCAGGTGTAGGACTTTGCACTTGGCATGGTTAAACTTCATCAGGTTGGCATCAGCCCACCTCACAAGCGTGTCAAGGTCCCTCTGGATGGCATTCCTTCCCTCCAACTTATCAACCGAACCACACAGCTTGGTGTCATCGGCAAACTTGCTGAGGGCGCACTCAATCCCACTGTCCATGTCACCCACAAAGATGTTGAACAAGACCGGTCCCAACACCGATCCCTGGGGCACACCACTCGTTACTGGTCTCCAGCTGGACATTGAGCCACTGAGCACTACTCTTTGCGTGCGGCCATCCAGCCAGTTCTTTATCCACCGAGTGGTCCACCTATCAAATTGATGTCTCTCCAACTTAGAGAGAAGGATGTCATGGGAGACAGTGTCAAAGGCTTTACACAAGTCCAGGTAGATGACATCAACCGCTCTGCCCCTGTCCATCAGTTCCGTAGCCCCTTCATAGAAGGTCACCAGATTGGTCAGGCAGGATTTCCCCTTAGTGAAGCCATGCTGGCTGTCACCAAGCACCTTGTTGGTTTTCATGTGCCTTAGCATGCCTTTCAGGAGAATCCGCTCCAAGATTTTGCCAGGCACAGAGGTGAGACTGACTGGTCTGTAATTCCCTGGCTCATCCATTTTCCCCTTCTTAAAAATAGGGGTTATATTTCCCTTTTTCCAGTCATAGGGAACTTCACCTGACTGCCATGGTTTTTCAAATATGATGGACAGTGGCTTAGCAACTTCATTTGCCATCTCCTTCAGGACCCGCGGATGGATTTCATCCGGTCCCATGGACTTGTATACATTCAGGTTCCTAAGATGGTCCCGAACAAGATCCTCCCCCACAGTGGGCCCAGGGTCCCCATCCTCACCGTCCCTGCGTCTGCCTTCCAAGACTTGGGTGGTGTGGTCAGAGCATTTGCCAGTGAAGACTGAGGCAAAGAAGTCATTAAGAACCTCAGCCTTCAGATCAATGGCTTTATACACAATAAAACCCTGATTGCTAAGTCACAGATTTGAATCATTCAGATGTAGTTTTAGTTTAAAATGTATGACCAACCACCATGATAGCAGCTTCCTAGAGGAGGGGAAGTAGGAAGGTTGTAATGGTGATTTAATGGGAATGATTTCCAGTTTCTCACTCAAGGTAGCAGGTTTTTTTATGCTCTAGCATGCTTTTGTGTGCCACCCCCTCCGTCTGCCATGCAACTGGGATTTAAATAACTGCTGATGTCTTCCTGTAGTTCTTTTTCTGGCTATTTGAATCTTATGAAGTGTTAATAACTAACACCCTGACATAAAACTACTGGAGCTACAGGCAGTGCTGCTGGGCAGAGGGTAAGAAATTAGAATAAATTCAAACTCACTGTTTTACTCTTGCATTAAACATGGCAAGAATTATTTCTGCAACAGACTATACATACCATCACATAAAGTATAAATAAATGAAATCTTTCTCAAGCCATTTTTCAGAATTATAAGCACATAGTCCATTAGATACAAAACTGTATATATATTAATACCTCTTGTATAGGTGAAGCAGAACTTTGAGTTGACTCTAGTACAGTCCGATTTGTTAGATAAATGCATTTACAAGAAACGGCTCATACTTCTTCATATAAAAGAGAGCAACATGAGGCTAACTAACTTCTCCTGAAGTTCTTATCCCCACATGATCCTCTTTTTATCTTCAGGATTACCTACTTCACTGCTAGTGAATACACTAATGCAACCATGGTGGCTTCCTCCCAGTGGCACAGTAATAGCAAAATGCACTAATAGCAAATCATTCACATCAAATGATATCTTTTCCTTAGCTCCAAGTGAGACATATCTTCTTCAGTATAACAGCTCAGGCCAGTGCCCTTGTACTTACAGAGACAGCATGTTTACTGACAGGTATCAGAAAAGGATTTGGCCAGCCAACTAGTGTTTGAGTGAGAATCATTTTGACCTCTTTTGTTTGATTTGACTGCTTGAGATGCAGGTACACAAGAGAAATGGGAGATCCTCTTAAGATACTACTCACTGTAACAGCTTACAAAACACAACAGAAGTGTTTTAGCTATGATGGTTGAGCTCATAATGTAAAAGAGGAGGCTTGAAGTTTAAAAGCATGTCCCACTTTCCCAGATGCTCCAAGTGATCTAAGAGAAGACACTGCCTTTCTGTATGAACTTTGCCTCACTTATCTTTGTAATGTGTAGGCCTCCTTAACCACAGCTAGCTTTCCTGGCAAATGCTAAAAATATTGGAAGACTTGTTAAACTCAAATGTTAATTTAACATGGAATCAAACATTTCCGGAAATTAGAAGAGGAGAAATTGGCAATTAAGTCAATAAGTGATTGAGAGGAGAAGCCAGAGAGAGATACATCACAGGAACAATTCAGTGTCTGGGAAATGAACTAAGATGACCCTTTCACATAGCAAATACAGTCATTACCAGTTACAGAAGAACACGTAACTGCGGAAGCAGTATGCATGGGTGCCTACACATTATGAAAAGTTATATAAAGCTTCACTAGTTTAGCATTAAAAAAGCCTACAGAATTTAACTCACATTTTTGGGTGTCAAATACTTCAGATTTTTTAAGGTGCATGGTTGACAGTTGGTACCTTTGGAACAAAGAAATAGTGAACTGAGAGACACAACATTACTTTGTGTCCCTCCTTCTGAAAAGCAAGATGAAGGCACTTTTCCAGGCTGTAAAAGACCATGGCTCAGACCTCAGGTCAACACCCTTGTCACATGCTGTAGGTTACTCTGCAAAGAGTTATTCCATCTCTGTGACTAATACTGGAAGAACTTTGCACTGGGAAAAAAAAATAAAAATGAAATTTAAGCAGAATTCTGTCAGAAGGAGACATTGAAGAGAATGCACTTAAAAATACCTGGCAACACTAACACATGCTACCAAAGCAGTGGTTCAACTCCTGCTCTGAAATGGGTGAAATCTGGTTTTGAACTGACTTCCCTCATTCCAGGTGGACATCCTAATATTAGAGGGTTCTTGATGGAACAGAGAGCACAACTTCTTACTCTGGCATACCTGTCAAGGAAACACAAAATAAACATAATCACAGGACTGTTTCAGGAAAACAGTAACCACAAAATACTTGCTCAAATTTTGTCTTGTATCACACAGGTGGACTGAGACAAGTAGCACTCAAAGCCCTAGCTACTTCTGACAATAGAGAATATGAGAAATGGTTTTCAATGGATGAAAGAGCTGTGCAAACAGGAACATGCAATGCAACAGAAATGGTACTATGAGTAGCAGAAAATATTTTTATAGCTTCTTCCTGCAAATTCTGCTTTTTGTAAAAAAGATGCAGAAAAGTAAAACTTAAATGGGTATATTAAATGTATACTTGGTGGGTATTCTTGTTTCAGAGCCTCACTGAATCAAGAACAAGAATGCCATCCTATGTTTTGATATATTCTAAAATAACATTGTAAGTAGTTCTGTACTATTGAGTTAATTAACCTGTTGTCTAGAAACAATGTAACGATTTTAGCAATTTTATTCAGTCCCACTTTACAAGCTCACTTAAAAGTTACACAGGATTAAAAAATAGTATTAATGGTGTATCAGATGAGCCAGGAAAAAGAATAATCTAGTATCCAGGTCAAAAATTTCTAGGCTGCTCAGTTGTTGCTATGTCTAAAATTGATTCAGTTTTGGCTGAGTCTAGTTCAGGCTCATTTCAGACATGTGACATGTGAATGTCTACATTCTCTTCTCCTGCATTTACTCCCCTAATATCTAGTTTTTAATTTTGATAGTTAACAGAATTTTAGTCTTTTTCTTCGAAAAAAAGTGGGGGAAGCCGAAGTTTCTAACTTCAGAACAGGCAAAACAGCAACCCTGTACATAGAGGTCATGGCGCCTGATCTCTAGAAAAGCAAAGTCATGAATTAATCTATATCCAGAAACTTTTTTCTAAACCTCCTTCCCCCCCCTTTTCAACCAAGGCTACTGAAAGAGTCTAAATTCATGTAAGTACAAGTAAAATCATTCCTTTTAATAGACTGTCAGGTGGAAGATAGTACTCACCTGTAAAGCGAGGCAAGAAAGTTCTGAAGCAGGTAATTTTCCAGCAAAATATTAACCATCCCTTGATCCAGTCCCCAGTCTTGTTCACCATACTTTTGAGAATGGTGGTCTAACTTCAGGGAGATTGCCATTTTCAACAACAGATGCACATGTAAATATTAATTACATTTATTGTGAAAACACTAAA
Organism: Amazona ochrocephala; assembly: GCA_039720435.1. Lineage (NCBI taxonomy): Eukaryota > Metazoa > Chordata > Aves > Psittaciformes > Psittacidae > Amazona > Amazona ochrocephala. The sequence goes on from CM077878.1 coordinate 47,612,804, forward strand.
GACACAATGGAGCTTTAACATGCTCCCACTGAGCAACTAACTTAGTCTGATCTTAACACAGTTTATTGTGGAAATGCTGCAGACACAAATGTAGATTTAAACACAGTTCCACCATCAGAGAACATGACACTTCAAGGAAGGTCAAAAAATGGCTCTTAAAGCTAAAAAGAAGAGGCAGATGCCATTTCCTAGAAATGAAGGAAGGTAAGCTCCACTGGAGCAGCTTTCATACTGGGCTTTTCTTTGGATTGGTGGTAAATGAAAAACCCAGAGCCCAGTGATTTTTTTTTTTTTACCTAGTTGCTCCAGTCCAGGAATCTTTGGCACAGGAATTTTCCTTTGCTTTGTGACCACAAGATTACTCAGCCATTTGTTCTTAACAAAACCTCTGTCTTCTACTGTGTAGCATTTAATAACATATTGTGTAAAGGATACTCTTGAGCGTCAAATTCTGTGTCAATAGGAGACTAACAGCATCAGGCTATTGCACTAGTTCTTTTTTACTCTACTTTTATCTGACTAACAAACAAGGCTGTTGTTAGAGAACTGGTTTACCTCATTATTCCCTAAACTGGCCTTAATTTATTGCATTTACACTGATCAGCTGACAAACATATCTACACACAAGAAGAAAGAATTGCACTGTGTTAATTTAGAAAGACAAAAAAACCCCTGCCAAACTGAAAGTTATTTTAAGCATGCAGATATCCTATTTCTAGTTCTTCCATGCTGATTAGATTTAAACCAGAGTTGTACTGCTTCTTCTTTGCACAGATGAATAAAAATAAGGCCTATTTAAACCTGCACCACAAAGCACAGTAGTAACGCATGGCTTATTCTGTCAGTCACAACAGTATATTCTACTTCCTCATTGCTCTGTATCAGTTGTGAAGCTGTAGTCACAAAACAGGGAATGTTTATATATCAGAACCTTGTGCATTAATCAGAATAAAATTATGTGTGCGTTTTAGACATCAACTAAAACCCTGACAAAAAAAAAAAAAAAGCATTATAAAAGACTGTAGAAAACTAGAGCTCTTCTAGACTTTTAAACAGCAAAAAACCATCATGAAAATCGAAACAGGTTTCTTTGGGTATAATTCTTTGCATGCTATTCCTCCTTACAGTGCTACATAATCACGTTGCTTTTTCCTTTCATTTCAATATCAACAAACATCTGCCTACACATCAATTCAGAAAATATTAATTAAAAACTGGAAAGAATTGGAACCTAGCACAGAGATTTAAAATGTTGTCTCTGATCATATATTTGATATCAAGTCCTAGCATGAAACTCTTATATTTAATTCAAGTAGTTCCTTGTTAGGAAATAGCACACATATGCTGTCAAATTATTTTCATTACAAAAGATACACAGATAAAACAGTTTAACTGAAAAGCTCTGAAGACTGCTAGGCATCAGGAGGGAAGGCACTTTTCTGGTCACATAGTTCTAACACATTGGGTTTTAGCACAACTTTGGTATTTCAATGTCACTTCCAGTTTCTACGCAAGTGATATCCACTGACTGCCCAGTCCTGAACTTCTCCACTTGCAAATAACACAAAGAAAATTGCTCCAAATAGATTAATAGAAGCAGCAATATAGAAAACAGTCTGCCATTCTCCCACTGTATTCTGTCAAAAGGGGAAAAGAAAAAGAAAAGCAGTCAATTTGCAGCTCCACACTCAAGAAAAAGTAATTTCTAAACTGACACTATGTGCTTTGTCTATTTAAATGTAACTGTTATTTAACACGATTTTATAGCAACATAAATGCATTGTAAACATAAAAGATCAAATCAGCAGCATAGTTAAATTAAGTTAAATAATACAGCTTACACAGACAGTCCTATACAAATTGCATTAGACTATCCGGATCTTTTTTTCATCTCAGATGCAGAATATTCATATCAAAAAATCACATTTGCACAAAGACTACACAAACTCAGAGAATGTTACTGTAAGGGGAAACACTACCTTGCTTTCAAGTCAGATAATCCAAGAGCTGAAGTGCTCTGCACTATGCAGTAAGCTATTCCTAATGACTACCATGTTGATATTCCAGAGCAACAAGCTTTATAGCCCAAACAAGGTAACTATCTTTTCTCAGATTTCAAGAGGAATCCTCTAAAATCTGGTGTTCTAGAAAGGCCTTAAGACACAGGTAGCAAATAAAGAGGTAATATCTGTAGATGTCTTAAGTTGTTGGGCTTTTTTGGTTTTGGGGAGGAGGAGGGAGGACGGTGAGGTTGGGGGGTTAATTTGATGACTACTGTAACAAAGCTGTAATTACTCTAACTACAAAAACTAGAGTAATACCAGAACAGTGCAGTAGTATAGGATAACCACAAACCAACCAACCAATCGGAAAAAAAAAAAAAAACAAAACACAAAAACAAACAAAAAACCCCCACTTGTTAATATGTCTGAAAGAAATAATTTGTTTGGCTATTCATGTATCAATGACTTTTTCATATTATTTTTAAGGAAATCACTGGAGTGACCACCAACTCCAAAGATTCAACTGTACCAATAAACGTACTTCTCCCATCTTTCTTCCTTGAAAGATTTTAGAATCATTAATATAGTTGATTAAAAAACAAAAAACAAGCCAAAAAAAACCCACAAACAGCCTTTTTTCTCACTCCCTTTTTCTGCTGCAAATCACCCTTCAACTAAAACATCTTGGAAGTCAAATATAATGCTGTTCAAATTAGGCATCTTGTGACACTAATCGTAGAATGGTTTAGGTTGGAAGGGACCTTAAAGCTCATCTAGTTCCAACCCCCTGCCATGGACAAGAACACCTTCCACTAGACCAAGTTGCTCCAAGCCCCATCCAGCCTGGCCTTGAACACTGTCAGGGCAGGGGAAGCCACAGCTTGTCTGGGCAACTTGTGCCAATGCCTCACCACTCTCATAGTAAAGAGAGCTTACACAGCTTAGAATGTCCTAATCCTGTAACATGCATACAGAGGGATGCATTATAAAAACCACACATTTGAATCTAGTTTCTCATCTGAAAAATGCTGACCTCACAACTCAACACCTCCTGTAAGAGACTGATTTTAGAAAACACAAGTAAGTACTTGTCTGAATTTGCCAAAATATTACCACAACTGTTTCATCTGGTTGGCATTTTAACAGTTTTACCATGATAGAAGCATATTCATAGAATCATAGAATCATAGAATAGTAAGGGTTGGAAAGGACCTTAAGATCATCGAGTTCCAACCCCCCTGCCATGCACAGGGACACCTCACACTAAACCATGCCATCCAAGGCTATGTTCAACCCCACCTTGAATGCCGCCAGGGATGAAGCATCCACAACCTCCCTGGGCAACCCATTCCAGGGCCTCACCACCCTCACAGTAAAGAATTTCTTCCTCAGATCCAATCTAAACTTCCCTTGTTTAAGTTTAAACCCATTACCCCTTGTCCTCTCACCACAGTCCCTAATGAAGAGTCCCTCCCCAGCATCCCTATAGGCCCCCTTCAGGTATTGGAAGGCTGCTATGAGGTCTCCACGCAGTCCTAGACAATATAAGGGGCAAGTCAATACAGTTTCAAAGTCCTGTTACAGGTCTTCAATTTTACTTGTATTTTCCTTATCAGAATCAGAAAAATAAAGGCTAGGAATCAAGTCATCCACGACAACTGAACAGTATGATTTGTACGTATAACACAGATTTACTTCACTTAGAAGAAATTAAAAGACTTTCAGACTTGACAAGACAGAATTCCCATTCAATGGAGATAAAACAACTGAAAGAATAGTAAGCAGACTTACATTATGAGTGAGGTTCTTGGCAATAACTGGCCCCACCATTCCTGGGATAGTAGCAAAAGTATTTGTGATCCCGAGGAGAATTCCAGCATATCTGCAAGAGAAATTGTTACAGCTGCTTTTTAACTTACCTGGTTTATCAGTCATGGAAACAATTTTGCCTAACCTGACCACATAGGTCTCAGCTTGACCATGGAAATTAAAACACACATATCCCGCCGGGAATAGCTTGCTTTTATTCCAGTAACAAGCCTCGGACATCTTGGTACATACAGTTCTACAGACACAGTTTAGTGGTGGACTTGGTAATGTTAGGTTAATGATTGGACTCAATGATCTTAAGGACTCTTTCCAACCTAAATGAATCTATGATTCTTTACATTTCAATTTTCCAGTGATTAGTTATGAAATTTAACTTAAATTACTCATGGCTTTGCTCAGGATCCTTAACCCAAGCCCACATCCCCTCTGCTAAGCCACAACCAAACTGTCTGGAATGAATCCATTGGAGAAGTCAGAAAAGAAACATTGCATGCCTGGAAGGAGTATCATAGAGCACTGTTTTGCAACATTAACAGTCTGTTCAGGTATCACTGCTAAAAAGCATCCGCCAAGAAGGCAGTATCACCAGTGGGGATGGATATCCCCACTAACACTACAGAGCATATGTTCCAAAGTCCTGAGTTCAGAGTACTGCAGCAGTACTTCCCTTCAGCTTTCTCTGGGTCAAGGCCAATGGTAAATGGGTCTGACTTAACCAGTTCTGCTGGTTGCCATTCTTGCAGCTCCATTCTGAAGCTTCCTGTTCCATAAACATGTTGCTCTATCACACACATGTGCATGCATATGCACCAGCGGCCATAAAAATTTGCTGGGAAAAGCTGGTTACTTGCTTAATATCTGAGTCTCAGCACCTGATCTCTAGGTAATTAAAGATCTCTCTCATAGGGGTGTTGCAATACCAAAAGTTTGAAACTGTACCACAAGTGCAGACTTGTGAGAGAGACTGAAGAGAAATAAGAGCTAGACATTCTACAGCAAAGCTCGACCTTCCAACCACTAGAGCACAAATCCCTGCATTTCAGATTTTCAAGGTAGATTTGCTGGCTGAAGAATCATACAAAATACTAATAGTTGCAGTTTACCATAGCAGAAAGGAGTTATCTCCCAGTGATCATTTTAGGCTGTTTAGCAGAGTGAAATTATGTCCTTACCAATATAATTTAATCTCGAAAGAGAGATGCATAGCTTCAACATTTACCAAAACATGAGATTTTAACCATACAGCATTGTTACAAAAGGTTGTTATATGTATATCTGGTCCGATAATATCAGAGAAGCATGTTTTGTTTTGTGTTTTTGTTTGGTTTTGTTTGTTTGTTTGTTTGTATTTTTTCCCCTCCCCTAAGAGATTCAATTATCTAGTCCTACCCTGATTTTTTTACTGAAGGTCAATACTACATGTCAGTTTAAAGCACGGCAATGTATTTCAGACTGAGCTTCAATGCCTTAGTTAAAACGATCTGTATTTTTTATAAACATAGCATGTATTCTTCTTCCCTTGGGAAGTGTTTAAGAATTAATAGACCTCTACGAAGCTGAATGTGAAAGTGTAAATATTTCCCTTAGGAAGAGAAACACTTATAGCAAGACTCCATTTAAAATCTTCAGGTAGAACCAAATGCATTTTGCCTTCAACATATTTAAGGACAACACTGACAAAATACACTTTCAAAACTAAACATAGTTTAACAGCTTCCCTGGACACCAAAGATCTCTGGCAACCAATTGCTGGCTAAATGCCTTTGGTTATGCCCGGTGTTTCTGACATAGGTTGCATTCTTGATAACGCTCGCTGTTTGATGCGGATAACTGCTATGCCACTCCCTCAGCACAGTGGAGACTCCCATATGAAATGGGAAAGCAAAAAGTGACATGTCTGAAGAGCAAGACCAATAGTAAGCTGTTGGTCAGGCTCTTATGGCATAGGGGGGATAACCAAACTCAAATCAACTTGCAGAGAAGTCAAGTAATAAAATCAAGAGTAAAAAAACCAGTGTGAGATGTATGTGAAGTGCTGAGTGTATAACAGGAGCCATGAGAATATTACAAGGGCTCATGGTAACAGCAGTACTTAAAATTGTAATTGTGGCAACATACTGATGTAGAACTTAAGAGCTAGAATAGAATACATTCTCCCCATATGAGCAATCTTGACTCCCTCCCAACCTCTCCCTCCCCCCAGTTCAATACACTGATAGTATTATAATTACACATTAGAAACCAAACAGCACATAGCACGTATTGTTTGTCCTTCAGTATCAGTATTGTCATTTACTTTTTTCTGTGAATATGATCATTATTTCTTTGGTATAATACAAATTTTAGTAGCAACAAGGGACCCTGTGCTATTCTAGTCAACATACTTATAACCAATTCAAACAGACATTTAAGTGCATTTTCAAACTGCTTGGAATCGCTTCTGGTTACTTTAATATCTTTCAGTAAATTAAAAAAAAAAAAATATGAAGCTCTGGGTAAACTCTTACCAGAAGTTTCCTTCACAATTTTATGCAGACCCCATTTTCAGATTTCTATAACTATGTCAAGCATTTCCTTGAAACTGTGAATGTCTGCCTTGACTACTCCATCCAACAAAGTTCAGACAGCCACAAAAAGGTAAGTGCAGAGGGGGGGAGGGGGGAAAGGGGAGGAGAAGGAAGGTCTTTTTCCTCTCTTAGATGTTTTTGTATATCTGCATTTAAAGATTTTTTTTTTTTTTTTCCTACAACCTTTGTTACAAGGACAGGGCCCTTCCTCTGTCTCCATCTGAACAGATTTACTGTGAATTAAAGAGTGCATGTGCTGAACAGAGAATTGCTGATTTCAATAAAACAGAAACTACCCTGACCACGTTCCCATCCAGGAAAGTTTTTCCTCACATGCTGCCATTCACCCCCAGAGGCAATGCCAGGCCAAAGTCCCTGAGCTGTCAGCAGGACATCTGCCTCTCCTGCTCTCATAATCAGCATGCTCCCTTCAGCCTACCCAAGAGGAAAGAAGGGCTAGAGGAACTTGTCTAGTTTAAATGCAAAAGGCACAAAAGCAGGACTTTTTCGAGGGTAGGAAAAATAGAATGGGATTTGGTCAGAGGGATCAGCAGCAGTGCATGTGGTGAATCTAATTATGCCTGCTGACGTGTATCAGCATCATGCCACATGATTCTTGTGCTTTTTTTTCAACACCTAAAACATTATGCTGTCACATACAAATTTAATTGACCCTTGAAATAAACACATTAGTAATGCAGAGTGAAGTCTCTCTCAAATTAGAAAACATACACAATGTCCTAGTTCTGGAAAACTCAGCCATTAGCTGCATAGAGAAGTAGGTTGTGCATGTGTCTCACTCACAGAGGCAGTTACGATTTCCTTTTTCCTGTGACAGCTCTGTTGCACTCAGTGCAAAGGATAAATTGTACTCAATGAGCACCATTTAATATTTTGTTTCACTTCACTTGCTCAATGCACCGACCGAAGACTTGCTTTCTGCATGCTATTCAGGTGTTGCAAGTAGAATTTTAATCGTCCCAAACGCTTCCAGTACAGCTCTTCACAATATTAGTTTATTTTCACAACACTCTTGAGAGATGGGAATGACAATGCGAAACCCAGCCTACAGGTACGAAATTAAAACATAGGCTGAGAATGGTTGTGCCGACCAGATGCTTGATTTGAGATCCTCAGGATCTCATTTCGAGAGTATTTAACAGCAGTATTCATATATTCAAAGCACAGCTCCACTGACTTCTGTCTGCATTCTGAGTAATACCATTTTTGCAAGCCAGAACTTACTAATTTGAAGAGGCATACAAAAACAAGCAATAAATCAGCTAGGCCTCAATTAGTTTCATTGGATCCAACATTAGTTTCTCAGATGAGATGTTTAAGCTTGGACTTAATGAATGAATGCCCGTCTCCCTCTCAATATAGTGCTCAGTCATTTCTAGAGTGGGATCCATCCTGTGCACTGTGTGAAGAAAAGGGTCCTGTGCAGGGGAATATTAAAACAACGACAAAAATACTAGCTTGTGATGCACAGAGAAAAAGAGGCAAATCAAAACCACATAGACACCCAAGTTCTGCCATTAAGTAACTTACAGTAGTAATGCCTTTCGACATTAATGCTTATGTTTTCTACCTTTAAACACAGAGACATAAAAATAAATAACTCAAATTCTTAGCCAACATTTGACATTTCTAAGAAACTAAATGTTGTAGTTCTACAAAGCTAAGCTTGAAACAGAAGTTGTATAATGGCCCATAATACTCAAGATGCACCACTTCAACTATATTTTCTAAATTTGTAATTCTACTGGATTTAAAACAAAGTCCATCACAGAAGCTTTCATATTCAGGTCATAGTACAAGCTTTTTACAGCTGGCAATTGACACCGTCCCTCTTGCTTGCTACCTAATCTCACCTGCCAAGAGTAACTGGGCTCCTACTATATCATATCTATCTGTTCAGTCAAAACTTGTCCATCATTGCAGACATGACCACCATCCTTTCAATTGCCAAAACCTGAATACCATCTTCAATTTGGACCTGAGGTCTCACATATAAGTTGTACAAATCTTCAGAATTTATTTTTTAAGTAACATTTCTACAAAACGGTATTTTCCCCTCTTCACTTATACTTACGTTTTACATTCACTTACACTTTTCATTTTACACCTTACTACAGAATACACATGAGCAGAACCAAATGACTTCTAAGTCATTTGCTACCGCAAATAGGTAAATGAAAGACAAAGAAAAGTACTTGACTTTTATTAGTGCAAAGAATGCTTACATGGACTTTCAAAAGAATACACACACATCCATGTTCTTCAGGAAATTAAGTGATCTGTCAGATTCTGCACTTGTAACACATCCGACTGAAATCTAACTTTCCATTCTTAAAAGTTAGTAATTTAAGAGCAGTGTTACCTACTGATAGCAGGTCACCTACTCCTAACAAGGTTTTGATACCAGTGTTTAGAATGTTTTTCAAATGCAAACGATTAACTGTACCACAGTGCTTAAATATGGTAATGTTCATGCTAAAGCTTGATGTCTTGGATGGAGAAATATAAGAGTGAAAAATTTATTTATATCATGCTGTTCCAATGACGCTGTCCTATAAATACCATGACTAGGACAAAAATCCAGTAAATATAAGCACAAGAATTATATAATTTATTACTGCAGGATCAAAACTTTAATTATTCTGAACTGTTTTTCACGTTATACCCTCTGCCAAACTTGCTCATTTTGCAAACAGAGTGCTTAATACTGTAAATCTGAGTCAGTGTCAGTGTTTCCATTCCAGGTCTGTACAGCACATGGTCCACAGCTAAGTCTCCAGGCACCCCAGCAATAAAAAAGCCAAACAGTCACAAATGTATCACGTGCACTAAAAATAGCTTCACCAATACTTACGAAGGTGCTATATCCAGATGGTTTATGCTGTAGCCAGATGTACAAAATCCTCCTAGTGTTGTCGATATGGTCACGAATGCAACAGCCAGTGCATAGTTGCAACCTATGAATCCAGCTGCTACTAAGAACACCGCAGGTCCAATCATTCCTTTAAGACAGAAATCTTAGAATCAATAGACTTCTAAGGCGAGACACGTTAAGGGACTCCAAGCTGTGTATACATTTTCTGTATAACTTCCACCACCCCCTAGTGTACAGAACCCAGCACTGCACTATACTCATTACAGCCTTTAAGGAAGAGAGATGGGCTGCAAGCCCGTTGCTGACTCAGGAAACTGTAGCCAGACCAGAAAAATCCCACTCTAGCTGCAAAAAAAATAAATAACACAAAGATACTTAAAGTGGCTCCACAAAATTTATTTATTGCTATAAAAATTATAGAAGCCACACTGACACTGGTAGGTGAACAGCGCACTCCAAAGAAACTATCCCAATTTAACTCCCCAGGTTTCAGGAACAAACCCTGACTTCTGCAGATCATAACAAAGTAGGGCTGTAAGAGTTCATACAAACACACACGCACATATACATATATATATATGTGCATATTTCTTCTGCAGGCACATTCTAGAATGAGTTTCATTTCACATTTACAAGATCTGCACATCTGGTAACGTCTATACTGGAGCCTGCTGTACAACTTAGAAAACCCAGGCTAGCTTTAGAGATGCTACACCACATACTGGAAAAACAGCTTAGCAGCCATCATGAGCAAGCGCATGCTGCTTCCTGTCTGCAGTGAGCTTTGGTACCCATTTCCTATACCACAGCCCATTTATATGACTCCATCGTGATCTCTGTAAACAGCTCCAGGGACATGGTTTTGCTGATGAAGCCAACTTAAGTACTGCTTTTCCTAACACAACAGCTTGACTCCCCTCAGTTGTACATACTTGGGTGTAAGGCCCTGCAGTAAACTGGATCATTAAAATAGTGTAGGCTTAAAATAAAAATGATAATAAAAAAAAGTTAATCAAAATCTCTTGAGAACTTAGTACACGAGCAGCTTTAAAGCAAGCAGCTGAATCAGCAAAATTGAGAAGGCAGCAAGGATGGGCATAAATAAAGCAGGCTGCACCTTGTGTGGATCCTAGGCCTAATCTCTTTTTTTTTTTCCCCCCCTTCTTTCTCCTGCTCCCTCTTTTAATCAGCAATCAACTTCTTTATCCTAAATACAGCATTTTCTCTGTACTCATTAATAACCTGATCCTGTTTATTTCTTGATGATTTCAGATCATCTCTCCTCCCAATTAGTCAAGACCATTTTGGATTCTATTTGGTCTTCCTACCCTGGTAGCAACTGTAAATTTTGCAAGTATATTCCTATTCAGTCACCTAAGTCTTAAATAGACAGAACACTGAACACCACAGGGCTGGGAATAGGCTCATGCAGAACATATCTTGTCCCAGTTTGAGAAAGCAATTTATAAAGGATCATTCTGTTGAGCAGTTATCACCACTTCTTTTTTTTTTTATGGAAAAAGATTTACTCTTGGCAAATTAATGTACAAATAAAGCTGCTCCTCTCAAGCCACGCACAATCCTGCCTAACCTCATAGCAGAATGCCACACTTCTTTCCCAAACCCTTATTTTTTTCCAGATTGATACTATATTATGTTCCAAATAGAGGTGATACTTGTACCTACCTATTAGGGTAAAACATTTGCGAACACAAACAGTGGACAAGTTCCGGTTTTGCCGTAAGTAATCAGCAATTTGCCCAGACAGAATTATACATAACCAGCAGCCAAAATAAGGTAAGGCAGACAAAAACCCATTCTATTAAGGAGAAAACCAAATAAGAGACAATTAAAATGCTGGAATACTTCCAAAAACACCACTTGCCCAATGATTTCCTTAGTTTTCCTTTTCCTTTTTAACTGGAAATGCTCTCCTTTATGAGTGAGCAAAGTAGTCATAGATAGTATTTCAGAAACCATAAAACAAGCTATAAAATCTGAAGCAATCATACAAACCATACAACAGAGAAAAACATTTTTATAGTTATTGTTTTAAATCAGAGCAGTTAAAAATAGGTAACATGCATCTTCAAAAGCTACCATTAAGTTAATGTCAAGTAAGTCCTTAAAAACCAGTGGAAATTACAAAGCAAGCAATATTTCCAACGCATCTGCTTAATTGTGGGGGTTTATTTTACCATTTTCCAACTATGTATTTATGTTCCTCTATCTTAAACAGCATGGAAGAACTCTATTATTCAATTTCTTCAATTCAGAAGAAAGTGATCGTTTTATTTATCTTACCTCCTGCGCATCAAACCGCAGGATCTCCTTCATGTATGTAGGCAAGAGTGTAAGTAGAGTGTAGAAAGTCCAATTATAAGAGAAGTGTGCCACAACGATAGCCCATAGTGGAAGGGACTCCAGTATAGGTCTCCAAGGAACAGTTTTTTGTGTAGAAAGCTAGCAAGCAGAAGGCAGAGAAAAAGGGAAGAGAAAGAGTGATCAGAACATTGATATGAAGATTTGCTAAATACAGTGTTTTGATCCTACCCAAATCTATGTTCATTCTGAAGGACATAAAGTGACTTGCATCTATCTACTGAGACTCATCAGCAGTGATTTATTGTGTTCAGTTCTCACCGACTGTATGTTACTGCTCTATTTTGCATCTACTAATAGTAAGACTGTATCACTTTGTAATCTTATTGTAAAGTAAAACAATTACTTCACATTTTGTAATTAGGGTTTCAAAAAGTATGCCTTCCCTTGTTGAAATTCCTTGCCTCCAGCTTTTACTATAAATGATTGATTATTTAAAGTCACGCCTCATGTGTTCATTTAGGTGACTCTTTCCTACTCAATCCTAGATATTAAGTTTGGTCTCTCAGACAGCCTCACAGGTTGTAAATACATACCCCCAGTTACAGGAATAAACTCTTATGCAAACTTTAGCAACTGACTCATAAGCATTTTAAAAATGTTTTCACCAGTAACAGTAATCTCTTTCTTACTCTAGAAGACACATGAAGAGAAAAAAAGTTGTAAAACATTGTGTTGTAAAGTTTAAAGACAGTATACAAGCCTGGATCTAGATTAAAAAGAACTGGTAGACTTGAACTTTTTATTTAAAAATCATTACAACAGTTTCTGTGACAAATGGCGTTATTATATTTCTCACTTACACAACTGCACTACATTTTTAATTCTTTCTTTGACAAATTCTGCCTCTACCTGAGACTAAGGATGTTTTTCTAGACATCAACAGAGAGTGACACTAACGACAGTTTGTGTTTTTACTTGGACAAGTACGACTATACCAAAATGCTGTACCTGATCTTTTAGAGAAGAGAGTATATATTCTCTTTCAGCATGTGAAATGCTCCTGTGAGCTTCTGGTGTATCACTAACCAACCACATCCAGAAGAACCACCATAGTACGCCAAGTGCACCTATTGTTGGGAAAAGATGGGTGAAGAGATAGAAGCAAAAACATAAGCAATTATACTGGGTGATTAACTCACTCAGATGATTTATTTAGAACTCTTCTTTCCAAATACCCTGATTTTAATGAATAGTACTTTTCTATCTACTTACAGGCAGTAGTTCCCCAAAGTGGCTTAACAATGCACATTTAGAGGCAATAATAAAGAGCAGGAAAGCCTTTTTTTTTGTGTGTGTTTGGGTTTTTTCCTTTCCACTTGGAAGTGCCTCATACAGCAAGAAAGTTGCATACACATCCATATTATATTTTTATCAGTCACACTGAACAGCTACAAAGGATATGGCTCACCCAGAGGAAATAAAAAAAAAAAAATCACATTAAGTTTAATCACAAAAAATACCTTGTGCACATAACCAGAACATGACTACATACAGCTTAACTGATGTACCAATACTCTTTTTTAAGCCAACCCCAGAACTGTCACTTGAAAAAGGTAACTTTCAGTAGTCAGCCCAAAACAACTGTACTTTTACATAACTATAACATCATAACTTATTTCATTTTGTCCAATTCTTCATTCTGAACCTTTTTTATTTACACAAAAATTGGAGGTGCTTTTGTTGAGAAAAGTGTAATCCTTGTCTTTCATTCTGATCCTCCCATCCTCATGTAGAATACAAAATAGCTCAGACATATAAATAGACCTATAAAAAGCATCAGTTACTTCTATGACATAGTGTTAAGAAGTGTTTTCTGTGTTTGAGCTTCTTCTAGAAGATAACTCTCAGTAAATATGCCATGCCTTGCATTTTGGGCATTTCTTCCTTCTCTGCTAGAGAGATTTTCTGCACAATTTCCCTTTTTAACTTTTCACATTTTCTTTCATTCACAGTGTAAGTTTGTTCCTGGGATTAAAGTTATTAACTCAATTTCACACTTCAAATAAGAAATTTCAGCCTCTTAGATCCAAGCGGTGGGAGAGTTAAGAGCATTTCACTTATGCCAGCTTTCGTTCAACTCAGAGACAGCTTTGCTCATTGGAAGCAAGGCTTACAAAGCCACACACAGAAATCTACTTAGCATTAAATATCTCTAATTTCCCAGGAGGAATAAAAAAGCAACCATACATGTCAAAAACATTTTTAAAACTTGAAGTAAGTTTTGTAATATACCATGCTTTTCAAAAAGAATATGGATTGTACTTTAAGAATAATAACCCCCACCATCACTTACTTACCAAATATGTAAAACACATAAATCCAGTTCATATAGTAGCAAATTAAACCAGACAGTGGCAGAGAGACAACAGTTCCCAGCTGTGCACCTATCAGTAGAAAACAAAACAAAGTGGAAAAACAATAATTAGGTCTCCTACAGACCCCTTAAGCTAAATGGCATTTCACAGTTATTTCCTTTTTCTGTAATTAATCATGCAGACAAGAAATTGTTACCACCACTAGAGGGCCGCCATTTCACCTTAAAGAAACACAGGCACAAGAAGATGCTTTGGCAGCTTTAAGTAAAAAGAGACACAAGGCCCTTTATTTCTAGTACCTTGCATTAATTAGCTACACAGTAACTCTTTGCACCACTTTATACAAAAGTTAGACTGAAGTTTATACTTCGTTGCAGATCAATACCTTTTCTCAGGGTTATAAAAGCCATGAATGAATGAACATAACGAATGCAAAGCAAGATTTAATTCAATGTTATGCTTTCCAGGTTAAATGCCAATTAAAATTTGGAATATAAATCCCTTTGATTTAAGTCAATTCTCCCTGTTACTGCAGTAAAAATGTATAATCCCATTATCAGCATGGGAATTTCTCACCTGCATATGAAATACTAAGAAGCTTGCTGCGTTCCAGTGGAGGAGCCCAAGAAGACCACATCGAATGCATAGCTGGGAAGGTAACACCCTAGAAAACAACATTTAATACTGTAGAAATGCAACAATCTTAGAACTACTTAAATTTGCATATTTCAAAGCATATTTCATTAAAAAGCAGTACAGTATGTTAGTTACGTGTTTAGTCAGAAACCACTTTTAAAAAGCATACAAGGCATAAGAGCAAGGAGGCAAAATTAACTTCTCCTGATTTTGTTTCTATACATACTGGAAAAGCTGCAAGAATACTGTTCTCAGCTCCAGGTTTCTAACAAATGAGGAGGGATAGCTCTTGTTCTGTCTCAAATATCTTTACAAATAAAACCTTTTTCTTATTCAAACAGCTTAAGCTGGAATACAGGGCAAACGTTTCAGTTATTAAGAAAAAATAAAACTAAGCTATTTAAAATGAAACAATACTTACACTACTGACACCCACAGGGTCTAATGCCAACAGTTTATTAATATATCGTTCAGGTACATTTTCAAGTTACAAAAAGCATTACCTCTCCCAATCCTTCCAAGGCTCTAACAGCTATGAGGTAGCCAACTCCCAAATTTGCAGCTAGGGGAGTAAGCAAGGTGAATACAGAGGTGCCAAAGATGCCAAACCCCAGCAACAGCTTTCCTCCAATTTTGCTTGCAAGATATCCTCCTGGAATCTGAGTAATGATATAGCCATAGAAAAAAGAACCAAGGATCCATCCCTGAGTATCAGCATCCCAAGAGTATTTTTCTCCCTAAAAAGAGGGGGAAGGATATAGGGAAAGCAAGCAGTAAGTTTTAAACGGCAGTTTTTCTGTACATATTTACATAACTTTGATCTATCATTTAGTTCTTTATACCTAAATTACAAATCTCTCATGGCCTCTTTCCTAGGGTCTCCTTCCTCTACACACATCTATACTGCAATGAAAGTTGTGCTGAAAGCTAATTCAGGTAGTTTACAGTCTGTTCAGACGTATCTAGCCCAAGTATGAAAATTATCACAACACGAAATGTAAGTGCTTGGGCAGTTACTCCATTTTGAGTTCTAAGCAACTTGAGTTAGATGACACAGATACAGGCTACGTACTCTGCTTGAGAGTGAGCCCCACTTTTGTATCACAGCGTGGACATTCCGTCACACTCTAGAAAAAGGCTTTTTCTGCAGAAAAGTTATGGACAGAAAAGCAAACACAGAAATGCAGATGCTTAAATTTAATATTAAGGAAAGAACAGCCAAGGACAGGACTCACAAGGGTAGGTGGACAAATGGGAAAAGCACAACAGAGGGAAGATGAGTTTAGCAGACAGAGAAATAAAAGCAGAGAGAGACTGAAGCTATAAAGGAAGTCAGCAAGAAGACATGAACTGTTGCCCAATAAAGTGGTTTTGAAGTTTGGGATCTTTACCAAAATTCCTATTTTATGGGCATCTAAGTGAACAGCATACATTTCATGAAGTGATGAGATGGAATCTTCTTCCCGTAAAGTCTGCAGTCATAACTTGCTCATGCTAAATAATAAATTACCTCTAAACAAACAAACAAACAAAATGAAGGCAGGGAGATGGTAAGAGTGCTCAGTAATAAGCTTCAATTATAAGAGGAGAGCTATACATGTTTGAATTTACAAAGTTGGTGAGTGGTTTGGTTTTTCTTGTTTGTTTGTTTCATTTTAAAGTATTTTTTTATATCCAACAGTTGTTTATTTAAAAAAATGCAATTTTTAAGGATTACTGGAAGGGAAGTCAGAGATAAAGGATATAAAGACAAGAATTATGATCTGAGAAATAGAACAAAGAAGTGAACAGAAAAATATTACATGTTAATTTGTAATGAAATTTCATGTCATTGAGACTGTACAAAAAACAGGCAAATATGGACAGCAATGAGAGCTCTGACGCAGATCTAACAGAAACAGTTGATCACTGGCATATAAAACAGTGAGTCATAGAAGATCTACAAGGTCAGATTAGCCAGTTTATAAGGAATAGCACAAAAAGATGTACGTAAAAAAACCCGACCTTGGGCACAGACTTCTAAATTAGCTAGTCAGTTTAAGGCTATTATTTTTTAGAATAGCTTTAAAAGAACAGCTGAAAAGGCCATCCGGTAAAAAGCAGCCTGTTCTCTTGCCATGCAAGTATAAGTCATCAGTCACAGACTTTAATAAAACAACTTTACATGCCACATTACAGGACAGTACGTTTGAGACCTCACCGTTGTGTTGCGAGGAACATTTATGGTGGAAGAATGCTCTGGACACACATTGGAAGTCACATTCTTTGCTAAGCTTGTGTTAGGTTCTACCATATCCACCAGAGCAACGCTCAGGTTCACACGTAATGCGTACAGGAGGAAGAACCCAAAAAAGGCCAGTAGTGCTAGATTGTAGCGAGCTGAGCAGCATGCAGGGACTGAAATGAGAGTAAATGAAGACATTTTGTTTTAACAGAACCTAACAAAATAAGAGCAACAAATAAGCAATTTTCGCTAATAATCTCAGAAATTTTTGGGTGACAAAAAAAATAGGCAAAAAAAATAAGCTAGTTGTTCTAGTCTTAAGGGGCGTATTCAATAGAGGTAGAGGGTGGGGGAAAAAAAACCCAAAAGCCCACTTTTCTACTGACGTGCAAAGCAAATGTAATTCTGGTTTACACAACTGGCAGCTACCTGCACAAGTGGGGCTGCAGTGGAAGTGTGGTGCGTGGTCTGCAGAGATGGATTTAGAAACACGGTTTCAAAAGTCCTCTCCAAAATACAGCTTTTTTTTTTTTTTTTTTAATTAGAACTTCACACTAAAGGAACAGCAAGATTAGTGGGAAGCCTGTCACACGTGAAAACAGTTCAAGAAAAACAAGGGCTCTCAGTGTTAAAGAACAGTCACCAAGATCCTAGGCTGTCTTCTAGGCCAAATTCTCCTTAAGTTTGCTTACAAAGGCATATGCATTTGCTGACAGCTGCCAAACAGAAAACTAGCAGAAAGGGGAATGGCAAATACTGTGGTGGCACTGTGAAACAGCAAGTTTCTCAGTTGCTCAGTACGTCACTCTGCCACAGTCACCATACAATAATGAAGGTGACAAAAAAAAAACGAGACTTAGATTCACCATAAAACACGCGCTGTGGCACTAAGTTGATTCTGTCAGCTGTTTAAACGGATACATCAGACTTCAAACTGAAACACGGTTATTGATTTCCTTCTACAGTAGTACACAACAGCATTTGGCAGAGATTGCTTGTCAGAGTTGAACTGTAACTTGGCCAGCACATCAACAGTGGCAATGAATTTTGTATCTATACAAAATACAGTTTAAGGTCTGCAGATATTCTTTATGAACTGGGAATGCCTGAACCTACTAAGTGGAAACGTTAGTGTTGAGAGACTAGTTGAAGAATCTGCTGAATTTACAAATAGTTAGGGGTGGAGTTTCCACTCTTGTGAGGAAATTACAGTATAAGTGGAAAATTTTATAACCTGGACATCTGAAACTCCAGGAGGGTTTGGGATCAGCACCTGCAGGTATTACATCATTCTACATGATCTCATCTTTCTCTGACTATTCAGAATTCACGTGACGAATAAAACAAAGATATCTATGAACAACAGGATTGACTGGAACTTCATCTGCTACTGCAGCATGTTTCTTGACTGGATTCTTTGATCTGCAGTAAGAAGCTAAATGCATGCCCTGCAGATAAGCTATCTAAAGACTGTCCCCTTCCCAGTAACTTCCTTGAAACAAGGAATAAGCTATGTGATTTTGTATTTTTCAGAGGGGGCACCAACAGAGCCTATCTGCAAGGCCGTATTTTTCAAGAAAGCAGTAGAACTTACCCATTTTTGAAGTCTCTAACCCTGATCAACTTTATGTGAAGCTCATTATGGCTGCACAAGTTGTTAAAATGACACAGAGATGCTGTATTTGCTATCATAATTTAGTAAATCAGTAATAAGTGAAGCTACTGTACAAATATGCAAAATGCCTTCCAGATCTGCAGTAATTGCAAGTGTTGCCTCAGCAGCATTTGAGAAAGGTGTACCCAATTTTTAAGTGACATGAAGGAAAGCAGCCAAGATTTTATTGCTTACTTAAAAAACAATAAGCACCAAGAGCAGGAAGCACTTACTGAACAAAAACCAGTCAAGCAGCTTCACTGTTCTTTATAAAGCAATTTGCCTTAAGTGTAAAAAGTATAGTCATACAATTTATAACAATGAATATAATTACAGGTAAAGCTATTTAACCTTTCCACTGCCTGTATTTGCTGGGGTTAAACAATAATAACAGAAGGCTGAATATCACACTGATGATGTAACCCTTCCTTGGAAATGCAGATTAACTGGAACATCCATTACTATTCCTCTGGAAGCCTCTTGCTGCTATTCACCTTGTCTAGACAGAAGCTCCACAGGATAGATGTACAAGAACTTACGAGCATGTCAGACTTTTTTCAACCATAGTTTATCATAAAAATCTATAAGCACGTAAATCTGCAAGTCTGAAACAAATGACTGCTAAATTATTGCTTCCCTGTCTTTCCACTAAGTGCATTTGCAATACCTGAGAATATTAGATCAAGTTAACAGAACAGAAGATTCGAGAAGATTACAGATGCATTTCAGTCACCCACCTCTTCAGGAGGTTGCTATAATCAAAAAGACACAGACATTCACCCCCTCACCCCACAACGTTCAAGACAGCTAACCATGATGTTCAAGGTCTTACCTAGATTGGTAGCCTTGGGTCCTACATCTATAGTTAATTCTGATTTAAGGGGCATGTTTTATAATACTGCAACTATAGCTGAAGAAGACTGCTCAACTGCAGTTAAGGAAATACAGGTCTGTGCTGCGAGTTGCATGGCAGTTAAAGGAAGTTGCTTTTCTGACGTATTTTTCCTTGTGGGTGAAGTGAACCACCTCAACTGGAGCATGACGTATTGTGCAAACTCAAGAATGTATTGCTTTAATAACTGACTTGAACTAAAATTTCTTTTTCTGGCACTTTAAAATCATTCATGGTTGGACTTAATGGTCTCAAAGGTCTTCTGCAGCCTAAATGATTCTATGATTTTGACAGCAGCCACTCTTGCTGCAGCTATATGTCTTCCAAGTAGGTTAGAGTATTTTTGCATGGCATACTAAAAAAAAAAAACAACCCTAAAATCTCACCTTACTCTTACAGTTTGTACATTCTGTGAAATAAAGCAGTGTAGGCAACCACTTCCATAACAAGCAATCAGTCTTAAATTCTGCCTTAAAGTGAAATTCTGACATAACCTTGGAGGACTCCAGCGGTCATTAACGATTAAACCAGCTTGTCTCCACTGAAAAGACACCGAGCCAAGGGTAGATATTCACACCCGAAGTCGGGAACGGGGCTGCGCGCCGATTCCCACTGGGAACAAAGCCTCGACCCCCGTCAGGACTCAAGGCTGTACGTGACCTAACGCTAATACCGCCGCGTCCATTAGCTCAGACACATCTAACGGGGTGGAAGGTGAAGCCCCGAGGCCACGAGGAGGCCGTTGTTGCCTTAACAGGGGACCGCGGGCGCCAGCCAGCAGCCGTTGCGGCAGGCAAGGAACCGGCCCCAGCGGGAAGCTCTCGGCCCGGGCTCCATAGCAACGCGACGCCGCGACAAACGGGCGCGGCACAGCCGGGAAGGCGCCGCGGCCCGGCCCTGCCCTGCCCGCCCTCCACGGCACCACCGTGCTCCGCAGCCCCGGGCCGGCAGGTCCGCAGAGAGGCGGGGGCTCGGCTGGGCACGGCCCGCCGGAGCAGCTGCCCCCGGTGCCACCTCTCGCTCCTCTCACCCGTGTCGGGCTGGGACTCCTTCAGCAGCGGGGTGCAGTCCTCTCCCTCCTCGGCCTCCATTTCCCTGCCACCCGGACCGCCCATCGCGCCCAGGGCCAGGCTGCCGGCAGCCACCGCTGAGGGGACGGGAGCGCAACCCACCGCGCCGCAGCCTGCTCGTCCCGCTCTGTCCCGGGCAGCGGCAGCTGCAGCTGCAGCCTCCGGCGGTCATATGATGGGTGCTGCCGGGCGGAAACGGCTTCAGCCGCAGCACAGCACCACTTATGCGGCCATCTTTGGTAAGGGCAAGGCCTGCGCTAGCCCGCCCATCTGCAGCGCGAATGGCCTCGCCCTCCCTCGGTCCCTCCTGCGGGGCGAGACTGATGGACGTGCTGACAGACGGGCGTCCGCGGGTGCCGCTGTGCGGCCTCTGTCGGCTGTTCTGGGAAAAGCACCTCATTCAGGACAAGCGTCATCCGGCGAATTGCGCCTTCCCTTCCCTGGGCCGCCTGCCTCTCCTGTGGCAGCCGCGGGGAGGAGGTGGCTATGGCTGTGTGAGCTTGGCTCTGGTACAAACGCTGCAGGTTGTGCACTGCAAAGGAACGGTGGGGCAGAGAAACGCTGTATCTTGAGGGCTTCTTGGTGCGGTGGCAGGAGCCCTGGTGCTGTGACCATGTAAGGCTGTGCGTGAGCAAAGGCAAGCAGCATCTCGGGCAGATGAATCATAGTGTGACAGCCGTGTCTGAACTGGGGAGGATTTGCTCTGCAGGTCCTGGGTTTCTCTGTAAAATGCCCAGCCACTTGAGCAGTGTTACATCAATCATTACAACAATAAATTGCAGCATCTGCAGCACGGGGCCTTTTTATTCTGTATGTGCACAGTGCCCAATTCCTGGAGCGAGGCCTTAAAATGCACCAATATAAATGAATAAGCATCATAGTTTATATTACATATAAACTCTATATGTAATAGGGTTTTCCCTCCCAGAATCAGTGTTTTTCAACCTCAGACAAAGCTAATAACACGGTAGAGATCTTTAAGTTTTACAGGCTTTCAAATAGGGGCCTACCTCTGCTCCTTGATGCCCTTGCCAGGGCTGAGTGCTGAGTCATTCTGACGATCCCACCCATCATCTGCTGAAACCTTTGGCTTTCCTATGTGCCCGTATCATCATCCTGATGTCTAAATAACTGCTGGAAAACTTTGCATACTGGAAAAGTGAAGAAAGTAAAAGATCTTTGGTGGCATATTCAGATATCTCATTTCAGACAGGGTAGATATACTGAGTTTGCGAGTATCAATAGAATGACTGAGGCTGTGTGCTAGTCATATAGTATCACATCTACATGAACATGTGAAGCAAATCAGGGCCTCTGTTCTGATTCTGAAATTTTACCTAAGAGTGTCTTCTGTGAGTCAGACTTACCTGGAAGCCACTCTTACAGCTAGAATTACAGAAAGAAACCCAATTGCTTTATTCGGACAAAACATACATCAAGCACATTTTGCAACATTTTATGAGAAATAAGACAGGTTGTAGTACTTGAAGACTAGCTTTGCATTTGTCACATTCTGTACTCTCCTTGGCCTTTCTGTACCTACCACCAGAGAAAGACCCCAGTGTGCTAGCAGCCAGCCCATGAGGAAGAAAACCTGGGGGCATATGGGTCAGGACTGATGTGCTGCACAGGGTCATGAGTGTGATCACTTCGTCCATAGGCTGAACCCTTAGCTCTTCAACTCATGGAGGACACATGTGTCTTCTTAGACACAGGGAGGACGAGGGACTTCAGGGACTGGAGCGATAGCATCTTTGCTTTTACCTCTTATTTCTTCTCACCAATGTAAGTTTTACCTTAAACCTACCTACACTCTCAGAATGGGGTAATGCCAAAAAACCTTGCAATAGCAAGGAACGTGGATTTCTCTGCCTTGCTGCCTCCTTGGATCTTGCAGAAGCTCGCTGGTGAGTGAATCTTCCTTGCTTAGCAACACACTGCAGGTTTAATGCTAGACTGCTGCCTGTCAAACAGTGACACCTATAAATACAGGTTTAGGAGTGTGTGAGGAGGACTGAGCTTTGTCACAGCAGATAAGAACATAATTCCTTATTCCCTGAAGGCTGACATTGTGTATAGCTGTATGTAAACAGGTGTTATTTGCCGTTGGCCAGCTGGCTGTTGCCTGGGCTCTGCTCTGCCAGGCTCTGTGTCATACTTGTGATGCAGTCCTGATGTGATGTATTAGAAGCATTTTCTGACTTTATTTATTTATATTTCTAAAAGGGACTGTTGCTTGTATTCAACCACTTCTGCCCTGGTTACTTTCAATGCTGGATGCAGCTGTGCTCTGTACTAGGGTGGTGGAAAGCACTGCTCAGCACCCCACTTCCGTTGTCATCTGGCCCCACAGATGAGAGAGGAGAACAGCAAAGGTTTGTGCTTCCTTCCCTAAATCCCACCCTGACATTTTGCTTAATCAAGCTAAAAAGGCGCACTGCAGCAGGTCCCGTGTAGAGCAGCAGATGGCTCTCTTTCCTCTGAAGTCCAATTAGGAAAAGAAACGTTGGATGGTGCCTGGGTCTTCAGAGAAACTCCTGCCTTGTTCATTCCAGTACCGTGGCTCCTTATGGCAAGCTCTCATCTTTATTCAGTGGTGCAGACAGGATACGGCTGTGATGATGTAGGAACACATTTTAAACTGTATAACACTACCTATTCTAAATAGCAACCCTCAACCCTAAGTGTTGATGTTTGCTTAGAAAATGAAGAAGGTGGCCTGGAAAAATATATCAGTGATGCTAAGTCACAGCACTCCGTCATGGAGCAAGATAATGTCTCTGCTGTCAGATTATGAAGTGTTGTAGGTAATGATTAAAAAAAAAACTTGCCTTTTTCTGAGTTCCCACATCCTTTTAAAGTATTTTTAAAATAATATTACAGCATACCCATATTTATTCATGCCTTTTTAAAGAATCTGACTTTTGAAGTCTTGTTTTTTAAGATAAACAGAAAAAAGTAGCAGAGAAATACAGCTCCTACTCACAATATAAGAATGATCTGGTTATTCTTAAATAACTGGAAGCAACATAAGCAGAATTCAATAAGTGAAAATTGAAATGCCTACTTTTAAATTTGCCTTAAGTCTCTATATGCAGTATAATATACAGCACTTTTATGTTATAAATGCCTAGCAAGGATATTTATATTTTAGACTGATAATTTACAAAATGGAAGAATAAAAAGTTGAGGTACCAGATCATTTGGACAAAAAAATATATGCACATGCAGCCAAGCAAAAAATTCCTCAGGTTTCCCACAAAAGAGCAAGTTACAGTCAATCAAAAAGGAAAAATTAAGGATGCCTTCAGCTGTGCCGTTCTTCTCTACTGTAAAGTGAATATAAAATCATTACTAAATCATGCATAAAATGATGCTGACCAAATCAGAAATGGCTTATGTCACTCTGGCAGTACAATGTGTTATCATCTGACTGGCAATATCCTGTCTGCTTCAAATGCCTCAGGGCTCCCTGTCGCCACACATATTCTTCCCTGGGGGTTTATGTTGGGAGAGGAGATATTCATCATGCCCACTTTTCTTCTCATTTGTTACCAAAGGCACTCCATGCAGTTCAATTTTTGGCATTGGCCATGACAGCAGAAAGCTTGGGACTTTCCTCAGCAATGCTGCTTTCATGGGGAAGAAAGGAAGCATGGTCTCATGTTCTCTACAAAGTACTCCTCTGGGTTATACGGCAGTGCTCATTTAGATTCAGAGAAGTGATTTAGGATTTGTATTGTTCAAATTTTAGTATTGTGGTAGCCAGTGGCATTATAGATTGGAAGTGCAGGCACTCTAGTTGTCTAGTCTCCCTTATGTAAAGGTATTCTTCCTAAAGGAAATGGGAGTAGCAATGATGCTGAACATTTTCTATTAAACAGCTGGTGGTTGTTCAGGTCACTTATCTGTGCATGGAATTCATATTTATTCATATTTATCTCCTGTCAGTGACATTTAGTTTTACCCTTGCAGTGAATACTGAATCTCAGGGAAGACACTGCACTGGGGCTTTGTGGAATTTTCTTTCTTTTTAATTCTGGTTGTTTCCTCATGTATAGTAGCCATAAATGTCCTTAGGGAAAAGAGTAGATTCCCCATCAGTGCTGCCGCTCAGCCCTGTGTTCATTTCTGTATTTGCATTGTAGGACTACTAAGAGATGTTGGAAAGCTCCTCAGAAGTGCAATTCTTTTGTCACTGGACTTATAAAAACATATGAATAGCCATAGTGCATGAGACAATGATCCATTTCTCTCAGTATCCTGTCTCTCACAGCAGTCAACAACAAATGCTGAGGGAAGGACTTGTACAGACCAAACATAGAATGATATGTTTGAATAACTTTGAATAGTCTCTACATGTTTGAATACACTGACTGGTGACTCAGACCCTTCCTGAGCTGGATGTGGTAACTTTACTCATCAGTCTGACAGATTTGTCTGTCAAGAATTTATGCCATCTGTGTTTGAACCCATGTAAAATTCAATATCATAGAATCATAGAATCATAGAATAGTAAGGGTTGGAAAGGACCTCAAGATCATCGAGTTCCAACCCCCCTGCCATGGGCAGGGACACCTCCCACTAAACCATGCCATCCAAGGCTATGTCCAACCCCACCTTGAACACCGCCAGGGATGAAGCATTCACAACTTCCCTGGGCAACCCATTCCAGGGCCCCACCACCCTCACAGTAAAGAATTTCTTCCTCAGATCCAATCTAAACTTCCCCTGTTTAAGTTTAAACCCATTACCCCTTGTCCTCTCACCACAGTCCCTAATGAAGAGTCCCTCCCCAGCATCCCTATAGGCCCCCTTCAGGTATTGGAAGGCTGCTATGAGGTCTCCACGCAGCCTTCTCTTCTCCAGGCTCAACAGCCCCAATTTTCTCAGCCTATCTTCATACGAGAGGTGCTCCAGTCCCCTCATCATCCTCGTGGCCCTCCTCTGCACTTGTTCTAACAGTTCCATGTCCTTTTTATGTTGAGGACACCAGAACTGCACACAATACTCCAAGTGAGGTCTCGCGAGAGCAGAGTAAAGGGGCAGGATCACCTCCCTCGACCTGCTGGTCACACTCCTTTTGATGCAGCCCAGGATACGGTTGGCTTTCTGGACTGCAAGCGCACACTGCCGGCTCATGTTCATTTTTTCATCAACCCACACCCCCAAGTCCTTCTCTGCAGGGCTGCTCTGAATCTCCTCCCCGCCCAGTCTGTAGCTGTGCCTGTCATTGCTCCGACCCAGGTGGAGGACTTTATCCATGTTCTCTGTTGCAAGGAGTTCCACAGCTGAATTGTGTACTATGGACAGCGGGTATGCTTTTACAGTCTCAGACAAAGCATGCTCTGGGAAGAAATGCTTATTTTCTGAATCCCTAGTGAAGATTTACCTCTCCCTGTGCACATGCCTAGCCATGGAAACATTGTTTTTAAGGCATTTTAATAGTGGTGAGTCAGGTGCTGGAATAGTAGGAGTCTACAGGTTTTGGTGTGTATTTTATGAATTCTAGTGGTGTTCACAGATGTTGGACTTGTGCTTTTAGTGGCTTGGTTCATTGGAATCTTCTGAAAAACCATGTATTTGTACCTGCCTGGTGCCAGGCTAGAATGTTTCTTTCAGGAGTTTCCATCCCATGATGTGGTGCATTTTAATATTGCAGTGCTGAGGATGATCAAGTCTGTGGCAGAATGAAATTAGCTGACTTATGTTGTCATAAGAGGTGGAATGAGATAAAAGATGCTGTTATCTTGTGAGTTATCTCAGTAGTTTTACCCTAAGCCTTCTGGGGAAGCCTGCTGGGAACTTAATTGGTAGCTGCATTTGCCAAAGCCCGAAGCTGCCAAAGAACATGCTGCAGCTGTCATGTTTTTCCTAAATTTGAATGAGAAGTCTGTATTGAAAGTTAATGAGGACATTTAAAAGAAATATTTCCAGTGGCGAAGAACCTTTACTTAATCCCTGCATAATAAGTGAGAGATCCTGAAAAGTATGTTTCTCTTGTCAATAACTAAGTAAATATTTTTGTCAGGGATCTCAGAAAGCTGGATAGAACCTGTTACACAGGACAGGATGATGTGCTTTTTCTATGCTCAAGGAACACAATATGTCAATTAAGGTATGAATCTGTGAATTAGGTGCGTAATAATTGATAGTCTCTTGCATAATAGCGAATCTAGGAGACTTGAAAACATGTGGGATAGTGTGAGATCCGTTTGGGTGCAGAAATGGAGAATGACTTTACTAGTTTTTACCAGCAGGGGTCTAAGGAAGATAGAAGTTTGAAGATTCTCAGATGTATGGTATCTAGGTGTGCCTAACAAAATGAAACAAAGCTTCTTGCAAGAATAAAGACATTTCCCCTTAGATGTTGATTTGAAAAATGTTGAATTCTGAAGGACTAAATGTGGTGTGTTTTTACTAAAGCAGTTTGTTACAACCTTGCCCAATAATGCCTTTAATTTGTCACTTTGTGCTCCAAAATTAAGCCTAAACTTATGGTAATTATAATACTTTCGTAATGGAATCAACCTACCTCTTCTTTTGCAAATCTTGGCAGCTATCCCTAGCTACATCTAGAGGATGTACATAACTTTACATAAAAATACAATAGGACTATTACAAAACAAATGAGAGATAAAGTGGAACAGGAAGACAAATGAAAAAGGAGAGGGAGGAAGAAGGAGGAAAGGATGTGAGTCCCATTCACTTCTAAAACGTTGAACCTAGTTCTACAGCAGTGCTCAGACATCTCAGATAAGTCATTTGCAACTGAGGAGGCTTTATGTAGCTTTTTGATATGCTGCATGGTGACTGGCAGCAGGTGCAGAAGATGCTACATAATCCAAGCCTCTGGCTGTGGAAGTTAGCCATCTCTCAGATGTGCCAGCACTGTGGGGTTCTCTGGCACCCTGCCGCAAGCTCAACCTCATCCTACTGTGGAGGGGTAGAGCCTCTGTGGATCTTGTCTTTTCCCTCCTGCAAACTGGCTCCATGTCCTCACCTGCTGTAGGACATCTCTCTGGAACCTCTCTACAGGTTATCTTGCAGTTGTCAATCCCATGACAATTATGGTGTATGATTTACAGCTGTCATTCTCTCAATATCATAATTTAGAAAGTAATATAAATGCTTAAATTCAGACTTATAAATTTTCAGCCAAGTAGGCCAATGCGCCCCTTATGAGCTCTCACTTTCTTGTGAAGTTTGTTTTTCGTTTTACCTTACACTTCAGGTAGCTGCAAGGCAAACTGTTCTTTCTGGCTATCATGAAGTCTTCCCCAGTCTTTCATCACTTTTGTATGTTTTTTAGGTACCCTACAAGTAGTTTTCCTTCTATTTGCTGGGGAGCATCAATCCTCAAGGGCTGGAATCTTGTAAGATGAATGTAAACTATATCTATACTTCCTTTGTGACCCATGTCAGGGGGTAAAACCCTGGCTTGACTCGGTTGGTGTCAATACATCCATGTTGCTCAGGTTCACTCCTGGGATAGCCTGGCTATCTAGATGTTGAATATCAGTTGGATTGAACCCTGGCCTGATGCCTATCACACAATCCCTTGCACCTCTTTGCAAGGTATATGCTGTAGTATGCAACACATACCATACTGCCATACCTCACTGAGAGCTGAACAGTTATATCACAGACTTTCTACCTCCTTACCACCAATTCTCATTTTAACTGTATTATGCAGTGTATACAAACTGTCCTGGTGTCAAAATTTCTGTTTACTAGAGAAGTCATTCAAATAGTATCCTGGTTGTGGTTTACATTATTTCAGTTAAGATGAAAATGCATGAGCATTGCAGCTAAGCGTAAGTGCAGTTGGAAAATTTTAACAACTTTGTTTCAGACATAGTAAGGAATGTAGTTGCAAACTTCTGAGCTCTGTACTGTCAGGTTTTGCAGTCTCAATCCTTGGGGCTTTTTAAGAACTTCTTGGATAAAGCCCCAAGTAACCTTGTTTGACCTCATTTCTCACCCTGATTTGAACAGCAGGCTGGATTAGATGACATCCTGAGCTCTCTGCCTTGAATTTTCCTGTGATCCTGTGACCCCTCTCAGGGGTAAAAAACTTTTAAATATAGTTTGTTTTTTTAATATCCGAAGTAAATTACTGCTAAGGAACAAAATGAGAAGGAAAGAAGAAACTCTGAAAGAACTGCTGTCAGTGGTCAGAAGAACCACAGGGTGAATCTTCAGCTTAAAAACAGGGCTGGGAGGCCTCAGAAAGTTGTCCAGTATAGGGCACATGTCAGACATATGACGGCAATTTCCAAACATTTGGTTGCTAGAGTAATGTTTGGAAAGATGTAGCTCCTGGGTCCACACCCTCTTCATTTAAATAAACACAACTGCTGCTGTGGTGGTTGGCAATGTAACAGACAGTTGCTTTTTGAACAGCGTGAATGAATATCTTATAGTGGCATTACTCAAGGGCTAAATTTATTTAGACTTCGGCTTATTTGGTGACTTGACATATGAAACCTTTACTCACGTCCTTCGTAATCACTGAGATTGGACTCCTTACCCTCCCTCCTTTCCTGTAGGCAGTATGTGGTAAGAGTTAGTCCTCAACGAAGAGACAACTGGTATTCATCTGTATCTAAACTAAACAGCAAGTTTTGTGCAAGTTTTATAAATAGTGTTGAGTGTATTTTCAAAAACACAATTCTTAATCACTTATGTCTGTAGAAGCCATTTTAGCTGCTCCATTAACTTATTCTGTAAGAAACAATTGTGTAACATGAGGTTGACTGTCATTATGTGATTGTCACATGGATGTAATCGAACACAGAATAGAGGTTCTGAGTGGGTTTATCTACATACTTAATGTCTACCTACCTCTGCTCTAAATAACTCCTTCTTCTTGATACCATGGTGGAGCTAGTTGGAAAGCAGGGACTGCTTTCCTTGGTAGCAAAGGTTCAGGAAGATAACCTCTGTTGATGTGCCTCATTTCTACTTTGCATTTGATTGACTTTAGTGCCTAACTATTAGTTCTTCTTACACTTTTCTCCTATAGATCAGACCCTGTCATTTTCTTCCTATGAAAGTGTCATGGAAGCTTCTCTCAGTCTTCTCTCTCATGAGTTAACATATGTATCTCTTTACTCTGCTGGTTTAGGGCATTGTCCCCATACCTTGATTTACTTTTGTGTGAAATGCAGGAAGCAGGTTTGTCTACATTATGAATTGCTGTTAGGTCAGTCTGCTTTTGAAAGGAAGCTGCCTCTGCCTACAGGGATACACAAGTCTGTAAAACAGGCTGCTGTACTAATATCCCTTTTTTTATGGGTAAGTGAATGTAGTAAATAGTTATTGCAGAAACACACATTCATTAAAAAAACTGACAGTTTTTAAGTACTTAATTACAAGTAAAGTTACAATGTATGAAAGCATGTACTCCAGAATACTGTGATATACTACTCTATGACATTATGGAAACACTGGTGTTAGAAATCCCTTTTTTTAAAGCTGTAATTTCAATTTACAGTTTAATTATATGCTATAGTTTAAGATAATTGAACTCTTGGGGAATTCTCACCATCCTTAAAATGAAATAGTGTGAATGGACACTACATTATTTAATAAAAATAAGGTTTTTCTTGGCTGTTTCAGCAGTATTTGCAATGTGGAGCGGTTGCATAGACATTTTGAAAGCCTTCAGAGGACGAAGGGAATTCAGGCAGCTAAGAAAAAATGATTAATGGAGCTCGGTAAATGGAATTTCATCACATACAATTGTAAAAACTACTGCCCTAGGAAAACAGATTTTTTAGGACAAGATGTCATAATTTGTAAGTTTTTAACTTCTCTCAATTTCATAAAAGCAGCATGTTTGTACATGTTTTAACATGCTCCTACCATATGATTGAGCATTTTACAATCAGATAAAAATGCTAGAATAAACAAAAATTAAGATAGAACTTCTACTTTGCAACAGAAAAGGCATTATGTGAACCTTGTGCTCACACGTATCAGATAAGATACAGTATATCAAGCAAAGTTTAGGGGCTAAATGCAGCAAATAATACAAGAAAACTCTGTTCTTCTTATCAAAGTAATAGAGATTTGAGCAAGGTGTAGGATACAGCTTTGAGTCCCAGCCTCACTGAAGGCAATGATTTCAGTGACATTGATTTCTTTAAAGCCAAGAGACTGCTCTGAGGATGCCTGCAGAGGAAATCTGAAAATTCAGCTATACATAAAAACCTGTTATGAACACCATGTTTACTTGCACCTTGGAAGACCTTCAGCACATCGGCAACAAGAACATAGGGTCTTTTTGCAGTAATTCATTAAGTTTCTGTGACATCTGTGAAGTGCCAAGAGCTATTGTTCTGGGAAAAACAGGGAGCAAGGTCCTAATTTTCATTCCATTATCCTTCTGCACTGTTCAGTGAGTTTAAAAGGGCTGTAAGGCCAGAGATATTGGCATCTGAGATTTGTCTTTGCTGTAGGGGAACTCCTAGATGTATAATTTGTAGATTTGCTCCTCAGACTTTCACATTTCCCATAGTATAATTTTATCATTCCTTCTTTAATTCCCTTTCTTTCTGAATCTCATTTCTAAAAATGAATCTCTCAAAATCTCATGAAGTCTTCACATGATGTCCTTCTGCATTTGATGTGCTTCCCAAAAGAGTGTGGTTTATTTTGTTGCGGTATTTCCAAGCGTATATATAATACTGCACACAGTACAATGTTTACAGGTTTGACCTGTACATCATTATTTTTTTATGTGTATGGTTAAAATGTGTACAGGTATTTTAATAATAAAAATTAAAAAATTATGAAAATAACAAGCATATAATTCCAAGATAATAAGCTCTTTCTATGCTATATTAACAAAGAAGCTTTTTTCCTATTTGGACATTGCTTGCTTGTTCCCATGCCAGCCTTTGAATAAATAGAACAAAATCCAACACCTTCAAATAGGCTCTGATCGAAAGCCTCTCAAAATTGATGTCTGTCTTTAGGTTTGATTCACTGAATACTCAGTGAGGATACTTAAGCTATAGTTGTCCTATATTCTCTGCAGATAACAAGATATATTTCAACTACTTATCTTGAATCCCTGTTTAGACATTTGATAGAAACTGGTGTTTTTAGGATGGGACTTACTTGATTCATTTAGAAGGCCATTTTTGAATGTCTGCTCATTCAGGTGTTTGTATCTTAATAAGTCTCATAAATCTGGTCTGAAAAGTGCCTACTTCACTCCATTGTGCATCAGCAAATGTAAATAACTAGTTGTAGACAATTTCAGAGTCCACATTTGACCAGGTGAATCGTACCCACTATGCTTGGAATAACAGTTCAAGTTGGAAGAGGATTTGCAAATAACATTATTTATCAAGAGATGTCTTCAGGTACTGGCAAAAAAATATGTTAATTGCAGTGCAGACCAGATTTTCATGAAGCTCCACCCTGATGGCTTAGGGCAAGTTTCAGTGTGTGGCACACCCTTTGTCAGCGTAGTGTGAAAGGTTTTTACTCATCCCGTCATCAGAACCAGCATCAGAAGTGTTATTACTGGGCACTTCTGGGAGAGCATTATTTCCTATGCTCCTTCAGTACTTTCCAGCAAATGCAAATTCTTCAGGCTTACATCTAAGCAAGGAATGTACCCTCATACTGTCATGGAATGATCTTCCATCCACCTCTTTTTAACTATTTTCATATAATTCTTGTCCACTCACTGTGAGTGATAAAACAGACTTCTGCTTCCTTCCTAGTTCCATGAACTGCTGAATCACAGTTTCTGCTAGGACCTCATCCAAAGCCTATTGAAATTAATTAAAAGATTTATCCATCCCCTAAATGAGCTTAGTTGCAGGCCTTGACTTCAGTGATGCATAAGGCAACTGGCTAAGCTTTTGAAGAGACAGAATATTGTGCTGGAAGAGACTATAGTGATCTTCTAGTTCAAATTTCCACATAACGTAGCTCTTCAGATTTCCCTGAATTTGCCTGAATTTCATGGAAACATGCTTTGTTTGCACCACAGTCTGGTTGAATGCCTGCTAAATCCAGCTGACCAGCCAAGTTCACTGTCTAATGCTAAAAACAGGACAGGACATTGACCATTCAAGTCCTCACTGTCCTCGTTTTTGCTGACACCTTCCCGAGTATTTAAAGTACTGCAGTGCTTAGGTTTTTACACTCACCAAACAGTACTGTTCTGTATGTGTGATACTAGAGCAAAGCAGACCTTGCTGTGCATGTGTTTATTTCCAGCCAATCTTCACACAATTAGTAAGTGCTAAGTCCTGCAACCCTTTTTCTTTACCAAGGCAGAAATAAATAGCTTTCTAGACTCTTTAAGGAATCATTACGGTCTTCTGTTTTTTAAACACATTTTTATTTAGAGTATACCCAGGCTGCAACTCAAAGGTGTGATTTCAGCTGATACTAGTGCATATATTTGGGCTAGACTTAAGCTAAGTTGGATAAAAACACGCAACAGTATAGTTGTTAGACGCTTGAGTCCCTAGCCAGTGCTGTAGATGACTTCTGCAGCCTTTACAGGCTCTGGTTGTAAGAGACCATGAAAAAAATTAGGTTCCTGGGGAGCAGTGAAGGTGGTAAAAGTGGAATTTTCATTATGGTGACATATCACAGATGGGAGTAAAATCTGAGTCTGGTAACGCTTGTTTGACCCCAAAATGTGAAAATTGAACAGAAGGGGATTTTTCAGCTAGCTTCCCTGGCTGGCATGCTGAACACAATGACAACCTGTTTTACCTCCCAAATTGTGTCTCCAGAGTATCAACTTCACTGGCTTGGAGCAGTTGAAGATTATTAAATGCTTTCATGCTAGGTTACACTCTTTGAAAATTATTCATAATATGCAGAATTCAGGTCCAAAACAAATTTCCCTCATATGGTGATCTCAATAAGTTGCTGTGCAGTTCCCTGCTTCTAGTTTTGTGCAGAAATTAGCCTCTCAGATATTTGTCAGTGCTAGGGATTTAAAACCTATTTAGACCTGAGATACTGCCAAATGGTTGTTTCTATGGTCTTGACAATGATGTGTAGCCCTGCTAAGTAAGGTCTTTAAGTTAGTTAAACACAGAACTCCTAGCAATTTAATAGGACTAATGTAATTGGTTTCATTTGCCTGTGCTGGATGGACAGGTATGTTTTAGCTGAGGATGTTTTGTGCCCTATAACAGAAGCCAGTGATCATGCAAAAGTTTTTCAAATCTAGGTACCCTTAAGTTTAAATTTGACCAATTTAGCACAAACTGAAGTGCAGCTTGTTTTTGTTTGAGTTACCAGTCTGACCTAGATCAAACTGAACAGTGACATGTAACTGCATAACGGAACCCTACTGTAGACAACTGTGAATAGGAATGAGCAGATTAACAGTGTGCAGTCCTGTAATCAGTCAGTAAGGTCACATGATAAATTATGTTTACTTGAGCACAAGTCTAATAGAACAAATAGTTGTCAGCAAGGTCACATGATAAATCATGTTTACCTGAAGCACAAGTAAAGTAACAGAACAAATAGTTAACACATAGTGAGCATCAATAGGATACCAGCTTAGCTCAGTTCTCTCTATACGCTTATTTTCCAGTTACTCCTGGCTTATTTTTATTCTCTGCATACAGATGAATGTGCAGAGGAGGTTTAAGATTAGGCTGCCTGTAGGGCTGAAGTTGGCTTAAAATGTCTTTGGTTTACCTCATATCTGCCCATTCGCCACAGTTTCCTATTTATATATTGTGCTGAAAACCACTGATGGGGCTGTGTGCTGAATAGGGCCTCTGAAATGTGTTGTTTAGAGGTAAACCTTTCTCCAGGAAGAGCTGCATGGCACAAGCTGCAGAGCAGGTTTGGGAGGGCTGCAGACTGCAGGGTGATGCTGAGTGGAGAGCATGAGAGGTTGCTCCTGGGGGTGGTTTTCTCATGGGAAGCATCACACAGTACAAGTACTCTCTATTTAGGTACAGTATTTAGTGTTATTTGGCCATCAAAGAAGGACCACATTTTATAAAAGAATGTAGGAGTTGAAGTGGTGTTTTGGGGAAACCCCAACTTATTTTACAATGAAAATTAGCAGCTGTGGAGCTGCAGAGCACTTTTGAAAATCAAGACCTTGTTTAGATCCTGGTAAGGCATCACTCTTAAAACTGTGTATGAAGTGGACTATGATGTATTTAAGTTTTCTGCAAACTGGGAACTTACTGAATCCTTGTGTGCCACATTTGTTTTCTAAATGGTATGTTTAACCATGAAAACCCTCTACATGTACCTACAGCACAGTATAGCCTGTTTGGAATGAAATTATGAAAAGGGGCTCTAAGTGCCTTCTGACAAGGCAGAGGAAAACAAAGGGTGGTATAACTCCAGAAGAGCAAACTCCGTGTTGGATTAGGAAGGGATGAACTGGGTATGTTCAGAGGACTCGGGGCTTCAGCGATCTCCAAGTAGTAGGATTGTCATCCATTAATTTAACCTGTCTCTAAGTACATGGACATACCTGTAAGAAATGGAGCTTGCATTGTTATGGAATGGCACCTAAAACTTAATTTCTCTTTATTCATTTCTTATCAGCAATAGATCTATTCAGGACAGATGAAATCCTAGTATTAATAATCCATTTCTTCTCTTACTTCCTGCTGTCGGATTCCTTTATTGGTATTTTTGTAGAACAGATCAAATACTTATACAAAAGTATCTTTAAATAACAAGCCTTTACAATTAAAGAGGAGGACAGGAGTCCACAATGCTATTGCACAAATGGGCAAAATCTGTGACATTTGTAAGCACTTTGCTAATGGACTTGGGCTACATCCATGCTAATGAATTAAACAGTGCCAGCAAATGTTCTTGGGACTGGAAGTTGATTGTGTCTAAGCTCAAGCTGACCTTGGCATGGTTTTGCCCTGGCCAGCAAGTGCTCTCTTGAACAATTTGTGGTTTCAC
Source organism: Amazona ochrocephala (assembly GCA_039720435.1). Lineage (NCBI taxonomy): Eukaryota > Metazoa > Chordata > Aves > Psittaciformes > Psittacidae > Amazona > Amazona ochrocephala. The sequence goes on from CM077878.1 coordinate 47,648,219, forward strand.
GGTTAGCATAGACCATACCCAATAGGAAGTCTGGATATGGCCACCTTGTTTTGGAGACTAGAAAGCTGATTACTATTATTAGATACAGTGGAGTGCCAGTTGGGCTCAGTGCCAGAGACTGGAGAAATGTGTGCTGTGAGCAGCTTTACCATGCAAGGCTGTGGTGCTTGGGATGCAGCACTACTTGTAAGCACTTTTCCCTACCATCTCCAAGGAAAGGAGTGACAGTGACTGTTCATCTTCCCTGCCTGTTTCTCACAAGCAATGAGTCAAGGACTTACAAATAACAACTGCAAACATCTGCTAAACTTTGTCTCATCATGCACTTTCTGCAGTTGAGGAGCTGCCCAGACTGACTGACCTTCCAGGCAACAGCTGTGGTTGCTGTAGTATCACCCCTTCCCTAGCCTACAGAGGTGGCATCCTCTCTCCTGTCACTATGAAGACTGACACTCCAAAAAGAATCAGCAGAGGTATGAAAACTTACAAAAGCAAATTTAAAAGATGTGAAAAGACTTCATGACTGCCTTGGATACAGTTAGAGCACAGCGTTTATGTACATTTACTATTCATATCTGATTTTCATAAGAACAGAACACGATACTTTTCTTCAGGGCTATAACTGGCTGTATTTTATCTGCAGCGGATGCCAGCCCAGCACTTGTGAAGAGGCAGACTTCAAGAGCAGAGTGGAATTTCTGAATGCATTAGGCTTTTGCAGGGATGAAAGAATTCAGATGAATTGAAACATCTTTATGTGCGTATAGTCTACACAGTTACAATGAACATACTAGAGGAACAGAATCCCACCCAAGCTGCTTCAGTGCACTTTTTGGACTCTGAAAGTGGGTTAAGACGCATATGCAGACATGACTTTATTTTGCAGGTACTGGGCACATAGGACAGTCCAGTCAGAGCTACATTACCAACCGGTTCACATTTAAGTAGCTATAGGACTCCCTTAATTTCTGCCAGAATCGCTCTCCTCGTTCAGACCCAGAAACGTTCCCGTCTTGCCTCCGCGCCCAAGCTTCAGGCCAGGGCGCCTCGACGGGCTCGCCGAGTCTCTGCAGGGCAAAGCCTTATAGGTACACGGGCAGTTCCCGACACAGGGGGCCACTCTGTTCGACGCTACAGGCGCAAAACATTACTCCTCGCGTTTATTTTGTAGGACGTTATGTTTGCCTGAGAATCCCACCCATTTTCCAGCTGCATTAGCGAGAAGCTGTGGGGTGCTAAGGCTGCGGGGAGCAGAAACACACCCGTAGATGCAGACGTGCGTGTGCATGTGCCCCGCTGCCCCCCCTCTCCCTCGGGCCGGCCTCGGGAACGCCCCCCGGGTGCTCGTGCGGCTGCCGGCTGCGGAGCGCGCCTGGCGCTGGGGCAGCAGCGGCCTCTCCCTTCCCTTCCCTTTCCTCCCCCGCCCGCGGCGGCACCTCCCGCCCGGCCCCAGCCCTAGCTCTGGTGTCAGTTCCAGCTCCAACCGCAGCCCGGTCATGTCCTGCGCACAGCGGTGGACCCGCGGGCAGAGCGCACGGAGGGCCATGGCGCGGACCCTCGGCGCTGTCCTCCTCCTCCTCCTCCTGTGCGGCTCCGCGGTGGCCGGGTACGTGGGGCCGGGTGAGTCGGGTGCGGGCGGGTGTGCGGAGCGCCTCGCCTCTCCTCCCCGTCCGGTGTGGGGCAGCGGGGCGCTCCCGCTGGGGCAGCCCCGCGCCCGGCGGGCAGCCTGTCCGGAGCGCGGACACGGCCAGCCAGCATCACCTCCTACCTCCGCCGCGGGTGCAACAGAAGAGCCTTCCAACGTGTATCGTACGTTGTTATGTGGACGCTGTTACTTGCTTGGGGATTTCATTTCACTCTCTGCCCTTTCTCCCTCTGCCCGTTTGGATTTTCCAGCCCTACGTTCCTGGTGGCAGTTCCCTGGAACATCAGGCCTGGAGCAAACGTGAGTATCGGGGTAGCCCTGCTGCCGGACAGCCCAGCCCTGGTCACCGTAAAGGGAGAAGTGATCAGAGATAACGAGACCGTCTTGAGCAGGGACATGGTCTTTGAGAAAGGTAAGAGAATTGAGTTGCCCTGGGAGGATTTAGATTTGTGTTCTCCCACAAATATTTTGTTACTCTTAAAATATCACAGCTTCTAAACGGTACTAAAATAGGAACTTGATTTTACCAAGTGGGAGTCACGTCTGGGAAAACAATCTTATACTCTGCTGGCTCTGCCTGCAGGTGGGTGACTGCACTAGACAGTGAGTGATTGCATGGGTGTGCTAGCTCATTGTAAACTCTGAAAATGATCAGGTAATAGCAAAGTGAGATGGATGCGGGCTTTCTGAGGAGTCAAGAAGTACTCTGGTCAATGCAGTGTGGCCACTGAAGAAGTACTGGCAGAGCTGTTCACTGGTAGGCGTGTTGCTAACGTGCAAGGTGGAAGCAAGTGAGTGGAATAATGGCAAGGGTGAAACAAACAAGGTGTTACAGCAGCTGGAGCTGGTTGCTTCTCATGCCCTAAGAAAGGGAGGACATGAGGACAACAGGAAAACAGGGATGACTGTGTCAGATATCATTACTTGGAAGCTCTGCATTTACAGAAACATAATTATTCTAGGATCAAGAACTGAAATGGTGGGACAGGTTGGGGATTGACGATAAGTAAACCTTGGAACAGGCTGATTTAATGTATGACACCCTATGGGCAGCAGTAGGGTAGGGGTGGCAGCCCTGAGGAGTTGGAGAACTGAGATATCTTGGTCATTGCTCCTTTTTATAAAGGGCAGCTGGGAACAGAAGCATAGAGATGTCCTGCCTGAGATTTGCCCTCATGAAAAGGAAATATTTTTGTCTGAATAATCCAGCTTTTGGACTGCTCGTAGCATGAAGCAGCCTAAATGACACCCAAGCTCTAGCTTTTTATTTGTCAGAAGGGGAGTCTGAGGGCAGTATAAAGTCCTAAAAAAATCTACCTTGCTATAATAAACTTTCTTCTTGTTGGTGTCTTCTGATGTTTTTTGAATATCTTAATGTAGATGCCTTAATTGGAAGCATGACACCTTCATTTCAAAGCCTTCCTGAAAGCCCACCTCTCTTCACAACCTCTATACACTGAGGCTTTGAGTGTGATGGAGTGCATTTGATCAGATGAAAAAATTCATGGCCCCATATGCAGAAAAGCATGTCTGACCCAAACTCATCTGGATATTTCAAGTATTCTGAAAAAGTTTTCCAGATCTATGCCCTGGCAGGCTTTACTTCAGGTTGGGTATTGTTTATGCACTCTAATTCTATATTGTTATCAGATGTATGTCCTCCGGCAGCCAGTGTAAAAGCATAATCCTGAGGCAGATTTTCTGTAGTGCTATGGCTAATCCAAAAAAAAAAAAAATGAATAGTCAATGAGTGTTCGTTTCTGATTTAAATCAAATTTATGTGCCTAATCTGTTAGTGTCCACGTCTAACACTGATAGTTGTGGTGATGTATGCCTAAGGCAGATACTTCAGGAGGACAGATTTGCTATCTAAAATCTGCATGCAAATGAAACAAGCAGGCTGTTATGCCTGTTGTCCTTTATCTGAAGTCTCCATAACACACTACATGCCATATTTAGATCCTGCTTATGCAAAAGTACAGACCAAACCTACTGGGCTAAACATGGTGGAGGAGTCAGCAGTGGATAAAGGAACATTCTTACTCCATGGAGAAAATAACTTTGATGCATTTGTCATGCTATTAGTAGTGAGTTTGCCCCTTTAATGTAATAATTCCTCCTCAAACCTTTCCTGACAATTTTTTAATACAAAAAACCCAAGAACAAAGCAAACCCGAACTAAATTATTTACTGTTTTTAAAAGAAAAACTGTCTTTTCTTCCTCTGACTATGCTGGCTTTTATTTCCTGCCTCTGTTCTGCTCAACATCAAGTTCAGTGAGCTTTCTGTGAGTTTCAACCTGTGTGGTGGTGTTCTTTTCAACATAAAAAAGCAGACAAGCAACTAATAATTCCAGGCATGTGACAATACGTGGTTGTCTCCATCTGCACAGCACACAGACAATGCTTGACACTAGGAGTTGCTGAAGTCAGAGTAATGGTGGGTGACAGGAGCAGGAATGACACTGCATCAGGCTAGATACAGTGAGGAAGAAGAAGAAATGCTATAGTACATTGCTTGAAATGCACGGATTTATTGCTAATTTTCAGTCTTCTTCCTGCCTTTTAAATATGTATTTGATTTTTCCATGCTTTTTTACTTGATGAATAGAACAGGGAAAAAACAAAAAAGGTACTGATACTGAACATGTAGTGTATTTCCTTTTGCAAAACCCCTCAAAATTTAGTATGTGGCCATCCATTCTTTAAAGTCAAGTTGCATAATTTGTTAGTCATTTGTTCTCTGTGAACAAATTCGTAAGCAACACTGTTATGGGCCAGGAGCAAGGGAGCTGCCCTGTAACCGGATGTAGTGTTGAAGGCGTGTATCTCAAAGCGCTTCAGGAGTGGATACTCTGTTGTGAATAGGGTTACTCAGAAAGAGGTTTGTTAGAACAGGATTCTGAAGCTTTGAGTTCTTCACTGAAGAGCAAAACAACCTTAAAATAAGATATGTAGTGATACTGTTGTAGCTGTGTTAGTCTTAAGAATGTGACTGAAGGAAGATTGAGGGAGGTTTTATTAGGCCAGCTGTTGCAGATGAAGGAAAAAACCTGAATGTATCTCCAGGCATACAAAACCTCTGTAAATGACATCATTGCTGCATATATTAGTGCACAGAAAATGTTGGTTTATCTGTCACTTGGGCATTAGGTTACACAGAGGGGCTTATACAGTGGTATTACTGTTCCTGTGGTGCACATGAGTTTGATGACTTTTATTGCCGTATGTATCTATGCAGAATAAGTATTAAGGAAAGCAGAGTGTAGCTGCAGTTGTTGACTGTGCTGAATAACCAGAAAGCTGGAACTGATCGCCTGCCCTGGTCATGCTGCAAATTCAGTGGCAATGTTTCCTAAGCTGGCTCAGTTATACTCTGTATTTTTCCTTGCATGGTGACAGCAAAAGCAGGGGATTAACTGCTTTGAAAAACTGATCTGACTGAAAAATAAAGTTTTGATTTTGTTGAATATTTGTTCAGGCAGACAAGTTCCCTGGTTCAGTGAGCAAACATTTGTGTTGATGGAACTGAGGTGGGCACAGAGTTGGGAACTGGGGACAGAGGAAAGGCTGAGGACAGTGTTTTTACTAGAGCTGCTTAATTTTGCAGGCTGAGTTCAGCTGAATACCTAAGCACAAGAGTTATTACATACCTGTCTTGCAAAGTGTATTTGCAGTTGCTTAAAGTTAAGGATGTGCTCTGGTTCTCCAGCAGCAGCTCAGTATGGTGCTCGTACAGGTCTAGATTTCTGAGTTAGTTTTGTAAAATGATCTTGTTGAATTAAGGCACAGTTATTTTCCTTTATATAATATAACCCTTGCTTTATATAAGAAATAGAGTGCTTGCTTTCTTATGGTTGATAAAATATTCACTGTTCTAATGTTACTGGAAGTGGAATTTTGATAGCTGAGTGATTCTTGGGAAATAGTCCATTAGAGAAGGGCTTTAGCAGTGGAGGTTGGTTCACATCTTTATCATGGTTCTCATATCACAAAGGGAAAATAAATACATTTATTAATAAATGGCTACTTTGCATTCTTTGGAGTGAGGGAGAAAGTGTGCATGCAACATGCATTTAAAGAAGTACTGATATTTTGAGCTTGTCTCTATATTCCCGCACCCAAATATACTGTAGCAAGGGAGACTGTTTAAGACCTATGTTTTGGTACAGAAATGAAATTAATTAGATTAAATGTAGTGAAAACAGAGCAACTCAATGTCTGCAAGAACGGTGTTGCTGCTACAGGTAAACTTCTTGTGAGCAAGCACAACTGAAAAAAAGGACAGTGCGTCCCAGGAGAGAATAAGTTTCCATTGTCTGCAGCAGACTTCAGAAAAACACAGAACACTAACTAAAGCTGCTTCTGTTCACCGTATCAAGCCTTGACACATTTTCTGTGGAGATGCAGTATCAGAAAGATCCTCGCCCTGATTGAAAATGACTGCAGAAGATAACAATGGCTTATGTGCAATTTGAGCTGTTGGGTTTTCTGGGTCAACAACAGAAAAATGATGATGGGAATAATAGGCAACTCAAATTTTCTGCGTGAATGGCTTGATTTTCAGTGATTACAATGAAGGCTGATTCTTGCCATGAATATTTATCCAGTCATTGATCAATAAAGATGTAGTTTGCATTGGCAAGAAGTGTTGTCTTACAGGGTTTGCTACCCAGACATTGCAGTGTGTGTTAGTGTATGAGAAATCTTACACCTTATTGCGAGAGCTTCTGAGAAGTCTTTCTTCCTTGCTGGTGCTCGAATGATTTGGAAAGAGTAAGTAGCATATAAGTTGAAAAACAAATCAGTTTTAAGAAAAGCTTTCATGTGTATTGAGGTGTCATCATTTACCCAACTGCATCTTAATTATTAAGATTAAGTTAAAGCTTCTGGTATTAAAGGTACGACGTAATGTATTTAAGTCATGGTGAGTGAAAACTACTTTGTGAAGTGAAGAATCTGGATTACAATAATGAGTAGTTTGGGTTCTCTGTAAATTTTTTGTTAATTAGTTTGCAGTGCTTTTCTGTACTTCTAGAGGGGAGTAAATGTACTTGTTGACAGGGGTTACTGAGCTAGAGCATGGTTAATACTCAGCTAGGATTTACAAAGCATGATAGAGTTTGTGAAAGCATGTGTCAAGCTCAGACATGTAGTGATCATCCATATAGACAATGGAAAAACTGCTTTTACCAGAAGGCATGTTTTGCATATTTAATAATACAGTTCTGACCATGTTAGTATGTGAACCAGTAAAAGCGACCAGGAATAACAAGTTGTAAAGTAACAGCTAAATGGGAATGAATGGCCTAAGTATGCCAGTCCCTTTTGTTAACCTTGAGTTGCCTCTGCACCTGATTTCAGAATAAAATGGTGGACTGGTAACAACAAAATCTATGCTGAAAATCTACATGGTAAAGGGTTTTCCTGGCAGTTCAGTGGGACAGCTCCTTTCTGCCCAATTCTGCATCAATGCCTAAAAATCCAGACAGTGAGAGAGCAGGAGTCCCATGATTTTGCATCCATAACCTACACCTCAACATGTATGTGTAACTATGCTTCATGAAAATAAGTTGTCAAATAGTCAGCACATGCATATAATCTGTGCAAAATCAGAATTAAGGGGAAGTTTTTTGGAAAGGAGGTCTTGGGGCTGGATCCAGAGACAAGGGAGCTACTAGAGAAGAGGGCGATCACTTATGAAGTTTTGTATTGATGGAGAACATAGAAGAAAAAATTCCCAGATTTCTATGTCCACTGTTGAATCCATCCGGGCTTAACTTTACTTTCAATTTCTTTATCTCCTCCACCCCAGCAGTACAGGCGGATGGGGAAGGGGAGTTGTGGTCAGTTCCTTACACCTTGTGTCTGCTCCTGCTTCCCTCAGGGGAGGACTCCTCACACTCTTCTTCTGCTCAAGTGTGGGGTTCCTCCCATGGCAGACAATGCCCCGTGAACTTCTCCAACGTGAGGCCTCCCCATGGGCTGCAGTTCTTCAGGAGAAGGCTGCTCCAGTGTGGATCCCCTGTGGAGTCACAAGTCCTGCAGCAAACCTGCTCCATCATGGGCTCGTCTCTCCATGAGGCCACAGGTCCTGCATGGAGCCTGCTCCAGCACAGGCTTCCCACAGGATCACAGCCTCCTTTGGGCATCCCCCTGCTCTGGCATGGGGTCTTTCATGGGCTGCAGGTGGAGATCTGCTCCCCTATGGGCCTCCTTGGGCTGCAAGGGATAGCCTGCCTCACCATGGGCTGTACAATGGGCTGCACCATGGGCTGCAGGGGAATCTGCTCTGGTGCCTGGAGCAGCTGCTACCCTCCTTCTGCACTGACCATGGTGTCTGCAGAGCTGTTTCTCTCACATATTCTCACTTCTGTCTTGAGCTGAAGTTGCTGCTTTTTTTTCACCTTCTTAACTGTGTTATCTCAGAGGCTCTTCAACTGTTGCTGATGCAATTGGCCTTGGGCAGTTGTGGGTCCATTTTATGGCTGGCTGGAATTGTCTCTGTCGGACTCAGGGGAAGCTTCTAGCAGCTTCTCACAGAAGCCACCCCTGTAGTCCCCCCTGCTACCAAAACCTTGCCATGTAAACCCAATGCAGTAGGCCTTCACATGAGATGGAAGTAAATTGTGAAACTCTGTGTCCCAAGTATAGTTGATGGAAAATGGGATTTCACAATTTCATGAGAAATAAGTCCATCAATGGCTGGTCCAGTATAAGCCCACTGATTTTGGCTTTTCAAGCCCCAAGCCTCAGATTGCATAGGCTGACAAGACTATGCCAGGAAGGGTCCCTGTGTACTACTTCTGTTTTTACGCTGTTCAGATGTCAGTCCTTGGCTATTGCTGAAGATGGGACCTTGGGCTAAAATCGCTTCTGGTTTGACCCTGGGAGTCTCTGCTACGTTCTGGAAAGCGTTTGACGAGAGATGGGAGGAATTGTGTCAAGAGAAGTGTGCTATGCGCTTGGCTATTAGCCTTCAGGTACAAAAAAAAGGTAGCTTTAAAGAGAAAAGAAAGGTAGCTAACAGTGGAGCTCCACACGGCTCAAGGGTGATGCTCTTAGTGGTGTCTAATTAGAAAGAGATCCAAACTGAAGTGTTGAGGGTTATGCAAGTACCTGCAGAGGCAGGAAGCGGTTGGGAAATTCATGGGTCTCCAGTCATATACAGGTGACTTCTCTTTTCATGAGGCTCTTGTGACTATTTGCAGTGGCAGCATTGTGGGTTCCCATGCTCATCTGTCCCTGACTACCTGCTTGTGAAGGCAGAGTTGAGATCCTGTCTGCAGAGGTTGTACAGCTCGTGGCAAGAGATTGTGCTGGTTCACTTGGGTTCACTGTAGTCCAAATAAGTATATGCATAGAAAACATGGCCAGGGATTTATATTGCCTTTATTTACTAATGAAGGAAGTCTCCGGTAATATTTTTATATATCCAAATAATTCTGTAATCTCAGAAAAGTTATGTGGCTTTCTCATCACAGACTCTGAATGCATTCCAGAAAATGGAAGAAAAACGATACGAAAACAAGCCTTCTTCTTTCTGTCCCTCTTAATAGGAAACTTAAATACTTCCTGAATGCTTTATTTGCAGTGGATGAGTTTCAGAGGTGACTTGGCTTTAGAATTTAAAAATAGAATTTAGAATTTTGCTCCAGTTGCAGCAATTGATGTGATGAGGGTGGTACTAATACTGCCAGATCTCTGGCATAGATAGCCTAAGCCACATTTTGTCCCAGTATGATTTCCCTCTGTTTTAAGTTGGAATAAAAACTGCAGCTGCTTTAATCTGCAGTAAGAGTGGCTTTTTCTGTGTTTATTTTATGGACAGCAAAGTGGGTAATAATGATGGCCAATAGTGCCTTGAAAGCAGGATGTGCAGAAACCTATGAGTTTGTGTGTTTGTGTATAGTCACCAAGGGAAAACTAAATGAATGAAATTAATTTCCCGTTCAGTTATGTAAAAGGCTTAAGTCTGAGATTATTCTGAATTTTTTGTGTAGTTTCATAGACTGGATCTGCTGTCGAGAAAGGTTTCTTTGTAGTATTACAACACAGCTGACAGCTGTAAATGTATAGTTCATGGGAATGTAGTTTCTTTGGGTATGTTAGACAGTAATAATGTCATGTGCGTGACAAAGAGTCCATGGATGGTTCTTAGAGGCCAGTCTTGAGCAGAAGCTGGAAGGAGCCTGCACTTGTGTTTAAGTGTCTGGATGGTATCTGCTGGATAGCTGTCAAAAGGCCTGTGATTAAAGAGATGATTTAGTTTTAGAAACATGAAGCCGTTTTGTTTTCCTACCCAGCATGCTGTGTCTCAGATAAACCACAGAGCATTTGAGTGCTGTGTTCTTGCAACTGGCTGCTCTGTCACCACTCCGCTGACGATGGAAATAATAGTATAAGCCATCAAATTGGTTGTTTTACTTTAGGACACTGAACAGAGAATTAAATGACTGAATTATGACCTAAGTCTGAAAAGACATTGGAAGGGCCAGTCTGCAGGAAACTTGGTGCTTGCTTGTGGAACGGACAGTGGATGCGCTAGGGCAAGGGAAAGGTCACCCGGCATTAGCAGTGTCTGTCTGTCTGGGTGGGTGAGTGATGGTGTTTTTCCTCAGGGGTGGATCTGGCAGTGCTGGTGAGAGAAGAAGGGCTGAAGTAGTAAAAGGGACAAGCAGGAAGGTACCATGACTCCTTTGGTTGTGAAGTAGAAAGACACGGGGAATGCCATGGTGAGGGGGTAGAGGAGAGGAAGGACAGCACTCCTCTTCCTAACTTGTGGTGAATCAGTATCTATTCTGTCCCGGCCATGACTGTTTCTGCTTGTGTTTCTTATAGTTGGGTTTCTACCACTCTTATGATTGTGGGGTAAAACCAGACTGGAGAAAAACCTTTGGATTTACCTGGAGAATTTTTTTTTTTATCATGAATTGTCCTGGTTTTCAGGAAAATATCCCTACACTCTGCATTGCGGACAGAAGCTAGAAATTGTTAGTGACTGCAAACTGTGGTAAAACGTGACTTTAACTGCAAAAATGTCTGTGCCTATTGCCTTTCTCCTGTCCTCTAGAGCTGTAGTGCCCTGTCTCTTGACCAGACCCTCAGGTGATAAATTCTGGTCCATGTCAGATTGTTTCTTCTGTCCCTTGACACCTTTCCTCATAGGCAGCACTGCTACCCTGCCTCTCTTTAACTCCCTTTATAATTTCTTAGCTCTTTTAGCCATCAAAATTGCAAAAAATGACTGAAAAGTCTAAGAGGAGGTGGAAATGGGGGGTAGGGTAATGGGTGGCTGTGGAGGGAAGTGTATGTAGTGCTGGCAGGCAGGAAAGGTTTAGAAGGGTTTGTGGAGCAAGTATATACCCCTTTGCTGCAGGCCTGTTGGCTTCATTTAGCTTTGGATGTCAGCCTGCATACTGCTGTCCGCTAGCAATCCCTATTGTATGCATTTGAGTGCTGTATTGCCCTTCCTTCTATCCTGTGGCCTAAATTTAACTCAACAGCAGTGGCTCACACTATGTATTTTTGGCTACTGGCATAACTAACTGGTGCTAATTTGGGTGCTAATTTTAGGATAATAGATGAGGAGTATAACACATTTAAAGAAAACTCTGAACTTGACAGATTTGCAGGCCGCCTTCTACAAAGAAAAAAGTATTTTTCACTCCCTGGACAGTTTTGACCTTGGTATTTATGCTGCTTTTTTTTTTTTTTTTTTTTTTTTGGAGACACTAAAATAGTATGTATTTTGGATAGGAAGAAAAATATGGGAGGGCATGGAAGAATATTATTTTTTACTTCACTGATGTGAGATTTTTGAAATAGACTCCACAGGAGAAAAACTTCCATTTACCACTGCAAAGAATATACTTTCCTGTGAACATTTCCTAAGCATGGGTATGTGAACACAGCTGCCAAGGAAAGACGTGGCATCATTTCAGTAAATCAGTCTGTAGTGTTTCCAGTTACATTTTTATTTTCTCACGCAAGACTAAGAAGGAATGAGGACTTAAGTAGAAAAGGTTAAGTGAGAAGGTCTGTTTGTAGTGATACCTGCCACATGAGCTAGAATATAGAGTCAAGACCTGTGTTTGTGTAAATTAAGAGACTGAAGTGCTGCTGTACTGATTTATATTAGCATAAACTCTAGCTCACTGTGCCATGCCATGCAGTCATTTTTTTGGAAACTCTGTCCTTTTTGGGGAGTGGAAGATGAAACATTTAGGTGTAGTCTTGTTGCTGGTGATGTCAGCTAAAGAAGGGGTAACATAAATTTCTGGGTCCAGGTCAGGCCCATGCAATGGGAAGAATGTAAGATACCATGGTTTATGCAGCTCTCCATTGCGTCTAAGAAAAACATGCATGTATTTTTGGCTCTGTAAAATTTTTTCCTATTTGCTTTGCTGATAGCAATACTATTAGACCTTCAAAAAAATGGTGTGGTGACAAGGTAGAAAGACTACTTAATTTCCCACTGCTGTCTGTACTAGTGACATGTCACTATCAGACTGCCTTTGATTTCTCTTCAGCTGGACTGTCCTAAATGCCAGGGACTCTTAGGAAAAAGAGGCAAGACAATGTGGCATTTGTTTCCACAGTATTTCCATGTATTTCCTCAGCGAGATATTTACTGAATGAATACAGTACCAGCTTCAGGAATTCTGTGAGAGAAATGATTTTGTGAGTGACAAGGAAGGATATTTTTCCTTGAAGGTTCACGTGACTTCTGTGGTGATTTGTTTGTTGCTTGTTTCTTAGCTTTTCCTCCAGACGAGTCTGGAACAGTCCACTGAATTTTTCCTGCCTCCCCCTGCAGCTAAGGCAAGGCTTCCAGCTGGTAGTTTTCTTTAACTAATCCCTTGCAGCAGTAGGAGCCCATGGTAATGCCTGGTCTTTTCCCTCTGTGGCCCATTGCAGGCATTCTGGTTAGTCCACAGCTTTGGAGAGCAGATGTGACGAGTCAGGAGGAAGCATTTTGTGGTCTATGAGGCCCTGGTGCAGATGGTATAGCTGTTCTGAGCTGCTTTCTAAACCTACTTGTGCTGCCTGGAGTTAGTTACTTGTAATTGTTGGGAACTGTATTTAATAACTGAAGAGATCCCTTGCAGGGATGTCTCCAGGGGTTGACAACTGCTGCCATTTCTGGGGACAGTGGACTTGGCTGTGTAAATTATGTCGTGTAAATTATGTGGAAGTGTTGCATACTGCAAGTGGGTAAAAATGTCCCGCTGCATGACAGCAGAGCAGTGTCACATATGGTTAACTCCTTATAAACCCGAGATTGCTGTATGATTAAATATAGCTTTAATTGATCAAGTGGACAGAAGAATGTGGTGAATTTCAGCAGTTCAGCATGGTCATTGTCCTGGTTTCGGCTGGAGTATAGTTATTTTTCTTGAAGCTGGTATTTTCCTTGCAGCTGGTGCAGTGCTGTGTTTTGGCTTTGGTCTGAGAACAAAGCTAATCATACACTGATGGTTTAGTTGTTGCTCAGTAATGCTTACTCCGATCAAGGACTTTTCAGTCTCATGATCTGCCAGTGAGGAGGGGCACAGGAAGCTGGGAGGGAGCAGAGACAGGACACCTGACCCAAACCAGCCAAAGGGGTATTCCATACCACAGCACATCATGCCCAGTAGATAAACTGAGGGGAGTTACCTGGAAGGCCCAGATTGCTGCTTGGGTTGGGCTGGGTATTGGTTGGCTGGTGGGGAGCAATTGTGTTATGCATCACTTGTGTTTATTGTTTTTTTTTTTTTCCCTTTTAGTTTTGTATTTTCTCCCCTTGTTATTTTCCTTATCATCATCATCATCATCAGTAGTAGTGTATTATTGTTATTGTAAGTAATTAAACTGTTCTCATCTCACCCTGTGGGGTTTACATTCTTTTGATTCTCCTCCTCATCCCGCTTGGGGAGGGGGAAAGGGCAGGGGGTGAGTGAGCAGCTGCATGATGCTGCATTACCAGCCAGGTTTAAGCCATGATAGGCATAAAGTAAAGATTTTGCCTACAGCTCTTGCTTGAGCACACCCAAAGCCATCTCTGTGCATTGCTGAGCAGAGCTCCAGGGAATTGATTGAACCTTGGTAGTCTCTGAGAACATGGGAAAATCTTTCATGACAGGGAAGTTCACCACAATGCCAGAGAGTTTCGGATCTGCCCAATCTGCTCAGTTCCTAACAAAATAATTACGTAGTGACATGAATTTGAACATTACCTCATGCCCTGGAGCCTCTTTTATGATTTTCACTGGCTGGGAATGAGACGGTGCTCTGAGCTTTATCAAGGCAGCCAGGGAGACTGTAGCTCCCTAACACTGCTTCAGAAGGTAAATACTTTCTGAGTTGCACAAAGGTGAAGCTACTGTGATTTAAATCTCCCTTCTACCCAACCACTTCCCCCTGCATCATGGCTGTATCTGGCTCAGAAATGATGTTACATCTCCCAGGCTTGGGAACATGGAAGAAACTCAGGATTACCACCCTAAGGTTTCTGTTGTTTGCATGCTAGTTGCTCTCAAAATAGGTGGAGACAAGCAGGCAGGGCGCTGGTGAGAAAACTGCGAAGTACCTGCCATGTTATGTGAAAGGTTGCTTTGGAAGCCATTAGATGCTGCATAGAGCAATGTGTGGTAGTCCTCCCCTCCCCAATGCAAGGGCTAGGTGCTCTGCCCTTGCACTGCATGTATACTAGCGTGTTTGCCGTGGTGTAGGTAAAGATGGAAATAGAAGCCCCGTGATGTGGGCTATGGTATGAATATCGTATTTGTGTTTAGTGTTTCCCAGTGTACTGAAGTCACTGTTATAGCTATTGCTACAGTTACCTGTGTTGGATAGATTCAAGCTATTGTAGCAACACTTACCATGTGCATATCTGCTCAGACACAAGATAAATAAAGTTCCTGTTTCTTTCAGCAGTGATGAAGTTTTTTTTTTCCTGGTGACTCAGTCTCATGGCTTGTGGTCATACAGAACCCAGTTTCAGCACAGCCTTATTTTGCAGAGGGATGGGAACTAGAGAAGGGTTAGGCTTTTACTACACAATTGAGAGAAATTTCAGGAGGTAGTTTTGTATCATCACTGTTGTTAATAGTTGCCCTACATCCACCCTCTTTTACCAGTGAAATATCATAATCTCTTACAGGAAAACCCCAACTTCCTAGTTAACAGTAACTCTGTTTCTCCTGAGTTAGGAAGATGCAAATTTTCCTTTAGCTAAAATGATTTCTCTTTTAGTGCAGTTGTTTGGGCATGGAGTTGTTTGGGTAGATGGGATTAAATACGTCAGTGAGTCTAGAGGGATTTACATTGCCTACAAATCAGGTGCTGGGCAAGACTATATAATTCCTCTCCTCTAGCTGGAAGTTGTCCTGTAACCCTGTGTGCTATCAAGCTTGGCTGAGCGTGGGTCTCCTTCCCAACATGCAGTGGGGCAGGGTGCCCTCTCTGCTGCCTACTGATAAAAGTGTGTGTTTTGCTTCAGTCTCCTGTTTGGAAAACCTGAAAGGCTGGTGGTGTTGCTTTGTCAATGACTGCATGGACTGCTTCTCCAGTGGAGAGAGGGATGGTAGGAAAAAAACTGTGGTTTTAACGGTAGCATAAACATGTTCTGGAAAGAATTGTTTTGCTTAGGGCTGATGCCACCCATTCCCATTAGGCTTCTGAATACCAGAATGAAGTACTGGAGTGTGCTACCCACAGACTTCATTTGTCTGATGTGAGTCATTTGGTTTAACCCAGGTTATAATTTGAATAGATGGTACGTGCTGGATGAGATTTTTCCGTTAGTGCTCTAGCAGTAGCCAGGACAACCCATGTTCAGTCCATAGACACTTCTGTTTGTCATTGTCAGATGAAAGAAATCTTTGACTTTTAAAATTCATACTTATTGGATTTCAAAGGTCAGTGATTGCTTCATCTTGAAATGCTTTTATGTCCAGAATCAAGAAAGACATAAATTAAATGTATATATTTTTTCTTACTCCATGAAACAAATGAGTAGGTATAGGTAGGTATAGGATAGGTATAAACCCATTGCTCTTTAGGAGATATGAAAAGGTGTGACTTAATGGAATTAGCAAAAGAAGACATGGGTCAATTTGAATCAACAGTGTGCCCTGGCAGCCCAGAGGGATAACCACATCCCGGAGTGCATCAAACACAGTATAGCCAGCTGGTCAAGAGAGTGGTTATCCTGATGTATTTACATTGGTGCAGCCTCACCTTGAGTACTGTGTGCAGTTCTGGGCTGCACAATTTAAGAAGGATGTGGAGGTACCCCCCAGTGTATTCAGTGGACGGCAACAAACCTGGTGGCAGGTCTGGAAGGGATGTCCTATGAGGAGAGGCTGAGGACTTTGGGTTTGTCTGGTTTGGAGAGAAGGAGACTGAGGCATGACCTCAGCTCTCTACAGCTTCTGAGGAGGGGAAGTGGAGAGGGAGGTGCTAATCTGATCTCCCTCATATCCAGTGATAGGATGCATGGGAGTGATTCGAAGCTGCAGCAGGGGAGTTTCAGACTGGATATTAGGAAGCTCTTCTTTGCCGAGAGAGCAGACAAACACTGGAACAGGCTTCTTAGAGAGGTGGTCAATGCCCCAAGGCTGTCAGTCTTGAAGAGGTATTTGGGCAGTGCCCTTTGTGACATGCTTTAACTTCCAGTCAGCTCTGAAGTTGTCAGGCAGTTGGACTAGATGGTCATTGTAGGTCCCTTCCAACTGAA
Organism: Amazona ochrocephala; assembly: GCA_039720435.1. Lineage (NCBI taxonomy): Eukaryota > Metazoa > Chordata > Aves > Psittaciformes > Psittacidae > Amazona > Amazona ochrocephala. The sequence continues at coordinate 47,664,588 of CM077878.1, forward strand.
ATTGTTCTGTTCTGTTCTACTCTACGCTATGCTACTCCATGTTTCTCTAGTCTCTACTACTTTATTCTATGCTACTGTACATTACATAATTAAATAAAAGCTGTGGCAGTAATGGCTCCATGATGTCATGATATCCAGGATCTTAACAGCACATTTATTTGCATTCTATAAATATCTGCAGACCCATTATCTAAAATAGTTAAAATATTAAGTTCTGTTAATCCACATACATTAATATATTGGTAACATATTCATATGGTGATGTAATGAAATGAGGATGGTTAATTCTGAGTGCTCCTTTGCTTAAGGGTGGTAAATTCTGTGCATGGTTTTGAAAATTTCAGCCTTTATCTGATCCTGCAGAATCAATGGAAAACAATAATTCGTGTGGAGTAGAAGACTGAATAGATGGTAAAGGTGTTTCAGTCTATGTGAACATAGAACAGAAATGTTCAAGTGGATAACCTGAACATTATTAGCCCCCACCAGACAGAGAAGTAATGTGGCTGTAGATTGGATTTCATACTTTTGCAGCTCTTTACATGTTCCATCAACCATGTAAGGGAGGAAGGGTTGGAGTGGTTGTTGGGGCTGAGGGTGGTGCCCAATGGAGGAGCAGCTTTAGGTTGTTGTTCAGGTAGTTGTTGAACATAGACATACTGCCACGCTGCTGACTTTGTTTCATAGCAGTGAATCCACCAGGTAGGAGGATACTGCTAGAGGGAATGGCCAGGATTAATTTTTTTTTTGCCATTTTGCATTTCTTTTATAACATGGGGTTTAAAGTATTTCTTTTATTCATTCTGTAAAAGTTGTTAATCTTGATAAAATTGTAGTCACCTACTAAACTCTAGAGGGGATTAATACAAAATATCCTGGGTTTCTCTTACATGTGAAGGAGTTGCAAAATCAACTTCTTTGCAGAGGCAGGTGAATGCTTTGGTTGTAGGGCAGTGATATTTAAGAGGGGAGTTGTTCTCAAGAACAGCAGTACTAAACCATGCTGTCCTTGTTCAGGTAGTTCCCAGCAAGGACACCATTGGTACCCTCAGACCATTATTTAAGTGAAGCACTGCATTTCAGTTTTTCTGGGCTGTTCTGTGCGGTTGTTAGCAGATTTGGGGTGGTAGTGATTTTTAGGTTCTTGCTGAATCTAATAGCCTGGTGGTAGTGGGATCGTGTGTCTGACTGGGGTACTGGGATTCCCCCATGCTGGTGTGCTTCTGGGCTTGTAGCAATGGATGTGTGACAGGCTGAGTGCTCCCCTGGAATGGGGTTGCGTGTTTTGGGGACCCTCACCTGCCATCCTTCCTTCATGCTCCTTCATATATCTGTGGAGATGAGCTGCTTATCCTAGAACCTAATGGTGGCTGACAGTAGCCTTAATGGGAGGAATAAATGTGGTGAATGAGATGCTGAATGAATTATAAACGCAGTGTGCCAATACTGACTAATGCAGCAGTTGCTTCAGGCTGTATATTTTTTAGTTTGCTGCCAAACACTGTCTGGGCATTAATCAGCTGCATCAAGGGAATTTGGTTGTCCGATGGGTTTTACAGGCACATAGGAATGGGGGAGGACCACTGCTCTTCTAATTAACCCATTAATGTTGATGTTTTGGCAAGTTTTTATAAGGCTCCTGACAATGTGGTATTTCTTCTTTTTTTATTCAGATTCCTTTGGGACTCTCGTTCTTCCAGTAGTAAGTATTTCTTTCCTCCTTCCTCAGAAAATGTTGACTCTATAACTTTTCATCAGTTGGTGTTGATAAGATGATGTATTTTGTGTGTGATCCTAGCTATTTTCACATTCTCAGACGAGTGCATTTACTGAGCAGTAAACCAAGGATCAAGCGCATTGCAGCTTCTTATAAGTAATTATGGGGTTTTGGAGGTGACTTCTAGCATCAGCATGTGCTATCATAGAACTTGAACACAGAACTTTGCTTTGTTTTTTCTTTTTGACTGGCTAATACCTACATCTCTATTTCAGACACACCACAAGGGCTAATTAGAGCTGACAGAATTGTGCAGAGCAATGGCTGAGAAATATTAAAAAAGAAATGTGTTTATACACAATCTTCTTAAGAATTTAGAAATGTGCATTCCGTGGGAATACATAGTAAGCTAGCTAGTCAACAAACATGTCAAATATTGAATATTGTTCAGTATGAATCCTGAATTTATAATCCGGGATGTTCATTTTGACAACACAATGCAAAGAATTTTGTATTTCTGTTAGGAAAAGAGTTTTACCAAAGTATTTTCTTAAACACCTGTAACCCTAAGTATCCTTTGATAGACGGATAATCAATGACAATGAGCAGCTCACCATTATGAAGACTACTAGGTTGAAATGCATCTGTATGAGCTGTAAATTAGCAAATATAGAAAATTCAGATTAAAAAAAAAAGATTAAATTAGCAAGTTCTTTAATATAATCTGACCAGGTCTTTAAAGCGTCCAAGCACCGCCTAAGACAAGGTGAGGTGAATTCCTCCTTCTCTTGCCACTAACTGATGTGATGAAAACTGACTCATTTTTTAATTGTAAGATTTTTTTTTCATTCATGTAGTCACGGTAGATGTATGTTTTGACCAAAGTGTAGCTGGCTGGTAACAGAAGGTGGGTTTCATTTTTTGCTTTCAGCCATCATCTTTTCCGGAGGGAACAGTAGCCCCCTTGTCTGAGGTGCTTATGATATTGGCTGCTGTGTCAGGAGACGTACATGAGATGGCCTTTTTCTCTCTTGCATTAGGAGTGCCAAAATGGGGATAGTAATAACATTCACTTGGGGGATGTACTGACTGAGGTGGAATATTTTCACAGCATGTTCCTACTACCTGCTGTTTAAAAGATGTCATGTTCATATTTGGGTTGAGAAACAGCCCTTTAGAGAAATAGTAGGTGGGGCTGGGATAAATAGTTATTTACCATGATTGTACAGTGACCTTCTAGAAGTGTATTAGCGCAGTTTCTATTAGCATAGATGTGTGACCCAAAGCACCTCAGCTGTCCTAATATACTACTGTGGCAATGCAAACTTCATTGCCGTTGGCTTTTACATCAAGAAACCTACAACACACAGTTTCGTCACCATGCTGCAGTAAGGAAATAACTTTTAAAATATAAAAAGTATGAAAACCCCATGCTATTGATCATTATTTATGATAGGAAATAGGTATAGCGGAACGCATGAGGTTTCTAAATGGCATTTACAGACTTCCAAAGAAGATATCTAAAACAGTCCTTGCAAGTAGGTTAAAATAATGGTGCAAATGTACTATTCATTGCTATGATGAGACAAGCTTAATTTCCCCCCATTTTGATTTTGAATGTTTACAATGGTTGCTGGACTTCTCATAGGGAGTCCTGTCTGCTTTTTAAGGAATACAGCATCTTTAATAAATGGTAATATTTGTAAATGAATTAATTTTGAGGTAGTATTTGACAGATGCAGTAACTAAGGTTGTTCTTCCTATTTAATATATTCCAGAATACTTGGCATGGAAGCTGGGGAGTGTTGAAATATGTGAATCATATGTTCTTGGCAATGTGTATACAAAATCCTTTTGAAGAGAATGCAGAATCTATTTCAGTGGGGAGCTTTGCACCTAAAATTTAGTTATATAAGTCCAGATTTTAAATGGGGACTCTCTTCTTCCTGTATCATCGTATGCCTGCTCCTGGGTGAAAAAGAGCCTGTTTATTTTAGTTCTTTCTGATGGTTTCCTCCCTGTCTTGTTTTTAGAAACAGAAAGTCAACAGAGAGGGATGAAATGTAGTTGATTCCTCTTTATAGGTAAACACACAGAAACATATTCAGTACAGACTTTTACATATACCTCATTTATCGCCTGTGACATTTTTCCCTGTTTGGGAATTTCTGTTACCTCACTGTGCGCTCTTAAAATTAGTTTTGACAGTGCAACAGCCTTTCATTATAGACCTTGGCAGGATATTTTTGAAGTGCTGTGCCTTGCAAGTTAACAGCTGTAATTTTCATTACCAGTGCAAGAGTTTTTCATTTCCATATGTTATGCTGAAAAATGCAAGCCTGTCTGTTTTAGTTGTCTTAACTTCAGAAGTTTTACTCCAGGTTTACTGTTGTAACTGCAAACAGAAGCATGTGATGCTTAAGCTTTTTAGCAGGACTGCTTGCTGAAATGAGCTATGTGTTGTATTGAGACCCTTTTCCTTCTTCAAAGAGACACTCGTAAGCAGATGGTGGTACAGAAGCCGGCATCTGGGCTGGGGTGTCCTTGGGGTCATTCAGTCTCTGCTGAAGTTGAAATTCCCTTGCGTTGTAGCAGCTCTGCTTCAAGACTTTCGACCCCTGTGGCTGGGATTCCTCCCACCTAACTTTAAGAAATGAACTGATGCATCTGAATTACGAGCTCTAGAATTTTCTGTCCACTGGAGAGGCAGAAAATGAGACCTTTGCTTACTCATTCTGATCTTACGTGGTCTAAATTTCCTTGTAGTGATAGCTGTCTGTGTTTACTGCCAGCACTGAAGGAGCCTTCATTGTCTATCCTAAATAAGTTAACCATATAAAATGTCTCTTCCTTTGTTCCTTAATATTTTGGGAAGAATAATTTTTTTGCTTTCTAGATGAATAGCAGCATGTACTGTAATTACATAATTATTAAACTGAAATGAGACAAAATCAGTGAGTTTTCTATTGAAACACAGAAAAACCTTACCTCGTGAGATCTTCAGTCTGACTTTTATTTTTCTACCACATAGGACATAAAGCTAAAGCTTATGAAAAGAAGCGCAAGGTTTTCTTATGTCCTGCTCTTTCATTTTTGGAAAATTCATTACCAAAAAGTGATGAAGTCAGAAAAATATTAACCCCCAAGATAAACCCCATAAAATTTCTAACAAACTATGAAAAGAAAAAAGAGAGGATGATATATTCTCCTGACGAGTTCAGGAATATCTCAGATCTTTATGTCAAATGCTTTTGGAATTATAGTATCTTCAAGCATATTTTGGATACTTAATAGAGAGTTACTATTTTCTTTATAGCTGCCTTTGAGCAGTCCTTCTGGGAATTATGAATTACTGGTGGAAGGCCATGCTGATGGTCGGCGCATCTTCTCCAACCGTACCAGCTTGATGTACATGTCGAAGAGCATCTCTGTATTCATCCAGACCGATAAATCTATTTATAAACCTGGACAAGAAGTGATGTTTCGGATTGTCACCGTCTTTCCTGATCTCAGACCTTATAAAGCATCTCTGAATATATATATCCGCGTAAGTACCCACAGAAATCTAGTTATACATTGGAATTTGTCATATGTTTCAACTTTATGTTACAAATAAAGTTCAGATGTATTGCTACCTAAGTCTTGCTAGCAAGACCACTCATGTTTAACGTGCAGCCTGACTTTTGTCCTAGGACCCTCGGAAGAAATTGATTCAGCAGTGGTTGATGGAGGAAGGTGATTTGGGTGTTGCTTCCAAAAAATTTCAATTATCAATGAACCCTCCACTAGGAGACTGGTCCGTTGAGGTGGAAGTGAACGTGAGTATAACATTGCCAAATTACAGATTTCATTTCTTATTGTAGCTGTGAATAAAGTTGTGTTTACTTTGGTGAAGCAAACCCAGAAATAAGCAGGGACCATGAGATGAGGTGATCCTTCTCTCATGACAAACCCAAGATACTATGCACACCTCACAAGATTTTCAGTAACGTATGGTTTTGTAAGGAAAGATATAAAAAAACCTGTGCGTATTCTATCCTAAGGTCTATGTTTTGATTCTAAAATACAAATATTATTTAAAAAGCAAAGGGTTTTAATGTAAAAGAAAGATATTGTGGAGGTTTTTTTTTGGTGGTTTTTTTTTTTGGTGTTTTTTTTTTTTTTAGTGAAAAGTCCTTATGTTTATTTTATAAGCAAATACACAGAAATTCATTGTGCCCTGCTGTGCAGCCAGTCACTGTCTCGAGGGATGTGGAATCAAAGAGTATTTACAAATCTCTGCCTAGTTTTAGGGGTGTTTCAGCAATTCAGAATGACTGAGGAGTTACTGAGCTAAAAATGACTATGCCAAATGAAAAGGATAAATAGTAAAGCAGAACTATTGCATAACAAAACTGGTATGATCTAGTTTGCACATTGCCCTTGATAATAGTTCTATCAGTACAATCCTTTAAGCTGCACACTCCTCATACACCGTGGAATATGTTGCAGAAATAGCTGTTCAAAACTCTGTGTCAGTTTTATTCAGCCTGCCTTGACTGCCTGTAATTTGGGGACTGCATTTCTGACTTGGCTTGCAATGGCCAGTCACACATTTAGCAAGTACAAGCAGGACTGCTTAATGTTCTCTGAGCGAGATGATGGGATAGAAAGTAGAGAACTCATGTGATCATGTATTACTGTGGGAGTCATGTTTACCAGTACCATTTATATGCTTGATAGATTTCTATAGGCTGAGGTAGGTGAGGGTGGTGCTCAAGTGAGTGTCAGGACTGGATTTTTGAACAGGTTCTCATATGGGTGTGGAATCATTACTTTTGTCTTTGGTGGGAAATATGTTTTAGATTGTTCCTGCCCTTGTCCCTGTGCTCAGCTGCAACTTCCCATCCCGTGCTGCTGTTCAATAGCTTCTCAGTCATGCCGAGGCAGCTGTAGCAATGCTGAGCTTTAAAGCATGCTGGGGAAGCGACCCAAATTGAAACGCAGCTCTGTTTTTCTTTGCCTAACCTAGATGACTGTTCAGGTTCATAGCGCAGCCCCATTCACAGCTGCACAGGTGCTTTTTGGGAGGTAGGCTCAGACATGGGAATAAAGTCTGGTGTCAGTAGTGGACTCCTTCAACAGCTCACTTGCCAGGCAGAAAAGTGTTTGTGAAATTTTGCTTGGGCTTTCTGTGAAGTCTTGAGTAATCCTGAAATCAGGAGGACACTGCAACCACTGTTTTCAGGTTCTTAATATGAATGCCACTCTCTCCTGAAACAAAACCAAAAAGAAACCCGTAAAATTGAAAGAAAAATGCCTTATAGACTCATCTTGGCTAATGAAATAGGTGTGGGAAAACAGAAAAGTGAAGGGAAATCTTAGTAGGCTGTAGTTGATGATATTCTAAATTTTAGCCATTTAGTACTACTACAGAAGGTTAATGAGCCTTGAAAACATGACAAGGAATGTCTCTCAAGTCACAAGTAATAAGGAGAAATTAAATAGGGAACAGTTTTTCACCGTCTCTTCAAGTGCATAGCTGGAGGGTGCCACATGAAGGAGATAAAGAGCAATTTCAAAATAATTAAAACAGCATAACTAACTGTAGAGCACAGTACTGTTGGGTGTTGTGAATACTGAAAACTCACGTGGGATCAAGAAATGTCTGGACAAATTCATGGAAGTCACTCCACTAAGAACTGTTAATTAGAAAGCCCTGAGGCTTGAGCTGACGCATTGTCACTGCTGGCTACCCTGACTAGTGCAATTCTCTTGGTGTTGAACCTTGACTGCTGCCAAAAGCTGGACATTGGCCTTCATGTTCGACCTACTGGGGTACAACCTTTCCTAGGTTGCCTTTGTTATATTTTCATCTCATTTTGCCTACGACTAAATTTTTAAAACTTAGGGTTTTAGCATAGACTGTTTCGGGTTGTTAATAGAGCTCTAAATGTTTCAGTGGCATGAAGAGTATCCAGGGGCATGGATAACGCTCATCATTCTTGGATCTGCAGACAATCCTGCATGAAAATGCTTCCCTGTGAGGGTGGCAAGGAACTGGCACAGGTTGCTCAGGGAAGTTATGTCTGCCCCATTCCTGGCAGTGTTCAGGGCTGGGTTGGATGGGGCTTTGAGGAACGTGGTCTAGTGGAAGGGGTCCCTGTCCATAGCAGTGGAGTTGGAACTGGATGATCTTTAAGGTCCCTTCCAACCCAAACCATTCTGTGATTCTATGACATCTCTCTCTGTTCACCATAGTTTTAGGAGACAATGCAAGGTGGAAACAAAGAAAAAGTTGCAGGTTTTGAGGTCCAGGAAAACCTGGCTATTCTTACAACGCTTATTATGTGGGAATGAAACAGCAACCCCAAGCCCCACATGTAGAAACTTATGTTGTTTACTTTCAGACTCTTTCTCCTCCACCTGCTCTGCTTTAATTTTCAAATTCTGTGTTGAATATAATGACAAGGCAATATGCATTATTTCTGTAGGATGTGCCTACACAGCATTTTACATTGGATAGGGCTATCATATGCAGAGTATATTAAATAACTGTTGCAATAATCACATATACTAGGTCTGTCTAGTGGGTTTCTCACAGACAATTATTTTTCTGGTAGCATGTCATGCTATTGGATTAATGAAACCTGCAAGAATCCTTTTGGAATAAAGGAAAAGAAATTTTCTGATGGGAAGCTTTTTTTGATTCTCTTGCTTAGAAGTGAGCTTATGCTGTGAAATACAAGGTCATAGAATCATAGAATAGTTAGGGTTGGAAAGCACCATATGGGATGGGATTCACTTTGAGATTTAAGACATGTGGATGTCTCTATGTAGGTGCTGTGGCAGAGATTTAGTTGGTATTCAGTGAAGGCTGGTGAGTGACCTGGATCACTCCAAGTGGGTATTCCCAGCTGTTGCTTGGATATATTCCTTGCAGTTCTGCAGTTGATCTGCTATATAAGGGAGGTACGGTTTTTTATGTGTCATATATCAAGTTGAATAGGTTCACAAATCCTTTCCTGATAACAGAGGTCACTGAGAACTTGGAATGCTTAGTATATGTCTGGCATTTTTAATAGATATGCCTACCTATGCTTAGCACTGCTAGCCCTGGTCTACACAGCATCCAGTGCAGCTTATGGATCTACTCCGGGCTTTATGAACCTATTCAGATGGCAAACCCAGGCTGATCTCTGCATGACTTAGCCATCCTGGTGCAATGACCTGAGCTTTCTAGTTAGTCAGCTGTCCAGCCTTTCTGTCTCAGGTTTCCCTCTTACCTTTAAAGAGCGCTGTTAAGTCAGTAAATAACATTTCACTTCTAGTGGTTACAGATCAGTTCCCAAGTGTACTGAGTTTGGATTCCTGGAAGTACTGCCTCTGAATCCTGTTTCAAATCAGGTTCTGGCTTCTTGCTGCTGTTAAACATCCTGTAGTACTCTTTAATAAGCGTTCAGGTGTTAGTACAGCTGTTCCAGGAAAACTCAAGACAGAGTAATTACAGTCTGGTTCCCAAGTCTCCACCTTGTATTTTAGTTGGATATCTTATATTTCCTGGAGCCTGTTGCTGAAAGGCTTTTAGTTGCTGAGTTTTAGTAGTAGTCGTCTCCAACCAGAAGTTGTTTCTAGTTATAAGGCATTTTGTAATCTGATTTATGGAAGGTTTTATTTGGAAATTTATGGTCAAATATTGAAGAGTAGTAATGTTTCAGGTGTAACAAGGGCTTTCTAAAATATTGCTGAAGAGTATTATTTTTTTTTTAAGCTTCGGCTTTAAAAGCAGCTTTGAAAGTCAGCTGGGGTTGATGGTATACTTTACATTTGAATTTTTTAACTTTTGAGGTTTCATGTATGTTACAGTGTATCCCTGTTGAATTCTGTGATGTTTTACTGCTACGACAGCTACAGATTTCGTATTTGATCCGTTGAGCTTGAGATTATATGCATCATTACTTAAAATGAGAGTCACCTTCCTTCAAAATGAGGTTTTACTGTAGGTGAAACCTTTGGAATTGGCTGTGTATTCAGTAGTTTGCAAATGAGCACTGATACTTAATCAGGATCTAATAATACTGAATGCTGGTGGCATTGGTGGGACTCTGCTTAGTTTCTGGAGTCTGCACTAGTGGATTTGAGCAGAAGTTTAGGAATTCATACACAATTTGGGGTTTATTTCCTGCATGTGAAAATAAAGCATGAAAATGATCATGAAATGCTTCTAATAATTCTGTCTAGATAAAAATCTATTTTATTTGGCTGCAAAGCAGAAGTGGAAGAGTGTTTTTTGAGATTGGCCGTGAGATGGCAGTGTAGCCTTGGGAACACAACAGTGCCAGCACTGTGCTGCTTCAGGGCAAAGCCCTGAGACTACTCCCAGTGTCTTTCCTGATGCTGTAACTTGTGACACGTGTAAATGTCAGAACCAAATAAGAAAATGGACTTAGACCGGATTAATTTCCGGGACTTTCGATTGCCAAAGAAGAAGAAATAATTATAGGGAACAATTCCTGTGATCTCACTACTTGGATTAGATCCAGATGACTTCAAACAAGACTGGTTTGTCACAGCAAAGCAAAAACTGGACAGTAATTTTAAGTGATTCTTAGATGTCAGGATCCACAGCATCTAGAGCTCAACTGCAGAAAGTTCCATCATCCTTGCAATCTCAGAATATTTGTATAGATCTCTTTTTGGCCCGGTTTTCTTGATGATCATCAATGATTCAATGATTCTAATGCTCTGGGCAATGGGCACAGAATGTAATAGATGTTTTGCATTTTAAGAAATGCTGATTTAGAGCAAAATGCTAATAGTCTGAAAGGGTGAGTGTATTTAGAAGCAGGAGAAGGCATGAAGACAAAAGAATAAAGCACTTCTGGAAACATGGAATAAGCGTGTTGTTGTTTTCCTATCTTGAAAATCTCTCTTGGTTTGTATATATAACTAACTGTGCAGATCATGATGCTTATAACACAAAATGCTACAGCACCGACATCCAGTTTACAATCAGATTACTTTTTTGCTTTTCTGAAAAGCCACCGCTCCTGGAAACTGGTTCAACAACTTCCTCTCCAAAATATTTGAACAATATTTGCCAGAAAGGCAGCCTTGCCCTGGGGAACTAAAATAATATGGAGCAGTTGAAGTGCTGTTACTTGTCTTGTTCCAAACCAGTTTGGCTGGAAAGCATGTGTTAGTGGGAAGTCTGGCTTGATGTGCAGATTATCAAGGTGACCTAATAGGGTCTGTTCCTTTTCCTGCACTGTGAGGCATGGCTTGCTTTCTAAAAGAAGGCTGTCATTTTAGAGAAGGCGCAGCCAAGAGTGCTAGTCTCATTTTAATCTGTTTTCTACTGCTTACAGTTCTCCTAGATGATGATGAGGATAATAATTATTATTATTTTGATGATGATGATTATTGTTATTTTTACTTCTGAGGTAACGTGGAACAAAATTTAATTTTCCTGGGAGTTGTTTTTTCATCCTGCCTGCTGGAGTAGTGTTCTGTTCGTGGTTTGCTTAATGTCAAGGGTGACATATATATGCTTAACATTGGAAATAAAAGACCTAGAGAGAGCCAGATATGAAGTAAATTCACTATAGGTTATTTTCTTAAGATACCTGTTCCAAAGATTACCTGATAGTAGTCTGATTGTAGACCGCATGTCAGTGCAGTAGCATTTTGTGTTGTCAGGGTTATGATCTGCACAGATGTTGTGGAAATAGCAGATTCTGCCTATATCTTTTCAAGTGTAAGAATATAAATATGACAATTATACTGGTGATTAGTGACTTAATAATGAAGTTGGTAGCAATCTGATTTTTACTTCTATTGAAGTCTTTTGTAGAAAAAGTGTCAATATAGCGGTATAAGGGGCTTTGAGATGCCTAATTTGCAAAGTCGTTGATCAGATAAGAGACATCAGCTATAATTGTTTCCAGATTGGAGCCTGGTTCTAGGGTTTTTCATGCAGGACTTCTTAGTTTATCCTTTATTGCCACAAACACTTATTCCCATCTGACATAATTTGGCTGATACCTGCAGTTGGTTATCTATGTTAAGTCTCTTTTGCACCACATTTCAAACCGTGTTCACTAACATACTCCAGCACATTTGATAACTTGTAACGATGTCACTGTTCTCAGGAATAACCAAAGTAATCAGACTTCTGAGCTACACATGAACATATAACCTCATATGCAATTGAGAAGAAGCTCAATATTAATGTTTCAAAATAACTGCCTCTTAGTGACAGACTGTTGTCTTTCTCGATCATTCCTGTATTTCTTGGAAGACTCTTAAGTGAAGAGGTAAACAAGGCTTTCAGAGGAGCCTCTCCCTTCCTGTCCTTTGGAAAGTGGAGACTCCTTTGGTTTCTCAGCCCATTCTTTCAGCACAGCTGAGCTCAGATTTTCCTCTGGAAAATCACTGCTCCAGTGTGATCCTTGTGTTGATCCCTGCGGAGATGCAGAGCTCCAGTTTTAGGCATGTTGGTAAATCACCTCATATCATTTCCCTGCTGATGGCAGCTTTTGCTATGATGCTGTAAAAAAGTCATTGAGCAAGGGTTGTACGTCTGCTGACAAATGACCTACATGTTTGGTCAGAATCATAGAAGCATAGACTCATAGAATCATTTAGCTTGGAAAAGACCTTTAAGATCATTGAGTCCAACCGTTAACCCAGCACTGCCAAGTCCAGCACTGAACCGTGTCCTTAGGCATCACATCTACACATCTTTTAACTTCAACCACTTCCCTTGGCAGCCTATTCCAGTGTGTGATAACCTTTTGGTGAAGAATCTTTTCCTAATATCCAATTTAAACCTCCCCTGGCACAACTTGAATTACTTGCATTTTAGCAAGGAAAAACAATTGAGTAAGACAGTAAAAAGCAAAATTTATGTGGCTGTCTACCATGACTATTTTGTCAACCGTCATTATACCGAAGAGCAAAAATTGCTGCTGAGTTTTTAATGTTCAGAGAGTGGAAAAAACCCTTTAAAATTAACTTACCAACTATGTGCCATATATATTGCCTCTTGTACCACATCTCAAAGACATGCCAGAATATGCTTTTAGATACCCTTCTGAGGAAAATCAGGAAGTAAGTGAAAAAATCAGAAAAATAAGAAAATAGAAGAGAGAACAAGTAAAAATATGTTGTATAGTTGTTTATTTCGTCCATTAATTTTTAACTAACACAAACCGAGATGAGACGATACAACCTGTTGAGTAAATGAAGAACCTTGTGATTATACATGTTTTTAAATCATCTTCTCCTCTATGTAGACAGAAGCTTCACTTTTGTAGAGGTACGATCAGCAGGTCGAGGGAGGTGATCCTGCCCCTCTACTCTGCTCTTGTGAGACCTCACTTGGAGTATTGTGTGCAGTTCTGGTGTCCTCAACATAAAAAGGACATGGAACTGTTGGAATAGGTCCAGAGGAGGGCCACGAGGATGATCAGGGGACTGGAGCACCTCCCATATGAAGAAAGGCTGAGAAAATTGAGGTTGTTCAGCCTGGAGAAGAGAAAGCTGCGTGGAGACCTCATAGCAGCCTTTCAGTATCTGAAGGGGGTCTATAGGGATGCTGGGGAGGGACGCTTCCTTAGGGACTGTAGTGATAGGCCAAGGGGTAACAGGTTCAAACTTAAACAGGGGAAGTTTAGATTGAATATGAGGAAGAAATTCTTTACTGTAAGGGTGGTGATGCACTGGAATGGGTTTCCCAGGGAAGTTGTGAATGCTCTGTCACTGGCAGTGTTCAAGGCCGGGTTGCACAGAGCCTTGGATGGCATGGTTTAGTGTGAGGTGTCCCTGCCCATGGCAGGGGGGTTGGAACTCGATGATCTTGAGGTCCTTTCCAACCCTGACTGTTCTATGATTCTATGATTCCATGATTTTACATGAGCCTAGTAAAGATACTGCTGGGAAGTTGGTCATGGTTCATCATGATGACTGATGCTAGGGAACTTTATGCAATTAGCTTGGATTTTTTTTTTTTTTTTTTTTAATACAGAAATCAGACATGTGTAGATGTCTGTAGATAAGAAGCTCTACAAGCTCTTCATTATGTGTACTTATAATGTGCCGCATGTGGGCTTCTGTGTCCTTCTGTGGTACAAATACATTCGACTGGTTCCTGCAGCAGCTTCATAATGGGAGTTGATAATGATTGAGCCATGATAAAAATCACATCATATCAGAAATTGTAATTGAACTTAAATATGGGTGGAATTTGGCCTAGAATGGTCTAGATGCCAGTGCTAATCTAACGACAATTATTTTCTCATATGATTTTTTTCTATAGGGTCAAGTTCATTTTCAAAGTTTTAAAGTGATGGAATATGGTAAGTATTAAGGGCATTTAGTAGTAACTAAAATTGGTTGTTGATTCTCCATTAGAGTAGCATCCCTTGGCTAGCATGAACCCCAGAAAGTTTAATTTCCAAATCTATTGCTTCTCTGAGACTGACTCTGCGTCCTGGGAAAAATATCATCTTATCAGCTGCCCTGTTTATGCGTGGTAGGCTTAATGACTTGCTACTGTAGTGTCTGGATGCCATGCAGTCTTTATAATACTCATCTCAACTCTATGAGATGCAGTTATTGTCTCTGAGAAAATAAATGTGTGTTTTTATCTATCTATCTATCTATCTATCTATCTATCTATCTATCTATCTATCTATCTATCTATCTTTTACAATTATAGTTTTTTTACTGGGGAGGGTTACTGTGCTCAGACTGAACTGAAGCTCTGTTTTTAGAGGAGGCTGAATGCAATCCAAACTGCATTTTATTTATTTCCCATCTGAGCCTGCTGTTAAATGATTTTGTTATGCAGGACCCTCTAGGACTTTCTGTAGCTGCTATAAGGGTAGCCATGAGGGAGGATCATGAGGGGAAAGAAAGGCCACCCATGAGGGGAAATCATGAGGGGAAAGAAGGGGAGGTTGTGAGGGGAAAGAAGGGGCAGCCATGAGGGAAGATCAGGAGGGGAAAGAAGGGGCACCCATAAGGGAAGATTGTGAGAGGAAACAAGTGGTGGCCATGAGGGAAGATTGTGAGGGGAAAGGAGGCACAATCATTAGGGGAGATCATGATGGGAGAGGAGGGGCAGCCATAAAGGGAGATCAAGAGCAGAGAGCAGGGGCAGCCATGGGATGTGAAGGGTCACCATAAGGGTTGAGGGGCAGTCTTGAGATGAGAGCAGGGGCAGCCATGGGGTGTGAGGGATGGCCATGGGGGTGTAGGGGTGGCAGCTATACAGTGTGGGCCACTCTGAGGGTCAGATGAGAGGTGGCTGTGAGTGGAGATCATGAGGGGCAGCTATAAGGGGAGATCTTGAGAGGAGATCATTTTGCCCTTAGTGGCATGGTTTAGTGGTGGGCTTGGCAATCCTGGGGTAACGGTTGGACTTGATGATCTTAAAGGTCTTCACCAGCCTAGTTGATTTTATGATTCTGTTTTCCAGGATCATGCAGGCAAAGTATCTGTGTAACGTCTGATTATGAAGCTTGCTGATGATTCTGTAAAGGTTGAATAAGTTCAAAGTTTTCTATTTCAATCTTACAAGCTTGTGGGCAGGCTGCTGTTGTGATTCTTCTTGGTTTTTTTCAACATAAAGTCTTAATCTGGGGAATGCTCAGGGTTGGGTTAAAAATATATTTTGCCTTAGGAAACTGTAGTAAGCTTTATCATATTACATGTTCCACCCATATTAGTTAAAAAAAAAAAAGGAAAAAATTATTATTTTTTGTGTGAATTTAATGCTTTCTGTATTTTCTATTTTATTTTTTTAGTTTTACCAAAATTTGATGTTATAATAACAACACCATTGTATTATTCTTTGAGAGAGGAAGACATAACTGGTGTTGTCACTGCAAAGTAAGTAAATTATTAATACTATTTGTCACTCTCACTCTTAGGAAAATTATTGTGTGTCTCTAAGTGTCAAATGAAAACTTATATTTAGAATGTTAAAAAAGCGCCTTCCAGTAAAAATTAGCTGCCCACCGAAAGGAGTGTGACCAGCAGGTCGAAGGAGGTGATCCTGCCCCTCTACTCTGCTCTCATGGGACCTCACTTGGAGTATTGTGTGCAGTTCTGGTGTCCTCAACATAAAAAGGACATTGAACTGTTGGAACAAGTCCAGAGGAGGGCCATGAGGATGATCAGGGGACTGGAGCACCTCCTGTATGAAGATAGGCTGAGAAAGTTGGGGACGTTCAGCCTGGAGAAGAGAAAGCTGCGTGGGGACCTCATAGCAGCCTTCCAGTATCTGAAAGGGGCCTATAGGGATGCTGGGGAGGGACTCTTCATTAGGGACTGTAGTGATAGGATAAAGGGTAATGGGTTCAAACTTCCCATATCCCATTTTAACTCTACTGCGTATCGGTTATGATGCTGCATTGGTGTTCTATTCAATAACTTGCTTCCAGCTTAGCTTAATGTAATTAGCTTTCCTACATTGTACAGCCCATAATAATAGGTATATAGAGCTTGTGTGAAGGAAAGAACAGCACATCTTCAGGTTTGGGTTTCTGACTTTAGTGTCAATAAACCGATCTGAGTATCGGAAACTCCATGTTTCAAGTTACAGATATGTTCTAGCCATGTTTGAGGCCATGGAAAAATATTCTAGTAGAATCTTTTGCCTTGAAAGCTCTGCAGAAGACCAAGCCCAGTTGAAGTGTTTTTTGTCTGATATTTTTCAGGTATATGTATGGAAAGCCAGTAAAGGGAACTGTAACAGTCACTTGCCTTTCTGTGTCTTACTGGACAAACAAGAGAAATATAACAACAACAATGGAGGTGAGTGTTCTGCTAGCAGTTTGCAGCTTTGTAGACTTCAAGCCTGTGTCTTGTTTTGTAGGTTTAATATGCCTGGGACCATCCTTGAGTGCTGAATTCAGCTGGCATGATCTACGGAGTGACTTGCACCGAGAGTGTTAAACTCTCTTTAATTTCCAGAATAAAGTGTCTACATTCAGATTGCTTTTTGAGAATGACACTTGGCCACTGTGGTTCCTTGAACTGTGCCTGGAGATTATTTTGGAGAGTGCCAGTTGGCCCAGGTAGAAAAACTTTCCAGGAGACACTGTAGCAGCATAGGTGACAGAGAACCTGTGCCCAGGAATGCACCCTGGCCCAGTGTGTGCCCCTGCATGCTCAACCCTGTGTTACAAGGCCAGAGAAGACCACCTCAATTGTCTAGATGGAGGTCTAGTGTGGTAGAGACCAAAGCATTTCACATACTAATTGCCTAGTTATTATGTTGGAGGTACAGTACTATTTGTAACTTGGAGCATGAAATTTAAAAAGGCATGCAGTTTGGATCTGAATACTTAAAAGTTTTGAATTCATGGCATCCTTTTGCAAAATCAAGCATTTTATTTTTGAGCTGTGGACTATGTTTAGAACCGGTTCAGTTTCTGCTAAATAGTGTGCCTGTTGTTTTCTGTTGGCTGACTTAATCAGCTGGCTGACTTCAGGTTCTTCAGTAGCACTTAGCCTACGGAAACTGAGCTCAGAGATGCTGGATAGGGCAAGCCCCTCTTCTGAGGCAGGGGCCTGTTAATTGCATTTTTGATACTGTTCACTGTATATTTTGACACTGTTCTCACCATGTAGAAGTATGTAATTCTAGATATTAGATAAAAAAACCCACAACCAAACCTAACTTTCTCCATAAGCCACTGTTGACTCGAAAAACTAATGAACTCCTACTGGATTTAATAAAAATGCTTTGTGAAAACAAAAGGTCAGTGTTCTTAAGTTTCTGGTGTTGACACTCTGGAAATTGTATGTGAGGAGAGCTACAGCACTTAACCAGAAATATGCTGTTGTAGGTGGAAAGGTGTCCTTGGGTTTGCTGGATCAACAATTCTTTTTTTTTTCCTCTATGTTGCAGATAAATGGATCTGTGAATGTAACCTGTAACAAGCTTATGCTGCAAAGCTTGAACACTGATCGGTCATGGCACCAAGGTGACACTGATTACACAGACCCAATAGAAATTATTGCAGTGGTCACTGAGTCACTCACAGGTATGTGCCTTTGTGATATCTGCTGAGAGAAATCCAAAGAGTAGGTGCTGGAAGAGCTTACTGCTATGTGGAAGGCTTGGAGCGCTAGAGAAGTATCATGTGCTGATGGCAGTATGAACCATCTACATGCAAGCACACTCTCAGAAAAAATTTGTTATCTCAGCTGTTGCTTGCCTAGATATTAAATAATTTAAGCAGCTGTTACCTCAGTTGAATGCAGTTCTACACTAATTTATTAAATAACCAAAAATATGCTCAAATGGGTCCTTAAAGTCAATGTTTGATCCCTTTTGATGAGAAAAGCAGGCATAAAGAATTGCTAGCATTGGCCTGAGTCTTAAACACTTAAGTTTATCATAAATTTAACCTTTTTTGTTTCTAAATCACATGAGTCGAAAAAGTTCTCTGGCCCCATTTTGTTCACTGTCTACCCTCTTCTAGGCTGGCTGATTTGCAAACTGAGCCTTTTTGTGAGTTTGTGGTCAGCTGCACATTGCATATTAGAAAAAAAGTAGTTTGTAAAAATTTCTGCCTGTCCCAGTGTCATGGTTTAAACCCCGCACGCAGTCGCTCTCACTCACTCCCTCTTTCTTCCCCCAGCTCCTGAGGGGATGGGGAGGAGAATCAAAAGAATGCAACTCCCGCAGGCTGAGATAAGAACAGTTTAGTAACTAAGGTATAACACAAACCACTGCTGCTACCACCAATAATAATAATGACAAGGGAAATACTAGGAAAGAGAATACAATTGCTCACCACCAGTCCCCATCCTGACTAAGCAGTACACCCCCCCACAGTGCATCCCCACCACCCTTCTGGGTCTCTGCCCTCTGTTTTTACATCCTGGACATGACGTGCTGTGGTATGGAATACCTCTCTTTGGTCAGTTTGGGTCAGGTGTCCTGTTTCCGCTTCCTCCCAGCTTCTCTTCCTCGCTGCAGAGCATGAGACTCAGAAAGTCCTTGGTCAGACCAAAACATTCTAAGCAGTAACTGAAAACACTGGTGTTATCAGTGCTGTTCCCAGGCCGAAAGTCAAAAACACAGCGCTGCACCAGCTACCGAGAAGCAGAAAAATGACTGCTACTGCTGAACCCAGGGCACCCAGAAACTAGGTTTCATTACACGGGTTCTGTAGAAACCCCAGCAAGGTGAAGTTGGCTGATCTGGGATTCTTAAGTTCCTTCCTTGTTTCATTCCGACATAGTCTGTGGGGAATAAAGCATTATGTGGTATGGCTTATTTGGCCTTGTGAAGACAGTACCAGTATGTACGTTACCTTTGTACTAACCCTTAGCTGGAAGGACAAAGAACAATAAGAGTGGAAATGGTTAAGAATGTGAGAGAGTTATTTAAAAATCAGGGACAGTAACCAGTATTGCTGCTATAGGAATATGTATCTTAAAAGCATGTTGTCTAAACACATACAATTATTCAACAGGAATCTCCCAAAATTCAAGTACCATCATATTTCCAAAGCAAAGTGACTATTTTATTGAATTTATGGACTACTCTAGAGTTATAAAGCCTTCTCTGAACTTCATAGCTACTGTAAGTTCTTTTGTTTTATTATGATCTGTGCATAAGCAGATGTGACTTCTTTATTTTGTCTTAAATGACAAAGTTTGCCTTGGACTTTTAAGTATAATTTACAGATTTGTTTTAAAATTTCCTCTTTTTTGTTATACATATTGGCAAATACTAAACTTAGAGACATTCGCTCTAGAAAAGGATAAGGAGGCAGGGAATGCTGTAGTGTTTGAAGGATGTATTTGAGTGTATTTGTCAGCATACTGGTGGAGAAATCTTTTCACTTTCTAGCTGATCTGTTTTCCGTTATGTGACTGTGTTTTAGAACAATAGAGTAGTTATTGAGTCCAAACCCTCTTAATTATATTTGTATTTTTGTGTGTATATATGCACACACAAATATTTACTCTATAAAGGGCATATATATAATTAAGCAGCTGCTACAGAATTCAGTAAAACTTATCAAACCACATTGCTCTCAAGTGAAAATGTCTTTTCTGTCTTCTGTCCTGTCTTTCTCATATCAGCTGCAGTCCTCTCACAGAAGTTTCGTGTTCTTCATGCTGTCCATAGGCTGCATTCAGTATTCCTACATTTAGCAGCAGTTGTGTATTGCATTACTGCATTTCACTTGAAAAGGGGAATCGACTTTACAATTCTTGAGCCTTTACTATGGAAACAAGACCTAAATGCCAATAAAATAGGCTGCATATACACTTTCGTAGTAGATTGGCTCAAGCTATAGCTGTGTGCTAGCCTGATCATTTGGGGTTTGGGTTTTTGCCCTTTTCATTTTCTTTGCCAGCATCCTAGCTTGACTCCAGCTCTGACCTGCTGCTTCTTCTTCCAAAGATGATCTGAGCGAGCAGTAGCTGAGGCATTTAGCAATGCTTGCAGCTGGCAGGGAAGAAGGTATCAGTTATGCTCCCAGAGGAATGTGAAGGAATAACTGTTGATAGTTATTATCTCCACTAGTAAGTGGAGATCCGCATATGCTGTACAGAGAAAGGGTAGAAAAATAATGGCAGAGGAAGAGGGGTAATGGAATGACAGACCTTTTTACTGAAAAAGGGAAACGTTAGTTAGGTACTTTTAATTGTAGAAGTTGAAATTTCGGACTGTGTAATGCAGAAGGAGAATGGATTTACCATGGATGAGAATCTGGAGTTGATTGGGCTTGAATATGGGGATAAAACTTGATGCAAGTTAATCAATTGATTGATGGATAATAGAGTGAACTCAGTTCCATCTGCTTTGCTTCTGCTCCCTGGAGTTGTGAATAATTTTGTTCTTGACTGACTTGCCTACCTGCAGTGTTCGCAAGGGATTAAAAATAAAGTTACTGATATGTGAGAAATCTGAGGATGCCCTTGGCTTTTCGATATGCTATGAGTGCAAATACATTGTTATATGGTATGTGTTTGCATTTTAGCTTTACCCTGTTTGATGGATATTTTCTTTGTTTTTTAGCTAAAGGTGACACGTTCTGATAGCAACCAGCTGACAGCTGAAGAGAGGCAGAATCTTGTTGTAATCACTGCACAACAGTCAGACCTGCTTTTTCACCACTCTTCACTTTCACACCTTGAGAACGAGGCAACAGAGGAGAGAAATCTGACAGTCCATGTGCTGAATTACACAGTGCCAGAAAATGGAATAATTGATGTTGAGTTTCCAATCCTGCCTGATACAAAAACTCTGAGAGTTCAGGTAATGCTTTGTAATATGTTGCTTTGGAGCTGTGGCACACCAAATTGAGCAGGCTGTGGTCAATGATATGTTGTTCCTGCCCTCTGCAACAGCTGATATGTCACCTAGTGTTACTTTCCTTGCCTCATATTCATGTTAGAGCTGGAAAGAAAGTGACAGATCCCGTCTAAATGTGATCTAATTGCACCGAGATGTCAAGGGAAAAAACCCAAAAGAGAGACCTAAAGGAAGCAGTAAAGTGATCCTGTACTGCCATTAAAGCTACCATACTCTTGTAAACGGTACCATATATGTGAACGTCACATCGATTTTGCTGTTTTGTTAAAGAGATTTGTTTTGCATTGTCTTGCAGGCAGAGTTCCTCAGCAGTAGGACCGACATAGGTGTTTATGATGTGTTCAGCTCCCCCAGCCAGACTTATCTCCAGGTTAAAACAAAAAGCCAGGATATAAAGGTACAGTCTGAGACAAAACTTGCAAAGTTAAGAACCTGTTCAGGTTACTCATCGTGTTTCCATACTCATCTCTGTGAATTGTATGCTTTTCCTAGGCTGGGAAACCTTTTGAGCTGAGCATTTCAAGCAACAAGCCAGTGAGAGAGTTCCACTATCTGGTAGGTTACTGGTTTTACATATGGGGACAATCCAAGATGACTTTTACCAACTTGACAAATATTCCAGTGGGTGGGATGTGATTGGATATTATAGAGATTCAGATTTTTTTATTGTGCTTTGTGAAAGAGGTGGCCAAAAACCTTGCTTTCCATTGGAGTGGACCTTTTTGAAAGAGACCTTCATTTTGCTACCTGGCAGAAAGGCCCCTGGCACTGTAAGGAGGTGCTTTCTGGGAGAATCGTGTCACTGATTTGGTTGTTGGATTAACTCTGCTTGTAGATGTGTAACAAAAGGCACAACTGCGAGAGCAATGCTGAGCAGAGAATAGGAATGGGTGAAGTGATGTGAGAAGGGGCAGGGATATTCCAGGAGCAGCCCAAGAGCTGACAAGCCAGGAGCAGGCCTGGCTTGTCAGCAGGTCCTGCCGATGCAGGTAGAAGCTGTGCACAAGTTCAGGACTGTCAGGCTGAACCGGCAGGCACAAGGTGAGGAGAAGACCTGCCTCTGAGAAGATGTGGTCATTGGCAGGGTGGCATTGTTAAAATTGTTAAAAACGGAACTTCTTAGGAAGCATTTTAAAATACAAGGCTTGAGTAATGGCTTGTTCAATGGCTCAGCTGCTGTGTTGCATTTTACAACATATGTATTGAAGGGTTTATTATATATACCATCACAGTCTCCCATCCTGTCCTTAACACATGACTGTCTTGTGCACAGTCTTTGCCATAATGTTCGTTATAACTACAGTTCTTTTTCTTTCAGAGACTTTTAATAGTAAACTGAATAAGGAAAACCATATGACAGTATAAAATGTGGGCATTCAATTGTGTTTTCTAAAATAGAAACACTCTCTAGAAAATTTAAAAACAATCAGGTCCATGCAGTCAAGGAGAGGGAACTACCCTTCATAGCTCTGTCTTCATTAGTAAGTGGAATGGCCCAGTAGGAACAGATTTAGAGTGAAAAAAGTTGGTGGTGTGGGCCTGAACTCCAGGTGTTTTGAGGTACCTTCAGACTAGCTGTAATCTGATGAACGCCAGTTTTTAACTGGAACATGTTAGTGGGCCCTGGTTCACACTTTCCATGGTGCAAAGTGTGCTAATTATGGGTGTCTGGGAGATTTTCTTTCAATGTCTTCCTAATCCAAATTCAAGTGCTATTATAGATGACCCACATGACCCAGTCCTATTACTGTTGTATTTTTATGTTCTCATAGCATATGTTATGCTGTGCACTTGTTGTAGTTCTTGTCCATAGTGATACAGACATTAAAGCACAGAGAAAATCTATTTCTAATGCTTGAGTATTACTAGCCTGTTCCATACCCAGTCTCACAGAACTGGTCAACAATTTAATAAAAAAAAAAAATACAAATTACAGCTATATGCTGCTTCTTTTAACAGCTATTTGTAGACGGAATTGCAGAGTTTACTACATGTTGAAATATCAGCAGATTGCATTTTTAATTTTTCCCTTTAAGGTGTTATCTAAGGAACAAATTATGGCTTTTGGCACAAAGACTGCAAAAACATTCACTTTAACGGCAGAAAATTCCTGGGCTCCTTTGGCATGTATACTTGTATTCTACGTTGATGAGCTTGGAGTGGTTGTAAATGATGCTCTCACTGTCCCCATTCAGCCTGTGTTGGATGACAAGGTAACTATATTGAACTTGAGTCTGAGACCATGTTTTTGTCTCTATTGCATGGTAAACAGCATTTTAGATCATAGGTTTGTAAATGTAAAAACTTCCTCATAGAGGGTCTAATCTGAGGTTTGTGTAAGTCCTAGGAAAGACTTCTGATAATGCCAGTGCAGTTAGGGTCCAGCTGTTGCATATCTGAAAGAAATTTCTACTAGCCCTATGTTTTCCACATAAACAAATGCACAGCATCTGCTTTTAGTTTTAATAGTTTGGTCAGTTACTGAGCCATAGATTGCTCTGGCAAATATAGTGGAAAGGTGCTTATAAGTCCTCCAAGTGTGGAACTATGAACGTTGATGAAGACTGTTTTCTAGCCAGGCAGTGGTCACATTTTATGTGGTGTGTCATCACTGGATGTGACCAGTGTTTGTATTTCATGTGACTGTGTGTACTTTAACTCAAAAGTGCATGAAGAAGAGTGGGAAAACTACTGCTGCAGCAATGAATTGATTTTTCCAGCTTACATATCAGGGTGAGATTTGGTTCTTTGTGCAAATAGAAGCCTCACTGTGACATTTTACAGGTGAGAACACCCAAAAGCTCTTCATGGGTTCAGGTTCTTCCTCCTCCATGGAAACTTTAATGCTTCTAACCAGACACTGGTAGGGAGGCTGTTTGTCTTACTTCTGCATGAAAAATTTATCCATTCGCTTCATGATTTATCCGAACTCAGGTTACGAGCATTGCTATCACAGGAGAAGGAAGCGTAAAAGCAGGATGGTGAGAGAGCTGCAGGCACACTTTTGTTGATTATGGTTATTATGTACCACTGTCTGAAGAATCTGAGCAAACAGAAAACAAGATAATTTGCTTGAAACTTGGGACATTTAGGGTAGATATAGGAAGGTATTGCTAATGAGGAAGGCACAACAATTTGTTTCAGTTTTCTGCAAACAAATTGAAATCTTTCCACTGATTGCAGTGTCCACAGATAAGACTGCATTATGTTTTTAGCAATGAGGTAAAGTCTGATCTGATACCAGTTTGTTTAAATGTAGTTTTTGGATGAAAAACATAATCCTAGTGTATATACAGAAAGGATGAACAATTGAGACAACAAATTGTGAGAATTTAACATTAACCTTACTGTATTTTCTATATTTCACTGAATAGAGAAACAAATGTAAGATAAGGAAAGCTACTTTTCTCAAAGGCTTTCCAATTTTGAGTTTTCTCCATTTTGCCATTTGGACACTAGCCACTGAAATTAACTCAGGACTGTGGAAAGCTATTTTTTCTGTAGTTTATAGCCTTGCCAAGCATTCAATTTCTGCAAATGAGTTGGTAAAATCAAATGTGCAGAGCGGCAGTGCCACAGTTTACCTAGAAACAAACTGTATTTTTGTGTGAATCAGTCTGATGACCATTTACAGTGAAGCACATGGAGCTAATCCCATTTATGTTGTCAACATTAGTGTGTTTGCTGTTGCTCTGTGATTTTCATACTGAATGTGCTTCGAAGATACCACTACACAGATTTATCAGAGGAAAGGTATGATGGGGCTGTAGATTCAGACATCTAAATTCATGTAGTTACATTCAGAGTCAGGATTTGTTTGCTTAAGCACAGACATCTAGTGTCTTCCAAGAGGCCTCTGGGTATTCAAGGTATCATCATGGGATGAATGGGCCTTTCAAAGGTTCTGTGGCAGACCTGTCCCTTTCTGGAATGGGGGCTGAGGGTCAGACAGTGTGCTGTGGGACACCCCAAGTGGTTCCAGGTGCCTTGAGGTGGCTGTGTCTCATCTCTGTATCTGAGTTAGGTGTCTGAACTCAGTTTACAGAAAATCAGTTGCCCCAAAAGAGGGTGTGGTTTTAAGTTACTCTTCCTAGACTCCTGAAGCCTGCTCCAGAAGGAAAAGTTATGTGTCGTCGTCTGGCAGCACCACTAGATGTGTCTTGGATACCTTCAAACTTCTCAAATGGCACTAGGTGTCAGTGTTTATGTAACTGAATCCCACCCACAGCCAGTATAGTCAGTGGAGCCTGCAGGACTGTTTTTTTCACCACCACTTGGATTTTCTGCTTTATGGTGAGCCAGGGTGCACTCTAGCCTCCATTATTTCTTTTAACCATGTGACGGGAGCTTAAAAACTGAGCTGAAACATGGACAGATAAATGTAAGTAACTTAAGTGTGGAGTTGAATTCCACCTCAAGAGTTCGTAGTAGGGGTGTTTTGATGAAGGAAAAGAGTAAAACTGTTTATTTCAAACAGAAATTCTGCATTGTCATCTGGTGCCGTGGAGATGGGGTGTGTTAGAAATACTTTCAGTAGATCACTCTTCCTCTCTTCAGTACCCCGGGAAAGGCTGGTGCCGTATTATGCTATTTGTTTCCTTCTTCATTACCCATGCACTTATTATTTATACCCTTTTCTGTATTGATTTCACTGTGGAACGCTTGTAATCTTTGAGGGCTGAGTAATCCTCCCCAAGTAATCTTTCCCTAAAGACGTTACATGCAGTGTTGTGCATTGATAAACTGCAGATGTGTTTCTTTTACTGCCCTCAGCTGTAGAAACTGATGTATCCTTGTGCCTGAAGAGATTGCTCCTTGTATTCTAAAAGCTGGTTGAAATGACAGTGGATCCTGATGCTGACTTCCCACCAGTCCAAGGAACTGATGTGTTAAGAAAGCAAGAGAGCAAAATGAATGCTGTAATATTTTCCCAAAGGTCCTAGGAAAAGCAAATCCAGAGTCTTAATTATAGCAAATTAAGCAAAGAAAATGCTTCCTCAGAGTTATTAGTGGCTGTAAATATCAGTGTATACTTTAAACCACTGCTGTTTTTTACCTTTTTCTAGATTAAAATCTCTTGGAGCAAGGATAAGGTCAAGCCATCTGAGAAAGTCTCCCTTAAAATCAGTACCACAGAACCAGGATCAGTAATTGGACTTGCAGTTGTTGATAAAAGTACAAAGCTTCTAGGAGAAACTAGTGACATAACAGAAGATTCTGTAAGTGAATGAGAGAAAAGGTTTTCACTATTGTGTGTTTGAAAGATGTATGTTTATGGAAAAGTTTCAGTTTGTGTTCTGAATGAGTAATATTCTTTGGGCAGGATTTTTAGCAAGTATTTTTTACTTTTGCAAGTAGTTTATCAACACAAGTGGAAAAGACAGTAAGACATACAAAGCGATAGTCACAGAATTTCTAATTCCAATTTGTACTTGAATGTTCTTATGTTGAGAAACTGCTCTGTTAACACTTGGCAGCTTCTTCATTCAGGAAAGACAAAAAAGCCAGAAAAAACTCCTTAATGGTTTGTTCTTTGTGCTTTTTAAAATTAGCAATATAAAATAAAGAAATAATTTTAGTTTTTGAAGAATAAATTACTCATCTTTTTGAATTCCCTTGATTTGCAGAAGCTCTAGTGCATCAACAATTTGGGAGAACTTGCAATATGCATCATTTCTAAAGTGCTCAAATGACATGGCCTAAGTGCCATAGAATATCAGTGGGCTGTAGGCTCCTATTTTAGGCTTGTATAGTCTTGGTCGTTCTTTCATTGATCATGAAACCTTTGCAAGCAAATCTTCAGGGGGGTTGGAACTCGATGATCTTGAGGTCCTTTCCAACCCTTACTATTCTATGATTCTATGATTCTATGATCCTGTCACAGATTCTTTTCTATTTACCAAGGATAGCTAAGCAAGCTGCTGCTTAAGGCATAGCTCTATGAATTAGCACCTACAACAGTGAAAGTTCTGCAAAATGTGAGTTTGCATTCACTCTTTGGATGATTTTGGTTTTTTTTTTGTCTTAGGTGTTCCATGAGCTCAATTTATACAGCACAGTGCAATATTTCCCCCTGGTCAGAGGTTCTTCTGGTGTCTTTCAGGTACTTTTTAATTTTTTATTTTTTAATTCTAAACTGGTGTTTTTTACTGCTTAGTGATTTGTAAATTGCTTCTTTGAAGTAAATGACCTTTTCAAAGTTCGAGACTGTAGACAATGTACTGTTTTCATGGCTTATATGAGTTTTAAACTGAGAAATTTCTCAATATATAAATAATCTGAATGCAAAGAGATGTTTATACTTTCATAAATATGGATTGCTTTGTGCTTGATATTGCCTTCCCTTTGAAAAGTTTTCAGTTATTAATGCAATACTCAGATGATCTCAGTTTTGTTGGTTCCTTGCTTTAGTTCTGTATTTGCTTTATGACTTTATTTTCTTAAAAACAAATGAAAAGAAAAGAAAATAGATAAGCACTGCTAATGTGTCCTGAATGTCCTGTATTGAGATATACCATATAAATTTTATCCAGAAATGCAGCCTTTGGGTATCAACTGATGCAATTCTTGAGGAGGATAAGGAGCATTTTCTTTGTAAGTAATAAAAATAAATTAGACAATCTAATTTACTGAGTGGGGAAGGAGGTCTGTGGGTTAGAGCCCCTATTAGGTCTTCTTGCAGTACTGCGTATAGGCTGCATCCAGCCTTACAAGCTATTACCATTTCCAAGGCTCAAGACATACAAAATGCATATGACTGCTGTTTTTAAAACTTGCTCTTTGCTGCTGTCCTGAGCAGCACTACTCCTTCAAGGCCTGAGGGTGAATGGAGTTTTTGTTTGCAGTTCCAATTGATATATGCTGCAGTGGTTTGTCATGTGTAGGCATATTACATCCGTTCCATAAGCACTCCAGGAAGGCCATGTAGAAATTTAAGCTTGTGCGAAACTTTTTTTATTAAAAAAAAAAAAAAAACAAAAACAAAAAAAAAACAAGCAAGAAAAAAATAGTTCCTAATGTGATTGCAGTAGTGTTACCATGTGTTACAAAGGTATAGATTATAATCCAAACACTGTATTAATTTGACTTTTATTAACTCTACTAATCTGATTTTTGTTAAACCTAGATATTTGAGGTAGGACAGTAATTTTTTGTTTTGTAGATGGTGGAATGATACCCATAGAGGATGGTTTCGGTGATGATATGCCGGTAACTAAAAATGGACCTCCTGATTTCAGCAATCTCTATGTGAGGACACATTTTCCAGAGACTTGGCTTTGGATCGACACTAAAACTAGGTATGAGCTTAGAAGCAAATGGAAACTGATTTACATTTCTCGTTGTTATTTTGTAGGTTCCAGTAGTGCTCTGCGCTAGTGCTGAAGAGCATCGCTTTAAAATGTAGTATTACTTGTATTCTGCTACCACCTAGAGGCCACAAGTGAGATTGGAGACCCTCCAAATGAGGCTTTACACAACTGCGCAAAATAGGACAATGCCTGACTGAAGGCCTTGTAGTTTCAATAGAAACTAAATAAAAACCCTGGCGAAAAAAGAAACTCTCATCCCTTTACAGATGAGGAGATAACAGATAGGGAGACTCAGTCCTTTTCTCTACAGTACATGAGAAGATGGTGATTAGCCCAGAAAGGGAAACCTGTTCCTGTCTGCACCTAGTTCAGTAAGCAGTTCAAACTGTCAAATGATGGTGAAATCTGACCTGTGTTGTGCAGCACAAGTTTTGTATTCTTTTGCAGTTGAGATGTTCAGGAAGCAACCTTCCTCTGGGATTGTTTTAAAGGAAAAACAAAGTAAAAGTTGATCACATGTAATGCGATTACGTGTAATTACCTTCAATTCATGTAATTTAAAATAGTTTAATTTTTTTTAATCATTTTGATTCCATCACAAATTTTTTGAAATGATTAGGAAAAGAAGAACAGTTAATAAGCAGTTTTTCCTGCCAAGAGTTTGGGCTTAATTTTTGATGCATTTTAAACATTCATGTCCACTTACTGATGTCTGTAAATGGACGCTTTTGAAAGTCTCTACCCTTCTGCTATCAGATCTGACATGGACACCACAATGGAAGTCACTGTACCTGATACCATCACATCCTGGGTAGCCAGTGCTTTTGTGATGTCTGAAAACAGCGGGCTTGGAGTGATGACTGCTCCCGTGGAGGTACCATAGCACTAGACAATTCTCCTTTAAATGCTGGTAACACTATAGGTTCTTACTGGATGCTCTATTTTAGTTCTAACAGCAGCTCTCTCCTTGTAAAGCGATTGAGAAGCCATGTGTATTCAAACTGTAAAGAAAACATCATCACTGAAGACATGGGTGATACTGTATCTGCCTCCCCTTTCCTGCTCATGTAAATTTCTCAGACATGCAGATACTTGGGTGCCTATTTGTGTTGGAGCAGTTGTTTTATTAGAGCACTCTCAGGATATGCCATTTTCATATGTAGAAGCAGGGATTGACTGCCTGAGGATAGTGTGTTTCCATGTTTTCTTGGCTCTGCCAAGAGGGCTTCCCATGAGTTGATAGTGCATGAAGGGACGTTTGTACAGACTAGCTGGGAGGAGGTGGCCGGGATGGGAGATGCATGTTGTCTGCTGGAAGGATCATGCCACTGCACTGCTCTGCTAACACTTACCCAGGAGGGAGGATGGGAGAATTGCTTGAAGACTAGATTCTGCTTTTGCTTTCATTTTTCTGTCAAAACCAGTCTTGAACTAAACACAGGTGTTCCTTTTTGGGTGACTTAGCTTGAGGAGCACAGTGGACACTGAGAGCCAGCGGTGGGATGAGATGCTTCTTGCTGCCAAGTGCCTGTCTTCTGAGGCTCTTGTGTTTCCAAGTGTTCAAGGAGTTTAGCAATTTAAGCTAAATTCAACACTCCTCAGCACTAACATCAGGTTAGATCAAACCTGAGATTCCCAACGTACTTGTTCAGTTATCCTGAGATAGCTCTATATTTATGGAAACAGCTACCTAAGAGTTATTTAGCCTGTTAAAAATAGGAATTACTTATGAAAGTGTCATTTAGCTAGTATTTTACATATGTTGCATGATCATCTGAAGGTAGTTGTCTCCTTCTATTCGTTATGTAAAGACCTAGAGAAACTATATTCCTGAGACAACTCCACTTCAGTGCCTAATGTTAGAGAGGCTGAAACTGTGCAGTACCAGGTCATAGATTACCAACTTCATGCCAGGACTAGTGCAGGCATGGAGACAGACATTTACCCATTTAAGTTCTCTTCCCCTCAAATTCTTGGGGAGAGGCAACTTTTGGGTTCCAAACTGAGATCTAGGTCCAGATTTCATAGTTGGCTGCTACACCAGACACAGAACATATGCTTTGAACGTCCTGATTGTAACTTCACCACAGAATTTGGAGCCTGACCTGGATTTTGCGGCTAAGGCTCCTTTGAGGCTGGAATCATGATTCTTATTTCTTTCACTCGGCTTGGCAGAGATGGGAGAGAAAGAGGAATAGTTTTCTGATTCAAACAGTATGAAAATGTATCCTTGGTATCTCATCCTCAAACTTGAGAAGACTGAAAGTAGAACAGATGTTGAGATTTTAAACTATAATCACACACATGCACTGTTCAGTAATTCACCCTCATTGGGATGTTTAGATTGAGCTTGTACTTCCATATGGCTGAAACATGTTAATCAGTACCATACAGAGAAGCAAACAAAAGAAATGCATGAAAACTGCAACGGGGAAATAAATAAGTGACATCTGTGTGCTTAATGTAATTTACTACTTGGCATCTTCTTTTTATTAGACTTCTACTATACAGTGTGTCAAAAATTTTACTCTATCATATTTTGTTGTAATATACAGGAATATTCCTGAGTGTAAAACTTTAGGATTGCAAGAGTGTTAGAGATAAGCAAAACAAAACAAAAAAAAGACAAAGAAAATAGCTACATAAGGAAAATCTCAACTAAGAGGTAGCCAAAAGTTTTCCGTCAGAATTTCTCTTACGTCTAATATCTAAAGAAGTTTTTGACAATGAAAGCTTTAGCAAACAACTTTTCAAAGCTTTAAAAAGAAAACATTGGAATATTTGCTAGCTAGAAAGAAAGCTGAGGGTTTCCGGTTCTGAAACTCAAAACACTTGGAAGAATTCTTTCAATGGAAAACAAAACCATTTTTAGTTGACATTTCAATAACAAAGGATATTATGCTTCAGCCATTCATATTTTATAGATGCTCATAAAC
This sequence comes from Amazona ochrocephala, assembly GCA_039720435.1. Taxonomy (NCBI): domain Eukaryota; kingdom Metazoa; phylum Chordata; class Aves; order Psittaciformes; family Psittacidae; genus Amazona; species Amazona ochrocephala. The sequence continues at coordinate 47,695,884 of CM077878.1, forward strand.
AGTGAAATTCTGATACCATTGAGCTTGATGAGAGCTTACCACTGGCTTCTTAGAGCCAAGACTTAATCCAAAAATCTCTGTTCACAGATAAAAGTAACTCATTTCTGATATGTTCCTGCAGTTTTAATTAAGAAAAAATGTGGTTTTAGAAATATAACTAAAGAACTTATACCAAAATTAGTCTTACAAAATAACACGATTCTAAAGTGCCGGCGAATTACAGAATTTAGACAAGTTAGTAATTTTGTATTCCAGCATGTGTATTGACATGGAGATAGGGCAGCTGACAGATTCTTGATCATCCATTACTTTAGCAGACAAAACAGTTCACAGTTAACCTTAATGAGGTCTCAGGACAGATCGCAGCTTCCAGTTTTGCCAGATGATAGACTCTTAGTCCTAGCAGCTCTCACCTGAACGGCACCCACAAAGGTTCAAGTGACCAAAAGCATCTTTGTCTTCTGCTTCAGCTCTGCAGCAGTACTTTTTCCTAACTCTAGCATGCAAGCAAACATGCTCTGTCATCTGAATTGTAAAATGATCAGAAGACAAATTGTATAGTCATTTTCTTTCTGGTATCTGATTGTAGGGGTTCACTGCTGATTTTGTTTTGCAGCTAGAAGCTTTTCAACCTTTCTTCATTTTCCTGAACCTTCCATACTCTGTCATCAGAGGAGAGCAGTTCATTTTGGAAGTGAACATTTTTAATTATTTGAAAGAGGAAGCTGAGGTAAAATAACTGTCTTTTTGTACTTGAATGTTACTAAACACTGCAGGGTTTTCATCACTGGTGGAGACCATGTCTTTCTTTTGTGAGATGATATTTTCATCAGTGTGCAGATCATAAAAACTATTTCTCTATACACAAAAAAATTTAGCAGCTTGTGAAAGCAGTTTTTAAAAATTAATGCTTTGTATTGCAAATGTTGTGTATTTACAGGTTACTGTGATCCTGGATATGAGTGATGCTTTTGAAATCATTCTAACATCCAATGAAATAAATGCAACAGAAAATCAACAGTCTATATCTGTACCAAGTGAAGATGGGAAAACTGTTCAATTTCCAATCAAGCCGAAACAGCTGGGAGAGATTCCCATCAAAGTGACAGCAGTATCATCTGCTGCTTCTGATGCTATCATCCAGAAAGTTTTAGTAAAGGTAAACAGTCTGCAGCTTGTCTTGTTCCTGAAATAAATTGTTCCCTAAAGTAGACAACAGAGTGCAGCAAAAAGGCTGCACTTGTCTACCTTTAATTGTCTGCAGTTTGTCTGCCTCTTGTTCTTTAAGGTTGGTTTCAGGTCAGATGGCTTTAAGTAGAAAACGCTACTTTTTAAATAATTTCTCCTTTAAAATTCTTTACATTTCCTTCCACGAATGAAGACATAGACCAGTTCTTCAGCAGAGAGTGCGTCAAATGCTTCTGAAAGCAAGGTGAAACTTACTTGGGCATCAGAGAAGTCCTGGTGCTACAGCTAGCTTAATAATCTGTGGAGAGTGAACCAGATAACTTGTTGCAGATAAGTGCAAACAATTTTTCCATACACCTGGCTTTAGTTCAAAGCCTATTTTATGTGAACGTTCTTTTATTTTGCTATTGATGAAAATTTAGTCCCCAGACGTTCTGATAAAGTAGAAACTGGTAAGACTTGCCTAACTTTATTCATGTTAGACTCCATTTCAGTGGAAGGTGGTAGACATTTGTACATCTCATCCTTAAAATAAATGCTTAAGACCATAGAATTACAGAATGATTGAGGTTGAAAGGGAGTAGACCAACCTTTCTGCTCATGGCAGGATCAGCCACAGCAGGAATCTTAGAACTACACACAGTCAGTTTTTTAATGTCCCCAAGAAGAGGGCCTTCACAGCATCCCTAGGCAGCTTGTTGTTTCAACGTCATAGAATCATAGAATCATAGAATAGTTAGGGTTGGAAAGGACCTCAAGATCATCAAGTTCCAGCCCCCCTGCCACGGGCAGGGACACCTCCCACTAAACCATGCCATCCAAGGCTATGTCCAACCCCACCTTGAATGCCGCCAGGGATGAAGCATTCACAACTTCCCTGGGCAACCCATTCCAGTGCCTCACCACCCTTACAGTAAAGAATTTCTTCCTCATATTCAATCTAAACTTCCCCTGTTTAAGTTTGAACCCGTTACCCCTTGTCTTATCACTACAGTCCCCTCACAGTTAAAAAACTGTTCTTGTATTTGTGTGTGTTGCATTCTATTCTGTTACTGGGCACCACAGGGAAGAGCCTAGCTCCCATCTTTTTTGCACCCTTCCTTCAGGTATTTATACACATTGATGATATTCCCCTGAGCCTTCTCTTCTCCAGGCTGAACAGGGATAGCTCTCGTAGCCTCTCCTTAGACCACTTAAAACCACTAAGCTGCAGGGTTGTGAGCTGTTTTCAGGTAGAGCCACTTACTGCCCTTTCTGTTGAAGTTCAGTCGTTGTGTGAAGTGAATAAAAGCCTGTTACACCAGGAAAGAAACACATTTATATTCCTTGCATCAAGGACAATTTTTCTCAAGGAAACATCATAGAATCATAGACTGGTTTGGGTTGCAAAGGACGTTTGAAAGATTGTCTAGTTCCAACCCTCCTGCCATGGGCACAGACGCCTTCCACTAGACCAGGTTGCTCAAAGCCCTGCCCAACCTGGCCATGAACACTTCCAGGGATGGGGCAGCCACAACTTCTTCAGGAAACCTGTTCCAGTGTGTCACCACCCTCACAGTGAAGAATTTTTTCCTATCAAATCAAAGCCTACCCTAATTCAGTTTAAAACCATTCCTCTTTGTTCTGTCACTACACGCCCTTGTAAAAAGTCCATCTCCACATTTCTTATCACACCCCTTTAGGTACTGGAACCTGCTCTGAGTTCTCCCCTGAGCCTTCTCTTCTTCAGGCTGAACGAGCCCAAATCTCTCAGCCTCTCTTCACAGGAGAGGTGCTCCGTTCCTCTGATCATCTTTGTGACCCTCCTCTGGACTTGCTTGAGCAGGTCCACATCCTTCTTATGCTGGGGATCCCAGACCAGAATGCAGTACTCTAGGATTTTGCATGCATGAGGAAATAAAACTTTTCTGGTCATGTACCTAAGTTCGGTTTTAAGTCCTCCTTTTGTATGACAGCCTGTAGAATTGCAAACAGTGTGGAAGGTACCACCTCCAGCCTTGACATGTGCTTGGCCGTGGAGCCAAACATGGAGCTTGCTGGAATCAGAGATTCTGTCACTGATTTTGCAGGTGCATTTTTGTCATTGACACGTGGTCTCGAGAAGCAAATAGTGGAGGTAGGTCTTTAATTGGGCAGGCCAATAGCTTAGGTTCTGAATGTGTTAGTAAGCAGCACAAAATACCTGACATTGTTTTAGATCCCTCAGTGTGGTAAGCACACAACTCCTATCCTAATACAATGATCTTGTCTTTATTTTAATAGGCTGAAGGATTGGAACAGACATATTCTCAGACAGTCCTTTTGGATTTGACTGGGAATAAGCCACGATCAGTGTCAAAAACTTTGGACTTCACTTTTCCTTCTGATGTTGTGAGTGGCAGTGAGAGAGTGCAGGTCACTGCTGTTGGTAAGGATTACCTTATTCTGTTTCCATCTTTATTATTTACTGGTCACTATATTTTTGTAATAGTTTTTTGCCCACTGGGCTTTTGTTGAACCCAGTATCTAACGTGTGTGTTCATAATCCAGCTGCTGTCATCTTCTGCACTGCTGGCATAGGTGGATTTTAAAGAACAGAGCAGTTGCTAGTAGTAACTAGAAGTAGTTAACTCTGTTAAGTGTAGCAGGGAGGCTGGTGTGTAATAACCTGAGCTATCCTTGCAGGATTTTGCCCAGAAAGGCTGTTGCTTTATAGATTTTTAGGGAAGTACTTTTATTTTTATTTAATTGATATATTAATAGGTTGAATCATTAATTAAAAATAATTTAATGTCATGCACTAGACTAAGAATAGGAAGACCTTATGGATGCAGTGTGTTATTCCTTTATTTAATTTACAATATTATGGTATTGCTATCCATTTTCAGAGTTGCAGAGGGAGTCAGAGTTTAATAAGGAAGGTCCTGCAAAGCTTGCTAGTATCCTGTTTTAGTTCTGCTTGTCTTAATGGTGTTTGAAATTGCTCCGTAGTTGGAATGTCAGTAGGCACAAAGCTGATCAGAAGATGAAGTATGTTTTCTACCTGTTTCGTGGTGTTTAGTACAAAAGTTTGTAATGTGGCATATTTTCTTCCAGTTTAGATGACACTACCCTATATGTGTGAGGTATGCATTTATTTGTTATAAGGTTTAATTTATTTTAATGAAATTTTATATTTCAGGTGATTTACTTGGGCCTTCTATCAACGGTTTGTCATCATTGATTAAGATGCCTTATGGCTGTGGTGAACAGAATATGATCAATTTTGCTCCAAATGTTTATGTTTTGCAATACCTGACTAAAACCAGGCAGCTGAGAGAGGATATTAAATCAAAAGCTGTATCATTTATGAGAAAAGGTCTGTATGCTTTAAAGAAAGATGTTAGATTTTTTAAGAACTTTTACTAATAAAAAGATATCTGTGACTTTGTATTTGGTATTTGAAATATTGCTCTATTGGTGTCATGAGAACTAGAAGAAAAGCCCATCTTCTCTTTATTTTCCTCTTCTGAGCTGACAAAGAGCAAATGATTTTGTTTACAAAGGCGAGTCTGCTCAGAAAAAAACATTGTTTTTATATAGTTATTTTTTTCAGAGGAAAAATGTATTCTAGAAGCTTTTGGAGCAAGTTCAGAGGAGGGCCATGGGGATGGTCAGGGGTCTGGAGCACCTCCTGTATAAAGACAGGCTGAGAAAGTTGGGGCTGTTCAGCCTGGAGAAGAGAAGGTGGCATGGACACCTCATAGCAGCCTTCCAGTATCTCAAGGGGGACTATAAGAATGCCGGGGAGGGACTCTTCATGAGGGACTGTAGTGATAGGACAAGTAGTGGGTTTAAACTTAAGCAGGGGAAGGTCAGGTTAGATATAAGGAAAAAGTTGTCTACTGTGAGGATGGTGAGGCACTGGAATGGGTTGCCCAAAGAAGTTGTAAATGCTCCATCCCTGACCCATGTTCAAGGCCAGGTTGGACGGTGACATAGTCTAATGCGAGGTGATCCTGTCCATGGCAGAGAATTTGGAACTAGATGATCTTAAGGTCCTTTCCAACCATAAATATTCTATTATTCTGAGGTAATTCATATGGATTTTCTAGGTGGTTATTACTCCTCCTTTGATAAAAACATGCGTGAGCAAACAATTCTGACCTCTGCTTGAGACACAGAGGTTGAAAATTAGTCAGTGGGCAGAGTGAACCGTATTTATTCTATGTATGTATCTGCCTTCAGTGACACTAGCCTATCCTGCCATGTCCAGAGGCCAAGGCGTGTTGATTGTTCTTGTGGCTGGCTTTCGCCCACCCAAGTTTTAGATTTGGTCAGAAGTAAACTCAGTTTTGGAAATCAAAAGTTGGAAAATTTTAGTTGGAAATTGTTGAATATTTTAATTGTGAAATACTCCAGGGTATCACAGAGTGTGGAGAATATAGTTGAACTATGCTTTTCTGTGCCTTTTGGATCAGTGTCTTAACTCCAGTGTATCACTCGCCCCCTGTCATTCTGCATGCCAAGAGTGGGGTTAGGAGAGAGGAATGTGACCATCATGTGAGCTACACCCCTACTAAGCCACTATGATGACATTTTCAAATGTTGTTTACTCTCTTTAAGTCTTTGGCTTTTTTGTGTTTATTTTTTAAGTTGTTGACGTTTGCCTTGGAAAAGACACAGCTCAAAAATAATTTTTCCTTTCATCAAGGTCCCAATTTTCTGTCAAAAGCAGTTAAATGATTTTTTTAAATCTTTCCTACTACATGCTCTAGTTGAAAAGTAAGGTGTTGGGGAAGAGATGTGCTATATAAAAAGCTACCCTGAAGTTTGTAAGCAATCTACCTCTCTTTGAAGCCTGAGTTTTGCTACCATAGAATTCTGAAGTTTTCCACTAACATATTTATTAGTTATTTCAAAGTAACTGAAAATTCTAGGATTAAATGTTGCTTATATACAAAGCATTGTGTTACTTAACTTGTTCCTGAGACTTTGAATTTAGGTGCATGCTTTTAACGCTGTTAGACAAAACAGTAAGTATGCTGACATATTTGTAATCTGAAGAAAAGATGCTGGTTTTTTTTTCACTTTATTGTAACAATTGATTTCATTTTTTGCACTGATTTTTTTAAAAAAGTTGAACTTTATCTGTAGTTTGAGATGTAACTTTTATAAGCTGTTTTTTTGAAAGGATTGTCATGAAGTTCAATTTAAAACAGACTTTATTTCACCTGTTAGAATTCAGTAAATATTTGAAAAAGGGACCTCAGAATCTGAAGTAAATATAATTGATTTTAAGGCTAAATGCTTGCGAGAAGAAGGGATCATACAGGTAGCAGAGACTGCTATATTTTTTTCTTTTATCAGTTTTTATTTGCCTAGAACAAAGGCAAAGCAAAAGAAAAGTTGCCTTTAAAAAAAACCCAAACAACCCTTCAGTACTGAGAATGACAGATCCTGTCTTGAAATCACTTCTTTAGAAATAAAAAAAATCCTGGTCAGCCTAAAAACTTTGGTGCTAGACCAAAAGCAAACAATGAGCTTGAGCAGTATTTCCAAGCTATTTGAAATGTGAGACCCTCTAGTCTTTCACATATTTCTGAAGTCCTTTCCATCCTGATGCACTCCTCTTTCAGCCTTGTTCAGCGAGCCTCCTACATCTCTTGGGTTCCAGCCAGTCCTCTGGGACTACTAGTGTACATCTTCATAATAGGATCCTTCTTTTCCTTGCCTTTCCACTTGTATGTGTTGACATTTGAAGTATCATTTTTCATGTCTGATTGAGTGTCCACTGGAACAAACACGGTGGTTCACAGCCCCCAGATCTCTTGTTCCAGCATTTCTACAGGCTCCCCTGTGGCAGATGCACACGTATTGAGAGACTTCTGCGAGACTGCAGTGGGGCTGGCATTAAGAAAAAAACAACCAGACTATAGGAAATAGCTGAGTGATCGCTCCATTCTCCCTTTGCTTCTGCTCATCTTTCTTATCCCTCCCAATCTTAATAAATGATGAGATAATTTTTTCCTTATGTAAGGGCCACTCAGCAGTCTTTGTTAAGCAGGCTGCTGGTCTTTGTTCAGTGCTTTTACACTACCAACAGGGTGGTGATAATAATACTTGTTGCTATATATTGCCCCTTCTGCTAAGAAGCAGAAAAAGCTCAGTTTCCAGGCATTGCAGTCAGATATCTTTGAAGAGGAAGCAATCTATTTGTATATATACATATATTCATGTCCTCAGAGCACATTATTTTGAGGCTTAAATTTGACAGGGACTTTTGTTTTCCTTGGTGACGCCACTCATTCCTTCTTTGTTCTTCCCACTCAAGAGCGCTTGATTCCTCAAGATCATTAACTGAGATGCCAGATTTGTCTGCACAGGAAATATTCACCAGTTTTAATCATGTAATCAACAACTGTCATGATAAATACATTGTAAGAAGCCTATACTTAAGTAGAAATTTTAATTTCAAACTCTTCTAAAGAGGCAAAACCCAAACCTGATGCTACTGGATTAAGGGTTCTTTTGGGAAGGTGTACTGCTATACTGTAGCAATTCAGATTTGTATCTTTATATCTCTTCTACTTATAGACAGATTCCAACTAGGATTTCACTTTACATTATAGCTTAGACTGGGGGATCAGACCATTTGTTCCTCAGTATTTAAGGCTGTGGTTCACTCACTATGTAGCTATATACAGAATAGTATGTAAGCAGGTGATTAATTCTTCATCAGTAAAACCAAGGAACATTTTGCAGGATAACACTTGTAGTTGTATGGACCTTATGGAACATATTTATAAATTTTTTAATTTGGGTAGGACTTAATGGTTGCCTACAGGTTTTCCTTCTGCCTGGTTGATTCAGTATTGTGTCTTTATCTGTCAGATGTTAAATTAATTAATATACTTTCTTAATTATAATAGCCAAAATAGCCAAGGGAAAAGACAAGGTAGAGGGAAAAAAGAAAAGATGTCTTCTGAAATGATATAAATAGATATGATTATTGTTATGGCTAAACAAATGGCAAGCAAAATATAAGGGAAGGAAGATTTTAAATTTTAGAAACTACAGGGAGTAGCATATCGTAGGAAACTTTTAATTTCTAACATTAATGAGCATTGTTTCTGCACTGAAGTCAATTATTAAGGATGCTGCTTGTGGTTGTGAGCTGCTGGTGAGCCCTTGAGGCGCTTTTACTGTACGCATTTAGCAGTCAGGAGAAAGCTGTGCTTGTTCTGCATACTGAAGTATCTTTGCATACATTTTAAATGGATCCATCTCAGGATTTCAGAATATTCAGGTCTTTTGATATTTTTCACTGGTTTCAGAGTAACCTCTTTCAGCATGCCTGTTCAGATAACTAGCGCTTTGATTTGGGAAAAGTAAGCTGCTGAAAGAGTCTGGTTTTGAGCAGCATTTGTAGCTTTGCTGTACACTTTGCCCTTCCAGTTGGAAAACACTTTTGCTTGTCCTTCCTTCTGCTGGTAAGATAGAGTAGTTCTGTAGGTGTGCAGCTCCAGCTCCCCAAACTGATGAAGCACTGAACTATTACTGCTACTTTGTTCTCTGCCGTCTGCTGCTGTGCTCCTGGAGCCGTCCAGTGCTGTTGTGAGTGTGAGCAGGAGCTTCTGGTTCTGCTTTTGTAGTTGGATCCTTCATGTTACTGCTGCTCTCTTTCTCATCATCTTCTGCATGGTTTTGTGTGTTCCTACATATTTGGGAGACTTCTTATTAAACACTAGGTCAGGTTCTGCCGTTCTCAACCTTAGAAAGTGCCTTGCTTCACATCAGCAGACAGTTTGTGCCAAAACCCACATGAGAAGAAAGTGTTCAATACCTGTCTCTGCTTTTCCACTTCAGGCTACCAGAGAGAGCTGCTTTTCCAGAGAGATGATGGCTCTTTTAGTGCCTTTGGAAATGATGATCCCTCTGGGAGCACATGGTAAGTAGTTCTGCCAGATTCAATGTGGAATTTAAGTATTTTAGATATTTTCCCTGCGACTAAAATTTTTTTGAGAAGCTGGTAAAAATTTCCATCTGTATTAGCCTTCTGCCTGGTTTTCATTAGTCATTCATTATGATTCTAAGGTCATTCTGCTGGATAACATGCTGTCAAAGCTATTATTAGGGCAAGGCTCTTTAATTTTGCAGAAGGTGAATGATGAATTATTTCAGCCAGAGAAATAGCTTGGTCTGAAAGTTTTTCTGTTGCTTTCCTCAAAGGAATGAAGAATAATAATTAAATGACTTGTTCTTCCAGTTGACTAAAACTACTTAGGGCTATGTGATCATTATTGCTTCAGATTTCAGTTCTATCCACGCTGGAGGCTGAAGAATGACTGAGTCATTTCCTAGGGGTTGAACAGTTACTGGTGCTAAAAATTTGCCCTACTTTCTTCTTTCATACCTCCTTTTTTGAGACTATAAATAGAGGTGAAAAAGCCTCTTTTTAGTGGTGAATTTCACGCTGTGAAGCATTGTGAGCATAGTAGTGGAAGCGAGATAGATAACAAAGACAAGTTCTAGCACTTCATTCAGCTAACCCAGGTTCAGTTAGTTTAAATATACTTGTGTATATCAGTACACACTGCTGACTTTAAAGAGAACTATCCCAGTGAGTGTGCCACTGATTGAGGCACTCCTGCTGGAGTCAGTGAGCATCTTTCATTGACATCAGCAGGATGTGCCTTTGACTCAGTATTGGTGGATTGGAAAATGAATATAATTTATCTGATCTGGCAACTCCGGTACTTCAGTAGTGCAATGACAGGTTACATGAATGTATATTTGGCAAAGAAGGGAGTCAAGGCAGAATTTGAGATTATTAGTAAAACAACAAAGGTTGTTTCAATGATAGAATTACAGGGAAAATGGTGGTAATTAACATCATACTCATAACTGCATTACTTTGTAAATTATGATTTTTGCCATTTTAGCCCAGCAGTAGAAGGCAGGAGAGCAACATTTGAATAAAGACATACATATGTTGGCAGAATTGGGGTCTATACTCTGTATTTATTTATTTTTAAAACATAACAGCTGCAGAAAGAGGTGATCTTTAGAAACAAGGACATAGTTTCATTTTTTTGGGGGATTAAGCTTAGTATACTTGCTTGTCTAGGTGAGGCATGTATTTTCCTCTGTGCTTGGGAGGTGTGTGTAGAACACCTTATGCATCACAGTATTCATACATCATCTTAAACAGAAGAAGCTGTAATATGTTGCTAATTTTGTTGTATTTGATTAACTTTCCCCACAAGGTTATCAGCTTTTGTATTAAGATGTTTCCTTCAAGCTCGTCCATTCATAGATATTGACCAAGATGTACTCATGGATACAGCTAAATGGATTGTTCGGCATCAGAAGTTAAATGGAGAATTTCGTGAGCCTGGGAAAGTGTTACACAGTGATCTTCAAGGAGGCACCAATAATCCAGTCACTCTCACAGCTTACATCATGTCGTCCCTCCTAGGGTTCCCAGATAAACAGGTATTGGAATTCATAAACAGAATTTACAATTACTGGAACACTTCATAAATTGTCGTAGTACCTGGCAAACACTTGGTAGTTCAAGGAAATTGAGGGACGTCTGATCAGAGACAAAATTTAACCTGATTCTGTTAAACTTCCCTTAGCTACCTGAGGCAATACAAAGTTGTGCTGTTAGCTTTTCAATTTTATGTGCCTTTGAAAAAACTGAAGGCAGTTGCTTTTAGTAAGAATACTGTCATGGCTTTAGTCCAAGAACTTGCAAAGAAATTTATAGGGGGAGCTATCCTTAGAGATGTTAGGTCATTCCAGTTGATTTTACTGCGATTCCTCACGTTCATAAAAGACAGTGCCAGATCAAAAGGCTTGCCTTTGAGGTTCATGTCTGTGACTCTGAAAGAGATTGTCAGTATTTTTGGGTTATTGTTTGGCGGTAGTAATGTTTCTGTGCAAGTTTTTCTTTTTAATTATAATGTTTCAATAAATCTTTCACTTGCTGTACAATCTTCAATAGAATCTTCATTTGCAGCATGCTTATGTCATCAAGAGTGCTACAAACTTTCTGGAAGATAAATTAGAAGAAGGCATTTCAGATAATTACACTTTGGCACTCGTGACATATGCATTGTCCTGGGCAAAAAGTATAAAAGCAAAGGAAGCCCTGAATATACTGAACCAGAGAGCCGAACACCAAGGTACTGCACAACTATCTTATACAGTAGCATAGATGGACTTTTGTCAAATTTAAACATACTTATTATATATCTGCAGTTGCATATGGAATTACACATGAAGAGAATCATTACTCCGAATTCAAATCTGTTTTGAGTATGGTATAGAGAATAAGCTAAGGACTTCCAAGACAGTCTTAATGCAAAGCATCCAAAATAGAATGACAATTCACAACAAAGCTAGGCCTTTCAGTCTCAATTACCATGTTCCTGATGGGAGTACCATGGTGCCGCTGTAAAACATGACTTGTCAGTTCTCCCGTGTTATTATGTACACTTGTAAGATCAGGCTGGTTAAAGAGAGATGGATGAGGTTAGCTATTTCAAACTGGTTTCAATCAGGAGGGTGTTGGGTGGCAATTAGTTAAAATCAGTACCGAAGAGTTGAGGGATTTTCTGTAACAGTGTTGAGGTCTGTTGCATTTTCTCGAGGGACCCATCATCTCGTTATGTTTAACCTCTTCCGAGTTTGGCATGACTGAATTTTATTCTTTGTTTTAGGGGAAGAACAAACCACATGGATGTAAGCAATTGAAGTTTTGGGCTCAAAATAGTAACTGTCCTCCTGGAAAATCTTAAGGAATTAATGTTGTAACCTAGTAACAGAGCCTCTGTCCTTCTGTGTTTACTGGGTTAGGACTTTCTTATGGTCACTTTTGGGAAGGGAGAAAATCACTTTTTTTGGGAGGCTTCACTCAAGAAAGAGGCTATTTAGTAGCTGTGCTTCGTGAGATGCCTTCTCCAGTCCTGAAGAGAAAGGAGCAGCCAGCCTTTTCGCAAAATGGCCTTTTCACAAAGGCTCCTTTATGTCAGCGCTTTGGGCTGACAACGAAAGGGTCAATGTAAAGTTCACTGAAATCAATGGGAGTGACTATCTGGATTGTAGCTTTTTTGTATCTAGATGCAGCCACTGCTGAGGAAGTGCTTAAGCCAGTTGTTTATGTGACACATGCCTAAACATTAACACAATTTTAAAAAACCTGTCTAGGTACCATAAATAAGCATTAATTAAGTCTTTCTGAGAAGTCCAAAGATGTCATTCTGTGGATCTGAGGTTGTTGGTTCCTTCTGCAGGAGAATTTCGTTTCTGGATAACACCTGCTTCTGAAATTTCTGATTCATGGCAACCACGGTCCATCGATATTGAACTTGCAGCGTATGCTCTGCTATCGCACTTTCATCAAGACAGATTAGCAGAGGGGATCCCTATTATGAAATGGTTAAGTCAGCAAAGAAATCACCTTGGGGGATTTTCATCTACCCAGGTAATGTCTTGTCTCAAGGGGCTTTGTTATACTTTCTAAATGAGCATTGCATATTAAAAAAAAAATTAAAAAAGGAACTTTTTTTTTTTTTAAACATAAAAATTACTGGATTTTGTTTTGCTATAATAGCCTTGGCTATGTGCAGGCTTGCCTTCTTTGAGATATTGGCATCTTTAACCTGGACTACCAATTTTACTATTTTGGCAAGAGTAATAAAAAACAGAATTAGAGGGTCACCTTGATTATATAAAATAATAATAACAAAATATCTTAAATAAAGAAAGTGATGCCAATGGAAAAAGAGTAAATCAGATTTTTCTAAGTATCTGTGCTTGCTTTCTTTCCAAGGAGAGAAACCTCTTTCTATTCTTTCCATATGTGGGTCCTCAAGCTTCTGAAACTAAGATAAGAAATGAGAGTAGGTTTTAGAGAAACGTCCTAAACTAGTGCCTCTGTTGGCAGTTGGTCTTAACTTAATAATGTACTTTGTCCTCATTATTGCATAAATTTTTGATGGGCCATGAAATTTGGAATATCTTCATTATCTTCAGGAGGTTTCCATGTTATTGAAACCACATCTTGTACTCTGTGCTGGCATCCAGAAAGTCTATATGGTAATTTGGATTGCATTAGTTTAAACTAGCTTTTAAATTAATTGCAAATGCTGGTCACAGTAAAATGTCATATTTCATCATACTGCTTGGTACCAAGCTGTAGAGGCTATCCTTAGTTATTTTCCAGTGTTCGTTGGTATTGATCTGAGAGAAATTAGTTCTGCTAAATAAAATGCAGCAACCAGCCTAGTTCCCCTGCGTTTCTCATATTTTCATAATATGTTGGTTCTTGCTTATTATTTTAAGAGGCTGATTGAAGCACTATATGAGTTTAAAAAGCTTTTCTCTATTCTCCAGAAACCCTTTTCACTTGAAAGTTTGAAAATCCATCAGTGTACCATTTACTCCTGAGTGTGAAGTTAAGAAATGAATTTAATCCTTTTGTTCTTCCAGAGTCTAAACATTTTGATTTCAAAATTACTCCAGTGTCTCTTAAGATGGCATTTTTATTTCATGGAAATGACCCCATACTTTCTGTTAACTTCTGAGATTAGTTAAAAAAATGTTGGGAGTGTTTTCTTCCATGAATTTATTACATTAGAAACCTAATGTATTGTTAAACAATAAGGAGGAAAGTAATCAGTTGCATGTGTGATGTTTTGTAAGTTAGGGTGTCATACCTCACTGCAATTTGTATATGTGGTGTAGCTTATTATGAGTTTGCAATCAGTATATTTTGCTTTACAATGCTTTTAATGTTTGGGCATAAAATGTGGATATTTAATATTTACAGGAAAACAAGTTGTACAAAAAATAGCATATATATGAAAGTAGATTTAAATAATAGGGTAGAGTAGCAAGTTCTGCAAAGCCTGTGTTGCTGGGCAAGAGAGGCCTATGACTATGGATTGAGACCATATTCTGTAACTTTTCGGGCTGTGTATTGGACACAGTATTGTCATGCTGAGCTGTGCAACTCATGCTTCAGCTGTGAATGTTTCTCAGTGAAAAGCCTTCTGCTTTAGAGTATGACAAGGGGATCATTTATCTTCTCTGTAGGTGTTTTTTTGCCCTCTTGATTTTCACCTGTGTTTCTGAGAGTCATTTGAGCCTAGGATGTGGAAGAGCTCTGAAGTCACCTTCAGCAATGGCAGATAGCTTTTCTAGACATCTTGAACTCTTTCTGAATTCAGGGCGAGAAATATTAATGTGAGAAATGTAAGCATGAGAATATAATTGTAAGGACTTGGAAGAGGCATTTCAAGTGTTCAGCTTGTGTTGCCATCCCTCTTCTGTGCTGGGATCCTTCATGGCAGTGGAATCCCAATGGAGATGTGGGGGTGGCTGCATGAAGACTCCAACATAATCAACAAATGGGACAATGCAGAGACCATGAACTCCTCAAGGCATAGCCTATACACAAGTAGTTCACTGTTTGTTACAGAAGGATTTGTTTCTCTGAACAGGACACGGTGGTGGCTCTGCAAGCCTTGAGTCTGTTTGCAACTCTGACTACTGCAGGCAGAACAGAAATGGATTTAACAGTGACAGCACCTTCTTTGAAAGTACCAGAAATATTTTCAATTGATACTCGAAACCGTTTTCTGCTTCAGACCAAGGAGGTACTGTAGAAAATGAGGAATATTTCATGAAGTTTGCTGACTGAAAGTACTTTGAAAATACTGATTTACTCATCTTTCAGCTTGACCCTGCACAGCCAATGACAATTACAGTGGCAGCGGATGGAATAGGATTTGCTGTCTTTCAGGTATGAAGTGTAGTTATTCTTGCTGAATTTTGAACCTTTATTAAACATGTTAGTAAGAACAATCTTCTGAAATGTATTAAATCAGTACCAAAGCATTTTACTAATTGAAGAATTCTGTGAACCAAATATTGTGTGAATGGACATATTAATGTGTTTGTTTATGTCCAATGGCCTGACCTTTTAAGTACTGCTGGATGATTGACAGTTTTGGGGCACTTCCATGGGCCAGAGCCATATCAAAGCAGCCCTGTCCTCCTGTAGGAATGCAGTGTCCATTTGCAAGGCAAGGGACTGCAGTGGCATATCTGCAGGCACAAAGGTCAGAGTGAAAAAGGTATGTGGAGCAGGTAGATATGCTTCATTGGAAACCTGAGGTAAACCATAATAAGGCACAGATCAGTACAGAACTAGATTGCACTACTAGTTATTAGACTTACTTTCCTTTTGTTGAAGTAAAATATAACCATAGTGCAAAACCTGAAAACAAGAGTATTGCAGCCACGTTCTTCAGCAATTTTTTACACTGTTTTGAAATAGTGTGAAAGACTAGAGTCAAAGGATCCTGCAAGCTGTCAACAGTAATAGATGCTTCACATCAGCCAGCAGTGGGGCATGGCAAAGAGTAGAAGGTGATATAGTGATCCCTTCTCTGCTTGTCCTGTGGAAGACTTTGTTTCAGTAGTAGAAATTCAAACAATTTTACTTATATTTAAACAAATTAATCTGGGATAAGCACATACAGTATTTAGAACTAGCAAAACATAAATAGCCTTTTCAGCTGCTTGCTCTTCAGCCGTAAGAGATTGTGTTCTGAAAAAAATCTGCCTCCAAGATTTTTCCTAACCCCATGAGAAATATCCTGTGTGAAGAAGACAGTACTGGAACTCATTTGATATGGCCATGAGTGGGTCTTTCTTCCCTGTTGTTCTGTCCATGATAGTGGCTTAGAACCACAGAGGTGAAAGAGAAGGCGTTTGAAAAGCTACAGATAATACAGGAATATTAGTCTCTGAGCAAGACAGAGTCATTTTATTGGAATTATATAAATAAACTCATGATTGCTGAATCTTACCGTAAAACCAGACAGAGCTCCTGCTAGAGTCCTTATAGTCGTACTCGAGAAAACTGAACTTAGGCTGACTTTAATCATCTTGAAGTTTTGTGCCAGGTCAGATTCCATCTCAAATTCCTTTCAACCTGACCTTTACTTCAGTGTTCTTATGACTGGGAAACAAGGAAGCATGGTGATGGTAAATACGCTTTTGGATAAAAGACCATTTAAATAGAACCTTCACAGATACCTCTCAGCAGTGAACAGCAGTGAGATACCCCTCATTCATTCAGCATCAGTCTGCAAAACCCGGAGTGCCATAAATCATGTCCCATGTTTATTAATTCCCAGAAGTGCCAATAAAGTTTACAGCAAAGTTCAGAAGTTTTAGAGGATAGATTCAGACCTTCAGGCCAAGATAGGCATGAACATCTCAGCAGGATTGCATTCACACATCTGTGGTTTCAGTGTGCGAGTATATATGGAATGTAACAAGGTGGGGCTCCAGAATAGTTAAGCTACTTAACTTAATCACTGTTGAGAAATACTCCCTGATATTCAGTCAACCAGTTTGTCAGAGGAGCTTATCAAAAACTTTTCAGCAAATTGTTTCTTGCTGGAAGATGCTGATTTATTGAAAGGAATGCCTTTTGTGAAAGCATATTGGTTCCAATTACATTTTTGCCAGCAGGACACTTTCACATCCAAACCAGCATGTCTGGTGAAGACTGAGCAGAAGTCTTCCACCCAGAATAGCCAGTAGTTAACTCTGTGGGTAGAAGGCTTTTTGGGGGTGTGTAGTGCTATAGGTTAAATTCCTGGTTTGTTGTCTGAACATGCAAATGTGCTCCCAAATGACTGGTGTTCAGGGGCCAATGCTGGATTATCTTCTTCTGTTGCCTTTTTTCCTGCAGCTTCCTGAGTCAGAGGTGCTGTGACTTGATTCAACATTTTCTCCTTAATACAGTGGAGCAGCTTCTTCAAACCTTTGCTGGGATCAGTTCTTTCCTTTTGCTTCTTTTAGCAGATCTGGTATTCTAAAAGACAGAGCGTTGATGCCATTTGAACGAGATTTCTCTTTTTCCCAGACACAAGCTAGATCTGGGCCACATTTAATAAATCAGCATATGACAAGATGATCACATTTCTTCAGCTGGGTTTCATTGTCTTCGGCCCGCCAAAGTACAGTGGTGAGATTCGCTGTTCTGGGATTTGAATTTCTGGCCAAAGTAGCATGTCAAAACAGTAATTCATTTAAATATCACAAAACACAAGATTCGGTCCATTAATGGAAAAAGTTGCTTTCCTGACAGAATGGATTCTTAGAAAAAACACCTTATTTTTTGTGAAATCTCACTGTGTGTGTGAGTTGGCAATGTATTCATACTTGACCCTGCAGGATCTCAGAAAATTTATTCATTTTGGATAGTATAATTGGAAAAGCAGCCATTTAATTGTAGTTTTGTGACCTTGGGGACAAAGTCTCCTAGTTTATCCGTTCTTTATGTGGTCGTATGCTGTGGATGACTTAAGACTGACTCTACAAGGGGAAAGAGAGGATGAGTGTAAGGTAAAGGGTATATGAAAGATACTCTCCAGGGAAAGGAGTCAAAGAAGCCATCTTCCCTTAACCTGCTGAAAGTCTTGGAAGACAAAATTCTCTGCTGTCTTGAGTCACTGTGAAATGGGCTTGGGCTCTAATGGGCATGGCCCGTGCCTTCTGGAGGGAAGAATGCCGCTGAAATCCAGGACTAACACGGGAACAGTGGGCAGGCTAAAGGAGTATTGGTATGGGCAGAGTGGATAGGTGAACAAGATCTCCTTGATCTCATGGTCATGTACAGAGAGGAAGTGAGGAAAAAAAAATGGGAATCACTTGTTACTCTTTACTGAAAAGCACTGACTTTTTTTTTCCCACTTGGTGTATTTTTACCAGACTTAGTAAAATGCAAGGGATTAAATGTTATTTGTTGTGAAGGTACTGAAAAAGGTACACTTTGATATAAAAGCACACATACTTCTCCATTACAGTTTGAGTAGATACAGAATCAAAAAGGGAGAGAAAAATATTGGAGATTATTTTATTGGATTTGTGTCCTCAATCAAGGACATATGTGCTGCTAGTTGAAGAGCAAAAAGAAAGGGATAAAGAGACATGGATTAAGGCATTATAAATGAGTGACATTTTTTAAACGTAGTGCAATTGATTGGGTCAGATACTATTACAAGCATCTCTGTCATGCAGAAGATTAGCTTTTAGTTTTCTCTTGGGCCTCTCATGAGAACGGATTACAGTATAACAAGACTGCCTTTAGCTTTAGCAGCTGCTTCTTAACCCTTTTAAAAAAAAATGCAGTTGCCCATTTTTGTTGATTTAATGCTAGTTTCTGTATAATAGCATTCTGTCCACAACGTAAGAGTGTATAATGAAGGAGGCTTTAATTATTTGTTACGAAAAAGGTTTTTCCTTCATTGTCATGAGAAATCAGGAAGGAAAGTCAGGCCGTAACAGAGATAACTTATTCCATGAAAATACTAGCTGATTGACCTGTTTGGTATGTGGTTTCAGACATCCTGCCTTGGCAGTAAATTCCCATTCATTAGCTTTTTCTGGCGAAAGTTAAAACAGCTTTGTTTCTGTGATGACAGATTGTTGAGGCACCACCAGCTTGTCTTTACCAAACTTTCTGCATGCCTGTAACTGGCAGGCTTTCTAGGTTGGCTTAATCCTTGGTACTGCCTTCTCCTGCAGAGCAATTGTACAGGATAAATCTTCCCTGTTGCACCACGGTTGTCCTAAGCGCCTGTACAGATTTGGCTCTGCACTTGTACAGCATGCTAAATTCAGCAATGCAGGGTAGAGTAAGGGAAATCGTGTGTGTATCAGTAAGAGACATAGCAGCAAAAGCAAAAATTAGAAATTAAAGACTCATCTGTTTGCACGGATTTGCTAGCCTGTAACTGTCTTGTTAACCTATAACTTGGACAACCCCCTGTCATATCTTTAGATTTGGACTGACGGTTTTCACTTTGCTGCCAGAAACTGTGTAAAAGGACTGTGATTTTCCAGAAGCATTCTTCGTTTCTTTTTCCTTAGCCAAGCAAAGTGTATGTTGAAAGTATTTGAACCACTTTCTAATTATTTTTCTACCAAAATCAAAGAAGAAGATCCCCCCCTGCCTTGCCGTATGTTTTATCTTGATGACTAAGAGACGTGAGGATTATTTGTTTATATATTAAAACTGTTTGCAAACTTACTGTTCTGTTGGTAAAAATCATTATTTTGCTAAATAATGTAAACTCTTTTTTGATAGTAAACATTTTCTAAGTTTCTTGTATTTGATTTTGAAAGTTGAGCTTTCTGAGTCATCATGGTGAAGTGCTGAGTCAGCAAGCTGTTCTCTAGTCCTCTCTCAAGAGCTCATGTCCTGTTCGTGCCACAGCAAAGGGATGCTGCAGTTATCATCAACATTGCCTTGGGTGTTAATCAATCTGAAGCACCTTAATATGCTTTCTCAAAGTTAAATTTATTTTTTTGGTGGCTTTTATTGGGTGTAAGTACGTGAGTATGCTAGAGCAGATGTGCTGGGACAGCTGATATTGTTCATTATCCTGTATCCCATAGTGTGAGTAGAGAGAAGATGACCAATGACGGCTACTAGAACAGAGAAAACATGAAGTGATACCTCACTGGTACACCCTCTTGCCGCATACAGGAGCCACAGTTTCTTGCCGCACATAGTCCTTCAGATAATAGTATATTGTATGAAGAACCTTGAGTCTGCTCCACTAATTCTTGTATCTGGAGAAAAGGCATAAGAGGGACTGTGCTTGGTCAGAACAAAGCTCAGTCTAGCCCAGCATTCTGTTTTCCACAGCGGCCAGAAGTGGATGCCCAGGAGAGAGTATAAGAAGATAAATAATGTAACATATTACCTGACTGTCTTCTACCTCTTACTATATATTATTCAAGACCTTCAACTGGCGATATTTTCTGTGGGCTTAGAAAATTTTGGTTCCGTGAAGTTGTCTATTTTGCACTTGAACATTTGTACAGCTTAGTATCTGCAGCATCTTGTGGGAAGGAATTCCATAATTTAAACTTGCATTGCATGAGAAACTATTTCCTATTTGTCTTTCCCATGAAAGTAATTCTGTATCCTTCCAACTTAGCTATTTATGGCTGAATTTTCATACATTTTATCATTTCTTAAATGCTAAACAGATTTGGTAGTAAACAGTGCATAACCTGTTATTAAGTACATAAAAATTCTTTAATTCTGCAACTCTTTCAGTAATCTTATTCTTTGCTACCTCAGATAAATTAGTATAATCAGAAAACTTTATGACATCAGGATTCACCCTTTTTAATATGTCATGTATGGATATGTTTAATGGTGGTCACCTAGAACAGATTACTTTAGGACTCTGCTCCTTTTATGTATGAACTTTACCACCCTCTGTTACTGTCTTTTAACAGCCTTTTATCCCCTGGCACTTTCTTTTGTTTCAGCTAGTACCCTTTAGCTAGAACTCGTCCTAATCAGCTGCATGCCAATGTAACATCCATGTAGCTTATACTAGACAGAGCTCTGTTGACTGAGTTTTTTCATTTGGTTCAGGGAGCTAGTGGGTTTATATCAACAGCTTGTTCTCCAACATGTCATAGTTACTCATTTGTCCACTAATTTGACTTTTTATTATAGTTTTGATTGTGTTCTCTGATATAAATACCAAGCTTACTTGATAGCCATAGTTTTCTAGACCCCTGGTACTCTTAAAAATTGCTGTCATCCTCCAGTGTGGAGTAAGGCAGTTTTCAGCTGTTTCTTTATGTCATGAAGTTCAGTTCTGTAGGCAGTGCAGACTGTTTTTTTACTGCACAACTTTCTGTGATGGGCGATAACATGAGAGTGCTCATTGGTTGCTCAATTCCAGGTCCAGCATTTCTGCTTTTGCTGTCAGCATTGGTAATTTTGTAGGATATTGAGATAATCAGGCTGTCTCCTAATTATTGAGACCTTGTTTAAGGGCTTCTGGTTTTACCACTCATCTACCACTGTCTCAAGCATCTTATACATATCTACAGTAGAAGAATTGGAAAATCTCAAACTGTGCCTAATACATGAGTTTATTTTGTATTAATGTTACTGTCCTGCACTGGAAATCCTGTCATACTTCCTTACTTGGCTCACTTTTGCAGAACTCTGCACTTGGTAAGCAGAAAGGGCAAGAGCTCTGTCTCTGAGGCAGCCTGAAGACCGTGGCTTTGTCTTTGCATAGATGAACCAAATGATGAAACTGCTTACTTAATAGCAAGGAAATTGTGGTGTTCTGAGCTTAGAGTGACATGCTATTCCTCATCTCTTTTGAGTGTATGAATGCTGTGACATGAAGACTAAAGACAAATTCTGTACGTATGCTATGTATTTGCTCTTGCTTTTCTTTCATATGCAGCCTGTCTCTTTTAACCCAGAGGGAGTCAGTCTCTGAAGTTTGTCTTTATTCTTCTCATTTCACACTGTCAGGAAGTAGCTGCACGCATTACAAACTAGCAGACAAGAAATATGGAGAAAGTTGCTGGTTGCCCTAGAGCTTCCTTGTGTTTGCCTCCATTGCGTCCTGCTAATTGCACTGGTTCTGCTGCATTACAAAGTGTTCAGAAAGGATATTTCCCTCAGAGAATTCCTATGAATCTCATGTGTACAGCTGTTACACAAGGCTGCATATCCTTTCATGTGAGCACTCCTCTGGCGTTAGAAACTTAGTGTTTTAAACGCACAGATTTGATTTACACGTCATCTAATGTCTCTACTTGAAATCCACAGCTCAATGTTATTTACAACACAAAGCACACTGATCAGAGGCTCAGATCTGTCCAAAACCAAGAAGCCTTTGACTTAAATGTTGATGTAAAGGATGACAAAGATGATAAAAACCATTTGACCTTGAACGTGTGCACAAGGTAGGTAATTAAATTGGAGCATCTGATACACCTCTTTGTCTATGCAGCTTTTAAGTTATTTAAAATGAGCCAACTTATCCATTTGTTTGTATGTGTTTTACTAGTGTATGGGATGTAAATGTATAACTAAAGAGAATGAAAGAATTACTTTGTAAAAATGGTTGTAGTTAAACTAAATAGGAATTCATTAGTACAAAGATGGAGTGACAGATCTTTTGTGCAAAAATGTTGCTGGCCAGGTGATATTTTTTTATTGGTATGCATAAAGATGGTGGTACACTAAGAGTTTGAGGCATATGGAAGAGTCTGTGTGAAATACAAGGAAAAACAAAGGCTTCTGTGGTGCAAGTGCTTTTTAGCTATATGGAGAACTGCAGACAGACTTGAAAACTGAACCAATGTCTTCCACATTCTAACTTCTAGTAGCAGACTGTGACAACTGCCCATTATTCCTACCTTTCATGAATGGAATGCTTCGCTTTCTATCTAGAAGTGAATACATTTTTTTAAATTATTTTTTAAAGAGAGAAGGAAGTTCTGAAGTGCTGAAAACACCATGAAATAGAAGCGTTCAACCTTTGGTCATCTCTATTAATAAAATTTGCTCAGAACATTTTTGGCAGGAGTCAAAATCCACGTTTACATAATGATAAATCCAACTGGGTTATTGTCTTATTGTCAGGTGTCTTTGTGGCCTTTCATTTACCAATAAATCTTATAGTTGTGAATTTGGTAATATAATATGCCAGCATCATTCTGGATTTGAAAGAGGTAATGTGTTTTCTGGCTAGCCTAACTCTGTTCTTTCTGTGGAATAAGCATGTGTGTGTCTGAGATAGAATCATGGAATAGTTAGGGTTGGAAAGGACCCTATTGTCACCTAGTTCCAACCCCCCTGCCATGGGCAGGGATGATGTTAGTTGTTCAGTAAACATCTACAAAGAACTGAGCTGAGGCTGCTGAAGTATCATCTCAGAGACCACAGAACAGCCACCACGTATTAGCCAGATATAATTTGGATCAGATGAGAACAGGTGACATTGAGCAGTCATATTGCATGTTCCTAGATCAGCCAGTTGTTAAACCAGGTTGTTTCTTTGATTGCTTGGATGCCTTGCTTTTACTTGCTGTGAAAGGGCTTATATATGTATTTAAAAAGAAATATATGAGGATGTTTGTTCTCTGTCAGTTTCTTCAGTATGCACTTTTTTTGTAGTTAAAGAACACTGTGTATTTCACAGAAAACTGCATAGGACACTGTATCTCTCCACAGATATTTGTAATCTATCTTCTGTCTTTTATCTAGAAGGATCTTGAGGTGACTGCATTCTTTGTATTTGGGATTCATCTGTTTGTGCATACTTCTAGAAACACTGTTTTCTTCTTATGACATTCTAATGTGTTTCTTGTAAATGGAAGATTTGCTAAGTACCACCTGGTCCACCATGATTACTCTTACATTCCTTTCCTCCACATGCTCTTTTTGATATTTACTTAAACTTTAAATACTATTTTTATATTCTCCTCACACAAAGGAGCTGTGATTGGAGATGGAGCCTCTAGGTGACACCGACATACAAATAATGAGCTATAGAGAATATGATTTCAATACAGAAAGGATTGATTGAATTTGGGAAATAGCCAGCAGGCACAAAGACAGAGCCCTATTTTTATGTGTTTCTGGTAACCAGTTTAGTGACACAGATGGTGGGCAGGGATGCTAGAATACATGAGAGCTCTTGAAATAGAATGGGTATGTTCTCTTAAAGTTTTCTAAGAAGTGTCAACAGCTTTCCAAAGCCTAGCACAAACTCCTGACATGTAAAAGGCTTACATGTTTGGTCTAGGATAAGTCTTGGCTGGGCATTCTGATTTTCCTGACCTTTGGCTCAGGAATACACACAGGAATGGTTCCATCTCTCTGGGAAGGCTTTAGGGTGATGATGTTTTAATTGCAAAGTGTTCAAAGGATAGGGGAAAACCTGGTGGCATTATAAAACTTCTCCAGGAGAATATTTGAAACATTCAGATCCATCAACTCTTATTATGGAAAGTGGACTGGTATAAGTTCTAGTAAGTCTGTGTTTCTATTCTTTAGTCTGAGACTCTGTCTCTGTTTTCTTGGCTTGATAAATTAGTCATAGAATCATAGAATCATAGAATAGTTAGGGTTGGAAAGGACCTTAAGATCATCTAGTTCCAACCCCCCTGCCATGGGCAGGGACATCTCCCACTAAACCATGCTATCCAAGGCTATGTCCAACCCCACCTTGAATGCTGCCAGGGATGAAGCATTCGCTTCTCTCATCCCCTTCCCTTCCCCCTCCACCCTGTATATTGTACATAATATATACATTATCTGTATTAAATTCCTGAATTGGTTTAAGGTTGGTCTACTTCCAATCTTCACAACAGTTGACAGAGCCTTGGGTGACATGGTTTAGTGTGAGATGTCCCTGCCCATGGCAGAGGGGTTGAAACTAGATGATCTTAAAGTCCTTTCCAACCCTAACTGTTCTATGATTCTGTGATTCTATGTGGCTGTCTGGTAGAGAAACCAAAGTAGGAATATAGAAAGACTGCTGAAATCTCCATCAGTTTAGCCAGCTGTTGGCATGCATAGCCAGGTAATGGAGGCTGTAGCTTTGCAGTTTTTTTCTTTCTCTAATCTGCAGAACATGCCACTATCTTTCAGCCAGCTTGGTCGTGATTGGCCATGGTCATCTCAACTGGGTATCATTTATGACACTGGAACAGATGATGTTTCATTCAAATTAAACTGATTCTTGGGTAGAGAAGCTAATTTATTATCTGGGAGGCAGATACCCAGGGCTGTCAGTTTCTTTCCTGGTCAGTCTTGTTGCCTGCATACTATTTCCAGGTATGGGGAACTGATTGCTGACAGTTCTACTCAGCTCTCGTTTATGCTTTCTGTCTACACTAGCTTGGTGGTGTTTTATCCTCTTTACATAATCTCTGAGAGGGTCTCATACAAATCTCCTATTGGTGAAGAACTGGAACATCAAATTCAACTCAAAACATTCTCAGTTCTCGTCAGGTACAAGTTTCAGGTCTTCATTCTTGTGTGGTGATTTATTTTTTTTTGGTAACTTTTAAGAGACCATGGAGTTGAAGAGATAATACCAGAAGCCATCCCCAAGACTGTCTCTCTCTTCTTTGTTAAGAGGGGCAGATCCTCATAACTTCTAGGGATATATCTTACTCACTTTTTGACAGTATGAAGCTGGTTTGGTTACCTGTTGGTATTTTGGTAGCACCCCAGGCTGGCTAGACAGCTTGAGTATTTTCCTCCCCTCTTACTGGTAATTATGCAGAAATAATTGCATCCAGTTCCAATTCAGTTATTTGTTTTCAATAGCAGCTACTTTGGCACAGCACATCATGCAACAGATGGTTTCATTTGTTTCTAATCTCATGAGCCAACTGAAGTCAGCAGTTCTGATGTATTTCTTTCAAAGTCATATCTGGGTTCAATCAGCCATGCTGCCAGGCTTAACAGCATTGCTTTGAAAGCAAGTCTTCCCTTTTTTTAAACCATCTAGCTCTGCAGAGAAACAGTTTTATTCAATTACTTTCAACTACTGTCAGGCCTTCAAAAGGAGAAATGGAGACACTTCTATTCTAGTATAACAATTATCATTTACCCTCCATGCCAAGGCAGGGAGAAACTCTTCTGCCACCTGCTTAATTTAAAGCACTACAGTTGTTAGCAGGTCATTTAGGTAACATTTGTAGCACAGTACTCCATACATATATTTTGTTAGTTTTGTGGTGCACCGTAGTGTGTAAGGCTTGCTCAATAGAGCAAAGCATTTTAGTCCAGCATCTGATTCATACATTGGAAGAAGATGTAATAATAAGTATTAATTAGGAAAAAAGAAAGAACTCAACATAGAATCATAGAATCATAGAATAGTTAGGGTTGGAAAGGACCTTAAGATCATCTAGTTCCAACCCCCCTGCCATGGGCAGGGACACCTCCCACTAAACCATCTTAAATCTTTTTCCAAAACTGAATGATAACATGACTCTGAATTTTAAAACTGGAGCTTTGAGAAATAATATGATGGTGATTTTGTCAATGGAACCATTAGTCTCTATGAAGGAAACATGAAAAGGTTTGGAAGACATTTTTTGGTGTGTACTTTTATCTCACCCTCCAAAAATGAATAAAAGCAAAACAATGCATCCATAGGAAGAAATATGTATATTTCATTTCAAGAATTCCTAAGCGGTTTCTTAATTACTTCTTTAGAAGGATGTGTTTAGTTGTAGTATTTCCTGCATATTTGTGATATAAACCTGCACTTATAGATGCCAGTGGAAAGCTCCTAGTGGTGTCAGTGTTGTCTCTCATTTATGTACTGTAGTTTTCTTAGTGTTAAACCTGCTTTTGCATATATGATTGAAATTATCCAGCGGAATAAGAGAAACCAATTATTACCTCTTTATTGTTAGAAAATTTCTTGTTGGCATTTTGTTCTATTTGTTTCTGAAGTATTCTTAAGCAATGTTGCTTCCATAGTTGGGATTTAATCATCAGTTTCTTTAGAGAGTGGTCTGCTGCATTCCTCTTAAAAGTTTCTTTGTGTTTTGAAAAGGTACTTGGGTTCTGGCACAGCTCCCAGGAGTGGTATGGTCCTCATGGAGGTTGGCTTACTCAGTGGTTTCTCTGTGTCACCAGATTTCATTCCATTAGACAATACAGTTAAGAAGATGGAAAAGGACAATGGAAAAGTCAACCTATACTTAGACTCAGTAAGTTGAAAATAACAAAGAAATGTGTTTGTAGTGATGTTAATCTTGACTCTGCCATTGTTTGGTTTAAATTTGGAAAAACATTATGATTGTATTCTTTGGGGAAATCAACGTCTGCTATTCATATTGAATTAATAGCTCCACTGTTCTTTAGTGAGACTGGATAGGTACAACTCAGTTATATTTGTAAGGGGTTTGTAGGTTAAGCCTCTTAAAAATCATATATAAGACATTTCAAGGAGTCTGTAATGTGGCCAAAATAACTACAAATGAGATAAGCATCTTTATATGCATCCTGAATCCAAGTCTTTAGAAATGAAGTGGACTGCTGTTGAGCTAGAAGTCCTTACCTCTTCCATGAAACCACCATCACCAGGGTTCTCAGATGTTTCTCTTCTGTTCTTCTA
This sequence comes from Amazona ochrocephala, assembly GCA_039720435.1. Classification (NCBI taxonomy): domain Eukaryota; kingdom Metazoa; phylum Chordata; class Aves; order Psittaciformes; family Psittacidae; genus Amazona; species Amazona ochrocephala. The sequence continues at coordinate 47,723,048 of CM077878.1, forward strand.
GCTAAATGAAACACACGTTTGTGTGGATATTCCAGCTGTGAGAGACTTCAAAGTGGCAAATATCCAAGATGCTTCAGTGACTATAGTGGATTACTATGAACCTAGTAAGTGTCAGTCATTCCAAATGGATCTTAGGGATTCAGAAGTTTATAAGAAAGTTTCTGTTTGTGGAAAATAAATTTTAGGGAATAGTTTTTATTTAACTGCACCCTTTTTGGGCACTGACGTGCCAAATCTTCTCACAAATAGTAGTTTTTTCCCATATGTATGTTTATTGTCTTAATGGTTTGGTTCCTCAGCTGGTGTGAATTGTCAAAACTTAATTGTCAGCTGGTATAAATTGGCTTCAGTCTGGCCCAGTGTGTTCCCAAAACTACCAAAATGAAGCAGGAACTTCACTGTGGTTCACTTACCAAGTTAATGATTATCTTTCAAGTATCTTTCAAGTAGCTTTTCCATCTGTTTCTTGTTTAAACTAAGAGATCTTCACTGGAGAAAATGCCAGTGTTTTGATTTCCAGAGTTATGTAGAAAGTTGCATATGGGAAAAACAGTTTCAAACGTTTTTGTTTTGGGTTGGGTTTCTTTTTTTTTTTTTTATGTTTGTTTCTTTTTTGGTGTAGAGTGTATTTTAGAGAAAGTCAGCAATGTACAGAGCTCTTGGGTAAAATGAAAAAGAAAGATTACAACCTTCTGGAGAAGATATTAGAGAGGTTTCCATTACTCCAGCCAGCTGAACCATTATTAAGGATTTAGGCCTGATTTGAGATAAGGCTTAAAAAGGTTGTATAGGCAATTTTCTTCATGTTGGCTTGTTTTAGCACAAGACAAATATGCTATGATGTGCATTACTTTACCTAGATGAAGATCACATTTACTTTGTGTAGGCTGAAATGTTCGTTCAATCACGGAATTTTAAACTAAAATAGGAAATTCGTGGACGTAACTGTACTGTCCATTAACCTAGAGCATGTTTTAAGGTATAGTGGCTTAACAAGTTAGAGCAATTTTTATTTGAGATAAATACGTAACATTTCTATGGCTAAAACAGATGTCTTCTTACTTCAGTTCCTAGGAGAATAGCTCAGGACCTAGTCTTTTGTAAGAATGCTGTTGGATAGGCTAATATGTATTAAAAAGTCACATATAAATGCAAATATGCAAATAGTTTCATTATATTTAAATACATTTATTACCCATAAATTATCAGTATTAATTTAAAGACACAAATTAATAGAACTATAGAATAGTTAGGGTTGGAAAGGACCTCAAGATCATCGAGTTCCAACCCCCCTGCCATGGGCAGGGACACCTCCCACTAAACCATGTCACTCAAGGCTATGTCCAACCTGGCCTTGAACACCGCCAGGGATGGAGCATTCACAACTTCCCTGGGCAACCCATTCCAGTGCCTCACCACCCTTACAGTAAAGAATTTCTTCCTTGTATCCAATCTAAACTTCCCTTTTCTAGGTTTGAACCCGTTACCTCTTGTCCTCTCACGACAGTCCCTCATGAAGAGTCCCTCCCCAGCATCTCTATAGGCCCCCTTCAGATACTGGAAGGCTGCTATGAGGTCTCCACGCAGCCTTCTCTTCTCCAGGCTGAACAGCCCCAACTTTCTCAGCCTGTCTTCATAGGGGAGGTGCTTCAGTCCCCTAATCATCCTCGTGGCCCTCCTTTGGACTTGTTCCAACAGTTCCAAGCCCTTTTTATGTTGAGGACACCAGAACTGCACACAATACTCCAAATGAGGTCTCACGAGAGCGGAGTAGAGGGGCAGGATCACCTCCTTCGACCTGCTGGTCACGCTCCTTTGGATGCAGCCCAGGATACGGTTGGCTTTCTGGGCTGCAAGCGCACACTGCCAGCTCATGTTCATTTTGTTATCAACCAACACCCCCACGTCCTTCTCTGCAGGGCTGCTCTGAATCTCTTCCCTGCCCAACCTGTAGCTATGCCTGGCATTGCTCCGACCCAGGTGTAGGACCTTGCACTTAGCATGGTTAAAGTTTATCAGGTTGGCATCAGCCCACCTCACAAGCGTGTCAAGGTCCCTCTGGATGGCATTCCTTCCCTCCAATGTATCAACCGAACCACACAGCTTGGTGTCATCAGCAAAATTGCTGAGGGCGCCCTCAATCCCACTGTCCATGTCACCAACAAAGATGTTGAACAAGACCGGCCTCAACACCGATCCCTGAGGGACACCACTTGTTATTGGTCTCCAGCTGGACACAGCCATTGAGCACAACTCTTTGTGTGCAGCCATCCAGCCAGTTCTTTATCCACCCAGTGGTCCACCTATCAAATTGATGTCTCTCCAACTTAGAGAGAAGGATGACATACGAGACAATGTCAAACGCCTTGCACAAGTCCAGGTAGACGACATCAACTGCTCTTCCCATGTCCATCAGTTCCATAGCCCCTTCATAGAAGGCCACCAGATTGGTCAGGCAGGATTTCCCCTTAGTGAAGCCATGCTGGCTGTCACCAACCACCTTGCTGTTTTTCATGTGCCTCAGCATGCCTTCCAGGAGAATCCGCTCCAAGATTTTGCCAGGCACAGAGGTGAGACTGACTGGTCTGTAATTCCCTGACTCATCCATTTTCCCTTTCTTGAAAATGGGGGTTATATTTCCCTTTTTCCAGTCATAGGGAACTTTACCTGACTGCCATGATTTTTCAAATATGATGGACAGTGGCTTAGCAACTTCATTTGCCAGCTCCTTCAGGAGCCACGGATGGATTTCATCAGGTCCCATGGACTTGTATACATTCAGGTTCCTAAGATGGTCTCGAACCAGATCCTCTCCTACAGTGGGCCCAGGGTCTTCATTCTCACTGTCCCTGCGTCTGCCTTCCAAGACTTGGGTGGTGTGGTCAGAGCATTTGCCAGTAAAGACTGAGGCAAAGAAGTCATTAAGAACCTCAGCCTTCTCCAAATCCAGGGCAGCCACTTCTCCCGATAGCTTCTGGAGAGGACCCACGGTGTTCCTAACCTGTCTTTTATTGGCAATGTACCTATAAAATCCCTTCTTGTTATCCTTAACATCCCTAGCCAATTTTAATTCTAAGTGGGCCTTAGCTTTCCTAACCTGGTCCCTACCTTCCCAGACAACATCCCTGTATTCTTCCCAGGCCGCCTGTCCTTACTTCCACCTTTTATAAGCCTCTTTTTTCATTTGAATTTTGCTCAGCAGCTCCTTATCCATCCAAGGAGGTCTCCTGGCCCTCCTGCTGAACTTCCTTCTAGTTGGGATGCATCGCTCCTGAGCTTGCAGCAGGTGATCCTTGAATATCAACCAAGAGTCTTGGGCCCCCCTGCCCTCTAGGGCTATATCCGATGGAATCTTACTGAGCAGGCTCCTGAAGAGGCCAAAGTCTTGTGCTGTGACATTTACCAGAAAAGTTATGTCTGTGTGGCAGATATTACAACTGACATAGGTATAAAGAACTGGCTTGGATGCCAGTACAGCAGTGTCAGCAAGGAGATCTGCCAGGATTAATATGCACAGCTGCTAAGCACCTTGAAATGACTGCTGCTTCTGTTACCTGATTTTGTTCAGAGCTAGTTGGGTGTCACTGTTGGGTAAGCATTTTGGCTTGTAAAAGTACAGTTTTTTTTTTTTTTTGTTATCTTGAAAGAAAACTGAATGTCATTTCAGTTAAAAAATACCAGTAACAAAATCTACAGTGTCCCTAGTTGGAATGAAAACCTTCAAACCAAAATTAAGCCCACTATGGGAATGAAACTTTGCAAAAGCTTATTCTGTGAGCATTTACCATGTGTTGATTTTTTTGACATGAATACAGCTTTCCAGGCTTCTAGTCTGTTAGGCTATGTCGCAACCCTTCAGTCAGTGTGGGAGCAGGATCTAAGTAAAGCATGTTGTTCTAGACTGAGGGAGCTAATGCTTCCAAAAATAATAGTGAGAGAAAGCATCAGTTATGAGAGACCTAGCTCTTTAATGTCATAGCCTGTAACCTGCCAGGTAAAGCATCCGATTTCCTTTGTCATGAGGGTTGCTGTATAAGTAGGGGAAAATTCCTTTTTAAAATGTTTGACTGAGGTTTGTGAACAGATTGGGTCTAACAGCTGAGATTGACTCTATGAAAGTGTGCCTTTCACTAAGCATTTGCATGAATATATTGAGAACATTTTGATGTTTTGAGAGAAGAACAAAGATTAATGCCTAGACTTAAACACCCACTCTGGGAAGTATTTTGCAATGTATAATGAGGTCTGCATTATTAGAGTTTACTGCATCTGTTAAAATGCTTGCTTTGTGAAGCTGATATGTTGGTCAGTTCTGAATTCATTAACTAATGTTAACTAACTTTTCTGAACAGGGAGAAGAGCAGTGAGAAGCTACAATTCAGAAGTAATGCGGAGTATAACCTTTTGTGACTTCTGTGAAAGTGGCTGTAGTCTTTGCCACCGAGATGGTTCTGCAGCCCTGCTTCAGCACTCTTCATTGGACTTCTTGTTCTGTCTGCTGTTTGTCCTTCACGTAAACTTGCTGTACGGTTGTGTGCTGTAAAAAGGAAGCAGATTATATTACACATCTAAGGTTTCCATAAATTATCCAAAGAAAATTTTATGTTCGGATACCAGCCCATCTTTAGTGATTACAGTGACCAAACTCCTGCTGCATTCAGGAAGAGCTGGGCTGGCCCATATAGTAAACTTCTGGCTGTGCCAGAAAACTTTGTTAAGTGTCTGCTGGAAAAACTTTCCAAGTGTTAGTTTCATACTGAAGTTACTTTCTGAAGAAGCACAGAATTACCAAGAAAGCAGTCTGAGAAAATACAAACCTAGCTCCGTGCTTCTACTCCCTTTACTCCTGCTTTCCATTGTGCTTTTTTGTTTTAGGGATGTATGTTAGGTTTACTGTGCTTATCTGAACACACTGTTTGCTTCTCCGTTGGGTTGTTGGTAAGCAGGGTCCTGGGGGTTAGTATCAGAGCTTGCTTTGTTCTCTTCTGCAGACATGACACTTAACTTGAATATTGAGTTTCACCATATACTCTCATAGGGAATAATACGAAAAATAAAGGAAGCTGGCTTTGCAGCAGATGCAAAAGCCAAAAAGTGCTGCATTCACAAACTGCTGAGTGCCCCAGATAATTATCAGTCTTTTTTTATCATTACAGAGAAGGTGGGTGGATTTTTTACCAATTCATAAGCTGACCATGTTGGAAAAATAAGGCCTCTGGATGTTCTCATACATTTTACTCTGAAGGGCTTTTACTGTAAATATATCTAAGATGGAGTCTATGTTTGAGACTTCATTTTTTCCAAGGTATTCAGAAACAAGCCTAATTCTCTTTCCATGGGAGAATGCTGGTATCTGCTGGCATATTTATGGCCAGCAGGATGAAAGTTGCTTGGATCCTATTCTGATTTTTGAAAGTCTTTTAGAAACGTCACTCTGGGACATCATGTATGTCTTGAGTTTGCAGTGTCATCTTGTCAATGACTTAAGTGCTATAACCCTAAACAGCTGTTTACTGCTCCCTATGTCATGTCAGCTGGTTGGCCCTGAATGCCATCCGTGCATGGAACTCCACTTGTTGGTTGGTGGAGAAGGCTTTTAGGAGGATGGGCTGCACATGCATTCAGCCCAGCAACAGAATTGACATGCTTGTTTAATTTTAAGCGCAACCTTGTATGCTTTAGTGTTTTGCTGAAGTGGGGTGGATGAGAGTGCTGACGAAGAGCAGTGGGCACTTCTACACCCAAACCAGCTTTTTGCACATGGGGAGAATTACAGGTCTCTGTAAATATGGAAATATATGAGTTCGGAGCTTTTCTCCTGAGTGAGCGCATGAATGTCTTTCCTGTCTGGCAGCTGACTAACTCTTCTGGAACACTGCCTGTGATAGCTAATGCTTACTTCTTTTTGACAAGGAAACTAAGCTAATAACATTCCTAGTTACTAAAATGAAGTTAATAGCTGTCATGCCAACTAATAGAGGTAGAAATTTTGAGGCTAATGATTCCCTTTCTTTCCTACCTTTTTGAGACGGATTGTGTATGTGTGCACATGTAATAATATGGCAGTCACTTTTCTTGATCATTTTCTAATTTTTATCCATATTTTGCTCCTGCTTAAAATGTATATTTTTGTATTTTATGCTCATCTATACTTTTTTTCACAAAGGAAATTAGTGCATGGTAGTATGGGAGAGGCCTGAAGCTCCTGAACTGGGTGCCTTCTAATACCGAGGTATAGGTTTTTAACTGCAAAACTAGTTTAGGTGGGGTTATTTGTTTTACTTTAGTTGTATTTAGAATTTAAAATGTTTTTCACAAACATGAGGTTCTGTTCTGACTCTGTCAGAGCTTAGGCATGGTTCTTCATAGTCAGCTTATGCTTTTTGCTTGTCTTTGATGCACTTTTGGTCTACTCCCTTGAATAGTTGATTAACATGAGTGCCTTAACATGAGTGCCTGTGCTGTTCTGACCCACATGAAGTAATACTATACTTAGTGAAATCCAAAGCACTCCTCAGTCAACACGATGCAGGATCTGACCCTCTGTAAGTTGTAGCCTTGGTTACATAGGTCCAGAGCAAATAGAAACTAAGACAAAAACTGGAACACGTTTGTGTTTCAAATCCTTTACTCATATATGGAAGCATAGATTAAGTTGTGCCAAGTGTAAGATCTGGAAAACACTGTAAGCTGGGGTGTATTGTGCTGTGGGTTTGATTTCTTGGTGACCTCTGAAAGCAGGTCTGTTGCCTTTGGACACCTTGACATGTCATTTGCCTTCATTTAATATAATTTCAGGAGCCCAGAGCTCGCATACTTTTGTTTTTTACTATATGTAAAGCTTCTCAAAGAGACATTAATACCTGATTAATGTTAGAATGAAAAGGCTTATTTTCTAGACAAGATGTACTGGAGATAAACTGCTCCTTTGCCGTAGACAGTAGGGATAAACTAGTTTTATTTTGCAGGCAATCCCAGCTTCCTGAATATCTGTCAGAAAAATGGATTTTAACTGCTCAGCCTAATTTCAGACAGAGCAGCTTTTATTAGTATTCCCCTACATTTGTTTTTGAGACAAACCACACATGTTTTTAAATGTTTTTCAGCTGCCTCGCACGTGCTACTGAGAAGCATCAGTCATATTGCACCGTGTCATGTAAATTGGTGGAGTCAGTGAATAAATATCTTCTTTTATTTTGCCTTTTTCTATAAAGCAGGCATATTATTGCAGACATCAAAAATATGCCTCTGTACCAAGCTATTTTTAAGGAACAGTTCTACATTGTACGGCTTTAAATAAATGTTTGCACCAGGTGGCCTTTCACATTCCTATACTGATGCCTTCAGTCATTTTGCAGTTGTGGCTAGTGCTTTGAATGGGTTGCAGAGGACAAATTTTTCCCATTGCTCTGTAAAGTTTATTTTTGATGTTAGAGGGGCCATGCTCCCACTGAAGTTACTAGGAGATCTGTTAGCAGAAATTATGTAGGAACTCTTCAGGAGCAAGGTCTTTAAGGAACTTTAAGGAGTGGTGCTAAAAGTAGTCAGGAAAAGTGATAGAGCCTTCATGTTGAGTTGCCTAAACATTTCTGGTTTTGCTGTTTCTTTGAAATCTGAGTATTTTCTGTTGCACCCCATGCCCCTATCATCCACATGCTGTCAACGGACACAGTCTGCACAATGCCATTAGTATGTTGTTAAATCAGTAAGAAATATTTATTTATATCATATATTGTGAGACCTCACTTGGAGTATTGTGTGTAGTTCTGGTGTCCTCAACATAAAAAGGGCTTGAAACTGTTGGAACAAGTGCAGAGGAGGGCACGAGGATGATCAGGGGACTGGAGCTCCTCCCCTATGAAGATAGGCTGAGAAAGTTGGGGCTGTTCAGCCTGGAGAAGAGAAGGCTGCGTGGAGACCTCATAGCAGCCTTCCAGTATCTGAAGGGGGCCTATAGGGATGCTGGGGAGGGACTCTTCATGAGGGACTGTAGTGATAGGCCAAGGGGTAACAGGTTCAAACTTAAACAGGGGAAGTTTAGATTGGATATGAGGAAGAAGTTCTTTACTGTAAGGGTGGTGAGGCCCTGGAATGGGTTGCCCATGGAAGTTGTGAATGCTCCATCCCTGGCGGTGTTCAAGGCCAGGTTGGACATAACCTTGGGTGACATGGTTTAGTGGGAGGTGTCCCTGCCCATGGCAGGGGGGTTGGAACTAGATGATCTTAAGGTTCTTTCCAACCCTAACTATTTTATGATTCTTTGATCCTAAGATGCAAAAATGCTATTGGACTCAATTTCCTTAAGTCTATAAACTAGACCCCAAACAGTTTTAAAAGCTCCAGGTTCAGCACTTGTACCTTTTTTGCTAGGTATGACCTGATTATAGAGCTCTGGCCTTCAACTGAGTCAAAGGCTTTCCTGAGAAAGGTTTACACGGGGACAGACTGCATGCATACATCCACCACATATGGATTTCTTCTGCTTATATAAGGTACCTTACATATCACTTTTTAGCTAGTTTGATGCAAAGACAGTTTTGCATTCATGTATAGACATAAGAAGGACATCTTTTGTGATGAGGGTGGTGAAACACCAGAACACGTTGCCCAGAGCAGCAGTGGCTGCTCCGTCTCTGGAGACATTCAAGGCCAGGTTGGACAGGGCTGTGAGCAACCTGATCGAGTTGAAGATGCCCCAGCTCATGGCAGGAGGCTTGGACTAGATGACCTTTAAATGTCCCTTCTAACCCAAACTGTTCTATGATTCTGTGATTTTATGATTTAGCATTGAGTTTGAAACAAAACCAGAATTGATTTTGAAGGATCTCCCCCCAACTTCTACATTTGCTGCCATCCATGATCTTAGCAGAGTTTTTTTCACAGGTTTCTCTGTGGGGGTCATCTAGAAACCTTCCATACCAAATGCTGTTGTAAGGAACACTGAATGAGTGCTGTCTAACAGGTTTAAAGCACCTTGGAGTCTGCATGCTGGGCCAGCTCGATGGCTCATTGGGTTCCTAGAGTGACACTGGCATTCTCTCAAGTACTTCACAAGAAGGAGCTTGTGGGTTGTGCACATTAGTGGCTCATGATGAAAGGGGGAAGTCACCACACTAGTGCAAGAGAAACAGAGGAGCCAAGGTCCTATTTGGTTTAAGCAGGTTCCTGTAGAAAGTATACGTATATACATAGTCTCCAATCTACTACACTGCCATTAAAAACATACAAGATTTTCACAAAGTGCCCAAACTAACAACATTGTGTGATGTTCTGTTTTTCAAAATGTTGGGAAAAATCTCTATACATATTTGGATAGCAGCTGGTGCCCAATGTCATAAATGTTCTATCTCAAACACTAAGGAGTATTCAATTTTAATTCTAATGGGCAATAATATTTCTATACAGCCTTTCTTCTACTATAGATCTTTATTCAGTGAACCATCTTGATGGGTGTAGTCCTCTAAATACATAGAAAATCTTGAAATTAATTTTTTTCACTAGTAATTTATCCATAAAATATAACAGCAGTTAAGTGATCAGGTCTTATGAGTTTTATTGGTTTCTTCTTTTCCCCATGTCAAAATATTCGACTGAAGTGTTATTTGTTATTCTGTTTATTGCATTTTTGTGTGCCTCTTGGAAATATCATTGCACTAATGCTATTCTATGCAATAAAGTCTGACAGTGTGCTTGTATTACATCAAAACAGTGATATTTTTTTTTTCCAGTGGGGAGCTCATTATTTTCAGATGTGAGTGAGCATTGATTGCTTATGTGCTGCATTTGAGTCACCAGAACTCCAGCGTTAAGAATTCTCCTTAATTTCAAATCACACATTTTGTTTCTGTATTTTCAGTGGTTACCCAAAAACTTCATTGGCCTTGCTCAGATCTTATGATGTCATATTGTTAATTGATATTTTTGTTGTGGTGTTTAGTAATGTTAGGTTGGGTGGGATACTCATATGAAGAAGAAAATAAAAAAAACGCTGGCTGAAGGGAAGCATCACATAAGCAGGTGCAACGTACCATACATTAGCTATTTTACTGGCTATCGAATCTCTTCTTTTCCATGTCAGGCCTTAAGCAATCTGAACTAAAGTTCTTGGCTGCCTTGAAATGTTGCCATATACTCACGTTGATCTAGTTTAGGATAATACACATTTCCACTTTTGATAAAATCAGAAATGGTAGAAAAGCAATGCTTTTATGAGCTGTTTTGAGCAAACAGAGGTGAGCTAACATGCCAGCTATACAAGTTGCTTCTATCTTTTCAAGTAATAAGACAAATGTTAAGGAACTAAACTGTTTCACAGGATTTTGGAAGATTGTAATTGATTTTTTTTTTCTTCCAATAAAGTTTTCAATAGCTATTTTTGAATTCTATTAAAGATGTCTTTTATTAATATATGTCTAGTGTTTGCTTGTTTAACAATACAGCTACCTGCGGTAGATCACAGTTTCTATAGACTGTTGACAACTGCCCACCCTCAGCACATTTTAGAGGCTCCTCATCTGTGTTTTAAAGCTCATAATCTGAAGCGGTTGCAGTGGTGGTTTCCATCGTCAGACTGCTGACCAGCACCCTGCAGATCATTGTCTGTTACTTTCCCAACTAGGGGTCACCTCATTTTACAAGCATATTGTTTTATTCAACATGAAGTTATTGGAAGCTTTGTTGTTATCTTTAACAGAAGTAGTATGAATAGTCCTATGTGGTGAACTCGCTTCAGGTAGGCCCCTTGTGTTCATGGAGAACTTTGGGACCTGTACCGTTTCTGTGAACAGGAGCAAACCTTTCAGATGCAGAGCCTATTGATGTCTGGAATCTGAAGTGGCAGTAAAAGAGCTCCAAGGAATCTTTATGCCAAGGTGTTTTATAAGAAAACCTAATCGAATTCATGTGCAGAGTATTTTTTTAAGGAGAACTTCTCTTTTCGCTGTCATTTTTCAAGCTCTAGAAGTTTGGCCTGCAGGACGCTACCTTTTCCTCATTCTCACAATTCGCTTGCCTTTCCTTCTGCCTTCCTTTGGAAGAGCCTCCTGGCCTGTTCCAGTTTTAAAGTCAGTGTCTGCTCAGCCTTGCTCACCTCTTTTACCGTGACTTCTCAGTGGTCTGAGCCCAGCAAACATCCGTGTGCTGATGTCTCACAGATCTGCCCTTTCTCTCAGAGCTTTTGTTGCTTGTCAAGACTAAAATCCTTTTCAGTCTCGCTTAGGGATAAATAACTATGAGCTCAAACTCAGGGTGGATAAAGGACACTTGGGATTCATCAGCATGGACTTATGAAACTGAAATACTCTTTAAGCAACCTGATAGCTTTCTATGATGAGAGGATTGTCTGCATGGATGAGGAGAAACAGTGGATGTTTATACAGACTTAATAAGGCATTCTCTCACAACATCCTCATAGATAAAGTGATAAAGTATGGGCTAAATGGGTTTGCGCTGAGGTGGGCAGAAAACTGGCTGAACAGCTGGAGTGAAAGGATTGTGTCCAGCAGCAGAAAGCTCAGCTGCAGAGCAGTCACTGGTGGGTGGTGTACCCCAGGGGTTGAGACATGCATGATGCTTTGTGTGCTTTTATATGCACTTACAAAGCTGTATCACTGCTTTCCTGACTTGATGTCAGCCAGCAACGAAGCACCCACAAGCTTCTCATTCACTACCCACCCCCAGCAGGATGGGAGAGAGAATCAGGTGTGTAAAGAGATGAAAACTCTCATGGGTGGAGTTAAAAACAGCTAAATAGGGAAAGGGGAAAGTAAAAAGCAAAAGCAAATGATGCAGAAGCAGTCACTGACCACCCCCCACCAGCGCACTGCTGCCAAGCCAGGGTCTGAACAGCAGCTCCTTCAGAAAGTACCTCCAGTTTTATTGCTGAGCATGACATTATATGGTATGGAACATCCCATTCATCAGTGTGGGTCAACTGTCCCAGCTGTGTCCTCTCTCTGCCTCTTGCTCACCCTCAGCCTACTCGCTAGGACAGTGTGAGGAGTGGAGAAGGCCTTAGTGTATTACTGGTGTATTATCTCCAGTGTTTTCGTCACAAACCTGAAACACAGCACCATGTGGGCTACTATGAAGAAAATGAATTCCATCCCAGGCAGATCAGTACTGGCAAACCCCACCAGCAGGTCTTCTTTGCTGTGTTTTTTTATGTGGTGGTATGTGTGAGCACTGACGAACAAGCCTTATGCTCCCATGGAGCTGAGAGCCACTGCGATGACCAACATCTTGCAGTTTCTTGTGTCCTCTGACTGTGTGTGACTGCTGTTGTTCCTTCCCTTCTAGTGAGATTGCAAGCCTTTTGCAATCCAAGTAAAGCCTACCTTTTCCTGCATTGGTACAAGTTTGTCACAATAGTGTCTCTCACTGTATATTCCAATAATATCCTTTTATGGGGAAATACAGTAAAGCCTAGAAGTATAAATTTGGAAATCTTTTACTTTGGTAGAATTTAAAGTACCTTAGTTGTGCAGATCAATAATCCACTAAAATAAAATTACGGAATTAGCTTTGAAAAAAATCCCATCCTATAATTTGTTTTCCTCACCTCGAGCACTCCCTGCAATACCCAGCTCTTATGTAAAATAAGCCTATTTTCAGATGGCAGCAGATGACGAGATAGATACAGAATGCTTCAGTCTTGTTTCTTGCCTCTTTCTTCCCATATGTGTAACTGCTTTAAGAGCTGCAAGTTTGTGGGTTTATATTTTTTTTTTGCCCAGTGTGAGAAGATAATAAAGCAATAAAAATGCTCTGCTTATCTTATTGCCATGTTTTAGTTGTATGTTCTTATCCTTAACACTTAACTTATGCTGATGTTCCTTTAATAGAAAAGCAATTCCCAAAGTGGAATATGGTTTCATGGTTTTTATGGTTTCTAAAAATGCTTTTCCTTACTCAAAGCGTTTGCCTAATGTCGGTCATTTGCTCTTGCTCCCTTTCTGTCTCCTTTCTCCCCATGAGGGAGTGGGGGACTTGGGGACTTAGGGCCTGAGAAGTAGTCTTTAATGGCAATGAGAACTGCAGTAGTCTGTGACTGCTGAATGTGGAGAATATGTTCCTAATAATATAAAATGATGAATGCTGTTTGCAGCCTTTGCAGGCTCTGCAAATCATCCTTTGCTTGTTTTCCCTTTGATTCCTTTCATTGGAGTTTACTGCTTTTCACTAGCAGTTTGCTAGTGACTCCCAGTAAACACAGCACAGCACAGTCCTAAGGGGTGGCAGAACTGTGACCTTAGGGGAGTAACTGAGGCGGTGAATCTGCCTATACTGCCTAAATGACTGATGGGAGGAGATGAATTTCTGAAAAGAGTAAGTCAGAGCACCTAAATTATCTTCTGATTTATTTGCTTATTGATTGTGCTTCTGCTATTGAGGGAGCCTAAGGAGTGTGATATCCTAGTGAAAATATCTCAAAAATCACCAAGCTCCAAAAGTTTGAGAGAGAGAGATGAGCTATACCTGTAAGGGGAAAAAGGGTTAGTTATGAACTAGCAGTGCACTCTTTGACTTCTCTTGGGAATGATCCAAATCCCTGGCGTGATATAGAAAGTCCTGGGACTCTGTCAGAGGTAGACCAGCCCCTGAGCAGGACGTGCCCTGTGAGACATGGAGCTGCTTCATACAGTAACCATCTTTTCTACACATGGGAGGTTTTTTTCCATGTGAAAAAACCCTGCAGTGTAGCCAGTTATGACTTCCAGGGTTGATTTTACCTCCAAGCATACTGCGGCTGAGTACAGCTGTACAAAGAAGTTAAAGCCTCATGCATCATAGTTTAAGATAGACTTAAACTGTGAGAGATTAGGAATAAATTTAACGAAAAACAGTAAAACAGTATTGTGAAGCTATATCTTCATACTTTGGAAGGATCCTCTGCTGGTTTCTTGATGGGGCTGGATGTATTCCTGCTTTTAGCTGCTGTAATACAGTCCCTAAGTCTCTGGTGCAAGGATCCCTGGATGGAACTGCTGCTTGCTTATCATCCTCATTTGGGCTATGAAGGCCTTAAAATAACTGACTGTTTGTTGCAGTGGAGGAAGGATTTTCTTCTGAAGTCCCAGAAAGGAAAGTTACATTCAGTCAAGTTTCATGGTGGTTTGTTGGGGTCCTGTTTGGAAAGCTAGAAAAGAGCCTTATTAAATTTTCAAGCAGCAATAGACTGGGTGGACTTCCAGCACTCCAGAGACCAGAATTCAAGTTGACCTTGACAAAATGAAGAAATGCTCTTAAAATAAGACTTCCACTCTAACAGAGATAAGAGCAAAGCCCTGTGCTCACGAAAGGCTGTGCTGACCTACACAGATGCAGGCTGGGGGATGATTAACGAGGTAGAAATTCTGCTGAAGAAAAACCAGGATGCAAATGAATGACTGAACACAGGCCAAGCTATTGCAAAAGAAATAAACACACTGGGTTGTGTAAACAAGAGTGTTGTCTGAGAACCAGTGATTTCTCCATCCAACAGTGCTGCAACCTCAGCTGGAGTAGCTGCTCCTGCATGGGCACAGCATGCCAGGGACAAGGGGCTCCTGATAGAAACAGCAGCCAAAATAATCAGGGACCTCATGGATGAGATGTGTGAGGAAGGGGTTAAAGAAAGCAGTGGTATAATCTAAGGAAGAGGCAGCAGAGGTTAATGCAATAACAGTTATTGTAGAGATTATGATAATAGTAAAAGTAGGAAAGAGATTTAAACAGCAGCAAGGGGCAGTTAGTGTAGATAATAACAAAAAGAGCCAAAGGATCTTGGATACTTAAGTTTCTGAAAATAGCTTGTAGGTTAAATAGTATGGAAGCCTAAGATACAAAATCCAACTGTTCTAGCTGGACAAAACCTGATAGTGGGGCTTTTTAGCAGTTAGGTGCAAATGATCTAGAAATGTCTCTACTGCATTAGGAGACTGACAAAGGCTGATGTGAGAAAGTACAGGAGTTCACATGGGGGAGCTGTTGTAAATCCTGCCTGGGGAATGGACATAACTTGTCAGTTTCCCTGCCACTCCTATTTATCTGGATCCAGATACCTGTCGTTGGCTCTACTTCCTAATGCCATAGCAAGCACTTGAACAAACAGTTGCATAGCAAAATAGACTGATTTAGGTGCAAATCTTGCTTTGTGTTTATATGCCTGCTGGCAGTTTACATTTAGTTTCTATCTTGTATTTTAGGTAGTTTGTTGCTTTTGGTATCCTGTTTTATTTTCTTCATTTGCCTTCAGTTATAGGTCCTTTATGAAATCCATACTGCTGATTCCTTCCAAGGTGGCTACAAGAACGGCTTTGTAGTTTTACCTTCTAGCATATTATGTAATTATATGCACTACTGTCTGCCATAATCTTGCAGTTGATATATGAACTGATTGATAAGCCTAGAAGTGTGCCTTCTAGGCCAATACTTTTATTACAGTTATTGAAAATTAAATGAAACTGATTCGCTGTTCATGAAAGCATGTAAAAAAAGGGAAGCCCACTGAGTTTATTACAATGTCATTCAATATACTTTATTATTAGAAGAAATTCATACACAGTTACATTTTCAGATGGTTTAAAATTTTCAGAGTGGTAGGTAACAGGAAGTTAATTTTGCAGTCTGATGGGAGGTACTTGCTACTGCAGTCTCTATACTGTGTCACTTATATGGAAATGTTAATTTCAATTTTGTCAATAATTGTGTAATTTTAAAATACTTTTGTGTTGCATATGAACACAAAGCGATTGTATAAATGTAACATGGAACAGCTTAAATCAACTTCTCTGTCAATCAAAACATTATGTTAATTTTTTTAATTCAATATTTATATTAGTCTAAATAAAGCAAATTGTGAAGATGGGGTATTTAGACTATGGACCCATTCCTAGTAAGATGGTTTTGGTGCAGACTAGATAAAATGTAGGATCAACCAGAGGTTGAGTTTAAGTGTAAGTGTTGGTGTAAATATGCCGTCTTCTCCTACATGAGCAGTTCTGGAATTGTCAGGCAGATGCACGCGTAAACGGTGCAGAATTGTTGACTCCTTTATTTTTTGGTGACCCATGGACACCTTTAAAATACCTGTGACCACTTACAGAGGAAGTGCAAGTTGGTGGTTCTCGTTTTCAGACTTCAGCATCCTGTTCCCCATGCTGTGGTAACACACATCTGTCCGGCACTAGCAGGGTGTTCATGTCTTGAAACCAGCCAAGACCTTAGGCGCTGCTACTTAAGCAAGAGGGGATTTTAATATGTCTGGAGCAAAGAATGGGAAATTGTGTCCCTAATAAAGAGGAATAAAATCATATAAAAAAGAGCCTCTTGGTCTGATTCACAACAGCCGCCTACCAGAGAGACTCCATGCATTTCACTGGGGATTATTCTGGCTCAGTCTGATGGAAAGGGAGGACTGGGCTGAGGGATACTTTAGGTAAGTGGATAGACATTTCTTTATATTTTTATTTTAGAGATGAATGCTTATTAAAATGTTGGATCAAGGGGCAGGGATAGTAATATTGCACATGTGGAAATAATGTACTAAGAAAGCTCTGTGGTTTCATATGGAGAAAAAAGATAGCAGCCAACTCTAGCTGAGTGGGCAACTAATTAAGCCAGAGATCTCTCTGTACATTATATTCTAAGTTCAGTACAAGAGCATGTATCAGCAAGGTGCCATATCATTTTTCCTTTATAATTTGCAGTTTGATTTCAGAAATGGACTATGCATCATCACTGTATTGATCATTTAAAGATGAATGGGTTGGCTGGATGTTAGATAACAGTCAATATGATTAATGTGTCTTGTTGTTGTGCATGATCATTTTCCTTGGTCAGATGTTCACATGCAGCTTAGGTCTGTTGTTTCTCCCTCCCTGATTTTAATTGTATCATAGTTATTATAATAAAAATATGAACGCTTTTAATGTTTAACAACACTAGAATATATTGAGATAGCTGTAAAGAGTGATTTTGCCATTGCTACATATTCTGCTTGCTCCATTTAAATGGGGTGCTACAGCCTTCATGGTTCTTCCCCCAACTCCATCCACCATTTTTCCAGTACACAGAGATCAACCACAGTCTAGAGGACTTTTATTACAGGTTACAGGAGAAGCAAAACACCAAAAAGGTGTGAATTCTTTGTGAGAAAGCACAGCATATGATCTCAAAATGGTACCTCTCACCAAAGCAGTATGAGAAATTTAACAGTGCATTACATAGAAAACAAAGCCTAGCGTGACCTATCCAGCTCTGCCTCAGAGCTTCTCTACTTTCATTCTTTTTCCACTCATTCATAATGACTTTATTCTTCTGCATTTGCAATAAGTAGGACTGGGATAATGCTACACAAGGACAAGTACAAGCACAATCTCAAACACAAACCTAAACCCCAAGTCCCTCCTGATTAGCACATTTCACTTGGCAACTGGTGGGGAACATCTGGCTTGTAGGACGCTGGTACCTAGTCCTTTCCCCTGATGGTTGTTGAAAACAAGTTATATGTACTACAACCTAAGCCAGGTGCTGCCTTGTGCTTCCCAAGCCCAGGCAGCTGCAGGCGTGGGGTGGCAAGGAGAGGGGCAGTGGGCTGCAGTGAACTGCTGTGGTTCACTGCCAGGTGCAAGAGCAGCCTGGCAGGCAGTGCTTGCTGCTTGCACTGTCCTGCCCCAACACCCAGGCATGACAGTAGTCATCTGCTACCTGAGGCAGCAGCCAGCCTCTGTGCCTGCTTGCCCACCATAAGTACCTTTGGTAATAGGTTTTGAGTCTGTCTGAGAGAGAAAGAGAAAGCAAGAGAGGGAGAAGGAGCAAAACTTTAATTAGGTTGATGTTGGATTGTTGGTGCTAGATCAGTGTATTAATCAGGGTTTAGTCTGTGCTAGTGGCAGCAAAACTGACTTTTCAGACTGACATTACATGACCTGTTTTACAGGTCGCAAAACACATTCCTACATGTTTCCAAGACATATTTTATTGGCCTGAACATGAATCTCTGGCTGTACATCACATGTAGTGTACGTGTAATGTAGATCACTCTGTGAAGGATGTCAAGGAACAGGACATGCTAGCGTAAACAAACCCAGCAAAAGTCAACAACCTCAAGCTGCAGTGGAAAAAGGCAAACAACAGTCTGATGTATAAACAGGAGTACACTTGGGAGAGACGTGATGCCCTTCCACTTCTCAGCTACCAGGAATGCCACAACCACATTTTGTTGAGGTCTGTGACAGGAAACCAGTGGTCTGGCTGTGGAGTTCCCAGGGGCAGACAATAAGGGTTGTCTAGAAAGCACAGCCACCATGGGAAGGTTAAATGAATTAGGGTTGCTTGAAGCCCCTGGAGGTAGAGGTGAAGGATAAGATGATGTCAATTATGTCTAGCTATATCAAAAACTCTTGAAAAGTAGAAGAGAATAATGTGTTTGCTGTGACCACGAGAGGTAAGATTCAAAGCACATGGTTAAATTGCAGGAAGAAAGTTTTAGTTGAAACTTCAGGAAGAACCTTCCTAATAGGACAAACAAACTGTAAAATAGGCAGTTGTGGGAGACAGCTTGCTTCTTCAACAAGGCACTCTTCAAGATCAAGTTAGACAAACAACTGCTAATAATGACCTAGGTCTGTATGAGTCTGTCTAGGTGGTGGAGATGGAATAAGCAATCTTTCGATGTCGTTTCCAGTGCTGTTTATTTAAGAGCTGATGACTGCAAGCTCCGCTGCAATGACAAAGCATTGGACGGCTTTTTAAAGAGACCTGCTGAGATGTGCAAAGCATAACTTTCTGCTAATGCTAAGGTAAATGCTGAAAAACTGGAGTTACTGTGGGGTTTTCCGGTGTAAACGAAAAACCAGCCTGTAATTCTCTCCATAGGTCAATGCTGATTCTTAAAGGCACATTGGGACTACTGGGACATTTGGTTTATAACGACATTCACAGTATTTGCAGAATGAAGCAGTCACTCTTGAAAATGCCACACTGGAAAACATAGGGTCAGGAATCCTATGAGAAGGGGTATCAGATACAGTGATCCAAATTCATGAGTCTTTCAGGGGTTGTCTATGCCTGATAAAGGTGAGCAGGCAACCCAAGCTGCATAAACACACACCAGGTACCTTTCTCCCAGGCTGTTCCTAGGGTAAGGCTGAGTCATACATAGGTTTTATAGGTTTCAAAGCCCAGCTACTTGTTATAGAGAGATTTGAATGATCTCTTTGTGACTCTGAGGATTACAGATGTGTCCTTAGATTACAGTCTTCAGATTCAATTTTACTGAGTATGAGTAAGCTACCTGGGGCGTGTTTTTGTTAGTGACTACAGTTCTGTGCCAGGTTTTGTCCTCTCTATCATATTGCTGCTGAACTCCGCTACTTCTTCACCATTTTCATTCCCAAGGATAAAATCAAATTCTGGAGGTTACAAACCCAGAAAAAGGATACTGAATATACCTTGGGTGTATGATAACACCCACAGAAAGCAAGACTGATAACCAGGATAACAAGAACACTTCTGCTTTTTAGTTACTTTTCCTTGAAACAAGAGCTTACGTTTGCTTGTCCAAATAGATGTTGAACAAATGAACTACTAAGTTGATTAAATTCGTGAATTAAGTGTGTGATGAAGGCAGGCGGTTAGGCAGAAGGTCAGCTCTACACACGATACCTCTAAGATACATCCATGGATGAGGCTGGCATAGTCCCAGTAATTTCTATACTCATATTTCTTGCTGTACGTACAGTTTTGCTGCATTTAAAGTGCTGTGACTGGCTGTGCAAGGACCTTAGGAGCCCAGAACTAAACAAGACCCCGAGTCAGGGCCCTTCTAGGGTGTCTGTCGTGGTTTAAGTCTTTATAAACTCGCACAGTCGCTCTCTCACTCACTCCCCACTCTTTCTTCCCTCCGCTCCTGGAGGGATGGGAAGGAGAATCGAAAGAATGCAACTCCCACAGGTTGAGATAAGAACAGTTCAGCAACTAAGGTGTAACACAAACCACTACTGCTACCACCAATAATAATAATGACAAGGCAAATACAAGGAAAGAATACAATAGCTCACCACCCAGCTCGACCAAGCAGTGCACCCCCCACAGTGCACCCCCACCACCCTTCTGGGTCTCTGTTCTCCGTTTCTACCTCCTGGACATGACGTGCTGTGGTATGGAATAATCTCTTTGGTTAGTCTGGGTCAGGTGCCCTATCTCTCCTTCCTCCCGGCTTCCCCTCCTCCCTGGCAGAGCATGAGACTCACAAAGTCCTTGGCCAGCCTAAACATCACCAAGCAGTAACTGAAAACACTGGTGTTATCAGTGCTGTTCCCAGGCCCAAAATCAAAAACACAGCGCTGCACCAGCTACCAAGAAGGAGAAAAATGACTGCTACTGCTGAACCCAGGACAGTGTCTTAGGCTTAGGAGTCTTCATGAACCTTCTTAGTGAGTAGCCTTGCTCTTGCTGTTCCCTGCCACCAAGGTGGTGGGGGAAAAAGGCCCCTTACTGAAGTGACTAAATATCACATGTAATACATTCACTCTGCTGGAAAGCACACTATAATGGGTGATTGTTTCATATTTATTAACAAACTGCTTCTCCAGGAAAGGTTCTCTAGGGGATTGAATCTTGAAGGGGTCAACCATGCCACCGACTACTGTTGGGCTTCAGTCTAGGTGGGAGACACTGGATGCTGGATGTGACTATTGGCAATGACAGCTGTCAGCTATTGCCTGACTACTTGAAGAAGAAACAGCCCCTGCTCCTTGGGAGGCTGACACAATTGCACGATGCAGGTTGATGACCTAAGCAATAAAACAAATAAGGAATTTCTCTTTTCCTGGTGAGAATACTCATCACCTCCATAGACACAACTTAGGGAGAGAGTGAGTAAGGATATAAAGCTGTCCAGACATCTTTAAACTTTCAGGTCTTGAGAAATTCTTTGGCACTATCCTGCATCTTTTCAAATATCCCATTAACTTTTACTGAAGAAAGTCGAACCTGGTTGCTAGAGCTGTTAGTCACAATTTCAAGTGACAGAGAATGACAGAGAATGTAGCCGGTAGCACACACTTGTCAAGAAGAAACCAACCAAACACAACCTGCAGGATTACATGGGAGCAGTGTTCCTGTAGGGAGAGATTTCTGACCTCTTCAAGTTCCTAGTTTTGCATATCCACGTGTATGGCTTGAGTAGAAACACAGCAGTTTGCTATTTTCTGTTCTACTGCTTGCAGCTGCATATATAAACACTTAAAATTTGAAGTCCTCCCAAATCTGTGAAATCCTCAGTGATGTAGGTCTTATATCCTGGCAGGATCTCCAAATGAGTGTTGATGAAGTATGCACACTGATCAGATACTTTCTGTATTTCCATTTTTCTGGGATGCAGATGCCTATGAAAGAAGCCACAATGTTGGGCCAGAGCAAATACCAGAATTGCTGCCCTTGAATCATTGTAGCTTTACCATCTGGGAAAGAATGGATTGCATCCATTTTAAAAATCAGCTGCTGCTTTATTAACTTTTTATAAATCATTATTTCTTGGCGGAAGCAGTGATCTAAACATTAGCACAACTTGGTACATGTCTTGCAGCACTTAGAGCACAGACCAACCCAAGCATGGAATTTTCTCTGGAGACCACAAACGAGTCTTACCTGAGGCACCTTCTCAAAGCGTGGATGTGATTTTCAGCTGTCAGCTGCGCATACTTTGATCTTCTAGGCGATCTTGAAGTACTTATATTCTGACTCATATTTCTGAGTCATATTTCAGAGTCAGAAGTGGAGATGAATTTCAGCGCTTGGTTTCTGAAAATCCCAGAGTCCCAGGGAGCTGTAAGCGATCTGCTTCTTTGAAAATGAACTCACTGCTGTCCGGAGACCTAACTGTGATTATAAGAGCTTACTGGTAGGTTCACATTGGAAAAAACACTGCCAGTAGCCAAAAAGAAGAATCTGCACGTGCAGTATTGACATAGCTGTGGTGGTGCTTCGAGGGTGAGCCTGGCAGGGTTTGAGAAGCAGGTGACAGAAGGTTTTTTTAATCCTTTCTCTCCTGATGCCAGCAAGCAACCCAGTGTAACTCTAGTTGTACTCCTCAGCATGCTGTATTGGATTTTATCTGGTTTTATTAGAGTAGTCAGTTTTTGTGCGAGTTTTTCCATACATGAAGTTAAGCAGAGAAAATAAAGACGGTAGAAAGATCAAGTGACTACACTGTTAGGTATTTTTTTCCTTTTATTACTTACATCAGAGCATAAAATGCATATGTACCATTGAGTTTATGAAGGAGGCTACTGCTCAAGCAGAAGAGGTTCATATATAGTTTGTGACTGAAAATACTGATTTTTTATCTTACTTGGAAAATGCCACTAGTTAAGAGAAAATGCACATTCAGCCACTGTCTGCTTTCACTGGATCTTGTGCCCAAACCACCCTATGACAGAGTCCCAAAGCCACAGGAACTTACCAAGATTCCTTTCAAGATTCAATGTGATCTACAAGTATTTCAGTAAGTCTTGTATAGACCCCTGATACGAAATTAGATCACTTTAAAGAAAGAATATGCAATTCAGTACCCAATGGAAACCTTGTCAACCAAAACTGTTCTAGTCAGGTCATTAAACAGCTGATTTGTGTTCTTTTTCCTAGGGTATGTGGAACTTCAGATGTGCACACACAATATCCTGTTTCAAAAGGTGTGGTGGAGGAGCAGTTGTCACTTCAGCATGCTGAGGTAGGTCAGGACTTGGTGCGCATGCAGTTGTCACCTCATCATTACTGTTAGCTGGGACAGCTAGAGTCCTTCTCAGTGGCCCTGACCCACTTATGCCCCGCATTGTACAAACATAGAGCAAATATATGGTCCTTGCTCCAGAAGACTCACTGTCAACACATGTAAACACGGAGGACACAGAAGGATGCAGACAGATGAAGGAACATGAGGAAATAGCAAGGCAGATAAAAAGCAGCAGGTGGATCAATCTTGATTTGTAGTACGTATCTGGTAGAGCCCAGGTGTAGACTAAATTCTGGACCACATCCTTGCATCTTCCCTTTGAATCTCACTAAAGCTAGAAAGCATTGATAACTATAAACTTACTTTAACCACGTAACTAACTGGGGCTTGTGCTGTTTTACGCAGTTGCTACTTTAAAGGCATGTAAAGATCATTAGGACTGATTTGATTAGGACTTTTGGTGGTGTCGTGATCAGTTTTAAGAATCAGAGGAAGAATTATGATGGGATTTGTGTTCAGCTATAAACGTTTGAAGTGATTGCAAATTTGGGGTGACAGATGGCCTCTTGTTTTAAATGTTAAAAAAATTCTCCTTCCTTTGTTTTTATTCCTCCCCTATGTAACTAAATAGTTATTCTGGAAATATCATTAAAATGGATTAAAAAGAAATGTTACCCATAAAGGAAGTTTCATCACTGCATTCAATTTTCTCCATGGAAAACAGTAGGTTTTTAATGTAGTTGAATGTCAAAGCTCTGCAGATGTTATTGTTGCGCTTTTCAAATGAAAAAGTTAATTAAATAGCAATGATACTCCTTAACTAGCTTTTCTCCATTTTGGATGACTGCTGCTCCACTTCTTCATGCAGAACTGGTGAGTGGAAGAATCACACAAGAAACTCAGAAATTAAATAAATTGAAAGTACCCTAAAATTGCTGGCTCTGTGTCCTGCTCAGCAAATGCCATCTTCATAAATAGAAAGGATGACCACAGTGTTCTAGAACTGCCTTGCCGTGCAGAAGGTGATTCAAAAACACAGGAGGTCCAGAAGAATGATGAGGGAGAATTCCAGATTTAACAACATTGGAAAATTTGAATCAAAGCTGAACTTCATTAGAGTTTCTGAGTTTGCATCCTGAAATTTGGAAATATCAGAACTCCAGTGGTTTAATACTTGACTTTTTGTAGCTGGGGGAGAGATGATAAAGCAGATCAATTCACAGTTAACTCCAGAGCTCTTGCATCTTATTGGCACACATGCTGCCGAGTACAGTAATAAAGCCAACAGTTTTATACCTCCAAGAGATTGACCTCATTGCAAGAGCTTAGGAAGCAAAGCATTTTAGGACTAAATGGGAAAAACTTTATCAGCCAGCTATACTGGGGAATGTTTGGTAACATACATTCTTGTACAGGTAAAAAAGATAGGTGCTCATCTGGCTGTACTTCAGAACGCTGTACGTACTGCTCTGTATGCGGTATGTGATGTGTATGAACATCTGGAACTAGCAGAAAGTATTTTTGATAAATAGTGCTATGATCATTTTGTACTCTTTCACAAGCCAGATGTTTATTAGGTGTTACAAAAGCTGAATATTCATTTACAAAAGTTGAATTTTGAAACAACAGGATAATAAGCAAGAAGCAGATGCAGATCCCCATGTATTCAGAAGGCTTGTGTTACCTGAGGCTCAAGCACAAGAGCCTCCAGAGTACCCAATTTCAAGAGTCCAAGATGGCTCAGGTGACTGTTTTGGCCCAAGATTTATTATTGACAGTGCATTGGGATAAAAGAAGGAGTATTGATTATGTGATACAAATCCAGGAGATACCTGCAGAAATTTATCAGAATTTCCTGGTTTTCTCTTTGTTTTCTCTTCAATTTTGAGGCTGAATGTGAATTTTCTAACTAAGATATTCTTGAGAGAATTCTATTTTGAGAGTGTTCCAGGATGAGTGCATTACATATCTTTGCAATGTCATCATTCAGCATTTTATGGCAATGATTTAATTCTGTAAAAGTTGTCATTCACCATAAAGTTAGGGAAAAGACCATAAAACTTTGCTGGAATTGTAGAAAAATTATGAAGTCTAGCTCACCTAGCAGAAATTTGGAAATTTCCTATTTGATTCAAATATTCCAGATTCACTGAGTTGTGATAATTTTCCTCAAATGATCTTCCTGACCTCATTTAATAAAAATACCTTAAATCTCAGGATTGATTTAGTCTTTATTCGTCTGCAGACAGCAGAAGAAAGTTGAACATTTTTAAAACTTATCTTCAAGTCTTGCAATGAATGACTGCTGCTTTATTTCAGGAGTCTCTATGTCTATTATTACAGCAATTCCCTGCTCCTTAGAATTGATAAACTGAATTTATAGATTAACATTACAGGATTTCTCCCTTCCTTCCTGCACTCATATGAAATGTCATTACTTACCTTGAAAAACAGAGTCTTTACCTCATAGCATATGGAATGACCAAGTATGTTATCTTTTTTTAAAACTGTAAAGAATGCCTAGCAATAAAACTTGTTTAGCACACTAAGTGGTCCCAGCGAGACAAATATCAGCCTTTGCCTTTCCATGAGAAGAGTGGTGTGTTCTCCAGATGATGTTGGATCAGATTGTCATGGTACTTAGAGATTCATACAGAGATGCTGAGCAGCCTTAACTCCCAGGCATGTAAGAGGGGTTTGGCAGTGCTCAGAAACCTGTAACTTTGTGGGCTTCTAGATGAGGTGCTGGTGTAGTGCTTATTCAGGCTGATGAGCTCCATTCACAGTCTTATTTCCTTCTAGAGATGGATAAGACCTTTCATATAGCTCATGAGTCAGGCTTTCCTTTGTCTCCTGAACAGCATCTTAGTCCATTAAGAGAGATAGAGATACCCTGAAAATTACTCAAAACTGAAAATTCACAACTTTTGTATTGCAGGTCACAGGGTAGGTGACAAGACTTTGGCCTGCCTTCTTTTTCCCCATGAAAATCTCATATACTTCAAAAACTAAGCAAGTGTGATCAAGCATTCTTTACTGTCATAGAATCATAGAACCATAGAATAGTTAGGGTTGGAAAGGACCTTAAGATCATCTAGTTTCAACCCCCCTGCCATGGGCAGGGAACCTCCCACTAAACCATGTCACCCAAGGCTCTGTCCAACCTGGTCTCGAGCACTGCCAGGGATGGAGCATTCACAACTTCCCTGGGCAACCCATTCAATCTAAACTGAGGTGATCTCTAGGAAGCACGTACCTGTTTTCTACTCCCTTTCATTGTAGACATTTTCCCAGTCACTTTAGCTACTCAACAGCTGCTCTCTGCCAGGCTTTTCCGTACCTCTTCCCTTGCAGTAGCAGGTCACTCTTGGGGTTGCCCTGAGGACTCCTGTGCAGATTTCCTCCTCCTCTTCCTCTGCCTACATTTTGTTGATTTCATTGTTGGGGCTTCTGCTTCCCTTAAGAGAGTTTATGACCATCCAGGAATTACCTCCGGTAGGAAATTATTCTTTTCCTTAAAGGAATGTTTTCTTAAAAATAACACTAACCTTTCAGGGTGAACTCTAGGGATGACTAATATTTTGGCATACTCTCAGCAATGAGGGCAGGTGAATAGGAGCCTCATGGAAATAAAAAGAAAAGGCATTTTCCACCAGGACCCTTTGACAGTGCTGTTCCCCACCGTGATCCAAGATCAACAAGGGCAGACCTTCAGGGCACACTGCAGTGTGTCCCATCACTGACAGTGGGCATCGATAGTGTGCTTCTCTGTTTGTTCTACACCTGTTGTGCATGTCTTTCTGTTTGGCTCATTTTCCTTCTCCTCAGCCTAATGCAATTTTTACAGATGAGGCATAAATAGAAAAACTTCAACAGACCTTTAGTAGCTTTTTCCATTGACATAATGCTTTATGCTTCTAAACCGGCTTCAAATAAATATGATAATTAAAAGAGTTGACAGATTAGGAACATAAGGCATTTTTGGAGGATGAGCAGAGACCACCCGGCATATCACATATTTTCCTCACTCACATATCTTCCCAGCCTTCTCTAGCCAATAGCTGCACAAACAGCTCTAATATTACAATCCTGTTTTATTGGTTATGTCTGGATTTGCCACACTTATAATTAAAAAGTGTGCTATACGCCTGACTGAAGAATCACAGAGCATTTGCAGAGAAAGAATAGCACAGAAATGATAGAAGACAGGGCTGTTAAGAACTTTATCTGACCATTATTTCCACTGCTTCCATGACCAGTATGTTATGTCTGACAAATGGTTGTCTAACCTGTTTGTAAAAGTTTCACATCAGCTGTTGCGCTGCTTTGGTCTCACAGCTAAACCATGTTGCTCATCAATAACCATGCCCCTACCACTCCTGCTCCCTAAAAGAAGGAGTTCTTACTCCCCCAAATTCTCATCCTCTGCCCCTAATGAAATTGGGCTTGGGATGACAGTTCAAATCGTGGCTAAGTTTTAGTGTTCCTGCATATAAAATGTCTCCTTAAAGCCCACTGGCAGAAATTAGAGCTGCAGTTTCTCACCTGAGCATTGAGAAGCGTGGCGGTTTTGCCAGTCACAATATAAAGGGTGTAAACCTATTTTTCATAAGTCTTGAGAACCTGCTTCTCCTTTCTTTTCATGTATGACTTTATTTATATAGGTGCTCATAACAGAAAGCATTCCCAATGATGTGGCATGTTTGGCAGACTTTGAAGTACATGAAAATGATCACTTTGCATTTCCTTGAATGTAGCCCCAAAACACAGCTAGATCAGAGGAAAGGAATTGAGTTTACCCCTCTGCCATCTGCAGACTTTTATGTCCCTCAGTTCCCCACCCACCTCCTTTCAGCAAGGAATAGGATTCTCTCTCAGAGGCTAATAGCTGCATGTGTCTCAGGAGGGAAATAATTTCCAGGACATTGAGTCCTAATAGGGAATTTCCTGCTGTGCTCCTGCTCCTGCAACAGTGGCGCTCAGCAAGAGCACAGTGCGAGAGTAGCTCTAACCAGCCACCACGGGGAAAAGAGGATATCTCATAGGAAAGACCTGGCTTCCTAAGACTGGTTTTAAAAACCCAGTCTGGCAGACGGACCGCTGCCAGTGCAAGTCTGTGGAGATCCCATATTTGATAGCTTCATGAAGGGAAAAAACTCATCAGAAGTGTGAGTTGCAGCCTCCAAACAGCCGAACCATTGCCCTGTGCAGAGTGCAGTCCTGTTATCTCCAGCTAACACAGACTCAAAAGACAGTTTCAAAGCTTGCATCCAAAAAACAGGGCACAATCCTTTAGCCACCTGGTAAGTGGAAAAAGCAAACCTTGCTACAGCAGTTGCTAATCTTCGCCTGGCAGCAGAGATGATGACCAGACACCCCGATTGCAAAACCAAACAGCAAAAGGCAGGAACACACTTGTCAGGAAACAAGCAGAAATATGTCTCTTCTGGCTTCTTGGCACTAACAGCCAGTGTCACCTACCCAGAGCCAACCCCACAATGTCCCAGAATGCTATGTGATGCAACTGACCCAGCTTAGGTCAGCGCAGTGATTTTAAAGCAGACTGTCACTGGTATATTGCCCTCACCACATCTCATGGTTGCTCATTAATGCAGCTGGGAGGCTTCAAAGTTGCATATGCTCCATTTAACTGAGAATAATGCTGACAAGGCAACATCTCGATTCCTCTTTTGTGAGCATCCTATCCTCATGGAGAGGACGGTGCGGTGGGAGGAGATCTGGGTGCCATTTGTCCCACCTCTGCAACAGGGGTAGGGATAAAGAGCAGAGGTAAAGGGAACAAGCAAGTAACTCAATGTCTTTTTTTAAGACCCTGTCTCCAGGAGTCTGGGTTATGACTCTTGAATGAATGGGGGAAAATCCTAAGAATCGAGGTGCAGTACCAGAAGCAAAGGGGAAAGAGCAGAAGGCCCTGACCTGAAAGCACAGGTGAGATTTGCTGGTTTCCCACTCAGTGCTGCGCTTCTTTTGAAGCTGCTGCTAGCTCACCTCATGCACTGCATGGTGAACTGAAGCCAGACACTGGAAACAGGTCTTGTAAGGCTCAGGGCACCCTAGAGGATTTGATCCTAATGCATATCCGTTTCATATCTGATGAAGGGTGGATAGACTTGCCTGCCTGAGAGTAGATGCCATCCACATCATATTGACAAGAAACTAATGGTAACAGCAACCCAGCTCATTTCAAAGCCCTCTGAGCGAGAAGTACACCTTTTGAGCACGGCTGTCAGGGGTGACCTCCAGGCTCTCCTTGGCTTTCTTTGCGAGATGGGGTGTAGACCTAGCAGAGCTCTGTCAAGCTGCTTGAGGCTGGGTCTGGGCAGAGCCTGTGGGTGCAGCTGCCTGCGAGGCAGGCAGGGCTGGAGCTGTGGGTCCCAGAGCTGCATCAGGGGCTGGTGTTGCCTTGCCTGGAGGGTCTGCATCCTGCCCAGGGAAGAGCTGTGCAGCAGACATCTGCTTAGCCTGGATATTTAATCAAGAGGGGATCGTTTTCTGTGAAGGCAAAGGAGATGTCAGACTCGGTTGTCAGAAATAGGTGACTGATGTAAGAAGCGCAGCTTGGATGGGGATGTTTTCTAGTATCAGTCGTTACATGCATTGGAGGCAAAAAAGGTGAGATAAATCCTGTTTATAGACCTTTACTTTGACAAAGAAAAGTAAATTTGCTTTTCTTGTTTTTGGCTTCTTTCATATCTCTGTAAAAGGGGATCAGTTATGGAGGCCAGAGCAACTGCAAAAACTGGCATTATATTCCTCTTATTTCCCATTTCATTCCCATGGGGATTTAGGGAGGAACTGCACCAGACACCACATTTGTCTTGGCTTTGGTCTTTACTTGAGCCCAGAAAGCTCTGTTTCTGTTTGATCCCTATGAGACCGGTGTTGAGGAATTTGCCCCCAGTGAAGAGGCCACTGAGCTTTTCGGGAGGATGAGACTGCAAACGTTCGCTGTTGCTCCTGGATGAGAAAGGAAAACAGCATGCATGGTAGCCTTATTAACCTGCACAATGCCCCTCAGACAGCCTGACATCAGGCCCGCTGCGATGGCAAAACAGCACTGCTAGGAGTCTGCAAAAATAATTAGGATATTCTGCTGCGGCAGGGACTTGGGCCAAGCAACGAAGACAATCTGCCTTTGAATGCAATCAATGTGTGTTTCTGCTCTGGAGGCTGGAGGAAATGCCAGAAGGACAATTTAAGCACTAGCAGGATGTCTGGCCCCAGGGCAAGGCTACATGCCAGCCTGTGCCAACCTGCTCCGCCACTGCTGCCTGACTCCCTCTGAGGAAGTGATGTGACATCTTAAGAAGGTTTGTCAACCAAGACCTTCGGTCTTCCAGTATTTAAAAGATAACCAGACTATGACCATGGTTGCTACTGCTAATGGTAAAAATCACAGCAATTCTAACCAATATAATGGTTTAGCTTGAATTACCAGGACCTATGAGTAATGGGAAAATGTTAATCATCCCTGTTATCACATTTGTTTATGGTTTAAAATACATTCAGGACAGACTCAGTTTCTTTTTCACTCTGAAGAAAGGAAGGCTTACAAATACTGCAGCTGAGCATCTGTTAGACCTCTTGCTTGTCTCTGTCCAAGCTTGAATCCAAAGACTTTTCACCGTCAAGGTAAAATTCCCAGCTGCAGCAGTGTTGGAAATTTGCTCTTCATTCATTTTTCCTCTAGTTCCAGGAATGAAATAACACTATCAAAAATGCATCAAAACAGCCCTAGAAAAATATTTGCTGTAGTACAGAATGCAGGAGATAAGAAGACTCACAAATCACAGCAATTTCTGCACATATGTCCTCAAATCAAATGTGTATATTATTTCTTCCAGTCTAATTTTTCTACAACAGATGAACTACCACATCTTTTGGTATAATGTCTGTGTGGTTATTTCTAAGACAGCTTTTGTTTGTACTCCCCTCTGAAGCAGGGAACAGTAACTCTAATATGTGATGACATTTATTGTCCCAGGTGTTCTTAAACAACACAGGCTCATACTCAAATCAATCTGACAAATAAAATTGTTAGTTAAAAAAATCTGAGGAGTGAAAGAAACTCAGTGAAACTTCTCATCAGTATTTCACAGTCTCCTACCTCAATAAAGCTCTTTTGCTCAGACTTTATGAACAGCTGGGTCCATAGAGTATATATTTTACAACCCCAGCATTAAATATATTATGTCTGTCAAGCAGAGAGCCAGATGAAGTAAAGGCAATTGAATATGGATTGCTGGCATTTGCAGTAGGGACAGAACAAAGCAGCTGGTCAGAGCCATCCATGAGTTTGTTTCTCAGTGGGCAGAGCAGCCTTTGCTGCAGCTGTGCTTGGGGCTTGCTGCCTGGGGTTTTCATGCAGGGGATGACAGGCAGCCCACACTCCCACCAGCCTCTCTTCAGCCATATACCCAGGCACTCCGGCCTTCTGGTTCATGGCATGTACTGTTGGAAACTGGGTTGCTGAACTACCACCACAGCTGATGTTATTGCTGGTGTCATTTCCCTGGTACAGAGAGGAACTTGCTGCTTTTTCAGTCATTCAGGGATGACTAGTCTGTTCTGTCAGGCACAAAGATATCTCACTAGCTCAGCAGGTCAAGACATTATATAGCTTACAGTCAGTTATGGCCCCAATTTTAGAGCTGAGGATGAAGATAAGGAGGGCTCTTCCTGCCAGCCCACATCAAATGCACTCCCATGGTTGGTTGCAGCTCTCCCAGCTCTATCTTCCAGCTCTGCTGACTCTTCTCCCTTTCCCTTGCCTAGTCTCCCCTGTGGTTTAACACAGAGAAATGCCTACTGGAAAACAAGAAACCCCAAACTATTCCTGTTCACAATGTCAGGGAAGCTGAGCTTCACCTTGATGGCACATGTTGGGTTCCTCTCCAGGGGTGGCTGTAGGGGTGGTCCCACCTTGCCACAGTGGGGTGGCTGGGGGGCTCAGATAATCCCCCCCAGAAGAGGACTTTGAGCGGTAAAGCCCTTTAGAAAGCGAAGAGATTAATCACATCTAGAGGGTGTGGGGGGAATGGCAGATCAGAACACAGAACAGAGGGAAAAGAAACCAAGCACCCGAGGAATGGACTGGGAGGGAGGGAGAAACAGAGGCTTTAATTTCTTTGTGTTTTTCTTGGGTTACAAAGCAGATATCCAGGGAATGCTGTGCCCTGGCCTTGCTCAGCCACAGCATCTGCTAAGAAATGGGTTTCATCATTCTGCTCTGCCCATGAGCATCTCCTGGGGGGGATATATCCTCACCTTTTTCACAGGCACCCAGGCTGGGAGTTGTGTCCCTGGTCCAAACTGAAAGGACATTAACTAATATTGCTTGTGGGTGTTAGCAAAGGCAAACCATCAGTTGTACAACTGTGACTCCTCTGTGTGGAGTAGACCTTTTCTCTGTTTCCCTGAACCATCCAAAAGGGGGATTTACACAGTTGAGCAGCGATGGATGTCTCACAGGGACAGAGATCAGGGATGTAGCTGCTCGGAAAATTTCAATGTGAAACTGAAAAAAATTAAAATTTAATAAAAAAAAAAAACAAAACACACTACAGGTTAAGTTTCAGCCAAAAATATTAAATGCTGGGGGAAATACTTCAAAATGGCAAGTGATGAAAGAATTGCGGTTTCCTACGAAAAAAGCCAGAGAAAAGTTTCCAGGAAAGTTTTTGCGTAGTCAACAATGTTATTTTCCATTAAAAAAAAAAAAAAAGGCAAAAAAACAAACAAAAA
Organism: Amazona ochrocephala; assembly: GCA_039720435.1. Classification (NCBI taxonomy): domain Eukaryota; kingdom Metazoa; phylum Chordata; class Aves; order Psittaciformes; family Psittacidae; genus Amazona; species Amazona ochrocephala. Next base: position 47,755,530 of record CM077878.1, read on the forward strand.
AGAAAAGAACAAAAGAAAAAAAGAAAAGATTGTATCAGACGATTTCTTCTCAGTCCTGGTTGAGCCCAGCATTCCTAAGAGGAGCACATCCACTAGATGTCAGTCTATTTCCACGCAATGAGAACAAATGAGCCAGAAAGGTCCTCTGGAGTTTTCCAGGATGAGGATATTTCCACTGAACTGTCTTCTGTCAAAGATGTTGCCAATAACTCCTTAATTTCTATAAAATTCTTCAGCTTTGGATTTCCAGAGCTTTTCAGAGCCATTGCAACACATTCCATGGACTATGCCAGCCAGATAATTTTCCACTACCACATCTAACCCCCATCTGACCTTTGATCCACCAGATCTTACAAAAATTTTAAGCAACATTTGAATAGCACATAAAAGAGCTTAATCCCCCCTAACTCCTCCACCCCTCACACCTCCCCCTTCAGCCCATAATGTTACTGATACAGAGACAGAGAAACAAGCACCTTATTTAGCTGAGGTGCACGTATGCAGCAGAAAATGTCTTTCTGCAATATTTTACATAGCTGGAGTAAATGCCTTCCTCCCTGATGCCAACATGTGAAGACAAATGGGGTGTATTCCATGAAACCTGCCTTTAAAAACATGTCTGTGATTGTCCTGCTCTCAACAATCGTTCAATTTGGGCTGCAGGTGTTTCAAGCAAAGGCCAAAAAAATAATTAAAGGTAATGCCTACAGAAAAGGATATTCTTCCTACCACATATGACAAATGCTGTGATACTGTAAATTTCTGACATTGACTTTCATTGCTGAGTTGACTTCTGTGGAATTTGTGGCAGTTGTATCACAAGAAATTGTGGTCACCAGTTTCTAAAGGCTGTGGTCTGGGTTCTTTCAGTATATTCTGTTGCTTGTATCTTCGTCAGTATTGCTTCAGCCTTCTTCAATACTGATTCTGCTCCAAGAAAAATACACAGGATTTACCTGTGGCATAGAATGCAACAAGAGAAATTATTTAGACCCCAGATAAGAATGGTACTTAATCCTTAGCTACAAAAATATAATATTCGGAGGCTTGTTCTCGTAATCATCCTGCTGAGTTAGAATCTGACTTTTCAGAAGATCAAGATTCCCATTCACATGCACATGTGACGATGATAACAAGGGCAGTTCAGGTTTGGAGGGCGACAGCTTTTTTGAATAGCACAGAGAAACACCTGGGCAACATTTTAATGATGAATGCCAGGACATCTGGGTTGAAGCTTTTTCCTGGTGATCAGTTGTGATTTCTTCACATTTAGATGAAACTGTGAATTAAGAAAAATTACAACTTTTTTTTTTTTCTGAAAAAAGCTTTTTTTTTTGGTACAATTGATTTGCAGCCAGTATTTGCTGCTGAATTTCATAGGCTTGCATAGCTCCTACACTCTTGATGCAGGATTATTTGGAGACAGATAATCACCTGACAAGAGAAAAAAACGTATGTATCAGATTTGTGTTTGCAAGACTGGACAAAATAGTAAAGAAAAAAGAGCCCTCTCAGTCATAAAACTTCAAATCCTCACCTTCCTTGCAGAGTGAAAATTGAGAAATGTACCTCCTCATAATAAATACCCTCCTGTTCTGCTAGGAGGTGGGCATCAAGATATGCTTCATAGTAATGGTTCTGCGAGAGACCAAGGGATGTTTTTTTGGTGGCCAGTGCTCATGCTGGTAATGAGAGGAACACATTGAATTACAGATACTGATGCCTCATTTTTCCCAAGAAGCTGCTGTGACTGAGCTGTTCAAATTAAACTTTTATTTCTAAGAGAAGTGACTGGTATAAGAGAGAGGTGTAAATAGTTAGGAAGTTGAGTGTCTTGGTCTTGACTGAAGATTAGTGCCAAGAAAATTGTCAGTAACGAGACCCAGGAAGCCACACATGTGTAGCTCACTCAAAAGGAGCCTAAAGAAAACAGCAGCAAAAGTTTGGGGGAAAGCACTATCTAGATACATGTTCTGACTTGCAGGCACTATTCCCAGCCACATTTGGCTTTCATTTACAAATCCTGCTTTGCACATGGGGTCTGTCTCACAGGTGTAGTGTGTTCCAGACAGCAGAGATCAAACAAAATTGGATAAATCTGCCTATTGAGACTTAACACGTGATGTGTGCTGGAAGATATGATACAACACCTTTGGTTCTCTGTAGTTGTTCATGAGTTGGAACATACTCTTATTTAAAGAGGTTCACTGGAAAACTGTTTTTTGATTTATTGTAGCCTAACACTTACCTTCAAACAGCTGGAGGGATTTTCCCTGTAACTGCAACAGTTTATACGAGCTGTGACCTCTCAGGTAGGTCTTCTTTGTTTTTCAGCTAGTCCAGGATCTTTAGTCTGCTGGTGCTAATTATTTCTCCTGGGTCTTTGGGAACACAGTAATCAAGCAGTTTAAACAACAAAAGAGACAACCCAGCCCTGCTCTATCCCTGCACAGTTTCATTATTGCATGAGCCCTAGATTAGAGGGTTAATAGAAAGCTTTAACTCTTCTCACATAATAGTCCAGGTGCCTCTAACAGATGGGAAATAACAGTGTTTTTGGCTTCAAAGTTTGTTCAACATGCTGCAAAGCCACATTTCCTTTCAGCTAGATAGCAAGTTAAGGCTTTGCATATAAAATCATCTGGGAGAAGACATTCTCAACACAGATATTTTGGGCTCTTTCTTTGACCAAAAATGTATTGCTTCCTTTCACATAATTTTTGGATTTGGCTCCAGGGTTAGGAAGTACAGAAAAGTTTATTCTGAAAATACTGCTCAGTAACAACAACAGAAAAAAATCCAAGCCTCTTCTAATTTTTTTTTACCACTCACTGGAAAGAATCTGCTAGAAAATGTGTTGCTAATAATCACTCTATGTAAGCTATCTTGAGGAATTATTCCGAAACCCCTTTCCCCAAAGAGTGTCCCTGAAATAATGGGAAGGTTTATATGTTTCCACAGCCCTAGAAACTATGTAGTGTGGGTTTTTCCTCAGTCTAAGGCCACCTCAACTTAGTTGAAATAAGGGTTGGGTGAAGATGCTTCTTTGAAGGACCCACAGTAGTTGTTCGGACTGTGAATGGAAAGATGAACCATCATCATATTCTTGCGCAGAAACCCAAAAAGTATTTCAGCCCAGGGATTCATTTAAAGATGTCTCTGTTTTGAAATGATTCTTTGGGACAAGCGCTGGGAAGTGGAGGAAAGACAGAGCAAAGACTAAGTCAGAGCAAACTGTTGCAAATAGTAGGAATAGGTCTCCAAAACATTAGTACAAAGCCTGCAATGACAAAAGTGGTCCAGAAATGAAACTCAAGGTATAGTACTACTTTTGCTAAGAGGAAAAACTGCTGATTGAAAGGTAATTAAAAGTGACTAAAAAAGGAACAAGTTTTAATAAATTTACGGAGGCATCTGTGAAGAGGAATAATTGTGTCTTCTGGCAGAGAAATGCCAAGTCTACAGTGGGTTGTTTCTCTCCGGTCTTGAAACCATTCTTGAATATGACAATTTGGAAATGTCACACACCAGCAGACAATATAAATGAAGTGACTGGATCAGCAGTTAAAATGCTGATTTACAAAGCCTCAAGAATGGTACCTGCTCCATAAGAGTAAATGGGGAGGAACTCCAGTGCCCTGAGGTGCTGCATCTTCACTTGGTGTGATAAACTGGGACACCAAGAGGAGTCAAGTAGGCTCCTAAAGGAAAAACTGTTGCCCATCAGACCCCCTTTTTGAGGCCAGGAAAACCTGAGTCGGAACTGTCCCTTAGAAACACGCAGATGACTGGGTGCCATCCCGGGATGCGTAACCTTTACTTTCCTGCATTATGTATTTTTTAGGAGCTGTGAGACATGTTTGGGCACTCCAGAAATTCCTGTCACAGTGCCAGCGCCAGACCTCAGGGCTGCCTGAAATGTTGAGATGGGCCGTCAGAGGACAGTAAATACAATGTCCAGACCGCTGAAGACCGGTTAGATGTGGTTATACTGCCACAGTAAATGCTGCCCATCCCCAGGTGACCAAATCTAGAATCTGGATAAACAAAGTAATGCATAAGTGTGTTAGAGGGGAAAGCAGCTACAACAAGCAGCAGTTTCTCAGATCAACTCTGGTCAGAAAGCCAGTAAGAAGGATGCATAAAACAAAGGGTATAGTAAAAAGATGAGAGATGGATGGAAATGCAGGGATGGTGTCACTGGAGAGCTGGAGAAGCTGCTGAAAGAGATGATATTGAAACACTCGATCAGCTCAAGTAAGTCCGAAGTGTCATACTTGCGCTGCTCAGCTCATTCATGGTAACAGAGGAGAGTGCAGAAAACAGGTAGGGTGGGGAAATGTGGTGACAGCACTCTCCAGGGGTGATGGACAGATTAGTACTACAAATTAGCGCTGCCTGAGGTTAGGGAAATGCCACATACCTGCAGGCAGACACGGTGGTACTGCAGACTGCAGGGACAGAAAGGAGAGGTGAGGGAGTGGAGTGGAACATTTTATGCAGAAGCAGTAATACACGGCTAAGACATTAACTACAACCCCCCTCTGAATCAATTGCCTGAGAAAAGGAGGTAGAAGTATCTGGATAGATGTTTAAGAATTAAACAGGTTGCTCTGCCAGGACAATCTGCTGGGAAGAAACAAAGAAGGAGCTGACTAGCAGTAACCTTCTGTTGAAGTCTGGCTGAGAAGGAAAGTTTCTGTGTTTGAACATCAAGATGTAAGACAAAGTTGGGAGATTTATAGACATTGTTCTTGCCTGAGCAGTGTTTGGCAGACTAAATATGATTCCTCTTCAAGGTACAAATTTAAGTTAGCATTCAGGTATGAGATATGGCCTGAAATGAAATGTGTAGTCTCCATATTATGATTATCCATATTAATTGTTTTTAAGTGTTTAAGGTCAGGTTGGACGGGGCTTTGAGAAACTTGGTCTAGTGGAAGGTGTCTCTGCCCGTGGCAGTGGGGTTGGAACTAAATAATCTTTAAGGTCCCTTCCGACCCAAACCGTTCTGCGATTCTATGATTCTATGGTTATCATTTGATAATTGTACTCTGGGGCAATGCAGAGTTTAAAGATGAGTTTTCCACTGCCAGGACAATGTTTAGCAAGGTTATCTTTTGGGACCAGCACTCCAGGAATCAACCTTTCCTCCTGAGACTTTTCAGAATGGGAGATTTTGACACAAACTCTAAGAAGGTCACAAAAAGAAATGAATGGAATTGTTTCGCCCATATAAAAATAACAGGGGAATGCCAAAATTCATCATTATTGGCAGCCTCAGGGCACTTTGCTGCAAGTCAGTGTTGCTGGGACAGTGCAGGGAGGTTTGGATTATGTCTGCTTGCAATTTGCCAAGTTCTCATCGTTGCTTATTCATTTCTCACTTTCCAGCGTAATAAAGCCAATGTTTTTCATATTTGGATGGCAAAGTCCAGCTGAGTTAATTAAACCAGAAGTGAGCATGATACAAAGTGATTTCATAGAGTGTGTCAGTTGTGTTTCTTATGCAGGAGATTTTCTCAGTATGCTCTGTTTGGAACATGGAAGAAAAATCAAAATGTCGTGGTATTTCTCCCCTGTTTTTACTGTGCATGATGAGTAATGCCCTTCTGACCGCCATCTTTGTCAGGAGAGGTTGGCAGCTTCTCCCAAGCTCTGTGTCTGACTGGATAAATCACAGCAGAGAAGCCTTAGGGTTCAGACAGCCATCCAAATTGGTGGAGTTTGACAAGTTATTACGTGTCAGCTGAGCCACAGTAATTCCATGAATGTGCTTTAAGCATGTGGCAAATCTAAGTTACTGTACTATAGCTTTAGACTCTTTCATTGCAGGCTAAGATATCTGTAGCATCCAAATTAAGAGTTATCTTTTGTACTTGCTTTGCTGGGAGAGTTACAATACAAAGAGAACAGGGATTTTGAATCTGGGCTATACATACGATATGGCTGTGCAATGGTTATGAAATAAGCTTTCTATGGTTCAGGACTAGAGATTAACTAGGTCAATCTTTGCCTTCAGTATGTTTGACCTGTATTTGCTCAGAGAGCTGAAGAGCTCTAAGCTGTCCTCCTTTCTGCTTCCAACTGTGGCTGCTTTGCTCTCACACCTGTGTATACCATTGCTTGGTCAGACTTAGTGAGGACTGACAGTAGCTGGTAAATAACTGTGATAGTTTTTGTAGTAAGGAGGCTACCTCTCCAGAAACTGCTGGGAAGGTGATGTGCGTCAGAAAAACTATGAGCAAAGCCAAGAAAGGAGGAGTTTATTTTGCTCAGGACAAGGATAGCTGATTTGAACCCTACAAACTTAAATTTGCTCTTTCTTTTTTTGTTTTGTTAACAGCTTTTTCTTGCCAGGTGCCTACGCTTTCAAAGTGATATTATTCAGTGAATCTTATTGTATAAAAAAGGAAAAGTGCCTTAGACTTTTACCTGTGATGGTGAGATGCACAACTTGGCAAAAACAAAATTTGCTTTTCTTGCCATTAGGGATATAACAAAGTTACTTTTTAGGTCTGTACTCTCATTAGTTTTTGGATTTATTTATTCATCAACAAATATATAGTACAAGCCACTCCTATTAAGAACAGCAGTGTTAAAGTTTTAGGCTCTCACAACATGACTTCATGAGAATTCAGTGAGGTCAAAACACAGTAAGTAGCTAACTGATTCCCTCAGGTAGCATTAAAGGAGAGGAAACTGAATTGCCCACATGCATAAGACTGCTTTCCACGGATTTTCCATTAAATGTTCTGTCAGTTTGCTCAAGTTTTCTTTACTTGCTGAAAGCAGCCAAACTAATATTACAGAAAGAAGAATTAGTTAGAGGTGAGAGAATAGTACTCTGGGAATTTTCTTCAGATTTGGGAATTTCTCTTTAGTTTTTTTCCAGATTCCCAGCCAACCACAGGATAAACTGATACCTACCTCAGTGCTGCACACAGTGTTGTAATATCTTGCAGGACCAGAAAAAAGTGATTTTGTGACATGCTGAAATATTTTTTCTAGTTTTTAGCCTTTTTGTCTTAAATCTGTATTGTAAATAGTGCTAGAGGAATGAAGTCAGTGTGGGATCAGTTTAGAGAATGATTGTTACTGGTGTGTATACTAGGAATCGAAGGGTGAGAATGAGTGTAGATGTCTGAAAATACCCAAAGGGAAACCTTTGAGTATATACTGCAGCTATGTTTAAAATACACTTTTAGTCTGCAGTCACTTGGTGATGCTCTTGAGTTGTATTTCAGTTTTGAAACAGATAGTTTGCAGAAGGGAATATATTACTCAGTTGTTCTTCCATTTTCACTCTTCTCTCATCTGAATCCTGAATTTAGGATAGGGTCCCACTGCACACTCCTGATCTCTCTCCTAGGGCTGTCCTGCATAAACTCAGTGTGAGTTCTTCTGTGCCAGAAATTATTAGCCCAGGAGGGGGGATGAATCTCACTATTTCCAGCCATCTAAAAATATCCACTGAAAATTAGTTGTTCAGGCTCTCTTCACTGTTGCTGGAGACAGAGGCCCCTCCATGAAGTCCTTCATCTTAACTCACCATAAGTCAGGCAGCCGTTCTCCTTTGACCAAGGCAGAAGCCTACATGGGTATTATTGTACTAGATTCCTTTTTTCTTTTTTCTCTTTTTTGTGCTCCTTCCTAAATTTCTTTTTTGTTATTTGTCCCTGTGGGCTAATACAGCCCCATGTTGCATTCAAACCACAGCCAAGCTGTCATCTGTCTGAGATAAGCAGAGCTCGTCATGTTATACCAGCATGAGGTATATGACAGAAGTTTAGAGATTCTACAGTATCTCAACTGTAATAGGAATCCAAAGAGCTAAACCATACCTTGAAATGATGCTAAAAGTAGCCGCATCAGCTCTGCCCTGGTGTTTCCAGGACTTCTGTTCATACCAGCCTCCCATGGATTCACTGGGGATTTAAGTCTTCTGAAACTGCAGTTATAGAATCCTAGAATAGTTAGGGTTAGAAAGGACCTTAGGATCAAGTTCCAACCCCCTTACATGGGCAGGGATACCTGACACTAGACCATGTCACCCAAGACTCCATCCAACTTGGCCTTGAATGCTGCCAGGGATGCTGAAGATCTGGTCCTGGCACTATTCTGACACATCACTGTTCATCTGACACACTTCAAAAAGGTTATTAGACTGATAAAATGATCCAGTCAATTCTGACTTGCATACAAGGCAAGAGAAGCCAGTCACATTTTATTTTTCAGTGTATATATCTCTCTGTGATGACTTTGTGCTCAGATGGTATGATCTTTAACATGTTGACTTCTTGGATGCCACAACAAAGATTACTGTAAAATAAAAATTACTGTGAAGCATACATACTTACATGTGTGTGTTATGTTTTGTGCTTTAATAGTGTGTAACAAAGGAAGTCACCTTTGTGATGCCAGAAAATGTATCTTAAATAACTCATGCTTATAAGAAAATAGCCACAAGTTACACAACTGGTGATTTTGTATTTATGGGAACTCAGTGGGAAGTGAGTGGCTTCTAATCCAGACTCAAACAGGGAGGCTTTTTTAATGGCAATGTCCTTCCTTTGCAAAGCACATACTTTAAAGGTTTGTGTTAGATTCTTTGGCCTCATGATCTGACTAATCAGACTGCTTAGAATTTGCAGACATTGTATCAGCACTTGTTTTCCTTAAATTCTGGGCATGTTGATGTGCCATTTGTCTAGGTGTGTTTTTTCAGTTAGCTCTTGATCAGCAGCAATTCGAATGTGATGCAGCAGACCCCATCTGGACCGAACGCTACATTTGTGTTGCTGTGAGATTTCAAGTAAACTTTATTGGAAAGTTTTATTATCTGCTGGGAATACCAACAAGGAAAGTTAATTAATGTCAAACAGTATTTTCACACTGCCATACCCTGAGGGTTGCTGAAACCTGGTCAGGTCTATGAGGATGTAATGGAAATAGAGTGCAGTTAAAGTTGAAAACACTACTGAAGAACTGATTACACTCCATTCATCACATGTATCTGAGGAATTTTGTTCTTACAGATGAAATGGCACTCTATGGGCAGCTTGCAAGCCAAACACAACCTCCTGTGGCTCAGGGGGTTGATGGCTGAGCCACTCCTACTGTCAAGTGAGGCTCATCTGAACTTGGACTACTTTTTTTCCTTCCCACTCTGCAGTGCATTGATTGGTGTTACTGGCAGATTTGCCACTGCGGTATTTTCCCCCTCTTCTCGTGTAGACCAGATTGTCCTTTTGCAGCAACGAAAGGGCCATATCAGTTTTATCCCTCACTTTAGGAACAGGAAGCAAAATAAAGAATCCAACCAGACTGTTCATAAGCTTTCAAAGCAAAAATGCACAAGGGTTAGAGTTCTCCGCCTGTGTGCTCTATCTATGGAAAGAAATAATTCATTGTTGAATTCCTCTGCAGCAGATTTCTCAAGCACTATAAGGAGTCTGATATGGTGTCGTCAACATAAAAAGGACATGGAACTGTTAGAACAAGTGCAGAGGAGGGCCACGAGGATGATCAGGGGACTGGAGCACCTCTCGTGTGAAGATAGGCTGAGAAAATTGGGGCTGTTCAGCCTGGAGAAGAGAAGGCTGCGTGGAGACCTCATAGCAGCCTTCCAATACCTGAAGGGGGCCTATAGGGATGCTGGGGAGAGACTCTTCATTAGGGACTGTGGTGAGAGGATAAGGGGTAATGGGTTTAAACTTAAACAGGGGAGGTTTAGATTGGATCTGAGGAAGAAATTCTTTACTGTGAGGGTGGTGGGGCCCTGGAATGGGTTGCCCAGGGAGGTTGTGGATGCTTCATCCCTGGCGGCGTTCAAGGTGGGGTTGGACATAGCCTTGGGTGGCATGGTTTAGTGGGAGGTGTCCCTGCCCATGGCAGGGGGGTTGGAACTCGATGATCTTGAGGTCCTTTCTAACTCTAACTATTCTATGATTCTATGAATGAGACGTCTGTGTTGAAGAGCTGAAGAAATGCTTACTCCTATTTTGTCTCAATCTGGTTTTGTTTTCTTTATTTGTATTTATTTTTCAAGAAAAGAAAACATTCTCAGTAGCTGTCAGCCTGATATCTGTAAAATGTTCTGCTTTCTCTGAATGACCACAGGAAAAGGTCTGAAGTTGAATGTTTTCTGGAAGTTGCATGAATTATATGAATTACTAGTCCTACCGAAAAAGATTTTTATAAACAAGGAAGAATATATTTTTCCTAATTGATGTAAAATACAGTTTTCTTACAAAGAAACAGAAAACATCGAATTCTGTACAACAGAAGAAATAGTAATTTAGAATAGTTTTAAAGTATATTGCCGCAGCCTGTCAGTCATGGATGATTTCCACTCCTTCCACCTGTTATTTTTTTATTTCATGCAAAACTACACTTTGCAAGAAGAGGGATTTTATGTCAGGACTTGATTAATAACTGAATGTAAGTGATGTTTATCAGCTAACAGGTTTGAATATCCAGTATTAGCCATTTCTGGCAGAATGGGTGCCTTTGAAATGTAGATGGTTGGTTTTGCAATAGTTACTCATTCACAGGATTTTCCATTTTAAATACAGCTGATGCTCAAACAACATAGTGAAATATATACAAATGATTTTAGCAACCTCGGAATTAAGATTATTTGTAGATCTTACGTTGTTTTTAGACTAAATGCTGTCAACAGACACCTTTTTACTGTGTTCTAAACAATACCTATGTGATCTGTCAATAAAATTTAACTGATATATCCAGGTAGGATACAGCTTGCTGAAAGATAGTTGAGTGATATTTCTTAGGTTGGACTTTCCTAAACTTGAGTGGTTATCAGTGAATGCTATGGAAGGTTCTGCAAATTTCTACTGCAGAAAACTTCGTATTTTGAGACAAGCTTGGTATGTGTGGAATGGGAATGAATTGATAAAATGTTTGTTTACAATAACTTCCAGCTCATCAGTCTTCTTGAGGTTTCTACACCACAAAAAAGCATTGATTGATGCTTAATGATCTGAAGAGTATATGAGCCTAGGTGCAGTTACATCTGACTTAAGAGATTTCTTTAGTCATCTGGCAATCAAACTGTGTGGATTTCATTCCTGGCTTGCTGAGTGATTTTAGGTGCATTTCTCGTGCAAAAATGAAGGGTCAAGGGGGCTATGGCTAAACTGTGGAGCTTGGGGTACTTCGTAGCTCCCAGCAGCAGGTAAACACCACTTGCGATCCAACTCCATTTAGCACAAGGTCTGCATGAATGGTAGCTTTCCATTGGAATTGGTTACTTGGTAGGGAGCTATAGATGACGCAGGCCAGGATTATAAGGCATTGAGGTGTGCTAAATGCATTAGGACTGGAGCCCAGACAACCCAATTCTCTGCACAAATGAATTTCTGAAATCAAATAAATAGCATTCTTTGAGCTGCTATTTAATAATTGTTCATGACAGATTTGCTGAATATCTTGGAATATGCTATGCAGTCACTGAAATGTGTAATTTTCTGGCAAGCCAGGAGCGAATGGTATTTCTGCCAGCAGCTATTGATGCAGAAGACCAGATATAGTCTGTAGTTACCTATGCTTCAGTTTCCATCTCTTTTGTTTGTATGCTGCGGTGTCTTAGAGCTAGATGGGTCTAATGGAACCACAAAGCTTCTGGGCACTGAGGGTGACCTAGGGCAAGGGAATGAGATGCTGACTCAAAAGCACAGATGTCTGAAAGGTGTTAAAGGGGTCAAAGAATAGTGGGTAGACAGTAGGGAAATAAACGCCTTGAAAAGGTAACTATGTCAAGAATAAATGTGGCACAGGGTGTTCCTACCAAGCAGAGGGAGATCTGATTTGAACACTGCAGCAAACCTGGGAGTATCATCTCATGTTGCACTGGGTCACTTTGTCCCAAGGTCCCTCACAATGGAGCATCAGGACACGGTAACCTGGCTGCAGTGATGTGGACTCAGAGATATTTCCATGAGACTGACCCTATCTTTTGCAATTACTGAATGATGACCCTGAACATAAATTTGCATGATTAGTGAGTCATTTTTAACCTTTGCTTTGTTTTCTGTAGAGCTGCTGCCCAGCTGAACTTCTCTGCCTAGGCAAGTGCATAACAGGGTTCTTACTGAGCTGCATAGTAGTTTTTTTAAGGTCAACTCTTAATTTTGTGAAGATCAATCAGAATTCTCGTTCTGCCGATCCCAAAGTTGACTGCAGCATTCTTGTGCCTTTCCCACTCTTCTTTACTCCAGCATCACTTGCAGTTTCAGTGGCAGTTCTCTTTGTGATTGAGATCCTAAGGATAACAACTGTAGATCAAGCAGAGGTTCCTCTGGATGCTCCTCGAGATTTCCAGTTTGGCAATTATTCTCTGATAATTTAGTCTCTGCGCACATTTATACGAGGAAATTAAGCATGCCAGGGAATGGTCCTGAAATCGGGATTCAGTCATTTGTGCTATTTACAAACTGTTAGAACAGTCATGGTTGTGATTTTGGCCCAAGCCAGGTAACATTTTCTAAAACAATATTTGAGCATGGGTGAGGTTGACATGGACCAGAGGCCACTTAGGCTGAGCAAGGGGCACCTTATATGTGGTCACCATGTACGGAGGGGAAGAAAGTTAAATGATGTGAACATAGGATGGACTGTGCCAGAAAATGGGTCTAAGCATGGTTTAGTTCACTTGTAGATTTGTATTGTTTGGATCTAGGTTTTTCATAGTAGTTGCAGATTTTTATTTTATTTTTTAACATTTTGTGCATTATTTATTTATTTCTAAGTTATTAATGAAAATGTGATGTGGGACAGTGCCAGAAAGTGTGTGGATATTGATACACAACATTGTGTTTCCTTATTGATAAGGCCCAAACTTCTTTTGCAGGAGGAAATTAGATGGATTTGTCATAATATATTGTCTGTGACTTTCTTCTTGCTACTTTCTAAATGTTTTCAAAGGACATGGATTTTCATTGTAGTACTCACCTGAGCTTAGGCTGGCTGACCTGTAATCCTGTGACTGCCATTTGCATAATTTTTCTGGTGGGACACCCTTGAACTGTCTTTTCTCAGCCTTCTGAAACCTCAGCTATATACTCCATAAACTCTTCAAGGTGATGGCTTTGAAATGATGTTGGAGTAAATTTCATCAAGCCAACTTTTATCACCGCTATTGCATCTGCTATTTCCCTGCTCTAAAGTGGATTCTTGCTCTCTTCTCACTTGCAGTAATACCATTATCTACTTTGAACATTTTAATGTTGTTGTAAGCTTTCTTCTTCCACCAAGCAGGGAACCATTCTTTGAAAGGTGTTCAGATACTACCTCGGAATGCGACACAATTTTAATAAAGTATTCTGTTGGGCTCTAGAAAAGTAAGGCATTCACAAGTCTGTGATCCCAGAATAAAACCTGCATTCTGTTAGTTGTTAAATACCTTTGTGTGAGACATTTAAGCAAATGTGGGAATGAGTTGTGTCAAAAGCTCAAAGACTCTTTTGTTTGCCGTAATGATTCTTTTACCTTCAGCACTTGTTACACTGCTTAACTTAGGAAAGAATGGCTTATGCATGCACACATGGCAAAGCATACAGAAAACCACTTTATTATTTGTCAAAACTTGTGCTGAAATTTTTGAGACAGTATTATGCAGACTTTCTTTTTTAGGGAGTCATATGGGTGACTAGCTTGGTAATGGAATTGGGGAAGATGATGTTGACTAAGTGGTTGGATCAGGAGCTTTGATGTAATAAAGCACTTTCAAGGCCTTTTCTACAGTGTTTTGGACAGTCAGGAGATCCAACTATCACTGTTCCATTATGTCATTCCCTGTGGATATTGCATGCTGATCCCCACCAAGTTGCATAAATGCATTAACTTCCGAGAACTTACAATTTAACTAACACAATATTTTATTTTTTTTTTTTTAAATTCTGGATTAATTGCTGAGGTGACTGTCTCGCGAGGGGAGGCCTGCAGCACCTGATCGGGGGGGAGGCTCGGCGTCTACGAGCTTCACCTCGGAGCAGCAACTTGCACCGAGGGAGCCTCAAGTCCTCGACAAGGCCTGCCCAGGAGCCTGCAGCTCCGCAGAGGCGAGCGGCTGACTCAGAGGGGGCGGCGTCAGGAGGACCGGCGGCAGACCTGACTGGTTAAAAACCTGCCCCAGGGAGTGCGAGCGACCCGGAGCGTGGTGAACAGGGCGGGCAAACAGGGCGGGCACGAGGCAGTTCGCGCGGGCAGGCGAGCAGGGTGGTGAGTGGGATGGTGAACACTCGCTGTACGGGCAAGGCTCGGTCTGGGAGCTCCGCTCTGGCTGTGCCGGGGGTGGCCAGTGTAGGCACCCAGACGGAGCCGATGGGGAGGGAGGTTGCAGTGCAGAGCTCGGGGTGTAGAGAGCGCCTGCATTGCTTTCCTAAGGGAAGGGTGAGCAATGGGCAGGGCTGCACTCTGTGCTCCCTGGTGGAGGTCCTCCTGCAGCAGGTGGCTGAACTGCAGGAAGCTGTTACCAGGCTGAAAGGTGTCAGGGAAGCTGAGGGGAAGCAGCGCTGCTTGCTCCGGGACCAGCCTGTTCCGGGGCCTCGAGTGTCTGTTGTTGCCCATGCAGGAAAGGAGGCTGTTAACCCAGGAAGCTGGGAAACGGTAACAGAAAAAAACAACAAAAAAAGGAGGAAGAGGGCAATTAAAAGCAAGGGGCTTCCTCCTACATCTGTTGTCCCCACCCAGAACCGCTTTGCTGTCCTGCAGGGGGCTGATGAGCAACAGCACTCCCACCAGGCGCAACCAGCTAGTGCACTGGTAAAGAAGGTCACTACTGGTGCTGCAGGAAAAAGCGGCGGACCGTAGTAGTAGGGGACTCTAATCTGAAAGGCACAGAGGCACCCATCTGTTGGCCTGACCCAGGCTCAAGGGAGGTGTGTTGCCTACCAGGGGCTCAGATCAGGGATGTGGCTGAGAAGCTGCCTGCTCTAGTCGGTCCCACTGACTATTACCCACTCCTGGTAATACATGTGGGTGCTACTGATATAGATAGCAGTAGCCCAGAGACCATAAAGAAGGACTACAGAGCTCTGGGAGAGGTGGTTAGGGGCTCTGGAGCTCAGATTGTCTTTTTGTCAATTCACCAGGATACAGGGCAGGACCTTGAAAAGGCTAGGAGGATTGGGCAGGTTAATAAATGGTTAGAAGGGTGGTGCTATAGTCAGGGGTTTGGGTACCTTGACCATGGGACTCAATATAGTAGGCCAGGTCTACAGGGGGCTGGTGGAACTGGTCTGACAAAGAAGGGGAAGAGTGGATTTGGTAGGAGGCTTGCCAGACTGGTCAAGGACGCTTTAAACTAGATGTGTTGTGGGAGGGGGGCATCATTCCATCCCAACACACCCAGTCGGTTGGCAGCACCTACAGTAAACGTTCGGAGCAATGTAGAGATATTCCAGCTGCTCCAGCCAATGAGCCGGCTTCAATTGGATCTCGGCTCAAATGCCTCTATACAAATGCCCATAGCATGGGGAACAAACAAGAGGAATTAGAGATGTGTGCGTGTCTACGGGGGTATGATATCATAGGCATCACAGAAACATGGTGGGATGGCACCTATGACTGGTGTGTTGGAATGCAAGGTTACCGGCACTTTAGGAAAGACAGGCCCGGCAGACGGGGTGGGGGAGTTGCTATTTATGTTAGGGATAGGCTAGAGAGTATGGAACTCTGTCTGGGGACAGGTGAGCAGTCGACAGAGAGTTTGTGGGTCAGGGTTAAAGGGAGAACAACGATGGGTGACATTATTATGGGGATCTGTTACAGATCGCCTGACCAAGGGGACTTGCTGGATGAAGCGCTCCATAGGCAGATAGGAGCAGCCTCACGCTCGCAGGCCCTTGTTCTCATGGGGGACTTGAACCACCCTGATATCTGTTGGAGGGATGGTACGGCCCGGCACAAGCAATCCAGAAGGTTCCTCGATTGTGTGGAAGACAACTTCCTTCTGCAAGTCATAGAGGAGCCGACAAGGAGAGGTGCCATGCTTGACCTCGTGCTCACCAAGAGGGAAGGGCTGGTTGGGAATGTGACGCTCCAGGGCAGCCTTGATTGCAGAGATCATGAGATGGTTGAGTTTGAGATCCTCAGGACAGCGAGAAGAGCGTGCAGCAAGCTCACTGCCCTGGACTTCAAGAGAGCAGACTTTGGCCTCTTCAGGAACCTGCTCAGTAAGGTTCCATGGGATACAGCCCTAGAGGGCAGGGGGGCCCAAGACTCTTGGTTGATATTCAAGGATCACCTGCTGCAAGCTCAGGAGCGATGCATCCCAACTAGAAGGAAGTTTAGCAGGAGGGCCAGGAGACCTCCTTGGATGGATAAGGAGCTGCTGAGCAAAAATCGAAGGAAAAAAGAGGCTTATAAAAGGTGGAAGCAAGGTCAGGAGACCTGGGAAGAATACAGGGATGTTGTCCGGGAAGCTAGGGAGCAGGTTAGGAAAGCTAAGGCCCATTTAGAATTAAACTTGTCTAGGGATGTTAAGGATAACAGGAAGGGATTTTATAGGTACATTGCCAATAAAAGACAGGTTAGAGACACCGTGGGTCCTCTCCAGAAGCTATTGGGAGAACTGGCTACCCTGGATTTGGAGAAGGCTGAGGTTCTTAATGACTTCTTTGCCTCAGTCTTTACCGGCAAATGCTCTGACCACACCACCCAAGTCTTGGAAGGCAGACACGGGGACGGTGAGGGTGGGGACCCTGTGCCCACTGTGGGGGACGATCTTGTTCGGGACCACCTTAGGAACCTGAATGTATACAAGTCCATGGGACCGGATGAAATCCATCCGTGGGTCCTGAAGGAGCTGGCAAATGAAGTTGCTAAGCCACTGTCCATCATATTTGAAAAATCATGGCAGTCAGGTGAAGTTCCCTATGACTGGAAAAAGGGAAATATAACCCCCATTTTTAAGAAGGGGAAAATGGATGACCCAGGGAATTACAGAGCAGTCAGTCTCACCTCTGTGCCTGGCAAAATCTTGGAGCGGATTCTCCTGGAAGGCATGCTAAGGCACATGAAAACCAACAAGGTGCTTGGTGACAGCCAGCATGGCTTCACTAAGGGGAAATCCTGCCTGACCAATCTGGTGACCTTCTATGAAGGGGCTACGGAACTGATGGACAGGGTCAGAGCAGTTGATGTCATCTACCTGGACTTGTGTAAAGCCTTTGACACTGTCTCACATGACATCCTTGTCTCTAAGTTGGAGAGACATCAATTTGATAGGTGGACCACTCGGTGGATAAAGAACTGGCTGGATGGCCGCATGCAAAGAGTAGTGCTCAGTGGCTTAATGTCCAGCTGGAGACCAGTAACGAGTGGTGTCCCCCAGGGATCGGTGTTGGGACCGGTCTTATTCAACATCTTTGTGGGTGACATGGACAGTGGGATTGAGTGCGCCCTCAGCAAGTTTGCCGATGACACCAAGCTGTGTGGTTCGGTTGATAAGTTGGAGGGAAGGAATGCCATTCAGAGGGACCTTGACACACTTGTGAGGTGGGCTGATGCCAACCCGATGAAGTTTAACCATGCCAAGTGCAAGGTCCTACACCTGGGTCGGAACAATGCCAGGCACAGCTACAGATTGGGTGGGGAGGAGTTTGAGAGCAGCCCTGCGGAGAAGGACTTGGGGGTGTTGGCCGATGAAAAAATGAACATGAGCCGGCAGTGTGCGCTTGCAGCCCAGAAAGCCAACCGTATCCTGGGCTGCATCAAAAGGAGTGTGACCAGCAGGTCGAGGGAGGTGATCCTGCCCCTTTACTCTGCTCTCGTGAGACCTCACTTGGAGTATTGTGTGCAGTTCTGGTGTCCTCAACATAAAAAGGACATGGAACTGTTGGAACAAGTGCAGAGGAGGGCCACGAGGATGGTCAGGGGACTGGAGCACCTCCCGTATGAAGATAGGCTGAGAAAGTTGGGGCTGTTGAGCCTGGAGAAGAGAAGGCTGCATGGAGACCTCATAGCAGCCTTCCAGTATCTGAAGGGGGCCTATAGGGATGCTGGGGAGAGACTCTTCATTAGGGACTGTGGTGAGAGGACAAGGGGTAATGGGTTTAAACTTAAACAGGGGAAGTTTAGATTGGATCTGAGGAAGAAATTCTTTACTGTAAGGGTGGTGAGGCCCTGGAATGGGTTGCCCAAGGAAGTTGTGAATGCTTCATCCCTGGCGGTGTTCAAGGTGGGGTTGGATATAGCCTTGGATGGCATGGTTTAGTGGGAGGTGTCCCTGCCCATGGCAGGTGGGTCGGGACTCGATGATCTTGAGGTCCTTTCCAACCCTAACTATTCTATGATTCTATGATTCTATGATTAGATTTATTAATTAGTCTTGCATGGATTTAGATATTCCACGTATTTCATGTTTAGGTCTGGTGGGAATGTGAGAATGCTTCTGAGTCTTAATGGAAATGTAAAAGACAGTTTAATCTCTTCAATTTCATTCTGATTGAAGACTTTTGTTTTCACATGGGCTCTAGCTAGCAGCATTTTAGTAACATGATTAATGGTAGAATCATTGCAGAAGAATCATTAGAATCATTATCTCTGCTCTACGTACAATCTGCCCACTGAGGCATGATGTGTTCACCATCTGTTCTCATTTGCAGAACATATTTCATTACAGTCTGACATTTCCTAAATTTTCTGACCTGAAATTCTGGAATACCATATTTGTAGAATTAGAGTACTATCATTACAAAGTAACTATCACATGTTCTGGAAAAATACAATAGTTCTTCCTAGACATTGAATACCTAAACATTGTTATGGCACTGATGTTTCCACTCTACCAGCAGAGTTTCTAGCAATTTACTGACTTCTGTTATTAACATATGGTAAAAAAAGGTAAAAGGTTGGTCAGTGGTATTTAAGAGACGATCAGTTTCTCAGGGTTGAATTCATGTGAGGCTGAGACAGATTTAGATCAGTAAATATAGGTGCTTGGGAGGTCCTCTTATGGAGTCAGTGGTGCTTGGAAATCAGTCACTGACATCTTAATTTGATTGCCTTAACTTTAGGTGTCTACCACTATTTGAGGGGCCTCAGGATGTAGTAGACATCCACACAGTACCTCCACAACACAACGCCCCTTTGGAATACGTGGGTCCTTCTGGAGTGGCAGATTAAGGTGAAGCAGAATGTCTTGCTCAACATTATACAAAAAGCAGTAAACGTCTAATTTCAGGCAAATAAGAATCAAGCTCTTGACATTTATTTTGGGACACAATGAACTCTTCTACAGCCTTCACTGCCTGGGCTGTCCAGAACACTGCTGTCTGTGGAAACCTTACACAGCTGGCTCACCAATGGATGCCTGCATGTAGACATCTGAATTTAAGTATTTGAATCCGAAGCCAAGTTCCCGTGTGGCACAGGAACTGAGTATTTGAAAACAACTTGGAATATTATGCATATGAAATCCTTTTAGATGGAACAAAATAAAATAATTCCATGTTTTAAAAAATATTTCTGTGAAATTAATGGAATACTGTTAGGGAAATATAATTTTTTAATTTTTTATCTTGCATCTGTACAATTCTTGTTTTCTTGAATGGCTAGAAACATACCCTCTTCCCTACCAGAAACACTTTTTGACTTGTATGAATTAATGATTTGCTGTAGATAGATGACATTTGGGTTCCTACATATTAGTCATACCTGTGGTTAACATAAATGGGTGAAATCAATCAAACTAAGATGTACTCTTGAGAAGGGTTTAATGCTGTTTGCATGGAAAAGCATTCTTTAGCCTTCATATGACCAAAATAGACCTTTTAAAGGTGTCCACAAAAATTCATTGACAATTCTATGTTCTCAGCTTTCTCTCTTCTGTGGATAAAACTCCAGAGAAGATCCTGACAGCTAAGGACAGAATATGTGTGATAGGGAAGTTTCAGAGTTTCCTAGTCCAGTTGCATAAAAACGTTGGGGGCATATTAATATGTTCCAAAGTTGTCAGGAAGCAATACTGTTCAATTCCTCATCATTCAGAAGGTACGAAAATGACCCCACATGTATGGGAAAGACTATAATCCTACATTTATGCCAGTCACATGTACTTTAAATGTTTGGGGCCTAATTCTCAAATCCATGCAAGGCTATTTTCGTGAGTGAGCAGTAAAACATATCTTTTAACTGCATTAAAGGTGAACATTTCTCCTTATATGGGAGACCTTAGCTGCTACAAAGACTGCAGGACCATTTTCTGATCTCTAGTGCCAGCTCCCTTATTATTCATGGTAATGGAAAATAATTGTTCTTAAGTGTGCTGGAGCATCATCACAGAATGGTGACAGGCACTTTCCTGCTTGCTTTTAAGTTTGGGCAGAATTTAGCTGGAACGAGCTAAAGACAAAAGTATGAAACCTGAAGTAATCCCTCTGTTAGTGGGGGGACAATGTTAAATGAAGCCTATGAAGAAGGCCCAGTGTAGGGGCTCTTTACACTGTGATGTGCACTCATTGAGCGTTTCTGTGTTGTTGATTCAGCATTGCTATAAACCTGTATGCTAAACTGGTTACAAATCCCATCTATCTTGGCGTTAGTTACAGACTAGTTATCCAGTTTGAGGCTTTCAGTTGCTGTCATAATGCATAGCTGGATTGAAGAAAGTAAAAAATGCCTAGTAATGCTCGTGATTTTCTGACGTAGGCTTGGTTTAAAGGGCCTCAAGAACTGTCACATTTTAGTAAAGTGGAAGTTGGGAACTCTTTCAAAAGCAGGGAGATGCTGATAGCATTAGCCACAACAAAATCTGGTGTTGCTAAGAGAAGAAACCACTAACAGGCACTGTGCTCTTTGTTGAGAAGCAGGTAAGACATGTAGGGCACCACAGTACACAAATCAAGGTTTTGCTCTAAAGAAACCTCTGCCTGACATACATTGCAGCACTGGTGCTCAGTTTCAGCACCAGCTTTTACTCCTTGATCTGTGGAGAAGGACTACTTATTCATTCTAACACCTAGAATGCAATTAAATTGGTGAAGTTATGAGTCGGTGCTGTTTTATCAATAAGCTGGGATATGGTTGAAGCAAAGTTCTCTGTAAGGCAAAGTGGAGGCTGTGTTTCTAACAGCACTGGGCACCTCCAGGTGGCGTTGATGGCAATAGCTCTGGGCTCTTCCTGGAGAGGACCAGAGTGCACAAAATGTCTGTCTCTCCAGGCTGCCCCAAGAGCGATGGAGTTCCACTGCAACGTGTCATAAATTTCTGCTGGGATATTTGCCTGGAAAAGAATGTTTTTACCAGCTCAAGTTTAAATAAAAGAAATATCTCATCTTGTGCAAGAGCTCGTCGGGATTCAGAGAAAAAAAGGACACAGTTTTCTTGAGCAAGTAAGTCTCTGAGCAGATGATTGAATCTGAAATCCTTCTTTTTTTCACTGACAGATGAAATCTAGTAGGACTGACTTCATGTACATGGCCAAGGTCATGCCTTTATGGGTCAAAGTGACCTTTCATGCTGGCTCCTAGGGTCAGTTTGCTTAGCTGATACGCTTAGTCAAACTGGTATCCTGACAGAAGCTTGGCAGTACTGTAGCAAGTTATTAACATCTGCAGAGAAAACTTGATCAGCACTGGAATTTACATCATCTGAATGAAGATAGGATGTTTAAGCATATTCACTGTTGACCCGACCATGTTACCACTGTGAAGAAGGGCAAGACTCCTGCTAGAAGGGAATATATAATATTTTACAAAGCAGAGAAGAGTCATAGCATGTATTAGCCTTTCCCTCCTTTAATTTCTCTGATAAATAGGAGGATTTACTTTCCAGACATAAAAAAAGAGTTAATGCAAATCCTGTCATTATCGCAAGCTAAAATATACTGGAATCTAGATGGCATTTATGAGTGAATCAGCAGTTAATAATTATCCAGACAGATTGAAATGGTAGTTTCAGAAGAAAGCTGGTGTCCTGTCACTGATGAACACAAAATCCGAATTTAAATTTGCATTGCATTCTCAGAGAAGATCTGTAAGGTTCCTGATGAAAAATAATTTTATGAAGCCATTGCTATTTAAGTCTTAAAAGTTTGTTAAATATGTGCTTGAAAAACAGAGCGTTGTAAAGAGTTCTCTGTGGACGTAATGGTAGTTTCAGTGCCATTAAATTGCACTAATCTTCATTTTATACTTTAAGGCTGTTTGCATCAGATTGCTGTGTTTACATGTGTGAGTCCAGAATGTGTGCTTGCGGGTAACCAGGGGACAATGAGCATGCCTGGGTTAGCTTTGACACATTTCCATTCCACAATTATAATTAAATGAAAATATGTAGAAGTTTAATTTGAAAAGCACCATTAAATTGCAGAACATAGTAGTGCTAGGGCACAAATGGTGTAATAAACCACAAGAGAAAGTGATGATTACAGTTTTGCGTTTCTTCTTGTGGTCTCTGTTGGGTTCATATGACATACGCTACCAAAGTATGTCTGTTCTTTCCTCAGTGGAACAATAGTCTAATAATTGCTGCTTTCCTCTGCATTAACCATGGTATTTAATTTGCTCTGTTGACGTGCCATCAGGCTGTCATTTGGTTCTGTTTCAGCACAATGTTTAGGTTCATGGGGTGTCTCCATCAAGACAAGCAAGACATTCCTCCATCCCCTGCTGTGTAGCATGCTGGCTGGCAAAGGTTACAGAGTGGATCTCAGTGAGTTCATTATGTGTGGTAGATAAAATCACTTTCCTACATGATTTATTTATAGATGATAACTGGTAGGAGCTGGACTGTGTAATGGAGTAGATTGCTTGGTCCCTTGTAAACAATATCCCATTTCTTAAGGGAAGGCACTGAAGAATTACTGGTTGTAACCCCACAAATTGGCACCATTTCAGCAGCTTGGGTCAACTCATAAAGTTGACAGCTTCCAGGGGGACTGCAAGCAGCACCTTCAATTTTTCAGCATTTCCCCGGCCTGCTACAACTATAAAGAAAGGCTATGAATGGTTTTATTGTGAATCACTGAGCTTATGCCAAGTAAAGATAGACCAGAGCTCTCCTTCAACAAAGATCCTAAGTGCTTGCTTGGGACTCTAATTCTGGCCCCTCACAGAGTTGGCAACTGTCAAACTGATCTGTCTCGCACTAGTAAAGGGTGGGAAAGTGGTGAGGCATTTAAAAGGAGATACTCCCCCAGCCAATTTGCCCATTTGACAAACTGAATTAAGTTCTTTCAGGGGTTATCTGAAGTCTTTATTAGAGAGGCTCACAGCAGTTCTCCTCAGTGAACTCCAGGCTGAGTTGAGGTTTAAATCCTGAATGGCAGAAGAGGGCTGAAGGCCTCCTTTTCTGGTGATGTAGGTGAGAGTTTGATCATGAGGAGCATGCCTCCCACTAGGCTGTGTTAAAAGAGTGTTGGAAAGAAAAGAAGCTGCCACTTAGGTAGCAAAAGATAAGGATCTGGCAGCTTGTTAAAAGGAGAGTGGGAAACCTGGACGCCTGCCTCAGGGGGAGAAGGTTGCTACCAAATAAGTGTCCTGGCTTTTTTGGGATCTAGCCTGTGATGCTCAACTCTCCCCTATACATGGGATTTAGAGGAAGTCACTTGTTTCTGGGCATCACTTCAGCTCCCCTAAAGCCTGACACGAGTCCCTTTTTGGGGAGCTTATAAACCTGTGGTGCATCAAAAGGTATTTTAATGCCAGCCCTGTCTCTAGTAGTAAAGAAATTATTACTCATGAAAAAAAACCCGTGTATGCTGACATAAACCCATGCACTGTAATTTAGATTTCTAAATTATGTGATGTAGCCATCACATTGATTATACTGTAGTTATACTGTGTAGCTATTATTTGTCTCTCAGTAGGATGTGTTTTAGTGCAGTAAAGTCTACACAAAAACACCCAGAGCTGCACATTTAATTTTCAAGGTTACTAGTCCATTTCATCACGGGCTTAAAAATAATGAGTTTGTTAAGCAGAAAACCCATAACATATGCAAATTCCCAACAGCTTTTTTATTTTGCAAACTAGCCAGAAACTAAGTTGAGCAATGCTGGTAGAATTAAACATTTTTCTGTAATTGTAGGGCTGCATTTCACCCTGTTATATGTAAATTCAGAGTATGTCCAAATCCAGGAACTTCATTTTCAGCATGTGTAAATGTAGAGAGTAGTGACCTTGTTTTTGTTTTGTGGATGGAAATTTTTTTATATTAATTAAAGAAACATTCAGCTTTCTCATAAGTAAGATTTTTAGATGCAGGAACAACACTCAGATGATTTTTATTTCACCGTTAATAACAAAGAAAGAAAGGAAAATCATATGCAAGATGTTTCACAGAGAAAACAAACCTACAGCTTTTAGACTCTAGCTCTACTAAGTTTTGTAGCTGTGCACACACCCGTTCTACCTCCATGTAATTGGTGAGATGGAAACTGATTGCCACACCCTGTCATAAGTAAAACAAATCTACAGCCTTCTGCTTTATTTTTATTTAAGCATCACAAATGCCATAGGTTCATAAGGTACAAAATTGCAATTACAATAAAGTTCCCAATAAGATATTAAAGAGAGAGATGTTTCACTTCATCACAAGGAAAGGTTAAAACCTTGGAGAAATCACTATTCAAATTCATCAAAAAAGTGTGGTTATTTCTATAACTGAACAACCAGGAAAAGAAATCTCTCTGATACTTTTTGACAGTAGGAAAGTCACTTCAGCTGTACTCTGCTTATGCTATGTCTCCTAGGCTCTGTAGAGAACAGGAGGCTAGAAAGAAAGGAATTCATCAGCCAGTACATGAAAAGATGCTGGACTGCAGTCTAGACCCCAGCTCAGCAGGTCTTTGATTTTTTAATGTATCAGATTGTTCTGAAAGAGAATTTGGGTTGTTATTTAAGCCATCTGCTTGGCAAACCACAGGCTCATGGAGTTCACAATCATTCACAATTAGGATGTTTCACCTCCTCTTATTTCTTCGGAGACAGAGATTTCTTGACTGTGGAGGTGCTCCAGTTCAGCACTTTTTTACTCCTAGGTTGATTTCAAAACTTCTCCCTCCTTTTCTGCAGTTTCAAACCAATGACTTCTTGTCCTGAAGAAGTGACAGCTTGCTTTCTTCTCTGCAGCAGACTTACGTATATGAAGACTGTTACCATGTCTCCCCTCTAGACTAAATATCTCCAAGTTTTTTTAGTAGCAATTTCTGAAAATAATCCTGTTTTCATTTTGCGTAGGCTTTTGCAGATCTTCTCTGGAATCTCTCAATTTGCTTGAATGAAATACCCTAAATTGCATTGTATTGTGCCTAGAACAAAATATATTAAGATACAGTCAATTTTAGCCAGGAACAAAAGTGAGAGAAACCCACATTTTTTGTTTTCCATAAGGATTTCTCTGAAATATGGTTTAACAGGATTCTCTCTGTCACACTTATATTACATTCTCCCTTCCAGACAATAAAAATCAGTTCGTATCTTGGAGACTGTAGTTGAGTGATCATAAAATAAAATGCATGTTGTCAAGATTAAGATAAACAAGCTGAAGGCAATCTGGCAATATGACAAAGGGCTGGTTTAATTGTGAGAAACGGCCAAACAGATAAAATGGGAAACTCAAGTAAGGGGAAACCCAGATGAGAGCCTTAGTAATGTTTGATTTTTGGTATATATATATATATATTTACCAGAATAATCCTTGACATAGATATTTTTTATTATTTTTATCATGTTTTCCAGGAAACATAATAGAAGAGTCTTTGTAAATCATTAGCTGATCAAATGACCACTGTGGAATTGTAATTTCCCACATTACTCCATACAAATTATATCTGAGAATCCAGGTTAAGTAGTGTAATTAACTTTTTATTGTTACTTATTCCTGAGTAAATCATTAAACTCCACAGAGCCCAGAGAAAATTGCACATAATAATGTTTCATGTATTCTAGCTACTCTGTTGAAGGGTACCTACCCATTTCTAGATAGTTCTTGGGCAATTAGGCTTCCCCTAAACATTTATGGATGATAGAGCTCTAGCAGAAATCCAGGTGAGTGACTGTGCTCCGTATTCTGGAGCAGTCTGATACTATTCCACTCTGTTCTTCTCCCACATCTGGTATCTGCTCCTGTGTATTCATTGGTTGGAGATCACCACTATTTCATCAGAGACCCTATTTCTTACCACTGTAAAGAGCTTGCATGTGTCCCCCTACCTTCTGTTGCATTAGAGTTGAGCCTCTGCTGCTAAGCACTGACTTGCTGAACTCTTGCGGCAGAGGACATCTTTTTAGTCATACAGCAACACAGAACTTGAGAGAGGAAAGGAATTATCCCTTCTCCCCTGAGAATGACCACCTGCTGCCACAGGTAGCATATCATAGATGAGCAGTCCTAGTGGGGTTCACAGAAAATCTATTCCCCACACTGTGAAACACAAGACTACTTCACAGTGTCCTCAAGCATTGTCAGCATTGGATAGCTGAAGCTAAAGGTGAGACGAGCTACAAAAGACTAAGCTGTTTTAACTGGTAATGGCAGGTCTAGCCGCCGGCACAGCCAAGGTCGTATCAGTGGACACTCCTTAAACTCCTGGTTTCCACAGAAAGAGTGCTTGTCTGTGTAGGCTGAAAAGAAACTGTGAAAGACTGTGATTGCTTGCCCTTTCTAGAGGCTTAGACTATATGGAGCCCAGAGCACGATCATGCTCATTATATATATATAGCCTGTGGTATAGGATTATACTGAATGTCATGGTTTATTTTGTGAACCCTTCAGTCAGTTTGTTTGTTGTAATTCTTAAAAACATCATGAGCCAGAAATCACAAGAAGAATTACTTCATAAAAGGGTTCTGCTGAGATCAGGGATTATGGTAATAAGAGATTTGTAGTCTATTTTGATTTTGCCATTGCATCAGATAAATGACCACGATTACTACTCTGGTGGTTGTTTATTCAGCAAATGAACTTCATCTCAATTCACTTTATTGTATGTTATGATTTATTTGCTCAGTGTTGTTTATAGTGTGACTAAGCTGACCAAGGCTTTATCATGTTTGCATTGAGGATGCTGTGAAGAAAGCTAGACTGGTTGGTGTGTCCCCCATGTATGGGGGTGTTCCACTGTGGCAAGCCACTAGGAACTCGATACATACTTATACATAGGAAAAAAAGCACTATTCAAAACTGATGACCTTGTAAACCCTCAATTTTTAACCTACACTTCTCATTTTCTCAAAATAAACCTTGTAATAAACCTTCCATTTGTTTTTTAGATTTTTTTGTCATTGCCAGATGAGTTAGTTTATTCTTATGTCTGAGCATGCTCCCAGGCACAGGATGAATCCACTCTTTTCTAATAAAACTCTTCACCTCCCTGTGCCATGAACATTTTGTCCCCTCTAAGCACAGGTCTTTGCCATACAAGCCTTCTGGTAAGTTGTACGCAGCAGGATTTAATTCTTCAGGATCTCATTTTTTGCAAGTTCATCCACATGCAGTAACTTTACCAGACTGCTGTGATCTTGGAGAAGAGTCAGTCTGTACCAGTCAGGAAAGGAGGTTTGCACTCTTAAATACAGTTACAGCAATGAGCAGCACCAAGTTTTGCTCCAGTCATTTGGAAAAGCAGCTAAGTCCCTCCCACTAAGTCATGTTGTTTGAAATGAACACGCATTCTAGAATAAATGCTTAGAGATGGCATTTTCAAGGTTCAAACAGAATTTTATACCAGTCTTAGTATAGTTGTTTGTTGGCTTAATTAGACCATAGATACTTCTGTTAGGCAGGAGGATGTTTGTCAAATAATGTAGTTTGAGCCTGGCAGTGTTTATGCTCATTTGACTTTTCACTCATTGAACTTTCCTTATGCTGTACTGAGAGCAAACTTGAGCTGGTTAGGGAACGTGACCTGAAAGAGAAAACGTACAATAAAATACAGCAATTACTGGAAAATGTCCCAGCATTTTCATGTAGAACATTTTGAATGAATTTAGTGGCTGTTTGGAGAGCTAAGCCAGTGTTGGAGCCAGAGGACAGGGGCATATATGCATCCAGGATTAATCATGAATCAAAACAGATGAAGAATATAAAATGGTTAGGATGTATATAGTGCAGAGATGCTTCATTATGGGCCTTGTTAGCCTGAGCAACCTGGTTAGCTGAATGCTATCCTATTGCCAACTCTGTGGCACCTGCTTACCTCATTTTCACAAGAACA
Source organism: Amazona ochrocephala (assembly GCA_039720435.1). Taxonomy (NCBI): domain Eukaryota; kingdom Metazoa; phylum Chordata; class Aves; order Psittaciformes; family Psittacidae; genus Amazona; species Amazona ochrocephala. Next base: position 47,783,716 of record CM077878.1, read on the forward strand.
GTGTTTTTAAAATTCTCTATGCTTTATTGTTATTTAATATTATGTATGAATCTGGTATTACTTGTTTGGAAAAAATGAAATACATTTGCAAGTATCTAACATGTATTAATATTGTATTTAATATGTTTAATTGTCTTAAAGAATGGCTGCTATAGGAGAACATGGCAAGCAAACCTGACATTTTAAAAATAGAACATGTATGTTAAAATCACTGCTCATTCATGTTATTGACTCAATGCATTTTACATGCAAACTAAGATGGCAGATATTGCATTTTATCTAAACAGTTTTCCCTCTGTCTCATGGTATTTGGGCTTGTGATGCATAAGCATAATCCTAAAAGCGCTTCTATGATGAAGAAACACGTTCATCTTTGCAGTACAAGTTATTCATGATATTTGTTTTACGTACAGACTTAATCATAGAATTGTAGAATCATTTAGGTTGGAAAAGACCTGTAAGATTATGTCCAACCATTAACATAACACTGCCAAATCCACCACTAAACTATGTCCCTCAGTGCCATGTATTTTGAAAACTTCTAGGGATGGTAACTAAACCACTTCCTGAGCAGCCTATTCCAAAGCTTGACAACCCTTTTGGTGAAGAATTTTTTCTTAGTATCTGATTTGAACCTTCCATGGTGCAAATTGAGGCCATTTGTTCTTCTCCTATCACTTGTTACTTGGTAGAAGAGACCAACATCCACCTTTCAGGTAGCTGCAGAGAGCAGTAAGGACTCTCTTCTCTGAGCCTCCCTCTCTCCAGGCTGAACAACCCCACTTCCCACAGCCGCTCCTCACAAGACGTTCAAATTGAGATTTTTATGTTTCTGGTGCTTTTAGAATTCTAATGACCACATTTTTAACTGCACTGGTGAGCTATAGAGTAAGATTGATATATTTCTGTGAAGTTCCTGTACTGCATGTGTGACAGATATGAGAGATCTTTAATTTTGGAGTGTAAAATGAGCAGCACAACTATGTAGAGGTTTTTTTTTTTTTAATCTCTTCATTTAACTTAAGAAATGTGCTAATGAATTTCTCAGCAAATGAAGTGCATACGCCAGCACTTGAGACTTATGGGAATAGATTTGTTAACTTGCATCTCTTGCTGTTGTTATTGTATTTTTAGTTTTTCTTGTGTACAGGCCAATCCCACTGCAAATTTGGCCTGTAACTCATTTATCCCTGTTAATGAGCATATGTGTATAGCTATATATTACTGTCAGCAGCTATTTCTGGAAGAAAATAATTTTCCCCATGCTAAACACACAGAACAATGTGTGTATAGCTTTCTGCAGCAAAAGGCTGTTAGTCCTAGATTTCACTTTCCTTGCTCTTTTCACTGTGGTATGATATTATAATATTTCAAAACTAATACTGTATATTTTACATTATAATTCATAAATTGCCCTTGAATTGGTACCAAACTTTTCCTTATAAGGTTACATAATTTTTGGAATAACATCTGTCCAATAATGTTTTGGGCTCGTATCAGCAATATGAAACAGAACAGAAATTAAATTTTTATTATGATTTGCAATAAGAAAAGGTGATCTCTGGTGCATGCAAGTCAAACCTTCTGCTAACTCAATCCATGTACTGACTATAAACAGCTTGAGGTGCTCAATATTCTGACTTCAAGAGCTCTCTATTTTTCCACTAGTGTGTGCTGTTTTCTGCGGCTCAAGTAACAGAAGATAGTGGGACATCTGCAAGTGGAAGCTCCTACTTTCTTAGAGCCAGCAGAGACTCAGGTGTTACTGATTTGTATCGACAGTCTGCACATCCTTAAGGAAAAATACATGGCAGCAACTATATGATTGGTGTCTGGCACCTCAGCAGAGATGGAAACTGGCCTGGTGTCATTGGCTATGCTGGTATTTATAATGGAAGAGTAGTGGCTTTCTCTGCCAACAGCTACCCAGCCCATCTCAGCTACTCCTGCTTGAGCTTCTATAGGCAAGCACGCTCCAGCTCTGCTACAGTCCTAGCAAACGTAAGCTGGCTCTTGCATCTGGTTGTCTAACAGTACAGACAGTTCCAGCCCATGGGGGCTTTCAAAAGGTGTGTCAGTAAACCATTCATTTCAATGTCCTTAAAAAATCTGCACGTATGATTATGCTAAACAGAATGGAAGCCTGCAGACAGAAGGAACTGGGAAGATAAAGCAAACTATTTACACCCAATGTGGGTTTAGTACATGATAGAAAACTGAACTATCTTGTACCCTCAAGATCAGTTTTATCTGCCATTCCCGCTGTAAACATTTGAACACAAGCTAAAACAGCCTAGCTCAAGCAGTTGACACCTTGAGAATAATTCAGGCATGCAAAAACTATTGCCAGCCTGAGTTTTCACTTAGGCTGTTTAGATGCACTAGGCGCAAAGAAGGATTACTGCAGTCCAGTCTATCAGCAGGCATCCTGTACATGACTCTTATGCATTTGGTAGATGCTCCTGATGCTGGAGCCAGGATACAGCTGAGTTTCAGACATCATGTTTGGCAGGTATAAAACTTAGATTCACAAGACAGACATGACCTAAGGGTGCTCAAATAACAGGGATTCTCAAAAATTCTGGGAAACATGGGAAGAAGCACAGAACAAATCTGAGTATCCTTTGAGATGCTACTATGACATTTCAATCCATTTATTTCCTTTCTTTTTAATCTGTATCAGTAAATTTGTATTTTAGAGATGAAAGATGAATAGAAATGTACTGAATTTTCCAAAATGCCTCCGTTTGTGCGTACTTTAAAGTCAGCACACAAATCAGTAGCTATGACAATTTCTATTACAAAGTACATATGTCATAATAATGTTCCCCTTGATGCAGTACCCAGTCCTTGCCAGTGGGCAACAGCAGATGCTGGAGAGGAGAATAAAAGTATCAAGCAAATGGTGGCATTTCCCAGAATAACCTCCAATATTCTATGACTTATTCACTTGAGGCAGTTTCATAGACCATGTACTTACATGAATGTGTTTGATTGCTTTTAGACCTTTGACATTATGTTGAAATGAATTCAAGAGACTAAGTGGATGTGCGAACAATACGTCCAAGTTCATTCAGAACTTGTGATTGCTGACTTCCTCTGATAGTTCTCTGTCCCCATATTGTGGGTAAGTTCAGAGAAGCCAAATATAGAAACAGGAAAATAACATAAAAAAAAGTTTTAGATTGACATGCTTTTCAAGAGTCCTGATGGAGTCTCCATATCCTCATCTCCTTTGGCCAATTCAGAGAACACTCAAACCTGAAGATTTTTTAATCCAAGATACAGCTTTTGTATTTTGTACATATTTCTAAGGAAAACGTAGTCTCCAAGGCATATTTGTGACACAGGAGTTGAAGCCACTCTTTGGGTGCCTCCTGTGAGCTGCTCTGAGGAGCTGTGTTGCATTGTCATCCTCAATTTGAACAGCAGAAGGCATGCAGGTCAGCCAATGCAAACCTGTACTGTGGGTCAGAGATAGTTTCCCTTGAAGCATTTGAAATAACAGACACAGCTGGGGTTCATTTCCTTTTCCAAACAAACATCACAACCTGATCTTGCTCTTCAGACACTAAAATTCCATTTTGTTCAAAAATTCATCCAAAGTAATAGAGAAAAGATCTTAAAGGCACTTTGACTAAAGGGGTTCTAGGGAAACAGGATGAACTGACTAGACATTTTTGTGTGGTTTGATAATTCTGCAACTCTTATTCTCATATTTTTGGTACATCTAAAAGTAAAGTATTTATTACTCTACAAATAGCTTGTTGCCTAGAGAAGCAGAGTGCTAGATCATATATTGTTTTGTTGCTTTGATTTAAACTATATGCTATATTCTAACTCCTACAGGGTATCCACGTGTACATGTAGCTTTTAAGGGAAGGTCTAGTGAATGCCTCTTTCTATTTATTATTTATATCAGGATCCCTCAAACAACAGTTTTTTCCATGTGAAGGAATAGCTCACAGAAGGATGTAATGTTGACTGGCAGGTCAAACCTAAATTGAATATTCCTTGTTTTGTACTGAACCTGGAGTGAATCTATGAAAAGACAGCAAAGATGATCTGTGAGGAATGGTAGCTTTGAGGTCAATAAAGCTTTGAAAGACAACTATTACTAAAAATCATTGATAAAAGCTATTTACATCCTTAAAGCTCCTTTGTCTTTGAAAAAACTGTGAAAGACATCCTGCTGTAGTTAACAATGCTTCTGAATTCTTTGTTAAGCACAGAATGTTTTCCTTAGTTTTGTTGTCCTCTTTAAGATAATGGAGTATCTCTGAGGCATCATCTTGTAATCAGCTGCTGTAATTTTTGGTGTTCACCACCAAGTGTTTTTGTGCTACTCAAATTAAGTAAGCCTATGGCATCTTTTTCTCCCAGCCTGCCTGCCTCTAGCCTGTCCGTCTGATTTACTGCCTGTCTAGAACAAACTGGTTCAGTCTTTGGTCTCTTCCAGATGCTTGCTGTCTTCTTTTGTCACAGCTCCCTTCAAATTTGCTGCGTGAATTCACATTCTGTACAGGTTTATTATTTTCTAGCAATAGTAGCACTTCTATAGGTTGAAAAAAACAAAAATTCTGCCATAGCATGCTCTTCTAATAACTGGTATATGCTGCTTCTCCTGCAAAGTTTAGAAACGTGAAATGAAATAATGCCTTTTAAAATGATAGCCTTGTTCGAGCATTGAACTTCCTGTACGGAAAGTTTGCTCAGGTACAAGCATTGTTCCGGCTGTGCTCCAGTAACATGTCTGTTGTCATATACTCTGTAGAGCAAACTCTGCATATTATATACACTATCTTGAAACCGGAGCTTTGTATGAACAGCAGGCCTGTGATGGTGCACGTGGTTTGTATTTGGATACTTCAGCATCTTTTGTAGAAACAATGTCTAGAATAGTACACATACAGCTCAAGTGGGACATTTGACTCTGTGCAGCCTGTGAAAGAGGACTTTTAAATGGGAGTAAACCTAATCGGGTTATGCTGGAAAGAGCTAGGTACTACATCACATAATGGAGATGCTGAATATGGTAGTCTGACATGCATATTCCCAGTAGGCACACAGACACATATACAGTCACACAGACAAACACAGACAGACACACTCAGCACTCAAACACCAAATGATCAGTGTGGTCATCCTGTTCCCTCCTCTGGCTGATCTGAAAGAATGGCTGTTAGTAGGAAATATGTTTATACATACGTATATATGTATATGTACATGTATGTATGCACATGTGTGTACATATATATATATAAAGTGCTGGGTTTAGCTGCTGGCCTGCATGCATTCCTGTGGCAGGCCTGGGAGGAGCTGGGGCTGGATTTGAGTTCCCATATCTGGCATTACTCCCTTATGCTCCTTTCCATGTCCCTGGAGATGAGCTTTTCATACCATAAGCTGATGTATGGCATAGAATTAAAATTTTCTGCTTTGAAATACTGAATAGCAACGGAGTAAAAATGCGTTTGAAGAAGTTAAACAAAATCTTGGGAGAACAGCTGCTGTAATATACCTGCAGCAAATGTTAAATGTTAAAAGCCAGTGCAGCTACAAGGGTAATGTCTCCCCTACACGATGAAATGAAAGTGCCCAACAAGTTGTACTTGGTTTTGTGTTTGCATGCCTTATGTCTGCTTTACTTTTCAGCAGAGAATGACGTGAGTTTTGAGTGTTCATTTGCCATCTTGCATCAAAACAATTCTGTTTAAAATGAGTTTCGGGATTCAAAATACTGTGCAGAAAATGAAATAAATTCCAAGCTCTTACACAGATACTCTAGAAATAATGGAAGTTTGGCAAATTACATCTGCAGATTTGACCTTTATGTTTCCCTGTTTCCTATTCTGAATGTTGCAGATATGATAATAAATAGTAATAATAATAACAGTAGTAATAACATAGGGTGTGGTCTCTGATGGAATAGCCATGCTTACGCAGGATGGTGGCTGCCCAAATGCTTTTCCAGAAGGATGAATCCTTGAATAATGCTTGGCAGCGCTTTTCCACTGGTTCCCCTCACAAGGCTTTGTGTTTCTTATGGAGGTGAAAGACTTGGAGTTGTTTGGAGACATGAAAATAATAGGAATTCTATTAGATTTCAGAGAATTTTTCACTTGCCTCGAACAGATGGGCTAGACATGAAAGTTTAATGCATGCAGCTGATGTTTGCTAAGCCTGAAAAAGATGACTTTCCAGGACCTCTACACTTTTGGGCTTGGAAACACGTTCATGAGCAGTGGAAGGTCATGGCTGACACTGAGCAGCTGGGCCTGTTTTGAAAGTTTGTGGTCTGGGAGCAGTAAGATAAACAGCAGCTCAGCAGAGTCCTACTAAAAAATAAATAAAGCATGTTACCCCCAACTTTTGAATAATTAGGAAAAAGTATCATCATGTTGAGCATGGATTTTATTAGGTATAGTTTTAAAAAATGTCCATAAGGCCCTGATTTGTGGGAACGTGGTTTTGATCTGGAGGACCAGAATAATATTCTTCGTGCTACTTCATAGCAGCTACGTTATGTATCCCACAATCTTCATAAAAGTAGCAGATTGGTTTTCATTTGAACCAGCTTCTTTATGTATAGCTGATATCCCAAGTTCAGTTCATAGAGCTGACTGTATATTCAGGCTAATTATGCTTAAAGATTCATTATTACTAAGTTTAAAGCTTTGTTCTGCAATTTTTCCCTTTCTGTTTATAGCTTCATACAAAAATGGCATCCACAGAATGCTGGCCTCAGAGCTCAATATGAAACTAGTGGTCCTGAACTGGATTAGTGTAATTTGCCATGTACTTGGCCCCTCTTCTCTTTTTTTAAAAAGCAAATGATGATAACATCTTTTGGTTTTCATTTTAATTCACTAGAATTAGCTGTAATGTAAGTTTTACAAAGCACTGTAAACAGTATATCAAGTTGTGCCAAAAAGGCTGAATAATAGAATCAAAGAAAAATCCTGGAAGTGCATGGGTTCCACTATAAGACTGCATTAGATGAACTGATTTGACAAATTTACTGTTTTAGGGCGTATTTATTTTTTCTTTTCTTTGTACCGTTTTTGCTCTGTGGAACCAGAAGTCTGCACACTATGTATCAGCCATTGGATGGAAAATCTAATGTTTTACAGAAGAAAATAGATTAAAAATACAAGATTTTATTTATTCATTTATTTAATCAGTAAGGCCTTGTTGAGTGCTTTGTTGAATGAAGAAATACCTGGAGAAAAGTAGAGCAACTTGTTGGTTTCTTCTACACACACCATATAGAAGTACCTTCAGTTCTTCTCCACAAACAGCTCCATGGGATTTCACAACTGTGTTATTGCCTTCAGTGAAGCTATTAAAACTTACCTTTTTCTACATTTCATACCTTGAGTGGTTGGCAAAATGCACATTGCAGAAATGAAAAATAAAGAAGTGAGTTCACTGCCCCTTCGCAAACCAGGTGCCTGCTTGTTTTTCAGAATTAAGGTTTGGCTTGACAATGAAGAGTCACTTATATTTTTCTAAAGGGATAAAATAAAAGGTATTTGCTAGACTGGGTTTAAATGAGGTACCTCTTGCAAAAATTTCTGGAAAGGGTAAGTGTTTGCAGACTTTTTCTCTTTCTTTCAGCTTAAAGTCAACATGCACCTTTTTACTTTTAATGTTATTGAGTGCTCCTGAGTTTCCTTCAGCTCTTAAATGCAGCTCTAGCCTAGAATGATAAAGGTTCTTAGGTGATAGTGTATTAAATATTAAATATTTAAATAACAATATAATGACCTAAGGCAAACAACAATTTACAAGCTGAAACTAAATACAGCCTTCTCATAAGAGGCTCCAGGACACAGGTTTTCAGTTGGCCAACTTTAATCACAGTTGCTTGAGGTATTTCAAGATTTTATTTGCTCCCCTCAGACTGCTGTAACTTAGGCTTAGGCAAGCACAAGGAATAGTCACGTTAAGAAAAGAAATGGATTTTTAAGGCAGAAGAGGTATAAAGATGTAACACAGATGCAGTAGGAACATACAAATGGACAAAGTGAGTTCTCTGACTTATGATAGGATGGAGGACACATTTGCAGACAACGAAAGTTAACTAAAGAGTCCTCCAAGGTTTGACACAATTTTGGTTCCATTATTGGTTCATTGCAGTGACCAGATCTGTGGTTTAAGAGCAGGTAACTTGCTTCTTAGTATGAATTAGCAACTTCTTAATAGCTGAAATAGGTAGGTAGCTTTAGAATTTGTTGGCATCTGAAGTAAAATATCACAGAATCTACCACTAACAAGGTGGAAAACCATCACAAATGCTTGTTACTGCCAAGCTGCTCTTCACTGTTTGGCTCTCAGCATGTACTGATGCACATTGTTATTCCTCTTCAGGGGCAAGGACTTTCGATTTCCCTTTGTTGAATGTCATGAGATTCCTGTCCACGTTTCTCCAGCTTGTCCAGATCTCTGAATGGCAGCACACCCACACAGTCTATTAACCACTCCTTGCAGTTTTCAATAGTTTGCAGCCTTGCTGAGGGCACACTTCCATTGCTCAGGTCACTAATGAAGATGTTAAACAGTATTTACCCTAGTATTGATGCCTGGGATACCGGACTTTGTGTTGCTGATCATAACCCACCATTTTAGCCAGTTTTCAGTGCAGCCCACTGTCTACTTGTCTGGTCTATATTCCATCTGTGCTCTTCTCTTTTGCCTGTGCATATTGATCACTGACCCCAGTCATGCAGTCATGCTGCAGGCCACCTTGGCAGCACTGTTGATGCCTCCACAGAAAAGCATCAGGGCATAGCAATCACAGGGCCAGACAAATCTTAGCAGCCTCTCCACAGCATACCTGACGCAAGCCCTTGGCAAGCAGCATGACACCCTCCCTAGATAATGGGTTGGGTGGGCAGATGGGCACATCCATCCTTGCAGCAAAGAATCTCTCACAGCTGGTGCTGCTAGCTAGGGTGTTCTGGCACCACTGGCTTGGAGGCTTTGTGGATACATGCCCCAGCTCCTCAGGGCTGGAGACCATGACCTGCAATATGTCATCACCACTACCTAGTACACAAACACCACCTGCTGACAGGGTGTTTGTCCCTTGCAAGTAAGGAGCCAGCTGGAAACAAAACCCTCAGAGGTCCCTTTGATTTGGAATTGCTGTTGGAGCTGGTGAGATGCTGCTAGACCTTGCTAGCAGGCAAAACTTGCTGCAGAAGCCTTCAGCCAGCAGCAGTAGCAACTGTAGGGGTGGCTGCGCTGAGGTCTCCAATAGCTCCCAGGAATCTTCCAGCCATCCCAAGAGAAGTTTCAGAAGAACTTGAAGCAAAGTCCAGAAACTGCTGTGCCGGCTGCTGTGTGTTGGCTGCCTGTGCTAGCTATGTTCTCCTGAGGGCCTCTGCAGCGCTTCTTGTTTCAGACTGTGCTTCTGTGGGGACAAATGGCCCAGGGACTTGCAGGTGCAGATCCAGAATGGGAGATGAAAGTGGATGCAGGTTAGAAAAAAGTGAAGAGGAACTGCACTAGTTAAAGGGAATTTTCATTTAGGATGACAGTGATTTTACAGAAGGAGTTTTAATTGCCAACATGAACCTGATAAAGCAAACCATTGAACTGTGCGAAGATTTCTTACATTTGGGCAAACCTGACAGTACTAGATACCTATGGGCTAGAGTTTTATCTGCTTCCAGGAATAGGAAGTAGCTGTTGATTGGGAAAGGGTTTTAGAGAATTTAGATTTTGGATGGCTAAGTTGATGTTCAATCATTTATTAAGCGGTGAAGTTCTTTGATTTTGCTCTATGTTCATAATCCTTGTTCAATTAAGGTATCCATGAAGCTTATAAAAATAATTCTATTGAAGTCAAACTCACTTTGGATCAAGCCCTGTGTGTTCAAGTCATTAATATGAAACACATTTCTGTTCACAGTGCCTTCCTGCATCATTACAAATGCTAGGATTTGTAAAATGATTTGTATAAAAGTAAGAAGAATCTGTTGGACTTTTAAATTTCCAGAAAGAATAACCATAATTTCTCACCTAGTTGGAATCTGAACCAATAAAAAGTGATTTTGTTGCTTTTTTTTATGTATGACCTGAAGTTTTAAAAATTAAAATGTGTATATTCTACATCTCAACATAGAAAGCAGTTTCCAGTTTGTCTAGGCTAAATAGCTGTTTGCTACAAAAACATTTGTCTTCAGAGAGGGAAGGATCATAATGAAGCCACAGCCATTCTTGCTTATTGTCTTATTAGGAAATACACTTTCCGGAGTTTGAATCATATTTGTTTCTTTCTTGAACCCTTTCCAGTTAGTCAGCATCATTTTCTGTGCGTTGACACCAGAGTTAGTTGCAATACTCAAGTAATGGCCTATTTATAATTTCCTTACTGCCCCTGAATACCACAGTAGCTTTCTTCAGAATTGCACTGGTAACTTTTTTCAGCTTGATATATTTTTAAAATCAGCTTAGTGCCCTACACCATACAAAGGCTTTGTCCTATGGCAGGAGATTTGGAAATTGTCTGACTATGGAAAAAAGCATAAGAAGAATGGGAAAGAAAACAGCTTGATCTTTAAAAGTGTTTACAAAGTATCCAAAGATCATACCAGATCGATACACATGTTAATATATGCAATTTTGACACTACACATTTTTGAAATAGGGCTGTATTTTGCCACTTACAATAGGTTTGCATGGAATTTTAAGCCTGGAATTCTGACTGTTTTGTGCATTCTTCAGTAAGACCCAGCTCATATTAATCAATCTGAACTGGGTAAAACAATGTCAAGGAAGGCATTATTTTGCTTCAGTGAATGCAAGTCTTATGCAGGTAAGGTGTTTTGTTTTTCTTTTTTAGCCCTAATATTCTTAAGATATGTAACTTCATGTACCGAAGCTGACTGGATCATAGATAGAAATAAATAGATATATTTGAGAAATTGGCACAGTTTGTTTAGCAATCAGCCTGAATCAGCCTAAGCTGGCACGGTTGCCAAAAGGTGACATTCAGGAATGTTTCTGGGGTAGGTGAAGGAGGAGGGTGCACTGCCCCTTCCGGACACAGCATGATTGTAGATGTTCTTCAGCCAACTGTGATATCAACCCCTGGGGGGAGTACAGTGGGTAGGACAGGGTATGTGTGGGACTTTAAAATGACTATTAAGTCTGGCCTTTAAAATCCCAACACAGAATTGGTTGCTGGTAATGCAGACACAAGGTCATCTTCAGACGAGGAATGTTTGGTGTAAGTATTGTAATTTCCATCTCCCTTCTTCCATTTCAAAACTATTAGAGATTATTAGACTGACTCTAGACGATTAGGAAACAGAACTGATTTACAGCTCTGTTCCACAATGTACTGAGTGGAAAAGGGTTGCGTCAGTTTCAATCAAAGTTGTAGTAGCTTTTTTATTCATCCTTGTAAGTGTTCATGTGTTTTACTTTCAATATGTTGAGCAATATATTTGCTCAATAAATTACAAATGTTGACTGGATATTTCTAATATGAAATACCTTCTGGAAAAAGAGCACTGATTAGTTTCCATGATACATTTTGTATTGCTGTTGTCTTGAAGTAGCTCTCAGAAGGGAAACCATCACTTAAGTCATTTGTCTGATCTGGCTATAAATCAGTGCAGACTACACAGCAGAAAATATTCCTTCATTGGCAGGCACTACGATGGGATAACCTCATAACTTTTTCCATCTCCAGAATGAAGGTGTCTAAGATTTATTACATTCTTAATACAAATTCAAGACTATGGATATGGTTTTATGACTTATTTTCATGACAATGACAAAAAAAGGCCAACGTAAGTACAAGATAGCTTTATAATGTCAGGATATTAAAATATGTCAATCCAAGTTTATACTGAAATTTAAGTAGGAAGCATCTGAAAATTAATATTTTCTCATCTCTGTGATTTTCTAATATAGTATACTAATTAATTCAATTATAGAAAAAAAATGTTTTTCCTATCAATTCAATACATGAATTAAAAAGAAAATTGCAGTTTCAGGATTATTTTAAAACAATGTAATTTGCTAATCTTTCTGATTCAGACTGCAGATAACCACAGCCTATAATATGGCAAAGGGTTAGAGTAGGAGACAAATGTAAAAAAGCATACAGGCCTGAATAGGAAGATATAGGTAGACTTCTATTGCCTTGTTCAAAGATATAGTCTGACTACTTCTTATCTAATGGTTCCCTCATCCCAAGGTTTTTAAACGTCAATAAGAAAGCCCTTTTCATCCTGAAAATTCCCAGCATTTAGTCTAATGACAAAATGCTTACCCTCTGACTTATCAATCATCCTTAAATTCCAGAGACAAGACAGAAGCAAATTTAGTATCTTGAACAACTTTTATGATGTTACATGGCAAAGTAAACCTGAAAAGACTTTCAGAAATGCTGGTGCTAGGTTAATGATAGATATTACTGAGAGATTACTGAGATACTTAGAGAAAAGCTCAGGAACAGTAGAGGAACTACTAAGAGTATGAGTAGAACCCCCCAGATGGGGCAAAGAGGTCAAAAGAGCACTTCTTAGGAGTGAGAAGGAAGGCTGGGCAGGACCACAGAGTAAAGGGTTATACCAGACAATCAAGCAAAAAAACTGGAGTCTGGAATCCACACAAAATGGAATTTGCAATACTATCTATATTCTAGAGATCCTGATATGATGAATAGGGGGAAATTAGCATTGGGGAGGCACAGTTGCCATGTAAATCCCTGCTGTAGTCTTTCAGCACTACTCCGTGGAAGAAGACACAAGCTTGTGGGCAAACGTGTCTGCTGTGTCCTTGTCTCAACTTTGCTCCTACTATACATGCAAGCCATGTGCCAAGCGTGAGTCAGGACTGATCTGGCCTTCCTGGAATTCAGACCTTTTTAGTGTGTGATAGATCAGACCACTGAAACTGTCCAGGCTACTGTCTACAGAATGTTGGACCTATTTCTGAGGTCATAACTTCTTCCCCTTCTAGCTTAGTTACATTTTCTATTGGTTCTGCCATGCAACAGGGATGTAGTTTTAACTGTCATTTTGCAATACCCTTTCTTAAGGGTGAGATCTCAGGCACAATCTCATTTACATTCATCAGCAGATGCCACAGTTACACAAGGAATGCAATAGCCATGGTGCTTATTTGTGTTTACATTATGCAGCTGTGGTCTCTTGGAAAAGCTCTCTTGTGCCTGGCCTCTGGATGACAGTTTGGACAAATCTTTTAAGCCTCCTTTAATCATGACTATCAGATAGCCCTTCTGATGAACCGCTCCTTTAATGATACTCACTAGATGATCAAGATACAAATACTCTCCATGTAAGTCACTGAAGTCATACCAGACTACTGACATCTCTTCAGACTCTAACTCTCGTAGGACTAGTTTGTGACTGTGTCTCTTTTTTCCATGTGAATTTGATAATTTATCTTTATCTTGCTTGTTTTTTTTCAATTGCAATGGTCCATCCAGTCTTTGCAATCAAGTGACATTTGAAGCATAGCCACAGAGTCAGGACCACTGTCAAAGGCCACCTGAAACAGGGGTAGAAACATCTTTTCTCCCAAAACACCCTCTGAAGGCAGTGTGTGTGTGGACAGCAACAGCAGGCAGATGCTCAAGTATATGCAGTGTCCCTTTTTCACTTTGTTGGGATGAGAGAATGACAGAGAAACAAGAAACTAATATCTAAGTTAACACTGGATTTCTGCAAGTGTGACATATTGCATCAAGCATCCCACACACCTAAAGTTTTGTAGAGTATGGGTCTTTGCCTGTGGTTGCTCTCTGAGGGTGCTCTATGTGTAAAATGTGCATAGTATACACAAGTGGGAAAACTCAAGTTTAATATGCAGTGAGCAGTGTGGCTTGCAGTCATCATATTTACAGAAACACTACTGCCTAATGCTTCCACCTTGATTTCCTATGAGAAAATGGCTGGTTGCATCAAGCTGGCTGGTGATTCCTTAAGTGCCCTCTGGAGAAGGACAGTTTGAGAGCTGTGCATTGACTAGAGGTCCTTGTCTCTGCTGAGACTGAGGTTTTGTCTGGCACATGGCAGACAACTGAGGATAATACTAGTGAATATCACATCTTTGGGATGAGTTGGCACATTTACAATGTCAACATGGTAGGCAAAAAGGAATTTGGGGCTGGGAGGAGACTGTAGGAATGCTCGGGGAAGAAGGGGGGAATCAGACAGATGGAATCATTATCACCAAGCAAAGGTGGGAAATGGTGTACTCAAATGTCTGGTGAAACAGATGGCTAGAGTGTGTCAGAGATAAATGGGAACATGAAAGGCAAAAAAGCTGCCAGGGACAGCAGTGTAGCTGAAGGAGCTGTGTGTGAGCAGACATGGAAAAGCCAGGTGGAGGGAGGTAGAGGAGCAGTAGGTCATCTAGGACTTCTGTGGGGAAGAGTCAGAGGGTGAGAGGAGTGTGTGGTGAAGTGTGATCCCTATAAAGGCAATGATGAGAAAAAGAATAACTGCTTTCCCAACTGATAAAAATATGATTGTTTACAATAAAGATATTACTAACTTCACGATAAATATATTTAAAGGACAAATACATATGTCGGTGAAGTTAATGATGAAACTGTAAGTTTTGTCCAAAGAGTCTAACAACACTGTATAAAACACTGCCAAAGGAAAAAATGCCTCATACTGTCTTCATATAAATAGCCAAAAAAAAAACAAAAACGTTAACTATAGGAAAAGTGTTTATCCCACTTTCGCTCCTCTACTTTCCACCATCAGTCAAATGCGCACATCCCTTGAAGGCTTCTGTACTGGCTGCCCATTCGTGAAGTCCTCATTAGCTATTTATCATCATCATAAGTGTTGGCCAAAAGTTTTTCTTGGACTACCTGTGTGCAGCAGTCTGTTTTATGCAGTTGTTGTTTCCATTATCTTATTTCTTTACTGTTGGCTACTGTTCCATGGCTTTTTGCTTGTGCTGATTTGTTTCAGGTCACAATGTTCGTTGGCTTAGCTTCTACAGAGGATCAGGTATTAGGAAGGTAAATAGATATGATTACTGGCAAGGAAAACAGAAGAGACACTTCCATATTTGCAGGAATGAAGTTGCAGTGGAAGAAGTCCCATAGATTCATAGCATTGGAGCTCAGGAGAGACCAGCATATCTGTTTTGTTTCACCTGACACAGGCCTTTAGTTTCTTGGAATGTCTTATGAAAAAGCATCAGAATGAATGTTATCCATTAAAAAGAAGACAGTAGTTGATGTTTCAATGCTTATTTTGATGAGAAGTGTCTTGGAAATTTCTGGGTAAAGACACACCTATAATGCTTATGGTTCTTCAAGATTAACAAATTTAATTAGTGGACAAATGAGAGTGGATGTTAGACGTAACATCACTTACCGAAGAGGTGAGTTCTGACTCTGTTTATAAAAGCAAAGGAATAGCTTAATTTGCTAATTTTCCAAACCCACCTTCTCAGTGTTTCACAGTGAAAGAGGAAGAGTAAAGTTCAGTGATGGTTCACAGCTGATTGGTCCAATGGAAGCAAAATTGGTTTTGCATGAATGAATGTATGTCACAGTTCTGGTACGATCTTCACCTCTAAGATAATGGTTGAAACACAAGCCTGTGCTCACACACTGAAGATTGAATCAGTCTTTTGATGCCTTGCTGCTGCTGACAGGTTTTTTTTGCTTGAGTACAATTTCCTTCTAGGACTTGGAGAAGCTTGTGTCTCTGTGAAACTGTGGCAGAACCTGTGGAGTGTGAAACATGGTGGGTTGGAGAGTTGGAGGCATTCACTCTGAGGGATCAGCTCCAGCTGCTCTCTCAAATACTGCCTCTTTCCTATGGGGCATGGGGGAGACTGGTTTTCTCTGACTGATTTATTTAGCATCTGTCTTTCTGCTTGTGCGTGATAATAATGATGGAGAGTCTATGCCGTCTCTCTTGGACTTAAAGCTTTCACATCTTCCCTTCCCTCTCCATATCTCTATGCTGAAAGTGACACAAGTCATTTCAGTAGAAAAAAAATCCATGTTTCCTCTTTATGCTGCACTTGGAATATAGCTGGCAGCAGTGCCAATTGCAACACTGCAATTAAATTGCTAGTATTTTCCACCATACTTATTATGCCTTGCAGGATAGGTGTGTTGTACCTTATTCCCAGAAAAATAATTTTTCAGTGATGTTATTGCCTATTTAAGGGCTGGGCACTGTTTTTCTTTTTTTTTTTTTTTTTTTTTTAAATAATATAATATGTTTTCTTCCTTGCAAGAGTTTCTTTCCCGGCTCTGAATTCCAACTTCACCATGCCCATTGGTAAGACAGTCTTTCTGGAGGACATTGTTTACGGATGTTTAGATTTTTGTCATAAGCTTTAATCCAGTCTGTCTTCCTATGACTGAGATCTTTCATGAGATCTGTCAAGTATACTCAGAAGATGGTTTATGAAGTCATAACAGCAACTTTCAACACTCCCAAATGACTAATCATTGAAATGAATAGCACTATACTTTGTAAAAGCCTCTGTTATGGTTTGTTGAATATGGGTGCTAAAATATGTCATTTAAAGAGTATTCTCTTAGGAATTATAAGGAGTATTTTTCTGATTTGATAATTTTGCTTGACCTTCTGAGGTAACTTGCCAGTAACGGATTAGGTCCTGTGTTCTGATGTAGTCCAGCAATTTTTAACTGAGATTAGTTGATACTTGTGAAACCAGGAGATGTGCTTGACCTCGTCCTCACCAACAGGGAAGGGCTGGTTGGGAATGTGACGCTCCAGGGCAGCCTTGATTGCAGTGATCATGAGATGGTCGAGTTTGAGATCCTCAGGACAGTGAGAAGAGCGTGCAGCAAGCTCACTGCCCTGGACTTCAAGAGAGCAGACTTTGGCCTCTTCAGGAACCTGCTCAGTAAGGTTCCATGGGATACAGCCCTAGAGGGCAGGGGGGCCCAAGACTCTTGGTTGATATTCAAGGATCACCTGCTGCAAGCTCAGGAGCGATGCATCCCAACTAGAAGTAAGTTCAGCAGGAGGGCCAGGAGACCTCCTTGGATGGACAAGGAGCTGCTGAGCAAAATTTGAAGGAAAAAAGAGGCTTATAAAAGGTGGAAGCAAGGTCAGGAGACCTGGGAAGAATACAGGGATGTTGTCCGGGAAGCTAGGGACCAGGTTAGGAAAGCTAAGGCCCACTTAGAATTAAACTTGGCTAGGGATGTTAAGGATAACAGGAAGGGATTTTATAGGTACATTGCCAATAAAAGACAGGTTAGGGACACCGTGGGTCCTCTCCAGAAGCTATTGGGAGAACTGGCTACCCTGGATTTGGAGAAGGCTGAGGTTCTTAATGACTTCTTTGCCTCAGTCTTCACCGGCAAATGCTCTGACCACACCACCCAAGTCTTGGAAGGCAGACGCGGGGACGGTGAGGGTGGGGACCCTGGGCCCACTGTGGGGGAGGATCTTGTTCGGGACCACCTTAGGAACCTGAATGTATACAAGTCAATGGGACCGGATGAAATCCATCCAAGGGTCCTGAAGGAGCTGGCAAATGAAGTTGCTAAGCCACTCTCCATCATATTTGAAAAATCATGGCAGTCAGGTGAAGTTCCCGATGACTGGAAAAAGGGAAATATAACCCCCATTTTTAAGAAGGTGAAAATGGATGAGCCAGGGAATTACAGAGCAGTCAGTCTCACCTCTGTGCCTGGCAAAATCTTGGAGCGGATTCTCCTGGAAGGCATGCTAAGGCACATGAAAACCAACAAGGTGCTTGGTGACAGCCAGCATGGCTTCACTAAGGGGAAATCCTGCCTGACCAATCTGGTGACCTTCTATGAAGGGGCTACGGAACTGATGGACAGGGTCAGAGCAGTTGATATCATCTACCTGGACTTGTGTAAAGCCTTTGACACTGTCTCCCATGACATCCTTCTCTGTAAGTTGGAGAGACATCAATTTGATAGGTGGACCACTGGGTGGATAAAGAACTGGCTGGATGGCCGCACGCAAAGAGTATGCTCAGTGGCTTAATGTCCAGCTGGAGACCAGTAACGAGTGGTGTCCCCCAGGGATCGGTGTTGGGACCGGTCTTGTTCAACATCTTTGTGGGTGACATGGAGAGTGGGATTGAGTGCGCTCTCAGCAAGTTTGCCGATGACACCAAGCTGTGTGGTTCGGTTGATAAGTTGGAGGGAAGGAATGCCATGCAGAGGGACCTTGACACGCTTGTGAGGTGGGCTGATGCCAACCTGATGAAGTTTAACCATGACAAGTGCAAGGTCCTCCACCTGGGTCGGAGCAATGCCAGGCACAGCTACAGGTTGGGCGGGGAGGAGATTGAGAGCAGCCCTGCGGAGAAGGACTTGGGGGTGTGGGTTGATGAAAAAATGAACATGAGCCGGCAGTGTGCGCTTGCAGCCCAGAAAGCCAACCGTATCCTGGGCTGCATCAAAAGGAGTGTGACCAGCAGGTCGATGGAGGTGCTCCTGCCCCTCTACTCTGCTCTCGTGAGACCTCACTTGGAGTATTGTGTGCAGTTCTGGTATCCTCAACATAAAAAGGACATGGAACTGTTAGAACAAGTGCAGAGGAGGGCCACGAGGATGATCAGGGGACTGGAGCACCTCCCGTATGAAGATACACTGAGAAAATTGGGGCTGTTCAGCCTGGAGAAGAGAGGCTGCGTGGAGACCTCATAGCAGCCTTCCAATACTTGAAGGGGGCCTATAGGGATGCTGGGGAGGGACTCTTCATTAGGGACTGTGGTGAGAGGACAAGGGGTAATGGGTTTAAACTTAAACAGGGGAAGTTTAGATTGGATCTGAGGAAGAAATTCTTTACTGTGAGGGTGGTGAGGCCCTGGAATGGGTTGCCCAGGGAGGTTGTGGATGCTTCATCCCTGGCGGCGTTCAAGGTGGGGTTGGACATAGCCTTGGATGGCATGATTTAGTGGGAGGTGTCCCTGCCCATGGCAGGGGGGCTGGAACTCGATGATCTTGAGGTCCTTTCCAACCCTTACTATTCTATGATTCTATGATTCTATGACTAACTTGAGGTGTATATGTGAAAAAATAGCCTAAGTACATGAATTAGATTTATATCTGATACCTCAGATTGGTCAAATTATAAAAGGCCTTAAAGGTTGAATTCATATATGAAATGGCTTATATATTCATGTAACATATACATAATGAAAAATTACTGGAATAGTCCTGTAACTTCAAAGTTACAAGTATGGCCGGTTTTGTCATACCTTATGGCCCCACTAGCTTCCACACTCTCCATGTAGGACACATGGAGCCCCTCTGACGTCTAATGAGTTTGAAGACCTACCATGGATGTAGCTATCCACCTTGATGGTGTATTCTGTGTATCTTATGGTCAGAGAATTGATATGAGCAGAGGAAGACCTGGAGCTCCTTAGGACAGCAGTTCTTATGGCCAACCTGGCTAAATATTGCAATGAGTGCATTGAAATAAAATACTTGGAGAGTTCCCCCGTAGATACCTAAAAATATTTTAGGGTTCTTGAGTTTTATAACTTGAGTTTCATAAATGTTCATAAATGAACATGAGCCGGCAGTGTGCGCTTGCAGCCCAGAAAGACAACCATATCCTGGACTGTACCAAAAGGAGTACGACCAGCAGGTTGAAGGAGGTGGTCCTGCCCCTCTACTCTGCTCTCATGAGACCTCACTTGGAGCAGTGTGCAGTTCTGGTGTCCTCAACATCAAAAGGACATGGAACTGTTGGAAGAAGTCCAGTGGAGAGCCACGAGGATGATCAGGGGACTGGAGCACCTCTCGTATGAAGATAGGCTGAGAATGTTGGGGCTGTTCACCCTGGAGAAGAGAAGGCTGCGTGGAGACCTCATAGCAGCCTTCCAATATCTCAAGGGGGCATATAAGGATGCTGGGGAGGGACTCTTCCTTAGGGACTGTAGTGATAGGACAAGGGGTAACGGGTTCAAACTTAACCAGGGGAAGTTTAGATCTGATCTGAGGAAGAAATTCTTTACTGTAAGGGTGGTGAGGCCCTGGAATGGGCTGCCCAAGGAAGTTGTGAATGCTGCATTGCTGGCCGTGTTCAAGACCAGGTTGGACAGAGTCTTGGGTGGCATGGTTTAGTGTGTTTTGTATATGCCCATGGCAGGGGGGTTGGAACTAGATCATCTTAAGGTCCTTTCCAACCCCAACTATTCTATGATTCTGTGATTCTGTAAGTGGATTCTCAATGACTGCATCCTTAACAGGCTTGTTAATACAACCAGCAGTGCAAATATATGCATCTGCATTTCATGAGTCTGGACCCTGTGGATCTGAGAAATAAAAGGACAAATAGAGGTGGTGAGAATCAGTCTAGGGGCTTGCTTTGTAACTTTCAAATAGAAAATCTTTTAGGTCAGAGAAAGGGGAGATGGAGGAAAGGCTAAGCTGTTATCCAGAAAGGATAAACAAGGCTCTCTGATATGGAGAAGTAGGCAGTTGTGTTTTGTTTGTTTTCTTATCTTTTTTCCCTGTAGTTGGATGGAAAATAAAACTGATTCTGAGCTGTTATGCCTAAGTAGCTGTAGCAACCATCGACCTGGCTTGCAATGGGGCAAAAACAGCCCATGTGGAAAACAAACTACCAATCAAGCCATTCATTCAAACCTGCAGATAAAGTTATGCTGGAATAGAAATATATTAGATGCATTACATCTGTGGAACCTGAAGGTATCCTTGCTTTTCTTAGTGTTTCACAGGAAAATTAGGATCCTAATTTAAGTTAGATTTCCTTTATTGCCAACAGACAGAAAGATGGAGATCTCTTTAAGTGTGATTCATCTTATTACAATATCCTAAGATACCTGTTTGCAACAGTGTTTTGCAAATTTCATGACTGTTAGGAGGTTTTCCTTCAACCTTCTTTAAGCTAAATAACTCCATTTCTTGAAAGCTTTTCTCATGGCTTATATTTTTTTATGTCTGTCCAATTGGTCTATGATCAGAGAAAGAAAAAAAAGAGCACAATGATTCAGTTGCGGGCCACAACAATTCTGAGTAGAAGAGAAGGTTTACTTCACATGTGTTACCATTCTCTCCTGCTCATGCACCCCGTAATATTATTTGCCCTTCTTTGCAGCAGTGTGACATCAGGCTATATTTAGACTGCTCCTGTTTAAACTGCTGTTAAGCTACTTGTCCCCCAGCCAGTTGTTCTTTTCTACAAAAATGCTGCAAATTGCCCTTGTT
This sequence comes from Amazona ochrocephala, assembly GCA_039720435.1. Lineage (NCBI taxonomy): Eukaryota > Metazoa > Chordata > Aves > Psittaciformes > Psittacidae > Amazona > Amazona ochrocephala. The sequence goes on from CM077878.1 coordinate 47,804,942, forward strand.
TTTATCAAATTGCATGTTGCTTTTCTTCAGGCCACTTCTCCAGTGTGTCGAGAGAATTTTAAATTCTTATCCTGTCATTCACTGCCCTCTTGGCTGCTGCTGTGTTTATTTACACTTTTACCCATCATTAGGATGAAAATACTGACCAGGGCTGGAACTATAACATCCCACTGAATATGTGCTTCCATTCTGACACAATGTTTTAAATCTTCTGTCTGAATACTGTTTTCAAACGAGTTTTGCACTACCCTATAATGGCTTCATCTAGGCCACATTCTTCTACTTCATTTCCAAGACTATTCCCCTTTTTCACTTCAGGAAAGAGTTGCCAAAATTCCTACTAAAGCTGAGATATATGTTACATATACATTCTCCTATCCTCAACGTCACTTAGAGAAATGTTTTAGTTGATCTGAAACACAACCCCCCCATGTTATTCATACAAGTAACGCATGAAGATAATCTGCTAAACTGACAGTGAGTAATGCTACTTAAAGTGGTCTCTGCATGATGTTTTTAAAATCATGTCAACATAGTGGTCTTCATCAGATTATACTTAAATATGGCTGTGAATTTCATCTCTGGAAAACACTTTCCTGTGACTGCTATTTTTGGCTATGTATTTCCATGATTTCTTTTTACTAAAGAGAAGTGCTTTCCCTGTGTACAGGAAATGGTTACCTCACACTCACTCCTCTCTTTCCTTTTTTTGTGACACTTCCAAACCCATCTGATTTAGGGAGCTATTTAGAAAACTAACCTCTCTTCCTACTGTCAAAAGAACAATGGAAATCACTGAAGGATTAGACCATCGGGTTAGCCCCTGCAAGCCCTTACTTTTAAAGGACTTGTTTTTGTATCATTGAAAGGTGAAGATGTATTGAACTTGGCACATGCAGGGACAATGGAAAAACATTTCCCTAAGAGGAGGCTTCCTGTACTCTAGTACAGCCTTCATTTTCACTGATTTGAAGGGCAAAACAGTGTCAATTTAGGAAAATAAAGACATAAATACTCCACAATAATGGTGGCCAAAATATCCATTGGAATAAACTAGAATTCATGCAAATGAACATGAAGAGTTGAACAGCATTTACAGTGTAAACATTGATGTTTGCACTGTATTTCACATTCATCAGTTATACAGAATTAGTTGTAATAACTTGGATGACACACAATCTTATTTTTATTTGCAAATTGTTCTGAGATACCTTATATGAACATTTTTGAAGAAGGCTAAGATGTCCTGAAATGAAATTGCATATTTATTTTGAGCCTATAAAACAGAAAACAGTCAAATGAACCCTGGTAATGAATAAGACAGTACTCCGAAAACAATTCTTGTAACATCTGCAATATCTGATTAAAACATTGTGGATGTTTGTGCTGTGTTGTCTAGAAGCATCACAGAATATTCCTCCATATATGAAAAATGCAATCTTGGCTGATTTTATCATACAAAACTTTTCTTGTTTCTCTCCCAAGAACATTGTAGTAGTACGGCAAGTGGTAGCTGTTTTCTGCGGTTTTCTGATCCTGTATCAAAGTGGTTTTTCCTTAGTACTGGAGGACAGTGAAGGCATGTAGCAGCATTAAGAGGAAAGGGTAGATATTTTCAAGTCTGCTGTGAGGCATTAAACATGTTCTGATTTATTACAGCTACATTAGGGTTTCTGAAACTCTATCTACAGTGAAAGTATCTTAATCCATCTGATATTAGTTTTAATAGTTTTGTATGCATATATTTATCAATATGTAAGGATAAGTATCAGAGATATGTATATGAAAAAATAATATGCCTGATGTGAGACAAAGGAGGTAACACTTTATTTCACTGTATCTTCAAGTGAGGTTGGTTGCCTTCCTTTTCAAGCCAAAGTTCTTTCCTCTGTGATAATTCATCTGTCTAAATTCCTTCTTCATCACATCATATATGGACACTTCATAGAATCATAGAATCATAGAATAGTTAGGGTTGGAAAGGGCCTCAAGATCATTGAGTTCCAGCCCACCTGCCATGGGCAGAGACAACTCCCACTAAACCATGCCATCCAAGGCTATGTCCAACCCCACCTTGAACGCCGCCAGGGATGAAAGTCGCCTGTGAAGTCTGATGTAGGTTACTTATAATTTCTTTGTTTCCTGAAAAAAACCCCAGTGCTTATATTAAAGTGATCCTGCTGCATAGGTTAAATTCATGACGTTTAAGGAAATTTTGGCTAAATTTATACTAGCGAGCTAGCACTTGCCAGGGCCAGACCACTTCCACAAGGCTATTTGGTGCAATCTGGCCATCTCTCTTCACTTGTCTTACCCTACTGAACAGATGCACCCACGTGTTTGCTGAGGAGCAGCCCTGGTCTAAGTCAGCTGAGTTGGTTGTCTTTCACAAATAAAACTAATATTCAACTGACTTTCATAACTTTGCACAGACATCGACAATCACCATTTTAAAGTCTAAGGATAACAGAAATCATTCAGGAGACATTAGAAGACAGTTTGGTCAAGAGTTCTGTATGGAGGAATTCTGAACAGATGCAAAGCAAACCTGCTAAAGATCTCTGAAGATTTTCTAGAGTAATCTGGCAGCCTTTAATTTTTTTTTTTTACCAACCTTTTGGCTGCAGTTTTTGCTTTATGTTCAACACCAGATCTTCCTCTTTAGAAATCATATAAATTTGTTCTGCATAGCTGTTGAGTTTGAAGCAGAACAGCTGATTTGCCATGGAAAACAGCTGGTTACAATCCTATAGCATTTTCTAATGCACTGGAAAAAGAGTTATACTGTTTTCTGTCTTGTCTTTTTAGAGTAATCAAAACTAATTTTTTTCATCAATCGTAGGTTATATCTCCCAGTGTTCTTGCTAATCTCATCTGATTGCCTCAGATTACCCCCTTTTTCTAGAAGGATTAAACCTGGCCCAGCAGAAGTTTTCCTTCTGCTTCCTCCACTCAAATTTTCACCTGCTGTGCCCTGCCTTAGATGCTTTGTTGGTAGAACTTAGGAATTGCTTTATCTATCTATCTATCTATCTATCTATCTATCTATCTATCTATCTATCTATCTATCTATCATCTATCTATCTGTCTGTCTGTCTATCATCTATCTATCTATCTATCTATCTATCTATCTATCTATCTATCTATCTATCTATCTATCATCTATCTATCACCTATCATCTATTCATTTTTTTTAATAGAAAAACTTCATTGCTCTTACTGCCTTATATTTCCTTTGTGAACAACTAAGGCCTCTGAATCTTGCTTTTCTGGTCTCTACTGCTTTTTGCTTTTTAGAACATTTTTCATTTTCACTTCTGCTGTATCAGCCTTTACAGATCATTTCATCCTTGTTTTCAGCTGAAATACTCTTGTAAATCTTAACAGTTTTGTGTCTTCCACACATTTTATCAGTAAAATTTCTACTCCAAATCAAAGTTACTAATTAAAATACTGATTGGATTGGGTGAGAACAAATCTTCGACAAGCCTTAAATAAAATATTTTTCTCTGATGACTATTTTTGTGATTAATTTTCCATCATTTTATACCCATTTCTAGGTTATTCTAGTTAGATCATATTTCCTTAGTTATGTTATATCATAGTCATGCAAGACAGTGTCAGAAGTCTTACAAACGTTAAGATACACTACTGCTCCCTATTCACCTTGCTACCTCCCCTGCCAAGAAAGAGATTACACTCATTTAGCAAGATATTTTATAAAGCAATTGATTTTAACTATTTTTTATTTTTTAGGGATTTACAAATTGTTTCCAATTATTTTTAATTCCAGACTATTTCTGAAACCAGGCTGCAGTTCCTCTGGTTATTTCTTTTTCCTTTTTTTTAAAAACATGGATACTTTAATGCCCTCTTCCAGTTCTCTGGCATCTTCACTGTCTTCAGTGAATTTATAGCACAACAAAAATATTGACAGCAATATAGGGCAAATTGAAAGGAGAGAATACTAAGAAGAAATTAGCTTTGTGACTCCGTAATGAAGCATAGTGAATCATCAGTATCCCTACAAAGTGGAAATACAAGATGGATGATTACAGATTGAATGTGGGTGATAAAAACATCCAGAAAAGGCACTACGGACCCACTTTAAAGACATGTAAAGCAATGACAAGAAGTATCACACTGGAAGTGCAAAGAAGCTGTCATTTCTAGTCTAGGAAATCTGTGTAGTGTACCTTGCTTATGCTGTCTCACAAACCAGAAAAAAAATGAAATAGGAGGCAGCAGCATAATACAGACCTCTTTCTGTGTTGATTTGAACATTTTCAGTGATTACTTAGGGCATCCTATGCTAATGTAGGTTAAATCTCTCAAATAAGGGAAAACTTGCGATGAATGCCCTGTATAGTGGTGCACTAAGCATTTTATCACAATTCCTTGGTAATCTGCCGTTTCATGCCAGCCAAAGAAGCCAATAATAAATTGAAGACTATTATTTAAAGTAAAAGCATGCAGCTGTTTTGTTTGTATTTGAGATCTCCAGCTTCATGGTCTTTTTACACAGTATTTGAGTCTTTCACTGGACAGGATTATCACATTTGATTTCCCTGTACAGTTTAACAGCTGAAAACTGGGTAATGGCAAAATATTTGCTTCAATTCTCTCATTTTAAGATAGCTCAATGGTTTTGAACTTTTTGTATAAAAACAATCATTCCTCATGATTTTTGTGGGCTCTATTCAGCTGCACCATTAGTGATTCTGTATCATAATCCTGACTGATACCGCTGTTGATTAGAACAGGAGAAATTCAGAAAAGGCATAGAAGAAATATGAAGCAACTTGCATATGCCCTTGAGACTTAGTTTATGCTGTTTGACTTTGGCTGAGAATGTGGCTCTGCGCCACTGTACAACTTTAGAGTTCTATCGCAATTCTGTTTTAGATCCCTAGGAAATATACGACATTTTAAAAGTGTATTATCCATTTCACAGCATACTGCTGCCCTTGAGCTGGCAGTTTTGTGTCTTTAACCTGAAGATTTTTAATCTTACAACATCAGTGAAGATGTGAGAATTACGTTCCCACTTTCCTATTGTGTACTTTAGAAGTTACCATCTGGAATAGCAAGAAGCTGCAGTTAAGGACAAGTTCTTTACCAGACATGATGAAGGGAGGGGGTGAGAAAAGTGGCTTGAAGTTAGTGTTCTGCTTCCAGAGCAGAAAGCCAAACCTACTCCTGGCATGTCTTCGAACAGCCTGGGGGATGCACTAAATAATTCTGGCTTTTTGCCTGCTAATGACTCATGTAAATATTCTTATCACAAAGGGACACAGCAGAAGCCAACGATCAAACCTTATTTGTGTATCTATCTGTGTGAGTGATAGCAGAAAGGAATGAAGCAATTCTGCATCTTCTTTTTCTATAGGTAAATACCTCGTTCTTTAATGAAATGGCTTGCATGGGAAGCAACTAGGCATCACCTATTCATTCTTAAAATACTTTGGACTTATAAACAACATATGCAAGTCTTCTGCAAATTAATCTGTGAAAGTTGAGCAGAGCATGTCATTTTTGGAAAGAATGAGGACTCTTTCTAAATGGGAACTAAACTTCAAGCCACAAACCTTTAAAACTCCTGCAGTTCAGAAAGTGCTGGATATTGCCATCTCTAAGGAATGGGAGTTGAAAACAAATGTGTAACTCTGCTCTACAAATGCAATATTTTGTGCCATCATGTTGAGTATGAAAGACCTAGCACAACATTTGGAGCCGGGGAAAGTCAGCAGTATACACATCACAGTTTAGCCTGTTCTCATAACTTCCATGCAGAAGCAAGGTAGGATGTTGTTTCCTAAAACATGGTCTTCAAAACTGGAAGGTAGCCCAAGGTACAATTAGGTTGGTATAATAAACAAAATGTGCCTATTAGCTAATGCAGAGGGTTTTATTTTATAGTTCAAATGCGGTGGCTTTTTGTGATTCTGTTACACATGTGAAGTTCAAAACAAGAATCCAACAGCTCCTTTCTAGATTTTTTTTTAATAGATTACTATTCAAAACTGTAAGAGAAATAGTATTTGTTTTTGAATGACAGGAGCAGTCTTGTTCAACATCTTTGTGGGTGACATGGACAGTGGGATTGAGTGCACCCTCAGCAAGTTTGCCGATGACACCAAGCTGTGTGGTTCAGTTGATAAGTTTGAGGGAAGGAATGCCATCCAGAGGGACCTTGACACACTTGCGAGGTGGGCTGATGCCAACCTGATGAAGTTTAACCATGACAAGTGCAAGGTCCTACACCTGGGTCGGAGCAATCCCAGGCGCAGCTACAGGTTGGGCGGGGAAGAGATTGAGAGCAGCCCTGCGGAGAAGGACTTGGGGGTGTTGGCCGATGAAAAAATGAGCATGAGCCGGCAGTGTGTGCTTGCAGCCCAGAAAGCCAACCGTATCCTGGGCTGCATCAAAAGGAGTGCGACCGGCAGGTCGATGGAGGTGGTCCTGCCCCTCTACTCTGCTCTCGTGAGACCTCATTTGGAGTATTGTGTGCAGTTCTGGTGTCCTCAACATAAAAAGGACATGGAACTGTTGGAACAAGTGCAGAGGAGGGCCACGAGGATGATCAGGGGACTGGAGCACCTCCCATATGAAGACAGGCTGAGAAAATTGGGGATGTTCAGCCTGCAGAAGAGAAGGTTGCATGGAGACCTCATAGCAGCCTTCCAGTATCTGAAGGGGGCCTATAGGGATACTGGGGAGGGACTTTTCATTAGGGACTGTAGTGAGAGGACAAGGGATAATGGGTTCAAACCTAAAAAGGGGACGTTTAGATTGGATATGAGGAAGAAGTTCTTTACTGTAAGGGTGGTGAGGCCCTGGAATGGGTTACCCAGGGAAGTTGTGAATGCTCCATCCCTGGCAGTGTTCAAGGTGGGGTTGGACATAGCGTTGGATGGCATGGTTTAGTGTGAGGTGTCCCTGTCCATGGCAGGGGGGTTGGAACTAGATGATCTTAAGGTCCTTTCCAACCCTAACTATTCTATGATTCTATGACCCATATTTACTTTAAAATCAATTTTTCAGTTTGGTTTAATCATGATGAGGTGTGAAGTAGGCTTCTTCCTCTTGCAATGAAGATTTTAGAGTCCGAGAGAGAACAATTTTCTTTAAATATTCATTTTCTTTGAAGGAAGAGGGAATGCTGAGAGTGAATATAGGTAAATAATTCTTAATTTAAGTGGGAAATGAGAACTGAATGGCTGCTTGCTGTATAAATTTGTTTCAGTCCTATTTTTATACTGATCGTAATGAGTTTTTTTCCCACTCACAGTTTTTGAGAAGTGATGTCATATACCTGGAGGTTTGTTATATTTTTTTTGAAAATGTGCATAAGTTTTTATGTAATATATAATGCACATCATTAATATTTAGCTACCAACTAAAGTGAAGCATTTCTTTTTTTATAGCTGTTCAGCAATGACCTATGACTAGGATAAGCTGCATGATTCCAAGACAAGTCTCAAGCCTACTTTTTCCAGAACCTAGAAGGAAGATGCTGTGATGCAACATTAACACAAACCTCGAGCTATGAAACCAGGGGGAATCACTGATGTCTCCTCTTTTAAGACAGAAAGTTTCATGAGAGGAGGAGGACATCATGGAAGTCAAAGACGTGCAAGCTATTGGAGGTGAATTTAGGCGCCCTAGCTCTAGGTCACAGTTCTACCTCTATAGTCTACCTCTGCAGTTTGCTAGTTTTCAGACTTCTTTAATTTTTTTAATAATCAGGTGTTTTCTTTCTCTTTTCCTACTTGACTTCTAAATTGTCCATAAAAAAAGCAGCATATGCAAATCTTTTCAGGTTTTTTGCATATGCAAATACATAGCTGTGAACATACAGCAGATCATATCCACAGAGTGATGCCCTAGTTTTGTACAGTCGTGTAAAGTGTGCCATTAATAAAATAAGATTTAGTGTTAAACCTTAAAAGACCTAGGGAGCTGAAGATAGCAAAATGTAATGTTCAATAAACAAAGAATTGTCATATTCAAGAAAAAGAAATAATGGTAAAGTTGACTATGTAATAAGCCTTATGTACTGCTGTCTAGTTATTTGGAAGCCAGCTTTGTGAGTTTTCTCATCATGCAGAGATCAAGGACACAACTTTTATAATACTAAGTTATAAAAAGATAGGGGAATTCATCTCTAGAATAATCCTAACTTCATTTTTTTGTTCATTATATAAAATCCAGAGTTTCTGTGTTAAAAAAAGAGAAAAAAGCTTTTGTCTCGTAAATCAGTGGAAAATGAGCATGCTGAATGTAGAAGTTCATTACATACTTTAAATAACAATTTACTAAACGCTTCAAGTTGTTTTTTTGGTACTTCAGTCATAGCTCAGCCTGCTTCATACCATTAACTTTCATAAAAACTTATAAATACCTCAAAACTCTTGTTCCTAGTAAGCCAAAAAAATTTATAGGAGAAAGAACTGTCTGTCTTACACACATGATGAACCCCTTTCCTGTCTTTGCTTTGCTGCCTTTGTTGTGGTGAATGGTTAAAATTGCTGTCTGACCACAGCAAACTGTGATTAATAGTGACCTTTTGCTATCAAAGAGCTCCCCACACACTTAGGAGCAATAATATACAAGCTGAGAAGTGCTCTGGATGAGTAATGCATATTTGATGACTCTTGTGCTCCTCACAACTTTGAAAACGCTTTAGCGGAATGCTAGCAAATTTTACCTCATTGTATGAAGTGAGCCCAAGGGATTAAATTTCCCTTTTGTGGTCAAGAAACAACCCAGCTATTGACAATAATTGTTGGATACAACATAAAAAGTGCTAGTAGTAACTTGAAATCTGAAAAATGTAAATTTGTGATATTCATTAAAAAGTCTGTCTGAACCTTCCTTCAAAAACGTTGAAGTATTTTGCTCATCTCAGATTTTCTGCTGTGACCAGATACATATTCACTGTTGCAATGTAGGAGGGAACCTTTGAAATTTCCTGCTAAATGGCACAGAGACCATTAAAGTAGTGCACAAAATCACAGATACGGAGGATCTGTGCTCAGTAAAGATAACTTTTAGTAAGAGTTAGTAAGAGGAAGGAGCTCTAAGAAGGATGGCATTCTCACTGTCTGGTGCAGGGTAGCTCCAGTCAGCAGCAGGAAGAGAAAGCTTTTTCATGCCTCCCATCAGCCTCCTGGTGAGATGCGCTTGGCATGAAGTCTCTCAGTATTTTGCATGTCTGTGTTAAAAAGCAAGTTTTCATCTTTGGAAGTGTAAAGAGAGGAATGTACATTGACCTCTTAGGTTAAGATTAATATGCTTCGTCTCAAGACCACTTAACTTTTACTGGGGAAGAGAAAGTGTCTGCCATTTTTTGTATTACTGAATATTTGAAAGCACAGCGAGAATATACTCTTAGCCAGAAAGTGTTGGTGATGTCTGTGATGTGGAGACGCAGAAGGGGAGCACAGACACCTCCAGATGATGCCTTCCTCTTGTCTGTGCTGCTGTAGGGCTGTGAGCACCTCTGCACAAGGCAGTCCTGCAAGCAAGAGATGGTCCTACAGCTGTCTGGCCAGAAGGATTGCGCAGTTGGGATGGGGTGTCTGAGAGAGGGAGCACCAGTGCATGACCGAACAGTGACACTGGTCCTATTCTCACATGTCACTGCATGGAGCAAAAGACTGAAAGGATTAGAGGCAGCAGAGCCTTCCTGGTGAGACTAGAATGCTAAAGGAGTTTGGGCATGGCTCAGCTCAGTGCTTGCAGTTCTGGAGATGTCTCTTCTGGTAGCTAGCAACTTCCAGAGAGTCTTTCTGCATGTAGCTTTCCTGCAGCTATTTAACATCACTATAAAATTGAGCAAAATGTGTTCATAAGTATGAATCCGTAGCAGACTTCCATTTGAGTAGTCTAGTGAAGACTGAGGTGCCACCTGGAAAGGAAAAGTAAACAAATAAGAAAGCTATCATAAGAAATATAGATAATCATCAACATGTTATAAAAATATTTCCCAAATTAGTAAAAATAATAGCAACAGAGGAAGCAATATCTTCCAAAAGTTAATTTACTGGGAGAAATGACACGTTATTTTAAGAATGTTTTGGGTGTAACAGAAGGCCAAAATTCTTGGAGAACTTTGAAAGTGTCTTAAAAGTATTTATATGTACTATGTTAAACACAAGTAAAGATTGTTTCATCAGATTCTTCATAATTTATATAGAAGACACAGGTAAAGACTTTGAGAGGAAACTTGATGCCACGTAGCAAACGTATGCAAGTTTATACACAACTTCAAATACAGTCAAGAAGTAAATTGCCATCAGCTGTAGCCATATAGCTTTGTTTTAGAATTAAAACATCAAAACTGATTTTTTAAAAACTATGTAAAAGCTGTTCAAGAAAAGAATATAACTAAATAGTCCAAGTTTCTTCAACTATTACAGTTACATCTAAAAAAAAGGATTAAAGTCCTTGCTTGGAGCACGATCATCTTGTGAATATCATGTAAAAATGCCATACAACAGTAAAGATAAGAAAACTAACAAGATCCATTTCACTAAGTTCTCTAAACTGAGTAGAAATAGAAATATACATAGTGTTATACCTGTAATTCATTACTTAGAAGAAGATACACCCGTAATTCATTAAATGCATTGCAGCATCTTAATGAAGTTTGATTTAAGCTATTGTTGTACTTAGTAGTGGATATTGGTTTTTATTAAAGAAAAATTAAAATATTATATCACATTAACAGATTTGCTTTGCTTTCATTTACTTCTTTGATATACTTCCAGAAGTAAAATTTTCCACGTGTTAGAGTTTTCTTACTTGCTGGTAACTTGGTTCTCATTTTTGCTATGGATTAAGTAAATATTCACTTTAGTGTCCTTTGAAAAACAATATTAGAGTACCTGTAAAAGCTAAAAAACCAAGGTTTTTTTATAACTTTGCTATAAATCAGGCAATTAAAGCTGTAAAAAATAATTATAACTCTGATCTTGTTATGTGCCCTTGAATTATGAAAAACTGCTTCTTTAATTGTTTTCTATGTAGCTAGTGTATGTTTTGCTGTTCACTCATCTTCCAAACTTCTGCTGGTGCTTTGGGAACTCCAGGACCTGTAAGTACTCCAATTCTATTGCAACAGCTCCCCAAGAAAATCTGGTAGTGAGCATGACTGTGATAGTCAGACTAAGATGAGACCAGAGTACATGCATATGCATATACATGTGCACATCCAGACATTTCCCTGAAGACTAGATTTGCTCATCTTCCTGTAGGAACTGAAAAATATCTGCTAATTATTTTCTGCTTTAAGGGAAATGAATTGTGGGTGTTCTAAACTTTGCGTTTTCAGCCATTAAGTGATGTTTATTCTGCATATTTTAGAATGTGAAATCATGTTGTTCTGCATGATTTATATTACTTTATATTGCTTCAATATCTGATATAAGAAATACTGTACCACTTAGTCACTAACCTCAAATTGCTTCCTTCATTGCATTGAGTTCTTGAGTCAAAGACTGAGATAGAACAATCCAACTGTAGGGAAAAGTATTAAAAAGAAAATAAATCAAACAGACTCCTGAGAAATCTGAGATATTGTTCAGATTTGAGAAACCTGCCTCAAAATATCTCCAGTCTAATGATTTTACCGTTTGTGCCTCCCTTTCTTGAGGAGATTGTGACATCTCTAGCTTGAGGCAACAGCTCCCGGGAAAGGTGAAACTAATGAAATTACATTTGTGACTGTTAATTCCTGACCTCAACTTACCAGCATACACCTTCACTGATAGACAGAGCCTTGCATGCAAATGCCTTATTTTGCTCCTCTGAGGGCTTGCTGTTCTTCCATCATGATGAGCAGTTCTGACAAGTGTGATAGAGATAGCAGGTACCTTGCAAGGGACACTGAACTGGTGAACTGGAGAAGCTGTGTTATCTGTTGTGGTTAGAGTTTGAGTAGCTGCTGTACTTGTCACTAGGGTGCGTGGGAATGTCTCCCTCATAGGCTGACCACCCGAGGAGGGGACAAAAGATGTGTAATTGCTAAACACTTCTATTATATACCTCCCAAAGTATAGAGGTGATGACCACACTGGGAACGCAAGCCAGATCAGTTTCATGATCAATGAATCTATTGTATTATAAGTCATTACCATAAAGTACAATGAAACAAGAACCTTAGCCCAAGGCCTCCAGCCAATAAACACTAACACAGCAAATACCAGCTGTAAGTAAGGTACAACATGCTGAAATTGTGAGATCAAGAGCAACAACTTTGAGAGCCAATAAATCAGCATTGTGATGAGTGACTATTAATCCGAAAAAATGAATGCTTATCAAAAATATGATTAGACACACTCTGGTCAGATCTGTTGTCATCTCAACCCTTTGTGCTCCCTGTTGCATGCCAAAAAGAGCTGTCATGGTTTATGCCCAGCCGGCAACCCAGAACCACACAGCTGTTCACTCACTCCCCACCTTCCTCCCCATGCTCCCGGAGGGATGGGGAGGAGAATCGAAAGAATGTAGCTCCCACAGGTTGAGATAAGAATAGTCCAATAACTAAGGTATAACACAAACCACTGCTGCTACCACCAATAATAATAATGATAAGGGAAATAACAAGGGAAGAGAATACAACTGCTCACCACCTGCCAACTGATACCCAGCCTGACCCAAACAGTGATCTCGCTCTTCTGGGTAACTGCCACCAGTTTATATAGTGGGCATGATATGCTGTGGTATGGAATACCTCTTTGGCTAGTTTGGGTCCAGTGTCCTGTCACTGCTTCCTCATGGCTTCCCCTCCTCCCTGGCAGAGCATGAGACTCAGAAAGTTCTTGATCAGAGTAAACATTACTGAGCAACAACTAAAAACATCGGTGTTATCAGCGCTGTTCCCAGGCTGAAAGTCAAAACCACAGCAGTGCATCAGCTACTAAGAAGGAGAAAAATGGCTGCTACTGCTGAACCCAGGACAACTGGAAACTCCGTAAGATAGAAAAACCAGCATCAGAACTAGGTATATTATGGCAGAATTTCATCTTTTCTGATTAACCAACAGCATAAAAATGAATTAAGAAAAGGCACATCTTGCATGACCCACATTCTCCTGTCTTTTGCTCTGGATCTCCTGAGCTGCGTTCAGGTATTGAAGCACTGACAGTACAGCATGTGGTTCTGACTCATGTGAAATGGAGGCAGACACAAGATTGTGCAGCCTCCCTGATTCCTGTCCTGCTTCACGTACAGGCTGTGTCTGCTCCTGCCTTTAGAACAGTACAGGGTTGCTTATTTAAACATACAGATGAAGCCTGCCCCTCAGGGATCTTTAGCTTCCTGAGAGATCCTGATTTTTTTTACTCTTTGCTAGGGGAAGAAAGAAGCTAAAAGCTCTCTGTAGTGAGGGGAAGCAACTAAATCTTTCAGTTTATGACAGTATATTGCTCCAACTCTGCCATTTTCTGTAGGAAAGACAGAACTCTGTCGGAGGCTGAGCAGCATTCAGGCCAATGATATCTGCCAGCAAGCAGATGCAATTAGAAAGGTCTCTGATGAGCACTGAACTTATTATGAAAGGCTTTAATGGTGCTCACCTTGAAATGAAAGAGTCTAATAGGGAAGCAAGACTAATAATCAGTCTTGAGCCTAGGCAAAGCATCCTCCCATGGCAGAGAAGCAAGTAAGAAGGAAAGAAGCTATCAAAAAGATTGTGACAGGGGTTTGAGGCAACTGGGACAGAATGCATGCTATGTGTAAAAACAGTGAAATATGTTTAAAAATAATCAAAAGAAAGATTAACATGCTGTATAAAATCCTAAACTAGGAAATGTAGTGTACATAAGGCTGCTCAGGAAGGATTCAGAAATGGCAGAAGTACTAAATCTTTAACAAAGGCTTGTTACCTTCCAACTGTCAAGCTTCTAACTGTTAAATATGTGTTTCAAAAAGTGAACCAAAATGGTCTTTAGGCAATTTAATTAACATTTTCTACTCTATTAAGTGGTTCCTCTTCATAGGTCCTCTGTTCCTTGCTTCTGTTAAGCTTACTTTTTTCTGGCTGACCGGTAATTTCATTGTCTCTTCCAGTTTAATAAACTGTAGTATCATATATAAATTGAGTTTTATATATGAATATGAATCTTTCTGTTGAAGAAAGTCCAGGTATAGATAATATATGTCCTTACTAAGTAATTATTTGGTACATTCATGAGCTGAGTAGTCTAGGAGAATGTGGGTTGATGAAAAAATGAACATGAGCCGGCAGTGTGCGCTTGCAGCCCAGAAGGCCAACCGTATCCTGGGCTGCATCAAAAGGAGTGTGACCAGCAGGTCGAGGGAGGTGATCCTGCCCCTTTACTCTGCTCTCGTGAGACCTCACTTGGAGTATTGTGTGCAGTTCTGGTGTCCTCAACATAAAAAGGACATGGAACTGTTAGAACAAGTGCAGAGGAGGGCCACGAGGATGATCAGGGGACTGGAGCACCTCTCGTGTGAAGATAGGCTGAGAAAATTGGGCCTGAAGGGGGCCTATAGGGATGCTGGGGAGGGACTCTTCATTAGGGACTGTGGTGAGAGGACAAGGGGTAATGGGTTTAAACTTAAACAGGGGAGGTTTAGATTGGATCTGAGGAAGAAATTCTTTACTGTGAGGGTGGTGGGGCCCTGGAATGGGTTGCCCAGGGAGGTTGTGAATGCTTCATCCCTGGCGGCGTTCAAGGTGGGGTTGGACATAGCCTTGGGTGGCATGGTTTAGTGGGAGGTGTCCCTGCCCATGGCAGGGGGGTTGGAACTCGATGATCTTGAGGTCCTTTCCAACCCTTACTATTCTATGATTCTATGATTCCATGCTGACCTTTTTAAAAAACACAAACTGAAGGTGAATACAATACTGCTCATAAAAGTGTCCTATTAAATTAATATTTGAGATGCTAGAAAGAAACTGAAGACTCAGTACTTGAAGTCAATGGGATAATTTATAGTGTGTGATTTGGTGTTTTTCTGAAAGGGGCTGCAAAGCTCAGCAGTCAGAGCCTTGAATTACTTGCCTAGGAAATATAGGAAGATAACAGAAAAATAAGAAATAACAGAAACAATTTACAAAAAGTAGATTATTTTAATTTCATTTTACCTTATGCAGAAAAACCCTATATTTTAGAGATCTGTTAACTTTTGGGCTTTTAAATTTTGTTTATTCCCCTCCTCCCTCTCCCCACAGGCCATGTTTCAGCTTTTTAGTTACAGTCAATTGTAAGAAGAGAAGGTGAAAGGAATGTGCCATTTTGGGCAGTTTCTCTTGAAATACTGTAGTCTACAGTTCAGGCTGTAGCAGCAAAACTTTTTACTTCATGAACTAAGTGCATTTTTGTTGGTTACTCTTGAAGATACACTGCAGGCAGTTTCACTTTGCATGATGCTAGCAGCAGGGGCCCTGGTGCTGTGCAGCACCCTGAGGAGCTCTCCTGACCTGGTCTCAGATGCCTTATACATCCACCAGTACCTGTTGCTTCCTGGACTTAGCATGCATACCCCAGAGACTCACACCCACCTTCATTACTCTTTCAGTATTCACTCAGGTGAGGGCTTCAGACCCCAGTTATCTCAAAGACATTGACTCTTTCTATAGTTCACTTCCCCATTGTCAGCCATATTTCAACATATCTCAAAGCTTGAACAGTGTTCAGAGATTATTTTTTTATTATTTTTTTTTTTGGTGCTTAGCTAAAGTGCAACTATTTTAAAGAATGTCACGTAAAACACAGCATTATATCTCCAGCTCAGTGATCCAGTTTTTACTGGTATATATTTAGGGGAACATTACATGCACTCATACTCTTTTGGCAAGAAAAGAGCCAGTGTATGTGTGATATATGTGTGGTTACTCTTTTGGCAAGAAAAGAAGCAGTGTATGTGTGATATATGTGTGGTTCACTGGATGGATGGATCTTTTGTCTTACATTACAGCTATGATTTCAATGATTCAAAATTACTGCTGTGTCTACAAACACAGAATTGGACAGAATTGTTAACACAGAAATTCAGTTCAGTTATTCTTATTTTAAGTGGTTCTTTTAGGAATTATCACATACAAATGTCACAAAGACCTGTATCAATGTGAATTCATCTGAAATGCTTTTATTTCTGAAATTGAGCAGTGCATGTCAACTCTTTCTATTATGCTTTTTCAGTAACAACATCACACTTTAAAGAGATGAATTTTAATGTAGATTTTCAAAATGTTAAAACTAGATATAAAATGCAAATCCTTTACTTTTGCTTTTTTATTTCTACTGCAGAGATGCATGCGCTGTGGAGTTATTCCAAAGTAGCATTTCTGGATAAATGAAAGCTACACAGTTTCAGAAGTTACATTGGCGACTGGGATAAAGTGCTTGTTTTATTCCCTATGCAATTCCACAAGTGAATCTGTAGCCCTGTCAACCTGCAGTAGTCAAACACAGCAGCGCAGCAGGTATCAACAAGGCTACCCAAAGCAGACACTGAAAACCCTTTTGTGGTCCATGGCAAAATAACGTATGGCTAAAATACTTAAGGCAATTACAGTGATTCAGGTTTTGGAAAATTTGGGCTTACTGGAGATAGAATCAGATATTCAGCTGTTCTAAATCACTCTGACTACATTAATGTCAATAACTGAGTTATACTCTACAAGGGCCTGATAATCTCAGTTTTAAGACGATTCCCTAAAGATGTAATCCAAAGACCAATGAAGTAATTTGGAAGTTTTCCATTAAATTCAATGACTTTTAGATCAGTCTGCAAGTATTTAATGTTAATCTTTTTTTAAAAATAAAATACAGGTAACCTTGGAAGCAAGTACAAACACACATATATTTAGAAAAAGACATATCCAAACCATTAAACTTCAAATAAAACTTCAAATCAGGAACATATTCAGAATCTCTAACAACTGTAGACAATGAATTCCACAGATTATCATTGCTCTCACAGGCTGTGCATTGCTCTCTTACTATGCCTCTCTTAGTTTTTCCCTCCACTATGAAGTGTATAGAAAAACATGCACCACTACCGTGATGGTAAAGGAAGCAGAAACAGTCCATCCTGGCCTCATATTGTTATTTCTACGATCACTAAATGACATCTTCTGGTTTAGAGAAAAAGCAATATATTGTGGGTATTTTTATTTGATTCATTTACACTTTTATTTATTTCAAACTGCCATTATTTTGAAGTAAAGGTCTAAGGAGTTAGCATCGGAAAATGATACAGCATAAGCTTCTATAAAAATACTCCTACTAGGCCAAGTAGTATGTTCAGCTACACTGAAGTCAATATGGTCTTTTGGCAAAAATTACTTGTTCTGTAAATAAATTCACATTTCCAAAGGACCTTTACCCTCTTGCTGGAGAACAATACTGCTGCTGGCACTTTCCCTCCTTTGCATTCTTTTTTGATGATTTTCAGCAGAGGGGTGATGCTGCTGATTCAAAAAACAATGTAGAAACCAGCTCCTGAGATAAGGCGCATGGAAAATAGCAGGAGAAGACACTATGGACATTGCTCGGACAGGCCACAGTACTCTATCACTTCCCTGAAGATACTGTTAGCTCTTCTCTTTCCATTGGTCTCTTGAAGGTTGCTTATAAGCTTTCTTACTATTTCCCATACTATTCCTGGATTTTCATCTTCACCCTCAACCACTATCTCTCCTTTACTGAAAAAAGAAAAAAGTTGCTACCCCAGTAAAATTATTGACATGTGGATCTGGAATTCAGCATGTTCCATGTGAATCTTTTGCTGGACGTCTCTAGGTTTGGAAGAGATTCTAGACACAATCAGAAAAATTAGTCTTGTAACCTCTGGGCCTTTCTGCTGTAACATGAAAATATGCCTTTTCCATTTTCCTTGAGCTCCCACATGTATGGTCTCTAGGATTTTGCCATGTTTAATTGACATGCATCTCTATATTTATTCTGAGGAAGTAGGTGCAACACAAACAAGCAGCAATGGACCTTTGCTGTCCTGTTTGAAAAATGAAAGTCATCAGCTCAACTGTAATTTTGTTATGCTATTTTTGCCCTGTTCCAGATGGCTCTAAGTTACGGGTGAAATTACATATAGCTTTAGACAAAATAAGCTATTTTCCCAATTGGCTTCTGCTATCAAACATTTCCTTGATTTAATACTCAACAGTGTCACAGTAAAATTGCTGAAACAAAAAACTTTATTTTTTTTCTTTTTTTGACAGCATATGAATGACAGATATTTCAGCTGTTAAGAGCCCTTTTGATGTGGTTCTTACTTTTTTGACAGTACCAAACGCACTGTCATAAAAATATGACTTAGGGTCATGTTTAAACAGGATACTTAACACAGGAAAGTGATTATATTATCAGGGAAACACATTCTCAAATATTTAATTTTTCAACTTGAAATTATTGAATATGTTTTCAAAACATTCAGTGCTCTGTGAAATGAAAATCTGTGTATGGAAGTTTTGGTCTCAAAAGCATTCTTTCAACAGTTGTAAAAGTGAAGCTGCATTAGAAATAAATTCTTCAAACCCATCTGGGGGCCTGAGTTACACTGTCTGTTTCTTGGCATCAAGTGCTTATTCTTTCTGGAGTGTGTCATAGTTTCTGTTAGTAAGTGTAAAAAGCCTGACCAGATGATGTCAGCACAGACAAGGTGGCTCCTGGCAGCAGATATTAAGTAATGCCTGGCTTAAATGCTGTGAAATGCATTTGGCTAGCTGGCGGCTGGCTGTACAGCGTGACCTCTCCTTCTAGGTGCGTTAGCCCCAGCCAGCGGTCCCTGGCACAGCGATGTGAGCACGAGCTTGGAAACATGTACTTATTTCAGGCAGAGGCACAGAGGCAGCTTCTTGCCCACTGTTGGCTCCTCTGTGCTCTCCTCCGGCGGGAAACACCCCACTGAAGGTTGCTTCCTGATTCAGTGAACATTTTCCTCTGGAAGAAGCAAAATGTATTAAAATAGGGGCTCCCAAAGTTTTCTTTCTGGAGGGCTATGTGATAGCTGGGAAGACCATAATAAAAGTGAACTGCTCTCCGACACCTAAAGGCTTCCCTGTTCTCTCTCTCCTCTGCTCCTGACCCCAGAAGGCTGTATATGAAGCCAGATGCCTGGCCCTTTTGCTCTCCCAGCTGCTGTGACTATGCTGGACAATTGCCTAGTCCTGGCCATGCCCATGGAGCAGACCTTGCAGAAGCTTTCTGGGGCTAATGTAAAAGCATAAAATGAGTTGGGGCCTGGAGCACACACTGAAGTATCCAGGATACATCAGGTAGGTCAGTGCCAGCCTCTGGCCACTCAAAGATTCACCTGAGTCCTGGCATGAGGACTTGCAGCTCTCTTTCGGGAATCCCTGCACTAAAGCCTGGCTTGCACCCTCAGCTGGGACTGCCATGCTGTCACTCCCTCATTCACTAAAATAAAACCATACATCTCTGTACTTGTGCGACAAATAAAACAAGGTGTTGTGAAACAAGGAAGCAAAAAACCACCTGCAAACCAACAGACCAACTCAGGACTGCTTTGTCAACTAGGCAGCTGGATCTGTCTTCTGAATCTGTTGTTTCTAAGTCCCTTCAGGTATAGTTTTGAACTCCTCACTCAACTCACTTCCGGTTGCTGTAAGAACTGGCTTGACTTCCCCTGCTGCTGAGATGGGGATGTCAGCCTCTCTTCTTCTAAAGAGGAAAAGCAAATGCTGATCCATGTTCCAGGTTTTTGCATTATCCTGTTTCCACTTGTCATGCCTGGAACCAGGCAGCATTGATACTTTAATATATCTGCGTTCTCTCTCTGGAATTACTCAAAAGCAGTGCCTTTCATATGTCTGAAAAAGAGCTGGTTAAAACATTTTCTTTTTCTTGCGCTTGCTCAGTATCACTCAGTGCCCCTGGCAGCCTGCATGCCATTCTGAGGAGCTCCTGTTCATACCAGTGGTGTTATCCCACACCAGACTCTCCCTCAGACCAAACTGGCCATCTTACAGAGAAAGAATCCTTATGACATAGAAAATGGTTTTCACCTTTTCCTCTTTAATGATTTATTGCAGAAGGCTACAACTCAAACGAGCTCAGAGGCTGCTAATGACTTGTATTTCATAACACCCATCCAAACATCCCTTGTTGCACTTACAGCTTTGTTCATTCACTCCAATGCCTTCACTTTTCCTTTTTCCTGGTTGGCTCGGGCTGTGAGACAGTATGCAATGCACTGCCCAGGAGGGATAAGAGGGAGAAGCAGCAGAAAGAAGTGGCCAGCCAGGAGATACGAGTCCTCTGGCAGGGCAAGTATGTGGCAGAACTCTCTTCTGGGCCAGCCAACAGTCAGGAGACATAAATAGTCTGACTGGCACAGGCTGGGAAAGTGCATTGTCAAAAGGCCACAGCCCTGGTGGGCAACAGTGACTGCCCTGTGAGCCAGACCTGGCCTGCAAGCTGCCCTCAGTGCAGGCCTGCCTTATGGCCTAAGACGGAGAATATAATTTTCCTTCTAGAATAATGAAAAAAATGTCCTTAATTTACTGAGCTATTTTGGAATATGAGATGCAAGTGCTAAGTTAGTTACTTGGAGTGGTGCTGCTCCCTTACTTGAATTTTCCAGACAATGACGTGCATGCCATCAGCAAAGCATGCCTTTCCCGTCCCCCTTCTTCTCCTTGCCTCATTCACCTCCACAGTGCTTTTTGGACATATATGATTTGCTGTTTCTGATACCTGGCCTGGAATAACAGGTTCTGCCCTATGGACTTCTTTCTGCACTACAGCAATCTTGCTAAAACTGGGGGCCGCATTTTAGAGCATGGCTGTATTTTACAGTTAAAACATGTTTTCTTCCTGTATGAAGAATGTTTTTATACTTCCTCAGAAGAGCAGTTCCAAATAGCATTCCTATGCCACTGCCCTGAGCCCCCTTGCTTATTAAGTGTTGTCAGTTACACAGTAGTTAGCAATTTTCCATTAACATTCTTCAGTGACCTTGGCAGGGCATCATATTCTACAGCCCCTCTTTAGAAGGGAGGACTGTTTTTCAGCTGTCCAGGTAATATAAGAAAGTGTTCCTGAAAACTGACCTAGATCTCAGGCCACAGCCTTCAGTCTTAACTGACAAAAGGCTACTATTTGATAGAAGAAGAGTTTTCAAGGACTCTGATGAATTAGAGTTTGCTGGTAGGTGGTTAGCGGGAGTATTCCTCCACTGGTCTTTCCCACAGTACTGGGAAGTCTCTTTTAAAATGTCTAATCCTTCTTCTTTTCATATGAAATAAAACCCTCTGTGTTATACAAAAGCAAACTCTGGTTCTCTGTTCTTCATTTCCATCAGATTGCATAGATTAGTACTTTGTCTTGTTATTTCCTTTAAGCAATGCTCTCTGTGATCCAGCTTCTTCTCTGCTGATCCCACACATTTTCTGGCTGGCACCCCTTTCCTGTCTGGTCTGATCACTTTCCTGAATGCTATAGGTTTGTGATACACTATTGTATTCCAGTAACTCTTTGACCTCTCTCAGCAGTGAGGTAGTTTTGTTCTAGGCTAGCCTGTACTGTCACGTCCCACACTAACAGATTTTTTTTTTGTGGCTGGATGCCTGAGATGATTTTCTAAATCTCTGCAAACTTTTCCAAGTTCTTATTTCTATACATGTATTTTTGTACAAGAAAAAAGGCAGAGGGAAATTCTAGCTTCTCTCTATTCCCTGATTCTCTGTCAAGTAGGACGTAGTAGGATGCACTTAATGATCATTCTTTCTAAGGTTTCTTCCCAATTTGTGCATTTCCCCTGGATATTATGATCAAGAGTGGGAAAAGAAATGCCCCCTGGCAAAAGCCACAGCCTTGTGGGACTACCTATGGATGTACTGCACACATAGAACCAGGAAGCACAGCTATTGCACTACCGGATTTAACACACACCAAACTCAGTAGTTTGGTAGACTAGAGGAGGAAGAGTTAGACCAACCAGCCTTCAACTTCTACATGAGCATCAACCTCAGAGTACAAAATGAAGTTAATGAATTGCCTGGGGGGGGTTGATAAAATAATAGTACTTGATGAATTTGGACCAAAAGGTAGTTGTTAACATGCTTCTATTTTCTGGCAACAGGAACATGGGGGCTGGAGTCAATGTAATTTCACTCTATTTGCGTTCAGAAAAAGAACATGAATCAGATTTTTTATTCATAAGCTGACAGTTTATGAGTTCTGGAAAGCCAGACATTCTTCTTAATTGAAGAATATTAAAGCATGACAGCTTGAGCTGTGTCTTAGGCACAGGAGTGAAAATCTGGAATAAGTTCACTGGTTTTGATGAGGATACTTTGGATTTACACCAGTTGCTGAGAATAGAACTTGGCTCTGTATCTCATTCTTCTGGTGGTAGTGAAAAATATGATCCTAATACAGACGTGCAAATTATCACAGGAGTATTCTCATACTAGTTCTACACTTAACTTTTGGATGCAAGATTTAAGACTGTAGAACAACGTCTAGAGTACCTTTGAGCAACCTGATAAAGAGTATCTAGAAAAGGAATAGCAATCTAACACTTGCAGGGCTCATGTAGCTTTCCTGTATGGTTCTATCTTGATGAACCATAGGAGATGATAGCAGACTCATAAAACGGTCATATTTTGGTTTTTTGTTTATTAAAGCTTATGGGTACAACATACAAAAATAGTTTATGAAGAAATTATTAGGAAAAAGGCTATGTGGATTCGGAGAAACTGAGGAAGCCCAAATAGTTTTTGTTATAATGCCTTTACAGAAATGTCAGCTAAGGAGTAGATCATTATAGACACTGTCATTATCAGCTTTTGAACTACAGCATAATTTCTTCTAGCCCAAAATTTTTTTATTAAAAGAATCTAGTTTGCAGATTAAAATGTTACAAACACAGTAAAGCTGCATAAGCCTTGTGTGCTGTTTTGACAAGATCTTTTTTCTGAGAATGTGTATGGAAACTCTTATAGGTGTAAAGCAGTTCTGGCCTTCAAAGGGTAATATTTTTTTTTTTCTTTCAGATAATATCCTATATCCTGCTATGACTTTCTAGTTGTTTACTTGCTATAGTGCAAATATGTCCTTCTTGGCATGCTAAATCCCCAGATATTGTGCTTTAAAATGATACGCAGATGGGAAAGTTTCTAACAAGCATCAGAGCCATTATATTTGTATTGCTTTTCCTATTGTTTGGTAATCACTAAGAGGGAGTGGATCCCTCTGTGACCTGGTTAATTGAAATGAAAGTCACAGAGTATTAAAAACAAATGGGAAGATGGAAAAAAGTTGTAGTAGGATTTTCAAAGGAGTTTTCAATCATATGGACATTCATTGTCTCTTGAGTGCCTAATGGCCTCAGGCTGCATTGCAAGTCCCATCATGAGAGCCGGAAAAAACAAAACCCAAGCTAAACCATACTTCTAATCTTGATAAAAAACCCCAACAAACCAAAAAACTGCCATCACAGACTAAATAGAGTATGATTTGGGTCCATGTTGTGTTTCTGCTTCTGGCTTTAATTGGGCAAGTATGTTCATGCGCTTTGATTTTTCCTACATACAGAAAAGAATCAATAGAATGATCAACAAGCTGCATATTTTGCTCTTTATTCACTTTACTAATCACTGTCCATAGCTGGAAACTGCTGCCAGTGTACTTAAAATGTAATGTCTTCATCACACAACCCCTCACTCAGAGAGGTGATGTTCTTTAAAGTTTAAAGGGATGATATGACAAAGCCCAAATGCTTTTGGTGCTGAATGGTCATAAAACACAGCATCTCAGGCTTTTCTCTCTTTTCGGTATACTTAACCAAGTAAGCCAAGCAGGGTTCCAGTCCAGTAAAGCACTTAATGTCTGCATAACAGTTGAGGGACATGAATAGTTTTATGAAATCAATTAAATCCCTTTTGAAGTTAAAGTAACCAGATAATGATTTCAAATACATTCTAACCTACTTTAATTTAAGCCAACAAATAGATCTTCAATATTTTTACTGTTTGTAGTCCTTTCAGCCTTCATTTTCCATAATTCTCTCAATGCACAAGCAATTAGGATAAACCAGTAGTCTGACTTTACTAGTGTGGGCTTCTTCTGAGACACAGAACCATGCCTCAGTATTGTAAAAGAGGTCCAAAGTTCTTGTTTAAACGTGTCTCATTGGGCATTATAAACAGTGCTTTTATTGGTATCATTAAAGATGATATATTTAGTGATGTCTACTTTCTAATGAAGTGTGTGTTCAGTCACACAGATGGCACGTCTATTTTATATGACATTTCTTGAGAGTTATTTACATGAAAGTCCATTAATATTCTGGATTCTGTTTATATTTGTTGGGATTTTTCCACGCGGGGTTGTTGGACATACATAATGTCTACAGAACCATCATCGCTGCACAGTTACAGTAAAATACATACAACTTTCTGGCTGATCGAAGTGTGACACAGGTGAAACCATAAAGACAAATGCCTGTCTGATCTATTTTTTTTGTCTTTCATTTGCTCTGTTCATAAAAAAGATCCACAGACTAGATCCAACTATTACCCAGACATTACTGTTTTGGTTTTATGTTCTCAATGTTTTTATTTTTGGGGGGACATTAAGAATTTTTCAAGTGGTCACTATGTCCTGCTTGTGGTAAAGCAGAAACATTGCTGTGGGTTGACAAAAGCTGTATTAAGTTTCCTTGACCCTTCTGTAATAATGACACAAGACTGAAAGGCTTTATCACTGCTGTGCTGGCTGACAACTGTATGGCTGCATGCTAAGATACTCCAGTGGCAAAAGAGTTTTAGGTCTACAAGGGAAATCTGTATTTCCATTTTCCCCTCATAACCTTTAAAACCAAGTATTGCTCTGTGTGCTCAAACTGTAGCTCAGGTAATTCTACTGTTTTCTTGCTTATTAGATATGTTTTTAGTCAATGTTTTTCTATTGGCATAGATATTAAACTTTGCACGTGGTAGCAGCTGGTGGGACAATTAGTGGTGCTGCTTGCAATACAAGTTGCAGTATGCCTATATTCAGTTAAAGACAGATGGAATCAGAGCATAATAATCAGTAAATACCATCTTGATTGTTAGCTGATCATTCACCAGCTAGACAGAGGAACACAGCATCAGAAAAAAATTGGCATATATTCTACTTACACTTGAAATACTATTCCTTACCATTCTCTAAAATTATTCTACAGGTAAAGCTTTGTCCCATTAGGCTGACAGAGTTCTTATTAAAATAAGATACCAGCTTTTACTCCATATTCTGAAAGCATAAAATAGAATACAGTAAGGACAGGATAAATGCCTCATTTCTTTGTCAGAGGCTCCACTGGTACAAAATACTATTGGCAAGCTGATATTAAGGAGAAAAACACAAATCATACCAAATCCGTTTGTTTAGAAAATTCTCTTTCCAAGAAGGGAAAACTAAGTTTATATATGGAGAGCCTGCTTCCTTAGAAGACTGTCTAGCCAGCTACTTTTAATTTTAAAAGATTTGTAACGGTCTTAGTACAAGGCATTTTGGAAATTCAGTAATGAAACAAAAGTAATGTTAAAAAGACTGAACAGCACAAGTAATTAAGTTTACTTAATTAATTTTACTGTTGATTTCCCAAGGTTTTTAATGGTCTAGAGTGACAGACAAAACTCCTGAATCAACAGGATTACATAAATGGTCAGGCAATTAATAAAACTTGAAGTGTAGACCTACTGCTACAGAAAAAGTTATGTCACATCTGAGTTGATAGACTATTTATAGCATCTCAAGCACTGACACAGCAGGAGTGTTTTTAATATCTCATTGCTGAAAAACATTCTTAATTTGAAAGTCCAAATTTGTTGTCTTTTCACACTGCACATGGGACATCAGTCAGGGTACTGAAGTCCGTTGTCTGCTATGCCGTGAATGTCCTGGGAGCATGGAAAAAGCTGTGTGATTGAATCTTTTTCCTCTTTCAAATAAGTCTTTCAGGCACAGTTCTGGCATTATATAAGCAAAGCCTAGGCTGACAGTCATGACCAGGCTGGTGGGAAGCTTTTCTACTTCTTTAATTCTTCATCTCTTATTTACTGGTCCATGTGTAGCCCCACCGATTCATCCTTCTCCTCTTCTGCCTCCTAAACAATCAAGACAAAACAAAGAAAAGAAACAAATCTTGTGACAGATGTAACTAAGAAGGCTGATTGGACTTTTAACCTCATTTTTATTTGGTAAATCTTTCACAGCAGGAACTGACTCCTTCCCAAGTTCATACAAGATGCAACCTTGGAGGGGGTCTTTGGGAATGACTGCCATCAGTCCTAAAATAGCAAGTGCTGAGTTTGAGCCATAATGGTGTGTTTGCAGAGTATGTGCACTGTATATTCTAAATTTCCAAACTTATAAGTTTTCAAACTTACTGTGGTTACAGAGTGAAAGGGAAAATCTTTCCACCCCTTCCTTATACAACTGAACAAAGATTTCTGAAGGGCTTTAATGAGAACTAGTAGGCAAGTTTTACAGCTCTCAAGATATGATACAACAAAACTGAACTATGCTGCAGCTTCAAATTTTCATCTGCATTTATACATAGATATGAGAAGCCCCCGATTGGTTGATGGTCTGAATTGGTTCGTGACGTCTAACTTACCCTTGATGAATTGCATAGGGTAGGTCAGTATAGAAATGCCGTAACAAGTTTTTTATTTCAAATGTAATATATAAAAGTTTTTATATATCATAGACCAATAGTTGCGTAACATAATTTTTCTGAATCTTTTCTGCACTTGTATTTCTTCTACTTATTGTACCCACTTGTGACAAGTCATAACACTTTCAGACAGTGGTAACTAGTAAGCAAAGCTACTCAACGTGCCACCCAATATTTACAACAGTAAACAATGTGGTGGCACAAACTACAGTCCTTCCCCTGTGAAAGAGTGGCTGAAGTCTCTACCGCAGCTTGCTGGGAGCTGCTGGGGTCTTGCAAGGGTTGCTGCATGGGGTAAACTTACAGGGGTGTGAGATCCACTGCTGAATATCAAAGATGACTTCATGACTCAGTCACTGCCTGTGGTGCAGCATAGGACCTTCTGGTCTGTGTTCTCCAACTCTGCCTCCTGCTGTGCCTGAGTTTTCCAGCTTGATTTCTTGCCTGTTGTTGTCCTCCCAGTTTCAGTTGCTGTTCTGTTGATTTGGCTGCAGTCAGCAGGGTTTATGGCTGTCTTATGAGCCCTGAGAGATACCTTTGTTGGTGTGAATAATTCTCTCACAAAGTCCCCTAATTACTGCTAATATTTGTTTTGTTTTCACAACAGCTCCAAGCCAGATTTTCCACGAGGAGGTTACAAATAATGCTGCATAACTGAGGAGTTCATGTGTGTGCTCTCCTGCTGTGTTAACTTTTTACTCATTCTTGGTAAACAGATCTTGTCTGGGAAAAGCGTGGCCTGAAAGATGACATGTGGTACACTGATGTTCATCTGGGTTTTAGGAAAATGCATGACCAGTTGAAGTCAGCCCCATATCTGTGACTGCTGGTGGTATCAGGTTCCCCTCACATGCTGTCTCCTCTGCGTGAGCAGCCAAAGCCAAGCTGCTTCAAGGTACAGGCCAGATTACAACAGTGTTGTTTAATTTCCTATCCAGCACTTAGCTCTCCTCATTTTCCTCATAGACTGCTCCAAACTGCCAGTCCAACCACGTGATTCGATGTGCAGCCAGCTGGCCAGAGTACAGTCAGAGCCTGGTCAATATTTGGAAAGAAGTACACACTCTGCCTGATTTCAGTTGAAATAATGGAATATCCATAAATACAACATGATTTTTGAAGAGGTTGAGCAGCTAGTCATTTGTACAATTGGCTAATAATGACTTTAGCCTACCCATGAAACAAATTAAAGAGCTTCTAAAAAAGTAAATCCAGAAAACAAGGTAGTGCAAAACTGTCTCAAGCACCTTGCTGATGGTCCAAAACCTGCCACTCACAATTCAGTTTCTCAACAGAAACAGCAAAAGCTGACAAAGAGCATGAATATGAGCTGATTGCTGGATAGCATGTATGTGTTTCCACAAAGATATATTTACTGAGGCTTAGGTCCTCAAATTCCCTTTGCATTTCTGTCTGACCTTTTGCACCCAGTGACTTGGGCAGTTTGGACAACAGCAGCCTTGTGCTAAAAGGAAAGACAGAAGTAGAAAAAAGGCATTCCAAGGGAGGAAGGATCACTCACTTTTGCTGCATGATTTCCTCTTGTTTATTTAAGAATTTACAGAAGTGCACTTTCAATCTTCTTTTACTTTGGGGTTTGAGTTTGGTTCACTTGCTTTTGTAGGAGAGTTTTAAGAAATACTGATCTTAGCTTTCACTTATCAGAACTGAGCTTTGTGAGTACAAAGTTTTCAGTGCTTGTTTCCCATTCAGGCATACAGGAAATTATCTTGGAAGCTACAACAAAGCCAGATGATATTATGAAAATATGACAGACTATTAATAAATTCTGAAGAATGGTGAGATGTCATCTCATGAACCCAGGTTTGCAACAGAAACAAGTTGTATTTAATTCAACAATTAATTCCATTGAAAAATTAATGTGTGATCTACTTCTATCAATAAAACTAATTGGGGACAAAATATTTCTGGTTGTGTATGTTAGGCATATAGTGTCCTAGGGTTTGAAAAATAGTAACTCAGAGAACTGAAAGTGACTTGGACGACATGCAATAAGGTAAACTCATGAGGCCATTGAAAAAGGTCAGAGTCCTACAGACATCTTGAGACAAAGAATATACCTAGCCTGGATTATAGCAGTATTCTATATACTAATCTACTATTTCTTCTCCCTAGTTAATGCATAACATTTTAAAGTTCTACACTTGCACAGATGCATAGCCGCTTAGCTCCTTTGC
Source organism: Amazona ochrocephala (assembly GCA_039720435.1). Taxonomy (NCBI): domain Eukaryota; kingdom Metazoa; phylum Chordata; class Aves; order Psittaciformes; family Psittacidae; genus Amazona; species Amazona ochrocephala. Next base: position 47,833,828 of record CM077878.1, read on the forward strand.
ACCTTCAGAGTCTGGCTTGCCCTTATTTTTATAGACAGGATATAGATTGGAGCAGTAAAAAGAAAAAGTGACTTCCAATCAACATTGTAGGCTGCATGGGCCACTTTGGTTACTTCTTGACCTGGTTGTATGAACTAAAAGGAGCAGAAAAGTGAGGTTGCAGAGATCAGGTCTGAGAACAGCCGAGCAGGTGCTGTGTAGGGGAATTTTGCAGCAGTTACTAACTTACTTTTTTGTCATGGACAACTTGGGCTTTCCATGCCACAGTCATTTGTCTTGCCCCTTAATTAGTTTCTGAACAATCTGTATTAACCAGCCTGTTTATGGGATATGAAATTCATTAAAGATTTATTTAACTGGATGAGATACTAGCCCAGCTCTCATTGACCTCAATGCAAGGATTTTACCCCTCATGTCTGGCAAAAGACAGTGACTTAAGCATTGCTTGCTTTGCTAAATACAAACAGATTATGCGATTAAATTACCTCATCAGTTTTATATTAATGTGAATTTATTTATTTACAAAGAAGAATACAAGCATAAATGCTGTAAGACAGCTGAGAAACATAGTGAAAAATAAAAGAGGGATGAATACCTTTTAGTAAATACATTTACTTTAATTCATGACTCAGGCCTAATTCTTGTCGTGATTTTGTTATAATAAATTCTAAAGAAATTAAGATTACAGTGATAAAACAACATCTCTTACCAATGAGTCCCTAGTGCACACATGCAAACAGTTAGGCTGTCTGCCTACTCTGCCAGCTAAAAAACACCTCAGTTTAATCTTTCATTATTATTTCCAAAGCCATCTTTGAAGTTTGATCTAGAACAGCTCATCCCCTGAACAACCTCTTAGACATCCTTGCCTAAGGGAAATAATTCAATTACCAGAAAAACAAACAATTCAATTGTTCCCATGATTAGTATTCACTTTTGTCTGAAACCTGCTTTCAGGAGATCTCTTCTGTCATAAATCCTATGCTGATATGCATCTAAGTTGCTTAAAGTAAGAGATTTTTCAATTACAGCAACCCAGAAGTATGAAAAATTAAAAGTTTTTGGTCAGGAAGTATCATTTCATTGAAAGCAAGTTGTTCTTCAGGAAGGAACAGTTTGAATTAATCTTTTGATCTAGAAATAAAAAGAATTCTGCCATTTTTATGATGTGAAATTTTGGCATTTTTAAAATGCTGGTTTTTTTGTTTTGTTTTTTTTTTTTTTTTTTTTTTTTATTTTTCCCTGATGTCTGTAGAGGTATAATATATCCACAGTTATTTCTAATTTTATTACATTCAGTGGTATGTAAAGAGTCAGCGCTGGTAAGAGGTACTTACTAATGTTAATGCTTACATTTGAGAAGACATCTCAAATGAAGAATGAGGAAAAATTAAAATTGAATTTTACATGCAGTAACCTAGTGCTTTGGCTTTTTTATTGTTAGTCAAGAGAAACCGTGACAATTCTACATATCCTCTTTAAGATGAAATAATTTACAATTTAAAGGCCCCATAACTATGCCCTTTATAACCTAGAATCACTCTCTCAACTATAGATATCTACAATAGATGAGATATTGATGAGGAATTGATGAGATGAGGAAGTATTAAGGTACACATATTGCCATCTTCCACCCCTTCAGCTTCACTCATAATTCCTGTTATTCCGTGCTTATTCTTATCATACAAATTCAAGACTTTCTGACTCTTGAAAGCTATTGAGAGTAAAACTGTATCTCACATTACTATTTTTCAAGATACATTTAGTGATTAATCACTTGCATATTGATTGCAACATCAGCAGTAGGGCGTAGAATGAATAATTCATGTAATATCTTTTTTTTCCCATTTAGGTTTTTATAAAGTTGTCACACACACCTAAAATCTTGCAATGAGTGAAGGTAATATTATGAGAAAAACTTGATTGCTTATAAAAGAAATAAATGGGAAAGAACTAACCTGTCTTTTTTTTTTTTTTTAAAAAAAAAAAAAAAAAGATATGAAAGCAGTAAGATTTTACAACTTTAACTCTTTGTTTAGCTAATATTTTGCTGTACCAAACTGGATCTCAATAGTCTAGTATAACTCTAGTGCCCATCATCTCAGTTGTGAAATATCCTTATGCACAGATGAAATAAAGCCTAGAAGAATGGGTTCATAAAAAAAAGAACAAATTTCCAGCAATTTATTAAACAGACCTGGCCCCACTACTGAGCCCTGGGGAACATCACTTGTGACCAGTCACCTGTTGGATTTAACTCCATTCTCACAACTTTTGGGGCCTGGCCACCCATCTATGGTTTCACCCAGTGTAGAGTATACTCATCCAAGCCATGAGCATCCAGTTTCCCCAGGAGAATGCTGTGGGAAACGCTATCAAAGGCTTTACTGAAATCCGAGTAGACAACATCCACAGCCTTTGCCTCATCCACTAAGCCGGTTACTTTGTCAAAGAAGAAGATCAAGTTAGTCAAGAAGGACCTGCCTTTCATAAACCCATGCTGATGGTGTCTTATCATCTGATTGTCCTGTATGTGACATGTGATGGTACTTGAGATGATCTGCTCCATTATCTTTCTCTGTTAATGAATTGCTAAGCCTACAACAGCTGCAGCAAAAAAATGGTTTTGTTCTGTGGTTTCATCAATTTAGGCTTACTTGGTCATTTGCACATGAATACAGGCCAACCAACTACTCTTCATCCAAAGCAGTTAGAAATGGTAAGATGTGGATAAACTGCACGACTGACAAGCTTTTTCTCACAATTTTTGATCTTATTTAGCCAAATAATCACGTATAAAAATAACACTGTTTTCTGAACAAATTCTTAAGGGTAGTAAATTTTTCATTTTATGAAAATGTAGGTTAGGGTGTTTGCATCTAAAATGTAAAACACATTTTGAAATTGTAGTATGAAATGTTGTTGTATCATTCTTTTCTCTTCTGATGTATTGTTCCAGTGCTGATATCTGTCTATAGCATTGTCAGTTAGCCATGCATTGTGATATGTTATTTTTTTAATTTCATTATCTTGCTATGGATTTGGTAGTCTTTATGTATGGCTTACTATCAACATCAATGTAAACTGAAAACAGCAATTCTACCTGCCAGCATGTATTTTGGAAGCACGCTACTGAATATACTAGTAGGCAAAAGCAATTCTTCCTTGGTGAAATAACAGTAGAAAAAAAGCTACTTTTCAAACCCAAGTTACTGGGGAAACCAAACTGGTTAAAAGATGGTGGTGGATAACTGAATTGCCTTTCACACAACACTATGCTCCACGAGGCTAAATAAGTGAGATGTGCAGTTCCTGCGGTGTTATAGTCCGTGAGTTCACGCCAGTGATTCTAAATAGCATTTCCTCACATCTGCTCCTTCTTTTTCTGTTTGCCAAAAGCTTTGGAAGATATTGTTTGAAACCACTTAAAAACTTGCATTCTTTTTTATGTAAACCTTTTTCACATTAATGGCCTATTTAAACTTGACACGGTCTGTCATAACTCAAACTTCAGTCTGGTTTTCCTATGATTTGTCTTATAACGCTGTGATTTTTTTCTTGGAGAGACAGCTTGCAAATAAGTGATCTTCATGGATGAAGGTAACTGTTTGTCCTGGTAAATAATAGGAAAATCATGGAGAAAAACCGCAATAGTTAGCTTTTTGAAAAAGGGAAAAAACAACTCTCCTTCAAACCTGAACAGAAAATTTTGATTAAGGTATTTGTCCCAAGGCAAGAAGAGTCCAAACAAATAACCCTGATTATACAAGGAAAATATTTAGGCTCATGTGATGGTAGTAAACTGATCATTTGAAATATTTTTAACAATTTACACTTTTTTATGAACTACATCAGGTATCTTAGTGTTCTAATAACTCCCATTTTACGGCTTCTTTGCTACAGTTCACTGAACTACAAAGATATGCTGCATTCCTGTGCACCAGCTCTTTCCTTGCATTATATGTGGCTAAGCTGTCTCCCTTGATCCCTATATTTCAGGTTATGTACAGTTTTTTTTCCCCATCATCTAGTACACACTAAAGATCTTAATACACACTAAGAACCTTGGATTGGGGTTTTTTTCCAGAATGTATATGTATTTTCAATTGTCTTGAGACATTTGTTTATTCATAGTGTCAGATTCTGGAACTCAATTGCTTGTCATAATCCAAAATTCTGATTTAAGTATGTTGAGAACAGGGTACTCAGAGTGCTCAGGTACTTTTATGTGTGGACTGTAAGGTTAAATTTAAAATGTATGGGTCTTTAGTGAATACCTGTCTGTTTTTTAAAGACTGGAGGCAACCTTTCAGTGCACACACAGATGTTATACCTCTGTCAGTTTTTAAGATGAAAGAGGTATAAATATTTTCTTTGCATGACTGTTCAGGAAGACAGGCTCCGGCAGCCCTGGCTGGTTACAAGGTTATTTGTCTATTCTTTTGAGACAATAGCAGTGGCAATACCTAAGACAGGATCTGATAACAGGGGTCCTCAACATGGGTCTTTCACACTATTACTTTTTCTGTAAGTGCCTTAACAAAAGAGATTGGCTGGGAGTGCTCATAAATAAGAAGAGTAGGAAGAGTAGGAAAGATTCCTCAGCCGTATTATTGCTATATTACAACCAGTTTTGTGTATGGGTTGTGTGGAGCTGTACCTAAATGAACACGGTCATGTGAGCAATCCAGACAGTTATTTGACAATGGTAAAGTAGTTAACCAATCATTAAACTGTTACTAAGTTTTAACTAAGAAACATTAACCAATCAGATGTTGCCGAAAGTTCTAGTATCTTGAAACACTCTATAAAAGGAGACGCATTTGTTACAATAAATTGTCAACACCTTGATTACATTAGTCTGTGTGTTGTCCATTAATCTTCTGCAGGGCTGTATAACTTAAAGCATGTATAACTCAACAACCCTTTATGGAACTGTGATTTCTTTATAACACTTGTGTTCTAGCAAAGCATGTCATATGACTAGTTAGATTGGAAATAACAGCTGAAACAGGTAACCTAGCTTTAAATTTTATTGACAATAAGAACTCAGGCATGTTCAACTGAAATCAGCCTGCTAACTTAATTTGTAAAATGCCTGTTATGATGACTTAGCTGCTGTTTTAGCAGCAGTATGTTAAAGTGTGCTTGTTTGTTTTTCTGGTTTTGTTAAGCAGCGTGGACATACTCTGTGACTGAAGATCAGAGAGAGTAGATGAGACAAAGGGAAAGGCTGTGAGAGATCCTAAGGTCCTAAGAGTTCAAATCTGTGTAGCTGTAGAGTGTGTAACTATGGAAATAGCTTACCATTTCTATTAGATTTTTTAAAATTTAATCTCACACAGTAAGTTTTCTTGTGGAGATTTTTTGTTTGTTTTTAACAATGTTAACTTCAGATAAATGAAAATAAAGAAGATATTGCTTTCAGTAAAATAAAACTCCTGTCAGGTCATATTTATGGCTTTCGAATTAGTAAGGAAAATAAATAGACTTTGGGAGCACCTGGCTGGGATCAGGGACTCTGAAGTGGCCTGTAATGACTTGCAGGCTGCTGCAAGAAGGATAGAAGGAACAGCCATCAGAGAGCTTCTTTCTCCCACTAAAGCTAGTACCTGTCTGTCAGAGATGAGTATATTTGGGAAAGCAGCTATTTACATCACCTGGAGCAGAGATGCTGAAACACGTGGCCCATCTGCATTTCTGATTCTATAAATAGAAAAATAACAAATGAATGTTATTTTGGAAACACTCTTCCTGACAGCTAAAATCCCCAAACTTATTAATGCTTAACTAGTCATACAGAAATATTGAGCTAGTTTACCAGGACACACATGCCAACAGAAGTCTTAGTACAAGCACAAATGCAACACAAGTCTTACAGAATCACTAGGTGCAGGATGTATGGGAGAGAACAAGGCAGTTTTGCAATTGAAGCCAAAACGTTCTTCCTTCTGAGCACGCGTCCAGAAAACTCTGTTGTGGTAAAGATATCAACAATAAGAAAATGGCCAAAGTGGTAAACTGATTTTGACAGCAGAATAACTCATTTTCTCCAGCTCCCATAAAGCTTCCAGAGGGTTAATGATGAAGTGTTTTGTGTACCAAAGATTTAAGGGTAGACATGCATGTTAATATGGAGAAATATTTTTATTTTTTTTTTTTAATGAAGAATTAAAACTATTTTGCAAGGTTTTTCAAAACTTCCTGTTAAATGGAATGAAGCTCTCATCCCTCATATATTAAGTTCATTCATTCTGTGGTATTTCCTGTACAAGAAAAACAAGTGTTTCAACTTCCATCTGGACGCATTTCAGAAATATGTCACAGACACTGACCAGGCTTTAATGTGGATCAGGTTAGTGGAAAAGAAATTTCATAATCATACAAATATTCTTTATTACAGCAAGTTTCACAATCTAATACAACTTATAGTAAAATTTCCACCTGAATTATCAAGATTCATTCTATGCACATATTAAAACATTCACAAATAGAGGAACAGTTGCTGATGCATATCATTGGTGGATATGCATGAATCTCCTCTATTGTAACTTTTATTAGAAAGCATTTCTAGGACTGATACTAAGGAAAAATGTATGCTAGACACTTTATTTCTTTCTTTTTCAATGGTTGTACAGAAAAATGGTATTGAGAAAATGGAAAATAAATAATTTGTTTTATATATCCCTAAAATAATATTGTCATGGTTCTTTCCTTTCTCTTTTGGGATTCCTAGTAGCCTTTCCAAGATGAAGGTAAAAATTAGCCCTCAAAGACCTCATCTTTTACTTATATTATCGAGACTTCCCACAAAAGTTGAACTTAACCATGAGACTTCTGGAAAGAATCCTAAAAAATCACAGAATCTACTTTTAATAAATAGAATGTGTGACCTTGCAGCATTTCTTCTTTATGTCCTCATGGTAATTTCAGTGCAGTATTCTTGATCTTCCTATTAATCTCCACTGTATGCAAATCGACAATGTAGGATACGTTTCTCTCCAACTGATATGTTAAAGATTCTCAGAGAAAAAGCATGGTTAAAAGCAGGTCTAATAATTCCAGAGTACAACAATGGAAGCATTAGCTGAAATTGCCACTGCAAATATTTTCTTAACTTGCTTTTCCAGCTGGCTTAGATTCTTCATTTTAGCTCTGTGGAAATCAGGTTCGTCTTGATCCTAAATGCATTGATGAATTCTTGGCCTATTTGTTATTACAAATGGTTATTTTTTAGAGGAAAAACAGTGGCAAGGAGTAATGTCACAGAAATGTTATCTTAGCTGTGACAGACTGTGTGAAATCCAGGTTTGGGTGAAATTTTAACCTTTTGTTTTCACTGAAAGGTAGGAGCAATTAAATTCTACAGACTTCTATTAATTATTTTCACATTTCTTTAAAAAGCCCCTCTGTGGTCTGTAATAAATTTTTTGGTCTCAAAAACCACCTATGTGGACTATGTGGGCTATTGTGCTGTTTTTCCTAGTATTTCATCAGGCTCATTATTAACATTGAACGTATCAAAGGAATAGCCAAAATAAAGCAAACTGTAACAGCTGTGGAGATGCACATTTCCGTATACTGGCAGGCTACTTTCTGAACTGCAGGTTTTTATCTAAGCTCCTTAAAACTTGTCTTTTGAAAAAAAACCAACCAACTTATCTGTGTTTTTTCAAAGCTTTTAAACTTTTTTCTCCTCTTACATTATATGCGGAAACATGGTGCGAAATCTTGCAGGCCAAAAGACTGCATTAGAATCTTGATGGGCAGAAGAAATACGCTTGAAGTATTTAAAAAATTGAAAGCTACAACCATACCAGTTTCCCCAGTAAAAGACAGTTAATGGGAAGCTGAAGCAAACTCAGAAGGCTATGTAGTTGGTTGTGGTGCTAGAAAACATGACATGAGAAGAGTGGCAGTTTGGTCAGTCCATAGGAGAGAAGAAGGTCAATGGGCCTGAAATCCTCCACTGCTTAAAGGAGGTTGTAGGGAAAGCAGGGCCAGAGACATGCAAGGAAGGGGCAAGAGGCAGAGGTCACAAACTGCAGTGGCAGGAAATTCCTTTGAGATAAATGAAAAACAAAACATGATGGTCTGGAGGTCATCCTTTCCCACCCGTTGCTCAAAGCAGGGTTATCTCAAAGCTAGAACGGGTTGCCATGTCCAATCATGTTTTGAAAATCTCCAAGCATGGTATCATGACAACTTATTAAACATCTGTGTGTATAATCTAAATAATATTAAAGCTGCAGAATTATTTTAGAAAATATACATAAATAAGACAATGGATAAAACTGATACAAATTAGTGACCTTTTAAAAATTAGCTGTTCATATAACAATGTATTTTTTTACAATCAAAACTTTTCTGAATCACAGAGGCATTTAAATTACTTTTGGATTTGCTACCGTTTCCAATTACTTGTTCTTGATCTAATAAATTTGAAACTTGAATAGATGTATTTTCCCAAAGGCATAGTATCTTAAACCTTGTTTGACAAAGGCTGAACGTGTTTTCTTATAAAGCAGAAAGGCTTAAATACTACTTAGCCCTCACCATGGGAAAAAAAACCCCAACCAACCAAAAATATTTGGAGTAGGAATTAAAAAAATATGTAAGTTATGCAAAATTCTTCAAGTTGTGCAAACAAGGACATTATTTAAATTACTCTTGTAATAAAGAGACATATTATTTTTCTTTAAAAATCAGTGCATCCAAACCAGGATGTGAATCAAAACCACAAGCCAGTTAACTAAGTACAATTAGCGATGTACTTTCGGAAACTCCTGAATTTGAATTTTCATGCCAATGGCCTCTGACATTACTTTGATTATTTTGAACTCTTCAATGAATGTTCCCCCTATTGCTCACTGGGGCTGGGCCTCTGGATCTGTGGGGAGCTCAGAGTAGAACAGTGAAACTTTTACTATTAGTTGGACTGGCAAGCTAGCTGATCTGACCAACTGCTTCATCGTCTTGGATCCTTTGCTAAGCTTTCACATCAGAGTGTTTGTGAGTAATGTTTCACACCATCTCCAGTTGGCTCTGAGATCATGTCCCATTCTGGCAAGCGATGTCCCAGCCTCTATTATTCATGCCTTCAACATCTCTTGGCTAGAGTATAGCTGTGTGATAAACCTGGGCATGATGCCTACAGCACTTAGGAAACTCCAACTAATAGAAAAGGCTGGAACACATCTCCACAGGCACACTGGCTACCATGGGTCCACTGTGCCTCCCTACAGAGATTTCCCATGGAATTTCAGCTCAGGTTCAAATTACTTTTCTACAATCAAAGAAAAGATTGCAATTCTGTGATGAAGTTTGTGATTAATCCAGTACCTACCTAAGTGGGGCCCAGAAGAAAGCTGGAGAAACACTTTTTATGAGGGCATGTAATGATAGACAAGGGATAATGGCTTTAAACTGAAAGAGGGCAGATTTAGATTAAACATTACGATACATAAATTCTTCCTTTGAGGGTGGTGGGACACTGGCACAGGTTGCCCAGAGAAGCTGTGGCTGTCCCATAACTGTCAGCGTTCAAGGCCATGCTGAACGGGGCTTGCAGCAACCTGGTCTACTGGAAGGTGTCCCTGCCCATGGCAGGGGGGTTGGAACTAAATGATCTTTAAGGTCCTTTCCAACCCAAACTCTTCTATGATTCTATTCAATAATTCTATAATTACAAGATCTGCTCTTTCACAATGGACAGTGCATTGTAAGTGGGACAAAGTTTATCTCTTGAGCTTTCTTGCGATTTCGACTGAGACTTAGGGTTCCTGCATGGACAAAAGAACATCACTAGTTTCTCTCCCTTACCTCCAAGCTCTTCTTCACTTTGCCTTTTTTAATGTAAAGACATAGTAGTTTTCCTAATCCTAAAGTTTAAATAGTAACAGAACCCTACTCTTTCTGGAGAGGATAAGAAAATAGCAATCATGCAAGAGATGCACAGTTCTATTGCTTACTGCAGATCAGGAGGTCAGGAAGTGAGTGAGGTGCAGCCAGGAGGACCTATGTGCTGGACCAGACTGAACACACACAGCTAATAGCAAGTTCAGAGTCAAACATGTGGCATTCTTTTGAACAGATGTGGTTAAAAGGCAGTGGCTAAATCAATGGAAAATATTTTCCGAGTTTTCTGAAAAATTTTGTTGTCTGCTACAACAGAAACAGTTGATAAAATCAGAGAAATATTTTAAGGATTTAATTCATCAATTTACCCAGGCATCTAAGCCCATTCCTATTTAATAAAGCATGTGAGTATTTTAGTGTTTCGTGTCTACTTTCCTATTCATGCTGGCCACGTGAGAAGTAGTCCTGGAAGTTAACACAAGAAGGAAGGAAGTTTCAGAATTTTCTGCTATGGAAGCAGGATATCTAACAAGTTAATGCAAATACAAAATTGGACAAAGAATGCTTCACTAGGCCCTCTGAAGGAAGGAACTAGTCCTGAGAGCAGAACTGAAGAAGCTTGCAACTTATATGGCTTGGATTCCTAATAAAGAAGAGATTATGGCAACAAAAATAGTTAACAAATGTGCTGATAAGAACGGTTATTGAGGGAAACCATCATAAGGTTGTCCTGGTTTTGTTTGGTATAGAGTTAATTTTCTTACTAGCAGCTGGTGCAGTGCTGTGTTTTGGCTTTAGTCTGAGAACAGTGCTGATAACACACCAATGTTTTTGTTATTGCTAAGTAGCACTTACCCTGATGAAGGACTTTTCAGTCTCTCGTACTCTACCAGTGAGGAGGGGCAAGGAAAGCAGGGAGGCATCAGAGTCAGGACACCTGACCCAAACTAGCCAAAGGGGTTCCATACCACAGCACGTCATGCCCAGTATATAAGGTAGGGGATGTTACCTGGAAAGGACCAACCACTGCTTCGTTGGACTGGTATTGGTCAGCAGGTGGTGAGCAATTGTATTGTGCATCATTTGTGTTTATTGTTAGGTTTTCTTTTCCCCTTCTAGTTTTATATTCTCTCCCCTTGTTATTCCCATTATCATTACAATTATTATTAGTAGTATTAGTATTGTATTGTACTTCAGTTATTAAACTGTTCTTATCTCAACCCATGAATTCTACATTTCTTTGATTCTCCTCTCCATCCCGTCCAATGCAGGGGGAAGTGGGGTGTGAGGCAATGGCTGTGTGGGACTTGGCTACTGGCTGCGATTAAACTATGACAGGGGTTTATACCATCTTCTTAGGCACCTTTGCTGGTGCCTGAGATCAGCTGAGCTATGAAAGCAGAGAACTGCAGCTGGAACACAAAGCCAGCTTTCAAATGCAAGTGTTATTAATATTATAGAGGAATACATCTGAAAAGGAAAGTAGGATATGATGCCCTGACAACACCAAAAACTTGTTCATCATATTATTTTCCCTAGACTCAAGCATTCTGTGCTCCAGCTGCGAAGGAATTTAAGGCATTACAACAGCTAAAAAATCAGCTGTATAGGTCTGTATGTAGGTATATTTCAGGTTCAAAAGAACTATTTTCTTTAAATGCTATATTGAATTCAGTGGGAAATGGCTGAACTATTCTGATTTTAAGCAACAAAGGAGTCTTGTAATGAATTTGTGGCTCTGCAGTACACTGAGGTTTGCATGCACTTCTATTGTCAACATTTGAATAAGGTCCTTCAGCTCCCTAAAATAATTGATTCCTCCATTCAAATGTTTTTTCCATTTAACTTTCTAGTCAGTGTGTCAAGAGGGTACTCCAGCCATTATTAGCAAAGATGATGAACCTGTTATCTGACAAACCAATTCTATTTTACTATTTCACGTGGCTCAGAAGAACACAGCTCAGCTGTAAATTTCACTTCTTCACATGTAAGTGTGAAAATCACATTGTCATTGAAAGCAAACCACCTGCAGAAGCTTTGAAGCTTGCTATCTGGAAGCCTATGCATTGGTATAAATGAAATACATTATGAAAAGAAATCAATTTAGGAGTTCAATAGTTTGTGCACTAATCAGGGCCACACATATTGAAATGATACAAATAATAGGTACAGCAAAAGGAAAGAAGGAGGAGGAATAAGGAAATTGTTAAGTTCTCTTCAGTCACGGATGTAGCAGATCATGCAGATAACTACATCTCCCTTCTTCCCCCTGGACATACCACCTGTGTGTCATCCAATAGATGGTGTATGTCAGGGATAATTTGGTCAGTGGCTCTGTTCTGTTGAATCATGTTGTTATTTAGCATGTTGTTATTATATTCCTCTCCTATGTAAAAAAGTGGTGTGGGTACCTTAAGGATGATTTGCCTTGATGAAGGAAAAGACATACATAACTGCAGATGAAAAATGAGATAGTTAATACAAATACACACTGAGGTAAATGCTAGCATAGATACTGTTTTCATTGACATTGTGCTCTTCAGGGCCTTTGCACAGAATGCTTTCACTGTTTCCTATAACAGCTATTTGTCACTCAGTTACAAATTGGTGGTCAGTCTATTTTTTTCTTTCCTCATTGTTCTTTATTTATAACTTGATGCATAAGCTACACAGGAATTTTCCAGACATAAAGACAAGAGCTATTGCTTCATACCCTTGAACGTCTAAAATAACAAATATATTTGGAAATGCTCTAAATATACTAAATTCCAGATGACAGCATTAGATCACTTCTATTGTGAATTCCTTTGTTTGTGTTCCTAAGTATAAATAATATGAAGTAGTATGACTACAGATAATATCATGATCATGTACTAGCTCATTGCTGGCAAAAATAATTGTCGGACTGCCTTACTAAGGCTACAACCATACTTTTCCCCTTGGATACCCTCCATTTACAGAAGAGAAAGTCCTATCTTTATCTGTTCTGACAACACTCAGCACAGCACCCAGTGGCTCCAGAAGCTGGCCTCCGGACTGGCAGGGAATGTCTGTTATGAGCAGATTTATTGATGTAATTCCTCTCATGCTTTAACAAAACATTTCCTTGTGAGATATTCAAAACACTCTAAAAAGCTGATACATACTTTCTCTAAAATGGGAGAAACCTGCCTAGATAAAGAACTACACAGAAGTTTTTTGTGAATCAGGTATTTTGCTATGTCTTTTTTGAGTCATGCAATAACATAGAAGAGATGGATGGACATGGTTGCAAAAGGTACAACTTCAGAGGCAAAATCCAAATCTTTCTTCTCAGAAAGTTGTATCACTCCACTGGCCATCGTGAGCTTTCATCACTTCCAGGCACTGTTGCAGATATTAGAGCACTTTTGAGGAGCTCATACCAACTACATTTCTATATTGTGTATAGTGGCTTTTGTTTTAAATTATGTATTTCATGTGAGTATTCCTGTACAGAAAAAGCATGTGTAAGCAACGTTACTGAACCACATCCAACTGTGTCTGCAGGACACACACAACAATCAGTGTCAATTCCCAAAGAAACTTCTAGGTTTTCCAGAACTGTTGTGTCACTTCAATTCTTAGCTACAAAGGAGACAAGAAAGTGAAAAGGAAAAAGAAAGGAAAATAAGGGTGGTAGAGAAGAGATAAAATGGAGTAACAATAATACTTGTTGTTCGTGAGGGTGCTCATTAGGAGACAGAAGGAAAACAGTAAGACAGAAGCCTGAGCAAAAAGTTAAGTGAAAAACCCAAACACATAAAATGGAAAGAAGAGCAAAGAAAACACGGTTGGGGGACCAGTGTTCCATCAAATTGAAGTACAAAACATCTGAAGGACAATAGTGGCTAAAAAGGTGAATGCATAATATTTTTCTGGGGGTCCATGGCAACACCTACCACCAGAGTTTGTCATAAATTTCATAATTTTGAACACACTTTTTGGAATCCTAATGAATTTTGAATTATTTTCCAGGGACAAAAATTATAAAACTAACAGTAGAAATGAGGCTGTTCTGAAGATCGGTCTCCCTCTAACTGCAAAACAAAATAATAAAGATCCCAAAAGGTCATGATTTTTTAAAACACATTAATCTTCTAAGAAGTTTCACACTAAAAGCATGAAAAACCTGTCGTGTGATAGAGAAAAAAAGGGTAAAGATTTTTTTTTTTTCCTACAAATATCTCCTGAGATAGAAATAGACTGCTAATTCAAAATTTAAAGAAGGGTGCCAAGTTTAATCATTGTGCATAACTCCATCTGGAACTTTATCTCGTGCCATATACATGTTTTTTGAAATGTCTGATGTCAGGTGGATCTAAGCACTCTGGGAAACTCTATTTTGAGTAGACAATATCTTAATTTATAAATATCAGACATCCAAGGAGTTCTCTGAGATTCTAACTAGTGAGTTCATTTCATAAGGTATGACACTACCGAGAGGCACTCCTGTTTACTATCAAATATTTTGTTGTTTTGTTTTGTTTTTTTTTTTTTTTTCCCCATTGGTTATAACTATTGTAATTTCATGCTGAGCAGATAATACAGTGTATTGTATTGCAGTGTAATGTGTAGAGTTAAGGGCAGGATGAAGAGAATGATGACAGATAAAAATGAAGTCAGCTTGATGCTCTTCCCACTGAAAAGAAGCCTAATTACTTGCCTAGACCTTAGACCATTCTCTCTAATTTTGCTCAACTGTTCTATTGACGTCAATGGAAATTCTAAATGTAGAATGAAGACAGAGTGCAGCTTATTGTAATTTTGGAGCATAACACAATATAAACCAGGCATTTACAAAATATTTCTAATTGAAATCATTACAAAACACATAATTTTTGGTAAGCTTTCACAAACACGAAGGTACGAGGCACCCAAACTGGTAACATAATAAAATGCAAAATAATATGTATTTGTATTTTCAAGATTTTAAAAGCATTTGCTGTATATATTTCCCTTACAAAGAATAGCCAAGAATTCTCAGATGAAAGATGCATGCTATCCCTGCTAATGTGCACATATTAATAGCTTCTTTTATAAGGTGATTTAAAAAAAAAGAAAAAAAGAGAGGTCAAGCTGCCTCATTAAAAACAACTCAAGAAGATGAAACAAATGGACATAACAGATATTAAATAGTTATAAAAAAAGATGTCATGAGTGATTAATCAGTTTAAGTGGCTTTATCTGATTGTTGTGTCAGTTAATATGTCTATGCCTGGAACTCTTACAACATAAGAAAATAAATGGAATTGGAGAGATAAATCATTTATATATATATCTGTTTCCAGCCCAAACTTTATCCAAATTCCAGAGAGGAGACAGATTTTGATCTTATTGTCACCCTGACTGTGAATCCGCATAAGCTGATTTCTTGGAAGTTCTTTTCTATTGTCTTTTTGGTATGTAGAAGAGGAGTGCTGGATGAAAAAAAATAGAAAATACTGAGCTTTGTTTTACTACTCAGTGGCACACTGTCTCTATCAGAAATTTTGTAACCTACCAATAATCTTTCTATGAAGATCTGATGAATGGAGCCATGCCCAGACTTCCAGGTGAGTTGCCCATTCAGTCAAATGAAAAGGCTTTAGGATGTGGGAATTCCTAGCTAATGATGATCTAGGATGGAATATGGGACAGGAAAAGACTTTTCAGATCAAGTTTTGCAACTGCAAGGAGCTATGACGCTTAGTCTATATGCCACTGCCTCTTCCGCAGGCTTTGTCTGCCCCTTCTATGCAGCAAAAAAGAATCTGCTTACAAAATACCAGAAAACACAAGTTTGACAATATGCTCTGTGAAGCCAGTAGTAGCTTTCAAGTGACACTACAGCAGTCCTCCAAGAAAGACTTTGGTGGACCTGCCCAGAGCCTGGTGAAGAATAGATTGTTTAGTTGAAAAGGTAAAAATATAAATATAAAAATATCCCATTTTCTGCCACAGCAGACGGGGGGAGAATTCCTTCTTGAGTGCCTTTCTGATGCTGGGTACATCATTAGCAAGATCCATTTATTTGGTGTTGGAAGGATTTCTAACCATCAGTAGATGATATAAGTCCTGACTAAGCAAAACATAGCAAAACTATAAATACTTTTTAACTAAACATATAGCTGTTCAGATTACAGTGGAGCTGAGCATGAACAGATTTGCTGTTGCTGGCACTGTTTACCAGCTCTGTCCTGCATGCACTGCTGCATCTGCTCAACATCTTGGCAATGACAACCTTTTCCACCGCGTGAAGAAGGTACATGCAACTCAAAGTTTCCAAAGCATTCGCAATGGAAGAATTTGCTTATGTGCGTGGGCCCCAAATAAATCTGTTTCCTTGGTGAAAATGGTACACCATGGTTGCAGAAACCGGGGATTTGCGTTAAGTTTTTAAAAAACACTTCTTGGTTATGATGATTATCCCTGATTGGACAATAAGCCACCTGCTGTATTTGACCTTGCTTTGAGCAGGGTTGAACTACATGAGTGAGTGAGCTCGGAGTGTAGAAAGCTCGGAGTGTAGAGAGTGCCTGCACTGGTCTTGTGAGGGGAGGGTGCCCAAAGGGCAGGGCTGCACTCGATGCTCCCTGATGGAAGTCCTCCTACAGCAGGTGGCTGAGCCGCGGAATGCTGTCAATAGGCTGAAAGATGTCAGGGAAGCTGAGAGGAAGCAGCACTGCTTGCTTCAGGACCAGACTGTTCAGGGGCCTCAGGCATCCCCTGTAGCTCATGGAGGGAAGAAGGAGGCTCTAACCCAGGAAGCTGGAGATGCAGCTTTAATTATTATTAAAGAGGCATGTATAAACATTTACTTCTCATGTGTGTATAGGTGTCTGTGTGTGCAGGTGCAGATTTGTTTTGCATGGAGCCCTGAAGAAACACAAGTCACTGCCATATCCTGCTGACTACCATGGCTTTGGAATCCCTAGAAAATACAAACAGGGATGTTACCACAAAAAGGTGAATTACCAAAAGGGCTAAAGGAGCCTGTGAGATACTCAGAGGGGGGAAATTCAAGAATATCGGAACCTGTGGTTTTTGGTGCTGTAGGAGGAACGTTCCCCTGAATTTTGCTTGCCAAAGGAGACTGAGTGCCTTGCTGCTCTGACAGACTCCCATGTGTGAGGCGGTAGGCCAGCTTTCCCATCCACACTGGGCATGATTCCCTCCTTCATCCTCAATATGTGATGGTGATGGAAATGATGAGACAATACATAAATGCCAGGAGAATTTTTGTCTGCATCCAAATAAAATTGAACTTAATCTAACTGCCTTCTGGCTGTGTCTCATTAAAAGTAATCTGTACTGAACATTCAGAAATGTTTAGCAATGTCAAAAATTTAATTACTATTTAGTGGAAATGAAAATATACATGTAAATGGCACAATTTTCAGGGAAAGTCAGCCTTTGGATGGTGTGCTAATAAGGACTGGGTGATATTTGGCATTTACTGTGTAAAGAGAAATGCATTACAGAATGGAAAATAAAGCCTTTGTTAAGCATGTGCAAAGGTGCAGAGTTAAGTAGGCAGATACACTGGAAGTCATAATTACACTCAACTCATGTTTCTAGACACAGGGGTGAATTTTCTCCAAAAGACTGAAATGACTGCAAGATCCCTCAGCCTCAGCATTCCTTTGTTTAGTAAATCACTGTGAAGTCTATTTCGTAATGTGCCCTTCATCCTTTTCTAGTAGTTTGTCTTCACAGGGAATAATTGCCTCTTTGCTCCAGCTAAGTTTAAGTAGAAGCTGCAACCAGAAATATAAGAAAGTATAAAACATCAGCTCTTTGAAAAACTAGTAAATTTCTTACCTCAAGATATGAAGTCTAAACCAGGACATTACAAATTAATAGGCATGTGTTTTGATCGACATATTTTGATAATTTATGTCGAAGTTTTGCATCCCAGATCCCTGTTTCCTTCAAAATATTCATTCCTCGCCTTTCCTCAGATGACTGTTTTGCCTTAAAAGTATCCACTCTTGAAGAAAGAGCTTGTGGCTCAGGAGTGCCTGGGGGTCATGCAGCTGGGTTCAGCAAAGTCACTTTACCAGTTGCAATCTTGAACTATTTGCCAGCTAATAAAGTACTTTTCTGTTTCAGTTTTCATTTAATGCGAGAAAGGAATTATGTCACTAGATTTACTGGGCGGTTGGAGACTCAAGGAACGCAATCAGAAGTAGCCACTGACCTGAGGACCTATATCTAAATTAAAGGTAAATCCAAAGCTCTCTGGGAGAACTTGAGACAATTACAGGCATGTGCATTGCCTCAACGTTCCAAGAAGAGCATATCATTTTGAAACCTAGAAGCCCTCTAATCTCAGAATCCTTCAATGAAGCTTTCAAATGAATCTGATAATCTTAACAATAATATGGCAAATCTTCTACTCTGGAACATATTAATATTTTTTCATTAATTAGAGGAAAGTCATGCTCTATCATTAATATGTGTTCACCTGCGTTTGCAGAATTCTTTGATCTTCTTCTTTAATTTCTTTCCCTTTTCTGTAGTCCTTAATCACTGGGCAACTAAGCATGTAAATATCCCTTTGCAAATGCAGCACAGTGTGTATCAGCCTCGTTTATGGTAACTGCTCACACAGGAACAATGATGCTGTTGTGATCATATAATCTACATTCAGATCTCAGCCTTAAGAACCAGACTGTCAGGAGATGTTTCAGTGCTACTGTCATTCCTTTAGTGGTTTGTTCTGTTCCACTTCTACTAACACTTATAGTTAGATGGTCACAACATTATGTCATCTCCTTGGAGGAAATTAAAACAATGGTACAAGTGCAAGTCCATATGACTGGTCAGAAATTATTTTGAATTATCTTTACATACTATTCTATAGTTGATGCAGGATTGCATTTTGCTGCTGCAGCTTGCATGCAAAAAAGTGCAAATGCAAAAGTACTTAAGTTAGTAGAAATATTAGGAAAATATTGCTTTCAGCTCAAGGACTAACTGAGTTATTAGCTTCATGTTAAAGACTTTCCTTTACTGTTGGGTTGTGTGAACTCACTATCTAGGCTAGTTAAAGAATGTTTCAGGTTAAATGTCTTGTAATTTTCGTTATGTTTCGTTATGAAAGTACTTTTCAGAAGCAGTAGTGATAATATGCACACTATGCACACTATATTGTGTATAGTGGCCTATGTTTTGAATTATATATCTTATGTATTTCTGTGTAGTAAAACACACACAAAAAACTCAGTACTGTACCACCTGTGTCTGCAGGATACAATCACACAGAAACCAGTGTCTATGCCCAAACACACTCCTAGGCTTTCCAGAACTATTTTATGCCATTTCAGTTCTCACCTACAAAGAAGACAGAATCATATATCCGTCTCAGCCAAACAATGTGATGTAACACCAAGTTTAGTCATTGCAGATGGATGAAGAACCAAATCTCTTCTAAACAGAAAGGGAATTAATAGATTCAGAATTCTTGGGTATTTCCAATATTGGGCTTACATGGCTTTTTTCACTTTGATTTTATTTGACAAAAAGAGCGACTACCATCCTGAGAATGAACAAATTAAATTTGAAAGATGTGGGAAGGAATCACACAACATGTACTTATGGTAAGCATAAAACTTTCTTTGATAATAGCTAGCTGAAACAGGAATATTTTAAAATTTTTTGGGTGCATGCATAAAACATAGTTCTTAGATTTTTCTTATCTCCCTGAACCTATTTTTCAAGAACCTTAGCCAGCTCACAGTAACATAAACACAATTTGTCGTGTTCTGCCTCAAAAATATGTACTGTATAGTGCTCCTCTAAAAGTGCTAAACATATGTAGCTAAAAATAGTTTGAAAAGAAAAAGAAATCCTTTACAGAGACGCTGAAATAAAAGGAAAACAGCTGATTAGGCCTTCCTCCAAACTATCCTAACAAAAGTACAGACTTCTATTTTGTCACTGAGGTTTGTATGCAGGACTACAACTGCAACAAACTGAAGCAAATCTTTACCCCCTAATTGAATTTCATTAATACGTACCCCTAACTTCTCAAAACTAAAAATATGCTTACTATTTTGGATCAGAATTTCAGAACATGTTACTTCTGTGTTAAGAAATTATATTTTATCTGTACTTCGAAATACAACATTTTCTGGCATTGAATAAATCTTTAAAAAATTAATAGTCAAGGATTAAATGTAGGTCAGGCTGCCCAGATCTTCTGGCTCCTGATCTAGTGCCTGAAGCACAAGACCTTATTTGAAATTCACATATTTCAGTAAGGAAGTTGAGAGGACTTCAGAATAAAAATGACATGCCAAAGTCCAAAGTCCAAGACAAAGTCTGAATTATGACTGCCATTAACTCTTCATTGTAAGATACCTCTTGCTGATTGTGGCTAGGGATGGTAAAGCTACTCTGCCATGTTGTCTTTTTATTTTAAAGCACAGTTAGGGTGATTTCAAAGCTTATTATTGTATGCCGTGATTGCAAGAGGTTTTTAAAATCCTTTTTTCTTTCAGATATTAACATGCTGTATTAGACAAGTCATGTTTTGAAGCAATATTCTTTATTGCTATTAAAGTGAAATTTAGCCTAATATCAAGTGTTCCCTATTAAATTATTTCAATGAATTTAACCACAAGTGACAGTGTCAGAACTATAATCCACTAAAGAATTCATCCCTTTTGTAATCCTGAAAACCTGTATTTTAAGAAGAATTTTACTGTAACATTTTCGTTTCTTCTTGGAATTCAGTAAGACATGAATCTTTAAGTAGTCAGTTTAACACCTAAAAAGGGGTCTTGACATTCCATCTGAAACACCAGTGAGCTCAAAAGGAACATTTTATCTCACATTGTGTGAATGGCTGACGTAAGATCAAGTCTGAGCCTTGGAGATTAGAACATGATTTAATACTGGAGATCAACTGTCCCATGTCTATGGTAGCTCTTTAGTGACTCATTTTAAATACTTACTGATTGTCATAACTATGTAGGGTTATGTAAGGTTAAAACCAGGTGGTTTTTGGGTCTCATCCAGTAAGGAAAAATGTAGGCATCCAGAAATTCCTCTGTTGAGTGAACAGGGGAATGACATAGCCATTCAATTAAGACTCTGCACACAGTGGCACAATTGAAGCAGCTCTACAAACATTTTGACTGAATCATAAAATGCTTATGAAAATGGTGGAGAAAAGGGGGATCAGAATTTCCATATCTTCACTCTCAAGCAGGACCCACAGCTGACTTTTTTTGATATAATCACAGAATGGTTTAAGCTGGAACCTTAAGGTTATTTAGTTCTAACCCCCTGCCACAGGCAGGGACACCACTCATTAGACCAGGTTGCTCAAGGTCCTGTCCAGCCTGACCTTGAACACTGCCAGGGATGGAGCATTTACCACTTCTTTGGGCAACCTTTTCCACGGCCTCGACACCCTCACAGTAAAGAACTTCTTCCTTATATCTAACCTGAACTTCCCCTGTTTAAGTTTGAACCCATTGCCCCTTGTCCTATCACTACAGTCCCTAATGAAGAGTCCCCCTGCATCATCTGTGTAGGCTCCCTTCAGATACTGGAAAGGTGCTGCGAGGTCTCCATTCACCCTTCTCTTCTCCAGGCTGAACAGCCCCAAATTTCCCAGCCTGGAAATGAAAAAAAAAAAAAAAAAAGGAAATGAGTGTCTTTCATTTGCAATATAATATTAGAAATAACAAGAAAGTTGTACTATTTTTTTGCTTTGTATACTTTTCTCCTCTTGATGCTTTTGCCCTCAAGTTCTTTTCTCTGCCAGGGTCTTTAATACCACTTTTGCGAGCTCCTTATGATGAGTAGTAGGCAAAAGCTGATACACTTTCTTTACTCTGATGCCATATAGAGTGATTCATATGGAATTTTTCTTAGCCTTATAAGCTGATTACTTCTAAGGGAAAATAGCTGGAGTGAGATATTTGTCCTTATACTTTTTACTGTTTGCAAGCTTGTGATTTTTGTTCTTTATCTTGTTCTCTGCCCTGATAACACTTGCAGTGACCATCTTGCTAGAAACCCAGGTGAGTCATTGTCTCCCCTACCACAATACTAACTGGACTTATGCTTTACTTTTTCTTTTCCACTATCTGTGCTTAAAACTTGAAAGCTGCAGCTAGTAGTATCCTTGTGTGGTAGCATGTGAGATGTGCTGAAAACAATTATCTTTTCACTGTAGTCCAGTGACTGTTCCCAGACTCTTGAGAAGTTCGAAGTTTTACAGATATTCCCAGTAACTTCCACCCCAGCATCTTGTGTTCTGATGTAGCCATTCATTCCAACTTGTCACAATGAAGAATCAAGCTATTTTAATCTTTTATATCCAGCAACACTTCTAGAAATGTACGTGGACAATCACTTGAAATGTAAGGAACTCTGAGACAGAGAAAAACAAAAAAATCCAATAAGTACTGTTTCCTATTTTAGGGTGTTACTGTAGTACATTCTAGCTATTGTGCAGCTTTATTCAAAGCCATGACTTTTGAAGAGCACTTTATCAGTAAAAAATATGAAGACAATCTGCTAGCACATTCCTTACTTAGAACAAGTAATTCCAAGCAACTGTTAAGCAATCCATCACTGGACAGACAGGCAGATAGGCTGAACTCAGATATCATAATTCAGTGCTATTCTCTATTTTATGGGTTGTCTGGTCATCTTCTAGGTTGGCTTATGTATCCTAAAGCATCTGTGGCTCCTGCAGTTATTCAGCAATTGTATTAGAGCTTCTGGATCGATGGTTTCTTTAGTTGCATTGTACTTACCTTGCTCTAACAATGAGCCTTTACCTGGCAAGTGCTTGTTTCCTGTACAGGTAGGTTTAATTTACAGAACAAACCATTATGTACCAACCTCCCAGAAGGGTGGAAGGTGTGCAAGAATTTAAAAGCTGTTTGACCACTGAAGTAGGAAAGCTATTGGTCTACCTGTAAGGGAGAAGCATTTGCATAGTGGGTCAAAAGGAAAGTAAAGTATGGATGGATATAAAAATATAGATGGCAGTAGATTTCAGTGGTATATGAGCATGCAGAGTAGCAATGGATTATGAGAAAGTCTGGAGGTGGTTAGGGTTTTGGGTATCAGACTGGGTGGTGGGGAGCTATAAGAACTGCGTGTGGCACAGTGGATGAGGAATGGACTGTCAGGATATAAAGTGATCAAAACAGATGCCTTCATGTGTTCAACCCAAGGCGTGCTTGGTCTCCTAAATATGGGGTTAAACTGGTCTGTGTTGGACACTGAGAAAAGGGGACAAGTGGCTTCAGATGGTGGGACGAAAGGCAGGTTCAGTGCAGTATATGGGCTCTGCCACTGAGGTGAATCTGCACAGGTAAGGGCATAGGCTGTGGTGTCTTAGGAGATGACCACCTTCAGCCCTGTGCACCTTATGCTTCCACTGAGAGTCTAAATGTTATGGCACAGCCTTTTGTCACACAAACTCTATTCACAGCCTCCTTTTTCCCACTCCCATACTTACCCGACAGCTGTTCCAACTCATTCTCCACAACCCCATGTGCCAAGCAAACAACCTAGCCCATAGCTCTCCAGCCCCTTGGTTTATGTCCCTCCTGACTCTCCTTCCCTTGTTCACCCCATCAGGACTACTTCAGGACTGTACAGGATGGATAAGTTGTGAGCACCAGTCTTTTAGTTTCTGACTGTATAACTCCTAGGAATGAAGAGTGGATTTAGAGTTGGGCTGTGGCTGGTCTATCAGTGTTCATCAAACACCAAGAAATATCACCTATACATAAGACACTTAGCAACTGCAACACAGTAAATCAGAAGGAATTCCATCCTCAGAGTTTGCATGACTTGTTAATATTTGGAAACAATTTAAAATCAAGAGGAAGAAACTCTCCCAGTACAAGCTCAGAACAACAGAAGATAAATTTTCTGTCCGCTTATACGCTGTGAGAAACTGGTTTGTGGGTTAACCCTCATTAAAAAAAAAAGGAGTTGCTACATTTTGTTGTCTTCCCTAGAGAGAGGAATATAACATCATTCATTCTAAAATTAGTTAAATTTCAGATTTACTTTTACATTTTGGCTCGCTCATGCAGTTTCCAGTCTTCCAGGTTATTCCCTGCAACCCTTCACTCCAGCATAACTCTGTGGAGATTGAAAACTGAATTGCTACACACTGCCTGTGACATACTCATTAGCCTTTTGAGAGCATTTGGCCCGTCATCTACGCATCCTGTATTTGTGAATCAAACCCAGGTCACTGGGCTCACTGTTCAGCTGCTGTGAACTATGTTCAGAAGAGCTGTGCTGAAATAAACTAGTAGGTGATCTGTCTTATTAAGTGGAAAGAGAAGCCAGAGAAAGACCAAATAACTTTATGATTGCTTTTTGCCAGTAAATGCCAGTATGGTATCATTTAGCCAAAGCATGCTAAAAGGCAAAAAGTATAAAGTTTGCAACAAATCTTGGTTGCTTGATTGTAGACCTTAGTGGGGCATAAGATCTGGCATAAAGGATCCTGAAATGTTATTTGAGGATTGTATTAAAATATGAAAATACAAAAAAGTGAAAAAAATGGACACTGGCTGTGATATTTTCATATCTTATGAATCAGTTTATTAGAAAATTAGAGTTATCTGGCTCAAGCATTTAGAATAACTACTATTAGCTTCTAGCCAAGGTAATGTATACCCTTTTCCTGGATAAATGCCACATCCTCTCACATTTGTTTTGTAAGTAAGTGGTATTTCTTTAAATGTCAAGTTGGGTTGTGCTGAATTATGTCAGATTTAAAATTTTCTAGGATTTAACTTCATATAACATAGTTAATAAAGTTTATACTTGATATGAAATGCAATTTTAAAAATAATTTTTTTAAGAATAGAGCAAATTTCATCTTACTAGCGAAAAAAGATAATACTTGGACAAAGCATAGTAAAAACTAGACATAGACAATAAGGCAAAATGAAACAGAACTTGTTCCTGCAGGAAGTTAATTTATTGGACTATCTTCTCTAATGGTTGACTAAATACAGTGCAGGCAGCTAAAGAGAGGACAGGTTAATGCTAGTCGAGAGATCCTAAGGTAGCTCAGGTTATTAGGATCTTGATGTGATCAGGATTTCACCCACAGGCTGTATAGGTAGGTGGTCATTTTAAGAGATCCCCAAATGAGAAATAATAAGACCCACAGCTGCTTTGGATGCTGACATTTCAGATACTTGTCTTGGGCAAAGACATTACTGTGCTTGGCTCAGTCAGATCTAGCCACACAGCTTGTGGTTCAAGTATGGTACAGAACTGATTCAGCCTAAAGATGTGTTTCAGTACATGGCCATCATCAGACAAGAGCCATCATCATTATCCTAACTAGGTAAAAGTTTTGCACTTTTTATGTCTGAGGTAAAATGGTTTCTGAAAGGTAGAAGTAGATATAAATACTGCAGCCTGTTTTTTTGAATATGTCTGTTATTCCACAGAATCAGAGACACTGACCCTTATATCAGGGATCAAATAAAACTGAACAAGAAGATTTCTGAGTTTCTTGAATCTCAGCATGCAAATGGAGACTGTAACAACAGTTTTTCCCTTTTTCAAAAGAAAAATAAGTATTGATCTTCTTACATTTTCTTGTCTACATGTAGATCTCCTGGCTCATTCACTGACGCAGTATCGTGTATTTTTTTCACATGCAACATGGAAGCACATTTATTATTGCAGTATTTAGTGCTGGTAGAATATAGTGTACAGTTTGAAAGAACAACAGTAGTGAATTTAATTATTTTTTTTCTAGAAGATTCTTGCTAAATTAAGGTGTTTTGTAATGTGGCTGTGAAGAACACTAGGGTCTTGCATCAGTCAGAAAAGTCTGTCCTTATACTGTAATAGCTGACAAAGTACCAGACCCTACAGGGAAATGTGCTGGAAGAAACTGTAGTTCACATTGTTTTAAAAATGGTGCTGACTGTAGAAATGTGAATGTAAAAGCAAACTTTATGGATATAAAGCTGACACATGCATAAAGAAAGTTTATTCATTACAGTGTGTCATGGTTTAAGTCATGCTTAAGCTGAGCCCAGGACACAGTGTTAGATTCCTTGACATATTAAATTTATTTCAGAGCACGTGTACGTGTATGCAAGCAAACTACATGGAAATTATATTTCTGTGCGGAGTAAAGAACTCTGTGAAGTCTTGATCCTATCTGTTATTTCACACCATTTTTAAAAAGAAACTGAATTAATTAATGGAATTTTATGGAGCAGATTAACATGTACATATTCTAGATCAAGAAATTGAGACAGCATAATTCAATGACTTCACAGACTGTGCTAAAAATTACTTGTGGACTGATTTAAAACAGTGCTAATGCAGTCTCCATATACATTTTTTTATCAGATTAAAATGTGGACAGGTAAGAAGTTGAATAATTTAATGCAATGTGTTTAATGTTTCATATTTATAGTAATATTTCCAAGCAAACTGAAGTTACTTGTCTAAAGCACTCAAAGAATACTGTGCCGGCAGTCCTGCAGCTTTTCCTCCAAAAGGTCCAGAAAAAGGTGATGTGGGCAATACTTTCTCAGTCACACATGCAGCTGATTCTCTAAGTGTAATTTTCTACTCACTGAAATTTAAGCTATACTGAATGAAAGATTCAATCTTTTTTCAACCAATATCAGAGATAAAATCATGGATGATAAAAATCCATGAATTTTCATGGATTCAATGAAAGTACATCAGAAATTCATTTGATTCGGAAATTGCTTAGCTCTGTGTTACCTTCAAGCAGTTTTTACATCCTAACAGTTCTCACACCAGCACACCTCACTTCTTAATTCTGGGGCTTGTGCTGCATAACCATAAGGTTCAATTCATGAAAGCTTGAGTCAGACTTCTTGAAAGATCCCCGACTAGGAAAAATGATACCTGCACCTCATATTAAGTCTTTGTGAACAATTTTAAAAGTAGGTTATAACTAAAAAATGAGATGCCATGAATTGGGAAAAGCAAATGTGTTCTAACAGGTCAGATTTCTCATTTTTTTTTTCTCTTCATTTCTCCTGGCAATGTGGCCAGGTTACCTCTTTGTTGTTTCAGAAGTGGATAACCTACCATTTAGCAACTTCACTTACTTTAATTTTTTTTTCCCTAATGTCTAGTCTGAAAGATCCCTCTTAAATATTAAGCACATCAGATTCTTCTTGTGCCCATGCCTGAAATGAGGAGAGATAAATGCCCCTTCTTTAGCGGAAAGTTGTCATGGCACTGCTTTTGTTCATTCAGTCTTTTAACATTGATCATTTGATTTTTTTAGACTTTCTGAATAAGTAATATTTACTGTAACTCTGTGTATTCCTGCTGCTCTCCCCTGTGTTGTCATTTCTTGATTGTGCTGTAGTGCTCACAGACTTAGTTTCATGTTCTCTGCAAAGACCTTCAGTTAGGGCTCTGCAGATGTTGGGTAGAACAGTCATCTTTCATATGACCTGCAGGCTCCATTCATTCTTTTCAGATTCAGGTAACGACTACTGCTTTTCTCCAAGCTGGCTTGACACTGTGAGTCATTATCTAGCCTGCAATCTAGAATGATCCATCTGCCCAACCCCCCACCCAGGTGAAGGTGGAATATATCTAGGTTTGTCACCTACTTGTTTTGATCCTGGTTTAAAGCCATTCTAGGAAACCTTCGCTTGGGGAGCAGTACAGACAGCATTAATGGCAGTTGGGGTGGTGCAAGGTGGTAGGCCTTGTCTTGAGCTGTCGAAATTCTCTAGTGATTGAGATCTTTGAAAATAACCAGTGTGCTTGAGGTTTTATTAGCTGACCAGTTTACTGCTTAAATCCCTGTTAGGTACTAATTGAACTATTAAAGAGCTGCCCTTGAATATTTCGTAAATAATGTGCTAATCTCACTGGGATTGTCTATGTATCACTGCTAAAGGAAATAAACGTTTTAAAGATAAAGTACTGAAACTCAGAATGTATTAATATCAAGACTTAAAAAAAGCATAACAGCCGTTAGAAGAGAGCATCTCTCCCTTTTTGGTTTCAATTATGGCATTGTGTGATACATTCTGAATTCTAAGGGTTGCAGAACCTTTCGTGTGTTTTTCATGTAAAGGTTAGGTGTTTTTGCCATTAATGAGATCCTCTTATGTTCTTTATATTAAATTGTTACCCTACTCTTCTTGAAAGGTCCAGCTTGCTGCTAGGACACAAAGTTGTTGAACGTGATTACTTCAAAGAATAAATTGCTTGGGAAAAAAAGGAAACAAGTCTTCATCAGTAGTCACAATGTCTCCCAGGCAGATGGAAAAATGGTGCTGGGCAGATCTTACATAGAAATTGCAGAGATTAAGTACTGTGTAGGCTGGAAAAAATGAAAGAAGCAGCTGGGTGCAATGTCACACATATTTTTCTATATGGCTGTTCTGCAGTAACCAGTCCCAGTAGTGCAATACAGCAACACACTGGGAAGCTGATTATAAATTAAAATTTCTCTAGTGTGTGGTCATAGTTCAGCTCAAACAGCTTCCTACATGGAAAGCAGTCTTTGAGAAAGTTTGTTTCTGAAATCCCCAAGCAGTTCTCTGCTGCAGAACGGCTGTCCGTCTTCTCCCCTGGCCAGCCACGTTCTGCAAAAGAGCCTATGGAGCTTTTTAGCTATTTTGCTTATAGTGCTTGCAGAAAAATGTGTTTACTTGCAAGAAAGAAAATTTGTAGGAGAAAATACCAGCTGCGCATACTGACATATGCTCGTTTCCAAGTAAAACACAGAGTGGTGGGATACTTATTAGTCGTAGAACATAATGTATAATTGAACTGGTCTGAAGTAAGTGAAAGATCTCTTTTCCATAGGAAACAATGACTATAGGAAGTGTTTAGTTAAATCATTACAAATAAGATCATATTGCTTTTTCTAAGCTGTAGATCCTACAGCAAATTTAAATGTTTTCCAGATATTGAGATGAAGATGCAGTGTCAGTCATCTTCAACTGCTGCTTTTTTTTATGGGAACTTGCTCGAATTTCTCATCATTTGCCAAATTTCTGTCATCCATATTTCTCTGTTGGCAAGAAGAAGATAACAGATAACTTTAAAAAAACCATAAAAGAGTGATACATTCTTCTTTGCTGAGTATTTCCTTTCAGAAAAAAAAAATTCCTTAGTTACAAAGATGGAATCTTCAGGCGAATTAAATGTGTTGGTCTGTATGTAACATTTTTTGTTTGAAACATGATATTACAGATGTGTGCACGTTTGCCTGTCACATAGCCACAGACCTATTTCTCTGAAATTCAGTGGAAGTGTTACTTTTGACATCCGTGTTAGCAGGTCTGTTTCTTCCACAGGCAAAGGTGTTAGTGCTGCCAAGTACTTATCCCTTTTTTCCTTCATTAGACCTTGCAATATTTTTTTTGCTGTTATCCTTGAAAACCTAAACTGCAAGTGGTTGAAATATTGAAAAATAAATGAAAAAAAGGAAGGTGTTCATCTGGGATCTGTGGGAGATTTGAGCTAGCTTGTCAAAGAGGCTGAGGCTGTAATCCAGGAAAAGAGAAAGGGACAGAGATTGAAGGGTGAAAATGGGCACCAAGAACTGAAACAAAATGGAAAAATGACTTGAAGAGGTGCTGCAGGAATGACAGGGGAGTTAGGTGCGACTTGGGATATGAAATGGAGTCAAGGAGACAGCATGGAAAGAGTGAGAGAGAGAAAACAGAAATAGGAGGGAGTGGGTAAGAAGGGGGTGTAAATGGGGCCAAGATTGAAATAACGTAAGGTGCTGAAAAGTTCGCAGATTTGCTGCATGAAGAGATGCAAAGTAATTGTTTGATCTCTGTCACAACTTCCTGCTTTCACACTCCCTCCTGCTCTTCTAAAAGAAACCTTCTCTTTGTATTTGTCTTCGTCCTCCTAACCACTTATTTCCAGTTTTCCTGCCAGGTGATTTTTTAACTTAAACCTTTTCGTTGTACAGCTCCACAAAGAACTGTGCATGCACAAAGAAGTGGTGGTGGGTAAGAAGACTATGGCGGCAGATGACAGTGGCAGGCAGAAATGCCTCAATTAGCACTGTTAGTTATACAGTCTCACACCCGCAGAAGTTCCATGGTATGCTAATGTACACATACTAAAACAGGTAAAAAGTCCCTAAAAATACCACGAACACATTCCCATTGTTTTCAGAGGTGGGTGGGCAGAATGCTTTTCCCAATGCAGTTATATCAGCGGCAGTATCCTATAAATCAGCCTTACTATCTCACATTTATTGCCTATGAAAAATCTTTTATTTTCCTTTATTTATTCAACAGAGATCTCAGTGCCACTTACATGAATTGAGGTGCATGGTGTATATGCTCTTGACTGCATAGTTAACATATTGCTTCCTGAAGTCTCCTCTTCACAGTCTCAGCTTTATAGACAGGAGATCTCAAAGACAGAACAGATTATCTGATTATAATATCTTGTTTCTACATTCTTTTACCTGTTTATTTCACATATTATCCTACACACTGAAGGTAGTAAAATGAGCTTTCATAAAACATTTATTTTAAAAAGTATTCAATTTTCATTTTAAATCTTCAAGATGTAGAAAATCCATCAGTCCTCGTTCAAGTGTTCTCATGAGTAGTCATCCTTTCTGCAAAGAGTGTGAATATAATTTTTAATTGCAAGTTTTGGGTTTCTATTTGGGTACAAATGACAGGGTTTCTGTGGCAGTGGACTACAGGGTGCCTTGTGTGGGAAGTGGTGTGAGCTGCCCTTATCCAGTCACAGCTAGCTCTGAAACCCATGCAGGTGTCGCATCATGCCCCAAGATTGCAAATAGGTGAGGGAGTGTACTGAACCATGGCTCAGACACATTTAAGAAAGAACAGCAGCTTCCAGGGGAGGAAACATATAGGGGAAATGTATAAAAGAAGTATGTTTGGAGACATGCAGGGAGATGGTCTTGGGAGGGCACACAGAAAAGATGGTTTGGAGATGCATGGAGAGACAAGCTGCTAGGGAGACATGTAGCTGGATGTGTGCTGCTTGGAAGAGGCACTCCACGCCAAAGAACAGCACAGCTGAGGGACTGTGTCTAACCCACAGTGGGGCACGGGCACCCCTAAGGAACTGTAGCCTGTGGAGGAATCCATGCTCTGGCAGGGACACTGGGGTGCACAGAGAAGTGGAGGAAACTCAGTAAGAAGCATGGAGCAGCAGAAAGAAACCTGTGTGCACATGATCCAATTCTACTGTGTTGCTTATTGCTCACCAAAGGGATTGGGACTGAGTGAGTGCAACCCAGAGCAAAAATGATCAGCCCTGAGAATAGGGATAGGGAAGTGTTTGGCTTAAGCTGAACCTGGAAATGGGGTGGAAAAGCATTTACTTATGTGTCTGTTCAGCTGTTTGTATTTTCTTTTTTCTCAATGCACAAATCAGTGGTTAGAAGTTTGTGTTAACTGGCAAAAGATTAAGTAAAAATTCCCTGAATTGAGAGTTTTGCCTGTGATTAGCTTATATCAGTTGGTCTTTCTAGTCTTTTCTTTCTGAAACAAAGAATTATTTAGTATATGTATTTCCTTCCCAGCAAAGGATGCCTAAATTGTAATCAAGCTGAGTACAAATCTTTTTTGGTAACTCTATAAATATGCTAAACTATTGATGTCTCCATCACTAAGTCAGCCCTTGAAATTATTAGCTGGCAGTTCCCTACAGCCTCTTAAGTTTTCAGCCTCCTTTTGAAAAGGTAAATAGATCACTGCAATACTTCTGTATGCTAATACGCAAGAAGATAAAATAAACTTTCCCCATACTTCTTGTTTCTGAGATACTTTTGCAGAGATATCTGATGGAAAGCTCATGTTGAGCAACTCATTCACTACAATTCCTCTTTAACCTTTCACAGGTATAAATCCTGTTTGTCCCTTTCCTCCAGAAGTAGACGGACTCTGCTCTTGTCTGCATTTTTTTAATGTGCACAGCTTCCAAAATGTTCCAAACCACTCAGTATGACTGCCTCATTCTCATTTTAAAATGGAGAAACTTCTCCCCTTCTCTGTATTTCCCTCCTTGCTGCCTTCTTCCCCCAGCTAACCATTTTCTTATGGCTATCAGTTTCCATATGAATCCGTGATGACAGAAAAAGTAGCTACAGTAAAAAGAGAAGGTTAAACATAGTCTTAACTTTGCAAAAAAAAGAAACACTGAGGAAGAGGAGTTATACATTGTTTAATATAATTTGGTCTCAGAAACAGTGAATCAAGAAATTATAAAGTTATCTATATATAAGATAAAGCAGTCAGAATGTAAATAGCCAGAAGGCAAAAACTAGCCAGTATAGATTTATCAAGAACAGGTCATATCAAACAAATCTTATTTCCTTTATGACTAAATCTAATTATCTCCTTTGACAGGGTGTCTAAATGTCTAAATGCACAATGGGATATATTCTGAGCTTAATAAGGCTTTTCATGCTTTACTGCATGACATTCTCTTAAGGTAAGGAAGCAATATGATGCGCTTATAGTGACCATATGGTGAGTACAGTTTTGGTTGAAAAATGTGTATCAGAAACCAGTTATCATTGTCAATCCAAAAGATGAGGTCATATTAACAGAATGATAGTACAGAAGAAGAACATAAGCATCGAGGTTTATAATGAAATATGGCTATACTACTTTTTTAAATGTTGCTATTGCAAATTTCTTTCTTTATTGGGAGAGTAGAAATACGGTATAGGAAAAAGTAATGCTTAACACCAGCAGTCACTTCAGTTTTCTCTTCTTCATTAGATTTTATCAAAGTATTTGCTGGACTTTCCTCCAGCATATGGAAGGATCTGCAAATGAAAGAAGGGAAATCTCAAGGTTGAAAACTACCCATAAAACGTCAGCGAAAAAAAAATGTCTGTGGAAGCTTCATTTTTGAAGTTTTTACTGTTTTGACTGAATAAAGTAAAATCAAAAACCCAGAGAAAGTTATTATTGTGTTGTAAACATTAGTAGTCACATAGTAGTTTCTAATACACTTCAACCAGTATTTCTTGATTCCTACAGGGACTGTGGTACACTTGTAACAAGAATGGAAGAGAAGATTATTTTTCCTCCCTAGATAAAGAAGAAAGACATATTTACTGTGGCAAACAAAAGCGTTTAGTCCTGATAGGAGGAGGAGACATCTGCACTTCATTAGAGGAGAAAACCTTTCTGAGAAGTGTTTAGGTTGGGGAAGAGAACCTTCTCTCCAAACAAATATTGCAACAAGATCTCTTCATGCCCTGACCTTCCGCTGACAGGGCCAAAAATGAAGGCTTACAAGGAGCTCATTTTGCAGTCACAGTACTGCTTTCATATTTTGCTTCAGGAGTTGAATGTCCATGAAGACGTAGGTCCCCAGGGGGATCTGAAATGAAATCCTCTTTGCTCCCTGCAGCTGTACAATAATTTGCAATATTATGTTCTTAAAATTTGAAGCTGAGAAGACAAAAATGCCCTACCCCCCAAAATACAACCCAAAGTAATGGCAGAAATTAGATATTTTCATAAAAATACAAGAAAAATGTGTGATCATCTTTAAGAGCATTTTCTAAGGGTGATAAATTCACGTGTTTAATCTCACTGAATTTGCGGTGCTTAACAGTGTAACATTCAGAAGCAGGTAGTGGTCTAGTATCATGTTGTAACCATATCATCTTGAGTGCTGACCATGTCATATTTATGCTCTGAATGGAAGCCATATTAAGCTGGCATTTGAATCAGAGACATCTACTGAAAACTCCAGAGGCTGAGAAAGCTAAGGGATAAAATTATGGAACAAAGGCTGTCACCAATTCAGAATGGTATATCTGAATCAGTATGTACTTCCTTGTCATATAGATTTGATTTCCTTCAACTCTCCCTTTGATCCTTGAAGTCTTGTATTTCATCATTTTGCAGTGGTATGTTGGCAAAATAGGTGTTCTGTGATGGTTCATCTGTTTCCACTCCATGGCAGCCACAAGTGTTTGGGTGGCTACACACTTCCAGTTTGATTAGGAGTTTGCTTCTCATTTCTGCCCTACTGACTCAGATTTTTTTATTTATTATATTTCAGGCAGAGCATGGGAATTGCATTTTTTCATGCATTAGGTGACAGATGGTTGCCTCATACCTGGATGTTCTCCCCTTCCTTCCACCCCATTGCCAGTGGTAATTTCAGCAAATTTAGATTGTGAAGTGCACATATTACTGGAAATTATTACTTTTACAGAACAGGATGTATTTCATTGCCTATATCTATATTTATTTATATGGGATAGTAATACAAGAATACAATATTTATTCTCACACTTGCATTCTTTTCTCTACACTTGTAATACCTTTCTAAGCTCAAGCTGTGTGAAGCAGGCATACACACACAATTCTGCATTTCATGCTTACAGTGTGTGAGAAACATTTCTCTGGCTAGATATATTTTATTTCATCCATATTTTTAATAGAGATGTCAGGTTACTGTGATTGTGATGGCCATTCCTTCCACATATTTCTCTTGTTCTAGACCTGTCACAAGAACATCCTAGTTTTCATTTGTCGCTGACTATGCCTTTTTATCTCTGGTGTTAAAGATTAGAATTAGGCTAGGCTAGGCTAGCACAGGATAAGATAGGATAGCATAGGACAGGATAGCATAGGAGCACAGAAAGAATGGAATCTTTCATTTGGAAAGAGTTGCAGCATATCAAAGCACAACTGTCCTATATGTTTTTGAAAAAACCTTTCATAGTAGAAGTTGACAGGCCAGTTAGGATGGTCAGCCAGTGACCATCCTTTGGGAAATTCATAGGAATTGATTAAAATAATATTTCTCTTTAAGGTGAACATCATATCTTTGTAAAGCAGACACATTTTATTCCATGAATCATTTGATTCCTGGAAGCAAACTAAATACTTAATGGACTGAGAGATGAATTGAAAAGCACTGAAACATAGAATATCTTGTAGGAAAGGTAGTTTGGAGTTTTCTTCACTCCATGTAAGCAAGGACTAGTATTAAAGCAACCAAGCGTATTTTAGAAAGCTATGTTCTCCCCTCTGTGTTTTGTTTTCAGGAACAGCAAGGTGGGGTATTTTGTATGATATTTAGGAAAAATGGTTGAAGAAAAAGCAATTATCACCTTAAGGAAACAAAGCGAAACAAATGTATGAGTTAAAATTACAGAGCACCTGCCTTTTTTTTGGGTTTTGGTAAGAGTCGGCAGCGACGTTTCTCTACAAACCAGCATGGGGCAGTGTTATCCAAGCAAACTCAGATCGTGTGTACTGGCAGATACATCAGCGCCAGCATCTGCAAGGTTTAGACATAAACACCTGAACAGTCTTGGAACCTCTTGTAAGTAACTGGCTACATAAATAGCTATATAAAAAAGGACAAAAATAATCTTATGCAATAATATTAAATGTGTTGCTTTGTGTTATATGTTTTTGGAAGCAGTGTGTCGTACCAGCTAGGCACAAGTGTTCCTAGCTGTGATGATAATGTTGATGGCAATGATGATAACAATGATGATAATTAACATTGTGTCCAGCAGCTGAGGATCAGGAAGCAGTAAAGCTAGTCCTGTTCAAACTAGAAAGGTAATGTAGGGAAGTATGGGTAAAGAGAAACACCCACTCTGGGAAAGACAAAAGACATGACGCTGTTGAAGATAAGCTGTGTACTCAGTAGGTTAAAAAGCCAGGATTTATCAAGTTACTTTGTATGCATCTTTACAAATGAAAGCTTTTTGGAAAAATTATGGGATTTTTAAAGGCAGCAAAACAAGGGTGTAAGTACAGCTTTCAAAAGCTGTGCTTTGCCAGCATGCTCAACTCCTGCTGTTTCTAATTGATGGTAAGGATCTGGCTAAATAAAACTAAATCTTACTCCTGAATTCTGAAAACAATATTTATTTCATTATTAAGAGATGTTGGTTAAGTTCTGGATTTAACCCATTACTGCTTTGCAAGGCTGCCTTCCACAAAAAAAGGTTTTCTTGAAAAGCAGACACATAAGTCCTGCTTTAGAGTGTTATGGACATTTGGGCATTTATTTTGCACTCTTGCCAGAATACTTCCATGGCAATCAGGATAGAGGAACAAGAACAAATTCTGTTGCTGCAGAATATACTGGAGCTGATGAGTTCTTAGTATTTCATCAGTTGCACTGAAGTTCATGAAGTCGTTTGCAGAGGGACACACTGTTTCAACAAATCAGTTGTTCTGGGTGTCATAAGCACTTGGTTATCTGAGTTTGTCAAGACCTGAAGTTCTTACCACTGTCCCAGGACTCTTTTATACCCTTTG
Source organism: Amazona ochrocephala (assembly GCA_039720435.1). Taxonomy (NCBI): domain Eukaryota; kingdom Metazoa; phylum Chordata; class Aves; order Psittaciformes; family Psittacidae; genus Amazona; species Amazona ochrocephala. The sequence goes on from CM077878.1 coordinate 47,869,986, forward strand.
TTACCTTAGAATCTACACAGAGTGCATTTAAATTTGTACTGTATGAGGAACAAGGGGGACTTTGTCTTGTCAGGATCTCTAGAGGCTTGTTATCAAGTGCCATAGTAGTGATGAACTGCATAATGGATGCATGAAGCTGTTACTGTGAAGACAGACTTGTATTCTGCTCTTACCTCCTCTCCTCTCCACCCATGAGAGATTTTCTGGTCTTGTACATTACTCTTGTTACTCCTGGAGTAAAATGTTCTGAAGCAGGGACAACATATATGCTTTAATGATATGAACTAATTTTTGGCCTTAAAAGCTGAAGTGTGATACCCCTGAAGTACAGATTTATGAAGTACTTAATTATAAACTGTTGCAATTTTTTCCTTCCTTACTGAAAGTTCCTTTGAATATACCTTTTAGAGGTTTTCTTTTTATTACTCAATAAAATGTGCCACTTGTTGGGGCATGCTTTTAAAAGTACAAGGAGATATTTTCAGGAATGTTTAGCTTGGGGAAAAAAAAGGGTTTCCTCATTAAAAATAAATAAGTGTTGAAATATTTGTCACAGATGATACTAAATATTTTTCAGATCCCTCTCCCACCAAATGTGTGTCTCTGAATTCTTTTGTAACTCTGTGGAACTTTATGTCACAGGTGTAGAACTGATACAACAGTAGTAGCAGCTATTAGCGCCTATAGGGTCTTCCCCAGTGTTTGTACAGCCTTTGCATCAGACTAGAAACCTTTAAGATAATCGCAATTTTAAAAGAAAATGAGATAGGTAAAATTAGGTACAGCTATTGTGTACTGTGTAAAACCACAGGTGTAAAAGAATCTTCATTTGTAAGTTGCATGCACTAGAATATCAAAAATTATGATACAATCCTACGCTATTTACTCAGATATTAACGTTAAAAGAGTATTTTAAAATAAGGAGAAGGCATAAGCAGATTTCTCTCTCATAAATGGAAGCAAGCTAGATGGTGTTGAGGATTCCTTCTTCTATCATTTTTGTTCTTTTTGTTCCCTTTTATGACTGGATTCCGCTGCTGCTGCTGACTTCAGTTAATGTGCTATGTGTTTTCTTCTTTGCTCCAGAGAAAATGAGGCTTCTTTTGTAGAAACTCAATGCTAAATGGAGACTGTCAGGTATGTCAACACATTCAATTTATCACACACAAAGAAGGAAGTGTTTGTCCACATGATCTGATAATAGACTTAGGACACTCCTAATTTGTAGACTGCTTATGAACTGACAAGTTGGCAAAACAATAACATTGTTAAAACAAAGAAAAGAGAGGCTAAGCCAGTTTTTCTTTAACTAATTTGTGCATAATATTTCAGAGTCTGTTTTATATTCTTAAAAATTAAACATGAATGAAAAGTCAGGAAAAAAGAATTATTGAAATTAATACCAAAACATATTTAGCATGCATCTCTTGTACAAAAATAAGTAACAAGACGGCTCTATGATTCAACCTATAATTTTGAAAGACATTTACAAACAGAACTGGAAATCAAATACTTTTTAATAATAGCCAGATTTCTGTGATATAATATCCCTGAGAGGAAGTTATGTGATTCTGAAAACAAGTACACTGTGGGGAAACACAATTCAATTTAAATATTTTGAGAAGAAACTAAGAAATGAGATTTGAGAATAGGAAAAAAAGACTTCAGCGTTAACAGTACATTTTCTGTAATGTGAGACAGAACACAAAAAACCAGACACTTTCTGTTTTGTTCTATCCCAAAACCAAATGGTAACATTAACATTCATTTCTGAGTAACAAAGTCATGAAAAGGCACCTGTAGGTCTTGGGATAATTAATTTCCGAACACATTCAACACATAACTTTTTTAAAGAAAATTAGGTCACTTTGTGAAGCTATGGGATTTTTTTTTGCTGTTCTGGGGTGAGGTTGTTTGTGTGGTTTGTTTTTCGGTTCCTTGGTTGGTTTTTTGTTTCTTTTTTTCTTTCCCTGCCCCTAACCAATGCTGTGGCACTGTGAAAATGAGAAATAATCAAATATCTCTATTAAAGGTTTTTAAAAATGCTTCAAACAGAATTTTTCACAAAAAATAAAGGGAGGTGAACTTTTAGAAAATAAATTTCTATCTTAAAAGCAATGATGTATCAGAGGAACACAGGTCAGAGCAACAAAGGGATAGAGCAAAACCCATTCTGACCTGACGTCCCTGAGGATCCAGCCCCTGGCAATTTGCACTTGCGGTTTGAACGCAGCAGAGGTTATGGAACGGAAAGGAGTACAGCACTGCCATCTTCCAGCAAAAAGTCCTAATTAACTGGGCCAGACACTAAAAGAAAAGGAGGGGGGAAAGAGAGACTTCACAATGACAGGCAGGAAAATTTGTAGCTCAGTCTCTCTGGTTGGATCACTTGCGCCATGTCTGTGGCACATATTTGCAGCTCAGCCTGAATTACTTTTGCAGAATCGCCCTGGACAATCCATTTATTTAGAAGTACGAAGTCTTAAGTGTTCTTTAGAAGAATGAACAGATGGTGCAGTTTGGAGGAATGTTATTTAAAAATGCTTTCGGCTGGGCCTGGTGCCTCAGTGTTTAATCACAGTGAGTTGTATCTGAGTGTTGCACTGAAATTATGTTAAAAAGCCTCTGGTGAAGAAGTAGCTGCCTTAGAAAGAAACCTTGGGTAGAACTGCACTTGTGATCACAAACTCTTCTTTGGTCTTGCCCTTGGAAAGGAATGATTTGCTACAGCTTTTTACCAAACCCTGGGACTGACCCAGGGCTTCACTAACATCCTATTGCCTTTCACCTTCTCCTTGTCCAGTGGTCCTGTCAGGACAGAAGTGTTTTGCCATCCTTTTTGTTCAACTAAAGAGGTCCACATCCACAAGAACTACCTCAAGTCAGCATAGCGTGATGGAAGGGCCCAACACCGGGGCCACATTGGCCATATCTACCTGTTGATTAAATAGCACAGGAACCAGGCCTGAGCACAATACCATTCTTGTTTATATTGCTTCATTGTTTGAACGCATTTCAAAAAATAGCAAAATTCTTAAAAAATTAAAGTGTATTAGAGGCAATCATTCATAAATAGTAAATGACATAAAATAAATATCAAATAAAAATTAAAGGGCCATTAGTATATGCCATACCTGTAGCTCATCAATCAATATAATTCATTTTATAAAGTTCTTTTTTTAATTGATTTTCCACATTTTGAAGTTGCAAAATTACAGCAGGGAGCACTATGCACAACCATGGCACTACTAGTTCAAAGCAAATCTCATCCAAAGCATTACAGATAAACATATAGCAAAATATTAAGGACAACTGTTACACACAGAAAATTAAGACTAAGTGTCTCAGTTCAGTTATTATAACCTTTACAAAACCAGTGAGCACTAACCAATCTGCAAATGCTAAGCATGAATTTGACTTCTGAACAATCCTTTTTGACATGCAAACTATGTCTTCCACAGAACAAAATTGTAACTTAAATTCTGAATAATTTAGCTAGTAATTGACATTGCAGGAGGAAGGAAAGTGTGAGGGAGACTGCAGAAGAGCCTGGGAAGAGACATGACGAGAGTTTAGGATTTGTGACATCAGGATTTTGATGATATGCGAAGTGTGCTTCAAAACATCCTAAAGTAGTGCTTTTCCTTTTTGAAACGTGAGATACAGAGTGAAAACCTCTTAGGTAGCCAAAATTATAGAATAGAACTCCCTTAATGTAGAGGATAACATTAACATCCTTAATAGGATTGAGCATCCCTGTTGTGGATGCTCCATGGCATCCACCACGGCCAGGTTGGATGGGTTTTGAGCAACCTGGTCTAGTGGAAGATGTCCCTGCCCACAGCATGGGGATTGGAACTAAATGATCTTTAAGGTCCCTTCCAATCCAAACCATTCTACGATTCTATGATAATAGATATTTCCATGAGTATCACTAAATAAATCCACAAATAATAAACATAGAACTTTTCTAAAATAGGGGACAATCATAATGAGAAAGGACAGAAATTAGAGAGAAATTTAAAAAAAATAAAATCCTTCCCTGGTTTCATGTTCCCCACAAAGTTCTTGCGGGTTTTCTCTCAGTCCAGCAGCTCTTGGCAGCTTCCTGAATTGCAGCAAACTCTTCCCAGTCTCTGTGGGTCCCAAGACATGTGTTTCCCTGTAGCACCCTGAAGCCTGGCTGCATATCATCTCCCTTCCTAGGCTCTGCTTGCGTTGATGGTTTCCCCTTGCTCAGTCTTTTCCCCCTGCCTGCTTACGCTGTCTGCTGGGTGAGCATTTCAGCATTTCACAGTGTAATGATGGTTGATGGCATGGTTTAGTGGGAGGCGTCCCTGCCCATGGCAGGGGGGTTGGAACTCGATGATCTTGAGGTCCTTTCCAACCCTAACTATTCTATGATTCTATGATTCTATGATTTCTTTCCTGTTCATTGGGTGGGACAAGTCACTACCTTTCTCTCATTTTCATATATGATTAGAGTTTGTTTTTCATCATTGCATTAAGCAACCTCAGTTAATTCAGTCTCGTTTTGAACATTGTATTGTCTAGATTGCTGATCACTAATAATTTCTGAAGCCTGTTCCCTGGACTTTCTACAGTCTGTCCAAATTCTTCTTAAAGCAAAGTGCCTTAAGCACAACAAAAGATAAACAACTGAAATATATAAGGCAACAACCAAGCTCAGTTTTGAAATGCCACTTCTTGATTCCTGCTGGGAGATGTGATTCTCTGGGCTTTTCTGTCCAGTTTCCCCATCAAGTACATCTCTCAAGATGCAACACAGTGTCTTCCCTTGGTGTAATGAAACTGCTGCATATTAGGAACTACAGAAAAGAAAAGGGATGTGGGATATAGGATAGATAAACTATAACTCCCAAGACATATGGAACTGAAATACTGTTATTATGGCTGCACCATTTTTTTTTACATCAGACTGATGCTTTCACAGCTTTGTCGTTTTGTTTTTTTTTTTTTTTTTTTTTTTTTTTATTCTTTTTTCTTTTATTTAACTTAAAGGAGTCATTGTAACCTTTTATTGTCAACATACATTGTCTTTCACAAGAAAAATACTTGAACACATTGGTAGACACATTTCTGTGGTTATCCTAGTACTGTGCCTTAAATATCCCTATCCCAGGTAAAAATCCCTGCCTTTGAAAGACAGGAAATTTTAATTTAATTTTGAACCAGAGCTAATAGAGCCATTACATTACAGCTATCAATGTATGCTAATACACACATTATGAATGATGCTGGACACATTTATAGGGACTGTGAGCAGAAGGAGATTGCATCTGATTCTAAAATCTGAGTGGATAAACCGTGTGGAGTTCTGAAATGCACCCAAACACCAGAACATTTACAAGCAGTGGGGTTTTTTGACAACCTCTCTCTGTGGAAGCAATTGTTAGGACTGCTAGATGCCCACATGGAGCTGGCTGTTGCAACACAAAGAGGATTTAACTTTGAGGTCTTGTGTGTATGTGCCACAGTTTGATAGCTAACATACAGCCACAGCCTTGCCAACCTTATAGTTTTAAAATGGTGAGTCATGACCTCAAGACATGAAAAAGCCTCATGTGATAGGATCCCCAGTCAAGCCAGTGCCTTGATTTGGAATTGCTTCATGGCTAGTTTTAGAGAACTGAGTAGTTCTCTAAAAGTAAGCATGCCAAAAGACACTGAAGGCTTCCAATCTCTAGAGGTGTATTTCAATAAAATTCAAACATAGTAAGCTGGAACACGGCAATTCTTTCCTGAGAGAAAACTCAGGATTGCTGTATTTTTATGATTCTATAATTCTATGAAATTGGTTAGAAACGAGTTTTGAAAACAAATCTTCCACTTCTCACTTGCTTTCTGGCAGGATAGGACCTTTCCTATTGAAACAGCAACCTTTGGTGGTTCCCTGAGTTGCAAAAACCATACACAAACCCTCTGAGGTCCCACGAAACCCTTCTCTAGGAGTCCTATGGTGCCTTTTGAGTCCTGGTTGCTCTATGCATGACTCTCCATTGGCATCATCTTGCAGTTGGAGACCTCTGGCTGCGGATGTTCATTTTTCTGTTGAAAGAGGAGGAATCTCTCCTCCCTTCTGAGAAGTTATGCTGATCCGGAGGGCAGCAGCCAGAAAGGAGCACATGGTCGTCCTTCTCCCAGAGTCAAGCAGAATGTACAGTATGCAGTGACCTGAAAACAAAGCAATTAAACTGCCATACTCATCTGTCATCACTTGAAATGATGAGATTTAAAGCAAATTTTTTTCTGAGCAGTGAAATCAATGATGTCTGATTTCCTAAAGATTTATTCCCCTCTCTGCAGTCCCACACATTTCAGTAATCCCTTTTTGCCTGTAATGGCCTTCGGGTAAGCATCAAGCTTAGTTTGGAGCTGTGTGCCTGCTGATCTGTCAGGCCAGCAAACATTGTTTGGCCAACAGGAAACTGCAAAAAATCAGTGCATAAATGTGGAGTTTTGTTCCCTTTCCTGCGTACATCAGGAACTTTCTTCTAAACCAAACTGATCTTCATTATGCTTGTGGGATTATCTGTTAAGACTTCAGTCTCTTTTTTCATTGAAGTAAAACTGTCTAATGGGTCCCAAAATTACTCGAAGGGGAGAGTCAGACAGATGGTTGAACAGAAATGCATGCAGAGAGACAACTAGGTGACATGTGCGTATTAAACTAATTTATGGGTGCCACTAAATTAAAACACTGAACTACTTACAGTCTTTTCTATTTCTCTCTTTCTTAATAACCCCGCTTACCGTTTACTTGGCTGAAACTTTCAAATTTTAGTGTATTTTCTTTTTGTGAAAGCTGACTTTAAACCTTGGATTTAAATGTTGCACTTCTGAGTCTGGAACATAAAACAAACAAATGTAAATCATGTGATGAGGTAATGAGATCTGGCAGTACCTTTTCTCTGCAGCTCTGCTCACAGGGAATAAAGTCTATCAGAGAAGTCATAGTTTGGTTGATCCCTGTCTTTCTCTTCTTTCCACCAAAGCAGACATATTTCTATAGCATCCAGAGCTCAGGCCATTGCAAGGATTTTTTTAATATTTATAACATGCACTACATCTATTGTATTTATAATTCTATTTAAAGAACTTCTCTGCAAATAAAGTCCAGAAGATCCTGGAATTACGTGTTCTATGGTGTTAGCATTCTCACACAGCAGTTTCACAATCACTAGAGAAATAAAAATTTACGTAGTTACGTATTATCACAGTTGTTGTTCTGTTAGAGTTCTGGCATGCTTGCAAAGTAAAAGAACATATCACTATTACACTCTAAATCTAAACAAACAGAAAAGGTCTGATCATACATGAGTATATTAAAAACAAATGAGGGTGAATATGATGTCCGTCTAGGAAAATTCTCAACAAACAAGGGGGATTGAATAGGAGAAAGGAGGAAGAAGGATGTAAAAAGGCTTTTTTAAAAACTGTTTAAAAAGTCAGTGTAACAGGTTCCATTAGGTACTTGTATTTCTGTCCTTGCAGTGCTTCCGCAAATTTGCTTTTTGACTTTTATGGAACTAGTAGCCTATTTCTCTATTTACATTTGCATAATAAAGTTTTAACATAAAGCAAAATGCAAATATTGAATATAAGGCCAGTGTAAACACAAATATGAAGTAGCAAAGACTAGGTGGAAGCTGTCTGCCTGAAAGAAAGGTTTAATCCAAGCTCTCCTCTCTTACCTCCAGTGCCTATGTGCATCTGTGTATACATGAAAATATTTACAATATGAGGAGTTATTTGCAAAAATAGTGAATTATACCTATAGTGGCCAGGGTTTGTTTGGGTTTTTTATGGGTAATATGACTATAAATCTGTTTACACTTGTTTAATAGTCTAAAAAAATTTACTTCTTTAAGGCATGGAGCTCATGGAGGTGCTAACACAAATTAGACAACAGAATTTTATAATTTTAATGGATATTAATACAGGTCATGCATTGATAGTAAAGCTACCAACAGCTAACAGAGCAAACATCTGCTTTGCTTTCAAATGCATTCCAATATGGCTGCTCTTACATGTATTTTACTAAATATATCTCTTTATGCAGAACTAACATGAAATTTAAGGAGTGCATTAATAAATTCATCCATTAAGACACATATAGACAAATCTTCAAGATAAATAAATTGTTTGAGCTCCACCCTGTCTGAATTTACACCTGATTAACATCTACTCAGATTATTCAATTCTCTGTTGAAAACAGTGCAACACAGATGCACAGCTCTATGAAATATGAATATGAAAGTTAATTTTCTGTTTTTATGACCTACCAGTTTCAAATATGAAATATCTAGTTGGAGATTCAGATTTCATGAGAGCAGAGCATGAAACGTTCAGGCAGAATTCAGGAAGCATAAAATGATTAATTTAAAATAACAAATTAAATTTCCGTTATATGTTGTGAGAAAAACCATGTGAAGTGTTTCCAATGAAATATGGATATTGATGAAGTTCAGATGTATGAATATTTTGTTATGAACATGAGACTTGGCTGTATGAAGACAGGATGAGAAAGTTGGGGCTGCTCAGCCTGGAGAAGAGAAGGCTGCGTGGAGATCTCATAGCAGCCTTCCAGTATCTGAAGGGGGCCTACAGGGATGCTGGGAAGGGACTTTTCATTACGGTCTGTAGTGAGAGGACCAGAGGCAACGGGTTCAGACTTAAACAGGGGAAGTTTAGATTGGATATAAGGAAGAAATTCTTTACTGTAAGGGTGGTGAGGCACTGGAATGGGTTGCCCAAGGAAGCTGTGAATTCTCCATTGCTGGCAGTGTTCGAGGCCAGGCTGGACAGAGCCTTGGGTGACATGGTTTAGTGTGAGGTGTCCCTGCCCATGGCAGGTGGGTTGGAACTAGATGATCTTAAGGTCCTTTCCAACCCTAACTATTCTATGATTCTATGTTTGCTAAGGTTTTTGAATAGGATTCCAGCTGAGTGAACATAAGCCAGTCTAGGATTCAAATGAGAAAACGTGTGGAAATTCACCTTGAAAATTTTTGCATTATAATTAATTCAATGCCCAGAGTTGAAGTTCTGAGAGATAACATTATGTAAATCAGGGATAAGGAGAACTTTGATTAGAAATTAGCCCAACCCACCAATTTGTATCGAAATGCTTTTCTGCATAAGAATGACTGAGCTGTGCAAATTAATCTCTATTTAAAATAATTCACACTTTTCTTTTGATTTGGGACAGACAATTGAAAAGGAACTCTCTGGAAATTTAAACATAATCAATTTAATGCCTAGTTTCATGAAATTAGAACAAAAAAAAAGAAAACAACATGAAAAAGGTATATTACTTATAAGGACAGCTAATTTTGTGAGAATTGTGCACATTTGAGTTTTCAAAGCTCTCAAAAAGTATGTAAGACTTTGGCATTTTTAAACATCCAAACAAAGTATCAGCCTTCCTGAAAAGACTGTTTCTCACCACTGTAGTAAATAAATCAGAACAGTTCCAAGAAATTATGGCAGTGTTCTTGGAACTAAAAGAATTATGACCAAATGCAAATTTTAAGAAGATATTGGAGGAAAGCCAGGAGATTGAAAGGTATGAGACAGACCTCTGCAGGCAGTAGCCCATTCAAACTGGAGCAAAAATCAAGGAGATAAAAAAGACTAGTCCTTTCTGAAGGTACTGCTCAAAGTTGTAATACTTGCAAATCTCTTTCTTACAATTTTTTTCTTAAGCCTTTATTACTCTAATGCACAAAGATAGGTTTCCTAAGAACTGTTGACAGATCTCATATTCTTTAAGAGGTTAATATGTTTTATATGTGCAATATTTTGTTTTCTGATAGGCAAATTTGCTGATACATTACTTTAATTCTTTTATATAAGTGACAAGTTTGGAATGACCAGGTAGACTTGGGGTGAGTCCAGATGGCGCACATCACTTTAGATACAGGAAGATAGCAAGGGTTAGCAAGCTCAGATGAACTCTTTTCCTTCAATTCTATTTTTGTGAGGAGTAACATCTTATTTTTCAAGTTTCACTTTTATTAAAAATTAAAAAGCAAATTGCAGGCATTAAGTAGATTCGTGCTTCATTCAAAACCAGGCTAAAGCAGTACTAGCAGTGTACTTCAATGATTTTAAAAGATTTGATCTCCAATACTCCAGTAAACCCTGTTTTATGTGATAGTTATCTAAAACAGACATTAGCAGAAACAGATGTTGCTGACTTTTCATCTCTCTGCATGGAAGGCATAGGATTTCTCCAGAATAAAAGATGTAGAAACCAAGAGGAAACATATTTTCTTGATGTACATATTTTCTACACTTGGCCTACTAAAATGGGATATTATGATTGCCAGACTTGTCTCCTTTGAAATAGTAGATATGGAATAAAATACCCATGGTGGGAAAACACTTGAAAATTACATCAGATACAGCCTGATTTATATGTCTTTGAAATTCCACACAAAATTGAATCATGCAGGCAATTATATTGCTTTGTTGTATAAATAAGCTATATTTTAATGGTACCCATTTAGAAATGTGTAAATAAGTACTTGATAGAAAGGATGTAGACCTCTGGGTAAATAAAAATAAAGATGAAAAATAAAAGAATAAATATCAAGAAATCGGTTAGTTAGGAATCTAAGGCTTCACAATTATTTTAATTCCTATTCATGGCCAATCAGAAAAAGAAAATAGGACCTAGTGACATAAAGCTTGCAGAGACAAAGTGCTTCTTCATAGTTGTGTAGTGTTCTCTTTGTCTCTATTTAAATTTAGTAGACAGCTATAAGTGGAGAGAGCCCAAAAGAGCTGGACGCAGATAACGCATTATGTTGTAACCAAAAGATTGAAATTATGAGCAGAAAAGAGTTTATTCCACTTGGAAACACACAAGATATTTGGTGAAGCTAATGCAAAACATGGATAGCCAAACATGATTTGTAACACAGAAATGACAAAAAAGAAATGTCAGAATAAATGACTAACTCTAAGGGTCAGCATGATGGCCTAAGACATTAAAAAAACCCCAAACATTTCATAGTGCAGAGAGATGGAACTGCTCCTAGGTTGCATCTGGAATGCTCCACAATTCCCAGCATCTCACTACTGGAAGCACATTAACAAACTGGATGCAGTTCAGGGAAGGATCACAAAAATATCAGATTCATGAGAAAAGTTTAAAATAGCTAGATAAAACTTAGCTTCATTAAACCACAGACAATAGAGACAGACAAGCTAACTGAAAAGTGCTTAAGGATGGATTGTTTTTATTTCAATTATGTGTGGCTATGAACAAGAATGGGAAAGAAAAATTCAAGCTGTTTGGAGAAAAATTATTTCAAGATTAAGATGTAATTGGTGTATGGAAACCATATGGGGAGAGTGTAGCATACTTAAAACAACAAAACAGTTACCAAATGTAGAAAACAAATACATAATTACAAAAGGATTAAGCGGACATATTTTTTTAATTAATTTTTTTTTGTACTTCTGACTTTATGACACTTGTTTCTGGAAAGGACATTTTAGCATTATTTAGCATATACATCAATCAAGTAAGATGTCTCAGTTGTTGTTCCTTTTACTTTAACCTAGGAATAGCTACTCAAACTGTTATTGTCTTTTCAGAGAGAAATCAGCTATTCTTTTCTAAGTTTTTTACATTAATGTTTCTCTGGATGAGGCCTATGTTATGAGCGTACAGTGAGGGTAGGAGAACGAAATCAGTGTTCATGAAAACTGAGCTTGGCTGATGTCCACAGTAAACATGAGCAGCAAACATGCAATGATCACCTACAAGCAAACATTTCAGGGTGATAAAAAGAGGGAAATGTTTTTTCAAGGTTTACGTGACAAAAGCTCTGTACCTTTAAGTCTATAATCTATAGCACATGGTATAGGCCTTTTTCTTCTGGGAGCTCTGCAGATCCTCTGGGATGAAAATCAGGCAGAATTATCCTTCTGAGGCATATCAGTGAACTTTGGCACTCTGGTCCATGATAACCCTTCTTCATGCTGCTGTTGTCTGTCAATTGGTGTCTGACTTGGAGGCTGAGAAAACGAATTCTCAAGAAATGTGTGTGTGAAATACTCATACTGTGATATTCAGTGGCACTCTTGGACTAATATGTATCTTTTCTGATTTACTTATTTCTTTCCTTCTGCTTTGTGGGTGTCTTCTGCTTTACAGATTAATTATGATTCAGTTTGAGACAAACAAGGATGTTGAGTTAGTCAGAAAAGGTAGGGTGTTTGAGACAGTATTACAAAGGTACCTAATCTGCTGTCTCAATGAAGTAACACAATAGATTAATCAGTATTTACCTGTACCTGCTACAGCTGCTGTGTAAACATTAGTTATCATTAACATAAATTGACCACATCTGAATTATGAGAGTAACTTTGAAGGAAGTTTATCAGACTTGTTTACCAGATATTTGCAGGTAGACAGGCTTAATGTAAAAGTAAATATAAATGAGTGGTTTTATTTACTGTTTAAATTGATTATTAAATGCTCATTTGTGCATCTGTTTGTGAGGAACTCCTTATGGAATCAGTAATCTGATCACCCAAGCCAGAGACATTGCATGTTTTTCTGCAGCTCCCTATGACCCCACAGCCTGGGTTTGTATGTCATGGCAGGGTGGACATAGCACACAGTAGGGAGTTTGACTGTGGTTTCAGGCAGAACCTGGGAAACCATCCTGGATCCTTCATTTTAAACAAGGCAATAAGGTGTGATGTTTACTTGAAAAGACAGAGTACCAGCTCTCCTTTGGTCCTCTTTTTAATCCTTTTAAATGGCTTGAGAGGAATGGTGAAGACATGGTTTGGCTGATCTTTGCTTATTTGCAAGCCTCAGTGTGTCTTCTCTGCCATATTCAGAGTCATGTACAGCTGCAACTGAACCCCATGGTCTGGTTCAGGGTGCTTCTGAAAGAATAGAGTTTAAAGACCTTTTTTCCCTGTAGTTTCTTTCTACAGTTGTTCCTAGAATAAAAATTAATGCTATTTTAAGGGTAAAGCTGAGGCTATAACTAACTTGAACTCTTATATAAAATTGAAAATAATCTATGTACAGCCTCTTCTTAAACATCAACCTTGATCTACTTATATTTTATCATATATGAGTACTTGAAAATAACTACTAATATTTTATGGAACAGAATGTTCATATTTTGAAACAATAAATCTGCTCACTCTAAAGCATTAGATCATTTTAGCTTGAATTTATCTTTTATTTCAATAGCGGGAAGAGAAACTAAGAATTCCTACTCCCACAAAAAGAGGTATAATAAGTCTGCATTTTTATAACTCTCACATTTTTGTCAGAAAATACAGGAAGGATCTGTGACTGTAAATCAAAAAGATTAGGACTAACATATGAATGAACTTTGATTTAGATATGGGTCGCAAGATCAAGTGGGATAATATTGTTTGCACTGATGCATTTTATCATTTGCTGAATAATGAGGGGTTCTGAAGCAAGATTTATAGAAAGTATTGTGGGTATTTCTCAGTAGTTCAACATATTTCTTCCTAATTCCCAGGTCAAAACATTTTTCTAATCTCATGCAGGGGAAAAAAAAAAACAAACCAACCAAAAAACAAACCATTTCATATTTGTGTCTATCTCTGCAAGGTAATTAGTTGAAATTTATCTCCTTCAAGTTTTGATTTTCAGTTATCCGATTTTAAGCTATCTGTGGAAATTCTCTGGCACTAACTCTGCTACTAGGTGAGAGTAGTCCAACAAGGAGATGTCACTTTCCAAATCATTATAATCACTAAACTGAAATGTTCTTCCAAGATTCCATGTTTCAAAGTATTGCTAATAAACATTTGGTGACAGTATTCAAAATACATCCGTGAAACATACTAAAAGCATAACTTCACTTTCTGAGATAAAATTAATAAATGACAAGCTGTTACTACAAGACAATGCAAATGAGTCTTCTTAGCACTTGGAGGTTTTTTGTGCTTTTAGGTCTTCTGGTGTAGAAGCTATGATTTTCTCTCCGCAGTAGTCACTAATCTTTGATATTTCTGTTTTTTTGCATGCTAAGAAAGCCTGGTCTCTTCGACATGATGCTTTTGGATTGTCCTGTGTTATTTGCTTCTTTTTGATGTAGAGAAACCACATTTTTCATTAATTTATAATATATTTAATGTGACAGTTATCAATGATATTATTTTCTGTAGCTGAAGCTATCCAGGTTGTAGCAATAATTTCGTGAATATCTGAGAGCAATTTATTGGGGAAAAAGAACCTAAACCCAAACCCAACCCAAACAAAAAAAATGCTGCCAAAGTAGATTCTCATCGTGTAAGTCAGTTAGTGTCTCTGCATTTATTCCAAACATGAATGGCTCCTCATAGAAAGCTTTGAGTAACTGTGATTTGTTTGCCTAACAGAAAGAAACTGAATGTCACTTGAAAAGCAATAAAAACCATGACTGAAGCCTTGTGAGAGCTCAGTGTTTCTGAGGAGGTATATGTCAAAATCAAATCCAAAATGAACTGTTGAACTCTAGCACCTACCCATTAAGTTCTGTTTTGTGCTTGAATGAACAAGAATCTTGATGCAAATGGCTAATATTAATTTTATAGCCAAGTTTGAATGTCACAGCTGTAGAATTGATTTTGTTTATTAAATCAGTAAAAAAGATTATATAACTTTATAAAAAAGAAGGTGTAGAAGAAATGTTTTTTTGAAGTATATGAACTGCACCATCTGAATGTACTTTTCAGTTATTTATATAGTCTGAATTAATCAGTGTTATCTTTGCCATGAAAATGACCTCAAATGAAGCTAAAAGAAAATAATTTTAGGGCGCTGCTTTAATTTTTGGAACATTATTACTTCAGTAAAAAGGAAATTGTAGAAGACATAATGAATGTTCTAAGTGTGGAGCAAAAATCAATATAATAATTTTCCTGGTATTGTGGTTTTAAAGAAGCTTAATGTTTGCAGCTGATTTTCCACACCTGTTGTATAATATCTTAGACTAATTATTTTGATGTTAGACAAGTTCACTTTATATACAAATCTCACAGCTGAAAATGATAATTTACTGCTAATAATTCTAAATTTTCCAAAGAAGCCAAGGCTAAAGTTACCTACAATCAGTGCTGCAGTTATTCCACACTTTTTGATTTTTTGATTAGGGCACTATTATTTATAAGGCAAGTTATTTAATTGGCTGCCTGGGTTAGGTATCAAATCAGAAAATATTGCTTTTGAGTTTGTGTTCAGTGATTGTCAGGTTTTTTGAGACATACTGGCACTAATCATATACCATTTTCCCTCTCACAGCTCTGTTACCCAGATTGTAGAGGTAATGGCACTGAGCACTTGTAATGAAGGTGTTTGATTAAACAGGCATCTGATGAAGTTGTTTTTGTCAAAGTTAGCTTACTCTGCCTGCCATGGAGCCCATGCAAAGGCATGTTTAATAAGGGAGCCAAACCTCCCCTCCAGTGGCTGGACTTGCTTAGACTGCATTCTCCATACAATCACATGGAGAAGCAAGAGAAGAGGCAAACAAGTCTCAGAAAGAATATTTTAGAATCTCATTCTGGGATGTAGCAAATCCTATTTTGAACGTGCTCATCACTCCTTCCTGACTATATGGAGAATACTTGGGGTTAATGCCTTCCTCCTCTGGAACTGGAGACAATTAAAAACCATCAGAAATTTTCAAAGAAAGTGTAGATCCATTAAACACAGCTGAGATGAACTGGAGTAAGAGGGTGCATGTGGAAGATCTGTGCTACCAGCTTCTGTGTGCACCACAGAACTTAACTTAAGTGGCAAAAATTTGGATGGTTTCCAGGTGAACCAATCTGGCTGCCAGTTCCATAATGAGACAATATAAGGAGTATGTACTTGTTCCATGGTCTCCTCAGATACCCCACTGTTGGCTCATTTCCCAGTTCTTGATGGTGTGGTATTCACCATCTGTCTTATCTGATTAGTGTGGAAGTGCCGTCCCTCTTTGTTTTCCTTATAGAGGGACAAGGCTCAGGTTTGGCCTCCTTGTGACCTCAAGCCTGAGTTCACAGAGGCAGTAAAGAATAATGAATGGCAGTTGGATGCGAGGAAAGCATCAAAGTCTCAGCCCATATATTATGTGCTGGAAATTACAGTCTTGGTTGAAGGTTCTGTTTGTGGTGTTGAGGAACTTCCTAATGACTGCCAAAGTACTGATTCATCCTCTGACTCTGTAATGCAATATATCTACTCATGTTCCAAAGCATTCAGTAACCAAATATCTTAGGTAGTAATGGCTGTTCTTTGTACTGCTGCAGTTTGTAAGAGTTTAGGGTGAAAAGGAGACAGGGCCATATGTGCCAGGACCAAGTGCAGATGCCTCCTCACTCCCTGCACACAGGGGCCAGGTTACCAGTGCAAGTTCCTCACAGGCAGTATGCATTCAATGGCAAGAAATTTATCCAGTCATTTTGAGAACCACAAACCAGCCTTTAGGCTTACTCTGGCTATAACAAACTTTATGCTAGGAAACTTCACAAGAAACAACCTGCGGTGTACTGTGGCTGCAGGTTTTGCTGCTAGGCACAAATGGCTCTGTAAGGCACATGCTCATCTGAACAAAATCTGGTTCGGATTGTAGCCAGCATGTGTGCTTGAAGAAGTTTCTTCTTTAGCAGATGGTAATATTTTTTTACCAAACATTGCAGAGAGTTAGACATTTACTGAGAGACACATGCTCGCTGCATGGTAACCACGTGTATCTCTTGCTTGCACAGTGCTGCCAAAACCTTCCACTGGCCTGGCTTGCATTTGTGTAATGAACTTAACTTTAGGTCCAGAATGCAATGCAGAAAGGGGCTTGCGCGTATTTCCCCCAGCACATTCTAGTAAACTTGACATTGCACAGATTTAAAAGCCTGGATGCTCAAGTGTTAGCAGCAAATGCTGTAAAATCTTTCTTCTGATCTGCTCACTAAACTAGCATCTGCCAAAATCACTAGTTCTGCAATTGGGAGATGTCACTGAGTTCAAGAAAGTGCAGAAACCACAATGAATTTCTTTCTGTAATTTCGAACGTTATACTGTCATTGTAGGATTGTAGTATATTTGAACCCTTTCCAAGTTCTGATGTTGAGTGCAAAGTTGATGTCAGATATACACAAGAAAACAATGCTATATGCATTCTGCATACCCTATTTATAATCAATACAAAAGGCATTTTGCACACCACAAATCAGCCTTAGAATTCAAGCCACAGCCAAAGAGAAATGGCAAGAAAAAAATAGGGCTGTAAGAAGCTAACAGATTTAAAACCCATGAAATTCTGATGCAGGAAACTTTTTACGTTAGAGAAAAAAAAAGTGTTAAAGTCTGGTTTGAATTCTACAATAATAGAATTATTATAGAATAATATAGCAAAAGAATAACAAACCCAATTACTTTCAATGTTCTTCTGCCTCTTACATTCTCTATATTATTTTTCGTATTGCAAAAAATGGGGAAAATATAAGAAATGGAGAAGGAAGCTGCTAAATGAAGAGAACAACAAGAAACGTCACTTCAGCAGATGGGTTCACATTGTCAGCTGATGCTTTCCTTCCCTTATACCTAGATATGAATGGAATGTTTCTTTTGCAGAAAGATCTATACAGTATTTAGGTCAGGATAAATCATAACAATTTTGCTCCGTAACACTTTGTACTTCTTTTACAGAAAAAATGTTAATACCATTTGTCAGCAATATGATGATGGATGAGGCTGAATCTTAAAACATAAATATCAAAAGCTGAAGATGAAAAGCTTTATATAAAAATTATGACCATGTAAATACTTATATACTAACGGCATAGCTGTTGCACAGAACTTTGGCAGCTGTTTATTAAAGAAATGGGCAAGAGTGTCATTCCTTTCTGCTTTAGGGTCCACATGGTGTTCAAATTCAGAGTGTGTTGGGAAAGAAAAGCATTCCAGGGAGGACTCGGTTATGGGGATGAAAGAAATATGTTCTGGGAAGATCCACATGAGAGCAGCATCAGCAGGGATAAAGGCAGAGATTAATTGGCACTGGTAGGGTTATATGAGTCTTTTCCACAGCTTTCTGATTTGGACATTCCCTTACTCTGCTGAATGTATACGTGCTTGAGTCTGTTTCTACCTTTTCCTTTAGAGATCAAATGATATGTGTGAGCTTACAAAAGAAAACGCAACATGAAGATGGATCCATTAAGCACTGCAGCTGTGGACTCCTGTTTGCAAATATTCTTGCAGGGTTTTAATGCCAGAAAAACATCTCTCTGTTCTCATAAAGATTTGCTACTTTGAGATAAAAAAAGTTAATTGTTAAATTCCAGGTTTGTGCAGGAATGGTCAAATACTGCAGAAAGATATCCTGCTAAAAATAAAAAACTAAAAAAATCCCAAAATTGAAGCAGTGCATGAGCAAAACAACCTCTTTGTGAGCAAAAATGGCCCACAAGTATGTGACTGTATTTGAAAAGGGGTAAATAGGCTCCTTAACCTCTGAAAGGAGGTATCCTGCTTCTGTGAATGAGTCTGGTGCATCTGCCTCGGGCTGGGAATTCCTCACATGGAGATCCAGAACCAAGAACACCCAGATCCAGATGGAAATCTGGGACAGGGAGCAAAAATGACTTAGACAATCCCAGCTGCCTTAGAGGGGCAATTGGTTGCTCAAATAGTGTTGGCGTAAGACTGAATGCTGAATGAATAGGAAAAAGTAATAATAATTCAGACGTTTTGTTTTACTTTTTAATAAAAACAAAGTTCTAGTGTATTTGAAATGATTTTATTTATTTGAAGAAGTAAGTAAGTAAAACTTAGGCAAAATATTAAAATCTGTTGGGGGAAACAAACTTTAACAATTCCACATGTTTTTTAAGACATTGCTAAAAGATGCCAAATCTGCTCAAAAACATTATTACATTTTTATGAGTATTGTGTATTGCTCAACACTTCAGCTAATTCAGAGTATTCTGGCATTCTAATGACAAGCAGACTTGATTAAATGAGAAGTGAATGCCACTGGCATCTACTTATAATGTTCCATTAAAATGAACATACCAACACACCAAAAGTAATGCCCTCTTGTTATGTTATGCTTCGATTTAAACCAACATCTCATATTGTGTTGAGTGAGAAGACATCTTGGGGACAGTTCACAATATTAGTATTTATATTACAATTTAGCTTTAACTCACAATTATTTGCAATTGTAATTATAATTGTAAGTTATAGATATTTAGCATATTTGAAATACCAGGAATTTTTTGGTGCCTAACTTTAGAAAATTATGTTTGGACATTTTAGCTGTTATTTCATTTATCAGTAAGTTTAGCCTACGTTATAAATAGGACACAATACACAGCCTACAGCTCTTTAAATCTTCATTCTTGCAAGTACTTCTTTTGCACTCAGTTGATCTTTCTGCTAGATTTTAGTACTTAGCATCTCAACACCTAACCATTTTGTGATAACCCAGCAATGACAGGAAAGTGTTGAATCCTGTTTATAATAAGCAAACAAACAAACAAAAAATCATAAAAGGCATATAAATGCGTATATAAATGGATGTATTTAACTAGGAAACATATTTTCCTGCCTAGATCTATTTGTCTCAATAAAATGTGTTGCTTCATTGAATTCTGCATATTCTCATTCACAAGTCTAGAAAGAAATGTACTCAGCAGAAAATCATTCCAGGATAACAGCAACCAATTTGAGCTACTTGGGGAAAACAAACAGAAAAAAAGAAAGATATTTCATGTATTTGCAAAGGTCTTAACAGAGTGGTGCGTGGGTTTTAGCTAGAGACTTTGGCAATGCATAGTGCAAATGCTAAAAAAAGTGATAACTGATGATGAGTGTTAAATGGTGAAACACCTAATTAAAGAGGAAGATCTCACAGTGTTCTGGTGTCTCACATGGCAGCTAACTAAAATTTGGATTCAGCTTGTTCTGTGGTTAATTAGCATTTTTAACTTACAACCCTTCAGTGCATGCTCTGTCTCTGCCATTGCACCTAAAGGCTATATTGGCTACACAATCAGCTGAAATGCTTCTGTCAGCCATCTCCTGTTTTATTCCTCAGAGCAAAAAGTTTTTGTAGGGTTTTAAAAGTCTTTTAAGCAAATTTCCAGAAAGCAGAGTATTTACAAAGCACCTTAGTTTTAGAGATGACAGTAAATATGATATCAGGGTGTAACAAGTTAAACATACCTTCATGAACAAAAATGAAACCTATGAAAATTACAGGATTGGTCACCTTTTCAAGATGCACTGGAATCTAAGTTAACAATTTAATGAGACTGTGGGTCATATAACTTTTTTTTCTTTTCCTGAGTTTACAATTTTTGTGTACCTATATAGGCACTAAAACAATGGTAGTAGAGAAGGGGAATTTCTAGCGATACCGTGATAATTATGATTTCCAGCAGGGAACATCTGGACTTGTGTGTGGAAGGAGAATTGTCTATGTCTTTACAGAAACATATTCACCTTATCCTCTAGCCATGATTCTGGAGGCGCTGATGTGGCTGAATGAGCACAAAAGCCCAGTTCAACAGTTTTCAGACAGGTGACTTCTGTAGCACAGCCAAAAGTAGCTACATCTAGTCAGTAAGCTCAACAGAACTGCAAGCAGCAAAGTCAAGATAGAATCTCCCACTTACATTGTTTCCTTCCAGAATTATATAAAATAGGGCTTGCACCTACTCACAGCTCCTGTGCTAGTGCACCCCATTGATTACAGGGGTTATCTTTAGAATCACAACTTTTAGAGCATTTTGAACATTCAAATGGTGACTGATAATTTCCTTAATATTCTTAAATCCCCACATTGACAGATTATTCATAGGAATTGTTAAGTACGTGAGACTACCAATATATCTGTGGAGGGAGTTCTGTGCTGAAAAGCACTAGAAGTAGCATTTGTCTGCATCTGAAAATCAGAGATAGGGCCAAATGAAGACAATGAGAAATGCATCTCCTAATACTGCACAAAAACCAGAGAACAAAGCAGGCAAACAGCTGAAAAGTGGAAGAAGGCCTTCAATCCTACTGCACACCAAGGCCCTGAAACCTTTCGGAAAGATGACATCCTGCTGACTTTTGGATGCTTGGTCTTTTGAGGCTTTTTTTGAAAACAATTGGGATCTGTTGCTGTCACAGTCAGAGGAATCTTAAACCAGAGTCTCCCTATGCCTTCAAACAAGAGCTTATATTTTCTGGGTGGTACATGTGGTTTATTCCTTGGGATAGTGGGGAGCTGTAGGCTGTTCTCCAACTGCCAGGCTAGTGTTTATGGTGTACTTCTCCAATTACCACTCACCTTTTTGACTTCACAGTATATCAGAGGGAATAACAACGTCTGAGCTGTGTTTTTCCCCATTAGAATAATGGAAGAAAGGTTAATGCTTCTAACTACTGTATAGAAAATAGGTTAAAAATGTGGTGTTCAATCACCGGTTGAAGTGTCACTTCAGCATGGAAGAGCTTTTCTCTGACAGATGTCTCAGGCTGTCACACAGCGCAGGTGGATTCAGGAGGCACCATCTTACTCATTAAAGACATACAGCACCTAACTGTGAAAGCCTGTGCCAATGGACTTAAAAATCCACACGTTTAAGAGATTTAAAATGAGAACTGTAATGCAATATTTGCATGGAAATAGCTCCAAAGATGCTAAAAGACCTAATTGTCAATAGTTCCCAAGATCTGGAAATTAAACCAGAAAATCTGTGATGCAAGAACATACTGAGCCATTTGGCTTCTACTGCCTTCATAAAGCCCTTGAATACTAACCCCCATGGGTATAGACAATTTTGATTCCACTGGACCTATGCTACCTAACTGTCCTGTGTGTTCAGAGTTCCTAAGAAAATACTTAGAGAAAAATTATATAGAGCTTATTAGAAAAAAATAATCTTTTTTTCTTGGAACTACTCATTGCAATTTTATCCTTGCTACAGCTGTCTAATGGTGTGTTTGAAGGTCATTCCTTATTAAACACTTTTTGTATTTTTTTTCCACTAGATCCTTTAACCTTGTTCATTCCACATTTAACTTGTATTAGATTTTGCTGCAAAGAAAACATCTGGTCTGTAGTTAGACCAATGATAAGGCAGGAGGCAGTAAATGTACAAGTAAAAAAAACACCCAACAACTTGGAAATAAAAAAAATACTACTAAGTGAGGATCTGCTGGAGAGATCTAATATGACCAGGAAAAGCATTCCTGGAAAAAATCCAGGGAAGGAGAAATAGGGACTGGCGCCAGGTACTGTAAGTGCGAAGGCTCAAGATAGATGTGCAGCCAGCGAAGTGTGAGTGCCACTGGTGTGGAAAGCAGCCACTTAAAGCTGTGATGTGGCAGGGGATCAGAGACTACTGCTACTGCAGATCTGCACAGGGAAGAAACAACATCACATGACAGTTGGCCTCTGTCACACAGGCTTGAAGGCTTGCCTGGGTTGTCAATCAACTTTTTAAAAGAAAGTATTCTGCTGCTGGATGACTTTCTTTAAAAACTTCAGACATTTTGGAGAGAAAACTCTGTCTTCTCTCTTTCCCCTCCTGAAATAGAAATCAGGAATGAAATCTGCTTTCTGTTTGTCACAAAAATATTAATTTCTTTTGATTGGATAATCAAAAAAGAAATGTTGTTTATGCCTGGTTTACAATGTGCATAGTTTTGTATTTATTAGTGGAACCCAGACGATGAAAAAGTCCATTCGCACAGACTTCCAAAAGGCAGGATGCTTGTCCAGATCTGTTTATGGTAATCATTTCCTCTGACCTGTGGTTTTGAATGCTTCAGCTTTTGTTCTGAAAGCCAATGGCAGAAGTTGACTTTGTTGTCTTGGATAGATGACTGAAACCATGAATTATGTTTTCATAATCAAACATCTCCAGTTGCCTTTTTTACTTTCATTTGCGACTGAATGTTTTATTTCTTTCATTAAACGCCATGAAGAAGGCCAGCAGAGGCGGGAGGATGACTATACCTAACATTTTATTGCTTTGTTCCTGAAATTGTTCAAGACTGATTCAGATTATTAAGGATTTAATGGACTGAACATTATTTTTCACTGATGTCCATGGGAGCTTACAGAACCAGATTTTCAGCTCTCACTTAAGCAAGGATGACTATACGATTTTAAAACTGCTCATCAGTATATGACAAGATTAAAGTATGCCAAACATATTTATTATTAATATTGTACAGAAATAAACATTTCAGTGTACAAATAAGTGTGACCACAAAATCTGGATGTAAATTCAGGGGAATATTGGGAAGCAGTATGAGGTTTGTGCATCTCTGGAAATAAGTGGGAAAACTCCTGAGATGTTTTAATTACTTTTGTCAAAAGGTCTATTAAAATTGACAAGATTTAGAAAAGTTTTTTTGAAAGCCTGAATGAAACAGTGACTCACCAGAAAAATTCAACATTTTATTTTATGCAAGATTGAAAACTTCAGCATGAATCTCTTGCAAAAAATGATGCATGACACATAAATTTAAGAGTAAAAGGAAAACCAAGCTGTAATGGATCTATTGGGTAGGCAAATGCTTGTAGATGCCCCAATAGATTCTAATTATTAATACAGAGTTAAACTAACTCTCACATACAGAAAAAAGACTACTATCACTTTTAAAATCTAGGACTTATGATTTTAACTTGTGTTGGTTCAAAGCTGAAACTAGATACTATTTACACATGACATAAGAAAACAATATTCTCAAAGTCAGGAAAAGGAATCATGGGGAATATACATTATTATGAAAACATGTTTTTTGCAAATAAGTATACATGAATGTGTTGATATATATCTGTATACTTGAAATTATAAGTATATATTTAATTTTTTATTGTGGTAAACATGTGGTGGCTATGTGACATTATCTCTGGAAAAATTATGGACAGGCACTGTCTCCAAGATTGCTTTTAGCACCCAACATAAATAGTAGAGGTACACAAATAGGTGAGTTACTATTGCGATTAGGACAGAAAACAGGCAAAGATTAATGGGAAAAAACTGGTAGTAGAAACTAGGGCTGCAGATGCGGTGTGTTTAGAAAGACAGTTACTACTATTTAAGCAATTTATTTCATATTTAATTTGCATTATATGATCAAAAAGTATCTGCAGAACAATATTTGATTATTGTATATTGTTTTTTCAGCTTAATTATTGACTGCCATCTTACTTTACACCATATTCGCCAAGTTTCACCCCAATGACAGAAGAGTTGCCTGGTTTATATGACAAAAGCCTGTTATTTTTCCACTTCAATATAAATCTATGAAAGCCTTACAGAAGGAAAACACTGTTTTCTGAAGATTTTTCCTATATGTTCAGTGCCAGATATTATAAAGGGGCTCCATACACTTTCTTTTTGTATTTTGACATTCAAGTTCAAAGTTGGTTACATGCTTGAACACCAAGAGCCAATAAAAACAACTAAATCTGGGATACATTATGACTCTAAAGTCACGGGAACTGGAAAAGCTGTAGCCCTTGTGCATGATCATGACTTACTGTAGCTTCAGGTTTGGTTGTAAAATATTATGCTTATCATGCAGATTATTATGTTATTCAATATAATCCTGATAATTTATCAAATTAATTGAGAAGCTATTCATTGCCTGTTCTAGAAAGATCCTTTGTAATGTTTGGGGATTTTTTATTAGGTTTGAACCAGTTGAGTTCATATTTTAATATTACATAGCTTCTGTCAGAAGGCACATTGCTTTACACTTTAAAAGACCCATTTTTTTCTGTTCTGTTGTCTATTCAATTTCTACTTTCTACATAATTTCAGAAAGTTTTTTCTTAATTCCTTCAATATCTGTCATGGCCAGATGGGTGTCTATGAAAGAGGATTTTTCATTAAGGTGTTATCTGCTTTTAATACAAAAGTGAAAAAAATGTTAAGTATTTTTGAGCAACAACTATATTAAATGAACATGGGATGCAGGTAATATTTTTATTGAAATATCTCTTTTACTTACTGGAATATATAGGTATGTATTTGTGTCAAGTGTGCATGTCATTCTGAGATGCAAATACCCCCAATTTCCAAGTTTAATTTTTTTTTCCTTCTGAGGTACTAATCTGATATCTGTTAACACCTCATTCCTGAGTGTGAAAAAAATGCACTACGTTCTCAGCATCTGTTGTGGATTGTATTTCTTTTCTTCTTGGAAGATAAAAGTATGTCAGTAACTCAAATTATACCGCATATAAAAATAAATTCCAATACCAATAAATACATAATTTTACATAGAACAGTAATACACTTTGCCACAGATACTGGAAAATATCTACACTCTCTCTATAATATGTAGCTGCTTTAGGTTACAGTCAAACTGTTTTATTTTTATGAGATTCAGGAAATAATGAAAAATTTACCTGTGCCTTATTTATTGCATAAAGGAGGAAAAACAAATATGAAATTGCGTACGGTGTGCACAAGAAAATATAGCTCTTATTGTTTTTCTGGATTTCTTTAATGCTGAAAACATGAAGTTGCTTAGCAACTTCCACCATAAATTCAGTGACCAACATTCTTCCAACAAATTTTTTCTGATAGCCTCCTTCATGAGTGGTGAAAATAACTGAACTTGATCAAGATAAAGGTGTCTTGAACAGGTCCCTTCTAACTTCTATGATCATTCCTCCATTTAAAAACATGTTAAGCTATTTTTCTGTTCATCAAACAAGCGTTAGTGACATGACACCTTTTGTTCTCCATATAATTTTTGTCTCATATTCTTTAACTGCTAAATTAATCGTGTTTTTTTTACAATTTTATGTTTAGTGTTATTGGTGTTACTTCCTGTTGAGCACCTAGCAGGAAACCACATCAATTTATTTGATGAAAGATGTCATATATCCCTACAAACTTTGTTTTTGGTGGTCTTTCACTGGCAACCCTAATGACAACACTCCTTTAAGAGCACATTCCTGATTGTATTAATAATGCTGCTAATTAGTTCAGTCAAGGCAGCTTTTTTACCAAAAAAACTCCAAACCCCGATAATTATATTCAGTCTTGCCTGTAACAGAAATTCTGCCAAAGCAGCATTGACTATGCAAATAAAATCATTGCATCTACAATAAAAGAAAAAAAAAAACCAACAGGTTACAAAGCTGCATATTTGCAACACAACTGTTGTCACTATTCTTGCTTAATGCCTGCAAAAATCAGTGTGAGATTATCACACCAAGACTTTTCATCAGTCACATACTCAAGGTCTTCCTGTCCTGTCTTTGGTGGAGTACAAATACGGATAAGCTCTGGGATGATGTTTGAGGGTCTTATAATGTTTTTTTTCTCCATTAAAACAATGCTGTTGCAGTCAGTACATGTTGGACAGTTAGCTACACAAAGCTATCTTAAATAGATAATTAAAATGTGGTGAGGAGCTGGGAATTAGTACAGTGAAATGAAGAATGATGCAATCAGGGTATGTTGTGTACCATCATGCTATTTATAAAGGGGGGATTACAACTAGAGTGTTTGCTGTAACAAGCAACATATAGTCTCAGAGTCTATCAGCCACAAACAAATTAAGAGTGTATGGGAAGCTGTAGTTATGCTTGTACACTGCTAAACTGTTAAGAAAACTGGACAACTTTCTCAACCGCTGAATTGAAAAAGCTCAAGTGAATGCACCATTGGGCATCTATTATAATGTTAACATCCGGAATGAAATTGAATGGAAGGTCTTTGTAAGAGTTCATGCTATTGAGGGACCATGGAATCACAAAACTGAAGACTTCCATCGATGCGAAAAGTGGAAAGAAATCGATTAATGATGACCAAAGTGTATGGGTTTCAAGAAGAAAGTCTGGTTGCAACACTCCTCGTGTCTGTCTTTCCTTAGCTATTTTCTCTGACAGAATCCTTACACACATTTGTGAAGGCATTGTACAAGCCTTTCCAACATATATTCCTTGCAGTAAAAGTAAAAAAATACCTTATTAAATCAACACCCTCTTAAACATTTAGCATCTCCTTGTGTGCAGCAGAATTTCATCATTTGGGAGCACTAGAAACAGCATCTCTTGATTTGATATTTTTTGTGTACTTAAGACAGTGATGAATCAATGTCAGACAAATCTTCAAAAGCGAAAGAATTCTTTTGGTTTTAATTAGAACCTGTCTTTTTTTTAGAAATGAAAGTTTAAATCCTTCAGCTTTCTCGAATTTTTGGAAATGTATTTCTAAATATTTGCCACTATGTACACAGTCATGTAACTACCCTTCCTAGGTTAGACATCTGTTTATATTGCAGAGTGCATGCTGTAGTCTCATTATATTGGATGTAAATGTATATGTTAATGGGTCAATTTATTTCAGCTGTCCTAATGCTAGTTTTTCTTCATTTAAGTCCCCTGAAGTACTTTAAAGAATGCATGCCTTTAGTCCTTTTAATTAGTCTACTTCCAGCAGATTAATCCTTGAGAAACTTGTTTCAAGGTTGTTCAAATTAACTAAGTGATCTATTGTGATTTACATTTAATATCAGGAATACACAAAAAGCCTACATGCATTTTTCACTTGTGAATACCATGACAGAATATTTTTCTACAGTAAGGCAAAGATCCAGAAAGATATTTAGTCACATAATTTATATTTCACCACAGGATTTAACTTATCAAGCACTTCAAAAATTCTGGCTCCTGTTCATTCTTAGTTATATACATCCCTGACACCTGTTTGGTATTTTAACTAATGAGATCAAACAGGTAACATGAACCCTGCTCATTGTTAGGTCTCTTTCTAGTCTTTCATTTTTCGATATAACTCTTCTCAACTGAGTACTTTGGTCTTGATTTGTTTCTTCAGCCAGGGAAGTGCTTCTTTTCTCAGTAACTTCTGGTTTGGGTCCCAGTTTCAACTCTCACAAAGAAAGAAAGGTAAGAAGATATATTACAAGACATAACTTCTGTGTTGAGACTAATTATTTTTCACATTTACATATATATTTCACTACAAAAATAATAAGTTGTAAGTATTAATAATAGTCAATACACATTACTGGAGATGTGCAAGGAAAATTAAAAACTTTCAACATTATTTCACTTCTTTGCAAAGACTTTAGAAAGAAAAGGAGATTTTTATTATCCATCATTTATTGTGTCCAAAATCAAAAAGACATTCTGGCATGTCTATCTAGGTAATTGAATAGTTATCTGTGCAACAATTTTGGATGTACTATCAAAGTTTAATAATATCTTTAGAAATACGTATATATATAAGTGCTTTTTATATATACTTTGAAATATAACATTACAGAATTATTAGATACAATAACTGCAATAGGCTTTTCTAAAGAGCTATCACTCAAAATTATTCACTCAAGCCAAATTGGATTTTTGACCATGGGATTTGGACAAAAAGAATGTTTAGTTCTAAGTTTGAAAGGAAAATATAAACCAAACATAGTTTTGTACGATTAAAGTCTACTTCAGGAAGCACCAGCTAATAAATTACACATCCAATTGAAAAGACATTTTATATAATTTAGTGCAATATCTGCTGAAACACCATTGTTTCTGTAATGTATTTGGTTATACCTTTATCTTGGTGTACTTGGAATTTCATCCCTCAATCCAATTAGCTCACATCCCTGCAATCCCTCCTGCTTCTTTGTTTACTATTGTTCTGTTCTTCTGAAGGATGAAGTTATCTAGTGGGAACTACTACAACTGTATTCTAAACGCAAGCTATACCTAGGAAAAGACCATTCACAACCACAATTGCATACAGAAACATACAGTTGATCCTGAAGTATGAAAACTCCATAGATATAGGAAGAGCAGATTTCTGGATCCAACTCACATAACTATGTCTTGTAACTATTTTCAAATACCAAACACATTGGAGAAGAGATCTTGCAGGGCAAAGCTATTTTGTGAGCTGTGGCTTGTTCTGCTTCTGATCATTCATTCTACAATGTTGTGTGATATTCCATACTTGCTGGAGTTGCATAATTTCCATGGCCTTCACTACCCTCTGAAGTTCATGAGTTCTGTGCTTCCTTAAGAACAGCCGAAATAAACAAATTCCACAAATAATCCAGAAAAACTAGTCTCCTGACTTCTAAAGTGTGTGTTCACCTCTCCTGCTCAAGCAGGGCCACTTAAAAAAGCTACTCTGGAACATGTCTATGACATGGATGTGGCGCATGTCCATGTTCAGTCAAAGTGCATTGTAATCACGTTTCTTGAATAAAATTTTGTTGAGTAAGGTAAAATATGAACAGAACTATTACCTTGCATGTTATTAATCCTGGAGAGAAGATACAAAGTAAATATTCTACTAATTTTAATGGATTTCCTCAGCATATCAAAAACTTGGAACATAACTGTAAATTAGCATGAAGGAAGAGATAGTGGAAAAATTAAACCCCGTTAACTCATACTGAAACCATACTGAAATACAAAGTAGTCGTGGTATTAAAAAACAAGTAAAATGAACTCATTCTTTGTACAGAATAAAAATTAGAGAAATAAAAGTTTTGCAGTTCCTAATAAGCAAACTGAAGATAGGCTGAGAAAATTGGGGCTGTTCAGCCTGGAAAAGAGAAGGCTGCGTGGAGACCTCATAGCAGCCTTCCAATACCTGAAGGGGGCCTATAGGGATGCTGGGGAGGGACTCTTCATTAGGGACTGTGGTGAGAGGACAAGGGGTAATGGGTTAAAACTTAAACAGGGGAAGTTTAGATTGGATCTGAGGAAGAAATTCTTTACTGTGAGGGTGGTGGGGCCCTGGAATGGGTTGCCCAGGGAAGTTGTGAATGCTTCATCCCTGGCGGCGTTCAAGGAGGGGTTGGACATAGCCTTGGACGGCATGGTTTAGTGGGAGGTGTCCCTGCCCATGGCAGGGGGGGTGGAACTCAATGATCTTGAGGTCCTTTCCAACCCTTACTATTCTATGATTCTATGATTCTATGACACACTGCACAAAATGCTGTAAAAATGGTATGAGTATATATATCCACATAAGGAGATTAAGGAGCTTCTGATAAGCAGAAGCAGCATCGGAAACCTTTTCTGTGCAAGTCAAGTCAATTTAAAGCATCTGAAATATCTGTGAAATGTTCCCTTTTGCTGCTGTGATACTTTGATTTTCTTTCCTCTATTGTTTGCATTAATTTTTGAGAATAGGAACAACAGAAAGAATGTCTTTAATGCATGTTAGGATATGTGATAAATGTCCACAATGGACAACAATCCACTCACAATGATGGTGGACCACTGTAGCTTGGCTTTTGCATCTCCTACTGTGAATATGCAAATCATATGATTTCTGGGTAGGTACTGGAATTTCAGAATCTGACTGATGGCCTGGAATTTGTTGGCTCTGCTTTGGATGTGGGACATATAATTCCAAGTTCTGAGTTAAGATGGTTCTATCTGTTCAAAGAGTACATGTGGCGCTTGCTACTTAAGAGTCTTGCAAGAAATTACCACATGAAGCCAATTGCTTTGATACTGAACCTATTTTTGAATTAGCTGCGAGCCCAAACCTTGCCTGAATGTCAATATAGTTTCCTCAGGAAATGTAGCAGGACAGGAGATCAGAAAAATACCTGTAGATCCCCTATTTACTGCTCTGAAACATCTCTAGATAGCAGAGTATAGATAACAAAATGTCAGTAGTTTAGGCTTTAAAGGCCTGAAGGAGTTCAAAGCACAGTCTGTATTTCGCATAATAATAACATTTTGTTTTTCCAAACAGCCTACTCACTTCATAAAATAATTTCTTTGTTTTTCTGAAAATAAAACCAAAAAAAGTGTCATCAGCAGACCCTTGGGTGTAATGATTACACTTCCACTCAAAATGCTTACTGGATGTAAGTTGGGAAATGCTAGGGTGGATCTGGGAAATTTCTTGGTATCCTCTTGAGAATACAGGAATTTTCCTCCTGGTATACATGTAAAGGAAAAAGAATTAACTCTGATGCAATGCAGTTTGAACAAAAGAACTTCACAGCAGAATCAGATGAAAGCTGGTTTCCCCATACACCCACACCACTTCTGGATCTTCAAATATTTTTCAGTTTCTCCATCTGGTAGAGCATTATGAACAAATAGTTATTTCCTGAGTTCTACTCTGGTTGTCTTAAAGCAGGCATGGAAACACCAAAAAGACTTTCTCTTATTATGTCTTTCATAGATATTCTGTAGGAAGACAGACATAAAAACAGGCTACAAACTGCTTTTGAAATGGTAATTTGGAAAGTATTGTATCGATTCCTTTCTGACCATTAATTAATAACTTCTAATGATTCGAAGGTCTTGAAGCAGTGGCTCCCACTACATAGAATTTTTTACATATGTTCTTGTTATTTTCTAGTCAGAATGAAGTAGAGACAATTCCTGTTAAGAGCAGAAATGTTTTATGTCATTGTGGCAACACTGTTGTACCATAGTTAGTAAATACTTGGGAACACCATAAACATTAAGTTGTTGCTATCATTTACCCAAACCTAGGTTTAGTGTGATTCAAAGCAGATGAATGAGGAAAACAGCTACTGTTTTAAATAGCTCAATTGTACATTTTCCAGGCAGAAGACAAACTAGCTGTAAATCATTGTTGGTCAGTTTAACATGGTCTTCTGACTCCCGTCAGATTCAAACCATACTCTAGAATCATTAGAACATAATATTTTCCATGGGTGTAGTGTTAACGAAGCCACAGGATGGAGAAGCACGCACTATATGCAGCTTTAAACACCATTGCAGATGATTCTCATGTTTATTAGAATGTGTGATAGATGATTAGTTAAAAAGGTGATTGCTCCATATTGAACATGACTTTACAAAATAGGTTACCCCACATCATTAAGCACTCTATTAATATGTGTACTACATGGCTTGTCCAGAAAAGAAGGTGGTTGTATTTATGCAGTTGATACCAGAAAAAAAAATGGAAGTAATCCTATTCTCACTGCTGTAAGTTTAATGTTATATTTATTCCACATTATCAGGAGATGAACATCTTTTCCACACAAAAGCTATTTAATTTTATTTTACATTCTTATACTAATTCATTGCCTAGTGATTTCATAAGCCCCTGATTATATAGTATTATTTGCTGCGTTGCAGTGGGGGAAATCTTTCCTAAATTCAGTTAAGCTTCAGGGATGGTAACTAACAGATTTCTCCTTGTCCGAAGAAACAGACCTAAGAAGCCACTGTCATTGCTATAACATCTATGGCAGACTGAGGAATCCCCTTACCCACAAATATAAAAGGTTGTGTTTCTACACAGCCTGACAAAAGTTTTACTTAGCTGCCATTTACTGAAGCTGGGGATCAATCTATGATCTATAATAACTCATATTGTCCAGGCCTCCAACCTGGGTATTCCTCGGAAATAAGAAATATGTTTTCATTGTGATTTTAGGACTATTTTGAAAATACAAACATGGGAATTTTCGAGTTTAAGTATCCGTCCTTCTGCTGGATAGTATTAATAGTGAATTCTGCCAGATTCCATTTTCTGTTTCACCAGGACAGCAGTGAGAGCCTCTCTGGAAGTCAGTGTACTTTTTCAAGCAGCTCTCAGTTTCCTTAAGTGTGAGATAATTTCTACACCACGTGCTAGGAGTTAACTCCATCCTCAACAGAACAAGCATTTAAACCAGCTGCAATAAAGCCGTTGCTCTGCATTGATATTGACTTAGTTAGATATACTGAGTAGCGAGTAAAGTTGATGTGCTTTTCTTGGTCCCTGTAGAGTATTTTCATTCTTGTGGGTTAAGAAAAGAGAGTTATTTTAGAGAGAAGATTCTCTTAACTGTCAAGAGCAACAGATTTCCTTGCTTCACATCAAAATTCAGTTATGCCTTGAGTTTTTTTTAACAAATAGTATGTCAAGCCTCAATTTTTCCTTGACTTGTGGTTTTATTATGCTGGAATATATTCAGAATACACACTTGGATAAAATACTGAGAGAGTGCTCACAATCAGAGCGATATTTCCATGAATACACTCTCAGGAGTGACCACTTTGTCTCACTCAGGACCTTCTGATTCATTAGAAGTGAAAATTCGAAGTGTCTTGATTCAGCCTCTGGGAGACATTAAAGAGCGGTATGTGGTACCATTTGAACTTTTCTGTGATACCCCAGAACTCAAGACAAACTTCTTCCCACAGGTAATGTTCAGAGTTTGTCTGCAGCTTTCTTCCATTTTGTAGTGGTAAAACCAGATGAAGAGTTTGAGGCTGTCAGTGCCTGTGAGTGAATCCCCTTGTTCCAGCTATTGATGCTCTAAAGAAGTCTCTGATTAAATAAAATCCTGCTATGGACTGAAAAGGGGCACTGTCATACATGTGTATTTGAAGTGTTTTTTGGATCTCACTAAATTCCCGACTTTGATGATGACTTTTGCCAATGAATTCTGCAATCAGTTATAGCTCTTAAAGTATTTCTTTTAATAATTTACAAATATATTTTCTTTTTATGTTGGTGATTGCTTCTTTTTTTTTTGTTTGAAAAGCGAATAATTAATGTTTTTATGGTCCTTTCCCCTTATATTTGCCAAAAAATTTACTGTTGCCAATAATCAAGTTCATGTATTTTCTTCAGTGCCTACCAGTGAACCTCTTAATTTTTGTACATATTTCTGAGATTAGAAATCAATTCTTTTTTTAAAGGAAAGAAAAAATATACAAATGAATTAATAATAATGTGGACTTCCAGACTGAAGTTGTTCTGAAGTTGCTTCTTCTGCATCTGTCTTTTTCTAAAATAAGTTTATGACCTGGCTGCATGTTGCATGGCTGTGGCACATGGCAAAACTACTTTTTTTTCTATTTTCCCTTTACTCTGCCATACTGTCCGTTTCCTTCAAAACGCTTTCTATCCAGAAAAAGCTAAGCCATTGTCATTGACATTAGCTGAGGAAAAGACAAAAATGAGAAGAAATAATTTCTTGGCCTCAACTGTGTTGTAGTAACTCTCATAATTGTTCTAAGATGTGGCTTTTCCTCATAAACCTGAAGATCATAAAGAAAGTTGGAAGATCACATAGCCAAAAAAATAATCCAATGTAAATACATGCATGCTATCAACCAATTTTTTTATACTCATAGTAGGAATAGTAATGTAAAAAACATTGCTGGAAAGCACAAGTCTCTTGGAGGTTCACCATTAAGTCCTGTAGTTACCACTGCAGCCTTTTTTCAGGATGCACTATTGTTAGGAATCTGACATAATCAGATTTTCCCAGACTTCCTAAGAGATAACATTCTTTGCTTTGTTCCATAGCTAACCAGAAAAAGATGCCTAAACCGCACTATCATTCATAAAATATATTTAGAACATATATTTTGCTCATAGAGTTTTGTTCTGCTACTCCAAGGAAAATTGTGGGTCCAGTAAATTCAATAGTTTGCCACTGACTTTTACGGAGCCAAGATTTCACCCCCTGCATTAGACTTTTAACTATCAGGAAGGCCCCTGAAAATTTATTTGGTACTGTAAATGAGCTAAAAGAGAAGATTGAGATGTTTACACATAGCCAAAGTGCTGTCAAGAGGTTCTAACTTATTAACAATTAGACTGTTAATAAACAGTGGAAAACTCAATAAAAATTCTAGTCAGATCCTCAACTGTGATAATTTCATGTAGGTATGTATATTTAACATCATGAATACCCACTCACACCACTTTGAGTCCAGTCAAAATACGTTTTGCTAATATTATTTTTAAAGATTTGCTTCTTTTTTAAAGTAGATGTCTAAGAGATAATATATGAATATTATTATTTATTTTAGTCTTGAAAAATCCAGAACAAGGTTCTTTAAATGTATTAGTGTAAGTCAAGGAGTAGATTCACAGAGAAGGTTGGTCTTGCAATTGTCAGCTTTGCAAAACCCATATCAAAATGAACATGAGTTTTACTGACTGAAAAATCCAAGAATGTTTTCTTTTGTATTATATATGCTTTAAAATAACCTTAATACTATACATAGTTTTGTTTACTTACTGTCAGCAGTAGAGCAAGATAATAATGCACTGACTTCTCTGTGATATAATTGAATTTCACCCCATTCTCACATACAGTTATATTTACGCATCACAGGGCATTGTCTACTACATTTGGAGAAGCACACTGAAGAAAGTAAATTTATGAATTGTATCTATAGAAGAATAAACTTGCATAATTTGTATGGTCTAAACAATTCATAGGTATCAGTTGTTATTTTACGTATGATATCGAAAAAAAAAAACAAACTTGCATGAGGACCAGACCTTGGGCAAGTATGTATTTTGGTTTGTTATTTTTTATAAAGTTGACTTCAATAGAAGAATATATTGTATATCTAGTACTTAATGTGAACTTTCTAAAGGATACAAGGTCTAACATTTAGAACAAAGTGCGTAACTAGATTATAAAGAATACATTGTATGAGGCTGTTTTTTAAACTTTGGGGTTTCTATATTGCACAGCTTTATCATTACATTTGTATACAAATGCTGATTATTTTTTTGTCATAGAAGAAAGTTAAACTCTGTATTACATGAGAAGAGAATAATCTATGGGATTCCATGTTTATAAATAAACCAAAACCACAAATTTAAAAAAAAAAAAAAACATAACAGTTGTTAAACTTACATAGATGTTAAAGAAAACCTAAGGCGCAGTCAGTTTCAGAGTAGTTTCTTATATCCTCAGAAACGCAAAGTCCATGCAAGTGATTCTTGAATTAATGGCATGTATATAGCTGTAAATATAATTCTAGCATAGTCAGAAAGGTAATTTCTTAATCTATGAAAGGCATGAATTTAAAAACTGCATGTTTTTTTAATAATTAAAATGCTCCATGATGTATTTCTTTCTAAAATTGAGCTATACGGTTAGTATTTTGTGGCTCAATATGATTATATAGTATACTATAATTTATTTTAACATCCTCTTAGAGATTGAAATATGTGCAGTAGAAAATGATATATTTGTTCATAAACTCGTTATTAAATAAATACTGGAGTGATGTGTTCATTCTCCCAGGTCTACCGTTGCACAGACTGAAAAATAAGTATGAAACTGTTACTTTTAGTATCCAAAGAACTGATGCTTTGGGGCTTGCCAGCAAACCTGAGATGTTCTGAAGTCCACTCCTTCTTTGTAAAACAGACACTGCAAACAGTTTTCTTGAAGAAACATTTCCATAAAACTCAACGTGCAATCTTCTTGCCCTCCTTAAAGGTTAGCTTGTCGATTCACAACCTGATGCATATGCCAGAGTGAGCCAATATGTCTTCAGCTCCTGGCATCTGTGCTCAGAGGACAGAAGGCATGGCATAGCAACTCTTAGGGGTCGCAGCTCAGTATGTCACTTGCTTGGGATTGGTGTTATTGTATTCACAGGTTTCTTTAAAAAGTCTTGAGAGGGTTTTCCTTTCTGTTAGTCCAAAGAAGCAAAGATGCCACAGAGACAATACTTAATACATATTTATTCTGTGATTTTTTTCCCCACTCACTGCTTATAGTTTTGCTATTTTCCTTTCTCATTTTCCTTTTACCAACTTATTTTATGAGACAAAATCTTGGTTTTGGAAATACTGATTGCTGACTTCTGTATAGCCGACTGGAGGAGAAAAATTAATGATGAACTTTCAATGATGACATTTTCACACGAGATCACAACTCCCTAGAAATATAGTCTTGTGTTTTTCATTATGTTATTTCCCAAAGAGAACAATTCACACCTTAATTTCCAGGCACATTCCATCAGATTTTCCCCCAAGTGAGCTGTTATTTCCACTGGTGAAATGTTCATTTGCTTAAGAGGTATTTTCAAATTATCTCTTTGTGCATAACCTGTCAATTAACAGATTGAGGGTTTATTCAAGGGATTTGTTCATTCTTTACTTCAAACCTTTTTGTTAATAATACAACACTTCACTGACATATTGATATAAAGGCAGGTTAGGCTAAAGACTACTCCTAAAGCTTCCTCAGTGAAGAATCAGAGCTGTTTATAACCGTGGGCAACATCCACAATTAACCGTGTCTGAGTTGTCGTCTGATCTCACCACATATGGCTCCCTACATAAGGCCTCAGTTTGCCTGTAACACACTGCATGCACTCTTTCATACCATTCCTCTAGCACCATTACACTACTTTACTCATGTACACCCCCTAATATACCTATGATTTTCCAGTATGCTCTCCACAAGGACCCTGTTGTGGTTTAAGCCCAGCTGTAAATCAGCCACACGGTTTGTTAGCACCTCCCCCCTTCCTCCCCCAGCTCCTGGAGGGATGGGGAGGAGAAGAATCAAAAGAATGTAACTCCCACGGGTTGAGAGAACAGTCCAGTAACTAAGGTATAACACAAACCACTGCTGCTACCACCAATAATAATAATAACAAGGGAAACAACAAGGGAAGAGAATACAACTGCTCACCCCCGCTGACTGATACCAAGCCCGACCAAGCAGTGATGTAACCCCCTCTTCTGGGTCCCTGCCCCCAGTTTTTACATCCTGGGCATGATGTGCTGTGGTATAGAATACCTCTTTGGTCAGTTTGGGCCAGGTGTCCTGTCTCTGCTTCCTCCCCGCTTCCCCTCCACCCTGGCAGAGCATGAGACTCAGAAAGTCCTTGGTCAGACTAAAAACAGTAACTAAAAACATCAGTGTTATCAGCACTGTTCCCAGGCCAAAAGTCAAAAACACGGCACTGCACCAGCTACTAATAAGGAGAAAAATGACTGCTACTGCTGAACCCAGGACAGACCCCTACCCACAGCCACCTCTCAACATCCATTCCGAATCTGCGGCAAAAATGTGTTGTTGCTGGAAAGGAAAATAAGAGCTGTCATCAGGAGAAGTCACAAGCACTGCATCTGCAGTGTCTCTGATAGGTCCTTAATCACCAGGAACTGTAAGAGTGCACAGGTCTCCAGGCAATGAGAATTATTACTCAAGGGTGGACTGCTGTTGTCCTTGGCTGCAGAGATGGATTCCTGTGCCACCGATCTTTATCCCTCATGCCCCCTCACCTGAACTCGGAAGGATGCTCAGTCACTGCATACAGGTGACACTGGCAAATCTCCTTTTCCAAAATCATCCTAGTTCTAATCTTAACTCTACTGTCTCCCCAGCAAAGAATGACCACCACCAACATCAGCTATGTCTATGCCAACACAAATACAGCACGAAACTGGTGCAGTTGTTCAGCAGTTGAGGACCACTGCCACTTGCCTTGCAGGTCAGTTGGTTGAGTAAATATTTTCAGTCAACTTAATATTTGGATCCTAGAGAAGGTGGAAATGAACTCCCTGCAGTGAGGATGAATAACTATTCAAACTTACCATGACACTTGAAAGCACAGAATAGGAGGCACAGCGTGCCATATAGGTCAATAACTACAGAATATGTTTAAGTAATGCTTCATCTCCTGCAAATAAACAGATGCCGTTAAGTGAGGTTTGAGTAGATCACACTTGCACCTCTAGATGAGCCCAAGTTCCTCTACTGTTGAACTGTTTATTGCAAGGTTAAGCCAACTTTTCCTCAGCTTCTTACTTGTAAACAGTACTCCAAGTGGTCTTCAGGGCCTTCTTACTGTATGAGGAAAAGTGCCTCCCACTGATTCTGTAAAATGCATTTGTAGTTAAAAGTGTAGCTCAACATATTTTCAAGAATCTCTGTTTGTTGCTCCTTTCCAGTCCTGATTCAAAAGCTTAACTCAAATATGTCCAGCTGACCTTTCTCTCCAATGTGAGACAATATAGTTTATTTCCAAAAGGTAAGTCTTATCCTAAACTTGGGCTGGCGTTGGCTATGATCAGTAATTTATGTTTTCTTACCGGCAGGATGGGTCCTGTGGTAATCATTATAGTTAGGATTAGGTTTGGATCGCAGTTAATTCTTTACTGCCCACAAGAATTTGGAACAGAACTGGAGTCTCTTGTCAATGCTTTTTTCTTTTTTTTCACTTTGTGTATAGTTCTTGTCATAATTGCTCTTATGCTGGGGGCTTGCAAATCTAAACCGGAGCTCAGCTTTGTCTTTGAGATAGCAGCTTTCAGAGAGAAGGCTGAAGAGAAGTCTGGAGTCAATTGTGGTCAACAGCTTATGTTCCCTTCACTGGATGGGTGGTTCCTCTGGCTAGAAATATTTTTAAGGGTAAGGTTATTTGGGGGTATGTAATGACTGAAGAACCCATTTCAACATCTGGTGCCTTGCCCTCAGAATAAGGAAAAAAGTAATTGGCTTAGGCCAATAATTTGTGCTCTTTTTTCCTTATAACTTTTTCCATGACCTTGGTTGGGTTCAGCTCTTACGTTTGGAATGGTTTTTGGGAATCTACAGACTGCAGAAGGCAGTTAAATGCTGGATGCTACATGTCTCAAGATCAAGAAGAAGGATGTTAAAGACTGCTGGTGCTTATTATCCTGTCTGTTGGAGACTTACAATCTATGATCATTACTGGGTTTAGAATTAGGGCTAGACACAGGGTTTGAGAGTTAGAAAGTGAAGAGCTGCTTTTAATGTTTGAAAATGGACACTTTCAGCATTATGAAAGGAATTGTTTTACCTGCGTATTGTGAGTGGATTGGTGGTTGGTTTTTTTTTGTCTTTTTTTTTTTCAGTCTTGTTCCTATCTTTTCTTGTTGGGTTTCATTTCTGGGCAACAGCTGTAAGTTAGGTTCAGGAAAGGGTAGCTCAGTTTGAATATTCATTTCATGGCTTGGATTTGGCTCAGGTTGAGGTTTGGAATGGTTTGAGAGATTAAATGTTGCATACCTAATTTTGTTTCTGGAAGATTTGGGAACTTAAGGTTCAGGAAGTGTCTTGTTTGATTGGGGTCCATGTTTCTGTCTACAGTAAATGCTGAGAGCCACCATAAGACTAGGTTTAGAATGGATGACCTAAAGATTGAAGATAGTCCTCAGACTGCATGGTCCTAATATCTGGAAGTACTAGCCATGGGCCACAGTTAAATCATGGTTAGGGTATAAAGTGTGTAGAGCCATCTTGCTAATGAGATAATGTAGGACCTTCAGAGGCTGGTGTCTATCATTACCAAAATATTATTTCCTTTTCTGTAGTTATATATGGTTTAGTTTAGAGCTAAGCATAAAAGCTGGATAGAGCCCAGCTGACTTCCCTACACTGGGATGCATGGAGCTAAGAAGAAGACTAATATCATGGAAGTCCTTGTGTGATTCCCTCTCTCACTTGTAGAGATTAATTTGCTAACTTATAAAAGGTACTTGTTTGTTATTAGTTCATTTATATTTATATGATGCAAATAAATGTGTTTTGTCAAACAATCAGTTTCCATTGTACCCTGCACGTATGTTAATTCACTTATATGATCCTTTTTGGAGGCTAGCTAACCATGTCCAGTTGAACAGAGTTCATTTCAAGGGATATTATCTCTCCAATTTGTTATTTATTTGTACAATATGTTAGAGATAATATGGGTAAATTTGTACCATATTTGTCTCTTTCTGTTCTTCAAACACCTCAGATTTCTTCATGAATGCTTTAGCTCTTGAAACAGATTCTTACTGTCCTAGAAAAAAACAGTGCTCTCATCTGCACTACAGGGCAAATATTACTTTCTTCTTTCCTTCCTGTGCAGTTTTTGATCTACCCAGTGCCTATGTACACAGTGGTACAGACATGTCTAGCACTGGAGAGCTCATTTAAAAAAGTAATTCCAAGAAATATGTCTACCTGTTACATGACTGTCTGGAGTGTCCCTTGGTCTTCCAGGCAATACCGCAGCATCCATGGCCATGTTTAAATGAGTAAATGTCTTGCTTTCTGGCTTGCAGTGCAACTGGCACAGCGCCAGTAACAGACATAGAGCTAAATCTTCCCTTTCATCTTGTCTCATAGCGTAAGGCAGCCTCATCCATATTGTATTTGGAAAGAGTCCCTGATCCATATTAACCTCTGAGTTGTACTCACACATTATTTGTCATTACAGTGGATGGTACAGGCAAACCCCTTACATGTTGAGAATTACATAATGCGGACAATTTCATATAAGTATTAACCCATGACTTGTCCTTGGTTAGCTTATTAATATAGATATAGCCTAGATGTCCTTCTTCCGCAAGACAAAAATCCTGTTTCCCTCTTCCCATTATTCAGTGGAAATCTGTCAGTGGAAACAGGTACTATATAAAAAGTCACAATAATTGCTCTAATAAATAATTAAATAAAACCAAGAACTTTGAAATAGAATTTAGAAGAAAAAATCCCAAAACTCCAAGCAGACTTCAACAAAAGCTGGCTCAAGTTGTAAGACTGTCAGCAATTTCAGTTTTAATTCCTATTGCAAACTAATCTATGATCCATAAATTACACTCAAGGTGAATGAAAGTGACCCATGCAGGCAAGGTAGGGCTCTGCTTTATTTAATTGCAAAGTAGACAAAGTATATGTTATATTTAGTAATGAAGAATGTAAATGCGGATTAATTCCAAAGGGTTTGGTGGAACGGTTTCAAGGAAGAAAAACAAAGTAAAGCTTGGATCCAGAAGTCTATCTGTGATAACAGTGGACAGAATAATAAAGACAATATCTTTCATTGCACTCTAATAGAAAAACATAGTGCAAAGTTGTTTTGATTAGAAAACAGCAGCAGTTTACAACACTGCAAATACAGACTTTTAAAATGTCAGGAGGCAAATCTATTCTTTCAAAAGAATACTGGAGTATATAGTGTCACTGCATTTATTTGATCGTACTGGTGCTTTCACAACCCCATTTTTTCTTTTTGTTTCTCTCAGTCATGAGGTCATAAACACAGATTTATGATGACATAAGTCTTTTGCCACAGAATGATCGGTATGCCTCGGATTCAGCCGTGTGGGCTAAATATAAGCAACTGAGAAAAAAATAATCTGAAAGAGATTGCATACTTTTTGAAAAGAAAAATATTTTTTAGTAATAAGTAAATGGAAAAAATTAAAATCAAATAAGGTAAATATTAAATGTGGGATGTTTGAAAATACTATTTATCTAAAGACAATGTAAGAGTTTTGTTTTGACAAGAATTATTCTGCAGGATTATTAACTTTTCATTATGTTATTTCTGAAAGACTGAAATATATGTTAAAAACTCCGTGAAATTCCATTTTGCTAGAAAAAAAAATTATTTGGAACAAGATAAGTTAAATAAAACTCAGAAAGTTTGCTGATAGAAACTAAGTGAACAAAAATAATTCTACTGTTTCTATTCTTCAGAAAAGCCCTATTTCTTCAGTGTTATTTTTCTGACCAGTAGCTTTCACTGACTTCCTGTTACTTTCTTCACTGCTCTGAAGAATCATCTTTTACCTACACATGCTGGGGTGAGAATGGGGATTTATACACTTCAGTTGGCCTTGTGAGACCCTTGCCTATAAAATTTACTTACTCTCAGAGTTGGAATGTTTGAGAACTCCTCGAGAAACCCCTTGTGTCCAAATTTTTAGCACTGACCTTGAGTGTCTTTCAAA
Source organism: Amazona ochrocephala (assembly GCA_039720435.1). Lineage (NCBI taxonomy): Eukaryota > Metazoa > Chordata > Aves > Psittaciformes > Psittacidae > Amazona > Amazona ochrocephala. The sequence goes on from CM077878.1 coordinate 47,912,499, forward strand.
CTTGAGGAAGATGGCTCATAATGATTCATATAATGAACTTATTAACTTTACATTTATACTTAAACTTATGAATCCCAAGCTGTGTGGTTCCGTTGATACACTGGAGGGAAGGGATGCCATCCAGAGGGACCTGGACAGGCTTGTAAGGTGGGCTGATGCCAACCTTGTGAAGTTTGACCATGCCAAGTGCAAAGTCCTACACCTGGGTTGGAGCAATCCCAGGCACAGCTACAGGTTGGGCAGAGAAGAGATTGAGAGCAGCCCTGTGGAGAATGACGTGGGGGTGTTGATTGATGAGAAAATGAACATGAGCCGGCAGTGTGCGCTCGCAGCTCAGAAAGCCAGCCATATCCTGGGGTGCATCAAAAGGAGTGTGACCAGCAGGTTAAAGGAGGTGATCCTGCCCCTCTACTCTGCTCTCGTGAGACCTCACTTGGAGTATTGTGTGCAGTTCTGGTGTCCTCAACATCAAAAGGACGTGGAACTGCTAGAACAAGTCCAGAGTAAGGCCACGAGGATGATCATGGGACTGGAGCACCTCCCATATGAAGATAGGCTGAGAAAGTTGGGGCTGTTCAGCCTGGAGAAGAGAAGGCTGCTTGGAGACCTCATAGCAGCCTTCCAATGCCTGAAGGGGGCCTATAGGGATGCTGGGGAGGGACTCTTCGTTAGGGACTGTAGTGATAGGCCAAGGGGTAACGGGTTCAAACTTAATCAGGGGAAGTTTAGATTGGATATGGGGAAGAAATTCTTTACTGTAAGGGTGGTGAGGCACTGGGATGGGTTGCCCAAGGAAGTTGTGAACGCTCCAGCCCTGGCAGTGTTCAAGGCCAGGTTGGACATAGCCTTGATTGGTATGTTTTAGTGTGAGGTGTCCCTGCCCGTTGCAGGTGGATTGGAGCTAGACGATCTTAAGGTCCTTTCCAACCCTAACTATTCTATGATTCTATGATTCTAACATAGATATATATATATTTATGTTAAAAATACAATGATTCTTCTTTGAAAAAGTCTTCTTCCTGGGAATAATGCAAAATGTCAGACTTGTACTCTGACTCAAAACATAACTTCTTTTTTTAAATTCTTTTGAATTTGTTGCAGAACAGGATTTCCAAATTAAAACAATTATTTAATAATATTTTTCCCTTCTTTTTGCTATGCATTCCTTTTGACTTAACTGTACCTCTCCAGTAGTAATGAAATAAAAGAGAATTGGGATTTGTAGATGTTTCATATTCAGAAAAACTGTCTTCCCATCAGTGCCCAGCAGGAACTGAGCAAACCTGTATGAAACATCTTTAAGAGAAAATAAATGTATTTCACACTCATTTTGGACTTATTGTGCAAAGTGAAAGCAAGGAATGTAACCACTTATTCACAGCTGAACAGGAGTACATATCTGATGTCTCTCCAAGGGTTCTCACCTGATGTCTGTTATGAAGATGTCTTGTAAAAGCAGCTGCTCAGGATTCAGATTTTTCATCTGCTAGGAAACTCCAAGAATAACCAGGAATTCTGATAAAAGAAAAAAAATACAAAAAAAAACAAAAGGAAAAATCCCCTTAAATATGAGTAACATTTTAATGGCAGCCAAAATAAAATTAATAAATTGCAATCCCAAAATCACAGTGAAATAATAAGCAGGTGAGGTGAGTGCCGGATAAACTAATGTAGAGTTTCCAAGAGATATAAAGGATAAACACTTTAAGGTGCACTGTGATACATAAAGTGTGCATTCTACCAGTTAATTGTAACAAGGGTTTAAACCCAAAGTAAAAACCTTGTCAAATACAGAAAATAATAAATAACCCTAACATTACTACTCTAAAAGAAGCCAATAGCAAGTATCAACCATGATTATAATTCTAGGCAAAAGCATCTCAACAATGTGGAAATCTAGGGTAGACATTGTAAAGACATTAGAAATACCAGAGAATTACACCCTCAATTCTGAATTTGAGGTAACTTAAATTTAAATTAACCAAACTTAAATTTGGATTTTCAGCATATTGAAAGGCACATACAAACATGCATCCCAACAATCCAGTCACTCCTACAATTATCAGCAGATGCAGTTGCACAGAGAAAAGAGTGTTGCACAGATCATTTAGTTAACTAAATCTGAAAGATGCTTGTAGACTACAAAGCTTTTGTGTCTGTTCCGGCAGTTGTAAAGGAAAAGCAGCAACTGTCGTTAGACAGATAACTCTTTGTCTTGTTACTGGAGCAGGCTATTTCAGTGGAAAGTTTTTGATATCCAGCTATTAAATAAATTAAAACAGTCCTCCCAGGCATTACTTATGTTTCAGGTCTTAAGTCAGGCTAAGATTTCAGCTGAATAAGGGAAACTGAAATATGTGCCTAGCCATATGGTCCTGTGACAATGTCAGTTGCAAACATTTATAAATAAAACAAGAAGCAATGGGTGTTCACAAAAAACAAAGCAACATTGTTCTTTCTTTGAAAACTCGACAAAACAGTTTTTACAAGATACAGTCAAATTCTGTGTAACAAGCTAAACTGAAATGAGACTGGATTTCAACATCTGCAAGAAAATCTGATTTCATCCAGATGGATTCTTTTTGGCTGCTTTTTTTTCTTTTTTAGTATTAGACAATATAAAATATATAAGGTCAATCGCACAGCAGGAAAGTGATCTCAGATAATAGCTCAGAAAATGAAAGACAATAAAGAAACTCCAGCTAATGTGTCAAACTAGTAAACTGCATATGTTACTTCTTTAACTAGAATTCACTTATGAAACTAAACTTAAAATGAGATTTTTCTATTTCATTTTTTGCATACCCACGTACTCACATATTATTATGTCTACTTAGGACATCAGAAAATTCACAGTCAACAGAATATATTTAACAAATGATTTACCTTAAATTAAGCACCAGAAATGCCCAAAGTTCACAAAAACTTATGCCACTGAAATGTTCACTTTAAAGTCAGCAATGCTTGACTAGAGCCCAGGCATTTCCTCTTTCATTAAGATTTTCATTTCTGTAGCATTCAGTGTAGAATTTCTAATTATGGTTCCCTCTATTTTCTTGGCCTACTTCTGGTATTTCATTTTCACTCTCTGCTAAATCATTCAGCTTTTTACTACTGTTGTATGAATATGTGTTTAACCTTTCTGCTTGCAGTTGGTGGAAACATATATTACTGTAATACTATCCTCCTAAACACACCGTGTTTTCCCCATATGTGCCCTTGCATCCTGCTAGTTTTAGACCTCTGTAAGGCTGAAATTTTGTTCAAAGTTAGGTTTTTGAATCTGGTTGTATTTTTAAATATAAGAATAATTCAGGCAAACACCTGCTAGTTTTAATACATTTGCTAGTGTCTTCTGTGGATCTTCTTTATGTCAGGCACAGTGCTATCTCTGTCTGAAGAACATCAGAAGGACATTCCCAAAAGATTGATATGTGGCAGTGGTGTATGAATAAAGAAGCCCCCTGTGACAACATGGGATTATGCTAAATTATCTAATGACTAATTCCTTGCCAGCAAAGCTTTAATGTTTGCCCATGTGGAAGAATTTTTCCCTGAATACTGTCACCTTCCAGTGCTCAAACTGAGCCCAGAAACTTGGTGGGAAAGACACATGACCTTCTGTGAAACGTAAATTGCTCCACATTTCAAACACTTACGGGACTTGTGTATGTACAATGCCTTCTTTGAAGATGTTATTTCTGGAGAAAGAGAGTAGCTTTTACTTGTGAAACTTTGCAGTTTTGCTTTCAGCAGACAAAATTAATGAAGAGTTACAGGCAAGGGCTTGGTTTTCTGTTGCAGAACGGGGGGAAAAATTACAAAGAAAACCAGGAATAAGATCATTAACACAGTGGGTTAGAATATATTTGCAACACTTTGCCTATCTCTCACTTAGTATTTTTCCTAGACATGGTTTGGAAAGAGCAAGGATCATTCTGTTCTTGAGATGTATTTTCATCATCAAATGTCCTAACCCTGAACTTCTGTCTCTTTCTTATGTCTAAGAGCTATTCCATTGCTTTTGAACATATGTGAAGTTTCAATGTACCCTGGGAGCTGTGTTTCCCCTTATATTATGATTTAGGGAAATATATCAACAGGTAACTGATTACTGATTCATATTTATAACAAGGCACATAAAACTTCTTTTTAGTTTGCTTGGCTGATTTTCTAGATATGCAAAAGCTTTTCGGAACATAAGTTACTCATCTGGTTTACATTCCTGCTTAGGAAGTAGATTGAGAGTTAGCCAACTCCTCCCTTTCCAAACAATATGATGTCCACTGTGAACACTTTTCCCCTTGGTTTTGTAAAACCTTGAAAAATGTGCAGGAGGAAGGATATTGATTGTACAACTGCTTGATTATGTCACAAACTGTGACACATCATTGACTTCTCATAGTAATCCCTTAAAATATACCAGTAATATAGATCAACTATTTAACACACGAATTACTTTGAACTACTCCCTTCCATCTGCCTTGTTACTAATTATGTTAATCCTAAAATTGCATCCTGTTTGTTCTTGCCACAGATTGGCAGAGCATGCAAAATTTCTACCTTGGTGTAAGCATTGGGAGTAGATAGTTCTAAAAGCAAGAAGGATTAAGTAATAGTCATAATCTTATATAACAAGTAGAAAATTTTATGTATTTACAACCTCAAAGAGTAAAAATAAAAAATCTGACAAAAAAGTAGACAGGGAAGAAAAAGCTATGTACTTTGCACAATATGAATGTATTTGACAAAATTTGGCATCAGAGTTTTCTTTTTCCATGTTCCCGTTTACAGAAAAACCTACAAAAAGCTAGTAATTCTTCATTAAAACATGAAATACTTCCACATATGAATGTCTTTTGCCATGAACCTTCAAATGAGTCTTGTTCATTTGATAGAAAAAATGAGCTTGGGAAAAGGTTGCTGGAGAAAATGTTATTTGTACTTCACGAAGACCTGAAAGACTTAATACAGGCTTTGCAGAGTGCTTTGTGGAAGAGGGATTTAAGAAGGAGTCAGGGATTAGTTCCTAGAAATGAGGGGGCATGGGGATGAACAGAGTGGACATACTTCTTCATTCAAGGTAAGCTGTCTGTGTAAATTAGGCCCTGAAGAAATGTTAGCAAACATGACAGCAAGGAGGAATGCACTGTAGCACAAGACCCCAAAAAAAGAATGGAGATGGTAGGTTGCGAGGTAAGATGAGGAGTATATTGATGAAAATATTAAGTTGGGTGGTGAATTAGTAAAGGCGTTTACGTAAAATAAGGATATACAGGGGATACTCAGCGTCTGTGTGACACTGAGTGACAGCTGTTGCCCTTGGAAGGACAAGAAGCTGAAGAAATTTGTCAACTCCCAAAGCGTAGTTGTTCATGGCAAGTGCCAAGAGAAGATGGCCTGGAATGGGAGAATTTGTTTATATAAAACTACTGTTATCCTTGTAATTTTGTAAGCAAATATTTGTTAGTGAATGTTTACATAAAGACAAGGCAGGGTTTTTTATGTTGTTTTTCTACACTTTTGTCAGAAAACTGTGATTTCCCATTTTCTTAGAAGTCCTTGCTATCCCTGCCTCAATCAGCAGCTCTTCCACCCCACCTGTTTACTGCCGCATTGTCTGTATTACAGGTTTGCACTTGAAAGTGAATAAAATTCTTTACGAAGCTGGAGAACAGGAGCTCAGGATAAACCCTGTGTATTTGCCTGATGGAGTTCATTTGGTTTGACAGCTCATTAGCAAAAGCAAGTAACTGAGATAGAAGCACCAGCTGTAACTGCTATATACAACTGACAGGCAGACTGGGAATGGCCGGTGAAGACTTTAGGAAAAAGAAATAAAAAAGGACGTTTTAGTACCAGACGAATATATCTTCTGGTTAATTTTAGGTCTGTAAGTGGAAAGAGAGGAGCGTTTACTAGCTTCTGAAGACTGAGATATTGTTGACTAGCTGTGACTAGAAAGCCCTATTGATGTTGGCTAGTGGCAACCCTTGAGAGACTATTTGTGGGCAAAAAGATTTATAGAATGTTATAGACAGTAACTACAATGTGATAGATCTGGTAATATTGCTATTGACTTAAAAAGAAGTACCCACCAATGTTTTTTGAATTTTATGTAGCTAGTGCTTCCAAAACTTGGCTAGGTTTATAAGAAAGATGAAGATGTCGAAAATATGTTTTTTTGTAGTAAAATGAGGATATTTAGGAATCACTCACTTTACTCACAAAAGTTTAGGATTAAGTGAAATGCTGAATGTTATCCCAGATTTCTATAGTAGTGTCTCCAGATGTGCACAAAAGCCATATAATTCCTTTAAGACATGATTTCACTTAGTTTGTGTTCTGTGATGATTATCATGTAGGGAATATTTTTGTATTTTTAAATTCAGCTTTCATGTCTTGGGTTGTATTGATTAAATTTCCTGTGTTATGCAGAATTTTTCAATTTGCCCTCTTGAAATCATTAACTTCTTGCTCCCAGAAGATGATAGTATAGCTACAGATCAGACTAAATGTCTGATTTACACATATAAATCAGGCTATATATCTCTGGTTTCCTTGATTTAGGAGCACACCATGCTGCTCTCACAGTTCAGGTGGACAGCAGTGGCAGCTTTTCCACCAGGGCAGTCCCCATATACTCTGCTTCTCTAGGTTTTTCCCCAACATCCCAGACAGTTTCTGGCCACTGTTCCCCTCACTGGGACTGATTCTGACCCCCACCCATGGGCTGACATCCTGGCCAAGCCTTGTCTCACCCTTATTCCCAGGGAGCTGCTTGATGCCTGGGACTGGGGCTGTTCTTCGTGCTCCCCAGCTGCCTGTCTTCTGGCTGGAGTGGTAGCATGGTCCCTGCCTCCCAGACTTTGTCCTGCTGGCCAGGGCAGGCCCCACCACTCCCAGCATCCAGGTCACAGGGAACCCAAGGCCTCTTGATGAGCAAAACAGACATATAACAAATGTTAACTTCCATTTGTCTCCTTTTTTGCAGCCTGTGGAGACCCTTATGGGAGATTCTCCTTCTGTCCTCATTTAGAAGTTGGCCTTCTAGAGTAATAACAATCAAACTATGTTGTTACAAAAGTGAATTTTGTAGGAAATAAGGAAAAAAAAAAAACCAAAATGGAAATTTTAGTATGAATCTTATTTCATTTATTCAAAATAATTGTTTGCTAATCAAAGCCAAGAAAGTTTTAACTTGATTACTGAAAAGAAGCTGATTGAAGTTGATGAGTATAGGGAACTGTACATTTAATTCAGTCCTTCTACTCTTTTTCAGTGAGGAAATCTGTCTTATTTACCCTTTTCAGGGTGACCACATTGTTTATTCTAGAGCTTGGGCTGGCTCAGGTTCAGTTGCCCTTGCTCTTCCTTGGCTCAACCCCTCTGTGACTTTGATCTCTCCAGCTCTTGTGATATAATTTCCATATACATTTCCAACACAGCAGTATGATAGCAGCCACCTTATTTATGAACAGAAGAATTCTATAGAATATGCATAGCTGTCCTGGGTTCAGCAGTAGCAGTCATTTTTTCTTTCTTCCCTTCTTGGTAGCTGCTGCAGCTCTGTGTTTTTGATTTTGGGCCTGGGAACAGTGCTGATAACACCAGTGTTTTCAGTTACTGCTTGGTGATGTTTAGGCTGGCCAAGGACTTGCTGAGTCTCATGCTCTGCCAGGGAAGGGGGGAAGCCAGGGGGAAGCAGAGACAGGACACCTGATCCAAACTGACCAAAGAGGTTATTCCATACCACAGCACGTCATGTCCAGGATGAAAAAGAACTAGGGGCCGGAACCTGGAAGAGTTGTGGTTTTAGTTCACAGCTCGGTCGTCGCGTGGTGAGCAGTTCTGTCCCCTTCCCCTGTATTTCTCTTGTCATTATTATTATTGGTGGTGGCGGCAGTGGTTTGTGTTGTACCTTGGTTGCTGGGCTATTCTTGTCTCATCCCGTGGGAGTTGCGTTCTTTCGATTCTTCTTCCCCCCCCCCCCCCCCCCCTTGTATTTTTCTCTTGTCATTATTATTATTGGTGGTAGCAGTGGTGGTTTGTGTTACACCTTAGTTGCTGGACTGTTCTTATCTCAACCTGTGGGAGTTGCATTCTTTCAATTCTCCTTCCCATCCCTCTAGGAGCGGAGGGAAGAAAGAGGGGGAAGTGAGTGAGTGAGCAAAACTGTGTGTGGCTGAGAAGCTTAAACCACGACAATAGCCATACTGTGCCATGTAGTATTAAGGCCAGGTGATGGGCCATGGTGCCATTTAGTTTACTGTGGAGGCTTAGCTCAGCTCAGATTAGGAAATTCTCTGACTCACTTATATATTCTAAATATTTATAGTCTTAAATATTCTAGAAATCCAGAAGAATTTAAAACTAAAAAGCTCTGAGTAGTACTTCCAGCATGCAAGTTCCCGACTGATGCCTTCTATGATAGCATAATAATTCTGACCCCGAATCCTGGATAATTTCATACAGAGTTGAAATGAAGTATGTCTGTTCTCCTGATCTTTATTATAAGAATATTTGGTGAGAAATGTTCACCTCTTTATCTCTTAATCAGAAGTCTTTTACTCAGTATAGACTTTACTTCAGGATCTTATATTGTAGTGGTAGATTAAGATTGATTTTCATTATTTTTTTACTTGTGGAAAAGAAGTGAATAAATACATATTTTCAGTGTCAGAAAAGTATCAATCTCTTAAACTAGGAAGATCTAGCATAAGCTATAGAGACAATTTGGTGCTGTCTCTCCAGTTTAGGTACATAGCGCTTAAGAGTCGTCTGCTCGCTTGTTGTGGAGTAGTGCTAAGTACAACATGTATTTCCCAAACTTATTTTTGTGTTTTTTTCTGTTGGTTGTTTTTTTTTTTTGTGTGTTTTTTTTTGTTTGTTTTTTCTTTAATAAGGAACTGTAATAGAAGTCTTTGGATAATTCTGAAACCTCGAAATTATGATTAGTGTTTGGTATTTGTCTTTCAAATATTCTGTGATTCTATGATTTTATGATGTCCACTCAGGCCACCTCACAGAGTCTCACACAACATCCTTTGTAGTTCTTGTTATTAAGAGACGCAAACAGAAAAGATAACAGTTTAGGTCCATTATTTTAAAAGGAGACAATGGTCCTGTAAACCCTTATTCAAAAAAAGATCGATAATGACTTCAGTTTTGCCCTCTTACATCACTGAAGATGACATAAGGGTAAGAGCTGTAATATGATAAAAAGATCTAGAAAAATATTGAAGACTTAAATACCCTTTGAGAATAATCTGCCCTCAATTATTATCTGCCAAAGGCTTCAACCTTGAGATGAAAAGAAACACACTCAGGAATATTGGCTGTTGTGATAGCATCCCATCCCCAGCAGAAAGTTTGCATTTCAAGAATACCTTCATGAGATGAAGAGCTGGACTGAAATGAAAAATTCTGTTTGAAATTTTGCTTTTCTCTGAATTAAAACAAACCCAAAACCTTTCAAATATTTTCAGGAAAGGGAACTGTGGTGAAACATCTGTTTTCTAATCAGAAAGGTCAACTTCTGAATTAATATCTCTTGCCACTGGAAACAACCCAAGAGTCTACTCTGAACACTTGCAGTCTCCCACTGTAAATGTCAAAACCAATACTTCTCTCCAAGACAACCCAGCTTTGACACAGCTCCTTGTTTTGACCAAAAGCAAACAAACGGGTTGTCAGACTTGCTGACTAGCTCTAGTTAGAAACAAACTAGGTAGGAAAGTTGGGAAGGGGACAGGAACTTTGGTATTAGCAGTGTGGCTTAGCTGTTCCCCACGCTGAAGTGTGTAAGTGGGGAGTCAGGCCCATAAACAACAGTGACCGAGTCTGGGGTCAAATTCCATAATCACTGCAGATGACTTCCTACTGCATACAGCTCTTGCTGCTGCTTCTAACGAATCGTAATTCCTTTTTAAGCTTTATAAAATACACATACTGACACATGGTAACTCATGTTTATTGTTGCAATTTGGTCATGCAAACAAGGGTAACTTTGGTCAATTGAAAGTTATTACCAGAATGTGTCAAACATCAAAACAAATAACTAGAGTCCAGTACGCTTTCTTTTTTTGACTATATACAATGGCATAGAAGAATTGCATTGTGGAATTTTATGGAACAGTGTAAAATTAGATTTTATAGAGGGCTCAGTGGGGTAACACATTCTTGGATTTTACTGAAGCCTAACATTGTCCTCAGCTTCTGAGACATAGTATGTTTCAGTTACCACTATATTATTCCAAATAATTGTTGCGAGCAGATTCTGGCAAAGGCTTATATAGCATTTATAGTCTTCAGCAAGCCAGCATCCCCAAAGGAATTTCTCAGTTTCTCCACACTGAAAATATCTTTGTGCTTCAATAAATGTTGAGTCAGCTCTACTTAGGTTATGCAAGAAATTTTATAAGAAAACATGTGCATTGGGCTCACAAAATCTCAGCACTTGATTTGAGGCAGAGATCAAGTTTATTATACAATTTAGTCTTCTAAATGTTAATGCTATATACTATAGCCTTTCCTAGCGCCTCATATGAGCCTGTATTTTCCTCATTCTTAACTACTGCACATAAATTCAACAATGGCACACACTACACTATCTCACTTGAATCAGGATTACCTGATTTCTATTTTTTTTCAAAGGTGAGCATTGTTCTTTGTGCATATCATTCTAAATATTGCTAATATTGTATAATGCTCTTCAGAGGACTTTGTTTCTCAGTCAGTGTCCCTGCTAATGTCTACAATAAGGCTGAACAGGCTGGGAGAACAGGATATAGTTTCAGCTGGCCTTGGGTAATGAGATACATCATTTTCAAGTTTTATGAATTTCTGACCTCTGCAAGCAGTTTTTCATGAGATGTAGCTTCATAGTTTACTTTTTGTGTGTCCCTGCTCGAGCAAAAGTAAAGTTGTCAGAGACTTGGATGGTTTTGGGTGCTGTTGGTAGACAGAAGGGAATGACTGTTAAGATAAAGTGACAATTATCAGGAGCATATCAGAACCAAATGCCAGGCAAAGCACTAATTTGTATGTTAAGGTCTGCTCAAAACCTTGTGCAGAGACCAATCTTCCCCCTAGCATCCTTATTCTGTTTTCTGTGCAAGAGTTCTTCCTATGATCAGCGATGAGGCAAAGCAGAGAGGACATGAGGAGATAAGGATGGTGTTAATTCCTAACGTGCTTGATATTTGTTTCTAGCATCTTGCATTATGCAACGTCCCCTAAGAAACAGTTCTGGGAGTCCTTACACAAGGTGAAGTTTTAAAATAATTCAAATATATATGAATAGAGGTCTGTGATACTAGACTGTTCTGTGTGTCTGCGTCCTCCTTGTTGGTGCTAAAAGAAGGTGGGCTTGCAGTGGCCCTTTAGGGTACTATGACATTATTTTTACGCTGTGGAAATCTGTGTGCACTGATATGGTGGAACTGTATTAATGTTCTTTAACTTCCATGGAGACTCCTTATTCTGCAGTCTCTGACAAGCACTGTGCTGGAAAAAAAGTCTATGATACATCATAAAGGGTAGAAATTAGACTCAGACTTGCTCTTTCTGGTAGAAGGAACTGCAGTTTTGTTTAATGGATTTTATCACAGGCAGTGAAACCTGCCACAGGCAGAGAAACCTATCTAACTTTTCCCTTTTTATTCTACTTATATTTTCAAAGTATGCAACTTTTTGAGTTGAAGCCATTTAAATTCTAGTTAAAGGAATTCCCCTTAGCATAGCTTGACCTAAGAGATGCTCGGTACTCTTCTTTCACATTATTTTCCATTTCCCAACTGCCTTTCTGTGCAGGAACAGAGGAAGGATCTTATTGTCATTAGGCTGCAGGTGGTGAGGAGGAGGAAATTGAGGCAGAGGCAAGGGAGGGGAAGCAGACATCTGAGGTCTTTGTTGGACAGGGGTGATTTTGGTATGGCAGCTAGTGGAAACTCAGTTTATGAGCCAGTCACTTGCTGCTGGGACAGACTCATGTGCTTTTCCTTTGCCACGCACACTATTTGCAAAGGGCATGCAGCTTTGCTTCCAAGAGGTATTTGCTTTCTTTCAGCTTATGTTAAATATTACTTGTGAAAAGGGAAGAAATTGAAGACATTTAAGGGGAAAATTATATTTGCAGAAAAGCCCAAACTGATGTTATACTTTAGTCTGTTTATGCAAACATTCAGTATTTTATTTCTAACACATTTCTAAGCAAAAAGAGTAGTTTGTCTTTGGAAAGATCTGATAGACACTTTAGGAAAACTTTCAATAGTGAAATTGTTTGATCAATGCTGAGATTAAAAGGGAGGAACATGTTGCACTCCTGGTACTCAGCTTTGCACAACAGGCTGTGTGTTGTGGTGCACTATTGGGTTTGGGGGGACTTTATCCTCTATGTACGGGGACAATAACGAGAAAATAGCAACATCTGCAGATAAGCACATTTCTACAATGTACTATGACAGTCAACCTCAATTCTTTATCGTAGTAAAATACCACAAAACAGTTACGGTCAGAGATGAAACCACAGGCATGTGTTTTAGGCAGATGTGAGCTGGTTCTGGAGGATGGTAGCTACATATCATGTGAGAATGACGATTCATCAGGAGCCCAAGGTAAGATGCCCTGCTTGACAGCAATGGCCTGACTGGAGCTTTTGGGTTACCAGTCTGCAGTGGCTTCACATGCAGATGACTGGGCATACTGTCAAAGTGACCTTGCGAAACAGCAAATACATGTATTCTTACTTCAGGAAATTGTAGGTGTCACTAACTGAGAATTTGAACCTCAGGCCCATTTTCTGCTATCAACTGCACTCTTACAATTTTCTTTCAAATCTAGGAGACTGCTGAGCTCTATGTGTCTGTATGATGAATGTTAGGAGAAAATACTGGGCTTTAGTGGCCCGCCAAAAGCAAAGTCTTTCTCCCCCTTATCTACCCTTGTAAATATTATTCTGTTATCTGCTGATTTCCTGTTAGTTTTTGCCAAATTTTTTTGCTATTTGAACTTCATGAAATTTCACTTTTGGAAAATATTTTTTGGGAGTCAGCTCTGCTTTCATTCTCTTGAAAACCTTACCATTATTTTCTGTATGTCTTAATACAGCAGAAGACAGGAAGGTTTTTACACTTATCTGATGGCCATAAGATAGCTGGGATTCCTACCCCACCTATCTTGAAAGTAAATACTATTGACACTCCTACCTAGAGGATTTTCCTGATTGTATATTGCTTCAGCTACTGCTCAAGTATCTTAAGCACATAGTTTACAAACACATGAAAACTGTTGCTTGGAAACAGTTTGTATTCCTGTTTTTGCCCTAACTGTAAATCTTCTTTATTCAAGCTAAGCCACTAACAAAAATACATTCTTAATCCTGTGTTATTATCTTTAGTACAGAACTTCTTTCAAAGTGATTGCTCTGGGCTTTTGTTGGCTTTCTGTAGTTCTAATTATACTGTTTTCTCTTTTTTTTACCCAGTGATAAAAGCTATTAAATATGCCATTTCTACTTCTTGAAAATGGAAGCTGGTCCTATTTTCTCAGGACACTGTCCTCTTTTTTGCTTAAACAATGAGGCTAAGGAATAGTTTAAGCCCCAGGCAACACTGTTATTATCCACACAGCGCTTCACTTAGAAATGTCTCTTTCTCCACTGTTCGTTGTTTGTTTCCATGCTTACTGACAGGAACCTGCATCTCCCTGCAAACAGTATATTGTATTTAACCACCTCACAATTTCCTTTATTTCTCAGTCTCCTGTATGCAACACCATTTGTTTTGAACAGGCATATTCTAAATCTTATTCAAATAACCTTTTCCTCTCTCATCAGCTTGGAAATTGAAATATGCCATAGTCCATTAAGCTGTTCCACACAGCTGGGCTCAGATCTGCTTAAAAACCACTAAGTGTTTGTCAGTATATTTGTAACCTCACAAAACAGTCTGTATGGCTGATGTCAGTGTCTTAGGCAGGAAACAATTCAATTTAAAAAGGAATCAAAGAGTCTTTTTAATATCAAGCTATAAATATTTCCACTAATATAGTTACCATGGTAGGGAAGGACTTTAACACAGGATCCAGATCTTGACCTCCCACTGGAGACAATGGGTCCAAGCTGAGCTGACTGGTGCTGGCACTGTCATAAGCCACTCAGAAGCAAGGGACAACCTTGTTTCTGAGGTTTGACCACCTATACCTTGGGAGCAGGTCCCTGGTGTGGCAGGTATCTCTCTCCCAAGAAGTTTCCTGGTTTGGCATTTGGCACAGGCTGGAGCTCTTTCCCAAGAGGCAGTTTAGGCACCGTGTTTTGAAGGCTAAGAGTTAGACTGTATAGATGTGGCCAACCCATGCCATATGACCGAAAAGTGGGCTCTGGAACTGTTTAAGCTGCATAACGGCTTCCCCCTCCATTTTGTTGCAGTTTTTCTTTCTAATTTGCCTTTCAGAAGGAAATGAAAATCACTTTTCTGTTAACTTTCAGTCCTGTTCCTTCATCACCAAACTCTTTGTCTTTCTTTTACATAAAAAAAAAGAAAAAGATACACATGGCTTCCATGCATGTTGCACAGATACACAATTGTATGCATAATTTGTAGATGATTTGCTTGTAATCCCTTTGAGTATCCATGCAAATATGCTAGGTTATTAGACTGTAATGCATTTGTCAACTGGAATACTTATTTACAATATAGCAAACACTGAAGTGTAGCTATGACACTAGTACTTGAAACATATAAGGCATTAATCTAGAAAGCAGCCTGACCTTCCCTATTTAAATGGTACCACTGCTTCGAAGGCTTCTGTATTACCGTTTCCAAGTCCTTAGCTTGAAAGCTGTAACCATAATTATGGAGAAAAGTAGATGGACTATAAAAAAGGCACCTAATCCAACATAATTCTTCTTCATAATAGCTGTACTTAAGAAGCTGATGATTGAATGGCATTCCTATTGCACATGCAGTTGTAGCAAATGATAGGCTTAAAATGTAGACAACTATGGAGTGCATTAGTAGTAGATGCTGTATGACTGGACAAAGATATTTATCATTTTAGATGGTAATTCAGAGAAAAAAAATGGTAAACAATATGTGGTCCATATGCGGTAGCTGTTTTCCTAACAGAAAAATGAACATTTTTCTGCCCCTGCATCCAGAACACAAGAAATCCAAACACAAAACGAAAAAGCAAGAGAAGGGTAATTTTGCTCCAGGCTTTTTTTGGACAAGACTTATTCACAGGCATCTATTGCTTCTATTATTTTTATTTATTTTCTCGACCTCTGCTCATTTTTTTGCAGAGCTGGTAGCCGTTTGGGTCAGAAATCTTCATTAACAATGAGACAACGGGGCTTCTGTATGGTAGGGCCTTGGAAAACGTGGTCATTTACACAGTATTTGGCACTGATATATGGCATTGACCACAGTTTGGTCAGTCTCCATGAACTAAATAAATGAACAGAAAAAGGGTAGAATTTACAAAAATGTCGTGGTTTAAGTTCAGTCAGCCAGTAACTCAGAGCCATGCAGCCATTCCCTCCCCACCCTCCCCCATTTCTCCCCCTGCTCCTGGTGGGATGGAGAGGAGAATAGAAAGAATGTAACTCCTGCGGGTCGACCTAAGAACAGTCCAGTAACTAAGGTATAACACAAACCACTGCTGCTACCACCGATAGCAACAACGAGAAGGGAAATAACAAGGGAAGAGACTACCACTGCTCACCACCCACTGACTGATACCCAGCCTGACCCAAGCAGTGATCTAACCCTTCCAGGTAACTGCCCCCAGTTTATATACTGGGCATGGTGTGGTGTGGTATGGAATGCCTCTTTGGTCAGTGTAGGTCAGGTGTCCTGTCTCTCCTTCCTCCTGGCTTCCCCTCCTCCCTGTCAGAGCATGAGACTCAGAAAGGCCTTGGTCAGAGTAAACATTACTGAGCAACAACTAAAACCATCAGTGTTACCAGCGCTGTTCCCAGGCTGAAAGTCAAAACCACAGCACTGCACCAGCTACTAACGAGGAGAAAAAATTTCTGCTACTGCTGAACCTAGGACAAATGTAATGACATATATTATGTATCACACATCCTTTCCTCAATGCAAATTCCTTGCAGCTAGTCTTCCTCTAAACTAAGATCTTACAAGACTATCAAGAAAATTTTATGTATGTATCAGGAAGCACATGACTTTGTTCATAAATCCAATCAAGTCTTGATTGCTCTGTTACATTCAGTGAGGATTTTTAAATTCAGAACTTCACTCAGTACAAAAATAATCACATATTAGAGGAAGTATAAAAAACGTAAGTATGTTTTATAGGAAATCCAGATTCTTTAATGCTACCTGGTGCGATGATATTGGAGATGAGGTGGAACAGCATTCTTTCAAGGCTTATTAAAGCTGAAGTGGAATCTGACAAACACTTGCTGTGAGACAGAACTGAACAGCCATACCTGTAGTCTCTCCTTGGCAGAGATGTATTTCTTGACTCTGACAATTTCCTTCCTTCCTTCCTTCCTTTTGCCCTGCCCTAGGTTAGAAGCCATGTATATTTCTAAGTGCATGTTTGCAGAGAACTGAAACTTTACTGAACAGAACAGAATCATATGTTCTAGATTCTAAAGGGTGACTTGGAACTTTTCACCTTCCATTACTCTGCCAGCCATCATAACTCATCCATTACCGTAATTTATTATCTCTCATTTTGCTAAGGAGAGTGTAAGGAATATAACCTGCAGCTCAAGGAGGAAAGTACTGCTCTTCAGTGCATGATGAGAATGCCAGTGCTCAATCAAGGCTGCCACACTAACTTGTCCCTGAAGAGACAAAATGCATCTCCTCCTTCCAATTTTATTGTTCTTCCATTTCCCACAATTGAATTGTCATTTTTACTCTTACTTAGACAAGCAAGCTCAAACATGGCAGATAATCTCTAATCATCATTTCTTGCCACATTCCCATCTGAGGTAAAATGACAGCAGTCTGCCACTGTCAGCAAAGCTTTAGTTTTTACTTGATAATGACCCAGTTTGTTAGGGTTTTTTTAAGTAAGTAAATAGGATAAGGATCTAGATATATGAAATATAGTTTATTCTTGTTCTTTTTATATTTATAATGCTGCTGTGTGCTTTGTTCATGATATGTATGAAAGCAGTTATGCTTTGAGATCTATACTTTATAATCTTGTGATAGATATTTTTACCATATTTATTCATGAGCACACCTGTCTCAGCAGTAGTCATATAAACTCATAGCTGTTTGTGAATCCTGCACTAGAGAACCAGGACACCTGGGAAAAAGGAAAAAAGAGGAAGGTTTTCTAAAATCTTTTTGCAACTGAAATGTCTTCATATAATACTATGAGACATATATAAAAAAAATCCATTAGTTTATAGAAGAGATAATGGGGAGATGCAATTGGATTCTATTGGGATAATGAGTGAATTTTAAAATCATAGAAATTAGACCCTTAAGTTGTGCAAAATATGTAAAAGAATGAAGGCTAAAGAATCAAACTTTGCAGGAATTATCCATGTGGCCATTGAAAAATAAACACATGTACATAGGTACAGAAGAAAGCATCATCTTAGAAGTGGTGGATTACCCTGATAAAATGTACTGTTATGCTTTTGTTTCAAGTAGCATGGTATTTGATTTTTGCATTTTTTTCAATTATTTCTTCTTGCTTACATTTTTTTTTTTTTTTTTTTTTTTTTGTGTTCCTGCTTCTCTTCCTTTGCCCCTTATAGACAAATTCAAACTTGCTGTCACACCAGGGCACATTGTCTCCCCTTTTACATGAGCTGGTCTTAGTAACTTGCACTGCGACGTGGAATAGAAGAAGAAAGGCAACCACTGATAATCACTTCACCATGATTCAGGGAAATCCTACATCTTCTTGTTGGCTGCTTTAGTTTTTCATCTCTATTTTCTAAATCTGTGAACAGGCACTGCAGGAAAAACAATATTGCTCTCAGTGAAGGTTTCAACAAAAAGTATCTCTTGGATTTGTCAAATATTTGAATGTAGTACTCCCAACCCAAAGACATGTCTGCCCAGTGAGTTTAAAGAGTTGCTCCTAAAATACATGAAGTAAATCCTGGCAAGTGTGGCCAATTTAGAGCTCGAGCAGGAGGGTGCAGATGAGATTTCCAGGACTGGTGGTGAGCAAATCTGCTTTGTGCCAATGGCTGTGGAAGATATTAGGTGGAGAGCTGCTATGCGTCTATCTAAATACAGAAAAGCAATCTAAGACCTTGTGTTATGGTGTTCCTCAGATAGGATGTAACCTTTGAGAGTGCTTCACAACTTGGTTCACTATCAACATCTTCCATCTGGAGCATACCAGTCTGACTGTTGCACAGACAATTGATGTTTTGTTTTCAGCATGTGAAAGGCTTTGTAGAGAGAAAAAATATATTTCAATTGCATTTGTTTCTCATAAAATAAACTGGTAGGCTTCATAGAAAATAACTGCAACAAGCTCTTGACCTCAACAAGGAAAAGAAAAAATGAAAGGGATGCAGCTTCATTATGTGAATTTCTTCTGGAAACATCATCTGTTAATAAATTGTATGATTTTTTAAAGAAGGTTCATTCCAATCCTTGTTATTCTGATCTTGTCCCTGCTGAGGCCTTCTTACTTTCCTGTCTGAGGAGGCCCAAAGTTGAAGCATGCTCTTCTGTGGAGCGTGTCTCCTCTGTGCTCAGCACTAGAAAACGTCCTTCCCTTGTTTTCAGAATTTCCTATTCCAAGTTGCATTTTCATGTCAGACTTACCCTTAAACCAAAGCCCGTATGTGTCAAACACCTGTCCTGGGTCCCTACCCTTGGTTGTGACAATTTCAAGAAACTATCTCAAGGAAAAAGCATAATTCCAGTGAAACTTTGATATTCAGGAGTAGCACAGCTGGACATTGATTCAAAATCGATCCATCCTCCAGTCAGCACTGAATATAACTCATGAACCATGGGTGAGGAATATATAGATGCTCACATGGAAAATCACCTAATTCTGGTTATCAACAAAAGATTCCAGAACCAGTGGCACTTCAAAAAGGAGGAAAGATATTGGACCTGCAGCAATGTTAGTTTCCTGCTTCTCAGTAATACTTTCAACAAGAAAAACTGTCAATAAGTACATAACATTACATCATAAAAAACTCTAAAATTTATGGCTATTTTTTAAGCAGCCAAGGTTCATTGCCAAATCAATACATTAACTGTTTAACTGTAAATCAACTTTATAGTTTGTGTGTGCTAAACCTGTTTCTTTTCGACTGCAAATAACATTTGAAATGTCCCCACTTGGCAGTAACAAGGTAATTTTCAACCAAAAGAACACTGGGCCAAGTGAACGAGTTCTGAAATACATTTTAGATTTCACAAAAGCTCAGCTGAAAGTGGTGAAAGTGTCCAAACACAGGACACTCATGGGTTGGTATACTGTTTGGATAGCTTGTTTACTTTCCAATAGTTCAATAGTTTCAACATATATATTTTTTCAGTCTGGAAGCAATAAGGTTGCTAGGTTTAAAACTTAAGCAGAAAGGAAGGTGTACTTTTTCTCTGAACTCCATAGTCAATATTATTAATTTACCTGTGTAGAAAGATAATTTTTTGGCTCATTTTAGTAAATGGAAAAATATGTGTAAATCATAGATATCCAGAACCTGAATGCTAAAGAATGGATTTTTGTACATTATAAGCAAGTGCCTTTGCTTAATTCAATGAGGTATTTTCTGTTATACAGATTTCCATCTTTTTGAGGGTGTGTGTTTAGAATCTTAGTGTCAGTATCTTAGCTTAAGAGAAAATTTAAATAACTTCTCATGGCTCCCCAGAGAAGTGGTGGAATCACCACCCCTGGAAGTGTTCAAAAACAGTGTATATGAGGCCCTCAGTGATATAGTTTAGTGATAGGTTTGGCAGTCCTGAGGTAATGTTTGGACTTGATGATCTTAAAGGTCTTTTCCAACCTAGTTGATTCTATGATTTACAAAACAAACCTTAATGGCAATGAAATAGCTATTTAATTTAACTTTTCCTATTTATAAACATAACAGCATCAGACAGAGAAATGAAAAAAAAAAAAGCTGTATAAGAAGTCTTTGAAGAAGAAAATTAAATGAAATTTAATTTGGCTTTGGTGAAAATGGCTTAGGAGGCATCTAAGGTACACTTTGGAGAAGCATGTCTCGTTCAGTCTTTTTTATGGGTGTGGAAAAAAACCCGTGACCACCAAGAACTGATGGTGTCTTCCTTCATTAAAATGTAACTAATGGTGTAAAATTAGATGAAATAAGAAAAATTTAGAATATTCAAAATGAGTGATTTCTGAAAGAAAACATCTTTAGAGATTCCCGTTATATATGAATGAGTCTTGAAGGTGTTTTCCTCTGTGGTCCTGCTGCTAGCAGTAATACATTTATGCTTGGTAATGCGTGAATTAACCTGTGTAGCTCCTGCTGACACATTGTAGATAGCGCGAGGGTCCATATAACATCTTAAGAGCAGTGTTGAAATTCAGAAAAAAAGTGTTAAATGAAGAATGACTCTGTACATCTGGGCTATTTCAGGAAGAGTGTTGCGGTTTAAGCCCAGCCAGCAGCCCAGAATCATGTAGCCACTCACTCACTCCCTCCCTTCTTCCTCCCGCTCCTGGAGGGATGGGGAAGAGAATGGAAAGAATGTAACTCCCACGGGTTGAGATAAGAACAGTCCAGTAACTAAGGTATAACACAAACCACTGCTGTTACCACCAATAATAATAATGATAAGGGAAATAACAAGGGAAGAGAATACAACTGCTTACCACCCGCTGATCGACACCCAGCCTGACCCGAGCAGTGATCTAGCCCTTCCGAGTAACTGCCCCCAGTTTATATACTGGGCATGACATGCTGTAGTATGGAATACCTCTTTGGCTAGTTTGGGTCAGGGGTCCTGTCTCTGCTTCCTCCCAGCTTCCCCTCCTCCCTAGCAGAGCATGAGACTCAGAAAGTCCTTGGTCAGAGTAAACATTACTGAGCAACAACTAAAACCATCAGTGTTATCAGTGCTGTTCCCAGGCTGAAAGCCAGAAACACAGCACTGCACTAGCTACTAAGGACAAAAATGACTGCTGCTGCTGAAACCAGGCCAAAGAGATTGCATAAGGGTCCTTAAAACAGTACTATTTTATTTTCAGGCATCAGCTACAGGAAGATTATTTCAGGCAGTTAAAGGGTGTTTCTGCATTATTGCATAGTCTATCAATGAACTGCCTGAGATTTTCAATTATGTATTCCTTCCCCTGCTTTTATTTTTTTTTTCAAAATGCTGTGAAGTTCTTGAAGAAAATACTTGCATATTGTTGCAGTAAAACTCTAGACAGTGTGTAGTGATAGTCAAACTAAGCGTGGCTTTGAAAGCTTTGACAAGTATTTGATGAGTGGCTGAGGTTCTGCAGTTCTTAAGAAATGAAGAAACTTGTAAATTCAGAAACACTCACATGAACCAGGATACAAGAGAGAACTGAAATTTATACTATGGACATCATTATTTCCAGCATTCACATCTGAACAGTCAGCTGACCCCAAATTCATGGGAACCAAACTCAGACAAGATTCAAATACAGTTCTGGAGCAGCATCCACTTTCTGCTACATCACAGCCTCAGGATGTTCATTTTAGCATTACTGTTTAAAATTCAATTAAGTAGGCTTTTATAATTATTGAAAACCTGTGCCTTACAAACATATAGCAGAATATGGAATATTAACCCCTCGTGACTGAAAGATTCTTACTCCTTGCCTCTGTGCAAGTTAAAATGCTGTGAAAGTGTCTATTGGAACGTGTCATCTCATCATAAAAAGCTACTGGGTCAGGCTTTATTTATCCTATGTAAATTTAGTCTTCCCAACCACTGTCTTTAATGTGTTTAAAAATGGCTTCCCAGAGGGCTTAGTCTTGCAGCCTTCATGGGATTAGCCTGAGTAAGCCTGTAACTTCCTGATTTTCACCCTTGTCCTTCTTAAAGATGGGTATGATGGTTGCCTTCTTTCCGGTTGTCAGGAAAATTCTGTTTGCTATCACCTTTCAAAGATCATTGAGAGTGGCTTTGTGATGATATCTCCAAGAACCCAGAGGGATGCATCTTGTCTCATCCTGTGGATTTGTTCATGTACAAATGGCTTAAGTGTTCCCTAACTCTAATCTTCCTTAACAGACACTGATACTGCATTTCAACAGATTGTGTGGTGCCACTACATCTCAGTATTTCCAGTGATGTCACAGAAGTCTGACTGTGCATGGCCTCGAGTTCCTCCTACTTACTTCTCATGTGCATGCATTTGTGTACAAACACTTGAAATAGGCTCCTCTAACCTTTAGCAAAGGAGCAATTCCTATGTGATCTCCCCGGAACAAATTTTAGCTATCTTTCCATTCCAAAGTGAACTGAGTTGGGGCTGGCTCCTGTCTCTCACATTGCTTTTTCTGGTTGAGGTTGCTGGGGTCGTTTTGAATTTATAATGACATATACATGAGGACTGAAGGTACAAATGGGATTCTACACATGCAGGTATGACTTCCATGATTCAAAACTACAGAACACATCTCTATAAAAGGTACAAGGACACGCAGAGGGACAGATTTAAAACCAGATGAGCTACTCACCAATTAAACTTAATAGAAAATGATTCCATAACAAAAAATGTAGCTTATCACCATCCAGGGAAGAAATTGGTTGTTATTCATGTTTTTGAAGAGGCCAAGTTCAGTATTAGTTATTAACATTTACAATATATAAATGCTACAATACAGTTGTGTAATGGACTGAACACTCTCTAGTTATTTGAGTTATTTATTTTCTCTATATTTCCACATAATAAGTTTCATACTCATTTCACTGTCTTGGATTTTGCATCATAAATTCCTCCTGTCCATTTTGGACATGAAAATAATGTAAATCTGAAGTTCCATGAAAAGAATTAAAAAAAAAAAATAAATGTCTAAGTAAATGTGACCTTCAACAGCTGTGGAAAATCACTGCTTCTAGAGAGTCCAATAAAATATGTGATAACATTTTACTTTGCATATGCTAACACTTCATGGTATTGAAGCTGGGCATAGTACCTGAATATAGTTTTTTCTCTGCATCTGACTTCTAAATTACTCCAAATTCTGGATTTGTTTTGTTATAGAATAAAGCGCCAAACTTAGTGCCATTTCATAGAATCATAGAATATTCATGTTAGAGTCTAAAATGCAAATTATAAATATTGAGAAATATAAATTATAAATATTGAGAAATATAAATATTCATATCAAACAACTGTTTTCCAGACGGCTTCAATTTCACTGGTGTCAGTTTTAAAGCCTCACATACATTTCTGATACATGATCAATGCTATATATCTGTCATAAAAGGGTGAGGATTGTGAAAAATACAGCACAAGCATATCTCTTCTCTGCACCTGCACACCTGAAACTGTTGATTGGTACATTTAATTTTATTGCTAATGAATCTTAATGGTTAAGCAGCCAATTCAGTGCTCATAGGAGTCAGAGAAAACTACTCTGAAGCAGCACAGAAACACTGACAAGAAAAGCTCTTCACACAGATCTTATTTCACAATCATAGAATTATTCTAGTTCCAGCCCCCCTGCCATGGGCAGGGACAACTTCTATTAGACCAGGTTGCTCACAGCCCTGTCCAACCTGGCCTTGAACACTTCAGGAATGAGGCAGCCACAACTTCTCTGGGCAACCTGGTCCAGTGCCTCACCACCATCACAGTAAAGAATTTTTTGCTAATAGCTAATCTAAATTTCCCCTTTTTCAGCTTAAAGGCATCCCCTGTAGCCCTATCACTACCTGCTCTTATAAAAAGTCCTCTTAAAAAAAATGCCTTTTATATAAAGTTTGTTCCCCATAATTGGCATTAAAGTTAAGAAAAAATGACTAGGTTAAGGTAAACCTATGATAAAGGAAAAAAAGAAAGCCCCAAACAGACGTGGAAATCCACTTTAAACTGTTTTATGTTTTGTTTGTTGGGGTTTTTTTATTTTTTTTTTTTATTTTTTATTTCTTTTTTCTTTCTTTTAAACTGTTTTAATTATTTTTAAACTGTTTTTTTTTTTAAACTCTTCAACTCTGCCCTCAGATTCTCTTCAGAGACATTTCCTCTCAAGACTGGAAAACATTTTGCAGTTGAATTGTCTTTACTGTGAGATCATGAAATCACCCTAAATGAAATCAGTTCAACACCAGCACGGTGCAGGAAGAGCTGTTAGGCTCAGCTAGGCATTCTTATGGGGAAGGAGGCTCAACTTAGCTCTCGTCCCTTGGGAATTCTTCTTGGTGTCCCAAGGGCTCCAAGCAAGTTGGTCCTACCCTGGCCCACACTCAATGAAACAGATTTTTAGGAAGTTTATGCTACAGCACTCTCTAAAATACTTTTTGTGGGGCCCCTGTATCACGGCTTTGGCCAAAAGAACCAAGGACCTAAGAAGGAAAACTTTGTTTGGAAAAAAAAAAAAGCCTTAGAAGCTCTTCCATGAACTCTGCTAGTAAAATTTATTTTAAAGGGTGCTTTCAGTTAAAATTATCCTAAAAATAAGAGGTAGAATCTATAACAACTAAGGCACCACGTCTTTTCCTACAGATACAGAAAACACAGCTGCATTAGGCCTTATGGAAAGCAAGTATGGTCATTGAAATGCAGATCCAGCCATTTTTTATATTCTTTGTTACATTGCTGCTAATAATTGTGTTCCTCTGAAGGTCGTCTAGGAAGTCAAATTGTTGTATCAAAAAGGGTTTCTACAGGAAAAGGATACAGAGGTGAAGAATTTCTGTTAATATGATTTATGAAGAGAAAGGTTTTGCAAGTGTTCCATATTGCACATTTGGATTTACAAATCTGCACCTAGTATTTTTTCTTTCCATAGTGAGTAGGGTAGATTAATCTTTATCCAAAAATCTTTTAAAAGAACATTCTGATTCGCTTGCCAAAATTGAATATGAATTTTGAAACAGAGAAAAAGTTCATGTTTGCTGTAAGAATTGACACCCCTTCTGTTATCACTCCAGGAGAGGATCGTGTACTAGTAGGCTGACAAGAAGATGAAACTCAGCTTTTAAAGGAAAATCCACTTGTAAAAGGTGATATTTATATTTTAGCAGTCATTAGGCAAAAGTGGCTTCTCTTTCAATACTGAAATTATATTTTTAATTCATCCTTGTATACTAGTGCTGAAAAAAACAACATTAATTTTGGCATTCCTCATCCTTTCTCCATAGCTTGAGGAGGAGTACATGAGCCAGATTTGGGTATGCATATGATATAAGCAGCTCCATTATATCCAGTGTAATGGCCTGATGGTAATATGCAAAGGGGTACAAAAGAACAGGCTGACAGCAAGAACAAAAGTCAAGAAAAGTTTTCTCTTTATTTTATAGTGAGTCTTTCTCAGAAGTGTTTAAATGTATACTGGCTCATCTTGCTCAGAATGCGGTCTGCTTGGTCCTCTGGGATTAAGGGCTCAACACTGTAAGAGTGATGTTGAGTTCAGCCACAAGGAAATATAAGGATCATGTCTCCTGCCAGTGTGGCGCTGTTCCATCTAGAACTGACATGATGGTCTCTAGTATTTTCTCATGGTGAAGGGAAAGGTGTTTGATGACAGTCATGGACAGTTTGAAGGATTCACTTTTATGGTACTTCTGTATATTACTTCATATCAGCAATGATGTTAAGCGGATCAAATATAGCTTTTCTAATGTGAATTACATAGTAACAGCACACCAGTGCTTTTCAAACATGACTAAGAAGCGGTGTAGCAGATACCTGGCTTCCTTTCACAGCAGTGCTTCCTAACCCTCTTTCTTGATCCTCTATTTTTGAAATGAAAGTGTTACTTTAAAAGTATCACAAGCTGAACTGTATTAGCATTTATATACACCCTACGGAGAGTGATGGATAAATGAGATTGATGAAGAATTTTGAGAGCTGCAATGATAAAAATAGGCCAGAAGGGGAGCCTGATTTTGTTTTTAACAGAGCACTAGGAAATACTGTCTCAGAATTCCCCTCCAGATAATTAAATTCGTGATTAAATATGTGGGGTTGAATATTAACCCTAACAACTGTACTCCGACTTCCCTTCTGAGGA
The DNA here is from genome assembly GCA_039720435.1 of Amazona ochrocephala. Taxonomy (NCBI): domain Eukaryota; kingdom Metazoa; phylum Chordata; class Aves; order Psittaciformes; family Psittacidae; genus Amazona; species Amazona ochrocephala. Next base: position 47,938,660 of record CM077878.1, read on the forward strand.
AAGAACTTGCCCATGACACGAAGGAGATGCACAATGCAAGGCACTTCCAACTCATCAACAGCGCACAGAACTAAGGATTTCAAGTGATGATAAACTTAACTTGTTGCTAAATTAAATAATTTGGTTGAGATCTATTCTGTGACATGACATGTTTCTTGACTTAATTCCAATCAGAATTAGAATTTTGGAAAGCTGCGGGAGAATTTATGAATTCTAGGATTATTTCTTGAAATAGCTTAATTCACAGTCATTTAAAAATGTGAATAATACAAATATATATTCAATATTTAATGTTGTAGGGTAGACTTACAGAGAAAATATAATTTTCCCAAGAAAATGCTTTCAGTCATCCTTTCACTGTGATTGGAAAAACTATTGAGTTGTCATAGTACTGTACTCTCATATCAGTTCCTGGTTATATCATTACTATAACACAGATTCACCCGAAAATAACCTGAGACATTCTGCGTATACCAAGAAAGGGATAAAAAAGAACGGGCAAATGAGTGTTTTTTTTTACTTTTAATGACTTAAAATAAAAGTAGTCAGGTGAAATAATCAAAAACTCACTAGCAAAAAAACCCAACACCTTTTCCTAAAAAAATAACTTTGGGAAATTGAGTTGTCTCTATAGAAGCTTCCTGTTTACTTTTCCACATTCATTAACTTTGACTAAAAACTAATGGTACTTTTTGGATGTTCACTATACTTGACATCACTCATAGTATTACTGTTAGTATAGTATTACTGTTAGTATACACTTCAGTCAATTTCACTGCTTCATCAGCTTCTGTCTTTTATTGTTTTTCTACCAGTCCTTTTCACTTGTGAAAAATGCATAAATGTGTTCCTGTAGAAGCCCATTATGTGGACTATTGTATTATACTCATTTCTAAGTATGTGCTTGGGGGGAAACTATTTCTCCCTCTTGACATAGTTATTCCAGCAAAGAACTATTTATGTACATACTGAAAAATGTGGTGATGCCTGGGGAGTGACACAAGCTGAAAATAATTTTGTTTTATGAAAGCTGACTGTCTAATTCAGTTTAGGTAATACTTTAATTTAAGGCTGAGTATAAACTAGTACTAATAGGATCCTTTGAACATTAGCTTGAAATAATAATGAACTGCAGAAATATATAAGATCTTCATTTAGGTCTTTAAATTTCTGAGGTTATAACTATTCTCCTATGCTTTCATTAATTAGGATATCATTAGTAAAACTTGAAATGCATCCTACTCTATGCATTAAGTTCGTATTCCTTCATCCAAGATACTTTCCATGAAACATTTGTTACTTGGGTTAAATGTACCGTGTCCATTTTAGATTAGACATTTCTCAACCCCATATTAACTGTCAAAATAGTTTGGAAAGCCAGCTACTGGTAATACTGTGTTTGGCAGCTAATAGCAATTGCACAATCAACTTTCATTTTCCATTGTTCAGTGATCTAATAGAAAAGGTACCAGACAGCATAGGCTGGTTTGTTGTTCTGTTTTTCTTATAACTGTTTTCAAATTATTATTTAGTAGAAAGTATTCTAGAGCAAAGGTAATAAATGACCATTTTCTTGTGTACTTGCTTGAATATAGTCAGTGAAAGCACATGCTTATAATCTGTTTCCCAACTTCTGTCAGACTCTTAATTTTTTACAAGTCACACATGACCAAGTAGTACTGCAGACTGGCGATAAATAGTTTTGTTAGGGAATAAGAGGACTTCTCTGGCAGCTTTGTGCCTACCCTGCCCTGTCAGACAAGAGAAATTTGTTTTTCCCCAAGATTGTTTCTAGTGTTCATAAACGTAACAAATATAAATGTGCTAGATGGGAGTATTCAAGGTTGGAGAAATCTTATTTACATCCATGGAACAACCAACCCTCAGATGAATCTACAGAGGGAGAAAGGCATGAAAGTTGGAAAGCAAGAAAAAGAAGACAGTAATACCAGTTAAAGATGGAAAAAGAAAATAAAAAGGGAAAGTAAAAGAGGAAAGAAAAAACAGAAGTTATATGGGATGCTCATACATTGCTTTCCCAAGAAATGCATGAAGTTGTAAATGCCATGGATTTTTCTTGCAGAAGATTATTCACTGTGCTTCTCCCTTCTTTTCCCACTTTTGCCCTTTAATCTTCATGTATGCCTTTAGGCCTCTCCTCCTCCTCTTGCTTCCTCTACTTCCCCAGAGTAGAGTCTTGCTCCATATTCTCAGATGTTCTATTGTAGAGATTGATTTTATCCTTCAAGTCCAAGGTCCTTATCCCATAATCCTGTTTTATACAATAAAATATGAAGCTACAAAAATACCTTTTTATTCAGTTACATTTTTTTTCCCTATCCCACCTTGTGGCCAGCAGCTAGTTAATGTACATGCAACAGTAATGCACTGGGTAGTTAAATCCGCCCTTTCTGAATGTAGACAGTAAGTCTTTTTAAATTGAAACCATCACACATAACTGAATTTTGTCCTAAACAGCGAAAAACCCTACTTGTATTCTGCTTATATCCGACATATGCAGAACTATTGCCTAAAATTAATTTATATTGCATGAGTCTCCTTGAGGTACAAGTAAACTAAAACATTAGGAGACCTTTTCTTGGCTCAGAATTAATGTGTCTAAATTCTTCTGGATGCACTGGCGGTATTCAAGGCTGGCTTGGACAGAGCCTTGGGTTGCATGGTTTAGTGGGAGGTGTCCCTGCCCATGGCAGGGGAGTTGGAACTAGATGATCTTAAGGTCCTTTCCAGCCCTACCTGTTCTATGATTCTATGATTCTATGAAGATAAATCACTCAAAATTTTGATTTGAAGTTATCAGGCTGGGAAAGAAGACAAAGCATGATGTCCACTTAATTAAACTCCTATTTTCACTCAGGTTGTAGCTGTCAGGTCTAGAGCGACATATTGATTTGGGGTAAGTGGAGAGATGGAGCACAAAGAAAATATTGCCCAAAGTGGATTTCAGTTACTTATTACTAAATGCTTCTAAAAAAATTGTCCCTGAGACAAACCAAACCAAAAATAAATAAGCATACAGTTGAAACAAAGAGGGCATGCTAAAATTCTTTGTTGCATTTTGAATTAATAAGAGGACTAGAGGCATTCTAAATAAGGCAGTACTGAAACTGCAATATCTACAGTCATTCAGTCTTCCTGAAGTCAATCCTTCTATCCAACTAATTTGTTGGACAACCTTTTCTGAAAAATAACATATAGAGTAATTGCTTAATATTAAAAAAATAAGTAAGAGTTCTTGCCTGTATTTAGTATCTTGAAGTATAATTTATATATACACTTCTCTGTATTTCATTGTTGCTTATGGTAGTCCCCCTGTTAATTAACTTAACTGTCCCAGTGCACTTTTTCTGGCCCTGAGGCCAACTGGCACAGTTTGACCATACTGTTAATCTTCCTTGCATTCCAAATCGCATCTAAATTACCTTTCTGGAATGGCCTGTGGCCCATTCTAACTCCTAATCTGATTTAGGGAATTGTTATCATATGTCCCAGGGAAAAAATACATATATATATATATATATATAATCAATCTAACAGATTATTACATTTTAAGATTGTAGTCGAGTTCCAGTGTCTGGTTCTCTGCCATAGCAAATAGGCATGACTGAAGAGTACTAGAAGAAGAATCATTGCCCCACTTGCACTAAGCAGAAATACGATTTTCAGAAAGAAGAGGAAAATTTAGCTTCTGAATCAAATAAAAGCTGTGCTGGCCTACACACTTTAACAGTTTTTTTAATATTAAAAATCAAAGAAAACTTGGAATGGAAAAAACAGCAGAGCTACCTATCCTAGCTGGGCTTAATTTTTGTGATTCAACATGTTTTTGGTTGTTTGGTTTTTTTTTTCGTTTGCTTGCTTGATTGATATTTTGCAATGTCTGGGATTTACTTAAAGCTGAAGGTGTTTTAAAAACCAGTGTGTTAAAGGCAGTGCTGGAAACTATACTGAACTGTGTTTTTTTACTGTGATTTCTTCTTGCAGAATCTCCAGAATATACTTGTTTCCAAACCCTCTTGCTCGCTGAGATAGGGTTCATTGGAAAAGCACGGAAGTCTGTTAAAAAACCTGTCCACATAGCACTTTGTTTCTGACCCAGGCAATGCTGAAGAGGGTTTGCTCCAGTTTATGAATCTGGATGTTGAAATCACAGCTGGTTCTTGAATACTTTGTTATAAGTCCACTCATGACCTGTTCCTCATTGCTCCTGCCACTTTTCCAGAATCAAGCTAAATGTGCTTGGTTTAGCAAAACGCTCCTCTCTTCTCTTGCTCCTCAGACTTAGTGTCCTTTCCATCCTTCTTTTCCTGGTGGGATCCACAGTTCCTGACAGCTGCCTCACTATACTGCTACACTTGACCCTTACACAAAATTGACTCAGTTTTCAAGCTGGATGGTACTGTATGGGCACAGCATCTTTGTGTTTGGCACTAGCAAGTGTGAAGTGCTGTCCTAGGACTTAGAATTTGAACCCTAATCCTACTGGCCAATAAGTAATTTGATTTAAAGATGACTAATCTGGACTTCTATGTGCTAGCATTTTGAGTCGGCACTAACCTCCGGTTATATACTTCAGCTTCCTTAACTGTTTTGAAAATGACGAATTTACAAAAAGGTGTTTTTTAAAAAAAAATAATGTTGTTTATATGTTTCTCAGAAAGGTTATAGGTTACATACACACATATGAATCACAAACAAACCCCCCCAGAGAGGCTATTTAGATATTTTGGAATCAGCAGTCTCCTGAGGCAGAAAACCTATATGCTTAAGTGATACAGGAACCAAGACTATCATTCAAATGAGAGAAATTAACACACATCAATTTTTGAGGTCATAATTCAGTTGACAATTACATTCTATAAATCTGCAATAGAGGCAGAAATCAGCACATATTTAAAAAGTAATACCTAAGAGCAACAAGTAAATATGCACATTTTATAAGGAGCAGAAACAGCTGCTTTTGCCTATTTCACAAACCATTCACAATTCTAGCACAGCAGGAATTTCCATTTCAAATTGTCAGTTACAGAGAAAGAGAGAAGGCCTGAATGAAAGGCTCGGGAGGATCTCATCAACGTTTATAAATAACTGATAGGTGAGTGCAAAGAGGATGGAGCCAGGCTCTTTTCAGTGTTGCCCAGTGACAGGACCAGAGACAGTGGGCACAAACATACATGAATATCCCTCTGAACATCTGGAAGCACTTCTTTACCTCACACATTCATCCTAGAAACTGAATATTTGTAGAATGGGTTGGTAGATGATTTAACAAATACAGAGTATAGAGCAAATGGAGAAAAAACACTTGGTGTTCTTTAACAGGTCAAAATAAAGTTTCAGAACAGATGTCAGTTTTTATAAACATGATAAGGGTAAACACTGAGGAATGGAGAATGAGAAAAGAAAAATAAGCAATATATTGGTGCACACTAGTTATCAGTTTAGGCACCCTTTTGGAATGTTCTGTTTTAAATCCTGCATATATATGTTTATGCCAAAAAATCTGAAGTTTATTCCACAACACAGCAGTGTAACAGTTTTCTGTTGTCACTGCAATTATTATTTTTTAAAAATGGAGATAAACCAATTCTTTTCATGACTTGAATTACGAAACACCATCTGCATCTAGGCTTTCTTTTTGCTTTCTAAATCCAAGAGACCAAATAATAGCTAACATTTTGATTTTACTGTGTTTAGACTCTAACATAGTATTCCAGAAATAGTGAAATGCTTTGATTACTGTAATTTGGAATCAAAGCAGCGTGAGCAATCAGAAATTGCAAGAAAACATGCTCACGTATCATCCAGTTCAATTTCCTTTTCAATTTCTCTTCACTTTTTAACATCAGACAAGTTCATTTTGTTCTTTTGTCATCAGAGATGCAACAGGGAATGTTTAAAAGTCAGCTTCCAAACTGGAATGTTTTTCAAGGATTATGAGAAATAGACACTCGTAGGTCATGTGATAAAAGCTCTACTGCACACCTACAAAGGTGCACAGAAACACAATGGCAGGAATGGGAACCCGAATATTACCCTCTGAGCTGCTCCCAGGCCCATCAATCACATGAGCCATCTGGCGGAGCTGGAGGGGATAGCCACAGTAAGAGCCCAGAAGAAGGGACGTCCTGTTCCGGCCCCTCCCAGAGTTGTCTCAGGATCACAAGCGTCCAAGTGTGATACCCATTACGCTGGCTTAACAACAGAACAGCTTTTGGATTGAGGGGTTGCTCCTGTATGGTACACATCCTGGGGTGCGGGGGAAGAGCACTTCAGGATCACACAGGACCATGGGATGTTTAGGTAGGTAAGAGACAGGTTTAGGTGACTTGGAGAGGGACAACTGTGGAAAAATAGGGGGTAAGGGGAAAGTTCGTGAAACTACAGATGAAGTATATGAAAGGGAAAATATATGAATTCAGAATAAAGTAACTGTGAGTGCCAAAGTGCTGAAGTACTTTAAATAGCAATGGTAATGGATACATATGGAGTAGCTCGTTCTATATAGTTAGATTTTGACAATATAGTCCTGTCCTGGTTTCAGTTGTAACAGTTATTTTTTTATTCTTTTTAGTCTGAGAATAATGCTGATAACACACCGATGTTTTAGTTGTTCCTAGTCCTGATCAAGGACTTCTCAATTTCTCATAATGCGCCAGTGAGGAAGGCGCAGGAAGCCAGGAGGAAGCAGAGACAGGACACCTGGCCCAATCTAGCCAAAGGGGTATTCCATACCACAGCACATCATTCCCAGTATATAAACTGGGGGAGTTACCTGGAAGGCCCAAATTGCTGCTCGGGTTGAGCTGGGTTGGCGGGTGGTGTGCAATTGTGTTGCGCATCACTTGGGTTTTATTGTTTTTTCCTTTCCCCTTTTAGTTTTATATTCTCTCCCCTTGAAATTTCCTTTATAATTATTATTAGTAGTAGTGATATTAGTATATTGTACTTTAGGTATTAAATTGTTCCTGTCTCAACCTGTGGGTTTTACGTTATTTCGATTCTCCTCCCCGTCCCACCTGGGGAGGATAAAGGGGGGCTGATTGGACGACTGTGTAATACTTAGCTACTGGCTGGGTCTAAATGATGACAAGTCCAAATCCAACAACCAGTTTTAAATAAACTGCAAAAGTGTGTTTTGCTTAAGGATTTCCACATTTTTCAATAACAATTTTAAAATATTTTTTTAATTTCGGTGAAGTCTTTCTGATGTACCTACAGATACATTAATTTGTCCTTTTACAGTGTAGTGAGTATGGTTCAAAATAATGAAATAATAGCATCTGTAAGTATGAAAGCACGACAGATTATTTTGAAAGAAACCATGATTCAGACACAAGCTAGCTTTTGGGAAAATATGAATGTAATATATGACAAGAAGTGAAGATGGGTTAAAAAGGACTGCTCACAGATGTGAAAGATGTCAACACTAGGAATGAAAAGCTGGGAAAACATTCATCCGGTGTAAGTTATTGGTGAAAACAAAAAGCCTGAGGAATTAAGTCCAAGTTCTTTTAATAAGAAACGCTGCTCATGACAGTGTCTTGTTCTGTATGTTCAGTTTTTGTCCCCAAAAGTACAGTAAGGAATTATTCCACATCCTGGAAATAATTGTCTTCAAACCAAATTCTTGTCTCATACTGACACAAATGTCCACCATGTATAATACAAAGTTGAAATCTCTTCAATTGTCTTTAAATAGAATAATATAATAGTTCAGCTAAAAAATGAAAAAAGTTGAGATTTCTGGCTTGTGGGGCTGAGCCATATATGTTACAGCATTACGTTTACATTTCCTGGTTTGCCCACACATTTCCTTTAAGTCTAACTTGATCTTACTGCCATTGGCAGAGGTCAAGATTTACAATTAATAAACATCTAAACTTGTTGGCACAGAATACATGTTATAAACTTGATGAGAAAATGTCTGTTTTGCGAATAAAGAAAACCAAACATTCCATAGAGCTATTTTCCCTTGATATGCATCAGATATATATGGAAGTTAGCAAGAAAATATTGAACCCTATTTTTTTTATCCATAATGCTGTTCCTAGTTATTGACAAAAGCAAAACGTCACCCTTCAAAAGTGCCACTGCATGTGTCTAAGGAAAATCAGGTTGATTTTTGTACTATGTGTTGTAAAGTATTTAATGAAACTTTCTCAGAAGTTTTATAGTGTTGAATGATTTTTTTAAGAAAAGAAAAAAGAAAAAAACCCGAAACACCAACCATGAGAAACAAAGCAGTGTGCTACTTCCACTTTTGTAAGTACTCTGGAGTCACTGAAATGTACTGACATTTAGGACTTTCTTTCCGTTCCATTTATATTGATCACCATTGTCCCTAACCACTGTTGCATATCATGGTGATATATCTGTAAAATTTTTGCCAAACATCCACTTGAACCTGCCGATGATTTTGGTGAGATGGCATGAGCTATAAATGATACTCAAGCACAAAAAATTATCTATGAAAGATCTTTATTGTTTTCAGTATTCATCTGCTGATGTCATTGATCTTTACATAAAACCTTCAATATAATTTAGCTCTTAATTAAACATCACATAAGTCTTTGGGAAAGCGTATCTTTCTGCTCTTGGCTTTTCCTGGTTCCAGCAGGGTCTATTTTTGTTTAACTCATTCCTTTCCCCAACTTTCTAATCAACTATGCAGCCTAACCAATCCATAACAGCCCTATGCTCGCCCTGCATGCATTGCTGTCAGCTGCTTTTTCATCTCTTGCAACATTCCTGGGGATACTAAATGTAAGTTGTGGTGCTGCTGCTAACCTCCATGCGATACAAACCTGACCATAGTATGTTCAGTCTTGGAGATTAAAAATAATATTAGGACTCATGACCCTGAAGCCAAGAGGCTTTTAAAACGAAAGCTATTTCGGATTATATTAAAAATATTTTTGGATACTGAGCTTTTCAGAGAGCATATAACTCACAATTTCTTTTTGAAATCATAGAATTAGAACTGCAGTGACCTCTCAATGACATAGAGACTCATTTGCAGTCATTGCACTCAAGGGTCTTTAGCAACAGTAAATGCTGTGAAAGTCATGATTAAATTGTCAGTGCTCATAATGCTGTGTCTGCCTCTAAAAAGAAAAACTATAACTATAACTACAGTACTCCTACATACATAAAATTCTTGGCATTGTACAGGATCAGAGCAGTGAAAGAAGAAAGGTCTTAGCAAAGCTGCAGTGGGCTGTCATGGCTTACAAAGCTTTTGTGAGCCATCCAAGTGTGGGCAGTATGTGGTAAGATGACAAATTAGGCAGGAGGCACTACAGCATGCTGCAGTGTTACAGGTTGCTGGCATGAACCCATGATTGCACTGAAGGAGAAATTGATGAAGGGTCAAAGAGAGAGAGCAAGCAATTTCCAAAATGTTAGTTAACTGAGAAAAGATTTTCATAATTTAACATCTGAATGTTGATATTTATCCAAACTAAATTAAAGGGTAGAACTTTCTGTAGTCAGCCCATCACAATCTCAAGTCCCTTTCTATGATGTCATAAATGGCTCCATGGCAATGAAGTGTGATGCTCAAATGAACTGATGACTTCAGGTAGGAATAAGCAGAATTCACTTTTAAGGCTAAGTCTAGATTTAGAAATAGCCTCTCAACAGAATTTTTATCAAAATCGTTTCAAATTTGGCAGGAGCATCTTTCAATAGATTGAATAGAAACTAGATTTTATGTACATTGCCTTCTTTTTCTTGAAGGTGCTGACTGAAACCAGGTAATCTTTATTTGCCTACCTTTTCCTGAATGCATAATAGACTTTTTTCTGGGTATTTTTCCCTCTAGCTCATTCAGTATAAGGAACAGTTGAAACTCTAACGTTCAGAACTTTATTTACAGAACGAAAAAAAAAATAATCCTTTCACACTTGCATTATCGGGCACATCTTTTTGGCTCATAAAATTGTTGATAGGCAGCTGGAATGATGCCTGAGCCTTTACCACCATGAAAACCCTTTTACTCATTTTCTTACTGGCAAAAGTCTCTCTTTTCAGGTTGGGTTCCCCTCCTCTTCCCCTCATATTTATTTATTTATTTATTTATTTATTTGTTGGTTTGTTTGGGGTTTTTTGGGGGGGTGTATGACAGGAGAGAAGTCTTCTGATCTTCTGTCTCATTAGTATTATTCAGTGTCTTCCACTCATTTTCCCAGGCCTAAGAGATGCAGAATTAAGACTGATGGATTCTGAAAATGTTGAAGGTTGCTGCGGAGAACTGACTGCAGTTCCGGAGTGCTCCTTGTTTGAGCAGCAGTGAACACTTGGATGCTTTATTCCAGCTCCCTCCAGGTCCCTTGGGTGTCCAAATGGTGCCTGGCCCATAGGAAGAGCTGTATAAACAGAGGGTGCCTGGGGAAGTGAGGTGTGACTTGAAATTAGAGCCTCTGAGTAAAGGGTGTGAAATAACAGCCAAATGGGGGAAACTCTGGAAGTAGAACGGTCCAAAAGATTGTTACATAAATAGAATCATAGAATCATAGAATAGTTAGGGTTGGAAAGGACCTTAAGATCATCTAGTTCCAACCCCCCTGCCATGGGCAGGGACACCTCCCACTAAACCATGCCACCCAAGGCTATGTCCAACCCCGCCTTGAACACCGCCAGGGATGGAGCATTCACAACTTCCCTGGGCAACCCATTCCAGTGCCTCACCACCCTTACAGTAAAGAATTTCTTCCTTATATCCAATCTAAACTTCCCCTGTTTAAGTTTGAACCCATTACCCCTTGTCCTATCACTACAGTCCCCAATGAAGTCCCTCCCCAGTATCCCTAGAGGCCCCCTTCAGATACTGGAAGGCTGCTATGAGGTCTCCACGCAGCCTTCTCTTCTCCAGGATGAACAGCCCCAACTTTCTCAGCCTATCTTCATATGGGAGGTGCTCCAGTCCCCTGATTGTCCTCGCGGCCCTCCTCTGGAGTAGTTTCAACAGTTCCATGTCCCTTTTATGTTGAGGACACCAGAACTGCACACAATACTTTAAGTGAGGTCTCACGAGAGCAGAGCAGATGGGCAGGACCACCTCCCTCGACCTGCTGGTCACACTCCTTTTGGTGCAGCCCAGGATACGGTTGGCTTTCTGGGCTGAGAGCACACACTGCTGGCTCATGTTCATTTTCTCATTGACAAACACCCCCAAGTCCTTCTCCACAGGGCTGCTCTCAATCTCTTCCCCACCCAACCTGTAGCTCTGCCTGGCATTGCTCCGACCCAGGTGTAGGACCTTGCACTTAGCATGGTTAAACTTCACAAGATTGGCATCAGTCCACCTCACAAGTGTGTCAAGGTCCCTCTGGATGGCATCCCTTCCTTCCAGTGTACCAACTGAACCACACAGCTTGGTGTCATCGGCAAACTTGCTGAGGGTGCACTCAATTCCACTGTCCATGTCACCGACAAAGATGTTGAGCAAGACTGGTCCCAACACCGATCCCTGGGGGACACCGCTCATTACTGGTTTCCAGCTGGACATTGAGCCATTGAGCACTACTCTTTGCGTGCAGCCATCCAGCCAGTTCTTTATCCACTGAGTGGTCCAGCTAAATAAACCCTATCCCTCACTTGCTGTCCCACAAAACCTTTAGATTTGAGGCACACAACGAGAATGGCATATACAGTTGTATTATCCGTAGAATCATAAAATCATCATATCCATTACATTGCAGTAGTCTCTGCCTCTTATCTTTTTCCCACCTCTTTTTCATCTTTTTACCTAAACATCTCCTCCCACTGCTCCAGCCCTCTTCTTTCCGCGACCCATGCAAACAAATCCATCTGACATGCAAACTGTAGTGCTTGGATTCCTGGATATATGCTTATGATATCTGAAGTTTGTGCTTTTTTTGTTCTGTATCTTTACTGTTTAGAATGATTGTCGTGGTTTAAGCTATAAACTCACACAGCCGCTCTCTCACTCACTCCCCACTCTTTCTTCCCTCCGCCGGTCCTGGAGGGATGGGAAGGAGAATCGAAAGAATGCAACTCCCACAGGTTGAGATAAGAACAGTTTAGTAACTAAGGCATAACACAAATCACTACTGCTACCACCAATAATAATAATGACAAGAGAAATACAAGGAAAGAATACAACAGCTCACCATCAATCCCAAACAAGCAGTGCACCCCCCACCGTGCACCCCCACCATCCTTCTGGGTCTCTGTTCTCCCTTTCTACCTCCTGGACATGACGTGCTGTGGTATGGAATAACGTCTTTGGTCAGTTTTGGGTCAGGTGTCCTGTCTCTCCTTCCTCCCGGCTTCCCCTCCTCCCTAGCAGAGCATGAGACTCACAAAGTCCTTGGCCAGCCTAAACATCACCAAGCAGTAACTGAAAACACTGGTGTTATCAGCGCTCTTCCCAGGCCCAAATCAAAAACACAGCACTGCACCAGCTACCGAGAAGGAGAAAACATGACTGCTGCTGCTGAACTCATGACAATGATGCATTGCATGTTATGTATGGCAGCAAGAATTTATATGTGCATGCTTTTATTTTTGCCTTTTATTTTAATTACAAATTTCAACACCTCTCCCCATACACACACACACCCCTTTCAAATTCAGGCAAATTTCTGTTTCCCTTACTGTTAACTACGTAGTCAAAGTGAACTAGTCATATAGTTTGAGCCAATGGGTATTGTCCTGAAGCTGGAAGTTTCAAATTGGTGCTGATATTTGGCCACCACCAAAGCACATCACGGCTGGGACAGAGATGAAACACTAGCTAATCAGTACAAAGCACAAAGACGGATGGTCTCATGAAGATTCTAAAAATCAAGTTAATGAGAGGAAATGCAGAAACCACTTTGCCAGTCAAACATTCCTGAAACTGAAATTCAAGAGCAATAATAGCAATAATCCAGACTGCAGCCCTGGAAACTTGAACCTGATTATTTTGGTTTAATTTGTTTTATTTTCTCAGGCTTTAATTTCCTTTTGTTCTTTGCTTTTGTTTTCCCTCCCTCATCAACTCTTTTCTTAGCTCATTTCAGAAGAGACTTATTTTTGGTAACATAAATTTTCATTTAATAGAAACCATTTTCAGATAAGTCTCCTAAAGTGTCAAACCATAAATATCTAATTTTACGTATATAGATTTCAAAAGCTTCATAAACTTTGTTTGGGAACTCATTTGGTGTTGCTTTTAATATATAAAGAATTAAAGAACAAATGCCTGCAAATATAAGACAGAAGAGGAATAGAGGCAGACAGAGGGCATAGACATTTTCCCCTTCTGTCATTTACACGTTCCATACATTTACAACTTAGAAATATTAAAAATCACCAATCTAATTTCTAATTTTAGACTGCTAGAAGGGCAGCGTAAAGGGTGATTTGCATGGACCTGAACCTTTCACCACTGAAGTTCCCTAACTATTTTGTCTCACAGTGAGAGCAGGATCTGCATATTACCTACATCAGGCATTAAGAGCAAGTTCTGTAATTCATTAAATTCACTGTCTATGGGTCAGTAAGCTCTTCTGTGTGATTTACAGTGGTAGAGATCTTAGATCAAGTTTCCTTTTATTCCAAAACTGGAAGGTAGCAAACTGGACCTTAATTAGGCTTTATATTAGGCTGGCAGTGCATGTATAACCCAGTACCTCAAATTCTCTCTAGACCAGTTTTTATTTTTTTCAATGCGCTGGTGAAAGTCCAAATTAGCTGTAGCAACAGCAGTGGAGTTACTCATATTATATCATGTAACTATGCAGGCTGATGGACTGAAACTCCAAGCAAGAAGAGCTGTTGCTCTCCAGAGGCTGGAAAACCAGTCTTCCCAGGGTGCTGAGGGCATTGGTGAAAAACAGAGCAGGGTGGTGGCTGGAGCGGGCCAACACAAGCAGAAACAAATCCAACTTTCACGCAGCTTGGCAATGGCATGTGACAATTCTATTAAAAAACAGCTCTGTTGTAAAGTTGAGGGAATGATATGGTGTCATTCACAATCAGCTTGTGAAAAGCACAGGCAAACGATTTCCAGAGAGCCTGGGGTGAGGGTTTGTAGTGTGATCCACAGCTGCATCCTGGAGCCTGGCCTGAAGAAAAACTGCACAAAGTCTGGGAATTCTTATTTTTGGAAAAAAAGAGAAAATACTCCATACTGAACATGTCAGCTGTGTCATGAATGCTGAATGAATGGTGCCTATCCGTGCTTCCTTTAGCAGGAGCTGAAATATTGCCAGAAGCTTCTGTGCAAGGAATGGTAGCAGCCATGGTAGCAGCAGAGCAGGAGTCCAGCCAATGGAGTGGATGTTAAAGCAGTGTGATAAACACAGCTAATTTAAATGACTGTAAAAGGCCATGGCCAGTGAAGATGATTAGAAGTAAATATTATTTGCAAGAATACCGGAAAACTCAGCTAGAGATGATTGGTGGAGAACTGGTGAAAGGGAGCAACCAGCAGCAGCATTTTTGAGCAAAAGGAGCAAAGCGTTTATCAGGTCGGGAGCCAAGCAGTGAGGCTCTCCTCTCCCTGAAGCCTCAAATGGGACAGACTGCTGATGGCTCTAAAATTTGTCCTCTTCCCTTCCTCAGAGTAGTCTGTGGTGTGTGAGCTGTAAGAGGGAAAGGGAGGAGCAAACAGCGGCCCAGTCACACAGTTTCCAGAGAAGTACTTGGCTTTGGACAACTACCACAGAGCTTTGCTGAGGTTAATGGTAATTTACCACCTGTGAATTAATTGTTACTGTTGGGCTTTTTTTCCCCCTTCCCTTCTGCCCTCTATAGAGCCAGAGAACTCTTGTTTAAGTTTGTCTGCTGAACTCACTGCCTCACTGAGTATCCAGATAAATTAATTTCCTAGGTCTTTGACTGGAAGCTCAAGCCAATGACTTTTTAGTGAGGACTTCTTGAAAGACAAAAGCTATAAAAGGCAAATAGTGAAGAGAAACAGAGCAGAGGAATGAGCGCTGCTCAGCCTGTGGGAGTAAGACAGCTTTGGAGGCTCTTGCCAGGGTCATGGTGGCCATGAATTGGTAATTCATAGGGGTGTGTTTGGGTAGATATATGCAGAATAAGGAGATTGGTGAGATGGACACAGTATGGTTATATTGAATTTCTCTCCTGAATAAAATATATTTGGTTTCTGGTGACTGATGACGCTGTCGCAAATGTCTCTGGTCTCAGTCATGTTTCAGGCAGAAGGAGTTCCCATGGCAGTGGGAACAACAAGCATGAAAATAGTTCTATGGCAAAAGCCTGCCTAGGACATGAGTTCCCAGGCTGATCTTCTGCATCTCCTCCTTCTTCTCTACCATCTGCCAGCATCCTGTCTGCCGTGAAGACACTGGCCCTGAAAACTATGCTTATATTTTGGTTCTTCTAACAGGATAGTAAAGCCAAGACACTTTAATATGAAACACTGGTGATAGGTGTCTCCTCCGTCTTATGTCCAAGCAAAATTCAAACCTTGCAGTGGGTACATGTTATGTTTAATGCTGTGAATTTTGTGGAATCATGAGTATGTACTTTTCCTTACAAATTCAGGACTTAAACCCTTGCCTGTATTTTCCAGCCTAGCCCAAGAAAGAAAGTCATGTCAAGAATCAAATAGCTGTCAAAGCACATCATACTAAAATGTACGTCTTCTGAAGTAACTAGCCACTATAAGTGCCTCCATAGATCATATTAGATTCAGCAATAAAACTGGAAAATTATTTTCTAAATTGTTACTTTTCGAGTTCATTTTTTTTTTTATTTGGAACAGTTTCCTCCACACCACCATTGTAAAGCCAGTACATAAACTGGGAGGAATTACCCAGAAGGGACAGATCACTGCTCAGGTCAGGCTGGGTATCAGTCAGCAGGTGATGAGCAATTGTATTGTGCATCACAATGCAGCCACCATCTAAGTTGCCAGTGATCACAAGTCCTCTTTAATATCCTGATTAAGTCAATTCCAGTAGCATCCAGCACCTCAATAGTCTGCAAAGTGCTTTGGGGTCAGAGAAATAGCAACATAGGAATACATGTCACCATCATATTGAGGAGACATTTTTAAACGGGTATGAGAGAATGTAGATTAAAATAAAAATATTTTTTCATACTGAGCACAGAAGGAGTTTAAGCATTATTAAAAAAAAAAGGAGAGGTTTAATTATCTTTTCAGGAACCAAAAGACCAGCAAGCTTAAGTATTGTAGCATGAATCCTATTACAGATAACAGATGAATTGAGAGGATTGATTGATCTTGTGTGCTTTTTTAGCAACTCACGCACACATGAATCATTTCTCTTTACTCATATTGCAAACATACAACTTGGTAGTCATTACATGCAAGCCTCAGAGGCTGATTATCACACTTCCATAGAAATTAACGTCTGGCAGAATGCAAAGTGTTGAAGTCAATTACTCAGAGCCTGTAGAAACTGTATTTTCTTTTGAAGATCTGGGGGTGAAGTTTGACCCTCCTTAGTACTAAACCAATCTGAGCTGCAAAGAAATCTCTTCACTATTGGGAAAAAGGTGAAAGCAGAGTATTACATTTCAGTCTATACACGATAATATGACACTACATGCACAAGACATGGGAAGAGACTTGAAAGAGTGTATTATCCTACTTCTGGAGTGGAACAGAAACTCTCAAATGAAACTTTATATATCAGAAAACATGAATTGAAAAAAACAGAATTTTGAATGCACTGCATCTGTTTAGATGGCAAAAATAACAGAAGCTGAAATAGTTGGTTTCAGGTCGTAGATGGAATATCTGGTTGAATAATCCATCTGAAAACAGACAATATGGGAGACTGAAGGGCCAGGTAGGGGTTCTTTGGTCATTTAATGAAGTAAGATGACCTCATCAAGACAAAAAACCCTTGCCCAAACCAGACAAAGCAGAGCCTTGTCCTGAGCTGCATGTAGCCTTCTGCAAGTCACTCACCTGCTGTGGGATCAGCTCGTGAATGAAGTGACTCTTTTTATCTTGTGAGGTTGGCTTCCTTCTGACAGGAAACAAAAAATACCAGACCTGGATTTTTTTCACCAGATGAAACTCCTGTTTTCTGAATACTTCTGGTGCTTCCCTGTGTGATTTAATCACACTTTAGGTTTACATGGAGATCAGAAATCACAGAACTCTTGGCTGGAAGAGACCTCGGAATGTCATCTGATCTCACTGCCTGACAGTTTTGCCTTTGCTATTCCTGACAGATGTTTGAAATGTTCCCAAACATGCCTGATGCTGAAAAGCCCACAGCATGCCCAGGTTTTTTTGTTGTACTCTTAAACCCCATTTTTCCTGTTGCAGCTTAAGACCATTGCTTCTTACTACTATTTGTTAGTAGCAAACAAACATGTTTAAAGGAATTTATGTTGTCTCTTTCATAGTAATATTCCTGGCATAAAAAAAATAGCCCATAAAATTCTCTCTACCAGTTAAATACTGTTTTGGGTTATGTATTACGACTTTCTGCTTCTGATGTTTACTTTGTATGTGTCTTGCATTTGAATAAAGGCATTTTTGATTAGCAGCTGATGCACTATCACATTTCCCTCTTCTGACTCTATTTCTGTGATTCTGTTGTGCAAAACTTTTAAGTTTGTGTCCTGTTTATACTTACCTGAGTAATTTGCTTCCTCTTCCCTCAATCCTAATTTTAAACGTCCCTCATTGCATTTGCAAGTGTGAAAAGATACTTTTCCTCATCTTCTGTTGCGGCAGACCATCCTCACTCAGTAGTTCACAGAATGCGACTCCATGATTAAGGAAGCAAAGCCCTGCTGCTGACATTGCTGGAATAGCCATATTCACCCTCAGGCTGTGCTTGTCCCAGTTTGAACTCTGGATTTTTTTTCCTGGGAGGACTGAGGAGACTAACCCTTGCCACTGCCAGAGCACTGCAGTCACGTGTGGTCTGCTTAGGCTCATTCTGGCTGAAGCGTTTGTCTTTCCATGAAAAAGAATATGTACCAAGAGCCCAGATGTGCCTCTTCAAACTGTCAATAACATTTTGGATAACAATAATCAGGGCTGGGAGACAGATGAGTCTCTTCATTGCCAGCAGGGGGAAGCCACCAACTACTTTTACATTCTGTTTTTCCTCCTGAGAATGAGAGTAATAAATCTTCCAGTATTTCAGGTTTGTGCCTTTTCTTCCTCTGCCATTGTCATTGCATTTCTTGTGATACCCGTGCTGAATATTTATTTATGGGGGTAGTAAAAAGAAATAGCAGCTCTCCTCTGAAGAGGTGAAGTAGTCATTAGTAGGTGGTGTGACTGTAGCTTTGTTGAAACTTTTATTTTATGGCTTTTAGGCTGTGCTCTACCCCAAAATGGTGACTTAGAAAGTCTGTAGTACGTTCTTGCAAATGGACTAGAATCCTGTTTTTGTATTCTGTTCTAGGACAGCAAGGATCAAGGACTTGGTTCTTATCCTTTATCCACAGACTACGTACTGCTCCTGTATTACAAAGCCAGGAAAATAAAAATATCTTTGAGTATTTATATATAATTTAAAATGTTATCAATGAAACATTGCTACTTCAAAATTTGTATAGCAAAATAAGGACACATGAAACAGGTACAAGCTTATGTTTTTTTTAAATTATTTTCTATTATTAGCTTTTTCTTATTGGCTTTCAATGTCAAATATGTCTTAATGGCATTCTAATACATAGAAATAATACTGATTTATTGCAAAACAGTACCATGCAGGAGATTAAGCAGCGACAATGAATTGAAGATGCTTGTGTGAATAAACTTGAAAAATTTACAGCATATTTACAGCAATCCATCATTTGTTAATCTTGAGTGTTCATATGTTGTTATGGGTAAGAATACTAATTTTTCACACATGATTATAAAGTCTGATTAGTCTTATAAAGAAAATTTATCCCAGAAATCATTTTCACAATTTGCATTTTTTTTAAGTAAGCATTCTTACCTATTGGCTCAAAAAGCAGAAGGAGTAATATATAGTATATGATTGATTAGTCGGACTTCACTAGAAATCAATTGCATGCAGCTGAACTGGTTTAATCAGTCAAAAAACCTGAAAGCTGAAACAAGTTTGCAGCAACCATTTGAAAGTTAAGCACACAGTAGCAGGTTTTAGGCATGTAATTAACTCCACCTACACAAATAATAAAATTTAAGGCTCTGAAACCCATATAGGCACTTACAGATAAATAGCTCTGTGTTTTCCTGTTCCAGAATAGCAACAGGTAATGCAGTTCAAGAATTAACACTCAAAATTTTAGGACTGCCAGGTTCTGCATGTGCAAGCCGAGCTCCTGAGACACTGCACCTGGGTTCAGTAAGGAGGTCAGGTATGCTGTAGTCTGAGCTTGCGCAATGCAAAATTGAAGATGATCCTTTTTCTCTCTGCACTGATCAGAAGAGTCTCCTTGAAAGTACACCTATAGAATGAATGTTTTGGATAGTTCACTCACTTGGTTTTGTCTGTATTTTTTTCCTTGATATCAACATGATCATTTGAGGCCTCCTTAAAGGTGAATCCATTCTCAATGTTAAATATACCAAAACCTCTACCTGTAATAATTTTCTTCAGAGTTACATCAGTTTCTAATTCAGAGTAAACGAGCAAAGAACATGCAGATATTTAATTTCTTGTTGACTATGGGATTCCAGAGCAAATAATGGTGTAAAGCAGAGTAATCAATATCTGTCTTCAATCAATTTCACTTCAGTTTCATCTGTGGTTGAGTGCTGCCAAAATATGTAGCTAGTAGAGCCAATCTTAAATGTTAGTTTAAATGAGTCACTCGTATTGTTTGCATGGCAGGTTAGATAATTGTTATTCAGGTTAACAGCATCTTGTCTTGTTTCTTTGAAGCAGAGATGAATATAAATAATTTTTGAAGTAACTCAAGTGGAAAATCTCCAGTATCAGTGTGGCATGCTTCATACAGCCCACAGGACTCTTGCTTTACTTTCTGCCAGTGACTAAATCTATGTCATATGTGTTTTATATGGACTGCTATTTGCAATGATTTTGACAATCAGGAATAAATACCAGCAGTAAATATTTTTGGCAACATACAGCTGTGATTTAAACAAAGATTGTCATGATTTTCTTACATTCTTGTGGTTTTCATCCTTTGAGTTCAACATGATCTGGAGCTTCCTTGCCAAAAAAGCAAAGAGAGAACAAAAAGAAAGCACAGGGTGGGGCACAATGAGGAAGGGAGCTTAATTTTGTAAAATTAAAAGCTAAATATGAAATATAAAATAACATGCAACCTATCTTTCCACCAGAAGGTGCAATAACTACACAGGCACATTTTATACTTATTTTAAAAGGAACTGAGAGTTGCTGTAGCCTGAGTCTAGAAGTGATAATAACTCCTTGTGCTACAGAGAATGTAGGAATGATGTTGTGGCCAGACCTGTGGCTCAGAGGAGCTGGGCAGAAAGCTACTGAATTTGATGATGATCGCAGGCCTCTGGACATTTCACTCAAGGAGCTTCAATATAGATCTCAGCTTCTATATGTTTAGCATTGTGAGATAAAATTGCCCTTGGAGAGATTCTGGGTCTCCCACAATGGATCTGTGATAGTCTGGGTGCTGATGAGGCAAATGGTGATGGAGTGTTGATGAAAATTTGCAGGAAGATTTGAGGAAATCTTCAGTTGCATGATAGCAGCTGAGCGTGGAACTCCAAGGCAGAATTCAGAAAACACATGGTGTGATTCATGAGAGAGTAAGGTGGGACTGGCTGTCACTGCTTGTGGCTGGAGAAGCAGGTGAACAGCAGCACATCCCTCAGGCTGCATTCCATGAAAAGAATTCAGGCAGCCTGCTGATGAAAAGATCTATCTCCCCAGTTCTTTGCACAACTCTCTTTAAAGGCTTTATAAAATTTGTGCTGAAAAAGTAATGCTCCACAAGCTCAGTCATTACTAGACTGAGGTACATCACCCTTTCCCATGTTGGAGGCTAATGGACTTCAAATTCTGATTTAGCATTTATGACTGCAACAAAATTTATTGATCCATGCTCCATTTTTTGAGTGGAAGCAGTTAAACCACCTCTTAACTCTTTTTATTAAATTTGGCAGTATTATCGCCTTTCAAAATATTCAATGCACAACTTGTCCTTAGTGCAAAAGACTTGCGTATATTTTAGGTATTGTGTGAAGATCATAGTGAAATCTATGTTGTGCTCACCCCACAAGCCCCATTGTCCTGGACCTGAAAGGAGAAAACATGATGGAAGGATGTGGTTTATTTAGGTCACACGTTTGTTAACTGAAATTGTCTGGGAATTATGCAGCAGTAACTTTCATATGGGGGACCATGTTTCCTTTAAGAGCTGTTTCTGTTTGATTAATAGCTGACATTCCCTCACTCCCACAGGAACCCTAACACCTTTCCTCATACAGGCATGATAGGGCATCCCAGCTTGTTTACAAAGAGGTTGAACCCCTTCTGGAAGATGAACTCATATGCTGGGGAGGGACTCCTCATTACGAACTCTAGTGATAGGACAAGGAGTAATGGGTTGAAACTTAAACGGGGAAGTTTAGATTGGATATGAGGAAGAAATTCTTTACCGTAAGGCTGGTGAGGCACTGGAATGGGTTGCCCAGGGAAGTTGTGAATGTTCCACCCCAGGCAGTGTTCAAGGTTTGGTTGGACAGAGCCTTGGTCAGCATGGTTTAGTGGGAGGTGTCCCTGCCCATGGCAGGGGGGTTGGAACTATAGGATCTTAAGGTCTTTTCCAACCCTAACTATTCTGTGATTCTGTGATATCTCTGAAACTTGCTGCATGCCAACAACAGGTCTGGTACCTCCTTATCTCTCCTACTTTGTTCTTCATGTTAAGTGGAGCAGAGAATCCTGGTACTGTGAAGGCACCTCAGTGACAAGAATAATCCTCTCTGGTTTACCCAGAAATATGATTAGAGCAATCCCTGTGATAGGTCCCAAAACCACATCTCTATGTTAAGCTGAGAGCAGAATAGCAAACCTGGGTGCGTCAGGGGTTTAGGGTAGTAGAAAGCAACTTTATGACTTTCTCAAAGGTCAGCAGAAACTATTGAGGTGCCATGCATCCAATAGTTCAAGTTGTGCTTCATCCCCATTTCAAATCAAAGTGTGAGTTCTTGAAGGAATATTTATTCTTTTTTTCTTGTCTAAAAAGTCTGTGAATATTTAAGCTTGTGACATTTATATTTATTTCTATGATGAAATTCTACTACTAAAATACTTTACACAAAACTTGTCTCACTTTGATATGCTGGGGAGTTTGCAAAAGGTATTTGACTGTGAATATTTTCTTGCTAAAGTTTTCTGTAGCAGAACATTGTGACTGGATTTTTAATTTGAGAAAAACATAACCTTTGGTCACGCTCCTTGCAATCAGATTTTAAACATGTAGGGTACGTGTAAGGAGCCAGATGTTGGTCTCATAAAATTTGAATCAGCATAAGGCAGCACTGAATCAGCATAAAGCAACATCTTGTACTTATATCTACTATTTGTTGCTTAAGTGTAAAGAAGTCTGTACATGTATAAGTTATATATCTAGGAAGAAAAGGACCTGCATACCACCCACGATGCAGTTAAAGCAATAAGATTTGCATTGGAAATTAAATGCTCATACTTTTAAATTCTGTACTGTAATTTCCATAAACGGGTGAGTGGAGAACAGTTCTCATCTGGAATGCTGACAAGGCCCCCACTGTCAGATGTCTTTCCTAATAAGGTAAATCACACAGTGTTTGGTCAATCAAACTAAATTCAGGGAATGATCTCCAGCTTAAGCTCCTTTTGCCAAAAGACACTAACAAACCACAGGTTAAAGTTCACGTCCACCAATAATATATTGCTAGTCTAACAAAAAATGAAATTGGAATATATTTGTTACCTCTGACAAAAACTATTACTATTTTTAAATGACAGCTTTTCTTTAGAGCAGTTATCTTTCTGTCAGCTGTGAAAGCTTGTCTTGAAACAGGTGGGGAATAGCCTTACTGTTTTTTCTGAGCTTTTTTAATTTTTTCTGTGTTGTTTTTTTTTTTTTATTTATTTTTTGTTTAATTTCTTAGGTGTTGGACTAAGCAGTTTGCTTTTAGTTTGTTAGAAACAAGAAGAAAATGGCATGAATTCAGTATATGGCCTGTCTATATGGGTGATGAATACGATTCTCTATGAGAATACACCCATGTACAAGGCGTGACATTAAGTAGAAATAAATAGTTCAATTTTGGATCATACGTAGCATATACATAGGTCAATAATGGAAGAGATATGTGGGGATAACTGCAGATGCACAAAAGGATATGGGCTAGGCTTCTCTTTGCCTCCCTTCAGGTTAATACCTAGCTATCTTTCTATCTTTTTACCAGCTATCTGGTTGGTTTACAGTGCTATGCTGGATCGTACTACTTATGAATTTTTCCATCTAAAATTAATGTCAGCGTAAAGCTGATTACTGAGCAGTTCAAAATCTCTCATCCTTCTTCCTTTTGAGAACAAAATCTTCTTATCTGTTCCGCTCAGACTGCTCCAACCCTTCCGCACTGCTTCTGACCAGCATCACTCCAAAGCAAAGCAGCTAATACAGATGCCTATGTGGCAAACAGCAAAACTAGGCTTTGTGAAGTTCCTCTGAAAAATATGGTTCATGTTTTAAATTTGTCCCAGAGGATCATGGGGAGCTAGGGAATGGATTTAGGGATCCTACTCCTACAGTGTTCTGGATCCTTAAGAAAGTGAACAGAGACGTAAGATACAGGCTAGAACATGACATTAATGCACTTAGGTAGTGATACTTGAATTAAGACTATTATTAATATACCATTAATTAGTAACATACTTGGCATTAATACAGTGCAATTAATGCAAGGACACAAGAGTCATAATGCTTATAATGAAACAGCCAAAATAATTCCTTTGTGTGTTAGAGGGAAAATAAATCTAATAAATTAATATTCCTTTTCACCCATTCCTAACAAAAAGGGGAATTCTATTTTGAGGCTTCAAGCAATTTGATAAAAAGAGGCTGTACTGGGTTCAGTAGTAGCAGTCATTTTTGTCCTTCTTAGTAGCTGCTGCAGGGATGTGTTTTTGACTGTAAGCCTGGGAACAGCACTGATAACACCAGTGGTTTTAGTTGTTGCTCAGTAGTGTTTACTCTGACCAAGGACTTTCTGAGCCTCATGCCCTGCCAGGGAGGAGGGGAAGCCAGGAGGAAGCAGTGACAGGACGCTTGACCCAAACTACCAAAGAGGTATTCCATACCACAGCATATCATGCCCAGTATATAAACTGGGGGCAGTTACCTGGAAGGGTTAGATCACTGCTCGGGTCGGGCTGGGTATCAGTTGGAGAGTGGTGAGCGGTTGCATTCTCTTCCCTTGTTATTTCCCTTATCATTATTATTATTGGTGATAGCAGCAGTGGTTTGTGTTATACCTTAGTTACTGGGCTGTTCTTATCTCAACCCATGGGAGTTACATTCTTTCGATTCTTTTCCCCATTCATCCGGGAGTGGGGGGGACGGAATGGAGGAAGGGGGGAGAGTGCGTGAATGGCTGCGTGGTACTGAGTTACCAGCTGGGCTTAAACCATGACAGAGGCTTTAATGGGAATGTCAAAACAAATGGGAAATAGAATAGTCTGAAAAGACAGCAGTTTAAAAGATGAATTCTTAAGCAAGACAAAATGGTATTTAAATATGTGCAGAGCTGAGATAGATCTGTTATGTTTCCTACTGTGGCTGTCTTTGGAAATCTGAAGAATTATAGGTGATTTTAATGATTTAAGCCAGAAATAGCTGCTTGGGTACTCAGTTAAATAAATCATGCATAAAATAGAAAATTTTTTTTGTGCTTCCTTTACAGTTTTCACTCTATAAGGTACTGTCTCCTTGAGATTGGTATATTCAAGAGAAACTTTCTGCAAGAATACGGATAACTTCAGAAGTCAGACGAAGTTGTGCGAATATGGAAATTAAATATTTGCAGTACCTCGTTCTGGGACACAGCACTAACATGTTCATGGGATCCAAAACAGGACAAAAATCTAAATAACTGTTCATATATATCCTCTTTTTATCATCAGCCAGTAGGACCATTCCTACAGCGTGGTTCAACTGAAATTGCCCAGTTATGTGGTAGCAGGGAGGACACAGCAGGAAAACGAGAAAATACTTGATACTTTGTCAGTCATCTTTTCAAAACACCAGATGTTTCTCTGCTTTCTTAGGTTGCACCCCTGAGAAAGGCTCTGGTTTTGTGAACGGATCTGTGCATGTTATTTATTATGTGAACTTATGTCTAGATAATTAAACAGAAGCAAATCTGCAACTTTTCTCTGAAACAGAATTTCAATTTTATGTGTCATCTGCACCACTCACTTTGGTGTGAAAAAGATCTTATAACTTCTTCTAGAACAGATGTCAATAATAAGTTACTTGGTCAAAGCTACAGATATGGAGCTTTTCCCACTGGGCTGCTCCTTGATAAAAGGAATTTGAGCTTCAGGCCTTTTCAAATGCATATGAGTGTCTCTTGGCTTCATGAAATTTGTTCTAAACAGAGAAATAAGGAAAAAAAGATTATGTAGCAGAAGATCTGGGAGTACAATCTAACTTTCACTTTGCATAATTGTAGTGTAACTATGATTTCCTTTGAAATTACAGGATACGTTTGACAGGTATTTAAATATTCATATTGTTCACCATTAATCCTGCATCAGACATGCCCAAACTATCACAAATTTAATACTTGGAACATCATATCACTGCAACCATTAAACACTACAGAAGGCAAAATATTCAACACAAGGAGGAAGTAAGTGTGGGTAACTCAAAAAATCTATATGAACTTGGCAAATACATAACAAAAATGTTTTCCTTATTGTCAGACACTAAAAGTGCGTCTTTAACCAACTTTTCCATAAATCCTTTATTAGTATTAATTTTGTCTACTATTGATCAGAGTACTTTTTTTTTTTTTTTTTTTTTTTTTAGCAATTGCTAAATTCAGAGTTGGATATCTTCTTTACCAAAATATCCATAGTTTACACAGCCTGTGGTTTCCTGTTATAGCTGGGAACTCAGCTTAACCTGGGCGGAGCTTTCCAGTCCAAATAAATTGCGCTGCACTGGTTATTGAAGATAGAGAACCAGAGAAAAGTTTTGTAGTGAATAGATAAACAGTCTTTAGTTTTAATTAACTACTCATGATGATGATGTGTAGTCATCTGCAGATCAGTGCATGATTTAGGTTTTACTGTAAGTAATCACAAGAAAATTGTGCTTTATCATTTTGCTGTGACCTTTTATTTTCACATTTAAATGATTAGTAAAATTAAATGCAGTGTATAAGACTCATAAAAGTTGGTAATATCAAATTCTGGGGAGTCTGCTAATTACAAAGCTTCTACAAACCCACCTGTGACTCCTGCCGAAGAGTCACCTCTGAATCTCCACCATGTGGCAGAGGCAGTAGCCACATCCACAACTACATGATGACTTTGCCACCCTGTACTTCTGCTGCTGAGCTTAGGAATATCATGGCCTCCACCTTGTTTGTTCTAAGGTTCGCAATTTTCTTCTTGCAAGGTATGAGAAATCACAGGGACCGGGTGGTTTGCATATAGCAATGTCCAGACACAAGTCTTGGGTGCAAGGGAAAAGCCAGGTGAGACAAAAGTCTGTGGAAGGGAGCTGTCTGTCCCACTGCTGCTGGAAGGGGTGGGCAAAGACATGGGAGAAACTGTGACCAATTAAGAAAGGGAAGGAGTTCCTTGGAAAAGCTATCCCATGAAGATTTCCTTCCCTTCTTCCAAGCAGCAATGAGCCCAATTTACCAGATCTCTCTAACTCCAGCCGGTCCCTTTCTCTGCTATTTCCCTTCTTGTGGCTGAAAATTTGCCCCCTCATCT
This sequence comes from Amazona ochrocephala, assembly GCA_039720435.1. Taxonomy (NCBI): domain Eukaryota; kingdom Metazoa; phylum Chordata; class Aves; order Psittaciformes; family Psittacidae; genus Amazona; species Amazona ochrocephala. The sequence goes on from CM077878.1 coordinate 47,965,581, forward strand.
TGAATTGGCAAAGTTCAATTATTTTTATGCTGCTGAGATGGCTTGAGTTCGTAATGAAAAGTCAAAATTTCCCCCTTTACCCTCCCCCCCATTATTACATTTTCAACAAAGCAGGATTACTTAGGTTTATTCTTTGCCTAAAAATCTAGCTGTCATAAAACTGAAATGTCTTCAGAAAACATTTTATAAAACATTTTTACTTTTACAAAGAAAATGATTCAGTTGGGCTTTTTTTTTTCTTTTTTCTTTTTTTTAAGAAATAAGAACTCTCTACAGACCACAGGCCATCTGACACTGTGTTACATAAACTGCAGACCACAGAGGGAAGAGGCACAAAAAGGGAATACATATTTCTCTGTGATAGCTTTCAGCACATTTCCACAGTTGTCAGTCTTACCTTTTTTATATTCTTGCTTTCCTGGAAAAACCTTTTTGAGAGGTGAGGCATTTGACAAAAACCAAGAAAGACAATACTCAGATATATCACAGCCAGTAGGTGCAGATTGTATGTAAATGAAGTAGTTACAAAGTGAATAATCTTTTCAAATGACTGATAATACACTTACAAATTCTTGGAACTGCCCTGCTGGCTGACGAAAGGTAAATTCAAACTGAAAACCAGAAAATGACCTGCATGTCGAAGAGTGTCCAATTGATCACATTTTGTTCCTCAGGAAAATACTTCCGTTAATGCAAAAGGAGGTAGAATTTAATATTCAAAACATCCGGAAGGTTAAAAAGTAAATAAAGGCAAAGTGTACCAGGAAAATATGAGCAGCTGATTTGACAGCATTGCCGAAATAGTCAGATTAAGAAAACATTCCATTTGTGGGACCACTACTTGATGTGATCTGATTCATAGTTTGTTGTTGTTTTGTAGCTTTTAGGTCAAAAGGGGTCACTGGAAAATCCAGGCTATCCTTCTGTTTGCAAAGACACTTTACATTTCACCCAAAAGTTTATGTTTACAACCCCTTACTTTTTTTTTTTTTTTTTTTTTTTTTATTCCATTCCCTGTGTTTGCCTGAGGTGTACTCAGAATTGCATTCAGTCTTGAGCTGAAGAACAGAGGGTAGGTTATTCCATCATCCCCCTTGGTAGTTCACCTCAATGGTTTGTCATTTTCACTCAAAAATGTCTTCACCAGGTTTTGACTTTGTCTGTTGCTGATGGAATGATATAATGAGATTTTCAGTAAGGCGGTTACTAAAGTATTTAATACTGGAATATTTTTTTAGGAATGGTTTAGAGAATCATGATCAGAGATTCTGTTAAGCTTGGAGATTTTGACGTTTGTTAGGAAAGGCTTGTTTCTGCATTCCAAGTGATCTTTTTCCTTTCCAGACAAATCGTCTCAAATATTGTGCAACTTTTATTTCCACATGCTGTTCTGAATCTTAATCTCAGGCTATGTTTCAGCAGGTTTCACAAGCCATTTGCAAAGTGCATGTCAAGGCCAATATCTTTGATCTATGGACTGTTTGGACAAGAATTGACAAAAATGGAGAGGAGGCATAGAGGTAGAAGGGGAGATGCTATGCCCAAATTGGCAAGCAGTCTCCTAAAACCCAAAACACGCGTTGAAATCCTTGTACTTTATATAGGTGAGAGACTGGGACTCAGGCATCTTGTAGTTCACACTTGCCTGTTCTGATTGGGTTTTATAAAGCAGCTGCCTTGTTTCTGGCTTTTGGAGCTGTTTTAGTTTCCAAACACAATTATGTAAGCACTGATGTCAAGGCTTGATTTTAGCTCTCCCGCATGTCAGAGCAGTGTGCCAGCTGAAGTGCACCACTTGTCAGCACCTTGTTCTCCTTTTTATAACAAAAACATAGACACAGATGTATCAACACACAACTAAATTATTTCACCTCAGTGAGAATCCCATGCCAGAATGTAGTGTTGGAGCATCCCAGCTGCAAGTTAGAAAGCAGTAGTTTTGGTGAGAGTGGAGATGAGATACACTCATATATTCCACCTCACATCTACAATAAGGTAACAAGGCAACACTGATATGACCGTGCAGTCAACTAGGAAGAGGTTTTATAGGACAGTGAATTTGCTTTCTCTTTGACTTACCATATGATTGTTTCTCTACTTGATTACCTTTTCTTCAAAATTCTTTTATTCAAGCAAAATGGCAAATAGCATATGCTACAATTAAAATCCTGTTTTAAATATTTTCTACTCAATTTATCACATTTTAATGAAGGTATAGTCTTGGAAATAGCTTGGCTCAAGTGAAAATGAACTAAATGCACTTGGTTCCAATTTAGATTGAATATGCGTTAATCAGTAATTTATTTATTCTTTGTGTCAGCAAATATTTTTCTCATTCATTGCCTATTAGAATTTCACGAATTGTGACAAGTGGTATAAAGGTTTCATTTGAGCTCAGTTTACTGCGTGTAAATCAAAAGAATTGTGACCAGCAGGTTGAAGAAGTTGATTTTGTCCCTCTACTTTGCCCTCATGAGATCCCGCTTGGATTACTGTATACAGTTCTGGTGTCCTCAACATAAGAAGTATGTGGAACTGTTGGAACAAGTCCAGAGGAAGGCCATGAGGATGATCAGGGGACTGGAGGACTTCCCATATGAAGACAGGGTGACAAAGTTGGGGCTGTTCAACCTGGAGAAGAGGAGGCTGCATGGAGACCTCATAGCAGCCTTCCAGTATCTGAAGGTGGCCTATAGGGATGCTGGGGAGGGACTCTTCATTAGGAACTGTAGTGAGAGGACAAGGGGTAATGGGTTCAAACTTAAACAGGGGAAGTTTAGATTGGATATGAGGAAGAAATTCCTTGCTGTAAGGGTGGTGAAGCACTGGAGTGGGTTGCCCGGGGAAGTTGTGAATGCTCCATCCCTGGTGGTGTTCAAGGCCATGTGGACATAGCCTTGCATGACATGGTTTAGTGTGAGGTGTCCCTGCCCATGGCAGGGGGGTTGGAACTCGATGATCTAAAGGTCCTTTACAACCCTAACTATTCTGTGATTCTGATTCAGCACTCTGCAACTTTGAAAAGATGCATTCTTATTTTGGGTAAACTATGGGGTTTTTTTAAATTATTATTCTATGAAACTTAAGTAAGAAAAGTAGATTCATTGGGTAGGTGGACAATTTAAGTTATATAATAATATACAACCTGATCTAGATGAAGATGCTCATTGCAGGGGGCTAGATGACCTTTGAAGATCCTTTCCAACCCATACTATTCTATGATTCTGTAATGAGTTATACAATTATACATAATTACAGTTGGAACTCTGCAGGTCTTCTTATCTAGCCCTGTTTAATTAAGAGTTATCATCAGCATTAGATCAAGTTTTTTGGGTCGTTAATACCTTCTCTCATTATGTACAAATAGGAAACAAATTGTGGAAGAAGCAAAGAGCAGCAAAACGCTTCCAGGCTATATCCTTTTTTTATGTTCTTCTTGTTGTACACGGAGGATTCAGACAAGTTCACACCTCGTATAGCTGCAAAGCTCCAGGATATCAGACTCAGTAGCTATAAGAGGATCATTACCATCATCTAATTTGGCCATATTGTAGCAAGCAGTAGGTCTTTCCTGACTTAGCTATTCAGGCACGATACCCTGTGGTTATTTGTAAAAAAAAAAAAAAAAAAAAAAAAGGGGGCATTATTAAGTATTAGAACTAGTTAGGCACGTTGAAATATAATGGGAACTTTCTATGTATGTGTCTGACAGAGCTTTAAGGTTCACCTTCCACACTGTTTCTTCATAATGCCCAATGTACCAAAATGACTTTAAAGTCCTACTACGCTCTAAGTTGTAACTTTTGAAACAGAGAAAACTCAGCTGTTCTGGCCACACAGGAAGGTTAGAAAACCAGTCTCCCCTCTGTGTATGCACTTAACCATTCAGAAACAGCCCTTCACCACAGACTTGTTCTAAGCCCAGCAATTTTCTGCGCCTTTGTTGTGTCAGTGTTCACATTGTCCTGTCTGAGCCATAAGATGATTTTCACCAAGCACTTCCGAAGTCTGGCTGTTGGTCTGCATCCTGCCCGTGACCCAAAAGCCCTCCCAGCCCTGATGCAAGTTGCTACCTTGGGCCTGCTGAGCTCATGCTTTGTCTTGCATGCGAATGCTGGGCTGCTTCCGAGAAAAGTGCAACCTCCCCTCCTGTCTGATGTTTCCACCTGACGAAGAACTTGATGGAGAGGATAAGGCCACATACCATCCTGCTCAGGAACACATCATTAGTAAAGCAGAACTTATGATGCACATAGAATCATAGAATGGTTAGGATTAAAGTTCATTTACTTCCAACTCCCTGCCACGGGCAGAGACATCTCACTCTGGACCAGGCTGCTCAAGGCTCTACCTAACCTGGCCTTGAACGCTGCCAGGGATGGAGCATTGGAACAAGTCCAGAGGAGGGCCACGAGGATGATCAGGGAACTGGAGCACCTCCCATATGAAGATAGGATGAGAAAGTTGGGGCTGTTCAGCCTGCAGAAGAGAAGGCTGAGTAGAGACCTCATAGCAGCCTTCCAGTATCTGAAGGGGGCCTCTAGGGATGGTGAGAGGTACTCTTCATTAGGGACTGTTGTGAGAGGACAAGGGGTAACGGGTTCAGACTTGAACAGGGGAAGTTTAGATTGGAAATGAGGAAGAAATTCTTTACTGTAAGGGTGGTGAGGCACTGGGATGGGTTGCCCAGGGAAGTTGTGAATGCTCTATCTCTGGCGGTGTTCAAGGCTGGGTTTGGCATAGCCTTGGATGGCATGGTTTAGTGTGAGGTGTCCCTGCCCATGGCAAGGGGGTTGGAACTAGATGATCTTAAGGTCCTTTCCAACCCTAACTATTCTATGATTCTACGATTCTATGATTCACAGCTTCCTTGGGCAGCATGTTCCAATGCCTCACCGCCCTCACAGTAAAGAACTTCTTCCTTATATCTAATCTAAACTTCCCCTGTTTAAGTTTGAACCCATTACCCCTTGTCCTACTGCTACAGTCCCAGGGCTCTGTAGTCCTTCTTAATGTTCTCCAGGCTACTGCTATTTATATTGCTAGCACCCACATAGACAACAAGAAATGGGTAATAGTGGAACTTACTAGGCCAGGTAACCTCTCAGCAACATCCGAGCCCCTAGCAGGCAACACACCTTCCTGGCAACACACTGGGTCAGGCCAACAGAGGGATGTTTCTGTGCCCTTCAAAGTAGAGTCATCTACTACTATGACCTGCAGCTTGTTCCTGAAGGCACTAATAGTGATCCTCTTTACTGGTGCATCAGCTGGTTGTTCATTTGGTGTGGTGCGCGTTTCCTTGTTAGCCCTCTGCAGAGCTGCAAAGCCGTTCTATGTGGGGACGTAAAAATTTGGGTGCTTTTTTTTAATTGTCCTCTTCCTCCTGTTTTTTGGGGTGTTTTTTTGTTACTAGCTCCCAGCTTCATGGATTAACTCCCTCCTTCTTTTCTGTATGTGCTATGGTGGACGCTTGTGGTCCCTGCACGGGCTGGGCCTGGAGCAAACAGTCCAGCTCCCTCTCAGTTTCCCTGACATCTTTTAGCTTACTGACAGTCTCCTGCAGCTCAGCCCCCTACTGCAGGAGGACCTTCTCAAGCCCGTGAGATTACCTGATCTATACTTTTTTGAGTGAAGAGCTAGAAGCTTTCATGTTATTCTGTGCCAAATATTATTTCCAGTGTTTGAGAATTAAGCTGCATAATATATCATACGTCTTATACTTCAGAGGAGTTTCTTCTGCTGGTTCATTTGGTCTACCTAGATTGCCGTATCTCTCATCTTGATTGAATGACTTTCAGTAGCAAAAGTAGTGACATCCCTTTGCAGAGTGATTTCCCTAAGGTTTCCATTCCGAAATGAATTTTGGACTTTCTCTACTATTTAATAAAAGTTCTTTGTGCGTCAAATGTATTCTTCTGGAGCATGGCCAGGAGAAAATAGTCATTGGCTTCTTTGAAAAACACATCCAAGTTACTTTTAACAAGCTGACTTTAAGAGGAAATATTAATTACAGCTGCTTGTAAGCCACATCCTACCTACGCTTCAAATGAAGCCTGTCTGAAAGATTACAGCAAGGTAAAATGTATGAGATTAAATTGGTAACACTGAAGTGAACATTCAAGGCCAAATTAGGAAGAGTTGAAAGGCACCAGTTTCATAAAGATCACAGAGGTTCCAGTAATGTGCTTTACAAAACTGCTGAGATTAATAAAATCAGCCAGACCTCCAGCTAGACGTCTGCTTTCCCAACTACTTCCAAAACACCCACACATTACTGGAGAGCAACACCTCAGAATAATTCCACGTGTCTCTGGGTAGCAGCTTGGACCTCATAAATCTCCCTTGTTTTACCTGTTTCAGCACTCCTGCTGAGCACCAGAGCTGATCCAGGGGAATGTACGCATTTTCTAACCTAAGCACTGTAATGATCTCGTATTTGTCCCCCTACAAGAAACTATCTCTTCTAATTCATGGCAGGGCTGTTCTGGGACACTTCGTGGTTTCATGGCCCTATGTCAACATGAGTACCAGAAGCAAAACAGGAGGATCTTGCTCCTAGTGTTGTAGGTAGCTGAGGTCTGGCGACTGGTGTACTGCTGACTACACTCTTCCCTTGCTCAACGCATAGATCTCCCCATCCCAGCTGTACCACAGATGAACTCCCCTGTTGATCCACTTCACTAAACAGTTTCTATCTTTTTTGTATATAAATAATATGTTGCAATATACATACAGATACATATACAGCAACAGCTGTAAATTCACCTTACAATGTGATAAACAGTTTGTCACAGTAATAATTTTATTTTATATTCATCATCAATTAACTTTTCATCCATGAACTCTCTGATATCCCTAAGGACATTTTATTAGCATGGAAAATGTCCACATACTTTTTATGAGTGGATACAGGATTTCCTTCAAGTTGTTTTGTGGCACTAATACCGCATGGAGTTTTAGCCTTTCATGCTGTTTTCTTCTTTGTGCTAAGCACAAAACCAAGTAATCAAAACTCCTATCAAAAAGTCTAGAAGTAATTGCACGTATTGCCCTTTGTGCTGCTTCGTTCAAACTTTTGATCAGTGAGATGCCATTTAAATAATTTCATTACAGTTTCTAAAAATAAGTAGATGAAATGGAAATAATTAAAAAAAATGTTTAAAGTTATTCTCATCTCATGGTAGAAGTGACTTGGTGCTGGGTAAAGTAAGAAAACAAGCAATTCAGTGCAAACTATTTTGAAATAGTAAAAAAGTCCCTTTAAATCTCCATTTACTCAACATTTGAGTAAATTAGTACATGCATGTGATAATGGGAATAAAATGAGTTAAGAAAATCAGTGATAATGGATTCATAGCAATGTACAGAGAAAAAAATAATGAAATATATCATAAATAACTAAAGTAGCTACCTACATACATACAGACACATGCATATTTGGTGATGGACTCTGAATTAGAGATTACTATTCAGGAAAAAGATATTTGAGCTATAATCCGTATCTCTGAATAGTTCAGTAGCAGCCATGGAAGTAGTCCAAGTAGTAGGAGTTAGAGGGAAAGCCACAGAATGAAAAAAATCCCAGTTTCATTATATGACTCTGAGTCCAGAGTGCAGTCCTGTCTTGACTACAGGGTACTGTTCTCCACGATTTCTTCAATTCTCCTCAATGCTGAGGCAGAATGGAAAAGGTTTCAGAGAAAGAAGTTGAGGGTGACAAAAAGCAAAATGTTTGGAAAACTGCAGTGAAAGGAATGATTCAATAAAGTAGTCTCTTCAACCAAGAAGAGACACCGGGGCAAAGATATGTGAGACCTGTAAAACCTCAGAGAACACAGAAAGCATGAACAGAAAACAGTCTTTCCTTGTTTTTCATAATATGGAAACTAAAAGCTATCAAATCCTTGGAAGTGTTCAAGACCAGGCTGAATGGGGCTTTGAGCAACCTGCTCACATTGAAGGTGTCCCTGCCCAGGGCAGCAGGGTTGGAACTAGATGATCTTTAAGGTCCCTTTGAACTCATTCTATGATTCTGTGAAATCAAATTGCCAACGGTAAAAGTGTAAAATGGGCAACAACAAGTATCAAAATGATAGAATTTTTTCCCTCAAGACAATGTGGGTGTCAAAAAATTATGTTGCTTTAAAATGCAAGTACACTGATTCACATAAAGAACGAATCATCACAGGCAAGCTGGAGGCCATCTAAACCAAAAAGGACAACTTAAGGACTCTTACTTACAAAACTGGTGAATCACAGATGTTAGAAGTTAGCATATTTGGTGGGAAACAATCTTCTCCCCTTTGCTATGTATCTATTGCTGTTGGTGATGGTATCAATCAGGATGGATAGCCATTCCTGTGGAAAGTGTGACTATGTGGTATCAGCTCTATTTGAAAGAAGAATTTTGAATAAATTGCTCAATATTACACCTAGATCTGAAAATATTCAGACAGATATAGAGAAAACCATTATCATAAATGTCTGATTGAAATCTAACTGAAGGGGACTATAAGAAAGATGGGGAGAGACTTTTTAGCAGGGCCTGTTACGATAGGATAAGAGGCAACGGTTTTAAACTAAAAGAGGGGAGATTCAGGCTATTCCATGGGACCTGATGAAATCCATCCACGGGTCCTGAAGGAGCTGGCAAATGAAGCTGCTAAGCCACTGTCCATCATATTTGAAAAATCATGGCAGTCAGGTGAAGTCCCCAGTGACTGGAAAAAGGGAAATATTACCCCCCTTTTCGAGAAGGGGAAAATGGATGAGCCGGGGAACTACAGACCAGTCAGCCTTACCTCTGTGCCTGGCAAAATCTTGGAGTGGATTCTCCTGGAAGGCATGCTGAGGCACATGAAAAACAGCAGGGTGCTTGGTGACACCCAGCATGGCTTCACTAAGGGGAAATCCTGCCTGACCAATCTGGTGACCTTCTATGAAGGGGCTACGGAACTGATGGACAGGGGCAGAGCAGTTGATGTCATCTACCTGGACTTGTGCAAAACATTGCACACTGTCCCACACGGCATCCTTCTCTCTAAGTTGGAGAGACATCAATTTGATAGGTGGACCACTCGGTGGATAAAGAATTGGCTGGATGGCCACACGCAAAGAGTAGTGCTCAGTGGCTCAATGTCCAGCTGGAGACCGGTGATGAATGGTGTCCCTCAGGGATCGGTGTTGGGACCGGTCTTGTTCAGCATCTTTGTTGGTGACATGGACAGCAGGATTGAGTGCCCCCTCGGTAATTTTGCCGATGACGCCAAGCTATGTGGTTTGGTTGATACGCTGGAGGGAAGGAATGCCATCCAGAGGGACCTTGACACACTTGTGAGGTGGGCTGATGCCAACCTGATGAAGTTTAACCATGCCAAGTGCAAGGTCCTCCACCTGGGTCGGAGCAACCCCAGGCACAGCTACAGGTTTGGCAGGGAAGAGATTGAGAGCAGCCCTGCGGAGAAGGACTTGGGGGTGTTGGTTGATGAGAAACCGAGCATGAGCCGGCAGTGTGCGCCTGCAGCCCAGAAAGCCAACCATATCTTGCGCTGCATCAAAAGGAGCGTGACCAGCAGGTCGAGGGAGGTGATCCTGCCCCTCTACTCTGCTCTCGTGAGACCTCACTTGGAGTATTGTGTGCAGTTCTGGTGTCCTCAACATAAAAAGTACATGGAACTGTTGGAACAAGTCCCAAGGAGGTCCACGAGGATGATGAGGGGACTGGAGCACCTCCCGTATGAAGACAGGCTGAGAAAGTTGGGGCTTTTGAGCCTGGAGAAGAGAAGGCTGAGTGGAGACCTCATAGCAGCCTTCCAGTATCTGAAGGTGGGGTATAGGGATGCTGGGGAGGGACTCTTCATTAGGAACTGTAGTGAGAGGACAAGGGTTAACGGGTTCAAACTTTAACAGGGGAAGTTTAGATTGGATCTGAGGAAGAAATTCCTTACCGTAAGGGTGGTGAGGCCCTGGAATGGGTTGCCCAGGGAAGTTGTGAATGCTCCATCGCTGGCGCTGTTCAAGGTTGGGTTGGACATAGCCTTGGTTGGAATGGTTTAGTGTGAGGTGTCCCTGCCCATGGCAGGGGGGTTGGAACTAGATGATCTTAAGGTCCTTTCCAACCCTGACTATTCTATGATTCTATGATATGAACAAAAAGTTTTTTGCAATGATGGTGGTCAGATACTGGCGCAGGTTGCCCAGAAATGTGATAGATGCACCATCTTAGAGACATTCAAGGCCAGCCTGGATGTGGTTCTAGGCAACCAGGTCTAGTTGAAGATGTCCCTGCTCATTGTAGAGGGGTCATACTAGGTGACCTTTGAAGGTCTCTTTCAACCCAAAGTATTCTATGATTCTATGATTTTCTTAAATACTGAGATAACTTGGTTCTAGCAATGCCCACACTTGGATATTACACTTTCTGAGAACTCTCCAAATGTTTGTTCTCTTCAAGCTTTAAAATTTAATGAAAGATAACTTTTCTACTATTCCTTATGGAAACATGACTTAAAATGAGCATATTATTGCCAAACTGTCTCATGTTCACTCAGTTATAAATACTACTTTGTACCCACTAGGTCAGTCTTAAATAGATTATTTCAACTCAACATCTGAATATTTAGAGTCAGTTGTTTAGTGAATTATTACATATCTTCATGAAAAAAAGAAAACAATGCAAAAAAATCCTTATATTTGAAGAAAGATCTGTAGCCCTTTTCTAGATACTGAGTGTGAAGAAAGTCAGATTTCAACAATGCAATATTAGAATCATAATATAAATTCATGATGGAATCTACCCTTTATTTGTGAGTTCAGTTTTTTTTATGTAGTATGGTCATAGCAAAAAAGTGAAAATACAGAACAGGGCTGTATTAGAAATGAGAAGAGATAAAGAAACACTTCATAAAACAATAAAAGGAGAAGAACATGTGTGGAATGAAATTTCAGAAGGTAGAAAATCATTTGATCAATTTGAATGGTACAGATATCAGGAGTACAAAAATCCTCAGAGCTATACCAAAAATCTGCAGCCTGGTAGTTCAGTAAATATCATGTTCTACATTTCTTGTAAATGCCACAGAGTTTTGTACATCTCTTAATGGCATAGGTATATTTTATTTTAAGCTAATTTAATCCTTAATTTCAAGCACGTTTGTCATTAGTCTACCAATGTAATACTTTGAGCATTTTTCCTGTCCCACCAAAGATGTCCCACCAGACGATATCCCACAAACAGATGATGTTCCAACAAAATAAAAGGTCAAAATTTTTTAAGTACTCAAATATTCATTATTATATTTAATATTTCTGTTGTGTTTTTAATCAGCTATAATAATGCCTTCTGATTTGACATGTCTTTATGAAGATCTTGAAATAAGAACTAACTTTTGGCACTGACTGATTTTGTAGAAGAAAGTTAGTTGTCTTGTAAACCTTTTCTAACTAGATGAACATATGCTAGGTAGGAAAAAAAAAAAGACCTATTTTGTATTGATTGGTTTGGGTTGCGTCTTGTTATTATTATGAGAATATAATTTGGCAGCAGAATGACTAGCTTTTGCTTCTTTTGTATGGTGTAATAAGTGAATAACCCTGGTGAAAGGGGAAGAAGTTTTAATACTTTGGAAACTAAGAACACTGCACTTGTGCCAACATTTCCTGAGTTCGAAGGATGCATACAAGTTTGGGTAACGACTCCAGTAAAAAATAGCTCAAAATGGATTGAATCAGTCTCAAATTCAGCCAAAACATACTGACGGTTTTTAATGATTTTTACCAAATAATGGGCAAAAGGATTCTAGAGAGTCCTTCAGACAGAGGGCAAGTATTAGCATTAGGGTTCCACATTCTCCAACTTTGCTTGTAAAAGCTTCCTATGCCAGATGTCTGTGCACAAGGAAGAAGGGGCTACGACTTAGGGAATCTGTTTGTTTTTCCATTTAAGTAGAATACTTTCTCGGAATTGTAAATTCAGAGAGCAGCAACACATCTTGGCTAGGAAACTTCACACTTGCTTGAAATTCTCTGGAAACACTTATGCTAAGCTTCTGAAAAAAACACGTATTTGGCCTGCTGATAGATGGGCTAAGGCTGAAGCACCCATGGGGTTGATTTGTGGGCTGCACAGTGAAGCAACTGCCCCCTCTTACATTTCCTTGTGATTCTCCAGTAAATCCAGCTCTCCAATGTCTGATGCTACTTAGAAGTCACAAAAGGATGGTATCATAGAAGGCCTTTGAGTACCTAAATTTTTTAAAATTAGGTTTTTACAATTTGGGACATTTTGAGGATAAAAGAAACCGAGAGTTCTTTAGAAATACTCCCTATGTCCTGAAGAAGATTTTTGGGAGGAAAAAAATAAAGAAAGCAATCTCTCTCATATCAATTGATACTATGTTTCCAGTTCTTTTTAGAAGATACAGTAATAATATCATTCGGTGATGTCGGAAGCTGAAAAATCACTTTATTCTTTCTGTAAATTGTGTATTAGTATTCTACAAAGCTCCCACAAGGATCCGCCACCTAATTAAGTTTAAGGAATGATATTTTACAATTGCTATTTATTCTGGCAGTTGTAAGCTGTTTTGATGGGTGGCTGGAGATTTCCGTCACAGTAGCCAGAATATGTCTGATTTGTAAGATTAAACTGTTAGAGTCAGTTATCTCAGAGCATTATAATGACACTAATAAAAATGATCTCACACAGAATGATCATTGTGGTTGCGCATTATGCAGCACTTGTTCCATAAATGTGGCTTTAAGAATGTGCTTCTTATGCTCACTTGGGCAAGCTTTAAAGTTTTTTAATAATGTTGCCATTTTAGAGAACCTCATGTTGTTAAAGATGCAGTTGTCTTCATTCTTATCCCTCATTCTAGCCAGTCTTCCCGCAATGTGAATCACTAACTACAATACTATTCAAAGATAATTTTCACTATCTAAAGGGACAAGAAAAGGGAAATAAAGACTGTATTTCATTAACAGCTTTCAACTGCTGGAGACATTACTCCAGTACTGGCTGAAAGAACCAGATTTGCGCACTGTCCCACACATCACTTACATTGAAAGGTGAGATAGCTCTCCATTTCAACAACAAAATGTCCAAAAAGCTTTGCCTGTACTTTGTATTGCAGTTCTGGGATGCTGTTGATAGTAGTATTGTTTATTCAGAATAAAGAGGAGTCTGCATACACACTACTTAGGAGAAGTTTATTTCTATTATTCTAAAGTGTGTTTTGTTAAGTTCTCAAGCCATACTGAAATTTCAGCAACAAAAGCTGCACTCAGCTTCTAGGCAAGAGAAAGGAGACAATCCCCAGGCAATGATATTCTAGAGCACTGCTGGTTTACTATTAAGAATTGGATGTGGCATTTCTGAATACAACTTTCTGATTGTTGACTGAAATCAAAATGTTTGATTTCAGCCACCCTGAACTTTCAGGCTGTGCTGTGAGCATGGTCTCTGAACCAGTGCTTGCATCTGTGCTCCTCCAGGGCAGTGTGCCCAGCCCATCAGTTATCTCCCATATGCATTGTGGCCCCATGGCTTTCAGTCCCTATGCCCTCTCTACCCACCTCAACCACCCCCACCCCTTCAAAATCCCTATAGAAGACACAGGAATTCTCTGAGAGGATGCTGGATGTGCAAACATTCTCCAGCCTTTTCACATGCACAAGTGGGGCACCAGCTTTATTCATATTCCACTAAGTATCATTATGGCAGGAAATCATTGACTGTAGGGTTTTATATATAGCTAGCAAGAGTGTACATTTTGAGAACATCTATCAAAAGAAAATGGTTACAAGTAACTAACTTCCTTTTTTCCAAAACAAAAAAGTTTTATTGTTTGCTTGTTGGTTTCTTTGCTTCAGGTTTTTTGGGAGGGTTTTCATTTGTTTTCCAGAAAATTGTAACCAACTGTAATTCAGATGAGATTCTATTTTATGCAGATGCCTTGTGAACAGAAAGTTTAAAACTGCTGCTCAGCAGGTATGACTCCAAGTGTAAACACCTGCTGGGAAACTATATTTATAGTTATTCAGTGGATGTAACTTCCATACCAACTTTCTGTTTAATGTGTACTCTTAATAAAAGAGCTTCACTTCTTCACAGTAAATTAAATATATAGATTCAAATAAGAAGAAGAGGTATCCTACTGAACTGTTATCTTCTAACAAAACGAAATTCTGATGCTGGTATATCTCTCTTAGCAATTGTGAGAAAAGACTTTCCAGCATTTTGCCATCCAAAACTGTGGAAAAAATTTTTTAGCTTAGACCATAAATATTTCATAGCTGAGCCCCCAAAACAACTCAAAATTTATTTTTTTTCGGATATGTTTCTGGATGCATTAAACAACTTATTAAAAATAGCCAAGTCTATTTTAAAATTAGTCTATCTTTTTTTACCTCAAGTAACGAGAAGGGGGTTTTATTTGATATAATGTAGTTACTTAATTTACCTAGAAGTAATCTGTAGGTTATATTATTTGACTTTACTTCAGAGGTATATAACTGCGTTACTGATGACTGCCCATGCCTGATGGAATGATGGAGGCAGCTTTCGATATGTCTGGTATATGTAATAATACAAGGATTTTGCCATTAACTCTTCTATGTCATTTAGGAATGGGAAGAAAACCTTAAATTTTTGCTTTGCTGTTTTCAGTGAGAAGGACAAAGCACTTCATATAGAGAGATAATCAAAGGCAGATTTTTAGAAAATGAAAAAAAGAATCTGCACAAAGGAAAACAATATTGTGCATAAGCTATAAACAATTTCTTTAGTGGAAAAGACTTCAAAATAAAAATTGGCTAGCTTCTGTCTTTCCATCCACGTGTTGATGTTCATCTGTACATCAGTTATCTTCTGGTGCATTTGAGGTTTAAGAATAGCTCACTTGCACTGCCAATCTCTTAAGCAATGCATATTAAGAGCCATTTAAACCACTCCAGATTAATATCGAATGTTCCTTATGGCTCATGCTCAGAAGAAATACTTGTTTTCAAACAAACTTATTACCTCTGGTACTAGCAGGGGTACGACTAGAAATCTCTATCTCCATGTATTCCCAGTGCATGAATTCACTACTGTTTTTATGCTGCTAAAAACCAGTAATATACGTGCAAGCGTAGTCAGCATAGAGGATTTTCTCTATGTTCCTGTTGGTTTAGGTGGATCTTTAAAGCTATCAAAACAGAATGAAGCTTTATAGATTTAAAGCCCTCCGTATTTGCAACTCGTTATTTAGCCTCTATGGCATATCTAGTTTGATAAATGTGGTCCCAACAGCCCCAGACAATGACATCAGCACTGTGCCTTCCTCTGTTGTTCCTGGCTGGGATTCAGCAGGGAGAACAGTAGGAAGCTTTTAATCTACACATGTCTTGGTGAAGATCACCGAAGTTTCGAAGTTTCACTCCATTAGCCTGTCAGGCCAAAGCAGAGACCGTTTGCTCTGCTCAGCCACATGATTTCAGTACTTTGAGATCATACACAGCTCTTTGAAACACTTCATATTTGCATAATAATTGAAAGCTTAGCTGTGTGAAGATTCAGTTACAGCTTGTTGTACTATTCCTTAGAGCCTATACATTGATGCTTAGAGATCCATTAAATTTTTTGTCACATCACACAATAACAGGATTTATACCTTTGTTTATAAGTGTTTGAAAACAACTGTCAACAGCTTCAGAAGTCCCTTCACAACTCTAGTGAACTTTAACTTACTTACTCCAGGCCAAGTGCTTGTTGGCTGAACACACTCTCATACAATCTCTCAATATTATTCTGAATTGCAAGATGCCTTCTGTTGCTGCTTTCTCAGCCAGACTAAGGAATAGGGATTTTGGATCTGAATACTAGATTTGATTTTTCTGATACCAGCATAGTGAGACTGAAAAGAACCTCCATATTTTTCAACATAGGTATTACA
Source organism: Amazona ochrocephala (assembly GCA_039720435.1). NCBI lineage: Eukaryota > Metazoa > Chordata > Aves > Psittaciformes > Psittacidae > Amazona > Amazona ochrocephala. Next base: position 47,981,519 of record CM077878.1, read on the forward strand.
GGCAGCGCGTGCTTCAAAGAGCATTTTAAGAGTAATTGGGTATGAATTTTTATTCTACAGAGCAGATGCCCTGTCTAGGCCCTACTTCTCCCCTCTGTTTCAGCCTACTCCTATGGTGGCTCCTCCTAACTTTCATTTACACAATGTCCTCCTAGCTACCTTTGGAAAGAAGATTCTTTTCTATCCAAGTTTACTAGGAAGCCTATCACCCTACATGGCAGGTTCAGAAAGTGTATAACTCTGGCTCTGATACATCACCAAGCTACTGAAGGATGATGAAAACATCTACTATGCACAGCCTTTTCACAGACATCTCCATGAATCAGAATGAGAATGTTCTCCCAAACTCTGGTGTGCTATCTAAAAAACCCTTGTGCCATCTGCCCTGCCTGCTAACCTCAGTCATCCTACCTTTTCTCCTGCTTTCAGGGAGGCTGTGGTTCCTCATCCCTACTATCTTTAGCACTCTGGAAAAACAACCAGACTGAGGCTATGGGAGCCCCTTGAAGGGTGAAATACAGTCTTAGACAACAGCTAGGGGGGAGCAAGAACACAGAAGAGACTCCAGACCGCAACATGGTGTGCACAACCATCTTACAAAAAATGAGTATTAACACAGGGAAGGGGTCAATTTGTTAGAGATACTGCAGTGTCTTTGCAAGTCGGTAAAATCTCAAATCCACTTAGATTTATGAAAGTTTGGTGTTCATAGCAGGCCCTTCATGCTGTGCTAATATACATGCACTTCTCAGAGGTAAGATAGTTTCTCATGCTGAGGTACATGCAAAACCCACAGCTCACACCAATGTCACACATATACTGCCATTGCAGTTATTTTTATCCTCAAAAAGGCAAATCTTCTGCCAAAAGCCATGGCAAGAACAAAAAGTACAATTATTATAAGCACTCATGAAAGGGTACAACATGCTGTTGCCCACAATATCGTTTGCAGCCAGATCTCTGTTTGGACAAATGCTTTGAAAAATATAACTTTTCCATAGTGTAAGTAAAACTGTTCTCTTGGGCTTATGGAGTGGTAGGGAAGGGTTGAATTTTGCAACCAGCATTTTAAATGGGCCACAACCAGCATTAGGCTAACTCTGTCTTCAGTTCACCTGGCAAAGTATTTTATTCATTATTACTTCTAGCTGTAGACTGCTGGAGCTGAAACAGAAAAGGGAGACAGAGTGGCAAATGCAGAAAACAAACTCATAGATGAGCTACTTCTTCAGCAGACAGTTCACCTTCTGCAATCTGTTTCTAGATTATTTTTAGAAGCAGGAGTCAGGTCAATTTAAATGTAAGGGCCAAATCTTGATCTCAGCTGCATGAAAAAATAGCTATAGAGGCGTCTGCCTATATTGTAGGCCTGATGGCTTTACTACTTAAATGTTCAACTGCTGAAATCATGATGATTTACTGTTAGATGAGCAAAATACACCGCCAGTGGGTATTTCTTTATAGCGAAAATATTTGCAGTGTCTGCTTACTTAATATACTTTATCATCATAATATCTCTATATATTAAAAACATAGAACTGAGCTTTGCAGCATCTTAATATTATTGGCCCCTATTTGGGGAATTAGGATGCAAACAAATTGAATGACATGTCATTTGTATCATAGGGTGTTTATGGAAGAACTGAGAAATCATCCTGCATTTACTATACACCAATCCAAACACTAATGACATAACTACACCTCCTCTTCAAACTTAGTCCAGTGCAAATGTCAATCAATGATACACAGAAGCTGAAGAAACTTGTTAACCAGTCAGCCTCATGACAAAACGAGTCAGTGTCCTTAGTTAAGTATTTAAGCTCTAACAGCTCTCTCCTTTGGGATTTAGAGATGCCTGTTTACAGCCCTTGGTTTTTAATTCAGTTTTCCCAATGAATCTCAGCTTCTTTGAAGGGTCTGAGCCAGTCACCACATATAAACTTGGTGGTTACTCCTAATCACCAATTTGTGCCAGCTGCGGGTAGCAGCCAAAGAAAGCCAGGCACTAAAGTAGATATATGCTGAATCCCAGCATTCATAGAATCATAGAATCATAGAATAGTAAGGGCTGGAAAGGACCTCAAGATCATCGAGTTCCAACCCCCCTGCCATGGGCAGGGATACCTCCCACTAAACCATGCCATCCAAGGCTATGTCCAACCCCTCCTTGAACGCTGCCAGGGATGAAGCATTCACAACCTCCCTGGGCAACCCATTCCAGGGCCCCACCACCCTCACAGTAAAGAATTTCTTCCTCAGATCCAACCTAAACTTCCCCTGTTTAAGTTTAAACCCATTACCCCTTGTCCTCTCACCACAGTCCCTAATGAAGAGTCTCTCCCCAGCATCCCTATAGGCCCCCTTCAGGTATTGGAAGGCTGCTATGAGGTCTCCAAGCAGCCTTCTCTTCTCCAGGCTGAACAGCCTTAATTTCCTCAGCCTATCTTCATATGGGAGGTGCTCCAGCCCCCTGATCATCCTCATGGCCCTCCTCTGCACTTGTTCTAACAGTTCCATGTCCTTTTTATGTTGAGGACACCAGAACTGCACACAATACTCCAAGTGAGGTCTCACGAGAGCAGAGTAAAGGGGCAGGAGCACCTCCCTCGACCTGCTGGTCACACTCCTTTTGATGCAGCCCAGAATACGGTTGGCCTTCTGGGCTGCAAGCGCACACTGCTGGCTCATGTTAATTTTTTCATCAACCCACACCCCCAAGTCCTTCTCCGCAGGGCTGCTCTCAATCTCCTCCCCGCCCAATCTGTAGCTGTGCCTGGCATTGCTCTGACCCAGGTGGAGGACTTTGCATTTAGCATGGTTAAACTTCATTAGGTTGGCATCAGCCCACCTCGCAAGCGTGTCAAGGTCCCTCTGGATGGCATTCCTTCCCTCCAATGTATCAACGGAACCACACAGCTTGGTGTCATCAGCAAACTTGCTGAGGGCGCACTCAATCCCACTGTCCATGTCACCCACAAAGATGTTGAACAAGACCGGTCCCAACACCGATCCCTGGGGGACACCACTCGTTACTGGTCTCCAGCTGGACATTGAGCCACTGAGCACTACTCTTTGTGTGCGGCCATCCAGCCAGTTCTTTATCCACCCAGTGGTCCACCTATCAAATTGATGTCTCTCCAACTTAGAAGGATGTCATGGGAGACAGTGTCAAAGGCTTTACACAAGTCCAGGTAGATGACATCAACTGCTCTGCCCCTGCCCATCAGTTCCGTAGCCCTTTCATAGAAGGTCACCAGATTGGTCAGGCAGGATTTCCCTTTAGTGAAGCCATGCTGGCTGTCACTAAGCACCTTGTTGGTTTTCATGTGCCTTAGCATGCCTTCCAGAAAGCCCTGTCATCCCCGGGATGAATGAGGACAAAGGAACTGTTCCTACAGTGCCAAAGATTCAAAAACACATTATGTTACACCAGCTCTGTGGGGATAATAAGGAGGAACGTTTTATATTTTATATTCTGGTTTAGATTATTCAGGCATGGAAAGCACACATAGGCGGTGGATGTACGCATTCCTAAATGATGCTACACATTTCTGATATTTCTGCCATGCACACTATCTGAAGAATGCAGTGATGCTTGCCTCCTCAGAATTGAGTTGGATTTCCTATGGAAAGGAACATTTACCTAAATATAAATCAACTCCTAAGCTGGCTATAAAATGTCCTAACTAGTACATGTACTAGTACGTGTTTTGATTAAGAATGAAGGAACATTTTATTATGATACATATACAGAAAATTCAAAACATATGCTCTGTACATAGTGTTTTGGGGCAAAGTTTCATCAGTAAAACAAATTTAATCCATGCTTAACGACTTACTAAGGTGACTGACCAAAGGAAACCTCTATAGTTTTCATGCTCTGTCTAAGGAATAACTGAATATGGAAACCTTTTTTCAGCTGGCAAACTGATTGGCTGGCTGACAAGATTAGGCTACTAGTACAAAAGTTTTACACAAGAATAAAACAAGATTTTCAAGTACTTATTTTTTGAGAATCCATGGATCCATGGAGGAATCATGTAGGTTGGAAGTGACCATGCTTCATAATATGATTGGTCACTTGTCTGATGCATGCACAAAATATTTCTGGCCATAGAAAACAACCTGAAGCATCAGCCCAACTGTGGTTTTGAAAGGCATATATCTGAATTCCCACCTGAGAAATACAGATTTTGATAACTGACTAGAAACTGAGGATCACTCTTAAGCTTCAGTCTGGCTCGTTTACCTGCAATACAGAAGAAAGGACGAGAAAAACGGGGGTTGTTAAAAAGTCCTTAAAAGATCATTTTCATGTTCTAAAAGTGCTGAAAGCCAATCCCCTAATCATTTTTACAGCTGATAGAGCTTAATCCAGTTTATAGCTGGGAGAACTTGGCAAGGAGAAATCTAAATGTCTGTTAGACTCTGTTATGTGTGCAATCATTGGGCACAGCAGGAAAGTGAGTGCTATCCTAGAGGCACAGTTTAGCAATTAACTTCTTCATCTTCAGTGGGCACTGGATTAGTCCAAACTACTTGAGTTAAGAGAAATCAGAAAACTATATGGCACTTAAAACACTCCCATTTCCACTGAAGTCATGGAGCAAGAATTCTGGGTGCAGACTCTGACAGCTAGCTCTGCGGCTGTCTGAAATTCTCACATAACATCATGGGAACTTAGGTTTGCTTCTATACTTACTCTGTTGCTAATTGTTATTGGTCCAGAGATAATGTTATGGTAAAAAGGGCAAGGTATGTACTTGACCTCATTTCAGGGACTGATAGCAGGCTACCCCCCAAAACTGTGTGACTTTCCATCTAGCTACCAAGTTTTAACATCTGTGTTAGAAATTACCACCATGACTCACTCCTGATCACAGTTATCTTCACAGTAAATAATGACCTTGAGTAAAATCTTTTCCTTTCCATTGCCTTTAGTAAGGCAATGTTGCGAACAATTTTCTCATCTTCTGAACCAACGGAGGTGGAGTTAAGATGTCAGATTGAGATAAGGGCCAATTCACACTTCACAGCGGTCTTACACACTGCACACCAGAACACAATCATTTCTCTCAAAACCTTTTAGAGTAAAATTTTGGACACAGTATTGGTAAACATGAATAAGTCTGAAGCAATAATAAGAACTAAAGATGGATGGTTTGGAAACAATAGCAGACAACTTGTATGGATGATAAGGATATTTCATATGCTATGTTACTTCCTGTATAGGAGTTAAAAGTGAACCCTTTCTCTTGCAAACTATTGTCCCTGATACTTAATTACATTATCATATTGCACTAGTGTGTCTATTAAAATAATAATTAAAAAAAAAAAAAGTTTTGAGTCACATTTTTATAGATTTCATGGACTTGGACAAACGTTACAATTGTGTTCTCTTGCATCATCTTTTGCTGTAATAAACAGATATTGCAAAGTCTCAAACTTCCAATAAAATTTTAATTTGATGGGAGTGGCATTTTTTTATTTTATTGGAGAAGGTTCATATTGATTTATACTTCACAGAAACCTTATGTTGATTAGTCATTTTAGACTATAAGCGTAAGGAGTTTGGCAGATGAGAGAGCTTTATATCATGTAGTAACAGTGGTCTGTAGGGATTCTTGTGGCATCTGCCACATCAAATGAAGACACGGTCATTAGCACACTGAGAACATCATGCTCACCCACACCCAATAGCTGTCACACCCGTGCAGAGCCTACTGATAACCCAGTGTAGATGAAGACCAGTGTATCACAATTTTATATCATCCCAATTATTTCTTTATTCTTCTCTCTAAATAAGGGAAACTACTCTTTAATATTAAACAGAATCTTAGTATGTTATTAATATTGTAATTTAATATAAACAATAGATCATATGAAATATACAGACACTTTAAAATAAGTCAGTTAGGCCCTAAATGTTTATTAGCTCTCAGCATCTGATTTTCTACCATACCCTGTAACATGAAAGCAGGAGAAAGAGCAGCTTAGCTACCACTGTCTCTGCTATACCAAGTACTCACTAGATTTTCTCAGTAGCTGGCAAAATGCATAGCTTTAAAGTCAGAAGAAATGGATAACAGGAAAAGTGACAAAGAGCTGCCACCAGGTAGGGATGGTAGACTATTCTGTGAATGAGGCATATCTGCAGGTTGCATTACATTACAAGCTTCATTGTGTAGTGAAGTGGCAACGAAATTGTTCAAATGCAATTTTCAAATAAAAACCTACATTCCAGGAATAGTTTATTGGCTTGGCCAGCTTCTATGTTCTCATTCTGTGACTCAGTCTAAGCAATGAGAAAGGGGTGGTATGTGTGGAGTGCACTAGTACTAATCCATCCCACTCAAATTAACCACTGGGAGGTTCACACCTATGCTGAACTCTGGTAGAATACGTGTTAATTACAAACTACTTTTGACATTCCCTATGAAAACTGGCCACCACAAAGAATTAAAGAATTAAAACCTTCTCTACCAGGCCTTTTTTGGTCTGATCTGAGAAAGAACAGTACTGTGTGGTGCTGAAAGTTAAAAAACCCACCTCCCTGATATTACAATTCACAGCTTTATGTGTGTGCTTATTTTTGATGGGGTTTTCACTGGTAAGGTCTGCCTTCAGACATTACAGGTTCCTAAGCCTAATGTCAGAGTGTATAGAAGTGAAGAGTTACCACAGCAGAGAAACACCAGGTCTTTGAGCATCAAATCAACTGCGAAAACACAACCCCATGCAACAAGATGGAGCCAGTAGTGTTGAGGAAGCTGGACCAGAAAATGGCATGGATTTTATGGTAATAGTGGACTGTCATGGAAGCTAAATATGTTGTGAAATGGGATATTGTTATTAAGGTTAGATGGAGAGTTGACAGGAGGTTGCATAACATTTGCCAAGACCTGGGACATCCAAGTTGCTCCTGTTCCTCTACAGTGAAAAGACACTCATCTTCCTTGTTTGGTGCTTTGAGTCACAGGTTAAGCAGACTGGAAATTACTTTCACCATGTTATTCCAGAGTGAGTTTCTTTGAGTTAGATGCCTTGCCTCTGGAGAGAACCCTGGGATCCGTTTCAAGGGAATACTGGGAAATGTAATCAAGTAAACTTCAAAGGGGGAGAGAATTCAAATACAAAAATGTATTTAGCTTTTCCCAACATCTGGCTCTGGAAGTCTTCTCAATGTGAGAAAACGAAATTGCTCTATGGAGCCTTCTAATCCAACTTGCTGGTTTAGAATATAATTTTTCTCCGTGGGTTATTGCTGCAGTATAATACTGATGCCTATGGTTTGCAGGTGGCCAGAGTATATGATCTGGTCTTCAGCAAATCAGGGTATATGATATATATGTTGTATAGCATTACAGGCTTTTTCTCTCTGTAAGTGGCCCACAAATCAATCAAGAGAGTTATTAATTTGCTTTCTATGCATGATTGTTCAAGGGATTTTATTCATAACCATTCTTTGGACTGCAGGGATTTGGCAGATACTACTGTAAGCTCATTTGATTATCAACATTGAGGAACTGATTGGTGAAAATGATTGCTTAAATCCCACAGAAAAGCTTTTAATTGCAACTGAATGAGAGAAACAGTTTAACGTAAGTGTCAAATAAAGAGATTGATAAGGATTCTTCTCTTGGAGAGAAGGGTGGGCCTGTCTCGAATATGCTGGACAAGGATTTTATGGATCAATCACAATAAATCTTTGATTATCCCAAATAACTACAGTTATTGCTGCCCTTAATGAAAAAAATGATAAGTGCATTACTCCCATATCGATTTTATTGTCAGCACATCTGTTTATGTACAAGTTGATACACATATAAGGTTGAGCAGATGGATGGCATTCACATAGTGTAATACACTGAAGGTGGGATCATATGTCTTAGCTTAGACATCTAAATTTCCCTTTGTGGCCAGTGGATAAAACAGGTATCTCTAGAAAGTGAGTCCTTCTATAAGAGACTTTTTAAGATAGGTCATGTAAATAAGTTTCTGTATTTTCATTTTATCCTATGTTAACTTAAGAAGGTAGCTGATGTCAAAGCTTCCTCAGGCAAGCATGTGATGGCAAACCAAACAACTGTACACAGTATTTAAGTGGTCAGCTTTCAGACATACTAGCAATTCAAGCTTCTCCATTCTAGCTGAACTTCCCAATCTGTTGACATTTCGGCAGTCAAGTGAGGAGTAAATGTGGTTCAAGGGTCAGTGGTATCCAGGAAATGCGTCAATTTCTGATGTGCTACATGGGGTCCATGACAGAGGACAAAGTGCTTGTTGCACTTCGACAAAAAAGATATTTCTCTATCTTTCTTTCTATACAGATGTGTTTTGCAAATATCTGGGATCTGGTTGAAGATAAGGGAAGTAGATGAGTTAGGCCATTAAAATAAGCTCCTGCAGTTGTACAAACCAAAAAGGCAAATGTTACAGATGACCATTCCATCACTGGCTTTCCCAGTTCCAGCCTGTAGAACTTACCCTGTAAGCACCTGCTTTCATGACTCTGAATGTAAATGATAATATTAAAAAGGAGTAGCTCATAAAAAAAAAAATGGTTTGAAAGGAATATTTCAGCAAAAATCTTTTACTTGACCACTTTTACTTGACCAGACAGCACCAAGCTACTGTATTCAAGTTACTCTTTTGTCCTCATTTCTGAAATAGAAACAGGAATATTAACAACGTAATAAAGCCTGAAAGCAATGCTCGAAGTTTAACTAGGTGTTTATCAGGTCATGTCTGTAAGAAAACATTGTTAAAATCTTTCCAGTAAAAGGAATGTAAGTGGGGGGGGGGGGGGGGGGAAGGGAGAGTGGGGGAGAGAGAGGTGTTAATTGCCAGAGGGAAAAGAGGTGCACCTTTATTTCCATTTGTGGAACATAGTAGTGGGTGCAGGGAAAGGGCACTCTGTCACAGTTTATGTGTTTTGCTCTTCAGTACATTTGTGGATTTTATTCCCCATCTTTTATTTCCCACACATTTAATTTTTATTCCCCACATTTTATCCCCACACATTTGTGCATTTGCAGCCCAGAAAACCAACTGTATCCTGGGCTGCATAAAAAAAAGTATTGCCAGTGGGTCAAAGGAGGTGATGCTGCTCTGTTCCCATGAGATCCTCTCCTTAAGTACTGCATCCAGTTCTGGAGTTCTCAGTACAAGAAATGAATGTTAGACTGGGTCCAGAGGAGGGCGACACAAATGATCAGAGGATTGGAATACTAATCCTATGAGGACAAGCTGAGAGAGTTGGGGTTTTTAGCCTAGGGAAAAGAAGGTTCCAGGTAGGCCTTATTCTGTTCTTTTATTACTTAAAGGGCGCTTGTAAGAAAGATGGGGACAGACTTTTTAATATGGCCTGTAGCGACAGGACAAGGGGTGATGGTTTTAAACTAAAAAGGAATAGATTCAGAATTGATGTAAGGAAGAATTTTTTATGATAAGGGTGATGAAACACTGGAGCACATTGCCCAGAGAGGTGGTGGATGCCCCATCCCTGGAAAAGCTCAGTCAGGTTGGTTAGGGGTCTGAGCGACTTGATCTAGTTGAAGATGTCCCTGCTCATTGCAGAAAAGTTGGACTAGATGACCTTTAAAGTTTCCTTCCAATCCAAACCATTCTATGATTTTATGATTAACTTTTAGAAGGTGTTTACTACTTTCTTTTAAGGGCCAGAGACGAGAGACTTGACATGGAGTAGTGGAAACTGCTCCCTTACTGAGAGCTGAGTGTCTTTTATCAGTCTTTAAGATCATTCTCCTGTCTTCTGTCTGTATTGTGATTATTTCCCTTTCATCCTTACTGTGAAGGTTTTTCAGTACATAATAAGATCAAAGTTCAAATATAAGACTGAGAGATAATTTTGTTGGGATTTTGAGTGCCTAACCATATGCTGAACTGTATGTATTAGCTATCCACCATTTCCATTAAATTATTTTGAGTTTTAAAATCATCTCAGCACATCCGTAAGTCAGAAGAATCAGAATGTAAGATTCAGCTTTAGGTCAGTACATCTAAAACCAAAATTGCAAGGAATAATCAAAAAGCTGCAAAGAAAAGCTTTTGAGGCTAGTGTTTTAAAATCTTGTTAACATGGCAACACTTGCTGTAAAAAATCAAACAATGTTACTTTGTTATACTAGAGTAAAATATATCATTTGGAATATTTCTTAAGGTTCTACATCAATAGAACGAAACTTGTCTGATGTTTAAAATGTATAACAAAATCTTTCCATATTTTATATGCTTTAAAATGTCTTTACTTTTCGATTTTTCATGCCACTGACATTGTAAGTATGGTTTTCAAAGGCTTTTCTAAGTTGCAGTAAACTATATGCAATCAGAGAAGGACTTCAAGCAAAACTGATTAATTTAAAACTTTGTAACTGAATAACAAATCTGTTACTAAAAAATCCTTGCAAGCAATGTAAGCCTGTCTGCAAGCCTTTTTCATGCAGAAAATAGTGGCAAGCATATCCAGGTTATTAAGGATTAGTGCCAAGGACTGACAAAAAATTAAAAAAATAAATATGGTATTTCTCAAGACAGTGCATACTTTTAACCTAAATCACAAGATCTTAAAGACTCTCTAGTGTTTACACATTTCTAATGGAAAGCACAAATCAGATGGAAAATATTTTTCTTAGGGAGAGTTACATTTCATTCCAATTTTAAAGAAGACTTGGGTGACCTGAAATTTCCAGTGGATGAGTTGCTGACATTGATAGAACAGCTGATGAAAATGTTAATTTTATACCAGAGTTCTGAGAATATTGAAGACCTATTATTTTGGTGAATTTTATACATTTATGGTAACATTAGATGATGCTGAGAATACAGGTCTGCTCTTCGCTTCTTGGCTACTGTTTTGAAAGCATGTATTTACATTAATTATAGAATTTCCATTGATTTCAGTGGCTCTGGATGAGGCAGTTAGGCTGAGGAAATCAAGAGCAATAAGGAAAAAAAAAGCCAGTAAAGTAAGAAAAGAATCATGAACAAATTGTCTATCAATCAGCAAGATTCAGTCCTTCATAGATATCTGTCTAAACCAGTACAGTGCATACATCTGAAAAACAAAAAATTATTTACTTTCATAGAGATAGGCATAGTCAAGAACTGAGTGATACCTAGATATTCCACCCCTTCTTTAATACTGGGAAACACTGCAGCACAGAGATAAGAAGGTCAAGGAAGTGACCAGCTAATCCTTTTTTACCAAGCTATTTAGTGCTTCGTCCCTACAACTACACTGACATGGACAAGAAAGGTAAGTCAAATCTTTTACTCCTCAGTGTCCAGAAGTGTCAGGCAATGGCTAGGGAGTCAGTGCAGAAATGCGGTCAGGGCTGAAGGCAACTCCTTCTCACTGCCTCTGTCTGCCAGCTCTTTGCTATCACTCACTTGCTGGAAGCTATCACTCCCACAGCAGGGTCAATGGAAGGAATTGTCTCGTCTGCTCCAGTCAGAATCAGAGTCAACCTTTTGATCTTACAGGGCCTTTAGAAAGAAGTTCAATTTAGGAAATGATTTTTTCACTCATATGGATGAGAATTGCTAGTAACTTGGTCACTGGATTCATTTGCAGAGCCTTGTCCCCAGTGGAGATGTGATTAAAGAAAATTACTTAAGGCTCAGAGCACAGGCATGAGATAAACCATAAACCATAAACCATAAAGCAATGTGATTATTTTATGCAGTGACTTTTGACTGTGGTCTTATTGTCGGCATCAGTCTCAGCAGGCATGCACTGTGGAACTCAGTGTAAAGTAGCAGGAAGAAAAATCCTAAAAATCAGAGCCTTCTTTTTGTGGCATTTCTAGCTAGCACCCTTTGCAAATCATGTTTCTTTTGTCTTTATGCCATTACAAATTGAAATAATAAGGACAATTAATCTTTCAGAATATGTGAACCAAAAGGGGCACATAAATATGCTTCTTCCCCTGATTAAATACAATAGGTATCAAAGAGTGCACTGCATTCACTAAGATTATTTCTTTAGCGATTAATCTTTTCTAGGCACATGCTAGAAAGAATATGAGTGGTAACCTGTTATTTATGATTTATGAACCGTTACTACTGTTCATGGTATTGTACTACCGATTTTCCTAATAATAAAGATACATGGCCAATAGACTTCTAACCTTTAAAATGATCATTCAATAGAAGACTCATGTCTAGAATATCAGTATTTGCATAAGGATCATTGATTTTTTTTGCCTATGAAGACTAAACAGGAAGAAAAAAAAAGACATAAGCAAAGACCTATTGTGTGTAATAAGCACCTACAATCTCTCACTCAACAGTTTCGTGGTTTGACAGGCCATTTGTCTATGTTTTTTCGGGTAGGTTTAACCAGATTGTTGTCACTGTTTTGCAGTAAAAACATTCCCAGTCTTGAGGGATTTTAATTTTCATTTCTCATTTCTGTTTTTACAAGTCAAGCAATTTTTTCCATTTTCTGATCTGTAAAATAGGCATTATAATTTGCAAATTGCAGAAACTTTTAACAATAATTCAAAGTATACGGCATGTTGAAAACATTAACTCTTTCTAGAGTGCACTGATTTCATTTCCAGAAAATCCCTGAATCCAAAATCCTCAGCGAAGACGAACTGCTGATAAAAAGACATAACAACAGGGACTCTCATCATGATATATTTAAGGGAGGAAAGGGGGGAATTGAACTATGCAGCCCCTAATAGAGAATTAAATTTTCCCAGATATTCCTTGAGGACTGCAGGAAAAGAGTAGTTTTAATCCACCTAGTAGTTTGCATGGGACCTAGAGACCTGCTCTAACAAGTGCTGTTATTGTATTTTCAAAGCTCATGATAAAATCTCCCTTAAAAAGATTTTCTTCCTAGGTGAAAGACTGGAAGCCTGTAAACTACTGGTTTTGTCCTCTAATGAAATGGCTTCTCCAAACTTTATGAATGTAGCAACAAAAATATACCATGTAATAGGAAATACCAAAACCTAATTTTTATTGCTCTCTACAGTTTCACTATCTTTAAAAGTTTATGTCAGTGGAAAATGTGAATGAATGTGAGTGGTATTAGCATCAGAGTATGTCTAATTCATAATTACCTACTTTGTGCACAGCAACAATTTACAAGCCCTCTATTCACTGGCAATTTAAAAAGAACTTTCAGATGAGATATTTGGTAAAATTCAATTAAACTAGAAATGCCTTGAAGGGCCAGTTGCATATCATGGCATTTATGCAGACATCAAAGATTTAGTTGTTTAGACAAGGAAAACAAAGGCCATCTGACTATTCAGAGCATGTAGGAAGAGTTCTGCTTATTTCAACCTATAATTTTACCATAAATAGATGTCCCAGTTACAAAAATGCTTAGTTGGTTTGATAATCATAGAATCATAGAATAGTTAGGGTTGGAAAGGACCTTAAGATCATCTAGTTCCAACCCCCCTGCCATGGGCAGGGACACCTTGCATTAAACCATGTCACCAAAGGCTCTGCCCAACCTGGCCTTGAACATCGCCAGGGATGTAACATTCACAAATTCCTTGGGCAACCCATTCCAGTGCCTCACCACCCTTACAGTAAAGAATTTCTTCCTTATATCCAATCTAAACTTCCCCTGTTTAAGTTTGAACCTGTTACCCCTTGTCCTATCACTACAGTCCCTAATGAGTAGTCCAATCCCAGCATCCTTATAGCCTCCCTTCAGATACTGGAGATAATCTGAATTTCTGAATAATCTGAACTTCAAAAGTTCAGATAATCTGAACTTCTACATCAGTTGTGACCATAACTTGTCTTAAAATCTTAATTTTTCCTTTTTTTTCATGTATTCTACTGCATAAATATAATAATACTGAAAAAAATCTGCACTGTCATTTTTGCTGTAGTCTTCCGCACAAGAAATTCTTAAGTACCACTGGAGTTCAAAATAAATTCAGATATTTTAAACCTTGGAAAATGAGTAGGCTTATATTTTTTTGCAGACCATTTTATAATGATGTGAGTAGTGCATTTTCTGAACTGTGTGGATGAGTTGCATTTGAATTTGACTCTCCATGCTTGCAATGCTTTTTGCAATTCAATGTTGCTTCTTCTAAATTAATCCCATTCTTTGCCAGAAAAGGCAGCAAAATGTCTTGGGTTTATCACCAAATAAAGTGCTAAACTTATAAGCTGTTAATCAATGAACTTAAAAAAAAAGATAAGAAAGAAAACAAATAAAATGTTAGCTACTAATATGACAGGTACTAACTACTAATGCACAAAATTGTATTAAAAATCGAGAACTTCCATTGTGATGTTTTCTGCCATAAAACCATGCTTTGCCTTTACTGTAGGTCACATGCTTTCATCATTGACTTGGCTGAATAAGGCGAAAGATGGATCATTACTACTTCCACAGTAGCAATCTGATTCTAAGTTCTTGAAAATCAAGGGAAACATAGTATGAATATTGAAGAAATCAGGCTTTAGTCTTTTGCAACAAGTTGTTTTATCCTTCTGACTGCTCTGCCTGTTTTTATAAGGCTGCTTTTTTAATGAAGGCACTCTTTCGTAACTAATTTGAGCATGTATGACTTCAGTTGCATCTTTATAAAAACACAGAACATAGAATGGGACTGATAAAATAGGTCAAATCCTGTGGTAGGCTAAGAGCAAGGAGTTGTGAATAGCATGGTCTGTGATATGCAGGCATTTTTGAACCTATAAATGTTGAGGGAATGTATTTCTTGGTTCTCAGTAACCAACACATTCACCTGTGTGTTCTTTGTGTGAAGTAGACCTTGGTTGTCTTGTTCTTTACATTGGCATGTACAGCCATGAATAGAGAAGGCACTTGTAAGAGTTGAGCACAGTGTAGCACTTTACACTGTCTTTCCTTTTCCTTTTCCTTTTCCTTTTCCTTTTCCTTTTCCTTTTCCTTTTCCTTTTCCTTTTCCTTTTCCTTTTCCTTTTCCTTTTTCCTTTTCCTTTTCCTTTTCCTTTTCCTTTTCCTTTCCTTTTCCTTTCCCTTTTCCCTTTTCCCTTTCCCTTTTTTTTCTTTCCTTTTTTCCTTTTCCTTTTCCTTTTCCTCTTTTTCTTTTTCTTTTTCTTTTTCTTTTTCTTTTTCTTTTTCTTTCTTTTTCTTTTTTTTTCTTTTTCTTTTTCTTTTTCTTTTTCCTTTTTCTTTTTCTTTTTCTTTTTCTTTTTCTTTTTCTTTTTCTTTTTCTTTTTCTTTTTTTTCCTTTTTCTTTTTCTTTTTCTTTTTCTCTTTCTTTCTTTTTCTTTTTCTTTTTCTTTTTCTTTTTCTTTTTCTTTTTCTTTTTCTTTTTCTTTTTCTTTTTCTTTTTCTTTTTCTTTTTCTTTTTCTTTTTCTTTTTCTTTTTTTTTCTTTTTCTTTTTCTTTTTCTTTCTTTTTCGTTTTTTCTTTTTCTTTCTTTCTTTTTTCTTTTTCTTTTTTTTTTCCTTTTTCTTTTTCTTTTTCTTTTTCTTTTTCTTTTTCTTTTTCTTTTTCTTTTTCTTTTTCTTTTTCTTTTTCTTTTTCTTTTTCTTTTTCTTTTTCTTTTTCTTTTTCTTTTCTTTTTTTCTTTTTCTTTTTCTTTTTCTTTTTCTTTTTTTTCTTTCTTTTTCTTTTTCTTTTTTCTTTTTTCTTTTTCTTTTTTTCTTTTTCTTTTCTTTTTCTTTTTATTTTTTTTCTTTTTATTTTTTTCTTTTTTTTTTCCATTTTTTAATTTTTCTTTTCCTATTTTTTTCTTTTTCCCTCTAGTCCAAACACATTTTCCTGAGGACACTGGCCAATACCTTCAGCAAACTATTCTTAGGTGTCTCAAAGGACCCCTTCTGCATCATTGAACCAGCAGCTACTGCAGAGCCAGGAGACAACCTTCTTTCCTTTCTCCTCTGTGCTGCTTCAAAAGAGATAGAACACCTGATACAAGGTAGGAGATGATGTTGCCTAAAGCATGTTAATGCTCTACTTTTAAAAATTCTTATCTGGTCATAATTCAGAGAGTAAGCCACTTCCAGTGTCATCAACCACTTTTATATCTGAGATGGTGAAAGGCAGAACTTGTCACACAGCCAACTTCTCAGGCTCCAAAACCTTTATTTGAGACATTTCTAATACATTGTTGAGACATATCTGCCATTGGTGCTTCACTTATCACTATTTTATTTTCTCTCTGTGTATGGTTTCTTGGAATAAATACAGGTTTTTGTGGGAGGTTAAGATAAAGCAACTGGTTTTATCTTTGCAGTTAAAACAAAATGTGTTGTATCTTACCTAACCAACAGTGGGCTATACAGTAGCTCTGCTTCTCATTCTTTTCCTTTGTAGCCTATGTAGTTATATCATTTCCATAATTCTTCCCAAATCTCAGGTAGAAAACTGTAGAGTAAGAGCTCAGAAGAGCAAGCCTGTAAAAGCACCCTGGATCATGACTTGTGTTTTCATTTAGGACCACACGTGGTCTATTTGTTTTCTTCTAATCTTCCCCCCATTCTATTTCGCTGAACTTTCCCACCATTTGGTCCATTCGCTGTAATCCCTAAACCACATTACTTTGTGACACTATTAGCATCGTGATTATGCTGCTACACAAAATCTTACAGTAAACTCTTCTGATTGCTGCATCAGTACTATTTTTCAAGCATAGGCTAGTCTCTGAATAGGTTTTGAATCCTGGAGACCAATAATGGTCTATTCAGACAAGAATTTTACTCTTCAAAATCAGAATACAGATGTTACCTGTGTTCCTGTCTAGCTCCATTGAGGCTGTCTGCTTACCCTCCCCTACCTCCATCCTGCAGAGCAAGAGAAATCAATAGGATCTTCTATTAATTTTAACTATTTTGTTTCTGTAGCAGGAGTTACCTATTTTTTCCTGGCTGCGTAATAGGTGGAACTTCTCCTGCAGAAGGGAGCAGGTGGAAGCCCACTTCTTTTCCTTCTTCAGCAGCACTTGGAGACAGGGGTGGTGGTTAGAAAGAGAGGACATGAGAAAAAACATCATTAAGCAGGTTACCCACAGAGGTTGTGCAGCCTGACAACACAAAGCCCTTAAGTAACCTGACCTAACTGTGATGTCGGCCCAGGTTTGAAGAGGATATTGGACTATGTGGCCTTGGAGACTCCTTCATGGCATGGTGCTATGCAATCACACTTTGTAAGCCCCAGCAGGACATATACACCACCAGGCCATGCGTATCCTTAACTAAGGCACTGTGTCTGTGCAGAAGAGTAAAGCATTTGGGAAACTTTTGGGCAAAGTGTGTGAACTCTGAGTGGACAAGGAAAGAACTGGAGCTGTAATCCTCCTGGATTTCTGTAAGGCCTTTTATACAGGCCCCTACAACAACATGTTTACCTTTAAATTGGAAAGATATGGGTTTGATAGAGGGGCTGTTAGATGAATAAGGAGTTGGCTGGATGGCTACATCTAAAGAGTTAGTCAATGGTTCAGATGTCCAAGTGGAAGCCAGTAATGAGTGATGTCCCTGAAGACTCCACACTATTTAATGTCATAATACTATTTAATGTCATAAGCAGCAACAGGATCGAGTGCACTGTTAGCAAGTTTGCCAATGACATCAAGCTGAGTGGTGTGGCTGACATGCTGCAGGGAAGTGATGCCATCCAGAAGGACCTAGACAGGCTTGAGAGGGGGATCAATGCCAACCTTATAAAGTTCAGCAAAGCCAAGTGCATGGGCTTGTATCTGGGTCAGGGCAATCCCAAACATGGATACAGGGTGGGAAGTGTTGGTACAGCCCTGCAGAGAAGGACTTCAGGGTAGTGGTGGATGAAAAACTATAGACATGACCTGTGAATGTGTACTTGTGGCCCAGAAAGCCAACTGTATTCTGAACTGCATAAAAAGAAGAGTTGTCAGTAGGTCAAAGAAAGTGATTCTGCCCCTCTTCTCTGCTTTCATGATACCCTCCCTCCCCCCTCTCCTCCAGAGTACTGCATCCAGTTCTGTAGTCCTCAGTACAAGAAAGACATGAATGTGTTGGAATGGATCCAGAGGAGGGCCACAGAAATGATCAGAGGGATAGAACATGTCTCCTGCGAGGACAGGCTAAGAGAGCTGGGGTTTTTCAACCTGGAGAAGATAAGGTTCCAGGTAGACCTTATTCTGTTCTTTTATCACTTAAAGGGGTCTTACAAGAAAGATTGAGAGACATTGGATGTAAGGAAAAAATATTTTGGGATGAGACCACCAGGTTGCCCAGAGAAGCTGTGGATGTCCCATCATTTAAAGTTTCAAGGTCAGGTTAGACAGTGATTTGAGCAACCTGATCTAGTGAAAAATGTCTCTGCTCTTTGCAAGGGAGTTGGATTTTTAAAGATTCCACATGGTCAAGTTGGCCTAGAAAAAGCTATCAGATGAGGTAGAAACAGGGATAGTCCCACAGCAGGCAACATTCAGTCAAGCTCATGATTTTCTATTACATTTGGTACCGCAGAATCAAGAAGTGGTATGAACTAAACATTCATGGATATATCTCATTTCATATACCCTTGTGATTTGCATTTGAAACACCTTGAAGTAGAAAATAAGCATGTCTGTTGAGAAATTAAACACATTTTGGAAAATTCCTGAGTGTTACCAAAGTGTGGTGTTGATTTCTCTTGTCCTACACCTTAAGCCATGTCATACAAGGCATTTACTTTCACATTACTATATGGCTAATGAGACATTGGATCTATTTTGGGGCCACATATTGAATTTGATTAGTGCTATGGCAGGCTGTTTATATATAGATCAATTGAGAATAATTTGACATGAGCATGTGATGTTTCTTGTTGGTAAGAAATCAAAACAATATTCACAAAGAAAAATAGCTGTGAAATTTGGGAAAAGAAGCATGTAAATGAAAAACATTACAACAGAAATGAACTGTAATAAAATAAGTCCGTCTACAAGCCAGACCAGTGAGTACCTTTCTGTAACAAGGTCCATTTCACCCCACAAATCATTTCCTTGGTTTTTGTTTACAAATATTCTTGGAACTTCAGGACTTCTCTCAGATTCCTTGGGAAGCATTGGTTATTCAGTTTGATGAGCATTAAACCTAGGGCTACATACTAGCAAAAGAAACAACCAGAGGAAAGGACTGTTCACTGACACACAGATATCTGCATAAAAAAAATGGTAGCTTAGTTTTGTCCATCCCAGTTAAGTCTTTGATATCTGGCTACATCTGGGGGTTCAGCATGGACTATGTGTTGTTTTCTAGCAGGTAGTTTAGATGTAGATATCCTGTTTCAGAAGATAAGAAAGCTCAATTGTCCATATAGAAGAAAGCCAAGTTATGACAATTGGCCTCCTGCAGACAATGCCTCCTATATATATATTATTTACTTGCATGTGTGTGTGCTGTAGTATTTTGAGGCACTAAGTAGGGAATGGCTCCTGGCCCATCATTTGGCTCATCAACAGAGATCTGGAAATCCTGAGAAAGCCAGCTGCTATTTTGGGTGTTGTCCTGGGTTCAGCAGCAGCAGCCATTTTTCTCCTTCTCGGTAGCTGGTGCAGCTCTGTGTTTTTGATTTTGGGCCTGGGAACAGCACTGATAACACCAGTGTTTTCAGTTACTGCTTGGTAATGTTTAGGCTGGCCAAGGACTTTGTGAGTCTCATGCTCTGCCAGGGAGGAGGGGAAGCTGGGAGGAAGGAGAGACAGGACACCTGACCCAGACAAACCAAAGAGATTATTCCATACCACAGCACGTCATGTCCAGGAAGTAGAAATGGAGAGCAGAGACCCGGAAGGGTGGTGGGGGTGCACCGGTTGGGGTGCACTGCTTGATACTGGGTAGTGAGCAATTGTATCCTTCCCTTGTATTTGCCTTGTCATTATTGTTACTGGTGGGGGTGCACTGGGTGGTTGGGCTTGATATTTGATGGTGAGCTATTGTATTCTCCTTTTCCTTGTATCTGCCTTGTCATTATTATTATTGGTGGTAGCAGTAGTGATTTGTGTTATACCTTAGTTACTAAACTGTTCTTATCTCAACCTGTGGGAGTTGCATTCTTTCGATTCTCCTTCCCATCCCTCCAGGAGAGGAGGGAAGAAAGAGTGGGGAGGGAGTAAGTGGGAGAGCGACCGTATGGGTTTATAGACTTAAACCACGACAGGTGTTCTGTTCTAGATGCAGAAGTGGACCCTGGGCTGGCTCCTGGAACTTGGAGTTAGGCAGTCCAAGTAGCTGAGCTGACCAAACCTCCCCAGATTTAAGTTTTGGGAGCTTCTTCCTAACTGCCTGGTGAAGCTGATGCTCACGAATTTGCTTTGGCACTGTCTTCTGATTTCACTGAAAAACTGAGGCTTTAGTAGTCTGGGTTTTGGTGGTGGTCATGGTGTGCTTTGGATTTGTTTTATTTATTTATTTATTTATTTATAATTTTGCTGGGTTTAGGGTTTATTTTTTAACACAGGTGTCACGTCTAATTTCTGTGAATATCAGTTGGGTTGGTTTTCAACAAGTTTGAATGCTGACGAAGTTTAATTAGCCACACATGTCTTACACAGTACAGATTTTCTTCTTCAAATGGAAGAATGTCACTCTAGAGCAGCTGATAAGTATATTTATTTTCTCAAAATTCACATCAAGCAGCAACTTCAAAATAATAATTTGAAATGTTCTGTTTCCATGAATACTGCTTCCAGAACAAATGGTTATTGAGTTCAGGGGTTAAGCAATTACTAGAATATAGAGGAATGCAGTTCCCCATGGTCCAGGAACCTGTACTTCTCCATTAGTCTTCCTTCTTTTTGGTTGGTGCAGTGGGAGCCCCCTCCTTCATAAATATACCATTTCCCAGAAAAGGAATGAGAAAGGGGGAGAAATGCAGCCAAAGTGAGCTCAGAGATTTTTAAACTAACTATTTCTGGAAAATATTTTGTGGTATTGCTCAGCCCTATTAAATCACCCAAACCATTTATTGACACTGAAGTTTATCCATCTAATCATTATAGCTGCACTGACTCCAACAGAACTCTCTCAGTTGCAGCTGAGAATCAAGATTAGAGAATTAAAATGCTGGCAAGTCTACTATCAGATGTTCTCAGTGATATTGTATTAGATGCTCATAATATAATGAAGAGGGCCATAGGTTGATAATTGCTCAACATTGTCCCTTTGTTTCTCTTATCCCCACTGGTCTTTATCCATAGCCATGATGCCACATGTTCAGCCCTCTGTCCTTGGTATTCATGTTACTGTAATGTTCCCTTTTACCTAGCGTTAACTATTCTGTTGTATTGCTCTTAACTTTTAAATTCACTTCTTCTTGACATGTAAATATATTTTCATGTACTTTTCTATGAACTGTTTCCCTATATATCCTTCCTGATCAGCAATGAAAAGGGAATAGGCGAAGAGGATGATGATTACATGCTTTCCAAATGCACTTCATTCAGAGGAGGGATTGTGATGCTGACTTTATTTTGCCTTGATTACTTTTTTCTAGACCAATTAACAGAGAAGGGTGTCAGCAGGAACTGCTTAACACCAGCAATATTTTTGGAGGAGTGAAGACCATGACATTTTATCAGAAATGAGTAGCTTACAGCTTACTGTTCCACTGGTGCATCTGCATTCCAGATAGCATTTTTTGAGCAATCACAAGAAATGCTCTTTTCTACAGTGTCACAATTAATACAGGAATATCTCTACAGATGAGGTCTGAAACTCATCAAAGTCAACAGGAATGTGTCTGTGGCTTCAGTGGAATTTGAATCAGGGCCTTGCATTAGCCCTGAATGTACCCATTTGATGGCATCATAAGGAAAGATAAATATTAAACTAGTTTAGAACTACTATAGGATCAGATAGTCTTTACTAGCAACTGGGTGAATAACAGCACCATAGCTAGAAGACTTGGCATTCATTATGAAAAGAAACAAACATTTTCCTTGTTCTATACTTTATCATTCCCAAAGCAAAGAAGAGGATATTCAACAGGAGTTGAAGTGGTGCTTCTGGCAAGTCATTTCCCTATTCTGCACTAGGGTTTCCTCACCAATTCAGTGAAATGAAGACTTTGTCTCTGAAGTACTTTGTAGCCAATGCAGTTGACAAATGTAATCTTCAGAAAGATTTAGTTCCAATTTTTAGTAAAAAACTGTACAATAGCTACCACTATCTTTTCATGTTAATATTCAGCGATATTGGTGTATGAAATCAAAAGCAAAATTCTAAAGTCCTAACTCCCACTGAGAAGCAGCTGGTCACATAAGGAGTCCCATACTTTCTCAATCTTCTTTCTGTTCCCACTTTTCCTAAGGAGAGTGAAGAATACAGATTTTGTACTCATCTGTTTCAAAACCTCCCGCAGAATCTGTAGAATTTAACCCTAAGATAAAGACAGATGGTGTCTTACAGATTCATAATTTTTTAAGACAATAAAACAGATCAAATAATTCTTCTTAGTGCTTCTATATTAAGACCATATATTCTGTTTGAACTAAAACACTCAAACTGTAGCTCATAGAAAATCACTCTTTATTTAAGCAGCTCATGTCATGAAGAAATCTCTGCATCTCTAAACAAATTTAACAAATCAGAGATGTAGTTTGGCAAGAATTCAGAGTAAAGAGTAGGAAAGTTAAACAAAAGACAAAGATACATAAGAAATATAATTATGAGAAAGATCTAAATGCAAAAATATTACAGGAATGATGCTATCAAATTCTGTTTTCTTAAATAAGAGAGGAGTTGAATTCATCTGTTAATATCATGTCTTCATGTCAGAAATCTGCAAGGGATTATACAGTTTCATTATCTCACCCACTTCTGGTTAATCTGTATGTAATCTTTCTGATTTTGCTGTCACACATCTTAGAAACTTTTCAGAATTTAAGATAAACAGATGAAAATCTTGAGAAATTAATATAGGGTCCCTAATAAAAAATTAAGATTAAATACCAGCTTTCAGCAGAATTCAAATCCATTGAAACTGCTCTGAGATTTTAAAATGTCTCATTAATCTGCTTTGTCATTTTTGTTTGCCTTCTTCTGGGCTTTGGCCAGGTTCTGAAGCAGAGTAAGCATTTGTGGAACATGCATATGTTATGTTCATGACATATTTAATAAGGTGTAGTGAAGTGTATTATAGTTATGCAGTTTGTCAAGTGAACATTTTCAAAGCATGTTACGTTTGATTGTTATTTCAGGTCTTGCAATTTTGACCATATTTAACCTAATAACAGGGATTTGAGCCTTAATATTCACTTACTGTAGCTTTTTTTTTTTTGAGATGTGTTGAAATGCACATCATCATGCCTGTCAGAGACAGTCATAAAATAGGAGGCATTATTTGCAAAAGGAAGCGCCTACCTTGCAAAAAAAGTAGAGATTCAACCTCTATCCATGAGCTCTCATTTCAATATATTAAGATAATCTCTGAAACAGAGAACTTGCTCTCCAGTGAGACTTTTCTATCCTACCACTGGCATGCGCTGCTCTATCTTAAGCAGTATCTCTAGGGTATACCTGAAGTATTTGGGTTTTCTTCAGCTGAACTTGAGAGACAAAATTATTTCTTGGATTTGCTTGGGCATCTTCTTAGGCTGTAGCAATATCATGCTCCCTGGCAATCTTCTTGGGTGATTCTGCAGCTGTATGAATGCTTAACTCTTTTTTTCTTACCAAGCTTTGACCTTATGCATTTCCTATTAAAAATCTGAAGACCTAAAAACAAAGCAAAATGGAAGTGTCAAAGTTTTACAACAAATAATTGGTGGCTTTTTCAGTTGGAGGGAAGTGGCAATTTGATCTGAGAAGTTGGGACTCTCAGATGTCTCTCCTGACTTGCTACCAGTGCTGTTTAAAACTAATGCGTAGGATAAGTAAGTCAAAAGATGAAGCAAAAACATTTAAATATATTTTTGTTTGAAACAATGGAGTCAGTTTTTCTCAATAAGGAGACGTCTGTATTTCTTTAATGTGATACTGTATCTTACAAATATTTGATGAAGTTCAGATTCTGTAAATGCAGTGGGAACTGGACAAGCAAGGAGCAGCATCTTTGTTCACTTTTCCAAGACTTTTTAAATAAAATTCATCATTGGCTCAGAAGAAGATCATTGAGCTTCCATTATGGCTGCATTTGCAGCATTTATCTCACTGTTCATTTGCATTTTCTGCCCCCATTGTCTCGTTATTCCTGCTTCTCTCAAACCCACATGAACCAGAATAGGAGCAATGATATGCTAATACAGTAATTTAGAAAACAATCATTCTTAGACCAAGCTACAGCAATCATATAAGATTTTCTCTATTACTGTTATTCAAACAGATTTTACCTTGATAACTCATCAAGCAGAGCCAGTTAGGTGACTTCAGGTTGACGAGAATCACTATGCAAGAATGCAGTTCACTGCAGTCTGTATGACATGGGTTATCACTGTCTTTTTTTTTTTCTTACTTTATCTTTTGATTTCCTATCAGAATTACAGTAGAATGCATAATCAGTAGCAAAGTGTGATGCAACAGTTTTTCAGGTTAAAAAAATATTGAGTTAAATAATTAGAATTCTCATTGACATATTTACATTCTGTATCTTGTATATTTTCAGTCATCTTTTTCAGTTAAAAATAATTTCACTGCATGGAATGATATGTAGAAGAGTTAATGTAGTAAACAATACAGAATAACAAGCCTTTCCAAAATTCTTTGCAAGGTCTTTTATTGACCTATGGATAATAACAACTTCACTATGGAAACAGCTGACTTAGCAGTTGCAAAATACATTCACATGTTCTTTTGCTTGAAACAAGCTAGGTGGCCAGAATGCATTTTGTATGTTTCTCTTATGCATGCCCAACGCCTAGCCTCAGCCTCATAGAACAGGCAAAACCAATATTGAAAACAAGAATGAAACAGGAGTTAATTGAATTAACAGATGGAGAGTGTCAGAACATCCTCTGTATATCATGAAGCAGGGAACTAAAAAAATGTATGTTGTAAATGCAAAAAAACTTAAAGAGGACTGGACGAAAATTTGTCAATTTAATGAAGGAATGAAGATTTTCCTTAAACCTATTGCACAAGACTTTTGAGCAGATGATTTGCTTTTGCCCTCCGAGGACTCCTCTGACATGGAATCTTATGAAATTTTAACTGGATGCATCATTTTCTAAAGACGCAAAACCTTTTTTTTCTTTAATTCCAAACTTCAAAACAAAACTATTGTCACAGCCCTTAAGACAATGTCATCTTAAAAACCTTAAAAAAGTTAAAATATTGAAGTGACACTATGATTATTATTTGTAATTGTTTAGACCACTGAAGTTTTTAGTAGAGCTATGATGGTAATTTCTGTACAGTTACATAAAGAGTGCCAGGAAACATGCCCAGTTACTGAAACTGGGTTGTCTACATAGCTAAGTTGTTAGAAATGTCCATGGTGCATTTTTTAGTCCATAACAGCTAACTCACTTTCTGAGAGCTCCAGGTGAGGCTCAGGGACTAGACAGACCAAAGATCATTCCAAACAGGTTTTTTGTGTCCGGCTACATAATTTCTCATAGGCAGTTTTGGACATGGGCTACTGAATGCAAGCTGGCCTCATTGCCAAAAGAGCAATCCCAAGAAAATTTGATTTACTGCTATTGACATAGTCATTGTGTCTATCCAATACTTTTGACTCTGCGAAGAGTCCAAGCTCTGCTGTTACCATAAGAATGACAGAAAGTTGCACTTTTGCAGATTTGCCTTCTGCCTTCATCCACGTCCCTCTAAGAAATGGAGCTTTCTGCCCTTACTCACACCAACATGGAATTCAGCAGCTTTCCCACTTCTAGACTGAAACTTGATTAAAACCTGCTCAAAATTGTTGATTTGTAGCAGTCAGCACTATGCAGTGCTACTCTAATTTCCTTCTCGGAGAAGTTTGAGACAAGTGCTATTGCACCAGTAACTTCCTTTAAATAAAAAGCTCTGTTAAAAATGAACAAAATGTTCAACACTTATAAAACATCAGTCTAAACAGTTGTTGACAAGTAGTCAATTTTCTGGGTTCACCCATAAGTTTCACTAAAAAACACCTCATCATATGATCCTTTCTTTGGAGTCCCAGTAGCAGAAGAGGTGCTGGATGCCTATTTTAGCTAGTCCAGAAGAATTGTAACCCAACATTGTCTGTGGTTTGCCCTCCATACTTCCTCCAGTTCTGTGCTTAAGGAAAACTGCCTTTTACATAGACCTCAGGCGTCTGAGTCCATTTACCATGCACCTTCTCCAAGCAAGGGTAGGTATTCATCATCCTTTTGCCAGTTACCTGGCCAACACAGAATTTATTTTTGCAGTCTTTGTGTGTTGTGATCGCAAGAATGGGAGAATGCTCTGAAACCTGCTCTCTCTGCTCCCAGCTAACCATGGAGAAAACACATTTTGGCATACGGCTAGATATTTATCACCCAGAATTCCTATGTATGTCACAGCCATAAGGATATGTGCTGTGCTCAGGCTGAATATCTCTTCAAGAACTTTTCAAAAGGAAAGATAATAAATAGTCAAATGACAGCAGTAATGCTTCCCTACAGTATGTCATAAATGCTTCACAAATGCAATGATTGGAGACTTTTATATCATTTTCAGCACTCAGTTGCCCAGAGGAAGTGGTGAAAGCTCCATTATTCAGCAATTTAAAACTAAGATTAATAAAGTGTTAAGAGATTTAGTGTAGAGAAGTGTTTAGCTTTGAGAGGGGAACGAAGAACATGATCTTCTCCGCTTCAGATAGTGACAATTTTTGACATAAGTTTCATCAACACTGAGCCTTTAGCAGTATGTTAAAATATCATTTGGAAAGATTCATTATGGCTTAGGGATACCTAAAAAGTAAGGGAATCAGATATGAGTTTTGAAACATATGAATAAGAAAATTTGGTTTAGATAAAAAAATAAAGTCAATATCTCTTACAGAAAGTTTTAAGTTGCTTTTGGTGTCCTATTTGTATCTACTAAGAACTGTATTCCTTTCAAATAAATTTTAAGGGTATAGTTCAAAAGGACAATTTTTCAGATTTTTGGTTGTTTATAATTCTTTCTAGCTCAAAATTAGCTATTTTTCTAAGTGCAGATTTTGTTTTAAAAAGAATGTAGCTGCTTATATACCTAAAAGGAATCCAGCTTGCAGCAAAAAGCTCAGCTTGTGTCAGAAAGAAATTCATTCACCCTTCAAGATAACACCTATGCCTAGTAAAATATAGACTGAAAAGTAAGCAGATTATGGGAGACGACCAATAATACAAGTTATGGCAACTGCTGAGGTTTTAATTAAACCAATGAAGACCAAATATATGTGACATTAGTGAGTGATGCCAGAAGAACAGGGAATTTGCCAACAAAAAAAAGACGTAGGTAAAGCCAAATAAATAAGCACACCAATAAACGCAATCAGGATTACTGAACTCACAGGAATTATGTCACTTTCAAATAATGACCATCATCATGTTTCTGATGGATTTGCTGATTGCAGAAAAGCCAGGTTTCACAGGTGGTGTTTATCTTAAATTCTAGTTTTGTTTTCTGATGCACGCGGTAGTGCACTTCTGAATAATTTTTCAGATCACATCCTTGTTATGAAAATGCCATGATCCTTTCTGAGCCATGCACTTTCATTTCTTTAGCACAGCAACTGTGGTATGGAGAAAAAAGAGGGAGAAAGGCCTCTTAGAAACCAGAATCTTAGTCTATCACAGAAATAAGACACAATCCTAAACCCAGGCTTCCCCAAAGGGAAGCATTCTTGAGAGTATAGATGCAAACATCTTATGTTATAGACAAAAGGATAAAGAGTCTGATCATAGTTTGGACTACTGTCGTGGTTTAAGCCGTAAAACACGCAGTTTGCTCACTCACCCCCCCTCTTTCTTCCCCCCCAACTCCGAGGCGGGGGGAATGGGGAGAAGAATTGAAAGAATGTAACTCCCATGGGTTGAGATAAGAACAGTCCAGTAACTAAGGTATAACACAACCACTGCTATTACCACCAATAATAATAATGACAAGGCAAATACAAGAGAAGAGGATACAACTGCTCACCACCCGACAACCGAGCCGTGAACTGAACTCTTCCGGGTTCCCGCCCCCAGTTTTTCCATCCTGGACATGACGTGCTGTGGTATGGAATACCTCTTTGGTCAGTTTGGGTCAGGTGTCCTGTTTCTGCTTCCTCCCGGCTTCACCTCCTCCCTGGCAGAGCATGAGACTCAGAAAGTCCTTGGTCAAACCAGACATTCTAAGCCGTAACTATAAACACTGGTGTTATCAGAGCTTTTCCCAGGCCGAAAGTCGAAACCAGAGTGCTGCACCAGCTACTAAGAAGGAGAAAAGTGACTGCTACTGCTGAACCCATGACAACTACCAGTAATCATCTGTCCTGTCTGAATCCATAAAAGACTCTGCTCGAAAGACCCATAAACTTTGAAGGATTTAATCTTAGCAACAGAAGTTATATTTGTGAGTGTAATTGGCTTTTTCCTATAATCCATTTATAGATATAAAGGGAAATTCATAGAGAAACTGAGGGCTCCTAATATAGGACGTATCTGCAGCTTCAGACTAAAAAGTGATTATTTTAAATCCCCTAAAATTATTAATGCAAGGGCAGAGAAAATAAGTTTCTGTTAAGCATGATACTCCATTCACACAGATTCGGAGACTGGCTTGTTTAGTATGTTTGGCTTTACAAATTAATGAAAGGGATGACTTCATGACTGCAGTTCTTTAATTTGGCCACCAGGGATCTGCTGAAGTTCTAATGTAAACTGGTTAGGAAAGACTACCAGCTTGTTAAAGCTGGTCCCATAACCCCATGGGTCAGACTGTAAATAAAATAATCACTGAGGTTGTGCCTTGCTAAGCCTTCCTACTTCCTTCAAGTAGGAAAGTAAAGCCAACATTAAATTAACAGACATCTTCTTGCTACACTTCAGTACTGAAGAACTTTCTATTAGACTGTTTGTGCAGTAAAAAGCTAAGAACTGATAATACTAAATGTTGAATTGTAGGCTTTATTTCTAATACCTGACTGTTGGTACTTGGAAGTGATGCTCACGTGCATAAAGTCAAGCATGTGCTGAAGAGTTTTGCGGAGCTGAGATGTCAGAACTTCACCCATGCTGCACATGATGAGTTTTAACTTACTGTTGGGACTTATTATCTTCACAGAAGAGAAGCCAGGACGTGATACCCAGGAGAGGATAAAGCCTGAATCCTCATTTTCACTGCTTTATTGAACTCATTAGTGTAATTGAGTTGAGACTCTATAAATATAATCATGGAATCATAGAATAGTTAGGGCTGGAAAGGACTTCAAGGTCATCTAGTTCCATCCCCCATGTCACGGACAGGGACACCTCACACTAAACCATGCCACCCAAGGCTCCGTCCAGCCCTGCCTTGAACACCGCCAGGGATGGAGCATTCACAACTTCCTTGGGCAACCCATTCCAGTGCCTCACCACCCTTACAGTAAAGAATTTCTTCCTCATATCCAATCTAAACTTCCCTTTTCTAGGTTTGAACCCGTTATCCTTTGTCCTATCACTACAGTCCCTCATGAAGAGTCCCTCCCCAGCATCCCTATAGGCCCCCTTCAGGTATTGGAAGGCTGCTATGAGCTCTCTGCGCAGCCTTCTCTTCTGCAGGATGAACAGCCCCAACTTTCTCAGCCTATCTTCATACAGGAGGTGCTCCAGTCCTCTGGTCATCCTTGGGGCCCTCCTCTGGACTTGTTCCAACAGTTCCATGTCCTTTTTATGTTGAGGACACCAGAACTGCACGCAATACTCCAAGTGAGGTCTCACGAGAGCAGAGTAGAGGGGCAGGATCACCTCCATTGACCTGCTGGTCACGCTCCTTTTGATGCAGCCCAGGATACGGTTGGCCTTCTGGGCTGCAAGCGCACACTGCCGGCTCATGTTCATTTTCCCATCAACCAACACCCCCACGTCATTCTCCACAGGGCTGCTTTGAATCTCTTCCCTGCCCAACCTGTATCTGTGCTTAGGATTGCTCCGACCTAGCTGTAGGACCTTGCACTTGGCATGGTTAAACTTCATCAGGTTGGCATCAGCCAACCTCACAAGCGTGTCAAGGTCCCTCTGGATGGCATTCGTTCCCTCCAGCGTATCAACTGAACCACACAGCTTGGTGCCAACGGCAAACATGCTGAGGGCTCACTCAATCCCACTGTCCATGGCACCGACAAAGATGCTGAGCAAGACCGGTCCCAACACCGATCCCTGAGGGACACCACTCATTACTGGTCTCCAGCTGGACATTGAGCCATTGAGCACTACTCTTTGCATGCAGCCATCCAGCCAGTTCTTTATCCACCCAGTGGTCCACCTATCAAATTGATGTCTCTCCAACTTAGAGAGAAGGATGCTGTTTAGGACAGTGTGGAACGCTTTGCACAAGTCCAGGTAGATGGCATCAACTGCTCTGCCCCTGTCCATCAGTTCTGCTGCCCCTTCATAGAAGGCCACCAGATTGGTCAGGCAGGATTTCCTCTTAGTGAAGCCATGCTGGCTCTCACCAAGCACCTCGTTGTTTTTCATGTGCCTCAGCATGCCTTCCAGGAGAATCCCCTCCAAGATTTTGCCAGGCACAGAGGTGAGGCTGACTGGTCTGTAGTTCCCCGGCTCATCCATTTTCCCTTCTTGAAAATGGGGGTAATATTTCCCTTTTTCCAGTCACAGGGAACTTCACCTGACTGCCATGATTTTTCAAATATGATGGACAGTGGCTTAGCAGCTTCATTTGCCAGCTCCTTCAGGACCCGCGGATGGATTTCATCCGGTCCCATGGGCTTGTATATGTTCAGGTTCCTAAGATGGTCTCGAACCACATCCTCTCCTACAGTGGGCCCAGGGTCTTAATTCTCACTGTCCCTGTGTCTGCCTTCCAAGACTTGGGTGGTGTGGTCAGAGCATTTGCTTGTGAAGACCGAGGGCAAAGAAGTCATTAAGAACCTCAGCCTTCTCCATATCTAGGTTAGTCAGTTCTCCCGATGGCTTCCGGAGGGGGCCCACATTGTCCCTACCCTGCCTTTTATTTGCAATGTACCTATAGAATCCCTTCCTCTTATCCTTAACATCCCTAGCCAAGTTTAATTCTAAGTGGGCCTTAGCTTTCCTAACCTGCTCCCTAGCTTCCTGGACAACATCCCTGTATTCTTCCCTGGCCACCTGTCCTTGCTTCCACCTTTATAAGTCTCTTTTTTCCTTTGAATTTTCCCCAGCAGCTCCTTATCCATTCAAGGAGGTCTCCTGGCCCTCCTGCTAAACTTCCTTCTAGTTGGGATGCATCGCTCCTGAGCTTGCAGCAGATGATCCTTGAATATCAACCAAACAGTCTTTGAAGAGGCCAAAGTCTGCTCTCTTGAAGTCCAGGGCAGTGAGCTTGCTGTGCGCTCTTCTCACTGTATTGAATCTTGATCTTGAATTCAACCATCTCATGATCGCTGCAATCAAGGCTGCCCTGGAGCGTCGCATTTCCAACCAGCCCTTCCCTGTTGGTGAGGACGAGGTCAAGCATGGCACCTCTCCTTGTCGGCTCCTCTATTACTTGCAGAAGGAAGTTGTCTTCCACACAATCGAGGAACTTCCTGGATTGCTTGTGCCGGGCTGTACCATTCCTCCAACAGATATCAGGGTGGTTGAAGTCCACCATGAGAACAAGGGCCTGCGAGCGTGAGGCTGTGCCTATCTGTCTACAGAGTGCTTCATCTACCGAGTCCTCTTGATCAGGCGGTCTGCAACAGATCCCCGCAGTTACTTCTCCCATTGCTGTTCTCCCTTTAACCCTGATCCACAAACTCTCTGTCAACTGCTCACCTGTCCCCAGACAGAGTTCCATACTCTCTAGCCTATCCCTAACATAAATAGCAACTCCCCCTCCCCGCCTACCGGGCCTGTCTTTCCTAAAGAGCCGGTAACCTTCCATTCCAACACACAGTCATAGGAGCCATCCCACCATGTTTCTGTGATGCCTATGATATCATACCCCCGTAGACGTGCACACATCTCTAATTCCTCTTGTTTGTTTCCCAAGCTACAGGTGTTTGTATAGAGGTATCTGAGCCGAGTTCCAATTGAAGCCAGCTCATTGGCTGGAAATTTAGCTTCTGTTTTCTAAGATGCAATCTGGACTCATCCTTAGCTACCAACTGCTTTGGCACATCCACATAAGATGTGACATAGACCGTGTAGAGCATCCTCTTACCAAATCTATCGTACATATATTTTATACGAATATTCCAGACAAACCCCTGGACATCTGCCTCTTATCACTAATATTTGTTCATCTTTTCTTGCAAAAATTTTCCTATAATCTCGACAATTGTTCTCTCTCTCTCTCTTTTATTTTTTTTCTGTTAAAATATGTCCAAAATTATGCTCTAATCTCTTTTAATTAAATTAGATTTTGAATCTAAGTTAATTAAAGTAAGTGAGGTCTTCATACCTATAGTACTGAAGTACATTGTTCTTTTCAAAGCTGGGTCTTCACTACATTTTCTTTTCCTGCAGACTGAAACTACAGTTGTGCGCCTCCAGCTTGCCAGGCTTTTCTCTTCAAAATTCTTTCGGACTTTAGAAATCTTTCTAGGCTTTGGCCTCTAGGACGTACAACCAAGTACAGAATATCAGCAGTTGTCAGAGGCCACATACTCCAGCAGCCTGTGTCCTGTTGGTGCTGTGATCTCTGGCTCTTCTCAGGAGGAGTTGCATGCTCCCAGGGCCCTGGTTTTCATCCTGCCTTCCCCCTGAAGGGAACGTTGCCCACTGCCTGTTCCTGACGTTTGCATACCATGGTTATGTAAGATCAACAAACCTTATTGTCACCAAAATTTAATTTGTTCTCACTGCTGGGAAGGATCTTTCCAATAACGCAGTGAGCTGACTGAGAGGCAGGGTTCAGGAACTTTCCTGTCTCCATGTTCAGCAAAACTGAGATCATCCAAAGTGCTGCTTTGCAACTGTAGGTAATAGCAAAGCACCCCTTGGTGGAGAAAATTTGGAAGATCAGGGGATGAAAAAGATCAGTTCATTGTCACCTGAATCTGAAATCATTAAGGATATGAATAGCAATTGTCCTTTATTTATTGTCATTTCTGTAAGATTGTTGATGTATTACAAAAGTGTCTTGACCGACTCACTGGGAGAGTTGAAAGTATCACAATCAGCTAGAGTAAAAGGAAAAGCTGTAAATGCATTTGCAAACATGTTTTAATTATGTCTGATATCTTCCATCTCTTCAGGTTAGAATGTGCCTGTTTGTGTTGGCAATCCAGGCAATCCGGTTGTGTAAATCACATTATATGGACTGGATGACTCCAACACTCTGAAGCCCAAACCTTTGAAATGTCCAGACAGAACCATTGTGACAGCCAAGAATAGTATCCTCTTTTCCAAGGCAGAAACACACAGCACCTGCATTACCCAAGATCTTTTTCCTTCACACAGGTGAAGGTTAAACACCTCTCTCACTTCCTTGTGAGAGTTGCAAAAGTTATCACAGCACATATCAAAGCAGAGTGTTGCCAGTGCCCCTCAGACCATTTCTCTATCAGAGCATGTCCCAGCCTCTCCACTGAAGCAGTGCCTTCTGTGCCAAACGGGCTGGGAGCCCATGCTGAGCTCTTATGTCAGTCTGGCTCCCACAATCAAAATGATCCAAGTCTACAACGTCTGCCAGGTCCGTTTACATATTAAAGCACACTGGTTGTCTATCAGTTTCATCATACAGCTGTGGAGTCCTTGTAGTATAACAAATAAAATCACTGCTGAAATGAGACTGGGATAGTCACAGCACCATCAGCAACATATTCATGTCAGTAACCATATGAGGAAACTTGATGTCCTTACTTCATTTTGTTTTGGCTTTTAATTACAGATGTGCTGCCTTCCCCTGCTTGTTTTATTTGCTTGCTGTTTCTCAGTTATGACAAGAAGCAGGAGAAGACGTGAATCCCAGGAGCAGAGGGAAAACAGCAGTCTGAAGGATAGTGGAAATGAAGGCTTGGCTATGGCAGCAAACCCCCTCCACAGGACAACCTCTAGAGCAATAAAATATTTTGGTGGGTCCTGTCAGGATGTTTAAACGATACAGCATTTGCATCCAGTCTTGGCCTTTACCCTGAAGTGCACAAATTTGACCAGGAAACTTGGCTCAAAATTGGAACTCCCCTGAAGTTTGAAGGGGCTCACAGTTGAGGTTTTGGAAAAGGCAAAGTAGAAGACAGAAATCCAGCTCTGACTTCCCAAATGCCCAAATCCCAAGCAGCATTTGGATGCAGAAATATTTTTTTAGCTCAAAGTACATGGCAATTATGGATGCTCCACTCTCGGGCACATTTTGGTAGGAATTTTCAATGTGAGCAAAGAACCCAGTTCTTCTATTTCAATATTAAAAATAGAACAAGAGTATTTATTATCTTCTCTATTACACATTGTATTCATAAAATATTTAAAGTAATGGGAATACATGCATTTTGGAGAAAGTCCTCTGAGAAAGAATTTTTTGGATCATGACTAAATGATGTGAGAAATTTTTACAGAGGCCAAGAGGCCCTTCTTTTTTGTTCATGTGAATGCTCAGTAGTAGAAACACCTTCTGCCAAGCCAAATGACCTTTTAGTAAAGTAAGAAAACAATACAAGTAAGGGAACCAAAGTCTTGCAGACGTCTGAAATCCACAAAGATGCACAGAGAAAAGTCTTTTCTTTTTTTTTCAAAAATGCTCTCTTTGGCTGAGAAATGTCTATAAGCATCTGTGTGTAAAACATCTGAATGAACTGAGTAGAAGTGACTGTGAATTCTGTATTTTTGAAAATGCTTTTGCTGAACACTGTAGAATGTAAGAGGATTCTGAAGAAGTTCCTTTCTGCTTGAAAAAAGCACCACAAGATGGCATCTTCTGAAGAGAACATGTAAAATTTAAATGAAGGAAAAAAAGCATTTTGTGAAGGACTCTTATTGAACATATAGTGAATATGAATGAAAAATGCAACAGGAACTAAGCAATAAGATGGGGAAGCATAATGTAATCTTTGGCATTAATAAATATGCAATACATATCTGAAAGCATTCATATACATGTTTAGCTTTGTGACGAATCCAGTAATTATATTGTGCGTGTATGTTACACACCTGTAACAAATGTACTTAAAATACATTTTTCACTCCTACATATCAGATTTGAGCATAAGCTACTGAGCCAATAATGGTAGCTGCAAAATACAAACACATCCCAGTTCCTTTAATTAGTTCCTTCAATCAAAAATATATTTTGGTAAATAATTATGGATTTAAATAAAAATGATGAAAACTCTGGAGATTTAACTGGCAAGGAGGTGTAGATGGGAAACAATATTGTTCCTCATTGCAGCAACTTTTTCTCTTTCTAAATAAGGTAGCTGCTGATTTGTGTGCAAACATATACCTCGTATTTTGCATATACACAGAGCTGGTATGTACACAGACACACCTCTCCTTGAAGGATATTTCTTTTTTCACCTTTTTTTTTCCCTGAACAACTATTAATGGTGTTCCTGAATTAAGTTATTTTAAAGACAATATGACTTTTAAAGTGATTGAAAGAAGTACCTCATAGCAGCCTTCCAATACCTGAAGGGGGCCTATAGGGATGCTGGGGAGGGACTCTTCATTAGGGACTGTGGTGAGAGGACAAGGGGTAATGGATTTAAACTTAAACAGGGGAGGTTTAGATTGGATCTGAGGAAGAAATTCTTTACTGTGAGGGTGGTGGGGCCCTGGAATGGGTTGCCCAGGGAGGTTGTGAATGCTTCATCCCTGGCGGCATTCAAGGTGGGGTTGGACATAGCCTTGGGTGGCATGGTTTAGTGGGAGGTGTCCCTGCCCATGGCAGGGGGGTTGGAACTCGATGATCTTGAGGTCCTTTCCAACCCTGACTATTCTATGATTCTATGATTCTATAAGTACAAGTATACTAATAACCTCCCCTGGCAAAACATCAACAGAATTGTATTAGTAGGTGCGCCTTAAAGTGTTACCATTTAACTTCTCTAGTATCAACATTAACTGGTATCTAATCCAAAATAAGTGATTTTATGTTTTCTGGCTTAACATAACTGGGTTTTGATTCCTGCATACACACTGTCCAAAGTATGTTCTTCATACAATATGTACATACTGGCCTTCCTCCCCACCTCTGCCAAGAGAAATTCTTCCATGTCCTGAACAAAGGGGGGTATGGTGGCAGGGAGCCAGGGGGAGGCAATGGCCAGCATATCAACAGGCCAAAGTGGGGTGCTCAGCCCCCTGACTCCCCTCCAGCAAACAAAGCTTTAACAACCTGCTGGCCTTGAGGTTACTGAGATGAAGGGCTGGACAGTCAAAGCAAACATAATCATACAATGCCCTGGTTTTACAAATTGTCTGGGGAAGCAGGAATGGTGAGAATCAAAAGCAGCATGTGCAAGCTGGTTTTCAGTCCTAAGAGAGATTTTCAGGGAACATAGTTATCAATAGAATGGTTCAGTGGTTTTGTTACAGATTCCATTTTTGTCTCTGGATCTCCCTCTGTCTTCTCACAGGTATGAATAGGATAGATGGTTTCCTGTTGACACTGGTGTCTCTCTGTTCAGAAAACATTTTTTTGCATTACTGGTGGAGCAGATGTTAACATGGTAATTCAGATATTTACCAGTGTGGCTGTCAACTTGTCCAGTGCCAGGAATGATGGCAATATATCTGTCTCTGGAGAAGGAACTGTTTGTTCATTTAGCCTTCCTCTTTTTACTGTGTACTCCCACAGAAATAAAGCAAATGGTTTGTGGTGATACATCTTAGATAACTGAGCCCTGGAGATCTGCCACACAAGCCACTGAAATATACTTGAGTGCCTACTATTTACTATTTGAAAGACTTTTTAAAGCCAATATTATTAGGTCATTGAATCAGAACACAGCAGAGATGTGGTTAAAGTTGCATGTTATTCTTTCCACTTCCATATGCAGAATTCTAGATCAAGCACTTCTGAAAAATAGCCTGTGATGAAATTTGTTATATTAAATTCAGACACTAGAGAACATCCTTTCCCTAATTATGAAAGGTTTGAAATATTTCAAAATCTGAAGTTGAACATTTTTTGCTTCAGATAATTTAATATCCCATTTCTTAACATATCCATTTGCTATGAGGTCCTGTCATAAAATCTGGTTGCTTCATAGAACATTTTATTGGCAAATTATCTTTTCTAATATTACGAGAAAATGAGCAGCACAATAAAAATTCATCAGAAAATAGGCTTTCTGAAAATTAATTATTAAACTATGTTGCCACCATCTGTAGAATGATCATCTTTTTCCCATATACTGCAATTTTATATCTCTGCAAGATTATATGGATAAATTAAATAAATTGGCATTGTGTGCTTTTGGATTTCAAAATCCAGGACATTGGATTTTTAGATCAAAATGTCAAACCCAAGATTTAAGTGCTGGTCATTTTCCAAATGGTTGAAACCACACAGCCAGTAATTCTGCCTTATGATTAACAGATCTCTTTTTTGCAAGTATGGAATTTATGGTTTCTGATACTGTGCTAAGATAATATATTTTCATTTATATCAAGCACAATAGGCAAAAAACTATATATATGTGAATGATAAATGAAAGCAGGGAAAAACAGGGAAGTAGATAAAAGCAAGAGCCACAATATTACAAAACAAAATATAGAAGAAAGTATTTAGTATATTCTTAGGTTCTTATCAGTCACACTGAGCCCTTCACAAACTTCCAAATTATGTCAGCCTGTAAAAATGGATTGCTTCACTTTCTAGGTAAGTCGATGATATGTGACTGCAGTGAACACAATGCCTTTATAACAGTCATTAATCTTCATGGAAAAAAGTACTCTATATGTTCTGGAATGTATTGCATCCATTCTCCTCTGAAACCTCATCATTGCTCCTAGTAGTTACCATCTGTTTCTAATTTCTGTGTCGGTGGTAAAGACTATTCAAGCTTCTGTACACAATATGAGCTAAGATAGTTAATACATTTTTATATAGTATGGCCATTTTTCTTAAAGCAATACGTAAAATTTAGCTTGTAAAGCAGAATATAATGTACTTCTGCTGATGCTGATTCTATGCCAGTTTAAACAAAAGTAGGAACTGCATACAATTTACAGATCTTGCTGTGAGCAGCCCATACATTCTGCTTGCATGTGTGTCAGATCACAAAAAGTCCTTACAGAACAAAACTTTGTTGTAAGAACAAAAAAAGGAAAAAAAATCCTGTATCAGCACATTTTTCTGACACAGGCAATAAGCTAATGTAAAAAGCATCCTTGTGTAAAGGAGTCAAGTTATATTTCACTCCTGAAAGAAAAGGTTGGACACTCATTAGGAAAACTTCAAGATTCGCACTTTGGACTTTGAATCAAATTGGTCACTCTTGGAATCTCTATTTTAACATAGATCAGAGGGATGAAGGATCATGATGTTCTGAGCTTCTGTCTTACCTGGCTTCAATTTAAACTCTTGCAAAGCTTGCAAACTTGCAAATATTTTTCAAAAGTAGAATAGCTTGACCAGCAGGTTGCTTCTACCCCAGGGTTCCTTATCCTGCTTGAAGGTTTACTTGGCTTGTTTGTTTTAACCCCAAATAGTAAGGAAAACCCACATAATGTGACCTTCCAACCCATGTGCCATCAGCTTAAAAATAATGATTTCTCTACTGACTGACATATTGGGTCAAGTTTTGAGGAAAACATAAAATGCCCAAAAAAACTACAGATTCCATGAGAAATTCTAAAAGTCAAAGAAAACTTTTTAAGAATATGAACACCATGGTTTTGGAGGAGTAGATGGAAGGAATTCTCCCTTGAAGACAGCAGGCCAATACTTCAAAAAAAAAATCTTAATTCCTCCATCCATTGAGCCGAGAACCTGCATCACTCTGGCATGTCAGGTAATTTTGGGGCATGATCCAAAATTCATTGAAACAGATGGAAACAATCCAGTAGTGAATTTCAGAGTTGACTCCATTGAGCCTGTCTAGCAGGTATCTCATTACATCTGCGATCTCTACTTCACACACCCACAAAAATACAAGCGAAAAATAAAAGACAAGGCAATGTCATAGCCTCCAGTTGATAAGATTTTACTTGTTCATACAGGTATATTCATCTTATACAGGCCACAGTTGTCCCATTTTGATGTGCTGATGGACCCTGAACATACCTCTGTCTGTCATGAAGAAAATTGCTCCAGGGCCTTTTTCAGGATCCTCTCTTCTGGCAGCACTTTACAGTGTTCAGGAGCACTGAAATATTGGTCTTTGGATCATGGCAACAATGAGTAGGACGGATAATATGCATGGGTTGGGAGATAGCAGGTACTTGCCAGCCCACATATTTTGCTTATTTGTCCCAGCTTGACAATATTTTCTTAACTTGATGCCAAACTATCAGCTTATCTCGGCTTTTCTTTGAATTGGGATCTGTAGTATATATCTTTAGAGAAATACAACTGTAGATAAAAGAGTTGTTTGGCTTTTCCTTTAAATAGTTGAATATGAATGCATCAGGAGATTAAATAATATGGAAAGGGAAGGGATATCTAAGCTAAAGAACGATGTTGGCACAAGAGCTATCATGCATAAACCAGCCAGGATCTTGGCCTGAAAACCATAATAATTCAAATAATCAGAGCAATATTATTGTGTAATTACTTTCCTGGGGTTATAGTACGGACGAGAAACCTAACTAATTTTGAGATAAATTTATGAACAGGACTAGATGAAGTGGTTTCTGAAGTAGCAGGGTGCTTGAAACAGTGACACAAGAAGTACTTTCCAGTGCTGGATCATACAATCATAAATCAAACTACTACTGCTCTACTTCTCTCCTTCAAGTAGTAGCATAGAGCAAGAAATTAGTTTCATGTCTCTATAGTCAATTCTCTGTTATCAGTACATTATGAGATTGAGTTATCCTGGGTGATGGTAGTGGAACATGTTGTCCAGGCCAGATTAAGCCTGAATCTGACAGAAACAGGCATTTTGCTTCCTGTATCCATATCCCGAACAAATAAACTCAGACAAGAGCTGAATCCTGGAGCTCCTGGCTGCCGGTGTTGGGCTCTTGAAAATTCCAGGCAGGGAAACTTAACATGGGCAAAACACTTAATAGTGTGTAACCAGTAACCCTTTTACTGCACTCCAAGGCTTGAAAATGCTGAAGAGCTCAGTGGAAACGCCTAGGCAGCTCTGCCCAACTAAGCTTCTTAGCTCTGGCTTAATGCCAGTCATGACAGAGCCTGCTAACTCAATAAAGAGCAGCCCAGCTGTGCCTGTGTTTCCCTCTTGCTGCTCTGCATTGCAGAAGCTAGTTCTGGCCTGAAAAAGAGCTGGACCTAACATGGCTGTGTGCAGCTACCTGTCTGTAATAAACTCTCAAAATACAGCCCTTTACAAACAGGAAGCACAGATCCCAGTGTGATTCTTTAGGGCCTAGGAAATACTGGTTCTTTGCAGACTTTTCTGGTGAGTAGTGTTGGGAAAAGGTTGTTTTATTGCCTACAGATAACAGTGTGATTCTTACTATTTTGATCTATTAATGACACAGGATACATACATACATTATGCACCAAAATGCACCCAAAATATTAAAGCTGATAAACATTCAGTTCCTATGGAGCATCTTAAATTTGCCTCTTACAGGTTCTGTGCAGTGGCAGAGATGTTTCTCTGCTCCAAATTGTTTTGGATTTTTTTTTTTTAAACTATTCAGCCAAAGGAAGACACCTGTTGCATAAAATTTCACATATATGGTTTACATTTCCAACATTATAAATCTCTAACTATCAGAACGTGGAATGTGCCAGACAATCTGACAGTCCTCCCATACACATCATCTCCTAGCTGCTCTCTTAGATTACTAAGTGTTGATC
Organism: Amazona ochrocephala; assembly: GCA_039720435.1. Lineage (NCBI taxonomy): Eukaryota > Metazoa > Chordata > Aves > Psittaciformes > Psittacidae > Amazona > Amazona ochrocephala. Next base: position 48,022,463 of record CM077878.1, read on the forward strand.
ATAATTGCAAGAAGAGTTCCTTCTCTGGAGAAAGCCTTTTACTGTTTTGAAAGGTCTTTTCTATGAAGCAGAAACACCCTTAATTTTAAAACTATTTCCCTGGAAATAACTTTTTCTTTCCCACACCTTATTCTTGGTCCTGGACAAAAGAGCCTGGATGCCTTCAGAGCCCTGGCCTTAGGACCAGAAGACAGGAATTCCCAGCCCTTCCATATGGCAAAATTGCTTGTGAAATGTGAATCCTGGAAATTCAGATTTCCTGAACATGATCTGACAAAAGAAATAGTTTTACTGGCAAAAATCCTAGCTGGCCCTATTTTTACTGGCAAATCTAAGGCACTGGTCTGAGCTGTCCAGGACAGCAGGTGACTGGAGATCATCTCTCTGGTCAAGACGCACAAAGCTGGCCATTCATGAGATTCAAATTGAAGAGGAGGTCTATATTTTTCTCCCTGGCAAATCAAGTGCTGAATGGTAGCATTGAAAGTACTAGGCAAAGAAGGGAGCTGGACACACACTTCATTGGAGCTGGGCAACCTCTTCTGAAGACATGAATGCTAACTAACGCAAACAGCCTCCCAGTCCTAGGTCACGTATGTAATTTCTCTCTGAGTCTCAAGGGATTCAGCCTCAGAGCTCCTACTTCCCAGAGGAATACCTCTAGGCTATAATCAGGATTGCAGAGCAGGGGCAGCTTCCAGTGACTGTCTGACACAATAGGAATAAACAGCTGGGTGGGCGAGGAACAGGGCTGTCCTGCACAGTGAATGGAAGGAGAATGGTGACTGTAACTCCTCATTGCTACTGCCCAGCATGGGTGTCCAGCTATGCCATCATTTGATGTAGTCTCTTTCAGTTGAGGGAGGTCAGAAAAACCTGAATGTGTCTCCAAGGCTGATTAATGTCTGATACGACCTAATGGCCGGGGCTATTCTCACGTAGGTGAGCTTTAGCTGCACTGAGTCCCAAAACCAGACTTCAGCACTACAATCGGATAAGATTTGCAAAAGATGCCTGCATTTTTTCATCTGGCTGGGATGCGAGTTCTGCATCTGTGGCTTGAAATAACTGGATGAAAAGACCAGTCAAGGCATGCTTCTCTGTTAGCTAAGTAATAGCTTGGTGAAGCTAAAAGTCTCTAAACAAACCTGACAGATTTTTATGCACTTCCACAAGGAGGAATTTAAACATATGTGCCTAACTGGCTTCATCTTTGGTAACCAATGAAAAATGATAGGTGGATGGTTAACAGTTGGTGCCAGAATCAACATTCTTTCTTTTCCTAGAAGCTGAAGATTTAAAGATTTTCCCATCAAAAGGATTTATGCAAGGATTTATGGATCCTGAAAAAGTTGGCTTAACCTGTATTATTCCACTGTCTTTTGGAAATTTTATTTTTAACTAACTTCTTTTTTAACACAAAAATAACGAGCACTCCTTCAAGAAGTCCATGAGACGATATTGTAAGCCTGCTTATTATCTTTTCCTTTAATACTTTTGGAAGACTTGTCATAATACTCATCACTGGAAAGCTGCTAATTGGCACAAACTCTATACACTAGTAGTAATACTTTGATCAGTAATTACATGCACTAAACCCACACATGCTGAGCTCTAGAATTTGTTATTCAAATTAATTCCTTTTCTCTGGCAGCTGTATCTGCTTTTCCTCACCTTAACAACAATGACCCAGAGATCATTACTTTTGATTTATTCTGGTGTAAATGACAATGGGACTATGTCTTTGTTAATTTATTTGCAAAAAGCTTGTTTTCTGACCTGTTCTGAAACATTTGAAAGGGGGATAAACACTGTAAAAATCTCACAAATGGTAGCAGTAAGGAAACACAAGTCCACAATGGCACTGCTTTCTCATGCAAATTTTAACTGTGGTCAGAAGTTCATCAAAATATCAGTAATAAAAAAGAGAAGACCTGAAGACAGAATATGGAAAAAAAATAGACAAATATTCATCCAACTAGGATGTTGTCAGATCAGCTGGCCCTGCTGTAATTCACCTGAGGACACTTACAAAACTGCCTGAAATACTTTCCAAGCTACTAGTGATTGTCTTTGAGAGCACACAAGGGAATAGTGAGGTTCTGAGAGCCTGGAAAATGGCAAACACAGAGACTATCTTTAGAAATGGGAAAAAGGAGTTACAGAGGACTTGCAGAAGGACAACCTCAGTTCCTGGAAAAGTACTGGAACAATAATCAGCTAAACTATTTGTAAGCACTTGGAAGATAACAGAGGTAAGCAAGAGCCAACATGGATTTGTTGAGAATAAACCTCTCCAAAATAGCTTCACTTCTACTTATGAGGGAGTAAGAGGCCTTGTGGACAGAAGACAGTCAATAGATGCCAGATATCTCTTGACTTTAGTCAGAATTTTGACAGTTTCTCACATAACATTCTCATAAGCAATTTTAAGAAATATGGTCTTAGTAAACTATAGTAAGATCAGTGCAAGACCAAAGCAAAATGGTAAGTAGGATTGCTATTTGTCTTAGAGCCAGTGTAGGGGTTTGGATAGAGATTAATACTGTTCTTTTTATGGATAACACTAAATTGGGATAACCCTCAAGCACACTAGAAGTCAGTAGTACAATCCTCAAACTGGAAACATAGTCCAAAAAATGGGAGTTAGGTCAGTAAGCATACTCAGGGGTATAGAATGGTCTGTGCAAATAATCTGATCAACAAGTTGGGTAGCAATTCTTCAGAAAAACCCCAGAGGGTTATAATACATCACAAAGTCTGCATGAAACAACCATGTCATGTGGCTGGGGAAAGAGGCAAATATTGTTCTGAGATGTATAAACAGAAATTTCATCTATTAGGTATGCCTGCTCAATATGATAAGACCACAGCAGGAGCACAATGTTGTGTTTTCAAAGTCTTTATTCAAGGGATGTATAGACTATTTGGAAAAAGCACAAAGAAGAATGATCAGAGGTCTAGAATGTATGATCTATGGAAAAAAATATGCCAAAGGAATTTAGAGTGCTTAGACTGGAGAAGGGGCTGCTGGAGGGGGTGATAACACTCTTTAAATATGTAAAAGGTAATAAATAGAAACAAATGTTCTGTCTTTAGCAGGCAGAGATTGTAGGCGTTGTAGCTCAGACCCAAATGACAAAACCCTGTCAATGAGCAGAGCGAAGATTGGAACAGGCTGTCCAAGCACATTGCAGACTCTCTGTCGCTGGATGTTTTGAACATCAGCATTAGACAATCATCTGCCAAGAATGGTTTGGATATAGCCAGTCTTCTTGTGGAGAAGGATTTGGTGATTCCATGAGGTTTCTTTCACTCTGTTTTCTATGACTTATGATAAACATAATCTGGCAATAAAACATTGGTTTTGGCCCTTTAAATTCAGTATGTGGACATACTGTTTCCTTCTAAAACAAGACATTTTTATAGTATCATGTTGCTAAAGAGACCACATTTCAGGCAAGGAAAATGACGCAACTGAAAACAACCAAAATTTCTTCAGTACCTGCTGTGTTACACTTACAAAGAAAACAAAATGTTCTCAAACTAAAAAGTACAGCACATAGTTTGGTTAGTGTATTTGGATGTGTCTTTCAATTAGAAGTTATGTAGCACATACTTGCTGTATTGGACTTACTGGACTGTGTTGTTAGGGCAGTGCCCTGTAGGAGACTCCTCATCCCAAAATCATAAACCATCATAAATGATGAGAAGCCTCTGACTCAATTTTTTACTCAATTTTTAAACCACATTTTTATAGTTGCCTCACTACACAATGCAATTGTTAATGACTATTACATCTTTCACTGCCTTTGTATGGTTTTAGTGAAATTTGTAATGCAACACAGCACGTCAGTGCAACTGCAGCTTTCAGCTTTCCATAAGGGGTCAGTGTCCAGGTAGCAGAGGAGATGCCGGGACCTGTGTCCCTGAAGTCTCTGAGCCAGCGCTCCTTCATGAAGGAGGAGGGGCATGACATTTTCCTGTTTTCCTTTGACAATTAATAGCCTTGTGATGGTCCAAACTCTTGACAAACTGCATTCCCAGCTGGAAAAATACATCATGTCATTGTTTAAACTGTCTTGAATCCCTTTAGGCTACAATAGCCACATTTACAAATGGTATAGCCAGGAGGTTCCTTTTCACCTTTGCCTACCATTGGGATGTCACTTTGACTGCAGTTTGTTAGTCAGGCTAAGGCTATCAAAATCACATCACCAAAGTCTGTGGTGATGATTTTCTCTCTCTGGTCTCTGAAGTTGGACTACAGATATATGACTGGTTATATGCACACACATAGGATAAGAAAAAAACAAAAATAACAAAGCAAAAAACAAACAAACAAACAAAAACACAAAAAAGCAAACCAAAAACCCCTCAGTTTCTTCAGTCTGAAGTAATTATACAGTTGTCTAGGGAATGAGAAGGTAAACTTCAGCCAGTAATAACTAATTGACTTTAATTCATTAACCACTGCATTGAATAGCTCATGCACAATCACTGTAGTTGCTTTTCTCTGTCTCCTAGATGCAGAAATCCAGACAGACATCAAATCAGTGAAATGCTTAGGAATGTGCCAGTTTCCATCACTCCTGGATGCCTAACCATGAAAGTACAATCTTGCACTTAGCCCATGAGGATCAAAGAAAGTAAGCAAAGTAAATGATTGGCAATGGTTTCAAAGTGACAACATTTTGGGAAATAGTATGTCTGGGTAAGTAGGATATTTTCAAGGAGGAATCCATGGATGCCAACTTTGCTGCTGACCTGCTGGATAGTTTTCAGGAGGTCCTTTCAGTTCTCTGTGATGTATTTGCACCATCTGCACATGGGGATTAAAATGTCTCTTCAGAGTGCTTTAAGATTGATGAGAGCTGCAAAGATGGTTTTCACAGGACTTACCCACAAAAGAAACATTGCAGGCAAAAAAGGATGCCTTAAGCTTCCAGTGATGCCATGCTAATCAAGGGTTTATTCCAGGCATAATTTGTTCCATGGTTTCATAAAAAATTAAATGTACCAGACAGCCAAATGTACTGACCTTGTGCAAATAGGTACTTTGCTTGAAAAACTAGGAAAATTGATCATTGCTTGATATTTCTTTAGTAATATAAAGTTATAAAAATATACACAGCCGTCTAGTAGTTCATCTCAACAAAACTTGCCAACTAGACAGATCGGTGTTTATAGCAGCCTTTTCATTTCAAATTTTGGCCAGAACATGTGACTGATATATCTTCAAAAGACAAATCCACACAGTTTAGCAGTTGAATACATTTAAAAGCATATGGTACATACCATGAGATGTTAAAACTTACTAAGCGGATACTTGGTGGGTATCAACTCATAAGCAACAACATTTCACATTTAAGAAATACCTTAATGCTGTTTAAAAGTGTTCATTTAATAGAAAGAAACTTTATTTAAGAATCATGGAAAAAAATATTCGTTAATACCACAGTGATGGCCCCAAAACAATATGGTACTTAAACATGGTACTGTGGTCCAGCCACAGATTTATGCTAAGCACTAAAAGGAACCCTCATCCATTAATGTCAGCCAGTGTGCTCACACACCAGATCACTGGACTGTAGAGCAGCTGCAAAGTTTTCCTGTTTCTGTACAGCTGCATCCAGTCTTTCTGGATAACTGCTCTGATTTATAAAGGGTAGCTCTTCCTTATTAATTTAGTGCTAGGTTGTGTTATTCTAGCCAGTTTGCTTTTTCAGTTCTCCCAGTGTACTAGTGCAGAAGTGACACAATGCGCTTAAAATACTAGCAGTAGCTGGGTAACTGAACAGGTTTTACTTTAGACTAATAAAAACAAGAAGCATTTAGCATGTTCCTGGATAAATTAATACACGGTTTTAGTATAAAGGAGTCATTCATCATAAGAGAAGACTAAACTCAATGACCTAGTGAGCCCCATCCTGGTCAAGGTTAATGTGAAACAAGAATCAAGGCCAAAAATTTCACCAAATACGTAAAATGAGTGCATCTTTTTGAATAGTTCTCAAAATTCTCAAAATGTGTCTCAAAACCAGCATTTTGCATGCCCTTGTTCCATCATTAATTCCAAGCAAAATGAACATTTATGACATTTAAGTCTTGCCAGTTACAGTTCATGCATGAAACTCTGGCCTACTTGTGATTTCAACAGGGGTAGGATTTCACCCCATATTCTTGACATGCTATAACTCTATCCAAGGTATACCACAGAGTTGTCATGAAAAAATTAAAAAAAAAAAAAAAAAAATAGGGAAAAAAGAAAGTTTTCTGCATTAAAGCTGTGTTTCTGTTTTCTAAATTTTCCTGTTAAGTAGAATATTTCTGTTGGTATTTGCTGAAGTACACATAAAACTGATTAATAGAAAGAGTGTTTTTTTTTTAAATCTAGCTCTAATCGGAAGATATCACTTCATATTATTTGGCTGACATTTCAGCAGCAAATAGTGAAGTTTCTGTAATGGAGAATGAGTGTCAAATGTGTGCTTTGCAGACTCGTCAACAGAAAGGATTTTACTAATCTTATCATGATCAGATAATAATACTACATTTGGGCATAACGTTCCGAAGTGTCCATTTTCTTTGTCTCTCGCATAGGAGCTTCAGACTTTCAGAATACCATACAAAACATAACAGCAGTTAAAACTAGAGGAAGGAATTTTCCAGGAATACGAGGTCGTGTGTAGGACACTTGATGGAGCGATGTAGCTCTTCGCAGGAAGAGGTGATAGACCTAAATACCTTGATATAGGAGTGTGCAGAGTCACTAGCTTGGGCATCAGAATTTGTAAAACTGTGTTAGGTGGCACTGAGCAATAATCTGCCTGAGCAGGCAGGGCACAGCATCACCACCAACACAGACTGTTTTGTCTTGGAGCTGCCAAATCACTGCTAGTTTACAGGGTAGAGAACCACAGGTCAAGCCTGGAGACATCTAGTCCAGGCAGGGTCAGCTACAGCACCTTGCAGTATTGTATGCAGTTGTATTTGGACTGTCTCCAAGGATGAAGACTCTGCAACCTCTCTGGGCAACCTGTTCCAGTGCTTGGTCACCTTCACATTAGAAAGCCCTCCTTTTTCTACACCTAAATGGAATTTCCTATATTTCAATTAGTTCCCAAGGCCTATTATCTTGTCCCTGGAAATCCTGGAGAAGATCCTAGCTCCATCTTTTTCAGTGCACCCCACTATCACATTCATAAGACCTACCCTTCTCCAGCCTTCCCTCCTCCAGGCTGAACAGCCACAGCTTTCTCTGCCTCTCCTCTTACGATATATCTCTGCACAGCACTGTGCTGTACTCCATAGCATAGCTGTGACCTGAAGGAGATTTTTGAATATCATCTTACAAGAATCTTAATTTTGCAGCCACATACTTCCTGATTACTATGATCCATGTACAAGAATATTATAAATCCATTTTCCTAAAATACCAGGAGAACATTATGTGAAAAGGAAGTACAAGTTCAGGGCTCCTGTATCTAACAGACCAATACTGGGGGCCGTGCTGGAAGTTAGTGATTTCCTGAGAAATTTATGCCTGAGGCTGCGGAAAAGGTTTCATCCTGTGCACATCTGCAGACTCCTTAAGTCCCATACGTAAGCAAGACTTTTTCTTTCCTTAACTGATGTCCGGAGAACTCCTTTTCTCTTCACATTCTTCTTTCATTCTCTGGATTATGAGCTCTTCAAGTGACATCTGGCTGTGTCTTCTGGATAGAGTTCAGAGACTGGGAAAAGAACCAGCTATGCTGGTTGGTTAAATCTTTATTGTTCTCTCTCTTGGTTTCAAGTCCATGTTACAGAGGCCTTGAAATGCATTATAAGCATACATGCTGTATGTGAATGAATGAGGCTGGATTGGCAGCTATCCAACAATGACTGTGCCTAAATGCAATTCTAACCCTAACCACTTCACTGAAATGCTGTAACAGGACAGCATCCTGTTGGCACCACACCATGACTTAAAAAAATGTGAATCTGGTTTCAGCTCTTTGGGGATTTACAGTTCCTACCAGCCTTCAGTTGCTAGATGTCACAGCTTTTTCTGATAGTACTCATCCTAACCAAAATATTGTGCTTCTGTAGTACAGCATACTGCAGGTTTCTTATCTGCTCTGGGCCCCAAATCAGTGGACAGTAGCACTAAATTCCTGCAAAATTTATATAGTCATCAGTTGGGTCCTTGCTGCCTTGTAGGGAGCGTACTCTGATACAGAATGCAGAATGATGCAGAATGTTACACCATAGGGCCAGCCAGATGCCAGGATGTGAGCTTGCGCTTTGAGTTTATGCAGAGGACTGTGTTGTGTCTGGCGTAACAGCACAGGCATAGCAGCCTGGTGGCAGATGTGAGGGACACGTCATGCTGACCTTGCAAATCTCAGGCTGCCCTTCAGAGGCAGGTGCGCCTGTTGGGTGTGTAACACACAGCCTGCCCAGTGAATTTAGAAAGGACTGGAATTACCTTTTCAGTTGTGACTCATGAAACTAGGCTTCCTCCTGGCCTCTGCACCAATAGCCTGGGTTTCTGCTTCCATCCTGGCTCAAGTGTGCACAAAGCCTTTTCCCTGCTACCTCAGGCACTGTGCCATCCCTCAGTAATCATGTTCTCTTCTGTCTGCTGCCACCGAGCAAGGTTGAGCTGTTCTTTGAAAGATACACAGTTCAGCTATTAACATCAGAGAGCTCTCTGTATATCAGTAGATCCTAATCCAACTTTGAAAAGTTGATTCTTTTTTCCCTTGGTTGCTGATATCATTTTATTTGCACTTGTATTTATGCTTACATCGCAGTCACAACTTATACTTACAGATTTACCATTAATACATTTTACTTGCTCAAATAATTATTATGTTATAGCAGTACTATAGTTTTCCATACCCATGCTCCAGGCTTACAACCTCTTTCACAAAACATATCACTAAGATATTAAAGCATAATGTATACATTTGTTGAGAAGAAATTGGAAGATAACTGTCTCGAGAGGGGACGTCTGCAGGGCCTGATCGGGGGGAGGCTCGGCGTCTATGAGCTTCACCTCGTAGCAGCAACCTGCACCAAGGGAGCCTCAAGTCCTCGACAAGGCCTGCCCAGGAGCCTGCAGCTCAGCAGAGGCGAGCGGCTGACTCAGAGGGGGTGGTGCCAGGAGGACCGGCGGCAGACCTGACTGGTTAAAAACCTGCCCCAGGGAGCGCGAGCGACCCGGAGCGCGGCGAACGGGGCGGGCAAACGGGGCGGGCTCGAGGCAGTTTCCGCGGGCAGGGGAGCGGGGTGGTGAGCGGGGTGGTGAACACTCACCGTACGCGCAAGGCTCGGTCTGGGAGCTCCGCTCTGGCTGCCCCGGGGGTGGCCAGTGTAGGCACCCAGATGGAACTGATGGGAAGGGAGGCTGTAGTGCAGAGCTCGGGGTGTAGAGAGCGCCTGCACTGCTATCCTGAGGGAAGGGTGTGGAAGCATTTCTTTCAGCTAATGGACATGTGAGCAATCCAGCCTTTGACTTAGCTTCACTCTAGCAGTGGGTAACAGGCTTTGTGAGGCGTTGCAGGTCGACGAAAGGGTTAACAGAGGGACTGAGCCGGACGCCGCGGAGCCGGATCAGGTTACCACCGAGGAAACCCCGCTTGCAAGCCGGAGCCTGCTGCTGCGGACACTTTAAACCGCAACCAATCGTTAAACCGTTGCTAGCACTCGGCCGGGTGAAGTTAACCAATCCACTGTTATCGAATGTTCTAGTGTTCTGAAACTTTTCTATATAAGACATGCTTGCGCACAATAAATTGTTCAGCGTGATCATATTGGTCAGTGGTACGTTGTTCCTTATCCCCCGCGACAAGTGGCGCCCGAACAGGGACCCTCAGATCTGCCTCCTGAGAGCTGCTTCGGTGGTGAAGATCAGCGCAGACCTGACGGGTGGGAGGCCGACCGAAATGCAGCCGGCAGCAGCCCTGCCGATGTAGATGAAGCACGCGTGCCGCAGAAGAAGAGAGTCTCTGCGAAAAAGGTCCACTTCAATAAGGCAAGTGGCGGTCGGGGAGGAATGGGGGCGGCTCAGACAAAGGAAGAGATAGCTGTCCTTCATCTCCTCCAATGCATCCTCTCTAGGAGAGGGATTAAATATGAAGAAGATATACTTAAAGGACTACTCCAATGGAGTAAGGAAAAGGGGCTATTTAGCGGGGTTGGAGCAGCGCTTGAAATATCCACATGGGAGGAGATAGGCACCCGGCTCTGGGACACTATAACTGATGGGGGGAAGGCAGCACGTGAGGCTCAAAAATACTGCATGCTGTGGAAGCTTATCCGAGGGACTTTGCGAGATATGAAATCAGAGAGAGCTGCAGCTGCTTCGGCGGCTGAAGCCTTGTCCCCGGTAGTGCCCTCCGTGCCTCCGCCTGAGCCTCCAGCCCCCCCTGCCTCCCAACTACCCGCGGGGCCCCTGACTTTGGGTTCCAAGAACCCCACTCGGAATCCCTTCGATTATTATGCCGGGGGGAGGACTCACCCAAAAATTGCAAAGGCAGTCAAGAAGGGTTTTCAATCCCAGCCCAGTGAGGAGGGACCAAAACCCGATATTGTTACTGATCCTGCCAATGCTGAACCTTGCTGCCAGGTGAAGGCATCCACAGATTATAGGCCTGGCGCATCAGAATATTCCCTTACCTCCACGCCAAACCGCTCCCCCATTGACCTTAATGTTTCTACCCCGGAAGAAACAGAGCAACTGAAAGAACAAAATGACTCAACGAAAGAATTATTGCAGGAGGTTATAGAGAAACTCATGGCGGTGACTCAAAAGGAAGAATTGGGATCGTTCGTGCACAAGGGAGCTGGTGCCTCTCCTGCTACTGCGGCTTCAGTGCTAGCTCCCCCACCACACTTGTTTAATTACTCTGGTCAAGATTCTGGTGGAGTGTCAAAAAGGTGGAAGGGAGTTATTAGGGACGCTATCCTGGAGGGGAGTTTTGTTCCACAAGCCTTTCCAGTGTCCGTTACACCACAGGGCACCAACCAGTGGGAAGCAATTGATTGGAAGCTATTAGAAAAAGCTCGGACAGCCGTGACTCAATATGGGCTACACTCTCAAATGTCTCGGCAAATCATAACATACATCTTACAATCAGACCTCCCGGTCCCCCATGATACTAACCAGGTAGCCAGTATCTTGCTGACACCATCGCAGAAACTGATCTTTGACCGTAATTGGCAGAGACTGTGTGACATTGAACAAGCAAAACCCAGACAACAAGGGGACCCCCTTCTTGGAGTCCAGTCACAGATGCTAACAGGATCAGGGCCCTGGGCACAAGCTAATCTCCAAGTGGACTTCTCCAATGAGGTCTTGCGATTATCCCGCGATCTAGCCTTGCAAGCCTTATTTTCTGTGCCAGACGGCTCCACTCCATTTGGTTTTACTAATATTAAGCAGGGTCCCACAGAAACATTTTCACAGTTTATAGACAGATTATATTCGGCAATCGAGAAACACCCTGATCTAGACATTCCTACAAAAGAAAGATTGTTCAAAATGCTAGCTTTTGAAAATGCCAATAGCAAAATAAAACAGAGCTTAGCTACCTTACCCTACGGGTCTGACGTAGCTGATATGATTGAGCTGGCTAACCGCGCAGCACAAAGAGAAACTCAAAAGGAGGGTGCGACCTCTGTAGCAGCCGCTGTAAGGGAAGCAGTTTCTCCTTTCCTTGCCAAAGCTAAAAAGAGATGTTATAACTGTGGTAAAGAAGGGCATTTTCAAATGCAATGCTGCTTTCCCGCAGAAAATAACTCGTCTGCACCGGAAGATGTCAGCGATGATCAAGAATCTGTTAGCAATTAAGCTGCTAATTTTGCTGTTTGTATATAGTTCTGTATATCTGTTACACAAAATCGATCCTAGAAAGAATTTGTGGGTAACATGGGCCAGTGAGAGTGGGGTGTCAGAGTTTTGTCTTGCTATGGCATCAGCCACAGATCATTTCAAACATGTTTAATAGAAATATTTGGGTATGAGAATAGCCTTTAAGATACACAGGCTTACTCACAAGCCTGGGTTGACGCAGGGTCATGGCTGTGAGGACTTTGAAGGTATGTGTTGTCAGAATCTATCTGATCATAGCCAAAGCATTCACAAACAGTTGACCTATCTAAAGGAGCACTCTCAAAAAATCCAACAGGATGTGAATCCATTGGATGACTGGCTCCGTAATGTTTTTTCAGGATGGGGAATAGGGACTTGGATTCAAAGTTGGATAATTATTGCTTTGAAGGTGTTAGGCATTGTATTATTAATTTTGCTTGCATGCACCATTGTATTTACACTGTTGAAAAGGTTTGTAAACAGAATGCTAAGTCAAATCTGGATTGCTCAAAAACAAGAAGAGGGTATTGTGGAAGCATTTCTTTCAGCTAATGGACATGTGAGCAATCCAGCCTTTGACTTAGCTTCACTCTAGCAGTGGGTAACAGGCTTTGTGAGGCGTTGCAGGTCGACGAAAGGGTTAACAGAGGGACTGAGCCGGACGCCGCGGAGCCGGATCAGGTTACCACCGAGGAAACCCCGCTTGCAAGCCGGAGCCTGCTGCTGCGGACACTTTAAACCGCAACCAATCGTTAAACCGTTGCTAGCACTCGGCCGGGTGAAGTTAACCAATCCACTGTTATCGAATGTTCTAGTGTTCTGAAACTTTTCTATATAAGACATGCTTGCGCACAATAAATTGTTCAGCGTGATCATATTGGTCAGTGGTACGTTGTTCCTTATCCCCCGCGACAGAAGGGTGAGCAATGGGCAGGGCTGCACTCTGCGCTCCCTGGTGGAGGTCCTCCTGCAGCAGGTGGCTGAACTGCAGGAAGCTGTTACCAGGCTGAAAGGTGTCAGGGAAGCTGAGGGGAAGCAGCACTGCTTGCTCCGGGACCAGCCTGTTCCGGGGCCTCGAGTGTCTGTTGTTGCCCATGCAGGAAAGGAGGCTGCTAACCCAGGAAGCTGGGAAAGGGTAACACGAAAAAACAACAAAAAAAGGAGGAAGAGGGCAATTAAAAGCAAGGGGCTTCCTCCTACATCTGTTGTCCCCACCCAGAACCGCTTTGCTGTCCTGCAGGGGGCTGATGAGCAACAGCGCTCCCACCAGGCGCAACCAGCTAGTGCACTGGTAAAGAAGGTCACTACTGGTGCTGCCCGGAAAAAGCGGCGGGGCGTAGTAGTAGGGGACTCTACCCTGAAAGGCACAGAGGCACCCATCTGTCGGCCTGACCCAGGCTCAAGGGAGGTGTGTTGCCTACCAAGGGCTCGGATCAGGGATGTGGCTGAGAAGCTGCCTGCTCTAGTTGGTCCCACTGACTATTACCCACTCCTGGTAATACATGTGGGTGCTACTGATAAAGATAGCAGTAGCCCGGAGACCACAAAGAAGGAATGCAGAGCACTGGGAGAGGTGGTTAGGGGCTCTGGAGCGCAAATCGTCTTTTTGTCAATTCTCCAGGATACAGGGCAGGACCTCGAAAAGGCTAGGAGGATTGGGCAGGTTAATAAATGGTTAGAAGGGTGGTGCAATAGTCAGGGGTTTGGGTACCTTGAACATGGGACTCAATTTAGCAGGCCAGGTCTACTGGGGGCTGGTGGAGCTGGTCTGACAAAGAAGGGGAAGAGTGGATTTGGTAGGAGGCTTGCCAGACTGGTCAAGAATGCTTTAAACTAGATGTGTTGGGGGAGGGGGGCAGCATTACATCCCAACGCACCCAGTCAGTTGCCAACACCTATAGTAAATGTTCGGAGTAATGCAGGGATATTCCGGCTGCTCCAGCCAATGAGCCGGCTTCAATTGGATCTTGCCTCAAATGCCTCTACACAAATGCCCGTAGCCTGGGGAACAAACAAGAGGAATTAGAGATGTGTGCATGTCTACGGGGGTATGATATCATAGGCATCAGAGAAACATGGTGGGATGGCTCCTATGACTGTGTGTTGGAATGGAAGGTTACCGGCTCTTTAGGAAAGACAGGCCCGGCAGACGGGGAGGGAGAGTTGCTATTTATGGCTAGGATAGGCTGGAGAGTATGGAACTCTGTCTGGGGACAGGTGAGCAGTCAATAGAGAGTATGTGGGTCAGAGATAAAGGGAGAAGAGTGATGAGTGACATTATTGTGGGGATCTGTTACAGACTGCCTGACCAAGGGGACTTGCTGGACGAAGCGCTCCATAGGCAGATAGGAGAAGCTTCACGCTTGCAGGCCCTTGTTCTCATGGGGGACTTCAACCACCCTGATATCTGTTGGAGGGATGGTACGGCCCGGCACAAGCAATCCAGAAGGTTCCTCGATTGTGTGGAAGACAACTTCCTTCTGCAAGTAATAGAGGAGCCGACAAGCCATGCTTGACCTTGTCCTCACCAATAAGGAAGGGCTGGTTGGGAATGTGACGCTCCAGGGCAGCCTTGATTGCAGCGATCATGAGATGGTTGAATTTGAGATCCTCAGGGCAGTGAGAAGAGCGTGCAGCAAGCTCACTGCCCTGGACTTCAAGAGAGCAGACTTTGGCCTCTTCAGGAACCTGCTCAGTAAGGTTTCATGGGATACAGCCCTAGAGGGCAGGGGGGCCCAAGACTGTTGGTTGATATTCAAGGATCATCTGCTGCAAGCTCAGGAGCGATGCATCGCAACTAGAAGAAAGTTTAGCAGGAGGGCCAGGAGACCTCCTTGGATGGATAAGGACCTGCTGAGGAAAATTCAAAAGAAAAAAGAGGCTTATAAAAGGTGGAAGCAAGGTCAGGTGACCTGGGGAGAATACAGGGATGTTGTCTGGGAAGCTAGGGACCAGGTTAGGAAAGTTAAGGCCCACTTAGAATTAAAATTGGCTAGGGATGTTAAGGATAACAGGAAGGGATTTTATAGGTACATAGCAAATAAAAGACAGATTAGGGACAATGTGGGTCCTCTCCAGAAGCTATCGGGAGAACTGGCTACCCTGGATTTGGAGAAGGCTGAGGTTCTTAATGACTTCTTTGCCTCAGTCTTCACCGGCAAATGCTCTGACCACACCACCCAAGTCTTGGAAGGCAGACACGGGGACGGTGAGGGTGGGGACCCTGGGCCCACTGTGGGGGAGGATCTTGTTCGGGACCATCTTAGGAACCTGAATGCATACAAGTCCATGGGACCGGATGAAATCCATCCGCGGGTCCTGAAGGAGCTGGCAAATGAAGTTGCTAAGCCACTGTCCATCATATTTGAAAAATCCTGGCAGTCAGGTGAAGTTCCTGATGACTAGAAAAAGGGAAATATAACCCCCCTTTTCGAGAAGGGGAAAATGGATGACCCAGGGAATTACAGACCAGTCAGCCTCACCTCTGTGCCTGGCAAAATCTTGGAGCGGATTCTCCTGGAAGGCATGCTGAGGCACATGAAAAACAACGAGGTGCTTGGTGAGAGCCAACATAGCTTCACTAAGAGGAAATCCTGCCTGACCAATCTGGTGACCTTCTATGAAGGGGCTACGGAACTGATGGACAGGGGCAGAGCAGTTGATGTCATCTACCTGGACTTATGTAAAGCCTTTGACACTGTCTCACATGACATCCTTGTCTCTAAGTTGGAGAGACATCAATTTGATAGGTGGACCACTGGGTGGATAAAGAACTGGCTGTATGGCCGCACGCAAAGAGTAGTGCTCAGTGGCTCAGTGTCCAGCTGGAGACCAGTAACGAGTGGTGTCCCCAGGGATCGGTGTTAGGACCGGTCTTGTTCAACATCTTCGTGGGTGACATGGACAGTGGGATTGAGTGCGCCTTCAGCAAGTTTGCCGATGACACCAAGCTGTGTGGTTTGGTTGATACATTAGAGGGAAGGAATGCCATCCAGAGGGACCTTGACACACTTGCGAGGTGGGCTGATACCAACCTGATGAAGTTTAACCATGCCAAGTGCAAGGTCCTACAGCTAGGTCGGAGCAATCCTAAGCACAGATACAGGTTGGGCAGGGAAGAGATTCAGAGCAGCCCTGCGGAGAAGGACTTGGGGGTGTTGGTCGATGAAAACATGAACATGAGCTGGCAGTGTGCGCTTGCAGCCCAGAAAGCCAACCGTATCCTGGGCTGCACCAAAAGGAGCGTGACCAGCAGGTCGATGGAGGTGATCCTGCCCCTCTACTCTGCTCTCGTGAGACCTCACTTGGAGTATTGTGTGCAGTTCTGGTGTCCTCAACATAAAAAGACATGGAACTGTTGGAATAAGTCCAGAGGAGGGCCACGAGGACGGTCAGGGGACTGGAGCACCTCCCGTATGAAGATAGGCTGAGAAAGTTGGGGCTCTTCAGCCTGCAGAAGAGAAGGCTGTGTGGAGACCTCATAGCAGCCTTCCAATACTTGAAGGGGGCCTATAGGGATGCTGGGGAGGGACTCTTCATGAGGGACTGTGGTGAGAGGACAAGGGATAACGGGTTCAAACTTAAACAGGGGAAGTTTAGATTGGATCTGAGGAAGAAATTCTTTACTGTAAGGGTGGTGAGGCCCTGGAATGGGTTGCCCAGGGAGGTTGTGAATGCTTCATCCCTGGCGGCGTTCAAGGTGGGGTTGGACATAGCCTTGGATGGCATGGTTTAGTGGGAGATGTCGCTGCCAATGGCAGGGGGTTGGAACTCGATGATCTTAAGGTCCTTTCCAACCCTAACTATTCTATGATTCTATAATCCCAAACAAATTTCCCACAGGCTGCTAAACAAGTGACACATCTCCCTTTTTGATCAGGACTGAAATAAAGCCATTGACAGAGGTGTGGAAGCTTCCAAAGGCTGGTGCCATTCCTATGAGTCATTCATGATATAAACACTTGTAAGGTTAATATTCTTGTGTATTTCTTTTACATACATACGCATATATACATATAGCTATTTATATGGACACAACCTGTATACATCCTCAACATTAGTATGTTTTAATTGCTCTTGCATTAAATTGTATGAAAACGGACTCTTTTCCTGACATAAGACATAAATACAAGTAATCAAAGAAGAGATGAATAACACTATAGAAAGAAGTAATGTAGATTTTAAATACACAAACCAGGAACTTTATAATAGGCAGATATGTTTTAAAAAGTCTCTGAAATTTGGGACTGGAAAGGCAGCAATTTGGCCTTATGTGACTGTCATCACTATGCACAGGCTTCCCTTCCCTCTCTAGCACATGTGGTCCTAATTGCTGTGTTGGCGAGACTGTGAAGCTGGATTCTTCATGAACTGGCTGTAACATTGGCAGACATTTACTCATCCACTGCTAATAGTTTTTAATGGAAAATCTGTATCCATTCATGCTAGAAAAATGCTTAAGTTAAAACAGAAGAAAATCAAGGAGAGAAAACCAGATATCAGTAGCTTTTCCAGCTGCCCACGGTTGATATTCTACTACTTCATTAGCATTTATTGTATGAAATTTGAAGACAAAACAATGAATATGATCAAAGATAAAAAATATTTTGCAGAATTGCACATAGTTTTGACCATATTTCTGGTTCTGCTATGCTACAACTTGAGGATTATACACCATGTGATTATAAATTCAAAAGCTGTTTATAGCTGACTCAAACCTATGAGCAAGATACACTAAAAATTTTACCTTTGCAGAAAGACAGCTTCCACATAGGATGACTGAGGCACATATCTTTAGAGACATGTAAGCCCTTCACTCCTTGTTGTTGCGCATAACATGCAGCTGTTTTACCAGTGGAATATTAATTCTCAGTTAGAGGCTCCACTGACTTTGCAACCAGGAGTTTTCCTTCACTTCACAGCTCCAAACACTCTCCTGGTACTAAACAACTATTACCTCACCTCTGTTTAGGCAGATATGTCTGCAGCCACAGGGAGGTGGGAATTTTGAAGAGAAGTCAGGAATCTTCCAGGTCAGTTACTCACTGTGATGCGAAAGATCACATTCAAATCTCTGAAACATCAACTTGGAGCAGAAGCTCATGTTTTCTGGTTTGCATAAGTTGAGTCTATAACCAAGGACCTTCCTCAAGGACCAGCCTCCAGGAAAATATTATTTCACATTTTCAATATTGAACTTGACATAAGTAGTAAAAAAGGTCTAATGAAATTTGTTGATGACACAAGCGTGGTCAAATACAGATGCATATATGTATTATTGAAAAAATCAAATTACTTGAAAATTAAAGTAATAAAAATGGGATTAAATTTGACAGTAGAGAATTAGGGTAGACACTTAGAGACCTGAAGCAGAAGGGTATTCTCGCCTTTCCAGTGGTTCATCCCTCAGCAAAAAAAAAAAGAAGACCAAGGCCTATGAGCAAGTTGTACACAGGCTCAGCAGCACTGGTGATTTTCTATATTGGAAAAAGCTGAGGAATTCTAAATTCCATTCATGAAAGCATTACTGGGAAAAATTGAGAAGTATCAATGCATTTAAGCAGTGAAAAAAAAGTCATGTTGGAAGATGCGTGAAAGAGGTGCTACTGAACTTTGCAACAGAGAGAAACTTTATTTACAAGTGAACAGTAAAAGAAGCTTGCTGTCTAACCCGGAAAAAGCAAAGTTTAGAAAGGGTATGATTGCTAGTTCTATATACAGGAGGTGCACAAATTCCAGGGAAGAAAGAAGGTATTTAAATCAAAGGACAGCACTGACAAATGAGTATAAAATGGTAAATTAACACTTTTTGATTAACAGATAAAAAAGGCTGTTTGGCCATCAAAGCAGTCAGGTTCTGGAACTGTTCCCAGACATATAGTCCCTTGAGTAAAGTAGCTTTAAAATGTAGTTTGACTGCTCCATAAAACAAGTCAGAAGACAGAGTTGCCAGTTATGTCAAAGTGCCCAGTTCAATGATTCAAAGTCTGCAGCCTTGGGAGCAGAGTGTGAACCTGAAACTTGGTTGCCCACATCTTCTCAGCATCCTTTGCCACCAATACTCAATCACACTGTATTTGTTCCCACCACTACTAATTGTATAAATGTCAACTTGTTATCTTATCCATTAATGGTCTGTAGTTACTTCATATCTTGTTCTGACATGTGCTCTGGCCTCTTTATAAGATTAGACCACGCAGTCAAACTGGAAAAAATGTGCATGTGTCGCGGGCTTAAGCATTCAACTCCTTTAAATAATCTGGTCTAAAGCAACTTGTCGAAGATAACATGGGAATTCTGTTGTAGAGTAGGAAATCGAGTCTAAACCTACTGGTCATCTTCCTGTGGGAATTCATTAGGGACTTAGAAGAACTAAGTTCAAAACTCTTTGTAAGGGCTCTCTTACATCTTGGATGAGAAATGTTGTCCAAGGTTTGAAAAATCTTTTAACAACACTGTGATAAACAGATTTAGTTCCCATTTCAATGAACTGATGTTTCCCAACAAAATACACTTTGTTGAATATTTTCCAAACAGCTTTTACCCCAGCATCTTAACCACTGGGGTGTTGGCTGTTTTGGAGAACAAGCAAGACTGTGTCGTATATTTTAAATCAAATATTTCAAAAGATGTCATTTTTATTCTATTATAAAATGAAACCAAATGTTCAAACTTCGCCATTTTTCTTAAAACAGTATTCTTATTTTCCATCCAGGAACATTCCAGCTGCCATTTGATTCACTAGGACATGTTTCTTATGAGTAGATGAAATGAAGTACATTAGAAAATTCTCGGCAAAGCTGGTATCAGTATTTTTAAAGCATCTTTGTGTCCGAGGCTCAACATTAGCTTCTTAGCAAAAATGAATGGTCATTTTGGGTAAATAAAAAGCAGTATTTGGTGCTAACATTTCTCATTAAAATCTTTTTTTCCTTTTAGTCACAATTACTTTTCCAAGGATCAAATCTAAGCATTAAAAGATGGAACCATAAAAAAAGTACTCAGAACTCACAGAGGGATATATTTTCTGATTTCTCTGTCTCTCTTCATTTGTACCAGTGGCTTTTGTTTGCTCATAAGCATATTGTCAATCATCAGCTTTTCTTTTTTTTTTTTTCTTTTTTTTTTTTTTTCCAAAAGGTAAAATGAAAGCATATTTAGTGATAAAATAATCCCACTAATGCTCAAGTAGAAAGCTGTAGAAAC
Organism: Amazona ochrocephala; assembly: GCA_039720435.1. Classification (NCBI taxonomy): domain Eukaryota; kingdom Metazoa; phylum Chordata; class Aves; order Psittaciformes; family Psittacidae; genus Amazona; species Amazona ochrocephala. The sequence continues at coordinate 48,042,531 of CM077878.1, forward strand.
ATTGAGTGCTGTCCTCTGTGAATATCAATGTCCTCTGAGTTGCCAACAGCTAAAACTTGGACAAAGAGAAAAAAAAAAAACAAATCCTACTCTGCTCATTAGCAATTTTTACACTGAACCCTGGGAAACTAAATGTTTGCTTGAGGACTAGTTTCTTGAATCATGAGGATTTAATCCTTCATTTCTAATGACAGATCTAGCCTTCAAGTGAAATGCTTTCCTAGATATCAAATTTAGTTAAGGGTGAATGCTCCATCCCTGGCAGTGTTCAAGGCCAGGTTGCACAGAGCCTTGGGTGACATGGTTTAGTGTGAGGTGTCCCTGCCCATGGCAGGGGGGATGGAACTAGATGATCTTAAGGTCCTTTCCAACCCTAACTATTCTATGATTCTATGATTTTTTACTTTGAAATAGTTTCCATATTTATCAACTCATTCATTAGAAGTCATGCAACCACTATAGTGTCCTTTCGCTCCCTGCAACAAGCCATTTTTCCTTAATCAAAATCACATAATTATGTCATGATAGCTCTACAAGGAAGCTGTTATGTATCTATCCAACAGTGTATATCTGTGATTTTGAAATATTTAGCATGGTTAAATTTTTTTCAACATAATCTTAACTCCTAATTCTCTGACTGTATTAGTATACTTTATTTCTATGTATTCCACTGTGTATTTTGCCCTCTAATATTTGATACATGCATTCACCCTCAACTCTTGTTTTTGAACAGCTGGCTATGAAATGGTAGATAAGAGGTAGTATCATCTCTAGGAGCTCAGGAAGGGATATTGTGTCAGTGAAATTCTCTGTACAACCATTTTCAGCCCAAGGCATCTGCCACCTTCTGCCACTGCAGTCATTCCTTTCAATAGGCCTTGGTGACAGCCGTGAGTCATTAGTATGTGTCCTCTTCCCTCTGTTTTGGAAGCTTAATGCTTCAAGGGAAGAAGCAAGAAAGCAGTGCCTGTTCTTCAAGTCCATGGCTGAACATGAAAAGTTTGAAAGCCTGTCAGTGTTATGTCTCTTTACATTTAATACATCAGCTCAGAAAAAGATGAGGCTGCCCAAAGAAATACACCTCCCTGACATGTTTCTGGGTCTTGACAAGTAGAAAATATATATGCATAAGTAACATGGCTGACAAAATCACATAAGAAAGGTGACTTTTCTAGACCCACTACAGATGACGTACATTGTGCTGTATCTACTTACAGTGGTATTACAGCATTATGTCGGAAATAAAAGCCAAAAGCAAAGCCCCTTAGCACCTATAGTCACTGTCCATCTAATGGAAATTATGAAGAAACCTACAAACCAGTAACTTACATTGTTCAGTCTTGGCATCACTGCTGTGGAGTCTTCAGTGATACACAAAGGCCGTGTATCGTATATTTGGTGATACAGATAACCTCATTTTCCGCTTCAGCAGAGCAACCTTGCAGAGGTACAAAGCATCATCATGGAAGAGTGAAAAGGACTGAAAAAACACTTTCATTCATAACAGCTTTGATGGAAACTTCCAAAGTAATCTTTCTCTTCTCTTTATCTTTGTTGAAATCACCATGAACATCAAACTTTGTAGCTGACTTTACAAAATATGGCATAACCGTGGAATGTAACTGGCTATGCTGTAAAAAATGGGAAAAGGCTGTGCTTAAAAGAGAATCTTGGTAGTCATTGTGAGATAGCATCAACTGGAAGCTAATGCTCACGCCTTCCAGGCTCGCAACTTGGCCTTGCAAGCAGCTGAATATCTTCGTTAGTGCAGTAGGGTGGTGCTGAGTAAATTACACAGTGACTTGGTAGCACTGCCTAGTATTAAGGGTGCAAACATTTCCTGTTATAAGGCCTAGTTTTTTATACTTTTTCCAAACTGGCTGTTTAGGTTGAAATTTTCCATACATGGCATTTGCCTTACGAAGAAATCTTTTGAAAAATTTCAGCCAAAATGTTTCTGCCATGAAGCAAGAGAAAAACATGCTATTTTTTGCTGTTAAAAAAATGATCCTGCAACCTTTACTTTGGCAGCTCTTGTGCCCTCCTCATATGTTGGAGTAGAAATTTAACATCTGGCAAAAAGGTGGTTTGTGTGTCACTGAAGTGCTTTTTGCTATCCATACGAGAAGCCACTCATAATTAAAATCTTGGAAAAGTCCAATTTGTATGAGCTCAATAGAAGTTCACTGAAGTTTGACCACAAAATCCCAGAAATTTTTCTTCTTATTGAGCATATTCAAAATCCAATCCCCCCTCTCCAGCCCCTTTCAGAAGCTCTCTGTCTATATGTCACTCCCACAAAACAATAGGCTGTGCTGCTTCTCTTATTTGAATTTTTCATTCACTAACCTCCTTGTGGGACTGTGGTGTAATCCCATTAATACCTGGAGGATTGTAGGCTTTTCTTAACATGGTTATTTCCAGGCTGGGGTGGGACCAGACATCAGAAGGGAGAGAAAGAAGTTCCTGTCTTCTGCAGCGTGAGCAATTCATTTGCTGACACTGAGCATGTATCCAAGGAGAAGCAAAGGCACATAGGACAGAAGCTGAACACAGGCCACCACAGAAATGCAAGTGAAATAAGCAAGAAAGGTGGATGTGTAGCGGAGACTTGTAGAAGATGGGAAATGTTGTGGCTTAAACCTAGCTGGTAATTAAACACTATGCAGCCACTCCCTTATGCCCCCCCCTTTTCTGCCCCCCACCCCTCCTTGGGCAGGATGGGGAAGAGAACCAAAGAATGTAAAACCTGCAGGTTGAGATAAGAACAATTTAATAACTAAAGTGCAATATACTACTACTGCAACTACTACTAATGATAAGGAAAATAACAAGGAGAGAGGACATAAAACTATATTGCTGCCCAACCTGAGCAGTGATTGGTCACTTCTGGGTATTTCCCTCCAGTTTATATACTCAGCATGATGTGCTGTGGTATGGAATACCCCTTTGGCTAGTTTGGGTTGAAGCCTTGGTCAAGCTAGTTTCTGCTTCCTCCCAGATTTTGTGGCCCTCCTCACTGGCAGAGCATGAGAGACTGAAAAGTCCTCAATGAGGATAAGTGCTATTGAAAAACAGCTGAAACATTGGTGCATTATCAGCATTGTTCTCAGGGTAAAGCCAAACCACAGCACTGCACCAGCTACTAGGATGAAAATTAATTCTATCCCAGTGGAAACCAGGACAGGAGCTGAGATTGGCTGCTCAAAAAACTGTGGCTTGAAACCAAGGAAAGAAATCTAGATGCAAAACAAAATCCATGTGAAATGCAGGGTAAAGACTGGATAGCAGCATTGCATTCCTTGTAATTAAAAATTAACAGGACAAATTAAAGAATGTTTGAGTTAAAAAACAGGAGGCTATAAACAGTAAAGTTTAGATGAAAATATTATCAAAGAATCAGGGAAAATAATATTTCTGAGGAGAAAACAACTCCTTTAGTACCAAGTCCCCTTTTCAGCATGAATAAGAGGTCCTACAATGGTCTGTCAGAGCCACTGCCATTGTACGTCATGTTTCTGTACTGCTGGTCCGCACTTAGAATAGCAACCTATTATCATTTTCCCTTGCTTCATTAGCTCAAGCATCAAAAGTAGGGGCAGACTTACAGGTGACAGGGAAATGTTATCCATGGAACATGGATATGATCGACGACAGTGGGGTGCAAATCAGGAATATAACTTCCTAGACTGCTCATTACTGAATTTTTGTCTCAGAGTTGTTGAGGTACAAAAGGACCTCTGGAAGTTTTCTGGTCCAAATCCCCTGCTCAGTCAAAGCCACCTAGAGCCCATATCTAGACAGCTTTGAATATCTCCAGACATGGAGACTCTACGACCTCTCTGGACAACCTGTGCCAGTGCTTAGCCAATCTCCCAGTAAAAAAGTGTTTCCTGGTGTTTAGAACCTCCTGCATTTTGCTTTATGCCAATTGCCTCTTGCCCTGTCACCAGGCACCACTGAAAAGAGCCTGGCTCCATCTCTGTACACTCTTTCTTCCTGTAATGTATCCATATTAATTAATAGGATTGCCCTTATACATATGAAAGGAATTGTTCTTATCTATAAATTAACCAGAAAGGAAAAGCATATGTATAAATAGAATGCCTTATATGCTCTCTCTTTCAAACACTTTGATCATTCCAGTGAATGAATTTTAAATGTTAATAACATTGTCATACTTCTGGTATCTTTTGGGAAGAAAAAAAGAAATTTTGCAAATTCAAACTATAGTTTTTTCTCTTTAAATTTTTCTATGGCTTTTAAACAAGCACTTAAAGGAGGAGAAATGAATTTTCTTAAAATTATGTTTCAAAACCCCTTTATGTTCAGAGTTTACGTCAACATTTTTAATAAAGGTATTGCAAACTATTTTTCTGCCTACATTTTGGGTTTTTTTAATGGCCAATCAAGCAAAGTAACAAAGAGTGGGAAGCCAAATAGAAATGTTATCGCATCCCAAAAAGCTAGGTTATGCTGTGGGTGTCTCCTTTCTAGAATAACTGTAGTTGCCACATAAGTGCTTAAACATGATTTTCTTAAATTATATACTGAAATATTTTAAATTACACTTGCAAATGACCATTACTGTGTAGACCCAGAAAACCATTTCTGACTGAAATAAAAATACTTCAAGACTTGATTTGCTGCCAAAAGGGACTGTAAACAGATGTGGTCACAAAGCATTCTAAACACAAAGCAGGCACTGCTCCAGCCTGTGTTGCCATCATTGGATTTATTTTCTGTTACACCTTAAAATAGTGTCTATAAATCATACCTGGCAGCCTAAACTTTCCTATGAACCTCTCCATTTTGCATAATGCTATTTAACCATGACCTTTTTTTCTATTGCTTCCAAGTGACATTAAATTCTCTCCAGATTTGAACCTCATATTATTTTTTCTGGTCTGTATCACAGTGACTCACCCTGAAAACCTAGCTCTTCTGTGGCAGTTCCTGGCCTGTGACTGAAGTCACCAGTAAGTTGCCAAAGAAACTGAAGACTAGTACAAGTTGTGAGATTTTTCTCACGCAGATAAAGCAACTGAGAACCTGGATCTTGGAACTGGCAGGGCTAAATTGCAAAAAAGCTGAGACAAGGATGAGTGTGCAGCATCCTCTAGCCTTATCCTCAAGGTAGCCAGATGCTGATTTTAAGCTTTGTGTATGTCAAAAAGCACCATGAAAAATAAACAAATATGTGACATCTCTCCTAACACCAACCACACACAGATGGACACTTTGAATACCTTTTATTCTGTTGATTCATAAGATTTTGTTGCAGTACTCCTCAATCTAAGAGAGAGATGCTAATGGAAGAGCTCAACAGAAATTCAAATTAAGAATAAAACAGAAGCAGGGAAGGAAATAACCATTCCTCTTTGGTTGCACATGCTGTGCCAGCACTCCATCAGGCTACTTGAGAGGTGGAAATCTGTACTGTTCTGCCTTATTAGTTGAGTGATAACCAGGACCTGTTTGGTAAGAAATGTTGAGATGGCATCTGCCACGGGGAATACGGTCTTTCATAAATTCGTCAGTAGCAGTTTGGTTTCACTGGATCCCACTGGGATTAATTCAGTAGCCAAATGTTGAAATGAAAGAGTACTATGAAAAATGTTTAACTAACTGTGAGAGCAGATAACTTAATCCAGTCACAGAAAGTCTTCACTGTTTTTCTTGTACTAACCATACCCTTCTCATCTTTCATATAGCTTGTCCAGTTGTAATTCCTGTATGAGTATCTGGACAGTAAGCCAGCTTTAATTGTGTTCTGGTTAGCAGACTGTACAGGAAGTGTCTATGTTGACAGATGCACATAGTCATCATGAGTTCTGCTTGGCTCTTTGTGGGGAATAAAGCTCACTGTGCATTGGAAAGCATTCATACACAATAGCGCAGGACTGGCTTTATTGACCCAGCTCTCCTTCCTGAGAGGAAGCCTGTACCAGTACAACCACACACCAGTGTATCTGAACAGCTTCTGGACCAAAGATGTTTTGGACACACCAGCCCAGACTCTGGAAGAGCTGGCCTGTGCTTTTCTGCACCTGAGTATAGATGTGCCCTAACTCCCAGCTTCTGAATAATTGGATTTTAGTGACTGGGGAAATAGTAATGTTTTATCTAGTAAATTTTCTATTATTCTCTGCTGCTCGGTCAAGCAGGTTTGGTTTCTGTTCCAGGCACAGATATCCAGTTGCAGAATATGTATCTTTGAGTCAATAGAAGAAATTGTTTCAGCTGTCAACAAGGAGTCATAACAATAATTAAAGTTCAAACCCTTTTAATGAATGTTTATACTAAGAATAATCTCATGCATCTTCTTCACAGTTACTTCAATATTTTACTTCTCTTGGCAATTTGACTTTTCCAATTAGATGTTATCTATAGGTGGGTTTTGATGGCAAAGCCATGTGGAAGCACTTTAGGTTCATATATGACTGAGGAAAAACAATTCCCCCTTTAAGGAAATCAAAGGGCAGGATGCTGGAGAAAAAAGCTACTGGAGAAAAGGCTACTTTGAATGCCAGGATGGTGGCTGGTATTAGCCAGAATAGCATAGTAACTCGTTTAAACTGTATTTCTTACCCACTTTGATTTCTAAAAGATTTGTGCCCAAGAGTGGGCACACTTGATGTTCAAGGATATTGTGAGATATGCCAGTAAATCAGGCATAGAGTCATAAACTGAACTAGAGGATAGATGCTCAGTAAGGGAGCATTCCTCCTCCTCTGGCTTGCAAAAGGGAAAAAAGGATCCCAATGAAAAACGAGCATGAGATCATAGTGTCAATGCCTGAATTCATAAGCAAACCTAACTCTGTTTTTATAGTTTATAACTGCTTGACTTTGCAACAATACTCTTTTGAAGTTTGGATATGTGAGTAGCGCACGTGGGATGTACATATTTGCCATGAGTCATCATGAATACATATCATTTAAACCGTTAGAATAATCATAAAGAAATATGTGTAGCTGTGTTAGTGTTCAGTATGCATACCAATGAGTACATGTGGTTTTACAATATTTACAAAGTAGATGCCATTGTTGTTACATAAACCAGAAACAGTCTGCATCTGTAATGTTACTTGTATACATTTAATACAACCTGGGGCTTAGTGGTGCTGTCTGTAAAAACAACCATGTATTAAATTCATCTATTTACATTCTGGAAAGTATTAAAATTATTTCAACCGAAGAGTGGAGTTAAATTGCTCCATGGATTATGAGGAACAAATATTGCCAGCTCAAATGCTTGGCAACTCAGACAAGGTTGAAATACCAATACGAACCACAGGCATGCATTTCATCTTCCCCAGGACACTGGTGAAGAGGAAAAACTGAAAAGCTCTCTTGAGAGTGGCTTTATAAAGTCCTTCTTTTAAAAAAGAAACCAATATCAAACCTATGTTGATGTCACAACCGAAGTGATCGATGAGTAAGCAGTTTGGGATCACCAGTCTTTTTTCTAGATCTTTTGAAATGCCAATGCAAAGCTGTACGAATAATGTAATGAAAAACATTCTTTAGTCTTTAGGGTAGTGGCTGGCATTAGATCTTTTCACTGCTTTTGAGTCCTGTCAAGTAGATTTTATATGAGAGGTACATCATAACAATGACTACGGGGTGTCATCCTTCAGACAAGGAGTTAGTTGCTGATAGCTGTTACTACTATACTAACATTTAAGTCATGAGGAAGACTCCCTTTATCCTTTGCTTCCCCTGAAGAAGAGAAGATGAATATGCAACTTCACTAAAGACCAAATGGATTGGATGCAACATAATTTCTCAGGTGTAGGATGAAACTGGTTAAAGTACACTTGAAAGACCTCTACTCTTCAAATCATTTAATCTAACATGCATGGTCCTGACAGAACTGCATTAGACACTGATTGCCTAAGCTGCTGCAATGACAGATTTAGTGTGGTGTCCTCTAGTAGAAGAACTGATTAGCAACAAAGAATAGGTTGGAAGCAATGTCAAAAGTCAATTAAAATACCAGTCTAAATGGAGCCAAAAAAGTACATCTGACTGTCGTCTGATACCAATTATGAAAATCCCATAAATTATTTTCCCCCTTCCCCTTTACAGTGTGACTCATACACTGATGGCAAACATAGGCTAGCTCATTTGGTATACTTTACTCACTGCTGTGATTGCATTATTTGTTGTTTAAGGAAATACACTGTTTTCTTTTTATACTGATTAACTTAAATACTGAAATAGTACTGTTTGCTCCAACTTTCTGGCATTCCCAGTAAATGATGGCTAATCATTTTTTTCAACCCTACAGAAAATAAATAAAAAATACATTTTATTTTGCTTTCTGAGCTGTAATTCCTTGCAATCGTTCTACAGTGCCTATAACAGAAAATGACAAAATTTCCTCAAGAACTGGAAAATTATGGCAGAGCATCGATAGCGCTTTTCCATTATGTTTGTATTCTACCAGGAAACATAGCATTCCAGGGCAGACTTTTGATCTTTCAAATGAAAGAAGTGGCACTAAATATTTAAAAATTAGAAAGCTCATATGAGTGGATATGTATGTATTGCTTTTTTCTGTAACACTCTAGAATTAGAAGTCAATTAAAATATCTACAGTTTTAAAAAAGAATGATATCTAAAAAAAAAAAAAAAACACCACAAATAAACAATGTAAGAGAGCACCAGTGTATAAGCAGAACTGCCAGGAGGTGCATAGATTTCAATGTGATGCTTTTATGTTTATGGTTTGGTGAACTTTTCAATGACAACGAAATTAGATTTCATTTTTGTGAATATGCTGACAGCAAACTGCATGGCTCATCTGCATGAGTACCTATAAGAAAAAAAAATCGTGGTTTTATAGTTCTTACAGTTTCTAGTCTTTCTAGAACTAGAAAATATGCTTCTAAAGAGACATAAAATTACAAACTAGAACAAATATAGAAACCAATTATTTTCTTTATTTCCCAAAGTGCGCTGGAAGGGCAAAGAAAAGCAAAAGAAAACACTGTGAAAATGTTCAGACTCTGGACTAGGCTCTCCAGAGAGAATTTCCTTCCTTAGTGATGTTCAAAATCCAACTAGACATGGCCCTTAGCAGCCTGGTCTGGCTGGGCATACTTTGGGCAGGATGTTAGACAAGATGACCTCCATAGGTCCATTCCAATATATGTGATTTTATGGTTCTGGGGAAAAAACTACAATAGATGTCAGGAAAAAAAATAAATCTTCTGATGAAAAAGATGTTTCACTGAAGTTTCACAACTCCTCTTATTGAGGTACTAAAGAGTATGGGACAGAGAAATGTCTTTTACAAATCAAGTATTGAGTGAAGACCCACTCTGTGTACAATATGCTGAGGAGAGAAAGTCCACCTATCCTCCCCACACTGAACATCATTGATCAGCTTTGAAACAAGATTTTAAGTCTAAGGTATGGAGGCAAAAAAGAATGGGATGGCTACTACATGGTTTAGGAACTTCATCTGTAGGACTTCATATACAGTGAGCAAGAAATTGCCAACAACCTGTAGCTGCTGTTTTCCTTTTTTAACTTTCTTGCATTCCTTCCTGCTCAAGTGGCACCCCTGGTGACACTGAAGAATGATGAAGAGGAAAGGAGAAAAAAGAAGGGGTAGAAAAGAAATTTCCAAAATAGCCACACAGAGTCTTTTCTTTCCCTTCCTTTTCTCACCCATTGTTTCTGACACCCCAAGAGCTCTGCCAAAGATAAAACAGAAATTAACTACAGAGGATATTCTCTCTTCCAGTCATATAAAATAGCTCCTTTCCCTTGCACTTAAGTAAAGGAATGTCATCTAAATATAAGTTGATAATTCCTTACAAAAAAACAGAATGTACAATGAAGGGGGTAATACAGCTTAACAAATGGGCTGGATATGAGCAGTCTCAAGCTGCCAAGGTCAGCAAAACTTACTGCAATACTCTACGTGAGGGACTATCAAGTGTTTTGGCACTGTGGTGGTCCATGGTAAAGCCAGATTCTCAAATGTTTGCCTGGAAGGATGGGTGCTCCTGTTACAGTCAACTGGATCAACCCTTCAGCTCTTGAGTCGAAAGATAATCTTGAGAAGAAACTTTATACAAATGTGCCTTTAAATTTATTGAACTGTATTGAACTGTATGCAGCACGACTGTATACACTAAACATCTGTGGAGGGAAAATGCACTCCCACACCTTAACCTGGTTTGGAAACTGATTCTGTGGACTAAGTTTTCCACAACATTCAATCCCTCATTGTTGCTGCTAGGCAGTGTGAGTCTTGCTTAAAATGATCCTGTTATTGTATGGTGTAATTTTATATGCAGCTCTGATGGGAAACCAATTGAGTTTTACACAGTGAAGAATACATTCTTCCCATATTATTAATTCCGTCAAGATTTACTTTTTTTACTTTTTCTTTTAGTTTTAAAAAATGCAAATAAAGTGAAAACATTCCTCCTGGAAGCAGTGTCATATTTACTTTTTCAGATGAGCATTTAATTAAACCATGAAATATACTGTTCTTAATCAAGAATTCTTGTATAATTGCATATTATTTTGGCATTTGAAATCAAGTTTATGCCTCAACATTTGATGGCCATTTTATTATGTTTACACACTTGGAGTGTCCTAGAACTTATTCATTCCATGCCATACAGCACGGATTTTTCGTGTCTGTAACATTTTTTATGCTGAGGTTGCAATGTTTTTTTTCTCCATATCAAACAGAAGCACTGATAATGAAAATTAAATGCCCAGGACAAATCTTTCATCAAGTTTCAGCAATTTATGGAGACCAAGTTGAAAGCAAACATAGGCAGAATTATGAAAAAGTAGCATTTTTATTGGAGCATTTAAAACTATTGAAGCCAACATTCCTTTACTTCGGTGGAGGTGGATTCATTCCCTACTCTTATTTTAGTAACAGATTTTTCATCCAGCAGTATTAAAATAGCTCCACACCTCACAAATCCTCTGCAGCACAATTTTTGCCCTCCTTCTCTTTCCTGGCATTAGAAGTGAACTGCTTTCTCTATTGATATTGGGATCTACTTAGAGAAAAAGAAAGGGAGACTTCATTCACTCCCTGATTTTCATTTGAGTTATCCCAAATGCTTATTCTGGTACTGATTTATACTAGCTGGGACAGGGGAAGAAAATGTTATAAATTATGCAAATAATAGTGCTTTAAAAATGTATGAAATGAGCATTGTGCTACACAGCCCACCTTTCCCTATAGCCAGGTAATTGAAGCAGGGAGGCATTGATATACTTATTGCAGTCATGAATGTGACCTTAGTCTAGCGCAGAGCTATCTTGGCTAGATGTGAATCCCTGAAGCTGCTGAGGGTGTTTCGGGTGACACAAAACAAATAGAGGTCAACAGATTCATCAATTATTTTGGAGAGCTACCAGGTACTTCTCTAATTATGCTTAGAGTTTAAGCTTTGGATGTCTTAAAATTTAAATATGGTTTCAGCCATTCTTGTAAATTTTATGTAGCCTGAATTTACTAATTAGTTGTGAATCAATTTGTTTAATGTGTTTACATCTGCATAACTGTAAGGGGGAAAAGTACTAGAGTGGGTACTATTGCATGCAGGTTTTCTGTCCTTTAACCAACAGATTTCAAATGTGTCTTCGAGGCTCCTGAACTCACACTTTGTCATTGTCAGCAGAAAGAAAGGATTTCTTCAGCAGCTTTCTTTCTGCCAAAAGCTGTGTGAAAATGGAGTAGAATGGGTCTGGCATGAGGGCTCTAGAGGCACCACCTTTAGTGTTTATGTATCCATGCAGCTATGAAAACTGACGGCAAGACATTCAAGTCTAGTGTCTACTCCAAACATTTGACTCAGTGTCTTCCACCTCTCTTGAGTGCTTCAGGCTGTGAAATTTTGTGTAGTGAAGCAGAACATTCTTGTAACTGCTCTGCTTTGCAGGAACTATTTGAAGAGTAACATAAGAAGATGTATGTAAAGATAGGAATTGTTCTCTTCTCTGGTACTTCAGATGTTTGCCTGACAGGTTGGGCTCTAGGGTTTCATCTCATTTACTTTAAATATCTACTGTGTCTATGAGTCTCTGTGTTACACTTTTGCCTTCTGTCAGGACCCGTTCCACATTCAGGAAAAAGAAATAGAGATCCTCTTTATAGATGACCTGAACTGTTGTTACAATATGCCTAAAAGGAAGATAGTGGCTTTAGAGGCCTCAACCCTGTGGTTATCCCAAGGTGGAAAAGAGCATAACAGTGGTTATCCAGTCCTAGTATTAGAGTCAGAAACAAGCTCAGGTTAAATATCATGCACATAAATATAATAAATTATATTTTTCATTTTGTCACTTTGGTCTCTCAAAACCACCTGTAATTATTTATATTTCATGTTATGAATAAATGTTTGCATCTGCCTTTTGTTTGCCCTGGCTTAGGTGTACCTGTAAAAAGTAGTAACACACCCCTCAGCCAAGAGTGTAACTAATACGCAAACTGGACATCTCGGACTTCAAAAAATGTCAAGATCTGCTCAGCTCAGCATCCACTGATTTTAAAGACTAGCAGAGTGCCTGTATGCACCAAGTGAAGCTCTAGCATTGTAGAGGGCAGTTTAGACAGAATTGTCCTCTGTAACGGTAAAGGCTGTCTGGCATGCAGTAAAAATTCTTTGTGGCGTAAGGAGGGGATGCACATTTAGGTCCTGAAGGTCAAAGAAAGATGTCATGCTTATTTTATATGCGAAGATAAAATGAATCAAATCCTCAAAGTGCCTATTCTTGGTGTTATTTACAGGAAATTGATGATTTCTAGATGTAGACGTGTATATGAATGTATTTACATGAATCTGACTTCTGTGTAATGATGAATACTATTTAAAGCAGGTGTAAAAACATCACAGAAAAGAAGATCACTTTTTTCTTTTAGAATGAGATATAAGCTATTTGTTAAGGCATGCTCTTGAAAGGAGTTCAAAACCGTTGTAGTTGGACCTATTTTTCCAAGTATGATTGAAAACTCTAACCTTGAACTAGTGATTAAAAGGGAGAGGAAGAGAACAGCAGTAGTTTAAGAAACTTTTATTTTGTGAATCCTTCCTTCTGTGTTTCACTTAGAATATATGAAATGTTTCATCTCAGGCCAAATGCAATGTGATGTGTTGTATTAAACTACTTTTACTACATTTTCATTTCAGCAAGGATGAGACACAGAAAATATTTATAGTTTGATCCAGTTTATTATTTTTTTTTCAGCTGGCTATTAAACAGAAAAAGCATCAATTTAAACAACCAAAAAGTCCTGATATTTATCTCATACCAGAGTAAACCAGGAATTACTCCAATAAAGTTATTTGGGTATGTTGGTATAAAATGTTGCTATATAAATGAAATCAGAATCAGGCCTTGATAACGGCCCTCATGTAGAAGAAAAATCCTAAAACCTTATCTAGACAGGAGGAAATGAGCAGCAAATCTCATACCAAGAAGATATTTCAATAGAATTTAGCTGTTTTAGACAAATTCCCATGTGAAAATATTATTTCAAAAATAAAAAAAGAAAAAGCATTTATTCCAAGGTAAGATAATTTCACAGTCTTAATTACAAAGTCTCATTTATGCTGAACTAGTGTTCTCACAGAGAAACATGAAGTAATGGTTATTATGAAGTATTTATTTCAGACAGCTACCAGTTGAAGAAAGCTTTACCTAGTGCACATTCCTTCCCTTTTTCAGTGAGCAACCATCTTCCTTTTTCTGTTGCCTTTTCTTCTTTATATTAAGTTTAATTCTCCCTTGCTTGTTTTAGATTACGTTTACCTCTTAAACTTTCTTCTAAGTCTACATTGTGGAAAGAAATCTGCATGATTTTTATTTCACATTCAGAGCAACTTGCACAGAAAAATAAAATCGGCTGAGAACAAATAGAAAAGCAAACTGATTGCTTAGATATCTTCATGATATGTAATGTTCTTCTCAAAAATATGAAGAACAATAACATAGCTAGATAAACCAATGTTTTCTTTTGGAGGTTTTCACTGACATATGATCCTTCATTAAAAAAAATATATTTAAACAGAAAATATTTAGTTCATAGAATCATAGAATCATAGAATAGTTAGGGCTGGAAAGGACCTTAAGATCATCGAGTTCCAACCCCCCTGCCATGGGCAGGGACACCTCACACTAAACCATGCCATCCAAGGCTATGTCCAACCCCACCTTGAACGCCGCCAGGGATGAAGCATTCACAACCTCCCTGGGCAACCCATTCCAGGGCCTCACCACCCTCACAGTAAAGAATTTCTTCCTCAGATCCAATCTAAACTTCCCCTGTTTAAGTTTAAACCCATTACCCCTTGTCCTCTCACCACAGTCCCTAATGAAGAGTCCCTCCCCAGCATCCCTATAGGCCCCCTTCAGGTATTGGAAGGCTGCTATGAGGTCTCCACTCAACCTTCTCTTCTGCAGGATGAACAGTCCCAATTTTCTCATCCTATCTTCATACGGGAGGTGCTCCAGTCCCCTGATCGTCCTCGTGGCCCTCCTCTGCACTTGTTCCAACAGTTCCATGTCCTTTTTATGTTGAGGACACCAGAACTGCACACAATACTCCAAGTGAGGTCTCACGAGAGCAGAGTAAAGGGGCAGGAGCACCTCCCTCGACCTGCTGGTCACACTCCTTTTGATGCAGCCCAGGATACGGTTGGCTTTCTGGGCTGCAAGCGCACACTGCCGGCTCATGTTCATTTTTTCATCAACCCACACCCCCAAGTCCTTCTCCGCAGGGCTGCTCTCAATCTCCTCCCCGCCCAATCTGTAGCTGTGCCTGGCATTGCTCCAACCCAGGTGTAGGGCTTTGCACTTAGCATGGTTAAACTTCATCAGGTTGGCATCAGCCCACCTCACAAGCATGTCAAGGTCCCTCTGCATGGCATTCCTTCCCTCCAACATATCAACGGAACCACACAGCTTGGTGTCATCGGCAAACTTGCTTAGGGCGCACTCAATCCCACTGTCCATATCACCCACAAAGATGTTGAACAAGACCGGTCCGAACACCGATCCCTGGGGGACACCACTCGTCACTGGTCTCCAACTGGACATTGAGCCACTGAGCACTACTCTTTGCGTGCGGCCATCCAGCCAGTTCTTTATCCACCGAGTGGTCCACCTATCAAATTGATGTCTCTCCAACTTAGAGAGAAGGATGTCATGCGAGACAGAGTCAAAGGCTTTACATAAGTCCAGGTAGATGACATCAACTGCTCTGCCCCTGTCCATCAGTTCCGTAGCCCCTTCATAGAAGGTCACCAGATTGGTCAGGCAGGATTTCCCCTTAGTGAAGCCATGCTGGCTGTCACCAAGCACCTTGTTGGTTTTCATGTGCCTTAGCATGCCTTCCAGGAGAATCCGCTCCAAGATTTTGCCAGGCACAGAGGTGAGACTGACTGGTCTGTAATTCCCTGGCTCATCCATTTTCCCCTTCTTAAAAATGGGGGTTATATTTCCCTTTTACCAGTCATCGGGAATTTCACCTGACTGCCAGGATTTTTCAAATGTGATGGACAGTGGCTTAGCAACTTCATTTGGCAGCTCCTTCAGGACCCGCGGATGGATTTCATCCGGTCCCATGGACTTGTATACATTCAGGTTCCTAAGGTGGTCCCGAACAAGATCCTCCCCCACAGTGGGCCCAGGGTCCCACCCTCACCCTCCCCGCGTCTGCCTTCCAAGACTTGGGTGGTGTGGTCAGAGCATTTGCTGGTAAAGACTGAGGCAAAGAAGTCATTAAGAACCTCAGCCTTCTCCAAATCCAGGGTAACTAGTTCTCCCAATAGCTTCTGGAGAGGACCCACGGTGTCCCTAATCTGTCTTTTATTGGCAATGTACCTATAAAATCCCTTCCTGTTATCCTTAACATCCCTAGCCAAGTTTAATTCTAAGTGGGCCTTAGCAGATGAAACAGATGGGGTATATCCCTGGCAGCGTTCAAGGTGGGGTTGGTCATAGCCTTGGATGGCATGGTTTAGTGGGAGGTGTCCCTGTCTATGGGGGGTTGGAACTAGATGATCTTAAGGTCCTTTCCAACCCTAACTATTCTATGATTCTATGATTCTATAAAGCACAATACATTGTTTCTTTCTGTTTTGGGTGGTTGATCTCACAGCTGCTTCTTCCACAGGATGCGGATAGTATAGAAAATCTCTATGATCATGTACCCCTCATTGATGAAGTCTTTGAACACATTTTGGAAAAAGTCATGGGTGCATAGGACTGTAAGAGTCTGAAAAACAAGACATAAATGAGTGACTAGTCACTGAATAGAAGCATGAGAAAAGCTGTATGGATTCAGATTAAAGGTCTATTTTGCTTATTACCCCCTCTCCACCAGCGGCCTTAAGCATAAGCATGGTGGAAGAAGAACAGAGCAGGCACAAATAACATTATCTAAAATATTCTGCTAGCAGCTATTTTTTATCATCCCTCAACTTGGGGATCAAAAATACGAGAGAATAAGGAAAAAGCACTGATTCGCTGTAATTGGAAACAACTAAAATGATGCGTCTGTCAACTGTTTATTTGTTCATAAAGTTTTGAAGAAACAGATGTTTTCTTAGAGAGTGACAGTGTTCATGTCTGAACACTCAGCCTCTAACATTTTTCAGTTCCCAAAGTGCAGTTAGTGGAACAAATTCTCTGGCTTCTAACTAACTCTTGTATTTTCACTAAAAGATACAAATACTTAACTTTTGAAATGGTTGTGAAACTAATGGCGCTTCTCCTTGTTCTAAGAATAAATAAAATTAGAATTCTTGTCAGGCACTTAACTTCAATTAAGATTTCTTAATAATGAGGCAGAGAAAGGAGTATCTCAGGAAACCTCTTGTACACTTGATTCATATCAAAGTTTTAACCTAAAAAGAAGCAGTTAAAAACGTTCTTAGAATTATTTTTTTATTTCACAGAGCTATTAGATTATGCTAGCATACATTCTGTGAGTATGCTAAAATCGCACTAATTTACGCCAGCTGACAAGCTGGTCCAGTGCTCTGGAAATCTCATTCAACTTGTTCATGTCCACAGCACAGATTTTTCCAGAAGAATACATTTTCTTGACATTTTCTAGGCCTTTAATATACCTAAAAATAGAGAAAAAAAATCACACATTCAGGTTTTATGGTAATACCTGCTCTTGTAATTTTAAGAAAAATAAGTGCATGTGAATGGGTCCCTTCAGTTGCCAACTTGAGATTTTCTGAACAAATTACAATATAAATATACCTGATTTAACACCTCATTCTCCACCTGGTATGAAAATTTATGGATGTCATCACAGCTAGGATCATTGTGGTTACATTGTTCTGAAACTGACTTTATAATCTGTCTACATCAGTGACAGAAATCTTAACATTTTGGAGTTCTCCCACATTAACTGAGCCTGAAAAGTTTAAGGTACAGAGTAAGTAATGGAAAAGAAGTTAAATATGTATTTTGGCTTTCCATTACTTGTATGAACCTGGTATTATTAAAGCCCTTGTTTTTCAGCAAAAAAATGCCTTCCCAGCAAATAGTTTATCTTCATACAGGAAAAAAAAGAAAAAATCTGCAGTCCAAATGCTTCGACTTTGTCATCTATCTTCAACTTTTATATAGGCTGAGTTACTGAAAATCCTGCTAAACTGCTACAATTGATAAAGACCAGTGCATTCTTAAATATCATCCATTCCTGTTTCAGGCTGTCAGCAGCCTGCTAAGTAAGAGTTATCTCATGCTGGGAGCAATGGTGTTTGGTAGGGGTGTGCAGCCTGTGGTAGCTACATGATCTTGGGTCACTCCACGGAGCAGAGAAGTGCATAACAAAAGCATATTTAAGGGCTACATTTGTCATTTCAGTGCTCAGGAGTTCCTGTCATCATCCACAACAGTTTCTTGGTCCAATTTATGCTCTGTCATAGAGAATCAGCAGGCCCTAACATATGCGGTTGGAATTGCCTTAAAGTGCTTTCTTAAAACCTAAGAGCATTTTGGTGAGAGTATGTCTGTAACACAGTGAAATCAGTGTCAGCAGTGCTTTAAAAGTGGAAACTAACTGAATTCTCATATAAATGGATACAAGGTTTCTCTGAAATCAAGCAACCTGTTTTGCATAATGGGGTGCACTACTGAAATGAAAGACCTTATTCCCAAAGGAGCTAAACAAGTACTGTACAATTTCTATTGTGCTGCGTATGTTAATGAACAGGGTGTTTTTTTATTGAGTCATTAATTGGAAAAGTGCTTTTTCTTCACTTTAAAATTTTATTTTTCCAAAATCAATCACAGACTAGTTTCTGTTTGAACTTTCTCTAGAGATTAACAGATGTTCTATTTGGATTTCATGTTACTGCACTGTGTTCACTGGAGTTCACAGACGGGCTTTTCACTGAACTAATGAAAACCCAATGAAATCCATATATATGTATTTAGCATTTGAGAATACAATATAATATAATGCCTTTTGTTACTATTTGCCATTCATGCTTTAATCAACAGAGCAAATGAAAGCCTCTAAGAGACTCAGGGAGTTTGCACGCAGCCAGATGTGTGTATGCACCCCCTGCTATCTCATAGCAGATAACTGCATTTTAAATGGTGTCTGGGCCTTGGTTCTGCTTCAGCTGGTAAAATAGGAAAGCTGAAGGTCAGATAACAGGAATGTTCAAAACCATGTGTCAAAAGAGTCTGTTGAACTGGAGTGTTACTTGATATGAGTGGATAATATTTTCAGGAACAGGAATCAGTGAGGAATTGGGAAAAAAACATTTTAATCAGTTTCTGCTGGGGACAGATATCCCCAACACTAAACTTCCTACATTCTGGTTTATGAGTACTTGATAGACACAGAGGGTTTTGCAATATGAAGTCTAACCAGAAGCTAGTCCCAAGTGGTGCTCCCCAGAGGCTGATACTGTTCAGTGGCTGCAACTCCCTGGGCAATACTATATCTTAGCAAGCAGCCAGTTATGAAGGAGGCTGGGGCAGTTATTCAGACATACCAGGACAGGCTGGAGAAATGGAAAGACAAGAACCTCATGTGGTCAAAAAAAGTAAATACAAAGTCCTGCATCTGAGATAGAATGACCGCATACAGCAGTGCAGGCTGGGGACTGTCAGGAAAAAAAGTACCTCTGCAGAAGTCAACCTGGGTTCCTGGCAGTCAACAAGTCAAGCATAAATCCAGCACTGAAGGCTAGTATCATACTGAGCTATGCTAGCAAAAGTGCAGATAGCACATAAGGAAGATGATTATTTGTTTCTTTCCCCTCTATTCAGCACTTGTGAAACACATCTGGAAGTGTCCAGGTTTGGACTCCTCAGTACAAGAAAGATACTGACAAACTGGAGGGTACAGGGCAAAGTTACTGAAAATTAGAAGGCACATGACACATACAAAGAGATTGAAAGAGCTAGGTTTGTGTTTCTTTGGGGAAAAAAATATTAAAGGAGGAATCTTAACGTTGACTTCATCTATCTAATAGGAGGTTATAGAGAAATGAAGCCAGACTCTTCTTGAATGTGCACAGCAAAATAATGAGGGACAATGGCCACAAGTTGCAAAATTCAGTTAGCTATTAGGAAATAATTTTTCACAACAAAGTCAAGAACTGAAATGAGTCACTCAGAGAAACTGTAGAACCTCCATCCTCAAAGGCAATTGAAATGCAATTGGAGGTGGCTGAACAACCTGATCCAACTAACTAGACCTACTTTCAAAGCTGGCCCTGATCAGAAGTCCCTTCTGAGTCCTATATAAATGATTCTGTGGTTCTGTCTTTTTAATGCCATCTCTTGACACTCTCATATTTACAAGAGAATATTATTAATACTGAGGAAGTAATGATTAAAGTCAGTAGTAACAATTTTGCTTTCCACTACCTCCAAAGGTGGTCTGAATGCTCCATAAGGAAGAAAGTGTTTTGAAAGCAGACAAATGACTTTACATTTGAAAAGGAAGACCTCGTCAACTTGAAAGCTTTCAGAAAATTCCACTTTACTCATAGCCATCAACTAGACAAATGGTGGCTCCAGCAATTGTACTGAACAGAACCCATCAATTCTAAAATACTTGCATATCAGTTATATTATCTTTTCACTGAGGGTAACACAAAGATTTCTGCATGTAATCCTGGGTTTGTGACCCAGTAGCGTAGAGCTCTAGCTATATTTTCCTTTCCTCTACTGCCGAAGCTGGCCTCTGGACAGAACAAAACCCCACTTTATTCCTTTCTTGTCTCAGCATAAAACCTGGAGAATTTTTTGTTCTAGGATGACATATTAGGAAAATCTGTGACAGACAGATTTCCCACAGGGAAATGGGGATTCATGACCACCTGGCTCCATGGCTTCTTGGCAGCTCATGTGACAAGAGTCTGACGGTTGGGCTCTTTGCCTAGCCTTATGATACCCCCAGGCAGATGCAAGCAGCCAGCCTCCAGGGTAGTTCCCCAGCTCCTGGGCTCCAGTGATCCTCAGCAGGCTGTCACAGAGCAAGGGAGCTTGGAGAGCACACTGCATTTCAGAAACATGGACATGTTGCTGTAGTGGAAACAGAGAGTTTGGCTTTTCGTCCCCTCAAAAAAGCCTTTTCAAAACATCAATTTGTTTTCCAGAAATGAAGTTTAGCTTCCCAGCCAGGCTGGTGTCTGTGCTGAAGATCCATCCAGTCTTGACTAAGCTTTTTAGTCACAGGACATGCCTTAGTGGCTGTGTAGCCTAGGAGCACTGATCTGAGGCAGAGATGTCTTCAGATTTTCCAAAGCAATGGACAGCGAGTGACCCAAAAATGGCACAGGTGTCAGTAAACTGCTCTCTTCGATTTGTCAAAGAAACTGGTGACTCCATAGTACATTCTTACCACATCGGCTCATGGAAAGACATACAACTTGAGAAAAATCGCAAAAGTAAATGAATATTACAGTTGTGCTGCACTCCCTGGAGAAAACACGTGTTTTGGTGTTCTCTACTCACGGGAGTGTGTTTTGGGGGAGTGAGCACATTTGACTACATATATCAGTGTCTGCAGCAGTTCTTTAAAGAGTTTATTACTTTTTCATTTTTTTTTTTTTTTTTGTACGAAGATTAGTTTTCGGAAATTCTGAGGCAGTATAATATATAGCGCAGATGATACTAAATATGACTAACGTTTAAATCACTGCAGTTTGACAGCAAATATTACTATAATGAAGAGATAAAGATGTGCAATGTAGAAATCAAGTCCAAGTCTCGGACTTTTTAGATCTTGACCGAGTCTAAAGAGAAACGTGCACATATGCTAGCCTTACGTCTTTGAATTACAGACATGTGTTTGTACACCTCTGAGAAAACAGATGACATTCCCATATCTAGTTGGAGTAATGGCAGATATTTTTGTCTATGAGCTGGACTCTACCGCATTTCGCCTGCAGCATTTGTTCTCTTCCTTTTCATTTATTTTTCATGTTGAGTATGTAAATGACTAGCTAATGCCAAGCCAAGAAAAGGACTCGTGTGTACTAGACAAATGAAGATAAGAGTTTCTACTCTGAATAGCTAATTCTCTAATATGAAATTAAAGAAGCATAAGACAAAGACATAGCTGATGGGCAGAATATGTGAGCAGATCTGCTTCAAATAACTAGTTTCAGTTAATTAATTAATTTGCTTTTGGTTTTGCAGTTTACATTGCAAGACAAGACAATGAATCACCTTCAGAATGCTTTGCTAGATGGAAGACAGTGGAAAGTGTGGGAGGTGAAGAAACATAGGAACAAGAATATGGCACAAGGTTTTTCATGCTGAATATGAAACCTACAAGGCAGCAGGGCCTAAAGGTCCCAGCTGAAGATCATTGCCTAGTTCCCTATTCCAGTCTCTTTCCTGAAAGTTGTCTGACTGGGAAAACAGAGGTAATATATGAGACATGCTCCTGTAGAATTTGTTCTGAGTCTGCATTTAGGCCAGGGAAGGTATGTTTAACTACTCAAGGACTTGTCTAAAAATCAGAATCTTTTTAGATATTATCACCAGAACAGTAGAAAGACTTCAGCATTCATTACTATATTACTTACTTAAAAAAGCTTTATGCTATCTATAGCCTTTCCTTGACTGATATACACCATATACGGGACATTTCTTGAAGGGCAGTGTGCTGCAACACCAATTTCAGGTGGGCAAGCAGTAATATTAAGACCTCTGAACTTTCCAGCTGCATGTAGTACACTGATTTATTGACATAGAGGAACAGAGTAAGGCCTTTCAGAAGGTTCAAAAAATAAGTGAGTAGGTTTCTGGGTGTCAGGCTGAGAGATACCAATGGGGATGTGATATCCCTATCATTGCAGCCAGTGACAGTGGGTGCTGGGAGCTGCCAGGGAATGCAAAACGGACAGTAGCCAAATCTATGTGCTCCCCTTCTGCCAGAGAGAGAGTTGTTCCTCCAATGCACCACTGGTTTGTCCCTGTCAGACATTTGTTATGCTTCTGCGAAGGTACAGAAGGGTACTGTACCCAATCCAGAAAACCCGGATAATCTGGAACAATTATATATCAAAACAGATGATGATTGAGGTCTTATTTATGTCATTCAATCCTGCCCTTGGCACCGCAGGTTCAGCGGTACCAGCTGCCTGCCATTAGTCCACCACTAATATTGAAGTCCACCTCAGTATTGAAGCTGTTCAGCTTCAACAGCTCCACTGCTTCATGTTGGCTCCTTTATCCAGATGTACCTCAGACCTCCTAGCTCTGGCATGGCAGCAAACTGCCTGATTAGCAAGGAGTTGCTTTAACCACATCTTTCTCTTTTGTGCTTCTTCTGAGAACAGAAGCAGGTGATGTCCCATGGGAAGAGGCACTCTGGTTTGTTGTTTCTTTACATCTCATACTGGCATTATTCCTTCAGAAGTGCAGTGCAATGACCCACTGGACTGAACAGGGAGATGTCTTTCATCTCGTGGCTGACATTAGCTCCAGCTCTGTACCATACAGTCTACAAGCTTGAAGGACCATGAAAAAGAAAATCCTCCATTATTGCACTTTTTCCTCTCATAAAAGAAACAAACAAACTTAAAGTAATGGCACATGCTGGCATGCATTGTGTCGTGGTTTAAACCCAGTCAGCAAATCAGCCATGCAGCCCTCGCTCACTCCTCCCCCTTCCTCCCCCCCTGCTCCCAGACAGATGGGGAGGAGAATCGAAAGAATGTAACTCCTACGGGTTGAGATAAGAACAGTCCAGTAACTAAGGTATAACACAAACCACTGCTGCTACCACCAATAATAATAATGACAAGAGAAATAAATAACAAGGGAAGAGAATACAACTGCTCACCACTCGCCGACCAATACCCACCCTGACCCAGCAGTGATCTAACCCTTCTGGGTAACTGCCCCCAGTTTATATAATGGGCATGACATGCTGTAGTATGGAATGCTACTTTGGTCAGTTTGGGTCAGGTGTCCTGTCTCTGCTTCCTCCCAGCTTCCCCTCCTCCCTGGCAGAGCATGAGGCTCAGAAAGTCCTTAGTCAGAGTAAACATTACTGAGCAGCAACTAAAATCATCAGTGTTGTCAGCACTGTTCCCGGGCTGAAAGTCAAAACCACAGCACTGCAGCAGCTACTAAGAAGGAGAAAAATGACTGCTACTGCTGAACCCAGGACACATGGTCTGCACAGCTAAAGTGTGGGGGTCAGAGAACCCCAGCACTCATTGAGTTACACAGAAAGTGTAGATAGTTTGATGCTATCCCTCCATTTTAACAATAGATTTCTTTCCATATGTATAATTTGTTCATGGCAATTATATGAACGTGAAAAAGGAGACAATCACCATTAGTTAACGTCTCCAATTTCATCATTCAATCAGCTCCTATTGCTGACCCTTTAAAAGCATTTGAACTACCTTCTCTTTTATTTTTTTTTTTCTTTCTTCCTTCAGAAAATCAGCTGTGATATTTTCTACATAAAGCAGCAGCAGAGTGGAAGTGCTGCCTTGTGGTTAATCACCTATTCTTGGTTGACATGTATGCTGGCCCCCGGGTCACTTGGAGTCAGCTTGCTGTCTGGCTTAATGTATTTCCAGACCTGCCTCCTCTCCTTATGGCTGCTGTTCCTCACACACCCCCAGAGCTCCCAGAAAGCATGCCAGAGAAGGGGTTGCCCTTCAGAAAAGTTTACCAGAGAAGGAGTTTAAAGAGGAAGATGAATCTGTACTTGCCCAGTCTTTAAAGGAAGGCAGTGACCCCTCCATCTCCAGGACAGCTTGAGCACAAGTTACTGGTCTCAGTTTTAGCACTGAAGCTGTCATTCGATAGTGGCTTGGGCAGTGCAATCAAATGAACTCTAGAACATATTTTCCTGTGCCAGATTTGTCCTTTGAAACTATGCATACCAGGCTGACAACATGCCAGTGCACCACAGAACAGAGATGCAGCCAGAAAAAAAATGTTGAGTTTGTGAGAGTATGAGAAACAGATAGCAGCAAAGGAGGCACTGGTTTTCTATATTGCTTTCAAAACTTTTCATAAGGACAGTTGAAAAGGGTTCTACATTCTTGAATTACTGTCATGTGTCTTTTGGCATCCTAAATGACCTGTTCCTGGAATTTAAAGACAGACACCGTTGGTCATTAAATGATAATAAAAATAAACTGCAAAATCCGAAGCTTCTCTTCTTACATCAAATTCAAGGGACACTTTACATTTCTACCAGTGGCACAAATATATGTCTTAGATTGTACTCCTTTATGCTTCCTAAAGATTCAATGTGGGTTTAACCCACTGCTGTCTTCACTTACCATGCAGCCTTACAAAAGGTAATGACATGATGATGGCTGGTGCTTTATTCCTTCAGCAGCCAAGGGCACTTAAGGAACATTACCTAGTTGTATTGACACGCAGGCACAAAGGAAACAAAGAAAACCCCTGCAACCATTCTAGTCAACATTAAGTTTGTGCTTTTCCAGCATATTTACAGAAAGAGTAGGCTGAGGCTCAAACTCATGAATTGTCTTGTTGATGACAGAGTGGCAAAATCCCTAAATACTTTATGAATATGTTACTTTCACAGCCAGGTAGCAAAAAAATGTAGAGGTATTTTTAACCTGCAAAGAGCCCTGGTAACTAGCTAAAAGTCTACTTGTATAATTCTTCATGCTACCAGAACCACAAGTTATAGCTGACACTTCTGCAGCCTGTGCTGCTTTTTCCTATATGCATGAAATAGTAGCGAAATATCTAAATGACACATATTTTCTTCTTAACAGGTTATGCTCAACAGAAGCTTACCAATAAATTGTTAACTCTGCAGGGTTTCTTTTCCCTAATTTTCCAGTGACAAATGCAAATGAAGAAATGTGCTCCCGCTTGTGCTCATTGTTATTTGTTCAGATTACCAGAACTAAAATACTGAGATCTATCAAAACAAATGTTTGTTGGAGAAGTGATAAAAAAATACTCTTTAGTTACCTGAAATAAAAGGAAGCACTAGTGTAAGAAACCATATATAGTTAAAACATACTTGCCTTTTAAAGCTTTTTTGCCTTTTAAGGATTAGTTAACTTTATAAAGGCAATAGATACCAGAAAGCAGCTCCTCAGCTCTATAATATTAAAGAAATCATCTGAATAATGATGGGATCCTAGAAGCAAGAAAGGGGCATTTTTGTCCATGAACAAATTCACACAAGGGATTTTCTACTCCATAAACTGTAGCCATAACAAAGGTTTGGGGGAAACTAGGAAAAAGTATTTGACAAGGTTTTTCTAGAAGGCCTTAGAAATCTTAAGTGTCATTCAGGGGAGCTCACGTTCAGTGGCTGCTCCACACACTCATATGTATGCTTATGTGTGAATTTTCAACATATATAAAAAACCCTGTATCTTTGTGTTGCTCTGGATCTGCTCTGCACTCTTTTCACATATCTGCATTCCTTCTGAAGTCTTAGTCTCTAAAACTGAAAATTGTTTTCCAACTGAGGTCATACCAGCTCTGAGGATAGCAAAATATTAATTTAGCTGTCTCATGTATGATAGACTTATGTATTTGCCCTTTTTTGGAGTTGGATCACACTTTTTATGTGTTGAAACCAAACATATGTATTTATATATAGATGTAGGTGGATGTCAGATTGCATTAATTAGCCTCATGTTAGACAGAAAAGGTAAATTTCCTTGTTTGTGTGGTGCTGATGACAGTATTCCTATGTAGTGCAGAAAGGGCTGTACTGTGTAGAGTGTAGATAGTCTAGTTAGTCTGGACATTTTTATCTGCAGACTCAGTGAGCAGGCAAGTAGAATAAATGAAATTTCCTTCAGCAGATATTTTTCAAGCGTGAACATTTTGGGATTGATCTGGCTGTGTTTGACACTACCTCAGAGAAGGGGACTGGAAGTGATAAACCCTGAACTCTATTTCTTTAATTCTCTCTGGTGGTGATTTGGCCACAAAGAAACTGTAATTCAGATTTGACACTTCTTATTTCATACTTACAAGAACTATGCAACTTATAATGTATCTGGGGCCAAATGACCTCCATGTTACACAAGAGGAGATAAAGTTTAGGCAAGAATGAGACAGGCTTCATTTAGTTTTTTAGGTGTAACTAATTTCAACTGAGGATCTCTCTATTCTTTAGAAAGGATATACCTGGCATATTGCATCTCTGTGCATTTGCCACATGAACTACTTTGTTTCTGGACTTTAATATACATGATAAAAATACATCTAACTGCTATATTTATGATGTCTGCATACAGAGCATGGCATTCTGTTCTGTTTTAGGACAGGGAAGCTGGAACACCTGAAACACATGTAACTTGAGTATCAACAGAGGGACTGACACGGTCTCAATTATGATTACAGCTCTTAAGGATAAGGTGTAGGCATCTACCTCTCATAGAATCAATGGGAAGTAGTAAACATCTCCACCTCATTCTATGGGTCTTTGGTTGAGAGTCTGCCATAATTACCATTGAGAACATAGACACCTCTTCTGAAAAGACTACGGATGCATAGCCCATGACAAAAGGCCATACTGGAAGGATTTTGGAGGAGTCGACACAACTATATCAGTGTGCAAAAGACAGTTTTTTAAAAGTTCCCAGAAATATTCACTATTCCATTAAAAGAGATGATTTGGAAAGACCATATTTGTACCCTCAAGTTGGATTTCCCACGTCCTGCTGTGAATGCCATTCCTTTGAGAAAGGAACCTCAAGCTTGTATCATTGAATCAAACATTCAAGAAATGTGACGGGGGGAAGCAGAGGCACCAGCGGATGGTAGCTTGCTTAACCCAACTGCTAGATGAAAAGCAAATGTATTAAGAACTCTGACGTCAAATGACAGGCATTTTTCCAAGAGAAATTGTGTCAGAACTTCATATAAATTGAAAGACAGATTGTGAAGCCTTTTCTTGGCAAATACACTTGTTCATGAAGCAAGATAAATTAATAGGGAGCAGAAAGGTAAGCCAAAAGGCATCTTTATTTTGCAGACCTTGCCTTGCATCTCTGGAATTTCCTGAACTGACAATTGTTAAGAAAATCCAGGGATGGTGAGTTCACATCCACAATTAACTGCAAAGAAAATTAAATTGTAATCACAGGAAGTGCTTCCTAACTAGGCATATAGGTGGAATTTGAGACAAAGGAAAGCATGGGGAAAACGTACATTTTAACCAGCTTTGCACTTGTCTGACAATGGTTACAGCCAGAACCTTAAGGCCAAGGAAATTTAAAACTGTTCTGAACTACTTATGCCTTTAGATGGCTTCCTCTGAGTTTTATGGTGGCAAAGAGTTCGGCCAGGAATGCAAATTCTGATCTTGGGTTCAACAGCTCTCTGGAGAATTTTCCAGACTGGTGCTGCTATGACAATTGGAAAGCAGACAACTGTTTCAGTAACAACAGTCCAAGGGACAGTCTGTCCTCAAAATCACCACTGCAAATGAAACTTTGTTTGCCCAAGCCTAGATTGCCTCTCCAAGAGACAATCTGCAACAGAGCTCACAGACAGCAGATAAACACGACATCTAGAACATCAATAATTATCTTGAAGAAGGCAAAATTTATTGCTTTTTGAATGTCTAGTCAAGCCTGGAAGTTTTAAAGTACCTTAAAGGAAAACCTCATATAGATTTCCTAGTACTGTACAGTAAATATTCTCAAGTCCATATTTTTTCCATACAAAATGATTTTGCTAACCAAAATCTAGTAAAGGACTACTAGCAGACACTGCCAAAGAGTGATTTGTCTTTTCCTCAGAGAGATATCTGTCCAAGGTGTCTGCCTCTATCTTTTGACTACAGTAATCTACAGAGAAAACCTAAATTTAGGCAATGAACTTCAGGTCTGAGATACATTTTTAGACTATTTCTACTAGAAGCTGCTTATGGAAAAAAAAAATTATAGCATTATCTTCACGCTTACATGTCCTACATATAGATGTGTTTTGACTGGTGGGTTACATTTGAGTTGGCAATACCATTGTTGCATCTTCCTGGTTCTGTGAAAGAAAGTAAATCTTTTTCTATTCTAAATGAGTAGAAGCCTTTGCATAAAGAATTACCATTACCTGATTTTCCCAGTTGTTTTGTTTTAATCCTTAATTATTTATTTTGTTTTACAGAAATTAAACCTCAAATTTGGAAAAATGCATAATGCTTGTAGTTAAAAACTGTTGGGTTTAGGAGATCCTTGCTCTTCAGGAAAAACTCACACTCAGCATCAAAATCCTGAGTATGGAGACATAAACCAACAAATACTCATGTCCAAAGAATGAATGAATTATGAAAAAATTGCAAAAGTTAATAAAAACAATTGGTATAAAATAGTCTTCAGGTGCATGAGATGCTTGTGTGAATTCATCTGAAGTCCTTGAGATAGGCATGAAAACTTTCTAAGTCCTACCTACTTCTTCAATAGCATGAGGAAGTGGAATAAATGACACAGACTTAGCTGGGCCAACAGTACAAGACTTGACGCACAGAACATGGTGTGGGTTTTAGCCTTCTCTTTTGCATGTTGAGGAATCATGAAGTTCTTGACAGCAGCATCTGAACTACGATCAAGGGCCCTTGCTGAGAGCAACAGGCAATTTGTATTTTTTGGAACTGCTCCCTGGAGCTTTAACATTCCTCACAATTCCTTAGACATTTTTATGTTGGTCAGAAAATATGTTTGCCATATATGTTTGGTAGCTTCATATTTTTTAACTTTAGCACCCGTGATTCTAACGAGAGCTGGAAACTTATTATCATGCTATGGCTTTCTAGTGCAGACAATTTCCACCGGAATGGGTCAGATGATCCCAGCCAATCACAGGCAATAATAAAAGCTCCTGTGTGTTGATGCTGAGAAAAAGCGAGCCAGTGGGAAGAAACTTTGGCTTAGATGTCATGGTTGGTGAAGAGGACTCAGTGTCTGGTAATCAGGTCAATTAATTCTTCTGTACTTTAGTCCATTTGATATAACTACCTGGAGAACAGAGATACCAGTGTAAAAAAATCAACCAACCAACCAAAACAAAAAAGGCAGATCAAGAAGACGATAGTATTTTCTCAAGAATGGAGGTTGTGTTCCTCCTCACTACACCATATAATGCTGAACATGAATCATTAGTGAAATGCAGCAATGACAATGCTGACTTGATAGGTCTCTGCCTCAACCCTTATCTATGATCCAGACAATTTTTCATATGTTTATGTATCTCTACACTGTTCAGGCAGTATTTGTTGCTTGTGAACTACTCAATACAATGTAAAATAGATGAAGTCCAACTATCAAGTAAAAAAAGGCCACAAAATATAAATAGTCATTAATAGTTTAAGGATAGTATTGAATTAATTAGCACATCAGGATGTATCAAAGCCTGGCTGTTGGAACAGGCTCAGAGGGTGATGGTGAATGGGAATGGGTTGCACTCAGTATGAAGGTCAGTAACAAGTGAAGTGTCAAAGGGGTCTGTATTGGTATGGTGGGTTAGCCTTAGCCTGCAGCCAGACACTAACCCAGCCACTCAGTTACTACCCCTTCTCAAAAGAACAGAGGAGTAAATTGGATGAAAATACTTGTGTGGTCAAGATAAAGATAAGAAGATTGCTTACCCTCACAGGCAAAACAGCTGTGGGAAAAATAATTCAGTTTATTGCTAATTTGAGCAGTAAGAAACAAAATGAAACAAAACCAAAAAAACGCAACACCTTTCCTCCACTCACCCCCTTTTATCCAGAGAGGTTGCCCAGTCTACATTGTCAGATGTTTTCAAG
The DNA here is from genome assembly GCA_039720435.1 of Amazona ochrocephala. Lineage (NCBI taxonomy): Eukaryota > Metazoa > Chordata > Aves > Psittaciformes > Psittacidae > Amazona > Amazona ochrocephala. Next base: position 48,072,801 of record CM077878.1, read on the forward strand.
ACTCAGTTGGATAAATCTTAAGAAATCTGGTTTGATCTAAGTAGGCTGGTCGAGAGACTTCCCAGGGTCCTTTCCTGCCTGAATTATCCTATGATCCTTTCACCCTAATGATTCAATAAATTCAAAAGAAGCGTAGAGGAAATGTGATCATCTGACAGTTATGCTAATATTACTCACACCATGAATGCATACAGTGATAAGTCCCGTTCCCACTGATGTCAGTGGGTATCCTTTTCGTTCAATTTCCAGGAATCTCTTACTCAGAATGAATACAAGGAAATAAAATGTTTTGACTCCTGAAAAATGTAGAAATGGCAAAATGCATGGCAGAACAGATTAAGTACTGATAAAGTATGTTCGGTCCAAAGCATCTTTAGGGTCTTATAGAAAACTTTCACATTATTTTAAAAAGCAACATGATTTCTTAATTTAAGGAACATGCTGAAAATTTTATTTCTCTTGATAAAAGCTTCATTATTTCTGAATAATATGTTGTCTTCATTGAGCTGTACCTCTGAAGAATCAAACGTGTCTACTATTACCTTTGGAAACAACACTGAAATCCTGTAATAAAAATGATGGGGAATACCAAATATTCTGTCTGTATATTACTGTACATTTTTTCCATCAAATGAAATGCAATCACAGAATCACAGAATCACAGAATAGTAAGGGCTGGAAAGGACCTCAAGATCATTGAGTTCCAACCCCCCCGCCATGGGCAGGGACACCTCCCACTAAACCATGCCATCCAAGGCTATGTCCAACCCCACCTTGAACGCCGCCAGGGATGAAGCATTCACAACCTCCCTGGGCAACCCATTCCAGGGCCCCACCACCCTCACAGTAAAGAATTTCTTCCTCAGATCCAATCTAAACCTCCCCTGTTTAAGTTTAAACCCATTACCCCTTGTCCTCTCACCACAGTCCCTAATGAAGAGTCCCTCCCCAGCATCCCTATAGGCCCCCTTCAGGTATTGGAAGGCTGCTATGAGGTCTCCACGCAGCCTTCTCATCTGCAGGCTGAACAGCCCCAACTTTCTCAGCCTATCTTCATACGAGAGGTGCTCCAGTCCCCTGATCATTTTTGTGGCCCTCCTCTGCACTTGTTCTAACAGTTCCATGTCTTTTTATGTTGAGGACACCAGAACTGCACACAATACTCCGAGTGAGGTCTCACGAGAGCAGAGTAGAGGGGCAGGATCACCTCCTTCGACCTGCTGATCACACTCCTTTTGATGCAGCCCAGAATACGGTTGGCCTTCTGGGCTGCAAGCACACACTGCCGGCTCATGTTCATTTTTTCATCAACCCACACCCCCAAGTCCTTCTCAGCAGGGCTGCTCTCAATCTCCTCCCCGCCCAACCTGTAGCTGTGCCTGGCATTGCTCCGACCCAGGTGTAGGACTTTGCATTTAGCATGGTTGAACTTCATCAGGTTGGCATCAGCCCACCTCACAAGCGTGTCAAGGTCCCTCTGGATGGCATTCCTTCCCTCCAATGTATCAACCGAACCACACAGCTTGGTGTCATCAGCAAACTTGCTGAGGGTGCACTCAATCCCACTGTCCATGTCACCCACAAAGATGTTGAACAAGACCGGTCCCAACACCGATCCCTGGGGGACACCACTCGTCACTGGTCTCCAACTGGACATTGAGCCACTGAGCACTACTCTTTGCGTGCGGCCATCCAGCCAGTTCTTTATCCACCGAGTGGTCCACCTATCAAATTGATGTCTCTCCAACTTAGAGAGAAGGATGTCATGGGAGACAATGTCAAAGGCTTTACACAGGTCCAGGTAGATGACATCAACTGCTCTGCCCCTGTCCATCAGTTCCGTAGCCCCTTCATAGAAGGTCACCAGATTGGTCAGGCAGGATTTCCCCTTAGTGAAGCCATGCTGGCTGTCACCAAGCACCTTGTTGGTTTTCATGTGCCTTAGCATGCCTTCCAGGAGAATCTGCTCCAAGATTTTGCCAGGCACAGAGGTGAGACTGACTGGTCTGTAATTCCCCGGGTCATCCATTTTTCCCTTCTTAAAAATGGGGGTTATATTTCCCTTTTTCCAGTCATCGGGAACTTCACCTGACTGCCATGATTTTTCAAATATGATGGACAGTGGCTTAGCAACTTCATTTGCCAGCTCCTTCAGGACCCTTGGATGGATTTCATCCGGTCCCAACATTTTTATTTTTTCCTCCTGACTGGTTTTAAGTGAATAGTTTTAAGATTAGGGAAATTATTAACACAAATTCTAGTGTAGTACTTCCACTTTGGTCGTAGATATGTTGCAGTCTCAGGAAAGTTATTTGTTCCCTTATTCTGGGTCTGATTGTTGAAAACTTAAGAAAGACAAGCATTGAAATGTGGATATAAACATTTACATACCAATATCCAAAGCCTTCCTTTTCCTCATATGGTTCAGCACAACTTGAGCTGCATAAAAATTTTAATAAACCAGATGTTTTGTTCTCATGGACTTATTCAGTATAGTCCATAAGTTCTTCATTCTCTGTGAAGAGAGAGCTGGAAGCTGGTGACGTTGCCAGATGTTACTTCAGAACTATGCAGCATATTCTATTTTTCAAACCTACCCAGAGTGTGATCCATTTTGAGAGAGGAAATGAGGCTTTCATTCCTATTGCATGCCATTCACTGGCAATTGCCAGAGTCATCCTTCACCATTGTAGGAACAGGAGTACCAGGATAAAGACAGTCCCAAACTCCTTCTCCTTCACACCTGTTCATCTGCAAGTGTCTTTTGGTCTGTCCTAGGACATCTGTGCTCTCCACACCTGTAAATAGTCAAATACAGCATCACTGTATGAAAGGATTATTTTCAATAATATATGAGTCGTATTATTTATGATGTAGAAATTGGATGTAAATGTGTCCTAAGATTTATGAATAGTTGTTTAACAAGAATGCTGCTGAGGTGTTTTTATGACTGTAACACTACTTGTTCACATATTAAAAAGATAACTACAATAAACAGGTACAATGAAGAACTTATTTCTTAAGGTACAGGTGTTCATAGACATTTTTAAGGCTATTAAATATTTCATTCCTGGTATTTGTGAGAATAATCTGCTTCGGAGCAAGTCAGCATTGTTTTTCAGCTTGTCTTGCGCTCTGGCACAAAGAATACATTTTCCTACAGGAAGGATTTCCAGCTTTAAGAATCCAAGGAATGCATGTGGTTCTGACAGAATTATTATGTTTGCAACAGTGCATCTGTTTTAGAGAGATCACCAGCATGTGATTTCTATAACATGGGAACCATAGAGTTTTATGACAATATACACTATTTTTATCTTTTGACATCTCTGGTAAAAGATTCTCAATTTGTTTCATACAAAGATATTTCTGATCATATCAAGACCTCTATGGATACCATGCACAAGCTCCTTTTATGACAAAGTGCATTGTCTTTCAGCAACACTGACATTGTAAGTATATGACTCTGCATTTGACAAGTTTGTCAGTGTTTGAAAGTGGCTTTAACGATCTCACTTCAGGGGAATACATCAAGTATGAAATTGCACATCTGGGCAAAGCCAGAACAGCTGGAAAGCACTTCCAAAGAACTGAAGTAAATTAGAAGTTTTGGATAGTCAGTGTCCAAATAAGATCTGAAATATAACATATTTCATCCCTGTCACAGAAAATGTAAAGCTCACCTGAGCTGAGCCATGATGACCAAGACAAACCTCTTCCCTGCTCCAGTTCTTTCTGGAAAGATTTTTGCTCCTGCTGGAAACACTTTTTGTTTAACTCTTTTCTTTTTACTTGGCACTCGTCTTTCCTGAAGGATGGAAGCAGCCACAGTCATTTTTCTACAAAAGCTACCCTTAAGCCTTTCCTCTCCAGAACATTTGCAGCCACCTTGAGAGTACCAGGGGAAACAAATTCACAAAAATAGTTTTTTGGCTAAGAAACAGCAACAAAGATTGAAAAGGTCTCTTTCTACAAAATGATGCTATAAAAAGACTGAAAAATAAAGCAGCAGTACCTCAACCAGACTGGAGGTCAGCTTTTCCTTTGCTGCTTGACTTTTCTATCACTGAATACAAACAGCAGTGTTGGATGCCTAACTGTTTTCCAAAAAGAACATATGCATTTTTAAGTATGTTTGAAAGAAACAGTATATGCTGGCTCAAGTTTGGTACAGTCCTGCCAGCATTCCTTTTCCTTTGTGAGGCAAGTCATGTCCCTGGAAGCTCCGAAGTGCCAATTAGGCACAGGTCAGCATGATGCACATTTTTGGTATGCCCAGTGATCTTACTCATAACCAATTAAGACACAAGTATTTGTCATCATATAAAGCCAAAAGATCAGTTTCAACACCATGTAACAAACCTAAGACAGACCTTGACCTGAAAGATTACTGCTTTTTCACTTTATCCAAAGAATATGAATGCGCAAAACCTATCAAAGTTTAAGATATTTCAACTAAATGTTTGTTTTGGGCTTAAATCTCATTTCTTATATTTATTACACTATTCTTTACGATTTCTTTTGAACATTCCCAGCTAGTAATGTATTTAATCATCCTCCATCATTCTAATTATTCTTTCTTCCTGGCAGTTTGCCTTTTTTTTTCTGTTTGTTTCACCTTCCCTGTTGTACACATGGCCAAAACAGTCAAACCAATCTCCTGAAGTGTGCTAAGCATTCAGTGAGGTGATAATATCTGAGTAACTATATGTGCTTTTTCGAATTGTCAGTGTTTACTTCATTTGGAAACTGACATGGGAAGATGATAGGCAAGAATTCAACACCAACCAGAATAAATAAAAAAATAAATAAATAGCCTTATAGAATCTAGAAGATCGATTGTATGTGGTCTTCCAACCCATGTCTCAATTGCAACCAGAACATTTTTACCTTTGCCGGTACTGATAGAAGTTTGTTTAAATTATTCTGTAGGAGCCCCAGAGCTGCAGACATTCCCATTTGTCAAGCTCTCCAAAGTGTACTTCATTATGTAAGAAGTTATCCTAGCATTTAAACTGATTTGTGCTGCTGTATTTCATCTTTTCCACTGTTGACCTGGACATATGGTTGTATTTGTCTTTCCTAAATTTTATGTATTTAAACATTGTTATGAAATGCTTCCTCATCTCCTTCATCTTTCACCCTTTGTATGTTGAGCAGAAGTGTATTTTATGCCTCTTGCAAGCTATACTACAAAACATCCTAGTACATTGTTATTTTCAGACTGGGACATACTCTAGCTGCCAAATATGCAGAAGAGCAGCTACTATACATTGGAGGGAAGGAATGCCATCCAGAGGGACCTTGACATGCTTGTGAGGTGGGCTGATGCCAACCTAATGAAGTTTAACCATGCTAAATGCAAAGTCCTCCACCTGGGTCGGAGCAATGCCAGGCACAGCTACAGATTGGGCGGGGAGGAGATTCAGAGCAGCCCTGCGGAGAAGGACTTGGGGGTGTGGGTTGATGAAAAAATGAACATGAGCCGGCAGTGTGCGCTTGCAGCCCAGAAGGCCAACCGTATTCTGGGCTGCATCAAAAGGAGCGTGACCAGCAGGTCGATGGAGGTGCTCCTGCCCCTTTACTCTGCTCTCATGAGACCTCACTTGGAGTATTGTGTGCAGTTCTGGTGTCCTCAACATAAAAAGGACATGGAACTGTTAGAACAAGTGCAGAGGAGGGCCACGAGGATGATCAGGGGGCTGGAGCACCTCCTGTATGAAGATAGGCTGAGAAAGTTGGGACTGTTCAGCCTGCAGAAGAGAAGGCTGCATGGAGACCTCATAGCAGCCTTCCAATACCTGAAGGGGGCCTATAGGGATGCTGGGGAGGGACTCTTCATTAGGGACTGTGGTGAGAGGACAAGGGGTAATGGGTTTAAACTTAAACAGGGGAAGTTTAGATTGGATCTGAGGAAGAAATTCCTTACCGTGAGGGTGGTGGGGCCCTGGAATGGGTTGCCCAGGGAGGTTGTGAATGCTTCATCCCTGGCGGCGTTCAAGGTGGGGTTGGACATAGCCTTGGATGGCATGGTTTAGTGTGAGGTGTCCCTGCCCATGGCAGGGGGGTTGGAACTCGATGATCTTGAGGTCCTTTCCAACCCTTACTATTCTATGATTCTATGATTCTACTTAACTAGTTGTTTCCCAGTTATATCAGTATTATTTTTGCCTAAATTATTACCTTGCATTTGTCATACAGAATTACATCCCTAATAAATTCAATTCTGTTCTTTTAGATTCCTTATTTTATCTTTTTTTTTTTTTTTTTTTTTAAAGGCATATCAGAGACTAAAGCAAGTGTGATTCTGAGTTACTAATGAAGAAGTGACATCCATGACTAGCTGAAAGGACTTCAAGGATTAAAATATTTGTTACAAAGTCTTGCAGGTTGAGGGATTATTTAGATTTTAGCTTATCCAAAACCAAAAGAGTAATAACTTGCCCTGATTTGCATCTTTTTTGCCTATAGGTAAGAAGTATTGGTCTACTCTTCCAAAGTTGGATGTTGCCCTTCTAACTGTTGCCATTGATTACAATAAAATACTGTAATGAGTTCCCTGAAGGGTTATACTTAACTTCTGTTTATAATCTAAATCTAAGATAGACTTTCGTTAAGTGGAGTCTCCCATCTTGGGCTTGCACTAGGACCTCAGACTTCCATTTTTTTTTGGCATCTAACTGGAATTTTAGGGGAAACTACTGGAAGAATTAATGATAGATGTAGACAATTGCTAAAAATTATCAGGAAAAAAAAATTGCCCCAAATAGCCTATTTCAGTACATTTTAATGTTTAGCTCCTTTCTTTGTATAGTTTTAATAAACAAGCACAAAATATAGTATGTTCCCTGTTCACGAGTTGTAGCAAAAATATTTAATTGTGCCCTATTTTAAGTCAGCATACTCAACTGTTCACTAAACCTATGGATTACTACATTATGCACCTGTGATGTGTTTTGGCTGTAGAAGAGAATGCAGTCTTTTCAATTAACTGCTTGTTTTCTTTGTAATCCTTTTACTGTTTAAATATTCTATTTATTTTGAATAAAATTCTGTCTGCTACCTAAAACAGAAGTATTAATGTTATATTTTGTAAAGATATCCTTACACCTCCTTCCAAGTTCAAAATCAGAAAGAAAATATCTTAACGAACTAGAATAGCATGTTACAAGGTTTCATTTTTGTTTTATTTTGTTACAGAAACACGGAAAAGTTCCTTGAAAAACTATATTTATTTACTTTGAAATTCATAACCTCTTTCAGATTAATGTGTAGTGTTGTACATAATACCATAGCTTTTAAAGAATAATATCGAGTGATTTATTGTTACCATCCTGATGATCTCACACAATTCATTTTTGTCAGCTACAAAATGAAGCACTATTCAGCGATGTGATATCCTAATACCAGTGACTTAGCATATGGATTCCTGTTCCGGTCTTTACCCATTAATCTTCTCGAGGAAAAGGCTAAGCTTTGGTGAGATGACTATGTCCCGCTACAAGGTAACAAAAAGGGGCAATAACCCCTAGTTCCTAGAAATGGAAAAACTGGAAAAAAAGATAGAAATTTTTAATGTTCTTTGTCACAACTTATCTTGATCAAGCCTGGATTTCTTTGTTCTGGTTTTATTATTTGTTCATTTGTTTAAAAGATCAAAATACTTACAAAGATAGTCAAGACAACTGAGAATCTAACATAATATATTTAATACTTCCTTTGCTGTTAAATACTTAAGATTCTCATGCATATTATGACAAATAAAAAAAAGAAAAAAAAAAAGTCAGTAACAAGAAAACAATCCTGTTTCCAGTTTCTAACAAGGAGCAGAGAAAGGAACTGCAAAACCATATGGCCATAAGGCCTCTCCAACAAAAGTTAGCCTGTGTGCAATGTGTTTATGTGAAATTCATCAGGAACTGGAGGGACAGGCAGCAGCAGCAGCCCTGTCTGTGCTCTGTCTTAGCTAGACTGAACTGCACACAGAAGCTCAGTTCCAGTTTTCCTTGCAGAATCTGATGTCTCATGTTCTGTGGAATGAAAGAAATCAATAGAGGGGTCTCATCTGCAGTCAGCGAGAGCATTCCTTTTACCAAATAATGAGTAAGAGCACAGAAGAGATTCTTTTTCCAAAGGGAACATATTTATCTTTTCCAGAAAATACTTTGTGATGTTCATAATAGGCTCTTTTTTTGCATGAAAGACCAATCTGCAAAACAAACGAGTTCTTCTTATTTGACTGAAAATTAAGTGAGACCCTGAGAAAGAAAAGGCGTAAAGATAGTCTCCATTCTGGGGGCAAGGGGTAGGAGGAAAGGGCTTCTAATTTTCCCTTCTCTTGCTCTAATGTGTGGCAAAATATCAGCTGCTAAATACTGAACAACTGAAAACATGTGTATAGGTTGGATAAGAAGCTGAGAATGTCTTGAAGAGGGTTTCATTACATGTCATGATGCTGCCTCCATCACATGCATACACTGGTAAGAGTGGAACCTTATAAAAGGGAAAACTACAATTACAGCTGATGCTGCCTGAGCCTAGTGGAGAGCCAAGATGGCGTTTCAGATGGTTTGTTTATCGCAGCCTAATAGGGTTACGAGCTGCTGACATTTTAACAGATATTTCCCTCCATGGCAGGGATGAGTTAGTGAGCATACCACGTGCGTGTGGTTTTTCAGCATGACACTTTTGTCTCATATCTGTTTCAGTGTAGCCTTTTGTTTGTGCGCACACAAGATTTTCTACCAGGCACCGGTTAAGTGGGAATCAGAAGCATACAGGAATAAAATGGAGAGCAAAGTATTAAATTCTGATTTTTAGTCTAAGCAAATGTTGAAGTTGGACCAGTTACTGGGAGTCTTAATAAATTGGAGTGAGATGACATTCTGTAAACAGTGTATGTACTTCCTTTATGTTTCAAGACCTGTGAAGAAAAGATATTAGTGCAGGTCTTTCCACTCACTACGAGGCATTTTGAGAATTGCTTTTTCTATATGGCCAATTTACTGTGCTTGTACATATTAAAAGGTTGGAAATTTCTATTGCTTGCCAGACAAAACTTTTGGAGAAAGTACTGGAAGTTAGTTTGGAAGGTATTTTGTGGCCTGGAAATAACTACACATTTTAATTGCCAGGTATATATACTTTTTTAAAAGGAGAATAGGAAGAAAAGACCTACCTCCCATCACTATACATGATTCATTAATAAAATAACCGTTGTTTCAGGGGGTTATTTAAATCTTTCTTCAGGCATTTAGCAGATGCCAAGGCTAAGAGAATGGGCTCCCTCTGTGGTCAACATAGAGAAATATACCTCTGCAACAATGACTGTTAGAGTCAATCATTTATAACTTAAGTTCGCTGCTCTGATTTGTCCTCTTCAGGCACCAGTCTTTCTCCATTGACAATAGAGATGGCTGATTTTGCATATCTAGTAGTTTCTTCCCCTTCTGTATCGGACTGTAATGAAGAAGCAGTGTTGTCAGGATATGGTGGCCATGATATACCTTAAAAAAATGCCTCTAGGAGGCATAAATAGACCACCTTGTATTTTCACACTTTTGTTTCTTGTCCTCCTAGACAGTGCTCTCTAACATATGTAGAGACCACATATAGAGAGCAGGGAAAAATCAAACAAGCTCCATGTTTTGTTGCTTATTCAAAAATTTAAGCATTTGAAAAACAAATCATGCTTGATGGTGTTTCCAGTGTCTGATTCACACTAATACCCCTTTTTTGCAATTTAATAGTATTTTCTATAGAAATTACAGAAGACAAATGTCTAGCAGTCCAACTGCATATTAAGTAGTCTGATGGACAGCAATTTGGGTGGCTAAGCAAGCAACAAATGTGTTCCAATTGTAAAAAAAACCCCAAATTATCATTAAGAAGTCACAGCAAAATCCACTGCCATGTGTAAAATAGGACTGAAATAGTATAGGAGCTATGCTACACAAGTCCTGAGCTACTTAAGTCAAGGTCTTATTTAAGTTTTGCATTTGGAAATGCAGCTATAATGTTTGTTACAGAACAGTGAAATGATTGTGCAGTTAGCTGTGATATTACTTTGGCACAAGCCTGAAAACCACATTTTCTGATCTGCTAGGAGTACGAGCTGAGAGTTGTACCATACTTGCAGGAAAGGACATAGACATCGCCTTTGTGTGCCCTAATTCTTATTAAGATAAGCATGAATCATCTTGACACATTGTGCTGGTGGCACCCTGATGCTTAGATTGGTTATGGAATTTGGACTTTAAATCATTAAGGTGAAAATGGAGGTTACATTTTACAAAGGATGCATCTGTAATTTCAGGAAATTAAGCAAGCTGCATTTCCGCTTGCTCCCATAGATCTTTCTATCTCTATTTGCCCTTCAAGATCCACATTCTGACCCATTTATGACTTATGTCTAATTTTACAAATATTTCAACAAATTCTGTAAAGGACTTCCTAGACTAAGGAAGCATTTAAAAGCAATAAAAGCAATAAAGATGGTGAGACATGACCCTTTAATTTGTAAAACTCTTCCGTCATGAAACAACTCTTTCTTCTAGTAAAATGTGAGCGTATATGAGCAACTGCTACAAATTCTTCTTTTCACCATATTGTCTCATATCAGATGATTAATTATTATACTCAGGATAACTAAGACTATAAGTACCAAATATGAATTCAAGGTTATTGAGTACAGCCTGCTGAATTCAGAGGATTTAGTATATTAATGCAGCATTTTTATTACATTTGACTACCCCTGTTGAGGAAAAGAAAGAAAAAAACAGCTGAAACATTGCAAGGTAATATTTGTTTGGAGCTAAAATAGGTTACATAGCAGAGAAAAAATGTGTACAGACACCAGAGGTCAGTGAAACCTATCTTGTCAGCAGGGATTGAGCTTAAGAGTAGGACAAAGGTGTAACTTTAACCAGCATCTGAAATTCATTATATTTCCAAATGCAAATTCCAACACACATGGGGAATTTGAGCTTTGAGTCTGTATGATATTTTGTACTTATCCAGTCCCACACCCCTAAGTCATATATTATTTTTGAATGTTTTCTTTGCTTTATTTTGACCTTTTACATCACAATTATGTTCATTTGAACTAAATATGTGTTACATAGGAATCAACAACATATCCTCTAATAAAGCTGTTAAGAAAGACAGTGTTACACTTTAGCCTGAACTTGTGAATGCCATTAAGGGAGTGGAACACAATGTATATTTTTGTTGCTATGTATAGGAGGTCATTAACAAATTTTGTAGTGTTCTTTCTCATGCAGCTATGATTCATGGAGAATTATACCCCATCTGGTTAAAAATCACCACAAAGCAGATCAAAGCCACAGAAAGATCAGGGCTGGAATGTCACCCTGGCTCAGAATAGTGAAGAATAGGTTTCCTAAGGTATTATGCAAAGTCCTTAATGCCCTATTCTTCTTTCTCCAGATGTCATCCCCTTTTTTCTGGATATTTTTTTCCTCTTTTTCTTTCCCACTCCTCTTTTTACAAGTTTTCTTATGGGAAAAACAAATCAAAGAGCCTTTAATTTGTATCTTGCTTTTAAGAGCTCTAAAGCCTAAGTGAATCCGAGATCAGATAAAGTTAATAAAACCCAGCTCTAACAGGAATCATTTATGATAGTCCTTCTTGAAGTTCCTGCTTTGGAGTACGGCTGTCATCTTTCATCTTCTCTTTTTATCAAGACTGCTCTTTCACTTATCTTTAGAGAATGCAAATCAGTGTAGCTTCACTGAAAGCAACTCAATTGTACTGATTTAGAGCAGTTGAGATATTTTTCTGTCTTCTGTTCTGTGCTTATTTGGTCTTTAAGTTACCACATTATATTTTTGGTGCTTAGACATTTGCTCCATACTAATTTTGCCTAATCGTTTTATTTTTCACTCAAGATTGCTTTTAACTTTCCTACAGTTCCTCTTCTGCTTTTCTCTGCTGAACATTTTCTTTTGGAACATCCTGTAACTCTATCATGCAGACTCTTTCTTTGGGAGGAACCAGGCCTCTGGAATAGTTATTATGTCCCAACTTTCATTTGCCGTGCTTGTGTCTACCATTGAGCTTCTTTCTCTGTTTGCACCTAGTTAGAAGCATTTATTTTCCAGTTTCCTCAAAAATAATCATGATGGTGATTTTATGATTTTCCTTGATTTAACTCTGAATTCCTTTATGTATCCTCTATAATTGCAGGATTATAGACATTTACTAAAACAGTAATCTCCATTTATCTCCATGTTAAAATATAATAGTTTTCCTTTCTCTTCACCAGAAAGAATTAGTTCTGACTTAATATGTCAAAGTTCTTTAGCGTTCTTCTTTTTTCTCATTCCCATGTGTGTAAGTAGGCATATTAGGTTCTTTATCTGCTGCTTTGCTCAATGATAATACTCTCACTCTCAAAATGCTTTTATGGGCAAAATGGAACGTACCATATATAAGAAGCTATGAATTTATTACTAGTTCAACTCATGCTTTAGCAGTCAGACAATCAATTCTTAGTTAAAAAAAAAAAGCCTTCTAATAATGCAGTTTAACTTGTTGCACAAAACCATCCCAGCTTTTACCCCTTTTTTATGGTACTATATTCAACTTTCCAGTATCCCTCTAAGTCATAATTGTAAGAGTTTCTGTCTTCTTCAAAAAAAAGTGATGTGGTGCTTACAATGAGTTGTCAATATCCCTGTCTTCACCAGGAGAGGGTGATGCTTGTTATGAGGATTTCTTTCTTCTCAGAAGGTGCATGGTGTTGGTAGTGATGCTTCTTTCCTCCTTTCTCTTAGGATTAATTTCTTTTTTAAGAAAAAAAATACTTTGGTTTTAAAAGTCTGTTCTCTTGAACTTTCTTTTTATTGGTTCCCAGTTACACAGTTCTTCTGTTCTTCTTATCTTTAACATCTCTCTTTTCTTTTTCTGACTCCCGAGGTTGCACTCCTTCAATGGCTACTGATCCCTGTTTGCAGTCTGGGATATCTGGAATTATTTTCAGCCTGTGCTCTTCTGCATTGATTTTTTTTTTTTTTTTTTGGTTCATATACAGTTCATTCCCTACAGAATAGGTGCCCGTCATTAGTGTAAACTGAAATTGAACTACAACAACCTTAGATATTGGTTACCCGACTTCTAGACAGTTGCGGCCACAACTGAAAAAAGATAACATCATCCAAGGGCAGGAAAAGCCCAGGTAAATCCACATACTTGTGTTGTCAGGCTAGTACAAAAGCCAGAGTAAGGACTCAGAATTTTGACTTCCTGGAGAAATCATTGCTTATAAATAATCAGCACTTCTTTAGCAATTACCTGACATTGCAAGACAAAATTGATGCCCCTACAGCTGATAGCACAACTTAATGAAAGCCAGCCACAGAAAAAAAACTAAATAAATGCTTCTTCTTTGCATCATTATTGTAGAGGAACATCTGCTTAGGCCATGTTCCCACAGAGGAGCAAAACTACATGCACAAAAGCGCCTTTGTGATAGAGCAGATTAGGGGATGGGAAAAAAAAAATAAAAAATCCAGTACTTTCCCCTTATAAAACCAGAATTCAGCCATTCTGCAATGCCAGGAAAATGGCTTATGAAAGGAGAAAACCTTGAAAAGGGTACTAAGTACCTGAATAGCTCCAGTACGTTTGGCATACTGGCAGCAAAAAGTCTTTTCCACCAGAACTTCTGCCACAGATCACCACGCTTCTTAAGAAATATCATCCACTTGAAGCCACATGAAAGCAGGTTTGAATTCCAGCACAGAACTTTAAGCAGCAGAGAACAAATGAAGAAACAATAAGGTATTATTACCTTACATGAAAGGGCAGGAAGCATAGGTCAAGAGCACCACTTTCTTCTCCACTGTAATGACCACAAAAAAATTTCCTGGCACTACTTGATGAAGAATGGTAATTCCACTCCTCAGAAATGGCTGTCCTGGTCCACAACTGATTACAACACTCACTCCAAGTGAGATTTATGTTCTTTACTAGCGACTTTTTCTGTACCTCATAACATTGAGGCAGGAAGTGCTGAAAGTTCTGCAAGATACCAGATCCACCTCTGCAACAGATCCTTATCTTCCTTTGATGACACAAATTCATCCAGAAACTGCAAGTAACCTTAAAATAAAAATGGTGCGTAAAAGGAAAGCATACCTGAAGGGGGCCTATAGGAATGCTGGGGAGGGACTCTTCATTAGGGACTGTGGTGAGAGGACAAGGGGTAATGGATTTAAACTTAAACAGGGGAGGTTTAGATTGGATCTGAGGAAGAAATTCTTTACTGTGAGGGTGGTGGGGCCCTGGAATGGGTTGCCCAGGGAGGTTGTGGATGCTTCATCCCTGGCGGCGTTCAAGGTGGGGTTGGACATAGCCTTGGATGGCATGGTTTAGTGGGAGGTGTCGCTGCCCATGGCAGGGGGGTTGGAACTCGATGATCTTGAGGTCCTTTCCAACCCTTACTATTCTATGATTCTATGATCTTCACTCATTCAAAAATCTATTAAGCGCACCAGTCGAAGTTTAGCTGCTGAACCAGTGAACCTCACTAAGTTGCTCTTGCTGTTTGTTTCTCACTCCCTCCAGAGCTATTAGCAGCAAAATAGAGGTCTGATTTCAATGCAACTTTGGCATTCTTGATCTGAAATCAATACAAAGTCTCCAGAGAAACAATGGCAGTTGGAACATTTGAGTTAGGTTTTATGTTTAAACTGCTATAAAGAGAAAGGTTTTGTGTCAACTTCAAGAAATCAGCTACCTAGTTAGGGAAGACATTTCTATACAACAGCTGAAGTGGGTTTTAATGTCTAGGACCAGCATTTTCCTTGCAGAAAAATACATGGCGGAAAAACACTTTCCAATTGATATTTATGTAGTGTTACTGCCATGGGACCACAAAAGGGGTAAGCAAAAGGGGTCAAATAGCTTCACTTTTCACCTACTGCTGCTGTCTAGGTAAAGGGGCAACTCAAAGGTAACAGGGGAACAGCAGCAGATGGAAGGAGGATAATGTTACCTCCCTTGTTTTAGGTCAATTTGTCTGGTCATCTTGGTGCACAGACTCTGTAAGCAGGATATATGCAACTTGAAAGTGAAAAACAAATTTCAATTGATTATCACACAAAAATGACTTAGGATTTTATGAGCTTTTATATAAACATCTATGTGCTCAGCATCCCAATACAACATGTAGAAAGTCTTTGCTGGCTAGGCAGGAAGGGAAGGTTGTCCCTTGAAGCTTCTGAAGGCAAAGTCTCATTTCTGCTGAGGTGCCTTTGTCCCCAACTCCATCAACATTGGTGGTGCTAACTCAACCCAAAGCTTGCTAACCAACTTCAAGTATTCCCTCATATTTCCATTGCTATTATATATATTCCCAAGTTGGTATTTCTCCTATTGAACCCTTAGGCTACTAATGATTCTGACTCAAGAACCCCACCTCTTCCTTTCTTCTCTTTTTACAGACCCTCTCACAGCTCACAGTCATGGCTGAGGAATTTATTCTGCAGTCTGAGCCCAGGTGCTATTACTGGGGCTGGTCAGTGCCTGGGATCCTGGGCTACCAAAGAGGGAAGGTTGCAGTAGGGCTTATTGAGACACTTATGCTAAGGAGAGATAAAAGTGCAAGAACAGAATGTATATTGAGGCAAAAATATTTCTTACCAGGTCTATGTGGATGTAGAGAGAATTTGGAAATATCATGCTCAAAAGCAAATCAAAAATAGTAAATAAAAAAGTAAATCAATTGGCTCTGCCAAGAAGCCTGCATTAAATGCTTCATTTTATACTAAAGAAGTTAGGTTGGTTGCAATCAATCTGTACACAATGGGATTTTTTTTTAGTTGCAGCACTTCACAAGTATTTATAAACTTTCATATTTTGCACCATTCTATATACGAGGTAAGGCATAAATGAAAATGTTCGTTACAATGATCTCAGGTTAGCATATATACACTTTAAATACAGCACAGTTTCAAAGAGTTTAGTGGTGTAGGCAGAAAGCAACAGCAATGATTTATTTAGTTCAGAAAGCTTTGAGCACCCTGAGTGAAACTTGCAAGTTGCCTAACAGATAGCAAGCCTGTCCAACCACAAGGTGAAAAAAGTTTGACTAATATGTTCTCTTCTCTTTGGACCCAAATAAATGCAGGGTTTTTGAGAAAGTCATGTTCTCTTTTTTTTTTTTTGGTTTGTTTTCAAAATTATTTGTCAAGAAATGTCTGAACGTATTTCAACCCATGTATCCTATTTATAAGATGTTTATCTGTATATTTATGCATCAAGGTTGTTATAGTACAGGGATACCTTAGATTTGAACAACTTTAAGTAGTCATTTACTATTATCTTTAGCTCTCTGACACACGACACACTTTTGATCAACGAAAGTCCGTTGAATCTTAGAGACTCATGCAGTGTTCAAATTATTTGTGAAAAAGATGATTTTTTGCATTTTGTTGAAGTCTTTCTTTTCCTAAGAGTATTTAAATTTTTTGTTCATTATCTTTCACATAAGAAATTACTCCTTATCACATATATGAATGTGTGCTTCATGACCAGAAAACACCTAGACTTTATGATTGAAGGACCATGACATCCATGAGTCTGTAGCCTTTCTAATTAAAATTTGCAATTAAGTTAATGCTGCTATATTCCATCAAGTATGTGTGCCTCTAAGGAAATGCAGTCTTTTGCAGAGCCATATATAGCCTTTTCTGTGTTTTGTTTAATTGTTCTGTACCTCAAATCCCTTTGATTTGTGTCCATTTTAGCATACTGCTGCAGTACTGGTGTCCATTCTTCTCTACTACCTCATCTATTAAAAAGGAGAGAGTATCAATTTCCTTCAGTTCTATTCCGGACAGTATTCTGAAGTAAGAAAAGAATAAGTAGCTCATAAGAAAATAATCTTTATTCCTGTAGAAGCACACATATGTTGTGTGAAAATACTGTGGCCATTGCAATCACTTTAATGAAAGATGCTTTCAAAAAATACCTTTGAACTGTGCTTCATTTTTATTTGCTGAACAAAACAAAATCTTTTCTGAGTCCTAGACCCAAAGAATTAAGCCCATATTATTTCTGTTTATAAATCATTAGTCATAACTATTCTCAGCCAGTAAACCTCCTGATATTAAGAAGCAGAAACACGCACACATTAGTCTGCTCCAGTTGCTGCTGTTTCCTATTGACTCAACAGCTGCTGACTGCTGACTACTCAATTTTATTGCAAAATTTGAAGACCTTTATGTTTAAAAAGCAATAAATTATTGCAATTATGTAATTTTTCTATGCTGAAATTCAGTGTCAGAAGTAGTATCTCTTCTTTCCTCAGTACCTTTCTAACTTATCTTCACTCTTCAGATTGCTCAATAAATGTGCTTTGTTTGTATTCTTTAAAACTACAGATATTGATTGCATTGTTATAAAATTTTAAATGTGTATTATTTTCCAGATATATCCAAGATTTGTCAACCAGTGATAATTCAGTGACATCCACAAACTTGTAACTATATGGTAACATGTAAGTTTATGTTCCCATTTTAATTTCTAAGCATGCAATGCTCAACATTGCATGATAGATTTCTTTAATCTTTACAGATTGCTTTCAGTCTTGCTTGCTCTGAACTTTGTTATTCTCTCCAGGGTAGAACTAAGAAGGGTTTAGTCCTGGTCAGTTGAATGAGCTGTTAAAATCACAGCCAGTTTCCATTTCTCCTGTTAAAATCCCACTTCCAAT
Organism: Amazona ochrocephala; assembly: GCA_039720435.1. NCBI lineage: Eukaryota > Metazoa > Chordata > Aves > Psittaciformes > Psittacidae > Amazona > Amazona ochrocephala. Next base: position 48,090,541 of record CM077878.1, read on the forward strand.
CTCTTCTGCTTCTATTTCAATCTCCTGCTGCTATTTTCACTCTTGTATGCCACATCAGGTATCCTTGGCCTTGAGGTATGGGAAGAGAAGATCCCTGCCGACTTCTCACCACAACCTCTATCCCCTTTTTTCAAAGCCACCATGGCCGCTCAACTCTAGAAATAGCTGGTGACACATGGCATCTGTTTCATATTAACATGCAACTCTTGTTCTTGCTAATTTGCATAGTGAATGGAAACACACATATAGCTTGTAGGTGACTTCTTGGACTGTGAGCCATTTGCATTACAGTGTTCATTCCATATGGTAAAATTCAAATAGTATTAATTAATTCTAATTCTAGAAATCTGCAAAATCCCACTAAATCTCAGTTAAGCAGGACTGGAAGTAAACTGTGGATATGGGTAGTTAATATTTCTCCTAATATTGTTAATATTAGGACAATATAAATGTTAATATTATTGTTAATATTATTATTAATATTGCTATTATTATTGCTATTATTGTTATATATTGTTAATATTATTGTTAATATTAATGTTAACTATATCCTAATATAGTTAATATTGACATGCCATGTCCAAGGCAGGGAGTACTACCAGCAGGTAAGGGAAAGAGTCTGGCAGATAGAATCCCCATATTCAAATGCCTTTGGCCAAGACATTTCTGGGTGTTAATATTTAACGTAAGTATAATATTACTCATTTTTCCTGCTTCCATAAATTGCAATCCTTAGATAATATCTGTAAATGTGCTTAGAATTGCTCATGAAGAATTCACTGTATTCTGTTATATTATTATATTCTGTTAGTACTTTATAGACAAGTTTTATTGCTACAATCATTTCTTCATCTCTGATTCCGAGTATGGTAACTGAAAACAGCATATTTCTCTTCTAAGTCACTTCTGTCACTCATGATGTCTCTTGGATCTGTGTATTTAAATAGTTCAAATAGGAAAAAACAGTAATGTTTTGACATTTTGTTTTTTTTTTTTAATGTGCTTTGGTATTAACTAGTAGCTTCCTGTGTTAGGCAATAAAGCAAAGCATTTTTTTCCATAAGTGGAATTTCATGTATTATCAAACTGAGCTGTCCCAGTTTCTAATAGTTTTCCCATGTGTTTATTTAAAGGGTCTTACTGAATCACAGCTTGAATATTTTGATCCCAATTTATTTTGAGCCTTTTATTATATTTGGGTGAGCTGTAAACTTGAATCATTGCTATTATTTGTTAATATGCTGCTTCAGTGGTATGTATGTGGAATAGAAAAATAAATATTTAAATTGTTTAGATGACATTTACAAAAATAGCCATCACAATTCAGTTAATAGAGAAACTATCTTGTGATACTTTGCTTATGAAAACACAGAATAAATCTCAGAAGCACAACTCTGACATTTATTGTCATTTTTCATTTATATTCTGTAATTTAATATTTACATGTCCTCTCCATTGAGGCATGGACTAGTTGCATTAAAATCCATATTCATGTTACATTTTACGCAAATACAGCTTAAGACATAACTTTTAAACCTTGTGCACTTTAGGTAGCATTTACTTGTTCACCATGTAAATAGTTTTATATAGCATGTTTTGGATTTATGTCCCTGAGTTGATGTTTATAATGCAGATGTTTTTTTCAAAAAGCTCTTGGATCAATGTGCTCTCCAGAAAATCCTTAGAAATTATCAACTCCAAACAGAATAGCTTTACTTGGTTTTTTTTTAAGTACAGTTAAGAGTTACTCTGTAATAAAGTTTCTAATCAGAAACCAGTTCCAGAATATATCCAAACAGGTTATCTCCTAGTTTGGAAACAGTGTGGACACACATTATGGAGGCTACTCCCTCAACTGTTTATATTTACATTTTGTACATAGTTTTATCGAAGCTTTGGATAAAAAATGTAGAAAACCTTCACAAAAGACACAGTTACACATCTGTGACAAAACTTGTAGGGATCCCTGCATGACTACTACATCTACAGGGTTTATTTTTTCACCTTATTGAGGTTAAAATAAATTGGAAATGACAAAGAAATTAAAAGGCAATAATTGTGATTGCTGTGTTAACAAAGAACAGCACAGATGTACACTGTAATTCTGTATTCTACTTCAAGGAATTACATGTCTCAGATGTATCCTAGATCGTGAGCTATCTTTAAATGCCATCTCTCTTTTTCAGTCTATTTGAAATCTTTTTTACCAAAGTCTCTTTTCACTTTATTTAAGATATCAGTATTCAGTTCTTCAGGAAAAACATGACTGAGTATCAGAATATAAGTGAGGGCTAATCCCCAGCTTCTTTAAGCAAAAATAGAGAGATAGACAGGTTCTTCTTTGGAGAATGACTCAGGAGAGGAGCTTAATTTAGACTGGTCTTTGTATTTAAAATAAACCATTGTGAATAACTGCACTTAACAAATTCTGAGATTATAACATTGACTAACAACAATTAAAACCCCTTCATATGATCTTTAAAGGTCCCTTCTGATGCAAAATATTTAATGAATCTATTACAAAAATAAAATCAACTACCCCCCCAAAAAAAAAGGGGGGGACCAAATGCTAGTCCAAAAGAGGCACGCTGAACTATACACCTACTATAAGCACGGGTATAGGAAATAGACATGCACAATCCAATAATTTCGCACAAAACAAGGATTCAGCTTTTACCTTGATTCCCCTTTTAAAGAAATCGGGCCTGTCCATCCTTTGCAAGGTTCATTAGCTCTGAAGCACTCAGATTTATCTACTATATTAGCTAAAGATGCATAGATTTTCTGTAGTCCCATGGATTCATAGAGTTAAAAACCTACCTACTGTTTGCTCAGTTTTTGTTTTTTTACAGAACAGACACTAATTAATCCAGTGTGTTTAGGAAGGAGTTCAATTTCCTCTTTTTTTTTTTTTTTTTTTTTGTAGTTAAGCTTCAACAAAGAGATAAATGTATCTCATCTCTGCCCAGCGTAGAACATTGACTGTTTGATTGCGAGGGAATGTGAAGACCCAAAAGTAGAATATCGTTTAAGAATGTCAGATTGGCCAGCCCATCCTTTTGTCAAGATGGGCAGTGTGTAGACAGGAGGAAAGTTGGGCTATCAGTTCACTCAGAGAAGGACTTGACTGGGGCTATCACAGCTATGTAAGGGCAGAAACAATCAATTTTACTACCTAACGGTTACTACAGTTGATTAAAATGATTCATCAGATTGTTCTGCTTTCTGTCCCTTTATGATAAACTCCTGTTAGATGAACGCAGTTGTTTAACCCATTTCCTGTGAATAACAAAGATGTTCTCTTCTTTAAGCAGCAGCAAGACATTGCAATTTACTTCCCTATCAGACTGTGTGTTGATTTCAGCTGCAGATTTTCTGGATTTTTTGTCTAGAATCTGATTCTCATTCCATGTTGACACTGCTTGGTCCCTAGTTAAGAAAGAAACTCCAGGAAACATATAACAAATGATATTTCCTATCTAATTTATAATTCAGTGGCGCTTTCTCACCTTAAGATTGAATTCATCTTTGCCAGCTAACTTTTCTGACAGAATCTAGCCGAGAGAATTAGGAACTGATGATGAAGGTCACTGCGTAGTTATAAGGCAAAGAAAACTTACGTCTGGACAGCTCTAAGTATAGTCAAGCTTAATATGCATCCAGACAGTTATGTCAGTATCAGTCACCTTTTTTATTCTGCAGCAGGCACAATACTGAAAATAATTAGGCTAGAAATCCAACTGCTTCTAGTATGTGTCATTCCCTGAAATAAGGAAAATTACTCTGTGTAGTGGATTACTCCATGATAATGTACTTTAGGTTTCCTGTGTTTTCTTCTGATACACTCAGTGCCACTCACTGACCAGGGTTTGGGACATAAGTGTGGAGTGGATATTCATTTTTACCTGATACTCTTGTTCCACAGAAAATGCAGTCCATGAGGATTTTCTGTACTGTCATAGCTCAGAAACCTGATGCACTGAGGTGAAATTATAACTTTGGTATAGTGATCATCACAAAAAGTTCTTCATGAGAGAAGCTAGCTTCCAAGAGTTGTTTGCTGAAAGCCATGGCAGGCAATGATCAGCTGGTAGAAGTAGTTGGTATCACAGTCAACAGGGGTTTATGGAATCCTTGCACCACACAAGGGCATGGCCACGAACAAAGGACAGAAAGAAATCAGCTTTAAAAGAGAAATTAAAAACGGGAAATCGATAAGAAATTAGCTGGCCAAACCCAGTGTAGACAGGTGTATCATCAGAGAAGAAAATATGAAAAATAAATTCTGTATGTTTTCCTTGGTTTTAGGAAATATTCATAAAACACAAAAAATTGATGTTTTACGCAATGCTTCATAGAAAGGCTGCACTCAGGTCAGCCCTTCTCTTGCATGCAGTCATTTGATAATTATCTGCTACAAATGCTTCACAGAATATGGTATTCCCAAAAATGACATTTCAGATCCAATAAAGCCACTTGCTGCTCCTGAAATGTCATTCTAGACAAAGCAACTCCGACACAGTAGTTCATAAGGCATTAAAGGCTGCTTTTTTGCAAACAATCGCTAAGAGTTAGTATTTCATTGCCTGCAGTCCTGGCGCAAGATATACTGATGTTATCCCAGTTTGCAAAAAGACTGCATTGAGTTGATCTTGAGGGCAGTGTAACTTTCTGACTAGGAAGGTCTGCAGATTCCAGAGCAGGTGTTGGGACTAGTAGTCACTTTAATGCTTTAATTCCTGTTCAGATAATTGTGTAATTCTCATGTAACCAAATGATTTTTTTTGGCTGGGAGGACATTAGGTGGCCATTCTAATTTTGTATTTCAAATGTGAGATATCTGTCTTTTGTGTTTCCCATTTGCAGGTGATTCCAAAGGTCCCTCAGACCTTCCTCTGTAATTACATGAAGGACTCTAATATCTTTTTGTTTTGAGAAGTCCAGTGTCTACTAAATGCTGAGCTAAGCTTTATACTTCCTTCAAGGCATTAATTTCAAGCACACACCTTCATCTTCTAAGCATTTATTTGATTGGGAAAGGGGATTTTCCCACTGCTTTCTTCAGAAATCTAGTTTTTGACAATGTTAGCAACTGTTTTAAAGCTTGAACAGACTCTTTCATGTCTATCTCATGTTTAAGTAGCCTCGGTTTTAAAATCACAGTCCGGTCAAATCATTACCCTCTGGTGTATTCCCTTTGAAGCAGTCATTTTCAGATGGAGTCACTACTGAGTCAGAAACACAAACTCCTGTTTTGTGTAATGTATATAATTTTTCAAATGATGTTTCACATTAGAAAATTCTGCCTACTCCACAAACATAGAGGAAGAGAGGTGTGGGATTTTCAGAAGCCACCTAGAGCATCTGGCTGCCAAGTTTCCATGAATTTTAATGGAAATTTAGCACCCTGACCCTTCAGGAATGTATGAACGTTTTCTCTTTACAATGCACTCTGCTGACAACTTGCAAATGTTTTGCACTAGAGCTTTTTAAAGTTATTTTTCATAAACCACAATAATTTTATTATTTCTCACTTATGCCACTGAGCAGAAAATATATTTGTTCAGATTGCAAAGATGAAATCCCACAAACAAGCATATTTGCTAGAAATTATTATGCTCATAAGGCTTTGAAAAGTATGGATGTTTCCTAGAGACACTTTCCTTGCTTTGGAAGTGTCTCTAGTCTTAGAGAAGAAGATGACAGACGAGGAAGTGCATTTCAGGTTGCCACTGTTCTTTCATCCACGTTTCCACGTAGCCTATGAGCACTGTACTGTTCCAATTTGATTTAGAGCAGGATCTACAGCCATCCCAGATCCCAAACCTGAATCACATCCTTTGGTTTCTCAGTGTTTGACCTCTTTTACTGACAAGTGCAATGGAATGGACCTTCTACCAGCCTTTACCTGTGCCTGCGTTTAAGGGCAGCTGCTCTGTTTTGTCTCTGTTTTAGCTAACAGTGTGTCATACATATCAGATCTTGTAAAAAGGATTCAGTAGAAGCTAGGAAAGCTGCCAGTAAAACCAAGTGAAATTTACAGCCTTTCCCAAAGATACTGCTGGCCCAAACTATCCAACGCACAGCTCTCCTTCATCTCTCAGGCTGATTTCAATATTGTACCTTGACTGACCAGACTTAGATTTAGTGTTTCCTGTCACTGCATTCACGCAGTGGCTCTTAGTTCATTACCAGCACTCACACCTGCTGTTCTGCTGCAGTGCACTTAGGAGAAACATTTTAACATCTCTTTCAAGCTGATACATGCAAGACGGGAGCATTTCCCCCTCACTAATGTTAATTCCTCATTAGCCTCTGCAGCTCTCACAGAATATCTGCAATGCACCAGAAGACCCATTGAGTGAAGCTGTCTTCACAATGGTACCGATTTTCTGGCTGTGATTATGGTTTAAGTCTAAAGGACGGGCCCAGATTACAGTTAAGTCAATGGAAAGATTCTCTGAGTTCAGTGAACTTCCAATTAAGTCTATTAACTGTAAAATAAAATATTCCTTTTGTACAGACAGAGCAAGGACTTACAAGTTTCTTGTTTGGTTTGTTTCAGGTTTTTTACCCGGTTCGTTTCTTATGTCTCATATTTCTTCTGTTCGCTCTTAACAAGGTTTTATAATATTGCAGATATGCAAACATTGTTTCAAAATGTTTCTACTATTAGAAATGCAGTAATTAGAGTAGTAGAATAGTAGAAATGCAGTTTTCATAGAGAAATTACGTTATATGGGACCATGTAACTTGTTTCAAGAAGATCTGTAAGGCACATTGCCTAAGATTAACTGATATCTGCAAGAGTCACCAATATAAAAATATTACAGTCACCATCCTCTTTTGCTCGTAATATATATGCTTCCAACTATATAAGCCAAATTTTTTGACAATTCTTAGCAAACACTGAGAACTAACCCTACAGAAAATGTACGTATGAGGGAAAAACTTGCTTTCCTGCAGTCCCTGGTTCATCCTTTTCACCCAAAATTCAGAAGGGAAACAAACGCTAATTTCTTCAGTGTTTGTTTTCACTTTTCTGCTTGTTCAGACCATGCACTCCCTCCACTGGCATTAAAACTATTGAAATCCTTCAAACCACCTTCAGACTCTGCTCACCAGCTTTGTGCCAAAATAAATGTACTGTTATCCACAAAGTGTAGCTAATGAGCACCTCTGAAAGAATTCAATGGCTTTGAAAATGAGCTTAAAAAAAAGCCAGCCGACTGCAGCAAAAACAAACCTTTCTCTTCATTCAGTTTTCCTTAGGAAGGCTTTGGTTCCACATCATTCATTTTCACACTAGCTGAATGAGTCCATGTTTCTAGGTCCTGCTGGTTTTACGTGGCATCATAGAATCATAGAATCATAGAATAGTTAGGGTTGGAAAGGACCTTCAGATCATCTAGTACCAACTCCCCTGCCATGGGCAGGGACACCTCCCACTAAACCATGCCACCCAAGGCTATGTCCAACCCCACCTTGAATGCCGCCAGGGATGAAGCATTCACAACTTCCCTGGGCAACCCATTCCAGTGCCTCACCACCCTCACAGTAAAGAATTTCTTCCTCAGATCCAATCTAAACTTCGCCTGATTAAGTCTGAACCCGTTACCCCTTGTCCTATCACTACAGTCCCTCATGAAGAGTCCCACCCCAGCATCCCTATAGGCCCCCTTCAGGAATTGGAAGGCTGCTATGAGGTCTCCATGCAGCCTTCTCTTCTCCAGGCTGAACAGCCCCAATTTTCTCAGCCTATCTTCATATGGGAGGTGCTCCAGTCCCCTGATCATCCTCGTGGCCCTCCTCTGCACTTGTTCCAACAGTTCCGTGTCCTTTTTATGTTGAGGACACCAGAACTGCACACAATACTCCAAGTGAGGTCTCACGAGAGCAGAGTAAAGGGGCAGGAGCACCTCCCTTGACCGGCTGGTCACACTCCTTTTGATGCAGCCCAGGATACGGTTGTCTTTCTGGGCTGCAAGCACACACTGCCGGCTCATGTTCATTTTCTCATCGACCAACACCCCCAAGTCCTTCTCCGCAGGGCTGCTCTGAATCTCTTCTCTGCCCAACCTGTAGCTGTGAATGGGATTGCTCCGACCCAGGTGTAAGACCTTGCACTTGACATGGTTAAACTTCATTAAGTTGGCATCAGCCCACCTCACAAGCGTATCTAGGTCCCTCTGGACAGCATTCCTTCCCTCCAATGTATCAACCGAACCACACAGCTTGGCATCATCGGCAAACTTGCTGAGGGTGCACTCAATCCCACTGTCCATGTCACCCACAAAGATGTTGAACAAGACCGGCCCCAACACCGATCCCTGGGGGACACCACTCGTTACTGGTCTCCAGCTGGACATTGAGCCACTGAGCACTACTCTTTGCATGCAGCCATCCAGCCAGTTCTTTATCCACCGAGTGGTCCACCTATCAAATTGATGTCTCTCCAACTTAGAGAGAAGGATGTCATGCGAGACAGAGTCAAAGGCTTTACATAAGTCCAGGTAGATGACATCAACTGCTCTACCCCTGTCCATCAGTTCCATGGCCCCTTCACAGAAGGCCACCAGATTGGTCAGGCAGGATTTCTCCTTAGTGAAGCCATCCTTTACATTAAAGACATTGTGTATAATGTCTGTTTACCAGCAAACTTATCAGAAGGACATAATCAGTATGAGTCAGGATATATTATTTAATAGAAAGAAAAACAGTAAATGAAAATGGATTTCTGGCAGGCTGGCGCTGTAACAGGATGAAGCAGATGATGGGTTAAAAGATGTGGAGCTAGAAATAAACTATGATAAGAAAACACTGATTAACATCTTTGCAAATAATCTCCATGATGAAAGTCACAGCAACCTTGCATTCAATATGACCTTTCTATGCCATTCAGACATTGAAAGACCTTTGCTCTTTTTCTCTCAAGAGTGTAATTACCCTAGGGAAGTCTCAACTCAGCAAATGAGAATGCTCCTTAGCTGCCAGGTTTAGGTGAGCACTTCAGCAGTGCCCTGGCTGCATGTCAGGGTGCAATGTGGGTGTATAGCATCCACCCTGTACGTGCCAGCTTCTGCTAGAAAGATACACAGGCTCATAGCAACGGGCTGTAATGCACTGTCTGACAGGCTGGTTAACAAAGGACTGCGGAGCACACTGCAGAGCAGACCTGCCTGTAATAGCTACAGAAGCAGAGTATTTCTCTCTCCATTCCCCCCTGACACTTCACCCTGAAAAAGAAAGCAAGATTAAAAGTAACAGAAGAACCCTCATAATGGGGCACTCTAATTCTGCTCTTATGACACTCACAACCCTCAGATGCAATATAATTTTTAGAAGGTGAGAATAGTATGCTGAATAATTAATTGGTTATTTGTCTATTGTTTGTGGATTGCTTTTTAAGTCTTCTAGTAAGAAGCTTGAGTAAAAGGACAACAAATTGAAAAAAAAAAGAAAAATCAGAGAGATTGGGATCTGGGAACTGTCAGGAAGGAGAGAGGTAGACTCCAGCTGCTCAAAATTGTCACAACTTCATAGCAACATAGAATCATAGAATGGTTAGGGTTGGAAAAGACCTACGATCATCTACTTTCAATCCCCCTGCCATGGGCAGGGACACCTTCCACTACAGCAGGCTGCTCAAGACCTGGAGGTATGACAGCATTACGAGAGGAGTTGCTCAAACTATTAATTAGATGAATGATAAAAACATCTGGTAGTTTTTTGCAATAGAGCGATCTTATAAGAAAGTTCAAATCCTATACAGTAGTGGGTGCTGATAAAATTAATAGAACTGAGAAGTTTAAAATATCTGATTTATTAAGATAACAACAGTAACTATTCTCTAGGGGAAGAAGGACTTCTGAGACAAAATATACTGAATAAAAAAGTGAATATCGCAAATAGAAAGGTAAGACTACCTCTCTGTAGTGTAAGCAGACTGAAAATTTGAGTGAAATTAAAGTGAAGATGTTGCACATGTCAGAATGACAGAATGATGCAAAGCCGAACACAGAAGTTAGAGATAGGTGCATAAAGCAGAATGGACAGCTGTGACTTGTAGATAATTCAACTTGTTCCACATACTACATGAAAACATTGAGCAAAATAATAGGCAATGAAGTATATTGTATATTATTGAAGCATACTGTATATTATTACTTTGAATGAGAAACTCATTAAACACCTCATTCCAACTCAATATGCTTTGGCTTACTTTTATAACTGTCCCAAATACTGCTCCCCAGGCTGTTTTCAACCAGATCTAAGTCAGTTTGAATTGGAAATGAAACTTAAGGAGATATAAAAATGTTCCTACAGATATTTAACCTCAGACTTGGGTAAATATTGCATTTATTCTTTTAATTCTGAATTTCTGTTTTTAAACTATAACGTACCATCAGCTGCGACTCTTTTTTATAATTGTATTCTATTCAATTCTTGCGGTTTTGGCTTTCTGAAAGTTAAAAACAGGTGGCGCTTTTGACTCTTTTATTTCCCTTGTTCAAAACATTTCTCAGAAGACATGTCTTTTCAGTGTAATCCCTGGCTTGCACTCTGTCTTCCTTCTCAAAAGCTAACACAGCAGGCCCAACACTCCTTCCATTTCTGGCCAGGAACTGAAAGGAAAAACAGCTTCTCTGGAACAAATGCCTTCTTGAATTATCCAAAGAACTTCCATGATCAGAGAAATCTATTAAAATAAAACATACTACACATGTCAGTATAACCTAAAACATTTCTTGTCTATCTTGAGATAGACTTCATTCAAAACAGCTGTCCTTGACTGGACCTTAAGGTATTTAGAGTTACTGCGGTTTCTGCCACTCCTAGCATCCTCCTCTTAAATGTTAGTTTACATCAACTCAAAATCTGGGGTTTGTTTTGTTTTTTGGTTTGGTTTTTTGTTGTTTGTTTTGGTTTGTTTGTTTGTTTTGGTTTTGATTTGGTTTGGTTTTTGGTTTTGAGGGGTTTTTTATCTCAACATTCTGAACTCTATCAAAAAGTTACTGGGCTGTCACTTAGAAACTAATGCTTCATAACTTCAGGTTATAGCCCCTTAAGATTTTGCTGGACTATGCCTTATGTATATAGTGTGCTGCTTTCCTGCTTATTTCTCTACAGACCATTACTGAAAAGCATGTGAAAATTTTCTGGCAACTAACAGAAGTAAGCATTGCTTGACATGTTCACATTTATAAACAATGTATGTATTTTAAAAGAAGTTTAATCCTGAATTCTTCTAATTTTTGCTACTGCAGCCTTCAGCTTTGTAAAGATTGAGACACATATTTAACATCAGCAGTTAAAATTCAGCACATACTATCATGCACTTACTAGCAAGCTAGACCATTTAACAAATCATGAAAATAATAGAACAGTTTCCCTGGTTTTTGCTATATGCTACATACACTTGAAAATAGAGGTACTTAACCTCTGTTGGCTTTGGGGGAGCCCCAGGCTAGTGGATTAAGATCCCACTGCAGAGTACCCTGCATAGAATTTGTTTTCTTAATACTTGTGCCAATTTTTAGTGTTGAAGTCAGTTAGGGATTAACAGCGGTAGTTAATGGGAACTGAGGAATCCGTTTCACCACACGTATTTGAAAAAGTGTATGTATATACGTATACACATGCAACAACTGACAAATGCTCCTCTGTATAGACTAGAAAAAATTGATCTCCTCAATCACAAATTCCATCTGATGAGCTATGCTCAATAAATTATTAGAAATTTTGAAATTCGGATGTAGTTTATGGAGAAAAGATTCCCCTTTACAAATAATTTTCCTATACCCACCAATGGCTTGAATCCATTGAAAATCACTGTGAAAGCCAAATGGCTCATACGTCTCTGCTGAAAACTCACAGAGAATTTTTTGATTGATATTGAGTCATGTACACTAAAGAAGACCTATAAAATGATTACAGTGCAATGAACTAAAAATAAGAATGTTCTTCAAACTCTCCTCACTGTGCTGCAGCCTTACAAAAAAGATCTTAAATAAGGAGGGGTAGGAAAAAGGAAACATGAAATATCAGACTAGTTTCTTCAGCAAAAAATATTGCTTTAGAATCTCAGTTTAAGATACAACTTTCTATAAATATATAGTATACAGTGATAGATGAAACGTATGTGCTAAAGTTTGATTTGCAATCTCAGTAGCAGTTCTAGTAGAAATAGCTCTATCCAAACTTTTTAGCTGAGCACACTTGCATATACATAGCAAGGAGTTGGCAGTATTTCAGGAAACTCAACATGTCACAAGAAGTTGAGACTGTGAAAACATCTTTTCCTCTGAAATAACAAGCTTGCTGCCTCAGCTCTGTGATACTGCACTTTGAGCTCGGAGGCACCTTCGGCTTCAAATATATGTAAAACAAGTCAACAGTAATTCATAGTTCCCAAAGAATTTTTGGCATTTTCTGTATGAGAAGGCATGACAGCTATACAATGAGAAGTAGTGTGCAGAATTAACTAGTTACTGATGAGCACCACAGTAATATTTTTGAGAGATCCGTGCAGATGTGTGCTAAAAAAATAAATAAATCCTTAAAGATACACTTGCAGTAGTACAGTTTGATATAACACCATTGGAAGGAATGAATAACAACAATTTTAAATTAATCTACACTCATTTAGAGTCCCTTATGCATTTGGTCAGCAGGAAATAGTTAAATGGTGCTTGACATAGCAATGTACTGGTAAGAATCCAAGTCTAAGCTGGTAGCACATCATAAGCAAAAAGGGTGGTCAGAATATGTTGTTAAACTCACACAAACTCCAAATTCACCAACTGTCTTAATTTGACCCAGTGTTTCATGGCAATATCAGAATTTACAAGGTGATAAGGATAATTAAGAAAATGCCCTCTGACTTTAGCTGTGCTTTTGTATTTTTTTAGTTATGTAACTTAATACATGTAAAAATCTATTAATTGCCAGTCTTGAATGTCATTTAAGAAAAATCTACTTTTCAGATAAACTATAAAATTCAATGTGGTTTGTGAAAGCTGTTATGCATTTTTATTTTTTTTTAATAATTGTATTTAATATAATGCTAAAATTTGAAATTGTAATCAGAGATAAATTTTAAAAGATGACAGACACATTCATTGAAAGAGCCAGAACAAACAAGTAAACTTGTTTTTAAAATAGTAAAACTATCCACTAATTTCAGTAAATCCATCATCAGAGATCAAGTGATCAATAACTTTTATTCTAGTTGTCCTGGGTTCAGCAGCAGCAGCCATTTTTCTCCTTCTCGGTAGCTGGTGCAGTGCTGTGTTTTTGATTTTGGGCCGGGGAACAGCGCTGATAACACCAGTGTTTTCAGTTACTGCTTGGTAATGTTTAGGCTGGCCAAGGGCTTTGTGAGTTTCATGCTTTGCCAGGGAGGAGGGGAAGCCAGGAGGAAAGGGAGACAGGACACCTGACCCAAACTGACCAAAGAGGTTATTCCATACCACAGCAAGTCATGTCCAGGATGGAAAAACGGAGAGCAGAGACCTGGAAGGGTGGGGGTGCACTGTGGGGGGTGCACGGCTTGGTCAGGTTGAGATTGGTGGTGAGCGATTGTATTCTTTCCTCGTATTTGCCTTGTCATTTTTATTGTTGGTGATAGCAGTAGCGGTTTGTGTTATACCTTAGTTACTAAGCTGTTCTTATCTCAACGTGTGGGAGTTGAATTCTTTCGATTCTCCTTCCCATCGCTCCAGGACCGGTGGAGGGAAGAAAGAGTGGGGAGTGAGTGAGAGAGCGACTGCGTGGCTGAGAGGCTTAAACCATGACGTTAGTAGAGCCACAAAGAATTTTTTATCAGTTTAAAGTCAATTGAACAGGTGTTGCTGTCAGACTTTGATCCTGAATTTAGCACACACTCAACCTTAATTCATCACAACACTTTAGAGCATAGAAGTCTTTCCTCCTCGTAATTGAGGATACCTTTTCATGCTATTCTTTTTTTGATCTCATATGGAGGTCGATATTGCTTCAAATCATAGCAAGAACCAAAATAATCAAAAAGACTTTATGGTATCTGTCAGCTAGTTATTATTTCATTTCCATCATAAGATAGCATAAGTTTATTTTTTGATCTTTTTTATCTCTCCCTAAACCATTCACAAAGGAAAATGTGAACTGGCACAATAGACATTATATTTTTTGATACAGGGAAAAACTTTTGGACTAATGTATTACAAATGCAGGAAAAGAAACAAAACTAATCATTACATAGTACAATGTTACCAAAGGACTTTCTCCTGGTGATGCAGAATCAATTTTCAAGACAGAAAAGTTTCAGCACAAATTTACCTAATGTTCCAGTATGCATACCTCGTGTTCTTGGAATTCGGCTTCCTGGAAATTTCCTCCTCCATTGTTAAGGCAAGTTCACAGGAATGCAATATCTGCTAAAAAGAAAAGAATTCTGCTAATTCATGTCACCAGGAGACAGAAACAACTTTCCTATACTAGACTTGTATATTTATAGTCCCTAGCACAGTGCATAACATTGTGAATTCTTAGGACCTTTTTGAAATATGAGATACACTGATGTTTAGGAGTGGGTGCAAGTGGAGTAATAAGAATTGAACTTAATACCTCTTCCCCACTTGGTATACAAGAATTCTTCTACATTAATGACAATAGTCCTTTAGCCTAGAAAGAGTCTCTTGCCATTCACAGCTTCTTTATGCCTGAATTGCCCAGCAGATATAGGGAACTGATTTAGAAAAGGAAGACCTTTATAATGAATAGTTCTTTTTGTAAAAATAAAGCAGCCTTCCAATGCTTGTGCTCTTCTTTAATCAGATGGAGTTAATTACAAGAATGGCAAACGATTTTATGAGCTTCTGGCTACTCCAGAGACTGAAGAGACCTCACTGAATCTGCAGAGTCTCAGGGAACACTAGGAACTGTTCTGCATTGGCCCAGAGGGTAAATGAATGAGGAAACTTCATGATGCAAACCTATGAGGATCTCCTTTCTCTTGGCCTTGCCTGCAATTTCTCCCAAGGGAAGGGTGCTGATCATGCCCCTGATTTAGGGCATAACGATTTGGCTCTCCAACAAGTGACTGACTATAACATACAGTTTTAAAGATGGAACTGAACTGAAAAGCTGACAAGTAGTTAGAACGTAAGACAAATATCAGTCAAATGCACGAGTAACAACTAAACTTGTATCTGTGCACTACTGAGAATTCAAGTCTGAAACACTGCACATACATAGCATCAGAGGCGCAGCTTTGTTGAGTGTGTGAATAGACAGTGGCCATACCAAAGATGGCCATAAATCAGAAGGATTTTTGTACAATTTATTTAATCACAAATACCTTTAAACATAGTTTAAAGCAAATACTTTTCAAACTCGGTACTTAAAACTTAGCCTAGATACTAGTCTGTTGAGTACACATCTTGAAGGGTCCTGAATTTCAGAATAGGATTTTTTAAGGTCTCTGTAGGGTTTCTGGAGCATTCTGATATAAGATACTTTTTACATTTTCCAAGCAAAAAAATTATTTTTTTTTTACAAAATATCTGGAAAAAATGTTCCCTTTCTAAACAAACCTGCTTTTAAACAGCATTTTCATTAATAAAGTATCAAATAAACTTAAGAAAATATCTTTGCTGTTACAGAAAAAGTGTTTCTCTGACACACTGACAAATTTTCTGTAAATGTATGAATTTTTTTGTAAGCTTTATAAAAGAAACTTGCTCTGCTAAGGGGGGATGGGGGAAGGAACCCTCTTGTTTTTTTTTTTTATGCTGATCATCTTACTGCCTTTGAGAAGTTTCCCTCACTAGAAAATACTTCTAATGCTGTCCAAGGACAAAAAGCAATTTTATGGGTGTTTGGTAGACTATGTGAAAGAAATCTGCAATCTCAGTTTAGTTTCCAGTCAATAAATGTCCAACACAGCTATCATTAGTTGTCATTCTTGTTGGCAGCCTCTGCAGAGAGGGTAAAGGCTAACGTACATGGAAGCTGACCTATTTTGTGGCATTATTAATAGCTCTACAGAGCAGGCTTCTCAGTGTGAGGAGGTGAACACAGATTCTCACTGCCGTTGTTGAGGCTGTAGGCTTTCTCTGAATAAATGAACTTGGTTTCCATAGTTCCTAGTCTGGCATCTTTCATACATGCTGAAACACGGTCAAAAAGAAATATTCATACAAATAGTAACTCAATGATACACTGTTTGAAACAAAACATATTAGCACTCATGCTGAAAAGGCTATCTGTTAATCTTCTTTCCAGAAAGTTTTTTGTTAATTAACAGTTTCTTTTTCCAATAATATTGTCAAAAGGATATGGACATCTTCTGCCAAACACTAATTCTTATCCTGTTATTCAGCTGCCTGTAATTTCTAACATTGTTAACCATGCAGGTTTTCCAGGTAACATTAATTGAACTTGATAAGCACTGGGCAATGCCTTTGTAGGCTAACCCATAATAAAGTGCTACCTACCTACAATCCCCTATATGTCCATTCATTTTCTACATTCACTTTTCCGTAATAAGCAAAGTTTTCAGCACCACTGATAAGCCTGTTTATAGAAAAAGCAAACAATACTCCCTTCTGCTCTTACAGCAAACAATTTCCTAGCTATGTCCTAAGCAACAGCAAAATATTTATCACAGGTGAAAATAAAAGACAAGACAGGAGGGTTTTGAGTTGTAAATACAGTTTGCAATCATACTACAGAATATTCTTCTCCTAGCTTGTAGACTGAGCTAGCTTAATATGGAAAAAAATGGAGTATGGAAACTGAGAGAAATTAAGTACAAAACACAGTGATGTAACTTCTTCCATGCATACTTGTAGTTTAAATCGTGACACTGTTGCTTTGCTTATAAAAGAAATTTTAAACTGATCACAAAACAGTACTCATTCACCAAGCAGCTGTTGATATCACGGTCTAGAGTAAAAATTAATCTATTGAATGCAAAGGACTATGTTTGTTTACCATATTTTATAGAATCATAGAATCATAGAATAGTTAGGGCTGGAAAGGACCTCAAGATCATCGAGTTCCAACTCCCCTACCACGGGCAGGGACACCTCCTACTAAACCATGCCATTCAAGGCTATGTCCAAACCCACCTTGAACGCCGCCAGGGATGAAGCATTCACAACTTCCCTGGACAACCTATTCCAGGGCCTCACCACCCTCACAGTAAAGAATTTCTTCCTCAGATCCAATCTAAACTTCCCCTGTTTAAGTTTGAACCCATTACCCCTTGTCCTCTCACTACAGTCCCTCATGAAGAGTTCCTCCCCAGCATCCCTATAGGCCCCCTTCAGGTATTGGAAGG
Organism: Amazona ochrocephala; assembly: GCA_039720435.1. Lineage (NCBI taxonomy): Eukaryota > Metazoa > Chordata > Aves > Psittaciformes > Psittacidae > Amazona > Amazona ochrocephala. Next base: position 48,107,867 of record CM077878.1, read on the forward strand.
CTGCTATGAGGTCTCCATGCAGCCTTCTCTTCTCCAGGCTGAACAGCCCAAATTTTCTCATCCTATCTTCATACGGGAGGTGCTCCAGTCCCCTCATCATCCTCGTGGCCCTCCTCTGCACTTGTTTTAACAGTTCCAAGCCCTTTTGATGTTGAGGACACCAGAACTGCACACAATACTCCAAGTGAGGTCTCACGAGAGCAGAGTAAAGGGGCAGGAGCACCTCCCTCGACCTGCTGGTCACGCTCCTTTTGATGCAGCCCAGGCTTTCTGGGCTGCAAGCGCACACTGCCGGCTCATGTTCATTTTTTCATCAACCAACACCATCTGTTTATGAACCTGAAGGACTCACATTCATCTATTAGAAGGCATATACACCAGCGCAAACAAGAGATAGGCATTGTGGAAAAGAATGTTTCGTGCTCCTTTCCAAACCAGTTTTCTCACTTTAAAGGTGCCTTTTGAAGTTAAAAGGATTCATTTTCACCTTTGTAAGCTTTAATTTTATACAAATCTTTCTGGCTTAGATCAGCTTCTAAGTTTGACATATTCATTTTCCTTTTGCTCACTAAGAAGACAAGTTTAAAACTTTCCAAGTTTTTATTAAAAGCACTTTTTTCCTGTTTATAACATAGTTGTACAGCTTTTAACATTCATGTATGCTTTGGGCCATCAAGACTGTTTCATTGCTTTTAAAGTGCTTGTTTATTTACCCTTCCAATAGCTTGACAATTGATGTGTTGAATTTTCTCTATGGAAAAACATTAAAAGGAAATTACTCACAGTACATTGCTCTTGCATATTTTTCCTTCATAAAGCAGATTTTCATACACAGCATATCCCTAGATAATGTGAAGTCCATTAGCTGCAACATACAGTTAGATCCTTTTAACCACTGTCATATCACATAGCAATATTCAACATATCAAACCAGCTGCAAAAAGCTTGATAACCTTTTCTATCCAGAATGGAGGAATGAAATACATACCAAACCACAGCACGTGTGCTTTTTCCTCTTTGATAAGTTTTATAACTATTTTATCAGGTTGTATGAAAGTTATGAAAACAAACAAAAAGCCAGCTATCCTTCATTGTATGAATAGACATGAAAAAACTGAGCTTCATCTAAGCATGGAAATTCTCAACCCAGAATATTTTATGTGCACCAATAATAAGGATTTATGTATCATAAACTGTATGTCTGGTCATCTTTCCTGTAATGTAACTGTTAAGAAGGATTTATAAAAGTATCATGAAGAGTAATTAAGCATTTGCATATATGCTTCCTATCTTTCTATCTCTTTCCCTCAAAGCTATGAGGTTATGTAGTGCTCCATGACAACAGCAAGTTGCTATAATTATAGGCTGATGTCACAGAGGAGACAGTGAGACGATTAGACAGGAAAAGGGATGACACCAACACTTTCAAAGGGCAAATTCCATGTACCACATCTAGGTCTGTCATTTGCCCTTAATATTTTGAACTGCTTGAGGTTTTTTTCTTATGGTTTTCTCAAACTTTCCAGTTGATTTGTTTTCAATGGTTGCAGCTGCTACAGCAATCTTCCATCACATCCATACCTCTGCTCCAAATATGGTTTTCAAGGAGGAAAACAGGGTCTAATCTCTTCTCTCCAATTCCATGTTTTCCAATTGCAGAGATATAGCCCAGGACCCTCTGCCTTTCTTTTCCTGATATACCAGCTGAAGTGCTATTCTCTTCCTTACTGCACTCATTACCTGTAATTTTCTTCTAATGACCAGAGTTGTCCACTGTGTTAGATGCATGATCACTGGTATCTTCTCAACAATTTAACTTATATTTGAAATTACCAGAAGCCTTGCTTACACAATGAATTCCACTGCTTAACCTACAGTATAATTTTTAATAATTTTACTCACATCCATGTAAGTGTAAATCAGACTCAGATTCCTCCTACCTGTCTTTACAGTTCTTGCATGTTCTGCATCACTGTCTGGCAATGTTGATCTCTCTGCAGAGGTTGAAGAAGGTATTTAGACATCCATCTAGGTCTATTAGCTTGAAAAAGTAAGATAGGATGAATACAAGCATCTCATTAGTGTGAGACCAGTTTATTTCCACTGAATTTAAATCAGCTTCTAAAATTAACTTTCGCCTCCTTACCCAGGGGTTTGTATCAGATTTATAAAAACTGTTTTAAAAAATAATGCACATTGCTATAGTTTCATAGGCCAACAAGGCCAACCTAAAAATATTCTTAACACAGTTCAGAGAAACAAAAATTAGGGAGTAAGGAAAAAAGTATTTCTGACATTCTGTTAAAATACATTTAGTGCACTTTAACACTACTGATTTCAATATTATAACAAAAACAATCCTGTTTCTTAGCTGTTAAGATACGCTCTTTCACACTGAAAGGACAATACACAATTTTAAAAAAAAGACATCTGCCTATTTTCAACATTGTTCTTATTTGAAAGTAAACCTACTCCAATCATTCAAAGGATTTGCTTTTTAAGTAGACTCTCTTGCTGTAGCATTGAAAAGGCTTGGATTATAGATGAAAGTATCCTAGTCTCACATCAATATTACCAAAGTTGATGACTGTTGTAGTTTAAGCCCAGCCAGTAGCTCAGAACCACGCAGCTGCTCACTCACTTCCCCTCTTTCTTCTCTCCCTGCTCCTGGAGGGATGGGGAGGAGAATCAAAAGGATGTCAATACCATGGATTGAGATAAGAATAGTCCAATAACTAAGGTATAATACAAAACCACTACTGCTACCACCATTAATAATAATGATAAAGGAAATTACAAGGGGAGAGAATAAAATTGCTTACCACCCACTGATGCCTAGCCCAACCTGAGCAGTGATCTGGGCATTTCGGGTAACTCCTGGATGAGATGACTGACGGTAGAAATTTGCTAACTTGAGTTCTAGACATCCAAGACTGATGTTGATCCATCAAGCCCATTCAAAACACTAGTCCTTCTGCTAGTGGCAGGTGGAATATGGCATCATGATCTGAATGCACTTTGGTGAGTATTAATAAATTAGGTGTAAGAGCAAAACATACAGAAACATTCACATGGCTTATTGGAAACCATATGAAATAGGTATTACAGTGAAATGAAGAATTACCCAGGCTATTAGAGATTAGACACATGAATTTCCTACAGTTTATAGTAATAACTTGCAGATATGCCACTCATACTATGTTTCTGTAAATCTTATAAGTTCAGCAGGGTTGAGTCTGATTAGCAACAGAAGCAGAAATCTCAAAGTAGTAGCATGTGTACAGCACGAAGCAATGCTGACAAGTCTGTCAATGACTCTTTTCCCTTTGAATCTGTAACATCTCTCAGTGTATAATGTGCCATCATGCTGAGCTGATAACATCTGAAGGAGAGAAATTTTAATTCAAATAGTTAAATTTGATTTTCCTGGCTTGGTTTCAACAGGATATAACATTTTCCTTCATACTCTGCTCTCTGAAGAACTCCTGTGAAGTTCTGGAGCACATTATTGTAGTGGTTGCAGTGCTGCACCTGAGAGATGGCCTCAACATCTTCAGGCACTCTGCATTCATTCACTGCTTTCCATCAACAGGAAGTTGTTTAGCCATCTCCAGCAAAGCAGGGTTTCATCATATGTAATGGTTACTTGGGAAGACAAATGCCAGAACTCTGAATATATCCCCCCCTTTTTCCTCCTCATCCTCTCCCTGAGCTTTTATTGCCGATGGCATATGGCATGGGATATCCCTTCAGTCAGTTGGGATCAGCTGTCCAAGCTCTATCACCTCCCAAGTTCTTGTGTACCCCCAGTCTGCTTGCTGGTGGAGTGGGCAGTAGAAAAGACCTTGACACTGTTTAAACACTGATATTTAGCTATAACTAAAATATCCCTGTGTTATCAACGTTGTTTTTGGCACATACCAACTACTATGAGAAAAATTATCTCTATCTCAGCCAATATCAGTACACATGTTTAAGGAGAACTGCTGATATGTAAAATTATTCAGGGAAAGCCAGAAGAATGACTAGAGTGGAAACAATATTTTACAATGAAGAACTTGACGAGATCAATATACCTGGTTTAAGAGAAAGTTAGTGTCCCAGTTACAACCATAGAAGCATTGATATGGAACATTTTTCAAGACAGGATTCTTTCCCAAAGAAGCCTGCAGTACCAGAGCATCTATTGGACAGTAAAGTTAGACAAATTCAGCTTAGGAAAAAGTTAGAGACTTCTTTGAAGGACTGTTTTTTTCTTTGAAGGACTTTTTTTTCTTTGAAGTTAATTTATTGGGGTAATGTTTTGCTAACAACTATAAGATCCTACGTGGAGAAGATAAGATATATTGCTGAAAGCCATACTGTAGTTCAAAGTAGGGAAGGCCCATGGCTCAAGTGATAGAGGAGGTCAAATTAAATTATCAAAGTGAGCCCTCTGGCATTATGGAAATGGCATCTTAGATTCAATCTTTTTGCAACCGAAGTTTCAGAAGTGTCTAATATCAATGTTAAGGAAGAAAATATGAAAATCTAAACTTTACTTACCTGCAACGTTACAATCCAGAGCCAAAGAACACATGGCTGTGACTCTTATGCTTTGTTCACGAGCCAGAGGCAGACATGAACACCTGCACAGCACATATTTTTAGGAAGGTTTTTTATTTGTTAGTGTGCGATCATCTAAAAAGACCTTTCTGTAGGTGGTTTTGCCTATCAGGAGATCAATAGTATTTTTAGCTATTTTAAAAAGAATTCAAAATAGCAACCACAAGCTACAATGCAAAACCAGATTAAGAAAGAAAATACAGAGGAAATAATATGTTTGCAATCCAATGACAAAAACCATATCCTGTTTTTTGATCTGCTTAGCCTGCACTGTAAGACCAAAAGGTTGTGAAGGTTCTTAAGACAGGTATAAGGTTTATTATATTCACTATTTGAGTTTTACATCTAAATCAAAGGTGCAGATTTTTACAAGATTTGTGACAGCAGTAAAGAACATATAATCAAATAATAGTTTAAGTACCCTAATTTTTAAGGCAACAGAAGCTATGTTCCACCTCAAGATATAAATATAACTCTAAACTTGCCTCTGAACCAAAGAATGTCCAGCAGTAGTTTCTTTTTTTATGAATCACCTTAAAAGATGCAAAGTGAAATTCTACATTTAGGTACCTACATGTTTGGTAGAGACATTTCAGGGTCCTAGAAACACTCAAGACATTGAAGTTTTTGGCTGGCATCTGGCTGCCCCACATCTCTCATAGATTCAGATCTGTCAGTGCAACATGGATGTAGCAAACGTTTTTCATGTAGCAACTGAAATAATTGCAGAAGCCTAGGTGAAATCACAAGATTACGTTACCGTTGCCGGAGATCTAGTATGCCGGTCAGCCACCTAAACTTAGATAGATAGGTAGTATCATTTGACACTCCGCAGAGTACCTCAGTCATCTGTACAGTGTAGGCAGATATGATACTGGGGAGGTCTGGAACACCAAAAGTGGTACCAGCTGCCTCAGTTTGGACTGAGTCAAGTGCCTAGTTAGTACAATAAGTAAAAAAGCAATACCTTTGATAAAGTATTAGGAGCAGAATTCAGTTCAGCGTCAAGACACATAAATTTGTGTACATATAGGTATATACTGCCATAGCAGATGTTAGAGTTCCCATTATTGTCAATGGAATCTAGCCAAGGCAGTCAGTGGCACACCTATGTACAGACCTTGTTCTTGAACTGAATCCAGCCTCTTCTGAATCTCAGTTTAGTTGCTTAAATACAGGTATTTGTGATGTCCCCACATACCTCATACAGGCTCCAGCTGTCATGCTGGATGGGATCAGTTATGCTATAGGTCCTGCGTTGTATCTCACAACATCAGATGGACAACTTAAATAGCACAAGGTTTCTGGTTTTAGGTAGCTGAACCAGATCTAAATGTTTCTTTTAAGGTAACTTGAACCACCTGATACATGAAACACCAAAGTGTGAAATTTGTATCCCTTAGAAGTATTAACCTCAAAAGCGTGAAAGAAATGCCATAATAATATTTCCTGCAGAATTTACAAGTTCATTCAGGACACAGTGATTCAAAAAGTTTATTTGATTTCAATAAAATTCTGACTGACACCAGATCAAATTCAAATAAAATTCTTCATGATTTTCTGCCAGCAGGCTCCATTTGCAGGATCCACCACACACTCCCACAGCACAGGTGAGGAGCCTTCCCTTTTCACGGACAGTGTTGATGCCATCCGCTTTCATTAAAAAAAAATCAAAGTTCAACCAAGCTTCAAAATATGGAAACCCTTCAGGAAACACAATTACTTTTCTTCATGCAGTTCTGTTCAGCACCTTTTAGGAATACAACCCAGCAACAGTCAGAGTGTGTTTGAGTTCTGCTATTTCCTATCCATCTTGGGCTACTGTCACAAAAGAAATGAATTATAGACAAATCTGACTGCAAAAAATAGGCTAGAAATAGGCATTCTCAAGGGATTTCTAACATCATTGGCTTCCCTTCAGGCTGGAAATACCACAAAAGCAACCTTCCGGTAGCGTTCATATTTCAGCACATCTGTTTTTATGGCTCACTGGAACCAGAAAGTTTAGAGCACATAAAAATGAAAAATCACCTCAAGAAAGTTAACCAAAGCATTAGAGGTCCAATTAAAGTTTTAAGAAAGATACAATTCCACTGTTTTTTTAGCCTGTGTGCTCATCCACATCTAACTACTGGGACTGTTGCTTGAAACCTCTGTAAAATAAATACATAATGGCATAGTACAGAGGTGAGGGGCTCAAAATAATTTTCAAATGCTACTTTTTGATAATGTTTGGTAGGTCATCATAGCTTTCAATTTATAGATAGCAGAAGTAAATTTGAAATACCGGATGGCACTCCCAAATCAGTGATAGGATCAGTAGCAATGAGGGTACTACAGCCCAGAGGTTTCACTTCTACTGCCCCCTAACCCTTAGTTATATTCTTTCTTCTACCAGACATTATTCAGCTTCTCTTCTGTCCTATTCTCTTTGCTGTTCATTTTCTGCTCACACTTTTTAGCAGGAAAATGCTTCCTGAATATCATAGTGTAAATAAAACTGTGGAAAGGAAAAAAAAATCCATTAAGGTAACCTTACACTCTTACAAGATGCCTGGGATAAGAAAATATTTAATTTACAAATAGCTCCAAGTATTTAATAGATGATTCTATTGGTACAGAAGTGTAGGAAGTTTAACCAGCTATATGGGCATTTATTGTCTATTAATTGAGACCACTGTTTACAAAATTCTGGATTTGCAGATTTTCAATTACTTGCTGGAATCTATATACAGTATAAAGTACAGTCATTTGTAGCAATGAATGTGGTCTCAAAGAAGAAAACTTGAAAGGAGTAAAATCTCAAGTATATTTTCAGGATATTTAACAGTACCCATGTTTTCTCATTAAAGAATTTTGTTGCATTTTTCAGTCATATATGTCCACCTTTGGAGAAAGATTTTACAGAGCAGAGAACCTCAAAAACTTTGATAATTTCTTTTTAGGACAACTGTAATGAAGTTCATAACCCTTTAAGACATTACAGTGTCTAAATTAATTCTTCTCCCATAACCAAGAAGCTAAAGGCTTTACATGAAGCCAGCTCCTGTTTTCTCTTGAATAAAAGAGAATCCACTAAATGTTGATACTTTTTCTTTTTTCTTTTTTTATTTTTAAATAAAAGTTTCTCTGGGTCACCTCACTGCCTACTGCCCATTATACCCCCATATGGGACTCATTATGGGTGTAGAACAGAATCTTGGGATTGTACAAGGCTTACTAGGGGATGAGGAACCACTGGTGGGAAAAGGGAGGGATTAAGGTGGTTCGTGGAGGAACAAGCAAGGAAAAATAGCTGAGGGGCTAAAAGGAGACAGTCTCATATAAACAGGGGCTGGTCAGGACATTTGTCTGGCCACAAGATTGTACAGACATGTGCCTGACCAGTGCAGCCTGTCTTGTCTTCTCATTAAACTCCATTTCTGCTTTCCTGGGTAGGCAGACTATTCTACATGCATATGCGAGATCTGGGGGACAGCTACTGAAGCAGACATAAGTCTATGCTGGATACTAGAGAGACTAGAGGACCTGAAAGTTGGCTACTGGAGGGACAAGAGGTCTAAACCAATGACTAAGGGGATTGTACGTCTGGGAGGGCTGGTTGAGAGACCCACCCATTTGACTGAGTATATCTTTGAGGCCAGGTATAGGAGAGATCTACCGTGTTAGCGTGTAAGGCAATCTGTACTGGCAGCTGGAGAAGGGCTGTGGCCCCCAGCTATAGAGAAACCCATGGTGCACACATGTGGATGCTGATGTATGTGTAGGCATGCAAGGTAACTGGAGGGCCAGGACAGCCAGGGCCAGGAACCGGGCAGACAAATGTCTAAGCCATGTACTGGGGGCATCCATATTGTACCTATATACAAGCACAGATACATGTACATTTCCTACTAATTGGAAGATGCCATGAAGGGGACAGGATTAGGCTGCATGTGTCATCTATGTTTGTGCCAGTGTTTCTGTATGTTAAATTGTGCACCCAGACATTTATGTATACATGTGCTGTACACACGTTTGTGTGTGTACCTACTGGAAATGCATGACCAGGTCCAGCAGCACTATAGAATGGACCTGGGCACATGGAGCTGTAGCAACCTCACCAGCTGGGCTGCCAGACTTGACAGCTCCTGTTGCATTCTGAAATATCACAAATGCCATAAGCAAGTCATTTGGAGAGTCTTAAAAATAATATCTTTAAAATTCAATATCTTTCATTGATAAAGACGATATTTAGCTTTCTTACCAAGTAAAGACAATTTTTCAGTTGGGTGTTTCAGTCTTAACTATTTTAGTTTCAAATCTTTTTGTTTAGCTGGATGTAACTCGCGAATAGAAAAGGTAAAAAAAGAGATATTTTTTCACTGGGCAGCCTTATAAAATATATTACCAATGTCACATTAAAATTAATTCCATGTTTTACTGTTCACAGGATGAAAATATCACATTTATACATGCTGCCAGGCTGTGCAATAACTTTGTCAAATTGTTCATGTGCTATAAGTATACTGAGCTCTATGGCTGGCATTTCCAGGCACCCTGAAATGGCAGCTTTATAAGCAAAGATATTAAAAGGAGTAAGGGACATGCTTGTTTTTTCTGTCATTTTCCTCTAATCTGCATGTCCGTAATGTCAGAAGTCGCAGCTGAATTTAGACAGAGTTAACTACACGTTACTGCAAATCCACTAAATTTTCAAAGCTGAGGAACAAAGCGATAATATTTAATGCTTGAGATTTGTATGCCAAACATTAAATTATCTGTGGCAAATTGAAACCCATATGATAATACCAATAATAAGCAACTGCTCATGTGCTTTCAAATACTACTTATTTTTCACACTGAAATGCCTAAATACATGCTAGATATGAAAACAGGCATTAATAAATATGAAACAAACACCTTTCCTTGCAATAAGTGCTTTTCTGATAACTGTACCATCGTGTTCCATTGCCTGTCACTTTTGGAAAATGCTGGGTTTGTGGCTACAGTAGACATGGGAATAAATGCACAGGTTACATACAAAATCAACAGACAGAAATATTACTTCTCTAGGGTGTCTGGTTATGCTTTCTGCCACTGTAATGTCACTTTGAATGAAATTTCAAGCTATTGTCAAAACATTCTGTTGCACTTTCTGAACTGAAATTTTACAGAAGCTTCCCAGCCTTCTGCTTCCATTGCATTCCCTCTTGGATTTTACTTACCACCTCTAAGGGCTACCAAAACATCAAGACCTGATGTGACTATTGCCACTGGGAAAATGTCCATATAACAACACATCTTTTCTGTCTGCTCAAAACTAAGAGTTTGCATAATGCAAACATTCTAATGAACTTTCTTCAGCTGTGGATTGAGTAACAATAAATGAATGATCAGCTATCAAGAATTATAGCTTGTCTCTTTTTATAGGTTTAAATACTAAGAGACTCTTTCTTTAGAAATAGTTTCTCCACACTGCATATCCTTTCTGCCTGAGACCTGTAAAATAGCTGGTATGCTCCTAATCACCTGCCCAGGAGCTCACAGTTAAATCCCTCCATCTGGAAGTTTACTGAATTGTTTTGCTGGGATTCAGCCATTTAAAGAAAACACCATCCATGCTTCAGAGTTGGTCAGATTGCTTGTAGAAAATCTGCATATTAGGATATGCTAATTATATCTGCTAGTCTTCTGAACTGCTAAGCTTTTCCTTGTAAGAATAGCTGAAAATGACAGGCAATTTTAGCTAGTAGAATATGCACTCAGAATCACGAACTATACTTTTAAAATGCTGTAAATACTCAATTCCAGCCATTAAAAGGCTAGTTGGATAATACTTAAATGTTACAGCACAGAATAATCCATCTGAAATAAATTTCCTCAATTCATATCAGAGACAATAAAGATTTCATCCAGGATTGCAATTAAGTGAACTGAGCCTTTTCCATACGGCCCTGCTTAGGTAAGATGTTGTCTATAACAAATGCAATGTATTTCATCAGTCCTCAAAGAAATAAGTCAAAGTACTATCAAATATTTACCAGGGAAAATCAGTGAGAAGTCTTGCACCCCTTTTTCTTTCAGTTGAATGTTTTTGAAGTGGATGTGTTTCCTTATAGAGATTTCACAAATGTTAGCAAGATAAATGCAAAGATTTTGTATCAGATTAGACCAGCATCACTCATGTTGGCATAAATCTGAATGAAGCGCCTGCAATTAGACGTCATTGCAGTAATGTGCCAGAGAGATTACTCTGTTCTATTTGGTTCACCTGACTATCTACTACACTTTCTATTATTATAGGATCTTATAGGCACTTCATTCGAGACAGTTTTATTTCTTTCAAAAGAAATATGGCAGACAACATCTTAAAAACTCTTGAAATACTGCTTTCCTAATAGCCCAAGGCAGCCTACACAAGATTTTTTTTATCATTATTTCACTGTACACTATTATTTTCCTGCACAGATATATGATATACATCCAGCTGTACGGAACTGATGGACAGGGGTAGAGCAGTTGATGTCATCTACCTGGACTTGTGTAAAGCCTTTGACACTGTCTCACATGACATCCTTCTAAGTTGGAGAGACATCAATTTGATAGGTGGACCACTCGGTGGATAAAGAACTGGCTGGATGGCCGCACGCAAAGAGTAGTGCTCAGTGGCTCAGTATCCAGCTGGAGACCAGTAACGAGTGGTGTCCCCCAGGGATCGGTGTTGGGACTGGTCTTGTTCAACATCTTTGTGAGTGACATGGACAGTGGGATTGAGTGCGCCCTCAGCAAGTTTGCTGATGACACCAAGCTGTGTGGTTCGGTTGATACATTGGAGGGAAGGAATGCCATCCAGAGGGACCTTGACACGCTTGTGAGGTGGGCTGATGCCAACCTAATGAAGTTTAACCATGCTAAATGCAAAGTCCTCCACCTGGGTCGGAGCAATGCCAGGCACAGCTACAGGTTGGGCGGGGAGGAGATTGAGAGCAGCCCTGCGGAGAAGGACTTGGGGGTGTGGGTTGATGAAAAAATGAACATGAGCCGGCAGTGTGCGCTTGCAGCCCAGAAGGCCAACCGTATCCTGGGCTGCATCAAAAGGAGTGTGACCAGCAGGTCGAGGGAGGTGATCCTGCCCCTCTACTCTGCTCTCATGAGACCTCACTTGGAGTATTGTGTGCAGTTCTGGTGTCCTCAACATAAAAAGGACATGGAACTGTTGGAACAAGTGCAGAGGAGGGCCACGAGGATGATCAGGGGACTGGAGCACCTCTCGTATGAAGATAGGCTGAGAAAATTGGGGATGTTCAGCCTGCAGATGAGAAGGTTGAGTGGAGGCCTCATAGCAGCCTTCCAATACCTGAAGGGGGCCTATAGGGATGCTGGGGAGGGACTCTTCATTAGGGACTGTGGTGAGAGGACAAGGGGTAATGGGTTTAAACTTAAACAGGGGAAGTTTAGATTGGATCTGAGGAAGAAATTCTTTACTGTAAGGGTGGTGGGGCCCTGGAATGGGTTGCCCAGGGAGGTTGTGGATGCTTCATCCCTGGCGGCGTTCAAGGTGGGGTTGGACATAGCCTTGGATGGCATGGTTTAGTGGGAGGTGTCCCTGCCCATGGCAGGGGGGTTGGAACTCGATGATCTTGAGGTCCTTTCCAACCCTTACTATTCTATGATTCTATGAATATGCACATTTTGTGTTTGTCTGCTTGTACAATTTCTTATGATAAAATTTCTTATTCTTCAGAGACTGTTACTGGAGAAGTACTGAATTAGAGAATCATGGAAGTGTAATCTCAGAAAATTTGTTTCATAACACAAGTGAAAGGATCAATGCTACACTGAAAACTGTGTTTCTCTCTTTTACATAGCACTGATTTTTTGTATAGAATTCCTTACAGCTGGGAATATCTATAGCTGAGAGGTTAATAGGAATCAGTTAATCTCAGACTTTAATAATAAAAGCAAAGATGTTTGTAGTACACAGACTAAAATTATTCAGGCTGTAAAATCTCCTTTTCTGATCCATAAACCAACCACTAACTGACCGGACTTGAAAGAAATATTTCTTCAAATTCTCTTAAAAGTTCACTCAGAACTGTGAGGTAAATTAATTTATAGTATAGAGCACTGTAGCAATACCTTTCTGGAGAAAAGTTTTAGGTAAACATTAAGGCTGTGGGCTCCTTTCTAGGTATCAAATATAAGAGCAAAAGCAAATTGATTTGAGCTTGGTGAGACAAAAACAAGCTCACAAGCTCTGACAAAATTATCCTGTAATACATTAGAAAATAGGGGATAATTGTGACATATGCAGAATTCTCTGTTAAACTGGGTTATGCAGCTTTTTGTAGAGAAAAATGTTATTGTGTAGATGTGCAACATCAATCTGTTCAAATAATGTTAATAAAAGAATATATTTAGGAAAAGAAAGTACTTTCCTTTTTTGCAAATTTCTATGTTTTCAAGACCTGGTCTCCAGTAATCTCAGGCTCTTCCAAGCCCATGGATACACTGCCCAGACCAGTAGCACCCTGTAATCTGAGACAGGGCATTGGCGTCTATACCAGTAAACTGAGAAGTACGCAGTGGTGTAAAAACTAATATAGGAGGCAAGGTGCAGGTATCATTCCTCTTCATATTCCCCCATCACTAGCAAGATGTCTTTCATCCTTTCATCTGCATGTTTGTTAAAGTAGTTTAGCTAATGCAAAACAGCAGGTCAGTTTCTCTTAAATGGTTTAAAATGCAAAAATAGTCTATCATTTGGCAAAAAAAAAAAAATAAAGTCAATTATCAGGCATAATGCGTGTTTATTGTCACTTGCAAAAAGTATTAATGTAGTGGATAGGGCTTTGACAGACCAGGTCCATTAGCTGTGGTACCATTTTAGTGTCTGTCAATATGCTTAGTGAACATATAAACAACCCAAGGAGATTGTAGCGTATGGTTATGCAATTAGGTAGAAACACCAGGCTAAGATTTCTCACACTGCTAGCTAGTAAGTGGAGCTGAGAGCTGTGACAGGGTATGTAAATAGCCCTAGGAGAACAAGATGGGGCTGAGTGGTTGTGCAGGATACTGAAACACAGTTTTGTGCTGAATCTTAAAGGCTTCAAATATAAGAAGTAAAGCTGCAATAATACAAGTTAAATAAAATAAGAGTCAAACCTGAAAAAAATTCTAACAATTACGTCTTGAATACATAACTTCAAATAAGACTTTCCAAAAAGATTGAATGCAGGACAGAAGACAAATTTATACTGTCCCTTGGAAAGCGGAAAAAGTGTTCCAATATATTTTTCCACCTTGCATGTGCGTTTATGCATGAGTATTTAGATTTAGAATTATTCTTCAATACATTATTTCTACATCTACTTATAACCCAGATCTCAGCTTTCATTTCAATATTTTTTTTTTAATTTTCAATGGAGCACACAGGGTTTACATTAATCTAGCAGGATGAGCCAAAATGTTCCCTCCAGATGACAAAATATGAGGTGTTTGGAAGTGCTTTCTTTATGATATTCTGTTTTACTGTGTACATGGACTCTGGCAGATACCCGTCTCTTTCATTTTGTTTTTTAACCTGTCTAACTGCAAATGTTGCCTATTATTCCATTGAGAAAGTAAAGGTTCCTATAACAAAGCTGCTGTGTAAAAAAGATTTTGAACAATGCATCTACATACTTGCTACACTTTAGGACTAACAGAAACTTCTAAAGATAGAAATGTGAAGATACATTAGCAGGAAGAAAGGGACAAAGACACGTAAGTGGTAAGGATGAGAATATGGAGCTGAGAGAAGAGGGAGATGAGGAAAAAAATAAGTCTTTAATGCTGCTTACTGTGCCTCCAAAGGTTGCGAAACCTGATATATGTAATACTTTTGCTGCAGACAGTTTAAGTGAGGATAGAGCTGTGGGGAAGCTACAGCGTTACTACTTGTATACCTCTGCATAATCGCATAATATCAATGTCTGGTTTTCTATTGTGCACAGAAGGGTAATCCAAGTGCTCTAGCCAATTTTTCAGTATTGCCTTCCCATTCAGCGTGTCCTTGAAGTTACTTACTGTGCACTCTTTGCCTGGAGTTGCAGAGCACAGGATTTTTAAAATGGCTGGGTAGACTGTCTGGCCGGATTTGTTGCAGTCAGGTTTAAAAGTCTAAAGCTTAGACGATTATATTCAAACTAATTTTATAGTCTTTTATTCTACATAATGGCAAAAATCCCCTGCATCTACTAAGTGACTTTAAAATCAATGTACTTAATTATGGCATAGAATTGACTGTGTTTTTTTCTGTTTAGTTGTAAAGACACCCAGACCTAGGAATAAACTGAAAAATCTTTAAACTGCAATAAGATAAATTCTATCTTCAGTATCTTGAAAAAACATCAAATATGAACCTTGTAAAATATATCTGTTTTCCTTTACTGTGACTTACCCTTTTTCTTTTTTTTCTGCTGCTTGTGAGGGATTTTGACCAAGACGAATGACTTCGAGAATTTTTATCTCCAGACTGCTGCTTTGTTTATTTCTGTGGTTTCTGTGCAATAGCACATGTCCTTTTATTTGCCATTGCATTTTTGCAACGTGTGAAAGATATTCCATCCACAGCCTGAACACTGTGTCATTGACACAAGTACTGCTAAAGTTATGGCATGAACAACATGCTTCCTCTGTTTGGTTTCATACTCTTACATCTTAATGCCAGTTTTGGCATTTATGAACATTTCTAAATTACTTAAAGTGGCCACATTTCTCTCCTTTTACTTATTCTATATTACAGTTGGAAAGAATACACCAATTTAGTCTCCCAGCACATGATTCTCAGCCACACTATACTGTTTTGTTGGGTTTTTTTCACTTACTCTCCCTTCTCCCAGGCACATTACCTTCCTAATAGCTATTAATCTCACGTGCCCAAGCCTTTGCTACATACCTCCCTTCTGAAGTTATGTATGACTGTTTCCTTGCTATTGCATTCAACCTCCCAATCAACTTAATTTTCGATCACACCTCTTTGTTTCATCACCTGCCTAGTGCAACTTTCATACGCTCTTCAGATGTCACAAACACACTTAGCTAATAGTCTTCCCAGTGCCAAGTTGCCTGTAGTTGGTCATTTTTCTTGTAGCTATTTTGAGCTTAACCATATAGAGAACCATTCCCTCAGCTTTCCAACCCTGTCAATGAATGCAGTGTTCTCTTATGAACTCTAAGAGGTAACCTGTTCCTCAGAAGTTTCATCTGAAAGTGTCTTTCTACAGAGTTATTTTTTCCACATCCTGACATCCAAAGTAACCGGTCTAGAATTTGTTTTCTATGGGTTTCTTCAAATATTTCCTCTTTGAGCGTTCACCTTGTGTCTGCTTCACGCTTTGCAAGGACAAACTTTGTTAACTTTATTCATCAGCCTCATTCTCTGCAGCATTTCCAGTATTTAGTTGCATAGGTGCGTTGATTTTGGTGTCAGTCTGAATATAAGACATACCACCATTGCCTGCCTTGTGCTAGACTGATGGCAGGAATGGGAACTCACAGAGGAAAAAGTAGAGTAAACAAAACTGATTGAGACTCTTTTAAAGCATGTGCTAATCTCAGAAGTTCAGCTAAGCAAGGAAATATTTTATATTTAACTGCCTTACCTATTTCAAAGGCATAAATCTTTAAATTACCTCACCATTCATGACCCCGTATGAATACTACATAGCAGACAGACTGGACGCATTTATCTGATAATTATATTCTAAATATTTATTCTTGGGTCTTACTCATTTTGCTGCTAAAAAATTTGTGCTTTTTAATCTGCTTATGTGATGCAGTCAGGGAAAGAAAATATTTTAAATATAATTTTCATAATGATTTCAAGCATAATAATCTGCTTTTCTTGCTAAGAATGCTATAAACAACACGATTAATCACTTTAAAAGAAATGTCCTATTTAAAATTTCTTACATTTCTAGTATTTTATTTTCAAATTCTTCTTTCTAGCTATGACTCTTCCATAGACTGGAGATACTGTGGAGACTAATTTAATCCATGACTTCCAGTTATTCTATCTCAACATACACATTCAATGAGTATTGTTTAATTTTCAGGAAATATAAAGGCCCATAAACTGTACCAACTTTCAGATTCTAGAAAGATATTTGAGAAATTGAAATTTTATACAGTTAGAAGTTTTGTGTGATTAACAGACCATGAGTATCTGATTTCATGATCTTTCAAGAGTATTCTACTGGACATACGAAAATAAAGTATCTGTATATTACGGGGGATTAATACAACATTTTTATTTCTTTTTTTTTCTTTTTGATGTCTGTTAGAATTCTATTTGCACATGCTGCCATTTAAATGAAACTTACCCTGAAAATTCTGATATCCCTGTGAGGAAAAAATTACTTTTACATTTGGTTAACAAGACTGTAACTCAGACTCGAGGGCCACATAATTGCTGTTGGTTCAGTATAACCTAAAGCCAAATGTTTGACTAATATATGCACATTTCCACCTGATCACCTCTTGCTAATATAGCACTCTGTTATCACCTTTCAGAGTTCTCTTGAACAACACTTTTGTACATGCTTCAAGCAGGTTCTAACACCTGAATCCAATTCTGTAACATGAACTTTGAAGTCAATTTTGGCGAGCTAGTGAAAATTAAAGATTAGGTTTCTTTCTCCCAAGCATAATATATTTTTCCCTACTTTGAACCATTTTCTTTTTGGATTGCTAAAATTAGTCTTGCCAAAACCCTACTTGAAAAGGGAAAATAAAAATGGAGATGATAATTGTGCAGACTATAACAAACATGAACCTGATATTTGCAGACACTATCAAGCTACAAGGACAGATGGACTTTTTTACCAGTTTAGATATACTGCAACATTTGCACTGGGGAAAATACACAGGGAATTCTGGACCTCTAGTAGGTCTGAGAAGGCAGAAGTGTGCTGGCAGTATTACAAGTCACACTTAAACAGCTCACTTCAGTGAATACCCTTCCAGTAAGGATACTACTCACTTCCACTTGGCCCTCATCAAACAATCTCTACTGTTTAAGTCTCTAGTTTCCACCTGACAAGCTCTCCCTCACAAATAATTGTTCCTTTTAGGATTACATGACTCTGTGTTGAATTCAGTCTCCCCTTTATTTCACCTTTCCATCAGTGACTCCCCTTGCTGTCTGCCCTTACTCTCCTCCACCTTCACCTTTCCATACTTTGTCTTTTGCTCTTGATCTAGTCTCAGCATGTCAATACCTTCACGTGGCTACAATAGGGATATAAAAAAAGTGGTTTATCTTCTTAGAGTCCGATAGAATATCCCATCATTGTGCCATGGAGTTCAGGTGGAAACGGGTGCACAAATGAAATTTTGGGAAATTATGCAAACAAAAGACTTCTGTTAAGACTTGTGGTTCCTGTCCAGCAACTGTGATTCCAGTTGTAAATAGAATTTCAAGCAATACTCAGTCTCATTAAAGATGACAATTACTGCAACAATAACATCAAATCAGGATGTTTCTTCCAGGATGTCCTGCAAGTAATGCTGAATTGAAAAAAGCAGGACTGAAAACTGCAGAAATCTGAAACTTGGGTGCTTTTAGTTCAGTGGTAACATGGTTTGTCTAGCCCAGGAAGATGGGAACACAAAGTGCCATTTCTTTTCATTCAAGAACATTTTTGAAGTCAATTCTGCATATTTGGGGTTGGAAATCGGTAAAACCTAGGAAGTCATTCAACCTTTCCAGAAACTTCCTTTGTTCAGTCAGGCCAGCCAAAATTTCCTTGAAACTGAAAACTGAATTATACTCCTTCCCACCATATTTATTTTCAAGTTTTGAAAGTCTGGGTTAGATTTATTTTGAAGAAAACTGAAGTCACCTTCACTTTTACTCAGTTTTTCCATCTGATGAGTCAAGATCAGGTTACAGACTGAAGAGGCTTTGTGGTTTGATTGATTCATGTTTCCTTGCGATCCCTCTGAAAACCCACCACACTATTCAAAGATTCAGTCAATAAGAACTACACACCAGAATTAAGCATATGGATGTTGCTAGTCAGAGGACACTGACAAATTGTCTGCACTTTCCCTTATAAACTTAGTGGTATCAGTGGCTCACAGTCACATCTATTATCACAAATTAAAACTGTAATTTGCCAGTTATTTGTCAAAACATTTGCGTGTCTTTGGTTTAATTGGCTGCATTTGTCTGTCTCGTTTAAATACAGCCATAAGTCAAAGACAATTTTTACTGCCTTAAAGGGAAACTGCACACGACTTTATGCAAGCCGAATACTTTTAGTGATATTCAGAAAAGAAATCATCTGCATCACTGAGCAAGAGCCAACAACATGTAGAGTACATAGCATTTCAATAGAGATTTACCAACTGCTCCCACTTATGCACTAACTTTGCCAGCTTCTCACACAGCTTCTCTAAACCGAATGCCTGGATTCTTCTTCTTCCAGAAGCCTTCCTGGTACACACAACCCTATCCAAGCACGTGTAAAAAGTAACATATGTTGAATCTTATTCACAAAAAGCCCTCCACACTTGTACTGGATCACCTCACTGAACATGGGTTTTCATTTCTAACCCTCATTCTGCTCTCCAGAGAATCCTGCTGCTATATTTCAGACCTGGTTTATATCATTATAGTCATAATCAAAATTATTGTTTCACTCTGTGAGTCTAAAGCATTTGTTAAACATAGCTAATGGTGCATGACTGCATAAAAGCTGGATTTTTCATATCATATTTCAGGTGGAGAATCTGAAAACCTATTTCAGTAACAATTCCAATGCCAACACACACATCATAAAATCTTTCTGCTTACTGCTAACAGCAGTGGTTTCAGAGAGCAATCTTTCTTCCACCAAATTCATGAATAAAAGTATTTTTGACTTTAGTGATCCATGGTGATCCTGCTTCCTAAATAAAAAAAGTGTACTCCTCTTTGGATATGAGAGAGTGAGAGAATCAGAAAGCCAGAGAGAGAGAGAGAGAAATTACCTGCTTTTTTTATTTGTGGACCAACAAACAAGAGGCTAGTACAAAGGGTATGATATGAAAATGCAGAGGAGAAGATGTAGTTCCTAGCTTAGACTGATATTTCTTTAAACCTTGGGAAACTTTGAGTCTCGGGTCCTTTTCTGAATTCCCATCTCCTAGTGTGGTTCTGGGAGAATAAATTCCCCTGAGATCACACAGCTCCCTGTGGGAACCAGCAAGGAAAAACTCCACCCTTGTAAAGACAATTACACTTGAAACCAATTACTTCTAAACAATCAATCCCTGGTGAGCAACCATAAAGACAAACAATGGGGCAAAGATATTTCATTCCCAAATCCATCATAAATATAAGAGGCAAGTACCTCTTAGTGTATAAATAACCATTTGAATGTTTATAAATCTTTATGAGCACATACAAAGGATTATAGTCAGTCAAGGAACTTGCAGTAGAGAGCAATGGTACTGAGCAGAGCAAATAATGGGTCCAAGGTTCTTGCCTAAGCCCTCATTTCTTAAAAAGGAATTAAACAGATGTTATTCTTATTGTGCCTCAAATGCAGTCATCTTGTTTGCACTGGTTGCTCAGTATTCTTGTCCAGTGGATAGACACATCCAACTTCAAAGGGCAGCATACCTTGTCTTGAGGCAGATGTCAAGAGCCTGCAGGCTGAGTTATCAGGTGGACATGTTTGTCTCTGCATTCACAACAGTCAGAGATAAGAGCAACAACAGGCAACTGCTAAGAGTGCATGCCCTAGTTTTCAGGTGGTTTGTGTTTAACGAGATGAACCTCAACCCTGATCACCATTTTGCTAGCCTCCAAAAGCACAAAAGTGTTCTGAGCTATTTATTTGCAGTCTAATTTGAACCCTTCGCTGCTGCTATCTTGTGTTTTAGCACCTGCCTACCAAAATGTCAAACTTCACCATTTATGTCAATTAGACAAGGATCTAACTTTATCACTGTAGCTGATATTAATCAAAGATTTTACGATTTATATGTCAGCCGTTTGACTAGTATAGGGTACAAAACACAGTATGGCACAAGAGAAACTGTGTGAATGCACAGCTTAAAGGTTTGTTAAAAATTTGAAACTCTTCTGAGGTTCATGAACTTGTCAAGCAAACCTGAACCAAGAGATGGCTTATGTTTGAGATGCGCAGCCAGTGCTGTAAATACAAGGTTGCACAATAACATTGTATGGTTTACATCACTCCTTTTTAGTGAGAATTCTATTTAACTTGAATTCTGGACAGTTCTATTATTACTATCAACGTCCAAAACCAAAGAGAATCAACATAGCCCTGAATGATATTCTTCCCATCCCTATCTCTTCTAAGAGAAAATTCAGAGAACCAAAAATTAAAATATAAGACAAGATTTTGGCTTTATTTTCACATGAAAACGATACACTAGAGCTGCTACTCATTTTTCTGGCTTCTAGCAAGCTCTCTATTGGGCTGTATAAAGTGATCTATGTTATGTGGTTTTGGTCATAGAGATACCATTTCACTATTCCTGTAACTTTTCAAAACCAGTTGGATGTGGATTATTTCTGTGAGTGAAAATGTTATTCACAATATAAGTGACAACTGGCATTTTTCCCCTCTCCATATAAAATGTTTGTATTCCAGCTCATTCTTTTTGTGTAAAAATAATCCATTATATTTTATTGTTTGTATGTGCAAAAATAATTTATCAAGTCTGATAAACTGAGAAGTGTTCAATGATTACAAATTAAAATTCTTGTTCTAAGTGCTATGCAGTTTGGCAAAATGTCTGTCAGCTGATGTCCATTTCTCCATCTGAACTTTGACTCTGATGACTAACTTACAGATCCCAAAACTAACCATGACAAAAACATTTGATGTTTTCTTTAGAGATAAACTCATAAATGCACTGCATTGCCACCTAATTAATCTTTTTTTTTGTTTATAAAAATGATAAGAAATAATAGCTCTTTCTGTTGAGAGCAACTCAAAGACAATTCATAAAATTTTCTTCATACCCATAAAACTACATTTATTTTAAGTTCACATAGAAGATGTAAAGTGAGACAAAACATAAAGGTAAGTTTTTCTTTTATCTGTCATAAGAACACTGTAAATAAAAACCAATTAATATAATTAGAAAAGGAGTACAAAGCAAACAAAATTTAAAAGAAAAAAGTGGATTTTTTTTTCTTTCTACTGCACTTTTAGTTTCATTTTACCCAGAGATACAGCCAATAATAAGTTGTCTCATCTGGCATGTTAAAGTGTTTTGTACAGCCATCCATTTGGTCTCATAGGAAAAAGAGGATAAGGTGATTTTCCAGACTTGGATGAAGCTATTTTTGATAACCTAGTCATTTATGGGGGTTGCTTAGCATTTTTAAAGTGAGTCTGAGAAACTATATCCAGTTCCAAATTTCTAACTGAAGAAATAGAAGAATTATTTGATGTTTTGCTGTGGCTCTCAGGTCCAGACAGCATCATGGAGATGAGTTAACATCACATCCAGGATGCATGAAATGAACATTGTTGGAGTATTGCGAATGTGCAACACGGATAACTCCACTCTCCAATTTAATTCTAACCTACTTCATCATCACTCATTCAATGGTAGATGATGGGTTGGAATAATAATTAATTTCTTCAGATAAAATCAGGTTTGTGTAATTTTAACTGCATGCATAATTAGCCATTTGTCTCAGTTCTTTATGAAGTTATTTATAGGAAGCCTGAAAGTAAAATCTGAGGAAGGAATTAGTAGAAACTAGATGTGGAGAGACTTTTTGTGTGTGCAACGAAATGAAGGAATTAAACATTATATTAGTCCCACATTCTTCTTCATGGTATTCAAATATGCAATGTTGAAGAGACTCCCTTTGCTACTAAGTCACATCCCATGTTACTGCAGGTGGTAGGATCACCTAACCCCTTCTATAGGTTGATGATGCTATGGGCTAAGGTTGCCATTCTGTCTATGCTTTCTCAGTCCTTATTCCTACTGCAGCAGGCACAGGAATATAGTGACTGTATGACAAGAGGAATGAAATAGTGTCCTGGGTTCAGCAGCAGCAGTCATTTTTTTCTCCTTCGTAGTAGCTGGTGCAGTGCTCTGTTTTCGACTTTCGGCCTGGGAACAGCACTAGTAACACCAATGTTTATAGTTACGGCTTAGAATGTTTTGGTCTGACCAAGGACTTTCTGAGTCTCATGCTCTGCCAGCGAGGAGGGGAACCCGAGAGGAAGCAGAAACAGGACACCTGACCCAAACTGACCAAAGAGGTTATTCCATATCACAGCACATCATATTCAGGATGAAAAAACAGAGGGCAGAGACCCGGAAGGGTGGGGGTGCACTGTGGGGGCGCACTGCTTGGTCAGGCTGGGTGGTGAGCAATTGTATCCTTTCCTTGTATTTGCCTTGTCATTATTATTACTGGTGGGGGTACACGGCTTGGTCAGGTTGGGATTGATGGTGAGCTATTGTGTTATCTTTCCTTGTATTTTCTCTTGTCATTATTATTATTGGTGGTAGCAGTAGTGGTTTGTGTTATACCTTAGTCACTGAACTGCTCTTATCTCAACCTGTGGGAGTTGCATTCTTTCGATTCTCCTTCCCATCCCTCCAGGAGCGGAGGGAAGAGAGAGTGGCGAGTGAGTGAGAGAGCGACTGCGTGGCTGAGAGGCTTAAACCACAACAAATAGACATCACGTATTTCAGTTGGCCTTAAAAAAAAGAATATACTCTAGAATTCCTCAAGTGTAGGAAATACTTCCACTTCTGTAAGATACAGTCCAATGCATACATTTACATTAAGCTGTGATTTTGCTCTAAACTTTTTCTCTGCAAGATAGCATTTTTGGCTCTGCATCACTGGACCCCAGTTACCTTCCAGCACAAACATACCCACTTTGCAAGTGAAAATATTTTTTCCAGTTGCTAGGATGTCAACAGTGTAGGAACTGGAAACTCAGGCTGTTAGAGGCATACTGTGGCTAGCGTGATGAAAAGATTCACTTTATTTCCTTTTTCCAAAGCTTCTTACTTCTTGCTTAAGAGTCCCCTTGTGGCTACTGAACACCAGATCTTACAGTTATGAAAAGGTTGTGGTGATAAAACCTGTGTCAAGACTTCCATTAATGAAGAACATGTAATAGGATGAAATATCAGCACGAAATAAATATAAATGGCCATATAAAGAATAGGAAGTGTTGCCTCTGAAAAAAATCTATTTTGCCCTTTTTAGACATGCAGCAGCTAGTATTTCAGCTTTCTTGAATTAGCAAGATAACATGCAATCATTCAGGAATGCAAAAGGCTCTCTTCCTTAACTTTCATTCTTCTGCAGATTCTCATGGAAACACTGGTGATTCCTACATTCAGATGCATGTTTATCATTAAAGGTAGCATTTATTAAAAATCCACCTGATGATATAACAAAATTAAGTCTATTCTAAGAGGTAATTCCTAGTCTTTTATCACCAAAATACTTCTGAAAGTTTCTGGTTCAAATCTTTATCTGTGTCTTTTGGTATCATATGGATGGGATCAGCTGACTCCTCTGGGCTCTCCTGTGTTTATTACTTTGGTACTTTGGCTCTTTGATTCCAGCTGAAATCTCACTTTCAATCTTTCTAATTCAGAATGCATTGCCAGTTAGGAGTAGAAGGTCCTAGTTGAGAAGGAGCACTTGAAGGAACAGACTTCATTCTTAGCACAGCCACTGTCAGGGGAATTGAACTGAGTTTCTTGAGTCATCCATCAATGAACCAATAAGAAATTACAAGTCTATAAGCATTTAGGAGGACAAAAATTATTTTGTTATCTTTGTCACACCATATACTGCTTTACTACATTTCTTGCTTCTCTAAACAAAATTGTGAGCTTCAAAATCACATTAGACTCCTGACATGATATAGCTATGTAGTTCATTTTTAACTACACAGAAGTGGTAAATCTAAAAAGTTGTTAAAGTGCGGATAATGTCTTCACAAGACTGTTGTACAAATAGTGTTACCTGTGTTTTTACCTTTACACACTGTGCTAGACAGAAATCTGCTTACAGCACACAAAAGATGCTGGAAACCAGATCCTGCAGAAAGTGTTGAGATGGAGCTATTTCTACTCTTTTGCCCCTAATGTTTCCCACGCTTTTTGTTGCTTTTGTGTCGAATTCGTTCCGTATGAAGACAGGCTGAGAAAGTTGCGGCTGTTCAGCCTGGAGAAGAAAAGGCTGTGTGGAGACCTCATAGCAGCCTTCCAGTATCTGAAGGGGGCCTATAAGGATGCTGGGGAGGGACTCTTCATGAGGGACTGTAGTGATAGGACAAGGGGTAAAGGGTTAAGACTTAAACAGGAGAAGTTCAGGTTAGATCTAAGGAAGAAGTTCTTTACTGTGAGGGTGATGAGGCACTGGAATGGGTTGCCCAAAGAAGTTTTGAATGCTCCCATCGCTGGCAGTGTTCAAGGACAGATTGGATGGAGTCTTGGGTGACATGGTTTAGTGTGAGGTGTCCCTGCCCATGGCAGGGGGGTTGGAATTAGATGATGCTAATGTCCTTTCCAACCCTAACTGTTCTACGATTTCATGAAATATGGCCCTTCAAGAAAGAAGAAAACGAAGCATTGCTCTTATGGACTTAACCTGAGTTTCTTTATGATTCATGTTAATCAACTGCCTGCAAACCTTTTGTGCTCCTGAATTTCTAATGCTTTTTCTTTGGAATGCTTCTGTTCTGAAATCAGATTTCACATTATTTTTCTGTTTGCTCTGAGCAAGTTCTGTCATTTTTCTAGCAGGGTCATATGACTTGCTTGTCTGTTTGCCCTCCTCTTTTCCTATTTTTGCAAGGGCTAACTTAGTTTACTGGATTTTTATTCAAATTATATTTTTAAGTGCCTGAGGTTACAGAAACACAACCTATTGGCTGAGACATAGCCTAATACCTACTCTGATGAAATAGACCCAAACCATTAAAAAAGATATAAATAAGTATAGCAAGGCTCAAAGAAACATGATTTTACAACACTCTTGTTTTCTCATTAGATGTCCTATCACTTTCCTATTAATTAAATAATTAAAGAGTCATTAAATAATGACTCTGAGAAGTCACACCTAATATCTCCAAAACAAAGATTTTCTGATTTGTGCATTACTGGACCTGGGCAAAGATCCAGCAGGATGCATTATACCACTGGCTTTATGTACCAGCCCTGTTATTTTCAAATTCTGCCTTTTGTCAGAGTTTTGTGACGCCTGTTACAACAAACTCCACAAGTGCAGCCAAGAAGAATGTGGCCCTTTGGGAGCTTAGTAGTTTTTCTGGTGCAGTAAATGTAATAAAGGAGCCAGTCAATTTCCCAAGATGCATTTGAGAGGCAAGTATTAAACATGGTTTTCTGTCAATCAGATAAAAAAAGAGACAAGCTACGTAAAAGAGGTAACCTTTCCATAGAGTCATTTTTTGGATAACTATGCTTCCTTTTCCCTAATATATCGTTGTGATCCTTTGTGTGATTCATAATGTAAATGTTTGTTTTTCACATTAGCAATATCAGTGTGAAACACGTAAAAAAAAAAAAAAAAAAAAAAGCTTAATTTGCCAAGATTTTCATCTCAGCAACTTTCATATAAACAAACTAATATTTTTTTTCTTATACGTACAATACTGGTAACTATCCCCACATAAAACCAAATTACAACATTTTTAACTGAATAAAGTCTGACTTTCATTTTAACATTTTACCTTCAAAATTATATAAACAATAAATATCTCCAGTCTCTTTCAGAGGCTGGTAAAAACTCTGAAGCTCTTTCTCACATTTTTTTCTTCTCCTCTGGTATGTTGGCGATTAGTGCTCCTCAGCATAACATGAGATATTCAACAGGCACAGGAGCAGCACACCAATACACATAAGAGGAATGGTAAACAGCAAATGTTCCTTGCCCTCTTCAAGGTCTTATCAGATTCATAAAATTTCAGTTGGAGAAGTTGGGGGATAAAATGTTTGTTATTCACACTTAGAGCAAATTTTTCTAGCTCACAAGTTGCAAACTACAAAGGAAATTTCAGCATTGTATGAAGCATCAGAGAATACAGCAAGTGCTCTCAAGAGATGCTCTCACTTAATTGTGATATATCTTAAAAGAAAATGCAAAACTCCCATGGGATGCAAAACACTTCCCTGAAAACAGTCATATCAGGAGAGCAGAGCAATTGTGGAGACATATTATCAGGAGCAGACAGTGAAAAATCACACCACTTTCAACTATACTTTTCAGCAAGAACCATAGAATGACAGAGTGCCGTGGTTTAAGCCGCTCAGCCACACAGTTTTGCTCACTCACTCACTTCCCTCTCTTTCTTCCCTCCGCTCCTGGAGGGGTGGGAAGCAGAATCGAAAGAATGCAACTCCCACAGGTTGAGATAAGAACAGTTTAGTAACTAAGGTATAACACAAATCACTACTGCTACCACTACTACTACTAATAATAATGACAAGGCAAATACAAGGAAAGAATACAATAGCTCACCACCAATCCCAGCCTGACCAAGCCGTGCACCCCCCACCGTGCACCCCCCACCATGCACCCCCACCAGCAGCGAGCCCCCACCCCCTTCCAGGTCTCTGCCCTCCATTTTTACAACCTGGGCATGATGTGCTGTGGTATGAAATAACCTCTTTGGTCAGTTTGGGTCAGGTGTCCTGTCTGTCCTTCCTCCCGGCTTCCCCTCCTGCCTGGCAGAGCATGAGACTCACAAAGTCCTTGGCCAGCCTAAACATTACTAAGCAGTAACTGAAAACACTGGTGTTATCAGCACTGTTCCCAGGCCCAAAATCGAAAACACAGCACTGCACCAGTTACCAAGAAGGAGAAAAATGACTGCTACTGCTGAACCCAGGACATAGAGTTAGTCTACTTCCTAAAATATCTCAGTTTTCTTCATGGGTCTTTCCTGCTAGTCTTGCTTAAGACTGAAGTTAAGAAAGAGCATGGCTCCCACAACCAACACAGATGTGCTGAATGGCAGGTTTGTATTTTATTTTTTTCCAGATGCAGCCAGTATTGTCACAAAGATGTTCCAGTGTCAGCTAGACATCTGGACACGAATAAAGAGCTACCTGTTCCATGAGAGACCAGCCAACACCAAAGACACTCTTCAGTGGAAAAAGGTACAATAGTGAAGAAGGCTGCTGAAAAACCTCTTGCTCCAGCTTAAAACATCGACAGGTCATTGCAAAACAGAGAAGGGGTCTGCTTTAAATTGAGTATCATAAAAACCCCACAGATCTATCATGTCAGATCATTTTACAAGAGAAGAAATTTTATTTCTGTTCGAGCAGAATACAAAATGAAACCACAAATTTCAACAGCACTGACTACATCCCATTTCATAACTATCCACTTACTTTTTGAATGAATGTCAAGATTTATTCAGTCTTCCCTGAAAGGTAAATTCATATATCTGTTCTTTCTTAGCCTCCTTGGGAAAAGGAAGTAAAAATGAATTCATTTTACTGAAGCAAGACAAACTAATTTCAAATAACAGAAGAAACTTTATTTTACGAATGACCTGAGATAATTCTATGTTGATGTGAAAATATTTGCTTAACCTCCTTTGGTTTTTCTGTTTTCTCTTAACCTCTTAACCATACCAGCAGACTGTGCATGGCATTCTCATCAGAAAATTAATATTTTCTTTAAGAACCAAAGAAATGTAATACAAATATACAAGTAACAGAAGTTGAAACTACACGGCTTGCTACAGTGTTTTAATCACAAGCAATTATAGTGACGAAAAGGAAGCAACTATTACTAATTGATAATGCTGTTTTCACCTACTGTGCTCAACAAAGGAGTTGAGATGTAGACAAGAAATGCTAGCCAAAACACAGAAGCAAGCAAGCAATTTCACTGAGTAAGTAAGAAACCAAATTGACTCTGGAATTCTGTTGTTCTGGAGCCAAATTCATGCACCTGCAAGGAGGGCAACTGTTCTTTAACATGATCACTGAGCTATCATTATGAAATTTCTCATGCACTGTTTATTGATATTTTTTCATCTGGTTTATATGCTTTAGAAGCCACTACTAGGGGTATATTTAAAATAGAAATAACCCAAGGACATCAGTGACAAATTTAGGAAAGGGAATATGGTCTGTGCATAATAGGCCTTCAGTAACGCTGAAAACATAGTTTCACCATGGCAGCTTTTAATAAACAAAGGTCAAAGCCAGACCTTCTTCAGTCATGCACTAATTGCTCAGCTATTGCTAGAAAGCAATCCTGATGGAGCTGACAAAGTAGGTATTAACACTGAACTATGCTTGAGAGTCAGTGGGGTGGTCATATCAAGATTAAATATTTAATGTTGATGAAAAGTAAAGTATAGCAGAATTAACTGTTGAAGTAATTGCAATGAAGAATGAATTGAGTTGATGAGAAAGTATTAATGTGCATGAACTTGTGTAGTGATCCTTATAGGAAGACCATTGTACATCCAGGAGTTAGTGATCCACATAACAGGATCTGTGCTGTGCTGCGCTGCACAGGCAGCATGATGTTCAGGTCCACATTCAGTTGTGGACCTTGGCTGCAGGCTAAACCTTGCCAGCTCTTTTGTAACAGAGGAGCCTGCAGGTATCTCACTCTTGATGCCACTAATTATACCACCTGCATGTCCTTGTCTCATCTAAAAGGGCAACAAGTTCTCACATGAACATCCTTTTTGTTTGACAGTAGAAATGATGAGTGGGGATGTTTTCTTGTAAGAAAATCCTGTTATATCTAAAATGACCAAAATGGAGTAACCCTTTGCACGTCATGGTGCACATTCATTGGAGTTTGGTGCTTCACAACTTAGGGTTCCCAGCACATACAAGAAAACAAGATTTATTATTATTATTGTATTAGCTCTAACAAATAGAATTTTTAATGATATTTCATAGAATCTGAGCATCTTTCTTACTAAGATAATAACAGATCAGCACCTCCTGGTGTGAAACAGCTGTCACAGAAGAGGAGTGAAATGGAGCCTCAGAGAACGGAGAATGAAATGGTGACAGTGGTGACAAGAGATGCTGATGAAGTAGCTATGGAAGAGAAGGAAATCTTCAATGACATAAGAAGGTGAGCAGGAGGTGGGAAAGGTCAAAAAGACAAAACTTCAGCAGATCTTGTATAGCTACCATAGACATGAAGTAACTTATAAATGAGCTAGATCCAAACTAATTGAATGATATGGGACTCACAGTCCGGTGCAATAACAAGCATGCTGTGATCTAGTTTATAATTTCTCAAGCAGCTTTAGTAATTTATTTTGAGATTTTTGTTGCGTAGCTACCCTGAAGCATTTAGCTGAGCTTTGTCAGTGTAAGACTTGGATATCTTTACATTGTGCTGTAAATAGACTAATGGAGACACAGAGCAGAAAAGTCCTTTTGAAAGGGAGAACTGAATCAATGTTTCAGATTTAAAAAAAAAATGCAAAAGGAGGAAATATTAAGAAAGGTCATCCCTAGAAATTGGTGTTTTTAATAAGATGGGTGGGAAATTCTTAGGACTACAAGAATAAGAGACAAGAGGCAAAATCAGTCAGGAAATACTCAGAGAAGACAATAGAAGTTGGATAATAATGTCAGATGAAATGGTGTTGAAAAGAAAGAATAGCGACTGGATGACTGGAAATTGTACTAATAAGAAATTGTACTAATAAGAAAAACGTCGCCCACTATTTCCACCAATATGACATTCAAGAGGTGGAGTATGAGAGTAAGGGAGGCTTCCCTCGCAGGAGCAAGCTACTGCACCATTATCAGAAAGAATGATACAGGTCTTTTTTTCATTTACTAGAAGTCCCAAATCTGATGCTATCCACATGGTCACAAAAATCAGAGTCTTCATATTTTACTATTAAATGATCAGTTATAAGTTTTGTGGTTGCTGAAAACAGTGAAGTTCAGGTGCACTGCCTGATTTTCAATGACATGCAGTTGTTAATCACAGTTTTCCCCAAGAAATTTGCCCAAAGCACAGAAAATTCTAGGGATTTTCCCAGTATCCCATAACCAGCAGAGCTTACACTTCGTGTTTTAATATCGAGCACAGGTTCATGGAAGTCCTTGAAGGCATGTAAGGAACACTTTTTGCCCTGTGTCCTTCCATTCTGATCTATTTCCTGACTTTAGTTTACTAACAATACAGTGCATTAGCATGCGGTGCAGCTTCACTGATCTACAATGAAAATTAGTAAAACAGTGTCTTTAATCAGGCAAAGTTCTTTTAGCTTCAGCCACTGGGCCCAGTCTTCATATTTTGAATATGTAAATTCCAAATAAAGTAAGCACTGAATTAGTATGTTCCTTTCATTTTGCATTTCTAATTGTAATCCATCAATGACAGCAACTGAAAGGAAGAAGTAACTGTTCTATGAAATTATAGGAAATAAAATGTTCAAAGAAATAAAATGTTCTATGAACATTTTGCTTATGAGGATGCAAAAATAAATACAGAGTTAGGTAACAGGCCTAGAAATCAAGAGCTGTCATGCCCATTTCTAGCTATGACATTCCCCCTTTCTAACTCTAGCAAATTCTCTGTGCTTCAGCTTTCCTGCCAGCTGTCTGTGATCATAAATAACTTGGTCCCATTGTTTATGAGAGTCATAACAGTGGTAAGGACATTCAAAAGTGAGAATGAGGAGGCTGCAGTGGTTGCTGAGGAAACAGCAGGAGCAGACATTGTTGAAGAAGAATTGATGCAATTTTGTACTGGAAGGTCATTATTCACCTCAAAATGTAATCCTAGCTGAGTGCTGTTTATACCTTCTCATGCTGCTTAAAAACTGCCTAAATAGAAATTCTGTAGTGACCTTCACTGACAAGAGCCATGCATATAAACTCACAGAGTACAGGTCCTGCCTAGTTTCCCAGTGTCAGCCACTGAACCACAGCGCTGTGCCTTTTACTGCTCAGCCCCAGGTTTCCCCCCAGTGCATTCAGGTAACAAGCGGGGCATTGCAATAGAGAGAGGAGCCGGAAAGCATGCTTCAGTTCTACAGTTCCAAGAGAGCTATTGAAAGCAAAAAGAATAATTTATAATTCTGCTATTAGTCAGAGGCTTGGGGAGCTGCCATTTTGTCTGGCACACAAGTAAATGCAAAAGCTGAAACAGAAAAAGATAAATGCAGCTGAGGAGAGCTTCTGCTCTCATTTTCTTGAAATTTTAATTTATTTGAGCAACCTAATATTCTCCACTGAGTGGAATAATTTCTGGCTTATCCAAGTTATCAAGAGAAGAACCGGGCCTCGTGAGACTCGCTGGAAATGTTTCTTGGATGTATGTTTTGAAAAGGTACATACTCAAAACAAACAACTCCAGATGCTCTTCATGATACCAATGAAAGCTAAACTTTGTGATCATTTGTTTAATTTGGTTCACTCAAGCAAAAAGAAAATAGATGATTAATCCTTCAATCATAGTCTTAGTCATCATTGTTTTTCATATGCATCCAGAAAAACAAGCAAAAAGACCAGAAAATAAAGCAATGCAACACCAAAGATGGCAAACAGATAAATTCAACATGTGGTCATATAGAGTTCTATAGTATCTAACTTTCTTGTCGTTTTTTTTTTTGGAGGGGTGAAGGGTTTTGGTTGGAGTTTTTTTGTAATTTGAGCAGATGTTTTCAATACGCAACAGATTGGTTCATGGTTTGTTTGCAGAAAATCAGCAATCTTGTAAGGGTCTCTTAAGCAACAGGGAAAGTTACACTTAATAAAGGAAAGTATTATAAACAACTTAAGCCCTCCTGCTGAAGGGGAGGGGAGGGGAGGGGAGGGGAGGGGAGGGGAGGGGAGGGGAGGGGAGGGGAGGGGAGGGGAGGGAAGGGAAGGGAAGGGAAGGGAAGGGAAGGGAAGGGAAGGGAAGGGAAGGGAAGGGAAGGGAAGGGAAGGGAAGGGAAGGGAAGGGAAGGGAAGGGAAGGGAAGGGAAGGGAAGGGAAGGGAAGGGAAGGGAAGGGAAGGGAAGGGAAGGGAAGGGAATCAGCCAACCACTTTGATCCATTTGCATTCCTAACATGCAAAATAACTGAAAATCTTTAGGGCTGGAACATTAATGTTGTCCTTGATTCTCCCCGCTGTCCCAGCTCCCACTCCTCCCTCTGGTGGGCTGGTATCTCTTCAGAAGGGAATATAACTTAGAAATACAGCATAAAACTGCATGTAGACAAATATCTGCATTTGACATTAACACCCTAGATCACATACCATTGGTACCATATCAGCTGCCCTTAGAGTTCCGATGATAAAATATCCCATTCAGACAATCAGGATAAGCATAAACAAGCAGGATAACTCAAGAACGTTGTTAAAGAAGTAGATTTCAGACAGTGTTTGTATGCAGTGTGAAAAAAGCAGCTGTTCAGAGTTCTGGACAATATTCCCAGCTAAGTAAAACCAGTTGAGTTTTTAGCTCCAGAAAACTGCTAGAACCCCTTAGCTCACTCCTGAGGCAGCCATAACTTCCATGTTACTGTTGCCATTTTCCTTCTCTCTCCCCTACCCTAGTGAGGTCCTGGGGCCTTCTGCTACACAGAGCAGACAAGAACCAGTGAGCTCTATTTCAGTCCTCTAAGTGAAGATT
Source organism: Amazona ochrocephala (assembly GCA_039720435.1). NCBI lineage: Eukaryota > Metazoa > Chordata > Aves > Psittaciformes > Psittacidae > Amazona > Amazona ochrocephala. The sequence continues at coordinate 48,141,112 of CM077878.1, forward strand.
CGTGTGGAAAGGTGTACTGATGAGCGAATTAAGGTGCTTCTTGTGGACTGTAAATTAACCAAAGTCGTTGTTGCCAGTAGTAGCTGACAGAGGTTATCCCGCCAGGGTATGAGGCAATCAGGGGAGGGGTTTTACCCACCGTTGGTTGACTTTATCCCTGTGGGTTACACCTGTGGGGCTGGTGACAGTTATACTGGCAACTATGGAAAGATACAGTGACAGAGCAGCAGCAAAATGGATTTGTCAGAGGCTTTTGCCTGTGCTAGAAGCCTGGAAAGGTTGGTGGCTGCAGCAAGCATCAACTCCCAATAGGCAGACTGGAGTATACCCGGTAGTCTTGGAATAGCAGCAGCATTTTGCCTCTCTTCCCACTTTCAGCTCTATCTCTTACCTTTCTCCCCCCTCCCCAAAACAGGAAGATCTTGGTTGAAACATGGTGGCAAAATTTAAATTTTGCTTTCAGTGCTGAGAAGCTCTGAGCTGCTCTGCTAGCAAGACAGCTTTCTGTGGGACTGCCTAGTGACTACAAGCCAAATGATGCTGTCTGTCTCTTTTATTGCATTTGCCACACTCAAAAGCCGTAATAATTCTTTTTGAGGGGATTTACGGCAATAGCAACACCACACTGAAATTGGTTGGGATATGACGTTTTATACCATAGAGGAGTTCTAAGCTCAATAAACCTATGGCAATAATGGAAACAGTGAAGACTGCCTTAATATGCCAATTCTCTTTGGACATCATTCATAAACAGTCTCGGTGTTCAGCCATAGTGACCCTGCTTGATTAGGCCATTTGAGACAGGGTCCTATAAAGTATATGACTTCTTGATGTCTGTTTTGAAATTATTTTTGTTTGTGAGCAGGCTGAGCTAGTGTCTGTTCAGACTAAAATAGCAACTGGAGCAGGTTTTACCTACATTTAGACTTACTTACATTTCTGACAGCTTCATCTCCTATAGTTCTGGAGAGTTTTTCAATTGGTTTACTTTGGAGGACTGAGAACAGGTAATCTGCCTAGAATTAGGAAGTGATCACCCGAAATTGTAAGAGGAAGCATACTTAACAGACAGTTTCATATGAACTGAAAAAATAAATTAAAACCTAAATACTATTTGTTTTCTTCTTTAAAGAATGGATCCAAGAGCATAAATTTCCATTGTCCATTTCTGTAACATTGTGTCTCATTGATAGTGCAATAGTTCAAAAGCCATCCTCCATTTTAGCTTAGCATAGAACATCACCATTTTTTTCACTTTATATTACATACAGCAGGAAATTGTTTAAAAGCTTTTTTTATAAAAAAAAGTTTTATTTGTACATAATTTGGACACCAAAATTTTAAAAATGCCACTATTAATTTTCTGCAATCATCCTTAAGATATTCCTGTCATATATGCGTGCAGTATCTTCTGTCTAATCCCAATTAATGAGAGCCAACAAGGTCAGGAAGTGACTGTGAATATAGAAGCAATGGAATCCATTACTTGGTCTTCTGGAGGTCAACACAGCGTCAGCGTTTCCCTGAAAAGAATTGCTGTAGTTAAGGCAAAAGGTTTTCTGACACAGCGTCCCTCTATAGGTCTCATGGGATTTCTACACCTTTGTGATCCCTATTATAATCTAAGAGCTTCTTTCCTAATGAAGGGTCTGATAGAAACAGCATGGATCTGACGCATACCTTTCCTGAATCTGCCGGCTTGTTTGAAGCAAAACTATATTGATATGTTGAAGAATTTTACATAACAAATCAGAAATAGGTGTAATTGCTAAAAACACAGACCTATAAGAGGGACTAAATTCCAGGATGTTCCAGTATGTAGTACCATCTTTCTAGAGTCCAGAGATAAATGAGAGCTTCCAAGAAGTAGACCACATCCTGTCCCACATATTGATGCAGTGCTCCAGAATTAAACTAACATTTGGTTTCCCTGGACATACAGTATCATCCCCAGTTTATCTATATCTCTAGGCTATAGGTTTTACAGCCTTTGCCTGACACCTGCTTCTAACTTAACCATTTCATATACATTTTCCCCATATAACCATAAACATTTCATTTATTTTTCCAAACTTTTCTGCAAAGAGTTTAAATTCTTTTCAGACTTTCAGTCTATACTTTCAGAGCTGGGATGCTGGTTTATCCAGCTGAACTAAGAAACACATTTTTATGCTCCTTCCCTCCATTTCTCTACTCCTGGCTAGGAAATGCAAAACAGGTCTTTCTACAAAGCCTTATCCAAAGATTTAGAGGCTGACAGGTCATCCAGCTCAGCTCTTTGCACTATGGTTTAACAAGTTAAGTATTCCTTTCTGGACTATTCATGATTAAAGCCACCAATGAAATAAAGAAAGAGGGTTTGAAGCATCTATTTGGTCTGTGCAAAGGAGCCTAGCATTCAGCTAGCTTGTGGGCTATGCTTATTAGGAGCTCCTCTGCACACCCCAGCTAGCAACTGTCCTTCAATCTCAGTGCCACTTTTCTCCAAGGAGGACGCGATGTTACCACTGCTGAGCACAGCATCCATTGTACAGAGGTTCTGTGTCCTCACAGGACTAACAAAACTCCATTTATAGATGAGGTGTCAGAGGTACGGCCCTGAGAGTAGAATTTATTCTCAAGAGAACTTTTTCTTGACTAGCTTGATTGCAGTCTTGGATAAAGTCTGATGTGGGAAAGAAACTGCTCACAGCTTTGTATAGATTTTTTCCTGTTGGGCTTAGAGAGACTCTGCCGCACAGATTGCCACCATTGCTGACATGCCAGAAGTAATTACAGGATCTCTTACCAAAAAAATATAAAAAGAACTGAATGTTCCCCTGACCATTTCTTCCATGTCATCAGTAATCCCAACTATTCTTTTCTTTTTGTTAGAGCAGTTCTTTCCATTCATTCCTCACCTGTATCTAACACAGACCACAATCCAGACTTTTCCTAAGGAGCTTCCAGTCTAGCCATTTTTCTATAAAATCTGGCTGTAATTTATTTATTCCTCTCCTAAGGCCTCATTTCCTCCCTTTTCCCACTACTGCATTGTGCAAAAGATGATGTAACATGTCTATTCTTAACCTCAGCTATGTCTGTGACACAGTTCTTTTTTCATGCTAGGGGACCTAGCTACGTACGTTAGCTTTTTCCAGACATAAGTCTATTTCTTTTCCTTCTTCTGCTTCTCAGTATTTTCTCAGAAACTAGGAATGTGACCTAAATGCCATTTATTTTTCTCTTGCCCTTACTGAACTGTTGCCACATTAAACTATTTGATATTATAGATATTACAGTAAGCCTCTGGAGCTCACTGGAAAATAGTCTCTACAGTGCTTTGTTTTGTACAAATGCAGTTCCTTCTCTAGGAGGTTTTAACTGCTGAAAAGACAAGAGGCGAAGGGCAGGGAAAGGGACAGAATGTGCAGAAAACTGAGCCCAGTGATTGTGCTGCATTAGCTCCTTCTCTTTGTTAACTCCAGATGTGTCTTCATTAAGAGGGAAGTTGGTTAACAGCAAAAGGAAGACAAGACAAGGCAAAGCAAGGCAAGGAATAGATCTTCAGGTGAAAAGTGTATGTTGGGGACTTAATTCCATGGAATCTGAAATGATTATACAGATACTGAATCTCGGAATAGGTAAAACAGTTGCTTTCAAGACTAAAAATAGCACCTGAGTTGTAGCTTGCAGTTTGCAGTATGTGCTTACACTGCTTCCATTCTGGTATAATGGTAATAATCTTTTCTCAAAAGGCAGATGATCCACAAATGAGACAAAGTTCAGCTGAATTCTGCATTAAAATCTTTGCATGCTTCTAAATTGCAGTCTGCCTTCTCACAGCAAGGCTATTTTGTCCAGTACTTGGTGGTAACAGTAGTTGTTTAGGAGACGATGATGGCTGCAAAGGGTCTGTGAAGCAACCATAACCGCACTGTTTGCTAGTAAATCAAGCATACTGGTCTCACATACTGAAGTTTTTATACGGAGGCTCTGTGCACTAGTCTGAATCCTCACCAAAATTAACAAACCAAAATCATTAACCAATTTTAGAAAAGTGCATAGCAAATTACTACTGAAGAGTTCATGAAAGAGTATAAACCAGCATTACCCTTTTGTCTTTCCTTTCCAAGGTCCTCTCTAAGTGCTGAACAACCCTGGCATGTGGACATATCTGAGCACCCAACTAAGGAAAACCTCACAGCTTCTTTCCCAGAGTCAAGCATATCCCTCACTTCTTGGAAATAGATATACTCATGAAGTGCATAAGGGCATCCTGACTTTAAAGCATGTGATCAGTCCCACAAAAATCAGTGATGGTTACAGCTAATCATAGTTTCAAGTTCTTTGGTGAACTGAGTGCTAAGCCAAGGATTTGTCAGTTCAAATATCTAAGCTTATCTCCACTGCCACAGTGTCTCAGGAAATGAGAAATGACTTCTTAGCAAAGACAATGATAGAACACACAAAGTCCAATTTAAAGTGTAGACAAGAGTGCAAAAAAGCTACCCATAGGAAAATGTGACTTTGTATAAATGAAGTTAAGATGACTTTTGAACTCATACATGAACACAATCATGGTTTCATTTTTTGTCAAAAATTCACGGCTCTTTTATAGAATTACCATAACTTTAGAGTAAAATACTATTTTTGATAGTTTATAACTTTGTGTTTGCTGAAAACAAGTTATGTAATCAAAATAGAAACCCTCCGCAACTGCAAATAACTAAAGAAAAACATATATAAGTAGGATCAAACAAATAAATAAATGAAAGCAACGATGACAGATAAATGAGCCAACTGAAGTCATTCCAACTCTTAATCATACTAACATTTTTACCAAATGCAAGTGTTTAGAGAGCAGACCCATTTTACAAAAGGACGCAACTGCCAATTTTTTAAATGAAGCAAATAAAATTGGAATGAAAAAATGTGCATTTAGTCTTTCCAAGTGAAAAAATTATCTAATGTACAGTCAGCATTTCTCCAGCCATGACATATTTATGCTCTCCTCAGACCAGCACAGTAATTTTTCCAACCCTAAATACAGTATATGAGTAAACATATTCTTTTGAATGCCTTCAACTCCAGTGTTTCATCACTGGCTAACAGGAAAATTCAGGATTACTATGATTAATATAGAATAATGTAACTCAGCCAGTGTAACAAGATAAGGGTCTGCTGCTGGGAATACTTAGAGAAAAGTTGAGACAAAAGCTGAATCATCCCCAGTACTTCTATAAGGTTTGCTCTGTAGACAAATACACATAATATACCTATAGGTTTACCACAAGCCAGACAAAGAAAATAAAAGAACAAGGCATGGGACTAAAGAAGGAAAAGGGGTGTAATTTTTTTAATTTATGTATGCATCTGAAAACAAGGTTTCTCAAAATTAAACCGCCTGTTTTGTTGGCATTTCAATGTCTGGAAATGGCTTCCTGGAGGATTTTCTCCACAACTTCTTACAGGGCCTTAGGTGAAGCTGACTGGTCTGTGGTTCCTGGTTTCTCCTTCTTTGCAGATGATCCACAACTGTTGGAAGACGGGTTCAGTGTTTGCCTTGCCATTGTTCAGTGGCAATAGAAATCAGCCTTGCAAGGACCTGCAGCCAGCTCACCGTGTTGCACTCTGCATGGTCCCTTGGACTTAAGTATGTTCAGTTTACTCCAGCTGTGTCAACACTATCCTGCTTTACCACAGGTAGTGTCTTTCACCCTCCACCAGCAGTTTTGCTGCCAGACACAGAGACCTAGGAGGCCCAAGATTCGCTATAGTGTTTATCATTTACCCCTGTGGCTGTGTTACCTTCCCAGTCCTCAGTGGCAGAGTGACTTTTGTCAGGGTACATAAATAACGCGCCTTCCTTTCCGAAGGTCATCGTTTGTAAGATTCCCTCTTCCCTTTGTCCACTACATATCTTCTCTCTCTCTCCTAATGTGTCTTTAGACAATGGGAATATTCCTGATTATTCTGTTGAAAGAGCTATTCTGTATTAGAAGTGACAAATGAATATCACCTCCAGTGTCCACTACTGAAAAGCTATTCCAAACATAACAAATAACACACAATGGGGATTTGTCATGTCTCATTGCTAGATAAACACTTTTTCTGATTGTTATATTCTCCCATTCAAGTTGATATCACAGGTGTTAAAGCAGCATAATATTTTCACGCTCCAAATGATGGTATGACTTCCATTATAAGAAGTTATTTTTCAGCTCTTTTGAGAATGAAATTTGTAGTTTGATACAGAAAACTGAGGGGGTGGTGACAGGAATTGCTTATTTACCCAATATAGAAATAAAATGCTTATTTTTAAAAACCAATATTTTCTGCGGCTTATTGAACAGCAAAAAACTCCCTGTAACTAAGGAGAAAATTATTCACAGAAACATTCTTAATGTCATGGAAAAGAAATCAAGTTGAGCAATGTTCTAAAACGAATGGACTTATGCAAGTTTTTAATTTACAGTAGTTTTGTTCATTTAGAGTATCTGTACTTAGATAGGAAAAGTGAGCTTATACAAGCCTGGCAGTTTAGAAGCTCTCTATGGTAATTTTTTTTGATTACCTATTCAACATATACCAGAGACATTACCCAAATTTTAAAATTACCTATGCTATCTCCGGGACAAGAAACTGGTAGGAAGTTGATGCAGTACCTTTCTGCATTCTCAGAAATCCCTTCTGTTTCTTGAGTAACAGAAGAAAAAAGAATAATATCTACTACGAATGAAAGCTTGTTTTATGTAAGTGAAGAAATAAAAGTGTATTTTGATTAGGGTGGTATCTTTTGCTATAAAGAGATGATTGCACAAATCAGATGGTTCTTTGCAGCTAAAACTAACTAGAAAGGTTTTACAGCTACCTAGATAGAGCAGAATATTAACATTGTAGTTATAGGACATGGTCTAAACTACATACATTAAATTTGTGACTTCATCATACTCTAAACACAGAAGGAAGGCATCCTTCTTTAACAACGCTGTAACAATGTTGGAAGTCTAGACTGTTGTCATGAGTGGCATAGAGATGCCCATGTGTGAGAAGGGCTACAAAGCAGGTAGTGCTGCAAAGTGGCAAGATGAACTTTGTTGCATGAATATTGTAACTAATCCTGTAATTTGCCTTTAGAAAAATAGAAAGACTGAAAGAGAGCTGAGGGAGAGGAAATAACATTTCACATCAAAGATACTGCAGCCACAGAGAAGTCCAAACACTGCACTATGAAATTTTATGGACAGAAGTTCTGGTTTCAGAAACTAATGAAGGTTTCCGTTACAGTCTTAATCTTTCATGCACAGTGCAAAATTCTCCTTACGCCACATCTGAGATTCAATAGGAAGAAAATTAGTGTTGCCAAAAGTTACTTCAGCTCAAGGGGTCTTGGTCATGTTGAGTAGCCAAGAACAGGCAGCATGAGCTAACTTGGTGTTTGGGCACTATTCCTACTGGCAGAGATGCAGCCATGTCCTACCTGAAAAAAGAAGCCGGTGATTTTAATCAACTTAGATTTCAGTTATGAGAACAGAACACAGCACTAATCCATTATCACCGCTGAGGTGACTGTCTCTAGAGGTGACGCCTGCAGCGCTTGATCGGGGGGAGGCTCGGCGTCCAGGAGCTTCAACTCGGAGCAGCAACAGCCACCGACGGAGCCTCAAGTCCTCGACAGGTCCTGCCCAGGAGGCGGCAGCTCAGCAGACGCGAGGAGCTGACTCAGAGGGGGCGGCACCAGGAGGAGCGGCATCACCCTGACTGGGTAAAATCCTGCCCCAGGGAGCGCGAGCGACCAGGAGCGCTGCGAATAGGGCGGGTTCGAGGCAGTTTACGCAGGGAGGTGAGCGGGATGGTGAGCACTCGCCGTATGACCAGGGTCCTCTCTGGTAGTTCCGCTCTGGCTGCCACGGCAGTGGGCAGTGTAGGCATCCAGACAGAGCTGATGAGAGGGGAGGCTGCAGTGCAGAGCTCGGGGTGTAGAGAGCGCCTGCACTGCTCTCCTGAGAGGAGGGTGCAAAATGGGCAGGGCTGCACTCTGTGTTCTCTGGTGGAGGTCCTCCTGCAGCAGATGGCTGAGCTGCGGGACGGTGTTACTAGGATGAAAGGTGTCAGGGAAGCTGACGGGAAGCAGCACTGCTTGCTCCAGGACCAGACTGTGCAGGGCCTCGAGCGTCTACTGTTGCTCATGCAGGAAAGGAGGCTGCTAACCCAGGAAGCTGGGAAAAGGTAACAGAAAAAAAAAACAAAAAAAAACCCAAAAAAACAAACAAACAAACAAAAAAAAAAAAGGGGGGGGGGGGGAAGAGGGCAATTAAAAGCAAGGGGCTTCCTCCTACATCTGTTGTCCTCACCCAGAACCACTTTGCTGCCCTGAATGGGAAACCAGCTGATGCACTGGTAAAGAAAATCACTACTGGTCCTGCCTGGAAAAAGCAGCGGGCCGTAGTAGAGGACTCTACCCTGAAAGGAACAGAAGCACCCATCTGTCGGCCTGACCCAGCCTCAAGGGATGTGTGTTGCCTACCAGGGGCTCGGATCAGGGATGTTGCAGGGAAGCTGCCTGCTCTAGTCGGTCCCAGACTATTACCCACTTCTAGTAATCCATGTGGGTGTTACTGATATAGATAGCAGCAGCCTAGAGAACATAAAGAAGGACTACAGAGCTCTGGGAGAGGTGGTTAGCGGCTCTGGAGAGCAGATTGTCTTTTCGTCAATTCTCCAGGATACAGGGCAGGACCTTAAGAAGGCTAGGAGGATTGGGCAGGTTAATAAATGGTTAGAACAGTGGTGCAATAGTCAGGGGTTTGGGTACCTTGAACACGGGACTCAATTTAGTAGGCCAGGTCTACTGGGGGCTGGTGGAACTGATCTGACAAAGAAAGGGAAGAGTGGATTTGGTAGGAGGCTTGCCAGACTGGTCAAGAATGCTTTAAACTAGATGTGTTGGGGGAGGGGGGCATCATTCCATCCCAACACAGCCAATCAGTTGCTAGCATCTATAGTAAATGTTCAGAGAAATGTAGAGATATTCCAGCTGCTCCAGCCAATGAGCCGGCTTCAATTGGAGCTCAGCTCAGATGCAAATGCCCATAGCATGGGGAACAAACAAGAGGAATTGTTGTGAATGCTCCACTGCTGGCGGTGTTCAAGGTCAGGTTGAACATAGCCTGGGATGGCATGGTTTACTGTGAGGTGTCCCTGCCCATGGCATGGGGGTTGGAACTAGATCATCTTCAAGTTCTTTCCAACCCTAACTCTTCTATGATTCTATGATTCTATATGTGAACCCTGTAGTGTTCCCTTTTACCAAATTAGAAACAGCTGATGGTAACTGACAAAGCATATGTGTTTAATGACAAATGTTTTAATAAAAGCCAGGAATTGTTCATAAATATCCCATGGGGCATCCCAGTAGCCACAATTCCAAGGACATGAATAAAAGTTACTCTGGGTAGGAGGGCAGTGTAGTTAAAAGGAGATATTTAAGGCCTGCTGAAACAGGAGGAAAGCAAATTTTGAGAGGGCCGAATTACAGGCTTGATTACATGTTGATCTAGATCGCTCTGGCAAAAAAAGTAATTATAACACAGAAATGGCCAATAGATGGTTATGCTGTACGTGAAAAGAAGCATGATTATATGTATCCTAGACTCTGTTGCTGCTGTAATGGCAACTTTACCATGTGTAACGAAGAAAGACGTAAAGGAGCATCTGTTGAAATTAAACATTTGCAAATCAGCAGGCCCAGATAACTGACACCCACAAGCCCTAAGAAAACCAGCTGGGAGCCTTCAGAACAACTCACGCAATATTTCACATGTCCTGGAATACTGAAGAAATTCCAAGTGATTTGATAGCTACAAATGTAGTGCCAATGTTTAAATAGGATAAAACAATTTGCCCTGTGAAGTACAAATCAGGTAAACTAACTTAGAGAAAGGCTAAAATAAAAAAAAAGAAATAGATTCATAGGTACATGCAAATAAAGATAAAACCTGGAATTTAAATAAGTCAACCTTTTTCACAGGCAAAAGTAAGAAATAAATTTGTGATCTTTATTGACAGCAATAGAAATCTGGTTTCCAAAAGCAATGGCACTAACAAAATGCATTTGGAAGGTAGTACATTCCATGTTTTACAGTTAGGACTTGACTTATTACTATATGACATTTTCAATATTGCAGTATACACTAACAGCAGGACAAAAATTAAATTGCTTGGAAACTGTCTTGTTGAGAAAGCTCAACATACATTTTTCAAAGCTAATATGTAAAAGAGAAAGGACTATTAATAAAAAAAGGTTTTGGACTAGTTCTAGCAACTATTTTTATCTTATCAAATCTTTCTGGTAAAAATCAAAATCAAAAGAAAAAACATGGCATGGCAGCATGTAATGAGAACAAGTAACTGACACAAAGCATTCTAGATCATTTTCTGAAATTGTTAGAAGCAACCGGATGTGTTCAATAAACTAAACAAATAATACTACTTCTGGGACATACCATGCGAGCTATATAGAGCAGGGTCCATTGTTCTCAGAGTGGAAAACAATGATGCGAAGTCAGATGTATGGGACTGCCGCATGAGAAAATGCTCAATTTGTAGAATCATAGAATAGTTAGGGTTGTAAAGGACCTTAAGATCATCTAGTTCCAGCCCCATGCTGAGGGCAGGTTGCGTCACACTAGACCATCCCATTACAGGCTTTAATGCTCCTGTGACACTGTTTCTTGAGTTGATGCCTTCTTTGCTTTCAAAGTCTCTGTAATTCACTGGATACTCTTTAATTGTCTTATTTTCATCTTGCTCTTTAACGTGTTCAATTTAACAGATTCCTCTCTGGTTTGGATGTTGCGTCATATATGCTGCTAAGCTCCCATATGAGGCACCGTTATCAGGCCATCCTGTCCTGGATTTTGTCAGAGATTTCAAGAGTGCCATAAAAATTGACTAGAATTGTAGAGCTTTTGCCATGTGTGTTGGGACAGCCCAGCAGCAAATGTGGGGTTAAACACTGAAAGAGTTGTCCAAAGGTTGTAGTGGATGGACATTTCATTGAAATTTTTGAGGAAAAATGAGTGTAATGCTTGAAAAAACATAGCTTGTTTTCTGCCTGCATCGGGTGAAAGCTGAGTTCAGGTGGCTGGCTAGGACAACCTTTTCTAGCACTACAATGTAGCATTTGTGTCTTTATAGCCCAATAATATTTATTAATAAATACTTAGATTCAGCTGTTAGTAGCAGTTTCATAAGATGTCTCCTAAATTAGGATAGTTTTGATTAAATATTTTTTATCTTTCTCTACAGGATCAGATATTGATTGCAGAATGCTAACTCTAAAGCTGAAAAGTGCAGCATCTTGAGAAAGATGGATCAGTGTTCAGCTGTGCCTGCAGAAGCCTCCCAGGTGCCTGAGTGAAGTATGCTGCCCAAAATTTATACTGGTCAGTGGTTCTCTATTTTTGGAAGGAGCAGGTTTTTTTCCTTAGCAAGCTTCCCCCTCCTTCTGTAGATTAATTTGCCATTCAGTGATCACCTGGAATCTCATAACTGACTCACTGACACCATTTATATTCATCTCAACTATTTTGTCACTATCAGTAGAATATTGATCTCTCATGGGTTTTGTTAATGTCTACCAAAGCTTTGCCAAAGAGGATGGTGCATTTGGTTAAAATTACCTGGTCTGTAACCATGAGATTAAATTTAGGAATCTTTGGAGTTCCTTTTGATTTTATTTTTTGTGAAAAAATCTCTGAAAATATTAATAAGTCTTAAAAGCACAAGAGAATTAAAAAGCTTCATGAAAAAATAGAGAATGATTCTGAAGTCATGAAATAAAAAATTTGGGTAACCTGGAATCTAAATCAGAAAAAAGCCCTGCTTGGTTTCACTTACATGAGCACAGATGGTCAGAGCGAAACACTACTTTGTAAGCAAAGCTTTGCCAGAAAAAATAGCAATAAAATATTGTTTACACTATGATAGTGGGTGTTTTTTTATTAATTCTGCAAGAACATATCCTCATTTGAGACATTACCAACAACCTATTCATTAGAGGCTTTGGATCAGTCTCAAAATCATTACACATAAATGGTAATATTAATTATTAACTCTACAATATTATTCTGTATTTGAGTAATAAAGGTTGAACAGGGAAATGCCAAGAAGAAACCACAGATTTCATGAGCCATATGATTACTATGATTTGTGACATGGAGGGGAATTGCAGCAAATAACAGGCAACAAAACCCAAGATGTGCAAACTAAACATCAGGACAAACAAAATATTTGTAATTGCAGAAAAGAACAAAAGAAGGAAGCAGAAGGAAGAATTCAGTTTTTATCAGTCAATAAGCAATGCTAGAGTGAATTTGTATAAAATTCTGAATTTTAGTCTCACAATTTTATCTGAATTTAGATATTTCATACCTTAAAATGTTGATTTTAAATTTTCCTTTAGAGAAAAAAAAAAACATATGAGCAGCAATTCTGTATTATTTAACACTATCAATGTTATTATATGCTTAATCTATGGGAGCCTCCTGATTTGAAAACATTTGATCTTAGCCAATAGAGCTTCAAAGCCATTGCTGAAATATTTCATGTCAGAAGTATCATACATTGAATTCCTCCTATTAAATCCTAAAAGTATAGATAAGCAACTGAAGGCTTCTTTCTTCCTGTTCACCTACATTTATCTCTAAATCACTGAGGTTTTAACTTGTTCTAAGTTTATGTTTAAGAGCCACTTTTGCTACCTTTTGCTCAATCATCAGTATGTCATTATGTTCCTTATTTACCTTATAAATACACCTTTAATATTCCTCAATATTTACATCTCCTTTTCCCATTTTTCAGGTATTTATTCATCATATTCCCCTTTTCTCTTTTTAGAAGGATGGCTTTTCACCCAAAGTAATTTTTTTGCATTCCTTATTTTGAGTATTTGGTAGGATAAAATGGAAAAAAATGTGGGGTTTCAATGCTTTTCCCAGTTCTAAGAACTGAGTTTTTTGTCCTATATGCTGTTCTCTAATCTATAAGCAGACTCAGAAACATGTTTGGTGCTTTTGACAGCTTTTTAGATCTTTTCTATGCAATGCACAGGAGAGGGAGCCTAAGGCTACCCATAGCCTGGGGTGCGGAGTCCCAACACTTGTTGGAGTGTATTAGCTGACATTTACATTGGTGAAACTAAGGAACATTGGTGGAAGACTGTCTGTATCTATTCAACCTGCCCAGAGGATCCTGCAGCCACTTTCCAAATGCTTTTTCCCCTCTGTAATGGACTTTGCTTCAATTTAGGTGACTATACGACTACAATTCAAATGCAACCAAATTCAGCAGCAACCCTGAGCTGCTGTTCTACATGGTCTGAACAGACTTTTTGTATGTGGCTTATGTGAAGGGCATGATAAGGCTCAGACCTTGTGTCACCACTCAGGTTACTTATACCCAATGGAACCAGGCAATCAAGCCAATCTTGACCAATATGCTGTGAAAAGGTGGGTTGTCCAAGCATGAACATTTCACCTTCCTACCTAGGTATTAGCTGTGTCAGAAAGAGAAGTATTCCAGGCAGGATTACATCATCCTGTAGAAATTACATGACTAGGAATGGGTCCAAAACATCTGGCTGTCCTGAACAGTATCCCCCAGATCATAAAAAAGTTCACTAACTATAGCAGTGCAATATGCAGGATATGGACTGTCTGACACACAGAGCACGTATGGTGGCTTGAATCACAAGGATAATCAGTCATACTCCAAGTCTCTGTTAATCACCATGAAAGTTCTTACACCGTAATAGTTTATGCTGGATGAGTGCCTCACAACTGTTCCTGGAACAAAGATAATGTCAGTACCACCAATGCAACTTTATTTCATTTTGAATATATTCATCTACATGTACACTTCACTTTTAAGTACTTAGTTAAAATATTCCTGGCAGATTCTGTTTTAACCAACCTTTAAAAGCCTTTAACAATGTAGACAAGTGTTACACAACCTTTTTAGGCAATTTATCTTGGTATTTCCCTATTCTTAGAAAGTTTTTCCTAATGTCTAGCCTGTCTCTTTCACTGCAGCTTAAGCCAATTATTTCCTACACTGTCCAATACTGATACATCCCTTTCCACTGTGCAGTAGCTTTTTATACATTTTGAAGTCTGATATCCTGTCTCACATTTATTCTTCTCTTCTCTAGACCAAACAATTACAATATTTTATCTTTTCTCATTTATTCTCTATCAAACTGATCTACACCTGTGTTAAAGTATAGTCCTCTAACTGGAGACATTGCTCCGGCTCAGGTGGTGCTAATGTTAAGCTAAGCAGAATTCCTTCATATGTCTTACAAAAAACATGACTCTTTATATAGTCCAGTATTCAGCCTTCCTTACTACATGCTGCAATATTATTGATTCAAATCCAGCTGTGATCCACTATAACCTTGGGATCCTTTACTGCAGAACTACTAGACAGCCAATTGTTTCGTATCCTGCATTTGAGTAGCTGACAATTCCTGACTAAATATAGAGGTCTTTCCTTAGCCTTGCTGAATAGCATCCTATTTTTCTCATATCTCCTCTCCTATTTACCAAAGTCCTGACTAAATTCTAACCTTGTCCTCTACTGCGTAGTTCCAGCTTGGTACTGCCTGCAAATGAATAAAGATCTTGTTCCTTGCATCATGAGATGGTTGAATTCAAGATCCTCAGGACAGTGAGAAGAGCGTGCAGCAAGCTCACTGCCCTGGACTTCAAGAGAGCAGACACTGGCCTCTTCAGGAACCTGCTCAGTAAGGTTCCATGGGATACAGCCCTAGAGGGCAGGGGGGCCCAAGACCGTTGGTTGATATTCAAGGATCACCTGCTGCAAGCTCAGGAGCGATGCATCGCAACTAGAAGAAAGTTTAGCAGGAGGGCCAGGAGACCTCCTTGGATGGATAAGGACCTGCTGAGGAAAATTCAAAGGAAAAAAGAGGCTTATAAAAGGTGGAAGCAAGGTCAGGCGGCCTGGGAAGAATACAGGGATGTTGTCCAGGAAGCTAGGGAGCAGGTTAGGAAAGCTAAGGCCCACTTAGAATTAAACTTGGCTAGGGATGTTAAGGATAAGAGGAAGGGATTCTATAGGTACATTGCAAATAAAAGGCAGGGTAGGGAAAACGTGGGCCCTGTCTGGAAGCTCTCAGGAGAACTGGCTATCCTGGATTTGGAGAAGGCTGAGGTTCTTAATGACTTCTTTGCCTCAGTCTTCACCGGCAAATGCTCTGACCACACCACCCAAGTCTTGGAAGGCAGACGCAGGGACAGTGAGAATGAAGACCCTGTGCCCACTGTAGGAGAGGATCTGGTTCAAGACCACCTTAGGAACCTGAATGTATACAAGTCCATGGGACCGGATGAAATCCATCTGCGAGTCCTGAAGGAGCTGCCAAATGAAGTTGCTAAGCCACTGTCCATCATATTTGAAAAATCATGGCAGTCAGGTGAAGTTCCCGACAACTGCAAAAAGGGAAATATAACCCCCATTTTTAAGAAGGGGAAAATGGATGAGCTGGGGAACTACAGACCAGTCAGTCTCACCTCTGTGCCTGGCAAAATCTTGGAGCGGATTCTCCTGGAAGGCATGCTGAGGCTCATGAAAACCAACAAGGTGCTTGGTGACAGCCAGCATGGCTTCACTAAGGGGAAATCCTGCCTGACCAATCTGGTGGCCTTCTATGAAGGGGCCACGGAACTGATGGACAGGGGTAGAGCAGCTGATGTCATCTACCTGGACTTATGTAAAGCCTTTGACACTGTCTCACATGACATCCTTGTCCCAAAGTTGGAGAGACATCAATTTGATAGGTGGACCACTCGGTGGATAAAGAACTGGCTGGATGGCCACATGCAAAGAGTAGAGCTCAGTGGCTCAATGTCCCGCTGGAGACCAGTAACGAGTGGTGTCCCCCAGGGATCGGTGTTGGGACCGGTCTTGTTCAAAATCTTCGTGGGTGACATGGGCAGAGGATTGAGTGCGCCCTAAGCAAGTTTGCCGATGACACCAAGCTGTGTGGTTCGGTTGATACATTGGAGGGAAGGAATGCCATCCGGAGGGACCTTGACACGCTTGTGAGGTGGGCTGATGCCAACCTGATAAAGTCCAACCGTGCCAAGTGCAAGGTCCTACACCTGGGTCGGAGCAATCCCAGGCACAGCTACAGGTTGGGCAGAGAAGAGATTCAGAGCAACCTTGCGGAGAAGGACTTGGGGGTGTTGGTCGATGAGAAAATGAACATGAGCCGGCAGTGTGCGCTTGCAGCCCAGAAAGCCAACCGTATCCTGGGCTGCTTGAAAAGGAGCTTGACCAGCAGGTCGACGGAGGTGATCCTGCCCCTCTACTCTGCTCTCGTGAGACCTCACTTGGAGTATTGTGTGCAGTTCTGGTGTCCTCAACATCAAAAGGACCTGGAACTTTGGAGCAAGTCCAAAGGAGGGCCACGAGGATGATCAGGGGACTGGAGCACCTCCCGTAGGAAGATAGGCTGAGAAAATTGGGGCTGTTCAGCCTGTAGAAAGAGGGCTGTGTGAAGACCTCATAGCAACCTTCCAGTATCTGAAGGGGGCCTATAGGGATGCTGCGGTGGGACTCTTCATGAGGGACTGCAGTGAGAGGACAAGAGGTAACGGGTTCAAAGTTAAACAGGGGAAGTTTAGATTGGATCTGAGGAAGAAATTCTTTACTGTAAGGGTGGTGAGGCCCTGGAATGGGTTGCCCAGGGAAGTTGTGAATGCTTCATCCCTGGTGGCGTTCAAGGTGGGGTTGGACATAGCCTTGGATGGCATGGTTTAGTGGGAGGTGTCCCTGCCCATGGCAGGGGCGTGGAACTAGATGATCTGAAGGTCCTTTCCAACCCTAACTATTCTATGATTCTATGATCATTCATGTCATTAATGAAAATGTTGACTAGTGCTAGAAAGCTGTATATTCCTGGACACAGAAGAAAACCTCCTTCTTTATCTAGTTTGATTGGCAGTTACCTTCTTTTACCTTCTGTCTAGGGTAAATCACCGTGACGAATAGTCTGAGTTTTGCCTGTACGGAATATGCTATTAGCAATAAACCATACAAACTGTCCTAAGCAGAGTTTTATTTTGTATTTGCATAGTGCTTGCACTGTATCTCAGTACCAAGCCCTCTGAACTAAAAATTTTTACCTTTTTTAGACCCAAGATTTGCATACCACAGCAGCTGGACATCTTTTCCACTCTTGAGATCTGAAAGCCTGTGTGGCTGGTTTGGATATGTAGACTAGATACTCAAATTTGTCTGCCTGTACTTCAAGGAAACATTTTCACTGCTTTGTTTTATGCTGAGTCATGCCTTGACATGCCTAAATCTTCATGTAAACAATTGTACACTTTTATGTAATTGGTTTTCTCCAGTTATGCCACTTTTGCTCAACAAGTTCCCAGTTTCTTCAAATTATTGCTCAATAGATTAAATTACTTTTCAAAACCAGCCAAAGCAGATTAAGCTGCTTTGCATTTGGTCTGCTCTTCTATAGATCAAAATGCCAACTATTCAGATATTACAACCATCTATATTGTATTTTCTAATTAAAGAATCCAGGGCCAAAGGGATTTCCGGTAGGATCTTTAGGAAAGAGTGAATTCTAATTTTGTAAGAACAGCTCTCAGAAAAACTGAGGTAAAAATATTTGTCACTGACCATCTCACCAGATATAAATTCTCCTTTGTCTATTGCAAAGATTGCCATTCTTTATATTTTCTTAGTATTTTGAAGTGAATATACGTGTATGTATAAATACACAGAAAAAGAATTATGTCTTTCATTTGAATAATGCCCATCACATTTATTGACACTGTGGGTCTTGTGTGTTTCTCTCTGGTTTCAATATATGGTTTTATTCCTTGAATTAGTTGAAATTTCATGACATTATTTTTCACGTATGTACTGCACAACATCAAATTTTCCCCACCATTCTCGTTCCTCACCACTTCTTCCCACCTGTCAATAAGTCAGAGTTTTGTCTAAATAATAGGAACCTTTTCTCCAGGTATTATTATAAATTTGCTATTTCTCCTTTGCTAATCCCAGCCAGTTTAGCTGATAGTAGCAGAGACAATTGCACTATTGTCAGACGTTAGCATTCATGTGACGATTTATGGAGCTCTGACAAAAAACCATGCAGCTGCAAAAAGTACATATCAAACCACCAGAGGATAATCCCAAAGCATAATCAGAAGCTCAGACTACAGTAAAAGCCTGTCATGATGAAACAGGATGTTAAAATTTTCGAGTGCAAGTATACAGCTCAGAAGATGAAACGTCAAAGGTTTTCATCCTGCTGAAAGAAGAGTTTTACCATAATCTGATAAGCAAATAGGATAGTTGACTTGCTGTTTAGAACCTGGCTGTGGACCAAATCATGATAAGAAGATGAAAGAGACATATGATATTGAGCAGGACATAAAAATGTAACCAGAGTTTTTTACAGCAGCTGGGTTTGGTGCTGAATGATTCAGAAAAGAAAGGAAGTTTTAAAACAATTAATGACTCCTTTGACTCTTCACAACTTGACATGACAAAAAATCCATACTGAGATGAACCACACAGGAGTACTAAGAAATCTGGAGCTGGCTACAGATTTATTTTATTGGCCTCAAGCAGCATGAGCAGTAGAAAGGAAATGTCAGACAAGTGAGAATTGTTTCAGAAGAAAGGCTAAAAATGAGATGGCTGCCAAGACATTTCCGCAAGAGAGAGCAAAAGTGGAATTGCTGGAGGGGGTTCATACAGGTAGGATAATCCCACAGGTGTTAGCCGGCATTCAAAAAGAAAATTCTTTTTTTGATTCAACTTCTCAGACTTAGATGGAGAATTTTGAAATTCAAATGGCATGCTTCAAAATTACAGAAAAGATTTTGCATAACGTCTTCTGAAATGATACTTCAGTGACATTTCATGCAAATTCACTGGTTCCTACCACAAAGTCCAAGACATCCATTACAGACATACATGATGAATATCTGAAAAGAAGGGACTGCTTAATGTAAACCATTTGGGGAACTCTGAGCTCTATTGTGCATAGCTCCCACACCTACAATGAAGTGGAGTGCACGCTTGGCATCTGACTTAGAAGAGTATTAGCTGCCAGCCGGGGCTGCCAGACCCTAAATTTCAGACCAAAAATTTCTACAGTGGCTGAAATACAGGAACCAGAAGTTCTCAGTTTTAAGCTCCTGCAGGAAAGGACATTTAAAAGCTTTATATTGTGCTTGTTTCTAGGAAAATGACAAGTTCATCAGAATATAGCACAGCCTGTGAAGAAATTGGAGCTAGGGGAGACTCTCCATCTGCACTGCAGAAACTGTGTCACTGCAGAAATAAATACAGAGTATATGCAAGAATCATAGAATCATAGAATAGTTAGGGTTGGAAAGGACCTTCAGATCATCTAGTTCCACGCCCCTGCCATGGGCAGGGACATCTCCCACTAAACCATGCCATCCAAGGCTATGTCCAACCCCACCTTGAACGCCACCAGGGATGAAGCATTCACAACTTCCTCCGGCAACCCATTCCAGGGCCTCACCACCCTTACAGTAAAGAATTTCTTCCTCAGATCCAATCTAAACTTCCCCTGTTTAACTTTGAACCCGTTACCCCTTGTCCTCTCACTGCAGTCCCTCATGAAGAGTCCCTCCCCAGCATCCCTATAGGCCCCCTTCAGATACTGGAAGGCTGCTATGAGGTCTTCACACAGCCCTCTTTCTACAGGCTGAACAGCCCCAATTTTCTCAGCCTATCTTCCTACGGGAGGTGCTCCAGTCCCCTGATCATCCTCGTGGCCCTCCTTTGGACTTGCTCCAAAGTTCCAGGTCCTTTTGATGTTGAGGACACCAGAACTGCACACAATACTCCAAGTGAGGTCTCACGAGAGCAGAGTAGAGGGGCAGGATCACCTCCGTCGACCTGCTGGTCAAGCTCCTTTTCAAGCAGCCCAGGATACGGTTGGCTTTCTGGGCTGCAAGCGCACACTGCCGGCTCATGTTCATTTTTTCATCAACCCACACCCCCAAGTCCTTCTCCGCAGGGCTGCTCTGAATCTCTTCTCTGCCCAACCTGTAGCTGTGCCTGGGATTGCTCCGACCCAGGTGTAGGACCTTGCACTTGGCATGGTTGGACTTTATCAGGTTGGCATCAGCCCACCTCACAAGCGTATCTAGGTCCCTCTGGATAGCATTCCTTCCCTCCAATGTATCAACCGAACCACACAGCTTGGTGTCATCGGCAAACTTGCTTAGGGCGCACTCAATCCCACTGTCCATGTCACCCACGAAGATTTTGAACAAGACCGGTCCCAACACCAATCCCTGGGGGACACCACTCGTTACTGGTCTCCAGCTGGACATTGAGCCACTGAGCACTGCTCTTTGCGTGTGGCCATCCAGCCAGTTCTTTATCCACCGAGTGGTCCACCTATCAAATTGATGTCTCTCCAACTTTGGGACAAGGATGTCATGTGAGACAGTGTCAAAGGCTTTACATAAGTCCAGGTAGATGACATCAGCTGCTCTACCCCTGTCCATCAGTTCCGTGGCCCCTTCATAGAAGGCCACCAGATTGGTCAGGCAGGATTTCCCCTTAGTGAAGCCATGCTGGCTGTCACCAAGCACCTTGTTGGTTTTCATGAGCCTCAGCATGCCTTCCAGGAGAATCCGCTCCAAGATTTTGCCAGGCACAGAGGTGAGACTGACTGGTCTGTAGTTCCCCAGCTCATCCATTTTCCCCTTCTTAAAAATGGGGGTTATATTTCCCTTTTTGCAGTTGTCGGGAACTTCACCTGACTGCCATGATTTTTCAAATATGATGGACAGTGGCTTAGCAACTTCATTTGGCAGCTCCTTCAGGACCCGCAGATGGATTTCATCCGGTCCCATGGACTTGTATACATTCAGGTTCCTAAGGTGGTCCCGAACAAGATCCTCCCCCACAGTGGGCCCAGGGTCCCCACCCTCACCGTCCCAGCTTCTGCCTTCCAAGACTTGGGTGGTGTGGTCAGAGCATTTGCCGGTGAAGACTGAGGCAAAGAAGTCATTAAGAACCTCAGCCTTCTCCAAATCCAGGATAGCCAGTTCTCCTGAGAGCTTCCAGACAGGGCCCACGTTTTCCCTACCCTGCCTTTTATTTGCAATGTACCTATAGAATCCCTTCCTCTTATCCTTAACATCCCTAGCCAAGTTTAATTCTAAGTGGGCCTTAGCTTTCCTAACCTGCTCCCTAGCTTCCTGGACAACATCCCTGTATTCTTCCCAGGCCGCCTGACCTTGCTTCCACCTTTTATAAGCCTCTTTTTTCCTTTGAATTTTCCTCAGCAGGTCCTTATCCATCCAAGGAGGTCTCCTGGCCCTCCTGCTGAACTTCCTTCTAGTTGGGATGCATCGCTCCTGAGCTTGCAGCAGGTGATCCTTGAATATCAACCAACGGTCTTGGGCCCCCCTGCCCTCTAGGGCTGTATCCCATGGAACCTTACTGAGCAGGTTCCTGAAGAGGCCAGTGTCTGCTCTCTTGAAGTCCAGGGCAGTGAGCTTGCTGCACGCTCTTCTCACTGTCCTGAGGATCTCAAATTCAACCATCTCATGATCGCTGCAATCAAGGCTGCCCTGGAGCGTCACATTCCCAACCAGCCCTTCCCTGTTGGTGAGGACAAGGTCAAGCATGGCACCTCTCCTTGTCGGCTCCTCAATAACTTGCAGAAGGAAGTTGTCTTCCACACAATCGAGGAACCTTCTGGATTGCTTGTGCAGGGCCGTACCATCCCTCCAACAGATATCAGGGTGGTTGAAGTCTCCCATGAGAACAGGGGCCTGCGAGCATGAGGCTGCTCCTATCTGTCTATAGAGCGCTTCATCCACCAACTCCCCTTGGTCAGGCGGTCTGTAACAGATCCCCACAATAATGTCTCCCGTCGTTGTTCTCCCTTTAACCCTGACCCACAAACTCTCTGTCGACTACTCACCTGTCCCCAGACAGAGTTCCATACTCTCCAGCCTACCCCACCATAAATAGCAACTCCCCCTCCCTGCCTACCGGACCTGTCTTTCCTAAAGAGCCCGTAACCTTCAATTCCAGCACACCAGTCATAGGAGCCATCCCACCATGTTTCTGTGATGCTTATGATATCATACCCCCATAAGAAGCAGAGATACAAAATGAAAACAGAAGAGTAGTCATGATGAGAATACTCTCTGGGAATTCCTGAGTTTCTATGTCATGAACTTCTCATTAAAGAGTCAGTAAACAAAAGTCATGAAGGATGCAGACCAGAACAGTATCACCTTGCAAATCCAGTTAGTGTTCAAGGAACGTAATAAACTCCTATGCCTTAATATACAGCAGAAGTGTTATTCAACACATATATTGGCATAGCCTCTCCTCTTACATCCTGTGACTTGTCAATAGCCAGAAGCTTCAAAGGCAAACGCTCCATGGTTTCCTTACTTACTGATGCTGGCTCCCTTTTAAGACGTTGCTGAAACGGATTTTCTGCCTCAGGACAAATTGCATTTAACTGATAGATGAAAATATCTGTGCCAAATAGGACAGTGTTTTGAAACAGTAAGAAGTCAACAGGAAGACAATTAAGCTATTCTATGGAAGTGTTCTGGATATATGAAATACAACCTACCTATAGATGTTTCTATAGATGTTTACAAGAAATGCATGTTGTATTTCTGCTCTTTGTTTCTAATACTATAGCTGATTTCAATTAATGCTGGCAACATGAAGACAATCTATTCAGGCTTATGTGGAGTTTCAAGTTGCCTGTCAAGTTAACTTCTTTGGTTATTTTTTTCTTTTTTTTTTTTTTTTTTTTTTTTTTTTTACCTTGAAATGCATTCCTTAAAGATTGCATTTTAGAAAGATGCAAAAGCAAAAAGAAAAACATCCTCATTTGTCTAAGACTATTTTCAACCCAAGCACTAATACTGAAACCTTTAAACAATATATTTTTCTTCACAAGTTCCTGTACACTACTGTATATTTGACTTCTGTTAGTATCTTTTCTGGGCTGAAACACACTATGACCAACTATATTCTTATTTCTAAGTCATATTCATTTCAGCAAGAGATTGTTAAGCAAAAATTCAGCAAAGTTGAATTTTTGTAACTCACAAGTTGGATTTAGCATTCCAACAATATTTGACCAATGCCAGATCAAATTCACCATGTAGGTGCTAGTTAAAAAAATAAGTAAATAAGATCCAAAGCTAACAGCAAAATAAAACATATTTGAAAAACAAAACAGCAGAAAATAAGCATTATGTATTATACTAATGTATTTCCTTCTCTACTTTTACATGAGTTCGAAGTTACCCAAGTTTATTATGAAATTTCACTATCAAAGTTCTACTTTATTTCATATTGTAATGGAACCCATAAACAATGGAGCTTTGATTTTTTTTCACATCACTAATGAGAAAACAAAAACAAAAAAAAAATCCCTGAATAAACTGTTAAGCAACTCTACTGTAATTTCTGTTCTGTTTTTCCCCAGGAAATGAGGGGGGCGACACTCTCAATTTCCTTGAGAGTTCTGAAGACACTGCTTGTCTAATTCTGGCTCATTGCCCGTATTCTTCTTTGTGAAACTGTACTATGTGTTATTGAAGTCCAGATAGATTAGATTAACAGGCAGGGGGAGGGGAGGGAGGGTGTCTTGACTGTTTGCTATATTGTCAAAGAAGCTTTTGAATTAGTTTCGCATAAATCCATGTGGCTTTGAAACCCATTTTCCTGTGGTCTTCATCCTTTCTTTTAAAATATGCTCTATAACCCCAAATACAGTTTCTCCTTCTTAAATGTACGTATTTCTATTAATTTCTTTCCTAACAATTTGCTGAAGACCATATTAGGCACAGATACAGATATTTCTCATATTTGGCAAGATATGGAGAAGCTGGTGAGAGCAATCATTCTTCTTATGGGCAAAATCTTACTGTAAAGATAAAGAGTGTAGGTAATTATTGTACCGTGGCTAAAGGCAGTTTCATTTAAGTTCTGCAGAAAGTAATAGGAACCATTATACTTGAGGAAGATTTCATTAGGTTTGAACCAATAAACCTGAGATCATGTGAGATTTAGAAAAAAGCCTCAACCAAATCTCATAAGACATGTAATAAAGTCACAAGAGTTGGCAGCAATCTTGATCCATCTCATAAACTCTGGATAAATATGAACAGATGTAGATAGTGTAATTGAATTGATCACGGAGTTTATTTCCCAGGAAATCATTCTGAGAACCAGAATTAGACACAGACCCCTTGAAAACGAATTGATTTTTGAAACTCAAAAATACTTTAAAGCTTTTTCCCCTGTTTTTTTTCTAATTATACTTTCCTGTTCTGAAATATTTTTCACTCCCTTTTGTCTATATGAAATATTCACTTTATCGATGATAAAAGGGAATAGCTCTTCTAAAGAGTAAAGAGTGAAGCTGAATATAAAGAGTCCTACCTAATACACCAGTGGACATTTCCCTAAAATAAAGGAAGAGAAATTCTGCTTTAGTCACTTACAATTGCAGCAACTTTAAATGTAACTCAGAGTAATCAGTGCTTAAAAGTCCAGAGCTTTTTAAGAAAAAGAAGCTACAGGTATAATATAGAATTAAAACAGACTAGAACAAGAGGAAATCAGGAACATATTGTTGAAGCCACTGGAGCCATTTTCTGAAGCTTAGTGTTGAGAATATCTTCAATGGGGTCTGGACGCCATGCATTTTTAACACCAGACAATAATCCAAAGACAAGTTATTGTAGCACTGTGTAATGTCAAAAATTGGGAACATTCCTTTATTTAGCTCTCCCAGAAGTTCAGTCTTCCTAAGTGAAATGGTATTAAATAAGAAAATGCTTTTAGCATTTTTCATATGCTTACTTTCATATGGTTTTGATCCTTTTTTTTTCCTAACATGGTGCTTCTACAAAACCAAAATGCTGCAAAAATAGAAGCAACCATCAACTTAAATTTCTTTAAAATATTAGAAAAATGTAGCTCACTATCAACTTCCCACGTGAGCTAAAAGGCTCATCCTGAGCCAATAAAGAAAACAAAAGAAGGGTGAAAAATATATGGAATTTTTATTTTATCCAATGTTTCCACGAGAGAACAGACCAACATGAGTTCTGTCTCCAGTTAAGCTGAAATGAAAAGAGAAGCTGTCCATCCACCGGGACACCTCTGAAGCCTAAAACAAACATTCATGGCAACTACATGCCAAGAAGTGGCAAAGGCACTGAGCCTCTGTCAGGGTTATTTGAAACTAAAGAGTTTTAGGAAAGGCTGTCTATTCAGGGAAGCTGGAAGAAGGTCTAGAGAACATTTTAGTGCTCCAAGAATAGTCACAGTGCCTAAATTCTGAGTACTGGTGAACTGAAAGTCTATCTTTTGTGTGATCTGTTAGTGGTTTTTTAGTCTATCCAACACACTTATGTACTTGAGATATCCTGCTCACTTACAGTTTCTAGCCCTACTGTGTTATCATGTTTATAATCATTTGCGATGGTTTAAACTCCCTCTCCAACATGAAGCTGCAACCCAGAAAGCCATTACTGCAAATGTCTCTCTTGTGTATCCTCGCTTATAAGGTGTGTTTATAGCATATTTCTCTAGGATCAATTGAAAAACCCATGATATGTTTCCACATTTCAGGTGGCGTGGAGACCTCAGCTTGTTTTAAGGCTTATTTTCTGCATATATGATCTATTTTGCCTGAAATACTAACCAATAGATTTTGCTGGGAAAACACTCACTTTTTGTACCTTTTGTTGATACTGGAACCATGGACAGTCAAAACAACAGTGGCAATGGGTGCTTGACTTCATTCTGGAGTGACTCAGGAACTTTGCTGGAAAGGCAGAGAGGTGTGGTTCCAGGCATTGTCCTCTTCAGTGTTTCTGGGTTTTATCCAGTGATGATCTGAAGTAAAATGCACAAACAGTTCTGGGCGTATGTCCTAGAAGCCAAGTTTTTCCAAAAGCAGAGTTCTCCAACCACTAAGTTACAAAGCCAGTCTGTCCGTACCATAACTCAGCGTCACCCAGAGTGAGGATTGCTTGCTATGCAAAATATTAGGTGATTGGTGCATTTCTTGGCTGAAAGCCACATTTTCCACTTCCTGGACAAGTACGCTAGTTGTCAGGCTAGCGTCTAAAAGCTTTTAATTAGATACTGGGATATAGTCACCTAAATCATAGAATCATAGAATCATAGAATAGTTAGGGTTGGAAAGGACCTCAAGATCATCGAGTTCCAACCCCCCTGCCATGGGCAGGGACACCTCCCACTAAACCATGCCATCCAAGGCTATGTCCAGCCCCACATTGAACGCCGCCAGGGATGGAGCATTCACAACTTCCCTGGGCAACCTGTTCCAGGGCCTCACCACCCTCACAGTAAAGAATTTCTTCCTCAGATCCAATCTAAACCTCCCCTGTTTAAGTTTAAAGCCATTACCCCTTGTCCTCTCACCACAGTCCCTCATGAAAAGTCCCACCCCAGCATCCCTATAGGCCCCCTTCAGGTATTGGAAGGCTGCTATGAGGTCTCCACACAGCCTTCTCTTCTGCAGGCTGAACAGCCCCAATTTTCTCAGCTGTGAATAATTTTACACTCTGAAGTGTAGTTTTGCTAAGATGTCAAAATTCATACAAAAGATGAATTTCAAATACACCTCATTTGGGATCTGGGGGGGTGGCTGACCTGACATAATTAAAACACAACAAAAATTAAGGATCTAATTTCTTCATGCATAGGAATTAGACCCCACATTCATGACCCCTCAAACTTACTTCAGCTAGAGACAATTCCTGTTTGCTTCAGGAATTTTGTAAATCACTATAACCACCAGACTCCTTGTCTTAACACCACCATCTTGCAAAATCAGATGTGCCATTTTCACAAGCTTTCCCTCAAAAAAAAATATGTCTGCCTGTAGATACAACAGCAAAACCATACTCAAGAAAGCAACATAACCACTGGAGAAATGGAAATAAATGATTATTCACATGGAATCAATGCCACTTCTAGTTTATGTGGCAGTCACATACAATAGTAATACCTTTGATTATAAAAGATGTTATATAGCTGGCTTTTACCATACTTCAAATGCAAATTTGTATGTCACAGGCTCATCTCTCTTGTGAACTGTGTCATCTTTCATTACTGTACATATGTTATGACAAAAACTGATTAGTTACATTAATTGGTATTGTTGACCAGACTCTTCTTTTAACCAGACTTTTCATTCCACACTCTTTTTTTCACTTGCACATAGCAAGTCCCTGATTCTAGGAGAATCCATTTGTGCCTGTGGTTACGTGATTGGCACACCTAAGCAAGAGAAAGATATAGAAAATTTCCTGGATGTATATCAACAATTCTCTTTTGAGAATGCCTAGATATGGTAATTAAGAGTAGGCCAGAAAAGAATCTTTCATTGTAAGAAGTCTGAATTTCACTGTTTCAAATAAAAAAAGTTGTTGGAGACCACAATCATGTCCTTCCAGTAACGCTGGAAGAAGGAATGATTAAATGCTCCTTGTTGTGCAAAAAATGATATAACAAAAGCCATGACCCAAACCAAACTGAAGGAAAACAGAGAGGCCAGGAATTAATTAGTGAAGCTATTTGTATTCATTTGTAGGAAGTAGCTGACAAGCAGCCAGCAGACAGGAAGAAACTGAGGAGGCTTGAAAACAACCAGTGAGAGTGTTTTTTTGAAAGAAAATAAGACCAAGTAGGACAAGGAGTTTCTTGGATAGAAAGTTAGGCTGAAAAAACAAAGCAAAGGAATTCCCCTAGGTGTCTTATTTTTGCTGCCTTCTGGAAAACTGAATTTTGTGTATGAGATTTGGTAAATTACTGCAGGAAAGAAATAAATAATTCCAATGTAAATTTGCCCTAAGTATTGGCCAGTTCCTCAGGCCAAGTAAATGACACTGTATTGTAGCTGTTCTGGGGGTTTACACTGTTTCCTCTCCTCATTTCTCAACCAGGTGTGGTTGCCCAATCTCAAAGTAAAAGTGTGTGAGTCATGCATGTGTCCTTCTGTCATTGTTTCACAGGTGAGGAAAGAAATGAAGCCACGATACTTATCTCCTCTGCTTCAGCTCCCAGTGAGATGCATGGAACAGAGCCTTGAAGTATGTAGCTGCATCAGCCTGAAGTGCAAGATGACAAAATGCAACTTGGACAAAGGAGGTAGATGGTTACAGAAAGGGTTTCTCTGCATATCTGTTATTAAGAGAGGAAAGGAATGAACAGGAACTTTTCCACTTATTGTTTTCATTTTAAAAGACTAAAATGAACACTTGTCCTTCTTTCTGTTCTTGAATAATATGAACAGTTAAAGCCCTCCACCTGATCCCACGAAATTCACAAATCTCCCAAAGAATTCAGTTGTTGAAGATCAAGTTCTCGGTGCCTGACAAGCCCCCGATTTAGGAAAATTGCTATTTATGAAGATGTAAAATGCCACTGATGCTGCTGCTGCTGATGATGAACTGCATCTTAGATGCAGCCCAGTATATGGAGTTCGTTCTCTTTGTACCTAACACTTTATCCTGCTCTTGAAAAGGCTTCAACCCTTTCTAGGTATTACCCACATACAGATGGATGTACCTTAAATTCATCATTATAAATATAGTTGGTGCTTTTCCCATAAGAAAATGTTGAAGAATTCCAGTCAATTCAAGTTTCGTGATGCACTACGGTAATTGCTTTTGCCTACACTGAGTGTCCAGTAATGCCATGCAGACCGCATTTCACTAATTTGTGTGGAAGATGTCATTCTTGTGTGAGGCTGTTGAAAAGTTTATTAAAACCCATCCTATTGCCCTCTTCCTTAGATGCTATACAAATTACTTAAACAGAGGATCATTTACTTGGGCGTGACTTGCTAGCAGTGGAGCTATAGTAGCTGTTTCTTGCAATCTTCTTGTACTGTAAGATCATTTCAGTGTTCACAAATCAGTTGCACTAACACCTTTCTTGACAAGAAATTTAGAAAATGAACCTGTTTCTTTTTGTCCTATCTTTGAATTCTTATATTTGCTCTCAGTTCTCAGAATCTACTCCTTCATCTTCTAATACTTAAGAGATTGTCTTGGGGAGCTTTTGGGTTGTTGGGTCTTTAATTAATCTCATGATATCTAGAAGATTTCATGTCCGAAGTGTGTATCGACTAAACTGAAACACAGCAAATTATGGCCTGGGAAGAATACAGGGATGTTGTCCGGGAAGCTAGGGAGCAGGTTAGGAAAGCTAAGGCCCACTTAGAATTAAACTTGGCTAGGGATGTTAAGGATAACAGGAAGGGATTTTATAGGTACATTGCCAATAAAAGACAGGTTAGGGACACCGTGGGCCCTCTCCAGAAGCTATCGGGAGAACTGGCTACCCTGGATTTGGAGAAGGCTGAGGTTCTTAATGACTTCTTTGCCTCAGTCTTCACCGGCAAATGCTCTGACCACACCACCCAAGTCTTGGAAGGCAGAAGCTGGGACGGTGAGGGTGGGGACCCTGGGCCCACTGTGGGGGAGGATCTTGTTCGGGACCACCTTAGGAACCTGAATGTATACAAGTCCATGGGACCGGATGAAATCCATCTGCGGGTCCTGAAGGAGCTGCCAAATGAAGTTGCTAAGCCACTGTCCATCATATTTGAAAAATCATGGCAGTCAGGTGAAGTTCCCGACAACTGCAAAAAGGGAAATATAACCCCCATTTTTAAGAAGGGGAAAATGGATGAGCTGGGGAACTACAGACCAGTCAGTCTCACCTCTGTGCCTGGCAAAATCTTGGAGCGGATTCTCCTGGAAGGCATGCTAAGGCACATGAAAACCAACAAGGTGCTTGGTGACAGCCAGCATGGCTTCACTAAGGGGAAATCCTGCCTGACCAATCTGGTGACCTTCTATGAAGGGGCTACGGAACTGATGGACAGGGGCAGAGCAGTTGATGTCATCTACCTGGACTTGTGTAAAGCCTTTGACACTGTCTCACATGACATCCTTCTCTCTAAGTTGGAGAGACATCAATTTGATAGGTGGACCACTCGGTGGATAAAGAACTGGCTGGATGGCCGCACGCAAAGAGTAGTGCTCAGTGGCTCAGTGTCCAGCTGGAGACCAGTAACGAGTGGTGTCCCCCAGGGATCGGTGTTGGGACCGGTCTTGTTCAACATCTTTGTGACTGACATGGACAGTGGGATTGAGTGCGCCCTCAGCAAGTTTGCCGATGACACCAAGCTGTGTGGTTCGGTTGATACACTGGAGGGAAGGAATGCTATCCAGAGGGACCTAGATACGCTTGTGAAGTGGGCTGATGCCAACCTGATGAAGTTTAACCATGCTAAGTGCAAGGTCCTACACCTGGGTCGGAGCAATGCCAGGCACAGCTACAGATTGGGCGGGGAGGAGATTGAGAGCAGCCCTGTGGAGAAGGACTTGGGGGTGTGGGTTGATGAAAAAATGAACATGAGCCGGCAGTGTGCGCTTGCAGCCCAGAAAGCCAACCGTATCCTGGGCTGCATCAAAAGGAGTGTGACCAGCAGGTCGAGGGAGGTGATCCTGCCCTTTTACTCTGCTCTTGTGAGACCTCACTTGGAGTATTGTGTGCAGTTCTGGTGTCCTCAACATAAAAAGGACCTGGAACTGTTAGAACAAGTGCAGAGGAGGGCCACGAGGATGATCAGGGGACTGGAGCACCTCCCGTGTGAAGATAGGCTGAGAAAGTTGGGGCTGTTCAGCCTGCAGAAGAGAAGGCTGTGTGTGGAGACCTCATAGCAGCCTTCCAGTATCTGAAGGGGGCCTATAGGGATGCTGGGGAGGGACTCTTCATGAGGGACTGTGGTGAGAGGACAAGGGGTAATGGGTTTAAACTTAAACAGGGGAAGTTTAGATTGGATCTGAGGAAGAAATTCTTTACTGTGAGGGTGGTGAGGCCCTGGAACAGGTTGCCCAGGGAAGTTGTGAATGCTTCATCCCCGGCGGCGTTCAAGGTGGGGTTGGACACAGCCTTGGATGTCATGGTTAGTGTGAGGTGTCCCTGCCCATGTTAGGGGGATTGGAACTCGATGATCTTGAGGTCCTTTCCAACCCTAACTATTCTATGATTCTATGATTCTATGATTCTATGTCATAAATGTTGCAGAAGATTTCGAAGAGAGCAGGCGAGTGACTTTAGTCACTTACACCAGTCATCATCACCACCGCTGGCAGCCTTACTACTTTGTGCTTTCTATAATTAAACAAACAAACAAAAAAAAAAAAAGCAGAAGCATAATGCACTTTTATATGCTATTACTGTAAAAAGGAAAATTAAAATAAGCTAACTTGAAAAAATGTAATTTTTTTGTAAAATTCAACTCTAATGTTGGTTCTGTTTAAAGAATTGTGAGCCATCATACCATTTCTATTTCTTAGTTGTAATTGCCACAGTTATAAAAATTGAGGATGCTGAAGTATGGGCCTATATGAGTAGCAATACTGTGGTGCAATACAATAATGGAAGATAGGAAGGTCTGGGGTAGAAAATAATCATTTTAGCTGGTATGTAGGTTGGTAGTAATATGCTCATGATAAGGTGATCACATTTACTACTTCACTGGCAATATGGAATTCCTGATGAAAGACAAGTCTATGCTATAAAAATGTGATTGCTTGCATCTCAGCTGAGATGATAGGCAGTTCATTTTATTAAGCTGTTTTGTGCTTTTCATCCAACAACAAATTACAATAGAATTTGATTTTCACAATTCTAGGTTCTTACAAATCATTCATTTTGGTATGCTGGGGAAATTATCCTTCTCAGGTTAGTTAATTAAATTCCCTGCTTAGCAAGCATTCAGGCAACATTTTCTTCCAACTTTTTCTTACTTGTGGCCTGGAGAAAACCCATCAGAATTAATTTTGAAGATTTATGTGGTGATTACTCTTTCAATCAAAGTAGTGGCCTTATTATGAATCCTCTTCTCTATGAAAAAGCAACATTACTTAAGTATATGTGATCAAGTCTCACTTGATACATATTCTTTCTACACCATAAAATTCCTCTAATTTTTGTTCATCAATCAGAGTTTTTGTTGTTGAACTGAGTTTGCTGTTGACATTAGTTTATTCCATTATTTCACTAGATAAAAAGCAGTATTAACACCGCATAACTTTTTTTTTTTATCTCTCCCTTTCTGGTGAAATTCTAAATGATGGTGGCAGCCAAAAATGGAAAGCACCTTTCCTGGGATACTGCTGGTTTTCTTCAGACATCTTCAGATGCACCTTGCTGATTACCTCTAAGACAAAAATGAGAAATCAGACTCCACATCTTGAAAGTAGGAATAGACAGAAAGAATGCATCAAAGGCGGGCTTCTGCTTTAGGCTTTTGAGGAAAAGTTTCCCCAAAAATTGTATTTTCACAAAGGGTGAGGCAGAACAGCACTGACCAATATTTATTTCATTCTAATTCTAGCTGCGAGTGTCAAATTAAGTATGAAAATAGTGCAGAGAAGTAAAATGTCTTAATGTGCATATATAATGCAGAATTCTACTTCAGTTTTATTGCTCAGTGTGACCTTCAATTTCCTCTGTTGCAAAGGGGGGAGTTTACCATTCAATCAGCAATTCAGCTATGGCACTGAGTGACATGATAGCACATCAGAAAATTCCTACAGCCTAATGTAGAACTCTGTACCAATGCTTTTTTATCTTGAGCAGTCCTATTTGCATCAGGTGAGGGTAGGCACTCAGGAAAAAAATAGCCTCATCAGATTAATTTATTTTAATTAATTTATTAATCTTATTACTTCCACCAGCAAGTACTCAAAAGTTAGACCTTAACTGAAAAAACAGTCACACAATATTTTAAACAACCTTAAAAAAATTTCTGTAGTGTGTGAAATTTGAATGTACGACAACCTAAATACATGGCTCTGAACCCCGACATTCAGATTTAACAAAGTACTTGTTTCTCTTTGCTAGCCAAAACTCTAATGCCTCTTCAGTGTCAAAAATGTTTTATGTGTATTCTTCTACATGTTAATTGGGAAAACATAATTTTCTTCCCTTGTCCCCGAGCAATCCCATATCCAATAAATAATCAATTTTTGCTAAAATTTTGCTAATTTTTTTAAAAGCACAAATCCTCATTTTATAGTGAAAAATATAAACTTATACACCAAAATAGTCTTCCCATTAAAATTTCTGAGATGTTTGATACTGACTGATATGATGAAACCCTGCTAAAAAGCCATCAGTGGTCAGAAAGTATTGCATTTGCCCTATAGAATCATAGAATCATAGAATAGTTAGGGTTGGACAGGACCTTAAGATCATCTAGTTCCAACCCTCCTGCCATGGGCAGGGACCC
This sequence comes from Amazona ochrocephala, assembly GCA_039720435.1. NCBI lineage: Eukaryota > Metazoa > Chordata > Aves > Psittaciformes > Psittacidae > Amazona > Amazona ochrocephala. The sequence goes on from CM077878.1 coordinate 48,174,542, forward strand.
CTCCCACTAAACCATGCCACCCAAGGCTCTGTCCAACCTGGCCTTGAACACCGATTCTTTCAGAAGCTTGACATTTATTTAAAGTTTATAGGACATAATTTAGAAAGCAGGTTTTTCTCAGAGATACTGACGCATTTTACTTAGCCTATTTGGCATTGTGTCACAGTGTCCCTCAAATTTTAGTGTGACCAGACCCATAGGTGCAATCATTATCATTTAACCAATGGGTAGTTGAGGCAAAGGAAATCTCAGTGTGGTTGAACGAGGGTGGCATAGGCAGCCCTTGGGCACAGAATAGGCCCAAGTCATGGTCTGACGATATCGCAGGGATATTGCTGTCATGTCATCTGCCTGGAGAAATGACAACCAGTTTTACACTGGTGGAAATTTATATATACGGATATTTTTTCAGACTGTGTTATATTGCTTGCACTCATTTTATTACTAATTACTAATTACTACATATAGATTTCATTTTCATTTGAACAAATAGCTCTTAGGTGGTCAAAATTCACTTATGACAAAATACTTTATGACAATGGCTCATCAGAAGAAGGTGATGCTTTCATGTTCTTTCCTCAAAAGGCACTTTATTTTTGTGGTTTCGATTATCCTGCTCCTTAGTTATCTTCATTTCTAAGGATAGACTCTTGACAATGCTTTTTTCCTGCAGGACCTCATTTTTGTGGTGGTTGTGATTGGAACAGCAACTTGGCATCTTTTCAGATCAGTGCGGTTAGAGAAGCATCACTAAGCACAACAAACCATCCAGAGAAGTAAAAAAACAAATAATAATAATAAAAAATTACAGATAAATAAACCAATGTGAAGAAAAGTAACAAGCCCAAGTCACAGAATAAACTGAAGTGGATGTCTTGTTTGGTACTATTTCTTCTGCTGGAACTACAGAACTCTCAGCGACTATATCAATGGCTGCATCAGATTCTATCTGCTATGAGTATTTCAAGACTGCTGATTAATTTGATTAATCAAATTAATCCATTTCCTTCACTCCAGCTGAGCTGCAGAAGAGCCCTCTGGAGCATGTAAGACCCTACATGTTCAGGTATATGAAGCCAGGTAGGCTGTGTGAGGTGTGCAAGAGATGTCTGAAACGCAGTCATGAGTCAGAAGACAGAAATTTATTGCTATGAGATATCCCAAAATGTCTTACTCTGGCACAGACATTGCTAAAGGTTGCAAGATCTGTTCCATATCTAAATGCTGCCTACATATCTCCTGAGCTCCTTGTAATGCATTTTGGCATGAACCTTAGCTAGACACTTCTGAGATCTTCAATTTGAAGACAGATAAGTGTGGAGGTATCAGAAGATAGTACACCAGTCCCTCCCTAAGCATGAGAAATTTGAGCTGACATGTAGTATCAAGACAGGAAACTGTCAGCTTAGGAAGTGGCCAAGTTGCTAGCTCAAGAGAGATCCAGGAAGCACCAAACAGAGGAATAATTCAATCTCTTTCTTATTTTTAACATATTTGAAAATCTTTAAAAGTTGTGTTAGCTGCTTCCCTGAATAAAGAATGACTTCTGCAGGGAAGCAAATTACACTACTCATTACTAGACATGAGATTATGACATTTTTATAATTGCTGGTGAGAACACAAAGATACTGATATAGTTGACATTGATATTTGAGTGCAATAACTGAATTGTTACTGGAAGTCTTATCAATAATGTTTATCAGTCTGGGAATGCTTACAGAAATTAGCTGATTGTCGGGAAAATGAAATGCCATTTATCCCTAAATAACCTTGTCCATTTTCAGTGTAAATGGCACAGTTTCTGAGTCTGCAAGGTACATCTTGGTAATTATATGTGATACCTGGTTTGGTGCCAGCTAACATACCTTCAGAGGGCTTAGGATAAAAATAGCATGCTGTCTGGACATTGGTCCTGAGCAGCTGACACTGGGTAGCCCTGCCTGAGCAGTCAAGTTGGACAAGGTGACTTCCAGAAGTCTCTTCCAATCTCAATCATTTTGTGATTTTGTGAACATCTCAGAAGTTGTAAACATCTCACTGCCTTGGGAAGAAGGAGGAGTTCTGAGAAGGAGAAGCCACATAATATGTGGTCTATGGGGATCTCGACAAATCATCTAGCTCAATCCTCTTCTCTAAAGGAGGATCAACAATACAGTTCATCTATTCTCTTTTTAAACCTTAAAGCTACCACAACCTCCTCATGCTCTATTCAACAGTATATCACTGTTGGTTCCTTTTCTCTCACTAATATTAACTCAAATCTTTCTCTTTAGAGTTCCCCTCACCATATCGTGTCCTAACCCAATAGTTATTCTCTAAATTTAGTGTTCTCTAACCAAAACAGCAAAGTCTTTTTTTCTAATTTTCCAGCTTCTCAAGGACTTTCGGGATGTTGACTCTCTTCAGATTATGCTGGATCCCCAAATATTAGATAAAGTTTAGATGAGATGAACCTAATTAAATTATTTTCAATGATCCCTAGCGAACAGCATATTTTTTTCAGAAAATATCTCTAATACCATTGGTTAATTCTGAGTTCTCACCCTGTCCTGCAGAGTTCTTTATCCTCTCTCATTTTGGCATAATTTCTGGTTTTAAAAATTGCACCTCTTATTCAAGCGCAAAACTTTTCAGTAAGTAATGAAATGTGAATAACTTTGGGCGTAGGAAAAACTCAGTCCATATATCCTTCGATTTTGACACTGGATTTAAGACAGCTATTCTCTGTGTGTTTCTTGCAGCCAATTTTGCAACACCTTTTTATTATTTCCTATCAACCACACTTCTTTCATTCCTGAAGAAGAAATTATGAAACAGTGTGAAAACTGCTAATAAAGCCAAGTAATATCACACTTACAGCTTATCTCTTATTCTAAGTTATCCCTTCCCAGAATGAAATGACATGGGTTTAAAATAATTTTTTCTTAATAAATCCATTTTGGCTGTACTGTTGAATCAAGTCTTAAATAACTGAGACACCATGCCTTCTGTTTCTAGTACAAAATAGTTACAGCTGGTGTAAGGGGTCCAATGTGAGATATGACAGTTACGAAATGCAGCCCAACTGTGTCTGCATATCACTTGCAGTGTATCCTCCACTGTACCTGTACTGTGAAGCCTGGAGGACCCCCAGCCACTTTCTGCACATCATACACCCACCTTTTTTTTCCTGCCTCTACATGCCTGAGTCCACTGAAAGGCAATGCAGGATCATAGCTGGAAGAGGGCTGGAGTGTGGTCCCATAGGTGCTCCAGCCTGGCAGATCTGGCAAGTGGCACTGTGTATCTTTTCACACCAGCAATCCTCTCCTATGGGCAGACACAGTCATTGCTCATAAGATGCCTGTCCCCTCCATGACTTCTCAGTCACTAACTCATTGACCTTCCTTGGCATGTTTAGCACTGCACATCTGCAGAGGCTATGGCCAGGGCATGCGGATTGCTCACTATGACTTGATGCTTCACATTCATGACCTTCTTGTTTTCCAAGTGTTAGTGCCCAGAAAGAAAATTGATGATGAATGGTCTATAGCTCTTTGGGGTTTTCCCTGTATTTCTCCTGCCAAAAAAAGGGATCTCAAGGTCCCTTCAGCAGTCTTGCATAACTTCGACCTCTTTTCGCAATTTTTCAAAGGAAATAATTAATGCTTCCCCAGTCATGGGTCTCACCTGGTGCAAGAATGTCAACATGGAAACATCGAAGGTGATAAGAAACAGACAGCATAGATTTATCCTAAAATGTCATTATAAATAATTCCTGAGAGTAAGCACATCTGCTTTTCTGTGCCCCGCCAATTTTCATAGCTCTTGTGGGAGAGGCTGCTGAAATAAATCTTGGCAGGTTCCACTGATACCTGGTAGTGTGCCAGCCAACAAAGTCTGTCAGCCCCATCAAATTTCTTTCTTTGACAGCATAACTAGCTTGTAGGGTAGCATACCTACCTTATAGGGTAAACAGGAAGCAATAGAGTACGATACGATATGATACGATACTATATGATATGATATTATATGATACGATACAATATGATACGATACTATATGATATGATACAATACAATATGTTATGATATCTCTGGATTTAGTAAACTTGTGATAGTGCCTCACTTGTCATCTTCATAAACAAACAGTGAAAATACAGTCTGGAGTGGTTGTTTGCAAACTGGACATAGATCATCACTTAGGGTCATGACTGTCATAGACTACAAGCTCAGTCAAAATGCAGTTGCTTGTGTAAGTATTTTGGTTGCACAAAGTTAGCAGCCTGTAAGTAGTCTCTCACAACCAGAATAAGTTTACACATCTCTAGTCAAAATGAAGTCAATGTAGATTAGGTGAAAAGACAGTTGAAAACCTAAACTGAAATAGCAGTTATCAAGGGCTCACTATCAAACCAAATGCACTTAGCAAGTGTGGTTAAAAAAAGGTTCTGTGCAAGTAGGTCAAATCTTATCCTCATAGAAAATATTTAATTTGTTATATAATTTTAATAAAAAATTAGTGTGTGCTACTATTATATGTTATTTATTATACATTGCTATAAATAATAGTCAATATTTACATGAGTGGCTTGAATAACAAGATAGATATTTCATTTATGAACTAGACAGTTACAAAGTACATAAGGATCATTCGCAAATGTTATACATAATACAGATGAGGTAATGATACTTCTCTAGGTTTTGAATTTTTCTATTCAAAATTGTCGTTCAATTACTTATTGTATGCATCATAGCCACCTTCCAAAAAAGTTGAAAACACTTCACTAGTTTGGAGCAGCAGCCCGTTAATCAAATTTATTTTGACCTTAATATCTAAATAAAATTATGTAAGACAAGAAAAGGCAATAGAAGAAATAGAATTAGAGGAGGGACTGAAGAAAGGGGCACAGAATGAAAATTAATTGCCTTAACATTTTCTCTCACTATTTTCTCTTGGGAGGAGGACACAACATGTTGACAAATAGCCATCATGTAGGATGCTCCTAAACTGTAGTATGTGTTTTTATTCCTTATTTATATGTATTTTCTGCTAAATTACCTTAATGTCTTTGACATGGTAATGAAGGAAATAAGTACGTAAACAGGAAGACAGATGGAGATTATCTTTAATTATTGAACAAACAACTTTACCTTCCCAGAGATTATAAAAATTTTCCATCGTTTTCATAATTCAACTAAGGCATTGTTCATCAGCTGGATATTTACAAATCTTATTTCCTCAGGTACCTTCTTTCAGTAGTGTTTGGATAACTGCCACAATTGTTCTTTCATGGGAGCATGATCTGGCACTGCTTTCTCCCCTTCACAGCAATTCTCTTCAAGTACAGGTGCTTTCCCAAGTCCCATTCATGCCATCACTCTGCTTGTGAGCCATAAGGAAGAGATAAGGTAATTCAGAAAGACAGCAGGATTTGGACATCCAACTGTGCTAAACATTTCCACTTACCTAGCAGGCAAGTCACAGCAATTCATTGACGAATATAGAGCTTGGGTGGGAGGGGGAGGTTCAGTGATAAATGGTGGCATACATTACAGGTAGTTTTGCATTTCTCATTAACATCATAAGGCAAACAAAACACACAGTGGTAAAAATACAGCTTCAGTTCTGAGAATTTTGTGGAATAAATACTCAATTTCTCTGTTCTGTGATGCCCTCTTAGCTTTTTCAGAAAAACTTTTTCTCAAAAGTACACCTTACAAAATTAAAGGCACTCGTGAGGGAAGGATTTTGTTTATCCAGTACCTACCAGAGAAATCAATGTACTGGAAAAGATACAGCTAGATAATCTACTAGGTCTTTACACTTTCTGCTTTCAATCATACATTTCTTCACTATATTACTTAACAGTCAGTTGGAATTACAAGACAAGGCCACAAATTACCACAAATATCTCATAAAAATACTGGTGTTTTCTGGAAATAAAACACCCTCCACATTTCACATCCAATTTGAGTAAATGTGTTAATGATGAGGAACAAATATGAGTACATTTTGTATCAGCTCAGGCATCCTGCTTTGGAAAGTATTTCCAGGGACATAAAATTTAAAGCTCCCATATTTTGTGAATGTAGCCCTATAATCTGTTTGGCATGGTTGGCATGCCAGGGAAAGATCAAAATTTACAAGTCTAAGCATAAAACCTATCAAGAGAGCCTATAGAGTTCATTAAAAGTCAATCCTATCCTTGTACGCAGGATCAATTACAGGGTTTTTTTTTATTGAATGAGAAAATGTATTTCTCATAACAATAACAGTTATTTTTAACATGAGTCAAAGTACCAAGCATTCCACCTATGAGCTCATACTAAATAAATGAGGCACAAAATAAAGCTGTTTCTGCTTTTACTTCATACATTACCCATAACACCATAGGCCTGTCCCTCACAATTTAGCGGTGCTGATGCTACCAGGCTCCAGCGGAGGGAAGTGATCCTTGGTAGACAGTATCTAGATCAAATTCTTTGTTTGATTTTATACTCTACTATATGAAACATATGAATGTGTGTATTCATGGATTTTATAGTCTGAGTAGGTTTCTTACACAAAACCAAGGTCTCTCAGAGTCCTCTTTAGCCTATGTTCTAATGTTAAAGAGGTTACCATCTCTGTCTAGAAATAATGCAATCAGGTAAGCATTAGTTCTAGCCAATTTGTTTGGCTGTGGTACAAGTGACAAGAGAGCATGAAAAAGTGAATTTAACCTAGAGTGCTCAGCCCTGATACACACTGAATGTGAACTCCAACAAATAATATGAAAAGAACATAATTAGAGAGCTTCTGTGGGGAGAAAAAAAAAGTAGGGAAATTACCAAAGTCAACAAATCCGAGTTCTGAAAGTACAAAGAGCAATACAAACATTAAGGGCTTAGCTTGGAAAGGACATCCCCTTAGTGATGAAAGGACCAAGGTGTAGAAGAGAAAAAGACAGGGAGAAGATTCCTCTGGTAAGTTTGTTGTTTGCATTTTTTTTTCTAGAAAGTGACAAAAGACCATTTCTGTGGAAGAAAATGCATCTAAATAATTTCCCAGGAATATTTCGCACCATTTTAACTGCTGATCATTCAACACGTACACAGATAACGCTTGGCATATCCCATCAACGCGTCTGGGAATGGATATAAAGCTGACTGGTGTAGGCATGAGTTTGGAGAGAGTGCAGAGCAAGATTAACTGCAGTTATGCTGCTACTGTTCCTTCTTGTCCATACAAAATCTTAGACTGCCCTGAAAGCTGTAGAACACTTTGCTAAGCATTGTCAAACTCAGCTGTTACTTACTGGATGCTCTGCAACCAGATATGCTTTACTAAAAATCACAGAGCTGGTGATTGATGTCCCTGATCATTGCAGGGTGGTTGGACTAGACCTCTTCAACCCAAACTATTTTATGTTCTTCCAAATTTACAGCAGCATTTGTACAAGTAATTTCAATATGAAATGGTGTCTAGATAACATAAGTCTAGCTCTCCTATCAAAGAGTAAGCAATACTAAATCTCAGCCTCTTTGGGGTATTTCAGGGACCACCCTTTGCTAAACTAATCATCAGTGAAATAACATCTGTGGTCACATTCCCTGTTCCCACTGAGGATCAGCCTAGTCGCAGCTGTGCAGCTGGACTGCACGCCTAGGAACAGTACCAGAACCCAGGGGTCCTTGGGCAGTTCAGCACACCCTGCTCTTTCTGAGGAAGTGCTTTCAGGGGTGCACAAGGGGTTCTTTTTGCATGCGCTGCTGGTGACAGAAATCAGCCATTACCTGGTTCTTGTTTTATCAGGTTTGCTTTGTTGAGAAGGAAAGAGGAAGTGGACACCTGTCTGAACAAAAAATAGCTCAGGATGTAGCATGGAGATCAGGAAAACTAAAAAAGTAGAAAGATAAATTATTCAAAGTAAATATTTGCTGCTAGCAATAAAATAAACAGTTCTCTTCCAGATGTATTTCCAGCACAGCAAGCACTAGTTGGCAACTTGACTCATATTCATAGAAGTTGGATGTAATTTTCTGCTTTTTAGCCTAAAAGTATCCCCTCCAAATTTGCAAAAAGCAATGTGAGAGGATCCACAAATTCCATGAGCTGGTGCTGCCAGTCTCAGCCTCACCAGTCACTATGCACATGAAACTAACCTGCCTAGAAATTGGGTACAAAATGTTCTTTCAGAAAAAGCTGTGCATAGCAGAAGGCAAAGAGAAGAAAGTTACATGGAAAGAAGTCAAGTGAAAACAAGAAGTTAAATAAATAAATAAATGTATAGATCTGGAGTGTGATTGAGACTGAAAACAATGAAATACATTTGGTCTATGCTGTAGAAAAAGGACATAAAGGTTTTCAGACATGTACATTGACCAAAGATTTCCTACACAGGCACAGAGTGCGGATATTTACATTCCTTTTACTTTTTTTTTTTTCCCTTCTGGTAGGTATTTCACAGTTCCCTGGACCACCAAGCAACAGGAGCAAAGATAGTAGTGAATGACTCACACCAGACATTTCTAACCTATTAGTCAGATATCTATTACGGGAATATTGATTCTGTGCCTGCCTAAAGGAAAGACGTGTCTGATGGCTAATGAGCAAAGATATGTGATATTCAAAGATCATGGTTTTCTCCAGTAAATGTACATGTCTTTTCAGGCAGAGGTTTCCAGACAGTGCTGTATGTACTACTAGTGATGTTGGAACAGTTTCAGACCAGTTCTGCACATGAAAATCACCAAATCTTAGGAATCCTGCTTTAGATAGAATCACTACAGCTTACTGGTGACAGCCATGGGAGCAGGTCTAGCTCTGTCTGTACCAAGCTTCTCTGTCCATGGGAACACGTTTACACCAGAATTTAAGCACCAATCATCATAATTCCCCATGTGGAGGCAAGTATGAAAGCCACAGAGCAATTGGCTACCTAGATCACTCATGGGTATATTTGCCTATATGGAGATAGTTCCATGATAATTCAAAGAAGAGGTGAGAGGAGATGAGGATAGTTCTTGTTCAGGAAAACAGAATGTGAGATAGAGCAGTGAAGAAAATAGGTGTGTTAAGGGAGGGGAAGAGCTGAAAGAATGAAAGAGGCTGCAAAAAAAAACCCACCACTGTGTATGCACACAACACAGCAGCGAGCCACAACCTATCTCTGTGTAAGAGGCACTCAAGTGAATAAATGGCCAGTACACATTCTGAGGCTCTGACTCCAATTAACTTTTTTCCATTTACTTCAAAGAGATTAGTCACATGCTCAGAAATAGGCAAAGGCTGAATTGTTTTCCTGCCTCAGGACCCAAAGCACTAAACGGCTAATATGTGTTCATACCTTTACTGTACTCTATTATTTAAGTATATGCTCACTTACTGATTAGCAGAGTCATGCATATTCAGTCTTATTTGCTATTAACATCCCTTTGTTCTTTCCACAGCTGAGACTCTGGAATTCAGACTTAGCTAAAATCCTTGCTATAAGGTCATCATGTCTTCTTAACCACTTGCACTTGAAGTCTTTCTGGAGTAATTTAGTCTTCTTTTAGGACTTACAGAGAGTTTCTACTGGTACATAGGGAACCACTGCCATGAAAATTCAAAGAACTAGGTGTGTTATTTTTGTTATTTTACAGTGCTTTAAGTATTATATATATATATATTTTTGGGTGTATATACCTTTTTTTGCTAAATGAAAAAAATCTGTGCATGTGTGTACAAGAGAAAGCTTGATAAGAAACATATATGGCTTATTTATCTTAATCACAATTGTTCCTCTCTTTCTCCAGCATTCATTATGTCCTTTATTCAGTGTTCTTCATAAAAACAGTTCCAATTAATATCATTCACAATGTCACTTTACCAAAATTGGAACCTAAACCCTGAAGAATGGAAAGCAAGTCATGCTGGGTATTTTGAATTAGATAAGTCTATATCCTTTTTTTGAAAACGGATGTTTCTCTATTTGCAGCTATATTAAGAACAAAATGTATGTGTGTGAAGGTAGAAAATAGCATTATCTATGCACAAGTGTACACAATGACAATCTTCGTTTGGTTCCTTTACTATTTCAGAAAGAAACTGCAGATGCAGGTTATAACTCTGGAAGGTAAAGTGGAGGTCACACTGAAGCTAAAAAAAAATAGATCTATCTCTAATTTGAAGTTTTCACTTGTTTCTTTCAGCATTTGTCTCTCCTGGGTACCTTTGATGTGCCATTGTTAGCTGTTCCATCTGCTTGCATATATATTAAGGAAACCATGTATTCTGGGCTGCATCAAAAGGAGTGTGACCAGCAGGTCGAGGGAGGTGATCCTGCCCCTCTACTCTGCTCTCGTGAGACCTCACTTGGAGTATTGCGTGCAGTTCTGGTGTCCTCAACATCAAAAGGACATGGAAGTGTTAGAACAAGTCCAGAGGAGGGCCACGAAAATGATCAGGGGACTGGAGCACCTCCCGTATGAAGATAGGCTGAGAAAGTTGGGGCTGTTCAGCCTGGAGAAGAGAAGGCTGTGTGGAGACCTCATAGCAGCCTTCCAATACCTGAAGGGGGCCTATAGGGATGCTGGGGAGGGACTCTTCATTAGGGACTGCGGTGAGAGGACAAGGGGTAATGGCTTTAAACTTAAATAGGGGAGGTTTAGATTGGATCTGAGGAAGAAATTCTTTACTGTGAGGGTGGTGGGGCCCTGGAATGGGTTGCCCAGGGAAGTTGTGAATGCTTCATCCCTGGCGGCGTTCAAGGTGGGGTTGGACATAGCCTTGGATGGCATGGTTTAGTGGGAGGTGTCCCTGCCCATGGCGGGGGGGTTGGAACTCGATGATCTTGAGGTCCTTTCCAGCCCTTACTATTCTGTGATTCTGTGATGTGTCAGACAACTTTATTTCAGGGAACATGAATACTTCACCCCACCAGTCTCAAGAGGCAGACCACTATTTAGCACAAACAAACCTTCCTTGACAATTTGAAAGCTATCTCTAAGTACACTGGATAGTGAGTGAGGCCAGGCTTTGCATCTCCCAGCGAATTCACACGGGTGAATTATCTTATGGACAGCAGCTGCTGAACAAAGAGAGAAAGCAGTATGCAATCGACCCAAGGGATGAAATCCTGCACTTTTTTTTCCTTGGAAGAAAAAGAAGAGTGGAGCAAACTCCCAGGGAGGAACAAAGGACTAGAAGAGATTACATGAATCATTGAGTCCATCTCCTGTCCACAACCAGGTAACATCCTACTGGATAAAAGAACTCTATGCTTTCCCACACTGCAAAACCCTCGGACTATTTCCCAACATTTTCTAATTATTTCCAGACCTTTACTACAAAGAGAGCTGTAGAAAATATTCTTGGCATCTCCCCACATTAGAGTATTTGTACTTTCAATAATAATGTGAAGATCCTTCTTAATCAGACCTGGGGAAAAATTCTTTCCTGAACCCATCATGATGATCAGTCTAACCCTGGTTACAGGAGAAGAGACAGCAGACAGGCATAAGAGAAATGCCTCCACCCTAGCTGTCCCAGATCAGTGTGAAGGAATTGCTGCAGCTACGTTCCACAGTGCCAATGAGCAAATCAATGTACCAGACCCTTCAGCTACAGTCGTCAGTGCCAGGTTCGGGCAGGCGACCTCAGAGGTAGTTGGAGAGCCCAAAGACATGGCCAAAAGCGGTCTCAGACCCACTAGATGGCACTGTGCGTGGCTGTTACCGGCCTTCAAACCCAGGGACAGTTTAGCGCGAGCTCGGCAGCTTCTGTTTTAGCTGCCTGGCTTTGATTTCCAGCACAAGTCCCACCACCTGGCACCTCACCCAGATGTTCTGCCCATTCAGCAACTTTTGGGTTCCCTCAGTCACCCTAAATTAGTGCTCTTTCAAATAATTACCAGTATGTTGTGGTGGTATTTTTTCTCAAGAAGCTCCACGGTATTTTTCCAGTTCTGGACCTTGCCCAAAACATTCCAGAGGTTTCAAGAAATATTGAGAAAGTCGGTAAGTCTGAATATCCTGTCTGGCTGGTGTGCAGTGCGTATGTGAGTGGAAGGGTTCAAAATTCAATCAAAAATGCTGTAGACTACAGGAATTTTTATGTGACTGTAACTTTCCATCTCAGTCACACCGGTTCTGCTCTGCAGGATCAAACTGGATCCCAGTGATAGCAGCTGGGGAGAAGGGTTTCCACTGGGATCACTCAGAGTTGGATAGGGGTCTCTGTCAGGCTTCCAGACTCTGAAAATGAGTGTAGCAAATCTTCCATCCTTCTCTGTTCAAGGTTTCTACCCTTACTGTGAGCAGTGCTTGTTGGTTTATGCTTACAGTGAAAACTGATGGGACCTCCATTTTCAGTCTGGAGAGCAGCACTTTTGCCAAGCCCATTTTTCTAACTGAAATGCGAGTTGAATTCTTCTTCTTTCTGTGTCTCTCTGCTTCTATACCCTATTTCCTCATAACCCATCATCTCTGGCTTTTTAAGTTTCTCTTGTGTTGCAGCTTCAGCAGCATCCTGAGCACAGCTTTGAGTCACTCTTTTTTTTTTTTTCAGTCTTTGGAACACGTTTTTGTGTCTCCCTAAGTAAAAGTGCTGTTTGAAACATCCCTTCTTCATCCTCTCACATCATTATTTGCTCTAATAAAGTGCATTACGCACTTTCCAATTGTACCATTCAAGATTCAGCCACAAACTAATCTATAAACCATACACAAAGTTGAACAAATATCAACAATTCTTGGGCCTTGTACATTTGAAGCAGTCTCCCAGAGAAAGCCTCTATGGCTAGGCGGTGCAGGTCAGCAAAGCCCTGGAAGGAGAGGCAAATATGCTCATCAAGCCCTAAATTGCTAGCTATTACTCTTCATCTGAAAGCTGCTGCCTTCAAAAGTGGAAGATACAGCAAGTGACTGTATGAGGATTCTTAATCCTCTCTCATGTGGATGCCATGGCCATAGGAGAAGAAGATAAGCCAGATAACCCTTCAGATGGAGATATTCCTCTGTTTATCAAGGGCTTATCTGGAGATATCCCTACAGATAAGCCCGGGATAAAAGATGCAAGTTGGCAAGCAAGAAGTGAGAAGCAACTGCATGAGACTGGGCATAGAGTTCTGTGCTCAAGTCACAGGGCAACTGCAGGTAAAATCCTTAAAAGGGGCAAAAGAAGAGCAAAGCATTCTAAACTCCTTTTTCTTTTTCTTCTCCTTTTTCTTTTTCATTTCCTTTTCATTTTTCGTTTTTCTTTCCTTTTCCTCTTTTTCTGACAGCTGACTGCACCCAGGTGTGCCTGTAGCCTGCAAAAAAAATCCAAGAATGTCATGAGAAACTCCAGAAATTTAAAGGTGGTTTTGAGCACAAATTTTAGGGTTATTACTGGCTCAGTATAGTGCAGTGTCGCAACTTTACAGATCTTGAGAATTGGCATAGAAGTGGCATTTCTCTTTGCTGGGCAATAATATACTAAAAATAAGCAAAAAGTATCTACTCAGTTTTCCAAATTAATGATTTGCTGTAGGTGGTTTCATCAAGTGGATGTCAGACCTGCACGTGATGAGGTTTTGTAAGCTCAGCTGAGCTGTACTCACTTGGGGTAGTTTGATCTTTCAGTGTAGTAGCTTTAACTTACACAAACTTGTAACAAAGTCCAGAGAGCACTAAACAATAACATATTCTGGATTTTACCTATCCCATAGGGTAGGATTTATTGTAGGATTACTTGTAGAGTCCAAAACTTGATCCCCATATTTTCTGCTACATCCATGTAATGATTTCTTCCCAATTATGAACCTATTCACTCTAAAGACGATGGCCACATCTCACTTCTAAATTTCCTCTACACTAGCAGCAAATCATCTTGATGGTAATTTGCTTGTCAGCCTTTGCAGCTGCCAGATCATTCTTGGCATCTCTGAACATAGTTTTTGAGAACTCTGGGTCAGAAAACAGGGTCAAAATAGTTTGCCTCAGCATTCCTTTAGATCATGAACTTAAATCTTCTCGCAGCACTGTGTGGCCCAGTTCATAATCTTGTTTCACAAGTTTGTTTGCTTCTTAAGAGAAAAAGGTATTTAAAATAAAAGAAAAAAGAAAAAAATATTCCGTACCATTCACTAGGCCTTTAAAGAAAACTTTCACAGATGCTGACAGCTGTGTGAGAATAGTTTGTCCACAAAGACAGAAAAGTTAAACAAATGTTGTGAAAGTAGAAGCTGTGAAACATCACTGGTGGTTTTCCATAAGATAACTAATTACATGCCTGGTGTTCACATTTTGGTCTATGTCCTTTTCCACTGTTAGTGACTCATATTTAAACAGCATGGAGAATATACATTCACTTCTCTTGTAAGTTCTTGTTTGGTCCTCTAATGAAATAATTAACAGGAGCATGTGATTTTACCAGGAAAGGTGGCAAATACAAATCAAAAGGGGCTTTGGTGGTGAGCCTGCAGGAATCCTCCCTGAGCTAAATGTGTGCATGGTCAGCTGCAATTAATGAGAATGTAGAAGCCTGTAGGAAACTCTCAAGCAAGGAAAAGGAACATGAGACAAATAAGTTCAAATACGCTTTACCTTTTCCCTGTTAGAGTGCTACTTTTCATCCTGTACTGGTGCTGCTTTAAAAAGATGCTGCATTTGAAAGTTACTGGGAGGATTATGAGGCAGCACAGAAGGTACTTTTCACTTCCTGTGCAGCAGCAAAAGAACTGAACTCTAGGAAATATGACAAATGGTACAAAATATTCCACGATGGAAAAAGAGCTCCATGGGATGAAAAAATTTCGAATACTACAATATCTAGGCAGTGGCTTTAAGCAGTATAAGACATCAGCCGTGCTTCTGTATGTGTACTGCAACCTTACACATGATAGCCATCACCATCCTGTTCCAGCTTTGACTCACAGCAGCACAGACATGCTCAAGCTTTCTGCGCTCCTTCTTGTGTGACTCTTCAGCAGCAGACTATTGCTGTCCATGCTCTCCCCCCTAGCAAGGTTCAATGATTTTACTTCTTGGCAGTAAGAGAGAAAAATCAGTTGCAGCCTCCTGTTATGCTCTGGTACAGCGCATGTTTCGTAAAGTGCAACAAGGAGTGTCTGCTCCCCGTTAACATCATAGCTGAAAGCAGTACTGATGGTCTTTTAGCTGGGAGAGGTAGGACGCTGGGAAGCTGTTTCTGCCCATTTGCCATTGTACACCCGGACATGAGGTCAGAGAGAAAGTACGTGGAAAGGTCCCAGTGTGCAAGGAAGGAGCATTTTGCATCCTCATTTGCCCCTGCGAAGTCTCAGAATCCAAAACATGGGCTGACATGTTGCCCTTTAAATACAGACTGTCCTCAATTAAACCTGCTGAAACACTATAAGTTTAGCTATTCTTTCCTTTACAGCACCATAGCACTGCTGAATTCAACAGACCAAGCTAGAAAAATCAGATCCAGTTTGTCTACACTATTATTTTTGTGCATGGCTATAAATCACAAGTGGCTACAGGTTGCGTCTGCCAGCACGTAAGCATGACTTCAGCTGTTGTTCGTCATGGCAATGTTTAAAGAGTTATGTATATCACAATTGCAGTTGAACATTCACCACTGCAGCAATGCCGGTGGCAATACAGGCTTGACAGCAACTATTGTCTTCTTTGCCTCCAGAGGGACAACGGGGTGGGCAGTCTTTTCTGAGCTGCTGGCTGCTGTTTCTTTCTAGGTGGACCAGGAGAAAGTGCTGCAGAGGAGATTTTCTGAGCTGTGCTTCGTGCATCTTGTCCTGACCACAAGCAAAGTGAGCACATGTTTTTCATAGCACTTCTAGCGTGGCGCTCCGAGATCACTGACAACAATTGCTGCTTTACCAGTAGGAGAATACATCACTGCTGAGCCAGCTGCCTGGAAATGTTAATGCTGCTCTGAGGTTTCTTCAGGACTCTGAGCCAGCTCTTACCTCATCAGATATGTCTTTCCTTTGCTGCCCTATCCCAGGCTGTGCTCTATTCTCAGTGCAATCCATTTTCCATGAGTGACAAGCCTGGGGGTCCCCAAAGGTAATTGAAGGAGAGCAGGAAGCAAAATTAAATACACAGAGTATATGGGAACAAAGCAGGGAAAGAAACAAAAAATACATATACTGCTGACATGAGAAATTCTGGTCCCAAGGGGAGGAGAGCAGGCACAGGGGCTGAGAGAAGAGCACAGCAAGACCGAGCAGGGGGCCTGGGGGGGCCAAGAGGCAAAGATTGTGATTCCAGCTGAAGCTGATGAGACTGCAGAGGAACGGAAGCAGAATAAATTTACAGAATCTACAGAAGCAAGAATAGAGCCCTGTAGCCACTTCTTTTCCACAGAGACACTATTATCATCCTTGTTTCACAAGTAGAGAGACAAAATGTTTAAGTGATTTTGCCTTTGGCAGCCCTGGAGCCGAGGTTCCTCCAGCCGTTAGGCATAGACATAACCAAGAGATTTCTGTTATGTGTATTACTTTCAGGTGACTTGGAGAACATTGATTAAAGTGACTTTAACTGTGCAAGATTCAAAATCCAAATACCAGATGGGGAGGAAGGTCTCTTCAGATCAAGCCTTGGCTCTGACCTCCACCTTCCTTTCTTTGCTTCCTTTAAAAAAAAAAGGAAACTACAAAACTAAAAATATATGAAAGGAAGCAGGGGAAGGCTAGCCCTGGCTATTTCCCTCTACATATGTAGCATTTGGCCTGCTCTTATTAGGTATGTCCTGCAAATCATTTGAAGGGTTAATAAATATAGAGCTGACTGGGATTATATGCACATTACCTCCACTCTGTTGTTTCTGATTCAGGCACCCACTAGTTACTATAACCATCAGCGTGTACTTTTCCTTCAGCAGTGAAAAACCTGGGATAGCTCTCGATCCATCAGCCCGATTCACGTGTTTGGTCAGATGGTCTGTGATGCTTGTACATGACAGCTTGCCCTTCCATGGTGCACGACCCACTGCCAATTTCCTTGTGACAATACATGTGTTGGTAATAAACTTCTCATTCATAATCGAACACAAGCATTTGATGTGGCTAATCAGCTGACTAACCTTTTCCATTTCTGATTTTTCAGAGTCTGTGAGGGGTGCTGCACAAGCTCTGGTCTCTCATTCCTCCACCTCACAAACAGCAGGGAATAATCTGATGTAAATAGACGGGTAGTGCCAGAAGTGTGACAAAGAAGGAAAGAGAGATGCTGCATACAGTCTGAAGCAAATGCCATCTCACTGCCTTTTCAGTATAAGCTCATCCCTTTGTGCTACTGTAATGGTGCCTTGTAAACGGATCTTAATTTTATAATAATATATGGCAATAATTCTTTCCTGACAAGCAACCATGACTGTGGTTGGTAAGCATCTATTTGAAAATGGAAAAGCTAAATAGGCCTTAAAGTAATTAAGACTCAAAGAGTTTTCTCTTCCTATTGCAACTCCAAAAGAGAATCAGCTTCAAAACACGCCTTAAATATATAAACCATGTATTAGTAAGGGTATTTCTCAGTAAGGGCTGAGGATTCAGAATATAGGGATATCGATTACATCCTCTTCTAGCTTTCCACAGAGGGTTTCCAAGAAGGTGGCTAACTAGAACTGAATAGACAACCACATTTGTGCTGAATAGCTAGAAAGCAAAGGAAACCCATTATGTGGTTTTTAAAAAGTCTTGTGAATTGTGGAAAAGATATGTAACGTTTCTGCTGAAAAAATGTCATCATAATTATCTATATGTTCTTTATTTCACGCCAAGAATTTTCAGCAATGAATGCCTTTCTTGGGACCTTCATAAATAAATAAATAACTGGCAGCATCACTGTCATGAAATACATTTGTGCTTACTACTACACAGCTGTTCCGAACACTGCATGTATTACATGTAAATAATTGATTTTCCACCTCTGACAGATGGGGTTATAAAAATGATTAAAATAAATACTGTCGGTTTGAGGGTTCTTTTGGGTTTTGTCTTTTTTTTTTTGGAGAGAATCACATTAAACCATTCCACAGACACCTTTGGGCTTGCACAGCATACAGCCCCATATGTCTTTACTTTTCAGAATTACTTCCAGACGCAGACAGGAGCAGATGTGGAGTGGTCATTGGCTTGGGAGTTTGACCTGCAGAATTAGGCACTTCACTTTTATTATCCTTCACTTTCTACTGATCATGTATCAGTTCCCTTTACATCTTCTTTTTTCTTACATATGCCTATTCATGTCAGAACTGATTCTCTTTGGTAATTACACTCATCTTCAGATCCCCTTCAAGATCATGAAAACATTTGCTTTACTTTTGTCTTTCAGTTAACTGCCTGCTTTGGATAAAGCTGGGAATGGAAGTATTAAAATACCAAGGGAAAGCCTGCTGTCACAATGAGTTTGATCCAAAGTTCTTTGATGTTATTTATAAACAGTGGTTCCCAATTATTGCTTTTGGGCTTCGGATCCACCGGTAGCTTTCTACCCCAATAAGAAGCATACGTATGAAAAAGTTTTCAAAAGATTCATCTGATGGGATTACCAATTTGATTTCCTGAACAATGCTCTCTCAAGAATCAGATAAGCATGTCACCACTTGAAAGCTCTCCATATCACCTCAGGCCAGAATTAAAGCTCCTCTGCAGTCACAGTTCTTGAAGTTTCACAAAGAGTGGATAATCTCAGCCTTACAATTGAGCTGCTATTTGGTCTCTCCTGGCTGAGAAAGGATACACTTTCTCAAGTCTAACACCAGAACCATGTGCTGCTTTTGGAAACATAGTCTTCATTGTTGCAATGATTTGAATTCTGGTGCAATATTACTGGAACAGTCTTGGCATCATTTGTGCTGCAGAGAAGGTTCTTGGACAATTGCTCATTTCTTCTTTCCATCTCCTCTTTTTAAAACTGTGATTCTTCCCAGTAGTCGGTTTATACTTGAAAGGGATCATCTCAAGGGAGGTCCTGAATTTTGTATGCAGTCATGGACAGCAGTGACTCTTCATCTCATAGAAAGACCACCTATACCAGGTAGACAAATACATGTATATAACACGTGCAACTAATTGTTTACACACCTAGTTTCCTTTCCCACAAAGTTTAGGACGCCTAAGATATTAAGCTCTAAAAACTTGAATAGCCTTTGTAATATTGTATAAAATACTAAATAATTGAGTAGACAGTTCTTTCATATTTGGTTCTGAATCTGGAATGCTACTACTGTCGGAAGAACATTTTGTTTCTTTTGTCAAAATCTGCACACTTTGACACTTTTGACAGACCCATGGCTTAGTCTGCAAAATTCAAGTACATTGCCCTACAATAATGCATTCATTATCAGTTCTCTGTTATAACTAAACCCTAGGAAATGCTCCGCTGAGTCTGCGTGACATGCAAGACTATATTGCAATGAACTGAGTGGAAGATAAGTGATTGCACAGAATTTTAAAATTTTAATGTAAGTTCTTTGCTGAACTAATCCAGTGAAGGAACTTTTTCCTGCTCCAGCTGTGCACTGTAACTTGGACTTTGCTGGTTTATCTATCTTCCTTCTGTGTGAAGTCCTTTTGTTTGAGAATAAGCAGAGTAACCAGAGCCATTGATGGGCCAGAGCAAGAAGGCAGGATCCTTGGGTAGTCCTCTGAGTGATATCAAATGTTTATATACTGTTGATTCCCTCGAACAGTTGCTGCCATCACCTGGGGCTTTGAGTCAGAATGTAAAAGAAAACTATAGTTTGATTGGAAAGATTATTTAGATGTTCTGTATTCCCTGATTCTGTTTGGAAAAGAATGCGATGAATGTCCTAAAAAAATGTGACAGCCTGAGACAGACTTCTAGTTCTGCTTTGGCAGTTGGGAGATTGGTCATTATGCATATATGTATACACAGGGCAAGCAAGCCCACAGTATCTATCTCCAGAGACAGACACACAAGGGCTATTCATCTTTTCAAGGAAGTCTGCTCTTCAGCTGTTCCCGTCCTCTCCAAAAGAAAAGTGGGAACTGGATGGGAGCACCTTGCAGGCTGTAACTAACAAAGGGCTACTGGGTGGAATATCATCTGGTGGTTATCATCTAGTCTTTAAAATTTTGCTTTAATGCCAATTATTAAAAATTATGTCTATAAGTCTCATACAATGCCCTAAAATAGGCAGCAAGTGTTGTTAGACATCATAGACTCACAGAAAAAGTACAATTTTTTTTTAATGCCAGCAGGAGACTGACCAGGTTATGAAAATGAGCATGAAAGAGTTTCAAAAATATTTCATTTAAATGGCAGGAGGCTTTGATCTGTCTACTTTTTCGATTAATAATTGAAGAGTTTCCATAAAAGAAAACAAAAAAAAAATGTGGAAATGTGTTGCACTGCTGTCTTGTCCTTTGATGAAGCAGGAAGAAAGGGACACAACTTTACATAATTAGCATCTGTCTTTCTTAGAAATTAATAGCTACAGAGGAACAATTAAGTTGTGTTTGGCTGTGTGGAGCCATCCATTTGCCAGCTTCCTGTAACTATTCATGTATCCCCATCATGCAGTGACTACAATGAGAAAATGATGCATTTTTAACGTCTCAAGAAATCATGGGTCCTTTGGTAAAGCACAGGTTAAATTCAGTATCACAGACGTCATGTTATTTTTTCCCACAGTATAAACATTTTTCGTAGGAGCTATTATTCTTAGCATTCACAGTATTTCTTTCTTTGGGCACAATAAAAGACACTGTATAATCAGCAGCATCAAATAGAGTTTCTTTCTCCTCAACCCTCAGCGGCATTGCTAACAGGCTTGTTTAGTTATTCATTCACTTGAAATTACTTTAGAAAATCTTTACTTATCCTTTTAACCAATAGCACAGAAAAAATGTCATCCAACCCAATCTGTTGCCTCAAAGAAATAGAGCAAACAAATACTTGTTAGTTAATAACACTGGGAAGAGATACATCAAAGGAGCAGAATTTATGCCCATGCCTTGTCTTGATTAAGAGTGCTCAAGTTTAATTCAGCATGCCACTATTTCCTGCGGGTTGTTCTTCTTCATCAGTAAGAAACCCTCCTTAGAAGCTGTTTATACCAAACATATGGACCCAGTTAAATCTGCAATGAAATTTACTTATTTGCAGTTTCAGCCCTGATGTGGTCTCTGATTCATTCACCAAAAGGTTTCCATTTACTGAAGGAGACTTTTTCATTTGTGGTGGAGCCCTGAAGTGCAGAACTGAATGCACTTTGAAAAGTGAATAAATTAAGAATTGAACTTTTTTGGTGGAGAGATCCATTTTGCATTTTCAAGGCACTTAAATGAATTATGACCACACTAGTCATAAATCTGTGACCTGTTCTGGTAAGTCTTCAGTCATGCGTTAGGATAAGAACATTTGTTAAATACTACTATATGTATGATATTTTCTATTAAATATGCATATGCAGACAGAATGTGTAATACATATAATGCTGGCCAAAGGTATACCAATGAAAGAACCTGAGAAGATAAAAAAAATAGAAAACAACTGAGCAATCTGGTCAATTTATTGCCTTGTGGTTCAAGGTCACAATAATGAGATATGGGTGATCTGTTCACACCTCATATTCTGCCAGGAAATTATTATTATTATTACCATCACAGTTTATTTGATTGTCATTTTACCTTTGAGATAGAATGTAGTTCCAATGTAGTTGGCTGAGATAGAGTTAATTTTCATCTTAGTACCTTGTATGGTGCTGGTTTAGATTTGTGATGAAAACAGTAATGATAAAACAGGGAGGTTTCATTATTGCTGAGCAGAGCTTACACAAAGTCAGGATCTTTTCTGCTCTTCATGACACCTCACCAGCGAGTTTAATGGGGATGCACAAGAAGTTGGGTGGGGACACAGCTGAGCCAGCTGAACCAACTGACTAAAAAGTTATTCTATACTACATGACATCATGCTCAGCAATAAAAATGGATGCTATTGCTAGAGGACTGGCTGGGCATCAGTTGGCTGGCGGTGAGCAATTGTGGATTTGGGTTTTTTTTCATAACTTGTTTTTTCTTTGTGTTTTTTAGGGGTGGGAGGTTTTTTTTTGGTATTTTTTTTTTACTTATTAAATGTCTTTATCACAACCAACAAGTTTTGTCACTTTTATCCTTCTAATTCTGTCCCCATCTCCTTGCAGGGAGTGAGGGAGTAGCTACGTGGTACTGAGCTGCGGCCCAGGGTTAAACAACTACAACGACTCACACAGCTAATAACTAGTGTTTGTTGTGGTTGCTGTAGCATCTTGCCATGAAGGAGAACTTCATTGCATTCATAAACACATTAAAAATGGAAAGTCAGCTTTCATATTGCTCTTTAAGGAGAGGGGCAACAGTAGAAATAGATAAGTGATCACAAGGAGGTAAAAGTGACTGATGCTAATATCATTGGAAGTGGTACTGGAAAACACACTATGCTTGTGGAGACAGACACTTAACTGAGGCAGAAGAAGCCCTGCTGTTTGAAAATGCAGGGCTGATGTAAATGACAGCAATCTTTCTGACACGTACGGGACTCAACAGCGCAGTGCTCAGATGACGAGCTGTGTTAAAGCCCTCTTGCAGATTGCTAACACCGTGTTCACTCTCTTGGGAATCAGCCCCCACAAAGCCCCCTACCCCACCCCTCGCCCTGCAAAACAAAAACAAAAACCCAAACATATGGAAAAGATCAGAGAATGCTTCTGAGGATAAACAGTTATTGAAGCTCTGATTACTTTTTATCTGATTAAAAGACAGCTATACACATTGCATCCAAATAGTGACAGAAGACAGTGAGAGCTGAAGAGACATATGATACATACAGATTTTTCACTAGTTTGGCTGCAGGTTTCAAAAGAAAAGAAGGAATAGCTGGAATCTAGCACTTATCAAGAGCCTTGACAAAAAGAAATTATGGGCTGAGGCAAAAGTCATGAATATTTCTCTCTGGGGAAACCTTTATCAAAATGGAATCTGAAGAGGAGCAAAACCACATTAGAGGAATAATTAAGGAAAACAATGCATTTCAGGTTACTTAGACCCTTCTTACCTCCTGAAAGGGTAGTGACAGGCCTCATGCTATATCAGCTTCTGTTGGCTGTGATACCTACAACCGGAGCAGGCAAAACGAGTTACATGAGGAGAGAGCGTGCAAGGAGGTGGCGAGAAATCAGAGTCAGAAGGGAGGCAAGGCATTTAATTTCTAATAATGCCTTGCTAGTAATTGCAACAAGCTGATCCCACTGCTGTCTGGGATGAAGCTGAGGTACAAATGGCCTTCACTTCCACCACTGAAAAGGGAAAGCTCTAGTGCACAGTTTATGATTATTTGCACCCAAGAGGGTGCATCCCAGATGGTGATAATTGCCTATAACCTTGAGGATATGCAAGAGCTTTCAAAAGTTATATGTAGAAGAAAGTTGCTTAATGAACGAGCTGCTGAAGGCTGAAAGAGAATTTATTTTATTTTTACTCTTTAGATGTTTGATGCTGCAGACTGCTACTAGAGTGCAAGAGCTTATATGGCTCAGTCTACCTGGAGACAACATAACTATCTCTAATTTGCAGCCAAAATTCAGAGCACCTGTCTGCTTTCAAGTTAATTGGGCAATGGTAAAACACCACCCAATAAAACAAATTTTATTAAGAACATCGAATGGAATGACCCTTTGTTTTGGATTTTTCACTCTGCTCCATCACACATTCATGCATTTTTGTCTCTCAACTCCTCAAACAAGATAGTTCCCTTCTGAGCCTTCTGTATTTTGTAGAACATCCAATTGATGGTAAGTGAAAACAAGCAAGAAGCGAAGCTTTGAATTCAGCTTGGAAGCCTCTATGAAAGAACTGGGTGGATTTAACTATTTCAACACTATTTATGTGTCCCCTCAGCCACTGGAGAATTATCCTTTACCAACAGCCTGGCATAGCGTAAACTACTTCTAGTTGGTTTTTTCCATTATCACGACTACCTTCTTTGCTCTCCTAAATAGGGTGTTGCACCCTGGGGCCAGAAATGGCTTTTCCAGCTATTTTTATTCTGGATGGAAGAAAGGTCTCTCTTTGTTTTCTTGCTTTTGTCACTGCTATTTTGTATTGGTGTACTGAATGCTTTTGCCAGTGATTTGGGATTGCAGCCTGTGGGGTGTCAGTAATGAATAGTCCTTACTGGCCTGTGCCCTCTTAATCTTTCATCTGCATGCCAAGTACAGACACAAGAAGAGTAAGCTGTTGGAAATGCTGTTGGTTTCCAGCATGGGAATGTCTGTCTTAATCACAGGCAGCTTGCAAAATCATGGGTTTTTTATATATTTAAACTTGCTTTGTTCTTTCTCTTTCCCCATTTCTTCCATGTTCCACTAAAGCTACAACTGCCATTCGATCCATGCATGCTCCTTGGTCAAGCCTCTCAGCTTCCATGTCTCCTACAGGAGATTTCATATAGAATTTCAGTAGCTGCCTAATGGCATCACAGATGCTTTAGAAAGTCTTGCCCATGTGACATACCCCAGCACCACATCAGGAGGCATCTTTCTTCAGGTCCTGTGTTGTATGTGCCAGCCCCACAGATATGTGC
The DNA here is from genome assembly GCA_039720435.1 of Amazona ochrocephala. Lineage (NCBI taxonomy): Eukaryota > Metazoa > Chordata > Aves > Psittaciformes > Psittacidae > Amazona > Amazona ochrocephala. Next base: position 48,199,063 of record CM077878.1, read on the forward strand.
CTCAGACACTGCTCTATGTTTAAGAATCTAAATCCGTTTCCAAAAATAAAACTTTCTGACACAATAATAATAATAATAGAAGCAAGGAGCACGGAAAAGAGAGTGTGCAAAAAATGTTGAAACCCAAAGTAAATTGAGCTGGCTCTATCGTCCCTGGAGTTTGCAGTGCCTCAAAGTGATGGCATCCCACCAGCTTCTCCTTGTAGGCATATTCATGCCAAAAGCACTTAAGTGCAAGTGGCATGTAAACCAGAAACACCTGTCATTGTTGTGTGCTGGGGGAGTGTGCACAGACAATCGTGAAACTTCGGGAAAACAGAGTGCTTTCTTACCCAGAGAATGTAATGAAAAGTTTTACTGTGTTGTGCTATATGGCTGGAGTGACAGTGCTGGTTTTATCAATTTCTATTAACAGCTGGCACCAGAGGCACCCAGAAGGGCATTGCTCAGCCCTCCCTGGAAGACTCTGCCACACCCGAACCTCCCTGACTCCTCCTAGCTGCCTTTTCACACCCACCTCACCCCTGTTGATCCTCATGCAGCGGTCTTAGAAGACAGCTATACTGCAATGAGGCTCATGTAAGAACTTTTCCTTTCATTGCAGGAGTAGTAAATCTGTCACTTACGTTGTATATACAGATTTTTCAGCAATAACTCATCACCTTGTGTCTTCATCAGCAAGCAGTAAGGATCTGCCAAGACCCTAACAGCAGTTCTGCAAAGGGCATTCATGCTTTGATTTTGTGCCAGCATGGCATGAAGCCAACCCAGCAGATACATACTGCTCTGCAAGCAAGCAACAGCTACAGCTCTACAGATCTTTGATCCATGCAATACTACAGGATATCAGTATGTGTGTCAAGGAACTGCTGTTATGGTTTGTGGGCACCTGCCTCTACCTGAGGCAGTCTTCAAGTTCAGTATAGTAAGACGATATTTTCCTATCCATCTCATAGTGGTCGTAAGTATGGAGTGCACCTCTGTGGCACAGAAGTCCTCATTTCCGCCGCCCCCATCCCCAATCAGATGCAATGACACAGCATTCTTTTCACTGGCAGCTGATACAGGAAAAGTGCCTGTGGACAGCTGCTGAGGTAATCAGAATAAACTTTCCTTCCATGAACCTGAACGTAACTGGTACTCAGGAGTACAGTCCTGTTCTGTAGATTGGATTGTATGTTACAATCCCCATCCACAGAACACTGAACTAAAATTTTCAGTGGTGGTACTTAAAACACAGAGAACACATTACGTCAGAAGGCAGACAGAGGTAATGGAGAAAAAGCAGAATAACAGATTTTTGTATTAGAGAAAAGACATTTGGCTGTGAAAGATCTCAAATCAGATCCAGTTGCTCATAGCCAAGGAGGATTATGATCCATTAGAGAGTGCATGAGCTCAAGATGAAGGTACAGTATGGCACAGAAGATGCTGATCTGGGCCCCAAGAATAACTTACAGTGATGAGTAAGAGTCAGAGAAGTTTATATTCCATGTAGATCAGTTACTGAAGTACAGCCAAACTCCCTTGCTGTCCTGCAAACTTGATATATAGATATTGTCTGCTTTACTTATTATGCAACCCTGCAGAAATAACCATGGAAACCACGCTCCCATTTGGCTGGCGTCAGTGTATGTGTATCTACCTTGGCTACAAGAGTATGACAGGATTGTAAGAATTTTATAATTCATCAGTCAGCCTAGAAAATCTGTGCACTCCACAGGTGTCCTTTGCAGAGCTTAGCCCATGGCAAAGCCTAGTCAATCAGGTTCAGAGATCATGTGTATGCCAGACTGTCAAGCAGCGCCTGGGGCGGCAGCAGCTGTAGCTATCCTTCCCTCATTCCCGTCTGCTCTCTGACCACATTTCACACAGTGAGCAAAGGACATTTCCCTGTGCTGTGATCCCATCCACCTATCCCATCAGCTGCATGTTGTCCAGACCTCAGACTGTACTTACAGGCTTATGAGTGGCAAGGCTGGTAAAGCTAGTCTTGAAGAGTGATTTCAGGGCCATGCTTACCAGATATATAGACCTTTCCAAGCTATTCCACACTTCCCAAACCCAGAGCCTGTTACTTGATAGTGGGGTATAGTCTGGGTTGTGACTCAGACTCTTAACAACCTGGAAACCTGTAGGATTTCTCATTCTTGAAAAGTAACCTAGGATTTCAGATGAAAGAGCAGTGGCCAAGGACTACTTACCACTTGGAGTGGACTTCTGGGAAATAATGGAACTGCTGCCAGGGACTGGTGTCTGGCAAATTTTGAAATTTAAATAGTTTCACATGCTGTGCTATATTCTCATTAAAAAGGATGTTTATTGCTATCTTCCCACAAATTTTTAAAGTGGACCAAAATATGCAACAGCAGGGGTTCATTTGTTGGGTTGATTGATTTTTTAAGTTGACTGAAATAAAACATCCACTCTTTGGAGCCAATTTTTCATGTCCCTGCAGTAAAGAAGAGGTTGTGTTTGGCCACAATTAATATAATTGTACAATTTTGTAAGTCTTACAAATATTTTGTTAGTCTTAAAATTCTGCTTAGCATTATAGTTCCTACATTAAATAAATCTGGTCTGCCATGACTCATGCCAGCCCGTAAAGTGCCCCGAGTCCTAGCCTAGAACAAATGCCAATAAAAGAGACTGCTAACCCCTACAAAGGCCCATCCAACATTTCATTCACAAAGTTGTTCTCAGTTCCATGAATGAAGATAGCTGTACAGAAGTATATGCAGTTTTATATACCCTTTATACATGAAAGCAGTCTCTGGGTTTTTTTTTCAGAATTTCTTTTTAATTAGAGTGAACCAATTTGAAATGCTGATGCTTTTGTTTTCATTCCTTTTGCTGCAGTATACTTTCCCAAGTGCTCAAGAATTGAACCATACTTTAGAAACACCCTTAAAATTATTTAATCTCTCATAGTAGCTCCTTAATCAGAGTTCCAAATAAAAGTATCTAATTCTGAAATATCTTAGGCTGCATCTCAGCCTTCACCTGGAAGTAATAGGTTGCATACCGATCCAGCTGTTCATACATAGCTAAGTTCTGCAGGCTTTCTGTGAAATCAATTTTCATTTAAATTGGCATATTGAGGTCTCAATCAGATCCATTTCTCTCAGCAAGTCCATATAAATTGCAAAGGACTTGAGGTACTACCAAATTCAGGACTTAGATATCTAAAAGTTGCTTGGTAACAGTATGAGTTTTACCCAGGCAATCTTTTTGCCCAAATAAAATGGACAACAAAGAAACATGTGGAACATTAATTACTGGAGTTTTGATAATTGTTTCTCTAAGAGGAACCATGTACATATACATACCCAGGAATCATACCTAAGCAATCATCTAGGGCCTGGAGAAGGTGACAAACAAAATCCATTACTGGGAAAATTATTTAGCACCCAATGCCAATGTAAAATGTTTGTCATGATAAAATAGAGTTGATATATTTCTTCTGTAAATCAGTATTTACAATATTTAATATCATAGAATAATTCAGACTGAAAGGAACTGCTGAAGGTCAGCTTGTTCAGCTTCCCTGCACAAAGAAAATTCAACTGCAAAGCTAGATCAGATGTACCAGGTCAAGTAAAGTTTTGAAACTCTCCCAAGGATGTAGTTTTCCTAGTACTTCTGGGGAAGCTGTTCCACTGCTTACCCACTCTGATGTCAGTATTTTCCCTATTGCAAATTGTGACCATTTCCTCTTGTCCTTTCATTATGCACCTCCAGGAGAAGTCTGGCTCCCTTTTAACTCACTCTGTCTGGGCAGATAGAGACAACAGTTATATCCCTCTTTAGCCCGCACTTCTTCAAGTTAAACAAACCAAACTCTTCACTCCCTCTTCATTCCTTGCATGCTCCAGCCCTCTAACCACCTTGATGGCCCTCCACTGAACACAGTAACTTGTTAATAGCTCTCTTGTTATTGAGGAGCTGAAAACTGGACGTACTGCTGCATACAGGGACTCACAGGGACTGACTGGAATGGGCTTATCACTTTTCTGGATCGATTAGCTACTGATTGCTACTGCAGTCCAGGATGTGATGAGCCCTTGCCACTGCAATGACATCTTGCGGACTATCATGCAGTTTCTTGCCTGCCAAGACCACCAGGTCTTCTACAGATTCCCTCCTTAGCAGCCAATCCCCAGCCTGGGGTCATTCCCTTCCAGGTAGAGGATTGCACATTTTGTTACGTTAAATTCCTGAAGATAGTTGTCAGCTGGCATATCAAGGTCCCTCAATGGCAGGCCTACTCTTCAGTGAGGCAACAACTTCAGATAAGTATTCATTGATATTACTTTACAAAATCCATTTGAATAATTATAAATTGTGTAAATGAAAGTAATTCTCACAATGCATTGAGGCTTAGCAGTATTCTGTGAAGATGGATGTTTCCAGGATTAAAGCCCCCTTCTTCTGAAAATTCACAATTTCTTATGGTTCCTTTATTGTTCAAATTATTGAATAAAAAGCAATAACTTTCTTCTGCCCTGGTCTGTTTGCTGAAGGCCAAACAAAGTCTTTCCATCATTAGATTTCCATTGTCAGATATTTGCCAAATGTTCAGCCACAGTTTCTTGGCTTGTATTCATAGCACCCAAGAAAGTCTCCCAAGTCATCTCTCCATCCAATTACCCACCAGGCTGGGATTAGTTTCTGTGACAGGCTGGAGGTATCTTCAGTCTGGCATAGCCATAGGCAAAATGCACTAACACGAAACATTCTATTTCAACAGTATGTTAAGCAATACATGTTTCTCAACTTTCTTTTTGGACTGCCAAGTAATCTCTAGAATAGGAAATGTATTAGAACTTGGGTTTAGTTTTGTCAAGATCCTCAAAGTTTTATCTCTGTCAGACACTACATCTGTGAACTTCATTGGAATATTCTATTTATAGTCTCAAAAAATCATATAAACCAACAGAACAAGATTACAAATTGCTCTCGGTTTCTACCATGATGCTACTTCATCCTTCATAACATTTGGCAGCTTCCTTTTCTTTCTGTACCACTTACAGGAGAGCTTTCCAAATTTCTTTCAAAATTCTAAGTAGTGGCAGGAGACGGAGAAGTTGCAGAAAATTCAGCAAACTTAGTTTAGGAAGGAGAAAGTATGTGTCAGGAGGATAAAGAAGAAAGAATGAAGCTATAAGTCTTTTCTCATGCACACACGAACCATGACAGAGACAGGAGCTGCTGCTGCTGGCACCATCACTGATAATATCTACCAGCTGCACAATGGCAGGATCCAAATGAGAAAATCTGGAAATCTCTGACCTAGAAAAGGAAGACACCAGAAAGCTTGTTTAAGCCATAGCATGGTCTTAACAGCTGACATAAAGGCTGACCAGAGAGCAAGATCTGGAGTGTAAATAAAGTACACAACATTACCATTATATGAGTTCCACTCTGCAACAGAGCCACTTACTTCTCAGGCAACCTTAGCAAATTGAATAATAAATTCTAAACCAAGACTATGTTATAGTAAGCAAATTCAAATAAATAATATTTTTTCAGAAAGAACTAGTGATGCACTGCTTACATTTTGCATATTATTCCCAGTCTGCCAAGAAATCAGCAGTACTGGATTTCCCAGTTTTAATCCGTTTTCTAGTACAATTTCAGGAACCTGTAGGGGTCTGTAACCAGGAGACTCCACCCTGAAATCATGCTGAAGGACTCACAGCTGCCAGCAATTACTTTTGTTGGGATGGCATCTTTGGAGGTTGCTGATGGTTCATCACAACAAACCACTGCAGGTCCAAGATACCCCTAGATGTGTGTGCTACAAACCCTGTGGGTAAGGAACTGGGGCAAGGGGTGCTTTCTGTTCCTTGCTTTCTTATGAAAAATTCACCAAGAGACTATTACTTTTAGCTTACTACTGACTTAGAGAAAAGGAAGTTCAGCTTTCTCTTATTTCCTTGCTTTGACTCCTAGATAGACCAAAAAAATCATAAACTGTTTATTTTGTTCATATTTGAACTGAGATTAAAAAAAAAAAAGCTCTCTTCCTATAATTAAGACAGAACTCTAATGCCAAGAATCTTTTATTTCTTTTGTATCCTTAGTAAAGCCCAGTACTTCCTCATGGTGTGTTTGCAAAGCTACATCTTTTTTCACAATGCATTTTTCTTCCTAACAAAATGGGGGGTAAATTGTAAGGAAGAAGACAAAAACTCTCAAATATGTTGTTTGAACCCTTCTTTATGTGTTTTGGTGAATTTTATTCCACCACCTTAGTCTTTAGACTTGGTAGGTTGTGTTAGACTTGGTAGAGTGTGTTGTGGGTTTAGATGTTCAGACTAATACAGTAATAGAAGGGAATGTTGCTTGCTCAAGCGAAAAACAGGTAGTTGCTCTTTGTTCACAAAAATGGCAGGATTTTTTCATTAGTAAGTTTAGTAGCACTGTAATCTAGCGAAGAAAATAATGCCATTCTTACCACATGTACTGTAGCTGATTTTCTTATTGGGCCTTCAACATGACAAGCAGGTTAACCAGGAAAAGAATAAAAGCCTGCTTAGCCTGTTTTAATGGGTTCACTGGACTTCTCTGTTTCCTCTGGGATGACAGGGATTCACAGACAGAAGACACAATCTTTCTCAAGCTGTGTGGTGCAGTCAACACACTGGAGGGAAGGGATGACATCCAAAGCAACCAGACAAGCTCAAGAAGAGGGCCTATGTGAAACTTATGAGGTTCAACAAGGCCAAGTACATGGTCCTGCACTAAATCAGGGCAACCTGATTAAATCAATAAAGGCTGGGGGATGAAGGGATTGAGAGCAGCCCTGTGGAGAAGGACTTGGTGGTACTGGTGGATGGAAAACTGAATATGACTTGGCAATGTGCACGCACAGTCCAGAAGGCCAACCATATCCTGGTTGGTGCTGGTCGTACATCAAAACCAGCGTAACCACCAGGTCAAGGGAGGTGATTCTGTCCCTCTACTCTTTTCCGGTGAGACCCCACCTGGAGTACTGTGTGCAGCTCTGGGGTCCTCAGCACACAAAAGACCTGTCAGAGCAGGTCCAGAGGAGACCCACAAAACTGATGAGAGAGAAATGGCCCCCTTTCCTCTGAGGAAAGGCTGAGAAAAATCGTGTTCTTCAGACTGGAGAAGAGAAGGCTCCAGGGAGATCTTATTGCGGCCTTTTGGAGCTTACAATAAAGACAGGGACAGACTTTTTAGTACAGCCTGTAGCAATAGAACAAGGGATAATGGTTTTAAACTAAAACAGGGTAGATTTAGACCATATATAAAGAAAAATTTTTTTACTATGAGGGTGAGACACTGGAACAGGTTGCCCAGATATTTGGCAGATGTCCCATCCCTGGAAACACTCAAAGTCAGGTTGGACGGGAATCTGAGAAACCTAATCTAGACAAAGTTATCACTGCTTATTGCAGAGGGGGTTAGACTAGACAAACTTTCAAGGTCCCTTACAACCCAAACCATTTTATGATTCTGTATTGTCTTTTCCCATGTTGGAATCAGAAACTGAGTTGGTTGCTTATGGGGTTTCTGACAAGAGAGAGTCAAACACTAACACAAAGTATTGACTTTTTTCAAGCTGAATATGCAATACTGAAAGAGAAAAGTCTAAAGCAGGGAGAGTTAGAGGGAAGACAGGAGACAGGGCTTTAGAATATATTAGGAAAATGGTATATTCAAGTATGTAAGAATAAGATAAAGTTCTGTTGCAGCAATACAGTTGCTTATTTTCCTTACATGCTTCAAAATGCTCTTCAGATTAATGGAAAACACTTCTAGAAACCTCTAATGACAATAGTCTGACTACCCAAAAAGCAATTACTCATTGGTACATTCCTAACTTGCAAAATAAAACAAAAGAGAACTTTCACAACTGTGCTGGTACTGCTTATCCCATAAAGAGAAGGAAAGTTTTACCCTCTAGGCATCACTAAGAAGGAGGCTGTGCAGATCTTGGGCTAAAAATTGTAACCAGATCCTCAGCCTGTTTGTCACAGTTCCTTAATTGAGACAGAGATCAGACTCTAGTCTCTGCAACATTTGTCTTTATTAGATGTTCTGCAAAAGTCAGGTCATCAGACGTGCCTGGACTGGTTCCTGCATACTTTGGTTGTTGTAGACAGCCATTTACATCAATCCAGATAGTCATGCTGCAAAAGGACCATGATGGCCCAATATCTTGTCTAAGCTCTATCCAAGCAGCTTCTTCTTAACCTCTAAGTAAAGGACATTTTTTTTCCCAAGAGGATTATAAAAGCCTATATTTTACATAATCATAATCCATGAAAAAGGACTACTTTTTGAACTAGACTTCCTTGAAAAACACTTTATGATTTTCCCAGGTCAGAGGTCTCCCATAAAACAGAAGAAAGCAAGCCAAAACACAACACCCCCCCCTTATCTGCGTACCTAATTTCACATGCAAAAATATTAAAGGCTGATTTGCACTGATTAAAGGCTATTCACAAGCAGAATATGCAGCTCATATGTATCCGTAAACTGGGTTTCACACGCTATCACACTCTTCATTAGGGACTGTAGTGATAGGACAAGGGGTGGCGGGTTCAAACTTAAACAGGGGAAGTTTAGATTGGATATGAGGAAGAAATTCTTTACTGTAAGGGTGGTGAGGCACTGGAATGGGTTGCCCAGGGAAGTTGTGAATGCTCCATCGCTGGCGGTGTTCAAGGCTGGGTTGGACAGAGCCTTGGGTGGCATGGTTTAGTGGGAGGTGTCGCTGCCCATGGCAGGGGGGGTGGAACTAAATGATCTTAAGGTCCTTTCCAACCCTAACTATTCTATGATTCTGTGATTTGCTATTACTATTGGGAAAACATTGAAGTAAAGACCTGGGGATTTCAGCATAAAAAGAGAAAGAAATAATTATAATTTATAGTGTGGGAGCCATTTCTAGGCTCAAGAAGAATCACAAAGTAATGGTTTTCTCGCTATCAGAAAACTTTTAATTGACACAGAGGTCTTACGTTTTGCCAAGTCACCTCTTCAACAGCATCGGCTAATGCAAAACATTTTGTAATTTCTGAATCCCTATATTACTCCAATCTAGGCATATTAGTGATTAACGTTATACCTGCATTCTAAATGGCATAGTACTCAAACTTTTTAGTTAAGCTTTCTATTTGCAAAGGAACTCTTATTTGCTTTTATTGCAATATGACATTACTTTTGGTTTAGAACTGAACACCATTTAAGCATTTAAAAATTAACCTGTTTGGAAAAAAAGGACTAAAACTTTTGGAAACTCTCAGTCCTTTTGTCTGACTCCAGTAAACAACACAGACCATCACACTTCAAAAAATTCCAACCATTTGCAGCTTGAAACAGCTGCCAGTTTCCTGGCAAAAACTTCATTAAAATATATGCATTTAATAAAAGTTGTGCAATGAGAACAATTAAAATTCTGCTATTATGTCAGGGTTCTGAGCAGGCAGCTATGCCTTATTTTTGCTTCTGCAGGAATAATACAGTTCATAACTCCAATGCCCACTTTCCATTGCAAAGAGCAAGGTGTTTAATGCTGTTGACCAAACCAGGTTCCCCTCTGACCCTGCAGGTCATGCCTCCTGCTCACACAACGTAAGGAATACCAAGCATGAAGTCTTCCCTACTTGTACCGTGCACCAGAACCAGAGTATAAGAAAAAAATAAAAGAGAGTCCTTTTTCTCTTACATGCATATTTCTTGCAAATAAGCCCCTAATGCCAGGAAGATGCATTCACATATAAATGTGACATAGAAAAGAATAGCTCCTTGATCAAGTCATATTTTAGGTGAACAAGCATGAACCTATTGAATATAGGTTAACATAAGTATATTAACAGCATAACTAAGCTAATACAAATCAAAATTTAGGCTATTTCCCTAATGATACTTCCATCTGTAATATGAGGAATAAAATAACCAATTCAGCTACATTGCTTGAAACTTCTATGTTTTCTCACAGTCAGTTGTTGCATTTTACTAAATTGCTAATAAGGTTCATTGGGAAATTTGTTTTAACGCAAGGTGACCCTGCCTATGGCGGGGGGTTGGAACTAGATGATCTTAAGGTCCTTTCCAACCCTAACTATTCTATGATTCTATGACACTTCTTTGGCATCCCTCAGAAGAGACGTCAACTCACGAGAAATCTCAGTCCTCACAGTAGTTGCTACTACACCAACAGTGCTCACTATCAACTTCTTGATATTCACCAGCATTTCCAAGAAGATATACTCTCCTGACCATCTTTCATTTTAGAACACTAACCACTATGAAATGTGGTGACAGAGACTGAAGGAATAGTAACAACAGGGCCTTCAACGTTCTTTGAGCAGAATGGTTACTAATCCTTGATTATTATCTACTCTAAGGTAAGCGGTTTCATTTCTAGCTAAAGAGAACTATAGAAATGAAACAGGAAGGTCAAAATCAATGTGTAAATCACTGCCACCAAGTCCAAATTTTAAAAATAACGATTCCATTCTTCTTGGCAGTTATCAGTGGAAACGGTTGTTCATTGCAGGTGTGCCTCCTTGAGTGCTGAAAAGAAACAATGATTTCTGGTGAGCACCACGGTTTATTCATCTAAGGGCTTCCTGCCTAACAGCATCAGATCACAGAAATGTTTCTGAAAGGAACCTCTGCAGGTCTCGAAATCCCACTCAGAGAAGAAAAATTGCCAGTATTAGATCAGGTCTGACGCAGCTTTGTCTAGCCAAGTCTTGAAAACCTCCAAGCACAGCGACTTTATCAGCTCTCTGGGTGACCTATTCATGCTTTTCTCTACCCTTCCGGTTCTAATGTCCAAATTCTCAAACTGCACTTAGTGCCGTTATCTCATATTATATCATCCACCGCTACCTGCAAAGAGTTAAGCTTCATCTGTAACTGCCATTTAAGTATTTGTAGATTGATGCCAGACTATCACTTAGCTTCCTCTTTGCCATGGTGGATGAGCCAAGCTTCCCCAACTCCCTCTGCAAAGACCATCTGCTCAAAATCCCTGACCACTGAAGCTGACCTTCATCAGACTCTCACCATTTTTCAACATCCACTTAGAAAGGGGACTTAGAACAGGTTGCAGCATTCCAGATGTGGTCTCACCAGGACCATTCCAAGGGTTACAAGAAATTTCTCCAATCTTCTGACCAGACCTTCCTAATGTATTCAGCAGCCATTATGCACTTTTCCCTGTTCATTTCCTTGTTTTGTCTCCTCTTCAAGCAGCTTTGCAGAAAAGCCCCTGGTGTCCCTGTGAAAAAGAAGCTGAAAATGATTCAGTAGTGTGCACATGCAGCAAAGACAATCAGGTTTTGGGCTCTATTTAAAAAGAGTTTAGCCAACAGTCAAGGGAAATGACTCTTCCCTCTTTCCAGCTCCTGTGAGACCACATGTTCTGTATCCAGTTTTGGGCTCGCTCCAGTACAAGAAAGATAATGACTTCCAGGCTCACTCCAGGATGAAAGTCACCAAGATAGTCAGGGACCTGAAGCACAGGATGTTCAAAGAGACTGAGGGAGTTGGCCTTGGTCAGTATGGAGAAAGAAGGCTGTGGGAGATATTATTGCTACCTACTGGACGGGTGTAGAGAAGACAGAGCCACTCAGAGGTGCAGAAAGTACAATAGATAACAAAAACAAGACTGAACACTGAAAGATCCACCTCAATATAAGGAAAAATTCTCAACATGAGGGTAGATAAGATAAAGTCTCCATCACTAGAGATATTCACAACACAGCTGGACAAGGCTCTGAGTAATATGATCTAATAGCAGAAGATTTAACAAGACAACCTCCAGAGACCTTTCTCACTTACGTGAGCCTGTAACCATTTGTCCTCAGGTTTTCCTAAGATCCCTGCAGCAAGGCTGTTACTCACCCAGCCTGTTCCCAATCTCCCAGCTGCAGATATGTACTCTCTATGTCAAAATTCATGCTGGCCCAATCCTCAAATTTCTCAAGATCAGTCCGGATAGAAACTTTTTCCTCTGCTGTATCAGCAGCTCCTCACCTGCAAATTTGCTGGACAGGGCTTTCTGTTTTATTATACAGTTCACTGAGAAAAATGCTGAAGAACAACTCTGTTATCAGCCCTGAAGTACTTTGCCTGTTACTGGCTGCCAATTGGGCACAGAGCCATGAAGTAATTCATTCTGGGCCTGGCAGCCCAGCGGATTTTCTACTCACCCAATCATCTCATCATTCAGGCCATATATTCTCAGCTTCCAGATTAGCACTCTGGGATCAGAAACCTAGCTAAAAGCAAATCCGCTTTCTTCCCCTCATTCTCATAACCAGTCATTTCATTGCAGAAGGCAATCAGGATGACTATTTCTGATTACCTCCTTGTCCTGTTTGAGTTTAGAAATGTGTTCCAAGAGAAGATCGTGCACCATGATCTTCACAGGGACTGAGGTGAGCCAGCACCTGACAATGTTCCAGATCCTCTTTTTTGCCATTCTGGAATATGAATGCAATGTTCGTTTTTACTATTCATCACAGTTTTTCACAGACAATACACAAGAACCTTGCAATCACAGGACTCCCCAAAGCAACTACAGCAGCCAACATTTTCAGCACCTTTAGGTCAGTCCCAGGAACATGACATATGTCCAGATGAAGTAGTTTGTAACTTATTCTGCCAGCGCTGGCTCCTTCCCAAGCTGTTCTGATACTTCCAAGGGTCAGGGAGAAGGTTCTGTCTGTGATTAATAAGATATAAAAAAGCCCCAAGTACCTCCCTGAGCTTTTTCCATATAAATAATAATGTAATTTCTTATACATCAGCAGCCCCATATCTTCCCTTTACAACTTGCCATTATTGCTTAATTTCATGACACTATTTTCAGATTTATCTGGGTTTTGACTTTCCTGATTTTGCCCCTAGAGTACCCTAGTGATCCTTTTATATTCTTCCTTTGTTGCCTGTTTTTGTTTTCACTTCAAACATGTTCGCTGTATTTTAGTTCAAGAATCACTCTTTCAGTCAAGCTGGCTTTGTGCTGAAACTTCTAGTTTTCCCACACAAAAGGATGGCTTGTTCCTGATCCCTCAGTGAGTTCACTTTGAAAGAGTCATTCAGCTCCGCTGGGCACCCTGCCCCCGCATGGCTGCTTCCCAGAGGATTTTGCTTAGCAATTCTTTAAATAACCAAGTCTGTTCTCTAAAACCTAGAGCCCTAGCTCTGCAATTTTATTTCCAGGCTTCTTCCAAATCCTGAACTCCATTGCCTCATGCTCCCCACAGTATAAGATGCCACCAGTGACTGCATTTTTTTATCAATCTTTCTCAGTCTGTGGGCAGTAAGTCCTACAGCGCAACACAGCTGGCCAGCCTAGCATTTGCTGTGGGTTGTTTGTATGAAGCCACATTGCCCCCATCACAGTTGTCTGGACACTTGAGGCCATCCAGAATGGTAGGACCCTGCAAGTGGGAGGGTGTTTGGAGAAGTCTCTTCCTGTGTTTCCTAGCAATCAGGAGGTCTGTAGCAGACTCCTGAATGTCCCCAGTGTTACTTCCCGCCTGAAGCTAATGCAGAAGCTCCCTGTAGGCATGTGTCTAGTTTTGCCCTATAGAGCTCTATGAAGACAAGGAGATCTTTAATATAAAAGATGGCCCACTAATCTTTCCTGCATTTTACTCCTCATTTGCCTGTTTGCTCCATGGATTCTCTTCCCAGTATATTCTCTGTCTTATAGGAACAGCTCCTAATGGATATCAGCCACTTAGCAACTTTTGTTTGCACAAGTCCTGATTTCCTGGTTCATCAGGAAGGGTCACTAGAGGCACCAATGCATCAAAGGCAGTGAATCAGGCCATCGTTCACTCATCTGCTCATTGGCAGCACTGCCCATTGTGTCACTCGGTTGTTCTGGTGAGACATAAAGAAATTGCTTGGAATTTTTTTTTTTGAGTGTCTCAGCACATTGCTTGCAACATCCTAGCATGTTAGCAGCATTCACTCGAGTTATACACCAGGCAATATGGACTAAGGAGAACATTAAAAACATCACTGGACAAATCAGTCCTTAAAAGACAGCCCACACAGGAAACAGAACTGGAAGAAGTGATTTGCACAAAATACAGAAATTTCAGTGAAAGCATATAAAAGTAGTAATCAGTGAATTTGTGAATGCACAAATATTCTCAGGAGCAAATGGGATTTTTAAAGAGTACTAAAGCATCTGATATTTACATATAGTTGCATATAAATGTACCTTGATCTTGAGGTCCTTTCCAACCCTGACTATTCTATGATTCTATGATTCAGCTTAGAATCTTAAAGGTGAATTTGTACCCTTCACCCTTGAATCCATAAAATTATTTCAGGGCTTGAGTTCTTTATGACACATCTTTAAAATTCATCCAAGCAACAGCTAAAATGCCAAGGCGAGATCTTAAGTCTTTCTTCTATTAAATTCTACTAGTTTAGGGTGGAGTAAGTTTCATTTTATTTACATCTTTTCTTTGTTTTAGCTGCTGTGGCTCTTTCAACTGCCAGATTATTTGCATTTGTATTAAACTTTATAGTAATGCTAAGCATTTGTATGATCATCCATGTACTGAGTACCTTACAGAGAGTAACTAGGTTTGTTTGCAGGAATTAATGTAATGTTGCTTTCAGTTAAATTCAAAATATTTATCTTCTCCTCTGGTAATTATATTATCTATTACATATGTTGAGAAAACAAGCTCCATAGTGAAAATTTTATGTCACATTAAAACACACTGGCTTCCGAAATGTAATGTAAAACATTTGAGCTTCATTTTCTTCCAGGCACATTAAGTTTTTATGACTTCATTTTTGAAAGACTGTCCTGTGCTCCATCATTCATATTTGTTTCTGCTCTGGCACATTATCAATTTACCAATCAATTTACTATAAGATGGAATTTGGAATACTTGTATTTTGTGGTTTTTGTTTGTTTTTTTTAATTCTTTTCTGAGTTCATCTAGCAACTCACTTAATGTCTCAGCCAAACATAAGCAATTGTCTGGAAGACAACGCAAAGATAAATGCCCAAGTGTTAGCAGAGTGCACTATTTAACATTTCTTTGGTGCTCAAGAGGAGTATAGCAACAGCAGAGCTGTATGAAGATATCCATTTTTCTTTCATTTCATCTTTGAAAAATAATATTATGACTTCAACAAAAAAATTGCTGTTATCATCAGCCATTCTTTTTAGTAACATAAACTAGGTGCCATTCAATCCTACACAGAATATTTTTAGATTTACATAAAGTCACTATTTTACACACAAAAACATTCGCAGAAAACTAAACAATAGTTTCCATCATATGAAAAAAACACCTTTTATTTTCTCATAAAATAGAAGGCATCCTGCTTTTTAAGAGGGGTTAAAGGCAACTTCTATTAGAAACTTTGGAATTTACTGCCACTGCACCACAGCTGTAACCCTCAGTATGCTTTGATACTCTTGACCATGTGTAGTTTACAGTTAGCCTTCAGATTCTAGGGTTAAGGTTGCTCTCAGAACAAAGAGGGTCAGAAGGCTTTGTTCTTAAAGACCAAAAAACAGTCTTGTGTGAGCTGATTCTAAAGAGAGTCTTGTTCCTGCATCTGCCACCAGCTCTTGTTGAGACTCTGGGCAAGACATATACCTCACTTGTTTTTTCTGGATAATAATTCCCTTTTGTCTGAATGCTTCCAGTGCATCCTCTTTATTGCAGAGGCCATCTCTTCCACGGTATGAGAATTGCACCCATTGCATAAAACAGAGCTTGCTGATCTCCAGGCAGGCTTGAATTTGACAGAGTAAATAAAAATTGTTCTTTCTTTCAGACCCATGTCAAATACAAGATCTAAATTGTAAAACGTAAAAAACTGCATCAATGGGTAAAATTAAGACATATCAAATTAGATATTTTCCAGCTCCTGACCCTGAAACTTTTCTTAAAACTTGAACTCTGCAAACCAAATTATTTTTAGCATCAAATCCCTTGGCTAATTTATTTGCATTTCGCTTCAGTTTTGTATGCCTTTGTGCTTCTGGTTTCTGGCAATATCTATGAGTAAGAATGCCAAAGACCTCTGTTCAATTTGTATGTTTTGCCAAATCAAAAGGGGAAAACACTCAAAATCATGCAAAGCAGTCTTTTCTCATGAGTCTTCTGTTCTCATGAACTTTGTAGGCCAATCTTGGAAATGCAAAAGTTCATAATTTAAGAGACATCAGATAAGGAACCAGGCTTCTGGGATTCACCCATTTGTCACTAATTCCTCTTCCTTCTGGCAACAAAGACAGACTGAAGAGGAGAGTAAAAAACAACAAAGAAGGGTGAAAAGTCCAGAGACTTTAAAAGATGGAATAAGAGGATACTTGAATAGACTCAAAAGAATGTCCTGGAGAAAAAATATTAAAATACAATAGCATGTAAAGCTGCCTTCAGGAGGTGTATTATGGAGAGGTAAAAGGGGGTGAATGACCAAGATAAGCATCTAAACAGGCAGTCATCTGTGCTTTGCCTTAGAAGCCTAAGCTACCTTAGACCAAGCACCACAGTTCAGAGAGCTAAAGCTGAGGTGAATGTTACTTAAAATACTTATTTTCCTATCACCTTATTTTTTTTTTTACATCAGTAATTGTTTTGTTCAGCAATATTGGTAGTATTTAAAGATCCTAAAGTTTATACATAAGTATCTGATGGAATATTTTTAATAGGACTCTATAATAGTGATACATGCCCATCAAAACTCTCTAAAAGCCACTATTACAACTTCTTGATGAACAATTTCTATTTGAGTACTGTACTTCAGCACTTGGGAACCTAATATAATTGCATAAAAATCCTGTGTGGGAAAAAGGGAAAAAAAGGTATTCAGGTTAGTTTATTTCACTTACATTCACACATCTGTACATCTATCTACCCATGCACTGCAGTGCTCTATGAACTCCCACCATGCTCTCTGTACTTCCCTAAATAACTAAAGTCTTTTTGTAGAGAGAGACTTATAAATTTCCATTGTTTGGAACTTGGAATTACATACAATTCAATCGCACGGTTCTCATGTCATCTGATCAAATGATCCTAATCTTCTGAATTTTCACATAATTTCACGTCTTTTAGCTACACGACTTTCCTCACATTTGGTGATATCAGGAGGCTAAAACTTCCCACATCACCTTGAAAATATACACCTTTAAAGTTCTGTTGTTAATCGTGCTCATGGGTGCCTTCTGGGATTCCTTGCAATGCTTTCTTAGGCTCGCAGCTGGTTTTGATTTCTGCGAATGATGCAAAACTCCGTTCTTCTCACCCACCACACACTAAACTTTCTTTCCTGAAGTAACAAGTCTGCAAAATCTGTATTTTTTCACAAAAGAAACCCTTTTTATGACTAACTTGTTATTTCAATTAGTGTTTCACTGAAATCTGCTTAATTTTTATTCTTCAGTTCTAAAAGTAACAGAACAATACGATTAATGGAAGAAACGTCTTAGCAATCTAATAAATACACTAAATATGCATCTGTATGACACAGATGTCTGTATAAAGACATACTTGTAAATGCTGTTATCGTGGTTTAAGCCTCTATAACTCACGCAGTTGCTCTCTCACTCACTCCCCACTCTTTCTGCTCCCCAGTCCCGGAGGAATGGGGAGGAGAATCAAAAGAATGCAACTACCATAGGTTGAGATAAGAACAGTTTGTAACTAAGGTATAACACAAACCACTATTGCTATCACCAATAATAATAATGACAAGGCAAATACAAGGAAAGAATACAGTCACTCACCATCAATCCCAGCCCAACCAAGCAGTGCACACCCCCACCCCCCCCTTCTGGGTCTCTGCCCTCCGTTTTTACACCCTGGGCATGACGTGCTGTGGTATGAAATAACCTCTTTGGTCAGTTTGGATCAGGTGTCCTGTCACTGCTTCCTCCCGGCTTCCCCTCCTCCCTGGCAGAGCATGAGACTCAGAGAGTCTTGGCCAGACGAAAACATTACCAAGCAGTAACTGAAAACACTGGTGTTATCAGCGCTGTTCCCAGGACAAAAGTCAAAAACACAGTGCTGCACCAGCTACTGAGAAGGAGAAAAAAATGACTGCTACTGCTGAACCCAGGACAGCTGTATATGGAAATAAGTACAAGTAGGCAGAGGTATGAGTTATACATTACTGAAATTTGGGTCAATTGCTGAGGTGAGCAGCTCGAGAGAGGACACCTTCAACACCTGATCAGGGGTAAGCTCAGCATTCAGGAGCCTCAACTCAGAGCGGCAACAGCCACTGAGGGAGCCTCAAGTCCTCAACAGGACTTTCCCAGGCACCGGCAGCTCAGCGGATGGGAGCAGCTGACTCACAGGGGGAGGCATCTGGAGGAGCGGCACCACTCTGACTGGGTAAAATCCTGCCCCAGGGAGCTCGAGCGACCAGGAGCGCTGCGAATAGGGTGGGTCAAGGCAGTTTGCGCAGGGAGGCAAGTGGGATGGTGAGCACTCACTTTATGACCAGGGCTCGGTTTGAGAGCGCTGCTCTGACTGCCCCGGTGGTGGCCGGTGTAGGCACTCAGACAGAGCCGATGAGAGGGGAGGCTGTAGTGCAGAGCTCGGGGTGTAGAGAGCGCCTGCACTGCTCGCCTGAGAGGAGGGTGTGCAATGGCAGGGCTGCACTCTGTGCTCCCTGGTGGAGGTCCTCCTGCAACAGAGGCTGAGCTGAGGGACGCTGTTACTAGGCTGAAAGGTGTCAGAGAAGCTGAGGGGAAAGAGCACTGCTTGATCCAGGACCAGACTGTGCAGGGGCCTCAAGCACCCACTGTTGCTCATACACGAAAGGAGTCCAGAAAGCTGGGAAATAGTAAAAAACAAACAAGCAAAAAAAAATAAAATCAAAAAACAACAGCAACAAAAAAAAAAAAAAAAAAGCAGGAAGAGGACAATTACAAGCAAGGGGCTTCCTCCTACATCTGTTGTCCCCACCCAGAACCTCTTTGCTGTCCTGCAGGGGGCTGACGAGGAACCGTGCTCCCACCAGGAGCAACCAGCTGATGCACTGGTAAAGAAGATCACTACTGGTCCTGCCTGGAAAAAGCAGCGGGCCATAGTAGAGGACTCTACCCTGAAAGGCACAGAAGCACCCATCTGTCGGTCTGACCCAGGCTCAAGGGAGGTGTGTTGCCTACCAGGGGCTCGGATCAGGGATGTTGCAGGGAAGCTGCTTGCTCTAGTCGGTCCCACTGACTATTACCCACTTCTAGTAATCCATGTGGGTGTTACTGATATAGATAGCAGTAGCCTAGAGAACATAAAGAAGGACTACAGAGCTCTGGGAGAGGTGGTTAGGGGCTCTGGAGAGCAGATTGTCTTTTCATCAATTCTCCAGGATACAGGGCAGGACCTTAAGAAGGCTAGGAGGATTGGCAAGGTTAATAAATGGTTAGAAGGGTGGTGCTATAGTCAGGGGTTTGGGTACCTTGAACACGGGACTCAATTCAGTAGGCCAGGTCTACTGGGGGCTGGTGGAACTGACCTGACAAAGAAAGGGAAGAGTGGATTTGGTAGGAGGCTTGCCAGACTGGTCAAGAATGCTTTAAACTAGATGCGTTGGGGGAGGGGGGCAGCATTACATCCCAACACACCCAATCAGATGCCAGCACCTATAATAAACGTTCAGAGCAATGTAGAGATATTCCTGCTGCTCCAGCCAATGAGCCGGCTTCAATTGGAGCTCAACTCAGATGCCTCTATACAAATGTCTATAGCATGGGGAGTAAACAAGAGGAATTAGAGATGTGAGCAGCCCTGCGGAGAAGGACTTGGGGGTGTGGGTTGATGAAAAATATGAACATGAGCCGGCAGTGTGCGCTTGCAGCCCAGAAAGCCAACCGTATCCTGGGCTGCATCAAAAGGAGTGTGACCAGCAGGTCGAGGGAGGTGATCCTGCCCCTCTACTCTGCTCTCGTGAGACCTCACTTGGAGTATTGTGTGCAGTTCTGGTGTCCTCAATGTAAAAAAGGACATGGAACTGTTGGAACAAGTCCAGAGGAGGGCTGTGAGGATGATCAGGGGACTGGAGCATGTTCCGTATGAAGATAGGCTGAGAAAATTGCGCTGTTAGGCCTGGAGAAGTATCTGAAGGGGGACTATAGGTATGCTGGGGAGGGACTCTTCATTAGGAACTGTAGTGATAGAACAAGGGGTAATGGGTTTAAACTTAAACAGGGGAAGTTTAGATTGGATCCGAGAAAGAAATTCTTTACTGTACGGGTGGTGAGGCACTGGAATGGGTCATCCAATGAAGCTGTGAATGCTGCATCGCTGACTGCTCAAGGCCAGGCTGGACAGAGCCTTGGGTGGCATGGTTTAGTGTGAGGTGTTGCTGCCCATGACAGGGAGGTTGGAACTAGATGATCTTAAGGTTCTTTCTAACCCTAACTATCCTATGATTCTATGAAGATCTGATAAAAATTAAGCCTAATATTCTCTTAGATTTGACTAGAGGCAACCACACAAAATATATCTGCCTGGTTTGCAGCATTTACTGTGATCTTTAACATTTACATTGAGTAGTACATGATAGGCTCAGATGATCACAGCTCAGAGTCCCACATTTACTGGGCAAAAAATAAATGGCACCACCTGCCTCACTCATCATCCTGTCTAGAAGCAGCCTTTTGCAGCCTGAAACTCTCCCTCTCTTCTGTTCTTTCTTAAAAGGCCGGCCTGTCTTCCAAAAAGCAAAGCAAGCTCCAGCTGTTATTGCACAGTGGACCACGAAGTAGCCTTTAACATTAGATAACAAATTCTTCTTTCAGCATTATTGTAGTTGCTGTTTAACAAAGAGTAACAGCAAGCATTTTTCCAAGACTCATTTATGGTGTTCTGTGATACCAGTCCATCTTTTTTAACTTTAGGCAGGATCTATATAGGAAATTCAGCCTCCCCTAACTGCAGAGAGGAGCCCAGGAGTCCTGCCCTCACATGTAGAGTTCCACATGTTCATCTCCTTTCTCTTGTTTCTTAGCAGTAATTTCCAAATGAGGGAAGAGAACACTGCAACCATCATTTAATACCTGAAATGATTCCCGTCCATTGTAAACAGCCTTCTGTCTGCTGTAAAAGAGAACGTAGCACTCTGCTAGAATTCACCAAAATGGTCCTTTATCAGAGATACCTGATTCATGTCGCAGAAACACCCAATGCTGGATGAAAGCCAGCGTCCTGGGTCCAGTAATCCTAATCCCTAGAAGGCTTATCTTGTTGCACCAATGCAATACAATTCGCAGTAGTTAAAATCCTATCACCAACCTCCTTCTTTTTCAGCCTGCCATAAACTTGTGCACTTTAGGGAAGGCATTTTAATTTCTGCCGTCTGGGAGACAGATTCACATGCTCAGATGCTAGGAATTTAACTAATGGCACACAAGGTGCTGGGCTGGTCAGGGGGAGTGACAAGCCTGCCCTGCTCTGGTCCTCCAGCCAACCTCTCATGATCCTGGCAAGGCCTTTCTAGGGAGAAGTTTCCACTAAACATACACTTTTTCAGTGAAATGCAGTTAGGAAAAGCTATTCCTTCCCTTAATCATTTCAGCTTTATGCCTAATGCTCAGTGGGACATATCCAGGCCTTGCTGACTCCAAAAGGCTCACAAGCCAGCCACTACTTTGAGGTGCATCTGTCCGCACTTACAGGGAGGGTGCCAAAAATAGCAGAGCTTTAGATCTCTACAGCCAAGATTTCTGAAAACACAGACCAAAAAGCAGCAATTTTCAACATCAGAATGAGTCAACTCTAACAGATGTGACAGATTAAAACAAGAGGTTAGAAAACAAAACTGCCCTTTGGCATACGGGTTCTTTTCACCAGTCTTCTCTCAGGCCAACAGCTTTGTCCTGGCACCCTGGGTTGCAACAAACACTAGGCAGCCTGCATGGGGTCCACTGGGAAGGTCTTCTTCCCATCACCTCCAAGACATGTGCATTTGTTCCCTAAACCTCTCAGAAAATTCCCAGTGTCCAAATGCTGCAGGGTCCTGCCTGCTGGCTCCCTCATGCTCTCACACTGACTGCCCCATCTACTCCAGATGTGCAAACCTAGATAGTCCAATGAAATCTTTTCCTCCCAGGAGCTCCATCTGACCCAGCGAGCAACATCCAGCTCAAGGCAAGAAGGGGTGTCCAGCTTCCCATCCATCCTTTCTAGCAGAAAACAACATGCAGTATAACTACAGCAAGTCTTAAGCATACCGCATGAATGTGTTATCTACCACTGCCACTATTGCCTTACCTGTAGGAAAGGCCACAATAATTCTCACAGCAGAGGAATGTAAAAATTTTAAGTCACCTATCTGCATAAAGACAAATTCTGTATTAAAAACATTAGTTCTCTTCACTTTTTCCTGCGTTTCCTCCCTCAGTTTCTCATATTTATCTTCAGAGATTACAACTCTGCTGACCAAAAAAAAGCTTTCTCTCTCTCCAAACTTCACTTTTAAGTAGGGAGTGTGTTCTGTTTACTTGCCTTTGTGATGTATGTTCACAGATATTCCTCTGACTTTTCTAAGCTCAGTTGAAAATCTTGGAGTCTTTTTTACGACAGCCATATATTTCTTCTACAATCAGTCACTTACATGTAATGATTCTTTTTGTTTTATTGTCTCTTGACATGTATGTATCCTGCCATACATTACAGTTTTTATCTTTGTTATTTCTGTTAACCAGCTGTTGATTTCCTTACAATTATCTGTTTCAATTTAGATTTCTCATAGACTGTCTCTGGTCAAAAATCTAAGCGCAGATTGACCTGTTCATGTTTGGGGATTCATCAGATTATTTTATTTTATATTTCAGGAATGATTATATTTCAAGTAAATATGCATACAGAACTGTCCGACATCCCTGCAGCCCTCACAATCCCTCTCCATATTCAACCGCATACTTCAGTTATTACTGGTCAGTATTGTCTTTCTCCATTCTGTTCCATGGTTCTTAATCTCTGAAACTCACTTCTGTACTTGATTTTGTTTTTATGGTTATTAAGTGCAAATAGAAAATTTCCATTCAGCTCACCCCTGTCATGGAAATGTAAATATTATTCCTTATACAAATTAAACTAATTAATTTTTATTTGTTCCATAATTTTAATAACATTACTTAACATTAAGATTCTGTATTGCAATTCAGCTTTTTTGTTACAAGTTTAAAATTAAAAGAAGCCGACCTCACTGTCTTGTAGGGTCCCTTCCTGGTGAGTGTGAAGTCTTTTTCTGTCCCCTGGCTATAGAGAAAGCTCCAACAACAAGTACAGACCCATCTAGATATTGTTTCAACTACACACACATTGGTGTCAAGTGCCTTTCGAATGCCCAGGAGTACCCATAACGTAGACGTGTCACAAGGCGTATGGACGACTGATATTCTCCTTAAGCAGTATCCAGAGACAGGAAAGATTGCCTCACAGGTTGCCTAAACCTAGATGTTGCCATTGTAAAATGAATTCCACTTCTTGGTTTTGTTCAACTGCACAAGTTTTAGTGTCCACAGCTGACTCTGGCATTGTCTGGCCTCTGGCTGCCACATCCAAAGAATGCCTTACCTAGCGTATTTGTCAGCCTTATGTTACAAAGAAATAGGTACCCAATGTTATTTGCATCACTCTAAGGTATTTGAAACTTCCAAACAAGGCTGACACATGTAGCCCAGCTTCCCTGAGGTGCCTCATTTCCAAAAATTCACCATCCTCATAGTCATACAGGATTTGTCCAAAATCTTTAGAAAGGAAAAAGGTTTTCCAGTGGAAGCACCAACAGAACAAAGGAGGCTAAAGTAAAAGCTAGTAAGCTTTCTTCTACTTCTCTACTAGGGACCACAGATTCATTCCCCCCAAAAAAGGAGCAAGAATCCTTTCACAGTTGTATTAATGAACTTTTTTCCTTATTTGTGATTATTCAGATTACTCATTCATCAACTTAATACCTCTCTAGACTCAGTGTTCCCTATTCCTCCTAAAAGTGACCCAGTAGTAAATTAAAACAAAGTAATAATTTAGTAACACAAGTAAGATATGTCATTACTGCAAGGCTGCCACAGAGAGTTCCTCTTCTTAGACATAATTGACAGCTTTTCCCTCTGATTATCTAATCCTGGCCAAGAATTGAAAGGAACTATGTACAACAGCACTTGTGCTTTGCAGTGAAATAACTCCTCATTACGTATGGCACTGTGTATTTATTGCTTGTTGCCATAATTAGTCATAATCATTAATGAGGTAGTTAGCAATTGACAGTTTTACATACTCTTTCTCTCTCTTCCCTGGGAGTCTGCCTATCTGCCTTTTGCATCAGGCTGTTCTCCCGATCTGATTATTTTCTTCTTTGACACAGACATGAACCTTCCCCTGATCGGATTTGAGGACCCATATCTTTTATTTCTTGTGCAAAGAACAGTGTTTCACTTCCCACTGCTGTGCTAGGCTCTTCGTTTCTGCAAATGTTTCCCTATGATTAACTGTGATTATGGGAAAACAGTTTAAATTCCCTGTAAGCATCATGTAGACATGTGACATTATTACTTGCTTAATCATAAGCCACTTACAGCTGAGAATGAACAGGACAAAACAGTGTAAATAATACTAGCAGTTGTGCAACAAGAGCAGTGTAGTGCATGAGTCTTGTAGTTGAACTGAAAGCCTGTGCCTTCACCCATACTGGTGCTCTTTTGCTGCCTATTTGCTCCTGACAGTTTAAAAGAGTTGTCTGGCAGGTTACATGCAATCAAATAAAACTCCAATGTCCCTGGCATGTCTTTCTTAAAAACGTCCTTCCTCTTTCTGTGTCTTGGCTCTGTGAATGGGAGCTGTGTGAGCCATGGCACTATTCACTGACAGGTTCAAGAGCTGTTCTGTAGTTCACTCTGAAAGCTGCACTGGAGCACAGTGAATCTGGATTGATTATACAATCTATTCTGAATCCTTTAGTCCCCTGGAGTGATGATCACTCCTGCTATTGCAAACTCTATTACTAATGTGTCAATGAAACTTAAGTAGACTTCAATTTAGACTGTAATAGCCTCATTTATCTTCAGTGTCTCAGGGGCCATTAACCATTGGCAGAGAAGCTCATTTTTCATCTGGGTGAGATATAATCTTTGGAAGGTCTTTCTGACCTGCGATCAGAAAGACATTGAGGCGCTGGAGGGTGTCTAAACAAGAGCAACAAAGCTGAAAGGTGAAAGGTCTAGAAAGCAAGTCTTATGAGGAGCGGCTGAAGGAACTGGGGTTGTTTAGTCTGTAGAAAAGAAGAACCAGAGGGGATCTTACTACACTCTAAAACTACCTGAAAGGAGGACAGAGCAAGGTGGGTGTCAGTCTCTTCTCCTGTGTAACAGCTGATAGGACAAGAGGAAACGGCACAAAAAACTGCATGAGAACAAGGGAAAAACGGTGCCCCAAAGGCTTTCAAAAGACATCGCCACAGAGTTACAAAGGTGCCAGGGAAAGGCAGGCCACAGCCTTGCAAATAGAAGACTTCTAAGCATTGCAAAAGCCAAGGGACCATGCAACACCACTTATCTCATATACTGGAGTGCTTGTGGTGCTCTGCTACTTTTTCAAAAATGAAAACTGAATCTAACTTTGAAAGCTGATTTTGTAAAACTACTGTCTAACCAGGGGAATGATAGTGCATAATAGCACAGTCACTTCTCTACGAGACCTTAACTGTGTCCTTTGCTTTTCTGGTACAGGATTTGTCAACTGAGGACATGATTTATGTAAGACTTAGCTGTAATTAAAGGAATGGTCCACATTGACCAGTCTTTGGCAGCTCATCAGTCTAACAATGTCTAAAACACACCTGATGTTCCTCTGGTTGCCCTGAATATCCTGTAAGTACCTGAAGCGCATACTTGAGAAGTGCTGGATTCAGCAGCAGCTCTTCAGGAAAGAGCTGGAAGTTTTGGTAGTTCCTAAACTGAAAGGATCAACCATGCTCTGCTGTTGAAGAAAATAAACTGATCCCATTGAGATGGAGAAACAGGAAGCTTATCTGCAAAGGACATAAAAAATAAATCTTTTTCATATGCTTAGGATGACAAGAGCTTAGCTGGAATATTTTGTCCAGTTTAAGGTGTTGCTCTTTGAGAAACCTGTGGATCAATTAAGGACAGTCCAGATGAGAACACTGAGGAAGTCTAGAAAGGGATAACCTGCCGGGAAAAAAAATTGTGCAATGCACAAGAGACCAGATAGAAATAAGGCCCATTTTTCGGAATGATTGCTGTTCATCTACCCTGTCCTACCTATAAAAATCCTAAAGTCGCCCAGGGCAGGCTGCCTATTTTAAAGCGTTTCCACAATGGACTGGGTTCCTAAATACCATAGAACAAATTATGGGATGTAAGAATTCAGCTTACTTTCTTACTTTATGCTCACCCTAGTGAAATCTAGTAATCCCTAGTTACATCTGACTTTAAAAATCACCACATCCTTCAGCTTCTGCTCTAGATTAACAGATGATGACCTCAAGAATTAATCTTCCACCGATGCTCTGTTTCTTTGTAAATAGAATATAATCTGCCAACTCCTACACTTACACTCATTGACAAGTGAAGAAGATGTCACTCTTCAAATATGTTGTTACTTATTGCTTGGCTTTTGATGGCTTTATCAATAGCCAGTTAGCATGTGAGTTTTTTCCAGTTATATTGTTCTCATCAAAGCAGTAAGAAATAGCCATAGTGCCAGGATGCTGAGCTTATGGTAGCTGCAATAATGTATTTTTTTTACTCCTGGAATCTTATTTAGGGAGGATTTTGGATTCTTTTCCAAGGTCAATAAGTCTGTGTAAATACAGAGGGAAGAAAGAAACGTTTCTAAACATGTTGTTTTCCAAAAACGCTTCCAAGCTAGTAGGTGCTCCAAAATCTCCAGACTGTTGTAAATACCAAAACTTTTACTGTAGGCTTTAAATACATTGTCAACCTCATCCAACATAATATATGTGTACTAATTACTTAGATTTCAAATCAGGAGATTCATTTGATCACAGGCATTTCTAGGTTAGATAAGCAACTTGCATGACTGATACTCCATGTCTCAGATTGTTTTACATTGAGCTCTTACTGGACCAGGCACCCTGTAGAATGAATCACACCTTACTGCATCTTTGAGAGGTTATTATCCTGATTAATGAAGTGTTTAACTACTTCACATATTCTCATCTCTAACACTATTTCCATGTATGCTGTACAGTCTTTCTTCCGTTTCCTAAGTTTCAGTTCTACCAGTATAAGAACATGAGCTATAGATTTAATTTGTGTGAACGGTTTCTATTAGGGCCAGAATAATTATAAAGAAAAATCCTTCCATGAGTGGCTATTCAGAACAAACAGCAAATCTGAATATAAACCTAAAGGTATGTGAAGTTCAATTTCTGACTGAAATGTCAATGACAATTTATCTGGTTGGAAAAAGGAGGGAAAAGCTAAATGCTACAGAATATCACAAACTGACCACAATTAAAAAGAAAAAACCTCTAGGACATTTCACTTCTCTTGTCACCTAAGCTGATGATAGAGAAGTTTGTAAGGACAATAACTTTTAACAATTCAGTTCCTAGGAAAAGTACAGTATCTTACCTGTCTGTAAGACAAAAATTCAGAGTAGGTTTCACCCTAACCAAGGTACTGATGTAGTTCTGTCTTTGTAGAATTTTTATAATTTTGACAGTGTAAGCACCTATTTGGGAAATGGTAAAAATTATCCCAAAAGTTAACCACTGAAAAATTTTTCAATAGCCATTCTGGTCTGATTACCTTTTTTTTTATCTCTGAAGTCTGTATTCAGCTTTTCTAGTCTCTGCTAATCACCCCACTAGTCTTTCTTGCTTTACACTCAGCCAAGTACACCCAAAAAAGTATCCTGTTTAAAGGGGATCGAACAAATTCAAGGGTAGCAGATCCACGAACATGTATTTTTGGACTACAAATTGTTCTCAAGAGTAGGAAGTGGTTCTTTCTTTACTCTTCTGTATGGTATTCAGCATTTTGTAGCTGATTAAAACACATTCAAATAAAATTTTCCATTAATTGCGCAGTTAAATAACTTGCAGACCTCTTTATAATTATATGAGTTCACTTCTGTCTTACCTCAAGTCCCACTATTTCAGACACCAGGTCTTGACAAAGCTTAAGAAAGGAGAAGCATTGACTCAACATACAGATGGAAAGCCAAAGCCTGGAGATATTACGTGACTTGCTCAAAGTTACTCAGGAAGCAGCAGAGGAGCTAAATTAGTGCTAGATCTCTTGGGTCTGGAACCACAACCACGGCATTGCCTTCACTCATCTCACCACTTCTATTTAAGCCAAAGCTTCCTATATTAATCTTTTACAGCTACATTCCTGGGGAAACCCAAGGGAATCTTTTTTGGGCCTTCCTTCTGTGTGTAGGCATGCTGGCAGACGGGTGGGCGGGCTGCAAATGCCGTGCCTCTGACTGGGTAAGACTGCGCAGTAGCGAGGGAGAGCAAGGCTGCCAAGCCGCTCCCTACAGCCAAGGGTCAGAGCCTGCATGTATCTAGTGAATGTCCAAATGAGGATGTTAACAGACAAACTTCTGTAGCAAGAGGAATGTGGTTTGGCTCTTCCTTACACCACCACGATGACTCGTCATGGTAAACCAAACTTGGAGCAGGACAGGAACACTGGACGCAAGTAAAAAAACAGTTTTACCCAAAAGAGTGTTTTCCAGATTTCCTATGAGGTGGATGCAATGTTTTCTTTCTTTGAACAATATTGCTCCTAACAATGCAGGCATTAGTTGAACAATACAGACCGAACAATTGCTCTTAACAATGCAAGCAATTAAGCTTGTCAGCTAGAGAGCTTAGCAGAGTGAATGCAAGTGGAAAACTCTGCCATCTCTGACTATTTGCTTTGAAGTGAAATGAGGTGCCAAAAGAGGTATTCCCAAAAGCATAGTTTTCAACCGGTAACCCCGAAACCCTTCTGTATAGGAAAGAAGAGTCTGAATAACCTGAAATGCAATGAACAGGTCACTGGAGAAGAATCTCTCCCATCTTTGTTTATAGAGATGACCGTTTGGAGAAAGCAGCTTCCCAATGATCTCAGAACTTCAGGCCTTTGTGAAGGAACTGTACAAACTTCAGAGGGACCCTGAGTCCACACAGAGGAGGGGTTAACTAACCACCCTTGCAGAAGATGCAGGGAGCCATCTCTTTCTCTGACACAGGGACCTGAACTTTTTTCCCTGCTCACATGTTGCTTTTAAGTCCACTATTTTTCCAACACCCTGTGAGATATATTAGCTGTTAACTAGCTGTATGTCATATATTCTTTGTGCCTAATCCTAGATTATATAGCTAATTGCAAGTCCAGATAATGTGCCATTAGGTGCAAAACCAATACTCATAGTAAATGTAATAACTCCAATGTACCTTATGTTTTGCCAGGAAACCTAGAAAATCTGAGCCAGGTCAGAGAGACCCATTTATCCCTTTTTCTCTCATGACTGCCTATCTATTGTGCTTATGGATCTTTATTTGGTAATTCTCAGAACCAGATTACATGTTTCCGAAGGGCACACAGCTTTCACTTAGATTTCAGTTGTGACAGCTTACACAGCCTTAGTTACAGCATTTTAATAGTTACCACACAGTCAATAGCATCACCTGTTTTTTTGGTTTTCATTTCCAACTGCTGAACCTTTTGTTTTCTTTTCTAAGCAGCTTTTCTTTTTTTCTTTTTTTTTTTTTTTTTAGGCAAATGAAAGTCATCTGTCCATGGGTAAGTCTGGGGAAGTATTTCAATAAGTGATGAGACATGAACATATGCTACTTATGGAAAGATACTGTGATCTAGGTTTCAACCTATGTGATTATGTAAAACAGCAGTACTGTGTGGTGATAACATGGCAGTTTATGTAGATTTATGCTGCTTTTGAGGTGAACATTAGCTCAGAAATAGTTCAGAAACTCAGGGAGACAAGATTACTTTTTAAAAGTAGAATGTAAAGTACCATGCAGATATGCAGATGGAGAACCATAGCTCAGGACAGTCAAACCTTATCTTTCACTGCCTTTTGAAAACCACATCCTGTGATAATATTGTATTTGAACAATAACAGTGCTTTTACAAGCATTCCTTAGCTCGTCAGCTCAAAGCTTTTGTTAGTTATCTGTTGTTAGTCATAAGAGGTTATTTCAGTGTATGTATATGCACATACAGATTTGCATAAAAAATAGCGTGCATGTGAGTGTATGTATATTTCTGTGTAGAGAACATGATAGCTTTTTTAAGACATAAGACTGTAAGTTTAATTTAAAAGACGTCTATCCAATTCTGCAGACCCCTCAAAACATCTCAAGGGGCCTGTTTCATACCTGTTTTCCTTAAACAGAAACGCATCTCACCTGCTGGATTTACACATCAATTTTATCTCATCTTTCCCAAAGAACATTTGCTCTATCTGCCACATCCTGCTTAAATAGGTGTTAAATCCATGTTAAATCCATCTCCCTTTCCCACAGAAATGATCACTTTTCTGTCCTGCATGGGGCCCAGGATGGGTTACACACCTCATGCCCCAGCGCTGGAGAACTGTCTTGGGCTCACAGAATGGGCCCAATTGTCACTATTGATCTCTGCTGATTATCTGCTTTGCAGTGATAATTCTTGCGTGTCAGTCATTGTCCAGGACTGCACAATCACAAAACGGAAAATTGATCCAATTTGTGTAGAAGAGACAATAGTTCTACACGGAGGAACACTACTTAATCTGATTGATAGGCAACTCTCTCAACATATCACCGATTAGAGTTGAGTCTCTCATATGCTATTGAAAAGACATATGCTAAAATCATAGAATCATAGAATAGTTAGGGTTGGAAAGGACCTCAAGATCATCGAGTTCCAACCCCCCTGCCATGGGCAGGGACACCTCACACTAAACCATGCCATCCAAGGCTATGTCCAACCCCACCTTGAACGCCGCCAGGGATGAAGCATTCACAACTTCCCTGGGCAACCCATTCCAGGGCCTCACCACCCGTACAGTAAAGAATTTCTTTCTCAGATCCAATCTAAACTTCCCCTGTTTAAGTTTAAACCCATTACCCCTTGTCCTCTCACTACAGTCCCTAATGAAGAGTCCCTCCCCAGCATCCCTATAGGCCCCCTTCAGATATTGGAAGGCTGCTATGAGGTCTCCACGCAGCCTTCTCTTCTCCAGGCTGAACAGCCCCAACTTTCTCAGCCTATCTTCATACGGAACATGCTCCAGTCCCCTGATCATCCTCACAGCCCTCCTCTGCACTTGTTCTAACAGTTCCATATCCTTTTTATGTTGAGGACACCAGAACTGCACACAATACTCCAAGTGAGGTCTCACGAGAGCAGAGTAAAGGGGCAGGATCACCTCCCTCAACCTGCTGGTCACGCTTCTTTTGATGCAGCCCAGGATACGGTTGGCTTTCTGGGCTGCAAGCGCACACTGCCGGCTCATGTTCATTTTTTCATCAACCCACACCCCCAAGTCCTTCTCCGCAGGGCTGCTCTGAATCTCCTCCCTGCCCAACCTGTAGTTGTGCCTGGGATTGCTCCGACCCAGCTGTAGGACCTTGCACTTGGCATGGTGTGTATTTACTGCTTTTATTTATATGCATGAGGAGGTTCCTCTCATTAGAAGAACAACTTGGGAAAATGGATGAAGATGCTCCTCAGAAAGTTGTAATAGGAGGACTTTGATATCTTTTACTGTATTTTTTAGAACTGGCTCTGGCAATAAATGGAATGGATGATAGAACGATTGTTGTGGTTTAAGCTCAGCCTGCAACCCAGAACCACACAGTAACTAAGTAACAGTCCAGTAACTAAGGTATAACACAAAACACTACTGCTACTGCCAGTAATAATAATCATAAGGGAAATAACAAGGGACGAGAATACAATCACTCACCACCCACCGACCGATACCCAGCCCAACCCGAACAGTGAGCTAGCCCTTCCGGGTAACTACCCCAGTTTATATACTGGGTATGACGTGCTGTGGTATGGAATACCTCTTTGGTTAGATTAGGTCAGGTGTCCTGTCTCTGCTTCCTCCCAGCTTCCCCTCCTCCCTGGCAGAGCATGAGACTCAGAAAGTCCTTGGTCAGAGTGAACATTACTGAGCAGCAACTAAAAACATCGGTGTTATCAGCGTTGTTCTCAGACTGAGAGTCAAAAGCACAGCACTGCACCAGCTCCTAAGAAGGAGAAAAATGACTGCTACTGCTGAACCCAGGACAACAATACAAGTGCATCTTAATGCAGTTGGAGAGGAAAAGTTAAATAACACTTGAAGAAGCATTCCAAACTAAGAGCTAGGGTATTTGGCATGCCATTTTTAGGTCAGGTGCTAAAATACTATGGTGTGCTTATATGAAAGCAAGCTGAAATCATAAAGGAAGAAATCTAACCCTTTTCCTTACTCCATGAACTATCGTGAATAATGGCTCTGTATGTCCTAAATTTCTGTTAAGAAAAAGGCTCAGTCAGTGGATCCCTTCTTCCAACTTTCATGACTTCCCAGCTACACATTCTCCCCCTAAGGGCTGACAGGCTTTGCCTGTGTGCAGTTTAGAGATGAGGGATAGCAGAAGCTGAGAAGGAGCGAGTGCTGGGCCTTTCTACTCAGAAGGACACCAGGAAATTGCTTAGTTGCACCTGGGGGAGCAATTCCTCAAAAATGTTTACCCCGCCTGAAGAGTTGGAGGATGTCTGTAGCAGACTGGACTGCCAAAAATACAGTGGGGAAAACAGGGGAGTGAATGGAGCCCAAGGCTGAGGGCTGAACCCTGGCTCACCCCCTGCAGAGAGGCAGCCTTGTTGCAAGCGAAGGAGGAATCTCTGATGAGGTCTTCCAAATCAGTGCATGTCACGGGTTCAGCAGTAGCAATCATTTTTCTCCTTCTTGGTAGCTGGTGAAGTGCTGTGCTTTTGATTTTGGGCCTGGGAACAGCGCTGATAACACCAGTGTTTTCAGTTACTGCTTGGTAATGTTTTCGTCTGGCCAAGACTCTCTGAGTCTCATGCTCTGCCAGGGAGGAGGGGAAGCCGGGAGGAAGCAGTGACAGGACACCTGATCCAAACTGACCAAAGAGGTTATTTCATACCACAGCACGTCATGCCCAGGGTGTAAAAACGGAGGGCAGAGACCCAGAAGGGGGGGGTGGGGGTGTGCACTGCTTGGTTGGGCTGGGATTGATGGTGAGTGACTGTATTCTTTCCTTGTATTTGCCTTGTCATTATTATTATTGGTGGTAGCAATAGTGGTTTGTGTTATACTTTAGTTACTAAACTGTTCTTATCTCAACCTATGGGAGTTGAATTCTTTTGATTCTCCTTCCCATCCCTCCAGGAGTGGAGGCAAGAAAGAGTGGGGAGTGAGTGAGAGAGCAAAACTGCGTGTCTGAGAGTCTTAAACCACGACAGTGCAACAAACTTCAAAGTAGCCCATGGAAGCCAGAGTCTGCAACAGTCAGAAGAATTAACCAAGCTTTAAAAAGTACTAATGTGCTACCCAAAGCAGAATTTTGAATACACAGGAGTAAGCCTCAGGGTCCTTACTCAGTGCTCTCAATTGAGGCTTTTATTAAAAAATGGCAAGTAAAAAACCCAGGACACTGCACTATGCTTTCTCTTGACTCTTAAAGTCTAAAAGTAGCCAGCCATGAGGTTGTGTTTGATATGACCCAGATTTGTGAAGAATAGCAGCCCGATTTATTCCCTCATTTTTAGGTAGCAAAAAACCAGCACAGGAAACTATCAAATAGTAAGCACCTGCTCTGCATCCTTTAACGTTCTGGTATACACAATAAAATGGTGCCAAAACAGAGATGTGCTAACCTTAGAATTGCTGGGTTTGGTACACCCATCCTATAACTAATTATGACTGTGTGGTCCTGACAGTGCTTCCAGTCACTGGCAGGAACAAAGGGCAGTGGAAATCTTTAAATTGCCTACATGACAGATTAAGCAGTCTGGTCTCACAGTAGCATTGAGAAATTTCCTTTGCTTGAGATCACAAGGCTGAGCAAGTAAGCAGGGTTTTGCTTGCATCATATCATCATTAAATATGTACTGTGGTATTGACAAAGGACAGACATTCAAAGTTTGCCTACATTTCCTTCAGGCAATCTACTCCAGATGCTGTCAAGTGACTTCTAGCAGTGCCCTGCTTGGAAAGAAGGATTAGCTGGATAATCCCTGCAAGGGCCCCAACTCATTCCAACATAAAAAATGTCACAAGGACAATATACAATAATTATTTCCATTTTAAACATATTTTAAGGTACGTGATTTCAGGAACTAAGAAACATAGCTGGGAAAGCCCCGGCAGTGATGACGTGATTTGATCAGAATAATATGTTGTATAGCAGGAAGGAATTACTGAAAATGCTGCCATGCATAAAAACCTTTGCTTCTACTGACTAATTGCATCTTTCTTGTTGGTATATCTCCAGAGAGCTTCCAAAAATATTCAGTTAGGTTTAAAAAATATACACTTTGAATTATACTTCTATAACTAAAAGGTTTTGGAAGCGGTATGTCTAGAATAGGAAATTCAAAATCTGACTATTAAACAGGATAGATTTTTGCAAGGAATTTATACTCCAGATTGACTTAAATGTAGAATTAGGAGCCAAATGCCCTTTATTTCAAAATGTCATTGTGATTTCAGGAAATTCCAATTGCAAAAAGATGAACAATTTCATGCCAGGTCATAGTAAAAGAAAAGCCTCCCCAAGGTTTGGGGGTGGTTTAAACTAATGCTCCAGACCTCCTTGTCTTCCTTCTGTTCAGGTAGCTATAGGGCATGAATGTATTAAGGATTGGATAATGCTGCGCATAATATGGAAAAATGTTTTTTTTCCCCCAAATGAGCATCTATTTGTCTGTGGCTTCTGCCTGTGAAGTGGAAGGGCAGCTCATATGGCAAGAGGAGGTGCTGGTACCTGTAGAGAAACCAAATGAAGTGAGATGAGATAACTACTGGCAGGAATAAGTCAGTGTGTGACTTTTCTCTGTCCCATACCTGGTACCTCCTGCATCAGCTGCACTGTTCTCCTTTCTCCCCACACTCAACTCTGGCTAAAACAAGCACTTCTTTCACAAAAGCCAGAAAAGAGGAGTGCAGTGATCAGATAAATTTGGAACTTCCTTCAGTGTTTGAAGTTGTGGGGAAATTCAGATTAGATCCACACAGAAAAGGAAAAGGGGGAGAGGCAACAGCCCCAACAAGAAAATCTGTTGTGGGGAATAGAATCAAGTCAGGAGGTGTACCAAGACGCGTGCAAGAAAGGTAAAATAGGACAGCCTTATCACGAAGGAGTTTTTTTCTGTAGATCCAGTGGCAGCACACGCAGAGCACAGGTCCAGGAAAACAACAGGGAGGATACAAGCAAGTCTGACTTTTTCTCCCAGGAATGCCAACATGTGCCAGGGCTAGCTTCACCACCTGCTTAACCAAGGTCACATATACAAGGCTGCACCCTTAGCATCCATGTCACAAGGCTCCTCTGTCTCTACAGGTTTGATGTCTGCCCTGGACAGTAGAAGCAAAGCCCACTTTAATCTGATGATTCTGTGCAAAGGTAGTCACCCTCCAGCAATAAACTCTTCTCAGTGAGAAGGTAAAGGAACTCTGCTAAGGGACTGTAGCATGCATCTGAGGGAAGACCATGATGGGCTGCAGAAAGGGTTGGATTAGAACCTAGCTGACCTCTGCATAGTGGTTTTGGCCCATCCTGACTCCCAGGAAAAGCTCTAAGTTGCGCATACTGCTCCAGTTAGTCTGTGTCCAATGAAGCTCTTCTATCCCTTTGTATGACACATGGGAAGAAAATCCTGACCCCAGGGGATTGCTTTGACTAGAAGTCAAAGTCCAAGGCTGAGAACACAAGACTGGATTTGACTCCAAAATATTGAAAACTATGCCTGTTATGCAGGAAGACTCAAACTACTCCAATTTTTTAGACATTAATTTGTACACTCTATCTACCTGGACTGTGCAGTTGTGCCAACTGGGCTGGAGTATACAGCACAACCTGATCGTGGGCAGCAACCTTTCTGATTAAGGGAGAAGAGCAGTTTTTCTACTTCTATTCTCACAGGACTTATGGTGTCCTGAAGTGACTCCGAAGAGGGCACAAACTCCTGTTTCCTGCTCTTTCTGCACACTAAAAAGGTCTCCTACAGCTCAGCCCAGTGCAACTGGGCTTGTTTTGAACTATGGCTTTAAAGCTGATTTAAGATTTATGTGGTTAGTGTTTACATGTGGGAAAAAAGCTGTTTCTCATCCCCACATTCATTCTATGCTCACATATATTCCAAATCATCCATAAAAGGTCTGCAATATAATCATTACACTGGTCAAATATGAAAGGCAGTCTTGCAAAATTTTACTCACACACACTGCCTATGTGAGTCACCTTTTATTTTCACCAGTAAGTAAAACACTATTTGTCTGTTGTCACCACTGATGGAAGAAGGTTTAAATAGCTTTTCTGTGACA
This sequence comes from Amazona ochrocephala, assembly GCA_039720435.1. Lineage (NCBI taxonomy): Eukaryota > Metazoa > Chordata > Aves > Psittaciformes > Psittacidae > Amazona > Amazona ochrocephala. The sequence continues at coordinate 48,235,614 of CM077878.1, forward strand.
ACAAGGCATGTTCTCCTGCAGTTACTTTTCTGATGGCATTTTTGCAAGCCTGAAGTCACAGTGTTTCATTCTGATCCTGTTTCAGTGGGTTTTGTCAAAATCTGGGTGCTTGCTAGACTTGAAGAACACCCAGAGCAAATATGAAACCTCATAATGCATGTGCAATTCTGCTTTTCAGGATATAATGAGATAGCTGGCTACCTTTCTCGAGAATTCTCCATTGCTTCCTCAAATAATGAATAATTATCAAGCGATATTAATGAAAAATTATCAAAGAGTTTGTGGTGTGTCCAGCTGCTGACACGTGATGTCCAGCACTTTCCTCAGCAGCAATGGACACACTGGTAACAATCTGAGCATAAAACTCTTCTGTCATAACGTGGAAAATGCAGTAAAGCTGAAGATTGTTTCTGTATTCCTGAAGCTGAGATTGATAAACCAGGTCAGATTATAGGACTTCCATTGCAGAAAGTAATTGTTAATCATTTTCAGGGCATTTATAAGCAAGGCACCACAGGTTTTGCATCTTCTCACTCCTGTTCATTATACACACTACACCTCTTGGCAATAAGTTACAGATGTTGAATGTAGTTTACAGTGTGCCATTGATTATGCTCACCTGGAGTTGCAAAGGAATCCTCCTCAGGACTACTCATAGAGAACTATTTTCAAGCATAGCAAACAGCTATCCTCTAGACCATCATTTCTCAAGAAAAGATCAACAAATTCTTAATTCTTTTGGTTATTTTTTTATTCAATGATTTCTGCAGGCTTTTTCTATTTGTGCATGTAAAATTTCCCTGCAAATAATTTACCAATAGTCTAGTTTGCTCCAGTGACTGGAATTCCTCAATTTGTTTTTTTGTTTGCTTGGTTGGTTGGTTTGGTTTTGGATTTTTTCTTAAGGGGATGATAGGGTGATTCAAGTTCAAAGTACTCGTTATCTCTTAAATATTGTACATACAATCATCATAGGATCATAGAGTAGTTAGGGTTGGAAATAACCTTAAGATCACCCAGTTCCAACACATGCTAACTTTTTAGTGTAGTCTGACATTATGTTGCATTCAAATTAATTGTTTGAATAGCTCACGCAGTGTACATAAAAATCTATCCTGTGTGGTTTTGCTGTTACCTCAGTACCTGCATACTTTGCAGTCTTCGCTATATTTATCATAGTATATATATTCATTAAGCCGAATCCCTACAGTGGCAGTCACTGTACCATGTAATCACTTCCTAAATCACTCTTTGGCTACTGACTTTGCCAGGATCCAAATGCTCCCATAAGTTTCCCCTCCCTACCCTTACCTATCTTCATCTCAAAACTCAATGCTTCTGTGGGTTTATTTATATCAGACGTCTGGTTCAGGAAGTCACTATATTCTTAATTTGCAGCCCAACTATATTTATGACCATTTTCAGAGTGACTCTTTCCCTTTGCTGAGATTTACCGGTTAGTGCCTAATATACTTCTAAACAGTAAAGTTTTTGTTACTTTTTAATGGCTGAGGAGTTGAACTGCAGGGAAACTCGGCACTCTGGAGGAATGCAGCAGGTTGGGTAATGGCATCTTTATTTTTGTCTGTGTGACTTGGATTTGAAAAAGCTGAAGCTTTGAACTCTGGCCTGTTCTCTGCATTTCCTGGTAACTACAACAGACATGGACCATTTGTGAACAGCTCAGACCTTTGGACGCCACTTACATACACAAGGTTTGATCCAAAATCCAGTGCAGTGAATGGAAAGACTTCTGGTTGACTTCCATTCTCTCTGGACCACAAATACTTCATGGGTCTAGAACATACATGCTGTCTTTTGCTGCTTTTTCTCCACGTAGTAGCACATATATACTGTCTTTGCAAATCTTTTCCAATTAATGGTCCAAAATAAAGACCCAAGCGCTTTAGCACAAAGTTTCCTTCTTCATAGCAAACTTCCAAAGATTATAGACAGCCACTGTGAGTCACCGCACCCAAAACTACAAATGAGTAAGCAGCAAATGTTCAGTAAATATAACACAGTATCTATAATGCGCAGCAAATTGAACAGAAGGCTTTGAAGCACGATTCCCACTATGAAGATATTTGTATAAATGCTGAGCCTTTTATGAAACTTTGCAGCAATCACAATAGCCAGGGAAATAATCATGACAATTATGTGGGACTTAAACCCCCAAGTTTTTTGTTTGTATATATATATATATAAATATAAATTACTAATGCCAATCTGTAGTGGGAGTCATTGATTGCTTTCACTGACAAAAATTCTTGTTAGATTGTCAAAATCACAAAATAATCATGGGATGTTTCATCAAATGTAAAAATTTATAAGTGCTATAAGATGTGCTATAAGAATGGGAAAACTTGGCAGACTGCAAACTTTTGGCTCTTTGCACAACCTGTGAGCAAAAGGAGATTTTCCCTGAAAGTTGTTAGGAAAGGATCTCAATGTGTTTGAGAGCTAAGAGAGCACAGAAACTTCTGTGCCTGGAGGAGTTCAACTAGCGCCTTTTGGAGAGTGGCAGTCCTGGGGCCTCTTGGCCACGCATGGGTGAATTTGCATTAGTACAGTGTTAGTGCTGCGAGCACATCAGTGGCACAAGTTAAAATTAGGGTTTTTAATAGTAATAGAACAGCTTGTCCAGACATAATGTCCACATAGCACCCCTGGACACCAGGACCATAGGAGATGAACCGCCTTTCTTGCTTGCCTATGCCTGTGGATGCTTGGGAGCTCTGGGAGCCATGCACTGGACAGACAGCTGCTTGTACCATTTCACCCCATTATTGCTCCCAGCTCGGAAAGACCTGGCTGTCACTGCAGGAGTGGGGCATGAGGCTCAGGCTATGTCAGCAGCTACTCAGCGCCATGATGAGTCTCTCAGTTAGTCAGCCTAGGTAAGACTCAAACTGAGCAGATCCTACTGTGAAACAACCATCTCTCTGTGTGCGTGCTAGTTCTTTAGGTTTGTGATGTGCTGTTCCCACCAGCCCGGCATTGCTTTGGTTATGCTTGACTTGGCCAAGCTCTGGCTAACCTTACCATGCTTCACAAGTAGTTTGTATCCCACATTTATTTCCACAGTGTTAATGTGTATGTCTTTCAGCAGCACAGGTCACAACACAGATGTGATTTACTATACTGCCTTCCTGCAAATAAGGCCAAGGCATTCTTCAAGCAGGCTCAGAGATACAAATCCACCTCACCTAACCAGATTAGGGAAAAGATACAGTGAGGAGTAACAGCTGAACTGCAAACCAATATCCACACACGTCAAAATCCTCCCTTGATAAGAATGGTCTAAGTCCTCCTCCAGCCCAAGGTGGGGCCATGAAAATAATCTTTTTACTGTGTCCTTGCTCTTATGAGGCTGCTGCTGGGTCTGAAGGTAGGGCAAGGTCTTTCAGTTTACGAATTTCCAAAATGTGTGATCTGAAGTAACACTGCAAAATAACATTTTTTAAACCATCCAAATTTGTGATCAAAGTGTTCATCATAAACCTGAACACATTCAAAACAAAGCTTCTGAACTATTCAAGGATGCAAAAATAAGAACAGGATAGGAAAATATAAGAATCAACCTGGTTTCCCAGTTGCAGTTACACCGTTGGGCAATCCAGGCCATTGACCAATCCAGAGCAATACTGGATTACTGCCAAGGAGGATTATGATATCACACCAGAAAGGTTAAGATGACAAATAAAAGATCAAAAGAGAAGATGTCCACAGATATAAAAGATACTGATTGTTTTTCTTTCAGAAGTATTTCTTGGGAACCACACACTCTGCAAGAACAGACTGTACTGGGCAAACAAAAACAATGGGAAAACCCAGTAAGTTCACTTTCAATCACATCAACAAACTTGTCTCTAGGCATGACATCACAGCCCATAAAAGCCTCCAGTGCTAGCCTCTCATTCTGCTATAAGAGCATCATGAGCATTAATTTTAGACTTGGCATGTTGAATAACCCCAGGGGAAAAAATGAAAAGAAGTGATCAAGACTTTCCTCTATTCATCAAAGATCTGAAGGCGGTGTTTCCCACCAGATGACACAACGTATTTCAGCCTTGTTCCTAAAGAGCAGCGTAGCTAGAAAGAGCTGTGGGGCGCAGATAGTCTTCCTGGCAGTGATGGGAGCTGCTAGCTTATCTTCTAAATTATCAGATGCTTTTTTTGTCAACAGTACATTGAATGCAGCAGAACCAAGGGGGTCCATTTAGATAAAGACATATAATTCATCCCTCCCCGAAGCATTGTGGCTGTGTTTCTGATAAATCCTGGCAATAAACCAACCTCTGATTGAAAGGCCTGAATCTACTTCTCCAGAAAGAACAATTCAGAGATAATGTCAAAATAGTATGTTACATCTGAACAATAATTGCTACAGTGACAAACCACTCAGAGACAGCTGTCCATGATCTTCCTTGGATCATTGCCATTAGAATACTACTCTAACAAACACCTCTTCTAATGGCTTAGAAGGTTCCCCCTTATGTCAGTTACTGGGGTTCCAGTTAGGACTGGGGTCCATGCCCAAAGCTTTCACTGGGTGGCAGCTAATGATTAATTTAAAAGCAGAGCATTTCAGCTGCAGAGGGGGTTGGTCCTCCGTTGCTTTTAGTCCCTTATAATGAGGCAGGAGAGCACAGTGTGACCGAAAGAGATGAATTCATTATTGCCTCATTTTTTTAGTCTAAAAAAAGAAGTCTTGCAGAAATCTTGCTCTCCATGCTGACTACAGTTTCTTATTTTGCAAGGTGCCATGAAAAGGTTAAGAGCAGGAATTGAACGAGCACAGTCAGAAATCAGCTGCTTTATGACCTCCCCGTTCCATTGCCCTTCATCTGTTCTAGGATGGCGCTTTCTCTAAAAGCTTTTCAGTAGGATTAATTGCCTTAATTTTCAATTCTATACATGAACCAAATGGCTGTTCTCGTCCAAATTCAGTTATTTAGGCTTGTGATGTTTTTCAAACCGTGGCAGAAGCTGGCCTCTGAGACAAAGCACGTAGTTCTGCTGTGTGTGGGATCAGAGCTATGAAGTGTCAGATGACCTGGGATGGGGAATTATGCTGGCCCTGGAACACCACTATGTCATAGAGGACCCAGCAGAGATACTCAGAAGCCACTTCTGCACACATCAGGCTCCCATACTCTTCCAAAACTTCAGTCACTACTTAGTGCTTTGTCATTTGTTTACATTAAAATGTTGACCTCTCTAAGGGTGCACTTCTGAAAATAAGCCTCTGTTTTAAATGCCTTGACAGTGACTGCATGAATTTACATGACTCATGTCACAGTACTTGGAAACTTGCTATGTTAATGATGGATACTCAACATTTCTTAGAGATAAGTTTGCAATGGGAGCTGCGGGGGAGGGATAGACTGGGAAGACCTCAAAATCTGAGGAGATCATAAAACACTGTTAAGAACGTGTGCAAGCTCTATCTCAACAACTATTTTTACAGCATGAGAAATTGTGCCAGAAATTCAAATTACATTCATTTTATTATACTTGCCCAAGTGTTTTGCATGCAGGTATGAGCCACTTTGCATTGCAGGAATTAAGAGCCAATCACTGAATCACAGAACTGTTGAGACTGGAAGACGACGTCTGGAGGTCATCTTGTTCAATCTTCCTGTTCAGTTGAGGCCACCTAGAGCTGGTTGCCTGGGCTGACATCCAGAGAGTTTTTCAATGCATCTCCAAGGATGTATCTACTAAGTTTTGCTGCTACTCTGGTAAAAAGTTTGTCTCTCAAACTGTAGGCGCTGGATGATGAAGTTATATTGATTTAGAATTAATATTAGCAATATGAGCTGCATTCTGCAATAGTAATTGCTTAAGGTTCTTCATTACAAATCTCAATTCTGTACATTCTTACCCACAGTTCAAAGTTACCCTGTGTGTGATATATATAAAAAGACTAGGAAAAAGGGCTGAGCATGATACTACTTAAATACTAGTTCTGAAAATAATGTTTCCTTTAACCCCTGAATCTCCTTTTCCTCCAATCTCAGTGACCAAACTTTAGAAACTTTAATTCCAGGTGAAATGGTTACAAATGTTCTTAATTCAAAGGACATGATAATCTTTAACTGCATGAGTTTATATCTGTTCTTTTTTAATTAATTGTATCTCTTCCATACGAGATGAGTACAAACAGTGGTTGGAAGGTGGGGTATTTTGCAGACTGAAATAATACTGTCTTGGCTTCTTGCATCTCAAGACTTCTTAGTTGTAGTAAATGTCATTTTGATCTAAGACTTATTAATAGAAGTCAAATAAGCATTAGGAATGGTCCTTTCTTCACCTAGAGCTATCAGGGCTCCTTCCTTTTTCCACAGTACTAGGAACAGTGCTCATTCATCTTCTGATGCTGAATCCCCATCTTTCACATTTGATGAAGCCCTGCTTCAGGATAAATCTTGTGGCATTCTGCTTCATCTTTTGTAAATGAAATGCTGTTAATAAACCAATTACGCATCGACTGCATGGCATTGTTAGCCATCTACTGTATGTATCTACTCGTAGGTTTAGCTGATGTTATTTTTAATTTTGTTTATCAAATCTAACTTCTCTCACTGGCATATTGACTGCTGTGACTGAAGTAGAAATTGATTCTGGATTTTAAAGATCACTTTGTCATTAGGTTTACACTGCTATATTGAAAAGCCACAGATAAAAGGTGATGATGGATGAGGTGCAAGGATGCTGGGGAGGGGCTCTTCATTAGGGACTGTAGTGAGAAGACAAGGGGTGTCGGGTTCAAACTTGAACAAGGGAAGTTTAGATTGGATATGAGGAGGAAATGCTTTACTGTGAGGGTGGTGAGGTACTGGAATGGGTTGCCCAGGGAAGTTGTGAATGCTCCATCGCTAGCGGTGTTCGGGGCTGGGTTGGACAGAGCCTTGGGTGGCATGATTTGGCGGGAGGTGTCCCTGCCCATGGCAGGGGAGTGGAACTCGATGATCTTAAGGTCCTTTCCAACCCTAACTATTCTGTGATTCTATGGAGACTCCACAGCCTCTCAGGACAACCTGTACCAGTGCTCAGCCATTCTCACGGTGAAAAAGATTTTTCCTGATGCTCAGACAAAGTCTCTTGTGTTTCAGTTTGTGTTCAGTGCCTCTGTTCCTGACACTGCTACTGGATACCACTGAGAAGAAGCTGGCTCTGTCATCTTTACTCTCCCCATCAGGCTTATATACACATTGATGAGATCTGCCCTTAGCCTTTTCTTCCCCAGGCTAACAGTCCCAAGTCTCCCAGCCTCCTCTGACAGGAGAGATGCTCCTTTAATATCTTAGTCACTTAGTGGCCCCCCACTGGACTTTCCCCAGTATGTGCATATCTGTCTTATAGTGAGGAGCCAAGAACTGGACACAGTATTCCAGGTGTGGACTCACCATTACTAAGTAAAGAGGATCACTTCCCTCAGCCTGCTGGGAACACTCTTTCCAATGCAGCCTCTGCTGCTGGCCCATGAACAACTTGATGACCACCCGGATACCCAGTTCCTTTTCTGCAGAGTTTCTTTCTGCTTGAGTGGCCCCAGCATGTACTGGTGCATGAGTTTGCTCCTCCCCAGGACTTCACACTTCTTTTTGAACTTCATGAGTTTTCTGTAAGCCCATTTCTCCAGCCTCTTGCAGTCCCTGTGAATGGCAGCACAACCCTCTGATGTATCAGCCACTCCTCTCAGTTTTGCATCAGCAGCAAACTTACAGAGAGTACACTGCCTCATCATCCAGATCATTAATGAAGGTGTTGAACAGGATTGACCCAGTATTGACCTTTGGGGTACACCACTGGTACCTCCAACTAGACTGAATTACTCACTGATCACAATTCTTTGTACTCAGACATTCAGCCAGTTTTCAGTCCACCTCACAGTCTCCTTATCTGTACTTCATCAACTTCTCCACGTTAAAAGCCTTCTTGAAGTCCAGGTAGACAACAACTATAATTTTCCCTTAACCTTACACAAGAACACATGTTAACAGTTCTTTCTCTGAGTTTTCTCTGACACTAACCTCTATATTCATGTTCATTGAAGTGAGACAATGAGTTCTTACGTGCTAGGCATTCTTGAAAAGATAACCATTTCATTTAGATTAAGGCTACATAATCACTTCAAGACAGGCACACATAAACCATCCCTGCATTTGAAAATCAGTTTTTACAAGCCACCTCCAACTTAGAACCTAAGTAGATATGCTAGTTTGGCTTTGAACGTTGGAAAAAAATGTGTCCTTTCAGCAGACCTGTCTAGCCATGACTTCAGGGCTAACCAGCCTACTTTAAAAAGCTGTTTAGAATCTGAACCCACAGTATAACAAGACTCCGTGCCGAAACAGAAGCTGAACTTTCTGGGAAGAAAAACTAAACTTAACTCAGGGTATGGAGACCTATTGAAAATCACAGAATGGTTACGGTTGGAAAGAACCTTAAGATCATTTAGTTCCAATTCCCCTGCCAGGGGCAAGGACTCCTCACACTAGACCATGCTGTTGCCCAAGGCTCTGTCCAGCCTGGCCTTGAACACTGCCATAATTCATGAAATTCCATACTGATTTCCAAAGAGTTTATTAAAGGCAAAACCCAACTGGTTTGGAAGGAACTAGTTCTTCCTCAAATGGAATTTCCACCAGACTGGGATGTGGCTTTTCCCACAGTACAATGCACAATGCTGCTAATGTTACAGGATAACCATAGTCTAAGGTGATGTGCCAAAACCTACATACTAAGAAAGTGAGAAAAGTTGGTTATAAATTTTGACTGCCAAAGCTGAATTTAGACATATGTGTAATTTTACAGCATTTTGTGTAGCTGATGATCCCGTGGAAAGAATAACAACAAAATCAGATGTAGCAGATAAAGCTGAGTGAACTTTAAACTGGAACAAAATGTTACACACTATTGGTATTTCAGTAAGAACTTCCCAGCTGTTGTATCTGGAGACATTCTTGAAGCTGCAAAAGATTAAGTGTATGAAATATGTATCACATCAAATGATGAGACTGAATATATATCTTATGAATCACAAAAGACATTTTTTCTTCATGTATCTCGTATTCACTCTGTTTACACAGAATTCGAAACAAAAGAAAAAAGACTTTCAACATGGGAAATGTAAGCTATTTTGATCTTTTGGGTTTCTGAAAGCATGATTGACCACATAGTATAGTATCTAAGTATCCCAGAAGCATTATTTCATATTGAAAAATATTTTCATGAAATTTTGGTGTTGTGAGTTACCGTAAAACCATGTTCTCACTTACATACATTTGTGAAGCATTACAGTATTTACAGAAAGATGATAAAGACTGCTAGCAGCTAATAAATATAAGGGAGGTTTGACTTTTCAGAGCACTTTTGGGTAAGACCTGTACCTTGATCTGAAATGAAACTGTTCCTGCACATACCTATACAGATATTTCTTCCTATCATCTCTAATTTCAGATCGAAGCTTACCACATTTTATGAGACTATTTTAGAAGTACTTCTAAGAAGGGATACATCATTTGTTTTCTCTTGAGAGATCATGAATTCTTTATTTACTCTAATATGTAAAATGGATCTATTAAAACGTACAATATTACCATGCAGAAAATAGGAAAAACTCTTCTTGTGATATCTAGTCATGTATGGATGTAATATTACCCATTCAGCTTTGAATAAGAGACAGAGCAATTCATAAGGTGAAAAGATAATTTTTAATTTAAGGCAGGAATTTATAAGTTTCAAGTCTGAATAATGCACTTAGACTGAATATCAGACATACTGCAAATGGACTGAGACAGTCACACACCTGAATCAATTCTGTCATGAAGGATTGTTGAAGAAAACCTTTATGTCAGGAAATCTATAATATTGCCTCTGACATAGCCAGTACTCGGCTGACAGATTATTGTCTATGTCTCCTTTTAACGTCTTTCCATCTAGAGCTAAATTCTGAGGAGAGCTGCCTAAAATATCTATTTATAAATAACTGGCTGTAGCTGTTATTTATTCTACATTTCTAGTTACTGTTTCTATATGCTGGTGCATAAAGCAGGATACAGCAATCATTATTCACTTTTCTGAAAGTATGCATTTTTGAAGAAACATACCAATCACCTCCTGTTTCAAATGACTGTATTTTTAGAATATGTAGAAATTTTATCTGTGCGTCTTCTGCCAGAAAGGGATGATGAGTATATTTATTTAAAAGTGTAGGTCTCTTGCTTTCTGTTTTTATAATCCTGTGGATCATCAGCTGTGATATTCATCATTTTTTCCCCAGTCGACCTCAATGAATCACAGTAAATAGCATTGCTTTAGAGATTACCATGAAGGTTCATCCACAAAACTGGGTTTTCTTAAATTTTACATCTATTCCAGTGTCTGTAGTCCAGGTATTATACGCATAATATCTTAATGCATAATATCTTAATTTATTCCACTTCTCTGTTTTCAGCAGAGGCCTCATTGTCTTTATTTAGGGACAAACCCCACTTTATTCCATCCCTCCAGTAAGGCCATGCTGCATTGAGTCTTGTTGCAGTGTCAAGAGCCATTGCCCCTCACAACACACCTCCAGCCTTAGGAGCAACAGCCCATATATTCCTACTAAGGAATTTGTACAACTTCACCATCGAGCCTGGTGAAGAAGTAGCCCTGATGATAACCATTAAAGCATTCTTTTGATCAAGGGCAGTGGTGGTGCTCATGAAAATGAGCAAATGACCTTGATTTCTGGAATTGCTACAAGCAAATGGAGTCTGAATGAGGACACCTACCGTGTAAGAGTTCCTTACATCATTCTCTACCTAAGGTAGAGCAGCAAGTTGTACTTCTCCATTCTCTTTCCCTCCTCAATAAAGAGTAAGCTTTCTTCTATCCTTGAAGACTAGCCTTTCCTCCCAGCCTACTCTAGGAGAAAATGCAGCCACCAAACTACACCAGCTGGTGACTGCAATTGGGTGTTCCCCTGTGCACTTTCCCCTTTGCTCCATCACATTTGATCTTCACTTTAGTTCCTTATTCTGAACCTTTTGGGTTCACAAATGTGCCAGTCCAGCACAGTAAGAGAATGGTTAGGAATCTGTTGGACCAGGTGCTGAGAATCACAGCTTGATATCCTCTCCATGATATCATTCCCCTGAGCAAAAAGCTAGGAATTTTCTCCCACCTCAGCTGGAGAAAAAGGTTGTGTTTTAAAGGAATTAAATAAAGACAATGTCCAGGCAAGATGGATATGGCCTTTACAGCATCTCTTTTTTTTTTTTTTTCCTTATTATTGTGGCTCACTGATAAAGCTCTCACTGCTCTGGTCATAGCTCAGTGTTTGGGCCCGTGCTAATTAATCTATTACATTGAGGAAACTGTTGGCAATCTCGGTGGTGCTGTTTTCCCCTTCCTGATATTCTAGTCACCTCTAATACCCCAGATTCAGCAAGAAATGGGAATAATCTGGGACCCTGTGATAGTACATATTTCTTGTGTAAGATGGCATCTCTACCCAGTTTTCTTGACCTATGGATGGGAACTTACATTGGGCCATCACTGTTCTGCATCATGAAACACTTCGATTTCACACTAATGTCTAAAATAAAGCTTTTAATCTCTACTTTACATTCAAAACTTTTTCTCTTCAAATTTCTGAAAGCTTCACCTATTTCACCAGCAAATTTCTTGGCTCATTTTTGGGGAAGCGAGTGCTGTAGAGGGAAAACATACCTTTGCGACATGCCTTTGAGAAATGGGACAGACAGATGAAATGTTTGGTGCTGTTTTGCCTTTTGTTGCTACTGAAAAGAGATCTGCTAGTGAGATTGAGAAATACAACCTTGGGATACCACCTTGGAGGATGCATTCACTGGGATTTTACTGCCTACAGGAGTTTTCTGTCAGATATACTGTACACAAGGGCATTGCCAAATAACAGCAGAGAGTGTTCATGGTATTCTGAAGAACTGCCAAAAAAAACCCAAGTCTTCAGATTACCCTTTATTTGATGTTATGCTGACATTTATCACATCAACAGAGTTTCTAGAACTAGAAACTTTAAATGTGTACAAAAAAAGCACTTGTTTCTAGCAATTAGATAGAAGACAGATTTGAGTTAAAAACATGTCTTGAACCATCACCCTTGTTAATTGATACCTGTAGCTATACATAAGAACCATAGAATCATAGAGTCACAGAATGGTTTGTGTTGGAAGGGACCTTAAAATCATCTAATTCCAATTCCCTTGCCATGGACAGGGATACCTTCCAGTAAACCAGGTTGCTCAAAGCCCTGCCCAACCTGGCCTTGATCACTTCCAGGGTGAAGAAGAAAATAATAAAATCTACACAGAAGACTTCCCGCTTGTTAGTCTATTACAACAGCAGGATAAAAACAGGAAGAGAGGTAACAGTTAAGAAAGATACAGGGAGACTTGAAAAGACCAAGACTACAGTTTTGGATGCAAGACAGGCAGTAACAAAATGCAAGTCACATGGAGTGCATGATCCAGGAATCCTGGGAACTTTATTAACCTTTAATTTGTATATTGCCATCAAAATAAAAAGAAAACAAGTTTTTGGAATAGCAGGAGGGCAAAGGGAGTTGAAGGCAGCAGAGAGATCCCTCCTTGTCAGATTTTATTTGCCAGGCTTAAGAACCCCAACTCTTGCAATCACCAGGCAATCCAGCCCCTGGACCACCTTGGTGTTCCTCGGCTGGACTTGCTCCAGCATATCCTTGTCCTTATCACCTGGGAGCCCGGAGCTGCACAGGCGGGAGGGCTGAATAGAGGGGATTAGCACATAAGCTTCAGGAAGGAAAGGGGGCCAGGGCATGACACAATGGCGTAACATAAAGAGAAAACTGTCACTGTTCAGTGTACCTTAATTTTAATTATTTTTTTCTGATCATTATCATGAACAGAGCCTGAAGCTGCAAACATTAAATAATGTGTTGCAATTTTCCAGTAGTGGTTGCTATGAAACATAAACAGCATGCCATTATAGCTGATAAACATCTCACATTTGCTTCAGTTTGGCAGCTGTAAAACCAGCATTGCTCAAGGTATTTATCAGTTTTATATACTTATGCTTATCCCAGAAAGGAATACTTTTTTCATGATCAATACTGGAGTTCTGGCAACTTTATTTTGCTCAGAGACCTATAATTCTGGTGAAGTTTATGACAGAAATCTCTGGATAGGTGTCCTCTAATGGAAAAATACACAGCTTTTGTTTTCTCCTTTCTGGTATTTCCTGAGTATCTGAAGCTTTTCTACTTTAATTATAGTTAAAGGAAGAAAATCCATCTCCTTCAATATTTTTAACTGAAGAACTTTGCAGGGATAACATGCTATGAAAATGAGAGACAGAAAGTATCTTATTTCTTCTATTTTTATTGTTTTGTTCAATATTTAATATTATACAAATAATCTTGGTAGTGACTTGAAAGATAACTCAAGGCTGGCTACAGTGGTAGTTATTAGAGGTATACTGCGTTCTGACACGAAGAGATCAATGGGTGTCTCAAAGTGAGCACCCAGAAATGTCTGTTCCTAAAACTTGTAGCAACTCCTGAAAATCCAGTGATTAGCTTGCATCACTCCAGTGAGGAATAAATATGGGTTGCACAAAGAACAAGTACAGTGGTATGAACTAAACTTTCAAGACATCCTGGTCTGTTTATAAGGGAATAAAAGACAGTGGAAGTCAAACTGGGCTTTAAACCATTATGAAAGAACAGTTCAGAAACAGTGGTTTTCAAGGATGAAGGAATTCAGAACAATGCTGGCCCAGAAGTGAAACTGAGAGCAGCATCCAGGTGACAGCTTCAAATGGTCTTGCTGCATTTCCTCATCCAAAAGCAAATATCTTATTGTTAAGGGCTTCCTACATCTCCAAGCTTATGGAATGGATTTGCTGAATGAAATCAACACTATAAATTCAGCCTTACTAAATTCAGTGGCAAAACAGCTGATCTTACAAGACATAGGATTTCGGTTTGTATTTCAGAATCGCTCTCTGAGGTGCAATTTGTCACAATTAGCTCAATGATCTCATGCATGACAAAAGAACGAGCACAATGAGACGGAAACATATTAAACAGCACAGAAAAATAACTCAGTGAAAATACAACTGAGCAGTTCTTTTCAGAGGCTAATAGTGTACCAGCACTAAAATCACTGTTGTAGTCTATTCTTTTTAGCTGAATGTCATCTAAGAAATGTTCAGATGTGGAGAAGCCTTTGAGAAAACTTCCTTTCGTTCCCATCTCTTTTTCCAGAGCATGACAGTGATGGCCATGCATCTTTTAACTAGCTGGTCAAGGCAAAAGTTTGAGGTCTTCTGCAGAATACTGAAAGAAGTAAAGCCTTTGTTAGAAGCTGTGTTTTCTTGATGGCTGTAAGGTGGTCTGATCTTTTCGGCTTTGAAGACCAGAAACACTACCTTCATGTCAGTATGTTCAATGAGGAGCTAAAGTAAAATGATACAAAAGCTATTTGTTCTCATATTAAAAAGCTGACACGCAAATAATTAGTATTTTCACAGTGCAATAGCTTCCAAAAATGTTTTCCCATTTGTAACTTTAGCCTGAGTTGCAATCAAAAATATCAACACGTTATTTCACTTCGTAAGTGCAGTGGACAACCTCAAGGACTATGTGACTCCTTTAATGTGTTTTGCAGGCTGGAGTTTATTTTGGAAGCTTGCTATTATGAATTATTGCCTTCAAGATCTATATAGATTGATCAAGTTACCACTAAAACAACTTTTCTATTTTTCTTTTTATACAAAAAGGGACCTTCATGGGAACAAAGATCAGCTGCTTGTGCTGTTAGTTGAAACATGTCGGGTAAAATCAGTCACTGTGCCTTTATCTTCTTTAACAAGTATCTGTGCAGTCAGTGCTAGGGCATTCAGAAGACTGTTGCAAAACCATGACAGAAATAAAATTAAGGGAGACACTCTTTACGTGCTTTCCTCCACTCCATTTTTGCCTATTATTGCACAGAGATCTCAGCCGTGATGCATTACCACAATATTTAGTCTCCATAAATACTAACACTGTCTGGGTGTTTGCGCAGTTTTCCTATCCATACTAACAGGAATGCAAAGAACTTGCTCTCTGAGCAAATATTTGTGGGATGCACAAAGACTGTCTTCATTAAGATAGGCTGAGAAAATTGGGGCTCTTCAGCCTGCAGAAGAGAAGGCTGCATGGAGACCTCATAGCAGCCTTCCAATACCTGAAGGGGGCCTATAGGGATGCTGGGGAGGGACTCTTCATTAGGGACTGTGGTGAGAGGACAAGGGGTAATGGGTTTAAACTTAAACAGGGGAGGTTTAGATTGGATCTGAGGAAGAAATTCTTTACTGTGAGGGTGGTGGGGCCCTGGAATGGGTTGCCCAGGAAGGTTGTGAATGCTTCATCCCTGGCGGCGTTCAAGGTGGGGTTGGATATAGCCTTGGATGGCATGGTTTAGTGGGAGGTGTCCCTGCCCATGGCAGGGGGGTTGGAACTCGATGATCTTGAGGTCCTTTCCAACCCTTACTATTCTATGATTCTATGATTAAGTTCCTCTCTGCAATGCTCCATCCTGACTTAAAACAAGCAGCAGCCCTTTCCCACCTGCTTGTTCATATCCACAGTTTTTGCCAAAAGGACAGAAAGAGTGTATACAATTAAAACCAAGCATTTAAACATTTTCCTTCTTTAGAACTGCCAGACTATGTAAACTGCTCAGTTGTGCATGAGATACTAGGGAACCAAACTTGTTTGAATTTGCATTTCTTCAGGATTTGCTCAGCTCAGCTTCGCAATAGCTTTCCGAGAAGTGTCATCAGCACCCCCATCTCCTCAAGACTCATTCTTTTGAGAATTCCTGGAAATGAGTTGCTCTTCCTTGTTGGTCTCCATCAGTAAATACTTGTTTATATGCTGTCCAAACATTTCAAGTATCTTCCCCATATTTTGGATGAGCCAGTGAAACTCTTTTTGACTTCTAAATGCACTATCAGAAGCCTCACTGTCAAACATTGCAGCACAGGTGAAGGGAGTGTTAACCAGGCTTGGGGATTATGGAATATTTTTATGAAATACATTTATCTCAAGTTCAGAGATGGGCACGACCCATACAGCAGCGTCTCTGTTAAGACTGATATCAATAAAAAACATTGCCCAGGGAAGTTGTGAATGCCCCATCCCTGGCGGTGTTCAAGGGGGGGTTGGACATAGCCTTCCGCGGCATGGTTTAGTGGGAGGTGTCCGTGGCCATGGCAGGGGGGTTGGAACTAGATGATCTTAAGGTCCTTTCCAACCCTAACTATTCTATGATTCTGATTCTATAAAGAAGGTGAGGCATGGTTGGCAGGCATTGGGTGCATTTGGGGAAGAAACAGAAAAACAATTTGAAATATGTGTTTTAAATAAAGTAAAAATTTCTGTTTGGAGGACAGAAGGAAAGCTTTTTTAAGAATATATGGGCATCTGATTAAGCTTGCCTTGGGGACACAATTGCAGAAAAAAACGGGTGGGAGATGAATGCAAAACATCATTTTTATATACAATTCAGAAAAAAAGCTTTTTAATCACTTCTCCAAATTTCTAGCAGCATCTTTATTTCTGCCAGACGCACACATTTCTTTATTGTACATGAAGCTGCAGGACATGTTTTTGATACTTAACTCTCTGCAATTAGAAGAAAACATAAAGAATAAATGGCTTTGATTCTCTTTTAAATGTTCATCAGTTCAGAAATTATTCTCTTACAATCTAAAAGGCATATGGCTGTAATCAGAATCACTCTGAAATGGCATTTGCTTGGATTTCATTTCACTGATAACCAGTCAGGCAGTATACAGAATTGTTGTATAATTTCCACTTTTGGACACTAAAATGTGTCATATAGCTTCCAGTGCAGGGTAAAATTCAGTGATCAGGAAGCCAGCCTGCGCATCTAGTTTCCCTTCTGTGACAGATGTCTTGCACGATCTTAAGAAATAGCATTCCAGCTTTCACAATGAAGTCAAAAGGCTTTGCTCAGCCCTTATGGTGAAAGCCATTTCTACTTCTCTGACAGACCTTGGTTAAGATAACATGGATAGGAAGGACCACCAGTCCACTCTCTCCTCCTCAATTAGAAGTCATTCTTCTGGCCCACCGCAGTTTTATTGTTCTTTCCAAATCATCCTCATCACCCTCTCTAGGTCAGGTACATCACAGCCATCACTGGGATCAAATCTTGAGCAGACACAGATGACCTCCTGAGCAGACAGCAGCCAGCTCACATATGGTCCCAGCAGAATGGAGCTCAGCAAACACCAGACACCCACTTCCTCAAGCAAGCTCTTTGTTTATACTGGACTCAGTGCTGCCATGGCTACAATGCTCACAGCACACAAGGAATTAAAAGCTTGTGCAGCTTTAGGTACCCACTGCAGGTCAATAGTTCATGAGATGTAAAGTCTATTTTTCTGCAACAGCCATCCACCAGAAACAAAAAAACAAGAAAGCAACTGCAGCTCAGAGCCCCTCTTTCATTTCCTTCACCAAATGCCTTGCAGACTGAGTTTGTCTTATTCATACCTCAGACAGAGGAGGCCTTTCCTACTTTCATCCACCCACCTCTAGACACCAAGCTCAAGTAC
Source organism: Amazona ochrocephala (assembly GCA_039720435.1). Taxonomy (NCBI): domain Eukaryota; kingdom Metazoa; phylum Chordata; class Aves; order Psittaciformes; family Psittacidae; genus Amazona; species Amazona ochrocephala. Next base: position 48,253,263 of record CM077878.1, read on the forward strand.
CCTATTTTAAGACTATTGCCATTCTAGTGGATTTTGCCACCTGACATTTGCAAGTGATTAAGTAATACTGATAGAACACACACACATCAGTCTCACCTGCCTTCCAAAAAAAATGAACAGACATATAAATTTTCAGTAGTTTTATTGAAAAATGCCTCTTTCATTTCAGAAATAAATAATATAAGGCAGTGAAATTCACAATTTGCAGTTAAAATATAAAAGCAGCAATTCTATATCCATAGTCTTGCAAACAATTTCCAATTGCTTTTGATAACTAAGAAACATTGTATTCCAAAAAAAAAAAAAATCCATACTAAATATACAACATAAACATGCAATTCCATCTCTGCAGGATTGACTGCAATTTGGCATAAATGCTACTGGGTCTACAACAAGGAGATTTCAGGCATTATTAAACTGTATCCAGTTGATACAATGATTTCAGCTACTTAATGTTTGTGGTGTTTAAAGGAGATGTATAAGAGCAGTACATGCCCTGAAAAGTATAAACATAGGAGAAAATGACAATGATATTGGAAGGAGAGAGAATTTTTTGTGTCTTTCTTTTTAACTAGATAATGCGGACCTGTGACCTGACTGAACTGCAAACATGCATTTGTAAAAGAAAAAGAATGTAGAGCTAAAGCAGACAGTCCTTAGGAAATTTGCAGCAGCTCTGGTTATTTTTGTTTTGGTTTTCCTGTTTTCTTTTTTTTTATTTATTTGTTTTTACATTATTTTAATGAAAAGTCAGCACTGGGATAACTGAATGCACATAGAATCATAGAATCATAGAATAGTTATATTAACCTGTAGGCAGCCACTATAAGCAGAAGTATTTTACAAGCATTTCCAGAGCGATGTGAAGTCTCTTGGTGCAGACGTTGCTATCCTCACATAAGCAAGATACAAAACAGGGGTGCGTCTGATATGAAAAGACCAGAAAGCTATATTGCAAAAGAAATTACTCATTCTCTCTGTGTGTATCTGCAAATGCAAGAATAGCAAAATCAAAAAGCACCAACCAAAAAAACCAAAACAAGACACAGATCTTTTATGGGTTTGTTTGTGCTTTTCTTGACAGTGATCTTTTCCAGCGCATGTGCTCAGGGTATTCTGGTGAATGCATTTCAACTCCATAGTCCTCATACTCGTCCTCTCTCCTTTCTGACTCCATAGGTACTATAAAGGGTTCACCTTCAGGTTGATAGGGTCCACTTTCAGGCACGTATGGCTCTGGTTGAAAATAGTTGTCCGATTGAACATAATAGTTATCGCATGTCTTTGAATCCACAAATACAATGAAGGTTAGTTTGCCTACATAATGTTAGTCCAAACTTATTTCCACGTAATAAATATATAAATTAATAGTTCACTGGGGCATTTTTCACTTTTGTTCATTAATAGTTTTTGGCAATAAAAGGATAAAATTTTATAAGGTTTTGTATTTATAATACACAAAACATTGCAGACAGAGTCCTAAATTATGCAAGGGACCAATTATTATAGAACTATGAAAAAAAAAAAAGGGAAAAACACAAAGCAAATCAAATGAAACTATTATTTTACAGCTACTTCAGTAAATACAAGCACTGGACTTTATTTTAAACTTCATAATTAGTAGAAGACATGAAGCAGGTAAAATGAAAAGGTGGGTTTGGCATATACTAATTTTCTCTGAGAATGGGAAAGTAAGTGTAGACGTAACTATCACCAGCGGCAATATACAGTACATGTCATTTTCTCGTGCTGTTTCTCGTAACAAACCGAGTTACAGCTGGTGCTTCAGGAACACCAAAAACTACAGCAAAACAGAAGAAAAATAATTATAAAACTTTGGTATTTATAACTGCAGTTACAGAATCCAACAAGATTACATATGAAAAAAAGGCACATGCCCCAATTCTGACATGTTGGTAACAAGCAACAGACAGGTAGATTTCATAAGTTGTCAAAGATGTTATTCCAGCATATAGCAAGCAGCAGCAGGCTTTTATGCAAAAGCATCATGTAGAGTTGTTAACAGATTTTAGTGGATACAGTCCCATACAAATCATTTACAAGCCACAATTAGTTTACTATTTACATAAGTAATTTCTCATTTCCCAGGTTAAGCCTATCTCTTCTAATGGCATTACCGTTGCTGGTTAGTAGTTTTATAAGCCTCCTTCACCACTGAGGCTTTTGATGGTCTGGGTCTTTTTTTTAAAAAAGAAAGACTGTATTTTACTATTGAAATGCAACAGGCTTAATGAATTGACATCACTGTCCTTTATCTCATTCACAAGTTGTGTTAGTAAAAAGAATCTCCCCATTCTATGAGGCCAACATGGTTCAAAAACCATATCTGTGGTGAAATATCCATACGGACTCATTTTCTAACAAGCACGTGCGCAAACATCTCAGAAACAGGATTTTCATGTATTCAAACTGTAAGCAGCACTGGCGACTTAGAAAATGTGTTAGCCGAAACCTGAAACAGGTCAAAGATGATGTTAGTCTTTGAAAAAGTTCATCTGATGTGCAAAAACATACTTTCATCCAACTAAATACATAACAGTTAAGTCATAGGCATATATTTATATATGTATACATAGCTGTTTACTATGATGTTCACTGATGAATCACAGGTAGGATTGTCTTTCTTTTTCATTTAAATAAGAGTTTTGTGTGAGATCTGAGCAACCACCTGGTTCTTTAACCAGGAGCACTGAGTCTGCAAGTGTGTACATATATATATATATATTTTTATTATTATTTTTTTTCTTTTCATGGGTACATGCACAATATGCTACAGCAAAACATATCCAATAGGAGTATCACATACACTAATTTTGAGATGTTGCAATGCATACATATTAATTTGTTAACAATACTGTGGTCCTGCAGGATCCCCATGCTAAAACATATTAGCATCTTTCCAGTCAGAAACTGACGGCCGCTGTGACCCTTTATTTTGATTCTAGAAGCAGCCTACTGTTTTGAGCTACATCACAAAGGGGAAGGCTGATATTAGTCAGGGCTAATCAGAGACTCCATGGTGCTTAACTTTGTAGAAATTGTAGGACTGTGGTGTTTTTCGGTTGTCTATGCTGTATAAATGAATTCATTTTATTTGTGGAAAATTTTTATTTCAGGTATTAATTTTGTATAAATAATTTTGACATTGCTCAAAAAGAGACACATGGAAATTGCCAACCACAGCATTCTTTTTATTTTTCAAGAGAACATGGAGAATTCAACCTTGTTCTGAAGACGATTGGGGTGGGGATGAAGGGGAAAAAAGAAGAAGAAGAAAATGGTCACTTTAATCCTATGAGCAACATTATCAACTACTAACCATCTATGTTAAAAAAAAGAAAACCAAACTACTAAAATATCTAGTTACCACTTCCTGTTTAAAGCAAACCACACATAAAATCAAGTAAATCAAAGTCCAAACGACTGCTTATATACCTGCACATTACAATGAGGCAGGCCTGCTCATTGCAACCATTTCTTCCTGATTCAGTACGTCCAGGCTAGCAGGACTGTCTCATGTAAAGCAGCTCAATATGAACAGCCACATCTGTGAAGGCTATTTAAGGCAAGTAAAGCTGTTCACAACCTACCTGGGAATCCTTGGCCATTGTAAGGGATGCTAGCACATTGGGATGAATCACAATATCCTGGTGGTCCTGGGGGACCTCGAATACCCGCATTTCCAGGACGACCTGGTGGCCCTGGTGGTCCTCGTGATCCCGTGGAGCCTGGTGGACCAGTTCTAGATTCTCCTTGTGGACCTAATTTTAGAATTGATAGGTTGAGAGGTTGCTCTCTTTAACAGCTAGCTTGACAAAACAGCTAACATTACTGCTGTCTAGACTACACAGACTAGGTTATGTCTTTGGCAAGAAAACACTTGCACTTTGCTGCTATATGGGGGTCAACAGAAAGAAAAACAAAAGAAAACTAGAAATATGACTCATCATTAGTTGCTTCCCTGTGTGTGGCTTATTTAAGGATTTATACATAGAAACTGATTTAGTAAGGTTTGAGCCAAGTAAGAAACATCAATGAATTCTCTGGTTTATTTCCGCTCTGTGTAAGATACAGAGATCTCAAGGGAAACTACTAGATTAGAGGGGCACACTGGATTTCAATTAAAATATAGGAGTACATTAATCCTTCTGCCCTGTGGCCCCAGGATAGATGAGGTAATGTTTATTTTGGAACCAATCTTATTATGGTTAGCAGAAAAAGTAAAGCTCCAAGTAACTGGCGCTACAATTTGCTGCAAGCGTCTTATGGGTCCTGTAACGAAAAACCATTTTAGCCTAGTAAACTACAAGCAGAAACAAATGATGCAGCTGATTTCTGCCAAGGTATCAGGGAACAATATTGCATGATACAAAGACCAAAACCAGTTTTCAAATCATCTGACTCTGTCATCTTGTAGCTCTGCATGTGGGAGTATTTTGTAGTCAGGGGCAATTTCTTGCTCTCTAATCACATATTAACCTATGAAAAATTGAACTAGATACTTCAAAAGTATAATCTGGTAACACTTATGAAAATATCCATCAAATATTTGGACAATGTACTTTCAGGAAATACATTTTCACACAAGGAAGCATGCCAGATGAATAAATTACATGATAAACACCTATTAGCCACATCCAAAAATCTTTCTTTTTTTTTCCCAGTAAACTCTAATACATGTCAAAAGCATGTATGTTCACCATATGTAGTCTGGTTCCCTATGAAGAAATTTTGTCTTTTTCGTTTGCTTTTCTGTAACCTGACAAAACAAGAATATTTACCAGGTGGCCCCGGCAAACCTCGTGGTCCTTGAGATCCAGTCCCTCTTTCACCTTTCTCTCCAGGAATTCCTACAGAATAAAACAAAAAAAACCCCAAAACCAAACAATTTAAAAAAGCAATTAAAAAAAAAAAAAACAAAAAAAACACACCAAAAAAACACACACACACACAAAAAAAAAAAAAAAAAAAAAAAAAACACAAACAAAACACAACAAATCCCAAAGGAAAGAAGCCACATCAACAACTACTTCTTCTTGCTCTCTCATTGATACTAATATTTAGTTCCCATTACTTACTGCAACAAGGCTGGTCAAACCTTATTTTTTACAGATGTCCAAATGTGCATTTGGGAAGATAATTTGGATTTAAATACATTAACCTAAAAATAAAGTAGGATGCAGAGGTAATTTAGTGTGAACAAAGTTTCTCAGACCTAGAAAAGCCTTTGAGATACTTAAAAAAACACAGAACATTATTATTTTAAGCTACAAACAGGAAGGTATTTTCAAGCTTGCATACTTTTGCTACAAAGGATGCTTTATACTTTCTTAGAAATAGTTATGATGAAATAAGTTTAAGAAAGCAGAATTCCAAAACCCATTCTTCATTGATTTTTTTTCTAGTCTGTTTTAAAGACTATATTAAAATACACGCTAGATAACACTGCACTGAGTTCATGCTACGGTAGAGTAACTGGAATAAGCAAAGGCCACAACATAGTACAGTCCAGACACCGCATGTCATTGCCGTGATCCAAGGTAGCCATAAAATAGGTTTACTCATATGCCAAAACTCAGTTCAGAGTTGCTTCCCTCCTTCAGAGTGCTGTAAAGAGCCAAGGATGTAAACCTAATTCTTTCAACTCCTACTTTTTCTTCTTGGTAATGACTCATTTTCTCTCTTTAATCAGAGTCCTGTTCTGCAAAGAGTTGTGTTACTCCAAACAGCCTTTCAAGATGTAGCTGATTAGTGCCAAAAGAGTTCTGAGAACATTCACTTTCCTGGGATATCCTGTTGAAGCCTGAGACAGCAGCCAAAATGCTATACCACCTTGTGTTTTATGAAACATGAGCAAGGGAGCAACAGAGGAAAGCACTGATGTAATTAATTAACCTTGTCCTCCAGAACATGAGTGTCCTTCATGCAGTTCAACTGTCCTAACAGTCTACTGTTAGGTGTGGGCTTCCACATCTGACATGGTAAATGGATGAGACTGCTCCTCTGGCAGCCTCTGCGCTATGTCCACTTTGAAATACACAGCTGTCTTGGAATTTACCCACCTCTTTCACCAGGTGGTCCTTGGACCCCAGGAGGTCCTGGGAATCCTGGTCTTCCTCCAGGTCCAGGCTCTCCTCTAGTCCCAGCAGCTCCTGGGGGACCAGGTGGTCCTGGTGGCCCGGGCTGGTTACGGTTTGAATAATAATCGTTCGGGATTTGATTCAGCATTTGATTGAATCTGCTCATTTGACCTTCAAAAGGAAAGCAAAATGGTTCAATAAGCTCTGTGAAATGAGTGAAAGTTTTTTATCATAGTGGGAAGAAGTAACAATTTATCACTCTTCATTAAACTTTATCCTTGTCCCCATTCAACAAATTAGTGGTGAACTAGTAGAGATGAATTAGACAGACATAATGTGAATGTCTGATAAGAAGTTACAATATAAATGGAGGAGGGAGGGAAGAAAGGAAAGGGGCTGCTGGAAGCCAGTAACATCAATAAAAAATACTTTTAAAGCAATTAAAGTCACAAAATAAGCATTTGTTTACAATACTCTTGCTCTTAGAGTTTTAATTAAAGGTTATTTTACTCTGAAGGACAGAAAGGACTTCTTACACTTCCAAAAGTTGAGTATCACATTTCTATTTACCTTCAGAACTCTGAAGCTACCACAAACACAGTATAAATTATTCAGGTAAGAGACAGCAGCATACAGTCTATAAGGTCACTTTCTTGAGCATGTAGGACGTATAGGTTTGTACCTATATACCTTCTCCATATAGACAAATTTCATTTCCAAAGAAAGGTGTCTGAATAAAAGCAACAGCATTGTGAAATAATGCAGAAAGAAGCCCTTAATGGGTGCCATTAGTGTAATGTGCTATTACATATTAGCATATCCCTGCAAAGATGAGCTGAATATGAAAAAAATAAGTCTGGAATGTTCAAAACAGAAATGCTAAAAGATCTCAGATACATCCTTATTCATAATTCTAAAACATTAATGAATGTATTTTTCTCCCTCTGTGCTAGCTAACAGATACGTTTTAAACAGCAGCCGTAACAGACACATGAAAAGAACATACTGTCCTTCTCCCTGCGCACAAGCACTGTTAATGATCAAAAAGGTATATCTGTTTACGTGAGTCAGAACTTACCCTTATTATAGAAACAATATTAAGAACAATTTATGGCCACATTTGTCTCTGTTCTTTTTGGCAGATCTACTGATAGCAAAAGCACTGCCTCAGGGACAAAGACTGTAGAGAACACTTCCATGGGCTGCAGAGCTGCACTGTGTGGCAGTAGAGAACTGAAAATCAATCTGGAGTGCGTCTCCAAATAAATAAATATCATTTTTACGTGCCTAGCACATCTGATACTGTGCACAGTATTTACTCAACACTCATCTGTCTTTTCCTGTTAGGAGTGAGTATCCTTTTTCTCCCCAACTCGTTCCTTCTGAAGATAAGACGTTTAATGAGAAAACGTATGCTGATTTTATACAAAGATGAAGTAATTTTGGACCAGACTGACAGAAGATCACCTTCCTTGTACAGAACATTACACTTTCATGTATATTTCCAAAGGTCACAGATCACATTAGCCACCTGGATCTGGCAAAGATTTAGTGCTACATTTTTTTCCACCAAATCACTGGCATTGGACAGCAATCAGATCACTTAGGCCCTTGTTATGCTCTGTGGCCAGTATCCCTCACCTTAAATTTAAAACATTGGTTTCTGTTTTTACAAAGTAGTAAATTACTAGATCGAGAAACAAAGCAAGCAACACTGTTTACCATTTATCAGTTGTTCACAAACTTGTCTTGCAACTGCTCGCATCATGTTCTGAGATGCAATGTCACCCTAAATAATCAAAACCAAAGCAAGTGTTTTATTAGTAAGCATCTGTGCTTCTAAAGACATAGTTTTTAATTAAAATCTGACAAAACCAGACTTTAAAGAAGACTTACTCTGTCACCTTTTTCTCCCTTCATTCCAGGTGCACCCTAAAATAAATACAGTAAAAAGAAATCAACTGAAGGATTATATTATTCCACCCCACCTATAGGTTTGAGACATGCAACTCTAGAACACATTTTGGCTCCTTCAGGAAAACAGACCTGGTCCTCCTTGAACTTTACATTTCAAAGATGCCAAAGCAGGTGCCAGAAAAGACTGGACAAGCAGTGATCTTTAGTGTATGAACAAATACACTGACAGATGCAGAAGAAAAAGATCTGAAGGATTCAAACTGCGGCCAAAGGAACTGACGTATTCTGATACTGGAACCACACTGGCAATTGGAAAGTTGAATTTTTAGCATTACATTTCTGTAAATGGTGAATGGTCTTGTATGAGTTATATATGACTGTTTAATTTTAAGTCTTAAGCCGACTTATCATTAAAAAAGGTAAGTTAGGAAGAACAACATGCCTCAGAAGGGTAGCTGTCTCCTTGAACCCACAAGAAACAGACCCTGTGTTAAGAGATGGCACATAAGATGGAGACGCTATTAAGTACTTATCTTATTCAATTTATAACAACAACTTTCCTGCGAATCTTCAACCATTCCTAGTCTTATAAAAGTCTCATGGAAGTCTCAGCTTAAGCTGCTTTATAATTATTGACAACTGCCAAGCGCTAACTTTTGTCTAACAGCAATTCCCATTTGCCTTTGAATGCTCTAGTGGTTGTGAGCTTTTTGGTTTTCAAGAACACTATGTAAGAAGCAAAGGAGAAGGACTGATTCTAATTTTTATATATTCATGAGTTTCTGGCTGGAAAAACATCAGGTATACTGTAAAGATGTTTTTAAATGCTGAACTGGAGATAGCACGCACAATTTACTCTGCATACAAAATTCTACTCTCATATAACATTTTGAGATTTTAGCCTCATGTTTGCATTCCACCGCTAGCAAAATAAAACACAGAGAAAGAGGAAACCGTACTTTCAGGGAAAAAAAATGCAATTACAATGCTTATTATGATGGATTTTTAAAGTTTTTCAAAATAGCAATGATCTCAGAAGGATGTTTATAACTTACTTTGGTGTATTTGACATGATTTTGGCTGCAGTAGAAGTTGCAGATGCCCATTCAAAATAAGCAGAAGATTAGAATCACAATCATGTGATCCTTTGAAAATTTGAAAATCTGCAGTATTTTAAATCTATTTTTTACTTTGACATCCAAATTTAAGAAAAAAAAAAAAAACACAAAACACCAAAAAAATACACAAACAACAAAAAACAACCCAAAACCAGAACCCTCCCCCCAAAAAAAACCAACCAAACAAAAAAAAACAACCAAACAAAACCAAAACCCTATATTTACTGCAAAACTTGCTTAGGAAAACATCACAAATAGCACTTTTAATGCTCTTGAACACTCGCTGAGACAAATGCCACATGTGCTAATAAATACCAGGACAATACAAACAAAACTTAGGCCATAACTATGGTTCCTGAAGTGGCCAGTGTGAGTTTTAGAGGTGACCAGTGAATGCAGAGTTAGGACACAGCTGAGTCCTAAAAATCTGTTGTAAATTCACTTGCCAGAAATGTGTCTAAAGAGCACAGGATCTCTGCTAGTTAAGCAAAAAGGGGCTTGTTGACGCAGAAGTCCCGGACACAGGGGCTAGCATGAGTTCAAATGGATTTTCACATGTAGCATAGATTACTATTTGAACTCTAAGGCATATTTCAGAGGTGAAACACCAGTATTGTTATCTGCTGTTCTGCATTGCTTCCCACATACTAACACATATATCATAAGCATTACTGTTTTTTTACATGGTGGTATTTCTTTAAGGAGGATTTCTGTTTATCACCATTAACAAAGCAAAGGCTAAGTGTGGGCTGCAGCTGTTTTTCATAACATTCCTACAGTACCCACAATTTATTTCAACAACACAAGACAACAAATCATTCCACTGAGGTCACAAAAGATACAACTCAAATGCAGTGGCACTGTTTCACAGTCTCCTATCAAGGTTTGGGGCAAACAAATTCCTATGGAGTATGTTAGGGTGTGAACCTAGTATGCTCTCCAAGCTTCCTTACAGCGCTGTTGCATACCCCATGACATGCTACAGAAAATACGTGGCAGCTCATCCATCACTGAGTTAAGCAGTTGGCATACAGTACATTTGCATCACACGTAACAGATCTTTCATACAAAATTAATTGTACAGACTCAAATGAAAGATTTAGAATGACAATGCCATAAATGTGCCACTGGAATAAATTATGCCACCAAACAATTACTAATACGTACACAATATATCCATCAAAATTACAAATATTTTTTCCTTTTTGGGTACATATTTATAATACCTGCTCATTGTATTTTCATTTTTTCTAAGGCTTTCATAGTACAACCTCATGTTGTTTTGACAGGAAGCAAATCATACAGTATGTCTTCTTGTTTACACTAGGTAAGTGCCAGCATTAGAAATCAGATTTCTGGCCTACTATCCTGGCAATATTCTAATAATTACTTTAAATGCCATGTTCCGATTAATTCACTTGCTAGCACATCCACACAGCAGAACTACAGAGAAAAGAGAAAAAAATAAGCAAACTTAAAAGGTTCAAATCCTACATAGTGTCTCCAGAAATGTTTTTGCTGACTAGCCAAGTTCTTCAGACTGTCTTCAGCCACAAGTGATGCTGGTAAGACAGGAAGGTGCTCTGGTAACAAAAGGGCAACATTGCTCAAAAGTATTGCCAACAAAGGTCCCCAAACTACAAAAATGCTAAGACCATTCTTTAATTATAATATGAAAATTGTAATAATAACAAAATATATGATATACAGTCAATTTTATAATTCATTGAAATCAAATGAGCCTCATTCTTCAATTTATGACCTTGCAAAGATGGATTTAGCTTTATGACTGAAAATCTATAGGCTATTCCAATCTAATTTTAAAATTTGAAGATTAGAGGCTGACTATTTTAACAATAAAGTTAATTTTCCATCAGTGTATTTTAGAAATATGATTTAAAAAAAAAATTATAACTGCAACTACTGAATTATTGTTTGCATCTTCCTCCCACTTGATTATAATTCTTCTTAAGTTTCAGTTTATTCCCTGCTAATAGACAAAAAAGTGCAACTTAGCCAACTGCTTGCCAGCACTTTGAGAAGCAGCAGCTGCTGCTGACATTCTGTTTTGTTGATATCCTGCAATGAGGGAGCCACTTGAGGTCAGTGTGAGGAAAGGCTAGTTTATGCTGCATGTGGGATTTTTCTGAGCTGTGGGATGAGAGCTGGTCTGCAGCAAAGTTCTATGGCTGAAGGAGGACAAAACAAAGGAATTTTTGCTATTTTTACTTTAAAAGATAATGCACTCAATTGTTTTCCCCAAAAGAATGTTTGCTCCCCACAAGAACCACCAGTTCGCTGCTCCCAAAGCAGGGTCTTTTTAAAACTTCATCTAGGATGTCTGGATGGATGGATGCAAGGTCAGTAAACACATGGTAGCAGAGAATGCAAAATGCTCAAAACCCGCATTTAACTACCAACAAACATCTCCCTTATGCGCTCAGGATTACTCTTTAAAGGTTTTCATGTTGAATTTGGTCTTGGAGGCATCAGTCTAATAGCACCTTATATAGAAGACATAAATGCCTTGCACTATGTCCTGGGGATTTTCTGAGTCAACAAATTCAGACCCTGTTATCACAGTGTCTGTTTTAGAAACAAGACAACTGTACCTTAAAATGACTTAGTCTATCTACTCATCCATTGCCATTTTCACTCTCACACCTATAAAACAGCAGTACTGGAACTTTTTGTCTCTGATAGCTTTGTATTTCCTATTACATTCATTCACAGAAAACATACCCATTTCTTCTTGAGCCAATATCCTCTTCTAGCTTAATGACTTTCTCACCCTTGCTGGTTATTACCCTATGAAATGTGTATGGACTACTACCAAATTCTCACACTCTGAACAGACAGACAGAGAGAGAACAGATTATTTTAGCCTCCTCTAGAATAGCGAGTGCTCAATTCTCAATAGATTATTGACATTTGTATTCTTACTCTTCCTTTTCCAGCCATTTTGTTACTACACTGAAAAAAAACACCTACATTTCTCTTGGAAGTATTTATAAACAGATTAAAAAGTCGAATTTCCTATTTCCATGTATATTCAGCTAGCAATTCAAGTATCAACTTGTTCTAGTCTAAGTACGCATTGAGGTAGAGAATGTTTGCAGCCACATTTGTGCTGCAGTTTGCCCCAGCTTAGCACATTAGTGGTATTCAACACATCAGGAAAGAGCTCCAGCAGTCAGTGAGAATGTTTTCACAACATCAAGGCTCATCATAATTTGCATAACTGTTCATCTTTTGCCGGGGGTGTAACATTCCTTGCTTTGCAGGGGTCCTTCACCTGAAATGTGCTGCAATGTACCAGCAATACAGACTGCTTGGGTAGAATTAAAAATGGTAGTATCTGGTCAAAAATTATTTACTCCTTGTATTTATCAGAGGCAAGCAAAACCTTATTATCCTTCTCCAGGACAGGAAGCTACAGATTTGGGCAGGCCTGAACCATGACACTGCAAGTTGCATTTGGCTATCAGGCTGCACCTTTGGCAATTCTAATGCTGGACACAAAGGAAAGCATTGAAATTCTGTCCACCAGGAATCTGATAAAACATCTGTGCAACGTGCAAGCCAGAATTCCTGCTGGGATCTGTTCTAGAAACATAAAAAATTGTAAGCATGATGCACAGTGTCCCATCACAAGAAAGTGCAATATCGGCGGGCGGGGGGGGGGGGGGGGGGAGAGGGGGGGGAAGGGTGGGGAGAATGTATTTCTAACTGAAAGGAGCTCTTAAGATTAAAGCATAGGAGAATTTACATGTGGTGCTTGGACAGGAGTTGACTGCTTTTGCTTTGCAAAAGCATTGAAACTCAGCTTGTAACCAAATTTCCTTCAATGTACATTATTTACCTACAGATCTTCACTGCTGAACTGGGTCAGCTATCCAGTATCCCAAGTGGAGGAAAACTTGGATATACCTGGTACTTGGAAGCTCACTTGTGAAACAAACTGCAGCACCTTGTGCCTCGGCTGTCTATCAAGCATCTGACCTGGCAGGAATATCACATTAGAAATGCACGTCTAAAGGCAGGAAAGCCTCAGTGCTTTCTTAAGACTGTGTTCTCTACTGCAAAGAGAAATGGGATTTATAGGCTGGCGAATGCAGACTGAATTCAATATGAGTATGAGAAAATGACCCAGCTTCCAGGTGCTCCTGGGAACTTCCACTTTGTAACCACCAAGCTGCACAGCCTACTACATATTCTTCCAAATTATCCAGCTGTTGTATACACAATGACATTGAAGCAGGATGGAAAATTCTGACTGATTGCCAGACATTAAGTAGAAGTAATGAACGGCTTCTCATTTCAATTGCTGTCTCCACTCCTGAGTCAAACATAATTTCTCAGAGATCCTATAAATGAATCAGTTCAAATTTCTCCTGAAACTGTTGGTGGGAGGCAACACCTCCTGTTCTTTATCCCTATTCAGGATGTACTTTAAAGGTCTGAATTGATCTCACAGAAACTGCCCCCAAATACTTTTGCAATTACATTGTAAAAGGCACAAAAAATTTGCAAACAGAAATTATTATGTAATATTACCAAAGACTGTCTGCCTTCAGCAGTGTATCCTTCTTTACTACACGTACACAAATATAAAGACTTTCCAGTCATTTTGCTGACCTAGTTCTTCGCACTCATGCAGTGTAGGAATATATATCTTGGCACATAATAGTCTACGATCTTTTTAGTGGAAATCAGAGACCACAATTTCCAGCTCCAACTATTAAACTCAGCAAAATGGCACACTGTAAATATAAGATTGTTTGAAAAAGACAGGCTTGCGGTCTTAGGTCAGCTCCACTGTATTAACCACTGTCATAAGTGCAATACAAGTATTTAAAGCAAGAAGAAGCCTCATATTCATCAAAAAAATGTAATTTTAAATTTGATACAGTAAGTGTATCATTATCTTACTGGTGTCCCACGATCTCCTGGTTTTCCTGGTTTTCCACTTGGGCCAGCAACTCCTGGAACTCCTGGAGCGCCCTACAGCAGACAACATGTAAAATGAATTGTGTAAATCCACAACTGCCTAAGCGCTAATAAGAAATGTGTTATTGTATTAAGTGCAAAGCAATGCTGAGAATAGGTCCTATCACTCTTGAATTTTGTTCTGTTAGGTACATACCAGGCTTGAAAACTTTCCTTCACAAAAAAATAGGGTTTTTTCTTCATGGAAATGTGTCCTTTTACATAACACCATAGATTAGCAGCCATTTCTGAATCTAAAGATTCAGAGTTTCTATATGTTTTTGGGATCATTCTTACTGACAGAGTCCTAATGGAGTACAAGACAGTTTGGCCTTCTAACTTCATCTAGCAGATCTGTGATCCATGTAAAAGTCCACAATAAGAACTGTATAAAATTCATTCTAGTGATACTAGATAAATATGAACAAATGAAAGACTAGTGTTAGGCTTATGTGATAAAAGCTTATCTGAACACCCACGAAGGAGCACAGGAAGGACAGCCTTGGGAGAGCGGGGGAAGCACGTATAATACCCTGTCCTAGAGACTCCTCTCTATAATTTGTATACACGCCAGTTATATTTAATACCTGATGTAAATGTATGCTCTGTGCATTTGCTTACAAGGAATACATCTTCCACCTTGCTACTGGTTGCACCTGATAACATGGAGCTGCAGCAACTTGCCTATCTCAGGCTGTCTCATCCAGCATTAAGTTTTTCTCTTAACAACCAGTACGTTTTCTAACATGGTCCCACAAAACACAATGAAGTAGCTTTTTAAGCAAAAACTAATCTTCAAATACTCTTGTCAAGAAAAACTTGCATGAACAGGGTTTGGTTTTGTTCTTCTTATCAGAATACAAGTAATAAGCTGATTAGTTTTACCAAATCTAGCTATGCATTTAAAGATCATGGCTAAAGTACCAAGTTAACTGGTTCTTCCCTTATTTACACTGGAAGAAGTCAGCTTCAAAACCACTCTTACAAATGTTTGTGAACACATGGTTTACGCAGCTGTTTACTCACCTTTTACTAAGAGCTCTCCGGATCTATTTAGGATATTAAAAAAAGGATCCATTTCATATTTGACAGAAACTGAATGTTAATGTGGTTCTGTCTTGGATCAGTTCTCTTATTGCATGTATATCAAAGACAAAATTATATTTACCGCTGGTCCTGGTGGACCTCTGGGACCAGTAGGACCATCTTTTCCTGTGAAACCCTGTTCAAAAACAAAACCACGGTTAGCAATTTATTTAAGACTGTAGCCTGCTTAAAATGGCCTTTAAGATTATGTAACTGCAACACTCCTGGTTACTACTAGCACGTATTTTCAAACCGATCCATAATGTCATTTATAAAAATAACAATCATAACTAATGCTGTAGAAGGCTATGGAAGAGAGCTTCAGCCAATTTAGAAGACGTTCAGCAGCTGTTGACTAGCTGAATATAGAATGAGTCTCTCTCAACATTTTTAAGAAAAGGAAACATTGGTCTATCCAGAGAAGATCTCTCATTTTGCTGTTCTCTCACTCCCCAATTAACTGGAAAATCTGAGGTTTCTACTTAAATGAAGAACAACCTCCCTCATAGATACTTCCCCTGCAAGAAGAGATGCTGAGAAATCCCATTTCAATAACCTAACATAGCATACACAAATTAACACTGGTGGTCCATGGTCTACTAATGACCCACCAATCCAATGGTATGCTTTTTGGCAAGCAGCTACCAGATGGTGGTCTGTTTTCATTCCCAGACAGCAACTGTCACGAGAAGATAATTATAAATGTATATCATCTCGGCTATTAATTTTGATGGTAAAGGTAAGTAATTGCTTCAGTCATCTCAAAGGTGACATGCCACTGTGAAGACAAAAGAGATTTGCATAGCTGACCCCAAATTAGAAGAAAGGGATTGCAACACCTCCACAATTAAATACCTGTGTGCATGCTCTTCATTATGAAGGCATTTCAGAATTCCCCATTCAAAGAAAAGTTCTTAGCTCCAAATGGCCAAAAGTTAAGAAGCAAACTTCACCCTCACAGTAAGAATGGCACAGCCAGATTCTTCACAGATGTGATATCTCCCACACATTGAGAAAAGCAGAATTTCAAAGGGATCCTCTGCAGCAGCAACAGCATGTGGAAGACAGCAAGGCTAAGTACCTCAACAGAGCTCTGCTCAGTGGACATAATGCTCTATGGGTGCAGGCATCTAAGAACCCAGTCAGGAGGGCAAGCATTGCAATTCTTACAGTACCTATCTGGGTAGCCTATGGCTATCTGGGGAGGTTTTCACTCCTAGATTTTTCCAGTCTTTCCACTTTTACCTCTCAAGCTAGATACTGATAAAAGGACTCCTTTTGAAAAGCATCTGAAAACAGATATGACAAGAAAGAGGGGCGGGGGAGGGCAAAGGACTGAAACAAAGAAAAAAAAAGAGCCCACCAAAATGATTACTTGGTCTTTTCAGAGTTAAACTGAGGAAATCTTACCCTTTCTCCTGGAGGTCCCACTGGTCCAGGTGGACCAGGTAAACCTGGGGTTCCCTAGAGGGGAAAAGAATGATAAACAGCATCCATGACAGAACAAACATAACTGCTATGCCAATCATTCCATTATATATGCACACATTTAAATATTTAACTGTCTTTAGTTAAATGTTTTTTTGCATTTACAAAAATAAAATAAACCTTTAGGAGAAACCATTTATTTCATATAAATGATACAAGAGTCTTCACCGTCCCTCACTCTACTTTTTACTTCCATTTATTTATTAGCCCATAATTCAACTTCAAAAACAATTTTCAGTACTGTTCACATAAAACAGGTATATCTGGTTTACTGCCTTTATAAGCATGACTTACAGATGTCATCTAATCCTTTAACACTTGGTGCTAAAGCGTAGCTGCACTCACCAATCAGAATGCATCCAAAGAAACAAAAATTAGACTTTTCCTTTATTATTCTTTCCTCCTTCCCCTCCCACCCACCCCACCCCCACCCCCCCGTCCTATTTTTTAACATTCTGCTGCTTTATTGTGCATATCCCAAATTCTCTGTTTCTCTTCCTTCTAGTTTTTCGGTAAAGAATAACCCCTAAAATTAAATAGGTAGGCTACATTAGAGAACACCTAGGGATAATTTCATTCAGCACTGTGTAGGATTAGTACCATTATTGTAGGAACTGAATATTGAACAGCCTTAACTCATGTTGTCATGTTCTTCCCCTTTTTCTGTCTAATTTCACCATACGCTAAAATGTAGCACTGCTTTCTACAGGACATTACTACTCAGGGTTATAAGGACTAATAAGACAGGTAATGAATATAAGGTCCTTGGTCCACGACTGACCTTATTGATATATAAAACTAAATCCACAAGACCATTTAAGTACCTCCCATGTAGTATTTCTATCCATAGTAAAATCAAGGATAATAAAGTAACCAAGGAATATTAGTTACATCACCACATGTGCAGATCAATGACCTTAGATTATCCACATAGAGGCTGATTATCAAAAAAAAACCAACCTTATTTGTTCTCCTCAAAACATAATCCTAGCTTACAGTATAGAAACCTGCAAGTAAGTGACATTTAATATTGCTTTCTTCTTTCAGAAAGCATATGATCAATATCCCACGACAATTTGACTTCCTAAGGTAGAAAGCAATTAGACAACATTGCTGAAGAGGGGTTCAGGAAAGGTTCTGCAACCTTCATTTTAGGAAGACATTCAACTGCAGGTGATCAGAAGTTGAGGGACCTTCCTGGGGAGTTATCGGTGTACTTTTCCTAATGCAAAGGCTTGTCCCTGTACATTCGCTACTGTCCAGGTGGATATTTGGCTTGATTCAGTACAGCTGTTCTTTCACTCTTGCTGTTTTGAATGGTTTACTATTTCCTACATTTCCATTCCTAAGTGTAAGATAATTGTGTTTCCAAAACTATTGCTTAGGAAGGTTTGAGAAGAGTCCATGATTACTAGTGATGTCAAAGACAGCTGTCCAGCAGCCAACCTGCATCAGGAATAGTGTGAAATGACATTATCATGTCTAAGCATCTACTTACCGATCGCCCTGGTAGTCCAGGCTGGCCAGCATCACCTTTCATTCCTTGACGCCCCTATAATTTTCATAAATTATTGCTAGAGATTCTACAGTAGATCAGCAGAATAATTAATTTGTGTAATGGACACTAAATATTTATGCAAGATACTTAAGGAATCCATAAGCCAACTCCGTGTCATGGAGTAAGTCAAGACACATATACCTCTTAAAAAGAAGCAATACTGATCTTCTCACAAATATTTGCAAATGCATTTCATAAAGAGGTGACACGTCTTCTCAGTAAGAGACTGATATCGATATCTTCACAGGCAAGAAAGCAGGGAAGGGTTACATGTTTACTCTCAAACTCTTTTACCTTTCTCAACTGATGAATAGAGTTGTCTACACTCACCAAAGTTAAAGTCCTGATCTTTTTAAAGTATCACTATTTTTGTCTAGCTCATGGTCGAAAAGGCATTACACACTTCCAGGACACAAGATGAAAGAGCATATAATGAAGCAATGCATTATCTTTCTCAACTAGCTTGTGTTCCACATACCCTAAAGCCCTGTAGTATAAATGTATGGTCTGAAATCACATGAGCTAAATTTGACAATACAATCTTTATTTTTCACAGTGGCTTGCATGATGATCCAGCATTAATAATTGTTGATGACACAAAAATAATCAAATAATTTGTAAACAGTCTGCCAATGTGAATTACAGTTGATGACTCACAATGTCATAATGTCAAATGACTCAAAAGTGGTGCTCTAACTTATTGTAAACTTATGAGAAGTTCCACCAATGTTACTATTTTCATTCTTCAGAGGTTTCAAACTGAATATGACAAATACATGCATTTATTATTGTGTTCTGGCATGTGTTCTCAGCGTTGTTGTCAGGCTAAAGTCAAAAACACAGCATTGCACTAGCTACTAAGAAGGAGAAAAATGACTGCTACAGCTGAATCCAGGACAGTTATGTTCCACATGTAAAAGGAATGCATTTGGCCTTTTTTGCTGTTTGGCACCTCTAGGTCATCTTGAAGTTTCTCATCACAGTATATAACAAAAAAATAAAAAGCATCTACACTGGTTAACAAAATCTGTCTACTTTGTCCTTACGAAACAGAAGGTGTACCTAATCTCTATCTTAAAGCACATTTTGTTTTCCATTTCCTAAATTACTTTACATACTGAGAAGGTAACCCGGTTTCAAATGCAAAATGAGACAGCATGCAATCAGATACTAATTCCATTTTTTTGCCATAAACTTTATATTTTAATCAAAAACTTCATTGAAAAAGTTCCTGATTATATTAAAATCCAAGCTAAATGGGAAACATCAAAATTATATTCCTGCTTTTGGGATGATTACTTATTAAAATATGGCAAAAGCAGTCAATACATTCAGAATGTAGAAAAAGGGTTATCTATGCTATCTGCTATTAAAAAAAAATAGAATCTGGGGAAACTTTATCTGTGTTAATAAAGTTGCTCTGGCTTTGAAGGCATGCACATGAAACTGGAAGTAGCCTCTCAATAAAACATGCATGCTGTTGCCAAGAAAGCCCCATAGGAACAAAGGGCTGTTTTTTATGTCTAGATCTAGGCACCCATTGCCTCTCTGAACTTTCAGCTACTGATCTGAGTATCGAAAATAAAAGTTAGACATGCAAACCTCTGAGAAAATCTTCAGAGTAATATTGTATGACTAATTTTCCTGCACCACAGTTTTATAGTTTTGAATCCTAGAATTTGAAGGACTAGCAACTCTACAGAAAAGCTGTGAGGCTGAAAATGGAGTAGCACAATGTACATTAGAACACTTAGACTCTGTCCCTTCACAGGCATACCATAAGCACATGTAACAATCATGACAGAAAATGCAACTGTATTGAAAGAGACCTGCTTCATAATACTACTGCACTGCAGGGAAAATAAATGTTAGGGCAAAGATGCCACTCTCTTCCAAGACTACCATTCCCCATAGACAGCTCTGACTCCATACTCATTACCAGCCACACTCAGAATGACCACTCACCGGTTCACCTGGGATAGACAGCCCATTGGGGCCCTGGGGACCTGGAGGACCTTGAGGGCCAGGAGGACCCGTCTCACCACGAGGACCAGGCGGCCCCTTGAAGTAGAAAATTAAAGCAAGATTGTAAATGACAACCACTGCTTAGATCTCTAACTGCAAAATCCTTTGGGTTAGACACTTAAGGTAAATCAGAAGCTGGAGATATATTTAAAACTTCAGAACAACTGTGGAAACACTTATTCAAGTGGCATATCCTTTCATAAGCTATTCCCTGATTCAAGTTGGCAGTCTCAAGCCAAAACACACCTTCTGGCAGTATTTACTTAGAAGTATAGTTGTCCCCTCTGTAAAGAAGAAAGGACAACAATCCTGCAGGGCATTTATTAACACTCTGATGCATGTACCGTAGTTTGCTGATGTGCAGTCAGTTTTGAGGCTGCATATATGCATAGACTGTATATATATAGTCTCAACAGGCAGGCTGCACATAAAAAACATATAAACATATTTCCAAATAAATTTTTAGTTTCCATTCTTAGCCCAGCATAGAATTAAACATACAAAGTTTCATCACACAGGTAAGCATGTAGCAACATGATTGAGGCATTCCAGAAAGATACTTACAGATGATCCAGTCAAACCCCTTTCACCTCTGGGACCTTTAGCACCTGGGCCACCCTAAATCGAATATTTGGAAAGAAAATTTATTCCATTCAGGGAAAGCAAGGGTACATCATACCAGTGTGCATTTTGAATCTTCTTTATCAAACACTTACATGAAAGTCTAAAGTTCTGAAGTGTATAGATCACACTGTTAAAAAGAGTACTTGGACAGAAAGATGCATAAGAAACTCAGTGAAAACACATCAGCCTCAACCTTGCCAATTTAGCCCATGAAAAATTATTGTAATTTTTGTCTCTGCAGATGTAAACTTCTCCAATTTATATTCATCAAAATCCTTGGACACCTCTCTAGTAGACTGGCAGACAACTTAGCTGGACTTCAGACTCCCCATGCAGCATTTTTGATAGCTTCAAAGTAGAAGTACTACTGGGCTGAGTATCTATCCTTTATATTCATACTGGTAGAATGATATCCAACCCATAGATTGCTATCTCTCTACGTAAAAAAAAAGAGAGTAGTTAATTTATTTCCCTGACTGAGTAAAGAATCTTTCCTTGGAGTGAAATCCTGATTCTATATTTAGGAAAAATATTTGTACAGTCCATTAAAAATATCTTGTACATGAAGTGCAAGACAGCTGAGATTAGGCCAGATTCTTTCAACCTATCAAACAATGAGTAGCTATTCACAGTGATTACATTGGAAATATGGGAAAAGGATTATTATACAAATAAGTACAGGTGGTAGGATCTGCCCAACCGTGGTTTAAACTAAGATGAACGGGGAACAGATTACCACAATGTTATGGATGCGCTGATCTCTCTGACTGACCTTTGTTTCACAAAACAACTTCCATAAATTTAAAAATGAGAAAATCTGCCCATTGCAAATAGTTACTTACAGCTGGTCCAGGGGGTCCTGGAGGTCCCACACTGTCTTGAGTACAGGTACAAGCATTTGGAAGAGCTGGGCATTTTGCTTCATCTCTCTGAAAATATAATCACAACTGTTACTCTCATTTTAAAAAGAAGAAACAGATGGCAGCATACTTTTCTGAAATAGTAACAGCAAGATTTTCTGTTATCATGTTTTCAAGAACAAGTAAAATACACAGCTAAACAGTGGCTTCCAAAAGTTTTTACAGGACCTTTGACATTTTCAGCCAATTTTCTTTGTGAGCTATACAAGACACTAACAACAGACACAGCTAACACCAAATTCATATGCAATTTCCGCGGTTCTAATATTTATATCCATCAGACAATCAGTTTGCAATGACAAAGAATAAACTAGTTACTTTTGAATGTTACTCTAAGAACAGATTAAATAAAAAAAAAATAAAACAGCTATTCCATTCATAATGACACCAAGCTGTGTGGTTCGGTTGATACATTGGAGGGAAGGAATGCCATCCAGAGGGACCTTGACACACTTGTGAGGTGGGCTGATGCCAACCTGATGAAGTTTAACCATGACAAGTGCAAGGTCCTACACCTGGGTCAGAGCAATCCCAGGCACAGCTACAGGTTGGGCAGAGAAGAGATTCAGAGCAGCCCTGCAGAGAAGGACATGGGGGTGTTGGTTGATGAGAAAATGAACATGAGCCGGCAGTGTGCGCTTGCAGCCCAGAAAGACAACCGTATCCTGGGCTGCATCAAAAGGAGCGTGACCAGCAGGTCGAGGGAGGTGATCCTGCCCCTCTACTCTGCTCTTGTGAGACCTCACTTGGAGTATTGTGTGCAGTTCTGGTGTCCTCAACATCAAAAGGACATGGAACTGTTGGAACAAGTGCAGAGGAGGGCCACGAGGATGATCAGGGGATTGCAGCACCTCCCGTATGAAGACAGGATGAGAAAGTTGGGGCTGTTCAGCCTGGAGAAGAGAAGGCTGCATGGAGACCTCATAGCAGCCTTCCAATATCTGAAGGGGGCCTATAGAGATGCTGGGGAGGGACTCTTCATTAGGGACTGTAGTGATAGGACAAGGGGTAACGGGTTCAAACTTAAACAGGGGAAGTTTAGATTAGATATGAGGAAGAACTTCTGTACTGTAAGGGTGGTGAGTCACTGGAATGGGTTGCCCAGGGAATTTGTGAATGCTCCATCCCTGGCAGTGTTTAAGGCCAGGTTGGACAGAGCCTTGGGTGACATGGTTTAGTGGGAGGTGTTCCTGCCCATGGCAGGGGGGGTGGAACTAGATGATCTTAACATCCTTTCCAACCCTAACTATTCTTTGAATCTATAGTACCTAGGATCTTAAATATCATTGGAATACAAAGTATAACTGACATTTTTTCCATCATTCCTAAGCAACTCAGTTCTAGCACATTATAACATCTCCCTCAGACACAAAACTTCGAAATGTGGTGTTGCTCACTGGCTGCTCCAACAACTGTGGTTTAGATCTGTCGTCTATAGTATGAGATATAATACCAGAGTAATATTAATATTGTTAAATTTGCTATTAATAATGTTTTTCTGAATAACTGCTGGTTCATTTATACTTACCATAGAAGGAAGATCACAACATCTGTCTCTGCTAGTCCAAACTGGACTACATACAATGTCAAAATTCTGGATTTCTAACTGTAAAAGAAAGGAAGACTCTTGAAAGACTATAAAGATGTTATTTATGAAATCTAATGGCATTTTCATTAAAAATTACTCCAAAACCAGTTTATTTTTATGTAGTTTACATCATTTAGACATTAATTTCTTTTTTTGACACTGTAAAAAAAAATTGTTTAAAATTAATTTTATAAATACATGAAAATTTATAAAATCAAATAATAAAATATTTTTAACCAAGCTTACATAAGGTTACAAGAACTTCAAGCACTGATGATTGCTCTTGTTCTGGGCTAAATATGTGCTTAAAGAAATACTTTGCAATGCTGAATGAATATTACCAATGAACTTACGCATCATCTGAGTACCTGTGCACTTCAAAATGAGATCTGGTGGAAAACTTTTGGACCAGCTCTAAGAACTGAAGTCTTTGGATCATGTATTAATTCAGATTCATTTATGGAACTTTCCATTGAGATTACCAAAGAAAAGTTCTGCAAAAAAGGCTGAATTTGGGACCTAGGTAGACTGTACAGTAAAAATGTTTTCCTTTCTTTTTTTCCACCCCAAGCGCTACAATGCTGTAGTTTGATACATGCAACCAAACATTTGATGGTGAGCACCAAGAGTCTTCTGGTGTTCGGGTTTACACACATGGGTCAGATTGCAGAGTTAAATCTTCTAATATGAAGCCCAGATAATAGCATTGATAATACAGTTAATCCATTAAGATAATCGATATGTCCTTCATAGCAGCAGCCACTTTTTCATTATAGGCTTTTAGATCAGAAAGCCAGTGGGGATTACTCTGATCATTTAGAGTGAGACACACCACAGGTCTTGACAGCAATAAAACCTGTTCATTGGAGAATGTCTTTTAGGAACACAAAACAATATTCATTTAAAGATTTCCAATTATAGAAAATCCACAGTAAATGGTTCCAATGACTAAATATTCTCCCTACCAGAAGAAAAACATTTCTGCTCTTGTTTGAATTTACCTGACTGCAACTTTCAGCTATTACACTTTTATTCTTGCAATTCTACTAAAATGAGAAGGTACCAAACCCAAACGTCTCAGTTAAGTAGACTGGGTCTTGAAGTACAGACACTTAAAAGCTGCAAGTGCAATACTGGCTTCTTAGCAATCCTAAATCTTTTATAACTTTCATCAGAAAATTTCAAGGGCTGGCATTAATGAATGGATTAATGTTTATTGCTCACTGTTGCTGATCTCCGGTCGCCTTTTAGAAGTTTCCCAAGTATTTCATAGCCATCATTTGTGATGTTTCCAGCCTCCTTAATTGGTTTTTCCAGTATTTCACTGCAGTCAATATAAATCTTAACACTTGATGAAGTTACAACAATATGGACCTGAAAAGAAGTTTAATGTAATATTTAGAAAAGGCACATAGGCATATTTGCTTTAATACTTTAATAGAATTTCACTGTTTCGGTAATAGTTTTAAATTTTCTTCCTAGCAATCCTGCTATACTTTCAAATGGTGGAAGAAAATCAGACAGAAGGAAAGGCTATGACATTAGTAACCTCTTTAAAATGTGTTGAAGGTCAGTAAGATAGTATATAGAAGTACAGCTAAGAAATACTATTTAATGTAATAGTTGAACTACAATAATCTATTTAATTGCTTTAAGATGGCATAAAAGTGAAAAATAAAAAGAATTTTTGAGAGGAAACGAATATAAGCTCTTCTTGTCCTTTTCTGATGGCTAAGACCACACAAGAGGTTTATGAGTCTGTGACTGCCAATGGGCTAATAGACTGTCTGTAGTTCAGAGGGTAGATTTAGATCCAAGGACCCAGCATTCAATTTCCGCAGATGACTCAATCAGAGGCATCAATTGCATTGAGATACAGAAAGTGAACAGAGAAGCCTGCCGAGAAAAAGACAAAATCATGGAAGAAGCAAGAGAGAAATTTCCATGAGAAAACTGGCTACAAAAACAAAGGCCAAAATAAGGAGAAACAGGGAAGAAGAGAAAGAGATTAATTATTGGAAAAAAAGGAAATTTAGAAGGGAGAAAAGAATGTAGTAAAGTGAGAGTATGTTTACCAAGAGAATTAAGTATTTGGGGAAAACACAGTAAACCTTAAACAGAAGAACAAACAAAACTGAAGCAAAGTTTACTATTCCAAAAATTTATAGTACAGATGGTAAATGTTATGCAAGTGAATTTCCCACATTTCCATGAAAACAAAACACATTCAGGAGTCTCCAAGAAAGAAACAAGGATTGGACATTTTAAAAAATCTAATATGCAGTTGATGGAAGAATATCTTAAGGCTACAGAAAGATTTCAGTGGCTTTATATACCTTACATACTGCATATACTTTATGTACAATATTATAACACCTATTTAATTGTTAAAATATCAACAAAGTAAGATAAGCAGTAAAGAATCCTTGAAGTATGGATTCATGTTTTAAAGCTTCTGTTATCATACCACATAACCCTTCAGAAACATTGCTATTTGATGACTGCTTAAAAAACTTGGCATGAAGTTGAAATAGAGATTCCCTTAAATGTTCTGAGTCAACAAGTGCCTCAACAATCTCCTGAGAACTTGTTCTTTTTTTCCATATTAAATATTTTCCCATGCAGAATCGTCTCCAAGGCATCAGCATAGTTTATCTAACACTCTTTAAACATTATATCCTTTAGGTAATTGGAATTAAGACTTATGAAACTGCCCTCACTTTTGTCATCTGAAATTCAGTTGGCATCACAGTCTAATTCTCAGTGCTGTGTGTACAAGTGGGTTTTTAATTAGCATTCCCAACAGTGTTTCTAGACCAAATTAAAAAATAATGGAAATATAACTGTGTCCAAAGTATAGTTTGGTATTACCTACCAAACTTTCCACAAAATAAAATAAGCACCATGCCAGAACTTTAAATTCATTACCATTTGTACATCATATACTCAGTCATTTGATTATATGATTAAATTTTACAGATTAACTAATGCATCAAGCAGTTTAAACTCATCACGTATGTAATTTACTTATTCTGCAAGGTATCTAACATGCAAGTCCTTCTACTGGACTGAATTTAAATAAAGTAAATGACATCTGCATAGCAAAAGTATTTTCATTTGCAGACATAACTTCGGAGACATGAATCTACATCCAGTGCTGAATTAGAACATCAATCCGAAAATGTTCAAACAGCAATGACTGTCGAGTATTACCTATCCATCCAAAGAAGAAGCAATCCCAGCAACCAAAAATAAGCAGAGCTTCCCTAAG
This sequence comes from Amazona ochrocephala, assembly GCA_039720435.1. Taxonomy (NCBI): domain Eukaryota; kingdom Metazoa; phylum Chordata; class Aves; order Psittaciformes; family Psittacidae; genus Amazona; species Amazona ochrocephala. The sequence continues at coordinate 48,279,948 of CM077878.1, forward strand.
TCATTGACTCAGCCAGCTAACTGCTGACTTAACAGTAGCTCTGAATTCCAGCTTGAATCTCATGGTCCAGGTACAAATCTAATAGAAGTAGGCATCTAGTTTTTACTGTAGATAAAACATCTCTGTATTCAATTCTGCTACATTTTTGTTGAAAACAAAATCTTAACAGAAACATTCTCTTCAATTTTGAATACACCAACATAAAGTATCAATTCTGACCAGTTTCAGTGTCAGAAGGCACTGAGGTTTTAAAAAAGAAAACATACGTTAAACTTTCTTGCTGGACCCATTCTAAGATAAAGTTTTATGGTGTTCTGGTCTACTGCAAAATGAACTACATCAATAAGCTAAGCAAACTATTATCCCATATGTACATCAGCAGAAAGACATACACTCATTATCAAATTTCCTGTAACTAACTACTGTAAAACTGCAATCTAAAAGGAAGTCTAGCATGGTAAGAATAAGAATGCAGAAGTCGCCTGTCTCTCCAAAACATTCAGTTATAAATTTAACGACTGTCTCAGGCAGTCAGGATTTTTCCTAAGGGACTTGCCAGATTCAACAGCTTTCACCATAGCTGTACTACACAAAGTGTTCAAGTATGCCAAAGTAAATTTCCCTGCACAGTTAGGTGTAGTTAACTGTGCTTCACTGAATGAGCCAGTAAATCATCAAATGAAAACCACAAAAATGTGTGATATTTTGGAAAACATATTCATGCATTCTGAAGATTTGTCATTTCTTTGAAACCGGATGGTAGGAGAAATTGCAGAAGTACCTCTTGAAATGTGTTAATCCTACTTTCCTTCCTTCACCCATCTGAACCTACTGCTATCCTTTATTTTAGGAGCTAATCAACATGGCTGATACATAGGACTTTCCCAGCTGTGAGTTGTGAGTTGCAGAATCCCATGGTGGTATCATTAACAACCTGACTCATATAGCACTCAGTAATCATTCCAGAGAGAATCCAGAGTCAGCTCAGTCACATGGTGAAAAATCCCAAATACAGCTCTTTAAATCAAGGCTACTCCTGTTACTTCAGATGCTATCAACACCTGAACTTTTGATTCCTTCCTGGGAAGAAAAATTAAAAAATAAAGAAGGAGAATGACACACTGCACTAAATAACGGATATACTTTTGCTTAGGAAATAGTCTCACAAGCAAAAGTTCATACTTCCAGAGCTTTAAGATAATTTGCAAATGGCTGTTACTCCTGTACATCATTTGTCATTTTAGGGCTGCTTTCTGTTCATATGTATTCAACTACTAAAATAATACAAAATTATGGAATTTATTTCCCAGCTGTTTTCCACCAGCAGGTGTAATTAAACAGTTATACATAACTGGTAGTATTGCTGGGGTTGCAGGTTGTTCCCCATTTGCTCTGATAAATGTGCAGTACTTCACTGAAAGCACTGTCAGATAATTCTGCTCAGCTCTATCACATTTAGAAGAGCTACAAGGAAAAAAAAAAAAACAACTCAGTGTCTATGAAACTAGCAGCAGATACTTAAACCAGACTGCTGGCAGTACAGCATATAGAAAGCTTCACAACAGTGACTTGAAGAAGGGAAGTCTCAACTCACACTGAAATCTAAAATGATGCATGCTACATGCTGTTCTGTGTCTTCCTTCTTGGTGATGACTCAGCTTTTATACCAAAACAATATATATGCTAGGATTTACTGACAGTTTTTCTCATGCCAGCAGATTGATACTTTTCCTTAAAATTCAGTTCTCCTACTCAGATATTTAAAAAAAGGGGGGGGGGAGGAACAAAAAGCCAAATGCCAAGGACAAAATAGAAGCTGCCTAATGCAGGTACAATCCAAACCTCCAAACCTACCCACAAGTATCAAAGTCAATGACATAAACATTTCTTCATATATGCAAAAACAATTAGCCATTAAATAAATTATAAAACAAGAATAATTGCATATAACGAAGTAATTTTGAAAATTATCCTCTGTCAAATTCTGAGGAAACCAATAGCTTTTATAGTACTGTGTGATTTTTGTAGTCATCTGTGTTTTTAACAGATGAAGTCACAATAGCTGGCACCAGCTATCTTTCCCTGCTTTCATCCTAGCAGAGCCAGGTTGACAATGTGGCCTGTAGTATCAGGAAGTTGACAGAGACAACCTCTTATCAGTACCCTTGAAGGAATGCTCGTAGTGACTAGTCATGAAGGAAAGAGTATCGTAAAGAAAACAAATGTTATACTCTAGCCATATTTAGTCATCAGAAGAAAACTAAACTAAACAAAAGAAGATAAATAAAAAGAATGTGCATAAATGAGAATGTGCATTTCAGCTGACCAAAAATGTTGCAACTGCAGCTCATTTTATCTTAAACATACATACTTAACACAGCAAGAAAATATTTTTAATTGTGTTTTAGATATATATGTACCCTGAGTCAAACACTTCCTCGTAACTACAGGGAAGGAAGCCTGGCAGGATGAAGTTTTTATAAATAGGTGCATAAAATGAGAAAAGCAAACACAAAGCTATCACAATTGAAGGCAGATGCAGTAACATGTAAGGATTTTAGTAGCCATTTTGACAATTCAAAAAACATGAGCTTCATTCTGAATCACAAAGAGATTACACAATCTTTTATGGGCTCTTTCCCATGATTGTTGTTTCCTCAGTTACTTTGGAATATTTTAGGCCCAGTGAATTTAAGCCAAAAATATACCAATCCACATTCATACATACAAAACATCCATATACAAGTAATATGTTTTTTAACCATATGAATCTTACTGAATGTGCTATTCACCTCCAAAAATTGGTTCCCTGCCTTTATAAGTCAACAGCTATGTACTTTCTGTGTCTGTATCTTCCTCTTCTCTTAATGATTTCAAACAATTACACTACCCTCCAGCCTTTTCTCACCACGACTTCCTTTCTTATTCTTTACAGTTTATCTTTTACTCTTCCTCTTTCATGTCTCAGGAATCAGGCTATGATGTCTTATTCAGGTATATCCCCCCACTTTCACAATCTTGATGAATCTCTTCATTGGTTCAAAGAAGAGCTGCAACTTCAGAGATCTTGTTTTACATGATCTGTCTCTATGTCTATTGACAGTACTGTATAAAGACTGGTCACTCACAGTGCCTTCTGCTTGCTTGTCTTTTGTTTCAAAGAACAGCACTTTAGAAAGCAAAATTCATAATTTCAATCCTTTACCTTATGGAAACTTCCATAAAAGATTTTCTTTACTTCATCATTATCAAAAGTTACAGTTTGAACCTCTCCACTTGTATCCTTGTTAAAGAATGACAGGACTTTGCTGGCAGCTGCAATGAATGAAAATAAAATGAATTTCATTTCAGGTGTACTACTGAAACCACCATCCTAAGATACTCTTATAGATAGAATGTGTCATACCATTCAGTTGGGTAAACACGGGTTACAGATGGTCTTAATGACCCATAAGAACATAGATGTATTTTCTTTGGTTTTAGAGGTAATATCAAGGTTGAAAGGTAGCTTAGGTGAATTATTCTTAATTCAAAATAAAAAAGTAATTGATATACAAAGTAAAAACAAAAATCTCTTAAAACTAAAAAAAAAAAAATAAATAAATCCTTTTACCATGTAGGAATGCTTTGGATTTGGAAATATTTTAGAAGAATGCATGCAAAGTAATGTAAAGTATTAATTCTATATGCAATAAACATAATCATCCTTACGATCGAGCACAACTCCAACTTGTGGTTTGTAATCTCTGTCTGTAATCTGCCAAATTGCAAAAGGCTCATTAGGGGATTCAGGCAGAAGACGGAATAACAGAATGATAGTGTACGCCTGTGGCAATCCCTCTGGGTGAATCTCCCTGTTAAGACAATATGAAGATATTTTGTCACATGGAAACATGAGGGAAAGAAGATCTTCATAATTTTCTCTTTTTCAAAGATATGAGAGTAACAGGGAAAACCACAGTGTTTAATGGAAACGAGCATTTTAACGACTCTCTCAAAAGAGAGAGTATTTTGTTACAAAAAACCACCACGTTATTTCTTAAGATGAACTCACAGCCTGTCTTTAGTTGGCCCAGGCACCATAGTTATCAAGGAAGCCAGAATATGACCAAGAACTCTTGGAGATGTATTCTTGCTGCAAGATTCTGTATAAACTACACATATTTAAAATTCCTTGATGATAAGTAATGAAAAACTGACTGCAGCATTGCTCTGGCCTGTTTTTGACAGGCAACAGAAAACAGCATGTAACTACTGCTACCCTTGAGGCACAGATACAGTGAAGGAGTTATTTACTGTATTCTCTGCAGTTGGTGATGTATTTGGATTTGGCATCAGTGGCAGACCTTTAGATTTGTGATGTTCAGACTGTTAGACATTAAAAAAGCAGGAAGCCAAAAGTAAATAGAATCATGCATTAAATGGCCTCCAGCATTTGCTGAAGGGAAAGGGAGGGAATGCAGGGAGAGGACTGCAAGAAAGGAGGTAGCTTATGCTTTTCCTTAACTATTACAATGGAACTGAGAAGGTGATTTGGCCTCATGAACATAAACACAGGAACCTCAAAATGGAGAAAGGAGCTCCTCTGTATTTTAGGGAAACCTTATGTACCCATACAATCATGGATACTGCAGTAATAACCACATCACTAAGTCAATACCACCACACAGCACAGCGCAAGAATGAAAATATTGAAGTAGATATAACAACACTATTTATAAGTTGTATACCAAGTTATTTCAGATATAGAAACAACTATGCCATCAGGATCAGGATGCATTTACTACTTTGCTGACTCAGTCTAAAGTGAGTTATATTTCCTAGCATCTGATGAAAAATAAGTGCCCAGAATACGCTGGTAAGTCTACTCCATGCCTTACAGCAGACAACAGACTATGTATCACAACATTCTAAAAAAATTAAATAAATAGGAAGTCTGTCTCCTTATTGTCATTTTATCATCTTTCTTACCCTGCTAAATTCAAGGTTTATCTTACTGTAAGAGTTGCAAAAATGGGATTGTCTTCACTTCTCTAGGTCATAAAAATCCAGGGTGGCAGAGACCTATCACTCCCCACAGGTATAATGGCATGTCTGAACTCAGAAAGTCCGCAAGTCCTCCACCTTTAAAGTTGTGAGCTGAGAAGGCTGGCAAAAAGAAGTTATTTCTTCATATACTTCAGCTCCTGTGGCTGTGATCTGATCTTTAACCAGTCTTGCAGAATTGCAGATTTCAAAAGCTTGCATGAAAAGATCGAATTTTCTCAAATTTTATAGCAATAATGGGCTATCTTTAGGCACCTCCTCTCAGAATGACTTTTTTTGAAACTTACTCAGATGAGAGAGGAACAAATGTAAAAAGAAAAGGAGAGAGATACTGCTTCCCTCTTAATAAAACTGTGCTTATGGGGGTTTTGTGAAAAAAACGCTGGCAAGAATGACCATATATTTATTACCCCTCCATAACCAAGCTCTAGGACCGCAGGCCCTTGAAAACTTCACTTCCTTAGCCAAATATGGCAACTCAAGTAGAGGAGAAACTACCCTAATGGCATCAGTGCGCTACCTACTGCAGTATGATGGTGCTTCTGCAAAAAGTGGTGCTTATCCCTCCGTACTGAAACCATATTCCTCCAGGAGCACTAAGCTCTTTCTTTGTATGATGGAGGCTGGTGTTTAACTGCCTAAGGACAAACTGTGGATTATATACAACTCAAATGGTTGAGAAGCATAATATCAAAAGAGAACAACAGACAACTGGATTAATAGTGAACAGATCACAATGGAAGAAATAGGTTAGCATTTAATGAGAATAATGATAGATGCTCTTTGGAGTATTTTTCTTGGAGCTTGGAAAAAAGAACATCAAATAAATGCAACTTCCATAACATCATACTAATGCTGTCATCTATAAACTCTGTTAATCCTTCCTCACCTGCTTGCTTTAAATATGACTCTTTCAAGTTTACCTACCGTATTGGCTGGCTGACAAAGGCATTTTTGTGGAGTCTATATGCTACATAGCTTGGGAAAGAGCCCGATTCCAGTGACACGCCTTGTACAGAAGCAAAATGCTTCTCTGTTAGATTATATGATTCCAGCATCTTGAAACCTTTAAATCCAGAGAAAAAACGAAAAATATAAACACTGTGGAGCTGGAAAAGATGCAAATGAACCTACACCAAAAAATTAGACAGTTACATACCAGGTGAAGTGTATCCCTCCAAGTAAATGAGAGGACAAGCTAAAAGACATGGAAAAAAATATAATTAAAGACTATAAAACCTAACAGGATATGAATGCATATATACTTCATGAAGTTTTATATACCAAAAAGTCTGTGCTATTATGCATTATCAGCCAGCTTTTTTTACATTTGTCATACTGTATTCTCCTCTATGTACTGTTAAAATCTTGTTATTTTTAATACAATATTTCTACTGCAACAAATTCTATGTAATAAATATTTTAAGATCTAATTCAGAAGAAGAAAGGAGCACAATGACACAGTCTTTCCATGAATATTTAAAGCATGAGTCAGGCTGTATAATAGATGTCAGATTCACAACTAAAAACTGCAGATTTATACGGCTCTTCAGGAGCCAGCAGTTGAGGCAGTACACAGTTGCACATGACAGGCCTGAGAATTTCTCATTTTTGCCATAGAAGGATTTGAGTTGAGTAAACAACTGAACTTTATTAGATAATTTTAAAACAGCATCACACACTATAGCTGCACCTCTTTAGCACCCCTAGACTGTGTGAGGGACCCACGCTGCTGCATTCTGTTCCTGAAGGACTGCACCCTGTGGACCGGACCCACGCTGTAGCTCTTCATGAAGAACTGCAGCCGGGGAGAAGAACTCACATTGGAGAAGTTCATGGAGAACTGTCTCCCATGAGAGGGACCTCACATTGGAGCAGAGGAAGGGTGTGAGTTTTCCCCTGAGAAGGGAGGAATGACAGAAACAACGTGATGAATTGACTACAGCCCCCGTTCCCCATCCCCATGTGCTGCTCATGGGGAGGAAGAAGGGAAATTGGGAGCAAAGATAAGCTCAGGAAAAAAGGGAGGGGTGGGTGAAGTTGGTTTTAAGATTTGGTTTTATTTCTCATTGCCCTACTCTGATTTGATTAGTAATAAATAAAAAACTAAATTCCCCAAGTCAAGTCTGTTTTGCCCATAACAGTAATTGGTGAAAAATCTCTCCCTGTCATATCTCTAAACATGAGTCTTTCATTATATTTTTCTCCCCTGTCTAATTGTGGGGGGAGTGATAGGATGGCTTTGGTGGGCATCTGGCATCCAGCCAGGGTAAGCCCACCACACAACTATAGCAATATATAAGGCTAATAGCAGTGTATTAATTTGGGAAAAGGGAAAATAGTGTCTTCTACTCACTTGAGGTAGCTGTCTCACACACAAAGGTGACAAGGTTATCTTGAATCTTTTCAAAGGCATCAAAGTCATCAACAATAAATACATGACGTTCACTGGGCTTGCTGGCAATCTTGGCCAGTTCATTGTAATCTACATCAGCCACACCAACCACAAAGATACTGAAGCCTGTAAAAATAACACTTGTTACTTGAAATGTAGTAAATATACATTACCATTTTTCAGGTCAGTATTTCACAACCCATCTCTGTCATTGATTACTCAGGCTCTACCTACTCTTTTATCTGGCCTTCATTATGAGCATACATGCTGAAGATCCTTTCACCCTATCTAAGCTCAGAAGGGATTAAACTGATTTTTTAATCTTTCTTTCAAAATTTTCTCCTCCTTCTTTCATTGATTTTTATTGGGCATTATCCAATCTCACACAGCCTTGGCTACATAGTCCCCTCACTCTTTCATACAAAATGTACAGTCTTCTCAATTCTACAGTATCTTAAATCTGTGTGCAAAATCTCTGTGCAGACTATTAGTTATCCAGTTGTTGGTCTGTTGCCATGTCCTGCATGCTCCTCAGTTTCTCTTTCACTTTCTTAGGGTGGTATTTATCTCACAGTTTTTTACTTTCCAAGTCAACAACAAGTCTAAGCTAGCTGTCTAGTCTTCCTCTACAATCAACAGACAGACACGGGCAAATTCAGAATGCAATTCATCTCACCTCCCTAAGACAATAACTTCAAGATAGAAGAAGCCATGGTCTGCAGATGCCTATCTGTTGCTCTCTTCACTAGCCACAAAAAGACTCTACATTATGACCTTAGATTAGACATTTAGTTATTAGATGGCTTAAGTCAAATGATAAGAACCCAGATCCTAGAATTTAGTCATATCACTAGCAGTATGAGCATAATCTCCTTCTTTGTCAGGGTGATTTTCCTTAAATCAGCATCTTCTTGTCTTCTGTGTCAAGTTTTTATTTCCTGCTAGTTTGTAGCTTTCACAGAATTCTGTCACTGACTCATTTATTCCTTTCCCTTCTCCCACCTAAGTCTCGATGTAATAATTTGACCTCTTTGCCATACCAGAAAGTGAGGAAGGAAAAAAAAACCAACACCCTCATTGAACAATTCAGCACTATATAGACAAAAAAATCTCCCACAAAATTTCACTGACATTGCACAGACATTGGAAATGCTAATTGGAGGCTGAAAGCAGAATTCACATCTATTGCAAATTAGAAAGCTATCTTTATTTCTGTTTTTAATCTTTCACAAATATTATAATTATTCCTCTGTAGCCAATTCTGGTAAAGCTTTGGCTGAAATGCTCCTCACAGCTTTTGCATTAAAAATGCAAAGAAACCAAAGCAAGTAGAGAGGAGAGCAAAAATGATAAGAGGTTGAGAAAACATTATCAACAGCAGGTTGAAGGAAATGGACTTATTTAGTCTAGAAAAGAGAAGACAGAAAGAGGAAATTACAATGGGCTTCAAATAAGATGGTCCAATACAGTGGAAAGTGATCAGTTGCTTTCCTGGTTAACCAGGTAAATTAAAAGAAGACAATAGCTTCATTAGCCTGAAGAAACACTTCAGTGAAACATGAGGCAAAGCTTTCTAATTATTAGGCTAGTTAAGTACTGAAGCAGATTATCCAGGGAGACTATAGATATTTTTATTAATAGGGTAGCCAAACATCTTTAGAAAACCTCTAGACAGAGCTGATTCCTTCAGATCACAGAGGCAGAGATGATGACCATTGATGGCTTACATGCCCGTGATTTCTGTAAGGAAGTACATAATTTCCTTACTCAGGGAACAGAACTCCAGGTGGATCAGGCACTGATAAGCAGAACTGATGCGTCCAGGGACAGGAATAGACTATTAGACTCACATAAGCCACATTCAGCACATCTGAAGAGGAAGTGCAATGTCTCTCAGATCAGAAGTCAATGAAGGAGTCAGTTCAGACCCAGCTTCACTAAAAACACGTACTTTGAATGGAGATCCACTGGTTTATACTGGGTAAAACATAAAGCTCAAAAAGCCAGGCCCATTGCATCAAAAGCAGTAAAATGGAGCCCAGTTCACAATGATCCTGGGGGTCCACACAGCAAGGAGAGGAAGAAATAACCAAAATTCACATACATGAAACAATATGCATGAGGAATTACTTGAAAGCTTTGGGAAGCCACATTGTTCCCCAGACAGAAGGCTAGAGAAAGAAAAAGTAAGCCTGGCTCAGAGATTCTAAATCCTTTAAGTAGTTCTGCATTTTTTCCAAATACTCAGAATATGTTTTTGAGTCCATAAATTATGAGTAAAGGATTCCAGGATAACTGAAGCACAACTTATAATTTCATTGCTAAACACATAAGGAACTGAAACAGCCAGGTAGTGTGACTTGCTTACCAGAGTGCTGTATGACCGTTGCTGCTTTCCTCACCTCATCCTGAGACCGACCGTCTGTGACAACAACAAGTACCTTGGGAACACCTCTCCTCATGCCACTCTCCCAAGTCAAAACCTTTTCTTTGATGAATGTTAGGGCTTTGCCTACAAAGCACACAATGAACAAGGAGTCAGCCATACTATCCGCAAGAAAGAATTATTTTGAAAAGGCAAGAGCTACACAGCAAAAACAGAACATAAAAACCTGATTGTTCAGCCATGCAATATTAGGATAATGAGGCAGTTTCTGAAAACATTTTATGTTTTAAGTACTGATTACCGCTCAGAATTACCTGTCCTTGTGTTTCCTCCTCTGTACTGAATATTTTGAAGAGCTCCCAGGGCCTGGGCTTTGTCATCAAATGTATTCAGTTTAAATTCAGATTTTGCCTCATCACTGTACTGCACGAATGAAACCTGAAATGGAATATATCACAGTGCTGACTGATGCCTCCATGTTCAGACCAACAGCCTCAATTTATATATTTATTGTGGTATATTAATAAGCATTAAATAATTGAAAAATCTTTTTTCATATATGTATGATTACGCATACACAGACATATCTACATACACTGATATCATCCCAGCAATATGCACACAATGCTTCTTTCTTTCTCTTTCAGAGTATGAAATGTGATGTGATCTTAAATACGTACAATTGAATTATTCCTATTCTTGTAATGCAATATATTATTAAGATGCCTATTCTCTGCTTCTGAGCAGACATACAGTACCTACAAACCCTCTTCCAGGTTTGTTTAGGAAATAAAAAAATAATTTGGCAATAGAATGTCAATAAAGTTAGATATATACTAAATTGTGTACTCTCTTGCCTTAAATACTGAAATACAATCACTGAATGCTTATTCTGAAATTATCTGTTTAGTGGACCCATGATATCTATCTTTAGGATGGGATGAAAAGACTTCTGCAAATGCCTCTCCTGAACAGATTCTGCCTACTTAGTGGGGTTCGAGGCAGCTCTGTAAGACAAGGCTTATGGCATGCCAGCTGGACTCTATATACACAAGACTTTTTTCTTGCACTGAGAAATTAAAATGTAACCTTCACTCAACAGACAGACTGACCCCAAAACAGATTTCTGATATGAAACAGAGAAAACCTAGTGTATAACAACTAGACAGTGTTCTAGCTGTTGATGCCCTATACAAAAAAAATATATAAAATTAACCATACGTGGGCCATACATCAACCCAGTTTCTCCAACTGAAGGATTCACGCAAACCACAACTTTTGTCTTTCAGAATAGTAACCTCTCAGGATAGACTGGATTCCCTTTGTATTTACAAAATGACCAATACATTTCATAAATAATTATACATGCATACACACACACGTGTCATACAACGATCTAATACAAAGAAAAAATGACAGCATTCCGAAAGAAAGGAAAACCACTTGCAACTTTAGTAATTCAGTTTCATCTTCAGGTTCTATCCAAAGTGTACCGAATGAAAATAACAAACCTACCTGGATTCCAGCAGGATTAATCAAGTCAAAGGCTCCTACTGTATTAAAAACAAATTTCACTACTTTGTTGAAGTTATCATCACCAATACTCCAAGAAGCATCAGTCAAGAATACTATGTCTGCTTTGGCACCTCTGCATACTGAAAGACCAAGAAAAGGAACACTTAAAACACATCAATCATATCACTGTGAAATAAAGCACATTGATTGAAAATTTGAAAATTCAAGAATGCTAAAATATTCAGCAAACTTCTTTTACCATGCAGCCAAAGTGGCAGGTGGCTAATGCTCAATACAAAAACAGTTGTTAAAATTTTTCACAGAAATGTTCAAAAAGTGAGAAAAAGCTCCACAATCAACTTTCAATGTTTTAAATTACTTTTTTCTTTCCTAAGCAGCTAAATAAAACATAAATTGTCTTCTGAGGGCAGACAGACTCACAGACTTGCTGCAGAGCTATAGGTTATTTTGCTGCTCTAAACCAGAAAATGTTGAAGTCTAGTAAAGCTCAAGAGCAAACGGTTGGCATTAGGAAACTACCCTCAGACTTTATTTTCCTAAAATGCTGTGCTAATTTTAAATCTATTTAGATTTATAAAAAAATGAATTAAACTCTTAAGCAGTGGAGCAACTACATAAAAATAATGAGTAATTCTGCGAACAAACATACCATCCCTAGCTGGAGGAATTGTAGGAGGTGGAGGAGGCGTAGGTGGTGGAGTTGGTGCCTCTGTAGGTTTGAGGACTGAAATGAAACAAATTTTTTATTTCACATAAATTATTTAATACAAGGAAAAGCTCTAGATTATGTCAGATAATGCAATATAGAAAGTTTCTAATCTTTTCTCACTAATCCAACCAACGTATCATTGGCAAAGAAGAATTTTTTGTATTGCAAGAATCATGAGAGTATAGCTATTGTTAAAACAAAAGTACATGATTTCATTATAACAGGAACACTTTTACATGAGCTGAGTAACACTGTACTATGATAATACATCTCCATTTTTCATCCAAGTGCTATGAAATACTTGGTTTGAAGAAGAGCACAGGATTTTCCTTTCCCCCATAAAGTCTAGTTGACATTACATTGACAGAAAGAGGAAAGATAAAGGTGTTGAAAGCCATTTAGGAGCAAGACAAATTCTATCAACAAAACAAGTTCTACAGTCAAAACTGAAGGTTCACAGCATATCTACCTGTATGCTCCCTCATAGAGACTGGAGGTCCCTCAAGGTTAGGGGTCTGAACAAAGATGGTAGCATTGTATTCTGTGTCTGGTGAGAGGCCAGTAAAACAATAGCTTGTTTCTGATCCACGCACTGTGATTTCCTGTCCTCTAGAACCTGTCAAAAAAAGCCCAATTGAAAGTTAGAAACCACTACTTCCCTTTTAGTATGCGCACAAATAAGTGTAAAAGGCAGAGACCTCTTTAGAAGAGGTCAGAGCAGATGGGACAAGTCTTATTCTTGTCCTGCAATAGCCTTTCTAGACCAACATTGCAGTGTATTTATGAAACCCAGGTAACTAGCAGATTCCCAGCCATGAAAGATAATTTGACAATAAGCAGCACTCCCTCTTTGCAGAGCTTTCACCACTCTAGAGAAACAGGTTATGTTCAGAGCTTTAAAGCTCAACCAGATGTATCATGGCTTCTGGGGGGGTGAGTGCTTGCCACCATCTCAGATAAGTGGTGTTGTCACTGAAACAAGACAATTATGTTTTCGTAAAATGCAAAAAATTAAATGCACTTACCATCAGTTGGGTTTAACTTCAGTCTGTAGGAAGTTGCTGACCGATGTGGTGACCATCGGATACAGAAAGTATCCCAACCCACTTTGTAACTTGTTAGGTCACTGACATTCAAATATACTGTGAACAGAGAAACAGATAAATTGTTCTCTGGAAAACAGTATGTAATGGATGAAGTACATAGAAATGAAAATTATATTAGCAGTACTTGTCCAGAACTTGATTATTTTTAAATACTCACATAAGGAAAGAGCAGTTCTAGACAAATCTCTTCATTTTCTGTTAAGGCCCAGAGATCACAGCCTAGCTACTTACAAAGGTCCCAAGTCTGATACCTTTCCCATATTGGGTAACAACCCATTTTATGAGTTTTCATATGAAGTAAGTTGAGTTCTTTATAAAATAAGGAACTTCTAAAAATTAGAATCTGACACATATATATGCAGTATGAAAAGAATATACCAAGTCAACAAAACTCAGGATGCTCAATTCATCTTAACTGAAGAATTTTTTAGAAGTTTCTTAGCTTAAGCCATCAACAAGATCATCTCCTTCTGAAAAGCTGAAGTTTCAATCACTGGACATTCCTATGAGATAAAAGCAGAGTGGCAAAAAGCCTAGACCTGCTTAGCATGGTTAGATTTTGTAGTTCCCTGGAGACAGTCAAAGATTGACTCCAACTATAGCTGAATCAAATTTTAGAAAGCAGACTAGAAAATTTTATATCATCAAATCATTACTTAAGATTTTATTTCCATTGCTGTTCCCATGTCTACATCATAGACAATGACACGTATTCTCTGTGAGAGGATATTCAGCCTATCTAACAACCAAACTTAAAAATCCTCTCTTTATCAATATTATCTCAGAGCAATATATGTATCTAACACAATGACAACAAAATTATTTTTACTTACATGTAGTGCCTTGATCTGTCAAAGGCACACTCATTCCAGAATCATACTGGGCATAAACATTCACATCATAAGTAGTACTAGGAGATAGATTATGCAAGGTGTAGGAAGTCACTTCCCCCACAAAAACCTCCATGGGCTCATTTGAACCTTGAATTGAAAGGATGCATTAAGGAAGTAGGGAGAGAGGGAAAGATTCATGATTAGGTGAACTACATAACTATCCACTGCTTTTACATGTCATTAACTCCTAATCTCATTTTTTTGTGGAACAAAACACACAAATTTCTTAAATTGCAACATATTAGACTGTTGCAAACAGAACATATACATAGCTTTACAGGCTATTGTGCAATGTTTGTGTTTGATTTAACCTACAGAAAGGTATACATATTGTTGTACTGTCACATAAAACAAAGATTCTGAAGGACTTTAGTACCTAAATTCCTAAATGTTCAACGCTCATCTCACATACACCAGCTCATACACTCAGCAGGACAGGAGATACTAAATAGATAAAAACCAAGTCTGGTCCAGAACTTTATCTAGTAACCGTATTAAATCTCAAATATACAGTTAAATCTCTGCAATTGAATGCATGAAACACTGCTTGATAGCTTGTGCTTCATATCAAATACTGATAATAAGTCTTAAGCTTCCACCAAAATCAGTAAGCAAAGAAAAGAAATCCTTTAACACAAACATTTCATGATACATATGACTTCTATTTGGATCACCCATTAGCCACTCACTATTCTGAAAGTGGTATGCTTGGAATGAACAGGCTTTCTTACCCACAGGTTTGTATACAATTTTATAGCCAAGAACAGGGGATGGTGAAGGATCCCAGGAAACTCTGAATCGTGTATACCATTCATCAGTTATATACATATTTTGAGGAGGAAGCAGGCCAACTAAAAAGAAAGAAAACCACTCTAATTAGAATAGTGACTGCTTTTCAACCTCTACAAGCTTACGTTGTATATCTATCAGGTAATAATCACGTCAAAGACATGGTTAACATAATGAAACCTTAACAATGTTGAAGTGCTCAAAGGAATATGCGTCTTAAATTAAAAAAAAAATACATATATATACAATATTAAAACTACCAGTTCTGCCATTTCCAGTCAGTTGTCCACCATCTCCGTCTTCATACACAGCCACAACAGTAATTTTATATGGTGTATCTGATTGTAGTGGTTGTAGTATCACATTATTTCTTATCCCAGGAACTGTTGTCTAGAACACAAAAGAAACAGAGGTAAACAAAATCACAGTCCTGTAACTGATCAATAATGACAGCAACTAGAACCAAAAATTTGTTTGGACTCTCGATGCACTTTTTTTTATGTCCACTGTAGATAAAGTCATTCAGGATATTTTAAGGGTTATAGCTTATAGACAATTATATATGTTACTTTAAATTATAAAGCACAGTGGTTAGCAAAAAAGATAAATCAAATTGACTCTTCAGTCCCTGCCATCATGTCAGACTGAGACGCTGCAGCTTTTCACCAAGATTTCAATATGTTCCCTCATAGAAAAGAAAAGGTCATGACAAAGTGCTTGGAGATAGAAAAGACAGAAAAAAAATCCCAAAATGGGGATGGCAGTCAAAAGTCTGCCATGATGCTATTCATGAGCTTCATTTCTACCTTTTCATTACCCTCATCTTAGGGTATAATTTTCTTGGCAGAAACAAGTTAGTCTGAGAAGGAAGCTCTAAATATTTTTATATGTAAAAACACACCTATTTATGCTTCCTTCAATCTCCCCAGCTTCTTGGTGCAGCCATGCGCTAGTGATCCCTTTTAATAAAAACACAGGCATAATACAAAAACAGATACTGCTCCTTAAAGTGGCCATAAAGCACTGAAACTATGGAAAGTAACTTGAGATATCTATCTGAAAAGCATGTCTCAGTCAACGTTTTCCATTATTACTCGATAAAAATTGTTGAGACTTGCTGTTTTTCTGAAATGTTGAACATTTTCTGCAAAAAAAGATGTATGTGTTGAAAAACACGTGTGTCCTGATTAACAGATCCAGCAGGGAATTCTCAAACAATGATTTTCAGCATGCCCTATGCAATAATATATAAGCAGTGATAGCATTTTAATAGCACTCTGTACATGTTACATTTTGGCTGGTGGCAGTCAGCAGGAATTCTTCTATTGACCTCTACAGGTTCTGAGTTTGGCTTTGCTACAAACACTCATGGAATCTTATAAGCTTCAGATTTACTTCCGATATCATTAAGCTGCAGGAAATTAAACATACTTACAACTCACACTGAACCTTACAAAAGCAAGTTAGATGCTGAATCAACATTACTATTGCTTTCTCATTAAGCTCCACTTATTCTCTTCAGTTTATAAAATGCAGGCTTGTGTTTATTCTGTATCTTAGCACACTGACTTCATAATTAATAGAGTATGAATAGATGGCTATTCACTGTAGCACAATGAACTAAATGTCAGAAAGTAAGTTATTCTCAGAATCTTCTGATTAACGTGTGACTCTCATTTAACACTACTTTACACACAATTTGGTTCATTAAAACACATATATTCTGCAACTTTGTGGAAAAACAAACAAAGAAAAACCAAAAAAATTGATGAACAAACCAACCATTGTTTCATACAAACGGCTTCCTAGCATTGACCACAATGACCAAATAACCTACAGAGCACACAAAGCATACTACATGTAGAACAGGTAACATTGTTTTTCTGTAGCCTAAAGAACCAACGGAGAACCTCTTGGTGCTCACTAAAGAATTACAGAACTTACATATTCATCGATAGGGTCTCCCGCAGTGGGTGAATAAATGATTCTGTACTGCTGGACTGGCCCATCAGCATGGTCCCATTGAACAGAAAGGCTGTTTGTGGTCTCATCGAACACTCTCACATTCCTTGGACCACTGCGAGGCACTAAAGAAATAAAATATGGAACGCTGTATGAAGTATGATTCTTCCAGTTCAGTGTCACCCTCAGTGATTCAAATGCTGCCTTGAAACCAAAGCTAAAGGCCCTCCCTGAAACCCCAAATAAACACATACAGGTAAATTTAATCAATGATAATACAGCAGTGCCTGAAGGTTTTGAACAGAAATAAGACCTTAACTGGAAGAACTGGAGCAGTGTGGAGGGGAGACAATATCCAAGGGATGCACAAACTAAGCATCTACATCATCTTCATACATTCTGCTTCTCAGATTCTTGCAAACACGTACAACTATAGCCTGTCACAAGTTTTAGGTGAATATGGTGATTTAACAGAAAAAGCACAGAAGCAGCAAAAGAGAGGTGAATTATTATTGCCACAGACAACTCATTTACATGCTATTTCTAGAATGAATTTTAAAGATGCCAAGCGTAAGCCAACTAAGATACCACAAGCTAAATCATAACAAGGAAGTTTTGGTGTTTAGGCATCTCTGGCAAAAAACAAACATCTGGGGAGGCTGACATATACAATTATCATGTAGGACACAAAAAATGAAGCACATTCTATTGACAGCAAATTAGACCCATCTTAATATGCCTTTCTTTTTTTTTTTCAAAAGACAAACTGTTATTTGCCTATAATCACATTTTATGTAACAGATTTTACACTCTGGAACATTCAAATTAAGCTTATTTCACAAGTGAAAATTACATTGACGATTATGTAGGTACAATAGCTGCCAGATGACATAGCAAAAGATTGCTTTCATGGAGGCTTATAATTGCTTCAGTCATAACTCAAATGCATTGATCTCAGAGTTGCACCAAACAGCTCACACTATTTGTGATTTTAACCAATTTTAAATTCTTCACACACTCATTTCGACATATATTTCACAAAGCAACTACTGACTGCCTCTTACATGTTCTTCCCTGTGCTTGGCTTGGATTTCCTTCTCCATCTGCATACAGAGCTACAACATTTATTGAGTAAGCAGTGTCAGGAGTCAAGCGCTCCAGCATCACATCACGAGTGTTGCCTGGTACCACGATCTAAAACAGAAACAAAAAGCACCTATATAAAATAGGCTTCAGTTTATACAATGTCTTGTTAGAATTAGCAGTTTGAATGAAATATAGAAAAATTGGGAACATGATCATGCTGCACAGTTTCCAAGAAAAATAATACAGGTTTAAAATAACCAAATAATATTGATAAAAATTCAAGAGCGGGTTCAAAAAAAAAAAAAAAAAAAAAAAAGGAACAAAATTAACCAAATCCATAAGGAACTCTCATTCTGCAAATGGAGTTTTTAATTTTTACATTATATATTAAAATGGTTCAGAAGAAAGAAACCATTCAGGAACAGAAAACAAAAAAGTAAATTCTGTCATGATTTACTGACATAAAAAGGCCATTTTCTAACAGGTACTGATAGACAGGTTCCTACTTATGTGTGAAGTAATATGTAGTTTCACTTTACAGATGCAAATGATTCATTAAAAATTCTTAGACTTCCTTAAATAAAAACATATACACCCATCTGTACATGTACAATATGCGTGTACATCTGGTGTGAGTACATTCACAAGCTTAGCTCTAAAACTGCACCTATTTCTACACAAATCCAGGACCTCTTACTTCATATCCAGAAGCCAAATTTTTACTGATATCCACTACTCACCAAAACCTACTTAAACACTAATAATTTGGGCGAAACAGATGGTTTAGTTGAAAAATCACATAAAATTGGTATCTGGAGTCATAATTAAACATTCCCTAATAAATATTTGGTGTTTCTTTCTCTCTTCTTAAGGTAAACAAAAAAATAAAAAAAAAAAAGTTTTATTTTAACTCATCTTTACTTGGTAGTCTTATTTCTTATTTCTTTTATTTCACCAAATTAAATTCTTATTTACCATGGACTGACTTCCTGTAGACAAAGTGTTTTCAGCAGGGACACTCCTGGGCACACAGTTGGCCTGAGCTTATTACTATTATTCTACACTCATTGAAGGAAGCAATGTTCTCTACACACTTAAGGAATAACATAAAAAACAAATTACTCACAGATTCTGATGGCCTTGGGCCAGACAGTGGAGTATAATTAATTCTGTACTGTTGTACTGGACCTGGAGCAGGTTCCCATCGGACATTCATGCTGTTTGGTGTGGGATTGTAAACTTGAATGTTTCTTGGTGTTCCTCTCTCCACTAGATGAAGGATAATTTAAACTGAGTTTTAGAGACTTGCTTTCTTTAGTTCTAGCTCCACTTGAATTTACAACAGTGCTCAAAGGAGCAAAAAAAGGGCATCAGCCCAAGATCACAGAATCACAGAATCACAGAATAGTAAGGGCTGGAAAGGACCTCAAGATCATCGAGTTCCAACCCCCCCGCCATGGGCAGGGATACCTCCCACTAAACCATGCCATCCAAGGCTATGTCCAACCCCACCTTGAACGCCGCCAGGGATGAAGCATTCACAACTTCCCTGGGCAACCCATTCCAGGGCCCCACCACCCTCACAGTAAAGAATTTCTTCCTCAGATCCAATCTAAACCTCCCCTGTTTAAGTTTAAACCCATTACCCCTTGTCCTCTCACCACAGTCCCTAATGAAGAGTCCCTCCCCAGCATCCCTATAGGCCCCCTTCAGGTATTGGAAGGCTGCTATGAGGTCTCCACGCAGCCTTCTCTTCTCCAGGCTGAACAGCCCCAACTTTCTCAGCCTATCTTCATACGAGAGGTGCTCCAGTCCCCTGATCATTTTCGTGGCCCTCCTCTGGACTTGTTCTAACACTTCCATGTCCTTTTTATGTTGAGGACACCAGAACTGCACGCAATACTCCAAGTGAGGTCTCACGAGAGCAGAGTCATAGAATCATAGAATAGTTAGGGTTGGAAAGAACCTTAAGATCATCTAGTTCCACCCCCCTGCCATGGGCAGGGACACCTCCCACTAAATCATGCCATCCAAGGCTCTGTCCAACCCGGCCTTGAACACTGCCAATGACGGAGCATTCACAACTTCCTGGGCAACCCATTCCAGTGTCTCACCACCTTACAGTAAAGAATTTCTTTCTCATATCCAATCTAAACTTCCCCTGTTTAAGTTTCAACCCATTACCCCTTGTCCTATCACTACAGTCCCTCATGAAGAGTCCCTCCCCAGCATCCCTATAGGCCCCCTTCAGATATTGCAAGGCTGCTATGAGGTCTCCAAGCAGCCTTCTCTTCTCCAGGCTGAACAGCCCCAACTTTCTCATCCTATCTTCGTATGGGAGGTGCTCCAGATAAACATATTACTTTTGTTACCCCAAAATCTACAGATCTTAGAGTCTTGGCGATTAGTCTTTACAAACACTCCTGCCAGCCAGCAATGTACGTATGTTTACGCTGCAAATTGAAGGTATGATCATAACACTTTGTAACCCTATTGCTGATCAGGCAGCTACGAAAAGTAGCTATAAACTACACATTCTATGTCATGCTGACTTTAGGAGTGGAAGCTCCCTGAAAAATTTTAAGTACATGGTATGGACTTACTATGGATTAACACCAGTATTTTCCATTTGTTCACCAGTATTGCTGCTGGCACTCCAATGAAAATCTTACTATTTCACTAAAACTGTAAGTTTGCTGCACAACATAAGAGCTGAGACTGCTCGAGATAAATGGACTGAAAGCCTCCACCCAAATAAAAGCACAGAAAGTGGAGTTAAGTTACAGAGTTGCAACCATACCCAAGCAGGTAAACAGTTTCTTGCATGCAGGTTTTAGCTTTGAGGAAAAAAAAAATCATTCAAAATCAATTTCTAATTATCTGAGTCACTCAAAAAATCCTTACATTTTCTTGAAAACTATGATTTTACTTACAAGTTCTTCCAGTGTCAGAGACACGTCCACCATCCCCCTCTGGGAAAACTGGAACCACAGTTATAGTGTAAGGTGTGTTGGGTTCAAGAGTCCTTAGAATTACATAGTTTGTGTTTCCTGGTACCGTGGTCTAAAAATTCAAAAAGAAAGAGTCATGACATTACATAAATATGCAAAAAGTTTGAGCTTTATTTGTATCTCACTTACTCCTCCACCACATCTCATTTCTAGACTGGATGTGCTAAAAAATTTACAAACCCTGAAGCATAAAGTGATATGATTCATGGTATCTTCCAGAATTATCTTTCAAGAAAGTTCTGTCTTGGACTTAACAAAAATGATTGTTAAATTCTATGCTCTCCCATACAATCTCTGAAGAGCTATCTTCACTTCTGGGTCCTGAACCTGTTCTACTAGTAACAGAATCTGCAGCAATCTCTTTAATGACTACTATCTAGCAGCTTAGAGGCATTAAAAGGCCACTTTCTAAATTACAAAATAAACATTACATAAACACTAAAACTAATGACGAGAAGTAATGAGCAGCTCACGTAACAAAGTAAAACTCCACAGCATTTAAGAATATTTATCATTGGTAGCTCTCTAGATGTTACCAAAAGAGTGGTAATTCATGTACTCCTTGTTTCACAGGCACATGCAATTGCACAGATATGGAAAAAAAACACAAGTAGGAAGGAATAATATTTTTACAGTCTGAAGCAAGGTTTCACATGTTGAGATTGTTTTAGCTCCCTAGCAATTATGTAATTTTAGGAGATTAGAATAAAATACCCATGAGGGGTTTTCTGCTTTCACATGTATCATCCTGGCTGACTGCCTACAGTCACATGTCATCTGAGCAGTGAAAATGGGTATAAATGAAGTTTGCTAACTTTATAGCCTTTTGTACACCCTGAAGTCAGCTTTACATTCACATGCACTGCCCTAAGAATAAACAAACAAAAAATTTTGTGTGGTATTAAATCCCTGTGCTAAGAACTAATCACTGAAGGTCTACTATAAAATCAAACATCTGTAATACATCTGGGAGTAACTGACTTTCATAGAATCATAGAATCATAGAATAGTTAGGGTTGGAAAGGACCCTGCGATCATCTAGTTCCAACCCCCCTGCCATGGGCAGGGACACCTCCCACTAAATCATGCCATCCAAGGCTCTGTCCAACCCGGCCTTGAACACTGCCAATGACGGAGCATTCACAACTTCCTGGGCAACCCATTCCAGTGTCTCACCACCTTACAGTAAAGAATTTCTTTCTCATATCCAATCTAAACTTCCCCTGTTTAAGTTTCAACCCATTACCCCTTGTCCTATCACTACAGTCCCTCATGAAGAGTCCCTCCCCAGCATCCCTATAGGCCCCCTTCAGATATTGGAAGGCTGCTATGAGGTCTCCATGCAGCCTTCTCTTCTCATGAAGGTGCTCTCCCTTTTCTCTGAGGTAGCTATGAACAGAAAAAAAGCCAGTGTCTAATCAACAAGACTCACTTCACCCGGCAGCATTTCTCCACTAACACCATGAGCTGCAAATTATCTGAGACAGTGAAATCCACAAAAAGTCTTTACCATTTCTTCTGTGCCTCCAGCTGTAGGTCCATAAAACACCTTATACTGGCGAGGACTTCCTTCTGCATGATCCCATCTAATGTTCAGAGTACTAGTGGTTGGGTCATAAATTAGCAAGTTCTTCACAGTAGTGAGAGCTTCTGAAATAGATTAATGAGCTGTCAGAAATGTTGAACCACATGCTTCATAGTTCATGTTAAATATTATTTGTCTCCATTAATCAGAACAAACCACGACATCCATCCAACAGCATAAGGAATGCTAAATATAGTAAGATAAAATTCTTTTTGAACACTATTTTAGAATTACACAAGGGGTTCATTAGGAATGTTTGCTTCCTTCCTCACCAAACACACTGCTGTGTCTGACTTTGTATTGCAGGCTCAAAAGTAAACTAAGTACAAATGAACTAATAAACTTATGATCAAATAATTGATTAATCTAAAATAGTGAATTGGTTTTATGCCTGAAGTGCCTCTGGCAGCAAATCACTCAGTGCTTTCTATAGCATGATCAAAACAACTCTATTAATGTAAAATGGTGGAGTCTTAAAGTGAATACTGTAAAGCTTCTGAACTGGAGGTGCTGATAGGAAAATAGTAAGCTTATACTTTGCAACACACATATGAGAGTTACCTGCCTTCAGATGCTTTAAAGATGTTTACTAAATTGTGGCATAAGACAAACAGATTAAGATGAGGTATAAGTTCCATAGTAGCAGTAGGGTTTCTCTCAGCCATAAAAGCTTGGTGCCCAGTCTAAGGTAGTTGCCCAGGGTTTCTCTACAGCCAGCCGACTGACAGGCCTTCTTACTTTAGATACTTGAAACCCACCAAAGGACAAATGACAGCAACATATGGGATGAATTTCACAATACTTTTTGTCAGCCAAATTGAAAAGTAATAAACCAGTATTGTTTCACATCTAATAAGATCCCAAGAAGTTACTTACTGGTTCTGCCTCGTCCTGTCATTCGTCCCCCTTCCCCATCTGCATACATTGATGACACAGTAATAGCATATGGTGTGTCAGGCTGCAGCTTCTGTATCACCACACTGTTCTGCCGCCCTCCAACCACAGTCTGCAATAAAACAAAATAAAAGAATTATAATCCTTTTTATTCTGTCCCTTTTATGCTTACTTTTATAGTGAAGAATGTAAACATTTGATGTAGAGTGGGAAACCCTGTATCATATGCTGCATGCTCTTGTGACTGACACTGACAGTAGACATTGAACAATAATAATATTTAGTATGCATTCATCTTAGCAAGTTTAGACAGTCCAGTGACACAAAGCCAGTATTCTTTAAGACCTCCAAACTTGTATATAACCACAATTATATATCAACTGCTAGATCTGCGGCAATAAAAAACTTTTAGAAATTCTACCTTAAATATTTCAGTGGGGACATTGCTACTGCCTTCCTAGCAACTGCAGTTTTATCAAATATCACAGTAATGAAAAAAGCAGACATGGAATTACTCTCATATGACCAAGAATTATTTGCAGACTGACATTAAATTGCAGACTGACATTAAAATGTCATGAACAGAGCACGAGTGTTCTGTGTGCTCTCCTTAAAAAGAGGTATCTTCTCAACTTCCACTTCCGGACTCTATCCCATCGTGAATAAAGTCTATTAATTCTATTCTTTGCACAAATTTCAGCAGAATGATCATAATTCTTTTTTTACTCCAGTACCAGCAATTCATTACAGATACTAGTTAACCTTACTGCTGTTCCTCATTCTTCTAGTGATTTCTCACTAAACTTATATTTAACTATTCAATTCATTCAACAGTTCAACAACCTCAACTGAAATGCATGTTGTTCAGAAGAGAGTAAAAATGGATGTGAAACTGATTCTAAAGTAAACATTCCTAGATACACTTCTGAACATGTGTGATCTCCAATTACAGGAACAAGCTAAATGAGTGTGGTTCTCATCTGAGACTGCTTCTGAGTCATTTGGCAGTAACCACAACAGCCTCCCACTGCAGAATAGGCCATTTTTAAGCAGCACACATTTCTGATAAACAGGCTGACTGAATTACTATTCCCAGGCTGTGTTGCGTAGGCCGCCAGTAGTCAACACAGCTCTTGCTGATGACACAAGGAAAGCTGGCTGATCATAAAGTACTGGCTCTCCCTATCATCTCAGCCGCTCAATCAAAAGACACTAAAAATACCTCGAACACTTCCCTAACTTATGTTTTGCATGGATTCATTTTTGCAACTGCTACTTCTGGGTGGTTATTCTGTCCCTAGTGTGGTCCGCAGTATGTTCCATGGCAAAATCCCTCTGACAGCACATGAATCACACTATCAAAACAACAAAATTCTGGATTATGTAAGTAGTCATGGTAGTTCATATTGTTGTGATAACTATATATCTGTGACTTCCAGCCTCACGTGCTGTTTGACTTGTTCCTTGACACATTTTAACTTTATTCTACTTATACCTGTAGCTCATATGATTTTCAAGAAATAAAGCTGTATCCGAAGTTATGATTCATCCAAAAAAAGCATTCTATCTTGGATTTGAAAGTGGAGACAGAAAAAGATGGGAATATATACCTATTCACTATACATTTTAATTTTCATCTAAAAGTGATTAATATATACAACATTGTACTTTGAAAATAAGTTAATTCTATTGGATTACTTTGCAGAACTATCATTTCAGGTTGAGTAACTGAAGCTCTTCAAAATTAGTTACCGACTGTTCAGGGCCATCCCCACTGATAGGCTGGTAAAGGATTCTGTATCTCTGCACTCGACCACTAGCAGGATCCCACTTCACAGTCAAACTGTGTGAAGTTGCATTATACACCTGAAGGTTTCGTGGACCACTCTTTGGGGCTGAGAAACACAATAAAGAAAAGAACAAATATGCAATTCAAGCAAAAAGCAGCGACAAACACTTCATTCATATTTTTAAGACTGCATGAATGCCTCAGCAAGAGCAAAAATGTATTAAGTACAAGACAACATCAACTGTAATGTTTCTAAAGTAATAAATATGTTGTAACGTAGTGTTTAGTATTCATCCAAAAACACAATAACATTTATTAAATGATCTCAGCTTTTCAATGTCAACATCATAGAATCATAAAATCATAGAATAGTTACGGTTGGAAAGGACCTTAAGATCATCTAGTTCTAACCCTTAAAAAGGCTAAGAGGACTGGTCAGGTTAATAAATGGTTAGAAGAGTGGTGCCATAGACAGGGGTTTGGGTACCTTGAACATGGGACTCAATTTAGCAGGCCAGGTCTACTGGGGGCTGGTGGAGCTGGTCTGACAAAGAAAGGGAAGAGTGGATTTGGCAGGAGGCTTGCCAGACTGGTCAAGGATGCTTTAAACTAGATGTGTTGGGGGAGGGGGGCATCATTCCATCCCAACACAACCAGTCACGTGCCAGCACCTATAGTAAATGTTCAGAGCAATGTAGAGATATTCCAGCTGCTCCAGCCAATGAGCCAGCTTCAATTGGATCTCGGCTCAGATGCCCCTATACAAATGCCCTTAGCATGGGGAATAAACGAGGAATTAGAGATGTGTGTATGTCTACGGGGGTATGGTATCATAGGCATCACAGAAACATGGTGGGATGGCTCCTATGACTGGTGTGCTGGAATGGAAGGTTACCGGCTCTTTAGGAAAGACAGGCCTGGCAGACGGGGAGGGGGAGTTGCTATTTATGTTAGGGATAGGCTAGAGAGTATGGAACTCTGTCTGGGGACAGGTGAGTAGTCGACAGAGAGTTTGTGGGTCAGGGTTAGAGGGAGAATAGCGATGGGAGACATTATTGTGGGGATCTGTTACAGACCCCCTGACCAAGGGGGACTTGGTGGATGAAGCACTCTATAGACAGATAGGAACAGCCTCACGCTCGCAGGCCCTTGTTCTCATGGGGGACTTCAACCACCCTGATATCTGTTGGAGGGATGGTACTGCCAGCACAAGCAATCCAGGAAGTTCCTCGATTGTGTGGAAGACAACTTCCTTCTGCAAGTAATTGAGGAGCCGACAAGGAGAGGTGCCATGCTTGACCTCGTCCTCACCAACAGGGAAGGGCTGGTTGAGAATATGATGCTCCAGGGCAGCCTTGATTGCAGCGACCATGAGGCGGTTGAATTTGAGATCCTCAGGACAGTGAGAAGAGCGTGCAGCAAGCTCACTGCCCTGGACTTCAAGAGAGCAGACTTTGGCCTCTTCAGGAACCTGCTCAGTAAGGTTCCATGGGATATAGCCCTAGAGGGCAGGGGGACCCAAGACTGTTGGTTGATATTCAAGAACCATCTGCTTCAAGCCCAGGGGCGATACACCCCAACTAAAAGGAAGTGCTGCAGGAGGGCCAGGAGACCTCCTTGGATGGATAAGGAGCTGCTGAGGAAAATTTGAAGGAAAAAAGAGGCTTACAAAAGGTGGAAGCAAGGACAGGCGGCCTGGGAAGAATACAGGGATGTTGTCCGGGAAGCTAGGGACCAGGTTAGGAATGCTAAGGCCCACTTAGAATTAAACTTGGCTAGGGATGTTAAGGATAAGAGAAAGGGATTCTATAGGTACACTGCAAATAAAAGTCAGATTAGGGACAACGTGGGCCCTGTCTGGAAGCTCTCAGGAGAACTGGCTACCCTGGATTTGGAGAAGGCTGAGGTTCTTAATGACTTCTTTGCCTCAGTCTTCACCGGCAAATGCTCTGACCACACCACCCAAGTCTTGGAAGGCAGATGCAGGGATGGTGAGAATGAAGACCCTGGGCCCACTGTAGGAGAAGATCTAGTTCGAGACCATCTTAGGAACCTGAACGTATACAAGTCCATGGGACATGATGAAACCCATCCGCGGGTCCTGAAGGAGCTGGCAAATGAAGTTGCTAAGCCACTGTCCATCATATTTGAAAAATCATGGCAGTCAGGTGAAGTGCTCGATGACTGGAAAAAGGGAAATATAGCCCCCATTTTCAAGAAGGGGAAAATGGATGAGTCGGGGAACTACAGACCAGTCAGTCTCCCCGCTGTGCTTGGCAAAATCTTGGAGCGGATTCACCTGGAAGGCATGCTGAGGCACATGAAAAGCAACAAGGTGGTTGGTGACAGCCAGAATGGATCACTAAGGGGAAATCCTGACCAATCTGGTGGCCTTCTATGATGGGGCTATGGAACTGATGGACAGGGGTAGAGCAGTTGATGTCATCTACCTGGACTTGTGCAAGGCATTTGACACTGTCTCACATGACATCCTTCTCTCTAAGTTGGAGAGACATCAATTTGATAGGTGGACCACTCGGTGGATAAAGAACTGGATGGATGGCCGCACGCAAATAGTTGTGCTCAATGGCTCAATGTCCAGCTGGAGACCAGTAACGAGTGGTGTCCCCCAGGGATCGGTGTTGGGACCGGTCTTGTTCAACATCTTTGTGGGTGACATAGACAGTGGGATTGAGTGCGCCCTCAGCAAGTTTGCCGATGACACCAAGCTGTGTGGTTCGGTTGATACATTGGAGGGAAGGAATCCCATGCAGAGGGACCTTGACATGCTTGTAAGGTGGGCTGATGCCAACCTGATGAAGTTTAACCATGTCAAGTGCAAGGTCCTACACCTGGGTCAGAGCAATCCCAGGCACAGCTACAGGTAGCGCAGAGAAGAGATTGAGAGCAGCCCTGCGGAGAAGACTTGGGGGTGTTGGTTGATGAGAAAATGAACATGAGCCGGCAGTGTGCGCTTGCAGCCCAGAAAGACAACCGTATCCTGGGCTGCATCAAAAGGAGTGTGACCAGCAGGTCGAGGGAGGTGATCCTGCCCCTCTACTCTGCTCTCATGAGACCTCACTTGGAGTACTGTGCGCAGTTCTGGTGTCCTCTACATAAAAAGGACATGGAATTGTTGGAACAAGTGCAGAGGAGGGCCACGAGGATGATCAGGGGACTGCAGCACCTCCCGTATGAAGATAGGATGAGAAACTTGGGGCTGTTCAGCCTGCAGAAGAGAAGGCTGCGTGGAGACCTCATAGCAGCCTTCCAGTATCTGAAGGGGGCTTATAGGGATGCTGGGGAGGGACTCTTCATTAGGGACTGTAGTGAGAGGACAAGGGGTAATGGGTTCAAACTTAAACAGGGGAGGTTTAGATTGGATATGAGGAAGAAATTCTTTACTGTAAGGGTGGTGAGGTACTGGAATGGGTTGCCCAGGGAAGTTGTGAATGCTCCAAATCCATCACAGTTTAGAGAAAGGTAATAAAACCATACCTGGATATTCAGATTCTTACCTTGTGTGGTGATAGGTACCAAAGGCACTAGAAAAAAATAGAAAGTGTTTTCAGAATTCTTGTATGTTTATGCCTTCTGATTTAAAAACTCTGAATAAGAATATGCAGAAACATTTCATTTACTTACATGTTCGTTCACTGCCAATAAGGTCATCACTTTCTGACTCATCAGGATAAATGGCAGTAACTGAGATATCATATAATGTATCTGGGTTCAGATTTTCAAAGACCAAACTGTTGTCATCCCCATTTAAGATAGTCTTGTGGAGAAATAATAACAAATCAATAAATAAATAAATAAAACCCGAACAAACCAAAATACAAAACCAGACAGTGGGATACAACTGAGTAATTTTTTTTTACACAGTAACATCAGTACACATGTCTGTAACCATGTGTTGTACACCTCCTTACTCCATTTCCACTGAGCTCAACAGGAGGGCTTGCAAGTTATAGCTATTTATTAAATACATTTCTGATTTTAAAAACATACCCTTTGTGAGACTGCCCACCAAATCTTACAATGACTGACTATTCTTACCTCATGTTTTTCTGATCTTCCATAGGGTCCCCAGGTTATTCTATATAGAGAGACATCCGGAGCTCCATGATCCCAAGTTCCTCTGAAACTATTTGTGGTTATATCTGTGATTCTGAGATTGGCAGGTGCTGGCACAGGCTCTATTATGAGAAAAGTATTTCAGAAAATGTAAGTATAAAACAAACACAGTTGAACTGCAGAAATACTCAAAGAATTTAGAAGATTATGCAGAAGATTTATCTCTCAGTTACCATACTTCTAATGACTACAACAAAATCCTGTAGTATAACTCACTCCACCCACAATAAACAAAATTGTACTTCATAAGTTCACATCACTAGGTCATCACCTGATAAAACAGATGTAGCCCTAGTGACTTCAGTAGAGAACAAATGTCTCATGCCCACTCACAACAACTGCAGTCCTAGCTCTTATATTTTAGAGTCACAAGAAGTGATTAGAAACTCACACACACAGAGATCAACCTCCTGCATGAGTTTTTTCCAGATGCTAAAATTCTGTATATAAGCCAACTAAGTCACGATTGAATTACACCCCTTATTTAGAAAGAACTGATAGGGGTTAACTGCAAGTTAAGGAAGCTAAATTTTATAGTCAACAGGAAGAAATGAGTAAATAGGTATAATCAGAGAATTAAACAAAAATAATTTCTTTTTCCTTACACACACATTCACACAAACCCACACCTATAAAAGAAAGGCTAGCATAAAGGCAAGCAAATAAACCCTCACAAACATTTTTAAACACACCAGGCTACAAAATTAAAAACTGGATAAAAAATTAAAAAAAAAAAAAAAAGAAAAAAGAAAAAGAGAGTATCTGTATGTTTGTTCTCTTTTTTAACATAGAAGAGTGAGAGGCATTGATGAAGTTTTCTGCTCTAGCTCTTCTAGTTAGCTATCTTTCTAAATCATACTCCTGGATCAGGATGAGGGCTTTCCTGATAACAGCTTTCTCCCTTCAGTCTGTCACCTCTCTTGTAGGGAGATTGGCTCTTACCATCTGTGCAACACCATTTTCTTGTCCATATTTGTTGCGATTACTCAAATGCTGTCTTAATCATTCTATAAAAGTACAGACTGGTTTAGCATTCCACAGTACAAAAAAAATCCTTTTGATCAGAAGCAAGATCATTTCCGCCTAATCCTCTGGCATATGCTCCATCTTCCTACTCGCTGTCCTAGATTCCTGCATAAACTTGCTAAACCTTTCCTCTGCCCTCATATTTTCTTACTAATTCTACCCCTACACTCCTCCTTCAGCCTCTAAACATAAGTAATTTTGCTTCAGTTGCTGGTCTGTCACCTCTCTGCAGGCTGCAGGCTCAGTGTTTACAGCAGTAAGATACTCTACACATCTAAGATTCCCTGGGACTGTTATATTGCAAATAATGCTACAAATGCAAGTAAACTATTTGTCAGACAGATTATAGTTCCACATAAACTCAGTAATTTATTACAACACACACAACTTAAATAAAACATAAGGTAAAAATAACCACAAGAAGAATTAATAGGAAAACTTACGTGTGACAGCTTCTGCATTTACCGGTAGGGATTCCCCTTCATCGTACACAGCAACAACTTTTATATTATACAGTGTTTGGGAGGAAAGGTCAGAGACAGTAGTGCTGGTTTTCAGCCTGTCAATTTCCACCTAAGAATAAAAACAGCAACTTAAGAATTGTAAATTGCTCTATTTCTTACTCTACATTCGTCAGAAATTCCTGTACTGAAAAATAGAAAAGTATTCTGCACTAGATTTTGGCATTAACCCCTAAAGTTACACCTGAATAATGAGTGCTACCTACCTACTCCCTTGCAAAGCATATTGTCTCAAATAGTAGTACAACTTGTGGATCTTCCACTGCTTCATTCTTTTGGAAATGAGGAAGGAGACTGCATGTCTAGAAAATTCCCATTCCCTTACAAAAGCACATTTAGTCTTCCAAGAGCTAGCAGCGCAATTATGGAAAGCTTGCAGACACTCAAAGACATCTCTAACAATGCCCACACATATTCAGACAGGGTGAAAGGGCTAATATACCTTTATTCCATAATCCTGTCTTTCCACTTGTAAGCTGTTCTTTGAGCTTGGCAAGATAACACTTAGGCAAAGAGCAGCAATGCCTGTTTATCAAAGCACAGAAAAATTCTCCAGTTTGAGGACTTTTCCTCTCTGGAGGAGGAAAAAGATGGGAGTACCCAACAAAATCTCTCTCGTACTTCTTCAGTTTCCAGTTTATCCTTTACCTGACTACAGTCATCATGAACTGATATTCTTTATTCTCAATAGTAGCTTATAATACTAATTTTGCTATTATCCTAGTAACCTAGGTCCTTAAAATAAAATCGTCTTCTAGTACTTTCAAAAATGGTCCTGCCATTTACCTCCTTCACATCAGCTTCATCAGCTATTTTGTATCTTAGGATGTATTTCCGAACTTTCCCAGGGGCAGGATCCCAAAGGATATTCATGCTGCTGTGAGTAACATCCTGAACTGTTAAGCCTCTGGGTCCAGGTAAAGGTACTGTAAAAATAATTAGTAAGTGAAAATGCTATTCAAGGCAGAGGCATAGGCCTCCCACAGAAGGAAATAAATTCTTTTCATGCTTTTCATTGAAATGGAGGCAATAACTTTCTGGAAATTTTATTGCTCTGGTCACCATTGTCCTAGCAATAATCATAATAGCTATAAACTATGGTAGTTTCACCTTTGTAAATTATGAGCACAATACTTTGAGAAGTATCAGTGACTAAAATCATAATTTTTGGTGACAACAGCCACCTTTTATGTATAGTTGGGGATTTAACATTTTTTAAGAACATACAAATGACTGCATGCATCTAGACCAGAACTATGCCTCTTAGAGTAGAAAATGTGTAAAGGAAAAGTAAAAAAATAAACCATGTTTAAATCAATTTTCCTTGATATGACATGTTTTCTTATAAATGTCTATACTTAAGAGAATGTCTTAATTTGGGAATAATGCTTTTAAGTTAATGCAAGCAAAACTGAGACAGTTAAAAACACTATAGCCTCAAGACTTGAAAGCCAAATTCCTTCAACATTCAAGGAGAAAACTCTTTTCCTCCTCTTTTAATAGTGGTTCTTTTTTCATTGTAATTGACATTAAGATCTTTTGGAAATGTATGAGTACTAGAAAAATGCATGAAACACAGCAAAGATGATCTTCTAAACAAAATAGAATATATAAAAACTGTTGCATGAAATAAAATCAAAAATAAACGTTGCTGAAGCATTAACAAAGCAAAAATCAAGATGTCCATACATGTCACTTCCTGGGTGGTGAGGGGGTCACTGGTCATATCACCAAACAACACATAAGCTGTTAAAGTATACTCAGTATTGGGGATGAGATCTACCAGCTGCACCTCATTGACTGATGGTCCAACACGCATCTGCACATGAAAAGTAACACACCATGTTTAAAAGCTGAAGAAAGCAACGGCAGAAATGCAAGCAATGATTTAACTCCACGGGAATTTTGTGTGGGAGATTCACAGTATATTTACAGCTTCCTGACTGATGTCACTGTATACAATATCCCAGTAAGTTCACAGTACTTCAAGAAGTACATGCCAGTCTCTCTTGACTACAATGGTAGATCAAGAAAAGCTTCAGTTTTTCTTAATTTATTTTTGGTAGAGTACGGGAAGTAATGACAAATTCTCTCACCTCTTTTTCTGTGGTTGGGACTGTGGCATTTGCAGCTTCATATGTTAACAAATAACCAGTAGCCCCATTGAGAGGTTCCCATCTCACTCGCATGGAAGTTGATCCAATATCATAAACATTCAAGTTTCTAACTGAAGAGATTGGCACTGTCAAGTAAACCGCATATATTAAATTATTTCCTTCACCTTTTTCGCTTTTCATATTTCACATCATAGATAACACCACTGAGAATATTGCACATAGGTATTAGGGTACTTTGTGGGTAATAGAAGGTGATCTGCAAGTAGTGGTATTTTAAGTGGTACTTAGTTTAGAAATGAGGTAATGGTCATCATATCTTGAATGTGCCACAGGTTTGCTATACACACAGTTAAAACTATCTTACAAGACTACACTGGAACACTTGAATATTCTAAGAAGCAATACTAACCCATATGAATGCTGTAATATGAAACAACATGACTGTTTTGGGATCTGTACTTCTAAAAGGGTTTTTGTACTTTTTTCTTGTTTTCTGTATTTCTCAAACTATTACACATAAAAAATGCCACAGAATTCATAAAAATCATGTACATACTTTAAGCGTTTATGACAAGCCTAGTACAAAACAATCAAAGAAGTGAAATGAGCACCTAACATTCACTATTCTTAAAGAGGCAGAAAAGTCACCCTATGTTGCATTCAACATAAATACACCCAAATTCAGTCATGTAGACAGCTAACAGAAAAAATGACCAAGCTCTGTCTTGTAGAAATAATAAAATTACATTGAACTGCCTTTTCATTAATTTTATAAAATTAGAATGAATTTTTATAGTATTCAGGCTCCTAGTAGTAGGAATTAATTATCTGGCATAAAAATTAAGGAGTACACATTTGTATATCGTCAGGTTTCATGTCTGCTGCTCTAATCATGTACAGCAGTGCTTTATGAGCCTGGAAAGAAGCTGGAACAAATGTGTTTTACTAACACTGCAGTTTCACTTTGGTAAAGTTTGCCAGCCAAGATCTGAACAATCACTGCAACACAACACAATTTGGTCATTCAAATTAAAAATTTTGTTTCCTCTAAGAAGAAAGCTCACAGTTCTACTGGACGGTTCCCCAGATGCCAAACTGGCTGTTAACATGTTATACAAGTTCCATTTCTAACTTACAAGTTGTTTCACTGCCGATTAGAGGTTCACTGCTTTCATCTTCTACCACAGAAAACACATTAACAACATATTCTGTTTCAGGTTTCAGATCTTTCAGAACTGTCGTGGTTTCCATCCTACTTACATAAAACTACATTAAAGAGAAGCAATGTTAACCATTGTACAACAAATGAACTTGTAATCTTATCTCTAAGATAAAAAAAAATACAGTATTTGTGAAACTATTCAGAAATCATTGGTATGGAACTAAAAATAAGTATGGTCTTAATCTTCTATGTATTTTGGCAGACAAACACTTGTTCTCAACAGAGCTGGATAAAGCTAGCAGCACTCACTGTGCATCCTGCTTTTACACATGGTTCACACTTTCATATTACTCAGCAACATAAATAAAGCACCAGGGATACATGTTATGTCTTTGGAAAGAAGTTTTAAACCTCCAGGGTAATCCAGATGGTTACAGCACATGGCATTAGCAACACTTTGAAGAACACAAAAGCCAGCAAACAAGCTGTAAAGTGCAGTGGAATGGCTGCTCCAACCTTAATCAAAGCCCAAATCCTGAGATCATAATTTACTAAGACTAAATTCTCCCTGTGTCAAATCTGAGTTAAGATTTAAAAGCCACATTCAGAGACTGGAAATTCAGAGTTAGGTACACAGAGGTGCCTAACTTAATTCTTCTAAACACTGTTCTGGCTAGTTAAAGCGAGTGATGAGCAGTTCAGATTGCCTGAACCAGGGCTGCTGGTTACTGGCTCTCTGCATAGAGAAGTAATGACCACAGGATGAGTTTGACCCTGTGCATTAAGCAGTTTGAAGGATATGCTTAGGCACAGATTCCAAGTACCATCATAAATATTAATCAAAGCACTAGTTTACGGTATCATTCACTGTTGTTTTTTGGGGGTTGGTTTTTTTTACTAACAAGAAAATGTACTAAAAGGAGGGTAAGCCTACACATGAGTATGCTCAGAAAAATTCTGCTACAGGCTCATTTAAACCAGTATACGACAGTGGAATATGAACAGAAAGGAACTGCTAGAAATACCAGTCAACTATTTTTAAGAAATAGATCTTTCTCCTGAATTCACGATTTTAAAACAATCAAGGTAATCTTTATGCTCCTACTTTTTGTAATTTTGAGTATCACTTATGACACTCAAATTATAAAATATTCTTGACCTTGGGAGCCTTCTTTCATTTATTGTTACACCATACACAGCACAAACTTCAGAATGACATTAGTGTATTGTGAAGGACCAAGGCTACCATGGGCAATGTCAGAGATGAACACATAGTACTAACCCGCTGAGGGCTACCTCCAGAGGTAGGGTAATATTCAACTCTGTATCTATCAACACTCTCAGGAGGTGGACTCCATCTCAGTCTCAAAGAACGAGGTGTCACTTCTGAAATAACTAGGTTAGAGGGAGGTGGCAAATCACCTACAAGTGGAAGCAAATTTCAAAATTATTAATTTATCTTATCAGGAATAAAAACACTAAACAAAAAAATGCTAGGGAATAAAACTCTTTAAGTACTTGCTTATGTTTCCATTTCCTCAGGAATTCTTAAAACAACTGTGTGAAGATAGTTCACATCACACTCAAGACCAAATAAGCTCCCTATCATTTCTACTCCATCTTCAACACCTATGTTTCACTGGACAACCATCAGCTAACATTACTGTTTCTCTACGCTCAGCTTTGATTTGGGGCTGTCAGACAATAATACTGGAAAAGAGCAGGGCTGCTGAAATTTTCCTTACTGGAGAAGTATCATCAAAGAATCTGCAACAATGAGAAAAGGTGACACACTGAGCAACATACTTCCTGACTCTGGGAGAAAAGAAGGCACATCCAGCCATGTCATGCTGTGTTAGGTATAATACGGTCATTGTTGAAAAGAAAGAACGAACCCCTGCAGGGTAGTCCAGGTGGTCTGCCTAACCTCCTCACACTAGCAGCTGAAAAAACAGCTCAAGGCTACACACTGTTCCCAGTAAGTAATAAAAAGGAATTTGCAGTGCAAGCACATAAATGGAAAAAGGATGAATTAGACTGAAAAAGTGAGGTACCTGGACCTTTCACACTATTACACAGATTTGTGGTTACATCATCAACAATGTTAGCCAGGAAGGAGAAATCTGCAACATTGTAAGCATGGATGTCATCTGGATCCGTTGCAATCTGCTTCAATTCATTTTCATCTGCATTTTTAATACCTTACAGAGAAGACATGAAAACAAAACTTGTTATAAATTGTGGCCATGAAGCATAATGCTATGAATGTAAGTCCCTAAACACATTCTTTGAATACTTTTTTAGGTACTTATGCATGTAGCCACTTCTCTGTGCATTTAGCAGATGGGCAGGAGGGGGCTGGTGCAGGCCGCCGCTTCATATAATACTTACCAATTGCATAAAGTTCCACCCCTTCATCTCTGAGTCTTCTTGAAGGGGTAACTACGTCATCTTGTGATTTGCCATCAGTGATGAGAACACCAATTTTGCGAGCTCTGGGCCTTAAGCCTGCATCTTGTTTGAAGTTGTTTTTTAAGATGAAATCCAAGGCCATTCCTAGCATGATATAAAAAAGGTAACCAACACTATAAATTATTTCCATATGCTACTCATGGTAAAGGAGAGTATTTCATACTAGTGATTTCAATCTGACATCATCATTCCACAATTTACTTCCTTCTAGAAGCACTTGGAATCTAATTGCAGCCTAACATCTAGACTTACCAGCAATTGATACTATTTGAGCCATGTCAGAGACTCTGATCTCTTACTTTTTATATATCACCCTCCTATCTGATCTCCTCTAGCCTCCCTTCTAGGTCCTCACCTTGTCTTCATCCCAACCCTGACATGGAACTTTTCTTCTTATGCAACACAGAGAAATTGGACATCACCCAAGCTGCCCTCCATCACATCTCTCCAGACTTTCACTAAGTTTATATGTTTATGCTATGCCTGTTCTCTTCCAAACATACTGAACTGTAAGGCCCTTTCATCATGGACAAATTTGAACTCACTGAACAATACTGGGGTCAGCTATTAGAATTATTTTTATTGGAGCTTAAGGAAAATCCTGGCAGCATGACATACCTGTTAGAGTATTGCCTCCTTTGTATGGTAAGTTGGCTACAGCCTCTAACAAAGCCTGTTTGGTTCGGTAAGCATTGAGATTCCATTCTGTTCTAGGATCTCCACTATACTGTGCAAGACCTGGTAAAAAAGCCATTATCACTCAGTTATTATGTGGCTGTGCAGCAGTTACACCTCATTTTCCCACCAACATATGAGGACTTACCAATCTGTACTTTGTCAGGACCAATATCAAAAACTTCAACAATACGAGCAATGAAGTTCCTGATAGTTTTAAAATTTGGCCTCCCGATACTCCACGAGCCATCCACCAGCAGCACAATATCAGCTTCTGCTCTGGTTCTACATTCTAAACCTGCCACATCAACCAGAAAAATATAACCTTAGAATGACAGCTTTCAACCAGAAAAATCTATCCTTAGCAAGATAACTTTCTTTCTTCGTCCTTTTATATGACATATGTCATGAGTCAGATTCCAAAGTAGCTCTAGTTTTATTCACTGGCACTCTGTCAAGTATGACCTATTCGTGAACGTCATTCACACTAGTCACTGATTCCATGGCAAAAGCTGCATAAATTTCTTCATGTATGTTTCCTTTAATAAATAAGCCTTTGCAAATGTTAAGGCCAGCCTTCTTCTCTTTTGTCCTGCCATTACCTGTTTTGGTCTTTAAAGATGGTTGATAAGAAATTTTGTAAAAGATTACTAAACTGACTACTGCTATGGCAGTGGCCATTATCAAATTTACAGTACTTTAGTCTGTCATGGATAGCTAAACTTTCAACTATGTAATACAGGATTTAATAGCATATATTACAACCACTTTCAAACAAATAGCATTTCTGAATTTTCAGGGGAAAAAGACACGGTACTACAAGTGGTATAGAAGTTTGCACATACCGGAAAGAAAGAACACAATTTAGGCAAGATACACAAACATAAACACAGGTCAAGAGATAAAGAGGGGACAAGAACAAACATGTATATAAAGCTGCAATGTTCTGAAAAGGTAGGAAGTTGTTCCAGATAGCGTCAGTTTACAACTTACAGAATAAAATACACATCATATTGTTTTCATCACAAAGAAAATCACAAAAAATTTATACAAAACAGAAAAACACAGTAATTTTATCCACAGCCATTTGCAAAAATAAAAAATAAATCCTTGCTCTCTCTCTTTTCTTGTAGATTGTGTTACCAGCTGCAAATTTTCTGGCTTCCTGCCATCAGAGCTTCTGGTCTTTATATGGAAGAAATCCCATTGAGAAAAATCAGCCACACTCATCACAGTTGAAAGATATTGTGATTTCATATATGTTCCACATAACTGATCCAACACTGTAGACTCATGAATATAACTACTCCATGTACCTGGGGGTTAAAAGTATGATCCTCTTCTGCACAGAAAATACAGATCTAGTCTTTAGTCAGGACAATAAAATCAGTTGGGAGTACAGTTTAAGTAAAATCATGTTAGTACAAAAACTTGCATGCATAACTTTAATATGGCAGTTACAGTTAGCTTCATATACAATATAAAAGTTAAACTATTTTGACTTTTATTTTTTTCCACCTACCACAGTTCCCCACATGGCAAATTCTAGCAAAGGCACCAGACCTAGGGTGATTTTTTTTCCTCCATCAATAACTAATGTGCAATTATATTAACAGGCTCAGATATAAAATTCATTTTTCACATTAACCATGACCCAAATCCTTGCATTAGTAAACCTAATTAGCTTAAAGACTGTATCAGTGAAGAGAGATACGACAGCTGTCATAATAAAAACAAACCACTCTAGGTACAATTATTTTTCTGCCAGACTTATTACAACTTTACTCTAATGTCACTGATGGCTTGTTATGTAGTTTTTCTCAATTTTACCCTCTTGTTTTAGACAGGGACACTAACTAAATAAAAAGTTTCTAAAAATTTTGTGAGTAACATTACATGAGGTATTTTTTAGACAGTGGAAAAAAGGCATCAGAGAGGTTAAGCGAAAAGAATAGAGGAAACTGTCAGAAAATTTTTCTTTATTTAACTTTGAAGACCTTTATAGTTAGGTTATTTCTCCTCACCAAATTCTCTCTGATGACTATGCAAACCTTGAAAGAGCAGAAAAGTCTTTATTTCTGCATGTATACTTGGCTATTAAAAAGCGAAGATCTGCTTCTTTATATTTTTCATGAAGGACAACTGAACCCTGAAATTCTCCTTATCCAGTATTAGCTGAGAGTGTGGTGGACACAGCTATTAGCATGCAGAGGCCCATTAACCACTCCAAGACAGCTGCTATCAAAATTATGGCTGGAAGGTTTAGCTATGCAGGGAGAAACTCCCAAACACATAGTGGAGAGCATTCAGCAATTGCATTTCTGACCTATATCTCTTCCTGCTATAATAAGGGAAAAAAAAAAAAATCACAAACAAATTACTTGATGGTTATGTTGAATATAAACTTAAATAATACACAATAATACTGGGACATTACCAACTACCACAGATCTTTGTCCATGACACCTTCTTAGTCTTAAGAGTCACCATATAAGGACAAGCAAACACTAAAGATCTGCTTAAAATTCCTTCTTCTACTCCTCTGAACACCCCTGTAGATGACCCATGATCTCTGTTCAAGAATTTGACCTTATGTGATTTAACACAGATGTGTATGGCTTGAAAATGCAATGCAGATGGCTTTGAGTAATCAACAAAACATGGGTTGTCTGAGTTATTGTCTATGTAAGATCATCTAAAGGGTGCAAAGGACTAGAATCATGAACTGGGGCATATTTAATGGTCATTTTAGACAAGGGGTTATTCCATCAGGGTAGGGAGTACACTGAATCCTGTAAATAAATATTTGTGTGCATTAGAAATATGGTAAGGAAATGCTGAGGATTTTTTATCCAAAAGCCAAGACTGTGCTTTCTTCAATCATGTTTACCTCTAGATAAAAATGGCTCCAAAGTAGTATCTGAAAGGGTGGTCATCTCTTGTCCAACCAGGGGGCTGCTCTCTCCTCCTTCAAACATTCCAAAAACATTTACCTTATAGGTTGTTCCAGCCCTGCAACAGTTAAACAAATGTACTGTAACTAAAATGACGTGGCTAGCTGAACACTGACACTTCACTTCTGAAATTCTCACAGAAAAAAATCCCCCACGGAAAAGAAGGTGCTAAAATGTCAAGCCCAAAGACTACCTTTTCCATAAAACAGTGAAGTTTTGGCAATATAAAAGCTGATTCTAGATTCTACACTTGAATTTACAGCCTTCATCTTTCAAGCAATTTAAGACTTAAAGCTCAGGAGCAATGTATCCCAACAAAGAGGAGGTCAGGAAAAAACAGGTGGAGGATGGATAAGCAAGGAGCTCTTGGACAAACTCAAATACATAAAGGATGCCTACAGAGAGTGAAAAGGGTAGCCTGGGAGGAATACAGAGAAATTTTCTGAGTAGCCAGGGATCAGGTTAGGAAAGCTGAAGTCTGGCCAGAGACATCAAAGGCAACAAGAAAAGCTTCTACAGAAGACAAACAAACTAGGGAAAATGTGGGCACTGTCTGGAAGGAAATGGAAGATCTGGTTACCTGGGATGTAGAGAAGGCAGAGGTACTCAACAAAATTTTTTGTATCAGCCTTCACCAGCAAGTGCTCCAGCAACACTACCCAAGTCACAGAAGGCAAAGGCAAGGGTTGGGAGAATAAAGAACCACCTGTTGTAGGAGAAGATCAGGTTTGAGACCATCTAAGAACTTAAAGGTGCACAGGTCCATGGGACCTGATAAGATGTATCTGCAGGTCCTGAGGGACTAAGCAGATGAAGTGCCCATGCCACTATTCATCATATTTGAGCAGTCATGCTAGGCCAGTAAAATTTCCATTGATTGATAAAGGGGAAAAATAACTCCCATTTTAAAAAAAAGTAAGACACAGAGAGCTACCAGCCAGCCAGTCTCATCTCAGTGCCCAGCGAGATCACAGAGCAGATCCTCCTGGAAACAATGCTCAGGTACATGGAAAATAAGGGGGTGAATGGTGACAGCCAAGATGGTTTTACTAAGGGCAAATCATGCCTGACAAATATGGTGGCCTTGTACAACCGGGTTACAGCATTGATGGATAAGGGAAAAGCAACTGACATCATCTACCTGGACTTGCGCAAAGCCTCTGACACTGTCCATACGACATCCTTGTCTCTAAACTGGAGATGAATGGATTTCACGGATAGACCACTCAGTTGATAAGAAATAGCTGGGTGGTTTCATGCAGAGAGTTGAAGTCAATGGCTCAATATCCAAGGGGAAACCGGTGATGAGTGGTGTTCCTCAAAGCTCAGTATGTGGATTGGCACTGTTTGACATCTTTGTCAGCAATATGAATGGTGGGATTGAGTGTACCCTCAGTAAGTTTTCTGATGATACCAAGCTGCATGATGCAATTCATACACTGGAGGAAAGAGATGACATTCTGAGGGACCCTGACAGGCTTGAGAGGTGTGCCTGTGTAAACCTCATAAAGTTCAACCAGGCCAAGTGCCAGGTCAGGCACCTGGGTCATGGCAATGCCAAGCACAGACACAGGCTGGGCAGAGACTGGACTGAGAGCAGCCCTGAAGAGAAAGACTTGGTAATGCTGGTTGATAGGTTCAACATGAGCAGGCAGCACATGCTCACAGCCCAGAAAGCCAACTGTTCTGGGCTGCATCAAAAGAAACATGACCAGCAGCTTGAAGAAGGTGATTCTCTCCCTCTACTCTGCTCTCATGAGACCCCACCTGGAGCACTGTGATCAGCTCTGGGGCTCCTAGCACAAGAAGGACATGGACTTGTTGGAGCAAGTCCATAGGAGGGACACAAAGATAATTAGAGGGCTGGAGCACTTCTCCTCTGAAGACAGGCTTAGAGAGTTGGTGTTGTTCAGCCTGGAGAAGTCTCTAAGGAGACCTTATAGCAGCCTTCCAGTACCTAAATGGGGGCTATAAGAAAGCTAGAGAAGGACTTTTTACAAGGGTATGTAATGACAGGACAAGGGGGAATGGCTTTAAACTGAAAGAGGGTAGATTTAGACTAGATGTAAGGATGAAATTCTTTCCTGTGAGGGTGGTGAGGCATTAGCACAGGTTGCCCAGAAAAACTTTGGCTGCTCCATCCCTGGCAGTGTCCAAGGCCAGGCTTTGAGCAGCCTGGTCTAGTGGAAGGTGTCCCTGCCTATGGCAGCGTGCTTGGAACTAGGATGATCTTTAACGTCCCTTCCAACCCAAACCATCCTATAATAATAAGACTTTTAATGATCCAATTTCTAATATATTTAGTATATTTGCGTAACAGATTTTGGCATGGTCTGAAGCCTACTTTATAAATCCAGGCCTGATTTATCTGAGAAAATGGATCAAGAACTAAACTATGTTTTTTTTTTTTTAACAAACATGAGGTAAGGAACTTTTGGGAGGAAACTTTAGAAATCCCAACTTTTTCCAGTATCCCACTAGCTCTCCCATACGCAAAATGCAGAATACAGGCTCTGCCCCTTCAGTTCCTGTCAGAACACCACAAGTGATGTGAATGAATAATCTTAGAAAGAGCCCTGCCAGGTGCTTTTCAGAGACTGAATAACAAGATCCTCACAGCTTATTGACAAAATTACTTTCTTACTTTTGCAAGGTGCTTCAACACCAGATCATGATTAAACAAATCTCCAAGATAAAGTTATGAACAAAAAAAAAGACGTTGATTATTATCCATACCTAAGCTCCTCCAATACAACTGTGCTGTCATATGGCCCCACTATTAATTCTCCAAGACTCCGGTTGTCTTCTGTAGGGTGGAAAGTTACTTTGTATCCCTTCACTCGCCCAGGAGCTGGCTCCCACGTTACTCGGAAGCTTGACATAGTTGAATCAGAAGTTCTCAGATTTCGAGGTGGCTTAAAGGGTGAGGCTGCAAGCACGGGAAAAAGGGTTTAAATCAGGTCTGCTTACAGGAAAAAAACCCAAAACTTCAACAAGTATGCTCTTATGTAAAAATCCACATGAAAATCCAGTATTAATGGCAGTCCTAAACTCTTTGTACCTTTCTTTTGACATAAAGTCAAGCATCAAGAGGTAAAAGGTAAGATTTACTTCATGTAATTTTATCTATTTAACCAATAGGTATGCAAGCTAGGTTTGTTAAGGCTCCCTCTACAGTCAACAGACTGAGGGATAGACAGCAATTCATCTCACATATCTTAAACATCCATCTGATCTTCAGTAAGTGTTGAGAACAGGTGGACTAACCACTGTCAGTCTTTCTCTCTATTAATTATGGAGCAACTAGATGACCAGCTTAAATTAGCCCTCTCTCGTTAATATGGCACCAAATAGATGAGGCATATAGACCAAAAGAGAGAAATGGAAGCAGCTTCCCCTGAAACTAATACTGGAAAAATCAGAATTCACTGCAGGCAAAAATCACACCCAGACAGTACTCAGTTGCCAATATCACTTCTCAAGCTGCTTCTTCCTCCGAGCTCTGGGTCCGAGAGGTCAGAGTATGGAGAGAGTGGAAGCAAAGACCCTTTCACAGAAAAGGTCCTGCCAACAGCACTCTCCTTTTGCAGGCTCAGAGCCTGGCATCTCAAGGAACTTCACCAACCACAGGTATGGCACTATGTCAAAAAATAATTCTTCAGAGGAGTGCAGCCAAACAGCTTGAGTTTTTTAGGTCAAGAGCAGCTTCCTCTGAAGACTAACAGCTACCCAGTGCAGGTCAGTCCTCATAGACAAAGTGGCTAATAAGCCTGCTGTGAGCTTCCGCGTTACTTTTGCTTTGTATAAATCTAAAGTGAAGTTGTAGAAAACGCTGCAGCAGTATAATCTTAAGTTGCAAAAATGGGAATTAAACAGAAGTCACCACTACCATTTCAGAGTGAAAAGGTGGAGGGAAAAACAAAAAACAGTTTCTCATACCCTTTTGCCAATGCAGTTGTCTAGCTATAGCTGAAAGATCATAAATGTCCACAAATTGTGAAATCCCCTGAGAAACCATAGATACACTCCCACTCACAAGGAAAAGTACAGACTCTCTGTCTCACCTCCCATGATACTCCTCCCTGAATTATCGTGACAGATTGAACTAACAAGATCACTCAGGCTCCGCTTTCTTCCAAAGTGTGATTACCACAACTATTTACACTGAAAGCATTGAGACATATCCCATATCAAGATGAACAAAAAATCAAAAGCAGCTGGATGATCTGAGATTTATCTGGTTGATTTGATCTGGATATCAAGAGAACATTTCCTCACAAAAATAAAGACCAGCATCAGACACATACTAAAGGCAGAGCAAAAAATTAGTTTTGCTTTTACCACAAAAATTCCCTCACCAGGACTTAATAAATATTTTAGAGCTTTGGCTTCTGAGAGAAAAGAGTTTGCCCAGAAGACCATGGTCTCTGAGGTCAAGCTTCCAATTATGACTATTCAAAATCAT
This sequence comes from Amazona ochrocephala, assembly GCA_039720435.1. NCBI lineage: Eukaryota > Metazoa > Chordata > Aves > Psittaciformes > Psittacidae > Amazona > Amazona ochrocephala. Next base: position 48,324,664 of record CM077878.1, read on the forward strand.
CTATTCCCCCTTTTTATTAATTCAGCTTTTCCACAAAAAATAAGGTGACCAAAGAAGACAAACCTAACTCATAAGATCCTGGGTAGCTACTTAATCAATGCCCACAACCAAAAGGCAAATTGTGAAGCAACTGACAACACTTCATTTAGTCTATATACAGTCTTCCTCTCAAAAAACCTTGTTTTGACTTCTGATGACAGTTTTTCAAAACAAGCCCAGTATTTTCAATGAGATTTTACACCATATTTACATTCCCAATATCAACAGCAAGAACCTGTGCTCAGGCTATGACACAGTGAAGTTTTGAACAAATCAAACTGTCTTCTTAACATCTGACATTTTTTTAATTTGCCCATTCATTCATGATCTTGGCAGACTCCACCATACATTTATAAGTATCATGATAATTAATTTTATGCACAAAACTTTACTTATAAAATCCTGTACACACTTGTGATACACACCTGTTGTTCCTTCTGCTTTTCTTGATTTTCCTTGTCCAAAATCATAAATTGGGACAACACTGAGGTCATATGTAGTCCGCGGCTTAAGTCGTTTTAACACTATGCTTGTAGCAGGAGCATTTACTCTTCCAAACATCTGTCTTCCTCCACTGCGTGGTCGGTAGTACACACGATATGACAAGACTTTCCCAGGTGAAGGCTGCCATCTAACTCTCATTGTATTTTCTGTTTCGTTGTCAACTGTCACAGTCCTGGCATTTTGTGACACTTTTCAGTGTAAAAATATGGATAAATGTTTACTTTGTCACATAAAGATGTATTTAAATGCATGCCTACAACATTCATTCTGCTGTATTAAAAAAAACAAAGTTGCACTTTTCAAAATTACAGTATTTGATTGTGGGGAATCTCACAGGCCACTGTCAGATTATTTTTTTCAATTGTAATAGACCAAACAAACACAAGTGTACTTTCCACTACGACACAGCATAATTGGAAATTTTATTTAGTCACACTTTTCAGTAATCTATTAAATAATGGATTCAGCACTCTCAAATGAAAGTGATAAATTATAAAGCCACTGTTGTTTTATGAAAACACTGTCCTGTAGAGATAAGATTGTCTAACTTTCCCATTTACAGATCTTAAAAGGCACTGGTAAATACCTAAACTGCTGGGTGTTCGGCTCCATAAAAACTATCTTCCAAACAGTGGTGAATGACTTTCCAAAAGCTTGGAAAATCACTCACCACTATGCACATGGACTAATAAAGCATTTTCTCTACAAATTGCAGCATTCAGCTTCTAAGAGATATTTTCCAGACTGTAAAAATGCTACAAATGATCTGAAGTGAACTGAAAGGTATGTAATGCTGGCTGTCAGCTGGAATAAGTCATCTAGGTTTTGGCAAAACAGAACCTTCTTGGCATGCCAGAATCAGTCAATATTTCATCACATGGTAAGGTAGACTTTGCAGGCTACAGTATCGTCTCTCAGTCCTAGGAAGTGATAGGGTCTGTGTTTATACCAGAAAGATGCGATGTTAGTCTCAGGTCTGAGTCTATTGATAGGCCTGACAACAGGTTCCCTGGACAGCCCACTGAGAGAAGTAACAAATGATCTGGCTAAGCTGCCTACTTAAGCAGGAGAAGGCGGGACAGCTAATACTGCTGTTCATAAAGAAAGAAGGAAGATGTGGGACAGCAGTCTGCTTTGACTCTGGGGAGTCAGCTTTTACCAATGGCAGCAAACACTACTCTTGTGAGAACTTAAGAACAACTGGGTAAAGGACAAAGGTTAAAGTAGTTCAGCAGTCTGTCTCCAACAGTAGTCAAAACAGATGCTTAAGAAAGAGTACAGGAACATGTAAACACACAATGCTTCCCAAGAGCACTTCCTCAGGCTTTATATTCACATGGCCTCTTTAGACAAACAACAGAAACATTAAGGCTGATCCAGGGCATCCCTTCATTCACTCTGGCTCCTCTACTTGCCAGTTCTTGCAATAAAGCAACAAGCTATGCCTGGCCTCTGTTTTTCACCTTGCCTACACTGCAGGAGAGGCTTGAGCCTGCTTTGACTAACACTACATGATGTTTTGCAAATAAGAAAAATGATCTCATGACAGGTAAATAACAAACATTAAAATCACCCAGTAAGTGATCACTCAGTTTAAGGACTGTGAAGGTTGGAAAAGGCAATAATTTGGAATGGAATTTCACTGATTCTGAAGGATTTACCCCATCTTTTCTTCCTTCTCAATCTGTAACATTTCTTCCACCTGACTTCCAGCAATTATATGAAAGCTGCGAAAGTCTGGCTTTAGAGCAATTTGCAAACAAAATCACATCTTAAGGTGGAAGTAACTCTTGCTGAATCCAAATCTACATGACATAGGAGAGATTTTCCTTTTATTTAATGGTCAACAAAAAGCCAGAATTGACTGATCTGATATGGTATTTTGGTTTGTGGGGAAATTTCAGGGGAAAAAAAAAAAAGGTGAAGAAAAATAAGTTCCATTTGCTTTAAAATATCATAATTTCATCAAAAACAGAATGCTACAATAGTGGCAATGGTGCATTACACTCACCATCAGTAAAAGCCTCCCCTTCTACTGGGTCTCCTTCTCCACTGCTGTAGGCTGCATATACTGAAATCCTGTATTTAGTCTCTGGCTCCAAGCCTTCTAGCACGGCATCCACTGTGTTTCCAGGCACTCTCTTCTCTCCCATTGTATCATCATAAAGCGATTTCCACACTATCCTATAATCATTAACTGCTCCTGGAGCTGGTGTCCATGATAACCCAACTGTAGTGTCAGTTATGTCTGTGGTAACCAAATTACGTGGTGAACCACGTTCTACGAGAAAGAAAACAGCAAATTGTCTCTAAAATACAGACAGCAAAAGTTACCAAAGTACAAATGGAAAAGTAAAAATCATCATAAGAGTAAAAGCAAACATTTTCCATCAATATTAGTTTCAATACATTTGCAGTTCCAAGAGAAAATTGATAGATTTTTCAACAAAATGCTTAAATCTAACTTCAGACTATGAACGATCCTATCTCTTACCATGCAAGATACTTAGCAGTTATGCTTTAGCATATGCAAAATAAAAATGGCATTAATCAAATACTTGGAATTAAGCAAGTGCTTAGATGTGCTGTGGCTTATTTAGGTAGGTTTTGACTCTTAAGTAAAAAAATTTATTTAATTCTTTCCTCTTCATCTTCATGTGTGTAACTTTTTTTTCAGGGTGGGAGGGTAGTAAATAAAGGAGACTTTTACCTGAGTCAAACAGTCCTTTCTCTGATGACCTTATTTTCTTATTTAATAGTACTAGCCTTATCTTCCAGACTATCACTTACCAGATCTATCAGCTATTTCATTTTATGTTTATAACTTATTTGTAGCGTGTTTACTTCATGCTGCACTTGCAGTACAAAACATTCTCCATCTTTCCACTCATACGACTTGTACCTCTTTCCTCCCCGTAGTTTGTTCCAGCCAGCTTGGAACAAAGGAGACAACTCATTAGTCTGTGAAATCCAGCTGACAACTGTATGCATGAGTCTCACCTAACACATCAGAGTAGTTCCACTGCTTAAAAATGGAGCTCATTGGTCTAAAGAAGTGCAGTGAAAGGAGTGCTTCTGTTTAATGTTTAACATACATTTATAACATATGTTCAATTTTCCTATTGCAGTGGCTGGCTTTGATGGCAGGAAAGGAGTGCTAACTGGTGGGTTTATTGCAATGGCCTCACTGTAGCAAAATCTGCAAAAGGGATCTATGAAACCACATCCACATATACACAGAAGTATTTGATTTCTTGGTGTTTATTCTCGGTGGTCTTTCTCCCGGTATATTCTTGAGAGAATGTGTAGCAAGAGGTCTTAAACACCTGAGGTGGCCTCATGGCATCACAGTTAAGTTTCAGTGCACTGATAAAAATATCCTATAACCCTATATTATACCACAGAAGCCATGGGACCAGATTCAAAATCTCTGAACAGAATGAAATTCACTACTTATCCAATTTCTACTGCTTAGACTCATTGCAAGAACAGACCCCACTGTTTTGAGAAGCCTGAAGCAGTTTCAGCCCAAGACTGAGCAACAAGTTGCTCTAAGTCATATACAATGTTGTCACTTTTCATATTCATCTTTCACTTCCTCTGCAAATATGCCACATTTCCAAACATAATTCCACTGGAGCGAACAGGAATACCTGCAGAAAGCTTGATTTTGCAATTATTTCATTGTCAGTACAACTTCATTAAAACTGAGCCAATGAATCCCACTTGGTTTAATGGCAAATGGAAATTAATATCAAAATATCTGAAAACAGTGCTTACAGTATAACAAAAATTCAATAGCTACAGAGATTACAGAATCTCCAATCACAAAGCTGACTCTTAAATATAACTAATAGAGCATGTAATATAATTCCTTTGAGCATGTAATATAATTCCTTTGTGTTGTGGGTTTTTTCTAATTTTAATTCACAGTCTTGGGACATCCCATCATGTTTTTCTGTGGACAATTCTCTTTTCATCCTAACTCTGAATCAGTTCTTACAATTTTACTCTTCAAACCACTTTTTAGCTTCACAATATAAATCACCACAATTTATGTCATATTCTCTTCAGAAAAAGTTTAAGATACAGAGCTTTTGGTAAAGTTTACTTGGTTTTCATTTCGCAACAACAGTAGCTGCATATAGTGAAAAAGTTATAGTGAAAAGGCTTGATTCAACTCGCACTTCATGAAGTCCCACTGAATTCAGTGACTGCACTAAATGAAAGCCAAGGCAGAATCTAAACTCCACAGACAGATTTTCCTGGAAGCCTGAAAAAAAGATTTGCCTTCAGAAGTAAATTACACCAATTTTTCTGTCTACTCTTAAGCTTCTACTCCAAAACCTTGGCTTTTTCATACAATTAAAAAAAAAAAAATTAAGGCAATCCAAATGGAAAAAATATGGAAAACCTAACTTGATAGAATGCACAGATGTCTCACAATAAAAAACTTTCTTTCCATATTTTAATGTAATATAAATATACAAGTCACTTTATTTTGGCTACTTTAATACATGGCTCTGCCACAACATGATTTCAGCATTAAAGTATCTGCTACCACAGCACAATTTTTGCAAGCCTACTTTTGGATGCTACAGCTAATGATATATGTTGGAAACACTGCAAAAATAATTGCGCATTTAAAACCATTATTGATTAAGCCATTATTGAGGTCATTAAATAACAGAGAAAAATAATTTGTTTGGAATGGACTGTAATGAATACCATTTACTGTTGGTTCTGAAAGAAAAAAAATCTTTGGAACTAAACGTCTTTTTTATAAGGCAAGGCAAGAGAGGGAAAAGGGACTGGGATTCCTACCAAACCACTAGAACTAAATGGAAAATTTTTACTTCAAATAGTTGGAAACTGCTGACAAGACAACTTACCTAGTAAGGGAAATGAGACTTTCTATATGTTACACTGCAACTGAGAACACTTCTTTAACATAACACACTAACTTGATTTGCACCTCATATGTGAGGTGGAAGTTCACTGACAGCTTTTTTCTGTTTCACTGAATCTCACACAACTGTTTTGGTATTAGGAGAACACCTGTGTTTAAGATGCAGTCCAACTGTAAGTCTTAATTTCTTAGGATTCCATTAAATATTACCTAAGCTGCTATACTCACAGTCAAGGAACATATTTGTGCTCCACAATAACACTGGTATCATGTACTCTCTAGCAAACATACAATTAGACCTACAAGATATTTTCCCTTGGAATAAAACCAAAATACTTAGTTATCCTGCTTACATTTCACACACACACAAAAAAAAAAAAAAAGAAAAAAGAAAAAATCCACAACTGTGACCCCTAAAGCAGTCAGTCTGTTCTTTGGTCCATGTGTTCAGAAATGCTTGTTGTATATCTCCTTTTTGCCTACTTGCTTAAACAGAATGGATAAGCAGCATAGAAGGACAATGCACACTGTAAGAAAGAAAAGTGCTGGCTGGCTGGCTCACAAGTGGTTATCAAAAGACTCCTGTTTTTGCTGACTTGAAATGGAAGCTAAAGTATACTCATTATTTCATACTGCCCCAAGCCATCAGCAAGTGAGGAAGCAGCTGTTTTTCAAAAATTATCCCCTAACAGGCATTAGGTCCTATGGTGTTCTGGAGCACCAAACCAGCTGGTGTAAACACAGCTGTAAGCCACAGTGAGTACATATGCAGTAAAACAAAGCGCTTGCATGGACAGGTCAAACCCTTGCCTCGACAAGCATGCCAGCCACCAGTTTCAGGCTATCAGATTCTCCAAGCAGTCTTTAGTTCAGTGCTGGTCTACCCACAGTCCCCTGAACCTCTACTATCACTCAGTGCAGTGCACTCTCAAAAATTAACTTGGGAACTGTCAGTCAGGTGCTTTTACACCCAGTTCTGGACTTCTGCAATGCCCAGTTTCCATGTTAAGATTTTCCACTATAGTATGCCAGAGACACGAAATAATACTAAAACAGTTTTCCTGTGTCCACTTGGCTCACTTCCCATAGCCCTCCAGCAATCACTGTTGTTACTGAACACAAGACTGTGAATCAGCTAAAACCGAAATGTTAACATTCATAAAAATGAAATGGCATTATTCAAATGGCCCTTCCCCTCAGAAACATTTACACAACTCCAGATAATTTCAGTGGGAGTCATACATGCCATTCGGACCCAAAGTTTAAACAGTTTCCTGTATGTGCTCTTAAAACCAGCTTTCAAAAATAACCTGCAGCAGTAAATTTCATGCAGAGACATGTTTCATATCAATTAAACACAGGATTGATATATGCCAGCACCTGAAAAGGTCAGAATCAACTATATAAGTGAGCCTTCTCTTGCAGAGGCATATACTTGATTCCTGCCTTGTTCACATCAGGAATATCCCATTAAGTAGGCAGGCTAGGTAGCTGCAGCCAACGACCCAAGTGCACCCACCAGATGAGACAGTCACAGGATTGCTTTGTGGTTTTACTCCAATGATCAGACTCTCCTCAGCATTGCAGAAGGCAGTCACTTTGGTCAGCTGATACCCTTCCCTCCAAACCACAAAGTAGAGGGTTATTACTGGAGTACCAGCCCTCAGGCGCATTGAGAGGAGATGTGGACATAGTGCAGGGGAGAGCCAAGGACTTGCTACACAAAGGGAATGCTCACTTGATCCTTTTAGAAAAAGTTTCTTGCTCTTCTGCTACTGGGAATGCAGAAAGGTGAGAAGACACACACCAGGAATGTTCTGACCCAAAACAAAGGTACTTTGGAGGGAGCGCTTCTGAGTCCCTGCTCTAGGATAAAGCCAACAGGAATTCATACTCAGTCCTTTTAATATTCTATCTATCTTTTCCAACAGTTAATCAGTTAACACTACTCTCAACTGTCTAGAAATATCTTTTTATTATTCAATCAAACTTCCCCTGCAGTTTCTTTGTTGGTTTTGTTGGGGTTTTTTTTCCTGATATGTTATTTTGTTTCCTGCACAAAAGAAAATTTTCCACAGATTAACAGAAGAAAATTTCAAATGTCAGATTCAAAAATCTTGGAATGTATAATATTAGAAATGCATGAAACAGCATTAAATCTCCTGAGGACACACTGAGTCCTTGTTTCTGTCAGGACGGAAGCAGGATTATGCAGTCTGAACATTACGTAAAGTCCCTGTGATATTCTAAAAACATCACTGTAACAAAATGTCACTTGAATTTGTACTATGCTGTCTGTAGGAGGTCATTCATTTCTAAAGCATTCTTATGGTACCATAGAAACAGCAAAACAAAATAATTTCTTTTCCAAATAACTACTACTGTCTGACAAAAAAGAGGGACCCCCCAAACATAAACTCTAAGAAATGTACACAACAGAAAATAACTTGAAACTGAAAAATGACCTAATGATTACAAGTTTTTGTACTACATTGATTTAGTACAGCCCAGTTCTCACAGCACAAATAGGTACCTATCAAACAGGATGGAAGGACTAGGCCCTGTGTCACTGAAACATAAAGGTTCTCTTTCTTAAGGGAAAGCTACTGCGATGAAATTAGGTCTCAAACTTATCTCCTGAACTTAATACACTACACCTCTTGTTGTTTATTCTAAAGTTTACAAAGATAAGAATAAAATGGGTTGATATGTCTGATAATCTAGACTAGCACTCTCATTTATTTCAAAAGAACTACATCCATTTACACCAACAGCATTTCTAGCTTAGGAACTTCAGTAATGTAAGTGGAAATGCTTCGAAATTTCTCAATGCAAGCAAGACACAAATATGAGCAGAAAAAAAAAAAAAAAAATTTCTAAATTCCAGTGAAATTTGTATTACAAATGTAATGACTCCCCTGCTTAGAGTCAGTAACTGAAATATCAAGTCTGGTCTGAAAAATATATAACTGCCAGCAAAAGGACACTCATAAAATAGATCTACAGCTTTTAAACTTTCCAAACAGTCATTAGGATTAAACGTTTGTGTAGATTTCTTAACCTAGCAATGATTTTTTTTCTGTAAAACAACTGCATATTATGAAAGTTAATCTATTTAGCAGCTAATGTACAGTATGTTCTTTTCATCTGACAGCGTGCCTTTGGGGAGAAAACCAAATTCTTGCCAGACTTAAAACCACCTCTCTTATTAAAAAAGATTAGAAAAACAGTAGCTCTCGCGAACTACTTGTCTGTTGCATTTACATTCACTGCCCTTACCATGTTTGTCATTGTTAGTTCTGGTGTATGATGACTTGGGTAAAATCATATGATCCCCCAAAAAATGAAAGCAAAATGGGGGGTTTGGGATGTTTGGGAATAAGAGGAAGGCTTTTTTCTACGGCATTCCTGTGGACATGTCTTGCTTATCTTTCAATCTGTATTTATTATGTATCATCAAATCTGTATTTATTATGTATCATCAAATAAAACTCAGTGCTAATTTGTTTAGTTCCCCCAGTTGTCACAAGCCTTGCTCCACCACATGGCAAATGGTAGCTGGCACTTATTTTAGTTTAGCAGTTTCAGTGACACCGAGTGAGCTGAGGGGAATCACAGCCAACAAAATATGTCTGAGGGAAATTTTTCCATGGCACTTTTACAGAAGGGCTCCAACCAAAGCTGCCTGGTGATGGATCACCATGCACTTTTGCAAGTGAGAGGATAAAGTGGAGAGTTTTCTACAGCACATAGTTTGTATGTGCAGTTGTGTTTAATGCACTATGAAATATACAGCTCCAGAACCTTCACCTTCGGATTGTACTTCATAACTGCAGATAAAATCAGCCAGCGACTGAAAAAGGCTGTATAAAAGATCAGAGCACTATAAATTTCCTCAAATATGGATTATTGAAAAAGGAAAGCATACTCCTGCATCAAACGGGCAAAAATATTGTTTCCCTTTTTTGCTCCAAAAACACAGAAAAGAAATAACCCATTCTCTCGGAATAACAATTGCCAGTATGGTATGGAAATTTTCTGATTACTCATTTGCTAAACTCTCTGTACTGTGTTGTCCATGAACAGTTCATAAAATTCTGATCCTCTGGCATGTGTTTTATCTTTGAGCTGGGCCAGATAGCTATGCAAACACCTTATAGAAGAGATTATGCAGTTACTTGGGGGAATGTTTTCTCTCTCTGTTTAATGCAGTGAAACAATAAGGGCATGCATATACTCAGCAAAAAGAAAAACAAACGAAGAAGCAGAGATTAGCCAGCTGGTAAATGATACCAGGTACACAGAATGATTGCTGGCTGGGTTTGTGTGGATTAAACTCCCCGAGTATCCTGAAACAAACACGCCACTTCAAAACACTGAAAAAAATGCCTTGCAGGGCAAAGCAGAGGAAGAGAAGGAACTTCCAAGAGAAATTTGTAACTACTAAAAATACTTTGGAGATAACATACATAACTGAAGGACCTTCAATCCATGCCTGGGCAGACACCTTCTTGCAAATTATGTTTGAGCAGTCTAAAAAATTACCATTTTTTCTCTCTCTACTGAAGGCTACCCTTGCAACTGAATACCGTACCAGCCCATATGAGTTCTAATACATGTACAGCAAAATAAATCATTACTGAAGGCAGTAAGAATGTTTGTCTACACCCTCAGTCTCAGCAGACCATTTAGTAATTCAGTAAAATCCCATTAACACCTGAGACCTTGGGTTTTTCATTTCCTGCTACTTGACTATACAATAGCTGGAGAAGCTACTGTACTCAGTTCCTCTTTTCTCACTTTCCTACTGGTGCTGAAATGTTCACTGCACCCTAACTGACTTTCCTTAGATGATGTTATCAATACCATAAACCAACAACTGTCACAGTTTGAAAGGCAATCTCAAGCCCAGCTCTTGATAAAGATGATGAAGTGGCCAGCAACTATGGCATCACTGACTGAGTAGGTTTGGTGAGAAATCATATGGTGAAGACATCAAGTAAGCCCCACTGGGATTCCTGATACAGGAAAATACTTAAGTGCTCAGTACTTCAGTGCTGTTGGCAATGGAAAACACACACTGCACTATTTTGTTTCTCAGACACCATGGCTCATGGAAAAACTAACTGAAATACTTAACACTTCTTTATGCTTCCTTTTACAGCTTTTTTGTCATTACTGTTGATAAGTTTATTTCTCCAGGAGTTAAGATCTGTCCCATTCCTAGCCTCAGTCAGACAAGTTATGTCAGTCAAGTATTCACTTCACTGACCTGTGTAATTTTCAGGCAAGCCCAACCATATTTATTTTAGCTTCACAGGCAGCATGACTTCCCTTTTCAAGTAAACTCTATACTAAGCTTTGAAGTTTGAATGTTGCCTTTCATTTCCAAAATTGCAACACTTTTACTCTTAATTGTCTGGTTTTCCTCAAAGGTTTTGTCTTTTTATCCTTCAGTGGGGTAGGAGAGTTCCACACAGTGAAATGTCTTACACGTACTTTTACAGATATTCTGAGAACCCTCCATACCATTAGTCAGAGAGTCTTTTAAAATGTGTATGGACTATGTTCAAAGAGCTTTGGTCTAATTTAAGTATTTTTATTACCCCATGAAACTGCTATATGCTGATTACTAGAACACAGTGGATGTTCCATGAGAAAACATCATGATTTATGCCCCTGCTGTCACGCAAACAGAACTTCGTATTCTAGTCTTTACCTTTGATCACCCAGTAATGACTGACAGCTGTATATACTCTTACTAACATTTTATCTAACAAAAAAAAATTTAATAGACGACTTCAATACAAAGAGTAATGTTTTCTGGAATGTACCCTGACAGCATTTTCAAACCCAGCTGAATCTTCAAAGTATATTCATTTGAATCAAAAAGCTGTACCTGCCAAAATGGTAAAAGTAATTTTTAATTTGATTTTCTCCCAACTCAGGAACTGTATAAAAAGTAATTCAGTTAAGTGACAGGATGTTTATTTATTCATATTGATCCCAAGACAAAATCAGTCACAGAATTTTTTACATAAGGTTTTAATTCAATTGTTCAGAGTAAAACCTCCTACAGGAATGCTTCTGGGTCCTTTTGAGTGCAACATCCATTTTGAACTCCATCTGGTTGCATATAAACCCATTCCTGAGCTATAGTCAACTATCCTTTTAAATTCTTTGACTCTTAAACCAATTTTCCACTGCAGAGAGACCAAACCAGAATCAGAGCCCTCCTAGGGAGGGGAGGTGGAGTATGGAAAGGACAAGACAGTCTCTATCTGAGACCGAATTCTGGTTTTCTGATGACTCTGTATTCTCGATTCTGCTGTATTTCATTCACTGCTCTCTTCATTTAGAATGAGTTTTAACTGAAGCTCTAGGTAACACCTTAGATGACTTCTCTATTGCTCAAGTTTTATGATAGGCTAAAAAGCTAAGCTTATTTTCTGAATTTGCAACACACATGATCACTCCAGAGCTCCATATTAGTAAAGGTTCTCTCGGGTTTACTACAGAGATACTCAGTGAAAACCTTCCCACCAAATGTAAACAGTTAACTTCGCCAACCCTTCAGTAAAATTAGAGGCATCTCCCCCTAAGGAAGTGGACAACTCAGTCTGTTTAACAGAGACACACCTTTCAAGATTTGCAAAGGAAGACGAAGGCATTCCTCTCCCCGCTGACAGATTAAAAAACAGGGGTGTCAGGCTCCTCTGTCTACTTGGCATCTATTTTATTCTTGTCTGAGAGTGAAATTTGTATTTCTGGATGTACAAGTTTAACAGAAAGAGTAAAGGAGACTTACCCAACATACACTATAGCTTTGTGAATCCACTGCGATGTGGAAATGTGAATTCAAACTCTCCCAGACAATAAGGGCTACAGCTCCACACCCCCTCTTCCCTTCAAAAAAGTGTCAGACTTACTTAGAATACCACACAAAAGGAAGTGGCAGCACTCCCACCAACAGGGAAGTTCATTAAGTCATGATCACCTCTGGCCTTTCTGGAGGATATGGGGAGAGTTCAGCTATCTGTTCTCCTTTACCTGGATTTCAGCAGTGTTATGGGCAGGTGACAGGTTCTTTTCTCTTATAAAAGAGGCATTTTGGATCTTGTATGGGTAGTGAAAGTGAGGGAGTTAGGGAATTTACAACATAAATCATGAGGTGCCTGATTCTCTGATACCTGCACCTTGTCTCAGTGCAAGTAGGTAAATTGGATAGTCATCTGAGACTTGGGTAGTGGGCTAGGCAGGAGGTTGGTGCCTAGCTCCCAGTTGGTCCTTCTATAGTTAGTGAACAGAGAAATGTTCCTTTGAACGAAAAATGAGACCTCAGGTGGAGTATCTGTCTTCCTTCATCAATCACTGAGGAATCCTAGAGAGTCCATGCTGCAAACTGCAGTGTTCAAATAAGTGCCTAAATTTTAGTGGGATGATGTCAGCATATTGGTGAATCATCGGAACTAATTTTTTGTTTGTTTGTTTGTTTTTCCGGGTTCCTATTTAAAATAGATTTTCTAGTTTGTTTTCTGACCTATGTCATACACAAAAAGTTAAACTGATGGAGAAACTGAGGGAGAAGTATACCCCTACTTTAACTCCATTAGCGCCGATGGACAAGATTTAATTCCATGTAATTAATCTGAAAGATGTTTTCAAGTGCCTTGCCTACACAGCTGCAGTGCTAGACTTTAGCAATACATACCTGGCCAGCACAGACCACAGTCACACTTCCTTTCAAGGCCTAGAAGGCAGCTTTCCCTATCCTCCGACATTTAACAGAGGACACTGAGAATGCTCACAGAAAAGTCTGGGAAATTCTCTGCTTGAAGGCAGAGGGAGAGCAGCCTCCCCTCTTTATAAGAGAATCTTTGGCTCCAACTTACACTTTTGCTAGCATTCTGTCAATGCTCACCTCCAGGTTAACACTCCTATTAATTAAAAGCAGGATATGATTCATTATTCCTATGACTAGACTAGATGTTGCTTCTCTAATGAAAATATGATCCCTGAATGCCTTCCAGTTTCAGTTCAGTACAAACCCTCCACATTTTCAAATGGATGAGATACTTTAATCCCACTAATTAATCCTGTCACATTAAGAACAATCTGCCACTAAAACTGAGTAAGGTTGAGAGGTATAAGGCAAAGATATTTCACTAAGGCTGGTATGGAAGTACAGTCAGTTTTTTTACTATTTCTGACAATATCTTTTTTGAGACACCCAGAGTCCCCTCCACAACCAGTGATTTGACCCCACTGCTTTCTCTAATGGCCAACAAGTTTGGAAAATCCCTGTAAAGCAGAATGTCTGTATGCCTATTTTTCATTCTCATATTTACTTCTACAGAAAACTCAGGAAGACAGTACCTTTTAAGAGACCTTAAACATTAGTCAAATAAATGAATGACTGTACAGAAATAATAAATAATTACCTTCAAGTGTTTCTCCCTCTCCAGAAAGGGCCTCTCCTGCTCCAGATGCATACAAGGCAGACACAGTCAATGCATACCTAGTGGCTTCATCTAAGCCTTTCAGCACTTTAGAGGTAGTGTCACCTTTCACAGTCACTTCCTTAGTTTCACCTCCTGAGACTGGAGTGTATGTTATAAAGTACTGCTGCACTTTGCCAGGAGCAGCCCCCCAAGACAGCTTCATTGTCGATGTTGTAGCATCAGAAACTCTCAAATTTCCTGGATTTCCTCGGACTGCACATGTCAAAAGATGTTGAAAACAAGTTGAAGCAAGCTTCATTTAGTGGTTTATTTTTTAGGTTAACATCGGACTTATTGCTGAAAACAAAAATATTCCCAAATAGCCGGCACTAACACTGCTACTGTAATAAGGATTGTATAATTCTATAATTCTATTCCCACAATCCTCAGGCAAAAATACCCAGTAAGGTCTTTTTTCTCCTGTTTTTTTCTGTTAAAACAGGCTCAGTCCTGGAACACTTGCACATACTAGCACCTGAACATATGTTCAGCTTCAGCAACCACCAAGATCCACGCTGAAGTCACTGTCTGCACAATCACAGATCAACAGTGAAATGTGAAATTAACACATCATGGTTTCCTACAGAGTTCTTTTTAGAATCATAGAATCATAGAATAGTTAGGGCTTGAAAGGACCTTAAGATCATCTAGTCTCAGCCCCCCTGCCATGGGCAGGGACACCTCACACTAAATCATGCCATCCAAGGCTCTGCCCAACCTGGCCTTGAACACTGCCATGGATGGAGCATTCACAACTTCCCTGGGCAGCCCATTCCAGCCCCTCACCACTCTTACAGTAAAGAATTTCTTTCTCATATCCAATCTAAACTTCCCCCGTTTCAGTTTGAACCTGTTACCCCTTGTCCTATCACTACAGTCCCTCATGAAGAGTCCATCTCCAGCATCCCTACAGGCCTCCTTCAGATATTGGAAGGCTGCTATGAGGTCTCCACGCAGGAGAGAGACCTCATAGCAGCCTCCAGGCTGAACAGCCCCAACTTTCTCAGCCTGTCTCCATACGGGAGGTGCTCCAGTCCCCTGATCATCCTTGTGGCCCTCCTCTGGACTTGTTCCAACACTTCCATGTCCTTCTTATGTTGAGGACACCAGAACTGCACACAATACTCCAAGTGAGGTCTCATGAGAGCAGAGTAGAGGGGCAGGATCACCTCCCTCGACCTGCTGGTCACGCTTCTTTTCATGCAGCCCAGGATACGGTTGGCTTTCTGGGCTGCAAGCGCACACTGCCGGCTCATGCTCATTTTTTCATCGACCAGCACCCCCAAGTCCTTCTCTGCAGGACTGCTCTGAATCTCTTCTCTGCCCTACCTGTAGCTGTGACTGGGATTGCTCTGACCCAGGTGTAGGACCTTGCACTTGTCATGGTTAAACTTCATCAGGTTGGCATCAGCCCACCTTACAAGCGTGTCAAGGTCTCTCTTGATGGCATTCCTTCCCTCCAACATATCAACCGAGCCACACAGCTTGGTGTCATCGGCAAACTTGCTGAGGGCACACTCAGTGATGATAGTTTTTCTGTTTGCTAATATTTAAATCTAATTGGAGTTTCACCAGTGATCAGGGCATTTCTACTGTCTCTGTACTTTCCGTATTTTGTTTAATAAAGCATAATACCGGGTTAAAGGATCATACATTTTCACACAAGTTAAGGACATAGTGATAACTTCAGTACATTAAATGTTTCAATTACTCCTTGTTAGCCATTCGGAACAAAGTGCAAACAAGGTCTTTTGCTGAAAAGAAATGTAATTTATATAATTGACAACATGAAGAATCACGAGGACAATTAATTAAACATACAGGTAGATTCTTCACCCAAGTTACCTTCCTGCCCTGCTAAGTGCTGCAGGTTCAGTCGACTATATTTTAAAATTAAATATTGCAATTTTGGTAAATTATATTGTCTTAAACTACATCTCAACTAGGCTTGAGTAATTTGGCCAATGTGGGTTATTCTCTTTTCAGTATGAATATATCAGCATGCAGGGAGTTCTTCTCGAGCTTACTACATTCACAGCATTGATTATGTACCTTCATCAGTTTTTGCATATCCATTCAGAGAATTCCCAGGCCCAGACTGATATTCAGGAATAACAGATACTTCATATCTTGTATCCTGGATCAAGTTCTGCAGAATAGTTGATCGTTCATTTGCTGAGACAGTCACTTGTCTCCTTTCTCCTCCCGTAAGTGGTCTATACACAAGCCTGTATCGTAGGACATTTCCTGGAGCTGAAGTCCAGCCAACTACAAAGCTATCAGTAGTTTCATCTGTTATCCTTAAGTTTCGAGGAGCACCTTTAACTGCAAAAAATATAAACATATGATTTGCAAATATTTGCTTTTAATCTAGTAGTATCTGAAATTAAATCATTCCAATTATTCTGTTAGCTTATCCACTTTATCAAAGCAACAGTTTATATTGCCATCCCATTGTTTTAGTCATTTCTGAAAATTTATGGGCCAGAGTTACAACAAGCAGCGTAACAAACCTGTCCACAAAAGTACATTAATCTCAGTTTACACAGGCACTTCTGAAACTTAAGATAGCCTGCCTGTGTTTAGTGATAACAGTCGAAGTGAACTGCATGGGTCACTTGGGAATAACTAGTAGGGAAATATATTAACACAACAAAATATACAGGTTTCTCTGCTGTGGCCATTTGCTTCTGCATGACCTTTGTTTGCAGATAGCTGATTACACACAGACAGCTCTCTGATTTTAAAGAAATGGCCAAGGGAATTGCAACAGGAAAAAAAGAAAAAAACCAAACACAAAAGCAATTCTATTGCTTTAAGTTAAATATTCACAACAAAAAATATATTCATTGCAATATAAATTGCATCTAGTGTTTAAAAAAGGCTTCTGATTTTAATTACAAACTCAAAGACAAAAAATAGCTTGTTATCCCAGAAATTAAGGAAAAAGCACAGTGAATCATTTAATCTAGTCTGCTCCTTGATAAAAGATACAGCAGCTCAGGTCATTTCATATGAACTCAGTGGGCACATCAAAGAATAACTTGATCCTTGCAGCATCCAATAAGATCTAATGCACTGCAATGTGCCTATCAGTACGTTGCATTGTCATTTAGGTTTTGGGTTTTTGTTATTTACTATCTAAATTATAATTCAACTAGAACATTATATGCCAAAAGGACTGTTTTTCCATTTAAATTACATGCCTGTTAAGAAAGAAGCAATTAATAATCACAATTTTATATAATTAAACTTGTTTTCTACTCATGAGAAACACAATACCCAATTTCAAATTCTTAAAAAGCTTGAAACCAAAATTAGTTACAAAGAAAACTGTCTGGCCCAAATTGTTAGCTGGATCTGCACAGACTGCTGCTGATGTTTACATAATTGCAAAAGAACTCTTCTCACATATTGGGACCGCATCAGATCAAGATGCTGACAATTATTTAAGGCATAATCAGTTATAACATGGGAACACTGATTATTTTTTAAAGCTATTCCTTCTCCTGTCCCTTACACACTGAACTACATTTTCTATCAGCCAAGATTTTGTTTCCCTAAGGGAAAGTTATGTGTGGCCAAAACATTCTGACTAGTACAGTCATGGAAACATGCACACCAACAGTGAAACCTGTATCTTCCAAACTTAACATCCAAACTAAGCTATTTTATAAGCATGTGTTTCTATCAGTCCTAAAATGAAAGAGCAATTAACAAATTTCCCTGCTGCTTCTTTTGCTCCCTTGGAACCATTTACATCACCAAAGGTCACAAATGACAGCATGGAATAATGAAAAACAGTAGATCAATATTTTAGAAAGCATGATTTAGACTAGACTGAGTATATAACTACTGGAATAGAAAATCAAATTTACTGTCATCGTTCTTTAAATGAGTGGAAATGCATCATGGCAACTCTACCAAGAAAAGATACTGCTACCATTAAATTTACAGCCTACCACTTAAATTTACAGCCATTAATCACATAAACTCTCAGTGACATCAATGGAAGTTTTGAATCAGTAAGAGTTATTGGATCAGACCCATGAAGTTCTGATGAGAAACAGCTGACCAAAAACTCAGCCCCCCTTAATCCTATGGTATGTAAAACAGGATTTCTAGTAATATAAGTTAGATGTAGACATGGCAAATTTCATAGGTACGTGCTTGACTTTAAATGTATTAAAGTCAGCATATATTCCTGCATCAGAATCATAATTATTAAATAGAACAGAATAAAGTTGGAATGGACCTACAATCATCTAGTCCAATTTAAGTGTATATTAAGATTGATACATATCAATGAATATATTATTGACAACACACCACTCAAAAATAGGCCACTACAGAGAAACACAGGATCCATCCAACTTTCAGGAAAAATAAAATCTAATCTTAAAAAATTAAAGTGGGCCTATTATTGGAATTTTATATCTTTACTAAATGCATTAAGAGACAATAATGTTTATTCTCATCCCACATACCAGTACAGCTCCTCAGGCTTAGCTGGCTGTTCCACATACACCCATTCTCTCAATTCAGCAAATTCTCATTCAAACATATGACTCTTTCATGTCTGAGAATAACAGGAAGCCTACCTTCTAAGGTGGTTTCCTCTCCATCCAAGGGAGGGCCGTCACCATCTTCATATTCAGAAATCACACTGACTGCATAAGTAGTTTCAGGTAGCAAGTTTGTGAGAATTGAGCTAGTACTTGAAGCTGGTACTGAAACAATAAATTCTTCTCCACCAACTGCTACTTTATATTTAATGAGATAGGACAAAACCTCGGATCCAGCTGGAGACCAGCTCACTTTGAAACTGTCAGATGTTACATCAGAAAAGACCATATTCTTCGCAGGTACATAAGCTGTATGGAAACAAAAGTGCACATATGAGGCATACTTGCTAGAATGTTTTTAACACAAAATCTCTAACATAAATTTAAAATGTCCCTCAATTATAAGATTTATTCTAGTTGACAGATATTTTGTTGCACATGCAACTGTATTTGTTTTTTATACTTGCTTATAGCCATTAAAAGTCATTATGATCCTTTTTAGGTTGTCTCCCATCATACAATGAGTAAAGGCACCAACTCAGTGATTTCTTGATAAAATAAGAACAGTCCATCTAAAAAAATGTACTTATGAAAACTTCAGTTAGAATCTGATGATCAAGTTGGGTTCCCTATGTCCCATGAACAGCAGTAACATTATACCCTCAACAGGAACTAAGAATCCTTTGTTTTTTTTCAGATCTACATTAGAAATAGGACAAAATAAACCCTGGTATTTTTTTCAGGAATGGAGTCAAAGTGGAAACAAGGAACTCGACATGAGGCACAAACACAAACCTGACATCCTGGGCTTGTTTTGCTTGGCCTAGTCAGACTAACAGTGGGGAGGTTAAGACTGCTTGAGCCCTCTAAAACAAAGGCTGTTTTGCTGGTTTGTTCCTCAAAGCTATCCTGAAACAAAAGGCTTATTTTTAAAGAGAGTGGGGTTTATCAATACTGGGGACTATTCAGTGTTAGTGTTCTACTAAACATAAGCAGGGACACCGAGGGTGCAAGTAGTCATAAGTAACTTCAGCTGACCAAAAGCTGGTCATTTACAAATCTTGTAAATATTAAACACTACCCAAACTTGTCAAATTTGGATGCATGCAGTCTTTACAGTTAGATTAACATCACCTAGCATCTGCTGTCTCAAATTGTCTTGTCTACACCCATTTCAGAGAACTTACCCCAAAAATTTATCAAATCACCTCTGGCAGTGTTGGCATTGCTCCATTGCCTTTGAAGTTCTAAAAGACAAGCTTATACTAGCTACCTCATTTTAGACAGCTTATGAAGAGTGGCCCTAGTTAGTAACTGTTTTACTGAAGACCCTGAATGTAAAAGTATAGCATGTCCACTAAGGTCATTCCAGATAGACACACACTTTAATAGCTTTCTAAGTACCCAGTAGGAGAGGGGGAAAAAAGGTACTTCTCCAATATTTTTTCCATCTCTCCTTTTCAATCAATTTCCTCCATTGCTTCTAATATAGTGAAAATGAGAACCAAATCCCCAGTTATTAAAATTATCATTTGTATACGGAGAATTTAATCAATGTCAATTCTTTAGGAAACTATAAGCACAAAACATTGGTTCAGATCTTTTTTCACTGCATTTTCTGCATTTCTCTAAGTAATAGTAGTTACTTACATTTTTTCCTTATAGCAGCCAGTTCCTGCTCAATCCGTAGGCAAACAGACTGTGTAAGTTCAAATGATATTCTTTGAAAAGCATCAAAATCTTCCACTGTGTAAACATGGGTTTCAGCAGGAGGCGATGCAATTGCTTCTAACTCTGTACGTACTGCATCCTTCACGCCAACTGCAAATATTTCTACATCTGCATCCCTCAGCTTTATTGCAGGTTCTTTAAATGCATCTGACGATTTTCCATCAGTAATAAGAATCATGACTCTTGGCACATTTGGTCTTGACCCTTTGCTGGTAACAAATACTTTCTCCCTCACATATGTCATCGCTTTGCCTGTGTTCGTCGATCCACCTCTGTAGGGGAAGTTGTTAATAGCCTGAATTATGTCTTCCACTCTGTTGTATCTGTTCAAAGAAAACTCCATATGGGGATCTCTGCTGTACTGGACAAGACTTATCTGTACTTTTCGAGGCGATATCTCAAAGCTTTTAACTAACACTTCCAAAAAGGCTCTTACTTTAACAAAATTGGCGATACCAATGCTGTAGGAACCATCCACTAAAAACACAACATCAGCTTTTACATCCACACCACGTGAGCATTCTGCAAAGAAAAAGAATCACCACTATAAACACATATTCAATAGCCACAGCATTATATACCTAGTGGCTTATAAAGAAAATAAACCATGCTAAGCTGTTTTTCATAAATAATAAAGGTATGACATTAAAACAAGCATCAGACATACAAAACCCAAAAAGCTACTGTGTGAAAATAATGTAGTAGCTCCTTACTTACCCACTTGAACTTTTACTTGCTGTGTTTTTTCCATGATCGTTATTGGCTCACTGGCGGTCAGTCCTCTCACTGCATAAACATTAATTTGATATTCTGTGTCTGGAGAGAGATCTTTAACATTCAGAGCAGTAGTCTGAGGACCCACACTCAGTACATGTTGTTTTCCACCAGATATCATTGGAATGAACTGCAATCGATAGCCAGTTATTTGGCTTGTCGATGGATCCCAAGTGATCCTAACAGATTTTGAGGAGATCTGAGTGGCCACCAGATTTGAAGGAGGCTCCACCACTGAAAGCAATCAAAAGCAAACCCAAAATGTTAATTACAATTATAAAAATATTTGCTTCCACATTTTTAGTTCTGGAGTAAATGTAGTTATCCTTACTAAAAATCCCTTTCTTTTCTATTTTTAATCATAACTAAACACAAGGGAATTGCAGGGCAGTCCAAACAAAAAATTTTTTCCCTTTAGTGCATTTTTCCATAGAAGTGATGCCTGTGTTCAAATGGGCTGCATGAGACTTCTGATAACTGCACATTGTGTTGCCCTTGAAACTATGGAATAATGGAGTTATTCCAAATCTACTACATCATATTCTTCTCTCCTGTATTTAAATGCATGAAGCTGAGACCTGTTTTCCACACTTCCTAACGAGGCAATGGATCAAATTCCAGAAATAAAGCAAAGGAAGTAGAGATAACCCTTTAAATGTGCATTAGAATAAATTGAGATTAATAAATACACTTGAATAAAATATCTCACCTTCTTCTCCACTAACCAGTTCACCTAGTTGTTCATCAACACCAGAGCACACTTGCAAGATAATTTCATTCTGTATATCCACAATTCCATCAAAATTAGCCACATTAAACACATGCTTCAGTGAAGGCTGAGATGCAATTAGCTTGAGTTCCTTTGCATCTGCTGCTTTGATTCCTAGAAGTTGCAATAGGCAGGATTGTGTTAAGTGGCCATAAAATACAGACATCTGTGAATGTATTCATAAAGTATCAGAACATGCTGGGGTAAAGTTGAGTTCAGTTCAGTTCTATCTTCTGTCATTATCAATAACCAAACTACAAAATAATGATTAATGCAATGAGGTGACATCATCTGCTTTCAACATGAGTGGTATCTTCATTCAGACCAAGGTTGAAAGTATGCTCATCAGTCATCTTATCTCCATATAGAAGCTACAGAATTACTATAAAATTAACACAACTGTTATTGTGCATGTCTTGAGGGCAGAAACGACTCATTTCAAGGCATACACATGGAAAGAGTGGCATAGTGAACTTCTTGAAACAGAGAATCTGTAAAACATATAACATTCTTCAGAAATGTTAATCTCTCAATCAGATCTAAATCAGATCTCACTCAGGAATGCTAATCTCTCAATAGGAAAACTCAACGTACCCAAAGAAAAAATTTCAACGCCTATGTTGCGAAGCTCTCTTGCAGGAATTTCCACTTCATCTTGAGCTTTTCCATCCGTAATGACAATTGCTACTTTGGGAAAGCCTTTTCTTGCCCCAGCAGACTCAGTAAAGGTGTTTTGAACCAGGTAATTGATAGCCTCACCTAAAAACATCACCACAGGTTGTGTTTTACTAGGCTTGAATGAACCAGAATTTAAAGCAAATTTGGATTATAAAATGAAACGCTGAATAAATATGTATGTGGGAAATATGTACCTGTCATTGTGTTGCCACCTTTGTAAGGTATCCTTTTAATTGCATCAATAAGATCACTTCTTCTGAAATACTGATTTAAATTGAACTCTGTTCTTGTATCTGAACTGTACTGAACAACTCCAACTCTCGTCTTTTCTTCTCCAATGTCAAAAGCTGATACAAGGGCAACCATGAAGTCCAGAATATATCTGAAGTTATTTCTCCCTACACTCCATGAACCATCTACCAGGAACACTAAATCTGTCATTGCACTTATGGAGCATTCTGGAATACAAAAAAAAAAAATAAATTTAAAAAATCTCTTAGCAAATTAGGAATTGCATTCTTACCAATCAGTGAGAAATGTTGGGCAGAAACTTAGTAGGTAAAAGACAAACCAAACAGATTAATAGATAGATATTCTTATCTGGAATAATTTACTTGGGGAAGCATTAATAACAAAAGTGAACACCCATACAAGCCTTCTACCTGCCATTACCAAAAGGGAACTGCCACCTAGATATTCAGTTTTGAGATGCTTCTCAGGCTATTTCATTCCAGATGAAAAGTCATATACAAAAATTTTTGCAACACTTTGATGCTACAGGAACATTTAATTTTGTACCACTTCAGGTTTGTATCTTTTTCTCCCCATAAAATCTGCACAAGTTCCTCTTCAATGTCTTTTATCCACAGCACAATATCTTTTGTTAGTAGGACTAAGACACTCATAGACTTCCTCAGGTTAGTTGCATAAAATTCCCAGTTTCAGTACCAACTTTGCACCGTAGTCTCCCAAGGCAGCCATAAATTCCTTCCACCCCAGTCCCTTCCCAAGTTTTCTTAGCTCTGGACAATTTTACATGCTAATTTCATTGCTAGGTAACACAGGAACAGTTTAACTTTATAGCGCCCTAGAGCTAGACCTTATCTCTAAAGTGTTAGATAAGTTGAAAGACAAAACACCTTACTTTGTAATTGAGCCTCAACCTTCTTTTCCTCTGGTAGCCCTGGACCACCTGTCTGAACTGCACAAAGCACAACATAAAGAGAATTAATGGAGGAAATCAGGTTAAACTTCTAAACATCAAAGAAAAACATGTAGGAAAATAGAGACAAATATCTGACAAGCCTCAGAACATGAAAATATAAATCCAAGTCATGAATACATCATCTGTACTTACAGGTTTGACAACATAGCATTCAAGTCGACAAAAAATACAGAAAATGCAGAAAAAATTAAGAATCCTCTGAATTTGTACCTCTCGTACAGTAATTTCCTGCAAACTGACTGCAACATCCCTGGGTGAAATACCAGTATTACCTCTCTCTAACAAGTACAGGAACTCATCATAAGTAGTTCTCCCATGGCTGTTTGGGAAGCCTGGCATATGTGACAAAATGTGTCACAGATGATAGTCTGATGTGCTTAATGTTTTTTATTTAATTAATTTTATGCTTTATTTATTAAATATAAATTATAAAAATTTCAGTTCCATATTTTACCACCATATAAATCTGAGTCACATTTTATTGCTTGATGAAAGTAGTTAGCCTTTTTTTTTTTTTCTTCACACACAGGAAGCCAGATTCATTTGTTACTGAGGTCAATAACAGCCTTCCCCTTGACTTCAGCACATGCAGTTTATAGGAAGTAGGTTTAGCTCAAAAGAGCCAGTGGCCTCCTGCAAAGAATTCTGTTGGGTGGTCAGACATGATATATCCATGCTAGTCTTCTCTTATCACTTGCAAATTACCTCTGCTTCTACTTGGAATTATTCTTAATTGAAAAAGGCTGTTCAGACAGCTACATATGATCAGAGTTTAGCTATGTGGCAATTTTGTTGAGGAATTGGAACAAAGCCATATTTTGTGCATGACCACTCCTTTATATTGCTTGGTATTACATGTACTTACTTGTCAGTTGGCCAAAAACAGGTAGACTCTCCTCTCTTTCATCATATGAAGCTATTGATACAACATATTCTATATCAGGTATAAGATCTGATAAGACAGTTTGGGTAGTGCTAGGTGAAAGAGTAAATTCTTTAGTAGGCCCATCTGCAATAAACATATAAAACAGTTAATGCAGCCTTTAAATCTAGTAGTATCAATGATAAGTTGATCATTAGGGGAAAAAAATGCAACAGAGAATAATCTCTCTAAAATCCGATGATAACTTCAGAATGACACACTTTCTTTTGTCCTGAAGTATGAATTTTGAAACATGAAACTTCAAACTAATCTACTTTCAGTAGTGACCAAAATTATTGGTGTTTAATAAATTACAGGAAATCTGAAATTTAAAAAGCACATAAAAAAATGTA
The DNA here is from genome assembly GCA_039720435.1 of Amazona ochrocephala. Lineage (NCBI taxonomy): Eukaryota > Metazoa > Chordata > Aves > Psittaciformes > Psittacidae > Amazona > Amazona ochrocephala. The sequence goes on from CM077878.1 coordinate 48,349,634, forward strand.
CTATTATCTAACAAGTCATGGTCCAGTTCTGATTCAATATCACATTTACACTGATTATTTCTCAAAGTGAAATAGAATAACGAGTGTCTTACACAGAATTATCAGGAAGTCATATGACATCACTGCATCGTTACCTGACGCAGGCAATACTTCCCCCAGGAGAAGTATTTGAATGAAGTACGATACAATTCCCTAGCTAAGGTAAAAGCATACAAGAGGAGCAGAATGATAACTCTATCTTCTTTTTGCTCCTTGCAAAGGAAAGGCATCCAAAACTTACCACCTGCAGTCTCAAAGTGTAAATGCTATAATAAGAAAAACTCTAACTTGGAACAAACACTGCTTCTTTCTGTATGCCCTTTGCTGTTACCCAGTCTTGATCAGAAACTTCACAAAGACATTAATAGCTACTAAGTTCGATATAAGTGAAAATAAGCCCAAGTTTCCAAAAAATGTAATGACATAATAAAATTTTATAGAACTCACCATTTGTTGGAACCACAGTAATCCTGTAACCCACTATTGCATCTGGTGGCCTTTTCCATGACATTTGAACATTATGTTCATCTATAATTGTAAAATTCAAGTCTGATGGTGGATTAACTGCAAAAGATTTATACCAGGTGGATGTTTAAGAGCTTGAACAAGCTTTGGCAAATGAATAAATAAAATAATTTTAGCAAAGCTTACTAAAATTGTCTTTGCATAAATTTGTTTCCAACAAATATAAAGATATGTTGTTGGAGAAAGAGTAAAATTAAAAGCTGACAAGATATGACAAAACATCGAAGAGTATACGCACTACAGAGGACAGCACAGAACATATGTTTCTTGAGTTGCCAAGACATTCAAGAATGGTCAGGAAAATCAAGCACAATAGAAAACACATTTGGATACATGTACGAGTTCACAGATAATCACCACATATGCAAACATTTCACATAACAATTAAAGGAAATTTTTTTACATGCTGGGTGCAATCCGTACAAGCATGCCAAATCATAACCTGCTTACAGTATCATGAGATCATTTAGGACATTGAGAACACAGTACTCTTCTTAATTAGATGTCAAAGAATTGATCAGCTTTTTAATATACTCTCTGCATAGTCATATTTCTTATCAATTTCAATGAATCTAGGAACTTGGCAGAGAAAAAAGTATTTTTAAGAATACAAGAAAATATTACGCATTTAATGCTCAGTAAAATAATTTGTTGGGGTCTAGATCGAATATACATCTAAAATGTATATCAGTAATAATGATATACTGATGTGTCATTTTATTCCAAATATGGGGAGCTCCGCCCCTTTGTTCCTAGAAGCCACTGTACTTTGCATACAGCTGCAAAGGATTCAGGAACTAAGGGGATCATAAGTGGGAACTTGTATTGGTTGCAATTTACTGAAATATTTGAGCTGATGTTTAAGTTCTCAAAAATAAGATTCTACCTGTTTACACCAGATTGACACAATTTCAAAGGTGTAAACGGTTGTTTTCATGTTTCCTTTGCAGCAGGTGTACCCATACTAGTAGTGGCATTTTAACATAAAATGCCAGTATGGTTCCAAACAACACAATGGTTAATTATGAAAAGACAACATCAAAGTATATTTATGGACATTTATTTTACAGAATTTATAGAAAACAGCAAAGAGGGCACCAATGATCTGAACAAATGACTGCAAATAAAACTTGAAGGAGCTGATGACAGAAGTAACTGAACAGTAACAGAAAGAGTTTTCATACGCTATTTTGCAGCACCATGCATATGTAAATGAAATGTTGATTATTATTTTTTTAAGCTTCCCATGATGGACAAAAGCCTCCATGTACAAGGTTCATTACACAAAGACGTTTCATAAATATTTTATAATGATATTCTCTTTGTAAATTTGGCATGCTTATTCATGCAGTACTGTTCTGACTCACTGTCAGTGCATGGTAGGTGTACTACATATTATTGTTTAAATAGGTCAACAAAGTAAGATTAGATTCAGCCATACTTTCCTTAACTACTTGTGAGACCGTTTTGCAGGCATTTTTAATAGAAAGATCTTCTCTGATTCATAGATCTCCATCATGTGCCAGATTTTCAGTTTTGAATATAACGAGCAGATAAGGAAATAAATGCTAGAATGTATACTTATGGAAAGACACTGCACAATTGCAATAAGTGATACTGAGCTCAAAGCCCTGGCAACCAATTGTGTAGGCATCTTTTTTCCTTTTAATTTCATTTCCAACCATAGGATAATATGGCTTCGTAATACTGATACAGTAGATAAGCTAGTACTGAAGTAAATGTTATTTTTCCTATTGTCCATACACAGGCAGTGAGATTAGGCCATTAACCTGCATGCATAGTTTATTCTTCATTCGGTTTATGAGTATCACAATGCTAGAGACAGCAGGGTAGTTACTTAGTATGAAAATCATGCAACACGTGTTAATAGTAAAATACACTTAGGTGATAAGAATATCATTATAAAATATTGTTTCAGTAGCAATGGCTCAGGACAAATTTAATGCAAAGGCAGAGACAACTGACCTGAGCATGCTTTTAAAAAAAAATCAGTACATGGAAAAAATAGCGCCACCAACCTTGCAAGTAAATTGGCATGTTGCAGCAGAGACTTTAGGCTTTAACTGCTGAAGGACAGCAGCAGCCCAACTTGTTGATATCCAAATGACCGGATTCCAGATAAACTGAAAAAATTGACTGTCAGGAAAAGTTTTTAACATTTGAAAGGAATTTAATCCATTTTATGAAAATTCAGATGTGGATCTTGGAAGGTAACAGGACTAGTAGATTGATACAGAAGCAATGTATCCATTCATCCAGGTGTTCACAGCCTTTTAGAACAATGGCATTGCAAGGGACCTCAGAAAGTCCCCTTATCCATCCCACAGCGAAGATATGATCAGCAACCTCATGTCATTACTGACATGTTTGCTCAGATCATTCTTAAAGAAACTACTCCACAGAAATTACTCCAATGCCTCACTGCCTTTCTCATCATAAAGTTATTCCCAACACGTAACCCCGGTCTTCTTGGCTGCAGTTTAAATGCATTCATTCTCAACCTGTGGCTGACTTAATGAAACTCAATCATTGAACACTTCTCCCTCTGAAATCCAGAAAGGAGCCTTGCCTGAGTTAAAAAAAGCCAGTTTGGATCCAATGTCATCACAATGTCTTCCAGATGGCCTGTGAGGTTTTGATACTCAAACAATCTCCAGAACATCGCATGGGTCAGATTTCACCCATATGAAACCAGCTGCGGGGTGAAGACCAAACCATGGTCATATGATTGAGAGCAGTAAGTCGATCTGAAGTACAGCGAAACGCTTAGATGATAAAAACCTTATTGCAATAATCAAACAGAGCAACTGTTACTTCACCGTGTTAAAATTCTTCTTCCAGAATGGAATTCACCAGTGGAAAAATAATAAATCTGTAATACAGAATCAGATCAGACTTCTAGGAAGAAAATGCCCCTGGTTGTGGTGGGAGTTTGTCCCATTACAGGGACAAATCTTAAAAGTGCACCCTAAAAAGGCTTAAGTGTGAGCACAGCTTTACTCAAGCAAGCAGTCTCGATGTCAGGCTATCTTCGTAAGTGAAGTTGCAGCTGTGCTTACAGTGCATTGACACTGCTGATCAACCTGATCCTGTGTCCATCAAAATCCATGCCAAACCTCTCACTGACTTGTCAAGGTAGAGGACCATGATCGTAACATGTAATGGTGTTATAGCATTGCCTTCATACAGTGATTCCACTGCCGATGCTGAGAAATGTAGGGCTCCCATACAGGTTTTCAGCATATTAAAAAAGTATCTTGCTGTATGACAGTAATGTTTAGACACTGTCAACTTCCAACTCTCTTAGAACTATGATAACTTCCTCAATTGGATATCCTATCTCATGCACCACAACAGGAAACAAAGCAAAAAAAAAACCCAAAACATCAGACATATACTTAATTCATTGCCACTCCTGATGCTATATACATGTATAATAACAGTATCTTTTCTGAAACAGAAAATATAGAGAAAGGCATCTTCCTCATGTTATGTATGTCTTATACTAGCTTGTATGCAATACAAACCTAACCTACAGATTTCTACAGATAACACAATGTGACTGCCAGAGGATCCCAATGAATACATTCATAAGAGGAAGTAAAATATAATCAGAAGATCAAGCAATTTAAACATATAAGTCTACAACCAGATTTCAAAGTGGTGTAACTTGGAAGTAGCTACCATCGACAATCCCTATGTGAAAACAAAAATCTGTAATTCCATCACTGGAAAAGACTCCCTATAATTAGCATGTGAAACAATATGTTAGCCCATGTTAACAAAACATACAGGCCATGGAAGCTACACAATAATCTCAGCCTTGCTCTCACTAAGATAAGCCCTGCTGAGGCTGGAAGAGGCCAAAAGTCCTCATATATTATTTTCTTAATAAATAGCATGGATTTGACACAAGTAATCAGATCAAAACCCCAGCAAGCTCCTTTAAAGACAATGCTGCCAATCTGAATGGGAAAAAGAATGAGCTATTACCTAGATACTTAGCCAAGAACAGATTCTGAGCCTTGTTAGATATTCACTGCAATCACAACACAGCAGCATTGTCACGTTTGCATTTTTTAATTTTATACATGTACATGAAATTTCTTCATAGAGCTCCATAAGTGTATTTTGAAAAAAATCATTTAAATATATGTATTTCTAACTGTATTTAAGGATGTAACTAAACGTAACTGCACACATACACACAAACCACATGCATGAATATATACCAACTTTTACGTATGTTTGTGCATTTATGTGTATGTGCATGTGTGTGTCTACACATACACACGTATAAACTTTGCTTAGACTAGCAGTAGGAAAAACAAGGAGTTACAGTCACCCTCATGTATATCCAGATCTCAATTTCACACATCAATCTATGTGATTCTCTCCTTGGAAACTTGGAAATCAACAACTACTTTCTCAAAAGACAGAAATCAGACATCAAAAGGTAACAAAATAATGGTTCCACCAACCAGTCCCAAAGCTGAATATGTAGTTAACTTCAAAAGTTTCAGCTATCCTGGATCACCTCTAAACCATTCAGTCAATGAAACTTAACGTACTCAACACAAGCTTTGTTACATGAGAAACTTCATCTCATTTAACAGTAAGAAGCTTTGTTACATTGAAAAGACAGCACCTTCACAGGTTCAGTGAAGTCATACAAAGCCAACGATTTCCTCATTCCTTTCCTGTGCCTTTTAGTATCCTATTATTGGGAAATGCAAGGTACTACACAAGCCACGACACCACCACAGCATTACCTTGAGATTATAACTAACCGGCTATTCACATACTAATCTACTTGGCTTAACTATGACTGAAATAATGAAATCTTATCTAGTGAAAGGAAATAGATTTTCCCCTGGCTTTCGTGAACACAGAAGGAAAAAATAATGCGACAGAAAGAAATCTTGACATAAGGACATACAGGGAATGCACTGGAGTATTATGGTGCAGTATAAAAAAGGCAAAACACATTTTAAACACAGCATAAAATATAGCATCATACACAAGAAGTTTAAGCTGAGAGATGTCAGAAGGATTGCAAACTAAAACAAGAATTTCACTGTAAAACAGCAAAAATGCTGAGCATGAAAACAGATTTACTTCCCTGTGGGCAGGGTAAACAAATAGCTTCCCCAGTGAAATGCCATGAATGCATTTAGGCTATATTTTTTTTTTTACACCCTCTACTGCTACAGTGATTGTCCAGCTAGAAACCGCTGCATTGCTGTGTCTGCTCTGACACCATTACTGTAGCTCATTGCCCTGCCAACAGCAACAGAGCACAGCTCTCACGAAGTATTCGCAGAGCAGCTGTGATGCTGATGAAGAAACAGTTTCATCCTGGAAGATTTAGGAATCTATGAACAGCAGTACCGAACAAACACCAGATCTACTCCCAGGATAGACTGAAAAATGAAAGCTGAAGGAAGGCAATAAAATAGAACTAACATTTTCCTTCCCTCTGCTTTCACTCCTTCTTCCCACCCTCTATCAACAACCTTTAAGCACATCAAAAAGCCCTCTGCCTTATCACCTTTCACTTTTTCATCCCACCAAATGTCTGCCCACACCTTAGGGAAAGAAAATTCAAACGGCATCTCTTGTGAACACCATAGGGAAAGTCAAAGGAACAAAACAAAATGAGAGAGAGAGAAGTGGAGGGGACAGCAAGATGGAGGGGGGGGGGGAGAGGGAGAGAAAACTGACTGGTGGGATAGAGATTTGCCATAATGTAATCGGAAAGTTGGAAAAATAGACAGAAGAAAGTCAGTTCGCAGACAACATGTAAGTTGTAATGATATCAGAACTAAAGTAAATAAGATACAACATGCAATTTATAAGAAGATGTAAAATTGAAGCACAAAATTAAAATGGTCCAGGAGAATGACCAGTATAATGCAAACAAAAAAACACACTGCAAAAAAAACTTTACAAAAGCAATTTCCACCAGACGAAGCCATAAGGTACTCCTAGCTTTGAACTTCCATTTTCAGCACCACTATTTCTCACTGCACTTCCTGATCAAGACATTTTTCTCTTCTTACTTCAAGACTCTGAAACTGGCAGAAGTTTCTCAGGAAAACCTGATCACTGCGAACTACGCATTTTACTTAATACACAATTCTGAATGCAGAGTAATTCAGGCCCTATCCAGGAGCGCTCTACAACTCACAAGATCAGTTTTGTTTACCAATGGCACATCCTTCAACCTGAGAGCTAAAGCTTGGCCATCTTGTCCGGCAATGCATCTATTTTCACCATTATTAAATGACAGTATACTTCTCCAAATACATTTTTGTAGCTTCATTAACAGTACTCAAGCTATGACTGGTTTAGTCAACACTATAGCTAAATAAAACACCTTCACTCACATTTTGAAATAACCTACTCCACACACATAACCCCTGGTGCAGAACAACAGCAACATTACTGCAGTTCAGAGTGATCTCCCTCCTAACATGGGGAAATACACGCAAATACGTTCACTCCCTTCCTCCACCAAAACTGTCCATTGCTTTCTCTGGCATGGCAGGCCTGCAAATGCAACTCTGAATTGACTTCAAATGACCTTTTTTGGCTCCTCAGCCAACAATAACGCAGCTCAAGAGGGAGGCAGCAAGCTGATTCTCTCCTAGGGTGACCAGATGTTGTACTGGTGGCAGAAATGTCATCTTTTGCCAGAAAGCCAGTGTACTTTACGTCTGCATGCCCCAAGCAAGTACCGCTGTCGGGAAAGCAAATGCCTCAGAGACCTCTCTGACACACCATGCTTTCAGAAGCCATCAGCCAAAGTGACCAAGTCCAGACACAGCAGCTTGACGCAGGCCATGATCAGAGAATTTGTTCCGATTCAATACAGAAAGACAAGGAAGGGAAAAAAAAAATATCAGTTGGCTGGCTTCTGGGTTTTTTCCAGTAAATCCCAGGGAGTTCACAGCCAGTGATTTGGTTCACCCTATGATGGTCACTTCCCAAAGGTCAGGCAAGCCATTTCAGCACAGGATGCTCAGCATCCCTATTTCTCCTGGCAGCCACTGCTGGAGAAACAGTTACTATGACCAAAGCCACGCAGCTCACCCAAATGGTGACTGGGGAGTTTGTCACCACACATGCTGTTAATCCACTAGGAAGGCAAATGCATCAGGGCCAGGCCATTTTGAGCCACACTGTAGTGAGTGTAGTGTCCATGATGGGTCTCTGCAGCTGGAGTCAGGACACTGCCATGGGCTGACAAAGACCTCAACCTCCAGAGCGACTTGGCCAGGGCTCTGAAAAGAGGAGGAGAAGGAGGAGGAGGAGGAGGAGGAAAAGAAAGGCCTCATTGGGGGTGACGGCACCACATGCACGCCAAAGCCCTGAGGACCTGACTACTACCGCAAGGCCTGGCCCAGGCACAGCCACTCTGTAGCGATGCCCAGGCCATACACCACAGCAGTGGCAGTCCCCCTAATCAAAACCAACATGGAGGCCAAACCACCCCAAGAGAGGGTCCGGTCACCCCAGGACTCAGCAAGGGGTCGCCTCGCCAAGCTGGGGAGGTTGGTGAGCCGGCGGGCCGGCAGGGCAGGGGCAGGGGTTCCAGCCAGGACAAAACACACAGGCGCAAAGAGCCAGACTCTGTTGGAGTATTTTATTTCAACACTGTGGGTTGTTGGGTGGTGGGTTTTCCGTTTCCTCTCTCAACATATCTAAATGAGACTACAGCACAGAGCCTGGTCATTCTCTATCCATCATAGGGGCAGCACCGCAGGCCCCGGCCGTGCCAGGCTCTCCACCAGCAGCGGCAGTGGGCTCCTCGGGCACTGCACCGAGACGGCCCATGTCCTGTCTGTGAGGTGGTGTGGACAGCACACCAGAGAGACAGAGAGGGAGCTACCATCCGGCTGACTAGCCGGGAGAAACAGAGCACAGAAGGAGCTGGGCAAGGAAGAAGAGGCATTTCTCTGAAGGAGAGAAAGAGAGAACGCGACGTAGTTACACTCAAAACCAGAGAGAGAGCTGGCAGCTCAAAGGCTGGGTGGGAGGTTTGCTGGTCAGCAGGGAACCAGGGGCAAGGGGGCAGGGAGGGGAGGTTACCTTCAGCCTCGATGGAGGAGAGGAGGGCGGCTGCACACAGAGCAGCGACTGCCGAGCAGAGCGCTGTCTTCATTTCTGCCCTTTCAGATCACAACAACATGAATGAATCTGCAGTGATAGGGGGAGAAAGGAGAAGGAAATGATACGCATGGATTAGAGGATTGTGTGGGTGTATTCATGAGACATAAAAAAGACAAACAGTGGATTTTGCTTTGTTCCGCTATCCCCAGCCCCACCCATGGGACCAGGTTGAAACCTCTAGACTTGAAAGCTGTCCAAGATGATGACAGATCAGCATGACTAACTGGAGAGTCTCGTCTCACAATAATGTGACTTTTGTTGCTGAACCCTTTCCAATCACAGTGAGTACATGCAGCTTTAACCTAGTTGGGGTTAATTTGATCAGGGAAGCACAATGAAGATCCATGCCTCTGCACAGGCAGGAGCCAGGAGGGAGCTCCATGACTTCATCGCTGAGTGCGATGATAGCTAATTCAGAGGTCATTCCTGCCTTGGATCAACTAAATGTCTCTTTCAGCTGGAGATTTTATTCAGCTCCTTTTTCATAACTGTTGAAGCACTCAGTAAGCTGTGTTTTAGTGGTCTCAAGGCAATTTGGAAACTGTAATAAAACTTTTTCTGAGGGGTTCTGCTCACGAATATGCTATTCATTTTTTGGTCTGAAATAGATTATACAGAAGTGCGTGTAACACACAACTGAAACCTGACACATCTGTCTAGCCATGATGTTTCAACATCTGATAATTCATTTACATGTCCTAAGAGAAAATGGATTTAAAGTACACTATAAAAAGCAGGCAGGTGAAAGAGTCTTGCAATTACTACAGGCTGTCTAGCAAAATAGGTGGGATTAGGCCAAATTAGCGGTTCCCAATTGCAAGCATCTCTACCTTCATAACTATACTCTCTACGTCACCTCAAATTACTCCCATATTACCCCAGCAAAACTTCCAGATTATTTCCTTATCTAAGTAAAGGTTAATATGAACAGTCCTCATCACATATGCATATAAGGGTTTATGAAGCTTGGGGTTTTCTATTGTGGAAAGTAGGGGAGGGATAATTTCTTGGAATAAAGTCATAAATGCATCACATATCATAATTAGGCTGAGGAAAAAAAATTCCAAAAGCAATTAGGCAACAGATTTTATCAGGAAGGCGCCAAGAGCGAAACAAGAGAAACATACATAAATCATTAGTTCGCAGAAACAGCTGAAGAGGGAAATAATATCCTTCTGCCATCTAGAGAACTAACCAGCAAGGCACATTTAGTGAGGAGATGCTATGGAGATCCAAGAATTTCTCAGTTGCTGCCATTGAACTTAACAGGTTTCTGCCGGGCACCTGTATGTACTTGCCTGAACCAAATGCCTGTGTTGCAGATAAAAATACCAAGAGCCTGAAGAAAAACTAAGCAATGGTTTCAGTCCAATGATACTTCCAGTGGCTAAACAGAAGAGTAATACTGATGTTAACAGCTCCCTGACACTAACACAAGAAATACCATGGTTAACATTCCATTATCCTGAAAGCTCCAAAATCAGATCACTGTTCTGTGCGGGAAACAGGCGTCCCTGAGCACACCCACTGTGTTCTGCAGCGATTAAGGATTGCCTAAACTCAACGTAAACTGACTTTTGTTGTGGAAATGTCGTGTGGGCTTGGAGTGCCATCTTCTGATCCTTTTGAAGAGCAAAAGAAATTAATCAGCTCATAAAGGCATCTAAAAGTTGACTACTGCTGCAGGTCTGCCATTTCCGATACGTATTTTTCTGTCAAAATATTAAACATCTCAGCCAAAGCGTTCATTTGCCCACCTAGAAACACTGTTTTCATCTCGCAAACTTAGGAGTGTGGAAGCCAGGAGGCGGCAGAGGAAAGGTCCTCTCTCTGGCTTAGCAGGGACACAAGCAGACTGTGTCAGGACTAAAGGTTTTCTCAATGATCTTTAGAGACCACTTCTAAATAAAAAATAAAAATAACAAAATACCCCAAACACGGTCTTTCACCAATGCCAGACCAACCTCCAACTAATTCAACCTACAAAAGCTTAGCCAAAGCATTTCCAAACCGCACAGTGCACAACGCTTACCTCTTTCAAGAAGAAAAAGTAACATAAACGAAAACGACACAGGAAAAACAAACAAAAAAATACAACAACCAAAAAACACTACCTATCAAAGACATTAAGAAACCACCTTGGAAAGAGGAGAAAGCATCACCGGCAGCTGCACACACAAGGGACGGAAGCGAGAGCTCCTGCCAAAGCCGCAGCAGTAGCGTGCCTCCAGGCTCGCCGGGCGCTGATAGCAAGACTCCTCCTGGAGCTTCCCACCGCAGGGAGCCACCGCGGCCGGGATACCGCCACCGCCGGGCTTCCCAGGGCCCTGCCGGGGCTTTGATAGCCATCAGCCCCTCGCGGCGCTCCACTCTGCGCCTCTCCTCCACCCCGCCGGCCTCACGCCCGCAAGCCGGCGCTGGCATGCTCAGCCCGCACACGCAGAGACACACAGACGTTCTTTCCACCTTTCTGTGCCAGCCTTCAGCCCGGCACTGCCAGCCTCAGCCATAAAGCTTATAAGAAGGGGCTGTGTGCATGGTGGGTAAGCGCAGGCAGAGGGGTCAGCCGAGGGAAGGGCAGGGGGTCCCTGCTCCTGCGCGGGCACAGACCTTCTGGGGCGGCTGCAGGGGGCCGGAGCCGGTGGCAGGGCAGCTCCTCCGACGGTGCCTGCAACAGCAGCAGCCGTCGGACCTGGATAAAGGGAGAAGAAAGGATGAAGCTCCGGAGGCACCTTGTGGAGGGAGCAGCAAGTAGCAGCGGTGGTGAAGGAGGAGCAGAAGCAGTGGCAATAGCTGAGCACAGAGGAGGCGCCTGGATTACTGTAGCTCCTGATGCGAGGGGTCTGTCTGGGAAGACTTGCCTTCTCCAAGTGGGAAGAACCTCTTCTCAATCTGCTACTTAATAGAGGGCTGTTCCCAGCTCTCAATTTACCCTCGTAAGCGGTTACGAAACTGCAGGGAAGGTGGACTGCTGCCACCGAGTAATATATGCGCTGCTCTGCTCCAGCAAGGAAGGGGATCCACTTCTGGAAACTGGCGCATACCTCCGCGCATTCCTGCGGCATGAGGCGGGCGGCCGCCGCGGCAGCGCGCCCGGAGGCAGGGGCCCGGCCCGCCGCCCCCTCCCTTGTTCCCCCCCGCCTCGGCTTCCCAAAGGCGGGGGACACGGGAGTGCAGTGGAAAAACTGAGTCTCTGGGTACGGCTTCGAGGAATGGCGGCGCGGAGGGTGCTCCTGAGCGGGGGCTTCCACGCAGTCCCCGTGTTCCCCCCCCTCGCTGACTCCCTTCCCGGGGCCGGTCTCCGGGACAGCCGTGCAGCTAAGCGCGGGTAGTGCCGATGCCGCAGCCGTCAGCCTTAGGGGCAAAAAGGACGTAGTCATTTTGATACCGTTCAGGTGTGTCTGGCCTTCACCCTGTGCCGCATACATACGTTAAACCACCCCCCTCAGCTCATAGGTGTGTTGCTTCGAGCGCCGCCGGTGCCGGGTGCCGCCCGCAGCTGGGCGGTCGCGGCTCCCCGGGCCAGAGGGGACGGGGCGCAGGGCCCCCACAGCCTCCTCCCTTGCACCCTGCGGACAAACCCGCGCTCGTGGCCCCTGCCTGAAACCGTGTGCTTCCAAAAGAAACTGCACCCTCCTAAACCGGGCAGCCTGTTAGGCAAGAGACTCCGCGAGGGTTTCCCCTCGCTTGCTCCCGGGAGCCTGCCCGCGGCGCCAGGCGCGGTCTGGCCTCTGCAGCACGCCGTGCCCGAAGATGACACGGCGGGACACACGGTCCTCTGCCCGGTCGCTCCGTGGAGCCAGCCAGGGCTTCCACGGGCTCCGCGCCCTAAGGGTCTGCTCCCGCACCCGTGAGGAAGGGCATCCCCCGTAACGCTCTCAGAAGAGGCTCCTCCGGGACCCCTTCGGGCTAAAGCACGGGGTGTCACCGTCCCTGCGGAGCGGGTCGGGACGGCGAGACTAGCTGGTCTTGGAGCGGGGTGCAGGGGGAGCTGCTGCGATACCTCACGGCCCCGCCGACGGGCCATTCGCGGTGCAGGCGCGCCCCCCGGCGCCAACGGACGGCATTAGCTGCAGCCTGCCCGTCCTCTGCCGGGGCTTCCGAGGGCCACTGGCGTTAGGAAGCGGTTTACGGGGGGAAGGGGCGGGAAGGAAAACAAAATCGGGAAGGCTGGGGAGAGGGCAACACTGGACAAACTCGCAGCCCCTGTTTGGAGAGGTCGGTAAGATTTCAGAGTCATGTTGGTCCCGTATCAGTTTTAAGCACAAACGGGAGTTAAAGAGCAATTAGGGCAAGTTTCAGCCTGGGTGGAAGTGCCAGATAGTGGGGATTAATAGTTTACCAGGGCCTTTTTTCACAGGATTGGGAGATTAAGGACATGTCAAGGGGAGGACTTGTCTCTCCTGGGCTGAATAAGGTTGTCTTCTTTTCTGTACCGAGCCAGTCATCTGCATGAGAACCCAAACACTGGAAAGAAAGTATCCACCAGAAGCCATGAACTGGCACTTCCAGACACTTTGGAAGTGAGTCAGCTACTCTCAGGGATATGCCACAGCTTCAGCTGTCTGGTATTGACAAAATGCACTTTCTAAAAGCAGCATCTCATTCACTGACAAACTTTCAAATACTCTTGACCTATTAACCCCCTTGCCCAGCTGTTGAATTGGGTTTTCTCTTTTGCCATTTTGGCATGAGGAATTTAATTTCTTCCTATCCAGATTTTATACATAAAAGCATTATTTCTAAGAAATAATAATTTTTAAATTTCAATTTAATTTCTTGAATGAAACCACCAAGAACACCAGTATAAAAGTGGTGTGAACAATAGTTTCAGAAGAATGGACATAAGGGGTTACAATGAAATATCCTTCCATAGGAACTTAATGCAAATTAGGTATTTTTATCACTTGTGCACTGCAAAGGTTTTTTTTTTTACAGTGTACTGTGGAGTTTTTCATCATAGGATATCTGAGATTCTATGTCAATAGTTAAAATCAATTAATGCAAATAACAAGGGTAGAAGAAAATATGTATTATTCTATTCAAAAGATAAATCACTCAGAACAACTATTTTTAAATCTTTAAATAATTTGCTACTAAATCTACAACTGTATATGAGCAGAGACTCTGAAACCAATGGGTCTGTCAGGGGTATGATAATCTCATAGCACCTTCCTCACAGACTGAGGGTTGCTGAGGGGACCATCTCCCATTCCTCTCAGCTGACCAGCTATGCTTAATTTCCTGGCGTGAATTGAGACTCAGAGCTGGCAAGAGCAAATAATACATTGACTCCAAGGGCAGCAGTATTTCATTCTTGTCTTTAACTCTTTGTTCCAACCATTCTAACCATATTTATCCTAAGGTCTTTTCCATGTAAAATACACCAGTGAATTGCATTTAGAGTGTGTCCTTCTATACGTCAACATAATTAAATGGGTTGTTTTCAATCAGCTCTGTTGCTATGTACATTCATAGTCTGAGTACATAGTATGTGATGCAGAAGGCATTTCTGAAATGCATAAACATTTACTAACACTCTCCTGTCTGCTTGTTTCTTAGACAAGTGTTAAACACATTAAGACCATGCACTCCAGCTCCGCAATTTTCTTTGCTATCTAAGCTGAATAAATTGCAACAGCGACAAATTTAAGTCCAAAAATCAAGATTTGAATTAATAGTTATGCTTGTAATAATATTGGCCATTTCTGGTGTAGGTATGTGATATTAGTATTGCAGGTAACCTGGAATTTCTTAGAAATTTTGAGCTGGTTTTGGGTCTAGAGTAATTCAAGCTACTTTGTGTTTCTGGCATCTTATTTTGTTTCCTCAGGTTGCATTGCCAGGACAGAATAAAACAGGACGTTCTGCATTTCAGCACGGTAAACCTTGAATATCATTTCCATTGTCTTAGCACAGTCATTTAGGAGGCCCATTCGTTCCTTAGAACACAAAGGACAGTTTTCTAGTGTATTTTATATATTCCCTATTAAATCAGTCATAAAGCTAATATTGCACAGTATTGTATCTGCATGCATAAAATGGAGAACAAAATACAGCAAATGGCTTCCTCCAGGCCCTGCCCTTCTCTAAGAGATTTCCAGTCAGTGGCATGAGAGGAACTCAGTCTGGTGTTTATTTGTTTGGATAATTTCATTTCAGAGCTGGTATTCAGAGAGCAGTGCTAGTCTGACCTCTCATAATGAGGAATGGCATCTTATATTAGCAGTGTTCAGAGACCTATCTTAAATCTACTCATTTAGTGGAACAACTACGGAAGCAGTGACCCTGGAGAGTATTACAGCCATGAAATAATTATCTGCCTCACCAGGTATGTTTTCCTTAGCAACTATTTATTTCTTTAATTTCTCTGATTTTTCCCATCATGTAATGCTCTGAAAATAAGAAATTATTGTGGCTCCAAATAAATAGAACTAGAAAAGCAAATAAATAATTAAAAAGCAGAGGTATAAATAGAAAGGAACTGGCCCTTTAATATGATTTGGTCTTATGAGAGCCAGTTAATATGTAGGCCTTCATTTTTTAAAGATATCAGATCTTTACTACTAAAATTGGAAAATATAGATGCGATGAGTTTATAGTCCTTTCCATATATATACACAAACATGGTTTATATCAAAACATTCCTAAATTAAGTTGCTTTGTTTCAAAGAAGCTGGTTCTTTATTTCACAACAGAATCCTGATCTATTTAGTAAGCATTCCCCAATGAAGCCAGTACAGATCTTGATTAAAGAGGGTGAGAAAATAAATTAACTGAGGACAGTGACCCTGGATATTTATCAGGTCTTAACACAACTGCTCCCATCAGAGCAATGGACTAGCCACAGAGACTTGCAGATACTGGTCTAAACATTCCTCTTCTCCGTGTGCCTGAGGGGTCCCCAGTGAAAGAACATACACTGAGGAAACACATAATTTTAAAAAATCAAAACACTTTTAAAAGTCACTAGCTGCTACTTGCAGAGCTTTATAACATGGTGTTCTCTGAGTACATAATTGGATTCAACATATGATGAAAGGTTAATAGCCATGGGTTTCCCTACACTTGGTGTCCTGGGTTCAGCAGTAGCAGTCATTTTTCTCCTTCTTAGTAGCTGGTGCAGTGCTGTAGTTTTGACTTTCAGCCTGGGAACAGCACTGATAACACCAATGATTTTAGTTGCTGCTCAGTAATGTTTACTCTGGCCAAGGACTTTCTGAGTCTCATGCTCTGCCAGGGAGGAGGGGAAGCCGGGAGGAAGCAGAGACAGGACACCTGACCCAAACTGACCAAAGAGGTATTCCATACTACAGCACGTCATGTCCACTATATAAACTGAGGGCAGTTACCCAGAAGGGTTAGATCACTGCTGGGTCAGGCTGGATATCGGCCAGTGGGTGGTGAGCGGTTGTATTCTCTTCCCTTGTTATTTCCCTTATCATTATCATTATTGGTGGCAGCAGCAGTGGTTTGTGTTATACCTTAGTTACTGGACTGTTCTTATCTCAACCCGTGGGGGTTACATTCTTTCAATTCTCTTCCCCGTCCCTCCAGGAGTGGTGGGGGAGGAAGGGGGGAAGCAAGTGAACAGCTGCATGGTTTCTGGGTTGCTGGCTGGGCTTAAACCATGACAGTTGGTAACCCTTCAACTATTTCAATGTTGTTATTCCCTACAAAGAAGCACACAATATTAATCAGCAGCGAAGTCTGAAGTGCTAGAGTGCTAAGCTCTGAATAGGAACATTTTGCTAACTCTTGTTGGTACTTCTATGTCATAAAATATAAATATGTATTATGACAGCAGTCTGTTTAGGTGGTAGGTAGGCTTACAGAGAAGATAAGCTTGTGCCTGAATCCAAAGGTGTTGAAGGTTCAAGTTGTGTTAGCTAACGAGTGACCTGGTCCCATTATTGGAGGCAGCAGAATAATTAATGATAATGGGGAACCTTAACACCAAATACATGTCATTAGGCCAACCCCTAACGCTGTCCTTCTCTCCCCCACTGGCACAAAAGGCATTGAGTATACAGCATGCTGTGATTCCCTGACTGAGGAGCAGGTCAGAGGGAAGCTATGAAGGGGGAATACTCTGCTGCTTCGTTTTCTCCCCATGTACATCTTTCCAAGAAGGTTTAGAGGATGTAAAGGTCAGCCCCAAACTTCCTGTCAGTTCAGCAAGACAAACATTCAAAAGCTTAAACACCCTGACAAGTGAATCCAATACAAATGCACAGAACCATTGTAAATGAGGATGGAAAAAATCCTGAGAGGCCATTTAGTTCATCCCCCATTATTTAAAGTACACCAGGGCTTCAAAGAGAAACCCTCAATACCATACTGAAGTACTAACAGCGTACTTTGGGGAACTGTTTCCTAGTGGCTGACAACAGATAATAACTTGTTCTAGGTGAGCTGCAAGTTGTCCATAGCTGAACTATGAGCACAGCCATCAGAAATAAGTCGGATTGACAGAGTAAAAGTCTATTCTGAAGTGAAAGGAAAAATTATTTAGAAAGAAAACCCTATACCAGAGAAGCCTGTATGTTTGGATAATTCCACAAAAATAGTCTCAGTTTAGCAAGGAAAATGAATTGTCTGCTTCACTGGCATCTCTGCAAACTTTCTCCCTGGGAGCAAAGAACCAGGACTGGGAGATTCCTTCCTATATGTGACTTCCAGACATACAGCCCCCACCAGTCTTGCTAAACCCATACTGCTGTTACAGTATGTCTGCACTTGACATGTAACTCTTTGACCATTTCTAAACTTCAGGAGAGATGGACTCCATGATCATCATCATCATTGCTGCTCCCCTGTTCCCACACCCTCCTAATCTCAGTGCTTTGATATCCAGACTAGCAGACTTTGCCGTTCACCACAGCTCTTTCCTCTCCAATAGAAAGGGTACAAGAGGCAAAATTTGGGCCAGAACATGGCCAGCAAATGCACAGGGCCCAAGCTGATACTTCCATGTATGTCATCTGTCATAGGTATTGATGGACACATGGAAAATTTGAGGTCTTGTGAAAAAAAGAGTCAGGTAAGAGCTTAGTTTGCCAGGCATTAAAAGCACCGCCTAGGGATTACCTGTCAGGACGTTTATGAACTCCACATGAGATAACTTTAAAGAAAGAAATTTGTTTCTTTTGCGCAAGTCATGATCGGATAGTGACTGAAGAGGAAAATACACAGAGCAAAACAATGCAGATTTAAACAGCGTTTCTTAATGAAGCCTTCTGGCAGCTGCTTTCCAGTGTGTTGAATGCTGACAGTTCCAAATACCAGAACATAAGATTTATTTGGATTATAAATAGATGTTGCCCTGTGCTTCAGTATCAGAAGCATTCTGTTGTGTAAACAGAAAACTATTGGGGGCTTTTTCTACTCTTCAAAATTACTTAAAAGCTTCTACCCACTCTTTGCTAACAGCCTTTTTCACCTGTTGGAGTTCAGTGTCTCTCTTGTGTATCATCACCTCTACAGCCTGCAGAAAGGCTTCACAAGAAGCTGTTAAAATGCCTTTTTTCATATGCCCTTTTCTCTGCTCTCTTGAATGCTTTCCAGCTGGCCACACTACTCTGTTAGTTTTTAGCCACCCAGTTTATTGAACTTGTCTTGGTTTTGGCATTGTCCTGATTTCCATTATAATATATTTGCCTCTGGGGAAACACGGTTGCTACTAACTCCAGTGCCTCTTATTTGTTTTACCAAAAAAAAAAATAAATAAATATGTATATATAAAAAAAACCTGCCTAGAATTTTTAAACAAATATTTTTTAAAGCACAAAATTACACTCTCAGACACCACCCAGGTTCTTTCCATGCTTTGTTATTCCATTTTCTAGAGTGCAAATGTTCAGCTGGTAATTCTGACCTGCTGCTCCTTTACCCTCTGCCCACTGCTGTTTGAAATGCATTTAGGTGATAACAAGCTGCTTAAGGCACATCACAACATGGGGCTTTACTACACCATGATCATAGAATCATAGAATCTTCTTCCCCAGTTAAAACCAGCAGCAGCTGCAAGATGAGGTCCCTTTCTTTATGCTAGGAGTAGTTGTTAGGACCTTATTTGCTAATAAAAACTACAGAATCTGCTTCTGTAACTTCCAGAGAAGCCAAGAAGTCAGACAGGGGTTGTGCTTCTTGACGCATGCACCACCATCACAGCTTTACTGCTTGAGATCATGAGCTGCACCCATTACTGTGTCATGCATGGTCACCTCAGGTGGCATTTGGCTCTGGGTTAAGATACATTTAGGTGTCTGCATGTGAGCCCAGCATCTAAACTTCTGCATTGGCTGATGAAGATCTTGTTAATGAACTCAGCAGTGCCTGAGCAGTTTAGCTACTCACCATCCACAGGGCTTGGCTCAGCTGCTCTCACACTGGGCTCTAGAACCATTTAAGCACCTTGCAGCACTTGAGACCTCTTGTGGAGCTGCCAGCTACCACTCAGGACCCATATACACACATCTTGAACTGTACTAGACCCCTTAGGAAGCAGAAGTGGACCCAAAAGGACCCACTTAGGACCCAAAACCCAGTGCTGTTTTGGGTGCCATGGGCTCCCAGGTGCCATTACACAAGTGTACAAGTCTCCTGAAGCTCCACTGTTGTATTTGCCAGCCCCAAGCAAGTGCCTCAGTGTGGCCTGAGATGGTGCTAGACACCTAAGTTTAAGCAACTGGATTGAGCACTTTTACTTTTCAACTTGGTATTTTTGTCAGCCAAGACTTCTGCTGCTCTGTAGGCTGCTCATGTAAATACTTGTTTACTGGGAACCAGAATGAGACCAACAAATGGGCCTGATGGTGATCAAAAGGTGTTTAAATAGTAGTGATTTCCACTCTCCACCCATCTGCTTTTGGATCTCAGACCTGAACGGAGAGGTTAAGATAGTGACAGAGGTTCCTGCCTAACTCTGTAAAATACACCATATCCAGCTTTTACTGCCTAGCCATATAGTTGATGTTTCTCCTGTACCACTCCCAAGTTTTGTCACTTCCTTTCAGAAACTGCATTTACACCCCATAAGTAATTAAGCAGGAGTAAACAAAAGTTGTGTCTCCCCTCTTCCCATTAATCTGGCCGTATATTTGAGTATTATTTCCAGAAATAATAAAATCCTTTCTTGTTGTTGTAAGATTTTTCCTATTTTATGATTTTAGTAGAAGAGAATTTCTTGGTATTGCTCTTCTGAAAAAATCAGGCTATTTGTGTGAACGTCTGGGTATGGGTTTTAGGAGTCTAAGTTTAGGCTCTTATTTCTGAAAGTCCCAGCCAAAGGGAGAAGGCGTACTAACCTCCTGGTGCACTGCGCTCCAGCTCTGTGGCACAGTGGTCACAGTGCAATGCTCCACACATAGCATATATTAGCAAATGCGCTATATTTAGCAAAATGTGCCCTACTACTCCTAAGAGACAACTGAATAAACCTTGATAACAACGTTGGCCTGGCTCCTTTGGGACTTGTAACTTCCCACTGAGCAATAGTGATCATTAAAATGGTTTAATTATATAATTCCCTTTTGCATAATGTTATGATAGATAAGATTGCATGTGTGTGACAGCCTTTCCATTATGAACTTCAGGTCCCAGGGCATTAGTCATCCAGAGTAAGTGCTCATGTGGAGATAAAACAATGTGGAACCAGTTAGATATTAAATAAACATATATAACTCGATTAAAGAACACATTTGTAGCTTAAAGGTCCTGATGGAATAACAAGTTCCTCATTGCACACCTGTAGGAACAGGAGCTGCTCTTGGGAACAAACTGTCTCAACATGTGAGACAAGCTCTGCCAGCACCAAATCTACCTCTTTCCCGTTTCTTCCCAAAAGCATTTCTGAGTATCTGTGCATAATGTTACCATCCCATTGATGGCAGTGATTCCAGGGGATTTGCATAGAAGCTCTTAGAGGAATATTAATTTGGGAGTAGGAGCCTCCTGTGGTCTTTTCCATTGCAGTTCCTTCACGTGTTCTGGTACAAGAAAAGCTTAAATATTACTGGATCTTAGGACAGCATCCCTTTCCAATTTATTTCCATGCCCACAGGACAGCATCTTGCTTTTCTGCAGCCAGCAAAGACTCAACAAGACAAGAGACAGATGTTTTCACTAATGAAAATACCAAAGCTAGTAACATAACAATAAAACAGTGAAATACTTGTGAGGGAGAGAAAAGTTACATACACCACATAAACCAGACACAGGAAAGATCCTTATGTTTCAGAAGGTTCAGATTGGTGGATTAGGAACTCAAAGAAAGAAACACCATTAGCAAAGGAGAAATTCATTCGTCTTTGGCAGTGTTCTGTAGGACACAACAGGCTATATGCAATGGGAGTATTTTGTGAACTGACTACAGGTACTGGTATTCCCTAAGGAGCTAAAACCAGGACTGCCTGACTGGGAACTCAGTGGGATAACACACTTCTCTCAAGTATCTCCCAGCCCCCAAGAGTTAATCTGGCTTGCCATAACATTTATGAACAGGAATCAGGGCCATTTACTTTCTTTTTGTGAGAACATGTCTGTCTGAGAAAATAGATACCAATGTGCTTTAGCTTCACATGCGTTTCAGGGAAGCCTGTGATCAGTTAGTCTGATAGAAAGCCTGTGAATAATAAGAGCAACTCCTGAGAAATACAGAGATAAGACCAAAATGTATCACATTCTGTGTGTGCTGCCCACCGAATTTGAAGCCTTGAATATTCACATTCAGTAAAGGTACAGTGCAGCCAAGGGATTTTCCTCAGATTGCACTTCTGGACAAACCGTTATTTTTACAGCAGAATTTACTGAGCTCTGAAAAACTAAGTGGAAAGTCTCAGGCAAGTCAGACTGGAGAAGGTGCTGTTATTGTTAAAAGGAACTTCTTAACAAAATAATTGCATAAGCATGCACATGAAAGATATGTTCGTTTTGACTTACTCATCCCCTGACTACCTTATTTAGGGTCAAGTCAGGTTGATCAGATTGATTTTGTCTTTGAAAGTCTGATTCAGTCTAATAGCTATGAAGGTCAGCCTCCAGCATCTTGATGCATAACAGGATTGGTGTTGTGGTTTAAACCCAGTTGGCAAATCAGCCACGCAACCGTTCACTCGCTCCCCCCCTTCCTTCCCCCGCTCCTGGAGGGATGGGGAGGAGAATCGAAAGAATGTAACCCCCACAGGTTGAGATAAGAACAGTCCAGCAACTAAGGTATAACACAAACCACTACTGCTACCACCAATAATAATAATCATAAGGGAAATAACAAGGGAAGAGAATACAACCGCTCACCACCCACTGGCCAATACCCAGCCCAACCCGAGCGGTGATCTAGCCCTTCTGGGTAACTGCCCTCAGTTTATATAGTGGACATGATGTGCTGTAGTATGGAATACCTCTTTGGTTAGTTTGGGTCAGGGGTCCTGTCTCTGCTTCCTCCCGGCTTCCCCTCCTCCCTGGCAGAGCATGAGACTCAGAAAGTCCTTGGCCAGAGCAAACATTACTGAGCAGCAACTAAAAACATCGGTGTTATCAGTGCTGTTCCCAGGCTGAAAGTCAAAACTACAGCATGCACCAGCTACTAAGAAGGAGAAAAATGATTGCTACTGCTGAACCCAGGACAGTATCCACCCCTTATTCCATACCATTCACGTAATGCTCAGATCCTACATTTTCAATATACCATCACCCTTATCTCATACATATACAAATATATATACATCCACACAGAGGGAGAGAGAGATCATTCCTTAGTGCATGGACCAATACCTATAAAGCTGCTGAGTCCAACTGGTCCATGACATTGGGCTCCATCTCTTGTAACAGTCTTTCCGGGCAGGAGAAAGAGTGTGATATAGTCAGTCTGACAGGCCTCCTCATATTTGTACTTCAGCCATCATCCTCCATACCAAAGAGGCTTTAACCATTTAGCTTGCTTAATTGCAGCACGTTTCACACTCATGAATAACCTGGGCAATAGTGTCCATTGCTAAGTCCACCCCTTGATCATGAGTCCATCAGTATGTTGCACCTCTGCCGTGATGGCCTGAGGTGTCATGAGCCCAACAGGCTCAAAATAATTCACCCTCCCCTTCAGTAGTTTCTGCAACTTGTCGTCGGGGACTCCATACAGCTGCCTTTCATCTCCAGTGCTTCCAAAGCACTGGAGGGGCCCAGTGGACTAGATACTTGCCCATACTGTCCCACACACCCTGCCACTCATGACTGTCCAGCCTCTGGGAAAATCTCTTGATCATTCTATACCGTCGTCTAACCCTAGACAAGACCCAGCTTAACTCCGGAGATCAGACGAAATGGTCATGGATAAAATACACTCTGTATGCATGACAACATGCTGATCCCCATCACAATCAGCAGGCAGGTCTCAAGGGTACCCAAAGGCCATTCAAAACCTTCAGAACTCTCAAATGACGCTGCTGTACTTGTCGCTGGGGTTGGTGTAGCTGCTGTGCTTGGAGTTGGAGTAGCTGCGTTATCTGTTGTAGTCAGAGTTTGAGTAGGTGCTGTACTTGTCACTAGGGTGTGTGAGAACGTCTCCCTCATAGGCTGAGCACCTGAGGAGGGGAAAAAAGGTGTGTAATTGCTGTACACTTCTATTATATACCTCCCAAAGTATAGAGGTGGTGACCACACTGGGAATGCAAGCCAGATCAGTTTCATGATCAATGAATCTATTGTATTATAAGTCATTACCAGAAAGTACAGTGAAACAAGAACCTTAGCCCAAGGGCCCCAGTCAATAAACACTAACACAGCAAATACCAGCTGTAAGTAAGGTATGACATGCTGAAACTGTGAGATCAAGAGCAACAACTTTGAGAGCCAATAAATCAGCATTGTGATGAGTGACTATTAATCCAAAACAATGAATGCTTATCACAAATACGATTAGACACACTCTGGTCAGATCTGTTGTCATCTCAACCCTTCGTGCCCCACGTTGGGCACCAAAAAAGAACTGTCATGGTTCAAGCCCAGTCAGCCAGTAACTCAGAACCACACAGCCGCTCCCCCCCCCATCCACCCTCCCCACTCTGCTCCCAGAGGGATGGGGAGGAGAATCGAAAGAATGCAACTCCCGTGGGTTGAGATAAGAACAGTCCAGTAGCTGAGGTATAACACAAAACCACTGCTGCTACCACCAATAATGATAATGATAAGGGAAATAACAAGGGAAGAGAATACAACCGCTCACCACCTGCTGACCAATACCCAGCCTGACTGAGCAGCAATCTGGCCATTCCAGGTAACTGCCCTCAGTTTATATAGTGGACATGACGTGCTTTGGTATGGAATACCTCTTTGGTCAGTTTGAGTCAGGTGTCCTGTCTCTGCTTCCTCCCGGCTTCCCCTCCTCCCTGGCAGAGCATGAGGCTCAGAAAGTCCTTGGTCAGAGTAAACATTACTGAGCAACAACTAAAATCATCGGTGTTATCAGCGCTGTTCCCAGGCCAAAAGTCAAAAACACAACACTGCACCAGCTACCAAGAAGGGGAAAAATGACTGCTACTGCTGAACCCAGGACAATTGGGAAACCCTGGATGATTAAGGAAGGGCTGCTTAATATGAAAGATGCAAAAACACCCTACATCACACTTCCTCATAGCTCACAGCACTGATAGCCAAGGTGAGATAAGTGGCAATTTTATTCTGAGATTTTGAAAAAGAAAAAAAAGAAAGTACGGGTAACATCATGATCTTTGAGACCTCTCTGGTGTTTTTACTTCAGAGAGTTTCTGAACTTTTCTTATGGTGTCTTTTAGGAAGCCGCTGCTATGATACTGTGTATTGTTAGTCCTCAGAGTTTTACTGGGGAAATGTTTATGAGCATCAGACTAATTGGACCTACACTTATATTCAGCAGCCAAGAAAATGTAGCCCAGGGCACAGACCTAAGAGCAGATAGTTCTGAGCTACCTTCCAAAGGGACAAAGTAAACCATGATCTGTACATCTGGAGTCCTTGAAAGGATTGTGTAACCTAGAACTGCAATACTGAGGATTTAATCTTTATCTGTTTGATTATTGTTTGAATAGTTATTTCTCTTACAGTAGCAAAACCAAGTTGCTGGGTTTTTTCCATTCTGCCAAAGCTGGCACATTACTAACCTTTGTTAACCTTCAAGACATATAACTTTAGAAGCTTAAATAATGCAAAATGGCGGGGGGGGGGGGGGGGGGGGGGTAGGGAAGTGGAAGGGATGGAGTACTCATTGCCTATCTAGCAGAAAATTCCCGCCACGTTTTTGGGGTGACAATTAAAACAACCCAGCTCAGGAAGCCAGGACAGCATTCCTGTGTCCTCAGCTCCAGGAGGCTTTCCCAGCCTTTAAAGCAAAATATAGAAAACTCACAGCTACCATTCCTAATAAAAGTAACTGGAAAATAAATTTTACATGAATCTGAAAATGAAGTTTACAGGAAAAGCCTTTTGGGGAAGATACCATGTGTATTGCCGAAAGACAAATCAGAAGTAGGACAGCAGTAAGGGAGCAATATTGTATATCAGTATAACACCTAACTCCAGAAAATACTGATTTAAGGATGGTAACTGAGCACTACAGTAGTAGAATCAGACAAGAAGAGCTCACAGTTTGGGTGTGTTAACTGCTACCAGTCTACGACTTCATATTACCAACCATTTCAATTTATTTTTAATGTATCATTTCTTCACATTAGCATGGAGTAATAGATGTTGCTTGTTTTAGTTTCTTCTTCTCATAAAATGCCAGGAGAAAGATTGAAGATCTTCAGATACTTCCAAACAGTTTATGTTAATTTTAGCCGTACAGAAGATGCATAGCCCTATTTTTGCATTTTCCTAAAGACAGTACAGGCAGTATAGAGAGTTTACACCTTCTGGCAGACTGGGATGTGGATATGCCTGCAACAAATTACACATATAGAGGGAACAGCTAGATGGAAGTTTCCCTGCTAACTTTGTATTGCAGTCCCAGAAAATGGGTGTTGAGCAGCTGACTGTGGGTCTTGTTTGGTTTTGTCCTCCTACTGTTCCTGCAGCAGAAAAGATCCAGACGTGCTGGCAGACCCATGGCTTGCGTACGCCACCCTGTGAGCCCTCTGCAGCAGCACAGCAGTTTTTTGTCATTTGTTATTCATTTAAATATCATTTAAATGCTTGCATTTACCCCACGTGCCCTCCCGCCAGGGCTGCTGCCTACAGCACAGCTTGCGAGCCAGCACATTCCTGAGACAGCGGATTCTGAGATGCGGTAGATTGCGAGAACAGTGGCTGCACGTTCTGCTTCAGTTGCACACAGAAATGCACGTTTACCACCCAGCTCATCGCAGGGTTTCTGTTGCATTTAAACAATTACTCTTCTTTCAAGATTCTTCACAATTCCTGCGGGTGGGAAAGGATGTAGGCTTTTAAAGATTTTGATTTTTCCTTACACTGCCTTCCAGATGCCCACCACTTGATCCACATCTTGGTAGTAACCCTGGGCACACAGTAGCAGCTGAAGCCTTACCAGTGTTACAGAGAGTAGACTGATTGTTTTGCATGTTGTGAAGTACAGCTCACTGTGCTGTGAGGTTTCTCTTTCTTTTAGGCATCAATGCTCCTTCCCAGGTAAACTGTACCCTATTCCCCAAACCTTCTTCTGGGACATCCATCCAGGCAGTTCTTACTCTTTTGGTCATGAAGCTGGCCAAACCAACCTGTGCAGAGAGTTTACCATCAGGCATATCCCCCCCACTCTTCTTTTTTTAAGATTCTTGATTCTCCTGTAGAGCTTCTGAATACACTGGCCCTTCTCTTCCAGTTTGCCAAGCATAATCTGGTTCTCCAGGATAGCAACTGAAACCTCTAAACAAACGTAACCCATAAAAAGCTTAAAATAGTGCTGTAGTGGGAAGCTAGATTTTTGTGCTAATTTTCACATTTTGGAAAACCCGGTTTCCTTGAGAAGAGAAACAAAAGGATTATTTTGATGTTCTGGGATTATTTGTAGCAGCTGTATTTGTTAGAGTCAACACCAGACTTTCAGTGTAATAACTCACAAGTAGCAACTTGTGGAAGAAAGGCTACAAAAAGCACAATGGTGTTAAGAACATAAAACCTAACTAGGGATGCACAGCTCACACTGGTTCCCAGAGATGTCCTTCCACAGTAATTGCAATAGTCAAACCAGTAAGAGACATCCAGGTAGCTTACAAGTAATTCTCATATTCATCAACTTAAAAATACTTCCTAGAAGCAGTTATCAAAGAGCAGACATTTTCACTGACAGCACTAGCTGCTTCAGATACAAGGCTTATTCCTAAGTACATGACAGCAACTAATAGTTATTAGCTGGTATCCCTGCCTAATACTAGACCACAATTTTTTCCTCCCCCGAAGACAATGATGGCCCTCCAGTTGTATTTGTGGCTGTCAGTGTCACAGCAAGCTAATAAACACCCCCTCGCCACCAGAAGAAGACAATTTTTGGAAAGGATCATGATCAAACTATTAGTGTTGTCAGCCATTTGTTGTGTCTCCACATACACAGAATGCTGTCACGGTTCTGCTGGTGAACACTCCTCTTATTGTTAAGGTACATAACCTAAGGCACACAGTTAAGATTGCTGCCAGAAAACTTGGAATGACTCAGTAGTAATGACAATGGAGTAGAACTGATAGCAATCCCAGAAACCACAGCGTTTACTGAGCTTTAGAAGCAGCAGCTACCAACACCCTGACACAAGTGTAGCAGCAACCTAAAACTCAGCCATGCCTACAGCTTTTGCCTCATTTTCTTTGAGAGGTCTTAACACATTGAAAGATTCCTGCTTGCCCTCTAAGTTTGTAAAATTCATGGTCATCTAGGTGGAAGTAGGCAAATACAATTGTGGCTTCATTCAGAGCTGTGTTACAGGAATGGCAACAACCATCCTTTAAACACACGTTCCTGTGTCCCAGAGAAGCAAAGACACTTTTCAGAGAAAGGACAAAGAAACCCTGGAGCAGGTTGCACAGAGGCTCTAGAATCACCATCCTTGGAGATGCTCTCCAGGGGACTGCTCAAGACTCTGGGCTAGGTTGCCCAGGACAGCTCTGAAGTGGTAGAAGATTGGACTGATTGACCTTCAGAGGTCCCTTCCAACCTGAATTATGCTAAACTGTTTGAAATCTAATCCAGTTAACCTAGTGTGTACTTATGAACTAGACCTGCCCCTACCCTAATGGCATAGGGCAGTCCTATTCTCATACTACAGAATAGTATAATTCATAGAGACAGGAGTCTCTGTAAGTATTTAGCCTATCATTGAAGTTACAGTGAGTGCTGGAAAAATTCTTCCAAGAGAGCATTAAACCTGACAAATATTAGTAAGAATTTGAAGATTTTATAAGCACTGTCTTCAATATCTTCAGTATTTCTGGCTTAGTAGGGTCCAATTCAGTCTCATCAAATTACCAGTCAGCTGCCACAGTATCTGTACAATTAACAGTCACTGTAAGCCTTTTCAATTGAGACGTTCTAGCACTGCACCAGTACACTTAGTATTTACACTTCTTGTTCCCCTCCACCACTTTATTATTTGCTCTAGAACACCCTCAAATTCTCAAACTTTTTTTATACTGAAGAATTGATTACTTATTTAGCTTAATGACTGGGAACAAGCTGGCTTTAGCCAGGAGGCAATGCTGGAAGATTTACCAAATCTTAATCATTACTAAAATATATGTTGATTTCATGGACAGCGAGATAAATACATCATCACTTGCTAATTGTATCTTCACGCTTAGAAATCTTTATTCTTTTCAGGAAATATGACATTCCATTGAGCTGTAGCAGAGAAAAGCCTCTAGAAAAAAAAAATGTATTAGATAAAGGTGCTGAATGCAACTGAGACTACTTAAAGCTGCAGAGGGCAGTGTTACCTCTACACAGTAAAAACTCACCTTGTTTACCCTGCCTCTCCTTCCTGATGAGCCTGGCTGCACTTTCCATTGCAACACTCATCATAGGAGCCATCCCACCCCGTCTCTGTGGTGCCAACGGGATCGTAGCCCTGCAGGCGTGTGCATATCTCTCGCTTGCTCTGCATGCTATGTGCATTTGCATAGAGGCATTTAAGCTGGTCCCTGATGAAGCTGACTTACTGGCTGGAGTGACTGGAATTCCTTTGTACTGCACTTCAGGTGATCTTCTGCTGACCTGTGATCCTACTCCAGGCTCTGGGTGTCTCCTGCTGGCACTGGCATCAAACTGGTAGGAGTAGGATGGTGGGTTGCCCTCCCCAGCAACTTGAGTTTAAAGCCCTCTCCAGCAGCTTGGCAAGCCTATGACCAAAGATGTTCACACACACGATACAGTCCAAACCACCACACCACCATGTAAAACTGCTTTATTGATTGCAGTTAACATGTTACAGTTAAATTATGATCCCAAGCTTTAAGCCAGCTGCTTATAAGCTGCCATCGTAGTCACATGGAATTGGACGAAGAGATGCTAGCCACTGAAGCATCTTGAACTGGAATCATTTCTGCTTCTTGGGCATTGAAGCGACAGTCAGAACATAAAAAACATAGACTGTTCCTGAAAAAAAAGACATATAAAAATTATCTTCAGAGACTTAAAAGAATTCGTTCCAAGTCAGCTTTCTTTTCCCAGTTTCTTCTGGAAGAAATATTGATAATAAACAGCTAGAATTCAGGCACAACACATTTCCATAGCCAGGTCTCCACGATTTTTACCTTTTTTTTTCTTTTTTGGGGGGGGGGAAACAATTTATGTTTTAGGGGAAAAAAAAAATCCTTAAATACTTCTCCATAGACTGAATAAAGAAACAGGAAAATAAAAAAAGGGGAAGAGGCATATTTGTGGAACCTACACAATCATGAAGTAATGGTTACTCATTCTTAAAGTAACTGAACTGGAAATCTATCAGATCAACATATTTAAGTTAGAGGCTACCACAAAATTATCTAACAAGCAACATAAAGGTTAAATATATGCAGTATCACACAGCTTGGATATATTCCACAAGCTTTCACAGCATGTGGAGTCTCAGCACATCAAGTATCGCCCAGCACTGAAAGAAATTAGGCTAGTGAGAAACCTGGTGTATGTGTGTGCTGTAATTACATTTTACTCCTTTCAGAATAAGCTTTGCAAGTAGTTCTAGCTTTCTGTAACACCATATATGAATTCTGAAGGAGTACTCAGCCCATAGTACTATCAGTCAGGGGGAAAAAAAGCCATCTGAAAAGCTGAACTTGAGAAAGCACAGATAAATATAAATAGGATAATCAAATACTTCGTTTTTTCCCGTCTCTACATGCATTTTGCATATTCTGAAGAACAGACTGAAGGAACTGCATCACCATTTACAGAGGGAATACCAGTCATGTTGGAGATTGTACCAAAGAAGAAGTACTTTAATAGCAGCACAAATATTTCAGTATTAGCCTTACCAACAACTGTGAGACCCATGGTGATTTTATACAACACATTATCCATTACACCACCTTTGAGATGCACTGGAAGCCCATTATCCTCCTAATGGAAACAAGGGGCAAAAAGAAACTATTTAAATACAGTTCTTGCAACATCTCGTTCATACAACAAGAATTACCTAGCACAGGAATTACTTCCCAAATTATATCCCCAGCAACCAAAAGACACTGAACCTTATTTACATTTGTCTTTGTCTTTCAAACTTTCACTCTGGTATCAGATGATCACTCACTAGGAAAGTATACTTGACATGTACATTTATCTCTAAAGCAGTGACTAACAAATGCCTATACACTTCTGACACCAATAGCCAGGATACAACTACCATCCCAAAAAACTTCCCATCCCCAGCTTAGTCAATCCCTGCTACAGGGAGCAACAACGGTAGGAACTTCTACTGTCACCTGCTGTCATTTGTCTGTTATACAGCAAATTGTTTTCCTCCACCTGAAGTAAAACTCCTAAACATTGGATCTATGTGATCTTTACCCTTGTCAGCAAGTTTGTGCTGCTCAGGAATTGCTCAATGCTGGTGACCTGCAAGCCAGCCCAGCTCATCTTGCTGTCCAAGAAAGGAATGTGAGGAGGAAGAGACCTCCTCCAGCAGAAACAGAACCTCTGACCTCACCCATCATCAACATCCCACTTCCTCTTGGCTTGCAATGAACATTATGCTCCTTAGGCAGTGTCCCAACATGACTGGCTTTCTCCTTCATTCGGAAGGAAAGCAACAAGACACAAAAGCTATTAAACTGTGGCTTCTAACCCTTTCACATCACTGAAGCCCAGTCTAGTCTATCCTCAGTACAAAGCTACTGCTCCAGGTTATGGCCCACAGCCGGGAGTAAGCTTTTGAGTATCCCTTCCTTTGGCATCTGAAGAAGCACTGGTTCTCAATAGGTGGCCCTATCAATCAGGAAAAGAGTAACTCAGAAGTTATATTTAAAGATTCAATATTTTTTTGAAGTGAATCCAACCCCTTACGACCTTTACTGCTTTCAAAAGAGAAGTACAATAATGCCACATCCTCATTAAGAATTCTGGGGTTCACCTATGAGC
The DNA here is from genome assembly GCA_039720435.1 of Amazona ochrocephala. NCBI lineage: Eukaryota > Metazoa > Chordata > Aves > Psittaciformes > Psittacidae > Amazona > Amazona ochrocephala. The sequence goes on from CM077878.1 coordinate 48,380,943, forward strand.
TATGGATAGAGCTGTAAGACTGCAGGCTTAGCTTTTCATTGTACTTTTGTCCTCTCACTTGCTGTTTTTTGTTATTTGTTCTTAGGACATACTCCCCCATCTCATCTCATTTCAGAGTACTTTATCTTATTTTATGTATAGTACCTACTGCCCATAAGAAACTTAGGTAAACTCATTTCACAGAGTAAAATAACCTAAAGAGTCAGAAGTCAAGTATGGATGTGCAAATACTCTTCATCTCTGTAGGAAAAAACTGCCTATTTCAAGCACTGTAGTCACACTACCAATTTCAAAAGCTCACCTCTCAGATGTAAAGAGGACTCTTAACGGTTCTTTTGAAACAAAACATACACAATGATGATCTCCTAAAGCAGTGTTATTCTTCTAACATTATCCTACTATCAGAGCAGCCCTGCGGAGAAGGACTTGGGGGTGTTGGTCGATGAGAAAATGAACATGAGCTGGCAGTGTGCGCTTGCAGCCCAGAAAGCCAACCGTATCCTGGGCTGCATAAAAAGAAGCGTGACCAGCAGGTCGAGGGAGGTGATCCTGCCCCTCTACTCTGCTCTTGTGAGACTTCACTTGGAGTATTGTGTGCAGTTCTGGTGTCCTCAACATAAAAAGGACATGGAACTGTTGGAGCAAGTCCAAAGGAGGGCCACGAGGACGATCAGGGGACTGGAGCACCTCCCATACGAAGACAGGCTGAGAAACTTGGGGCTGTTCAGCCTGCAGAAGAGAAGGCTGCGTGGAGACCGCACAGCAGCCTTCCAATACCTGAAGGGGGCCTATAGGGACGCTGGGGAGGAACTCTTCATTAGTGACTGTAGTGATAGGACAAGGGGTAACAGGTTCAAACTTAAACAGGGAAGTTTAGACTGGATCTGAGGAAGAACTTCTTTACTGTAAGGGTGGTGAGGCACTGGAATGGGTTGCCCAGGGAAGTTGTGAATGCTTCATCCCTGGCGGTGTTCAAGGCCGGGCTGGACACAGCCTTGGGTGGCACGGTTCAGTGTGAGGTGTCCCTGCCCATGGCAGGGGGGTTGGAACTAGATGATCTTAAGGTCCTTTCCAACCCTAACTATTCTATGATTCTATGATCAGTGCTCATTCCATACCTGAAAAAGCTTTTGCTTCTCAGGAACTCTATTTATAAGCTGCCTGCGAGAAGCAGTGCTTATGGTCCTCTGAGAAATCTGGCGAAGACCCTGAAATAAAAGATAGACAGTTTTCTAAAAACAGTGTCATTTTTCACCTACATCCAAATTGGGTGGAAGCAGTTTCTTTAAAAATAAGATAGAAGTCAAAGAGAGAGGAAGAAAGTCTCAAACAAACAAGCAAGCAAAACTTCACCAAACCCCCCTGGTTCCAAATTCAGTTTCAACAGACTATGTAAAGGACTGATTACTTAAAAAGTGAAAACTCAGGGAAAATACTTTCAATAAGATACAGCAGATTTATGGATCTACAGCATAACCTTCATAATTAGTATCCTCTTTTGGGAAATCTCAACCTCTGCCCCTTAGATCTCAGTTTTAGGCACCATTTACTGTGTCTGACTCTAGCGATGGGGACAATATTTAAGACACATGTCTGTGCAGACAAGGATCTTCTGCTGCAGCTGCAGTTCACCTGCTGGCCACCAGCACAGGAGCTCACCTTCGCAGGGCTGAAGAAGGCACTTCTCCCCCTCTCCCAGTTTAAAGGCACCCTTAGGTGTCCTCAGCCAGGAACTGTTTCCATAGGCAGACCATACAGGTGCTAGTAAGCACGGGTCAGACCACCAAACCCGATGATCTGTAATTCTCCCGGCGGCTCAAAGTCTGCTTTCGCTGACAGGTCATGTCTCGAAGGTAAGAGCCAGCTGTACCTCTAAGCTGCCCGCAGCCCAGTCTCCTTCAGCCTACACTGGTAACACCGATCCTCCCCCACAGAACTACCGCCACAAACAACGCGGCCACAGCGCAAACATTCGGGTGATGCCGGTTGCCAGTAAGGGAAAAATGCACCTCCCTCCATCACCCACCCAAATATAAACTTAACTCCTTAGAGACGGGCTCAGTGTGCCCCAGACTCAACTCTCCCCCCTTCAAGGACGCAAAGCTCGGCACTAGGTGGAGCGAGTGGGACAGGACCCGAAATGTAACACTTCCTTCCCTCTTGCTCCCCATTCCCCCCCTCCCGAACGGCTCCCCCAGCAGCACCCGGCGGCAGCGCCCGCCAGAGAGGTCACCGGGCGGCCGAGTCCCGCTGCCCGGGCGGGGGCCGACTGCCGCAGATGAAGCCGTGTTCCCACATAACCCTCCCCATCCGCCCTGCCGCGCCAAGCTCGGCTGCCCGCGCCGCCCCAGCGGGCTCAGCTGCGTTGCTATCCCCTCCCTTCCCCTCTTCGGTTCGGCCTGGCCCGGCCCGGCAGCCTCACCAGCAGATTCCGCAACATTGCGGCTCCTGGTCCCATCACCTCCCGCCGGCAGCAAGGGCAGCGGAAGAGGAAGCACACACACGCCGATGGCACAATAGATGCCGCAGCGGCGCGCCCAGAGCGCCACCGCGGAGCCTGCAGCGCCGCCCCGCTCAGCCAGCCGCGTCAGTCCTCCGGCGGGGAGGAGGGTGGTGGGCGAAGATGGAGCGGGGGGCCAGGGATGCCGCACAGGTGCTTGGCGAGAGCCCTCTCCAGGCTGGTCTAAGGAAGGCTGTTCCACTCACACTCCCATGACTCTTCACCCAGTAAAACAACGGCGGCAGGCGACACCGCAGCGCAGGACAGCGCAAACTGCTACCGCAGGATCCTGTAGCCACTTCTTGCCTTCAAAGGGTACATTGGCACATCCCTCAGCTGCTACCTGCAGATTCAAAAATCACCTTTCATTAGTTTCCGACCTGCAGAGGGCTGGATGCATGTCCCAGAAGAGTACCGCCATGGGCCCCCTTGCCACCCATCCCCTTTGGCCATCATGGAGGCAGGACACAGAGCCAGGCAGAGCCTGACCCAGCCAGATGTGACCTACACCCTTGGGACAGATGTGGCACCCCTCATTGAGCCGCCACACACACACACACACACACACACACACAAAAAAACCACCCTAAAATATGTATCTGCCCACTGTCTTAAACTCCCTCAGTGGCAGGGACACTGAGTACTCCAGAAGTAAAAAAAGAAAACCCAACCTCAGTTCCATGCTTTACAATATATAATTGCAGTGAATTAACACCAGATTTGTAGGAAATGCAAGCCTATTCACTTCTGAAGGAAGACTCTGTTTGCCCTTCAGAAAAGCACTCTGAGCAGCCTGTAGTTTTTTCTGCATTGCAGATCTAGCCCTATAATTGCATCTTCTCATGCTTTAACCATACGCTGAAATACAATGCTGTCAGGAACACTGCTTCCTGGCTTTGCAGCAGTTACAGTACACTCAATTCTTGGCATTACACTGGTTTTGTGCTGGTGCCAAACCTCATAATGAATAACGTGTGTCAAACACGGCAAATTAGTGCTCAATCTAGTGTGGAAATAACAAGGATTGCATCTCAAAGCACAGCACTTCTCAGCCTGAAGGGCTGCCCCAGAAAGAAAGTGAAAATGCAAAGATGAAGAAGTATTTATAGGTATAATCTTAGCTGACTTGGAATTATTAAAAATACCATTTAGAAAGCATAGTCATGGAGAAATACGATGTGTTGTAACAGAGGAAACTGGATGCATTATTTAACAAATTGTTTTCAACCATTCACCAGTGCTATTACAGACTAATACTTAGAATCTATGCAAGATGGATTTCCATTCATTCCTCTTACAATCTTTCCTCTTGTAACTAGATATAATATTTGCATTCTGATTTTTATACACAGTTACTGGTGAAAGGTTCATAATCCCCAGATAAACGATTATTGCTTAATTTCTGCTGCATGGACCATTTCCAGACAGGCCTGAACCTGAGCTTCAGTGCTATTGCCTGTCAAAATACACTTTACAACAGAAAGGCCACACTTACAGCTTGGCACATGAGGTTACATGCCAATCAAAGCTAAAAGATGGCTGCTCAGAGAAAGCACAGCTGGCGTCTTCAGTGTTGGCTGATTTATGAAGCAGGGAAAACTTGAGAGGTGGCATCTTGCTGCCTCTGGCTGAGCGTATTTCATTAGAAGCAAACCCAGACTGCTTTTTCCTAACTGGATAGAGTAACCTATGCATGTACTGTATCACAGAATAATAAAACTGCTAATGAAAACTAGCTGTTAAACAATTTTGTTTAAGCTGGAATGGAAACAGGGCTGCTAATCTATACGTTAAAAAGCATTCATCACAAAAAACATTTCACCTCTTAAATCAGCAATAGAAGGGTATGTAAACCCTGCTAAAGAGATCACACAAACAGCCGAGTTAACATTCAACCCAACTGTGGAAAGGGAAGCCCCTGGTGTAGCAGGACAGCTGAAAATGACCACTTTTTAAACCACCTCCTCCTCAGTCTTGCCTGCCCACCGGTTTAATTATTTTCTTGCAAACAGAATAATCGGCTAACCCAGTTAAAAGATACATTGTGTATGAAGAGAGAAAACACGCTGTATTCTATCTTGGTATAAGCATATTCCAAGTTTTATAATACAATAAAATTGCATTAGGAGAACTTGCTGACAGAGAGCACAAAGATTTGTTTTGAAGCATCTATTGCGAAGCAAACACTAAGTTCAACCACATAACCCCAAGCCTTAGCAGGCGAGCCTAGAGACAATCATAGTTTCAATTCTCCCAAGAATGTCACAGTCCAATCTTTCCTAGTTTCATAACTGAATCAGTGAGGTCACTAATTACATTCCCGGCCCTCTAACTCCACTTAAAACATCTCACCATTTCATTTCACAAAATCTGGGCACAATCCCCAGGTACAAATTCAATTAAACTTGCACATAACTCCTGAGTCCAGTTTGCTTGAACTGTTTCTTTTATGTCACCTGTAGCCAAAATCAGGGTCCAGTGAGAAAGAACTCCATGTACTTCCAATTTTACTTTTACTTCTTGAGCTTCAGTAATTATTGACTTACATTTCTATTCCTTCATTTCGTTCCCAGCAGGAAATGAGAAAGACAATTTTCAAATTTCAGACTTTCTAGCAGCAGATTGTGTAATTCAAATGATGGACAGGATTACTTCATTTTCAAACACAGGCTCAGCATGTTTGGAATGAGAGGCTTACAGGAAAGGCAGTTTCTTATTTGAGACTCATGTCATCTAAGGACATGCTTATCAGGCCATTTCATAATGGACTTTGGTCTTAACTGAAACTGTCAAGCAAGATTAGACTTCACGTTTAGGCACAGAAGGCAATACGATGACTGGAACAGATTCCATAATCTAGAATGTAGGGTATTTTTACACGAAAACACTTGCGCTGATCTGAAGAAAACTGAATACAAAGAAAAAAGAAAAAAACAACACCCACCCCCCAAAAAAAAGGCAAATTAACAAAAAACCAAAAACCCCACCAAAAAAAAAGCAACACAAAAAAAGCAAACAAAAACTTTTTTTTGCAACTGAGCTTTCTACCTCAGAATAGAAATTTCCATTTTCACACTGCTAGAGGCAGCCTCTTCCATAAACTTACCACATTGTCAAGAAAAGAGCAGGACCAAACTTGGCTTAGATGTTCAGAGGTTTTTTTCCTGCTTTGGCAGTGAGAATTTTAGCAGGCTGTTCAATGCAAATATTTGATACGTGGTACATTTTGGGGTGTTGGGGGGTTTTGTGTTTGTGCTATTTGTTTGGGTAAATGGTTTCAGTTCCAAACACAGCTCAAAAAGCAGCATTTCAAACTTGAAAGAAAAAAAAGGATTATGAATGAAGCAGAACACATTTGCATTTCAAGTGACAAAACACAAAAGTTTAAAAATCAAAATAGCTTAATAACCAGGAATTGGGAGACAACCCCTTACTTGCTTACTGTATTGTCGGACTAATGGCTACTCTACAGATGAAACCCAGTTTAACATTTTGCATGAGCTTCCTGCCTTGCAACACAGAAAGATACATGCCCTTATATTTTGTAATTCCAGCAATATCAATACAACACTGTAAATAAAATCTTAATGTTGACTGACTGAAAGCCCTGTGCTGCCACACTGTACTATTTAAACAATTACATGGGGTTATAGAAAGCTGGCACACAGGAAACACTGCCTCCTTCCATAGTTTGTACAGACTTGCACATTTGAACTGTTAGCTTAAAAAGATTACACAAGTAATTCAGTAAAAAGGGTCATCTGTTTGTGATAAATCAATAGTGGCATTCATAGATCAAACTATTGGACCACAAAAAAAACCTCCTTGCAACAATTATGCAATCCCAGAAATACAGCTCACTCAAACTGAATTCAAAAAGAATGTCTTTTCACCCAGATGAAAATAAATGTATGTTCAAGAACAAAATAAAATCTCTTATTAAATGGTTTGCGGAATTTATTAGGTCTTTTTTTAATATACTCAATGCTTTATCAAGCTTGTTGCATATAAAGTGATCTCCACCATATACAGTTTCTGTGTACCATCTAAAAAAAAGTCACCAAAAAGTAATATTTTACAGGTTACAGTTAACTTTTAATTAACCTAAAACCAAACCCTTCTGTAATTTAAGACACTAACCTGCATGTGTTTGTAACTGCTGTATTTCAATTAGGTTTCACAGCAAGCTCAACTTGCATTTCAGTGAGGTTACTCCCATCTCAACTTTTGAATCTTAACACTGCAAAAACTGAGGTGTTCACTCCAAACAAAATATATGACAATGCCTTTACAGCAAAGCCTGCTCAAACACATATGCATCAAGAAAATTAGGAAACTCCTCCAGTAAAAGAAAGTCACTCAAATTTCTGAACAGAAAAAGATGCTTTAAATTCTTCGCGATTAATGCTTGGTCTTGCTTATAAAAGGCAGAACCAGCAAGCATATCAGGTAAAGTAGTATTGGATATGACTTAAAGCAACGAAAATTAGAAAAAAGCAGGCTGTACCACCATCAAGCATTTCCCAATTTAGAACAAACTTTAGAAGTGACTCACACAAATAACTAACAAATAGGTTTTCTGGTATCTTCATAGGATGCTAGTTTACTGGCCAGGCACATATACTGTAAATAAACAAAGAATCCAGGATGCTGAAATTTACACAGCACTTACAGGATTTAATGTAACAGAGATGTGTGGGACACAGGAATAATACTTAACTTATATAAATATATTAAAATCTCAGCAAGAAATATAAGAGCCCATGCACACAAGACAGTAAATTGAAAAAAAAAAAAAAACATTTAAGACTTGACTTTTCCTTTCAACAGCACTGACACCTGAATTCTGGAAATCTAACAATTTACAATATCTCAGAACAGTCTTTCTCCACGCAATCTAAATGTACTGAATCATATCAATATTACCCAGCACATGAACAAGCAGCAGATGCATCAAGGGAACAGGAGCTACATGCATCATGTGGCCTGCCTAGCCAGAGGCAAGTATCAGAAAAAGTGTCTCTGACACAGGCAGAGATACAATCAAGACAGCCAATTGTATACCCATCATTTTCAAGAGTGAATCCACAGTATGGGAAAGGGGAGCTTTAGATAAAAATTATGCACCCAGTCAAGAAGTGACAGAAGCAGACATTTGTCTTTCAAAAACTGGGTCCATTCTAGACTGGCATTGATGCACATGCAGTACATTTGTTTTCAGAACACAAGATTAATTGGGAATGTCTGCACTAGTGTTTCGATTTCCATATTTGTGATGGATGATCAACAATACAACTCCTAAGAAGAAGCATATGGACCCAACAGTGATGTAAGCAATTCCCAGAAAGGGGTTTTTGCCTCCCATCCACGAGATGGTGCTTAAGATCATTCTTTTTCGTCCATCAAAACTGTGTACAGGATAATCTGAAAAACATTAAGGAAAACAAGCAGCACATTTCCAATTCTAGTTTTATGTGGTCAGGCACATTAAAATCTTGGATCATTTCACTCAGGTTACAAATACAAACTGCTGCCTTTGAATACTGGAAGTGAAAATATGATACATTTAGCTGTTCTTTTAGGTGAAGACTAATTTGGGCACTGTCAGCTACTCCAAGAAAAAATGCCATGTTAGATGAAGGTCCTTTCCAACCCTAACCATTCTATGATTCTATGTTAACCCTTTTTAAGGGAAGAGTAAATGCACAATTATGTAGAGTTTTGAAAGCAGATTCAACAAATTGAAGAAAATCTAAATTTTAGTTCTTGACTATATTTTTATACAAAATTTTTCTTTATGTTCATTCAGTTTTATATGCACTCCCCAGAGGTTTGCAGCAAAGGAGAACATTGCGTAGCTATTTAAAAATGATCCTTAAGTGCTTTTGAATTTTAAGAATTGGATAACTATGACAACCCTTCTCTGGTCTCCTGCACTCCCACCCAGCCTTTAGTTCATCCAAAATAGAATGAGGCACCTCCACCGGATCCACAGCTCTGCCATTTTTCTGACTTCCAGAGTCAGCCTGTCCTTGATTACGTATTGTCACTACATCAGGCAGGTAAAATTCTCAAATTTCTAGCCTACCAACTACCTCTGTTCTTTCATTTTTTCTATGCTGCTCTTAATTTCTTTAGAGCACCCAAGCAATCAGATTTCCCTCTCATTAGGAAGCTACTAATTCTGTAAGAACTCACGCAGAACTAGAAGATGGTAATAGTCCGCCATATTCTCACTACCACTATTCAACCACTGCTCAATACCATTCTTTGAAGAAAAAGGGCTAGTTCACATTGAACTTGCACAAATATATGCCTGTGTGATCCAGCTAAGGCCCTCAGCCACATTCAGAGGTTTTTCAAAGGATACTATATGCAATATCCAGAGAGTATTTTCCAGCCTGTAAGGTAGGCTGCAAGTTGTTCTTCCTTTCAATGAGACGATACAGCTTGCGAAATGTTGGCAGAGCAGCAGTACGCATCCACACAATGAAGTCTTCATTGATAAAGCCGTTATTGTCAGGCTCTGAGTCCAGCATATACACTGGCTTGGGCCAGTTTACAGGTTTTGTTGTGCCTAGGATGAAGCAAACAAAAAAACCCCAACAAACCAACACTGAAGTGTTTCAAATACAGGACTACATAACACACTGGCCCCTCAAAATTCATTCAGGTATTACAAAAACACATACTAGCTTCTGAACAGACAGGTTAACTCACTACTATTTCAAGACACTGGGACTGTTTAAAACTTTCAATTTGCAGCTTAAATAGTTTAATTTAAATAAATAAATAGCTTAATTTACTCTCATAACACCACTGTCCACTTGTTTAAACAAATTTGCCTCCCCTACACATTTACATAGCTAGGAAGTCTTGTCTCTAAACATCACTTAGTGAGATAGTTCTCCATTATGATGACAGCTCCTCTAGTCACTTGTTAAAGAGTCTGACTACCGCTTCCTGGACCACGAGCAAATAAAATTATGTACAATATTTTAGATTATGCCATACTAACACTTTTGCTAATTTTATTGGGAATACAATTCTACATTATGTTAGGGTAAGGCACCTGCTTCTCCAAGGGTAGCATCACATTAGTAATATGCAATTTGGCTGTGACTAAGCAACAAACCACATCAGGTTAGGCCTGAAATTATTATATATGCTGTATAAACACACACACACCTTAGAGCCCCGAGGAAGATTATTTTCAGACATTTGTAGCCAAAGAAAAATTTGACTTACCAGCTGTATTTAACCCAACAAATGAGACACATATCAATCACTTCTAATCATAACAAGGAAACAGGTTTTTGCTGATTTTTGGGGGGGGGGGGGGGGGGGGGGAGGGGGTGGGTTTTGTTTTGTTTTTAGAAAACTTTGTGCAATCTAGTAGTCAAAACATTTAAATGGAATCTCTGTATGAAGAGTTGGATTAAAAACCTGCAAGATTTCAAGTTAAATCCAAGCATTATTGCAGTTGTGCTAGTTTTCGCTCGGGCAAAGTTAAAATTTCTTCACAGTAGCTTGCATCCTGCTGTGTTCTGGATTTGTGATGACAACAGGGTTGATAAGATGCTGATGTTTTATTTATTGCTGGCTTTAATTTACTAAATGCTTACACAGCCTCAAGGCCTTTCCTGCTCCTCACACCAGCGAGGAGGCTTGTGGTGCACAAGGACTTGGGAGGGGACAGAGCCAGAACAGCTGACCCCAAAAGGGATACACCACACCATATGGCATTGTGCTCAGCAATAAAACTGGGCAGGCAGAGGTAGGCAGGGCTGCCACTGCTTTGGGACTCAGTTGGAAGTAAGCAACTGTTTACTTTTGCATCACTTGTTTTTCTTGTATTTTCCTCTCTATTCAATGGCTGGGGTTTTTTGGTGGGGTGGAGGGCTGAGGTTTTGGTATGTTTGGGGGGTTGTTTTTTTTTTGGGGGGGAGGGGGAGGAGGGAGTGTTCTGAGATTTTTTACCTACAAGTTTTTACTTTTCCTATTCTTCCCCCATCCCACTGGGCAGGGGCACTGTCAGTGAGCAACTGTGTGGTGCTTAGTTGCCAGCTAGGGTTAAACCATGACAGCAGTACAGATACTGGGCTCTTCTCAGTATTCAAGGAGAACAAACAAACAAAAATTTACAGTAGAGGTAAAAAAAAAAAAAACAACACTTCTACATTTCCACATGAAATTTGCAGCTTTCATTATCTAAAGACAACCTTTACAGATAGCAGGGCAGTCCTTAGCTTGGATTTCCCCAGAGAGCCACAATATTTGTATTAACACAATTCAGTAAAATGTTGTCAGTGAGGTAAAACTCACTGGACTCAAAATGCGTTTGAAGAGTTCTGTCATTTTTAAAATGTTTTTTTTGTTGTTGTGGGGTTTTTTTGTTTGTTTGTTTTTTGTTTGGTTGGTTTTTTTTACCTTGAAAAAGTGCAGTTAAGTTATTTCCATCTCCTGTAGGATTCCTGAACTTTACATTTTTATCTGTCCACCACGCAATGCCTTTTTTAATCAAAGTAATAGGAGTCCTTGTGTCATTATCAATGCGGTACAATTCCAATGTATCTAAAGAGAAAATCGAATTAGAAAAGCAGCTGAGGAAACCTCCATTAGACAGATGATCCTGACAGGCAGTTAAAGTATTACCTCCAGGAGAACAAAGCAAAAAGAAGTGGACAAGCCTTTTATTACCTGCCTGCCACAAGTACAAGCTCTTCTGTAAGAACCAACCTATATGAGACAGTACTATCCATATACTGTATCTATGTTTCTACTCATAGCAGTAACAGCTTCTCAGAACAGGTATTTCCACCCTTTGTGCGCTATCAGATGAAATTAGTTCTCATAGAAATTTTGGAAAAAGCAACAACAGTACAAGATATTTATTTAATTCTACGAATGAAAAAGTGTTGATCCAAAACAAAAAAGCCCAAGATGTCTTCACTCTAAATAACTTGCAATACAACACAAAACACACATTAGAACACAAAAACGTCTAAGTGATAACTTGAAAGTGTTACCATACCATTAAACATACTGTTGGCAATAGCTCCACAAGGAGCAATGGGTTTGTCCTCATTTGTGCGGTAAGGCTCGCATTCCTTACTGGGATTCTGAAAGTTAGTTAAAATGAAAAAAGGCAGATGAGTCTGTGCTAGTTCAACCAACTAACCTGTTCTTTACTGCAGTACCTCAATAACGTGCACATCTTAAATTTACCACAAAACACTCTTTTCACAAGTCAGGCTGTTTACAAATACTACAGCATTCAATACTAGTTAGTATGATTGATTTTTCTTTTACAAACAGGAACAGAATATAAATAAAACATGAGTAATGTCAGAATCCCATCATGGTCATACTAAAAATAAGGCTTTTCTTGGAAGCTATTAGAATTTTTTTTCCTTTTATCTTTTAATAGAAACAATTTTCCAACATGCGGTACTCAAGTATTCTCTTATTAAAGTCAGGGTGTCTTAAGTACGCATCAGTGTTATAGAAAAATAAGACTATAATAAGAAACCAAGCTTAACATAGAAAACAAAAGGCTGCAAGGACTCCAACAGCATGCCAAATATTTTTCTGCATTAACAGCTCACTCCCCCAGCCTCAGGTCAGCCATGCAGCTTCTTGAAACTCTCCACTTTTTTTTAAAGTTTACAGGTGAAAAAGGGGAATCATTCTTGCTGGAGCAAGAACGCAGCTGTATTTCCACTCTTCATAAAAATTAGGAAAAGGAGTGGTCTGGCCCTAAACATTACACAGCACCCTGAACAGAATGCAGAGTGCAGATAATTTCCAATATCGCTGATGCTCAGTATTGAACCAGAGCCTACAAAATGGATGCATTTAGCTGCAATATTCAAACCACGTGCTGGGCAACCAGGTATTTTATACCGAAAGCAAAAACTTCAGACAGAATGGATACAGATAGATACTACTGACTGAAGACAAGACAGCTTAAAACTATACAAATTTGAGCAGTGACTGGAGTACTGCACTGCTATTTGCTTCATGAAATTACGAATTGTTACACATTTTTCTGTAAATAAAATACGAATTCCCTATAGCTGATCTTCTGTTATGCAAAAAAACCCTGAATGCCTCATAAATACTCTGCTATATGGCGATTAATGCAACAGTCAGAAGTTAATTGCTTACTAATATCCATGCATGAATACCTACAAGTAGTGAACTGTTATCTCCATTTAGCTGGCTGTCATCTCGAGATTTCACGTAACGACGATGGTTTTGATAGAAGTTGGAAAGTCCGTAATACATGAATACATTGCTCTACAAGAAGTAAGATGGGGTTTTCATTCACACAAAGCTTATATTTTAACCTGTTAAACTCTGTGCTTACTTTACGGCAACATTCATTAAGTAGAAGCCTCAATACTTTTTTTTTTACACTGAGTACATAAGAGTACTACCCTAATACGAGCTGGCATCATGAAGTCAAATAGTCTAAACATGCCATTAATTATCAGAATGGTATTCAGCAGCACCCAACACCAACGTTGCCCAATGTTAAGAACATGTACCCCACTATGTGCCTCAATTTCACCAAAAGCACTTGTAGTATTTCCAGTTCTTGCTGGATTGAGTTTTTGTAAATTGTGCAGGAATAACTGATCTACTTGCCAGCTGCATGGCATATGTGGTAAATCTAAATGTGTAAAACACAAACATTAAATGGAATGTTGCACATTTCCACATAAACAGAGGCACTAAAAACCATCTCATACCATGCTACTGAAAAGGCACACAAAAATCAGATCCACATTCATAGGAAAACTAGAAATAATCCTTTAAAATAGGAAAAAAAAAAAAGAAAAAACAAAGGAAAAAAAAGAAAAAAAAAGGAAAAAAAAAAAAGAAAAAAAAAAAAGACTTCAGAGTGATACAGCTTTCCTACCAATTAGAAAATAACCCATACAAACTGTTCTAGTTTCATTTTGCATACAGGGTAGCATACCTCAAATGAATGTTCCAGTGTGAAATTGATGGTGCAAGTACAAGGTGGCGTGCTGTCCCAGGACACATTTAGACATTTGTTGCAGGGACTGGAAGGCTCTGCTCCTGTATAGTCAATCTGCAATTTAAAAAAAAAAAAAAAAGAGAGAAAAAAAAAAAAGGAAAAGCCATTAATTTACAACAGGAAAGGAAACAAAAATGAGTTGACGTGGCAGTTGTTTTGCAACCTCATTACACCCTAACACCAAAAGCCCATTCAGGCCCATGTGATGACCTCCAGAGGTCTTTCCAACCTAAAAGATTTTGTGATTCTACCTACACGTTCAATTTCAACTTCAAACAAATTTAACTCGGAGGTAGGCCATTACTGCTGTGGCAAAATAAAACACACATGCCAAAACACAAGCAGCAGACACTCCAGACAACATTATGCTTCCAAATGCACACACACATACACGCTATATGTCAAGTAGATCTGAGCTTCTACATGGTCTCCAGAGAGGTTAAAATTTTAAAAGCCTAGAATATCTGAAGGGGGCCTATAGGGATGCTGGGGAGGGACTCTTCATGAGGGACTGTAGTGAGAGGACAAGGGGTAACAGGTTCAAACTTAAACAGGGGAAGTTTAGATTTGATATGAGGAAGAAATTCTTTACTGTAAGGGTTGTGAGGCACTGGAATGGGCTGCCCAGGGAAGTTGTGAATGCTTCATCCCTGGTGGCGTTCAAGGCCAGATTGGACAGAGCCTTGGGTGGCATGGTATAGTGTAAGGTGTCCCTGCCCATGGCAGGGGGGGTTGGAACTAGATGATCTTTAGGTCCTTTCCAACCCAAACTATTCTATGATTCTATGTTTAATAGAAAAAGTCTGCATTAGAAAACTTGCTTTGCTGGCCATTTTTAGCAATCTAATTAGAAGATTAAGAAAAAAAACAAACCAAACAAAAAACCATCAACAAAAAAAAAGAAAAACAAACAAACAAAAAAATCACTTAATGTCCAAGAACTCTCTCAAGTCGGAAGGATTAAGACACTAATACTATTTTGCCAGGGATGGTAAAATACTAGACGGACAAGAACGATGATCCCTGTTAACCTAGCTTATACAATATAATCTTATACAATGTAGTTCAAAAAAAGCCATCATTTGAAATCTGTACATACAGGCTACCTGGGGAGTATGCCTGACATATCCCTGGTCATGAGCTTACCCTGTATGTACTTCTATATTTACTATGAACTTCCTATTTAGAATTTACTCAGGTCACTGCAGCACATACCAAGTTATAGCAACAAGCTCTTTAACAGCACTATCATTTAAACTACAACACCTATATAGTTTTATGAAAAGCTGCTGCAAATAGTTTGCCCTGATTTATGCTGGCAGTGAAATGTATTATCAAGAATTGGAGTGATTTATGATCTGCCCTAATATTAACATTAGCAAAAACAAAGCATGCAGTTTCAAGGTTCAGGGAACAACTGAAGCTTATTTTCCTCTGGATCTTCTTCAAGGTCTCTCTTCCTGCTATGTTTTCGGTATCTATTAAGCTTCAGTTCTTCCCTCAGCACTTTTATTAGCATCTGTTCTGCTGCCAGACTTCTGACAGATGAGACCTACACCCTAACGAGCCTAGCTCAAACGAGACAGCTTCAGAAGCTATTAGCTGGCATAGGCAGAGAGATCACATAATCTCTGCTGCCTTTGCTGAGCAAGGTATTGAGTTTATGCTGACCTAGAAATAGCAGCAATCCTGAACAGCTTTGTGTAGCTACAGAAGACAAACGAACCACCACTGCTCTCAACAAACAATGGAGCTCATTTGTTCAAGGCTAACTCAGTAGTGCTTTTTTTGCTGCTACAATAAGCTTAAGCAAGCACTTCATTTACAAAGAACTTAAACCTGTTTCCTGAGCTAGTTCTCCAGCGTGTGGAGAAGTTTTAGATCAAGAACAAACTCAAATAGTCCAAGGCTGAAGAAAGATCTAAAGACTTCACTTTTAAAAATATGATTGACTAAATTCTGTGGAGCATAAAATTGATATATACTGACACACACAGAATTATTTGGGTTGAAAGGGACCTTCAAAGGTCATCTAGTCCAACCCCCCTTGCAACATGCAGGGACATCTTCAACTAGATCAGGTTGCTTGGACCGACAGGTTAATCCTCCACTGTTGGACTGGTACCACCAACTCCCCCCAAATACAGCCCAGGCACCAGCAAGCTCAGCCCCAGGCCCTAGTCCACACAGAAGTAGCATGACCAGGCCTCCAGCCCAGCCCAAGCCCCAGGGAAATCAGTGGAAGGAGAGGGACAATTCTGAGTCCTACCAGAGTGTGTGTCTCATAGGCTGGCCTCAGCAAAGACTGGCAGAAACAAAACAAGTAACATTTCTGGGTGCATTTCCTGATGGTCAGCATCTGTCCCCCACAGCTCCACTGCAAAAGCTGAACTGCAAGATCTGCCCCTCCACAGCTCAACTTGTTCATGCAACCTCTCAGCTGACAAAGGCAGAGAATGCAGCAGGAAGCTTCCCACTGCCCCCATGCAGATTTCCTCTATGCTCCCACCATGCCCATGGCCCCAGCAGCTCCCCCTGCATGGGGCATGAAGAAGGAAACAAGAAAGGGTTCATCAGAGAGATACCTGAACACAAGCAGCAGCTCACCACCTACCCAGATAAGGTTTCAATGATGTTCTCATCTTCTTCCTCCTCCTGGTAAACAAACAAACCAAAAAACCCACCTTGACACCTCACTACCTGGGCACAGAACCACACTTTTGCCCACTGCTATCAGCTTCAATGTAACCAAGAGCTTTACCATACAGTAACTGCCAACAAATGAGGTTTTCTTCTGCATCCGCATTTACAGGTTACATTCAACACACTGTTTATTTAAAAGTATAGAGGCACCTGTCATCATCTCTTGACAAGATAACAAAACCAGAACCTTGAGATGCAAAGTAATGACTTTGGGGTCCACAGCAGGAACTCACCTGACCCAGCATTCTGTCCTTAGCTGAGTAAGACAAACTCACATAGAGGAGCCCTTACCAAGAACCCCTCATCTAAGCACATTGGGTATACCCAAGTTATCCAGCACCAATGGCTTTTCAGGCAGCTGCTGTCTTTCTCAGTCTATTTACATGTTTGCAGTACAGAAATAATATAACTATTGCATATATATATATATTCTCCAAACCATTTATGATTTTATACATTTCACATATTTATCCTACTGTGTCAACTTCTTGTATAAAAGGCATCCCGTAACTCTGGCTCTCTATTAAGTTTTGTATCATTTTTGAGATGGGGCTACCTGAACCACGCCCAACACTGAAGTACGCAACAGTCATCTCCTTCCTTTCAGTTCTTCATTCCTACTCATGCCTTAAAGTCCATCTGGCTTTTTAAATTATGATTACACATTTCACAGCAGCAAAGTACAAAGATCTCTTTCCCACACAGTTCATGTTCTGGATATTCTTCAATTTTTATCACATATTAACATACGTGATAAATGCCAACTTATAAAAAAAAAAAAAAAAAGGAAAAAAAAAAGCTTATAAAAAAGCCTACTTTTTTTTCCTAAAGAAAAAAAGGAAATACAGAACTCTCTCACCCTTCCCCTTTAAGAAGACAAAAAGACACATCTACACAGCAACACTCATTCCCAACCCAAATGAACTACTTTTCATGAGAGAAGCACAAAAATGGCTGTTTATACCTTTTCAAACAGTGAGAAAACGCTAGAGAAAAACCAGCACAAAACCCCTATAATTCACTTAAGCTGTTGGAAATCTTCCACATTTGAATTCAAGAGAGTTTATAAAGGAAATCAATGGAAAAAGCTACATTTTATTGTTCAGTCCTTGCACCTGTACAAGAACAGTACAGTTCACAGAGATCCTGATGGCTACAATATCTAGTTCCAGGAAAGGGTGATTTGAACTGTACATAAATATGTATTTCAGGGGCATAATTCTTATTCAATTCCAATACAATAAGTTTACAGGCAAATATCTATGTACAGACACACACTTAACAAGTATGCTTTTGTCTAGAAAGTAGGTGTAAATACCTCTGCTTCCTCCCCCAACTACATTTTCAAAAGAGCTTAGTCACTGCACCCAGATTCTAGATGTCTTGCCTCTCAGAGCTAACTTTACGGCTACTTACGAATAACATTTGGAGGTTACTAACAATCCAGCGTACCAACAGGGACATAGCTCAACATACAGGTGATAGCAGTGTCTTAATCAGTGTCCCTCACTGGTGTTCAGGGCCCAAACACTGGTCTTTAAAATGCTTAATCTACATTTTGTTGCTGCAACTGTAGTCTTTTTTTTTTCTCTTCCAAAATTCAGCTGCCTTTACAATGGTAATCTCTGGATTACAACACTTGACAAAACATGCACGAGGATCAGAGAACAGAACCCAAGTTTCCCCATTCTTACCTGCATATCCTGACTGTCTGATCATACTCTCAAAAGTCAAGCACTCTGTTCCTCCTGTCCTCACAAAAACCTAATGGTACGGCTTGGGAGAGCTTCATGCGAGGTGGGTGATACAAGACTGAATTAACTCAGTAAAACAAACAAAATAAACCCTTTCTAAACTTGAATATCTTGAAATTAGAAAGGGTGGAAGGTGGAAGGCCAGCACCTGCCAACAGGTTTCCAAATACAAACTGCTACTATTGCTTTATACATGCAACCCATTGCATAGGGGAGCATCAGTCACGCTCCCAGCTCACCTACAGATTCTTGCAACGAACATTAGGTGGGAACATCCAGTTTCTGCCTCCTACTGGAGTTTTTCAGGAGTACATCACTGAGATGCTTAAAACATGCTATATAAAAGTTCCATACACAGATGCAGTATACATACAGTAATATAAATGTAGTGCATAATATACTAGCAATATAAGCACAAGAAGACACTTGGGTTTGGACTCATGAAACTGATGCATTTCCTGTCCTCACAGATCAAAGAAGAGCCAGCCACAATGAAAAACAAAGGCGATATATCTATCCAACATATTTACCATACAAACATTAGTTTGTAAACCTGTTTGTAGACTTTCTATCGCTTTACTAGAAATGGCTATTTTAAATGCAATTGTATAAACACACACGCACACCCCCACCCACCACTGTTAGCAAGGATTATTTTTTTACTTCTCTCCCTTAAGAGTCCTGTTAAAAACACGTGACTGCATTTACTTTAAATATAACTGTAATATGGCAGTTTAAAAGTCTACATGGCCAGGACAACTTGGTACTTGTATCAAATTTCAGAGGTTCTGCTTACCTCAAGAAGCAACTGCTTTTCAAAAATATGCTTGCATACAATATTTGAACACTGTAAAATACACTCCAGCTTTGTTTTTTCCACTTCTTTTCTCCTTGACTGTAATTTTAGCTCTTAACATAGTAGGAAAAGGAACCTTAAATTAGTTTAACACTGTTCACATTTTAACAGAAATACGAAAATACAATACCATTCGATGCCTGCCCCAGAATTTCTTTAGTTAACATAGTTAATGGGGCTTCACTGCGAGATGGATACCAGTAGCCAAGCCACTGTCTTGAACACTACTTACACAACAGTGACAGCTTACTCTGACAACTAGAATGATTTGATCCACAAGAATTCATATTCTCCCATATAGCAGTCCATCAAACACTTCCCCTCCCCTAACACTCAGTCTTGGTCGCATTAGCTAACTGAAACTAACCATAGCTGTTAATGCGCTGTTCAAGGTTGTCCCTAAGCCCCCTGGGTTGTTTCTTTACCACACAAAGTGCTTCTGTTACCAAATGGACTTGTGAGGTACAGTTTAGTTTTCAGCTAATGCTCAGCCAGTTTTCCAGCAGCGGTGTGGTTAATTATCAGATGGAAATGATCCAGTTTTTCTAAGTATAATTATAATAAGCCACACTGTGATCTTTTAAGTTTAATCCAGACACTGTGGTCTCCTGTAGAGCATCTAAAACGTTAAATCACTAGCACACATAAGAACTATAGTAATACCTTCACCAGGTATTTCAGGACAAAGCTTTGTTCTAAAACTACAATTACTCTGGAACATCTAAAGATACATAACTCATTGCCACAAGCTATCCCTAGGACGATGCACATATGCTTCCTGTACTGCTGAGAACAAACCTTGCATTGGGCTGTGCTGATTAAATACCAGCCTTAAGCTCCCAGGAAGTTCACTCAGGAACACGAGCAAAACTACGCAAGCTACACTCTGTGCGAAAAGTAGATACCCTATAAACTCAGTGTCTGCTTGGGGAATTAACGGATGGCTTGGTGAGGAAAACAGATGTTAAACTGAACCGTAACAGCCAGGGCGAGGTGTCGGCACAGAAGCCACATCCACGTCCCGCCGAGCACCTGCAGGAAGAGACGGCGGCGGATTTCGCAAGGAGGCGCATGCCGCCATCGGGAAGACGATCCCAAACACCTCTCGCCAGGCCGGAGCCGGTCTAAACCGGCGCGGCTCCCTCCGAGGGTCCCCAAGCACCCACAGCTAGGCCCGGACCTCCGCCGCCCACCTCGTACTCGCGGATGTTGTTGGAGGTGACGAAGATGCCAATGCCGATAGGGATGAAGATGAGGCCGATGATGAAGAACGCCGGCAGCACCGTGCCTGCGGTCAGGATGGGCTGCCAGGCGGGCAGCCGCTGCTGCTTGAACGCCGTGTTGTCGGGCTTGCGGGTCTTCACGGCGCCGCCTCCCCCCGCGCCGCCTCCCGGCATCCCGACGCCGCCCGAGGGGTGCCCGTCCGCCTCCTCCTTCGCGCTGTAGTTCACTGCCATACCAACTGCGACCCAACGACTCCGCGCACCGCCTCCAGTGACCTGCCCTGCACGTGACCGGAGGGCACCGCGCCTGCGCGCTAGGCCGCGGCGAAGCCTGGCAGAGGGAGGTAAAGAGACGGCGGGCGCGCGGGTGACGACACGCCCTCACGTTCCCGGTAGAGCCGCGACGAAGCCGCGCGCATGCGCAGAAAGCGAGGCACCCGCGCTCTGGTGAGGGTGAGCTGCGCGTGCGCGCTTCCGCTCTCTCCGCCAGCCCTGGGGCGGGGGGAGGAGGCGTATGCGCAGTAGCGCTTGGTGCGCTGCCGGTGACGGGAGCCCTTCACTGCCCCCTTCTGGCGGCGCCGTGCCCCGGGGGAGGTGTCCCGCCGCGGCCCTGGAGGCCGCAGATAGGCCAGTTCGGCAGGCAGCGGCAACCCCCTCTGAGCCTAAAAGCCTGCAGCCTTATGACCCCCGCTGTGTGTGTCAGGGGGAGCACCCCTCATCTCCCGCCTTCCCACAGCGTCTTAAGAGGGCTGCTGGTAAAAGGCAGCCCCCATGAGGTCGAAAATGGAGACGTTAAGTTCAGCTTCCTGCTCTCATAAACAGGAACAGCACCAGCACCAGCGTAGAGGTGTAGTAACAGCAAGGTTGTGAGAGCTTATCTTAATGAAGTTACTCATAGTAACCATCACTATAGGGAGATTTTTTGCGCTGTCTTCCTGCTCTGTTGTCAGGAGGTATGTGAGTGAATCGGAGTGCAGTGGATGCACATATGGATGTTGCTGTCAGAGTTGTTGCTTTTTATTTCCCTTGGGAGCTAATCCTGCTTCAGTTCATTAAATAGTCACCATGTGGAAAGCAGTGTGCATTCGTATCCCAGAATACCTGTTTTGTCAGGCTCAAGACAATTATTAGTTCATTATTTACTGCTCAAGCCAATGCAACATTCCAAGTCCATGTTTCTCACTTCATTGGCTCCTTTGCTTTAAAGTTTGTTTTGTGAGGACTCTGTAGCTCTTTTAGTATACAGATTGTAGCCAAAATGCACTTTCAGCTGGTATTTATGTATTTTCTTGATTTTATGAAACACAAAAAAAAAAAAAAACCACCAGCCCAAACCCCCCAAAACCAACAAACAACCCAAGCCAAGCTATTTAATTAACTAACTTTGTAAGCGTGTTATCCAATCTAAGCCTTTTTAGCTGCCTGTCGAACAGTTTCCCTAAAATAAATGCCCTTCAGTTCTCTGAGGAACCGAAAGTTTCACCAAAGACCGCTGGGGGGAGCAGTGACCTGTGGCAGTGCCGCCTTTTTGTGGAGACTCTGAAGACCTCGCTTCATTACACAGTGTAGGAAATCTGGACATTAAAATTTGAGGACTGGTTTGGTGCCTAAATAATTGGATAGGGTTCAAAAATCAATCGTATTTCTTGTGGAATCTGTGCTAAAGCTGTATCTCATTCCTAATTAATCTTTTCCATTATCTTGTGGGCCCTACCTTTATCTGTCTCCCATTAGCTAAGCCTCTTGTTCCTGTTTTCACCCTTTTCTTTATTACCTTTGGTTTTCAGTTGCCACCTTCAGTTATAGGAACTGATGCGGTTAAACCCCCTAATATTTAGAACAGGGAAGGCAAATAAAATGCATTAATGGCCAAATAGATTATTTCAGAGAGCAAATTCACGAAACTTAAAGCATTAAATATGAAGTTTTTAACTTTAATGTTACTGTTCAGAAGAAGAGGTAGAACCCAGAGATTCACAGTAGGAGGTGGAACAGTCAGGGCAGTAACCTCCATTTTTCATCTTTTTTCCTACACTAGAGATGGTTCTACGAAACACTTTCGTCTCCTCTGGTCTAATTACGTTTCACAATGAGACAAAGGGAAAACTCACTGGCTGTAGAGTTTTTCTTTAGAAATCAAAGTATTTGAAATTTTTTCAATAGATTGAAACATCGTATTTTATCACCTATAATCATACTAAGGTTTATACTATATAATATATAGTATACAATATATCATATTCTAATAATAATACTGTACAATTACACTATACCCAGAGGTCTTTCAATCCTCTTTAGACAGTAAGAGATCTTTGAGAGAAAAGTTGATCTTGTACTTGTTTTCAACTGCTTAAAAGCTATTGATATCTATAGCCCAAGATAGCCTCTACATTATCATCTGAAAGCACTTCCTGATTAATTCCTTTCAAATTACAATACCTGTACAAATTAATCACATCTTTAGTCTATATTAACAGATTTCTTCCCAAGTGTGCCCAAAATATAGGCTAATTATGTGGCTAATGCACTTCCTTTACTTACTTGCTTCAGGTTCATATCTAAATCAGATAATGTAAAAAATTGACCAGGAACATAATTGCATTGAAGATGAAATACACCTGTCAAAGCACCGTTTGCACACCTGAGTTTTACCCTCCAGGCATTTCTATGAAATACTTTAGCTACTTGCCAGGTGTCAGATCAGGATTATTATTTCAAATGCACCACAACTGTATTTATGCTTTGAACAAACCTTTATTTTGTAAAGCTTAAAAACTTAATGTATTTGCAAAACCATAAATAAACCAAAAGGAAAAAACTTACACTCATACGGAAGTTGGCTTTATATTAAAATCTAGACAAGGAAAAATATTTTCTACATTCATTAGGACCTTTTAAATCTAGACTCAATTTCAGAGTAAGATTTTACTTATATCTTACTGATATTTAAAGGCTGAAGTTTATTGCAGGCATGTCACTGTCACTTTCAAATAGTTGGCAGTTTCATTCCAGGTGAACTTGATGTAGTTCTTACATGGACAGGTTTTGATTTCAAAGTAATGCTTTGAAAATAGAAGATCTGGGTCATTACAATGTTAGTTCTGCTGCGCAGTAAATTGAAATGTGGCACATACTAAACTTTATTCACCTTAGCTGTATTACTCTCTGAGAGCTGTAATTCTTCTCGGCTCACTCTAAAATATGATCTACAGACATAGATATGTTATTGGCATACATTGTGTGCTGTAAGGAAAAAGAACACTCCTTAAAAAACTCAGTGTACCAGGTAAAGTATAAACTATACCAACAAAACAACTGTTTCGCACGGATAAGCAGCATTTGTTTCCATTACTCAGTATAGCTCAAGTAGCAAACTCTTTGCAATGCAGATCTACTCCAAGAAAGTTTATACAGGTCCCAGAATATACTGCTTCTATACAACGTCAGCATTTGCTGCAGAACTTATGTCTAGAAGGAAAAGCAGGTCCCATGGAGATCAAATTGCCTACACAGCAGTGCGATACTACAGCTTCAAAGATGAACTGACCTAGTCATCTCAGTGGGACGCCAAGTTAATGCACTTTCTCTGGCATCTCACAGTGTATCTCCTGCAAGCAATACCATTTTCTCTTCCAAAAAGTAGTTTCTCCCAGTAACTTCTGCAATTCAAAAATCTTCAGTATTTTAAATATGTGCCAATGACTTAGATTAAAAATCATTAATTATGAAATGTATAAGGAAAAAAGACCCTCCCTGGGTTGTATCCAGCTTTATATATAATTCATTCAGAAATCATTTTAAGTATAGCTGCCACAGAACTCTCTGGATGCTATTTGAAAAGCTGCAGCCACCAGTGTAAAATATGCCCCTCAGTGTAAGGCAGAGTGCACAGCACCTCATTCCTACAGTCATATTAGTTCAGGACTAAATATTCTGAACATACAATCAAACCAGAGATGTTTATCTCTGCCAGTGCAGTGAAAGGACAAGGTTAGAAATCATGAAGTCATTAAGTGCTTGGTGATAGATTCCTCTCCATATCTTAACACCTGAATCAATTTAACTATGTACATCACTGATACCACAGTGAGATATGGGTCAGAAAAAGGAACTTCCAAAGCCGTACATTTTGTCCCTATAAAAATACATATATGAGTACTGTCAATCTTAAGAAATCAGAGTTAAAATACAAACACTTGGTTACATTTGCATATTTGTGAAAATTTATTAGTTACAGTGTAGTGAAAATTAACTTTTTTGGTACAGGCAGAAATAAAAACATACATTATATAGAAAAAAAATCACAGCTTTAAAAACTGGCTTACGTTGTTTAAAATGAGTAAATCTGGTTGTATTTCAAGGCATTGGACTTTAATACTTAATTTTATGCCAAACCATCACACAGTGCAAGAAATATTCTGCAATAGTACAAATTCCATACAGCAGGCTTCAGAGTATTCAGTCTCACAGAATCTCATGGTGGCAAAAACAAATGTGCTGAATACACAAAACATTGCTGAAGTAAAATTTTTCTTTCTTTACATAGTCTTTATTACAAAAATATCAAATTGTGAATTTGACAGTGTATTCTACAAATAAATGCGCCATGAACAACAGGAATTGCAACTCTGGGACAGTTACTTTACAAAGTGTATTATAAAAATAAATTATATGGCAAACATCAAACAAAATCAAGCATGTGCCTTAGGCTTTGCAAATAAAAGTGAAATTCAGCTGGCAGAAAGACTGCTGCTTTCTCTTTGACTACGTACTTTCAAAATACCAGCAAGGCCCTTCATTCTTACAGCTCTACCAAGAAACAATACATAAAATCTAATGGAAGCAATAAATACTTCCACGAATAATCAGTAGCACAAGTGACCCTGGTGTTGATGGCAGAGGGCTTCTACAGTGATCCATCCAACTGGCAAAGAGGGTAGTGCACACAGAGAGCATAGAGCAGGGGCAGTAACTCATCTAGAGTTCATGCGCAACTGGTGAATGATGACACTCTCTAGAAGAAAAGAGCAAAACACTTGATTTTATGAAGCTGCAAATACCTTACAAGTTACTTTAAAGAACACAATGGCATTGCAAAGCATTTTTCTTCTAGGCAAGTCTCACAGACTTACTCGCACATCAGTGGTTGATAAAACTGTCCTGGCTAATGCTACAAAGAGAAACTAAATTAGCACCAGGCTAGGGCTTAGAGGGCCTTGGCTTCCGCTTCAATGTCAAGACCATCATCTGGTTGTCCATAGGGAAAAATAATAATACAATTGAATGGATTAAGCCACAGGGACACACAGGTTCCAGTCCCACACCCGAAGAAGACCTGGATATGGGTCTCTTCTATCCTCTCTAATCACAGATTCATAGAACAGTTAGGGTTGGAAAGGACCTTAAGATCATCTAGTTCCAACCCCCCTGCCATGGGCAGGGGTAATCAAACCCATCATAAACTTGCTGGCAATTTTGAAATGGAGATGAGGAAGAGGTATGTTGTTATTTCTCATCTAAATTTGTGTTAGAAACCTATGCTGGCTTTATTCAGCAAGTCTGCTTCAATTTTGCTACTGCCTTTAATGGGGATAAATTTCAGCCACAGCATGCAAAACTAAGTGTTGGCATTGTCTTTGAAAGTCCGGGTTTAACTTTGTCTTGTGTGTAACATAGGATATCCCTCATCCTGATTAATCTCTGAGCTCTGCCAAAATACTAATGACCTTTCTTCTCTTCATCTACCTATACACACTGCGCTTACAGTCAACTTTTTAATATAACAATTTAGCTATCAATGACATTTTTCTCTGCAAAGGTGTAATTTATACATTTCAAATAATATAACCATACCAGTGTTAACTAGAAACATGCAATTATACATTTTTAGACATACTTATTTTCTCAATTAAAAATAGTTTTTAAGATTCTTTCCCCTCTTAAGTCTGAAGATTTGTCATTATTTACATGACCCAAGAAATTACACTAATCGTATCATTATTCCCTTTCACATTTGCCTTCTGCCTTTGTCTGTTTCCTAACTAGTATTTGCAAGGTGTTTGATTAAGTTACATTGTAAGAAGGGAAAAGAAAAAAAAAAAAAAGAAAAAAACACCGAAAAAAAAAAAAATTTCCGCGTACTCTTAATGCCAGAACTTTGCCACTAGATGGCAGATTCCAGTGCTGCTTTTCTTACATGGTGACTCAGAAAAGCGGGACTACGGCAACGTTGAAGGAAGTATATTAAGGCAAATGAAATAGTAGAATTTCCCAAATAGAAAGTATTTATTTTCCCTATAACTTATCAATAACAAATGATTTTCAACAAGATATATATACCAGTTCTACCAAATCTGAGCAATGAACATGAAGGATCTACAATAGGATTTTACCTTAGAACCAGTGCTCTTCTCTAACTCCAAGCACTTGCAGGATATGATGTAAAAAGCTGCATTTACATAATATCAGATTGTAACCTCAGGTGAACTCTCCCATTAACTTCAATGGGAGTCACGCAAACTCTATATGAAACAATTTTTTCCTTAATATTCACTATACACATTACATATTAATAGTTTAGATACAAAATTCTAAAAACTAAATGGGTAACAGAAAAATATCATGCTCCTTGTAAAGGTTCAGTCACTGAATGAACAGCAAAACTGCAGCAGGCTCCTGAATCAGTCTTCTTCCTACAGACCGAGAAGAGCAATGATGCAGAAAACAGTAGGAGAAATAATAGAAAAATCAAGTCATTTCCACTCCTAGTATTCATTTGTTCATTCATTTCTCACACATGTATGTATGCTCTTACTTTGTCTATTGGCTGTTTATATTTAAAATGCTTATATGTGTAAAAATATATGTATTATGCACACATGCACAAACAAACTCCAGTTACTAAAGGTGTCTGAGCAGTTCTTAAGCTAAAATTACAGTAGGACAGATTTTGTCAGAGTTGTTTGACCAACCTCTGTAGGAATATTAGTAGATCTCTAGGATACAATTACATATTTTTTCCTAGGGTTTTAGTTATCAATATTTCAAGGAGCTATGAGTTTACTTAAACAGAACAAATTCTTTTAATGACAGGAAAAGAAAACAAAGTTAATGTAAAACTGCTAATTCTGCTTTCAGTCCCACTGATGTAAATCAGAACTTCTCCAGGAAACACATCACTAACAGCTGGCCTATGAAAAATACCAGTTCATATAATGAAGCACATCAACTGACATTTTAACATACGAAGTTTAATTTCTTCTTACAATATATACAAACAGATAACACCCGATAATACAAAAATGTATGTACCACAGACAAGGCACACCCAAGCAACAAAAAGAATTTTACATCAGTATTTCTATTTTCTAAATCCTGAAGAGAGTTTTTAAAGTGAAGAACCATTCATACCTGACTCTCAGAGCCAATAGCTCTGCATCTGAGAATAGTTAACCCTGATTGCATCTTCCAAAAAGCCAAGAACAGTGTGTGAGGAGTAAGATTCAAAGTGAGGTTAACATCTACAATGAGAAGTGTTGCAAATAGTTTTGCCAGACAGAGCTCAGGCAAAATTAAGGGGAAAAGGGTAACTCACGGTGACACAGGGGATCAAAACATTTTCCTAAATGAAAACTAGTTCAAAAGATGAGCTCACAGAAAGTCCTGCCAGCAAAATACAGGTTTCAAGGTGACTCAGTGAAATCGGCCACTGATGTGTGATGAAAACATATAATTGGTCTGAAAACTGTCCTGACTGTGCCAAGCACCTGAAACCCAGCAGGACAGTAGCTTACTGTCTTTAAAGACATGCTTTTCCAGATCTGATCAGAATTACTGAATATTCATGTAAATATTGAGCACACTTTAGCACGTGTCACATATTTCAGGCAGTAACATATGACTTGGCATCCAGTTGGCATGAATCAACATACTAATGTGACTCCAGAGACAACTGACATGATGCTAATTACTACGAGCTGTAAGTGGTTTGAGGTTTAAATATGGTGACATGCATACTGTATGGGCATGTTCTGATGAGCCACAAAGTGTTTATCTGTTTTGTGAAAAAAATCACACTAATGGGTGTCATGAAAGGAAAAAAGATGGGCAAAATAAACCAAAATCTCCGTGTAACTGCTGTTATTTACTTAGCATATATACTGATCTGAGAGGAATCCCCCAGGCAGTCGGGTTGAAGTTCTGTGCTCCCTCATTTTCAGTCACACTTACTCAAGTGTCTTGCTCTGCTAATGACTACGTTAGCAACACTTGTATGTAACAGTAATTCGGGTGACAGGATCTAATCTAGGTAACGCAGCAGAAAAGTAGTAAGTTTCTTATTAGGAACTAGATTTAAAATCATAGAATCATAGAATAGTTAGGGTTGGAAAGGACCTTAAGATCATATGGTTCCAACCCCCTTGCCATGGGCAGGGACAACATACTAGACCATGTCACCCAAAATCACAGAGATATCTGGAGAACTGAGGGTGCACTTTCTCCGTCCACATGTGCTGCTCATGAATGGGTTGGCATTCTCCCTGCTCTTCCCCTTCTCCACCTTACTGCTGTCCCAGGCCATATGTGCCCACTGCTGGGCTTGAGTTATCACGACTGCCTATGTGGCCACACAGTCAACTAATAGCAAATCCTACCAAAAATACAAAGATTCGTTCTCAGCCAGCTCAGTTCCTGATGAAGCACTCTATCAGCATTACTCTTAAGTTGCTACTCAAGTTTTGCTACTGAAATTTGCTACTGTTCCATTTCATCAAAATACAGAGAAAAAGGTAGGAAGGAAAAAGCATGAAGATGAGTCATTCAAATGATCACCTGGGCAGAGGAAGGCATGGTTTCTGCATTGTACTCCTGTAATGTAGAATACACAAGCAGCCCTGTAAATAAAAGTCCTAATATTTTCTTACAGATTGGTGTATCAGAGTTCAATTTTTTGGTGCCTAGTAAAACCTGAGGTCTGAACAAAGCTTTGCTTGTGCTATTTCTGACATCACTCTCTTGTGCTCATACTTTGATGTTGTTCATTTGAAGAATGAAGGTGAGCTCATGCTACATTCTTCCATGCGGTGGGCACTGCTAAGGTCTTGTTCCTCTTCTCTGTCACCCTTTTCATTAAACTGGAAGAACTTCTTCTGGAGACCTCTATTACTTTGTCAGGTTTTGTTGAAATTGGTTGATGCGTTCAATCTCATTCACCAGCGAAGGACAGATTGAGGGATGGATGAACCCAGACACTTATAAGCCTTCTTTTCTCAAAAGGCCAGGCTCAAAGGTAGCCTTTGGAACAGGGACCAGAATCCAGGGGACTCCCTATTTCTAGTTCAGTATCCTGGCTGCTCAACCACTCTTGTTCCTGCTCAATGAATATGGAAGCCCTCCGTGCATAACCGCACAGCCTTTATAGGAGGGAATGAGAATGCTGCCTTCTTCCCTCTCAACTGTCAGTGCCATTGGTGAACCTGGCTGGAGCTGATGTGGGTTTGAGTCTCCTCAGATAATGGTGAGAAGGTGAACCAGTCTCCTACCTTTGAAGAAAGGCTTCAGTCAAAAGCTTCTTAAAATAAGCAGCACTACCCCTACATTTGTGTAAATTTGATCTACTAGGAGACATTCATGGTACCACAGGCACTTTATAACAGCCACTTGTTTCCTACACCTTCCTTCTTTCTTTTTCTGGCTCAAGCACCTGGAACTAAACTATGTTAAAGCCTTTATGCCTTTTTTGCCAGATTCCTTTTAGTTCAGATCAGTTCCTCAGTTAAGTTCAAACACTTGTGCCAGCTCAAAGGACAGCTACATGGAAGTAAGTACTTTCTTGGCTGGAGGTGACAAAGAAAGGACTACAACTTTTGACTCCAGTGTGGGGTTACATCCTGACTTTAAGTGACCATGAAACTGGGGCTTGACTTAAAGCCCTTAAGAGGAAATACCTAGATTATGGATCTCAGTCAGGTTCAGAGGCTGCAGTGCTAGTTATGTCACAACTGAAACACTGACTAGACAAGGGCAGTGGAAGAACTTCAGGAAGATCTTCAGGATGCCTCTGGGGTTTAGGTACTGTATTTAGACATGGTCATCTAAATTGCCTTCTGGAGCTGACCTACTGAATGGAGACTCTTACTATAGCCACTAAACATAACTGTCTTCATTTCAGAGGAAATTCCAGTATAATAAAGGCAGTTATGCTTCAACTTTTAAGACGTCTGAACTATAGGCTTTCTTTTTGCTTCACCTTACCTTTCTTCTACCTTTAAGAAACAAGAATCTCAGGTCAATTAAAACAGGTGTTAAAAATGATAAGTACAACTAAATAGCTAATGTTTAAACCAGTTGCCTGATTCCAACTCTTTAGGCTCCTGCTATGGAGCAAAAGCTCCTTTTCATTGTGCTGCCCCCAGGAAAAGTAACAGGACCCTTGGTCTGACCCATCTGGAATTTATCATGTCTGTCTCACGAAATCCTGCTGACTCTACGAGAGTAATCCCCAGCTTGCGCCTCCAGTTCAGGTTCAGTTGTGCTGATCTGTGTGTCCTGGACTTCAGGTACTGCTAAGGCTGGCTTGTTTCTTCAGGTGAATTAGTTTTAGATCTCAAGCAACACAAACAAATATTTCAGCCACAGGCACATGTAGGATATTGCCTTGGATATAACAACAGTTAACTAAGGAACTGCATCTCTTTGAAGCAAGGATCTGAAAAGGAAGGCGTAAGGCAGCTGTAGTTCATCATTGTATCAAGCCACGTTAGCTTGGGGCTCATGTTCACAATATTATTTAAATGTCTGTTTTGACTTGAAGACTTGCTTCAGTGCCAGTATTTAGAGTAAATATCCAGAAGAAAAAGCTCTTAATGTGTTTCCTTCAAACATCTGCTAAAAAGTCTACATTACAATAAGAACAGTGAGATCTTGGCAACGATTTATTGACAAATTGAAGCTTTTAAGTGATAACACTTAAAAGGATTAGTTGAGAGGATCTGACATATTTCTGGCATAGTAAGTGCCATTGGTTGCTAGTTCCAGTTTCCAATTTTTACCTGAAATACTGGGAATTGAGTGTTATGAAAAATGCTACTAACATGAATCTGATTTTCAGATGTCATAGGAACCAAAACCTTAACAGGTACTGCTTGTGCTACACATGTGAAAATTGAAAACTACTTCTTTTCTGATGCAGCAGCAGGTTTTACAACACAGACAAAACACCCTTCATGTGAATAATAAAACGTCACGTTTATGCTGGGATAATGGCCATATCTGGATCTTAAATTGGAAAGCAATGCAAAGCAGAGACTGAAGACTAAACAACACTTGGATTGACTATAATTTTGTTGACCTTCCATAGCAGATTCTTCAATCAAATCTCTTCTCCCAGACAGGAATCCATTTAATATTTCAACCACTGGTGCATTTTCTTTTCTGTGAACTGTATTTATTATTTATTGGTGGTCTTCCTGCCTCGCCTTCTGAAAGCTATTCCTATCCACTGGGTCCTTTACAGCTTGCTGTGGTAACTTAGCTATTATGCATGTTTAAAACTCTCCTTTATCAATCTGCTTGACTCAGTTTCTTTTGGTTGGGACTTTCTTCTGTGGAAATAGATCACTTAATGGAAATGCCCTTTAATAACTTTACTGTTATTAAATAAACAATCATAACAGTCATCTGCATCCACACCATTTCCATGCTGGAACAATTCCTTAGTACATGCTTAAAAATGCAAACATATAAATGAGGAAATCACAAAGAGGGAAGGAAAAACAATGAGTCACCATGGCATTGTGAGGCAGTCTGTATCTAAGAAAATACTTCAAACTGAGAATTGAGAGCAACTTCCATACCAAACCTTCTCTCTTTCACTGTCTGTACCTGAGCTGTGCCTTTAGATAGCAACTTCTGCCAACAGCAGTCTGTGCTGACTTGCCCTCTAAGATGTAAGGATGCTTGGCAACTAAGGTTTAAAAATAGCACAAGTTCACCCAGCCAGGAAAACTGAACACCCAGTGAAGTCAATGGAGTGACTTGCTTCATAGCCTTTAGTGGTCTTTGGAGCAGGCACAAATGGACTGTATTGATTTTAGCCAGATGAGCGTTTTCTCAAGGTTTTTCTAGAGACTAAACACCTTTTGGCTCACTCGCCTTCATCAGACCCCTGAGCTGGCGGTATCCCAGTATGTGTAAGTCAGGGACCTGATTGTAAGTACTGTTCACAAGCACTAACCCCTTCTGGAAGAAATAGCTGCTGTTTAGCATGGCTGCTCTTGAACACTGTGCAACCTCCCCTACCCCCTTAAATTTTGTAACTGCCTTCAGAAAGCAGCTCACTACTGAGAAACACTGATTTGGATGGAGACTCCTGCAGGGAAGGCTGGTCACACAGTGCCCATCCTTTCACTCTTCCCCTCCCTCCCACACCTGAGGTACTAGCTTTCATTAAAACAGGACCTCAAGTGCATTGTCTTCTGGCACTGCTTCCACAGGCAATGTGGCATCTTGAAATGTGGCATCTCGAAATGTGGCATCTCAGCAATGTGATCAGGCAGGGAGGCAAGTGTCCCATGCAGTAGTAAAAGTGGGAAGTGATTTGTTAAGGTGGAAGACAATCTAGTAAAAGTGACCCAACTTCCTTTGATCTATTAAAAAGTGGCCAAGTATATCATTAAGAATTCCTGAGCAAGGTTACTGATCTAGTGCAGTTGCCTCATTCTCACTTCTTAGGCTGAAAATCTTCCTGGCATCCAACTGCCTTATGATTACTTTTTTAATTTTCTTTTCTAAACTTCAGTAAGAAAACAGAAGGATGTTGCTACTTAAGTAGTCAGTGCACACACTTATTAGTTTGTTGGAAGTGACAACTTCATTAGTACAGGCAAACGTGAGCAACTACACAGACAGGGGGCTGACTTCCATGGTAGCAGTAAAACCTGCAGAACATACCCCCTGAGCCACCGCCATCAGCCCTGACCCCCGCCCAGGGAGGCAGAGCTGCTGGCTGAAGATTTCTTCAGTTCTATTTTCATAGACTGAGTCTCGGCACGAGGCTCAAATTTTGTCACATTTCCTGCTCCTGGGGCTGCCACTACTGGCTTTCCTGCTTTCATACCTTTTGACACAGGAATGCGGGTCGGTGTAGGTCTTGGGGATGACCCATCCTGTCCAGTCTGCAAAGGAGAGAAACAGACAGAAATGACATGAATAGAGGACTTCTCATATATGCTCATCTTATACTTTTCATTGGTCCTTAATTTACCTCTCCAGCAACAATGATGTCCCAAATAACACCTATCAGCAAATTAATGGTCACATTTGGAACCTGGGTGTAGCACATACTGGTACAGTAGGGCCAAAGGTACAGTCAGGATCAAATGAGTTTCCCAGAGCTGAGGTTGGGTGTTTTGTATCAAGATGTCTCAGGAACGTAAATCCCTGCAACACTCTGATTCCATAGCACAACACCGAGCAAGGCAGCCTTAGAGGCTACTGAAGAGGCTGTCAGACAGGTACAATATTAGCGTCTTGCACAGACTAGCATGGGCCCTTAAAACAGCATACCCACATGAGGCAAATGCTGAACTCAGAGTAACAGCTGTGTTTCCAGAGCTGGGGCAAGATTTCTCAGCATTATAGACAAAATTAAACTTCGCTTTAAACTGAGGAATTCCGAATACATTTAAAAAAACTAAAAATGGCCCAAGTGTTTGAGGAGCCAAGCATGGGGCTGGCAGACCCAACACAGCTCCTATTAGCAATCTGTGCTCTTCTGGAGCGCCAGCTGGAGGCCAGGCTGGCTATCCTACAGATTGAAAATGAATCAGTGCACACAATTAGGCAACCAAATCCCACTGTGTAAATGCACAAGGAGCACTTGGATAGGACAAAAAAGACTCCAAAGGGCCAAATGCTATTTTCTCTCTCCATTGGCCAGATAATCTTGCACATACTCTTGCAAGGACAAAAGCGGAAGCTACCCCTTATGGACCATGACCTAAAGAAAATACTTATAACCATGACAATTCTGAAAGGAGAATGTGTTTTATCTTCTGCAGTGTACAATACAGACACAAATATTAATGGTAACAACTTCAGTGTCTCAGCCAAATTTCTTATGTGGCTTTTTTCTGTGCAGACAATGGACAAAAACTTTGATCTCACAAAAGAAAACACTGCTCATAAGATCCTGGAATCCTAGCTAGACGCATCTGCTAAATGACTGAATTCTGCAACTTATGACATGTAAGCAAAATAAAACTGCTAAACTGCTGAAATAGATTGGATTATGGGATTGTGTTGACTGCAACACGTATTTGCACATTTACTTAAAAATGCTCTTTAAAAATGCCCCACAAACAGCAGTTTTCTCTCTTGAAGGATTTCCAGCCAGTAGCATCAGAGCACTCTGCCTGCATCCTGAATATTCAAAGGAAAACCATTCCTTAATCTTCTAAGA
The DNA here is from genome assembly GCA_039720435.1 of Amazona ochrocephala. Lineage (NCBI taxonomy): Eukaryota > Metazoa > Chordata > Aves > Psittaciformes > Psittacidae > Amazona > Amazona ochrocephala. The sequence continues at coordinate 48,415,490 of CM077878.1, forward strand.
ACAGTTTCAAAACCCCATGTGTACACAAAAAAAAAATCACAATTGGAAAACTTGAATGCTGTCTGCCTGGCAGGAAGGAAGCCATTTTCAATAACTAAAAGCAACATTTACAATAGCAGTCTGAAGGCTAATATGGAACTCACATGTAGATGTCAAAACAAGTTAGGCCCATACAATTCTGTAGAGCAAAACATGCAAATGCATTCCATCAGCCTTGGAAAATATGTCAACATCCCAGGGAACCCAAATGACAAACATCTTTTACTCCCTGAAAGAGTTCCACAGTGTGTAAACATGAGGCAATCAAATGAAGTAGCTGGAATCTCAGGCATTTCTTCAGCTTTATTCACATGTAAATTATTAACTAAGGATTTGGGTCCTTTCATGTTACTAATTTCAAGCCTAAATCACTCAAACACACTTTGAAAAGAACTCTATCTTGCTTTAAATTTCTTAGCCTTCCTTACAGCATACTAACATGTTGAGCATATGGAAGCTAATGCCTGCTTCACACGCAGCTGCAGCTGCAAAAGCATTTTGTGTTTGCTAAGTGAAATGGCACAAAGGTGGCTCTTCAGCAAGCCTTTGGCAAGAGTGACAGGGTAAGCAAGAGGAGGACACTCTGGTAGGTGTCTGTAGTGTCTGTGGCAGAGAACCCACACGACCGTCTGCCTCTTGGTCATTTCTTCCATGAACCAAGCTCTAAGCAATTCCCTACAGCCCTGTTTGTGTGTAGGCTGCTGTCTTCTGGCTGATACAGGAATGTGGCTCCAACCAGAAACCAAGTCATACGCAGCCGGCACAGAGACGAAGCCCAGCGGGATGCAGAGTGATGCTGGCTGGCTCTGAGCTGGCAGCACATGGTGCTGGCACAGCACAGGGGGCCAGAGCAAGGTTAGTAAATACATTACTGGGCATAAGATAAATACATGCAGCCGCTAAGCTGGTTATGTCAATAATTAGCACTCACTGCAGACATGGGCAGGCATGTCAAGCTGAGAGCTTGCAGTAAGATTGGACAGTGCCATTGAAGGAAGAAAAGCAATCTGAGTGTACAGCACATTTAGCATGTTTTTTAGTAGTTTATAACAGATCCTGCTTAGTGCGTTTCATTGCTACACATAAAAAAGTGCATTCATGCACACATTCACTTTTGGAAGATTCTAATAACAAGGGTTCAGTACTTGTTCCCATCAGATTAGTGACTAGCTTGCATTGGATAGAAATGGTTCGGTTCAGTGGCTGACACAGATAACTAGTGCAATTTGAGATACCCTGGTCTACTCAAGCTGTAGGGGCTGGTAGTTCAGACAGGACCCAAGGAGACATGCAACCTCTGACAAAGCAGCTGGAAGTTAGGCAGTCTACTTGACAGCACTTAAAATGGCACTAAACGAGTTATGTTTAGGCAACTGAATCCTGAAAGTGTGGGACTTGAGATCTAGTCAATACCATCAGTGGAGGCCAGTGGGCAATCCAGCTCAGACTGAAGCAAGCAGGTCTCAGCTGAGCCAGCACCCAGGGCTCAGTGCTGACAAGGGGACTGATGACTAGGGACTGACTGTTTCCTGCACTGAGGCATCTCGTGCCATCTGAGGTATCATGTCAGCATCCACTGCAGAAAGGTACAGGTCCATGTAGTATCTACCAGCCTCATGTACATGTCTCAGCTGCCACAGGGCATGCAGATAGCACCATGCACCTCTATACCAGCAAGTAAGCTGAGCCCTAGATTGTTAACTCCAACAAAAGCTTAGAGCAGATGTGGGACACCTACAACAAACTAAATTTAGATGCCGCTCTCAAACTAAATGCTGCTGAAATTATAGTCTTATAACTGTGTTAACATGTGCCCAGCTAGCTCTGGCACACAACAGCCTTTTAGCCATGCCTTCCTGCCTCGATCACAGGACACTCTGCATGGTTGATGCTGTGCCACTACGCTTGCTCTGCTGCAGCTGGGATTTCCTCTGCTCCCTCCAGGTTTGCGTGTCATGGGATTTGCTATGTACCCTGGCAGGATAAACAACTGGTGCTGGATGTCAGGCTTGCAGGAACTGGGGAGCACAGAGCTGAATTGATTACAGGACTGACACCCATCCTGGTAACCAAAGAAGATCCAAAATCCTACAGCCAAAGATAAGGTCTAAATCAAAAAACAGGATACAGACACCACAGGGTTTTTTTCCCAGATAATATTTGTTTTTATTCGGGGGGGGGGGGTTATTGTAAACTATATGAACTGTCCTGGAAACAAGGAGTTATTGTAAACTATATGAACTGTCCTGGAAACAAGAACTTGGGCTAACATGCTAAGGCAAGACTAACAACCAGGCTACAGTTTCAGTCTCATTTTGGTCTGCATATCCTCTGGTCTCATAGTCTTTAATTTTTGGTTATGCTGTGGTCCATCTGTAAGAAACAAAACAAAATCATCTTCTTGGTCTGCTAGGGTAGTCCAAGTATCTTCCTGGGAGTGGGTTTGACTCTATCAAGCTAAGGAGGACCAAACCACATTTTTTCCACTTCTGTGGTAATTAACCAAATCCATAGGCTATCATACAAAAGGAAGTTACCAGCAAAGGGTTGGGTTTGTTGTTTTCCTAACATCTTTTAATCCATGGGATTCAAAAATCACGATGGTCCATCACAAAACCACAGTCTCTGGTTTTGTGCAGGGAGGCAGCACAGTTCAGTCTGAACCTTTAGAAGTACCATGTGGGCACCTTAGAATTAATTTCACCTGCAGCACTGAAAGTAACTTTAGAAATTCAGATTGGAAGAAGACTTAAATGTTTTCAAATATGAAAACAGCGACTGCAAATCTGTTATAGCAACAGATGAGCGCAAGGAATTTCAGAATTATATTCCCCTTTGCAGCTTGGCACTGCATTAGGACATTGTACAAAGCATCACGGATGAGGAGAGTTAAGGAACAAAATCAAACCAGTGAGCTAAGAAAGCAGCTGTGGATCAGTTTGCTTTTTTTGATTTTATGAACTTATCTCTCAAAATTATATCAATGTTGGTTTCTTCTAAGGTGTCCTGGGTTCTAAGGTGTCCTGAGTGCATGGCTGCATGGTTCTGAGTTACTGCCTGGGCTTAAACCACAACAGAAGATTACTGAGTAAATGATCACAGTTTGTTTCTTCTGACTAGGGATACTGAAATGTGTTTGCAAAGTAGTCATTTGCAAAACAGATGGTGAATATACAACTTCTGCTTTTTTCAGGGGGTTAGGGAGGACAAGGCATATTTAGGCTTGTTTGAAGTTCTTTGCTCATCTAACTAGGGATCTTAAAAAACAAAGGGAAGCATACGATAAAGTAAATCTTATGGTTGAAGCATTTCCTTACATTCCAAATCAGGGAGAATGCAATGAAGAAAGAAGCCACTTTTTAGCCAGATGAAAACAAAACAGAAAAGTTTTGTCTGCCACGGTTCAGTGCATCATCACAGTAGAGATAGACATCTAGTAAAAAAGAATAAGGAACTCAAAAAAAAAAGTTTTCCAAGCTTCTGAGAGACAAAGGAGTTTGTCAATGAACTAATTCAAGACTTAAAAAAATGAACAGTTGCCTCTAATATAGAGGAAAACACTGTAAAATATCTACAATACATTATGTATGTGGGGAGACAGCGTGCATGTGCAATCCCAAATAGATCCCTATGACGAATGCAAGTTTTCTTAAGTCAGAGAGCTTAAATAGGAATGGCAGCCTCTCTCCGAAAGTGTGGAAATATATCTTAAATACACTTTGACATTTCAGCTTGGAAAGAAATGGCTGAAGAGGAGTGTTGTAGGGGTCTGCAGACTCCTGAGTGGCACAGACAAATGAACAGGGGATGACTATTCAGTGTTTGTCAAGATACAAGAAAGAGGCTCTAACCAATGAAGGTATTGCATAAAAGGTATCAAACAAAAGAGCGTTTTTCCCAGATCCCACAGTTGAATTGACTGCCCCCTGATGTTGTGGAAACAACGGTACAAATGAGTTCAAAAAGCAATTAGAAGAATAAACAGAAGAAAATGCTGCCACAGTCTACTAAACACAAAGATGTGGCTACAGGCCCTGGTTCAGAAAGAAATACCCACCTATTGCCAAAAACTGGGAACAGACACTGAGGGAAACATTACTGTGTGTTTACCCATTTAAAATAACTTCCTCTAAGCATCTGTTGCAGGCTCTGACGACCTAAAAAATCTTTTGGACTCATACAGTACTGCTGGTTTTCTATTTTGGTTAAATTCTTCTTTCCCAGGGTATTTTCAACTAAAGCAATGCAAAGCAATGTCCTGTAATAAACATGGGGGGAGGACTATGTTAGTATGAAAAAGAAGCCAGGGTACCACCACAGAGGCACAGAGAGAATACAGCAAAAAATATTCCTTCAGAGGAAGCACTATTGTAATACAGCACTTACAGAAGTTGAAAATTTCCAAGGAACAGAAACAGCCCTGCTATTCAGTGGTGGAAAGAGGCTTGGAGCTGTAAGCAATGATACCATGTCTGCCTATTTATTCCTTTGGAGTTCAGTATTACAGCATTTACTAATTGAATTATAACTAGAATGGGATTACAGCAAAGAAATACCAGCCTGGATGATCAGACTCTAAAGGCTTGCCAGCTCGGCCAGAGATCATTATGAGTATTTTCAGAAGTCAGAAATTGCACTCACCAAAAATAAAAATACGGTTTCCTGCTCTGTCATCTCCATCGTTCTTTGTCCCTCTCTGTCTCTCACTTGCAATTTTACAGGACTGCCATTATGAAAATAACTTTAAGGGAACTTTGAACGGATTTCCTTTGAAAGTTACCTCTTTGGGAGATAATGCCAAAAGTATGCCAGTGTCCAACACTGGTACAAAAATATATGTATTGGGCAAATTCTGATTTTATAGTTGAGCTCGTATCTGAAACAGATACAGGGAAGTCAAGAGTTTCTCTTCATCCCCTCCTTTTTTCCTGCTGGTGTTTCAAACCCAAGCTATGGTTGCCCTTCTTACCATGAAGACTGTATCACAGGACTATGCTGCTTACCACTGATTGTGTTCCTCGGGTTGAAGATGTTGTAATAGGCGTTATAGTGATAGTACTTGTCACCTTGCTTGCTGCAGGTCGCGAGGACACATTGTTCCGGGGTGATCGAAGGACAGTACCGGTCACAACTTCTTTCTCTGCTGCTATGTTCACCGGTCTGACTGTTATCACAGGACTCGCACCATCAGGCGCAGCACTGGGAGAGCGTTTAAACTGGGAACCTAAGTGGATGTGGATTTTATTGTCTTCTGTTGTAATAATGTTGGCATTGGCATTGTACTTGCGGATTGGAGTTGGGACGGTTTGTTTTTCTGGTGTGACTTTGAAGACAGCCCTTCCCATAGTCATATCTTGTGACTGCGGAGAGACAGAGATTTCTGCTGGTGCTGCAGATGTTGATACTGTCATAATCTGAATTGGTGATGTAGGTCTGTCAGCAAACGGTGCTCTCCCTCCCTCTGGGGACTTTTCCCTGGTGAATGTGGTTATAGTGACTGGAGACATAGAACGATCTCGTCCCAGTGGACTTTCACTGCCTTTTCCTTTTTGTGGCATAACATTTGGAGAGGGAATGATGGTTATTCGTGGCTTCTGATTTCCCAAAGTAGGAATGACAGTGGTACTTGAAAAAAATTCCTCTGAGGTTGGACTGGTTATCTCCAAAGTAGCCGTGCTGTTCTCATGGTCTGGTGTCACCCGAATATGAAGAGGTTGGCCCTGCTTTGGTGAAAGGACAACCTCCCCAGGATGCGCTTGACCGTGAGTTCGGGCCCCTTTATCAGGAGCTGCCTGAGCACCAGTTTCCCTCTTTCTCATCCATGGTATCCAAGATTTCCTCATTGCAAGTTCATTTGCTGCTGGAGGATATCTCTCGAGCACTGAAGAACGCTCCATGGGTTTTTTCAGACCTACCTGCCGCAGGTTGCTCATGATGTGGTTCTCCTCCTGAAAGGACTTCCTTATAAACACTGCCGGAGTTTCTTCTTCTGCTGCTTCACTGCTTACAGCATCTGTTTGCACGCCAGTGGACGTCACAGGGACATCAACCATTCTTCGTCCATTTATGCTGGGCCTCAAGGCGCGGCTATAACGCTTAGAAAGCTCCAGCTCTCTTGTTAGGTTCAGAACTTCCTGACCCATGCTCTTGTTTTTACTTTCTTCTTCCATAAACCTTTGCTGCAGAACTGAATAATCGACTTGGAGCTGAGAAAGCTGGTCTTCTTTGTTCATCAGCTCATGGATTTTTTCCTTAAGAGCTTGAACTTCTGCTTTCAAATCTCTGCTTTTGGCCTCTTCCAGACGAAACCTGTGCCTCAGCTCTGCCTCCTGGCTCACTGCTTCGCCTTTTTCTATTGCTTTGGTTTTAGCAATCTGGAGTTTCATCTCTTCCAGCTGTTGAGAAAGAAAGTTAGCTTTATCCTGCTCAGTCCTAAATTTCTGCTCTAGCTGATCATACTCATCTTCTGTCTTCATCAAATCTCCTTCAACCACTTCCAATTGTTTGAGACGGTTTTTCAGTCTTTCGATTTCAATAGTAAGTTCTTTAATCTTGTTGTCCTCATGACAACCATGCTCTGGTCCTTTCCTGGTTCGACCTCTTGTAATTTCTCTTTCTACTTCCTCCATACCATCAACTCTTTTCTTTAACAGGTCAACTCGACAGCTTAGTTCAGAGGATTTTTCTTCTTCACCTCTCAGTCTGCTAATTACCTCATCCCTTTCCTTTGTCAAACTAGACACTTTTTCCTCCATTTCAGATTTCAGTTTCAAAAATTTCTTACTTTCTTCTATCAGTTTCTCTGTTACATCCATAACTTTCCCTTGCTCAACTTTAAAATTCTTGGTTAGAACCTCAACCTTTTTTTCCTCCTGTTTTATTTTTTCCATCATATTTTTTCGTTCATCAACCAACATTACAGTAAATGACTTCAGCTTTGTGAGGTCATCTTTTAAGCTTATTTCAGCCTTTTCCAACTTGCTTTCTGATGCCTCAAGGTCTTTTACTCGAGTCTTCACCACTTCCAATTCATTTATCAAATCCTTAGTCAAATTCTTTTCTTTCTCCAAGTTTAAGTGTAGCTGGGTGCATTCAAACTTGCTTTTACTGAAAGCCTCTTCCAGCTTCTCTAGTTCTGACATTCTTTTCTGCAGTTTTTCCACTTCAAGTTTCAACTCTTTGCTATGGTGCTCTTCCTCTTGCAGTTTATTTTTCAGCTCTTTACACTGGGATTCGGTTTTTGTGATCTCTTCATCTTTCCCCTCCATTTCAAGCACACGCTTGCGGAGGTTTTCCACTTCTGCCATTAAGCTAGAGTTCCCACATTCCCCTTTTGCTATTTTATCTCTTAGTTCTTGAAGTTCCTCCTCAGCTTTTTGAAGATTTTTGTTAGTTTCTTCTAGCTCCTCTATTCTGCGAGTCAACCCCACTACCTTAAGCCTCAGCTGTCTATTATGTGACTCTTGATAAGCCAGTTTAGCAGTCATCTCCTCATGTTCTTGAGAAAATGATGAAGTTTTGTGCTCAAGTTCTGCCTCTAACTTCATCAGTTTTTGTCCATCTTCTTTTGTTTTTGCACTAATAGTTTTAAGCTTTTCTTCTTCTTCCTTTAGTTTTTGGGTTAAGTCCTGTATTTTCTGGCTTTGTTGACCAAGCTGCTCAATATGCATTTGTCTTTCATCCACCAGCATGAGTGCAAATGATTTGAGCTTGACTAGTTCTTCCCTCAGTTTATTGAGTCTCTTTGTATACTCCTTCTCCTTACGGGCTTGATAGATCTTCTCTTGCTCAAGAAGTTTCTTCAACCTGAAACAGAAAAAGAGAAATAAAAATATATATAGATATATATATAGGTGTATTTCTCCATTTTTTTAAATCACCTTCATTTTCTTTTTTCCCCCATTAATAACCTAGTAGTCTTTCAAGAAATAACTACCTGATACACTTACTTTCCCAAACCAAGTATTTTAAATTACAAAATTTAATTGAAAACTATATAAAATCATCTAGAAATCAGAAAAGCAGTGACATTTTATACATTGCTATAGAACAAATACATCAGATTTCAATTCCTTTGCATTTATTTCTCTTAGGATGATGTTGGTAAAGGTTTATCACATCCTAACAGGACAGGTGTATCTAATTACCAATCCATTTTATACCAAACTTATTTTACAAGGTGCATTCGTCCTTATGTCTCGCAAACACAAAATTTGTGTAAAATAAGACAGAAAATGAAAACTAATTGCTATATGCAGTCACACACAAATGGATCAAGCCTGATTATAAATAAACCAGCAGAACAGAAGATTAGATTAGCACACAACTAATAACCATCTGGGCATCACAGGCATAGGAAGTTAGCAGGAAGACAAATTTGCCAGCACAGTGACTATTACGTTAAAAGGTTTCCTCTTCCAGGTATGTTTCCATTTACAATAGTATATTTTGTGGACTGCAAGGATCAGACTAATCATACCTTTTGCTGTAACTAACCTCAGCTGGAAAATGCTCTTCTTTATATGGTCTGTAAAGCTGATTTTCAGACAGTATAAAAGCTTGCAGTACACAAATTAGGTGTATCCTCATAAAGATAATGAAAACCTATGTTTTCCAGCCTTACTCATGCAACATTTCAGTGGAGAAAGTGTTAGTAATATAAGTAATTTATATCTATGATTTATATTCAGGATATGTTGACACTGGTGCAGGAAGTTCCTGCACATGTTGTAAGCACAGATTTATGAGGATGGTGATCCTCAACTGATCAGGAGATACAGACAACACAGGGATATAGCTACTAATGTAAGAGCCTTATTGCGAAAGCAGCAATACAACTTAGAAAAGACGTGGGTATGCATGCTGAATTTACTGTGCAATGACATGTTTTTCAAACCACTGATGAAGTATCTTCAAGTCCCATATCACTTATCATGACGTGTGATGATTCAAATCCGCCTGTTTTGTTAACCCTATGTCTGAAGCTTTTGAATACTTTTATATGTATTTTTATCTTACATGCTGGACTAACTGCGGGTGGGTGAAGCACAGATATACATTCCTCTCTGCTGCCCCAGCAACAAAGTGGTGCAAAGAGCTCCGAGGCACAAAGCTGTACACAAAGGATGTCTCCTGGAACCCTCACCTGACCTCTAAACTATAACAACAGCCATATTAACTTGGGTAATATGCAACTGTTAATGTTTTACTCCTTGCTCCTGGGGAACAGAATGAACAGGAACTGGAGGGAAAAGCTGTAAGAAAAGAGAAGGAAGTCAGAAAGCAGAACACAGGATGCAGTAGGTAGGGAAGGAGAAGGCTGAAGAATGCATTTGAAAACAAGAGGTGGATAGGATGTGGGAGTAAGAGAATAGTAGGAACCAGCAGGAGAGAGAAAAACAAACAAACCTTATAGCCAGCCTTGCTGGGTCACAGATTATTCTCAAATAAACCTCTGTAGCTTTGGCAGCTCTTTGGAAAGGGCTGAAAGGGTGTGCTGGTGATGTCTCATTATGGGGTCAACTTAGAATGTCAAAAGGTAAAAAAAGACCTGCTGCCACTCACAGAGCATGCACTTTTCACACTGAAGAAGGAACTTTGTTAGCATGCAATATATTCCCTGGCTGCTCTATCACACTGCTTCACTCAAGAGCTTCTGCCAAGAACTCTCCCTCATCTCCCCCAGGCTACATTTTTAAAGAAATAGTATGCACCCTTCCACAAAATATTGTTGATCGTGACAGAATAATGTGCCCCAACCTAGTGGTGCTCTAAAAGACCAATCTCCCAAAGTCATGAACTTATATATATATAAGAATATGAGATCTTCAACACAGAGAATGTTTCCAGCCTCCCTCGTCCTACAGGAAACTTTTAAGGTGACCCCTGTAAATTAAAAAAAAAAAACAAACCTGAAGACAGCATTTTGTTTTCTTTTTACCACTTCTGCCACTTAACAGTCTATCTAGAGATGCTTTGAAACCTGCCTATGATTTTGAATTCTTAGGCTGTTCATAAGGGACATATGTGATTTTCACCCAGCGGCTGCTACAGGTGGTACATGCCAGCCAGGCTACTAAGCAGAGGGAGAAATAATTCACTGGCCACACATTCCCCCATGATTACCTGAGAGTCTTCTGGTGAATACTGCCAAGAAAGACACTGAAAAAAAAACCCCAAATATCTGTTAAACTAAGACAAAGAAATGCCAGGGATGAGGCTGAGCAAGAGAAGAAAGCACATTAGCGCTTTTGTTGCCTTGCCTTACCTAGCAGGAGAGCTAGCAGTGGGGAATAACTGGCCTGGCCTCTCTGGGCAAAGCAAAAATAAAGTACTGAAAATGTACCTATACAAGGAGGTGAATTTGCTAACATGTCCGTGCCAAACTAGGCAGGAAGCACCTTGCAGCATTTTATCCTGCCTCAGCTTTCACATGGTAAAACTAGACTGTCCTAGATTCAATAAGTGAACTTTCACAGGAGATACCTGACAATATTTCTGTTTGCCATGTCCAGGAAAACTGCTTCTAAAATGTGGTTCTGTGAGGGATAGATAGGAAAGCAGCACTCAAATCTGCACAGATGCCAAAGTAATAAACAAAATCTACACCTTTTTGGTGTTACTTTTAAACACTAAAATAAAGCTGAGTTTAAGCTTGCCCATGCTTTTCCATCTTTGTACAACTCTCATACCTCAGTGGTCAGACTGGAATTTCAGGGACCCTAGGGTGATGTCACCTCTTGATGCTCACAGCTGATTTATTGTCAGGCTTCTCATCTGACTGCTGCTGCTGCTAATGTTTGGTAAGTCATGCAGACCTGCATAGGCTCCAACGCAGTACAAAAAGCACCTCAGACTCACAGCACAATGCGTTATGCAGAGCAACTGCACTCTTGGTTTGTTTTGGGGGTTTCTTTTAGATATGGGAAGAAATATTCAGACACAATTGGGTAACCTGCATTCGTCAAGAAGAGTCTCAAGGGCCTGGCATATGGACAACAACAGGAAAGCATACCTGCTTCAGTTCCCTGTGGAGAGAGGGCTGTACCACCTGCTCCTTCTGAGGTCTGTGCAGCACCTCTTTTCCTCATGTGTTACTACATAGAACATGTCGAAACCTGCATTCCCTGAATACATGGTCTTCTGCTGCCATGAGAGCCCGTACAGTCTCTCCCTCTCCTTGCTATGTGTCCTCCCCACAGGATTTGAAGAACAGGTGCCCTACAACTGTCCAGCATTCAAGATGATCACACAACCACACTCCCCATGGCAGTATATTGGATAAATAAAATAGCAAACCCTTAGGTGTGGGTATGTGCAAACTGTTAACTGCCTCAGTCAAAAGCAAACACCCCTAGACATCCTTCATGAATGGTGTGCCGGAAGCTGCCAGCAAGGTGGAAGATGAGAGTGAATGGCTCCAGCCAGACCCTCTCTGTCCTCCTTCCTTTGGGTCTGGTGCCGAAGCATTTCAGTGCACAAGGTCTTTCTGCTTCCCCTTCCCTCCTTCTGAGCTTCAGACTGATCATCAGATGCATGACAGGATGCTGACAGCTGCTGATCCCTATCCCTCCAGAAATGTGGCTTTATTTCTTTTATTATGGTTATGTTCCCGTGCTGACTGCCTTGCTCAAGGCTAATCACTCCTTCAGGTGTGGATGGCAATTTTTCCTTAAGGCAAACCTGACCAATACCATACTGTCCCCCCTGCCCTCAGCTACGTGCCAGCTGCCAGGAAGTCCAGTTACTGCATCAATGTATTTATAACAGACAGTTCTGAGTTACAGCATAGACACAGTTTGTAAAACAGCACATTAGGTATGTTGGAAAGACATACCCAACACAGGCAGGGCTTTGGTCTGCTGTGGTGAGTCCCTGAGTCCACCCCGAAGGACACGTGACAAAGAACACAGATGGCTGTACCTGCTCCTTCCAATGAGAAGTGCAGAGCACTTGAAGGGCTTCTTGCTGGAGCCTGCTGGTTAGCCATCAGAGTGGTTTAACAGTCCCTATAAGGCTGATCAATTAATTGAATCAATAAAGCTACAGCCTTCACTAACCACATGCACTGTGCTTCCCATTCTGTTTCTGCATATGTCAAATTCAGCCATAGAGATGCACAGTAGTACTATTTTCATAATGTCTCTTCTCAGACCAAAATTAAGACTTCAACATGAATTATAACTTACAGCTGGAGAATAATGCTTTTGTGCCTTGAAAGACATTGCAATGTTTTCATACCTGGAGAGCTCCAATGGACATACCCGGATTTTAGATGGGATTTATTTTATCTGTAAATGGTAAAAGCAGTAGCAGCAGCAAGACCTTAACTAAAATCAAGCATTAGTTCTTGGCTACATTTACAAAAGAAATTACAAATAGTGGTCAGTAGATATTTTCTTGCCTCCTAAAGGATCACAAACTTCATGATTACATTTGAAATACAATAAATGTAGCAAAATAGGAACTACAAAACCACAGCTGTCAGATTGATAGCTGATACGAGAAACCATTCTCCAAAGGGGCTTATAATATTTCAAGAAAATAGGAAGGAGTTTCAGTTATCAGGGGAAAGATGCTCAGGGCTTTCCAAAAACACACCTCTCCCCTCAAAAAAGCATTCACCTCAGAAAGTTTGAAGCAGCGCATGTTAAAGTGAGAAACCCCCAACACATTTATTGAAAAATTATACTAGTGTTTTCATTGTCTTTTCCATCTGTACTTCCATCAAGGTGAGACATCACAAATACTAATAAGACGCTTCTCATCTCTAGTGTAGAAATGGGCTTTCAGCTCTGTGAGAAAACCCTGGTAAGGCAAGCCAGAGGGTGGCCTGAAAGGACATGAGCTGCCTATGCAGTTTGTGTATGTGTGAACATTTTGGCATCACAGTTCAGCTGTATTGGCTTGGTTTAGCTCCCTGCTTTGCAAACAGCCTAAGGCATGCTTCCCAAGGTGTCTCACAGTGATTAAAGCAGCACTCACAGGAGGAGCTAATATGGAGGGCAGTTTGGAGGGAGATGGAAAGCTATTCCCCCTGCCATCAGGACAGGGGCAGCAGGAGGAACAGTAGATAAAAGGAAGAGGTTGGGAAAAAGGGAAACAGGAAAGTTATCTAGAGGACCTTTTCACTGAGTTTGTACACAGCCTGGAGGTCCACAGAGTTCCTCATTTCTGCTCTCACACAAAGCCATCACAGATCTACTGTGGTTCCTGTAGTACCTTATTTTGCCATTTAAACTCTGAAATGTGTGTTGCAATGGGATGTAATGGCTTCTATCCTAGTCTGTGGATGGCCAGGAAGTGGGGATTAAGAGAAGTGTCTTAAGGAGGACTTGGTTACTCTAAACATGAGCTGACTGATAAAGGCTGCTTCCTCCCAAGGGCCCAACAGCATTTCTGCCATTCACAAGCAATCCCAAGGAAGCACTGGAAAAGCAAATGCCTTCACAAGCTCATCTTTCCACTTCAGCCCTAGAGAGTTTGCTACTGCAAATGTAGCCAGAGACTGGGTAACTTCCTAGTGGTAGCTAGAAAGCTGCTGCCCATTAAGTGATGTGAGTGGCTGCTTGCTGGAGTCCTGGGACAATGAAAACCAGCAAGAGGTGGTTAACTTAATAAAGGGGTTCACTCTTCTTTTTTTTTTTTTCCCGTTCAATGTACAACAGCTGATTTTGAAGATTATTTCTAAAAGCCATGGGGAAATCCTCTGCATGCCAGGGCTACTTCTGAGTGCTTCTCTGTTTGGGGTCAGGCTGAGATATCCAGAGGCTGAATTTCACTGATTCTGAGCACTTAGTATTTCAGCTAAAATCAAAGAGAGCCAAAAGGTGGTCAGGCTCTCTAGGAAGCAAAACAATCAGGCCTAACACTCAAGCTGGGCAATTCAAAATTAGGTAACACTTTCAAATCTTCAGCTGTAGTCCTCCCCTCATATCCATCTCAACTGAGGGAGAAAAGATATCAATTAGATCAGACCCCATAGCAAGAAAAAGAATAAAGCACATCTGTGTTACTTTTTCCTTTCTATCCATGAAACTTTAAAGGCAGGGAACAGAAACAAATATTTGACTGACCCTGCTACAGAACTTCCCGAGTTGCTGTTCAGTTTATCACAGGGTCAACTCTGAAAACAAATAAAAACTTGTAAAAACAGTCAGTTATTGGTTCTAGTAACTCTAAAGACAAATTTTTCTGGCTACCAGCTATATAAAGCTGAAGTGCACAAACCTGCATATTTTTCACTACTGAATTAACTTTTGAGAAGTGCTTGTAGCAGATTATATCAAAAGCAAATTAATATTGTTGCTACTTCAAAAACTCTGTGACAGTTCCCAAATGACACTTAAAGAAATTAAATGTTTTCTTTACTTAGGAGAACACATTGCTGGTCTTCTACAACCATTTTTCCTCCTCCTTTTGTTTCTAACTCTGATTTTGTAAAAATTGAAATCCAGTGTGCTGAAATAGTTCATTTGTGTTGAAACTGTCCTACTTCAACTGAGCAGTGTCTAAAGGCTGTATTTTGGAATAAGAACACTTCCTAGATTCAGTGTCCCACCACCTTTCCAATACCTTGTTCACATATGAAAAGCACCAAAGTCCTTTAAGAACAAAAGACCGAAACCCATTCAGGCTACAAAATAGTACTGTAACTGGACAGTCATTTTTTTCCCAGCCCCCCGATTATGATATCCACGTTAATTTCGCAGGTCATGGGAGGGGAAGGGGGATGAGCAGAATGCATGCAAACAGCATCTGTGAGAAAAGGAAGCAGCAACACTCAGCCGAGCGATGAAATCTGCCAAACCTGTCTCCGAGCTACGGCTGTCCTTCCTTGACCCTTGGACGCGCTGTCCGGGCGCGGCAGTCCCGCAGCACAACCCCACCGGGGGCAGCTCCCAGGCTGCAGACACTCACTAACACCGGCTCGGGGCCTCCAGCCCCCTTAGCGCGGCTCTGCTCCAGCACGATCTGGAGCCAGGGCGGCGGGAGCAGGGCTGCCCCCGGTATCCCGTTCCGCCCCGAGACCTCACTCCAGCCTTGTGTCCAGCACGCTAGGTTAACCGGTGCAGTGCGCATGTATGGGAGCAATGAGCACTGCTGAAATGAAAAATAATAATAATAAACTGAGTTATCTTACCTTACAATTAGACCTTTCTTTAAAAAAGCTACCAAAAAAAAAAAGCCCCAAACCCAATGAAAAGGGCCCGCTCCAGCTCACCCTCCGCCGTAGGGAAGGCGCCTCACGCCGCCGTCGTGTTCCCCCGCCCCGCAAGGTGACGGCTGCGCCCCGCCGCGGGGTCGGTGCTGGTCCGGGGGGGCTGTACCGGGGTCGGGGGGGCCGTACCGGCGGCGCGGCATTGTGAGCTCCCTCCCGGGGCAGAGGGAAGGGGTGGAGCTGCCGCGGCGGCTCGGCCGGGCAGAGGGGTGGAAGGGGTTGAAGTGGCTCGGTTGCTTGGTTCTGCCAGCGCTCCCTTTTAGTGTCGCTTCCCCGCAGTTGATTATTGACAGACCCCTCCGGGCTTAGAGTTTATAGGTTAACGATTAAGGAATAATAATATGATCCCCGAGAACGCATGTGAATTGCTGTCGCGTAGCTGAGCGAGGATACGCAAGAGCGATATTCTCCAGCCCGAGTTGCCAGTTCGTTCCTCCGACTCAAGAGAAGTTTACATTGCTTTTATGTTGTCTTCCTGATGTTTGAAGCGACAGTAGCGCTGTCGGTAAGCACTGGCTGATCTTATGATCAGTTGGTAATAGCGTGACTACATGAAGAAAATCCTCCGTGGATTTAATATACATGCATATTTGGTTTTGAAAATTCATGCATAGTAGCAAGGCTAACTGAAGGTCTGTGTAAGGTCTGAAAAGCACCACTCTGCTAGCTGCCTGTTTAAAGAAATCTTAAGTCAGCCCTTTTGTTCCCAAACCAACATAAAAGAATTTGGGAACTCCTCCTATTTGCCTAATGATTCCCTAGATTGCCCACTGTCACTTTTTCAGGTCTTTACAAGGTGAACAAGAACCGACTCTACCTTTTCCCTTCCCTTTTTCTTTCTCCTTCTCCTTCATCTGTTCTTTCCCCTTCCTTTTCTCCCCTTTTTGCCTTCCCATTCACCTTCCTCTTTTCTTAAGAAGCTTTTAATAACCAAAACCACTGAAAGCATATCTTGTCAAATATTACACATAAAAATGGACCAGTGTGCGTTTATATCATGAGAAGGCATGTAATTTTGTGTTCTTTTATTTTCCCTTACGACCCTCACCTCATTCACCATACAGGCTGGACAGTGCTCATTTGAAAAGCCGGGGCTTGATGATTGATTATATGCTCTGTATTCAAGGCCCTATTTACCACACGCTCTTAAGACTCTGCTGAGAACAGAATTATTCATTTCTGGGTAGAAGATAGAAGCACAGAGGGACTGGGGTTTGGTTGGGACACCTGCTCTGGGGTTTGCAGGATGTGGTTTTCAGAGCACTGCAGGGTGGGTGCTGCAGGTGCTCAGGTCACAGCCCCATTTGCCTCCAGCCCAGGAGTGCATGCTTCAGACTCCTTCATGTCAGAGCCCAGATCTCCAACAAGCTTCCCAAAACAAGACTCAGTCTTAGAGTAAAAACCATTCACAAGCCATGTAAATAAGTTTCATATGACTTAACTAGTGCCATGTAGGAAATCCGTCCACAAACTCAACGGGTAGAGTCACATTTTCCAGGGAAACATATACCAGCCTTAATCATTCTCTCCCTTTTGAAATTCCCCTACCTCATTTACTAAATGCTTTCCTAAAGATGAAGTTGGGGTCCTACAGAGAAATTGTTTCTTCCTGTGAGCCAAACTGATGCATCTCGATATGTTTCTGCTTTTCGAGTGTCAGAGGTTTCTGTATAAAACTTGCACTTGATTGTGCAATTACAAATGATTACATGCGTCGAGCAGACAAATGTTATGCTTACTCCACTTCTCTACTTACTGTGGCCTTTGCAGTCCTAGGAACTGTTCTGGTAGAGCAGAACATACTCTTTAAAAAAAGAGGAAATTGCACACACAATGGCAAACACTAAACCGGGTATCCACTATCAAAATTAATAATGTGTCATTATATTGGCACTTAGTGAGATTGTAAGAAGAGTTTAGATCCTTCGGATTGCCTGCTTAAAAGTCTGCACTCTGAGTCAACAAATAATTGATAGCAATAGCAGGTTGTCAGCCTCAAGGGAGTTTGATACTAAAAAGGCGTACAGCACTTTGCAAGCAAGTTTAGAAACTCTCTGCTGACAGACAGGTTTGAGACCAGCAGCTGACAGCAAGGCTTTGGTTTGCTGGCAGTGCTGTCTCTGGTCACACACCCCATCCCTTGGGCATCTGGTTACACACCCCATCCTGCTTGTTGCACAGCTCATCCAGTCCTGCTGCACCCACCGTTTGGTCCCAGGTTCCTCCTCATCTCTGTACTCTATTTCTAACCCCCACCTTTCTCAAGTCCACAACCCTCCTGGATGTCCCCTCATATCTGCTGTGGCTCTTTTTTTTGTCTGTGATGCCATGCTAGGGCCAGGCTGGAACTGCAAACCACTCACATTCCCTCATCTGTGTTTTCATGGTATTCGTCTCAGCAGAAATTTCAGGGATGTCAAGAGGATCCTAATTCTTCTATTAGGAAAGCAACTGTGAGTTTATAGCAGTCAGCTTTGTAAAGATATGACATGAGGAAGGGAGGAGACAGTGGTGTGTAGGCCAGAAGTGATCACTGTCTCGTGAAGCCCAAACACCCAGCATGACCAGCAGGCCAAGGGAGGTGATTCTCCCCCTCTGTTCCACTCTTATGAGATCCCATCGCAGTACTGCATCCAGCTCTGGGGCCCCAAATACAAGAAGGATGTGGACCTGTTTGAGAGATTCCAGAGGGGGGCCATGAAGGTGATCAGAGGACTGGAGCACCTCTCCTGTGAAGACAGGCTGAGAGTTGAGCTTATTCAGCTTGGAGAAGAGAAGACCTGGGGAGACCTTATAGCAGCCTTGCAGTACCTAAAAGGGGCCTACAGGAAATCTGGAGAGGGACTTCTTGCAAGAGCATGTAGTGACAGGACAAGGGGGAATGGTTTTAAAGCCAACATTAGGAAAAGACTCTTCACTATGAAGGTGACGAGACACTGGCAGAGGTTGCCCAGAGAAGCTGCCCTATCCCTGGCAGTGTTCAAGGCCAGGCTGGACAGGGCTTTGAGCAACCTGATCTAGTGGAAGGTGTCCCTGCCTGTGGAAGGTGTCTCTGCCCATGGCAGAGGGGTTGGAAGTGGATGATCTTTAAAAGGTCCTTTCCAACGCAAACCATTGTGAAATTCCATGGTAAAGGTACTCCATGTATCATTATTTCTCAAGAGTGCCTTCACTTTTAAGTCACATCAAAGGCTTGGAAAATCTAACTTGCTCCCCACAATTTCATGAACTTTTCAGTTTATGCTTTCATTGTGATGAAGCATTCCAAGAAACAAATTCCTGAGTAAAGCAGCACTTGCAACTTTGTAAGACCAGATAAGAAAAACACTAAGAAATAAAAGCAGGGGAGGGAATAGATAGGATTCCCAAATTCCAGCTCACCTCTGAAAGTCAGAAATTGTACTACGTATCTGTCACACTTGTCTACTGTAGAGGAGAGTAACTGGGAAGCAAAGGATGGAATTGGTTTAACTACTTAATGATGTGCTTGCTAATAGACTACATGTTTCTTTGGTAAGTTGCTCTCTTTAATAACTCACTAACTTGTGCACAGCAGTGGATTCTTCTTGTTGATCTTAGGGACTTCTAACAGATGATTGCCTGATTTAAAATTCTCTGTAAAGAAGGCTTTGTAACCTTTCCAGCCGACTGCCCTGCTCTCTGTTGGCTCTTATCTTCAGTGAAGAAACACATGTAACATTTAGAGTGAAGGCAGGCTTGCAGCTCTTTCCAACTCATCTAACATGTTACGAAAAGCCCAAATATTTCTGTTCGTGCAAAAAGAAAACTTTTCCCAATTTTGTGTTTACTTACATACATGAAAAAGTATGTTGTGTTGTTTGCCAGACTAAAATTTTTTGTTCAAAACATCTCTAAAGCACTGCAAATCTTCCATCGTTATTTTGGTGGGTTTCTTCCTTTATTTGTTAAGTCAAACTCATTTGGCAAGTCAGACCTGTCCTCCATTTTCTACTTAGCCAGCTGCATACTCTGAGCGTAACAGATACTAATGCATTCAGTAGCATCTTCACAGAACATGAAAACTTTGAATACTGGGAGAGGGGAACGGCTGATTTGAAGTTGCTGCTGAAGATCTAGTGAACAAGGTGATCTGTCAGGCGTTTTGGAGACAAATAAGTAATGGAGATAAATACAGTAAATTCTTGAAACATGACTTTGTAGGAAAAGCCTGAGAAAAAGACTTCAAGTTGGACTCCGCTCTTATATCTCAGGCAATACATTTTATATGGCATCCATCATGCGCCCTAAAAAAACTTCATTTGATGAGCTGCGCTGACAACTGGCTTTGTTCACCTTTGGTCTTATTTAAAACAGGTTGTTCATGCAGCTGTTAAAGAAACAGTGCAAGCACACACACAGATTTGCACACAGACTTTTTTATTGCTCCTCAGATCTTTCTAAATAAGTCATGCTCCCTAGATTTTAAATCCTTTTTCTCTTGGCAGCATGAAAATTGCCCTGTTAGGATCTGCTGTCTTTTGTGGAAACATGATTCAAAAGTTTCCCAAAAACATTTCTGGCTTTGTTTTCTTTTCCACTTTTTCCCCCCCTTCTGTTTTTTTTTTTTTTTTTTTTTTTTTGTGTGTGTGGTTTTTTTTTTTTTAATTATTTTTTTTTTTTTTTTTTTTTTTTATTTTCCTTAGCACTTGTATGTATCCTGATATCTGGGAAAGCTCAGTATCTCCAGTACTGGTGGGACTCCCTGAAGGAAAAGTAATTACAGCTGAAGTAGGACCTGTCTATGTCAAGGATACTCTTTTAAATTATGATTAGATCATTGCTTTGTGAACAAGCACCAACAAGGTAATAGAAAGAGGCAGTGGCCCTTTGACCAAAGCATCTCTGGAGCCAGGTGAAGAGGTGTCCAGGACTTCAGAGAAGCAAGTGCACACAGCAGAACGGTTCCTTGCTGCCTCCTGTGGACCTGCTAATTTTGGCATTGCTTGCTTCACATATCCATGCTTTATTAGAGCATCCGCTAATACCATCTTCACCTATTTGGTCTCCACACTTGATTTTCTAAATTGCTCGCTTTCGGTTTGCTAGATGTTCATGTGGAAAAATGATGTGGAAGAGTGAACTTGAGGCTTTGAGAGCAGGGAGAGCCGCAGTTTTTTTCAGCTTACTGGGAGATACTTGGGTCTTTTAGCAGTATCTTGGTCTCTTTTGCTCATGCTGAGCCTGGGACATGAATTAAGCCTGACTGATTTTCACCCATGTGTTGCTTGTCGGTTGGCAGCTGGCGCTCTGTTGTTGCACCTTCTGCTGCCTCCCCCACACCTGACTTTTCTGAGAGTGGGTTTATAGAACAGAAATACTCCATCTAGAGACAAGAGTCACATTTTTGGGTGTGTCAATAAGTAACTCATAAAGAACAGTGCTAACTAGTCCCTACCTGAGGCAGAATTACTTTTTTCCCCTAAAGTGTATCACCTGTTGGTGCAAACAAGTTCTGGGAAGTTCCAGAGCCTGTGGTATATTGCGTCAAGCAACATCATCAATATGATGGCTTCTGCTTCATTTTTGCTGTATTTTTATATATGTCTTTTTCTGCTTGCAGCTCAGGCTGTCTTCCATCTTCATCTCTTTGCCATCTTTCTTCTCTCTGCCATCCAAATGGAAGGCTGTACAGTGCTCTGCTTTTGCCAACAGCTAGTTACCTCACCACTCCCTCTGTTCTTATTAATCTCATAATTTAGATTCACCTCCCATATTCTTTGTCTTGTGTCTGCCATCCCCTGACCTAAACCTGCCTCTTTGCTATTCTTTGTCCTTTACCTTCCAGTTGTATGAGTTCAGTTCTTGCCTCATTGCTTTAACTCCTGATGAGCTTTTCTGGACTTCCTTTTCTTTTGTGCTTCTTACTGACTCCTTCTTAAAGCAGGGTGATCCGGTGACTGACTGGGATCAATAGGCACCTGAGTCCTTCACCTAAAACCAAACATCCACCTCACTGCTTCGCATTTGCTACACCAGTGAAAAAATGTATTTGGTAGAGTTAATAAAGCAAGTGGGCAGGAAAAAACGAGAAAACAGGCTCTGCAGAATTGCTGCTTTGTTTCAGCACCAAGCAACACAAGTGATGGTGTCTGGAGTCACCATGACAGGGTTTCAAACATGGGAAAGTTTTAGAAAAATAAGAGTGAAGAGTTTTAAAATCTGGATTTAGGAAGTAGCATCATTTATATAATTGCACACATGGGGCTCGTCAAGCATTGAAAAGCTCACAGGGCTGTACAACAGCAATGCAGCTTGAGAACAAGAGTCTGCTCAAGTGGAGTCAGTGTTAAAACTCCATTTTCGTCAACGCAGGGTCTCCGAGTTTCTTAGAAATACAGGCTATGTGTGCACTGGCTTGTATCATACTTGGCCACCTCAGTCACAGCTTGACACAAGGATAAAACAATACACACCTATAAAAGCACAGAAAAATAAATAATCTCACGAAGATTCCTTCTTGATTTTTAGATATGACTTCCTATGAACACCATATTCAGTGATTTGGTAAATAATGAATCCTTAGTAAAATTATCAAATGCTGTGAAAGAGCAGTTAGCAGCTGATTTTATGAACTAAAAAGAGACTGATAGATTTTAACATCAGCACTGAGTAATCCTGGCAGTCACACCACATTCTAACATACTATGTCCCAACTCTCAGTCTGAAAGTCTATGAAGGTATTTCTGTTAATTTTCATGCCAGAAGCCTCAGCTCTTGCCCTGAACACAAAGGAACACACACCTACCCACTATAGCCATATCACAACCTCACCTTTTGCTAGTTCTTTAGTTTTCCAGAGATGCAGCATAAATGGACACCACTTCCCCCCAACAAACAACAAAACCCACCACAGCTGTGAATTCTTAGCTTTGCTGCTTGCATCAGAAGATTTGTGTCTATTGAGAGGCAATTATAGAAGAGACTGTCCCCACTGTACACCCCACAGCACTCAGCCAGGAGATAGACTCTCCCAGGATTTGAGCCCGGTGTTTAACCTCCTGTTTGTTGCTTATAACAGTATACAAAAAAGAAAGACTCACATAGATTTGTGGAATGCAATTAATGAAGAATTTTAAAAGGGAAAGATAGAAAAAACAACATACATATAAATCTGATTTGGGGGAAGATCTGTATCTTGCAAATCTTGTATTTTGGATGTTGTACATCCTTGGAAGTCCCGTCATCTTGCCTGAGATGAACATCACTCTCCACCTGAGGTTATTTGGGCCTCATGAAATAGAATCATAGAATAGTAAGGGTTGGAAAGGACCTCAAGATCATCGAGTTCCAACCCCCCTGCCATGGGCAGGGACACCTCCCACTAAACCATGCCATCCAAGGCTATGGCCAACCCCACCTTGAACGCCGCCAGGGATGAAGCATTCACAACCTCCCTGGGCAACCCATTCCAGGGCCCCACCACCCTCACAGTAAAGAATTTCTTCCTCAGATCCAATCTAAACCTCCCCTGTTTAAGTTTAAACCCATACGTGTCTTTACATGCGTAATGGTGAGGGGCTTCATCTGAGGACCACGGAGACATGGGCTGACCACAGCCATCACACAAGAATGAGAGCCATAGGTGCTTCCATCCAAAGGAAGACTTGCAAGGGGACTGCATCTTGCACCAGTGCCTGCGAGCTGCATTACTTGCCCAGGAAGTCACATACCTGGTTTTATTTCTCTCCTCAGCCTAAAGCCATTCCAGCTCGTACTAACCTTTTCCAAGGTAATATCATAACCACCAGCCTGTTGCATATTTTAACAGCTGAAGAAAAGGACAGGGGAAATACATGTACCCAGATGGAGAGCAAGCGAGGAGAAACTAGGCCGGTTTCATACACTAAGTGTGAATTAGAATGTGCTCTTCTTGTCTCTGCTTGCCTTAAAATTTCTTTCTGCCCTGTCTGTGTTGCCCTCTCAATAAAAGGGCTTATGCATCCTGGCATATAGAAGTTATATGAAAATAGAATTAAACAGGAAATAAATATTGTTGATAAATTATTTTTCTGGAGACCAAACTCTTATGCAGGAGCTTAAGAAACTCCACTTAAGAAATTACTGTATGTAATACATTTCTATATGCCTAGATATACTTCTACAGATACAATGCACACACTGTTTTAACATTTTCAGAGTTCTATCCCTGATTCTCATTAATCCCATTAATCAAGATGAGCTATACTGACTTCAAAGGAATTGCAACAATGCCAGCTTTGTGCTCATAAAATCCAGCATCAGTTTGGCATTTTTACAGATCAGTTATTTCTTAAGACCTGAAGAAGCTGGGTGTAGAGAGTTCAGTGTGTTAATGATGGGCACAAAGCAACTGTGCTTGCCACCAAAAGCAAGTTGGACCAACAGCAGCACTTGGTCTGTCAGATAAGGACAAGAGCCAGTCAGACTAGGACATAATCTTCTTCACTGTAGGATTAGCAGGGCCCACAGTGTGAGTTGCGCAACAACTGCAGGCAGCCGTGCTCTATCCTCCACACCACCCACCTGCCTTTCATCAGTATGGACACTGTTTTGCCCCAGCTGTTTTTGGAAACAAGGTTTGTATCCCAGCCAGTAATTTGCAAAATGAAAAAATGTTGAAAGCTGTGCATCATTTTAAAACAAGTAATCTAGGAACAGCCTGATATTTAAATGATAAAAGATAATGCATTTACCCCTTTTCAGTTCCTCTGAAAATAAACATTTTACATGGAATTGTACAGGAACTTTCATCCTGTAATATATACACTTGTCACCAAGAGATCCTTTTTCACCTATGACATAATTGCTATCATCAGAAAAGCATTGCTGTCGCTCTACTGTAATTTAGCCTCATTTTCTGCTCATTTCTTTATCTTTTCTCATTAGGGCATTACATATTCAGCTATGTTACTATTAGTCATTCCCTAACATAAGCAGCTGGATATCAGAGCTGTGTGAGTAACTGATTTTTCAGTTTCAGAGCTGAAGCAAAAATTCAATAAGTAATTATCAAAGAAAAAGAAAGAAAAAGCAGCTTTATTTTTCTTTCTCATTTGAGTAAAAACTAAAAAAGTTTCATGTGAATTTCAGTGAAAGATTTGTTGATTTGAAGAAATAATTTAATTTCCATCTTCGTCATTTTAAGAAAAGCAACAAATAGAGAGGACCATATCTTGGGACCATTCACCAAACCAACAGGTAAAAAATTCTTGCTTTTTGGAAGATGGAGAGATCTGGACCAGTATTTCCTGTGTCTGGGGGAATTTGAATACCCAGGCACTGACCTACAAGAAGATTTTTCACCCCTTCGGTGAAAATAAAAAGTGTGTAAGTGATGTGCAAAAGTGGAACAATTTTACCTGAGAAGAGTGAGAACAGAGACCCCAAGAGATCCAATGAATGACCAAGAAGGCCTCTTCAGAAAGGTGGGTTTGGATCCCAACAGATTGATGGGAGAATTGAAAAGTCTCCCATGGACCATGGGAACAGCAAAATCACAGGGTTATTTGATAAGGTTTTTTGACTGGTTGGTCTTATGAATTAAGTAATCAGATTTTCTTTGATGACATTTAAAATAATTAGTCAAAACACTAACTATGGCAGCACTATTATAATCACAGGCGTATACAAATATGTGCTGAATTATACACTTTGTGTTCTGCATTTCTTCCCCCTCACATTTGCACAAGCTTTGGCAAATTTCACAAGAACATTTAGTCTGGATTTCTGTGCCCCCTAGGTTTTTTCTTCTGCCTTAAGATTTTTCCACATATAACCGTTAAAAAGAAATGGAAACTGAAACGATGCAAATATAAAACTCTGCTGGTAGAGATACTGCAGGAATGAGAAGCGATGCACAACTTAGCACACTTTTTGGGAAAGAAGATGCAAAAGCATTGCATCTGTTTAGGGTTAGAAAAGCTTCTAGGCTCAATGAGTCAGAATGACCTCCTTAGATGGATGAGATCTTGAGGTTCTTCAGACAGTTTAGTGGAAGTTACCTGACCATATAGAACAGGTCTCGAATACTTGTAGGGCATTAATCAAAATAGTAAATCATATTCTTCACTGATCAGTCTTTTCATCTCCATACAGGTAAACTTCCATGTAAACATAAAGCAAATATCCAAGATATTCAAGCTTGAGTGCTTATTAGCACAAATTTATACATATAAATAAGTGGCATCTCTCTAAATTTTTAAGAAATTCACTGAAACCTGGCACTTCAACAGAAACCTGTTTCTAATCTTTCTGAATGAGGAAACAATTTTCCCTACATGACCCTGATTCAGTTCTTGTTTTCTTTGCCTAAAAAATGACAACTTAAAAAGATGGCCTCAGTAGAGCTGTGAACTGATATTTATTTCAGTAGTATAATAACTCTGAAACATGCCAAAGGCCTCTTAAACATTAAAATTGTTACCTATTGCACCCTGGACAGAGTTTGGGTTCGTGAGTAGGTTTTGAATGAAGTCATTTTTTCCCCCCGCCTGACCCTGGAAGCATTTGAATTGATGATTTTAGCAAGCAGACTTGCTAGGAATAATGAATTACATATAGTTTTGTGTAATTCTCTCTCAAGGGCTGTGAAGCTGATGCCTACTTAGAAATAGTTTTGGAAGAATAGCTGAAACAACACATGATGCCATTTTATATAATCCCAGAAGTGACTGAAAGACTGGACAGTTTTGAGGACTATCCAAGTGTGAGGAGACGGATTTGGATTAGTCCCAGCTCGTGGCAAGCCTCACATTCTGTAAAACTTGCAGTACTTTTCATATTGCTTCTCCACAGTCAGATGTGGCTGTTTGTTCTCGCATTTTTAAATTACCTTTGGAGCCGTCTTTTTGCGTCTAGGGACCAGATTCATTAGTTAAAACATAAACTCAGCAGTTGCTGCCTTCCAGTCAGCTAAAGCTGTTAAACAGCACCTGCAAAATGGATGACCTTCATATTTACTTAACTGTGCAGAAACTGTATTTGTCATTTCCAGGTTTTTTCATTTATTTCTTTTAATAGACTACCACAGAGTTTGTGATCTGTGATCCTGTGAATGTATTACGTTGACAGAAAATAGCCAGTGTTTCCAAACCATACAGATAGCGTGTCAGCCTAAAAGAAAAGAATAAAAACTGTGCTGTTGTCCTTGTCTTCTACATTATAAGATTAAAAGTTTAGAGAGGCACTTACTGAAAAGTAGACAGAGAGTGACTCAGTGCTCTACTTTGGCCAGTAATGTGCAGTAAGATGAGTAACTACTGTAGGCAATAGTGAATTCCCACAGTCCCATTGGGCTGGATTTTCCTTTTTTTGGGTCACAGTTTGGAAACCAGGACACAGAAACAATCACCATATGAGAAAAAAGCCAGAGTACAAATATGGCTAAGAACTCTTGAGGGAAAAAAAAAAAAAGAGCAAAAAACTTTCTGTAAAGTAACTTAATTTCCAGACTTTCAAGGAATCACCAACAGATTACACAGTTACAAGCCAAAATCTGTGCTATATGTTTGCATCATACGCCTCACCCTAAGATCTCTGTATGGGGCTATTCTTACCACAGAATTTGCCTTTAACTGGTAAATCACAGAGATTTATTAGCCCTGAACACTTCATACTTTTGGCTTGATTGTGCTCTAAAGAAGTAATTGATAGATACTTTGCCCTGCTGTCTTCCTGCCAGCTTCTTTATTTTACAGTCTCCATAAAAATCAAGAGAGAATGCAAACTGGAAAGGTAACATACACAAAATCTCCAAACTGTGTCTCACTCCAGCCTTCACACTTGCTTGGGTCCATGAAATAAAGGGAAACAAAGCAAGCACTTCCCAGTGAAAGGCTTGGTACTGCCGTTTCATGGGAAAAGGGAGAAGAAGAGCTTTGGTAATAAAAGCAGAAATGCAAAAAGGGGAGGGGGAAAAGGTTTTTAAAAACTTGCTAACATCAACACTCCCATTTTTATTTCAAGACGGCTGTGTGCTTTATTGCTCACAGATCAGTTTCCTTTGCAGGTGATGCGGGCCCAGAATTACATCACCAGCAGAGCAGCCAAGAGCATCTTGGTGCCAGGATGACCAAAGCCAAGAGGAATGTATTATCACAGACCTCCGAGGGACTTGCCAGTGCATTCCTTGCTGGGGGTGCTGTGATGGGGGAGGCAGAGAGGAGACAATTTTACGCAGACTGAAAGGAAACTTTGTGGAGGAAAGATCTGGGGTCACAGTCCCGCTGTCTCCTCTAAGCAGATCTAATTATGGCCATGTACTTCAAAAAGAGGGTTTAACTAAAACCAGATTTAGCAGGGCACTGCTTAGGAAGCACAGACTGAATCCCCAGCCTTGCCTTTGAGGAAAATGCGAAATGCTTCAGCGCTCTGGGAACGCTGTCACTGTGGTCATAAAGAATAATTTGAAGCAAGGAAAATAAGAGCCAATTTTAAATCCTCATCACTTCAGTGAATAAAGTCTTACAATAAAATGTGACTAAACATAATATCAATGCTTTCAGAAAATACCTGCATTAGATACTAGGTGTATATTTACTGACACGTTTTGTGGTGGGGTAAACAAGCCTCAGTAGTCTCAGGGATTGTGCTGGAAATGATCAAATTACGAAGCAGTTGCATAGATCTCCCTTAGCGAGCTCCATCAAAGCCTTTCTGCCACATCGCACCCTCTGTTCGGCAAACCACGTCCCATGCATATGAAAGAAACTCCCTCCCCTCATTTTTGAAGGCTTTCAGGCTATTTCTGCCCTCTGTCCTGCAGGGCTGGCTCAGGGGTTCTCACCACAAGGCTGTTTCTGAACCACTGAAATCAGTGGGAGCTTCCAGTGCTTTTAATAGCAGCAAAATGTGCTATCAACAAACAGGATTAAAAGAAGAGCACAAGACAATTTTTTCAGAGATTAACACCTCTAAAAATGCCAGGATTTTAAGCCTCATCTCCTAGGTCAATTGAGAGGTTGAAGCAGTGCAGAGATTACAGAGTTCTCCCCTTTGCCACCAGAAGAAAAAGTTCATCTAATCAAATAAAAAGTTAATGTTTGATTCTAAAGATCAGTTTCCAGTGCAACTGCAGTCAAAGCCCACGTTCTCCATCTGCTGGACCAGAGACTCCTTACCCCACCATCTGCCACTAACAGCCTCTGAAGGGGCCCAGGGGCCTCCAGCTCTTCTCCTTATTCCTCAGCCTCATCAGGAGGCTCCAGAAAGATGGCTGCTTTTGCATTTCCAGGGTAGGAGATGTCCAAGGAAAACTTCATGTTACAGGAACAGCAGCTGAGATGGGCAAGCATGGAATATGGGAATGTTGGTCAAAAGATAAAAATAGAAAATGTCCCTAACTTTCAAAACATTCCATTTTTAGATATTATTACAACATACCATATGGAATTTTGCACAGTTACCATGTCTGTAGAAGCACCTTCCACTAAAAGTACCAGATTTCTTTCATCTCCGTCTGGCAAACAGTTGTCACTACTCTCTTCCTGTAACATGCCAACCTTTTCCACAACCTTTCTGCAGCTTAGTTGCACTTGGTGTTGCAGAGCCAATGCCAACAGTCAGGCCCTCCAGTTTTCTCCATTTACTCCTCCTAGGTGCCTACATTTTGAACATCCTGTGTACAATTTATCTTTTTTTCCATACATAATTATTCCTGACAGATCATGTTTTCCTGTTAATTCCTTCCTGTGCAAGGCTGACCTAAAAATTGCTCCTTCACAGGGCCTTTTTGCTTTCATATCATGTTGTTGTGGATGGGTTAGAGATAATGTATGAAAGTGTATGTAAAAAAAAATAATTCCAAAGTAAATACATTAAAAGAGTGCTAGAAATATGTTAGAACTGACACATATTTCTGCTCTTGAAGAATTTCCTTTTTTATCTTGTTGAGACTTTCACAGAGCAGCAAAAGCAAATGTGGCCTTTAAAAGTTGGCGTGGACAACAGTGATCAGGAAAGATTGGTCAAATACTGTGAGGAAAGAAATGACATGAATTACTCAAGTCCAGGACAGAAATTGTTCCTGCTCTCCTTGTACCAGACTGCTATGAGATGGCTGTCCCACAGGACTGTTCTTCCTTTGGCTCACCCTGTCTCATTAACATTATAATTGCAAGCGTGGCAGAGGAGCTGACGGGCAAAGTTCACCTTGGTGTCCCTTTTTTTTTCATTGAGACTACGTGTTTGTTCAGCTCTTAACAAAATAAGCCCCAAGCCTCAAAGCACCACAGGAAAACAGATTATATATTATAGTGGTACTTATAAAACAAGAATGCTTATGCAGGATCCTTGAGAAATGCCTTTGGGCAGGTCACTTCTCCATCCCATTATGCAGATTAAGTGACTATTGGAGAGGTTTTTGCATGTTTTCATCTACTGCAACTTAATCTTTCCAGTACAAACTCCTTCTCCTTGACAAAAATCTGTTGCTGATTACCACTGCAGGGCTTTCCTGAGAAGTCATCCCATCACCTTTTCTTTTGCATGAATATAGCTCTCGAACGATACTACTTCCAGTTTTTAATACCTACAAAGATGGGGGTGCAGCCTCAGTTTCATGTGCACTTAGCAAACAAAGATGAGGCGCTGAGATCATTTAAGACTATACACTAACGTGTGGTTTTCAGCCCATCCTGACTTTGCTAATCTGTTTCGCCAATGATCTGGGAGGAGAACCTTGAAGAGGGACAGATATGCATGAGTGGTTTTCTATGTTTGGCTACAATGCCATGTTCTTCCTGCTTGGTCACTGCTAAACTTGAAATGAATTTTCTTATTAGTGCCTTAGACAAACAGAGTGGATTAAATAGCAAACATCAGCTCTCTCGTGTCGCTCAACATAAATCCAAAAGGCTTCGGCACTGCAGCTCTTCCCCTGCAGCCACCAGTACAGAGGCACTGGCAAATACAGCCAGGGGATTTAGTTGCTCTGAAAGATCTGCTTTCAATAGAAGTTCAAATTCTAATACTTCTTTTTTTATTGCTGTTTTTCCAAAACTTATAGAATGAAGAAAACCTGATGTTTAAAAGAAACGAAAGAGCAGGAAGAGTATGAGAAAATGCCCACAGAGGTGGGACTTGATATTTCAGTGGTAGTAATGTGAGACAAAAAGCTTTTCAATCAATTCATTGAAGGAAGCCTCTTCAAAACAGGTCATAATCTTAGGCTACATAGCAGCCTTCATGAATTGAGCTGGAATAATAAGAAGGCAATAATTGTCAAATTAAAGTGAATATAAAATATAGAGACAAATGTAAATGGTATTTTAATACCACTTTTACTTTTGTAGCATTTTAATTGCCTGCATGTCACACATACATGGATATTCTGCATAGAGAAAAAATGATATCTATGAGAATCAGATGTGAAATTGCTCCTTGGAAATAGAACAATTCTTTTTTTTTTTTTTTTCATTTTCTGCTAAAAGATTCAAGTTGCTATGATCCAGAAATAATTTTGTCCTTTAAAGTTTTCCAATCAACCCAGGAAAACAGAGAGACAGAAAACCAGCAGCTATTAAACCAGGAAATATGGCCACTGTAGCTCATGTGCCACCGACTCAAAGCTGGCACTGAACTGCGCTCAGGAAGTACACTAAACAATTTAGCTCCTGGCTTTTCGCAAATGCCTGCCACCAGACTGTGGTTTCCTCAAAAGCATTTCTTCTTTGAACTTGCCTTATATATTTTTCTCAGAGCTTTTTTCAAGAAGTTGTGGATTGATTTCAAGCAGTTTGGT
This sequence comes from Amazona ochrocephala, assembly GCA_039720435.1. Taxonomy (NCBI): domain Eukaryota; kingdom Metazoa; phylum Chordata; class Aves; order Psittaciformes; family Psittacidae; genus Amazona; species Amazona ochrocephala. The sequence goes on from CM077878.1 coordinate 48,446,488, forward strand.
ATGAGCATGAAAATTCCACATTGAAAAACTGAGGCTGTTAGCAAGTGCTCATTCTTCACCTACAGTAGGTGCTTTCTGTTTTCTTAGAGCCTCAGAGAACAAATTACTCCCACAAAGAGGACAAACACTGGAAGAAGAAAACCTGGAGCATATAAGCCTGTGAGATAAGCACTGCAGATAGTCCCTTGCAGGCTGGGCATGTTTTATAAAACATAATTTCTTCCAGGGGAACACAGAACTTGCCTGGGGCATGTGACTCCAAAAATATGAAAAATAGTGCAGATGGCTTGTCACTTTGCAAGCCTAAATGTGAAGGGCATGGCATGACTTCTGTGCCAGCATCCCAATGTGTGTTGTGGTTTTCCTTACTCGGTCCTCCTGCTGTGACAAACAGTGCCCCATCCTTCATGAAATGCAGCACTTAGCCAAGCAAGCCAGCCTCAAACATAGCCAAAATAAATAACATCTGATCAAAAGCTACCCAAAGGTGAACCCAAAACGGGCTTGAGTAATTCAAAACAAATTTGTTTCTTAATTCAAGCGCACACTGTACGAACACTTGATGGTATTCCTCCAGCTCTAGACTTGCACAGTAATGTACTTACTACTCGCATGAGTGGACCAACATTTACAAATGGTTTACACATGAATTTGGTGTCATTTAAACACAGAAAATATCAGACCATATAACTGCTGAACTAACAAGCTCTGGAATACTGGGGATACTCTTTGCACTGCCTTGGATACTCACCTCTCCCGCTCTTGTTCCAAGAGGTTGGTAAAGTCATCGCTCTTGTTCATGTAATCTGTATGTTTATGTTTCTCATTTTCTAGCTCATAAACTGTGCGGCGATGGCACTTTTCTGCCAACAGGAGCTGTTCTAGCATGCGCCGATACGTCTCTCTCTGCTTTTCTTCAAGTCTGTCCAGCTGGATGTAGGAAAGGAGAATAGACGGTTTTAAAAGTCTCCTTGCTTACTTCATCTGATTTATTAACCAACAGTGTTGTGTTTGGTAAATGCAAGTCCCATAATTTTATGTCTTGGGCTTTACACAAAGCAGTGACTAGAGTAAGAGTAACTGTCCTGTAAAAGTAGTGATTTCTGTGGACAGCGTGTGTGCAATGAACTTTTGCAGTTCTCAGATACACAAAGGACAGAACTTTACCTAGTTTTAGGGTAAACAAATAATATTGTTGCAGTGCAGAATTTCCTCTCTGGCAAAGTGCTGTGCACACTTTCCTTATTTCACACAGGAAAAGCTATGGCAAATGCCAGGGCAGGATATATGCCCTCAGCCCCTTGGAGCCTGAGTTCATGTACCTAGATGAGGACTAGACACCTACACATGGAGTGTAAGATATAGGCTTGAGACTGAAATTTGAGTTATGCATCTTCAGCGTACCTGTAGGACTGCTGAGATACAAAGTCTTAAACTATTTAGATTCAGTATAGATTCAGATTTACATTACCAAATACAAATAATGGTAAGCCTTAGAGTTTTCCCCAGAGCCGGTTTTTGACAGAAATTTCTCCAGGGAGGTGTGTCTAAGAAGTTGCCAGGGCACTGCAAAGCCACCATGGCTATTCATGTTGCTTCTTTCACTGTTTATTGGGAGCAGATGACCAGCTCCGTCCTCCTCCCTGCCAAAGCAGCCTGCAGCCCTGGCACGTCTCGGCTTGCCTGCCCCCTGCTCTGCCACTCAGAGCCATTACCCTGCAAGAACTGCATCTTCTTTAGCACCAGCTGCACTGTGCAGTTGCTGTTTCACAGGGTGTCTCTGCAAACTGAGGGAGATAAGAACTGGAGGGCCAAGGTGACTTGCCCTCCAGAAGTTGTCTATGGAAAAGTCAAACAATCATTGCATTTTATAAAGGAGCCAGGCTGGGTTCAGATCTGGGAACAGATCTTTTGCACTTATGAAATTTTATCATCATCCTATTTTATCTCAAACATAACCGCAGTGGACCTACACATGACAAAAGTTTTACACTCCTGTCAAATTATCAGCTTCTTTAGACAGAACCCTGCTAAGCAAATTTTAATCTTGTTCAACATTATTTCATGCATGCTCCAAAATGCTAATGTTTGCTTTCCTTATTTACTACCATCCCCAAAATTGCAGAAGACACTTCAATGAGAATACACAGTATAAAGATATCCTGTGGTAGATGCAAGTCATGGTGAAAAAATTAAATGTTCTATTAGGAGGAACTATGAAGATTTAGGTAGGCACTACAGTATATTTTACTGTATGTTATTGCATGCTCTTTCTCCATGCTCTGGACCGATATTAACCTATAAACATGAGCAGTGGCTGCTTATTTTGGCACTCATGCTAGCCTCAGACATTCCCAGGTCTATCCCACATTCATTTACTAAGATTTTAAAGCAAGGGATCAAGTCCTACAGTTCTCCTTTAGAGGCTGAACTGATTTTGCAGACCTAGAGCTTAAGTAAGTGACGTAAAAGGATCACAGATTTATGATCCCATAAATATGGTCAATCTCTGCTAGCTACCCACATGATCGTGGTCTAGTACGCCAAGAAAATCGACGAGTGCTTACCAGTGCTGTGAGCAGTAGAGGTCAGTCTCCAATTGAAAGGAATTTAAAAAACAGAAATGTAATACCTGAAGATTTTGTTCTTGCTTAGCAGCACCAGCCCTAAGAAGCATACAAGCTCTTTATTTTCTGTCATCAAACCCAGTGACTTTGCTTCCAATTTATGCTGCAGTTGATTGAACAAGAATATTCAATTTTTCTCTGATTTCCCGTCATTTGTACAAATGCTGTCTTATCCTCTTGCATGCTTTGCACAAATACAAAAAATGTGAAGTCTCACTTCCAGTTAGGATTCCCTCTGCACAGGCATAATGACAAAAATCAAGAAGTTGTTACCTCTGAAATTGGTTTCTCATAGACATCTTCCCCTATGGACTTTTCCTGGGCAAGGATGGCATCCCTGTGTAGCACTCGGAGCACATTCTCTGGAGCTGCAGATCCATAATGAGCTTCTAAAACTTCAGGTTTGGTTTTCTCTGTCTTCAGCATGTGGATCACATCCTCCCTTGCCTGTAACATTGCAAATCACTACCATAAGCCAACCTATTAACCAACAGTGGAAACAGGGGCATTTCATACATACAGACTGCACTCACAACAATAAAACAAACTAGAAAAATGCCAGGCTGCCAATGCCAATATGAAAACTTTGGGACATATCACAGTAAACATCTCTTGTGCAATCCCGATGTCATCCTTGTAGGCATAAATTATTCTATTCCTGCCTGCCATTACATTTGAACGCTATAAATTTTCATGTGGGCTGCAACTATAGCCAGGGTACTTCATTACTCTTCATATACTTCATCTTATTCACCTCCCATGCTGTCCCCTGTCTGGAGTAAGGAGATGAATAGAACAAGCAACACAAGTGAGCTGAATTAATATTTCTCAGACAGCCTCTAATCAAGTATTTCCTAGCAATTCCCTACCCAACTTTGTGACTAAAATCTCTTCAAGTAACCTTCAAAATAAGGTTTTCTAACTTATTTTTTTAAAGAAAACCCTAGAAAGGCTGCAGACCCCGGCTAAGCAGGAGAACTGACAGCAGACCCAAAGAGGCTGAGCAAACCTTCCCAGAAGCATAGGAGTGCTGCTGACACTGGAGCAGGGAGCATACCTTGGAGCAGTGGTGCTCCTGTGACTGAGTGGAGTGCAGCTCTGAGTTCCTGGTCTGTGTCCTGAGTAGGAGCCCCCAGTTTCATGCAGCATGATCAGGCATCTGAGCATGATGAGACTGCTCTGCAAGGCCACCTGGCCATGAATAAGGGGCATTTTAGGGCTATGCTGCAGACAAACACTTAATCCTGAGCTCTGTTTCTGATGACATTTGACAACATCTGTTAAGCCATCTGTAAAATGGGGGCAGGGCACTTGCTTGTCCTTCAAGGCAGGTTTACAAGGCCAGGATCCAGGGAGGGACTGTGAAAGGTACAAGTTTTCAGTGGGCACAGAGTTGCTCCCAAGTTTCCCTGGAAAGCATCTCTCTTACAAGCCCCAAGGGATGAGGGGCAGAAAAGTACAGACAACAATTTTCCTCTTGCTTGCCCTTTTGACACTCAACCCATGTGAGCTTGGGAAGCAAATTAGGATCTAAGGAAAGTTTTATGAATATTTTAGCAAAAATCCCTTTAAATACAGTACCCCTATGTAAACAATAACTGTTTAGGACTTACAAACTGACCAATCCTTCATATGCTCCCATAATGTTTATAATGGCACTCTGTATTATGCATGCAGTAAATCTTAAATCTTTACCCACTACCACACAGGTATTGCAGCTCTACAAAATCACCTGCTTTTAAAATGAGCAAGTAAACAATTTCAGCCAATAGCAATATATATATATATATATAAATAAAATAAAGCAACATGCAAATAAAAAATCCAAACTTGAGACGAAGACCATGCCATCCAATTGAGAACTAGCCCTATTATAAAAAGCCAGCTGCAGGGGCTTACTCTGTACAACATTTTGTAACCTTCAATAAAAGATTTGCACATGTGTACAAGATGCAGAATACATGCTGGAATGATATTAATGTTTCAACATGAGCGTGGGAAAGGTGCATCACTCATGCATGTCAAAACTACAAGTGAATTATGTGGGATAGTCCCAAAGAGTGCCAAAAGAGCATGTATGCCTCACTACATCATGTCCTGGGAATACACCACTCTGAGTACAGAAATAGTGTTATTTTAGGAAAGTTTTAGACAGGTTCAGGAATATATCATTTTTTACATCCCTGTAAAAATAACAGTTAACGTAGTGTCTTTGTTACTATGAGGCTAATGCTTCTGTATTGAAGAAAAAGCCCTTAAAAAGCCTAACAGGATAGCATGGGAGTTTGGGGGGGAATTTATAAATACCCAGATTTTATGACACATTGTCTTAAGTCCTTTTAGGAACAGACAGTTTTGGGGCCATATCTGCATCCTGCCCCAATGAATAAATTTGGTATCCCGCTGTGTACCTCAAAGGAGTACACAAAGGAGCACCATGTACAAAGGAGCACCAAAAACAGAGGGCAGCCCCCTTCTACCATCTGCACCAAGGGCTGCAACCAAGCCTTCTGAAACCTTGATTCGTTTTGGTCCTTAGCACAAAAGGCTGCTGGCCCCACATACCCCTTTCCTTCAGGGACAGGCACACCTTGGACCCTAGGCTATCTGGGAGGGGAGGATGAGTTCAGTCCTTCCTGTCGAAGCTGGGCCTGTCAGGCCCCAGATGGCATAATTAAACATTGACAGGGCCAGGCAGAGCCAGCAGAGACAGCTTGGGCTGGGTGATTTAACACTATGGCTCGAGAGAGTTAAAGATCTGGACTCTCATCGCTGCAATGGTTATTTAATACAGTAATAGCTGACAGAGGAACCAAACGTGTCTCTTCCCAGTGAGTGCCCCAAACCCTGTTCAGTTGTGCACTGCCATGCATAATTCCAGCCTCTTAGTCTTTAATCACTGATGATTAAAACATAGCAACTTTAGCAGGAGAGAATGAGAGTCCCTGAAACAGCTTCTAACTTTCCAGCTGAGAAAGGTTTCTGGAATGTAGGCTTGAGTCCCCCAAGAAGCAGCAGTAGTTGAGCCAGGGGAGTGAGTGATGCTGAAAGCAGGAACTGGCACCCCAAGCAGGAAAAAAAGTGCCCAAGTTCTGTTCAGAGCTTTGAAGGAAACTCTGTTCATTGCTTCATCTTGAAAAGGAAGCAGTGACACAGGTAGCTCCAGGGAACAGGGCAGGGCTGTCAGCCCTGAAAACCCCTCACTGCAGCCCCAGGGGAGGGTACCCAGCCCAGGGACAGGCTGGGTGGCACCATTCCCAGGGCACAAGCAGATCCCCACTCACATACCCCTTCTTAGGCACCCCATGCCCTGCAGGCACTTGGGATCTGGATCATGTTAGCATGGCAAGGTGCCTTCTGCTTTTTCTTGGCTTGACCATGGCGCCTATCATTACCTTTACAAGGGTATCAGCTAATTCACCAAGTACTCTTGTTTCAATGGATTTATGATAACAGTTTGTGAAAGGCAAACTAACAAACAGACACTCAGGTTGCTAGGAAGCATTGGAGCAAAAAGAGGGCCTCATGCTAATAATAAACTGGAGACAAATTTGCTTTTATTGGTCACAAGAAGCCCCAGCATAGGAAGATTCTGAAGCACCGCCAGCCTAGGCTAGAGAGGGGCCCAGGCGACATTCTGAACTCCCATCAGCCTCGGGTTTTCCAAACTCCAGTTCACCCCTCTGAAACTCTTCAGGATGATACAGAGGGAAGGAGCTGAAACAGCAGGCCTGTATAACTTCTGCTTTCATGTTTCCTCCAAATTACTAATTTTCCATTTCAATAACTAGAAGAGAACTCATGTTGAAATGTTCTCTTTCAATGTAGGGTGAACAACTATCGCTATATTAAACTGTGGGATACAGACCATTGTCAGAAAACAAATCAGAATAACCCTGTAGAGGAACACTTGGGCTACTTAAACACACATACCTTGAAAGAGGTACAAGAGGCTCAAAGTGAGAGGTCCTAGCTAAGAAGAGGGAACCACACTGGCAAGCTGTTTCCACTGATGGACACTACTGTAGGTGCCTCCCTTGTCTCAAAACACAATGTTTTTTGGCATAAATCATAAGCTAGGAGGCAAACACAAGGAAGAGATTTCAAATTGGAAGTAAACTTGTATATAAACCCCAGAACAAAGTTGTTAGCTTTTCTGGTAGAGGGAACATGGTATTTGACACACGAAAGCCATCTCTCAAGTCCTTTTTGTCTTGTTTTGTTGGTGCTCTGATGAGGGAGAGTATTCAAGCATGAGAAAACCACATATTGCAACAGCTTGTAACACAATGAAACTTATTTGCATAAGTCCAAAAGACTGCAGTTAGTCAGAGAAGCTCTTTCAAGTCAAGATACAGAACTTAGTAAATGCATATACTTACTTCTGTTGTTTTTTCATTACTTAAATTGTTCTACAGAAGACTTCAAGCTAACTCTCTATACTGTTCAGATTGTGTATTCTTGAAAATAAACATACTTTTCTGTGAATAAAGTGTCCCTAACTAGTTGATTCTCTAAACAGTAGGAGCCGGGAAAACAGATTAATGAAGACGACACACTACCTTCTAGTAATACTGTCAAGGCAAGAAACACACAAGACCGCATATGTTGAGAGGTTTTTTTCCATGCTCATATTCTGCAGGAGCAAAGCCTGTTTAGAGACTCCCTGTTCATCAATCTTATAGAACCATAGAAGAGCTCAGGTTGGAAGAGACCTCAGAAGATCATCAGGTCCAACCTTTCATGGGAAAGGAAGCCTAGATGAGATCATCTAGCACCATGTCCAATTGCATCTTGAAAACTTCAAATGATGGGGATTCTACCACATCCATGGGGAAAGTTGTTGCAGTGATTGTTCTCACTGTAAAAAAATTCTTTTTTTAAGAGAAACCTCTCCCAGTGCGACCTATAGCCATTGCCCCTTGTCTTCTCCATGTTGCCCCTTGTGGAGAGAGAACCTCTGTCCTTTGTAGCCACCCTTTAAGTACCAATAGATCCCCCCCAAACCTTTTCTTTCCCAGGGAGAAAGAACCTAATTCCTTCAGTCTTTCCTCATGAGATAGGTTCTGCAGCCTTTTGATCATCTTCATGTCCTTCCTTTGGACCTTCTCCAGCTTGTCTGCATCTCTGTTGAATTTGTGGGGACTAGAAGTGGACACTGTACTCAGTTAACTCCTTCAGCTCTCCCTGCTAATAGAAGAACTGCAAAGTTGAACCGTATCTGAGCCTTGTTTTATACTTACTGGAAGTGCCAAAATCTAAAGGCTGATGACCTTAGATCTCGAGTATGTCCATGGAAGGGCTGAAGTGTTGTGAAGCACTACAGTCCCACACATCTTTGCCCACTCTTCTTTCCCTTCTTTCTACTACTTACTGATTAGTGCACTTTTTTAATATGCTGGGGTCTATGTTTCTACCTGGGAAACATGAGACAATGCCCCCCTTCCCTCAGGACAGCATGTTAGCTGCCCAGCTGGAAGGCCGATGTGAGTCCACTCTTTGCAGGACTAACTCTGAAACACTTTCTGGAAGAGTAAAAGAGAAGGGCTTTCTTTTCCTCACTAGCTTGAGCAGAACAGGGGTCTGAGTTCCAAACCTTGCTTTACTATGTGCCTAGTAAAATATTTAAATTATATAGAAAGGATGTAAAGAGGTCCCTGCATAAAATTGAAACCATTTAGGAAACAATAGCATGATTCTGCTGCTTGTAAAAGGGGCCTGGCAGCCTAGCAACCAAATTCTTGGTCAATGGAAAGACTGTTACACAAGCCTGGCATTTGGACGTGCTTCCTCCTCATGCCCTGCCCTGCCAATTTACTACAGCCTTCTCTCCCCATTCCCACAGTCTTTGGCCTCTCCCATGAGACTGCTAGCAAAACTCAGCAGCCACTAAACAGAGGATTTTTGCCACAGGCCGTTTGTCACCTGGGAAATGGGACTGAACTGATCAAACTCGTTTCATATAAGGCATCTAGTAAATCAGAAAAAAAAAACGTTGTGTTCAAGATGGGCTGAATGGAGACAAAGTAATCACTGTCAGCTGAGGGTAAAACCCACCTCAAGATCCTTTGCCACTACATCTCCTATGCTGTTCTCCTGAATTTTGATTGTATGTCACCTTCCCACAAATTCAGTGTGCCTCTCTCAAAATTGGCTACCAGTAATTATTTCCTTCATAGCTTCATGTTTGGAGCCACCTAAAATACATCTAATTACTTCAGAGCAATCTAAATATTTTAACAACATGATGACATTCCCCTCAATTGATAGAAAAAGTTTAGAAAATTTGGGAGATCTGCTATTCCCAGCTTTTGACTATTTATTTTTCAGTTATCATGACACTTTGTTATGCCTGCACATAATGGAGGTTTAATGTTTACGAAGTCATATTTTTCTTGCTGGTGATTAATGGCAAGAATAACTATCAAACCGCAGAGAAGAACTTCTACTTGTGTTGTTGTTACTTGCATTGCACACAGTTCAGGTTATTTATAGTGCAACAGCTGCTCTGTACTGCATCAGAAAGTAGATAATGTCACAGGTTCTCCATGTAATGTTGTGGTCTTACCAGTGGCTGATTTCCTAAATTCCAGTAGACTTTACAAACATTTCACATTTCACCTAGAGCTGAGAAACATCGCACTCAAGGGATCCTTCTGAGCGGGATCAGGAGGACGTTCTCACACTGCACGATCCGGAACAAGCTCATGCTGTGTCACTGCAGGGCAGAAATAGACTTATTTCTGAAAATTCCCATTAGACACCTCAGAAAGTGAATATTGTACATTCACTTAGTCCACTTCAATGAAGAAAGCCTCTTCAGGCAAATGTACTCAAAAACCTGTATCTGCAGAGCTTTCCTAACACTAATCCACTAATCCCTTTTTAAACTCAGTGACTTCACTTCCTTTCTTACTTTAGGAAGAAATTCAAACACTTAAAAGGAAAGTGCACTTTCTTTATTTTGTGTCTTGATACTATGAAAATGAACAGAGAAAATAATAATATTACCCCTGCCTACTGGAATGACACTTTTGTTAAAGGCCTGGTTCCTCAAACTATCCCTATGTTTGAGGATTGGTTAGCAATTTACCTTCCAGCTCAGATGTACTTAGTGTACAAAGCATGCTTTGAAGCTGGGAAGTTAGATGCTCCACTGCATAGAGCATGTACAAGGCTCTTGTTTGCTAAAACCTCAAGAAATATTTTTCTATCCTACACCAGATATCTGAAGTAGCCTTGTTTATATCACTTAGTGATTCTAGTTACGCAGAATGCTGGCTTATGACATGTATACATAGCTTTTCTTTCAAGGAAGACAAACAGCAGAATTTTTTTTCTTGCCTTTCATCTTAGCTTAGTTTCCTAATACTTGAAACTGTGGAGTTTACTTACATGAATTTCTTTTAGCATTTCTGGACTGAAGCATATGTACATGATTTAATTTGGAGGTAAGGAGGTGACTTCAGCAATGAAAAGTGGCTATCAGTGAGCTTTGTTTTGTTTTGTTTCATAGAAAAGTTTAGTGAAATATATCCATAAATGTAAGTGTTCCCTCATGACCCTCAGGAAATGAAACAGAATTGTTCTGTCTTCTCTACACCGGGTAGAACTTTCTGGCTTTGTATGAAGCTTTTGGAGTGATACAGTATATTTCACTTTGTTGTGCATTATCTTACATTGATAACATAGAAAGTCCTTCCAAAATCAATACTGGAGGAGACGCACATGATAGACCAGCTCATCCACTACACAAACCCTCTGAAGTAGCTCCAAAAGAGCTACATCAGAGGTTAGTTTGGACTTTTCTGTTTAAAAAAGTCCACCCTAAAGATTGCAGAGCTGAGGAGAAGCAGCACTGAGCAATGCATTACTTCTTACAGCAAGCTTCAAAACAGATCAAATGAGCACTAGAAGACATCTGTCTGTTATTTCCTGCCCACACAGCTTTGTTCTGCTTTATTGCCAGAGAGCTCCATGGATGATGTCACTTTTTTCTGAAGAAAACAGGCCACCAGAGTCTTTCACTAACATAATTAATTATCTGTAGTCTGAGCCATAGCCAGAAAATTCCCGTGGCAAGGCCCCCAGGAAGTATTAACTCCACACTACTTGATGTTTTCAGAACTATTAGGATCTAGGGTATCCTGTCTTGTCTTTTCACACTGAAAGAGTGCTTTGCTCGATACTATTGAACCATGGGGCAGTTACTGCAATATATAGAATTACAGTGCCATGATCCAGTCAGCACAGAGAGACCAATATGAGGAGTCCCTGTCAGTTACACACATGAATCTACATGTTGGGATATGTTCTACGTGGTTCAGCAATGCATCACAATGGCTTAACCCACTGGTTTGGGTTTGCCATATCCAGTCATATGGCAAACATCTCAGCCAACATTACAGTATAATAACAGGCTGCACCTGACCTGAAGCCTGGCAGCAAGCAGAGACCACAGATTGATCCAACTAGCCAGCAGGGAGAGAAAGGAACATCTGTTAAAACACCTTCTTGGACACCTGAGCAAGAAGAATCATTAACAATAGCACAGGAATGACTGTGTTTGCAGTTCAGGGCTGCAATCATACAATGTTGTGTTAACCAGTCTGGACTGAAACTCAAGAGATCCATGTTCCGTTCATGGACCTCATTCTTGTGCTTCATGCATAAAATTAACCGCACCATACCCCAGTTTCCATTCCATGATGGAAATAACACTTCCCAGGAATGTTGTGAGATTCACTAATGCAATGAATATTACAGAAAATATAGCACTCTGATATCAATGTAGTTGTTCTCCTATTCATTTCCCTCCATTCATTACACTCTTTTATTTCCTCCACATTTATGTACTTCTATGCTATCACCCAATTTGTTGAAATCCATTGGAAGCTAAAAAGTATCTTAATTACACATGTAACTCAGGTTGTCTAAACTGCTCTTTCAAAGTGCTTCATTGGCTGTATAAGGAACTGAAGCATCTGAAATTAGAGGCTCTGACCTGAACTTCAGGGAGGCACTTGAAGCTGCTGGTGTAAGCACCCCCTCTCCAAGAGGAATAAACCAGCCCAGGTATTTTTTTTTCTGTGGTGATCTAGGTCCCTTCTGGCAGGAATGAGCATGTGTGGAGCAGGACGGAACAAGAGACAAGATGGTGCCAGTGGGGCCATAGCTGTCAGGATGACGAAGTTCAGTGGAAATCCTTCTGCCTCCTCTGTGGTGACACAAGCATAACTCAGAGTGGGATACCAACAGACATAAGTGTGTATACATGTGTAATAAACTGTATACACAATTTTCCCTTGTCCAAGCATTTTGTTGACTTCAACAAGCTGTTTTTCAGTGCTCTGTGGTACATAGATGTGCATTCAAGTCTCTGATGACTGATGAATGGGCAAGAACAGTAGGACTGCATTATAGCAAGCACTCACCAGCGTAGCAAATTATTTGAACAGAGGAGTTGTCAGAGGAAATGAGGGAATTGGCTCAAACTCTTAGAGTGAAGTGACATAGAGAGGGTGGACAAAAAAAGGTGCAGAGTGAGAGCTCCTGGCAGTGGCCATGATGCCCGCATAACCTCCAATGTCTCCGAAATCCCCCTGATCCTCCCCTGTTGTCTGTCCTTCCCCTTTCCATCCTGTACCCTGCTTGGACGTTCTCTCCTCTCTCCATCCTCCCATTGCATTCCCAGGAATGACTCTGAAGCCCATCAAAATGCCATTCTGTCTGAAATGCTGAGACTGCCTGAACCAATACTGGGGAAACGGGTTTTCATTATGAAGCTGACCACATCAATACATCTGTTTCTGACTTGTTTATGCTTGAAAGTGACAAATGCCTGGAAGTTACCATGCAACTGTACTTGGGTTAGTCAGTTCCACTCATTTTGCTGCCATGGAAGAATTTATGCTGATTTTTTGCAAAGAAAAACAATCCTTTCCAGGATAAGACAGACTTGCAAAATACAAGCTATTCCTGTCTTAGAAAAGGACTTCGCTTTATTCTCAGCAGTGTATCATTTTGGGTGCTGCATGTGCACAGCCCCAAGAAAAAGTCACTGAGCTCATTTTATTTTGGACACCATGCAATATTGTACCCTAACCCTAACCCTCTACAGCAACTTCATAAAGACGTGGCAAGACGCAGGATGTTCAGTAGGGCCAGCACTTTTCTCCGTGAAAATGCTACGTTTCTCTCATTTTAGTCAACCAATAGGTGGAGCCTTTAACCCTAGAAACAAGACATCCTCAGATCGCCATGCTCTCACAGTTATCATATAAATACTTATACTTGCTTTTATTGAAGCTCATTTTGAATGGAAAATAATCTGTTTTGCTCTCAAGAGCTTATCTGATCCTCAGTTGGAGAACAGGAGACACAAACTTAATAAATAATCAACTGGGGCAGCAAAGTTAATAAACCCAGTCAGCTACAACTGCAGTATTAAATTAACAACTGGTGACTCAGAGTACTGGGCAGCATTATGACACATAAGACATATGCTCATTGCAAGCTTTCCCAAGAATCCCAGATATTTTAAAGCCAGAGAGTCCATGCATCTAGCATTTCACATTACAAAAGGATTGGCCATGTCCTCACCCACAGAGTGAGATTTCTCTCAAGAAAATGAGAAAAGACACAAGCTTTCTCATTACTGTTGCTCTGAGTACACAATTTCTATTAAGTAAATAATATTCATTTAAAAAGAGTCAAATTACATCAGTTGATTAAATTGTTTAAAATTTTGCAAAGGAGAATCAGTTAAAGACACTGATCCCAATGGGAATAAGACCAAAACTTGAAAGTTGATAGGAGGTAATCCTTACTGTTCTGTTTTGGACAGAAGACCAAGAATTTGGGGGGAAAAAACCCAAGCTGCTCGTACTCTTCCTTCCTCTCTAGACAAGATGTTGAGTGGATCTGAGACATCAGCCAATTGTTCCTCTCTTTTGACCCTCCAAGCCTAAACAGCATGATAGATATAGCTCTGTTAGATACAGCTCACGCATTAGCAGAGAAGGATTTGAAAATGTCTTTGTGAAAGAGATTTTCAGCCTGCAGGTGTCCAGTGACAGTGATATTTTATTGAGGATAATTACTTTGAAAAGCATAATTCTAAAACAATTTCATTACCAAAGAGAAGGTTAGCATTGCTATCACTGATAGTACCTCTGCCCTTAATTTCAGAGGGATCAGGAAATTGCCTGAATAGCACGATTCAACTACATTTCAATATACTGCCTTTTCTTTCTTTTCTTTTTTTTTCTCTCTCATAAAACAGCAGGGCTCTGTTTTAAAACTCATGATTCTGGGGCTAGGGAGACAAGCCCTGCTTACCTCCCATAGTATCTCCTGCACTTTGCACAGCAATGATTGCAAATTACAGAAAAAACCCATACTATTCTGGACAAAATTCAGCTCTGGTTATAAATTATTCAGTGAAAATAAAAGAGGGCATTTGTGGTCTGAAGTCTATCCTATCTTCATTTTTTTGTCCTACAAAAGCTTGCTCCACCAGAAAAAAGGAAAAGACAAGGGTTCAGTCAGAAGGGAGAGAAAGTATTAACTCATTGTACTGATATGCCAGGCATTTTCAGGGACTTTTTCAGGCTCTCATTTTGCTACAGTGTGGACGCCATCCTTCTCTTCATTGTCTTGCCTTTTCTATGCCCCTCTTCCATGTCTCTATCTTGGCTCCCTTTATCACTGTTGTATTCCCCTTTTCCTTACACTCTTTCTCTTCTATTGCCCAACCTCTTTCTTCTCATTCCATTCTCCTTAAGTCAACTCTCCCTCCTTGTATTAACCCTATCTTCTCTTTTTTCCTGTAGCTCTGTACATGCCAAGATTTTTCTCTCAGGGAATTTGAATTTCATCTGTATGATATGCTCAGAAAATTCTAAACTATTTTAATCTGATTAACAAGACTTTGCAGTTATAAACACTTAGCAAAGTTACTCTACATGCACTGTTCTCTGGCTTTACCAATGCTTTCCACTCTGTCTCCTCTTCAGCTTCCCAAATTGAGATTCTGCTAATGACCATCTGAAAACTCTTTCTCTTCACTCTGTTATGTACTCTTTCTTCAGGTGCCAAGGCATCTAGTCCCAACTTTCTCTTCACACCGTAATATTATTATAATTATACATGAATGTACCCAAAAGAAACATATTCTCTTTCCACCCACTTATCCTCATATTCCTCACTTGAGCTTTCAGGTAGCTCAGTATTCAATAATATTCATGCAAGAGTATCAAGAAAGGCACTGAAGAAAAAAATACAAGGTTTTGCATGGTGTTTTTAACCAAGCAATGCCTAGGTGGCTATCACAATGTTGTTTCAACATCTCAGGAAGTCAAGTTTGAAACAAAAGCAGTTTAAGGCATTACGTGAAAGTTCAGACATTGCAGCGAGAGGAGGAAGAGACAGAGAAAAACACATCACAGCCTCAGCTACAGAGTCAAACTCTCTGATTTATAGAAATCTGACAAGTGATGGGAAGGCCAAGTAAAGCCATGTCAGCAGAGAAAGGGAAACTTTAAACCCAACATACAAGGCACCAGTGAGCTCTCTCCTATTGCACTGTGAGCAGTTAGAGCCACAGAGATTAAGACAAACCCAGGGTGTAACTGGTGGTGATCAAAGGGTGATGAAGACATGGAAAGCCTACTTTGCTAGAAGAAATTAAAAGGATGTGGCACAGCTAGCACAGCACCACAAAGGCTCAGAGGGTGCAAGACTGCTGTCTATGAATATATCAGGCATTAAACAGTAGGGAGAGAAGTAGGCTTTTTGAAGCATGATTGGTGTATAGCACAATGTCATAAAGGTTTCACTCAACATAATTGCAATTGCACTAGAAATTAAAAGAGAAATTTTGCTAAATGTTACATTTTTCAGTTCTGGAACTGTTTTCCAATAGGAGTTGTCAAGGTAAACAAGCCACCTAATCTTAAAACACAGCTTGATAAATTAATGACAAAGGTTAAATGAAGTGACTGCCTAAAGAATTAGCTGCTGGGACTTGATTTACAGCAGATCTTCTACAATTTTATGTCCAGGATTCTCAGGAATATGGTTCAGTCAATGCATCTGCAGTATGAGGTTAAAAGAATAAGGAAAAAGGTCACAAAGAGAGAAATAAAGCAGGAGGGAGGAAAGCTAAAGAAAGAGGGAAAGTTAGATATTAAGAAAAATAATCTAATGGAATGACTATAGAATAAAGTGTATTAATAAAATATGCAGCTATATAAAAAGGAAAAAAAAGAAGAAAGCAGAAAAATGGAAACAGTAAAGAATTTTCCTTTCCTTTACGTTTACAAAACTTAGTTTTCTGATAGAAAGACAGATGGTAAAATACTAAAATACCTTTAGAAATGTTAAAATGCAAAGGGTAGTATATCACCTGTACCCATGTGGACACCTTGTAACTGAGTTTGCTGAGAAAGAGGATTTCTCCCCTGGCAGGATGTACAGCCCCTGTTATCTAAGCGTTTCATAAGGACTTTACCAGAGAGAACAAAACACACAGACCTCACTCACCTCTGCTAACCCTTCCTTGATACACGCTGGTCAAGTGAAAGTCTTACAGCCCACCTGAAGGTGAGCTCCTTCTGGCTCTGGATGAGCGGCCTCCTTCCCCCATGGTTGTCCTGCTTCAGTTACCAGCAACCAGCACCCTGTACCTGCCCTACAACAACCCCTCCTGCCGCAGATGAAGTCACCAGCGGAACCTGCAGTTTGGTAGTCAGTGGCACAAATGCAATTAAACTACTAGCCCCAGGCCAGCAGTCCTGGAAGGATCTTTTCACAAGCAACCTCATCAGAGAGACCAAATCAAACTGGACATGATAAGAAGTGTTAGCTTCAATCTAAGACCAGCATATAGGGAAAGCACATCTTCCCATGGGGTGCATTGGCTATTGCTGCCAGGCAAGGGGAGACATCCTTCCTGGTGAGCTATAGTTCTGGTACTTTGTGTGAGCACTCATATTATTTTTCTGGAAATCCCCAATGATTTGTAGTGGGATGCTGACTTCATAAATCTATTTTCATCATTGTGGTGATTTTTTTCCATACATGCAATAGAAGAGTGAATGGTAAACATGTAAGAATACTGCTCCTCATTTTCTTTTCAGCCCCTAATCAGGAAATGTTGCAAATCAGTGTTGATATTGCTGGAGATTAACGGCTGCTGCCCAGAAACTGCACAGGGAATATATTCTTGCTAGGACAAAGTCATAGGCCACTGGACAAAAATCTGTGAACAGGTAGGTTCATATCATCGTTGTAAAGATCCACACTGCCGTGTTGCTCTGTAATTAATAATACTCACTCTGAATAGACTGAAATCACTGTAAAAACAAGGCAAATTAATACCATTGCCTTCATGGTCCAATTTACTCTGCTGGTGTTTGAGGTTTTCTTTTCAAATCAGTTTTGCAGTATTTAAAAATTAGATCCCCCCCCTCCCCCCCCCCCCCCCCCCCCAGTATAGCAAGAAATCGTTCATGGATTTTTAGCCCCTGTATATTCAATTTGTGTTTAAAGACCATGTAATCACTGTTTTTTTATATGAGCAGTCAGCTCTCACAAGCAGAAAGACACTCTACTGAGCCATAAGGTCTTTAAAACCAATTCCTGTCATCAGTTCATTTGTTTCCCACTCTCTTTCAGAGAGGTTGTACTTAAGAGCTCTCTTGCCATGTATATTGGGATACGTTTTCATTGCCACAGCTTCTGTATACTTTTTCTCCCCTTTTGTTTTCTTACAAAATAAGGCCTAGGCTACAGTGACCTCAGCCGTTTATGAAAACCTTTCCTTCTCTATATTCAGTAAGTGCACAGGGCTCTGCCAGGAAATCTGATGACAGGCAGGGCTGAGTCCAACTTAGCCTTAAAAGCCAAAGCACAGGCAAGCTACCTGAGGTCATTACAATAAAAAAATATTCCCCAAAATAAAGGAAAGTTAACAAAAGAAGATATAAACATTGCTGCCAGGGTATGTCTCTATGGTTAACTGGCACATTCACCTTCAAGAAGCCCCAAAGTAAGGACTCAAAATTGATACCAACAGCAACGTGGCATGAGTCGATCTTTGCTATCTTGTTAGTGAACTAAGCACATGAAGCATATGCATACATTACCAGTTTACCCTGCTAATGCCACGGTTGTCATGACCAAATTACTTCCTGTGGCTGAGCTTACTGGTTGGGGTTTACAAGGCAGCGTCATCCTGCTCTGCATTTGGTAATGTGGGCATAAGATCCCCCCTGCTCATTGCTGCTGAGTAAACAGTTATGGTATTTTACTGTTTTTTTTCTCAATTTCAAAAAATATTGGATCTCCCTACAGGTACAGCCTGCCGTTATTCTCTACACAAAGTCTTCTTACATATGCCTATATAATGTTTGCCTTGCCAGTATTGAAATGGCTTCAAGATAAACCCACAGACAGATTTGTCTGTCCAACAAAATGCCAGCCAGGCACCAGAAATGTCCAAACTGATCTGAAAATGAAAAGCCATGAAATGACTCAGTGCATTAGGTCACTGTGACAGCCAGGAGGTAATATCATAGTATTTACTTTGGCTGGAGTCTTTCTTGGCTCATCTTTGTTTGTAGTGTCAAAGCCAGGCTCTCATCTCAAGCCAAAGTGCCATAGCTTGCTTGCTTCAGTAACGGTTCAACATAGGTACCAGGTAAATAACTAAAATGGGGTTTTTTGAAGTGAAATGAAAAACTCATAGGGATTAAAAAGAATAATGATTCTCTTCCCTGCCTGGTAGTAAGGAGCAGAATAGACACACTCTATGGCTACCAGCATGGTTGTCTTTATAATCCTCCTGTGATTCTGGGAAGCTTTAGACATGCCTAACATTCTCTGTGGGTCTGTCTGTATGAGTATCCCTAAGAGTATTGTCCCAGAAAACGTAAGTATCATCTTGGTGAGGAGTTTCAGCCCGCATTACAGTGCAGATGGCAGCTATCCTCATTGTTCCCATAGGGATAATGAGAGCATGGGCAGATTTTATACATTGTGTAACTCCCCTCCAAAGACTATGGTAAATAGTCACATTTCAATGTATTGAACAGAATTACTCAGAGATAAGAATAAAGAGCACATTTATTGCCACCTAGGAAACATTAGGGATTTTCTTCACCTCCCCTTTCCAGACCACAAAGGTGACTTCAGGGTAAATCTTTCTAAATTACATGAGCATGATAAATTTCTAATGAGGTTTGGCTCTATTCACCACTGAAGCTGCAAGCTAACTCTATCTTTTAGGAAATGACATATGCAGGGTTTTGTATAAAGTCAAATGAAGCACTATAAAAATGGATACTGTTTTGTAATGATAAAATTTTTTTCTTTTCAAAATTGCTTTCAACAATTCTTCCTTTTTCTTGCAGTTATTCACTGCAAAACAACTATCCTCTGTCTTCATGAAAAAAGTTACTTAGCTTGAAGAATTATTTAGCATATTTAATGAAACTTGAAAGTACTTTCTGACAAACTGAAGGTGAATTATGCACAGGAAGAGTGATACTTAATGATTCTTAATGAGATGAAATCTCAGAGTTGTGGTAATGGTGAAACTCAGTTGACACATATACCAAAGAAATTAACAAAACAGTTGCTTCTTGTAATCAGATAAGACAGTAACAAGAAGCAAAACTAATCTGTCTTCACAAGGAAGGGAATGTGCAGAGTGCTGGAGGCCAGATGATGGAGTTAGAGCTTTGACTGAACCCTGTATATGCAGAAAGTCCAGGGACCATCTTAAGTACTTTTTCAGAATTGATGACTTGCAGTTTTGTCTCTTGAATATTCACATTCATGATTGTAATTACACTTACTATATTTGCTTGTCTTTCCCCCATCCCTGAAATGATTCCCTTGTGGTTGTATTCAGCACCTCCAGATTCCCCTTTCTTCATCAGTTCTGATTGATAGGCATTTATTTTGCTCTGGTAGCTGCAGATAGAGATGTTAAATAAAGCAGTACTTAAAACTATAACTGTTCTATTAAGCACCTTATGGTCCTTTGCCTTAAATTTGCCTGTCCCTGTCAGCTGAGCCCTGTGCTTTTTGGACAACCTAAAAATAAATAGGTACCGAGAAAATATAGTTGAAAATACGTTTACTTTACCTGCAATTCTCCTTCCATTATACTGAGGAGTTTTATCAAGTCCTCTTTAGAAAGTTCTATGGACTTCTTGTTCTTTCTTTCAGTAGGTCCAGGTGATTTTGAGTGCCGTTTGACAGTTGCTGAAACCATGACCTCATCTTCCTTCCGATGAGGTTTGTTCTTTTTCTTGGCATCCTCCTGAAGTTTTTCATTGTCTGCATGGCTGATGACAGGCTTGGAACTGGAGAAGTGCCCGTTAGACGAGCTTTCTCCACCTTGGTTTCGGGATCTCATCCCTACCTAGAAAGAAACCAACATAGAGATGCATTTATAAACAAAATTACTTACAAAAAGCCGCAGGGAAAATACGGCCTTTTGGAAGAATAACAATCTTCTAAAAACTGAAAAATACTGTCATGCTCAAGAGACAGAGGCAGAAAGCTCAACCATTTCAACAACTCTGTGTGTGGCAGCCAGGGAATCCAATGCATTAATTACAAATTTAAGAGATTTGCAATGTAAGGGTAACCATCTTTTTCAGCATGCCAAGATGCTGATATGAGCTTAAATGTTAAAAGTGACGCAGGAAAATTATAAAGAACATTTTCTAGTGTTTTCTTTCTTTCAGTCAACATTTTGATCATTCTCAATTCATCACTACACTACAAAGCAGGTTGTTAAGCAGATCTTATTTTAACATGAGGTTTGTTTGAGAGACAGGAATTCAATTAAATTTTAGAAAAGCATACCCCTTGAGTATAAATTCTCTACAAGAATGGAGTGACAATGCATGACAAAAAAGGTCACTTGGTAGTTTCTCTGAGTTAAGCAATGATTTTATTCCAAGTAACCAAGAAAAATGAGGAATAGAGTAAATCAAGTGTTAAACTCCATCTTAAGCTAAATACTGTGTGAGATTATTAGACAGCAAGTGTCATAAAGGAAAATTTAAAAGAAGTTTGAAAAATGAACATAGAGAGAATGAAACTGCTAAAAGGATCATCACAGTCCTTCTAGAAGATTCAGGGTTTCTCAAAAATGTCAGGTCATGGTTAGTGAATGCTCACATCTCTTAAGCATCTACACCACACTCTTTGACTATGTCTATCATAGGAAATTAAACAGTGACAGCAAATGTTCCCAAGCTCTGGCACTTGACCTACTGTATTGCTAAATTTATAGCACACGCTGTGGCACACTTCTGGTCCAGGGGAACTACCATTCTCCCACATAATTCCTGGGCACAATTCAGGAAGTAGCTCAGGCCAGGTACAGATGAAGTCACCCTGTTCTGGAAGAGAGTTTAGCAGTATGAGCATGGCTGGACTGTGCTATTTGACCCCAGGGACAGAATGGGGGCCCTGGCTCTGTTTAGTTTACAAGTAACATAGCCGTGGTGTCACACAAAACTGTGAAAATCATCCTTCCTGTGTGCCATCTGCATCAAACAACAGTCTATTCAGCAACATCAAATTAAACCGCTTGCCTTTATCTTCAAATCGTTTCACAGTTCTTCTCTTTCTTACCCATCAGCCCTTCTCAAGTTGTTATCCACAGAACACATTCCACTAAAATCAGCTTAATTTGCCTGCCTCTTGTCTTCTCCTGTGAACATCCCTCTCCTTTATTTCCCCTTGATCATGCAAATTGGCCAGGGAGGTTGCTAGCCCTTCAAATCCTATTTACCCTGTAAGGTCTTATCCTGTGTCACTGACTAGCAATAGCACAGAAGACAGGATGGGTTCATCAGTGTGTATTTCATTACTTAACATCATCAAACAGATGTGCATAGGATACTCAGACACGCTTATATATGGCCCTATATTGCTACTCTGTCATGTGGCTATCCTTTTTTGTCACCTTTCTTTGAAGATGAAGTAGGTCTCTGTAATTATTTTCAGTGTTTAACTGTAGATTGTTATTTGTAATCTAAGATGATCTAACAATCATAATTTGTAAATTATGACAAAAGACATTTGTTATAAACAATACAAAGGCAATAGTGAATTTAGGCTTGATTCGGGGCCAAACTGAGATGTAAAAGGTAAATTGGTCTCCTACAAATCAGTTATTCTTCATCCTACTTGAAATTGCTTGTATAACAGACAAGGGAAATCATCAGGAATTTACTCTTATCTTACTTCAATTTATTTTTGTATATGAACATATATTTTAGTACCTTAACTTTTTATTTAAATCCAGTTTACTCAAGGTAGTCTAATACTAGAAAGCAGGATCTGCAGAGAGCAATATCTTGCTTTAGATAAACTGCAATTTGAACAAACAGACTGAAGAAAGCTGAAGGGTCTGTGTGTATGAAACTTGCCCAGTTTTTCTATCAGTAGATTTAATGAATAATATTCTTCTGCTCCCAAATCTTTCCTCTTACTTAAATTCATCTCTAGATTTAGTTTGCAGCTTGTTCATTAGTCAGGCAGATGCTTCTCAACATAGAATCATAGAATAGTTAGGGTGGGAAAGGACCTTAAGATCATCTAGTTCCAACCCCCCTGCCATGGGCAGGGACACCTCCCACAAAACCATGCCATCCAAGGCTATGTCCAACCCCACCCTGAACACCGTACATCACTAACATCACACACTTTTCTGATAAAGATCTCAGAGCAGCAATTCACTAATGACAGGGTAAAACCTAAAATACATTGTCTAATCAGCTTGGATAGTGTTATAGTGGGCCTGCTATGGCTTGCTACTTATTTGACTCAGGACACTGTTATAAATCTCTTGCTCACATTAGCCTTGCATTTTGGTAGTTTCACACTCAGCAGGAAGATTGTCTTTTTATTATTATGGGTTACTCATGTCTTAACTTCATTAATTCAGTGGAATTCATCCAGCAGTATAAATGGGGAGAGAATTAGACCCTATGTTTTCGAGTGAGTTTCATGATGAGATTCCTTGCATTGTAGGTCTGCTCCTATCCAAACAATATGTGATACAGGTATACAATGGCCTTTAACTTCCTGAATGCTTATGTAGTATGTTTTTCATCAAGCAGTTTGGATTAAACACATGAATTATGCTTTCTAAAAACAGATTTCCATTAGAAGCATGAACAATACCTGCAAACCTCAGGAAATCTTTTAGGTCTCAGGTTTGTAATGGAAAAATAAACATTGTACTATGTTTCCTTTCAGATAGGGCTTCTCAATTTGTTTAGCTTTAATGGGTTTTAAACTTTCCAACCATGCTTCCTCTCAGGATAGAGCACTTGGGATTCAATCTGTCTCTATTTTCTAAGTGTTTCCTTCTGAGTCCTTGTGGGTCACAGCCTCCAGCCACTCTCATCTCTAAACCAAACGTGTTTTTCATTGCTTATGGTGAATGGCTTCATGGCTCTAGAACATCCTACATGTTTTAAGAATAAATACTGCAAACTGTCTTACATATGTTTCCAGTTGAAAACAGACTATTACATCACCGTGTATTCTGCTTTGTAACGTGCTGCATTAATGATTTTCTGTAGTAAGATGACACAACTGTTAGACCCGAAGGTGCACAACTAATTTTAAATTTAACTCATGACTAGTTGAGACATATCATCCACCTCAAACGCTACATAATCAAACAGATGCACTTAGCTGGAAATGTTAGACTACATGAAAGGTAGCATGTCACTCTGCCGCATCATAATTCAAGGCAGCCACTTTGATCCATCTATCTGTCTGTCCCCGTGGGAGCTGAGATAACAATTGATGAAGCCATGTAAAGGCTGAGTAGTTGACTGTAGGTTTATAAGCATGCTAACAGAGAAATATGGAATTCATATTTAAAGCGTGGTTTTACTTGATGTAAATCAATGCAGGTCTATAAGGACACATGCAAATTAATTTTTAAAAAATCCATTCATATAGCAGCAGAGCAGCCTAACCAATTCATCTGGAGTTTTCTATCAACTAACAAATTAGAATATTATTGTCACTAAAGGAAGTCAAACTTGGCCTTTTAAAACATTTCTTTAGCACTTGTAGGTTTATTTTGCATCAAGTCTTACATCACTGGAAGTGTGACAGACAGCCTGTCACTCACAGGGACATTGCCCCTGACAGCCTTTCTTTGTGTAAAAGCCTGCCAAAATCAGTGTAACACCAACACCTACTCTGTCTTCAGTTATGATGTTGATACTTTTCCAATATGCTATCCAAATGCAAAGGTGTTGTGCGCTGAAGCCAGAGATGCAGGTGAACTCAAGCTTAAATGATGACAGAAAGGGACAGAGTTTTGATATTCACACAGTAATTTCCAAGAATTTTAAGGGCCAAAGTCAACGGCATGATCCAGCTGTTGTGGAGTGCTCTAAGAATACAAAACAGCTGTAAGGATGACTGAGTTTAAATTGGAGCAGCATGAACTAGCCAGAACATACCAGTGATCTTGGCTGAAATGCTGTGTACTGGAAAGGAGGCTTAGCATTATCATTTTGGACATTCATCTGTATTTCTGATGGCATCATAATAAAGAAGAAAAGTTTCTGACCAGTTGCATGAAATCATTTCAGTATGTAAATACCAAAATCCTCAAACCTTGCCTATCTGTTGTTTCACCAGAGTTCCAAAATCTATTCTGGGGACACTGCCAGTCTAACACTGGTAACAAATGACCTCTGCCATCTGCACTAATCAAGTCTATATATCTTACAGCATTCCTGATCTGTGGAAGGGATTGTGTTCCCTGAAGAAATAGCTGGTATGATTTATAATGACTTTAGCATTTAGTATTTAAATCTACTGTTGGTTTTTGTTGCTGGTTTTGGTTTTCCCCCACCCCTCACCATACCGCATATTAAACTGGAAACAGTCTCCAGCCAAATAAGAAGTCTTTATATGATCAGTCACCTTGATTTCGACATTTATTGGCTACTCATTTCAATATGTGCTCACAGCACTGGTACTTGGCATGGGAACTCTTTAGCCTCTCTTCTGTTTCACTCGTTTGTTAAGCTTTAAGCACAAAAGACAAATGCTATGATTATTTACTTGGGTTTGTATTGTTGTTCTGGGCATAGGTCCTTTGGTTTTCACAAGTTAGCAACTCACACAAGATTTTATGAAATAACCTTTATGTCAGTTTTACTGACATCAGGAGGAAATCTGTAAGGAATTTGCTGAGTAGGATGTCAAGAGAGGACAGGCTGCATACTGGTCCAAACCCTTCCCCTGTCAACAGCAATTTGCTCTCCCTATAGCTCTTGAAATGACAGGTTAGATTAGGCTCTGTTAATAGCTCTGTTAGAATCAGATAATGCAAAAGTGTTCTTTGAACTTGATGTGCAGTCCCTCCTGCTAAATGAACATAGTGATTTTGGCTCTGTAATGCTTTCCTTTAAAATAACAACAACAATAATAACGCTATATGCACACACACAAAAGTTGATTTACAGCCATGATATGGTTGTTGCCTTTGGCTATAAATTTGGAGTCTGGAGTTCAGTTGCAGATCTAACTGATTAAGATATCACATGAAAGTGCTGGGTTTCTGACAGGCTAGCAATGTATTGTAGGGTCAGTGCAATTGGGTTATTAGTGAGCCAAAACTGGAATTATTTCTCAGCTGTGGCTTTGGGAAATGTATGTTTCAGAGGTTCCACTGTACAGGCATTTGGAGTGGAGAAAAGCACTGTGCAGAAGTGGCTGGTACACAGGGGAACTTTCTGAGAACTCAGGCACCGAGCAAGCCACATCTCTGCCCAGTGGTTAGCAATCAGCATATATGACCAGGCATGAAAATATTTTGAATATACTCAAAATGGAGACCAAATCGTATAAAACCTCCATCGGATCTTAAACACCCCATAAATGAGGAAGAGAGATGCAAATTTTTTAAAGTATTATCAGTCTGTATCTACAAGTAGTGAGTACCAAGAAAAAGCACCAAACAAAAATACAGTGAAAGAAGACACCCTCTCATATGTCAGAAAGAGAGGAAGATAGGGACACCAAATTGACTTTGTTGGTTTAAAAGTCTTCAGCAAAGACCAACTCTAAATGGGGATGGATGACTTTAGCCTCACGGGATCCAGGTAGCCCTAAGTGTGGCTACATAGCCTCAGTGCTGTGGCTTTCACAGGACAAACACAGAATCACACAGAATCACAGAATAGTAAGGGCTGGAAAGGACCTCAAGATCATCGAGTTCCAACCCCCCCGCCATGGGCAGGGACACCTCCCACTAAACCATGCCATCCAAGGCTATGTCCAACCCCACCTTGAACGCCGCCAGGGATGAAGCATTCACAACTTCCCTGGGCAACCCATTCCAGGGCCCCACCACCCTCACAGTAAAGAATTTCTTCCTCAGATCCAATCTAAACCTCCCCTGTTTAAGTTTAAACCCATTACCCCTTGTCCTCTCACCACAGTCCCTAATGAAGAGTCCCTCCCCACCATCCCTATAGGCCCCCTTCAGGTATTGGAAGGCTGCTATGAGGTCTCCACGCACGTAGAGATGCAACTCTTCACAACACCTTAGAGACTGATTAAAATTATTAGGTTTATTATTAAGTTATTCCTTATTATTACTTATTCCAGGCTGTTTTCCTGGACTTTGTGAATGTTGGTTATAATTGGTTTGTCTGACCTGAAGAAATAAAAAGGAATCATAGTACCAAGAGGTTATTGTAGGACCAGGTAGGAACTGATGGCGTCACTGTGCAGAGGCAAGTGCTGAACAGTGCTGCCCAGTTGGACTTGGATGCTGCATGAAACAGACATGCATCAGACTCCAGACTGTGCGATAGCTGAACAACATAGTGCCAAGGGAACGCACACCTCATTCTTGGTTTTGTTTTGCAGATGACTCCAGGGTTTGTTTCAGTCACGCTAGTCAGAGGAGAGTGCTAAACCAAATGACTAATACAATGAAGAATGGAACAAATATCTACCCTTAGCAATTCTGGAGTTTCCTGAATTTCTGAACATTCATGTCTAAAGCACTAATGCATTGTTCTTTCTAGCCCTCCCCCAGTCTCTTGCCCTCTTATGCATCATGACTTATCTGCAACAGCAAACAAGAAAAGGTCTTTGTTCCTCCTGACAGTATTACACATTACCCATGTGCTTTTGTGGGAGCATATGTTAGCTGCTTGTCCTTGTTGCTGGAGAACTGGCACAGAAGTATGGATACTTTATGGATCAGGACAATTCTCTACTCAGTGAAGAGCTTGAATAACCGAGCTATAAGGCTGTAATTGTTATACAGACTAGGAGAGGACTTGTAGCTAGTCAAGCTACATAACACCACTACTGCCTTCATCTTTTCACCTGGTCTGCTTATTGCCCTGGAAAAGCATTTGCCATAACAGGTGTTAAGAGGAGCAATGCCTAAGCACACATGCTGAGCCTCACACACTGAAGAAGGAATGTTCACATCACCCTGTTGATGCTGCCTTCATAGCAGGACTTGCACCACCTCCATTGTGAGCGCTACTGTGTGGGCTCCCTCCCACCCTGTAAGCTGTTTCCCAGATGCAGCACACTGAGCTGGTCCCTGGGCTGCTTCTGCTGCATGCACTCAAGTGAGGGGGAGAGGCCATAGCATTGCCCATGCAGGAAGGAGATACTGCCCCATGACAGCTGGATGTCATGGTGCCTCCCTTGTTTTGTCATACTCTAACATGGAGTCTCATCAGTGGAAGAAACTTGAGTCTTTTTAATTACTGAGAAAGAAGAACTGTTTTTCCTTGTTATGGGTACCTGGCAAAAATGCAGTGACTGTTTAAAATGCAAGACACAGATTATTTTCTTCTATCAAGTCACTGCTATCTCATTATTCCCTCATCTATTTTAGTGAATAGAACTTTTCATGCTGCTTGCAAGTAGTGTAGAAAAGTAGCAAAGTTATAGCAGACACAGTTGTTTAGGTACAGCATGAGAATCAGCACAGCCCTTTTGCTTTATCAAAGATTTATTTTATGGCTTCTAAAACTGATTCTTGTAACAGTGGAGCATAGTAGCACATGGATCACATGCACCAAGGATTATACCAACAATAGTTCTTTTCCTTGAGAAAGGAAATAAGAGAAATAAGCATAAATGTATTTTCAAGAAGAAAAAGATTTCTGAAAATTCCATATCCAGGTGCCATTCTGAATAAGTATAATCTGCGTGAAAGTAGGAAAGGATTTCACAAAACTAAGAAAGGCAACCCAGTCATCACTAACACAGATTTATACTGCTTTAACACCATTTTCTTAATTCCAAGATAAGCGCTTCTCTGACTAAATTATAGCATAGATTTACAAAGAGCAGAGTTTATGCTGATGTAATTCCATTAATTTTGTCATTTTCAGGAAACTTTAACTTGAGGAATGCATGCTGACCAACTAAGGAGTACCATAGACTTGTTTCACAAGGATTCATGTTTCCCAGGCTTCATCTGGAAAAACATCTTGGATGCATGAGGCATAAGGAATGATAAGCTATTAGATCATCATTCAGTCAAAAAAATAAACTTTTATGTATCACTCTACCCATGTTTTGATTACTGTGCTTCCCAGCTGCCAGAAAGCACAAACAGGAGTCATGGAGAAGAGACAGCTCAAGTAGCTGACACCACTAGACAAACAAGCTGCTAGGTCTGATGAGGATGTATTCTCCAGAGTGGCCATGTGGCTGAAAGGGACTGCCCAGGAGGAAGGTAGGTGGCAAGAGTGCTAACTGCCTGTGATGCAGCCTTTCTAGCACACTTCAGCTGAGCTGGGACACATGGGAGTAGGCTGATTTCTACTCATCCCTCTTCCCAGCATGTTTCCAGCACACTGGAGTGTCCTGTGCCCAGGAGTACTCCCAGTTTGAAGGAAAAGCACCGATCCTTGGAGGAAAGAAATGCCACTGCTTCCTGGGCCTGCGTACCTCGCACCCGGTTGGTGGGCCCTGACAGAGCCATCCCTTGCTGAATGAACACTGTGCCCTATCATGGTTGTTTACATTTTGTTTTACAGCTTTCTGCCCCTTTGAGTTATGCCACTGCAATTGAAAATCAAACTGTGAACTTCACATGAAGATAAAGCTAACAACGTCACCATTAGTTTCAGGCCAAACTCACTACACATTTGTTTTATCACATGACAGCTGGAATGTGCCTGGAAAATGGTAAGAGAGGTGATGCAGATTAGCTGGCCTTCCAAAGATTTTTCACTCCTGCAGATCTTTGGTGTTAGGTAAGCATTAGTCATTTCTTTTTGTTGACACCAAAGAACCAAGCTGATAACCTGCAAGATCAAATATACTGTGGGCTTATGAACCACGCTATATCTCTATTAAGTAGTTTCTAAAGACTGCTGCTCCTATAATGCATTTTCTGCTTCTAAGCAGGAAACTGCTGAAAGCAGCAATAGACAGTAGCAGGCTGATCACAACTCTTGCTTTTGAGTCTCTTGGCCCTATCTTCACAATGACCAACCAAAATACCTAAACCCGATATATCGCAAAGGGAACACAGCATGGAAAGTAAAGTCATTCTGTGGTCCTTGCAATACTACTTTAAACTAGGAATGAAACATGGGGCAAATAACGAACGCAGTTAGGAAATGAGGAAACGAACTCTTAGTAGCTTTCTACAAAATCTCTTTCAACTTTTCACTTTAAAATTATTCTTTCCTTTCAAAATTATCGTGTATTTTAACAAATGAAAGACAAGAAAAAAAGCTCAATGTCTCAAAAACAAAATTCAAGTTTTGGGTCAAGGGAAGTATTTTGCTGCCTCTTGATGACCAGATGTGCATCACGAGTCCTGTAATCTTCAGTAGCCATGATTTGCACAGCTCTGATTTTGCTGAAACCAGTAAACAAATGTACCTAAATTTTGCAACTTGCTAATTTATCCTTCTTTTGTTTTATGCAAATAATGAAAAAAAAAATCCCTGTGGAGATACCCTCACAGATTTTGCAAGGGGAAAAAAAATCATACAAAGGACCTGTATCTTCTACAAATATTGTCTCCAAGAGACAACAGTGTAAAAACACATCTGCAGCATCTCAAATTTCAGCTGTCAACCAAAGCAGGGAGCAAGTTCCAAATCTCTCTCAGTGACTCCTTTGTAGGAAGTTTCAGTTGTTGATAGACACACAGTACCAGCTTGCATATGAATGCCTGGTCTTTTGGTGAGAGGTGAATTTAACCCCCTCTGTTAAGCTAGGCTGCCTTCCACCTCCCAGGAGGTTCCTCCTCTGTGAAGTTTAAATGGTTTCAAAACAAGAAGTTAAAAGTAGTCGCTGATACTAAACCTGCCCTTGAGTTTCACCATCAATTTTGGTGGCTTTACAATAATATTTTTCCTGTTGGAGGAAAAAAAAAAGAAAAGGAATTCTCTGGCTGCATGTACACTAGAGATTAAGCATGTTCAGGACTGCTCTCTTGACTGTGAGGCCAGCTGTCCTGGAAAATCCTTCAGGCTTTTAAGCCCTCTTAGCATCCATAACATGCTGGCTGCATCCACACTGCCCACTGGGAATTGCTCCTAGCCCATGCTGAGGCCTGAAACATGCTCTCAAATGATTCAGAAAGGTGTTAAGTGGCCTGGACAAAAGTGTGCCAGGGACCACTCCAACAGTTTAATGAGAGTACATTCACCTTCTAATATCCATGCTCATGCCCTGGCACTGTTTAATTTACAGCCTTTCCTTTCCACAGCCTGCTCCTTTACAAACAAAGGAAATGGAAAACTAATCAGCTGCGCAAAGGGAAAGTGCAACTCACCATAAATACACAGTCTGCAGAGAGAAAATAAGTGGAGGGTGGTGGGAAAACAGAAATGACCCGTTATTTTTTCATGTAAGTAAGGTCAAGGCAACTTCTACTTATTTAGAGGTGTATTTTTATTGAAGAATAGTCTAGAGATAGGGCAGTTCAGCAGGGATCAGGGAGAAACAGGGCAGCTGAAAGCAGAGCACAACATCCCCACTTCACACTAGGCTTCTCCTGGCTGTTGCTGCGCTCCATGGCAGAAACTTTGGGCTCTTCTGCTTCCTATCACTGATAAGAGGACTAACTCTTCAGGGCCTCAGAATGGCTCCTGCATTATTCAAAGCCTCAGCCTTAACTTGTCATTACTATTTGTAAAGAGGTAAAAGTAAAGGAGAGTCTTACTTCATTCCTGGCAGTGCCAGCCCAGTGACTGTCATTATTTCCCAGTAATCATGCAGGCTTTCCACTGACTTCAGAATTTGTGGCAAAGAAAGTAAAGAAGTAAATGTCACCCTAACTGATTTAAATAATACCAGTGCCTCATGCTGACAGGGAGCCACACAAAAACTTCAGATACCTCACCTGGTCATAGAAAATGGCCTCATCCACTTTAACAGCTTTCATTTGTATAAGCCGTATTTATGTGCCTCTTCTAATGTCTTGGTTTCAAAATCCCTAGACGATTTCTTCACTTGAAAAGAATGAAGTTAAAGAGTTACCCTGCATGTACAGGTTTAGCTGGTTTTGATCTTTTTTTGAATAGCCTGTCAATGTTAATCTGCTCAAATCTTCACTTGGCTTTTTAGTTCAGAGCAAAAAGTCAGGCTAAGCTGAAAACATGGTATAGCTACTTTGAGTAGGGAAAGAAAAGAGAAGGAAGAAGCAAACAGATATCTTTGCATGGGCTTGGTCTTGCATTAACTGAAATTACCTGCTGTCAGATTCAAGTTGCTTTCATGTCTGTGACTCCTTAAAGTCCCGTTTCAACAAGGATAAAATCTAAGTGAATTCTGTTTGTCTTGTTGCAACTAGCCAAACACCCCCCACCTTACTGACGTTTTTATTTAAAAAGGACAAATTTCCTTTTTTTTTTTTTTTTCCCACTAGGACTAAGTAAAAAAATCTTCGCTGCTTTTTTTAGAAAGCAATTTTCAGTTCAGAGCCATGGAAAGATATCAAAAAGCGCTCCTACAAATGGAGTGGGTGTTTTACAAGGCTACATAAAGTTAAAATCATCTGCACTGGCACAAATTCATACTGTTCAGCTTTAACTCTCTCACTTGTGTGCCTGAGATAGGAGTTTAGGTTTCATCCATAATCTGCAGCATCTTGAAATGGGGCCCAGGCTCTCTGAGGTTATGTTAAGACTTCAGGCCTGCCCTCATCCTCAGTCATGCAGCTCCAGTGACCACTGCTGAAACCCACCATCTCTCCTGTCTATCAGGGGAAGCACCTCCTGATTTTCTTTCCATGGAAAAAGGTGCTGTGCAGAGGGTGGTATTGCTACAGCCTACCTGTGAGAGGACATGGCTGGAGGACACCACTGCATCCCACTCTTGTGATATGTTGGGAGGTCTCAGTTTTGCCCCTCTGAGCCACCACTGACCTTTCTAAAGAGGTTGTGCCCTTAATTTGGGCACATCAGTAAAATAACTGATAAACTGGCCCTGGATCCATAAACACATCATCACAAAGGCTGATTCTGCTATTGGGTGGGGAGGCAATAGCAGGTATTTGGCACCTCGTTATCAGCATCTGACACAGTGCCACACTTGGTGGCAAATGTTAGGACATGACAGAGGCTGCAGGACTGTGTCCACCCCTCACAGTCCCTTCTATAACCAACCGTGCCAACTTTGTTTTAATGAAGTCATAACCTCAAGTTCCTTGTGCTGCTGGGGTGGATTTTCTACAAGACACACAGCGCTGCTGCAGGACACTTCTGGCCAGGAGGAGCAGAGAACACAGTGTTTTAAAAAGTACTGAAAAGAGTCAAAAGGTCACTGTTACTGAGATACCTAACTGGGAAATGAGCTCCTTTGACTCTCCAGCCACCATTAATTCGTGCTGAACAGTTTCTTGGGAGGAAAAGTGGGGAGAATTTGGCCATTATTCCCCAAAACAACTAATTAAAGAAAATCAATAAACAATGGATCTATGTTAGCTTTCTTTTAGTTAGAGCAAGTGAAACTGGAGAGTAACTTTTAATAATTAAGGTAAATCTGGAAAAAAAAAAATTAATCATAAAATTTTCAAGTTTCTATTTCCTATGAGGATGTAGGTGACAGGAAAGCAATGTGGGTCTCAGCATTGCTGAAATGAATTGGTGTGTACCTTTAAATATTAAGGCATCACTGGGTCTCTCAATACAAATTTAGACTGATTTGACTTTTCACAATAATTCCAAAAAGTTTGGTCGCCACTCAGAAAAAGGGGGGAGGCATATGCAAATGGTATATGATTAGTAAATCAAGTAAGAAACCAGGTAAGAAAGCAGCATATAAATAGAGAAATTACTGTTTCTATTTAATGAAAAACTGTCTGACCCAGCAGTTATGTAATGTCTCAGCATTACTTATTTGTTTACTTAAATGTTTTTCAGCTGCCTTGAAGGAAGTTTAGATGACTGAGAAATTACTTTGGGCTGCTTCTCCTATGCATATGTGGCGAGTCCATGGCCTTGGCAAGGACCTGCTACGGTCGCTGCTAGCAGCTCCCATCATGTCTTGGCTCTGCGGCCGGCAGGCCGGACCCTCCACTGCTCACGCAGCTGCTTTTTTAGGTGTAAGTGCTGGTTACAGTCAAAAGGGTAGTTTTTCCTCTGATTTGCTCAAAACGGTATTGTTATTGCTTTTTAGCTTCTCGCTTGTGGTTTGGGAAATGGAAGATAAACCGGCTTTCTTCTTGTGAGGATGAAAATTCACCTCTCGCCATATTAAGGTGCTAAATTTAGTTATCTTAAGAAACAAGATCTGACAGAAAGTATTCTCATGTGCTCATTTCCCATTTCATATACTGTTTTACTCCCAGTGAGAATAAGCCTCACTCAAGTTTCTATCCCTAGTGACAACATCCAAGTGAACTTTCAGTACCACCTCTTTTCTCTTAATTTTCACCGCACAGACCACAGATAAGAGCGTTTTCTTGTCTGTATTTGTCCACATGTGCACTGCAGGGATTTCGGACGTGAAAGTTTTTTTCAGACCTGCCCACCTGAAAGTTAAAGGGCAGCTCTCCAGAGCACCCAGTAGCTGACTGGTAAGCACAGCTGTCCAGAAAAAGCAAGCTCTGACCAACCAGCTGAGCCTTCACTGTCTATATACTGAGAACTCTTCAGAAAAGTTAGGACAAAGTCCTCCTGTGGAATAAATATTTCTTTACTGAATTATGAAGAGTATTTTATATCTGTAAACCTGAAAGACTCTGCTAAACTAAATGTAATTTGAGAAATGCCTACCTTTGTTTATTAATATAATATTTATCAGATAGGAAACTAAATTAAATTCATCAGTTCATGTCCATTTCTATTCAGTTACACTTTCAGATTTGCTTTTAACAGCATAGTGCTTTAGGATTTGTATATTATCATCTTAGAGAAATTATTAAATTCAGTTGAAACCCAGAAAACCCATCTGCCTCCATATTAAGTTCTGTAACTCATTAATCAGAGTTAATTTCAAAATCCGGTATCCTAACATGCCTTTTAAATTTATCCCACACAGCATCATTCACTGTATGCAATACAAACAACATAAATTAAATGCAAAATTAAAAATCAGTCAGCAATTTGTCAGTTGCTTCTAAGACTGCAAAACTGAGCTGGTAAGAAATGGCCGTATTTAGAGAATCTCTGTACAGCTGGGCATCTGCCATGTGCTTGACCTAAGGTAGCTGTCATGCTTGCAAAACATCTTGATTATGATTGTACATACTGATACAAATGTTATCACTTTTTGGCATAAAGGAAAACCAAAACCTTGCACAGAAAAATGCTTGGAAGGACGTTCCAGCATGGTAGCATGGCTCAGTTATAGCACCGGCCTTCCCAGCACTAGAAATCATCTGGCCATACCCCACAGAAAGCGGCAAACAATAAGTATTCAACAAACCTCAGACTTGTTGAAATAATCATGTGTCGAAGACAAAGGATTATAATTAGAGGGATAGGAAAGCCTGGAAAACAAAAGCATTGTCAAAATGCAGCATTTAGCATTATAGCACAGACACCATGAACGGGTGTGCCAAGCAGGCTTAGCTCCCCTGCCCTTTCCTCAGCCAGGGTACGAAGTAATGTTGTGCGAACAATTTCATGACATTATCTCTATTTAAGTAAGCAAGAACAAGGTTGAAGAGTTCTGTATAAATACTTGTCACCGACTGATCTCTCTGGAAGATGAATTTCTAGAAAGGAAAAAACCCAGAGTTATTCTTCCTGTTGTATCTTCAAAAAAGATGACAGCTCAATTTTATAAGGCTTTCTCAAACCTCAGAGAAACTTTTCCAAATGCCTATAAAGGTGGAGGAGTAAATAAATGGCTTGTTGAAGTAATGGAACAAATATAGGACTTCATAATGCATGCATATTTTTAAATAAAAAAGAAAACACTGTGGGTTTTTTTCTAATTTGGTTTAAAAATTCCATAACCAGAAACTCATCATTAGGATTTTGTACTCACATCAATTTTGTACCAGGGAAAAATAAAGTTTTGTTTGTGCAACATTGTTAGGCAAAATAGTAACTATACAAATTTAAGAAATAAAAACTTCTTTATGCCAAGTTAATGGAAATTAGCAATGACAATTTAAGGAGGATTATGTGATGTATTGCAGGTTTCAACCAACTAAAAATAGAAAAGCTATACAAGCCATAAAAATTGCACAATGTACAACTTCCAGTTCCAGGAAGATTGTGCTTGCAGTCCTTGACTACAAATGGAGTTGCTTTCTTACTGTTGAGATAGATCTTCTGGGACCATAATTAGTATAGACAATCCCAAGCATTCAAAATGAGTCAGACACTTAAAAATATGATATGATATTGGGATTAAAGTTGTGAAATTTTTATAAAATCAGTTAGTGATTGCCTTCCAGTTTTTGAGCTGGGTTTACATTTTCAAAGTATGTGCCAGCACCATGAGGCGTTTTAAAAACTGTTACTGTATAACAAATATGATGGCAATGGGGCTTTTAAAAGACTGGCAAAATCCCACATGAATATTGTGAGACACTCAGTATGGTCACAAAAGTCAGCAGTGCCTGCTGAAGGGTTCCTCATTACGCTGACTTGTTAACTCAGGATGCTTATTACTAACTCACTAAGCAAAAACAAAAATCAAGGGAAAAAAGGTACTTTCAGGATGTCCTTGGTAATCCTCAACAGTCCCTGGGGACTTCGACAGCCCTGCAATTCAGATGAGCCTTCGAAAGACAAGATTACATGAGTAATTTTAGTCTCCTCCTGGAGCTGATATCTGCAGGAAGCTCAAGTGCTGCTTTCCAGCCATGCTATTGCAACAGCATCTCCTGAATGTTATTAATTTAGAAGCACAGCTCCACCTGAAAGCTCCCGTGTATCAGTCAGACAGCCCGTGGTGTGGAATAATACCTTTGTCGAGGGATGCTTCCAGAGTAGGGGCTTCGCTAGAATCTAGGTCCGGAGGCGGGAGGAGGGAGTCGAGGACGGAGGTAGTCCTGTGCCATCACTCTGCCGCTCCCGCCTGACTGGGGTCCCTGCTGCTCCCTAGAGAAAAGATACGGCTCAGGGGCTGCATGCAAGGACAAAGAGAGAAGCAGCATGTTCTGCTTGCTCTGCCTGCTAGCCAGAAGGTTAGCTAGGAAACAACTTCCAGACTTCAAGTGGTTTGAAAAGGCTTATTTTTTTTTTTTAGCTTAGTTATTCCCATCGACTTTATCCATGTGTCTCCAAAGCCATGATAGAGCATGGTAACCTGAAGAATGCGGACTACACCAGGTGACATGTTTTCAGGTATGATACAGTATACCAGCCCACATGGTAAAACCTCTTGCTCTTTCTGCCTCCTAAGAGCTGATACTAGGAGGTAGCAGCTTTCTGCTTTAATTTAGCAATCAACATCAAGTAACCCCCTCCATTAAAAAAGCAGCCATATGAGGGAATCAAAAAGCTGGTGGGTAATATGCTGGGTTCCTCATTGAGTAGATTAGTTTTGCAGAATATGTGCAATGCATGCAGTGCAATGAAATGATGAAATGATGGCAGAGAAGTAATATGACCGGCGTGGCCCACCTGTTAGTCACACTGCGTGTAGTCTGCAGACTTCTGGCTGCTCAGTGAAAACGCATGACTCCCTTGGCTGGTCAGCTGGGCAATCCACAGCACAGCAGCAAGAGCTGCAGAGCAGTTTCTTTCACAGCCCACAAAGAAAACAAAGGTAGGCTGGGGACATGGTAACAAATCCACATACCATGGAGATAATACCAGACATGGAGGGAACTGGAGCATTGCTTATTGGAAAGCTGGGTATGTTGCAAAGTACATGGGGAACTGAAAGAAGGCAAGGTCTCACGCTGATAAAAGCTCAGTCATGCATTTGATTAGTTTGAGTAAATGAACAGAATTTGAATCCATCTTGTGGATTTCCTGAATTCTGCCCTGACTCCCTCAACTGAGCAGCACGGTTATGGTATAAGCAGTTTGGTAGATCAAACCCACTTCAGAGACAGCTAGCATGGAAAGATCAGAGCCAATGAACGATCAGAGCAGCTACTTGTCCAGGCAGGCTCAGTGGCAGGATTGGCAGTGCCAAAGACCTTCTGAGGACGAAGAGACCATTGCAAAACATTTGGTCAGGTAGAACATGGTGTTCTGGAAAGCTGTGATCTTTTTAAAGAAAACAGTAACAACTTTGTTCATCTCTATACACTGACTGTTATTTAAATCATTTATATAGGTCTCCTAATAACAATGCAGTCCTACTAGGGATGTTACCATTTAAGGAATAAAGCTCGACTACTAGGGTGTCTAAGTTCGTAACAGAACAGTGTATGGCAAACTTCCCCATTATTTCTTAACAAACTGTATGTGATCTCTTGCAAAGTAGTAAATACCAGCTTGGTATGTGCAGATTTCTTTTTTGTCCTTGCTCTGGATTGAAATAATAAAATTTATTCCATGATGAACAATACAAGGATAGATACAATAATGGAATCTTAAGCAGCTGTAATCACAGATAAATTGGTTCAAACACATTAAGTAAAACTTGACTTTATAAGGGGGAAAAAACCCCATCTTATTTTATTTATAAACCCTTTAATTTTCTTTATAACTTGTTTAGGAAACTTCAGTCTTGAGCAGCTAGTTCTAGGAGAAAATTGAGCAATTATCCATTGATTTGTTTACTTATTAATAATAGAAAACATTTCCTACAAGTGCAAGAATTCAGGTTATTTACTGTTATCCCCACAAGCTCTGAATTGTGTCTGGCATGACAATTTACAAGCAGCAAAGTAGGGATAATTTGTATGAGATACATAGGATTTACAGGAATTAATTCTTCATCCTACAAAAAGTTTTTCCTCCTAAAAAGTCAGTGAGATTTTTATTATTAATTTTAACAGAGGAAGAGTCAAGACTATTGTCTTAAAAAGCTGATTTGCAACTATTTAAAGCTAATGAAAGAAAGCAAGCCATGTGTTTGCAAAGAAGACCTTCATTTTCAGTGACTCACAAAATATAAGAAAGTATAGTGTTCTGACAATGCCAGCTCATATTAATTAATAGGATTACAGAAAAGGTAGGTCAAGGCTTAATTAGTCAAATTCTGATTTAATCTGTCTTGACTCTTCTGAGTTTAAAGAAGCTACTCTGGATTTTCATCAATCTAAACGAGATTAAAATCTGATATACTGAATGCAAAAACACTAAAAAAAAAAGCGTCAGTGTTCATAATTTGCAGAAACCTTGTTCATGGGAAACATGGTTTAAGAATAGGCCCTTAAGAACACTTTCTCTCCGCTATATATTGGTTTAAAGTCATCTTACAAATGCAGTAACTACACCTGAATCTTCCCAAGACGAGACATGCTGGAACACTTTTCAGAATTGAGTAATTTAGATCCTCTGGTGCTTTACCATGCAGCAGGATAGGTAGATGTTTTATGCTACTCTGGAAAACCTTTTTCTTCATTAAACTTTAAAATATCTTGAAATAATGTTTATGCATACATGTGTTTTATTCTCCTCTTTAAGTGATGCTGCACTAAATATAGTGAGCAAAAGAAACACTCAGAATATCACTGTATTTAATTAAAATACATAAAAATACTCTCCATGATATGACATTGTGTTAAGCCCTGAGATTTTGCCACTGACTTGAATAAAGCTGGTATTTCACTCACAGCCATCACACGGGCATATCAAAACCACTTCTAACCACTCGTTAAGCTAATTAAAGTAGCAGCTTGCAGACTTTGCCTCACTAGCATCTTTAACCTAACAGGGCTACAGTTATATCACAGTCCTTTGCACAGCAGGATGCCTCCTGGGCTGCTTTTTCCATGCCAGTTGTTGAGAGTTTTAATCACATACACTAAATAGAATATTTTTTTTTACTCTCAGCACAGTAACATGAAGCTATTGATTCTCTGTAGAATTTTTTTGGAGAAAGCATCTCAGCTTTCTTTTTTCACATACACATATGCCCCTTTTCCACCATTCCACCATGGATCAGGGAACCAAATTTACCAGAAGGAAAGCTGAAGTTTTCTTTGGCATGTTGGCCAAGATACCCTAACGACAGCTTTGGTCAAAGTCCCTATATTTCCATTGATCTACAAGCCAGGAGCCTCAAAGGAACAGCCAGGGAAAGCAAAAAGCTTTCGAAGCTGTTTTTCTCACCCCCTTGCACCTCCAAGCTCCAGCTGTCACACTGGGGATGGTGCAATGAAGAGCAAGTCCTTCTGGACAGTCAGTCTGGTGGGCACTGTGAAGGTCTGGCTATGCACAATTAGTCAGAATAGGATGCAAACTGAAGCTGATTTTGGCAACCACCTTATGCCCCATCAGCATCACTGGAGAAGGCTTCGGGAGGCTTAAATGGGCACCTACTTCCCACGACCCACAGGCCACTAGGGGGGCAGGCAGCATGAGACAGTTTTCACTATCAAATCAGCTCTTTGATGATGACTATTACTGTCATAAATGTTTGTTAGAATTACAGTTCCATTTAATTTATTGACAGAGCCAAGAGGGCCCAGGACCCCATGTCAGCCCCTGTGGGACCATCAGCTCCTCTCCCAGCAGGGCCAGTCTCCATCTCACCACAGCCCTGCCCTGCTTGGCCATGGGCCTTATCGAGCTGGACCCATTTTTGTGCCCACAGCCCATCCTGATCTTGTCCAATCCCCAGGGAAGTGTCTGATGCTTAAGGGTGGGGCTGCTCCCAGCTCACTAGTCCTCATGGAGATAACTCCTTCTTCCAGCCCCCCAGGGAGCAGCCACCCATACAATGCCCTGACATGTATTTCCTTAATTGTGTATTTAATGGCTTGCAATCACAGTTGGAATTCCCTGTTCTCTTGCTTAAGAAATAGCTTGCACTTTAAAAGCTTTTCATTTTCATTGATCTTTGTATATACATGTATCAGCTTAAATTTGTGCTTCTCTTTTTCTACAGCATACTACAGAAGTTCTTTTTTCCTTATGCTACAGTACAGAGAAAAACTAAAAAAGAATTCAGTGAGTTTATTCCTGAGAAAACAAGGATTGTAGAAAAACATATGCCTCCCCCCAACGCAGCAATGTCTCTCCTCCACACTGACAAAGGCAGCCTACGCTCCAGTGGTCATGACTCCAAGAGCTGGGATGCAGACTCAGCACGACTGGAAAAAAGTTTTTGTATGAAGCTCCCCTTGAAACTTGATTATACTATCTACTCAGTAAGGTTTAGAAATAAAACAGCCCCCAAAAGACTTCTGTCATAGTCTTAACAGCTGGAAGTCAAGAGTTGCCTGGAGTTTTCCAAGAAGGTGTGGCATAGCAGACCAGGGGATACTGGATTTGACCAAATATCCTTTTCTCTGTGGTCCTAGGAGGCAGTGGGATTGGTTGTTCCCCAGTCTCTTCTGCTTTCCAATGGCTCACACTGACAGAAGCATTCTGCAAAGCTAACTCCGGGGAACCAACCCCCTGAACTCTGCCATTAAAATACAAAGACAATGCTAGATGATCTTAAGGTCCTTTCAAACCCAACCCATTCTATAATTCTATGATTCTATGTGAACACAACTGTGGCTTCTCCAGAAAAGACTCATCACACAGTATAGTGCTCATAGGAATTTTCTGTCATTGTTACAAGAACTTTCAAATTGCCATACCCATTTCCTTGATGATTACTGCCATAAATCTAATCAACTGCACACTATGCTGGCTGAAGGTCTCAACCAAATCATAATTTCTTTGATTTCCCAGCTCTTGATTAAAACCCTAAAACCTTTCATACTGGAATTTCAATCAGCAACTTAGAAAAAAGGCTCATTATTTCTAATAAAGATCCCCTTAGAAGATTTCAAAAGCTTTACTCAACCTCTTAAATATTTGGCACAGTATATCCTTGCAAGCCTGAAATTACTACTCTGTTTGCTACAGCTTCTTTTATAATGCTATTAGACAAGACTCTTGTACATTGTCATTTGTAGCACATTACCTCAGACTTGTTCAGGTGCAAAGATGGACTTCTAGGATGACCAGGGGAATAGAGAACCTATCATATGAGAAGGCAGAATGAAGAGCGTGGCTTGTCTAGCTTAGCAAAATAAGGCTGTTAAGGGATCCAGTTGCTGTCTATAAATATATCATGGAGGCAAACATCAGAGATGGCGGAGCCACTTAAAGTAAATTACAGTGCTGGCAAAGGAACCCATAGGCACAGATAGACCAGAATTTAATCTCTGCTAGAAACCAGAAACAAGTTCTCACTTGGACAAATGAGATTTGGGAACAATTTTCCAATTGGAGTAAGAGCAGTAAAAATCCTAACTCCAGTAGTGGAACTTGATAAGTTTATGAAGGGGATTATAAAATGGGATTCTTGTAATATCAGGACAATAGAACTGATGACCCATTCCAGTCTTGTATTCCTGTATAAAGCTACAGTATATCATGTAGATTCTGTAACCTTCAACCAGAATAAGATACGCCAATATACTTCATATGTTTCAAGCTATTTAAAAACAAAACAAAACCAGTCAAACCTCCCAACCAAATAAATCAGTTTAGCAAGTGTATTTGTTCAGGGTTGTGGTAAAACTTTAATAATTTTCTCTCCCACAATGACAATGAATTCAATATAACCCAAATGTATTACAAAATAAACATCTTTTATGTTTAGTTATCCATCACTGAAATTCCTAAGATTACTGATAATTAGTTCTATTTGTCCTCTAGCACTGTTTAAGGTTTATTACAAATTTTATACAATATTTTATTCAGGACTTTAAAACCTTTGCAGCTGAAGTTCAACTGTTATTTATGGTATTCTGCTCTAAGCTATAAAGTAATTAAGGACAAGTACCTTTTTGTGCTAATGCATTTTATGTTGGAGGGTATCCAAAAGATATAGCCAAAGGAACAGAATTATGATTGTTTCTCATTTACTTTG
Source organism: Amazona ochrocephala (assembly GCA_039720435.1). Classification (NCBI taxonomy): domain Eukaryota; kingdom Metazoa; phylum Chordata; class Aves; order Psittaciformes; family Psittacidae; genus Amazona; species Amazona ochrocephala. The sequence continues at coordinate 48,488,589 of CM077878.1, forward strand.
GTCATAGCATGGTTCTACATGTGAGAGGAAAGACTTTTTGTTAAAAATAGAGCCATCTGGTTTTGGAGATACTTAATAGAACTTAATTTTTTTCATGCTTAAAAGATTGCTTATGCTGAGCTTGTAGAACCCCATGAACTTGTGCAAAGCAGAAAACTTATTGGGCAAAAGAAAAGTTTGGCAAAAAAAACGACTTTCACCAAATGCAGTATTTACATAAAAATCCATCATTTATAAAAAGTATTTATTTCTGAATGCATACACATACAGGTACACATACACGTACACATACATACACACACAGAGACCCCCCTGAATGGGACAATACTATGGCCATGATGGAACTATGCATATTTTCACTTTTCTGTAACTCCTATTTGAAATTTTGACAGAAGTATCAGCACAGAACCTCAATATAGTGTCCCGGCACAGAGAAGGCAAATTTTACTACGAAGATGCCCAAAATACTACTATAAGATTATATCTTATGGCAATTAATAGTATTTTAATCTGATTCACTCTCTTCCCCCTAAACTGGCTTCATAAACATAATACCAGTTTTGCTGGTTTTGTTATTAGCACTCGGCTTTCTTAACCAGTGAAGTTAAAACTCCCACCAGTTTCTTGTGAACAATGATAATTACAGCTTTTCAGATTCAGCATTAGATGCTCAGGAAGAAAGGATCTAGTAGAATGGAAAGTATCTCTCCGTTGTCATCAGTTAATGGATGGGTTAGGACTGAATTATTGGCTTCTAATGCCTTTTTCTACCTTGAATAAAAATACTTCTGAAAGCATTCTAAGCTTCTGGCTTGAATGAAATGTTGAAAATTAAGAACTCATTTATACATGTGCTTGTCTACATAGCTTTGTGTGTATTTTTTCATTTTGATATTGTTGCCTTTTCCTTTTACTGTATGCACATTCACTCATGTACTGGGAAGGAGCAACTATCTTCTCTAGACTCTTCTTATTCAACATCCTTCCTTCATGCTTCCGTTACACTTTTTTTCTCTCAACTAAGCAATCACAGTTTCACTTTCGACTCTGATGATGCCAGAGATTTTCATCACATCCTCTGTTACTATTCTCATTTGTGCTGGCTTTGGCTTTATATCTTCATCATAGTAGCTAGTATGGAGCTGAGTTTTGGATTTGTGCTGGAAACAGTGTTGATAGTTCAGGGGTGTTTTAGTTATTGCTGAGCAGAGCTTACACATAGTCAAGGCCTTTTCTGCTTCTCACACCACCCCACCAGTGAGTAGTCTGGGGGTGCATGTGAAGTCACGTGAAGTTGGGAGGGGACACAGCTGGGACAGGTGACCCCAGCTGACTCAAGGGATATTCCATATCATATGGTGTCATGCTCAGCATATAACACTGGTGAAGGAAGAAGGGGGGGGGGACGTATGGAGTGATGGCATCTGTCTTCCCAAGTAACCATTACACATGATGGAGCCCTGCTTTCCTGGAGATGGCTGAACATCTGCCTGCCCATGGGAAGTGGTGAATGAATTCCTTGTTTTGCTTTGCCTGCGTGCATAGCTTTTGATTTACCTGTCAAACTGCCCTTATCTTAACCCATGAGTTTTCTCACTTTTACTATTCTTATTCTTCCTCACATCCCACTGAAGGGATGGGAGTTAGAATGAGCAAGAGGTTGTGTGGGGATTAGCTGCTGCTTGGGGTTAAACCACAACATGATTATATATTTTAAGGATTCAGTCAGAATCCTTCCCTCAGAAATGTACATGATGTATATATATCAAAACAGTCTCGTTTCCTCCTTAAACTGCTACTTTTGTTTCCAGCAAAAATAGATCTTGATTTGAACAGAAACTGTCCATGTGTTCTGAACTCTTTCAGACACACACTGGTCATGAATTATTGGAGACTGATGATTTTTCAGAAGGCTGATGTTCTGAAACATTCTTCATACACAGGGGGAAATGTCCTCACTATTTTTCAGAGAAAACTTGTTCCGTATTAAAAAGAAAAGTTATATACTTTCTGACACTAGATTCTGAATTTACACAAGAGCAATTCTGAGAAAATCTTAATGAGCCACATTATTTTGTTCAGGTTTGTTTACAAGGTACGAGGGATGGCTTCACTAAGGAACCTCCAGCACTGTAATGTCCCTGTTATGACTGGTATAAGTATAATACAGCCTCCCTAAGGACTGCTGGTTTCTGTGCTCCCCTGAAATATTATGGAGAAACAGTCTAGGGATAGTTGGAAAGTTTATAGCACTAATTCTAGATCTAGACCCCTGGACAACAATTTCATATGCAGGTTTTTTATTCATTTGCTGAGAGAGACACACCTGCTCTCAAGAATCATACAGTTATCAGATCATTTCTGTGCCTCATGGCAGCAGAGAGAATTTGCCTTCACCTTTCCTTGCTTGTCTGCAGCTCAGGGAGCTGGACTCTGCAGGGCTCCTGTGTTGACTGCCTCCCATCCAGGCTGTAGATGGGAAGGAACCCCAGGAAAAGGTGGGTAACTGGCATCTTTCAAATCCATGGAGTTCGAGTAGAACACTTGTCTACGCTACTGTCATGTCCTGGCACCTGCTGTCTTTGGCTGGTTACTCTTGCTTTACGCAGGCTTTGAAGCAGTCTCCACCAACAAAAAGAACAGGCTGTTTCTTCACACACTGAACAGCAGATCTCCAGAACTGTGGCAGATCTGCCTTGTCCGTGGATGCAGAAGTTAACATGGGTTGGAGGGAGACAGTAGAGATACTTGGAAGAAATGCTTATGGTTGCTAACCAGATAAACCACATCAGGTTCAGGCCATCTCTTGAACTGAAAATAGCTGGAGGGAGGGAGAGTTCTCAGGGGAAGTTTCAAATCCTTGCCCTGCACTTGCTCTCTCCTGAGAGCTGCTTTTGGCCACTGATTTTGTGTTGACTGGTTTGTCTGCATGCCTGGGGCAGCGCACAAATGCAGTCCCCAGCTGCCACAAATTATGCTGTGGAGTTCTCTGCAGCTGACTGAATTGCAGGGGTTGGCAGAGAGAGTGCAAGGCTTAAACCACACCTTGGGAAAACTAGTCAGTGGCGGACTACTAATTACTTATTGCTAACTTCTCTCTTTTCATCCAATTGCTTATGACAGGACATAGTGATAGAAGGATTTGATGCTCACCTCTTTTAAATTACTATGGCTTGGCAGGGGCCCTTGAAAGCAGGCTTCTTTATCCCACTGTAGTTCTGACACAAAAAGCATATTATCTCACTGAGAATGCCTTTACTGAATTGTTTCAAATGTAAATTTTATGCTTCCTTTACCGTCTGAATGCAAAAGACTTCTATTTTTAGAAGAAAAACTGTAATTCATACCCCGCATCAACACAAGCTAACTGTATCCTCAGCTGAAGTACAGGAAAATCATATCTTCCAGCAGGTCCTCTAGAACTGGCTTATGTTAGTCTTAAACAGCAAAATTTGTTGTCATTACTGAGCAATTCACATCAAGAAAGCTTTCCTTGCAAAACAGTATTTAATGGGCCTGCAAATAAGAACAGAACAGCAGGGAACTGCAAAATATTATCTCAAAAGCACTTGCCTCACCCTTAAATCCAAAATCAACTCTTCCATGAACAGAAAGAAGGGCAGAGCATGCTGTTTGTCAGCGGGTATGTGGATGAGTTGCACGCCATGGCTCAGATGTCACAGCACTCTCTTCAGCAATGTTTTTAAGCTTTTAATAATGTCTCAAACACCTAAAATTAAAGGTGAATATCTTGAAGAGCAAGGATCTTAATCTTACTTATACTGAGAGATTTATGCTTATAGATGTAACAGTTGTTCCTCGGAAACTTTTCATAGTGCTGGAGTTGTAAGTTTTAAAAAAATCTGTATCCAATTTTTAATAAGCCAGAGAGACTATTTAAGGTAAAAGTACTGGAAACATAAATTACATTTTCAGAGTTACGTATTGAATTGCTTATTAATTGCAAAATAGTTTGATATCTGCAATCATTAGCAATGTTTATGATGCATGTCACAACCAAAATCCCACATAAGCATATTTTTAAAATTATCTTTTCTTTTACTTAGCCATTTTGTTCAAGAATTCCTTTCTCATGGATGAGTTGGTAAAATATGCATCACTTAAGGCTCTGTAAAGAATGTAGCCCCTGCTCTGCTTCATGTCAGATGATTTCATCAGCTCTTGGAGAAGGATTTGAACAGAGATGTTGAGGTAAAAGTCCCTTTGGTTTGCTTCATAATAGTGATAATTTATTATTTCAACAAAACATGCATTGTGCATGAGCATCAGAAAATAATGCAAGAAGAGGGATGGTCTTTTCTACTTCATGCTATCACTTCAGGAGGTTCTGCTTCTCTAACAGGAGGAACAACTCTTGGGGCTCTAAGGCACCACCACTGTCCTTTCATAGGAGAGGAGGGCTGAGGGATTCAGCCAGCATCAAATACTTCAGTTGCTGCAACCCACAATGCTCTACTTCTCCATGGAACAGTGTAGAAAGCTCTGCTTGCCCTGATGTTCCCACTACATAAAAGTTGTGTGCTCCATTCTGCTGAAGCCAAGGGTTCAAAGTGGTTACTTGAGTTTTTGGTTGGTTGGTCGGCTATTTATAGTTTAGTCATTGATGCATCAAGAAATCCTTATTCTCTTCTCTGACAGAGCTTAAAATTGCCTATATGAGTTTTTTATGTTACTCATTGAACTGCTGTTCAATAAAAGACAGTCCTCCAGAGCCACATATGGTTAAAATAAGCTTTTTTTTCTGGCATTTTTTTCTTTACTCACATATTTCCTTTTGAGAAGGAGATAGTCCTGTGAAATCCTGTGCACAATTGTGCCTGCAGTGCTAAGCACTGTTTGCCCATGAGGAATTAAGAAGACCCAGTGAAGTATTATTAGTTTTGACTCATCTGACCAAAGTATCATCTGCTGTGCTCATTAAATACAATAGTTCAGGTGGAAACATTGGTCCCCAAGCTCTATTAAAATTGTCCGTTTGGGTTTTTTTTTATCATCTAATGACAAGAGAACAAGGAAAAAGACATTTGAAGCAGAACAGGAGAAAGCAAACAAAGGTGCATGCAGAGGAGATATTAAAATAATGCCTGAAGAATAAACTCAAAAAAATCAGTCTAAACATGTGCCACAATTTTTTTTCCAGTGCTAGAATTTTCCAGCATTGGAAATTCAAAATACGCTTGGGAAGCAGTCACTCTATCTGTAATCTTAGAGAAGTCTGATTTAATAATAATAAAATATATCTTTATTATGCAGGAAGGGTTTTATGTGATTGCTCTGAGGATCCCAGGCATTTATGTGTTCAGATGAGAATAACATGAGGATTGTGTCTAAACTAGTAGATTAAACAGTGCCAGGATTTGGTCAAACTTTTGGTACGGACTAACAAGTGGTCTTCCTGGAATGGTTCAGGAATTAATCCTGGCTGGTGACCAGCCTAGCCAGGGGGTGGTAGCCTGGACATAGCCAGCCTGGTTTCAAGGCTAAGGAAGTTCAATAATGTAGGTATGATCGGCTTGTGACAACTGGACTGAGGTTCAGAGAACCAGCATTGGCATTGTCTAATTTCCTGAAAACAGATATAGACAAAGTAGCACCCAAAGTTTTTTAACACCTTCTGTATGGCTGTTACCACTTCGCTTTCAAAAAGGGCAAAACTGTGAAAGCGGAAACACGTATTGTTGCTCTACCAAACCACAGCAGAACTGCAAAACCCTGATTTTTGAGAAGAATGCAAGCAAATGAGAAGCACTCAGACAGATGGCACAGTCATATGGAAGGAATTCCTGAGGGGGAGTGCAGCAGAGAGAAGAGGAGCTGAGAGTATGGTAAAAACATGGGAAGAGCAGCTGCCATAGCTGTTTCTACAAAAGTAAAGCAGGTTGAGCAAATTGCCTCAGCAACCTGCCCTGTGCCAAAATCCAAAGGGAAGAACTAAGAAGACAGCTTTGCAGGAAAATATAGTGCCATGCAGATGGGTGAAGTTGGACTCTGCACTGTTACAGCTGTTAGAGAGGGATCAAAGATGATCACTTCCAAAACTCACAGCTGGAAGAACACTGGGACCCAAAGAGAAGTCCAGCTCACCTGGCAGGCAATGGTAAATGCCAAACAGAGCACAAATCTCAGACCACAGAGATACATGAAATGAGATAATTTTGATTCCAAATGAACCAGTCGAAGATCCAGATAAATTCCCAATAAAAGCATACTCACACTGGCCAAGTGTGCTTGTTGATTATCCTCTGCCTTCCTGAAGAGGATAATCCCATGGCATAAGGTGACTGACAATACCTATTACTGGCAAAGAGATCCTGACTGACAGGTACAAAGGTTTCATACAAGGGCTAATGATAGTGCTATTCCTTTCCAGTGTCCCTTCCTAGCAGCAAGAACAATCATGCTGTTCACACATTTCTTCCCACTGTGGCATGTGCTTTGCCAAAGAAGTGCTGTTGAAACAGATAAAACAAGAGCCTTCACCTCATTTCCTGTGCTATAGTACTGTAGCATCAGATGAAGTAACTGTAGGAAGAGTATTGCTTGACCCTGTAACCCTGAGACAGAAGTACTCTTTGGAAATGGCATGTGCATAAGCCAGCTGCAAATGCATGAGATGTGAGGAAATGGGACAGCATCAGCATATGTGGGCTATTCTGACAAGTTAGTTACAAATCTTTATTAGGTACTGTCCTGGGTTCAGCAGTAGCAGACATTTTTTCTCCTTCTTAGTAGCTGGTGCAGTGCTGTGTCTTTGACTTTCAGCCTGGGAACAGCACTGATAACACCAATGTTTTTAGTTGCTGCTCAGTAATGTTTACTCTGACCAAGGACTTTCTGAGCCTCATGCTCTGCCAGGGAGGAGAGGAAGCTGGGAGGAAGCAGAGACAGAACACCTGACCCAAACTGACCAAAGAGGTATTCTATACTGCAGCATGTCATGCCCAGTATATAAACTGGGGGCATTTACCCGGAAGGGTTAGATCATGGCTGGGTCAGGCTGGGTATCGTCTGGCAGGTGGTGAGCGGTTGTATTCTCTTCCCTTGTTATTTCCCTTATCATTACTATTATTGGTGGTAGCAGCAATGTTTTGTGTTATACCTTAGTTACTGGACTGCCCTTATCTCAACCCGTGGGAGTTACATTCTTTCAATTCTCCAACCCATTCCTCCGTGAGCAGGGGGGAAGAAGGGGCGAGGGAGTGAGATAGCGGCTGTGTGGTTCTGAATTATGGCTGGGCTTAAACCACGACTGGTACCCTCGGTGAAATGCTTTTTCCAGTGGCTCTTAGCCTGGCATAATTTTCACAGGGATGGCAAAAGTCAATTCACTGCCCCAGAACAGTTTCCTGACTGAATTTCAGTAGATCCCTCTGGAACGTGGAGATATTAAAGCTCTTCAGCAAACTGGTTATGGGATTGTTATTACATGGGCAAACAACAGTTTTCTCTCATTTCATTCTTGGAAATGCTGAAAGCACTCTAGTTAAAACTTCCAAAACTAATTCAGATACAGATATCCAGCCTGAACAAATGAAGTTTAGCAAAGCTGTAAACAACTGGGCTCCATACAGATTAGATTTTTTAATGAAAAATGTCAGGCAAAATTACATAGGGGTCTTGTTATCAGCTTGCTCTGTAGTATGTCTTCTCTTCTATGTCCCAACTTACCATCACATTTGCAAGTCAACTGGCATACTTTTAATATAGTGTTTAATATCTGCTCACATTTATACTTCCCATTTGCATCTATTGCTAATTCATAGTTGATTAGCTAAATTTTGCTAATACGATGACAAAACTTGAGACTAACAGAAATCCTTCAAATGCCTCTACTACCAGAGCTTCCAATTATTTTCTAGACAGAGAAATCTGTGTCAGCCTCACAAAAGTATCTGGATACAACATCATGATTTTTCCCATGTTTTTTGTGACTTTCAGCAAAAACTCACAAAATTTAAAAGAAAGCTGCTGAAGTAGTTGACTTAGATCAACTACTTCGTTTTCTAAGAATTAAACAGATGAGACTCAGAATGTACCTATGTTGCTAAGACTGCTTAGCAACAAACCCATTCCCTCTTGTCTGTGTTCAGAACCAGGCATTTTTAAAGATGCTAAAAATAAAAAAAAACAGATTTAATGAACTAAATGAACATATTAGTAAAGGAAACATTATCTTATTCTCTGTGGATTTCATGGTTTCTTAACAGATTATATGAAAAATAGAGATGGTCATGATCAGTGAGCTGACATACACAGCACCTTCTCAAAGATGCCCTAAGAAATTTCCAAATACTCCTTATAACAGTTTCAGCCAAACTTGTTTTTGTTTTGTTTTGTTTTTTTCCTTTATTTGATCTGTAAGTATCCTATTTTGGAAGCACTCTGAAAATATATAAAAATAGCATAATGTCTGCAATTTATGTTTTCCTGCTGCAGTGCTCTATGACAGCATATTTAAGATGTATCTGTGTGACACTCTGCCAGACTTTTCTGTGATGTCCTTGGGAATTTTGACCTATTAACTACAAACAAATTCTAATGCAAGCTGTTTAAGGCAGGCTTGTTTCCATAAAGCAACTGTTTTGATTTTAGGGTTATACAGATGAAATGCTACTCCTTAGAGCTACACTCCAGATGATTTCACTGAATGGCATGACAGAATTACAAAGTTTTTGCCATCCTTGAGCAGCCAGGGGAAGTGGCTGTTGTATCAAACAAGCCAGTGGAGTTGTACCAAAGACAAAATAATACAAAATTAAAATACAACAGTACCTACCCTAGGTATTTCATAAACTGTCAAAGGCTACATAATCTAGTATTATTATTGGGCTCACAGAAAACCTAGGTTCATTGCTTTCTTCATAATAGTGACACCATATTATTTGTTTGTACTTGCAGGGTTTTGGTTTGGGTTTTTTTTTCAGTAGTGGCTTTGCGCTTGGTTACTCTCTCTCTATGCAGAGAAATGGGAAGATGAGGTTAATACAAATATTCTCCAGCTTATATTCTAAATCAGTTCCAGTTTATATTCCAGTTTATATTCCAGCAAATATTCTAAATCAGTCTTGTGTCCTAGAGAAATGCTGGGATACCTGCAGAGTCTCTAAAGGCTCAAGATTCTTTCACTTAGCCCCTAGTGTCACAGTTACACATCCATCCTGCTGCCAAGGCTTTGTCCCCTGGGGATTCCAGGACTGGAAGCAGAACCTCCTGATTAGAGCCTGCAGCTGAAATTATGATGGGCAATTTATTCCAGTAAGCAATGAATCCCACCTAAAACCAGGGGTTTGACTACACTGAAGCAGGTCTGGGTCAAATCCTGTGTAAGGTTTCAGAGAAACAAAAAGTGAAAATGGAATTTATGAACTGCAAAAACAGCTCCTTTTGCCATTTCAGATCTTTTTTTCCCCTCACTAAGATCACAAGAAGTCAGAGGTGCTATCAAAGTGAAGCAGAAAAATGATGAGAAAATGGTTTCTCTGCCCTCTTCTTGACACGTGCCCCAGTTGCCTGTCAAAGCCCAGTAGTGTTTTAACATCTTACTATACAGAAAAAAAATGGTCAAATTGTCTGCATGATTCAAAATAGGTGTTTGAATAAAAATAAGTGAATTTTGAGGCACAGGAAGTAAGAACTCTGTGACTTTGCATGTAACTTCAGGTCTTTCCAAGTGTCAGCTCTTGCTCCAGTGAATATTTAAAGCATTTAATATAAAGTAGACTTATTTCCCCCTGCGAAGAGTCAAACAGTCATCTCAGAATACCTTCTATTTAAGTATCTTCCTGGGAGGTAGAAGACTGTGCTTTAATCCCTATACTGTAGCAATGAAGTATTCTAACCTTTTCCTTTTTGGGTTGTTCTGGGTTTTTTTTCATGGTTCCAAACTCCCACCTGTCTTGCTGTTCTTTAAATTTTGCTAGAACAGCCCCATAATAAAAACAGTATCTTGCAGTCTGGTAAAGTATTTAATCTAATCAAAACCTAATGAGCCTTACTGCAAATCCTGAAAAAAATATAGCAAAGCATTTCTTTTCTTTTTTTAAAAATTTTTTTTAGATTCAGGCATCAGTCAAAAAAGTACATATATAGGTATAGTCCAAATCATTTTTCCTGGGAATTCATTTGAAGGACTAACTGAGCAATACCTTCTTCCCAATTTCATTTTGGGTCTCTGTTACATGCTGGCTGCTTTTGAAACCTGTTCTCCACCTTTTTCTCTCTTGCAGTTTCAGAGGTTCAGGGACAGAACTCAGGGCATTGTAAATGTTTTTGTTTTCTCTCTTGGAGGAAAACAGTGCTGCCTTTGTGAAAATTTCCTTTCGTAGGTGAATCACCACAGAATTACTGAGTGATTACTACAAGAAAAATTTTATGAATCAAGAAATCAAAGCCTGTTTGCTAGGGGATTATACAATAAATGGATAAAGTTTGTTGGGGTTGTTTTATATTGACCATGGTAAAAAATATACCTAAACCAAAGAATGAATCATAGAATAGCTAGGGTTCAAAAGAACCTTAAGATCATCTAGTTCCAACCCCCCTGCCATGGGCAGGGACACCTCACACTAAAACATGCCACCCAAGGCTCTGTCCAACCCAGCCTTGAACACCGCCAGCGATGGAGCATTCACAACTTCCCTGAGCAACACATTCCAGTGCTTCACCACCCTTACAGTAAAGAATTTCTTCCTCATATCCAATCTAAACTTCCCTTGTTTAAGTTTGAACCCGTTACCCCTTGTCCTATCACTACAATCCCTAATGAAGAGTCCCACCCCAGCATCCCTATAGGCCCCCTTCAGATATTGGAAGGCTGCTATGAGGTGCCACTTGGGTGGTGTGGTCAGAGCATTTGCCAGTGAAGACTGAGGCAAAGAAGCCATTAAGAACCTCAGCCTTCTCCAAATCCAGGGTAGCCAGTTCTCCCGATAGCTTCCAGAGGCAGCCCACGTTGTCCCTACCCTGCCTTTTATTTGCAATGTACCTATAGAATCCCTTCCTGTTATCCTTAACATCCCTAGCCAAATTTAAGTCTAAGTGAGCCTTAGCTTTCCTAACCTGGTCCATAGCTTCCCAAACAACATCCCTGTATTCTTTTCAGGCCACCTGTCCTTGCTTCCACCTTTTATAAGCCTCTTTTTTCCTTCAAAGTTTCCTCAGCAGCTCCTTATCCATCCAAGGAGGTCTCCTGGCCCTCCTGCTGCACTTCCTTCTAGTTGGGATGTACTGCTCCTGAGCTTGCAGCAGGTGATCCTTGAATACAAGCCAACAGACTTGGGCCCCCTGCCCTCTAGGGCTGTATCCCATGGAACCTTACTGAGCAGGTTCCTGAAGAGGCCAAAGTCTGCTCTCTTGAAGTCCAGAGCAGTGAGCTTGCTGCACGCCCTTCTCACTGTCCTGAGGATCTCGAATTCGACCATCTCATGATCACTGCAATCAAGGCTGCCCTGGAGCATCACATTCCCAACCAGCCCTTCCCTGTTGGTGAGCACGAGGTCAAGCACGGCACATCGCCTTGTCGGCTCCTCTATTAGTTGCAGAGGGAAGTTGTCTTCCACACAAGATATAAGGTAATAACTAATTGAAAATATCAATCGACATATTGCATAGCTATATATGCAATATTATTTTTATTCCCAGATTCAGCCTATTTTTTAGAGCATGGAGAGGATATGACAGGGAAGAGAAGAGGAGCTGTTATTGCGCCATTAGCAACTGTGCGATGGCTGATGTGCTCCCCTGACACATGACTGGACTGCAGCCCTATGTCCGCTACTCCATTACAAACGGCCAGTGTGAATAATTGCAGTTACAGAGTTGCACTGTGATGCAGGTAAATCCATGAGTAAAGCAGCATTTTCAATCTAAGCAAGGGAGCCTTGAGATAGGGTTGATGTTGGGGTGAACTGAAATGTTATCTGTCAGCTGTAGCTGTCAGCAAAAATATTAAGGAAAGAGCAGCTGCATCATGCCACAAGCAGGGGAGTGGAGCAGTTGTAGCTCCAAATAGATTTTAGAGTCAGAGTGAGTTTTCTTTTAATGAACCCCAGTAATAGTCATGGACTGTTTATTTTCAAACTTGCTTTGAGCCAGTTGATAATGCTACTGCTTTTAAAATGGTTTCAACAAATGCTTGAGATGCAAGTAAAGAAAAGCTATTTAGAATAGCACTTACTGAAAGGTATGGCACTACTCGTACAAAATGTAACTTTTCCTGCTAACTATTTTCATCTTCTGTAGTTTTAATTATACCCTCACCCATTTAGTGTACAAGTGCTGATATAACAATAAAACTGGTATGATAATAAAAAACCCTAACCATGTTTCTCAGTTGGAAGAAAAATTATTGGTTTATTATTGTTACTGTAGCATTTATTCTTCCTCTTCAGACCATTTAATTAATAAGATAGTAAGCTATCCGGGAAATATTTCTTGAAGAATAATATCTTGCAATCATTTTGTATTGCTATTAAGGAAAATAATAAGCAGCAGCCTCTTTGGGTTCCTGAATTCCAAGATAAATGTAATAAAGCTTGTGGCGGGGTGTTATTGTTTACTGCTTGGAAAAACTTATGCAATAGCAGAACACTGTTCTGATTTTTGAGCTGCTGCTAATGAAGTACAACCAGACAGGGTACATTGCCATGAGTCAGGAAATCTGGATGTTCCTGGACAGAGGCCAAGGGAGCTTAGACACACCAGAGATGTGATGTATATGTATCCTCTGGGGGAGATACAAAGTTGTTTTGAAGCATTTCAAGCTGCCTGATTCAAGAGGCAACCAAATGACCACCCTGAAATGCTGTCACTAGCTGTCTTGTTTCTCAGAGTCCCTTGTTTTCACACCAGGAAAACAAGAATAAAGTAAGCTGTTCAGGGGAGCGTAGAGATTAGATATTAAGTTCAGCCTTGAGACAGTAGGTCCAAACCCCTGGGGGTTTGACTTTGTTTGCTCTCAAAAAAAAAATAAAAAAAAGGAAAAAACCCACATAACACACACACACACACAAAAAAAAAAACTCCCCAAAAACAAAGCCCTTAAATTAAAAAAAAAAAAAAAAAAAGATGCTACAAAAGAATGGCATGACTTTGTAAAAGAATGGGTGCTCCACTCTCCACAATGCTTAAGTCAGTTGCTGAAATGCTGCTCTTTCAGTACAGAACTATGGTACTTATGCAACTCTCTTAACAATTTTTAAGACTTCAAAATGTTCTCACTGTAGGTCCCTATTTTTCAAGTGAAATTAAGTGGTTTCGTCGAGATCACAAAAAGGCATGCTACAGGTTTCTTTCCCACCCCCCTTTTTTGCAGCTTAACCACGGCAGGTGACTTTCACTTTTCACTCTCCCCCACCCTTTTTCGGTAGGTTTGTTTTCCTCAACCATTCCCTGCATCATGCCCCAGGGGAGGACTACAGCTTTCACTGCCTCTCAGCAGAGAAGGACATGCAGAGTTTTGTCCAGGTACATGAGTGGCTGCTTAGACTTCCACATTTCACACCTTTTATCAGAGGAAGCTCTCAAAATAAAAACCTGGCCTCCCTTTCACAAAATCCAAGGAAGGGTCATTTATTTCCCCATTCTTTCCTCCCCTGGAAAGGCTTTCAAGTAAAGCAACAAATAATTTCCAGACCTCCTACTTTGATCTGGACTAGCCTTGGACCTGCCTTCATTCACAGTTGCCACTGCCATTACACCACGGCAGGGCATGATGTGGTAGACCTGCATTGCCTTCAGCAGCGTTTCAGCAGCTGTGGCTGCAAGCCTTGTCCTGCCTTTTCTGTTCTGTGGCACATTCATGAGTGTGGGATTCTGCCCTGCCCTCAGACTCGCTGTCCCTTCTGTCTACTGGTATTGCCAATCACACATATTCAAAATCTTGAGATAATCTTCCAAAGCTGCATGTCAGGGGATTTGAAAGCCTCACATCATAGCATCAGATCATCTAGAGCTCATAAATGTCAATTCTCCTGAAGCCATCAGGACTGTTGTTTAATGATTTTCTCTGTTCTTAGTTTGAAAAAAAAAGTTCAGACTCATGCAATGGCAACCCAGTTGCTGAGGGTAAGTCCTTATCAAAAATCTCAGTTGCCAAGAACAGCTACCTGAGTTGCTGACATTGCTTTAACAAAGTAGGCAGGACTGGAGACCCTGGCTACTTGCTGAGCCTGCAGTAGACAGGCAGCACTGCAGGACATTTCTGGTTTCCAGGTGCTCTATATTAGTCCAGCCAGTATGTGGAGTTAATGTGGCCTTCCCTCAGCTCCACAGTGGCTCCAGGGGTGTCCCATAACAGGCTAATTTGGGCAATCACCCAAATTAGTCACCTGCCCACCCCTTCCCTCAAAGGTCCTTTTTCCTCCAAGTTGTTTTTTTCCCATATGCCTCTCCCAAAATAACAAGTTCACAAGCTGACAGTGCCAACTCTGCCCTATGAGTTACTTCTGGTGCAACTGAACTGGAGGAAATGGTCTTGTTTTCCCTGAAGCATCTTAGTATTGATATTAGTTTGGTTTCTATTTTGGTATAGTTTTGTTCCTGCAGCTTCCTGGTCACATCCCTGGTCCTCCTGTTTAGTTTTTCTGTTGTGCTTTTACCAGTACAGCTGATTTCTTGCTATCTGCAGTTCAGGCACAGATCTGCTTCCCTCTGGGGAGCTCCTCTAAAAATACATATTCTTGTCATTCAGACTAATTTAACTTCTATTCCTACTTCTCCCAACAGAATCTAGTTTCCAAGGAGGGCTATTTAAGTCTCCTTATTCAAAGCTGTTGACATGATGTTCAGTACTGCAACATCTCAGGGTGTCAGTCACTACTATATTTATTCTTGTAACATCCCAGGTGTTATTAAAAGTGTAGAAGTAAATAACCTGCTGAAAGTCGTACAAGGAGCCACTGCTGTCTGTGAAAGCCAGCCATTTAACCAGCCTTCCTCTCTCCTGGTATGATACTTAGTACTTCACAGTTTAAGCTAACATTATTTGAAAGGCATAAACAACAGAATTCAAATATGGCATGAATATTTTGGAAAGGGAGCCTGAATTTAGCAAAGTGTTCCTGATTAATAAGCAATCTTTCAGATGTCCTGTAACTCTTACAGCCTATTCCCTGCAGTGTGATTTAGTCGTTGTTTATACAACTAATGCTGTAGGCATCTAAATTAGCCTTCCTTGTGTGAAGTTATGCTTGCCTCATTTTTTTATGTGCTTGCTGACTTGGAGGGATTTTTTGAGTTGACAGTAGTAGACTGTAGAATTGTTCCCGCCATACTTATTCCTTAATAAACTCACAAACTGTTGTGTTCAGAGTATTCACTGAACACTTACACAGATTATTCAGTTTATTTCTGATATTTTCCTATGTTTCCTTTGCGTTATCTAAGCTAAGGAGAAACTCATTACACTGCCTATAGTTAACATCACATATTTTTCTAGCACTTCATTAGTTCTCAGAGACCTGTGATGATACAGGTTGTGCGGCTGGTAGTGATACGGCGGCTAGAAACTAGTATCACTGCAGGGAAATTGTTTTCTTGGAGCCAGACAGCTGTGTCACTGCCACAGATAGGGCTCTGAACAGGTCCTCTTGGGCCCCCAAGGACCACAGCAATCCTGCTGTGTATTTCCATTTACAAATAGTTCAAATTCTGTACCAAAAGTACTTACACTGTACTCCCTCCATCTTTCTAATAAAAAGCTGTTCCAAAATAATTTGGGGTTTAAGAACACACTCTCTGAAAGCGGGAAAATCAGTTCTTTTAAAACCACTGCACAAATGGATTCAAGGCAGGGTAGTTAAAGATACTGTTATCTGGTTAACCCATGGTTTAGAGATCCTAGATTGGTGGATCTTAGATCCACTAAACTTCCTGGCCTCCTGCGGAAGCAATTCTTTGTATAACCTGCATGTGTGCAAGGGATTAGCTCCTCAAGTTCCTCTCTGCAGCAAGCATCAAATTTGCTCTAGACAAGTACAATGGGATGTGAGACCTCTGCACTCCCGCGCTGTGAGAATTCCACAGCCTTTTTCCACTCATCTCTGTTGATGGCAAAATTTTAGTTACAGCATCCAGTCCTAGGAACATTACTTGCTGAGATATATCTAAAGAGAAGAATACCTCTCTTCAGTGTTTATTCTTAATAGGTATGACAAATTATACATGGAAAGACTGCCTGCCACATCCCTTTGAGTGCCACAAGGCCACCACCTTGTCCTTGTTTCATGCTATGGTAATCACCACCAGGCATATTTAGACGCTTGCACAACCAAGGTCTTTTCTAAACCAAAAGAGCTATTCTCAGGTTGGTTCAACCAGAACTCCATCTAGGAATCCTGTTTGCCATATGTGCATCATTCTCTGTTCCTCATTAGGTACAACTGAAAAGAGATGCTCAGTAAGAATAGTGAACTCAGCAGTGGAAGCAGTCTGCAGGGTTTCCTTCCTCAAAACCAGCATCTCTGTTTTCCTTCTTTATCTGCTTATTACTTACAATCTCAATGCTAGTTTTTCAGCTTATTGAACTTCCTAGAAAGATAAAGATAGCATATGCTTAACCTTTCATTTTCAGAATTCTTTTTCAAAGAGATGGCACCTTAATAGCATCCTAATTCTAAATTTTTGGCTTTCAAACATAATGTGGTAGGGAGGAGGAAGGCATCCATACTAAAAGCTGGAGTGAACTAGGGTAGAAAATTTCATACAAAATTTTTGGTTCTTATTATGCTTAGTTTAGATGCAACACCTCAAACATAATAAAATTGAACAAACCCCCCTACTAATATTGTTTCTTTTGCAATTCTGAAAGAGCCAAAGGCCTGTGATTTATACTACTATCAGTGGTTGCTCTTGCCAACTTCTATTCAGCATATGGATTTTGATACAGTGATTATTGTCACTGGCAAAATATTCCTCAGCCAGCCATGTTCAAAACTTTGTGGTCCAAATAAAATGTGAGACCTTAGAACTACAGATTAAAAATACTCAAGATAACTGTAAATAATCAAAGCCCTGAGGAACCTGATGAGATTCTGGAGTTAGCCCTCTTTGAATGAGACTGGGTGGCTTCTGTCAGTTCCTTCCACCTTAATTCTGGTTCTGTAACACCATAAGTGGCACCTCTCATTCAGAGAACATACCGCTGTGGCCCTGCCTTTTACTATTTGCAAAGTGATGCCTTTTTTGACTTAGATTCTAGCTTCTGGCTAGTGGCAGTAGTTGCCATAGCCAGCTGCCTCGTAACGTGGTTCCTCTGGTACTCGGGAGCACTGTTGCCATGTGCGTCCCTCCATGCAGAAGGGACATCTTGTTCTCCGGTATGTTTGACATGCTTGAGGACATCTAGCATGGCATCGTTCCCTTCCTTCTGACTCCTGCCCAGAGTCAAACATTGGAATGTTTATTTTTCCTCTAAAGAATTTTATCAGATTGAAGAACTGAAATCCTTATCTACTGGAATATTGTTTGTGTTTCTTTTTATTACAGAAGTCCTTGTAGAAGAAAAAAAGTAGGAGAAATGAAACACCATAGAAGAACTACTGTCATCTTTACTTTAAAAGTTAGATCCAAGAGGTTTTGTGATTGCAGATGGTGGGTCAAGTGAAATTTTGGGGATAAGTATGAATGACAGACATAGGAATTGAATAGCTTTAGCATGAGAAATATATGCCTAATTTAAAAAAAAAAATTAGTCAGCTCTACACCAAAGCAATCATAATTAATCACATGTGCTTTACCACCCTTTCATTTAACGTCCTTGACTATGGCTTTTAATGGGATATTTTCTCAACAACCTGGATTATGTATTTTTAAAGTAAGAATGTTCTTTGAGTCACACAACTTGACAGTGTGAGGTTTTATGAATATCCTACTTATTATGTTCACAAATCTGAACTTCAGAATAAATTTTATATGTTTTTCTTTAGTGTGTATTTGTTGTCACAGTAACTGCAGTTTTCCCAATAAATGGAAATTGCATCGTTTCCTTAGCGTTCAGGTTATTGTACTGAAATAGCACCATGAACTCACCACCACTTCTCCCTTCCTGTTGTCAAGCTAGTTCTCATTTAGTTACAGGAACAGGCACTAAAACAGGTTAGTTTAGATATGTGCACATTAGAAAGCTGAAGCAAGTCTGCTTAGCCCCATTACATCCTATGACTCATGCATGTGTGGGAAAGACCTTATTTTCACAGAGATCTCTTAGATAAACAAGGCAAGTTGGCAGCAGTTCGATTACACTGATGTTAGCAGTCTCCTGCTTTCTGTTGCGTTCATTTGCTTTATATTTGCTGAAAAATGCAAGCAGTCTGATGAACTCTAATGAAAATTCTTGTCCCAAGGACACACAGGCTTTCATTTTCATTTTTTTTAATAACAGCAGCCTTGAAAGCAGTTTCTAAAATTTCCTTTTGTTAGAATAGAATCCACTTTTTCTCTTTTTCTTTTTTTTGTTAATGAAGCTGTGGATCTTGCTACCCGCATGACACACTAGTTAGTTAGTTACCTCCCCACACCTAAGCCTACAACCCGCTAAATACTGTGGACTTCACATACAAAATAGATTTAACTTCCAAAATATTACTTTTACATATGTACTGGAACAAAATTTTGAACAGCATAAATCATAAAACATTATACTCTTTGACACCATTTCCCCAAAAAGGAAAAGCAAAGAAAGCAACCCTTACTGCATTAAAGAGCTCTCAAAGTATACAAATAAAAATGAAAAAGTTTATTGCAAATTCATCAAGGTTTTCCCCCTTGTTCTGAAACCACACTGGTTTAGATCTGAATGAGCCTGGCCACATCACAGATAATGAAGATTTTAATTGCCATTTTATCTGCTTTGAAATGGAACACATTTGGACGATGTACAGCAATCTTTTAGATCCACACACCCCTTTGCTTTTGTCAGCTAACAGCAACTAGATGGGTTGCCCATTTAAGGGAAAAAGTACAAGCTCCAGCCTATTTCCCTGTACTTCAGATGTTTGTCCCACTCCTTCAGCAACGTATTCTGTAATGCCAAAAAGCATTTCTTTTCTTACAAAAGGCATGCACACGTGCACATACATACGCACATTTCTGACTAAGCTTCAGTTCTCATAGAGCTGCACAATTAAGGAACTGGATGCTGGAATTCTTAATTTTCTCCTCAGTTTTATAGTACCACATATAGCAATTAACTGGAGAGGGGATTTATTAACTGGAGGGGGGAGTGATGCCATTCCATTGCCTTGGAACACTACTCACTAAACAGCCCAGGACAAACCATGTATTTTAACAGCTGTCTATCTACAGAACAATGATTCCAAAATAAAAATTCAATTGCACTTTTAGGATATATGCTTTTAAATGTAGGAATAGACTCCTGCGCTGTATTTGTGAAGCATGCAAAGCACTTTGGAGGAGACCACAATCTATGTAATCTCACATATCATCTTTACAGCTAGAATTTGTATGCTTTACTTGTGGAAAATATTCAGAGATATAGTGATCCAGTCCAGCCAAAGCAGAATGAGAATGATAGGGAAAAGCCATCTTGAATTAAAAAAAAACCCAAACAAGCCACAAAACCCAAGCTGTCCCAATTTAGGAAAGCTTTGTGTTTGCATTGATATTAGTACTTATTTTGCTATGATATTAAGAATAAAAAGTAACATAGAAAATGCAGATTATCTAAAAAAGCTGGAGGAGTAGGTGGAAAGACCCAAATGGAAAAATCTAATCAAGTATCCAGAAAGGCACAATTTTCACAAATACATTAGTCACCATGCAATCTTCAACACGACTGGAGACTCCCACTACCTCTCCTGAACAGGCAATAGGCACACTTGTTCCTGTCCTTTGGACACCATATCTGAAAGAATAACTACAGGACTGTGTTACAAATGCCTTATTTTTCTAGTATCACTCACCTGGTACAAATATTAGCTACTAGAGGAGAAAAAAAGAGGTTAAGAAATCTTAATTCTTTATGAAATATTGTTTCCTCAGTTATTCAATATCTTCCAGTATCAAGAAACGCCTGTATTCCCCAAATAATCCCCTGCATTCTGTATAAAATTAGGAAACAACTTTTGGTAGCAAACAATGAGAAATTAAAAGTGAAAAGGCGAAAAATGAAAAGCACCAGAATAAGATGATTCTGAAAAGTCTAGGTGTTTGTGCTTCTTATAAAGAAGCATTTAAATTTTCCATACAACATATTAACACATTTTATCACATACACTATTTTATCTTTCTAGCTTTCAGTTCTTATCTTAGGTTTTTCATGCTAAATATTTTTTTGTGAAATAGGAAGTATGAATATATGGAGTTCCTTCTCCTGTGTCATCTGGCTTCTTCACAAATTTTATAGCTCTAGTTCTCAAAATGGCATTTTAGACATGTAAAACTACAAAATCCCTGCCCCCAAATTCAGTTTTTTTATTAAAATAGTATGTCAAACTCTAACAACAAGCTTTGAGAAAGGAAGAAACAGGAAATAAGAGAAAAAGTAAAATGTCTCTTAGGAAAAAAATATTTGGACAGCAATACAGATGATGCATTTTGTTAAATGCTCTTGAGAGGACTGTAAATTTATATGTAAATTATTGAAGACCTGATCTTATTAAACTCAAAGGAAATCTCATTCTGAATTCAGTGGCATAAACCTGGCCTCTGACTCAGCACAGCTCTGAGGCACATTCTTAATTTATGCCTGGGGGGCACATCAACTGTGTTAGATAAGATTACCCAAAGCCTTAAATTAAAAATGTGTTGAATCTGTGCCAACAGAAAGATCCTGTATCAGGAGGAGTTTTACTAATACACCTGCGTCAGTATGGAAATGGCTACGCTGGTGAAATTGTATCCCGGAGGAAAAAAACAGTCAAAGTACAGATTTCCCAATGTAATTATGCTTACTCTATAAGCTGCTTCACAGGCACAACCTTATTGTCAGAACCCTACATTGGTCAACATAGCTATGTTAGTAGACAAGTTTAGTCTTTCCATTACATTAGTGCCAGCTGCTACAGTTAGAGGCACTATAGAAAACTCATGTCATTAGGTCAGTGCCAAGCTTGATATAGCCATTAGTGTAGAGGATGGACCATTTAACACCAGAGCCAAAGGTATTACTCTACCAGCTATGAGCAGGAGGATTTTGGGAAAATCAGGGCAGATGTGAAAATGAGTTTTGAAGATTAATTTCAAGTCTTTGAATTTGGTGTTAAAATGAACCACATGTTCTATAATGAGATTGAAAGACTGAAGTGATAACAAAACAGTTAAGATGATAACTTTAGCTGTGGCTATACTGGCTAGAAGAGGTCCTAAATTATAACATTGACCCAGTGAAGGTGAAACAGTGAGCCACAATCAGAATCTGGAAGTGGATTCAGACTGGGAGGAATACACAGTCTTTAGCACCATGAAAGGCACCATTCATTCCAAAGTCATGGGACTATAAATAAAATCAGAATAATATCTAATAAGGAAAATAAATGGGTACGCTATGTCTACTTGTCTTCCAAGAAAACCTCTACAGTGGGATATACTGCCAAGACCTAAATGACTTTTTGAGTTGGTATAAAATTGAGCTTGGTTTCACTGGAGTCACTAGTAGAGTTGGCTATTCTTCAAATATGAAACCATCTGTTGAATAGACACGTTACATATTCCACAGATTTGATTGGGAAATCCCAGCGCCTTTTTGTGAACACCTGTTGAGAAGAGTAATTTTAGCCTCCTCCTCCATTTTGAAGTGGAAAGGAAGACAAATGTATGTAAAACCACAACTCCATGTGTTAGAGTTGGAAGTTACTATCAGACTGTTCAAAAAAATACTTTATTTGACAGTTATCAGGCTAATTTACCTTTTGCTTTTAAAAACTTTGCTCAAAGTGAATTGTGGAAGAAAAGTAAAATTATAAAGTCATACATTATGCTGAGCAGCAACTAAAAGCAAAAAGCAGTTGATAATTAGCATAGCATTTTCAGATTTTGTCATACCTACATATTCAGAAGGCCAAATTAGCCTTTTCTCCAAAGGTTATTACTTGCCAATTAACTCAGTCAAAAGAAGCGGTAATTTTCACACTAACGTCAAGATGACAAAACCTGTACAAATCATATTGTTTCAGTTTTAGTTCCCACTGTACAGCTTTCTTAAAAACAAAAAAACCCACAACTTTCTCCAGATATGTCTATATTAAAAAGTAATACTAAAGTTTCCTTTTGAGATTTAGATATGGGATAACACAGTGCTGTAGTAATTCCACAGTAATGATTATCACATTAAATCATGGCCACCAAAAAGTATTCCTATTTAGTGCTTAAGTAGTGTGCCCTTGCTATGAAAAAAAATGTAAACTATATTATTTTTACTTTTAAGAATTTCCCTCCATTCTAACACTCCATTTATCTCATTGTTTCACAGGCAGTTACATACTTAGCTACCAAGTCAAAGCCGCTTCAGAGTATTTTAACTTCATCAAATCTGTAAGTATGCAACTGCTAAGATGTGGTATTGACATCATTTGTACAGTATGCAGAGATGAAACTAGAATTATTTAGCAAGAAAGACCTTCTCATCTCCCTGAGGCAGTCCCAGAGTCCACAGACTAAGTGTCAAACACCACAGTCAGCATAGACTCACACAGTCCATTCATTCTTTAGGACAAATATTTTTCTCCTGAAACAATACTACATAAATCTGTGAACAGGATTTTTGCATGGGTTAAATGCATTCTTTAAATCTTTGCCTTCATAACTGAATTCATATTGCATGTGAATTCATAATCGGTACATCTTTTAAAAATTCATGCATGCTAATTTTCTTTTGTTTGAAGAAGATGGCCTTAAAAGAAGGCAGGGGGAGGGTGGGATGGTGGGGATTCACTCTTCAATTGACCAAACAGCTTTTGTCAGTTTAGACAAAGCAAATCATACTAAGCAATTCCTCCCTTAAATTACATGACCATTATGGGACTATCAGATATGAATTTCCAACAGACAAACAGGCTTCCATTCTGCTGTCAGTGTAAAACATCTGAGCACTGGTTTCTCACTTATTTTACTAAAAGAAACAAATATTTTAACAACAGTGATCCAGCTCAAGCACGCTTGGCTACAATAAACATAAGGTCAGTCTTTATGACAGTTGCATTATACAACAAATCAATCGAGCAGAGATACATACTTGTTCTATATAAATAAGTACAAGAGGAAGAACCAGGAACTCATGTCAAAAGGATAGTATGAAAAGCACCAGGTGTGCCTGTGTGCTAAAAGTTATTAAGGAAACAAGAAGTACAAATGCACTGGGTCACAAAGTATTTGGTTAATTCAGTTAGTGAATGTGAATAGCTATTTCCCCTTATTTCTCGCACAGGCTGTCACTTTAAATAGCTGCTAGACTATCACTTGTAAGGGATGAGAAGTATTCTATTCTTGAGTGTTGGTTTGTCTTCTGTCAGCATGTAAGCAGATATAAGCAAGATACATGTCAAATTCTATACACACTTTTTCATATTACTACTAGGCATTTGTTTATACTCATTCTAAGAACTGCAAAAGTTATTTAAACAATGCTTCTCTGTAATGAAAGTCTAAAATAAAAATATAAACCTGTTATCCCAGCTTTTCTCTACTGATGCCTCCAAACTGTGCAGGAGATTGTTCATAAAAGGAAAGAAGCAATAGTCACTAGAAAAGAAAATAACTTCTTTTTAAAAGAATGCATTGGAGTGGTTAATTCAGTCTTACCTGTCAGCAACACAAACCTAGGAATATCCTTCACACCACAAGATCGCAGTAGCTCGTCCCACAGCACTACCACAGTAGTAGACTGATCCAGCCCAGGAGAACAAAAAGAGAGAAACTTTTCCCACTTCTGTAGGTCTACCAGCAGCTAAAGTAATGAAGGAAATGGTTTAGAGCACAGAAGACCGGAGCTGCTTCTCGCAGAAATTCCAGGCAGAAGTAGGAGGTATACTCTGTCTGTGTCTCACCCAGACTTTTGTTTAAAAGTTTTTTCAACTGTTGCTAGGTGGTGTTAGGCTTTGGCAGTTTAGTTCTCAGATTGTATTTCCCCTCTTCTGGTCTCTTCACACAGTGTTACAGCAATGACTTTGTTGAGCTCAGCTCGCTTGTGCTATATTTAACCAGTGTTCTCAGCAAGTCAAGCCTGTCAACAGCTGAGAAGTTTGGAGCAGGCTTTGCCGAGTTCCTCAGCTGCTGAATTATCAGTGGATGTAGCACTGCACAGCCCAGCTACTACATTCACTGAAAGATTGTGGGGAAACTGTCAAATCCTTTTAAGGGCTTCCAGTGACTTAACAGGAGTAATTACAATTTAAAGCACTAAGTACATGATATGTTTTTAGGCATGTATTTCAGACTGCTAGAGAAAGAATACTTGTGTCCACAGCAGATGAGTTCAATTATTTATACAGTGAGGATTTTCCTAGGACAAGTAGGAAGTTTATAATTTGAAAGGTATGCACTTCACTTGAGGAAAAATTACACGTGGGGAGAACTTTTTTGCAGCATGATTTTTTACAGAGTTCAAATATATTAACATGACATGGAGAAATTAATGAAAGGTTTAAGCTGGAAAGTTTTCAAAGTATTTCAAAGGTTTAAGCTGGAAAGTATTCCAAAGACAACCTTTTCATCCCAGACCAAGAGCTTCCTAGAGTCATTCCTACCCTGTCTCTAACTGTCACTGAAGAATAGAAAAGCCACGCAAATCACAATTTGTTTTATATGAGTATTAGGAACACATTACTCAAGGGCTGTATACATTCTGATGTATCCACATTTGCTTCTGGATCTAATTACTATTCCTAATTCTAAGCCATAAGTCTCTTAATCAACAGACCAATAGTAACATTGGACAGCTTTCAGCCCACAAAACCACCATACCAAGATTCTGCAAAGATGCTGCAGATCTCGGACTCCAGAGCAAAGTTCTATAACCTCATGGCAGAGCAACCCCATAAACATCTCTGGCAATGAAAATTCCTTACCCTGACAATTCTGTTCTCATTTGAGCTGTAATTCAAAGTGAAATGCAGAATGGGCCTCCTCTGGAAAGCTTTTCCCTGGTGATGATTTGCAATATTCATCTAGGGTTAGATGAAGAGGAAGGAAAGAAAGAAAGAAGAAAGGGAAGAACAAAAGTAGAAAGATGCTGAGAAATTTGTCGACACTTATATGTGGAGACACCCCAAATTTTCAGAGCAAAAGAAGATCCAAGCAAATCATAACAGTACCCTTCAGTGATGCAGGGTCACTGTGTAAATAGTAGGATGGGCAGCAGTGAAAAGATACCATGCTCTTTGTGGCAATTTCAACATGCAGGAACCTATTTGGCCACAACTACAAGAGATACCAGTGGATGAGTACAAGCCCTTATGTGAAGCAGCTGTAGAATCAGTGGTAGCCTGGTGCTGTGACCCTGTCTTTGGAATGACTTCTCCTTGATCTGTGTCATTGTCTAAACAAGGAAGAACAATGAAAAAATACTTTCATTCCCAAGGAGCTTATAAGGAGAAAATGAAGTAAATATTAGGTACTATGTCAAACAACTGATATTTAGACATTGATGACACATTTGTAAGTGCCCCAAACACTTCCATCATGTCAAATCTATTTTGTTTTGCAGACCAAGAAATAATCAGTAATTTAGTGTTGTTCATTTCAATATCTGACTTGGACAAAATACCTACAATTTATAAAAATAGAAACACTTCTGTTTTACAGAAACAACTATCTGGAAGATTATTGTAGAGACACAATAAATTGGCACAAAGTTTGATGTTACGTGCTTCTACTTTGAACTGACGTGAGTTACAAATATCTACATTCTAAAAAGAACATCTAATTTAGTCCCGTCATATAAAATTGAGGTACTCCAATCAAATGAGTAACAGTTTGACTATTCTGGCCTTAACTTCTTGCTCAGAGTGCAATATTAATAGTATTTTATCCATTAAAGTATCATAAATCAGGCAAACAAAACAATTTACTTTGCTCATAAATCTCAGAAAAAACAAATGATTCTCAGCATTTCTCTCCCATTAGTTAGTGGCACATTCACTGAGTGCAAAACAATACAACTTCTTAGGAGGCAATTTCTGCTGCCAGCTCTTGTGGGTGAGTTTCAATAGTGACCTGCTGATACAAGTCTGCTAATACTTGTACACTTGCAACCTTAGTCCCCAGCTGTGAACCATAGATACTAATTCTGTAACACAGTGGGAATTTCAGCAAAAATTTGGGGAAAATAGAAGATTTTGCAAGTGAATCAAAGAAAATATAAGGACCCCTAACATAGGAAAGACTGTAATTAATCTGCATTACTGGAAGTGTAAAACTTTTAAATTTGTGCAGTATGAAAATGGTTCACATCTAAGTATTTCCTACTGAAAGATGAAAAAAATAGTTATAAATACATAGGCTGTGGAGGATGGAGAATAGGAAAAAAAAAACAAAACCACAAAAGAGACTTTTTCATTTTGCAACCTACATTAGTTCCTAATATCAATATAAGGTATCATTCTAAGTCCTAGTGACCTCTTACAACTAAGTCTAAAAAGTGAGTTTTTTATAATTACAATGTGCCTGTAAGTAAGCTTTTTCTGGAACTGTCATGGTTTAAGCTGCAACTCACGCAGTTTGCTCACTCACTCCCCCCTCTTTCTTCCCCCTGCTCTGGAGGGATGGGAAGGAGAATTGAAAGAATGCAACTCCCAAGGTTGAGATAAGAACAGTCCAGCAACTAAGGTATAACACAAACCACTACTGCTGCCACCAATAATAATAATGACAAGGGAAATACAAGGAAAGAGAATACAGCCGTTCACCACCCGATACCAGCCCAACCCAGCGGTGAAGCCCCCTCTTCCAGGTCCTGCCCTCAGTTTTTTTACATCCTGGGCATGATGTGCTGTGGTATGGAATACCTCTTTGGTCAGTTTGGGTCAGGTGTCCTGTTTCTGCTTCCTCCTGGCTTCCCCTCCTCCCTGGCAGAGCATGAGACTCAGAAAGTCCTTGGTCAGACTAAACATTCTAAGCAGGAACTAAAAACATCGGTGTTATCAGCGCTGTTCCCAGGCTGAAAGTCAAAAACACAGCACTGCACCAGCTACCAAGAAGGAGAAAAATGACTGCTGCTGCTGAACCCATGACAGGAACACATACAATAGTGTTACTATATAACTTTTGTCTCGACTATCCATCACTGTAGTAGATGAGTATATCTCATTCTCTTAAGTCATAGAGGCATCCAAAGATAAAACCTCTACCTTTGTTTTTTTTGTGTTTTTTTTTTTTTTTTTTTTTTTAATATTTTACATCGAAATTAACTGGACCAATGTATTAGAAACAAATCTAAATGGGTTTTGAGTTTCTTAACTGTATGGCCTGAAGAGCACTACTACGTGTATATTTCTGTGTGAGCAATCACTGACTTTATTTAGTTGCTCCTTAAAATACATTGAAGTAAGTCATCAGTATTTTCATTTCTAAAAAAATAATTTTTCATTTTCTTGAAGGCTAGTGCACCATAGTCTTTTGACACCCTACTTTCATAATACTTATTGCTCACTTCCAGATCAGCTATATCACTTTAGATTGCACTACTGCCTTTAGCTTTGTCTTGTATAACTTGTGCTGCCTTTAAGTATGTTGGAAGAGAGGGTGTTTGATTGTGTTTTGATGAATCTGATCTTGGCTGCACCTCATAAAAGCTGATATTGCTTTTTGGACATTAGCTCTGCTGTATCTTCAGCTCAAGCACATACTTTTTTAGAACCAAAGGAAATACACATTTCTGCCATCTAGCTCACAGATTCAGTTTAGTTGTCTATTTAATAATCTTGCCAAATTAATGAAACTAAAACGACTTTGTGATGTTCCACATATTTCCAATGTTCCAATATTTTCCCAGATATATAAATTATTTTCCTAAGAAAACCATGTAGAATTAAAAAGCCAATTGCATAATTAACACTGGCATTACATTTTTCTCACACTGTTTACTCCCTTTTTTGACATCTGCAAAACATATGCCATTAATCTTAATTTTACTAGTGGTAAACATGTCAGATATATAAAAAAATAAATAAAAGAATTCATGCCTGAAGGTCATTACCATAGTCACAAATCTCCAGGAACACTTACAAGAGTTTTATAGTCTTTCCTGTAACAGTTTTGCAAGCTTTATCAGTGAAATAAAAATAGTGTGTCTTTTATTTTGATTCTCTATATGCTGTCTTGACCTATATTCTGTCTTCAACAAGCATTTTTGGCTTTTTTTTTTTTCCCTTTGTAATTTTAATTAAAGAAATATATTAAAAGATTTGGCCATTTCAGTTATTTTAAATTTCATATTTCTCCTTTGTACAAAAAAAGAAAAATACTGGCATTTCATACATCTTCTCCAAATGAAGTGAGGTGCAAGTCAAAGATGATTTGAGACACCTAGAACACATAGTACATCAAGAGCATCAGATGACCCATCAGAATTAGAGGGGCACAACACTGTCTACAAAAAATTCCAGAAAAAAATAGTGATAACTAGAACCATGTTTGGACACTTTTCAGTTCAAAGCCCCAGAATCTGGCTGTCACAGCTGGGTCAAATGGAGACAATGTGAAGCATGAGTCTGGAGAAAAGTGCCAACTCAGACCTCTGCAAATGAAGTAAATCATCTTATTTGCTTAGCTGCCACACCCCAGGAGTGGTATGCAACTTGTTCGAAGACTATGATAAAAATGAGCTGAATATGGATTAATTGCTTTTAGGCCAGAATAAACTATTTTTATAATCTAATACAGCCTCCTACACAGGAAAGGCTGTGGAATTTTCTCATGCAAAACAACAAAGTGCAGTGAATTGAAGCACATCTTTTAGAAAGATTATACAAATAAAATACTGATAATTTGCCACAGCAATGTATAATACAGTCCAACAGTTAATTACACTTACTGTTTCAAGCGAACAGAAACTGCAATTAATTACCAGTTTGATGTTGGCTGACCTTAGCTTCCAGCCCATGAGATGGCTAGTCAGTGACCTTCAACTTCTCTCAATTTGTTCAATTCTAATAATGTTCCTGTAGAGACTAACCGTGCAGAGAAAAACTAGCTAGCTGTGTCTTTCCTGGGTTTTGTGCCCGCATTAGAAGTAGTGCAGATGTCCCTGGACCACTTTTCATCAAGTAGGCAATTAAAAATCATTATCAGACTTCTAGGGATCATAATGAGCTTCTCACTGTCCCTTAGAAGATATTTGTATATTATGAAAAAACCCACTCAGATTACCTACAGTTGTTAAAAAATAATCAAGCAGATATGCAAGCATCCTGCATGTCTAATCCTGTGACACTAGATTATCCATCAGAAAAATATGAGTAAATACAGATAAAAATAGAATACTATTTTAATGCTTAAGAGTTTCCTTGAAAGAACACATAGAGTATGTTTTATGAATAGTGCCATGATATGTTGCACTGAATTAATATAATCCTATACAAAAAACTTGAACGGACATAAACATGTCAGCTGCGGATAGGTAATTTGCACATGCAAAGAATATTATACACATTTGCTCTTAATCAGTCAAACACAGACTTCACTTCCACTTTTAATGGAATAAGACCAAACAAAACATTCTTCTCTTTGTAGCTCAGGTTAATTGTGTTCAACAAGCTTAGTACCCCGATCTTTTCAGAAAGTCTAACAAGCTGTGAAACAGAAAACTGTAGCTTAATTGCAGTCAGTAGATCAACATCTATTTTCTAAAGTAGAGGGTCTGGCCATTTACCTTTAAAATGTCTTCAATTCTTCCTGCTGTCTTGTCTTCATTAGTCAAAAAGCTTGCAGGAAAAGTGTAATTGTCAAATATTCAATCAATCATCAAATATCAGTTCCATTATTGTAATTATGTAACTGTACAGATATTGTCAGAAGTTGGTAAGAATCCCTTTGCTGTAGATGTGCTCTTTACCAGATCTCTCCCCTCCATACAAATGGATCATCTTCAAATTAAATGCAGCAGTGAGGTGAAATGTGGCAGTCTTCATAAAATAAGAATATTCTGCAATAGATAAGCAGACCAGAAGTAATAGAATATTTTCTCTAAACTAATACAGAACATCTATATTATTAAAGCTGTGACACCTAAGGACCTAAGGCACCAAGAGCATTGTCCTTGCAAACAGTGTCATGGACTATTTGACGTCCATAGGAGGTGAAGCTCTGGTTTTGATTTGACATCTCCAAGAGCACAGTGCCACTTATCTATACATTTGGGTTAATTCACGGTAGATGGTGGGAGAGGATGCAGAGAGGGAGCTGTAGTCTTTGCACCTAATTCCGCACTATCCTTTGCTTCCTTGCTTGATTTCCTGAGGGCTAGAAGGAGGCTTCTTCTCCTGCACATCCCCAGGCTGCAGTTGCATTCCTCATAAGATGCTGGTTTCTGTCATCAACTCAGTGACGTTTTTTACGCATTTCAGTTCAAGTTCTGACTGGTTATACCCTACTTTTACAGAATCACAGAATCACTAGGGTTGGAAGAGACCTCTGGAGATCATCCAGTCCAACCCTCCTGTCTAAGGCAGGGCCACCTAGAGCAGATTGCACAGAAACACATCCAGGCAGGTTTTGAATGTCTCCAGAGAGGGATACTTCATGACCCCCCTGGGCAGCCTGTTCCAGTGCACTGTGACCCTCAACATAAAGAGTTTTCTCATGTTGAGGTGAAACTTCTTGTGTTTTAGTATATGGCCACTGCTCCTCGTCCTGTCGCTGGGCACCACTGAAAAGAGTCTGGCACCATCCTCCTGGCACCTGCCTTTGAGATATTTATATGCATTAATGATATCCCCTCTCAATCTTCTCTTCTTTACTAATTTTGTCTTCCTGGAAGCCTCAGGACAAGATACCCCAGAGATGAGGCACAGATGTACTCCAGATGTAAATAACAGTCCAACTAACTTTGACGCAGAACCGTCTCCTGTCTGATGACCAAACTGTACACATACACCTCTCAAAGACAGCCACAGCATTTGCAAGTGTAATTTGTGTGTACTGAGCAAGAGAACAAGAGGGAAGGAATAAGATATTTAGATCCAGGCACAAATTCATGCTTGGGGAACATCTTTGCAAGGGGCCAGAAGCAGGGTTTTGAAACTCAAGATTATAATCTCCATGAAATATCAAAACCACGTCAATTTAAAGAAAAAGAGGATATATGCAAAATAGCTTACTTCTGTCAAACTGTTCAGCAAACAATAGGCCCTCCAGATATCTCTGAATATTTGCCATAATTTACACACTGTGGTTTTACTTTCACAGATGTGGGGAACAGGAGTCTGCTTTCTACTTCCCATTATTTAAGAATTCGGTAAACAATAATGAAGAGGGCTCAGTAAAATTGGTGTTCCATTTTCTTGCATGAACAAACATGCTTACCAGTGATTGATAGCCAAAAATGAGTCTTTTAAAAATGCCTTGTTTTTAAGCAGTGATGTTTAGAACAGTTCTCCAAAAACAGTTTACTGGGGCGTGTTCAGGAACCTGCTCAGTAAGGTTCCATGGGATGCAGCCCTAGAGGGCAGGGGGGCCCAAGACTGTTGGTTGATATTCAAGGATCACCTGCTGCAAGCTCAGGAGCGATGCATCCCAACTAGAAGGAAGTTCAGCAGGAGGGCCAGGAGACCTCCTTGGATGGATAAGGACCTGCTGAGCAAAATTCGAAAGAAAAAAGAGGCTTATAAAAGGTGGAAGCAAGGTCAGGCGGCCTGGGGAGAATACAGGGATGTTGTCCGGGAAGCTAGGGACCAGGTTAGGAAAGCTAAGGCCCATTTAGAATTAAACTTGGCTAGGGATGTTAAGGATAACAGGAAGGGATTTTATAGGTACATTGCCGATAAGAGACAGGTTAGGGACACCGTGGGCCCTCTCCAGAGGCTATCGGGAGAACTGGCTACCCTGGATTTGGAGAAGGCTGAGGTTCTTAATGACTTCTTTGCCTCAGTCTTTACGGGCAAATGCTCTGACCACACCACCCAAGTCTTGGAAGGCAGACGCGGGGACGGTGAGGGTGGGGACCCTGGGCCCACTGTGGGGGAGGATCTTGTTCGGGACCACCTTAGGAACCTGAATGTATACAAGTCCATGGGACCGGATGAAATCCATCCAAGGGTCCTGAAGGAGCTGGCAAATGAAGTTGCTAAGCCACTGTCCATCATATTTGAAAAATCATGGCAGTCAGGTGAAGTTCCCGATGACTGGAAAAAGGGAAATATAACCCCCATTTTTAAGAAGGGAAAAATGGATGAGCCGGGGAATTACAGACCAGTCAGTCTCACCTCTGTGCCTGGCAAAATCTTGGAGCGGATTATCCTGGAAGCCATGCTAAGGCACATGAAAACCAACAAGGTTGTTGGTGACAGCCAGCATGGCTTCAATAAGGGGAAATCCTGCCTAACCAATCTGGTGACCTTTTATGAAGGGGCTACGGAACTGATGGACAGGGGCAGAGCAGTTGATGTCATCTACCTGGACTTGTGTAAAGCCT
This sequence comes from Amazona ochrocephala, assembly GCA_039720435.1. Lineage (NCBI taxonomy): Eukaryota > Metazoa > Chordata > Aves > Psittaciformes > Psittacidae > Amazona > Amazona ochrocephala. The sequence goes on from CM077878.1 coordinate 48,521,191, forward strand.
TTGACACTGTCTCCCATGACATCCTTCTCTCTAAGTTGGAGAGACATCAATTTGATAGGTGGACCACTCGGTGGATAAAGAACTGGCTGGATGGCCGCACGCAAAGAGTAGTGCTCAGTGGCTCAGTGTCCAGCTGGAGACCAGTAACGAGTGGTGTCCCCCAGGGATCGGTGTTGGGACCGGTCTTGTTCAACATCTTTGTGGGTGACATGGACAGTGGGATTGAGTGCGCCCTCAGCAAGTTTGCCGATGACACCAAGCTGTGTGGTTCGGTTGATACATTGGAGGGAAGGAATGCCATCCAGAGGGACCTTGACACGCTTGTGAGGTGGGCTGATGCCAACCTGATGAAGTTCAACCATGCTAAGTGCAAAGTCCTCCACCTGGGTCGGAGCAATGCCAGGCACAGCTACAGGTTGGGCGGGGAGGAGATTGAGAGCAGCCCTGCGGAGAAGGACTTGGGGGTGTGGGTTGATGAAAAAATGAACATGAGCCGGCAGTGTGCGCTTGCAGCCCAGAAGGCCAACCGTATCCTGGGCTGCATCAAAAGGAGTGTGACCAGCAGGTCGAGGGAGGTGATCCTGCCCCTCTACTCTGCTCTCGTGAGACCTCACTTGGAGTATTGTGTGCAGTTCTGGTGTCCTCAACATAAAAAGGACATGGAAGTGTTAGAACAAGTGCAGAGGAGGGCCACGAAGATGATCAGGGGACTGGAGCACCTCTCGTATGAAGATAGGCTGAGAAAATTGGGTCTGTTCAGCCTGGAGAAGAGAAGGCTGCGTGGAGACCTCATAGCAGCCTTCCAATACCTGAAGGGGGCCTATAGGGATGCTGGGGAGGGACTCTTCATTAGGGACTGTGGTGAGAGGACAAGGGGTAATGGGTTTAAACTTAAACAGGGGAGGTTTAGATTGGATCTGAGGAAGAAGTTCTATACTGTGAGGGTGGTGGGGCCCTGGAATGGGTTGCCCAGGGAAGTTGTGAATGCTTCATCCCTGGCGGCGTTCAAGGTGGGGTTGGACATAGCCTTGGATGGCATGGTTTAGTGGGAGGTGTCCCTGCCCATGGCGGGGGGGTTGGAACTCGATGATCTTGAGGTCCTTTCCAGCCCTTACTATTCTGTGATTCTGTGATTCTGTGTTAGAAGAGACTTGTTCTTCCCTTTTTATTGACTGTTGAAAGGGCAGGAGAATTTGGATATCAAATTTTTAACAGTAACAAGAAAGAATGAAAATAGGGAAATTAAAAAAAAAAAAAAAAAGGATTTATTGCTTTAAGAACAGCCTTGCCCTAACTTTTCCATATTAGCATAAAAACTTCCTGTATATTTTGGCATTAAAACTGTTTTTTGTATTTTTAAACATATCTGTTAGAAAACATTCTCTGTAAAGAAAACAAAATTGCTACTCCTGTTATTACCATTAAGCCAACAGTTGGAATAACAGAAAAAGATTAATCTATAACATGTTTGGCCTGAATCTAAAATCTGTCACCTTCGCTGTGACTACAAAGCACCATGCTAGAATGTCACCCATGGGAGAATTTAGCACTGAAGTAGGAAAAGAAGACTAGGATCACACCAGTACGCAACTGACTTACAACATATGCTCACAGTGCTAAAGAGCAAACTGACAAATATAACCCCTTTTCTTCCATAGATAGTGACTATGCAATTGTCTAGAAAATCCATCTGAAACAAAACCTACAATGAATGTCTAATAATCTCACTACAGACTGGTGTCCAATACCTGTCTACTAACAGAAATCACTGACAGGAAAACCCTCAAAGTTAGGAGAAACTACTTGAGGTTCCTATTAGTCCTTGTAAATAAGAATGCAGTTTTTTAAAGCATCCAAAACAGAGATGGGAGGTGAGATGGGGAAACCCTAGGTAACATGGAAATGTATTACTGCACAGTGCAGAAATCAGGAGAGGGGATACAGAGAGGAAACTGAACCTGCAGTAGCAATAGCACTGCAGAATGCCCCCTCGCAAGGTGGCTCCTCCTAGAAAATGAAAGGGAGAAAGAGAAAGTATTTTAAACTTCCTGCATCCATTAAACTATTGGCCTTCAGGGTATAGGCAACCTCAAGAAAAGGAGGAACATACTAAGCCAAATGTAAGCAAAAATCACCACTGATAGCCATGCATGTTTTCTTCTTTTTCATTACCTTGAAAATTGAAGCAGATCTACATTCAGCTAATTCCTAAGTATCCATTCTTTCGGTACTCAAAAGCTTAACAGCATAAAGACTGCTGAGCAGAGAAGCCAGACTTAGTGCTGGCTAAAGAAATTTGTAAGAAAATTATATCATACTGTTCAGTTTATTAGGCCATTTTTCTTTCTACAAATTAACCATATTGCTACTTTCTACTTACAATGTCACCTTTTTTTAGAAGATGTCACAGAATCAGACAATGGTTGAGAATGGGAGGGACCTCTGGAGGTCATCTTATCCAATCCTCCCACTAAAGCAAGGTGATCTTGAGCCCAGCACCATGCCCAGACAGCTTCTGAATGCTGCCAAAGATGGAGTCAATACATAAAATGAACATTGTGTCAGAGCAGACTATCTCACCTAAATTTGTCATGGAGTTAGGTATACTATCTGAGCTGGTTGTTTATGCTTCCTCTATAGCCGAAGAGAGTAATTTCATCCAACTCATGTTTGGACAGTCAGAGTGAGGCAAGAAGAATCTAAACTGAAGCACAATTCCACATCTTATATTTATCATCTTTCCAGAGTAATAATTTGTATTATTTTTATAAGTGTATTTAGTAGTATTTTTCATGTGCTAGTTTAAATAACATATTTTTAAGATATAAATAAAGTTTAGGTTCAACAAAAAGGTAAATATACCAGATTTTTTATTTTCTCCAGAAATTCATGAAGTTCTGGTTATTTTTATGTTTTCTAGACTGTAGTGTATCAAGACCTAAGTCTTCATAGTTAGCTGAATAAAACAAGGCCAGGCAGAAAATTGCACTGCTGGTTCTTCTCACTGATAGTGCTTTCCTGGTTATTTCAGAGCTACAGATCCTCCAACATTGAAGAGCACAGTATCTAGCTGCCCTCAAAAGTCAGAGTTTAATGAGCTAAGAGAAGTCCACGGAATCTCTTGAACTACAATTTTAAGAGACACTGAGAAAATACATGATTCAATTAATATTCAACGCTGATGCACTTTGCGCTACTTCTGTTGTAGTCCTCGAATCTCTATTAAGCCTAAGATTGCTTTAACCAGAAACAGATCTCTTTTTGGCAAATATTACCCTCAAATTCCTCCTTTTACAGAGGCAGGAGGCCAAGATTTTTAGTGCTTTGTGCTTCCCTCCTACATATATACCTTTAAAAATTGAAGCTTAGTTTATTTTGTCATGTATTCCCCACAAGTCTTCCATATAAAGCAGATTTTCTTTCTCCCTTAGGTCTAAGTAAATCCTTCTGCAAACTCAAGAAGACACTCATGAATCTCAGACTATTCTTCTATACTTCTGTCAGAAGGATGCCCTCCAGATCATCCACTAAGTGCTTTGGTATTGCTCACTTTTGAGTGTTGCATGTATGAAAGGATGTGATATAAAAAATTTCCAGCAAATAATGAATTTCTAGGGCACCATCAGTAAGACTAGTTTAACCTTCAGAAAACAAGTAATAGATAAAAATAAATAAAATAGATATTACCCTCCAGACCATAGTGAAATAGGTGGGAATTAAACAGAATAGAACAACATGACCATTTTAAGTTAAAAACAAGACAAATCAGAAAAGCACTGCAAAGAAGTAAAACAAATAATTCTTAAGAGAGTGTAACAAAGTACTGAAGCAACGCCTGAGCCCCTGAAGAAAAAATTAGTTCTGCTGTAGCTGAAGGGTATGGCTGGTTTGTCACATACAGCTGTAGTGCTCTATAAGACAAAAAAAAACCCAAACAAACACAAAATAATTGCTTGCTAGTCAAAGGACAAAATCTGGTGAGAACTCTGTATTCTTCACCTTAAATATTAGGAGGAATTCCATCTTAAGGAATAAGCTGACAAATCTGAGAGAAAAAGCTCTTCAGAAACAGACAAGCAAATAATCCATCCAGAAAGGAAATTGAAACATGCAGATAGATAAGAAACCATAAAATGGTGGGATAGACAGTTAGTGCACCATTGTAGCAGGAGTATAGAAATGATGAGGCCAATTTATGAACCTTAACTAGACAGAGATGAGTGTCTTATGAAATCAGTTTGACCTAAACTGCCAGCTGGTAGACATTGTTAAATGTAAGCCTCTCCAAATCCAAGAATAATAAACTCTTTAGTAGGAGTATGAGTTTCAAGCCTTTACCTACACTGAGGTTTATTTCTACCATTCAAAAGAAAATACAGGGGTCATCCACAGAGCAAGAGATGGCCACCAAGATAGACCTTTAGCTGCAAACATGGGGAGTTGATTTTTTTCATATATATGTATATATGTATGTATATAGGAAGACATACAAAGACAGAATAAGCCGATTTGCTTCAACCATCTAAATGAACTTCAGCAATCAATAAAGCAAAGGACATGCTCATAGATTACTGTAATATCAGAAGAGAAATATGATGAGAAATTGAAGTAAAATAGTAAGGGATTTTAAAAAGTTGTCTGTGCTGATAATAGAAGCAATCTAACTATTGCACTGAAGTATAAAGTAGCTTCCTGTGAACACAGATTACTGTAAACACTCTAGCTTCACTCAGGCCTGAGAGAAAGACAACAGCTCAAGATGCTGAAACCCATCTGAGGGAAATGTTAATTTCTAAAAGGCCAAATATTGCACAAACATTGTGTCTTCAAAACATTTTCTTTTCGGAAGGGTCTAAAAGAAAGGAGAGGGCAGCCTGTGTCCATGCACAGTAAACGTGACGGGCTGGCAGAGTGCTCGCTTTCCATCTGTTTCCACACATACAGGCATTCCACATCTTGTCACTCTTAGATCAGCATAAACAATGTGTTCAAACTGCAAAGGAAATATTCTCTGCAACCCTTCAGGAAGTACAGAAAAATAGACAAAGAAAAATACAGAAAATAACTGGCTTGTATCTGCTAAGAACATGCTTGGAGTAGGTTTTAGGAATAAGAGAGTGCACAAGGCAGCAGCACAGAGACAGTCACTGGAGCTGTAAGTGGGACCTGCACAGTACAGCAGCACATCACAGGCCTTTCACACCCTGTAAACATCTAAACACCTAGAACTGGGGGGACAAAGCAAACTCAGACAAACACTGCATTTAAGTGTAGATGGTAATCTATATGACACTCCTGGGCAATCAAACTACTGATGTCAAATCATCAGGATGCCAGAGATAGCTTTGGTGCAGAATGAAAGCTACATATGAGTTTTATTAGGATGGGGCTCCTCACCAGCTCCCTGCTACACCTTTTTCCTCTTGGATATAAAGAAGTTACCAATAGCTGAGTGCAGTAGACTCACAGAAAAGTAAAGCATAGCCAGGGTTAGAAAGTTACAAGTAGCACTGACTGCACAAAGAGCAAGAGAGAGCCTCTACCGTGTTTGTAAGGACACAGGCAGGACTAGTCACCCCCAGGAAAACCCTGTACCCTAAAGAGCGCATCCCTGCATTTCCCAGTGAAGAGCAGTATCTCCTTTGAGATTTTTCTCCATCAAAACCTGTAGAGGCTCAGAGGCACTGTGGGGAGAAGTCCTTACACTACTGTCATTAGGTCATGGACATATAAGCTGGAGAGGTTTTAGTGAGTAATTTTGATTTGACTGTTTAATCACTCTTTTTTTGTTGCCACTGATTCCCTGTTTTTTTCTTCAATCCTAGCAATTGTGTGTCCTTTTATTCTATCCCAGATATTTTCCTGGACACATTATAAGAATGAGTGGAAAAATAGGCTATTCCACAAATACTATGATCTGTAGTTTTGAGAGATTCCACAAAGAACAAAATCTAGTCCAAACATATATGGGTCATATATGCTTTAAACCCATTTATAGAACTGAATATGAATATCTCCCTATTCTTTTACATAAATATTTCTGACATCCCAGATCTTGTCTCAGGTTTCTTCGATGAATAACTAAGTACAAAAGAAGGCAGCAGAATATTTTCGCATGTTTTCAATGATTCTCCAACATCATTATCTTTACAAATTATAATTTCATAAATATTACAAAATTACCACATTACAACAGAACAAGAACTAAAGAAAACCCCATTTATAAAGAACAACCTCAGAAACAAAGACAGTAGATTTTTGTTTTCTATACTGTTTGAATAAAAAAAAAAAGATGAGTTAAAGCACATAAAAGGAAAAGGAGGAGCACTGAAATATTCTGAAAAATCACTAATGAGCAAGCCCTCCCAAATTCCTCTTCTTTGACTTCACCACAATCACGAAATTAATTCCTCTGGTATGTAAACAGGTTTGTCTTCTGTTCAGCTACCGACAAAACTAAGTCAGCCTTCACATGACCTTTGCAAACAATGGAATCACAGAGATACAGATTCCCTGGACTGCCCAACAGCTTCCAAAGCTTCTCATTCTTTCTTCGGCACACCTCATGGTAAAACAGGAATGCACTTTCTGTTAAAAATCCAGCACAGCAGTTCCCTGATTAACTTTGGTTACTTTTCCAGCTCTGTCAGTTTAACAAACTGCATATTGCAACTTTTCAGTGTATTGTAATATGAAAATGTTGCTCAAACTCTATCCCACAGCTCTGAGACTAATTTAAGATGCAAACAGTGGCTACACAGAAATGCATCATTTTATTACTGGTCAGAATAAGAAATCCCACAATTGCTCTTCATATAAGGAATGCAGCTGTGAGAAATCTGGTACCTAAGGAGAAGACACTTCAGATTAGATATTTCCATCTAACAAAACTTCAGGGAAATTTACGTAACTTTGGGCTTTAGCCAACAAACTTCACATTAAATGGAAGGAAAACACAACCATAGTGAGCTTGAGGAACTATGCATTATATGGTAAGTAGAAAGATGTAAACAAATTGCAGCTTAAAAACTCCCGTTTATTAATTTGGCACCAAACAATAATTGGTTTGAAAGTTTTGCATCTAAAACCAGAGGAATTTTTAGAGGAAGGTGGGGCAAGCAGGGGCAAAAGGCTCTTTCTCCCATGTTCTGATGTGAGCAGAGAGAGTCCTCATCATCTTTATATTATGATATCCATACCACAGATCACATACATTATGATCAGCTTGGGATTCAGCTGTACTAATATACAAAGCTCTGGCCTTCATGAATGCTTTTGAGCTAGCTGCCCAGTTTCCCTGTGCTGCTGAGATAAACAGGCATTTCCAAAGTGTAGCTCCCCTCCTACTAACACAGTCAGAGAAATCACTTCCTAGAAGTGTTTCTTTTCCTCCACTGATCATAAGATGCTGAGGTAAAAACAGATGTCCCTCACATGTGAAACTAGATGACATGACTCTTACACTTACCATCCTAACTATTGCTTTGAGATCTCAGGTATCTGTCTGTACCCCTGGAGAAAAACTGCATTTCCTTCACAAATCTGAAGCTCTCATTATGCAGCTATTTTAAAAGGCTAATTTTCTGTTCTCTATCTTCATTACATTGAGCAGCCTTATGTTTTCCATTTTTTCTTCAGCCCTTCTGTCTAGCCAGAAAATCAGCCACAGATAGAGAAGGCCAGTGAGACCTACTAACTAAGTGTCAAAAAAGATATGTACCTTGGGAATAAATGCATTTAGCTAAGCTAACAATATTCTCCTCCTAGTTTCAACCCAACTTTTCTGCTTGAACTTGAGCTTGATGTAAACTATTTCTGCGGTCATTCTAACATCAGCTGAAGCCCGTATAAACAAGGAAGGGCATACCACAAAAAAATCAAAATCTCTTGAAAGCATCCTGGTTACCTCAGGAAAGCTTAATGAGCCTGATCCAAGCCTTATTTATATCAGATCTTTATAAAGACCACTACATCATACTCAGTGTATGCAAAATAATAATAAAAAACAAAAACAAACAAACAATGCCCCCCCACCCCCCCCCCCAAAAAAAAGAAAAAAGCCAGAAAACAACTAAACTGCCTTGGGCAGACTTAGGTTGGTAGCAGACACAATTACCATGCTATATTAGTTGGCTATATTTGTAGAGATATGCCCCACTATACTATATGGTAGATGCTCTGTTACTCTACTATCCAGTGTGGAGTGAATGAGTGTGACTGGTGAAAGAACAGATTATGTTTATTATACATGTATTTGAATAAGAGTTTATTAGGTTAATCCCAAAAATAATAAAACTCAAACTAGCATCTGTTTTCATATCTTATGCTCACATATTCTAATGACGAATATTAGAAGTATAAAGGATGGAAAGGTTCTTCAGCGAAGAGCTTGCCTACTCAGACATTCACTAAAAGAGCTGCCTGCAAACTTTGGCAGCCCCCTGAATCTGGAGGATACTAGTGGCACAAATTGAGGTTTCCCACCATGAACAGCTCTGAAGACTCTCCACTCCCTGCGGACACCATCGCCAACAGGCAAATCAACACGGGTCACAAATAAGAAAAATTTTTTAGGAACTTTAACTAAAACCATGTATAAACAAGACTTGCAGATAAGTAATATTTGAATTTTTATAAATATTCATGCTAAATTTAATGACTAAATTTGCCCTAAATTATAAAGGTGAATCAACAAGAGCTATATGCCTGTAGAGAAGTGGTGAGAATTTGGGGCCATTACTAATAAGACAAGCCTTTGGGCTACAGCTATTGTCTGCAGAACTGAGGTATCTGAAAACTAGTTTCTCATGGATATTTTCTCTCATTATGAAGCCATCATAGCGAATGGTAAACTGAATAGGCTTTGTTAAAAAAGTCCCAAGGGCTGCAGTACTCTTGATAGGGATACACTGAGGCTGCAAATTTTGGATCTGAGACTAGATTTCAAGCACACTAAAGTTCATGAATAATTGGTTCCAGGAGTTAGTCCCATTCTAAATATGGGGAACATTTGCAAAATTCCTAACTGGAAATGAGTGTTGAACATCATCAGGGCTTGGAGTTATTCATCTTCAGGGTTTCAACTGGGACTCATCTGTAGCTGTAAGTCAAGGCTGGACAAAAATGGAGGAACTGCAGAAGAAACCTTGGAGTGTGTGATTGCATTGCACTCACAGTGCCTCTGTCATCTGTCCCCATTTTTAATATTATTACATTTTCCAGTGATCACTCTAAGTGTCTATATACTGCTAGTCTGAGTTTTAATAAGCCAGCAATTACTGGTATGCTGTTACAAACCAATATTTAAATATCATATCTTACGTTCTGCCTTTAAAGAGACACCATTGAAAGTTGCATGAGATGTTTTTATTTATTTGTATGAGACGTTTCTACCTGAAAACAAAAAGATTTGTTGTGGTGCAGCAACACCAGATTTCACGTTACCTGTGTGGGTTATTAGTACTGTGCGCCTTTCCACGCTTCCCTAAATGAAACAATGGAACATAATGCCATCTAGTGGTAGAGGGCTTCAGTTCTTTTGAAAATGCTAAATTCAGCTTGTTAGTCACTTAAGATGTTAAATTCTGAGACTTGTGACCGAAACCATCATAATTATGACTTTGGTGCTTAAAATAAACTGATCCTCTAAACTTAAAGACTTCAAAGCTTATTATAATCCATTTAGATTTCAAACTGTATTATTATCAGTTTATAACAGGCACAATAACTAACTAGTTATTTTGAGTCTCAGGATAAATACACGGAACACATTCTCATGACTGATGCAAATATATTTCAGCTATTAGCAAAAGAAAACACAAGGTGCATAGCAAGACCTAACAATGTGGTTAGATATTTATAACTCATCACATTTAACATGCTCCACTTACAAAGGTCTCATGTCAAGAGTCAGTGCTGAATGGGCCACGTGGCACATAGCCACTTGGGAAGCACAGTGAAGCACAGGGGCTCTTATTCTACTGGATCCTTTATACAACTCCTTTAGAAAGAAATCATTTCCTACCAGCCTTTAAATGTCTCAATTTTACCAGCCTCATTAACACAAGACTAGGTTTCTGGCTTCACCACCGGCCACACCTATGTGAGTAAATAATACTGTGGCCACATGGCTCTACTTTACCCCCTTCCAGACTGCCTACTTCTGTGAGTAGACCTTGGCCTGTGCTAACTTGACTCTTTCCCAGGCAACATATAGGAAAATGTTGTTTGGCACAAACAACAAATGGTTGCAGGTTCTGCTCTGATAATTTAAAGAATGGTCATGCGTCAATGATCAGGCCCATAGTTTGGACCAGCTTAATTTACTAGAAAAGATGTACTCTCCATTTTTTCATAGCTGTCCTTTCAGTCCTGAATACACGAGCTACAACCATCCCTCATTGCCCATTCTTAAGAAGTTGTCAACTATTTTGGTTTTAGATCATGATATAAAAGTAGGTGGATAAAATGAAGCATACTCAGAAACTCTCTTCCTTTTTCCACTTGCACCCTGTGGTCTCCAAAGAGATCACAGAGTGAGCAGTTTTGATGCTTTGTTACATGATGCTTCCTAAGCAGCCCCTGTCAGTCTAAGCTTTTGTTTAAAGATGGTATATTTCTAATTATTTTCACTGCAAGACTGAGTAGCATGTAAAGCACATGGCGCTCCTTTCAGTTTGTTAATGACTTTTTTAAACACTATAGTTCCCATTCAGTTGTATGCCCTCTGCCTTCTTGTGGAAATGTATAAATTTTTGTCATGAGATCAGTAAAGCAGTGATAAAAATGCCTTCTAAAAAATCAGAAGCTAAATTTTCTAACTGTAATAAACTTACTAAATAGCTTACTATCATACACCTTACATATATGTATATGTATATGTAAGTATATATCACAAAAAAATCTAAGTCAAACAACATAACCTTTAAAAACAGCGTAAATTACTTCAAGTCTTCTTTCATACTGTATTCAGTATGGGGTCAAAAAGATATTAAGCAATAGAACCCATTTATCCACTGACTTAAGATCAAAAATTAATTTTCCAACATTTTTATTCTAGGAATATTGTAACATAAAACTGAATTAAAAAACAACACTTTCTTACCATCGCCTTTGTCACCATTTTCCAAAAGTTTCTGGACATTCTACTTTGGTCCTGAATTCAAAATCAAAGGAAAAAGATCAGACACACATCCTGGATGATGTTTTAAAGTGCATAAAGAGTGAAAAGCCCATTCACATCCAGTGAGATTTCTTAGAGAGCTCAGCTAAAATTTGCAGACACAGTACAGTAAATGTTTGCCATCTGGTCTGTCACTGGTTAGATTCTAGAAAATGTCTTAAAGAGTACTTTGATTCTATTTAAGTGTGGGATGTACTGTCCACAACAACATTATGCATATTTTTCCCTTACATAATGTCCTGGATACAATGAATAAGGTCAGTACACACCAGATTTACTAGTAGGAGTAATGGCAGCATGGAATAAATATTTGGCATAATAAATACATTTCTGTTTCTCTCATTAACTACTACCATGGGACACTTAAAATCACAAGAAGTATACACAGTAATTACAGACATTTAAACAACAGTTTTGATGCAGAAAAAAGCAAAGGCAAGTAGACATCTTTTCTTTTAAAAACAGAGCAAACATTTCAACAGAGAGGCTTTTAAATGCCTGTCTTTAGACCATGAAACAATCACCACTTTGTACTTCATCCCACATACATATAACCTGCAGACTGAGAACAGATTATCTAAAGCATTTGCTTATTTGTAACAAAGCCTGGCATCCGAAAATGCATTTATATATACATATGAAAATATATAATCAGTTTAAATAATCTGTATTTGGTATCAAAATTTTTAATTTTTAACATTTAATTTTAACATTAATTTAAACATACCAAATATTTTAGTCAAATGACATTTCCTTCGACAGAGCTTTTATCATGATATATACATATATATTCGTACACAAATGCACGTACACATATATATATAATATGCAAAAGTACTAGATAGAATCTCTTTCCTATAGTTTTCTCATACTTTAAACATCTGAGCTGAAATTTTCTATAGCGTAGAATCACTGAATGGTTTTAGTTGGAAGGGACCTTAAAGATCATCTTGCTCCAAACCCCACTGCCCTAGGACAAGGCAGAGACACCTCTCACTATACCAGGCTGCTCAAAGCCCTATCCAATATGCAATCTCACGTTCAGGCTCAGTTTATTTTAATTCGGTTTGAGACATTTTATTTCAGCAAAAATTTCTTGCCATTTCCTAGCACAGACTGATTGCAACTCTGCTAAAACTAAGACGTTGATTTCATTTTTTTTGCGTGTCTTCTCTTACATAAGAGGCCTGACAGTTCTCAAGGTGGGTTGGTTTTACAGATCCTTCAACTGGGTGGACTACTGAGTTATGCTCGTAGCAAATAAACAGGGAGGGATGCAGTTTCACTTAAAAATATACTGTTTGAAGAATAATGGGTAAAAGAGAAAAAATGTCTGTTTTTTACGAAAGAGGTATATTTCTGGAACTAAGTTTCTACTGGTTTAATTTGCCTTCATAAATAAATTTTTTAAGGGGTACTACAGAGTGTTATCACATGATTACCAGAATCTGTGAAAGAATTAGAAATCAAATCTGTCTCACTTGCATTTATAAGCTACAGGAGTTACAAAAGTGGCAATAGCTAATATTTACAGTGGTTGACTGAACACTATGTGAGTTGTGAGATAAGTAGAATGCAAAATCCACTACACGATATTGTTTAATTTTATTTCTTGCATTAAAAGGTTACAAATACAATCCCCCAGAACAAACGTTTATTCTGTGATTGAAGTAGTCAACTAAAGCCCTCATTATTCAATATTGATAAGAAAATCAAACTGTAGGCAACAATGTATTTCAAGATTTCTCAAATGATAAGTCTGCACATATGCCTTCTCATGCAGATTGCTACTGCTAATGGCTGGAAAAAAAAAAAACCCTATAAACTTCAACAGTACTAATCTGCCCCCTTGTGACAGACTAAGAAAAAACGTTACATCAATAAAATCTGGAGTTTACACTAAAAAAGGAATTGAGAGTTCAGTAAGTGAAACTGAAATCAAAGGGCTGCCTGTATGACAGCTTCTTGATGCTGGTGGAAGAATACAGCATCACTAAATGCAGTCCTCTAGAAGTCCACTACAACACATTCACTAAATGCCAGTCATGGAAGAGGTCTTAAAATAGTGCTATACCTCTTGATGTCTTCTACCAATTTCATAGAATCATAGAATAGTTAGGGTTGGAAAATTTGGACTACTTTTACCCTAACATTGTGGTTCCTTGTCTCACCTTGTGTTCAGTGATACAGCAGGGTACTTTACAATACATATAAATTCCTCTGAAGAGTGAAATGTTCATACTTTCATAGTTAGTTTAGCCTATTTTTAAAGATTAAGACTGTCAAGACAGGGGTTCTTTATTGCTTTGTAAGCAACAGGTATGTTAAATGGCACACAGTCTGGTCAAGACTAGCTTCATAAAGATGAAATATTTTCAACTGCAATCCATCTGACTAAAAGTATAGTTTTAAAAGTATGATTTGAAAAGGTGACAAAGTAATTTTAAAGGATACCTGCTCTTTTATCATTGCACGTATGTAGTATACAAAGCCAAGACTGCCTAACTATTGACATTTATAGGTTCTGTTCTTCAGCTCACTAATTAGAACCTCCTTCGAAAACTTAAAAAGAGTAATTATTCAGTTTCAACTTCATAAGAAAATGAAAATCAACATAATTCTTTAACTTACTTTGTGAATGACTTGTGGAAGGACAGTGTTACACTTTAATTTGAAGCATGGACAAGAGGTCTATAAATTCCTATGCTTGCTTAAAACTAGTATTTATATTTATCAAACATTGCTATAACAACCTAACTAGATGAGATGAAAAAGCTGTGAAGAAATTTTCATTCCAGAAATGACAGAAGAGAGAAGTCCTAACTGAAACTGATTGAAGGTGCTGCTTGCACAAGTCAAATGACATCTGTGTGAGACAGGATAAAAAAGAATTTGCTCTAAAGTTCCCTGTTCCCAGGAGATAACAGTCAAGAGAAAAGTGTCATATAGCTGTTTCCAAAGTAAATGATGAAGCTAAGAAAAAGGGAGAATAATACTGTGGATGCAATGATTACAGATGCAGACTGCATGAGGTGAAGTTGTCGCTTGAATTTCCTGAAGAGATTAACACATAATTTTAGTAAAGATCTCACTGAAGAATCTCAGTCATACCTACACCCCAATGACTGCACATCATATTCTTTGCTCAGGATAGGACATCCTCTGATGTTAATTACTCTGACTGCAAGTTTAAAAATAGTTCTTGCTAGTTATGTGTTATTTACACCAGTGCAACACTGAATTTTGGTTCTTCCTGTTTAGAAGACTGGGTAATCTTTAGAGTTGTCTACTCAATCAGGTCACATAGAGGAAAGAAGCTATAATTCACTAATTCCAAGACATCATTAGATCTCTTTTATTTTACTTACATGCAACGATCTTCTCTGTGATTATTACACAGTCATAATCCTAATCAGATGACAAGCAGACTACACAGCTGCAAAAAAGCAGATGGAAGGGTTATAACCTTTCTGCAGCTCTCTCTATCTGGTTACTTCTGACAGGCCCCAGATCACCCTGCCTATGTTCTGTGCTGATCAAGAGATGCATGAGTGCAGTAAATGTCACACCATGCCAGAGCTAACAAGCTTGCTATGTGGCATGGTTAATTAGCCAGGGCCAGACAATGAGTGCACACACTCTTGGTTGGATCAAAACACTTGCAGCGTGAGGCTGCATTCAGCACCAGCACAGAAAGACTGGGTCCACTCACAGCACAACATGTAGGGATATTCTGAACATAAATTGGGGTCCAGAAGCATTAGAGAAGAAAAATCAGAAAGAAATAAAAAAATTAATCTTGAGACACAGGGACAGGGCATTGAAATGTAACATTATCCAGTACTTTCCTCTTTAAGAGCAGGGATGTATGTCTGATTTTGGAACTCAAACAGCCAGCAGGTACTTTCCGGTGAGATACAATTCATCAAATCAAAAGGGACTCCTATACTATAGAAATCCATGTCTAAGCTAGACATCTAGATACCCTTTATAGTTAATGGAAAGAAACAGGATATTTGAGGGAGCAATTAACTTCATTCTAATACAGATATCTAAAAATATCTCAAATGAGTCATACCTTAAAAGCGCTTATTTCTCTCCATTAAACATAAAAGAATGACAGACCTCTAGCTCAGATGAAGACTATAGTTCTACATTCATCTAAAGACAAGAAAGATGAATCCCACTGTCTGTATCTATGTACCTTGACATAAGGATAACTTTCTTAATTTATTAGAACTGTAAGGCATTAGAAACAGTGAATAGTTCAAACACTAACTTTTCATGGGCCAGGTAACTGTAACAGAAATTTATTTTTGTAATAGCATTTATAAAAGAATTCTTACCTCTGAGGGTAGGTCATTTGAGATTATATATATGTGAGATATTTTTGTTCTTAATAATACCTGCTTCATCTGCATGTTTTAAATAATCAGTCAGCATTGTCTGCATTATGTAGCTGTTTCCTAAAACACAAGCTAAGACCAAGGGCTAATTTTCTGTTTTCATATTTAATTTCTCAAGGAAATTGACCAATTCTTCAAAACACTCACCAGCTGATCCTGCTGATGGACTTAAAAGCTTGATTTGGAGCTCTTTGTTCCCCCTCATGTAGTCTCATCCTCAGTATCTTTCCCCTCTTAGCTTCGGCTCTACTATTTTCAGCACTTCAGATTCCTTGCTTCCATAATTGAAAGGGCTGCTATTTAACAGCCTCTGTCTAAAACCTGAGTGAATTACCTTTATCAACCTCTTTCAAGATCTTCTGTAAGTGATCTTACATGTTGAAATTTCCCATGGCATTATGGTTTGCAAACATCTGGCAGCTGATACATGTGTGAAGCATAAAAGCATCAAGAAAACCTTCATGACCCAAGAAAAGCAAATGTTGATGACAAAACTTTATCTCTTTGCACTTACCCTTGGTGGCAGGCTGTTCTTACATACGCAGAGAGATTATGGGTAATTCAACATACACTTCAGTACAGTTTTTGCCTATGGGTTACTACTGTTTTATAGAAATTGAAATTACATGTATTAGTTGCAGTGCTGGTATCGTGTATATATACATATCTCAACCTCAGTGTTGCAAGACTAATATATTAACCTAAGTGTTCTGACCAGTATACTTACAAATATGGCACATGGATGGCATGGTTTAGTGGGAGGTGTCCCTGCCCATGGCAGGGGGGTTGGAACTAGATGATCTTAAGGTCCTTTCCAACCCCAACTATTCTATGATTCTATGATTCTATGTAGATGTTTATGAAGTTTGTAACAAATAGCTGGAGCAAAACAGCAACAGTTTGACCCACTGCCTAAAAAAAAAAAAAAAAACAAAAACACAAACAAAAAAAAAAAATGAACATGAAAAGAAAAGGCTTGTGACTTTTCCCATTGAAAATAATGCTTATGCTCACTGGAACTGTAAACTGCTTTCTTAAAGAGTTACACAGCAATCGGTAACGCAGTGGTTATATTTAGCTGTAGCTGTTCATCACATAGACACAAATGCGTCAGAAGCCCTTCTTTGGGGGTCGGCTCCATTACCCGCATTTACCTCCTGAGGCCAGGCTATGCCTTGCAGGAGTAGAGCTGGGCAACCAGGGCCGGGCCCTGCCGCTGGGGCTGCGGCGAGCGGCTGCAGGTGGAGCGACGTTGGGCGGATCCCGGCAACTGCGGCGGCGGCTGCGGACGTTCCTCTGGGCTCCGGGAGAGGGAGCCGCCCCAGGGAACCTCCGCTGGAGGCTCCCCCGTTCCCCCAGCAGGTGACTTTTGTTTCTGGACCACACGCGTTTGTTTTGCTCCTTCCCGCAAGTCAAAGCGGGATCCTCTCCGATACGTGGGCCCTTCCCTTGGTAACGCAGGAAAGATGTTTTGCTGTCCTGTTTCAAAATCCGCTTTCTCCAAGCAGTTGCAACAGGGCCGTAAGTAACCATGTATGAACAAGTTTTTTAAAAATAACCAGTTTAAAACCTGGTAAGAAAACAAAACTTTTGCCTGTGGACCCTCGGGGCTACAGAGGTTCTTGTCTCAGGATTGATTTGGAGAAAACTCCTGGAACAAACTCACTAACAAAGTTTTCAAGTTGACAAACAGGTAGTCTTTATTGCGACACGGGGATACCTCCTCTTAACGTGCATCCCAGTATTGCCACACAGGCCATCCTTGCATAGTCACTTGGGCATACATATATATTCATGAGGTTACACATGAACTCCATCATTTTCCAGAAAGTTTCCCGCATACATACAAAAATGTGGTGGTGGTCTTTGAGAGTCGTTTACTTCTTCCAACAATCTTCATAACTGCTGGCAGTCTTCAAAGCACCAGCTTAATTAACATTACAGACATAGCAATCATCTTGTCCTTCTACTTATCAGGTAGTTTAACTGCTCCCATCCTCGACATGTGCTAGTCCTGGATACTCCCCAGTAGATGTCTACACCAGCTTAATGGATTCATTAACATCACAAACATAGTAATCATCCTGGCCTTCCACTTATCAGTCACTTTAACTGTGCCCATCCTGGATATCTGCTAGTCCCAGATACTCCCCATCCCCAGGTCCTGTTTTCCTGTTGGTTTTTTTACACTTTTTGTACTAAGGTCATAAGGACCTAAAACTATGTCAACATTCGAGCACTTCAGTTATTTTCCATTACAAAGCCATCAAACTTAATGTTACTTAGAACTGATTACATTTTGTGCTTTTGTGCCTCCTTGTTTCAGGATACAGTTAGTCCAAGTGTATGGCATTCCTCACATGCCGGCCATTGTTGATGGTTGGGTGCTGCTCTCCTAGTGAGTGAGAAGCTGAAGTAACTTCCATCTTAGAAGAAGAAATCATAATGCTGTTGTCTCTGAACTTTGTAGCATAGGTTAAAGGTATATTGACCCACTACAGAGAGTTGTGAACTGTATCAAGTAAGGACAAATTGGTAAGGAGGTCAAATATTCTTGTTGCTACTGCTTGTACTTAGGAGAATTTGCAAGGCACTACTTCCCTGGGTATAACAGGATTTAGATAACTTAAGAGTTCCCCTGTTCATAGCATCAGAAACTATTTTAGCCTGCTCTCTGACATACAAGCCTTGACATCTAGCAGCAGTCACACACTCTTCAAATTCTCAAGCTTTTTCCCCCATTATGTTTCTATTTGTTGTTTACATTTTTCAGCTGAGCTATTTTCCCACTTTGCCTCTGTGAACTGTATCTGGATGAAACCTTTTCATTTATAGCATTCAGACCACTAGGATCTCATTCATTTGCTTTTTGTTTGGGTGAAAAAAAAAAACCAAACTTGAACTTTCTCTATCTTAAATGAAGGTCTACAATTAAATGTGGTAGTTCCAACAAAGTTTAATCCAGCACAGCACAATATGATTACTGCCTTGCAATATCCCTGTGAGAAAGATAATAATGGTTGAATAGTTCCTCATTATTATTTCTCTGGGGAACTGTTCAATATTTCAGAGTGCTACCCACTTTCACTTGGATACATTGTCTCATTGTTCTCTATATATTATTATGGGAAAGCAGATACTTCGGGAATCTGCCAGTCATCTAATTGATGAGTGTCAGATTTCTTTAGAGCTAGTTGAATACTAGCAGTATCCACTTGCTTAGCTTCTAACAATTGTCAGAATATTCACCAGGTATTCTCTGTAGGTCATTATTACAAATATACTGGATATGGAACACATATTCTGCAGCCCAGCTGAGGAAGTGGATGACATTTCCTTTTTGTCAGGAGTACTTGTGTAATTCCTTGGTCATTGTATTATTCTTGTTTTACAATCCTTTCCAAATTAACTGATTGCCATCTGGTTTGCTAGAATTTTGTATCAGTGTCATACAAAACACTTCCAATTCCAAACATACATTTCAAGGGTATAGATAAATTACCAGGGATTTCAACTCTGTCACCTTGATCTAGATCCAAGAAAAAACTTATGGTTTAATTCCTTTTGAGCTGCAGTGCCTAACGCAGCAACCAGAAGTAGAAATCAAAACTCATGAGTGGAGTGCTGAGGTACCTTATCCAATGTCTGTAGAAACATATCCCCAGGTTCTCTGAGACAATCCTCTATGAAAAATGTCACAGCTGAAGAATGTAAAGTGCTGAATCAATGTTAACTCATTCTGCTGGTTTAAATACAAACCAAAAAATGAAGTTCTTCCAGCATTCTTTATGTATAAATTAAGTAATATTGTCTGCATAATTTTAATATTTGGTCAAATAAGGTATAATTTGTCTTTCTGCAGTCAATGTAAACCCAGACTAATCACAGTGCTGTTCTACACCTACTCAAAAGAGATGGTCTGTTTTTTCCTATCTAACCAAGGCCACATCTGTATTGCAAAGTGAAGAAAAAGTCATGTATTTGAACATTGATCAGACATGGGTGTACTCTGGGGAGATTCCTGTATCTAACCCATAAGGCACAAAAAGTACTCAGAATTGTCTGAAAATCTAATTCCTTTTTCTTAGACAACACAGCTTGGATTTATCATACTTGAAGCATTAAAGTGGGCTAGGAAGGAATCTTGACTGATTTCTCCAGACCTACCGTATCTTCAGTAGAGTAAGATAAGCAAAAGGGAAATCACATTTCCAGAGAACTAAATCTTGCTCTGGAGATGCTCTTCTGCCTCCCTAAATTGTACAGAAATTACAAGGTACATATAACTTTGCTGTTTATTTAAGTGCTTACAGTTAAATTGGATGATTTCAGGCCCTGAAGTCTGACAAAAGCCTTCCTCTTTTGAGTTCACATATGCTTTTACATAGCTCCCTACTCTAGAAAATAATCACTTAAAATTGAAGAGCCTCCTAGTATTTTTTAAGAAGTACCAACAATTTTCCTCCCATAATTATTTAGCCTTTATATTTTGTACATATACAGGGAAACAGATAATTGGGAAACCAAAAACGTGCCAAAAATTCACTTGCAGGCAGGATGTTAATGATGTTATAACATCATGTTGAAGCTTACATGAAAATTTCTTCTAGTATTTATATATGTACAGTACCTCTGCAAGCCACACTGATGCAATTTCCTTTGAAACACATATATAATTTTGTAAGTCCTTGTGTAGTTAACTCACCTATTAAACTGATGTTCTATTTATGGAAAAATACAGCACGTTCTCTAGCAATATGTGGTCATGTAAAAAAAGGCCCTATCACACAGACACAGGAGGAGACAGAGTAAGGTTGCTATGGGAACCTTAGCTCTAAATGGTCTGGCTTTTGTTGAGCGTAAAATCTCAAACATTGTGTTGCATTAATGATATTTTTCTTGAGGTTCCAGCACTAAATATGAAATTTGTTGGATTGCTGTTTCAGCCTTACACGCATGTATGCAACATTTTTAAAACAAAATGACATGTCCTAGCTAATACAAGAGAAGAAGAATGCTGTTTATTACCACACTGAATTACGGCACTGGAAGAAAATAGACTTGAGAAATAGGGCCAAGATTTTCTTCCCATTTATCTAGCTAAATTTCAGCTATCTGTATCCTCGCTTACTGAATATGGATCATGGATCCTAACTAATATAGTAAAAGCAGCAGTGGGAGGGAACCAAAACAAAAGGCAGGAATGGGGTGGCAACTGTGGAAGGAAAGGGTTGCAGAAATCCCTGTTGGAAGCATGGGAGTGATTTTGTTACTGAAAGAGTAGGGGGAAAGAAGCTGAAAACAGAAACTGAATAAAAGGAAAGAGCAAGAGCAAAAGAAGGGAAGAACTTGAACACTGACAGACAATAAGCTGAAGGATTGCATTTAGTGCAGGAGTCACAGGGAGAAGTGAGACAGTATTGGATAGAGACTCTGAAAAAAAGGTTGAGTCTGTCTGGGGTGGAGGAGAAGATGGTAGCTGATGGGTTGCTATTAAATAAGCTGATAAGGACAGTAGCAGAACTCAAAATACCTCAAAACCATGAAAACATTGCTAATCAGATCCTGCAAATCAGAAACGACAAAAACACTGTAATACAGTTTAATATAGATAGCATATATATTGTTCTAAGGCCTTGAATCTTCTGCTGTATGAAAGGATCAAAGTTTCAAGCAGTAATAAAGGAAACCTACAGCACTGGATTTCTTCCCAATATATTTCAAGTGTCATGATGCTGATTTCAATGGCAATTTTCCTCTTTGAAAACTACTACTAATGAATAAGATTTAGTTTTCCTTCCCTGAAATTATACGATCTATTCTTAAGAAGATTCTATTTCACTTGCTGAATTTTCCGTAGAATGATTACAATCTTTATTCATCCTTGAGGGTGGTAAAGAGTCTGGAATATTTATGATGAAAACTGATACAGCACTTTAAAACTTTTCTATGCTATAAATCAATACATTTAGCTTCAATACTACAAGGCAGCAAACAGGACAGACATTAATAATAGGTCAGCTCCACTTCAAATGTCCTCATATGGTAACTATAATTTAAACAGGCTGCTAAAATTTCACATTGTTTTAGCAACCATAAATCCTCAGTCAAAGTACATACCTCTTCAAACTGACAGAAAACTGATTAGTTTTCATAGCTTCTATCTTTGTTTTGTTTAAAATTAAACAGTGCTTGTGATCTAAGTACCTTTTAGAGAAATTTACAGAATTCAATATATAAACTAAGCAAATTTAATCACAAATTGCAGGGTTTTCTGAAAAAAGAAATACAGATTAATGTCTTCACACTTTGGCCTCTTCAGGAACCTGCTCAGTAAGGTTACATGGGATATAGTCCTAGAGGGCAGGGGGGCCCAAGACTGTTGGTTGATATTCAAGGATCACCTACTACAAGCTCAGGAGTGTTGCATCCCAACTAGAAGGAAGTGCAGTAGGAGGGCCAGGAGACCTCCTTGGATGGATAAGGAGCTGCTGAGGAAAATTCAAAGGAAAAAAGAGGCTTATAAAAGGTGGAAGCAAGGACAGGCGGCCTGGGAAGAATACAGGGATGTTGTCCAGGAAGCTAGGGACCAGGTTAGGAAAGCTAAGGCCCACTTAGAATTAAACTTGGCTAGGGATGTTAAGGATAACAGGAAGGGATTCTATAGGTACATTGCAAAAAAAGACAGACTAGGGACAAAATGGGCCCCCTCCGGAAGCTATCGGGAGAACTGGCTACCCTGGATTTGGAGAAGGCTGAGGTTCTTAATGACTTCTTTGCCTCAGTCTTCACCGGAAAATGCTCTGACCACACCACCCAAGTCTTAGAAGGCAGACACAGGGACAGTGAGAATGAAGACCCTAGGCCCACTGTAGGAGAGGATCTGGTTTGAGACCATCTTAGGAACCTGAACATATACAAGTCCATGGGACATGATGAAATCCATCCGCGGGTCCTGAAGGAGCTGGCAAATGAAGTTGCTAAGCCACTGTCCATCATATTTGAAAAATCATGGCAGTCAGGTGAAGTTTCTGATGATGGGAAAAAGGGAAATATAACCCCCATTTTCAAGAAGGGGAAAATGGATGAGCCAGGGAACTACAGACCAGTCTCACCTCTGTGCCTGGCAAAATCTTGAAGCGGATTCACCTGGAACGAAGGCATGCTAAGGCACATGAAAAACAGCAAGGTGGTTGGTAACAGCTAGCATGGCTTCACTAAGGGGAAATCCTGCCTGACAAATCTGGTGGCCTTCTATGATGGGGCTACGGAACTGATGGACAGGGGCAGAGCAGTTGATGTCATCTACCTGGACTTGTGCAAAGCGTTCAACACTGTCCCACATGACATCCTTGTCTCTAAGTTGGAGAGACATCAATCTGATAGATGGACCACTCGGTGGATAATGAACTGGCTGGATGGCTGCACGCAAAGAGTTGTGCTCAATGGCTCAATGTCCAGCTGGAGACCAGTAACTAGTCGTGTCCCTCAGGGATCGGTGTTGGGAGCGCTCTTCTTCAACATCTTTGTTGGTGACAGGGACAGTGGGTTTGAGTGCGCCCTCAGCAAGTTTGCCGATGACACCAAGCTGTGTGGTTCGGTTGATATGTTGGAGGGAAGGAATGCCATCCAGAGGGACCTTGACACGCTTGTGAGGTGGGCTGATGCCAACCTGATGAAGTTTAACCATGCCAAGTGCAAGGTTCTACACCTGGGTTGGAGCAATCCCAGGCACAGCTACAGGTTGGGCAGGGAAGAAATTCAGAGCAGCCCTATGGAGACGGACTTGGGGGTGTTGGTCGATGAGAAAATGAACATGAGCTGGCAGTGTGCGCTTGCAGCCCAGAAAGCCAACCGTATCCTGGGCTGCATCAAAAGAAGCATGACAAGCAGGTTGAGGGAGGTGATCCTGCCCCTCTACTCTGCTCTCTTGAGACCTCACTTGGAGTATTGTGTGCAATTCTGGTGTCCTCAACATAAAAAGGACATGGAACTGTTGGAACAAGTGCAGAGGAGGGCCATGAGGATGATCAGAAGACTGGAGCACCTCCCGTATGAAGTTAGGATGAGAAAGTTGGGGCTGTTCAGCCTGGAGAAGAGAAGGCTGTGTGGAGACCTCATAGCAGCCTTCCAATACCTGAAGGGGGCCTATAGGGATGCTGGGGAGGGACTCTTCATTAGGGACTGTGGTGAGAGGACAAGGGGTAACGGGTTCAAACTTAAACAGGAGAAGTTTAGATTGGATATGAGGAAGAAATTCTTAACTGTAAGGGTGGTGAGGCACTGGAATGGGCTGCCCTGGGAAGTTGTGAATGCACCATCGCTGGTGGCATTCAAGGCCAGTTTGGACAGAGCCTTGGGTGGCATGGTTTAGTGGGAGGTGTCCCTGGCCATGGCAGGGTGGTTGGAACTAGATGATCTTGAGGTCCTTTCCAACCCTAACTAATCATGATTCTATGATTTTTCTGAGCACTAGTCTGAGTAATATGCTTATGTATGTTCACAATATGCTTAAAAACTCCTGTAGACCTCATGCTCCCAGAGAAGACAAATAACTACCAAAGTGACTCTAGAATTTTTCACAGAAAAAGGAGTGAAGCACTAAAACCAGTCTAAACCACTCCTGTAAAAATCTGCAGGCCAATCATACCCTGGTTATGCTCAGAGCAGTTAACATCTCCTTAGCTTTTGACAAAATCAACAGCAATGCTACAGACATTTTTTATGTGACAGGAGTGTGTTATTATAGGGGCTGCAATGATTTCTGACAGGACTTGGAGTGGTAGCAGCTATTCCCTGACTCCATTGTCTCCTGGCCTCTTGGCCTCCTTCTTTTAACAGCTACATGTGACTACTTGAAACAGACTATGACCTGATGGTACCCATTAGGAATAATACGCCAATGATGACCAGATTAATCTCATTTTTATACATGCAGCTAATGATAAGGATTATATATGCCTGGAATTAATCAAAGACAGAATACATAACACTGTCATTTACCAAAGAGCATGAAGACTTGGAGAATCTTTAAAGTTACAACACATGCTTGTGATAGGCCATTTTATAAACTGTGACAGCTCATTAACAAATCCTGCAGAACTCACAAATCACTATGACTTAGAACATCCCCTCCCACTGAGATGTCCTTATACAGTATAACATGAGACAACTCCCATTTCTTTAACCTCCCTTCTCTCAGGGCTCTTATCGCTTATCCCAAAGTTTTCTACAGACTATCAGGGCTGAGGCTCCACTCCATGAGTATTTCTTACCTCTTATTTCATAGGAATCTTACTAATCATAGTTTGGCTATCCATACAATTCTGGAGAAAACTTCATCTTGCATTGAGCCTTCTAAATACACATGCCACCATTTGACAATTACTCTATTTCATGTAGATTGGTGCTGTTAGGATACACCTCCATTAAAGAATGTAAATGACATCTTCAAAAATAGCAGTGGACATCCAAATCCTTCTAGTAGAAGAAATTAATATCTCAGAATGACATTCCTAATCTTGTAGAAAAGAGGAAAAAGACTGAGAAGAGCAAAGAACTTTGGACTTTTACACAGGTATGAAAGTCTTCTTACACATCTTTGGGAATCGTATTCCAGTCTTCTGAGGTTAAGGACAGTATTAGAGTTCACAGGGATCTGGATAAATGAAAATAAATTATTTAAAACCAGCAAGATGGTACGCAATGAAGGTAAGTAGAAAATCATACACTTTGGAAGGAGGAATCAACTGAACTGATCCAAAATGAGATATAGCTCATGGCTAGCGAACAACAGTACAGAAAAGGACCAGCGATTTATGTAGGATTACAAAATGACCAGGATCCAACTACGATTTTTTTGACAAATATTTTAGGATCTATTAAAGGGAATTTCAGTATGTCAGAAGCAGAAGAGAGTCATTTTGCTTTATTCAGCTTCGGAGAGACCTACATTAGTACTGCACCCTGTTTTGAATATCCCACTTTAAAATACAGACAAGTTAAAGAGACTCCAGAGAGATTAAAAATAAGAAATGAAGGAAGGCTGAAGGAACTGTAGAAAAGACAGAGGAAAACATCATCAATATCCCCCTATAGAAAAGTTGCTCAGAAGTGCAAAGTGAACTCTAATTCAGATAGAAGAAACTTATTTCTAGAGAAGATTATTTAGGTTAATATGGAAAAACTCCCAGCTTTCTAATGCACTGTGGTAACTGAAGTTCAACCTTAAAATGAGATTTTTAAAGCCATATGCCAATGACATTTTACATCTTTACAACTTACCTCTATGCAGAAGGACAAATGAAATGTGTCCTTTACATCTTTCAAAGCCTGTATTGGGTAGATTCTCTTCTCTGTAGTGTGGTCATTCCTACGTATGTTCTTACTGGTTCCACTTCACAGATGACACTGAGTACATCACTGTACTTAACAACTGAAGCACACAGACAGAAGCACATCTAGATCTTTAATCTCCTTTGCGTATTTAGAAAGAGGTTTTGGAAGTTCTGATTAGAAGGGGAATTTTTAAGAAACAAACTCAGTGCCTGTGCCAGCAGCATGAGCAGTAGGGAAGTAAGTCATGCACACTGTTTGTAGGTAGTATGTAGTGATTTTTTGCCTCTGCTTTCATTATGATTATGATACAATCCCTTGTTTATAAACCTGACCTTTCTTTGCTTTAGTATGTATTTTTGCCTGTATGCGCATGGGTTAATGTCTGCTGTTTTGCATGCCCTTGGTGTAATTTATTTTTATAACCATGAATGGATATATACAAAAGTTTCCTACAGGAAACATGTAATAACTTTTGATAAAAGATTGTCTTAATTGCTCTGAAACCCAAGTATTCTTAAAGCTTTAGACAAATTTTATTATATGATTCTATGAAACAGGTTATCTAATGAAACAGACAGGCAGAGAAAAGGTGATCCTCCTCTAAGTTGTGTCACCCTTTAGAAACAATTTCAATTAGGCATTTTCTCTTTATTTTATGTGTTTCTTTAAATTAGACATCTCTATCAACATAAAGATCTTGATTCTAATGATTATTGACAAAGTATCTGCAAGGATTTCAGCTACAAAAGTTTCCTTTTCTGATGGTTTGAGACCATTATGAAGACCATCTGCAAGTTCTGCTAGCTGGCAATTAAGAACATGCATTTCTTTCCATGTGATTGTGAGAGTGATGGTATAACTTCATACCAAAAAAGTTTCAATATCTATTAAATGTGTTTTAAAATACTTTAGAAGTTGACTTAGGCATATTTTCCATTGATTTGAAAAGCATGAGATTAGAGACAGGGTCTGATCCTGTACATATGTGCATAGTAAGTTTTGTATGTTGGATGGTTTTGGATGCCTGACATGCCTTAAGCAACAGTCTGAGTCTTGCTGCGCTTTTATTTTTATTGCAGTAAAAAAATCTGTTATTTTATTTTCCTGATTACACAGTCTTTGATTTTAGTTTTTCTTGCTGTAGATGCATTCATTATATTCTTTTTGTTAGCAGATGAAAGACTACTATGATGATGCTATACTATTTATGTTGACAAACATTTTCTATTTTTCCTCCTTTAAATCAGTTAGAACTTCTACTCTTATTAGCGAAATTATGAAAAGAGTTATGCTGAAAGACAAACAACACTGTTGCCTAATCATAAAGCTTGGATTGCAACTGACAAATGTATTTCATCAGTCTGTATATAAAAACATATTTCCATTACAGAATCACCATAAAAATATTAAGAGAAAAAGAAAAGTTTATTTCAGATTACCATCAGTTACTTCAGGAAACTTACAGCAACTATTATAAAGTGCATCAAAATATCAGTGAAACGAATCAACAGTTAAATGAAGTATCTTTTATACAGAAATTTTGAACATACACTGGGAAGTATATTCACAGAATCATGGATCTGATGTATTCTCTTAAGCCTTTTATGTCCTTCCCTTTTAACATTTACAAAACTACTACCAACAGTTTTGCTTTTCCTCAGTTAAAGATCAATTTTGCCTCAAAATGTGTAATAATTACCCAATGTACATTACTAAGGAAAATTAAAAATATAAAAGATTGTCCAAGTTTTTTCAGATGGAATATTTTATATTTGATTTATAATTGGTCATTTTTTCTTTAGCATGATTCCATGCATATATTTTAAATTACTCTCTTTTATAGTTTTCCTTTTTCTTAGGATCATAATTATGCTTCTATTTAGGAGAGGTCACTGATGTAATGATTCTGGGCTGCGCACCAAAAAATGGTCAGGTGTAGCTCAGACCCTGCACAAAAAATGTTTTATTTCCAAAAGCAATATCTAATGCTGTGTTGTGGCTAACAATGCTAACACATCACTCTTTATATCGATAAATCTCATTTTGATACTTAATGAGTCATAATTTTTTTAGCCCAACACAGTTGCTTGACCTCACTGCCCAACAAGAGAAGTTGCAGATTTAAGGCAAAATTGTTTCTCTTTGAATGGTTATAATGCAGTGAGACAGCACAGTGAGACAGCCATAGCAATGAACTTATATTTATTACAGTAGCAGGAAACGTAACAGGTTATTTGTTTATTATGGTTATTCTCCAACACCCAATATTGCATTTTGAGGTAGGCTGACCAGATTTAAAAAGCAGGTCTCCTTCAAGGAAGGAATTCTGAAAAAATTTTAGACCAAGTCACAGTGATCTTAAGCAGTCTGTAGTTATCTACCTACTTGACAAGCTGTCTTTGATACCAAAACTTAATATAAAACTTTTCCACATCCTGATGTATCCTTGTAACTCCTAGCACATAAATGAATGGTACTTTTCCATTTGGGAATGTTACTGAAGAATTAACTATAGTATGTGAGCTATCGTGGGATAAAATAAGGTAACCCCCCACCCCAAAATTAAATCATTAGCTTTAATCGCAAGAACAAGACATTGCAAGCACAAGAAATAAATCTGACTTTGCTTTAAAATGCACAGCAAAAAACGGGCATCAGGTCATGAGGACAGCAACGAAACTGATTTTTGTTTTGGTTTGGGTTTTTTTAACAAAGGACATACATAGATTGTGCATCATCAACACGTTCAAGGGACAGTTCTAAGAACACCAGTGGGAAACAGTGAAAAATAATTAGCCCATAACTACTATTTTCTGAAAGGTGGGACTGTTAAAGAGCACTGATTAATAGTCTATGGAATGGGTTCAGGGGTTGTAAATAACAAAAAATAAGTCAAGATGCCTATAAATTCCCTTAAACACATGCAATTTACGTAGCACTAAAAAAAAATAAGTTATGTACACTACCACAACTACAGAAATTACGAAAGTGCAATACCAATTCCATTTTGTTTCTTTCGCAAGGAAACAGGAATTTCTGTGGAATAGCCACCCCCATTTTGTTGGCAAACCTTAAAAATCCTAGAGGAAACAAGAAATAATTGGAAGGAATTGTAAATACAAAGAAAAAAATGTCCTTTTTTTCCCATAATTTCAGTACTGAATAATCTAAGCCATAGTCATTAATAACATTTTTTTCATTGTGGGAAGAGAAGGAAAAAAATAGATTTCTAAGGTGAAACAAATAGACTTCATCATTGCTTAATAATCAGCTTTTTACTTTATGCAGTGCTGATCCAGTAGAGCTGTGCACATGCAAGTGTTTGTAAAATTCAGGATCTTCGACTGTGCCCTGTGAACATAGTGGGACTGATCAACTTGTAGTGGCTGCTAAAGGCCAGGTAGTAATGACCTGATGCATTTCATCCCTGGGATCTTACTCTGTGAATACAATTAACAGTTTGGCTGAGAACGGGAAGAAAACTCAGTAAATTCTGTATGACTTCCCCCAACAGGAAGGGGGTATGTTGATTTTCTTTGTCATTGATGACTCAGTTACTTCTTAAACATGAAGAAAATACTCATGTTCTAAGTAAAGTTTAAGCCACTCTGAGGCTGAGAATAGACTACTAATGAAAGCTTAATGAAAAACAGATGAACAAGAGAGATTTGGCTACACACTATTCACTTGCATCCTTCAAGAGCTTCAAAATAAAGGAAAAAATACTACTGCAGTCAGATGTAATTCTGGGGCAGCTTTTCTCCGTAGAAAAGTAGATGTTAGATTACCAATCAAAAAGTCTAAAATCAACCATGCATCTAGATAATATTGGTAACTTCTTTACCTGCCTGCCATTTCTACTTCAGAAGGTATCATAATCTACACTGTGCCTCAGCTCACTAAAAATAAGACTATGGAGCTGTATTTGATGCCTTGACTTGGATCAACAAAAGCACACTACTGTGTTATCAAACATTTATTCAAAAAACTCATAATCCTTAATTTTTTAAAAATAGCAAATAACTGAGTAGACACGAAGCAGTCTGGTGTCAACTGTGCATAAGAACTTGGCTTTGTGAATTAATGCTGTAACCTCTGCAGTAAACTTCTAATCAATGTTCTTCTGAGATACAATAGGATACTTTTTAAAAATTAGATTCTAGATTTCCATTTTTCTGGGGTTTTTTTTTGTTTGTGGGCTGGTTTATGTTGCTGTTAGGTTTTTCGTTTTGTTGTTTGGGTTTTTTTTTTTTAAATTAGATTTCTATTAAGCATTTCTACTAAAGTCTTCTGGTTTCTGTTTAATTAGCACCAATTTTACCTATTTTTTTCCTTCTAATTTTATTAAAAATTAAATATTTTATTCACAAGTCTTTTTTTCTAAGGAGATTCTGAAGATCAGGGCAGGTTGGCCAGCACTGTTCCAGCTTTTGGAATTCTTTGTAATCACTCATTAGGTCTGGTGGTGTGAGGTAACATTTGGGGAGCAACCTTACGTCTCATTGTGTTTTCTTCCAGGCCTGTTCTGCACTCTTATCTGCTTCTGGGTACCTCTTGCTTGTGTAAAAACTGAGCATTCCTACTTACAGTATTTTTAAATACTTTGGCTTATGACCATGGTTGGTGCCAATACAGAAAATTCAGTTAATTTCCACGTGCACTAGGTACTTGAACTTACCTAATTTAGGACTTTAGTCTACAAACTCTCAGGTTCAAGCATCTTTGGGAGCTCATTTTTCAACCATTAGTAACTTTGGAAAGTAGCTACTTTAAATTAGACATAAAAATTCTCCAGTTCTGCAGTAAAAATTGGGTCAGGAGAATTCCAGATGAAAGAACCC
The DNA here is from genome assembly GCA_039720435.1 of Amazona ochrocephala. Lineage (NCBI taxonomy): Eukaryota > Metazoa > Chordata > Aves > Psittaciformes > Psittacidae > Amazona > Amazona ochrocephala. Next base: position 48,551,958 of record CM077878.1, read on the forward strand.
ATTCAAAAAAGGAGGATCTAGTTTTCCCTACCTCAAGACTGTCACAGTTTACCTCCCAGGTTTTAAAGGAATGTATTTTTCATACTTTGGCTTCACAAGAAGTCTTTTTAAAATGTAAAACCTCACATGCTAAAAAAGGGGCTTTTAAATTCAAATACACCTGAGAGCATGACTTGCAATTTCTTTATAGTTGGCTTGGCAACCCTGTTCGTGTTGCAGAATCCAGTTTTGCATTTAAATACGCCTCGATCAGACCACAGGTTTTATGATTTGTAAGAAATCCTAAGACCTGCGTGGCTTCTAACTCAAGCGTGAGCACGGTGACAGATCAGCGGCTCCCAAAGCTGCGCCATGGCCTCCCACACTCCTGAGAGGCCATTCATTTTACGCAGACTGATCCACCTCACCTCCCAAAAGCTGCCGCTTCCGAGCTGATCAAGGGGGGAGCGGGAGAACTCGAGACATTACCGGGCGCAGCCTTACTGCGGCCATTTTATCGTCTAGAGGCCGCGGGGAAGCAGGCGGCCTCCAGCGCGGGTGGCGGGCAGCGGGCAGCGCGAACCGGGGGTCCGGCAGGAGTGCGCCGCTGAGGTCCCGCCGCGCCGTTCATGGAGAGGGGCGGCAGCGCGACGCGCACCGTTCCCTTATCCTCCCCGTGTGCTCGGAAGTACCGCCGGCGGAGACCCGGCCAGGCCCTCCTCCCCCACCGGGCGCCATCAGCGGCTGCTGGGCCAGACCCAGCCGGCAACCGCTCGGGGGACTGCTGGTGGCGGGCTCGGTGAGGGAGGAGCGGGCGCGCTACCGCCGCTTCCTTCTGCACGGGGCCCGGAAGGCAGCGCGACCCGGCCCGCCGTGCGCGCGGACTGGGCGCGGGAGAGGGCCGGGCCTCGGCGGCGCCGCCGCCGCCGCTGCGGGTCACCCAGCCTTCCGCAGTGGGGGTGGGTGGCGGAGCACGCAGGCCGGGGGAAGGGCCAGGCCCCGCCGCCTCTCTGGGCGATGGAGTGAGTGAGGGAGCGAGGCTCGGCAGCAGGAAGATGGCCGGTGGCGGCAGTGGCGGCGGCTGCAGGGACAGCTTGTTTCTGGAAGGTGAGTGTATGGCTGAGAGGGGGGGGAATGCGGCCCATGGGCTGCGTTTCCCTTCTAGCAACCAGTAAAGGGCACGGTACAGACTGGGGAATGGAAGAGGAGGGCTTGTGTGTGTGCATCTGAGGGGTAGAGGGGGAGGAATGGGTCCCCTTCGGGGGACGACGACAATGAGAGGTGGCTTCGTGGTGGGGGAAGGGTGGGTGCCGTTAAGGGGTGGTTTGATTTGGTGAAAAGAGACCTGCTTTTGAGGGAGGGGTTAGTCAGGGCGATTCTATTCCTTGTTCTTTTTCTTCTATTTCTTTTAACGTTACGAGGCTTTGGAAGTGCAGTGGTTTCTTTGTAGGGGCAGAGGTCTGAGAGTAGCCTGAGCTTGGTGCAGCAGGGCCGGTTTTGCAGCGGGAGGGATCTTCTGTCGGTGGGCTGGTGGGCGGCCGGGCAAGGTTAGCCCTAGGTGAGGAGGGGAGGCCAGCATTGCTGTGCCGCCTCCTCGCTGCACTGCTTTGCCTTTAGCCTGCTCTCAGGCCCCGGCCTAGCCCGTACCCTTTCACCCCACCATAAAATGAGGCTCGTGTACTTCTAAAATACTATTTTAAATAGGGCTGAGGTTAATTTTGGGAGGGGGATCATCCTTACGTTTATGATGCGAGGCTGATGATGAATCTGCCCGTAGCAAGTGAAAGAAACCTTTAGCGTGTATAAAGCCTTGAGTAATTTTTTTGATCCACGGGTTTGGTGGTTCTGTGGTTTGTTGTTTTTTGTTGGTTTTGTTGGTTTTTTTTTTTTTTTTTTGGTCACTATGAAGCTCTTAACCTGAAATTCGAATATCTATAACTGTTGAGCCTTCAGGTTCACCAGTTAAAAAGAAAAAAAAATCTGGTGTTGTAGTCTTACAAAATTGCTGTAAGCACATATCCTGATGACATAGGCCAATAGTCTGTTACATTCTGCTAAGTTACCATGATGATAACAAAGAAACATACATGTTAATGAAATAAATTGTTCCTCATAAGCAGAGTTTTTCAAGTCAGGGGTAAGTTTAGCATTGGAGATTTTGCAGTACCTGTATTACACAGAGCACGCCTCTTGCAGATTTTCTCTTGCTGCAGTATGTTGGGCTTTGTTTATTATTACTAGATGTTCTGGAATAGAGGTACTGTGTGAACAAATATACTGCTTGTTGTTTTGAGTAATTAATCTGAAATTCTGATGTTCAGAAACTCTTTCTGCTTAATAACGGCTATTACATTACTTCCCTTCTGCCTTTAAAGTGGTGAAATGCCGACAGTCCATTTTCCCCTGAACTCTCTCCACAGAATACAGTGAGCTTTGCTCAGACAACTGAAAGTGTCAAGGTGATGATGCCTAATCACTGTCTTCTATTGTACACCTTGGCTATTTGCTAGTTGGACAGGTGGTTAAGAAAAGACAGATTTCATACGCGTCACCCGCATGTTTTCTACTTAGGAGATCTCTTTCCAAGAGCAGGACCAATACAGCACAGGGTAGCATCCCATTAGAAGCTTCGGGATTCTACAACTGGTGAATTGAGTTATCAGCTGGTTTTGTGTTTCCCCAGTATTTGGAGACGTGTTAATTTTAGGACTGATGATGTGATAGCGTGTGAGTGCGCATGCATGTGTGAAGCAAAACTAATGTGGATGGTGACAAAAAAATTCTGAGGATGGCCCAAGTCCAAATGGGATGATAGTACTATACCAGATCTAGTAAAATCTGGTAAATTTTGTACAGATTTGAAACAAAGGAAAAAGAAGGCTTTCTGATGTTGTTTGAGAGGGATGAGATGTTCTTATTAGGGATATTGACTTTATAGGAAAATGTAAAGGCACAGAATATATATATATTTGTAGGTTTTTTTTGGCATTCTGTAATCTAGAGCTGAGAGCACATTAGATGCACCTAACAATGTTAGAATCACCATTATCCAAAGGTGAGACAAGCGCAAGAGTGCCAGACTTGTGAAACAAGTGTAACATGGACAAAAACAGGGATAAAAGTGTATAGAGTAGGAAATATGGCAACTTCTATTGCAAGATGATGATTAATCCATGAACCTGTAGTTATACCAATAAGTAGTCTGTGTATATTTCATTAACTTTGTTGAAGTCTATGTAAGCAACAATCAAAAGTTTTTTTTCGGAAGTGTTATATTAAAGGCTGGTAAAGAGGAAGGGGAGGACTCTTCTGTCCATCGCTGGTGTTAAAGCGTAAAACTAATTATGTGCCATATAGATGTTAGATCCATTGCTGATTAAAAGTCTAATGGAAACAGTGCTGTTTAAATATGTACCTATATGTGTATGTGTGTACACAGAAACTTCTGATCCTGTCATGCTTACATTGAGTATCAGTCAGACTTAAGATAAACATACAGGTAAATTAAATAAATTGCTTTTAAGTGTGATAGTTGTTCAGAATTTTGGTTTTGACTCCACATGCCTAGTAAGATACTCGTTTAGTATAGCAGACATCACTATGAAGAAATGTGGCTGTCATTCTGCTGTTTAAAGTGCTTCCTTTTAGTATTTTTATTATTTTATTCTCCAATAAAAACAAAATGATCTTTCTGGAAGGGTGTTCCTTGAGTGATTTATCTTTTGCCATTCTGGTAATGCTGTTGTTGAATACAGTGATTCATACTGGTACATGTTTTTTGTCCAGTTTTGCATATCTAATGTGTCATCATTATTTGTGTTGTATAGACTGTTCAATGGAAAATGTGAAAAAGATCCTTAGAACTATAATGTTTGACTTTTTTTTTTTTTTTTTAAGCTGCATTTGTTTCCATTCTGGAGCAGTGCTAGTAGTTGGTATGTTGTATACAATGATATACATGGTCTGTGTGTTTACTTGTCATGAAATGTCAGGACTGTTAGACTTCAGAAGTGTGGAAAGTACCTTATTTTTGTTATTTAAACTAGTTTGCACATGGAATTAGTAAAACTTTTCTGAGTTTACTTTCCTAAAGTAAAGTTTCTAAGTTATAGGCAGAATATGCAGAAATTCACAGTAACAAATAGGCCTGTGGCATGGGAATTCTTTCCTGACTTGGAGGAGTAGAAATTTAGTGATTCCCACTTGAAGGAATTCTTGCATTTTTCAACTGATAGTCACACCTAAAATAAGAAACAGTGCCAGGCAAATCTGTTTGGATTTAGAGTAGGGGGATGTTCGACATGTGGGAATGGAGATGACTCCTAATCATTCCCCCTGGAGAAAAATTGTGAGAACTTGTGTTATATTCTGCCTCCTTGGATATTGCTGAGTTGCAGTGAAGTTGTAATTTCTCTTTTCCAGCCTTTCATTTAAAGCTTCCCCATGTTTGTGCAGTTGATAACAGGCAAACTTTAAAGTATTCCTATATGCGTGTATTTTCCTGATGAAAGGAGAAACATTTTGTTCCTTCCTGCATTTTTATTCCTCCCCCCCCAGCCCTTCAGTCTCCTGGTGGTTACAGTAGTGATACTGAGAACCAGTACTGAATTTTCTCTCTGAAGATCTCCTTCCTAAGGAATGTTGACAGTCCCTACCTTCAGAGCTGCTGAGAGATTTCAGTGCAGTCATGACAGGAATTTGCTCAATTTTCATCCCATTTTCTTGGCTACAAGTTTCCTAATAACAGTAGAGAAAACTATGTGGACTTCCTATTAACAGCCGCAACAGAAACTTCACAGTTGTCTGTCAGAGGATTTTAGAAGACTGCTTTGTTTTTCATTCAGATCGCATGTAAAGAATTGTCTTCACAAAGTAAGGGTTGTAGACTTGTGTATTTTATTAAAGGTAGCTGAGATTTTGGAGTGGTACAGAAACACACAGAATTTGTATCTTAGTGTGTAGACACAGAGCTGCCATTTGAACCAATCAGCCTTTCCTGCCTTTTTCTTCCTTCCCCTCCCCCTCTTTTCATCATACTGAGAAATCACTGACAGGAGTAATGCAGGTTAGGAGGGCAGAGAGGAGTTTATGTTGAGGTAGAACTTAAAGATTTTCTACCTTCTGTGACTCTTCATTTTTCTCTTAACAGTGAAATTTAATTATTAATTGTTGTAACAGTTCCTGAAGCAGTCTCTGCTGCTTTGTTTATGACCTAGTGGAGATGAGTATTAGCTTGAAAATGAAGGGAAAGAATATATCAGGTATCATTCACTTTGTCTGTGTCTTTATCATAATCTAAACTCCTCTATGATGTTGAATTATTCTTTGGTTTGTGTCAGAACCTTAAATGTCCAGACATGTTCTGTTCCTTCTGTTTTTCTTTAGAGTAGTTTTTGATCAGAAAGTGAGAAATTTGTGATTTTTCCTGGTTTGCTTATGTCTCCCAGTCTCTGACCCATTCAGAATTTTTTTCCAGCACTGCCTGTGCGTCTTCTTAGACCTTTGTTCAGATGGCCTTTCCAGTAGTTTTAAGAATAAGAAACCTTCTTATTAACTTCAATGACAGATTATATTCTAGGACTGAAATCCACTTGCTGAGAACTATTTCTCAAAGTGAAACTATTTTCTTATTGTCTCATTTTTTATATATGCCTATCTGACCTTTGCGTAAGAAAGGCTACTTCTTAAGACATATAGAAAAATACTAAAAATAAACTTTTCTATTAATGCTCTAAAACACATGTTGTAATATGCTTGGTAGCATGTTCTTAAATAATAGCCTGTGTCCAAGTCCCCTTCCGCATCATCACCTTCTTTTTAATTTTAAGATTTAGGATTCTAGGGGCCCAGGTTTATCCTCAGCTTTCTCTGTTCAAAAGCATTTGTGTGCGGTATTCTGGTTTTCATTATGGAGGCATTTATTATTTGGTAGTTTTTCCTAAATAGCTACTGCTGTCATAATTTTGCACGAAGTGGGACATAGAAGCTCCAGGTGTAAGAGTCTTAACTGTCTTGTATGGGATGCCTCATTGATTATTTTCTGGCACTTGGATTTGGTGGTAAAACACTACTCTTTCCTCAGAAAAAGTACAGAAATTCTACTGAGTTTGGGGGGGTGGGGAGGGGGAGGGGAAGAATGTTCCTAAAAGAGATCCTTACACTCTTCTTTATGTAGGTAGAAATGCAAAAGTAGTAGTAATAACACATGTAATTGCAGCAATATGTGGCTTGATAGTGAGCGTAAACCAATATTTTGCAAATGTCTGTTTGCACAGATACTTTTATGATGATCCTATTTGGATATTTTAGTCTGTTGCTTCTTGTTTTATGTACAAGGTAAAATGTAATAGATTATTTATTGTATGGTTTCAGCAACAACTTTGGCTTTTATTACTGTTGTTTTTGTAAGACTGCATGGATTGCAGTGCAGTGTCAGACTTTCTATGGGGTTTTAATTGTGTCTCTTCATGGAGAGAACTAAGGGGTTTCAACATGTGTTATGTTGTAGCAGGTCCTGTGATGTGAGATTGATCACCAAACTCATCACTTTTAAATACTGCTTTATAAGAATCTGAGGGGGTTTTAGGTCATATCATATAATTCTGTCTCCTCTCTTCCCACTAATAGCTATTAAACCTTTTGTTTGCAGAGGAGCAGAGATGTCGCAGGTAAACATCTAGGAATTTTGTGACACTTACTTACTTCCATAAAACAGAGAGGTCAGAATCAGTGTCCCTGAAGCAAAGGTTTCAGTGCTGCCTCAGTATGGTTTGGTTTGCTTCTAACCTGTGAGTTCATAGACTGGCAGAGTAATCTGGGGTCAGGACAGCCAGAGCACTGAGTACACAGGACAGTGTGTGCCTCCGTCTGTGTGTATCTTGCAGAAAGGAGTAGAAGAGTGTACCGAATAGCTGCAGGAGTCTGAGGAAACAAAAATGGAGCTGTTGTGGTGGCGGAGGTTGAAGTAATACAGGCAACAAATTCTTTTTGCAGGAAAACCAGCAAATGTAATTTTAGCTTGGTTGTTCTAAATTAAAGGGCACTTCCATTGATGGAAGTAATTTGGAAAGTTAATTTCTTTTGGCCCATGTTTTAGCACCTAATTGGTTTCAATTTAGAGGGGTTTTGAGGCTGAGATATTCTTACATAGGTTGAAATTTGTCTAATGCTCTGTACTTGATTACTTTGTGCTTCCATTTAAGAAAACTAAAGCACTAGTAAAAAGTTTACTATTCTTATTCACTGTATACGTAGAATTAAACCTGGCGGTAATTTGATTTTACACAATTTTTTAAAGCATGTGTTCTTAGACTTCTTTTACAGTGTTCAGCAGCCTAGTGTGTATAATATTTTCAGGTGAAGTAAAATTTGGTGTCTTATGTCGACCATGTCAGTTGCATATGAGTGTCATGTTCAGAGGAGTAAATGGCACTTCCATAGTGGGTGCTCAACAGCCTGCATTAATGTATATTATGACACAGAAATAATTTCCTGGAAATCTGTATTTCCTTGATCCTTCACAAATATGAGATAAAAAAAAAATGTTTTTAATTTTGCTGCTGAGGCCACAAAATTTCATTTCTTTTAGGAAATGTGGAAAAGATAACCAGTTGTTAAATAACGGGTTACAGTCAAACAGTGTATTTTTAATAATTAAATCACTGCCTAATTCAGTGACACGTGTTTAGATTGGAAGCTTTGTTTGAGAACTGCCAACGTGGTATAAGTAGAGCTTAGTAGTTTGTTAGTACGTGAACATATTTTTGAGGTGCCTTTTGAGTACTTTCAACAGAATGTCATAAAAGTACTGAAAACTTATTTGATTTTCTTGTATGGTGTAGTCTCCATGCACAGACCTGGGGATTGTGCCAAATGGAATTCAGTCTCTAAATTACAGTCTAGTATAAATCAGAATACAAAATGGCTAATGGTTATTTGGGTACTGTAGCTAACAGGGATGATTGAAAGTAAATAACTTGTGAGAAGATGTTTTATTTTGATTTATGGTTTAATGTCTGCTGTGAGTTAAGGAATTAGCATTTTGGAAATGCTGCTGTTTAAGTAACTTTAAATAATCTGTGGAAGGAATTATGTTCTAATATATGAGGATAGTTGACTATTAAAAGGATTGTAGCAAATGCATGAGTACTGATGTCATGTAGTTAATGTACAGTAGCAATTTGCAGTGTGGATAGCAAATTTGAAAATAAAGCTTTCAAAATAAACTGAAGAACAGTAAAATGATTAAGGTGTGATGCTGTTGTCTTGTACAGGGTAATAAGAAATGGGGTGTATGAATTCCCTGAAGCAGCAAAGTGTGACATTACTGCTCTTATCTTGCTGTGCAGCAGCTCCATTTTGGATGCAAAGCTGAATGGCAGCTATTTATTGTTTCTCTTTGCAAGACTTGAAATTATTAATTGGTTTGGGGGTAGGGACTAACAGAACATTATTGACTGATTAGAAAGGGTTAGGTGTTGCAGCTGTGCTGCACTTAGGCTGCAGGTGGGGGAGAGATGCCTGCTTCTCTCCTCCCCATGCTCCCCCACCTTCCCCCCCGCCTCAGATTGAAGTCTTGTGGTGTGTCTTGTACTGTCCTACCACCCCTGAGACTTACCAGTTTATTGCCAGAGAGGTTGAAGTTGTGTAGAGTTTTCTCAAATTGGTGCTTTGCCAAGCCTCTGTTGAATTTGCTCACTGAACCGTAAGTGGAAGAGGCTGGACAATGGCTTGGACTGAGGGGAGCAGACAGACTTCATGTGAGGAAAGGGTATTCCTACTTCATCTCTCATTGGTGACCAGTTCAATCAGGTTAAGGTGTCATATGTAACTTAAACTTTAGAATAAATAATTTTGTGTAACAGCAGCTTTACTATTCCCATGGAAATGCAGTTATTTTAAATAACAGGTTAACTTCTGTGCAGAACAAGTTTTAAGGCTGGAGACGGGGGAATAAATTAAAAGGCTGTGGTTATTTCTGGGTTGGTCAGCAGGCCTTCAAAAAGTTTTTGTTAATGGGTAAGCACTCCAAGTGCTGCATGAGACAAGGAAACATTTCTGAGTGTCCCAGTAATTCCTATGAAAGAATAATTTGGAGTGAAAGATGCTGACTTTGGGATATCTTTCTCTAACTGAATCTTCAATAATGGTAAATAAAGAACAGTGATGATCCAGAAACTGTGCAAAGACTTCCTGAGTTTTATTTGTTTGTTTTTAGACCATATAAGCTGGAGCAAAGTCTCCCTGTTGTTTGTTTGGAGTTTTTTATATTTTAATTTTTTTTTTTAATAAGACTTGCCACAAGGCTGTTTTAGAGTGATATATACCAATAATATTTTGCAGGTGTAGTAAAACATAATACTACATGATATGATTAATATTATGTAATCTTTGAAGTGTATGTCTGTAAGAAACCGCTGCAGAAATATTTTAATGAGAATGTTTTTGTCCAGTGCCTTACAGTTGTTTCACTTGCACAAAATTCATTCTTCGGAAATATTTTTATTAATGATGTAGGTTATAGTGTCATGTTCGTTTGGCATGTCTGATTTTTATGGTTCATTTAGCAAAATATGAATATCCTGATGATAACAATTTAATACAGCAGTCTAACAGATTATTCAAGAGCCTATTAGATGAGAATTTGAACTATTCAGTAGACGTTAGCTTTCATATTTACAACTGCCTTTGTAATTTCTGAGGGTCACTTCTAGAAACATTAGAGTCCATTGTAAGTGTATTTTTAGGAAGCCTTACTGCTCGAGGCAATTTAAGGATCCTTTACAACTGCAAATGAACTTTCAAAAGTTTATTCTGTTGGACTGCTCTGGTCCAGGTTATGATGATGGGTATACCTGGCACAGTGGGGCACTAAACCTCTAACTGACATTAGCAGTTCTGCCATTAGGCAAATATATTTTATATATAGCTGAATCTTTACCTGTTGAATACCACCAAAAACACCCCAACCTATTATTAATGTAGTAAAGAAGTTCTTTGTCATCTAACAAAGCCTTTGTTGGATGGAAAAGGCACTGTTCTTTACTTGGAAGAAAGACTTACGGTGTGCACTGTGATTGGAAGAACTGATAGATCAAGGTAAGGATAATTTAATCCTTGGGTGAAGGTGGCTGGAACTCATCTCTAATTGCAGGCTGGTGTCTTAAGTTGGATGTTTTGCTTCAGCTGTCTTTTGAGTGTTATTTCTTGAAGAGTAGGTTTGTAACTATTAGCAGTCAACAGGCTGATGTGTTATTTTGTTATATTAAAAATTGATTGATAGCACTTCTTCACTGCCTTTACAAATAATTACTAAGAAAATGTTTGTTTTTCCAGGGATGTTAAAGTTATTTTTTACCTTTTTAAACATAAATCCCACTTAGTGAATTTCAGTATACTGGCGTTTAGTTAATAGTTGTCAGTGTTACTTAAACTCGTTGTTACATCTAGTGAACTTTTATACTTCCATTACACAGAATACTGTGGTTTTAATGCAGTAGCGTAGTTGTATTACATTGTGTCTCATTTCATTGGTGATCTTTAATTGCAGAAGAAATTGAAGTATATAGTGTATCTGGTATAAACAGGAGGCTGTTTCTTATGTGTTGCATTTCTCTGTTTGCTTTTTTTTCCTCTTTTTTTCAACCAGGCAAGATTTACTTGCAGGGTCATTTTCTAACTCCTATAGAGGCCCCATGTGTGGGGCCATATTGAATGGCCATGCAAGTAATTGTGCCAGCAATTTACAACACAGCCAGGCCCCCCTAACTGCTCTGTGCTGCTTTGAGTGACAGTCCTTCTGCCCCTCCCAGAGACAATGCACTTGCTCACAGCTTTGCTTGAGTCAATACCAGCACTTCTCTGGCCTCATGGCAAGTTGGCTGAAGGAACTAATTTGGCAGAAAACTAATCCTCAGGGGGAAGTGTTGGTGGAGCTAGTCTGCATTACTTTTCAGCCATATCAGCAGTCTAATCCAGTTGGCTGCTCTCTCATATAGGTATGAAAGCTTGCCAATGTCACTAAGAATAGGGGGAAAAAAGCAGGTCTTTGGCCTTTGCAGGAAAGCAAATGCAAATTTTCTCACAACTTAAAGTTTAATTGACTCTTTCATATTCCTTTCATTCTTTCCCTACTCAGATTTTTCCGAGATGTGCCTTTTTCATTTTGGCAAATTGTTGAGTTTTTTTAATTGAGGTTTTCTTTATATGTACTTTTCTGCTGTCCATTTCAGCTGAATTTTGAAGAGCTGGCAACGTAAAATAAGTGTCTTGCTTTTTTTGGCTTTAATTACTTTTTAAGTTTTTTCTTTTGTCCTACATTTGCAAGTTATTTTCTTGTAGAAGTCATGGAACCATTCTGGACTTTAATTTTGGTATGGTTTTATATAAAGGGGATAATATCTGTGGCATAGTTTTAAAAGTTTGCAGAAAGTGTTAACACAAATTCTTATTTTTTGTTCCTTCTTCGCTTTGGTATGTAGATACAGTGCTTTATTTCAACCTGACATTCCAGTTACTGCAGCAAACCTGGAAGCCTTCTCTAAGTGTTGGTTACCGAATTTCCAGGAACTTAGGCTGGGTTATTAATCTTACTCTGCCTTTCAGCACTTTATAAAAATACACTTAGTGTTGCTATATTTTCAGTTGCACAAGTTTAGCTTTTCTTTATGAAGGTAGATCCCATGGTGTATAGCTGAGTCTAAAATCAGAAGTGTGTAAATCAGATGCATAATATCCTGTGAGGTTTCCTGCTATGTTTTGCTTATATTATAAAACTCTTCCAGTGTTTAGAATTTGAGATCATATGTAATTAACATCGCATACTCATTTGCCACAGAAATTGTTCTATGGAGTTCTTGTTTGCGTGTCATCTTCCTTGAAATGGCTTGTTAGCTTTATATACTTTTTCACATTTTGAGAGGAAACTGTCAGTTCAGAAGTTGCCCCTAGCCTATCCTAGCCTATCCATCTTCCATTTTTCCTTATAAAATATGAAGATAACTCTCCTATATTTATATTTCCTATAAAAAACCTTGAACTTTCCCCTTACTTTCTGAATTCTTTAGTATGTCTCCAGTCTAGCAGTAGAGGCCTTATATAAGTAGAGAGATAAATTCATGGTGCCAAAAAGCGGAAAAAAAAAACCCAAAACTTTTTGTTTATTTCTTTTTTTTCTTCTTGTTTATCGTTGGACCCTTGTGTGGAAAGTTTGAATGGGTAGCAGAGAGAAAGTGAAAGTGACTGAGGTACTTCATTTTGGAAGTGTTTGTGATGGTAGTGCAGTTGCCTTAGGCAATGCTTTGTACCTAGGAGTAGTCACTGTTTTTACCTGCCTGCTGGTTTGATTCACATGGGTTGGAACCTTCTGTCCCAACCAAGCCCAGCTAGGTCAGTTTGCTTATTTGGTCAAGATGCAGGACTTTGCATTTGTTGTTGTTCAACTATGTAAAGTTCTTGTCAGCTCGTTTCTCTTGCCTGTCACGTCCTTCTGAATTGTAACCCTGGCTTCCACTCTGTCAACTGCTTCCCCAAATTTGACATCATCTACTAACTTGTTGAGTGCACTTGGTCCCAGCATCCAGATTATTAACAAAGACATTAAACAGTACTGGCTCCAGTACTGATCACTATGGGATGCCAGCAGCTGGATTTGTACTGATAGTCATCACCCTTTGACCCCAGCGGTCCAGCTGGTTTTCCTCTCACATTCTCATTCATTTACTCAGGCCATGTCTCTGTAGTCTGGCTGTAAGAACCCTGTGAGAGACCATGTAAAAGGCCTTGCAACACCCATTGCTCTCCCTTCACCTACACAGCCAGTCATCTTACTGTAGAATGCATTTGGGTTAGTCAGGTTTGCACTTGGTAAAATCCATGCTGGCTGTTCACTTTCTTGTCACCATGTACATGGGAATGGATTCCTGGAAGATCTGATCCGTAGCTTTATGAGGGGTTGAGATGAAGCAGACTACCCTGTAGTTTACCAGGTCATCATGTTGCTCATCTTGAAGATAGATATGATATTTTTCCAGTCATTGGAAACCTTTCTCATGCCATGACTCTTCAAAGGTGGTATAGAGGGGCCCAACAGTGGCATCGGCAAGTTTCCTCCACGCTGTAAGGTGCATGCCGTCTGATCCTATGGACTTTTGCTGATACAATCGGCTTAAGGGTTCCTTAATAGTATCTTCCTTGGCAATGGGTGATGTTGCCTTCCCACATATTGTGCTGGTAGACTTGGGGACTGGGAGGTCAGGGGGCAGAATTTATAAATGAAAACTTGAGTAGCAAAAAACAAAAAAAAATGTTCAGTGTTTTCTATGTCTTTTATTACTAGGTTCCTGTCTCATTGAGCAGTGGGCCCATGTTTTCTGTAGCATTCCTTTTGCTGCTGGTGTAAATAAAGAAGCCCTCACAAAGTACTTCTGCATTGGTTTCTGATGCTGTCATAAGAGCAGCATCCTTGGGTGATACCTCTACATCTCTGTTGGGAGAATCAGTAGAAAAGTTCATTATGTGGTTACCACCACAATCTTATCAGAAAAACTTTCGAAGACATAGCGAAGAAAATGTTTAACATACTTCAAAGCTTTATCCTCCTTTGTCCTCCTCTGTTACTCGTTAATACTTAGAAAAGGTTAAACACAGTTCAGCAAATGAGCAAACAGGCAGATCAGTGTTTTTGAGTCCAATCATTATACATGATATTCTGCACTATAAGCAACCCAACATGTATTAAAGTCCTGAAGAAAACCCCCAGTCGTTTATCAGAACATGCAGATTTTCTACCTTTGAACTACAGACCTCTTATAAATGCTTTTTGTTTGCAAACTTTTTGTTCAGGAGTGGATACCCTGTATTTGTCATTTTTTTTCTGTTGTTATCACATTTTTGAAGGAGTAGGGGGCTTTTATTAGTAATCTGAGAAGTTAAATTACCTCCATGTGTGAAAGATTATCCATACTTTGTATTCATTACATTGGTATCATAGAACTTTACTACTGAACTCTGTCTTCATGTAATATCTCACTATCCATTTATGTTTACTGCCTGTTATTTGAAGTGGCTTTGACAGTTTTTTGCATCTGCAGCTAATTTAGGGAGAGGAAAGTTAAAGCATCTTTTAAGCAATAGATCTCCAAATCTGTACTTATAAATGAAGGTTAGGCTATGGTTCCATGCCGTTTTCTTTGGTGCCTTAAACAGTCTCAGTTCCTTGCTACCCCTTTCCTCTGCTGTGCTGTCACAAGTGCACTGTTGTAGCGTGGTCAAGCAGAGAGGGGAACTGATAAGAGTTGAAAAATAACTTTGCCCCTTCGCTGCCTCTCAAGGCTTTTTTCCTGAATTAGTTTTATTCCCCAGGTTTGCTCTTAGTGAAGAAACAGCTGTGGTGATGTAGGAGGGGTGCAGGGCAGGAACAAGAAACCCCAGCTTTTAGGAAGTCTGAGGGGTGAGTAAACCCTGTAATGCAGTGCTGCCTCAGAATGTGAAAATGAAGTCTCAACTGTGGTTATACATTGATGTACCACAACTGACGATATCAAAACTGGAAGATAAAAAGCTATTTTGCATAGATGCCTGAAGAAGCCTGTCTGAAAGAATAATGAAAGAACTGGGAAAGTAAAGCAATCAAAAAAAATATTTCTCTATCAGACTTCTATGAAGCAGAAACTTAACATGAGCCGGCAGTGTGCACTCACAGCCTGGAAAGCTAACCGTATCGTGGGCTGCATCAAAAGGAGCGTGACCAGCAGGTTGAGGGAGGTGATCCTGCCCCTCTACTCTGCTCTCTTGAGACCTCACTTGGAGTATTGTGTGCAGTTCTGGTGTCCTCAACATAAAAAGGACATGGAACTGATGGAACAAGTCCAGAAGAGGGCCACGAGGACAATCAGGGGACTGGAGCACCTTCTGTATGAAGACAGGTTGAGAAAGTTGGGGCTGTTCAGCCTGGAGAAGAGAAGGCTGTGTGGAGACCTCATAGCAGCCTTCCAGTATCTGAAGGGGGCCTATAGGGGTGCTATGGA
The DNA here is from genome assembly GCA_039720435.1 of Amazona ochrocephala. Lineage (NCBI taxonomy): Eukaryota > Metazoa > Chordata > Aves > Psittaciformes > Psittacidae > Amazona > Amazona ochrocephala. The sequence goes on from CM077878.1 coordinate 48,566,963, forward strand.
GGGACTCTTCATGAGGGACTGTGGTGAGAGGACAAGAGGTAACGGGTTCAAACTTAAACGGGGGAAGTTTAGATTGGATATGAGGAAGAAATTGTTTACTGTAAGGGTGGTGAGGCACTGGAATGGGTTGCCCAGGGAAGTTGTGAATGCTCCATCACTGGCAGTGCTCAAGGCCAGGTTGGACATAGCCTTGGGTGGCATGGTTTAGTGGGAGGTGTCCCTGGCCATGGCAGGGTGGTTGGAACTAAATGATCTTAAGGTCCTTTCCAACCCTAACTATTCTATAATTCTGTGTGTACTTGTGTTCTCTTGGCAATATATGTGATGACTGCAAATGAACAAGAGATTAGGAAACTTAAAAGCATTCTTTTTAATTTATTTAAATATGAGTCTGGATGAACGCAATGATTTGAGCACATTTAAATTTGCATTTTTTGTGTGAACGCTGTAGTATCTGGTAAGTTGATTGCAGTTGTGATGGTCTAAGCATTTCTAAGATGAGGCTTGTATTATTTCTGTGCCATGTAAGTGGGAAAAAGAATGTAAACTTCTGGAAAAATACCTTGTCCTTTAACAAACCGCTGTTTGATTTAGGTTTCATGTTTAGGATTGTTCTTGGACACACAGAAGGAGATGTCATCCTAGCAGATGAAAGACTTGTAAAAGCTTCTGTATGTTGTAATAGAAGCCTTATCATCTCTACTGTTGTATTCCGAGGGTGGTGAGGAGTTGTTCTGGCAATCCAGTGATGTACCTGAAAAAGTTGCTATCCCAGAAAAGCTGGTCTTTGGCCAGTAAAGGCATCTGGCGTCTCTGTTAGGTTAACCCTGGCTGGTCACCCGGTACCCACCAAACTATCCTATCACTCCCCTCCTCAACTTGACAGGGGAGAGAAAATATGACAAAAGTCCTTGGCTGAAATAAGGGCAGGGAGATTACTCAGCAGTTATCGTCATGGTCAAAGCAACACTCTTCCCCTGCTTCAGCATGGGTCCCTTCAGGAGCAGACAGCTCCAGCAGGGGTCCCCTGCAGGATCACAAGTCCTGCAGCAAACCTGCTGCAGCATGAGTGCCTCTCTTCACGAGGGGACAGGTCCTGCCTGGAGCCTGCTCCAGTGTGGGCTTCCCACGGGGTCACAGCTTCCTTTAGGCATGCCCCTGCTGCAGTGTGGGGTCCTCCATATGGGCTGCAGGTGGATATCTGCTTCACCATGCCCCTCCATGGGCTGCAGGGAACAGCCTGCCTCACCATGGGCTGCACCATGCGCTGCACCATGGGCTGCAGGGGAATCTCTGCTCTGGTGCCTGGAGCACCTCCTGCCCTCCTTCTGCGCTGACCTTGGTGTCTGCAAAGCTGTTTCTCTCACATATTCTCACTTCTGTCTACTGACTGGTGTTTCACAGCAGTTTTTTCTCCCTTAAATACATTTTCCCAGTGGTGCCACCAGTGTTGCTGGTGGGCTCGGCCTTGGCCAGCAGTGAGCCCATTTTTTAGCTGACTGGAACTAGCTCTGCCCAACACCGATGGGGGGCAGCTTCTGGCTTCTTCTCAGAGAAGCCACCCCTGCAGCACTCCTTCTTACCTCCCACTACCAAAACGTTGACATGCAAACCCAATACAGCGTCACATCCAAACCAATAAAGGAATAGGTATGTTTTTCTGGTCAGCTGTAGTGTAGATTCATATGGAATGATTTGCCTTAGAGCATGAGGTAAATGACACGCAAAAATACCTTCTAAGATGATATCTTATGTTGGACACCGCAGTTTACCAAATACTGTATATGTCACTCCTCACTTCAGTTACTTCAGTGGTGTAGTGTTTCAGCTTTGGGTTTTTTTTTTTTTTTTTAGTGGGGGCTTCTTTGGTTGTTTTTTTTGTTGTTGTTTGTTTTGTTTTGTTTTGTTTTTCTTTTGTAAGTGCACAGCTTTTCTTCTTCAATGGAGATTTCACTGTGAACTTTTTTCCTCCCATTTGGGAATTGCTTAATGACGCTACTGAGTGATAGAAAACAACTGTGAAAGAAGTTTAAAAAGTGTCCACACACAGTCACATAAAGGTGTTAATCTGCTTTCTACAAGTATACAAGTTCGTACAAGTTCTTCTTCCTACAAGTATACTTTTTTGTAATCCAAAATTTGTTATTTGTGTTTCACTTAAAATACTGTATGAGGATTTTTAAAATGCTGGCTTCAGGATGTTGTTAATAATGTTATAAAAGTTCTCATAAGAAGTAAAATACACATTATTCAGGATTTGATTTTATTGGCTTTTGAAAAACTACATACAACTTATCACAGTTGTTTAAAAAAGCAGTGAAATACCTTAGATATATACCTGTTCAAGTTGTCTGTTTAAAATTCCATCAAGTTTCTTGGGCTCAGAATTGCTTATCTCCCTTGGTACAACCTCACCAAAGGGAGCTTGTAGTGGGAGGAAAAATGATTTGTTATTGTTAGTGAAATCCGCTCCAGTATGCTGCCTTTCTTGGGAGGAGGCCTTTCTCAGGAAAGGGACTTAGATTGGTCATTGGCTTCTATCTTAGGGCCAGTTCTGCTTATTTGAATATCTTCACCTTCTGGATGTGAATGTGTCTTGCTGATTAAAGTGGCTGTGATAGTATACATAGTAAAAACTACAACACAGGTTCCAAATGTGCTACTACAAAATAGTGAGAATCTTTGCCTGTGTGACAGACACTTGCTTTCCTTGTTAAAAAAAAAAAATAATATATAGAATCAGATGCCACTTGACCATTCAGATCAAGTAACTCAGGTGAACAGTCCTGCTAGCATGATGGTATAGTTCTAGATTGGCATTTTTTTGGTAGAACTGTGAATGCTAGGGAGAAAATTGATCCAGAGCCGAGTGAGCAGAGCTGGGATACTGAGACTCCTCTTCCATGGCAACTGAGCTGGTCTCTATTGATGGACAAACCATCCAACACAGAAAAGCTTTATTCAAAAAAGGGCTACAGAAAATCTCCAAGGAACTTTTTGAAAAGGAGCTACAAGATGCAGCTGGGGTGTAAAATACTTACAGACAGCTTGGGAGTTAGTTAAAGACACCGTATTAGAGTCTTACTGTACATACGTTCTGCTTATTTAAATAGACTTTAAAAGGCCTCCCAGATGCTGGCATGGCTAAAGAGCAGAATAAGGTGAAATGTCTGAATTAAAACATTGTCCTTCCTGAAGCTGTATTCTGTATTTTCATCATTTGTCTGAATGATGAAAATACAGAATAATGAAAAAGGTGATATATTTAACCTGTAATCATAATGAGGCAGGAAAAAAAAAAGTGTGTGTGTGTAATAATTCCCGGCAGCCATAAAAACTATTGTTAAGTATTTCTTCAAACTCAGCAGAAAAGTTTCTGGAGTATCTGTAGGGTCAATAGACAACCCAGATGTAAAAGGTGGCTTTGGAGACTATAAGGTCATAGCTGAAAAACAGAATTGCTTGCGCTTGCTTTAACAACACATGCAGATGTCTTCATGCCAGAATATTTCTAAAGGAGGAATGTGATAGTTTATGACTCAAAACGAAACATCAGTGGAAAAACTGTAGTACATTAAGCGATCAGTGTACAAGGCAGCAGGATCAAATGGCGTTCATCCAAGTGTTGCGGGAGGAACTCGGGGATAAACGAGCTAATGGCTGTAGCGTATTACTTGTTGGTTAGAATCATCTTTCTGCTACAGGTAAAATAGGTAGCTAGTATGATACCAGCTTTCTTAAAATGCAGTGGAGGTATTTGATTAACTTTACATGAGTGAGCTTTGTGACCACACAACCCAAATTCATAGGAATGATAATGAAGATCAGAATTAATTTCATTGTTCCCTTTGTAAAGGCCTTTACCAAAGGCTTTTGGAGAGGCTAGTTGCCTCTGGATAAAATTGAAAGTTTTCTTAGGAACAACTGGTAACAGATGGAAAGAGAAGGCAAAAATGGTTTGTTTTGTTAATAGAAGGTGTAACCGATTGAATTCCACAAGGTTCTGTGTTAATATTGGTGTACAGATAGAAAAAGGTTTGATACCAAGGTGCCAAAGTTTGTAGATGTTGCAAACTTTACTTGCGTTTGTATAATGGCTAGCTGTTTAAAGAAAATTACAGATGCTCAGGTTTTGGGGTGTGGGTTAAAAATTATATCTGAAATCCACTGTAGGTGAATGCCAGGTAGTCTAAGTGAATGAGAAGTAGGAAAGAGAATTTTTGTAGAAAACGATTGGCTCTGAACTTGTTTGTACCAATCATGAGTGAAACATTATATTCTCTAGTATGTAATGATCAATGCAGTTCTCTGTAGCAATGAAAACAGCAAATTCAGTGTCAAGTGTTACTAGAAAAGGAATAAAGAATAAAACGGAAACAACATGCTGCTGCTTCTGTAGGAAATCATGGCACATACACATCTTGAATATTTCTTACAGTGTTGAGGGTATCCTCTTCTCCTTTCAAAGAGGTACAGTAGACTAGAAGAGCTTCAGAGAGAAGCATTGAGAGCAATTTAAAGGCATGAAACAACTTTCCTGTGAGGAAAAATTAGGAAGACTCTCTTTTTCTGACTGGGAAAAGGATGACCATGAAAGAATGCATCAGAGATCTAGGCAGTCATGAGTGAATAGGGAAGGATTACTTCCCTAACGGGTTCAAACTTAAACAGGGGAAGTTTAGATTGGATATGAGGAAGGAATTCTTTACTGTAAGGGTGGTGAGGCACTGGAATGCATTGCCCAGGGAAGTTGTGAATGCTCCTTCGCTGCCGATGTTCAAGGCTGAGTTGTACAGAGCCTTGGGTGGCATGGTTTAGTGGGAGGTGTCCCTGCCCATGGCAGGTGGGTTGGAACTAGATGATCTTAAGGTCCTTTCCAACCCTAACTATTCTATGATTCTATGTTTCTACTTATTACTGTCTTCCAAAGTACAAAAACTCAAGGAGTAAAGCACTAAGTAGGAACAAAAAATGCCAAATTGAGTCAGGACAAACAAAAGGAAATACTTACTCATATAATGTATAATTACGCTGAGGTACTATCTGCTGCAAGATGTTGATTCTCTAAAGTAAGCTTGTTTAAAAAAGCAAGTGAGGAGACAAAAAGGGCTAGCAAAGACTGTTAAACACAAAAATATTACACATGGCTTGGGAAGTCCTTGATACAGAGGTTGACTATGCAATAAATATTTCTGTGTGCCTTGTTTGTACTTTACCCTAGACATCTGTTAGTTGTGATTTATTTTTTTTTCTTTTCTATCCAAACATAAAGTTGCATTCATTATTTCTAAATGCATTTCCAACTATGTGAAGAAAAACATAGTAAGAAAAGACTTTTAAATTACACAAAATCAAAGCGGCTGCATAGTTCATCATACAGAATTTGTGTGAGACAGCTCTTAGTTGCAATAATTAGGACCTGGAGTGAACAGTGCCTTGCTTTAATGGGTGCTGTCTCCATGCTCTGTGTGGAGAGCTATTTGGCTGTGAATGGGCATGTGAGCAATCCAGACAACTGCTTGACAATTGTAAGGTAGTGACCCACAGGCGCTGAGGCCTCGCCTGGGGGTTACTAAAGTTCATGTACATGCAGAAGCCTTGAGAAAGTTAGCACGGAAAGCTACTGGGAGAGATGTGCAGGAGGGAACTGATAACTGTAACCTTGAAACATATGCTGTAATAGTTAACCAATCATTAAACTGTTGCTAGCACTTGGCTAAGTGAAGTTAACCAATCAAGTGTTATCAAATGTTACACTGTTCTGAAACTTTCCTATAAAAGGCACGATTGCACACAATAAATTGTTCAGCGTTTGATCACATTGATCTGTGTTGCGTTGTTCCTTATCCCCCGCAGCTCTGGACCTGCTTCACTTAAGAATACCCTCATGCTGTCATATTATATTAAAATCTCCATACTGTTGGATATTGCAGTAGATAAATTTGATGTAGTGTGACTGTAGTTTTTACTTCATTGATGCTAACGCTGAAATTTCAGTTAGTATCAGATGGTGAATTAAAATAAAAAACATGTTGAAATTACACTTGGGGCAGCTCTGAACTGTTGCTTTTATATGGAAAAATTAAACGTGTGTTTGGGTAGTAGATAAATAATAAATTTTAGGACCTTCTCTGTGTGTGGCATTATAGTTCATATCAGAGAAGGAGCCCTTAAACTTCCAGGTATCAGCAAAGCAGTTGAAATTCTTGTAAAACTACTTTGCATCATAATTTTTAATAGGTTGCTAACTTGTTGCATTAGTAAGCAAGATGTTGACAGATACTTATATCTATTTAGGAAAATAAGTCACCACTGCATTGATGAATTTACTTTGCTAATGTTTAACCATCATTTAACATCGACAAAATAAATACTTGGAGAAAGTACATGCATCTGGTTTACTCCTCTAGTTTGTGTTGATTAATAACTCAGCTTGAAATCTAGACTTACCTTGACTTGTTCTCATTTCAGCTTTGGATAGATCACAGTCCAAGAGAGATGGAGGTTTTAAAAATAATTGGAGCTTTGATCATGAAGAAGAAAGTGAAGGAGATACAGAGAAAGAGTAAGGATGCTTTTATCTAGGCTATTGAAAAGTATAAGTGTCTATTTATAAATACATAATTTATGTAACTTATTAATAAAAATAATCTATAGTATCTTTGAACTTCAGTGATAAAGAAAAATGTTTTCGAAGAACTGATTATTTTAAATTATTTTAAATATTATTTTAAATTGCATTTTAATGTAAATCTAATTGTCAACATGGGGCTTACAATAGTACATTTCAGAAGTGTTACGGTTGTCTTTGGAGCTACTGTGCAAGCCTAAGGAACATAGGCAAGAAATATGTCAACATGCGAACCAAGGAAATGAAAAAGGTTCTAATCAGATTCAACTTTTTCTTTAATGGTGCTGCTACTCACTACCTCACAATTATGATTAAGGTACTTCAGTACCTGTAGGCCTACATAAGTTAAATTCAGCTTAAAATACTAGGTATTTCTCCCTTGTGCTTGTCTCACTGGGTAGAGTTAAGGCTGTTTTTGTTCCCTGGTAATTTTTTTTCTTTACTGAATATGTTTGGATTTTGACTAAAACTTAAACCCTATAATGTGTAGTTTGAACACATATTTTGTCCTTGTGATATTTTATTGTTACTAATGTATTTATTTTGAACAAGACTAATGACCTGTTAGAAGAACAAGTTTCATGCATGAAGAATGCAGGTTGCATTTATTTGTTGTTTTTACGTATTTGGATGATAGGACCTGTAAGTTTAGAAAGGATGCTGTGGTTTTCTAGTAAGGAGAAACTGAATCCTGTTTAAAGAATCAAAATAATTACATGAATTTGTATCATGTAATTTTCTGCCAAATATTATGTGTTGGAAGGGAGACAGGAAAGTAGACACATAACCACTTAGGCTGCAGCAGCAGGCTATGCTGTAATCTTATAAAACATTAGGAAATGTGATGTTTTAGTCATTAAAAAATGAGTTTAGGAGTTCACTGAAGTGTGAGGTAAGCATTAAGAACTTTCGTCAAAGCAGAACTGTATCAAAAGTTAAAGCACTTCGTAAAAGATTCTCAAACTAAGGGTATTTTAGTTTTATAAAATTAAGCTTGTTTTTTTACTTTAAGCAATTTTGTATCCATTTCTGGTGCACAGTAATATGTTTTAAATGTGGTGGCAGTACATACAACACAGCGTTTGCATTTTAATTCAGAAACAAAAGTAACTCTCATTTGTGAGCATAGCAGCTTTTCTCTGCTAGTAATTTACTGCTGTTTTCCATCTCCAGCTGACGTTGACTTAAGAACACAGAATGAGATACATGTCGTGTAGTGATGTTACCAAAAAAATTGTTTGAAAAACTGATTATGGAATGTATTTCTGACTGATTTTTCATTCCTGTCAAATATTCTGTACAATAAACATTTTTCCTATAGTAAGTATTGAAATTTTGTTACCTCCTCACATCATGAGTTTGTCTTTATACCTGTGAATTATGCAGAATTTTATCTGGAAATATAGATAAAAGAGTAAAATAGATTTAAACTGGAAAACCTGCCTCGTTTGCTACCATTTCAGGCAACTTCTCGCTCCCTTCAGACAGTTACATGTTTTAAGCTACCCACGTATTTATATCTGGTAACACTTTTTCCCTTTTTTTTTTTTTTCTCTTAATGGTGTTATAAGCTTGGAGTAATGATGTCCTTTTCTTTCTAAATTCCCTTTTCCCTTAGCAGAACATTTCAAGGATTAGGAGCTTTAGTGCATAGAATTGTTCTAGCATAGAGTTTTGCATCCCCACAGTATTTTGAGTATACTATAATAAGTATGTATTCTGGTAATTTAAAAAAACTGTCATTCAATATGGTGCTGCAGTGCTTGTAGCTAACTTCATTCCTGTGTGGAGAAAGCTGTAAATCTGAAGCAAGAATCTGGATGCATCTTGTTTTTGTTGAGGCATTAGCATTTTAGTGTCTGACCTTATCACAGCTTTTTGCCCTCTTAATAGCAGACACACAATAAATTTGTTTTGAGCTGGCCCAAGAATAACATTCCAGCGCTTAAAGGGTTAGCTGTATTCATGTGTTACTCCATGAGCCCTTTGATAATGTTGGTCAATACTAGATGTCTACTTGGATTATCTTTCCTAAGTGAGATGAACGCAAAATATGTGGCCAATGACCTTCTGCCAAAGCAATTTTCAGAATAGGTAGATTATTTCAAAAGCAGTGTGTCGTTAACTTACTTGGGGAATCACATGAGCTGTGTTGTAATGTTAAGGTTTCCAGTAATGAACACAAAAAGAGTAAAGAACATTGTAAACTGGAGGTGATTTGGAAAAATTAAGGATCTCCCAACACAATATATACATTTTAAAATGCTGCTAGAGTTGGTACTCGACATGATTAGAGGTACGGACATTATAAATGGTAGTGGACAAGTATCCCAAAGTAAATGCCAGCAGATAATCTTTAGTCCACTTGAAAGAGTAAAAGTAACATTTTTGATGATCTACAAAATTTGATCTTCTCAGGAAAGCAATCAACATGATATAGCAAGTGTCATGAGACTTTTTTCTTGCTTTGTACTTGGAGATCCCACAGGAGAGGAGCCTTTATGTAGAGCAATAGTGAAAAACCCAGTTGGTCAATGGAACACACTGAAACATTTGTAAACCATCACAGAATAAATGACGGAAATGATGTGTATCTTATGTAGGAGAAGACATGAAAGGATGGCAGACTTATGCAAACATGGCCAAAACAATACTTGCTCTTTAAAATCTGGGTAAATGTTTTTGAAATACACCTCTATGTGCCCCACAATGGTTTTGTAAACTGGTGGGCTCAGTATTCTGGTTGTTGTACTGTTTTTTTAGGAATCCAGGCTTAGGCCTTCCACTGAGATTTATTCGCTAATAGCTTTATCAGAAACTGGGTACAAATAAATGGGTAGTAGATAAATATTTGGGCTGTGGTGTCCTTTCTCAACTAGATTTTTCTTTCAAAAGGTGTGTTTGTTTTTTGGTTTTTTTTTATTTATTACCTTTTAATTAGGGGATAAGCTGCTTGTTTCCTTGTATTCCCGACTGTAAAACCAGTGTTGTGGGGTTTTTTTTATTTTTCTTTAGCTTTTTCCCAGTAATTTCTTCCTTTTTATTCCTTTCTCAAAAAAACCCTGTATTTCTATAGATGTTTTATGCTTCTTTTTGACCCTGTTAGAAAGGCACTACAGCTTTTAAATTGATAAAACCTTTTCGTTCAAAGCCCGAGTTCTTGATTTTTAGCAATTTTTGTTAAGGTTATTTTTAATGGCATGGCATCGTACATGACTTGAATAATACCACTACTTCTCTTGTGTTTCTGATACTAGTGCTTCTTTAAAGTGCTGCCTACCACCATGTAATTTAAAGTCAAGAATGTACACAGTGCACTTAGGGGAGAAATATGTTAGCCTCTTGTTTTTATATGTAAGAGTTTTCAGAAAAAATCTATGTTTGAAATGTGACTGAATCAGTTGTTTGAAATAGGGGTGGAGCTCAATGGAGTGTAACTTCAGTGACAGAGAGAGGTTTAAAATTTGGGTTGCCTGTAGATAATAGTAAACCCATGGTCTATTAAATTGAGGTGTCCAGCTATTGCACAGTTTTTAATGTTTAAAAACATTAAATGAATGGTAAGTGATTAGAGATACTTATCAGGATTTTTTTTTTCAATGCCTAAATTTGAATGCACAGTTACGAACTCCCCTTTGGAAATAACTGTTTACCTGAATTTTTTTATCTCTCTCTCTCTCTCTCTCTCTCTTCCCCCCCCCCCACTTAATTTTAGTAAAGGCTTTAACTTTTCATTTGTTAGAAAATTTTAATTATTTAAAAGTTAGAAACTTCTCCCAGCAAGGCCACTGAGATTTCATTTCTGTAGTGTTAAAATGTTATTGTCTGGTTATGTGGGAGTGTGGGATAGTGTTTTTTTCCTTGTCTGTGTAAATTGCATCTTTTAAGCAGGTAACTGTAGGCATGTGATACATGAGCAAATAGGCATTACTCAGTTGCTGTGTATTCAGCTCTCTGAAAAAACAGTCTTTCTGGTACTGGTATGTATACTTTACATTCGTTAAAATGAAAAATACTGGTTCTGTAAAAACATCTGATTCCCAAATATTTTTTAGTCATGTCATCTTAATTGAATCATAAGTGTTACTCTGGTTGAGTTTGAGTAAAGGTTTTTTTTCAGTGTTATGTTCATTTGCAGTCTGTTACTCAGACAGTCTCTTCTCTCTCACCCAAACAACCTTTTTAAAAATGGCTGTAATATTGTGGCGTCTGGAATCTCTAAAAGTATAGCCACTGTGCAAGGGCTTTTTGAAAATCATCGTGATTTTTATACAAGCTGGAGCTGAAGAAGGAAAACATACCTAGAGATTAAATGGTCTGGCTAGGTCAACACAGTAAGTAAATGCCAGAGCTGCAGGTGCTGTAAGGTTGCTGTTCAGGTCTGTGCTGCAGGGTTTTGTTTTTTCTGTACAATGTGGAAAATTCCTGAAATTGTTAAACTCGGTGTCTTCAGATCAAGGGTTAAGAAAAATCAGTGAGCCTCCCTGGAAAGAATAATCTATCCTGAAAGAGAGGTTAAAAAATTGAGAGTATTTTGAAATTTTAATATCCATGTATAGTTTGTATAGAAGTACAACTGTTTTGTCTTTTTGACACTTCATATTGGAAATTAGTGATGAACCACTACATTGTTTGTTTTACCATTACGTATCTCTGTAAATGCAAGGAAAATACGACAGTGCCACTGGCTACGTCTTGACATTTACATCATTCTTCCAATATCAAGGCCAACTGTGTGCACAATCTTATCTCCTGAATTTTCAGGGTCTGCAATTCTTACCCTATGAGCCACAAACTTTTTTTAGTTTAGTGTAGGGATATTTGTATTGCATCAGGTAGAGGAGCAATTGTTGTGTTAAGGGAAATCTTGTGCCTGGAAGATGTTTTTAGGAAATTGGGGTGGGTGTGTGTCGTGAATGGTTACTTTATATATTAAGAACTAAAATCAGTATGTGTATTGCAATCAGCCTGTCACACGTGTAGCTAAGAAACATTTCCACTATCACCTCTATGGTTTTTTCTCTTGTGTAGCTGTTCCCTTGGAAGTCCTGGCATAACTGCTTGTGTAACTAATTTCTGTCTAAATGACCTGAATTAAAACCCCCAAACCTATGCAATTACAAGTTGGCCAAAAGTTTTATTATTTAGTTGCAGCCAAGAGAGGACTAACCTTATCAGGATTGATGAGAAGGGATTATCTGCAGGTTGCTTCTGGAAGCAAGAATGTATTAGCCTAATGTAGCTGCTATCAGTATAAAATGTATTCTTGGGGTTTCAATTTAGATGCTGGAGATTATTTGAGGATAATTGCTTATTACTGAAAAGAATATGTTTTCACAGTTATCATGGAGCAGGTTTCTTTTTTTGTAGCTTCCTCCCCATTATAATAGTTGAAGATTATAGACACAGAAGTACTAAAGATACACATTTTAATGAGCGGTTGAGCCAAACTGAATACACTATTTTTAGGAAGACATATTTTTGCAGTAATTGCTATGGGATAAAATCTAGTTATCCATAAGTTCTTTTCCTAAAACACTATGTAATTTGCAGTTTTAAACCACGTACTTGATATGCATGAGCAAACTTAGACTGCATTTTATAGCTTAATTTAGTACTTGACTCAATTTATACATGAGGTTGTATAGATTCTTTTATGATGTCAGTAACATTGCAATAACAATATTGAAGGTTCAACAGTATTCTCTATTTTGAGCTAATAATATCCTTTCAGTTTCGGTTTTTGTGAAATAATTTGATGTACACGAACGTCTGCATTGTATATCTGGGTCACTGTGTTGCCTGCTTATATGTTCCTGGTGTTATAGGCACGTGTATATATATATATATATACACATATATATATATAAAGAATGTGTATGTGATGCATTTAAATTTAAAGAGGGAAGGGAAAAAATTAAGCCCTTTGTTTTTGAATATTTTGATGGTGCTCGGTTGCATTACAAAGTATTTACTTTTCTCTCCCACACCTATGTAGCGAGGCAAATCTGCTCAGCATAGATGACAGTGATGGACCTTTCAGTACCAATGAAGAAAGAAAGGCAAGTACTTTGTTCATCTCATGGTAAAAATGTATCTTTAAGGCTTTCTAGGTTATTAAACAATGTTGCATAGTCATCTGTGAAGTATTGCAAAATGAAAGTTTCTGTGTTGATTTAGCAATATATACTCAGGCTGTCTTACTCCTATAGATCTTGTGTTTGAATAGTATTCTGAAAATACAAGCATGAATAAGTAGTTCTAAGTTTAGACAGTTATCATAATGGGATTATATTTTTTAATCGCTAATTTTAGTCATTATGTCCCATGATTGCTTACTGTGGGATTCCTAAATTTGTATGTATACATGTGTGTATGTGTATATCTGTATAAAAGGAGAAGATACATAGGCAAAACTCATGCTTTTATGTGTTTTAATGTATGCTGAAATAGCTTACAATTGTTAAGATGCTTCATAATACTTTGAAAATAGTCATATTTTGTTAAGTAAAGAATCCTAGTGAGTAAGGGTGTTGACAGGGTATATTTTACATTAAATCTGGTACAGTCTGAAAATGAAGCCAAAGTAATATGTAAGTATTTTGTAAGTAATCTTTTCCTTTTATGCAAGTATTTTAATACACATGAATTCTTTTGTTAGTCACTTCGTTGTCGGCCTGGAGCTGTCGGCACCAGTGGTGATTCCTTAAAAACGTACGCAAGGCGAGGCAAAGCCGGAGGCTTGAGACTTCTTAAAGGGAACTCAATTGGCCTCAACATGATGGGAAATAATAAGAAACTGAGGTACTGCTTTTAGTTTTATGCTTGCTTATTTATTTGGTCATTGATACAAGTCAATGCTAAATGAACAGAACATGTAGTATATTTACATTATGTGCTGTGCATTTTAAGAAGCTATGCTGTTCTGTGCTTCTGAGCAGAGATAGAAAACTAGATTGTTACGGTTTTTGCTCTTCCAAAATGTTAAATAGCACATTACTAAAATAGCAGAAGATTATTAAGATAGAATTAGAGCAGTCACTGGCATACTTGTCAGTGCCTTACCAGTGTTGTCTGCATATGCTATTGCTTCCTCTATACAGTGCTCACAGGTAGAAAAATATTTCTAACATCCCCATCAAGAATTTCTTCTTTCCATGACTGTGAATCATAGAATCATAGAATAGTTAGGGTTGGAAAGGACCTTATGATCATCTAATTCCAGCCCCCCCTGCCATGGGCAGGGACACCTCCACTAAACCATGCCACCCAAGGCTCTGTACAACTCAGCCTTGAGCACCGCAGCAGTGGAGCATTCACAACTTCCCTGGGCAACCCATTCCAGTGACTCACCACCCTTACAGTAAAGAATTTCTTCCTCATATCCAATCTAAACTTCTCCTGTTAAAGTTTGAAACCATTACCCCTTGTCCTGTCACTACAGTCCCTCATGAAGAGTCCCTCCCCAGCATCCCTGTAGGCCCCCTTCAGATACTGGAAGGCTGCTATGAGGTCTCCATGCAGCCTTCTCTTCTGCAGGCTCAACAGCCCCAACTTTCTCAGCCTGTCTTCATACGAGAGGTGCTCCAGTCCTCTGATCATCCTCGTGGCCCTCTTCTGGACTTGTTCCAAACAATTCCATGTCCTTTTTATGTTGAGGACACCAGAACTGCACACAATACTCCCAAGTGAGGTCTCAAGAGAGCAGAGTAGAGGGGCAGGATCACCTCCCTCGACCTGCTGGTCACACTCCTTTTGATGCAGAATTGCCAAGATTAACTTGGTATGCATTTTGTGTTTTCCTTACTGCAAGATACCCTTTGATTTAGGAGTCACGGACTGTACCTTTAAAGGATTCAGAAATGCATGTACTCCTGCAAAATAGCTTGAGATTTCCACTTGCCTGTAGAGCTGACAGGAGCGGTGTTTAAGCATTCAGTGTTGTACTTGCTTGTTACTACTGTTCCTAGCTTGTAACAGACTAATGTCTTTATTTATTATGCAATAAAAAGTGGTACATTCGTGTAACTTTCTCTGTGAGTGTTTCGTATCGCTAAAGTGCGCTCAATTTGGTTACCTTTGCCGGAAGGAAAAGTTTGTAAGATAGCTGCAGTTGGGCCTGTTATTGGTGAATGGGATGATCTTAGCACTGAATCAGTTGAGAAAATAAATGCTTGAAGTCCTGTGTGATGTGTCCCCTCTCCTGCTGTTCTCATCTTTGATCTGGGGGTACAGGGAACAAAATCAGAATTTCCAGTCTGGACTGGTGGTCCATCAGTTGCTAGGTGAAGTACAAGATGATCAGGTACTTGAGATTTGTGAGCTGTTTATGGTGATTTTTGTCATGGAGAAGTCTCTTCTTTTTCTACTTTGTCTGTGGCGTAGGGGTTAAAAACTCTTCAGATCGGTGGGGCTTGACTGAAATTATTCTTACTTTGTGCCCTGGGTTCAGCAGTCAGCAGTAGCAGTAACTTTTCTGTCTTAGTCGCTGGTGCAGTGCTGTGTTTTTGACTTTCAGCATGGGAACAACGCTGATAGCACTGATGTTTTTAGTTGTTGCTGCTGTACTACTACTGTATTGTGGTACGGTATTCCCTGAAATTCAAGAAATGAGTGATAGGAAGAAGGGATATACAAGGACAGTGAGAAGAAATTTTCCCTGTATGTGTGCACTTGAATGTACAAAAATTTAAACCCACCCAAAAATTGTCATCCATTATCTGATTAAGCAAATCCAGTAGGAAACTAGCTTAACTGTAATAGGTTTTTTGTTTGTTTGTTTGGGTTTTGTTTGGGTTTTGTTTGGGTTTTGTTTGGGTTTTGTTTGGGTTTTGTTTGGGTTTTGTTTGGGTTTTGTTTGGGTTTTGTTTGGGTTTTGTTTGGGTTTTGTTTGGGTTTTGTTTGGGTTTTTTGTTTGTTTTTTTTTTTTAATCATTCTTTAAATTGCTTTTTTCTTTGCTGGTTTTCAATAACTTGTATCAAAATTTCTCACATTATTAAGTCCCTTATAGATTTTTGCTTTGTAATATTTTGTAAAAAAAATTACTTGATGAATGGCAGAACTAATGTAATCTGTAGTTGTGTTCCGTGTTCCTGAAAATACCAGTACAAGATTACCCTGTGCTTTGCCTTTTGAATCTGTGGTGTTAGGAAGTTGTAGGATCAGCTGATAGAATGTGATGCTATAACCTTTTCTTCCTTGGAGCCTAGACTTTAAATGGTGCTGTGGTTTCTGAGATCATGTCGAGGAGACATGTATATTGTTAATATATTGTAAGGTCTTTGAGACTTCTAAAACACTTGTTCTTTCAAGGGATTTTCTGACCGTTATATCACCCTGGTTTTGGTGTTGTATGCTAGTTTTCTTGAAACTGTGCTGAAACCTGCAAACCCAGATTTCAGTTTGGATGTACCCATTTTGCAACTTGCTAGGACTTAATGATTGAATTTCTGTTGATTCTGTCTGTACTGGGTATGTTCTGTTCAAAGAACAGGATTATAGAGCAGATTGTATTTTACGGCTGTCCTACTTGGAAGCATATCTGATGCCATATGAACCATTTAAGTGTGCTGCCTAGAACAGTCAGCTTTGACTCAAATGTGGTCACCCACCAGGCTGCGTTATTCTATAGGCAGAATATATGAGGCAGAAGGCAGAGCTCTGTCAGACAGTTTTTTGTGTTCAGGGGCACAGGACTTAGAGTTTCCCAATCAGGATAGCTTGCAAAGCTCAGATTCAACAAATGAAATAGTAAAACATGAGATAAGTATGTTTATAGACTTAGTTGCTTGTTTAAACTCCTCAAGTCTTCAGCAGTTGAGAAGGTATTCCTGCACTATTTGTGTTTTCTAAGAAAATGTCTCTTTCAGACATTAAACTGGAAGCCAGAGAGAATACCCTGAAGTGTTCAGGGCAAGTAGCTGTCAGCTTTTTATATCTCAGGTGACAACATTAAACAGAAAGTTGACTGCAAATAGCCTGGATGATGACTGACCAGCTGCAGTTGCATAGGCTTGACTTAGAAGTAACGTAGGATGATTGTGTTTACTTTCAAGAGGTTGGTGAGAGAACTGGATGCTGTTGGTTTAGTTTTGAGGAAATCAGACTGTTAACTCAGAATATTTATGATGTTTCTAAACTTCGTATTCTAGGAAAGAGTTTTACCATTTGGTTGGTTTTGATAATCTTGGTCTGTTATTTTCATGATTAAGGTATGTCAGATCATAACAGTCATCTTATGACCAGTCAGAAATACTCTGAAAGCTTTAATATTGACTTATGATACTCAATGTAGGGCTTCCAAAAGGGTTTATAGTGCTAAACTGAAAAAGAAAAAAAATTAACAGTCAAGCTAGCAGTTTGCTCACTTTTTATCTTTTGAGGGAATGTAAAGGAAGGATTAGGAATTGGTTGCCGTCTTTTGGGGGAATTTTGGTACTTCATTTTTTTTCATTGCTCATGACAGAATAAAAGCAAAACTTCTGCTGAATAATATTTCTGAGAAATACTATTAAGAATGCTTTTTCACATAATTTTATTTAGTGCAACTATTATTTCCAAGCAATTTTACAAGCAAAATTTAAACATTGTATTTCCATAATTAGAAGCATTGTCAAGATGCTTTCTGGAAAAAGTTGCCTGCTTTCTGAACATTTCAAATGTGGTATTGTATGTCTGGTCACAGAAGTGTGTGGGATAATTTTTAGGGTCTAATAATCTTCCAGGGAGTACTATATTATTGGTCTACCATATCTTTATATCAGGTTTTACTAGAGGGGATAATGGTAAGTAATCGTCTCTCCAGAATTACTTGTTTTACATAGTAATCATAGAATCGTAGCATATTTAGGGTTGGAAAGGACCTTAAGATCATCTAGTTCCAACCCCCCTGCGGTGGGCAGAGACACCTCCCACTAAACCGTGCCACCCAAGGCTATGTCCAACCCCTCCTTGAACACCAGCATCGATGGAGCATTCGCAGCTTCCCTGGGCAACCCATTCCAGTGCCTCACCACCCTTACAGTAAAGAATTTCTTCCTCAAAATGAGATTAAAGTGTCAAAAGGCAAGAAATGAAGAAACCAAAGAAATGATAAAAAAGACTGTTGAATATGCTATCTCTCTGCATAGTCCTCAGGTATTTGAGGACCCAAGAATCTTTCACGTTTTTTTTTGTTTTTGAGATGTCTTGTGTTTCAGTTACGAGCCATCTTACAGCCATAAATTTGCTGTGGTTTCTTTCTGGTTTGAGTAACTGGAGGAGAGAAATTCCAGAATGTGCAATCTGTTCACCTTATGCCCTTTGTCATATTAAAGAAGTTAATACCATGTCTTAATAAAACGAAATTTGGTGGTATAAATTATAATTTAATTAATTAGCAATAAATAAAGTATGAATAAAATTATATATAACATACAATTTATATTTTACATAATATATAAAATATGCATTCTATATAATTTTATTATTCTCTATAAGTAATAATTTAAAAAGGCAGTGCCTTTTTGCAGTGATAGGAG
Source organism: Amazona ochrocephala (assembly GCA_039720435.1). Lineage (NCBI taxonomy): Eukaryota > Metazoa > Chordata > Aves > Psittaciformes > Psittacidae > Amazona > Amazona ochrocephala. The sequence continues at coordinate 48,585,114 of CM077878.1, forward strand.
GAAAAGGAGAATGGGTTCACAGTGTATTAGATGGCGATAAAATTTAAAAAAATCTTAGCTTTTCTTCTGGGGGGGGATCATCATTGAATTGTGTCTATTCTCATTTGTCTATTTTAGTATAGGATTGAATGCTTTTATGCCTGTCAAAAGACCATAACAAGTTGAATTACTGATTCAGAAATACTTTGTTGATTTTTGGGTTTGTGTGGCTGATGTTATAAAAGTAGAACACCAAAATGTTTAGTGAAGAGCATGTACAAATACACCAGAGTCCTTTTGGCTTTTCTTAAACCATTTTTCTGTATGTTTGCAGTGAAAATGCTCAGAACATGTCTTGTCCTGTAACTGTGGTACATGGTAGACGTTTTCACCACGCACATGCACAGACAGCAGTTGTAAAAACAGCAGCCCAAAGGTAAGGCTAAGTACATTTGTCTTCCCAGATGCTCCTAGTGTCAGAAATCCTTTCTGGTTTTGCATGTAATAGTTTTCCTTATGCTTTAAAGTGTTTTAAGGAAACATGAGTAATTATATTGTGCATTCTTGATCACGAGCTTTGATCTTAATTACTGAAATTTCATAAGACCATTTAGGAACTACTATTATTTAATCTCAGAATTTACTTATTTTAAAGCACACTATGGCACATATTCAGTAGGAGAGCACCTGCTAATGTAAATATGTTTAGAAAATAATTTGAAATGGGTGGACATAGTAGGCAGTAGAAATTCACGTAATTGACAACATGATCTTCAAATATTAATTCACAGCAGCTCCAGTTTGTATAAGATCCATCTAAAGATTAACTTATAGATCTGTTGATCATATGTAGTTTGCAAATACAGCATGAAACATAAACTGGAGCTTCTAACAGAAGCAGGGTTTTTCATTTATATAAATAGAATGAATGACTGGGGAATCTTACTCAGCTATGTTAATTGGTTTGAAAACTTAAAACTACATCAGACTTCTATAAAATGTAGGGATTTATATTTTTACAGGCTTTTCACACTCATTGTGAGTCAGGAATCTATGAGCATTAGCTTTAAGGAATTTTCTTTCAAATTTTGTCCATTCAGAGCTCTCTTTATGAATTTCATGGATTTCTACCAGGCCATTAGTGCTTCATTGTGTCAGCATTTTGTAGTCTCCTTCTGCCCTCTTTTTCCCCTCTCTGCTTTTTTAATGTAGACTTTTGAGGTGGGATCATATGTAGGCATTATCCTCTTTTTTGTCCCACCTCCCTCACTTTGATTTGCTATCTTCTGAAAAACAAAGCCCATATACTAATTTGGATGAAGTGATCCAAATATGTATTAGGGTAATCAGGCATTGAAGAAACAGACTAAAAATGGATGTTGCAGTCCTGTCCCTGAGGACGTACACCTACACTGTTGTTGCATCCTTCTATTTCAAACTGGACAATCATCTGTAAACGGAAAAATAGCATGTACATTTTCTTTCCCTTAGTAATAGCAGATGCAGTAGTAGGGATCTCCCTGTTCTTTACATTTCTTGCCATAGCTGCAAGGCAGAGATGTCTAAGGAGGCTTGGCAGAGCTTTTCCCACAAATTAAACTTAAAGAAGAGGTTTATCTTGCCAGTGTAGTTTGGGCTGAACCAGCTGTGCTCTTTTCTTCTTACATACAGTCCTTTTCAGTATATTTTTGTTCAGTGTTGATTGAGGAAAGCATGGGGCATCTGCAAACATTCAGACTCTTTCATTTTATTTTATTTTTTTTTTTTTTTAATTTGGTAATTGTAAGGGATACAGTCTTGATCTGTAGTGCTAACTAAAATGGTTTGAAGTGAGCAAAATAAAGCGAGACTGCTCTTTACTGCATCTTTGAATGTTGACCCTAATAATGTTAGTGCATTCGATTAAGTTTTGGTGTGAGATGGTTCTTTGAAACAGCCGGTCAACATGGATTCATCTTGTGTAGTTAAGTGCTGTATGCTTCTTCAGCATGCAGGAGAGTGCTCTGAAGAGTCTTAATTTTGAGGGTTATGCTAGGCCTGCCTGTTTGCCTGTCTCACCTATGGGACTTGCTTCTTTATAAGCCTACAATGTAATGTGCAAATGAAACCCAGAAGCAGCAACTCCATGTGTCATGCAGAAGGAAAACTAATGCATAGTGTAGATAAGCTGAATATTGTGTGAAGTAATTGGATATTAGTCATTCTGAATATTTCTAAATATGTTTTCTTTTAGGGTTGTTATTGTAGTTCATTTACATTAACAAGAGACAATTAACTATTTCTGGAGTTTCAAAAGGCAGGAAATAGTCATAACAATTCCAAGCAATGCTTTGCTACTGGAGGATGTCAGAACCAGCATGATCTAATTGACTGAGGGTGAGCTTTACAGGGGAACTGTGCAAAGGACATTTAATTCCAGTATCTTTTGCCAGTTGACTCAGTTGACCACTTTTTAAAGGCTTCTAAACCTGTTTCTGGGGTAGAGGTTTGAAAATTAATAGAACATGGCCTTCTGTAATACTGTTGGGTTTGGGGTTTTTTTTTAATTAAAAAAGAAGGGGGATCTCAGGGCTACTTGATATGGAAAATACAGGTTTATTAATGAGAAGACGGTAGCTGTTAGGAAAAAAGTAAGTAAAATAGGACTGTTGAAAACTGTTCATAACACAAAATTCCATTGTATATGAAGTGGGTATGTTGATTTTGGTTGTAGTTATGCGTGATTTTTTTATCTCTTTTTGCAAATTTTTACTGACACTGCGCGATAGTGAGTTTAAAAGTAAATTCTGGTTATGTCTTTTCAGAAAGGACTATATGAAGGAAATGTGGGATGCAAGCCATGAGTAAAATTTTTGGCATATATCAAGATAAATAACATTAGACAGTTAGACACAAGACTAAGTAAAGCTGGTAGCATGGAAATTGAGTTCTAAGGTGTTGGGTTTTTTTTCCTATACAAATTTACAAGCAATACAAAGATGTGTTCTTTTACATTGATTGCATTTATACAATTGTTTTAAGGTATGGTGATTAGAAACAACACGGGGAAAATAGTTTTAACTAACCTAATATATTGTTCGTGAATCTGTAGTGGATTATTGAATGGATAACTGAAAATAAAACCATGATTAAATTAGCTCTGAACAGATTGACTCTCTGGCACTGCCATTACCGATTCTGCTATTTATACTGGGTTCTTTGTGTGGGGATGGTGTCATGCAGGGCAGACTAATTATAAAACTCAGTCATAATCTATGTCAAGTTGAATTTGGAGCTTGTGATGTGTCCTGTATTTCTCAGCTCTTCAACTTTTTGCGCATGCATGTTAATTACTGAATTTTGTCTGAGTATCTGTTGTACTCATATGTAAAATATAAGCTTCCGGCTAACAAAATCTGGCATTTCAAAGTAATATTTTGATAAATATGGTTTTCTAGTGCAATCTGTGGATGATGTTAAAATTTGTTCACTTCTGATACAGCAGATTTTCAGATCTGGCATGGCCTAGTATTGTAGTTTGTTCAGACTATTTTGCTTCATTTAATGGATGCATAGTTTTTTTTTTATGATATTGATTTACTGTTCTCTAAGACTTGGCACTGGAATGGCACGTATGTACAACATATTTAAGACGCCTTATACATGAGCTGCATGAAGCAATTTATAGGGACACTCCTTGTTATAATTCCTGAGTCTGTCCAGGATTCTTATTTCAAAAAGTTTCTGAGATATAAGAGTTTTTTAAAATGCATTATATTAATGTGGGATTTTAAAACAAGCAAGTGAGGCATCTAATGTAATGAAAATGTACAGTATCGGGCATTCTGGAATTTTTTCCTGCCATTAGTTTTCTTAGCGTTAAAATTTAGAGTTCTTAACAGTGTGACTCTTTACAGCACCTGTAAACAGTTAATCCAAGTTACATATTAACTGTGCCAAGGATACAAAGATACTGGATCTGGCTCCATCTGGACATGGTTTGGATCAGAGTGGATTTATAAACTCAGATATGACCTGCAAAAAACACAGTGTTTTTTGTTTGTAAAGGCCAGCTCCAGTTGGAAGCAATTTTTCACTGTTTTCATGCAGCATTAGCTGATCACCCTCATCTCAGTTAAAGTTGCAGTGGTCACATTCAGTTTTGAATTCCTTTTACTCTCTTCCCAGAGCATTGTGGAGATTAAATATGTTTTTATACTGCACTCTGTAGGACTATCAGGATTACCTTCTTACATGGTCTACTTTCAGTATTGCTGTTCCTTTGGGTAACAAAGAGTTTACCCTATTCTTGTCAGTGTTCTGTTTGTGAAAAGGAAAGGAGAATGAGTTTATATTACCCCGTAATATCATTACACTGTTTAATTTGACTGCAGTAAAACAGGGAACAGTTTGAATTTGTTCTGTTTTAGGATACAGTTAGTGTAGTGCATATATGACAGAAGTTTGTTAGGTTTTTGATGTTTGGGAGGAACAGCTACGTAGATTAAAAGCTTACAGCATTCCGTATTGCGAATTTTGAAAAGGCAGGAGAGATAACGACAGTGTTCTCAAGTTGCCTTTGTGCTGTGCTTAGTTCGATCTATTTTTATCTCCGGCTTGGTGTACAAAGGACCTGAGCTGTGAGTATCAGCTCTGTGCACTGATGTTAATGGAGATATTTCTGAAACTAGTAGCCCTAATTCTTTAATATATTTGGAGGTTCTTCTTAGCCAAAACCTCGGCAGGAGGCTGCTTGCTTCTGTTTATCCTCTATCCAGTAGCTAATTGCATGTGGTCTCCTAAATGTTTAAGTAGTACTTTCTGATTATTTTTTTTCCTCTCAATTGAAACACTTAAATATTTTTCTCATGTTTTGCATGGTAATCGGAGTTGAAATTGAGGCTTGATCTTAATTCAAGTATTAGAATTCTGTCATGTCAGGTTCTACATTGCAGTAAATTATATGAGATTGCCAGGTTGAATTTGGAATTAATCAAATTTTACACGTTGAAAAAGAGTCAAGACAGTGTAGTATTTGGATCATTGCTGTCTGTGAGGTAACATTTGGTTTTGTGTTTATAACTACTGCTACAAAATGCTATGAAAAATAGTAATGCTCATTTGAAAACTAGTCAAGTGAGTGCAAGAGACAGTTATAGTTGATATTGAGTAACTTTTGAATTTAGTGATGTGCAACACATGTGGGGCTTTGCATCTTATGGTTTTTTTTCTTTTTTCATATTTTAAGCAATCTGGATCGAAAGGAAAGGTAAGCTTTCTGTTGATGAAATGAGCATGGCAATGAGCATTAAGAAAATTAACTGATGGAGTGATTTATCAATTCTAGTTAAAGAATATTCAATCCAGTCAATCATATCTGCTCATGTGTGATAGGAGTTGATTGTTTTTGTTCTGTTTTTGTGATTCACTTACTTCCTTTTACCAGAAAAGGATCTTTACATTCATCTCTAAATGCTATGTTAACGTGAAGTTTGGGTACATTTCTGTTGGTAATTTACCTATTTATTTAGCCATTGTGAAAATAGATAAATTTTAACTTTCTCCAGAATTTAAGAATTCGCTAATTCTTTTCATATTCTTTGTGCAATAGAATGGTTCTGAAGCATGTCCCAGTAGGGTGCTTAACAGCTTTCAATCGGTCATCTCAGTTTGGTTTGAATAGCATTAAAAGTTTTTATTGGGTTACTGTGTACATTCTGTTCATGAATTGTATGTGTTAAAGCAGTTAACAGAAAATGTGTAGCAAAACCAGGCATACTGGTTTTTCATTGCTCATTTCAGGCTCATTTCTCTCACATTTTGCATCTGGTTTATTGTTGTTAATATTTCATTAGCAGTAGGAAATACACTTTGTTTTCTTCCTATATAGGTTAAACTTGCATATTAGTGGAAATGTTGTTGATAGTAATGAATTCATTGAGGTTTTGTAAATATTGTGTCTATGTAGGTGGTTTTACTGGTATGTACTAGGTGTCATGTTGAATTGTTTAAACTGTGTATAAAATGTTTAACCAATAAGGATGTAAATAATGCAGAAATATCATGTAGATCTGTTCTTTGTGAATTCAGGATTTTCTAGATTAAGTAGTAAAATTGAGCCTTTTCGTTTTACTGCCTTTTGTTATTTCTTAAATCTCAGATATATTCACCCGTTAGTGTTGGCCCTCTAAGAAGGGATTTGATCAAGTTTCTGCTGCCTGGGCTTTGAGTTTATGTACTTTTTCCCGTTCAAACTTGTGCTGCATTTATGTTATTCAGCAATTAATGTTTTTAATTTGGCACTGAATGTCATGAAAGAATAGGGTTGAGTTCCATGCTGATGATCTTTATTTTCCCTTGGGAACACCTGTTGCTTTTTAGTCCAGTACTCTACTGGATATGTTCTTTTTTTTTTTTCTCTTCCCTCCTTTTTGTTGCTGTCCTAGTGGGGGAACGTGATTTAGGCAGAAGGTCCTAAATTTAGTTTTAATCATTGCCATCATGGTCAGTGCAGTTGCAGCTCCTGACTTTCTGGGCCAGACGGGGCTACTTATCTTGTGTAGTAAAACCCCAAATCTGTGCTGCTGCTTCTCTCTTTCATCTTTTCACTATTGTACTCTGCTTTTCCTACAAGGCATGCAGAAGGAAAATCTCACCTCAGCAGCTTGGTGCTTCCTATCTTACCATGCTTTACTCTGTTTTTGTATAGTGGTGGAGAGACCAGCAGCTTGGCTGTGGTGTTACACTTCCAAATAGTAGTATACAGAGGCAGAGTGAGGGAAAGCTGAATAAGGCAGCCTCTCTCAAATTGATGGTACCAGATTGTGAGTAGTTTCGAAAACTCTGATCTAAGCGCTGTATCGTAAATTCCCAGATACAGTTTTTTCTTTACATTCATTCCTTTCTGGCATAGAAGGAAATTATTATTCCTCTGTGTCTTGTTCACCACCCCTCAGTGCCCCCCCCCCCCCCTTTCTTTCTTTTTTTGGTAGAGAATAACTTTTAAGATGAAAATTTCACTTTGGCTGGAGAGTGTCAGAGAGGTCTGTGTACCAGCCCAGTGTGAAGATAATTAAGGTCCAGTTCCATTAGTGTAGCAATAAAGCAATAATTTTCAATATGTGTTGAAGATACTAAGTCAGTGACACTTCTGTCTGGGCAAAACATGTTTAATGAAGAATGCCATACCATTTAGCTGTTAAAATGTGTCAGAAGTTCAGGATTCTCCACAGTCCAGACTGCCTTAGTATTTCTGTCGTGTCTGCTGGAGGAAGAGCCTGGCCTGTCCTGCTACTACAGTTAATGTTTTGCTGTTTGATGCTTTGCTACTTCTTGAGATTGCTTTTATCAAATACTGGTCTGCCTCCCTTGTACTTAAGGTATTAGAATCAGAACTGCTTATAATGGATGAGATGAGATACCTAAAATGATTTCATCTCAGAGCATGAAGCCTTGTTCTTCAAGCAAAATCTAAATCACACAAATATTTCTGGGAAACCTAACAGGCAAAAAAAAAAAAAAAAAAAGATTGTGTATTTTTAATATTTAGTAGGAGCAGAGATCAGTATTTCTTGTGGGCTTTTTTTTCTGTTAAACACAGTATATAGATAGTCTTGCATCTTAATCTGTTTGGCTTTTTGATCCCTCATTTATTTATTTCGAAATGGGAGGCTCTTAGGATTTAACGGCAAGAAGGCATTTGTTTGGAAGTGCTGCATGTTTTTTTTTTCTCTGATAAGATTTTTTTTTTCTTTTCCAAATAGTCTTTAAAGATAGGTATCATGTTTGATTTAAGAAAAAAACACCTAGTTTCCATTCCATCCCATTTTTGCACTCACGCAATTAAACCACTCAGTGTACTAAGGACTTAGTAAAGTAGAAGGTATTAATGGAGCTGCAGCTGTTCAAATGTCAGTGAACACTGTGCTGAGAGGGGAGCCTTCATTTTGTCATTTGTAAAATCTTTGTGGTGCTGGGCTCTGCTCTGGTCTCTTTTTGGTTTTGTGTGTTTTTTTCAGGATAGGTAACTAGTAGGAAGCACTTCAAGTTGCTGCCCTTTTGTGGGAGGGCTGCCCCTATCTCCAAGAAAATATTTTTTTTTCAGATGAAATCTCCAATTAAGTAGTCTTAAAAGTTGTCTTTGCCTATGTTTCTAACTCAGAGCAACTTCAAACCTGACCTTGAATTGCTGACCAAGTTAAACTGTGTTGGAAAGCCTCAGTTGACTTGGAGCTGGCTTTTGTAACATAGGTTTGGGTGTTACTGGCTCATTGTGAGCATGCGAGTGAAAGCATATTGTGGGAGAAGAAAGATACTCATTTTATGCTAGCACTTGTGTGTTCTTGCAAGTGTTTTGCCATTTAGTAAGTATCAATGTCAGTCTATATTGATAACACAAAATTCAGACAAGGGTAAATAAGGCTACTGTATTCTGGTTTATTGTCAAAAAATTCTTTAGCGATATATGGAAGCAAATTACTATCTTAAAACAATAAATACATGTTGCATGTTAAAAATGTAACACAAACCTGTACGATTTTTAGAAGAAAAATACTAACTTAAAAATGTCCAGAGACCTTCAATTGTCAAACTAATTTTTAAAAGATACTTTAGTATTCTAAATCTCCATATTGTTTTCATTGCTTTCAATTAAATGTCAAGTAGTTGCAATACTTTTGATCATAAATATTGATTAAATGTTTTCTGTTTAAAATGTTTTGCAGAAAATACTTTTTCAAACAGTGGTTATGTTCAAAACAAGACAATGTTATTAAATACTACTGGGAGATAATTATAACATGTCAGAAGACAGCTCACAGTTAGCTTTGCTAACTGCAAAGTTTATATATTTTTAAATCTCCTATAGTGGTGTTACGGGTTTTTTCTACCCTTTAGAATGTCATTATCATTGGTTTTGATAGTAATAGCTTCTCACTATGTAGGGATTAGTCCGAGCTCTGCCTTACATTTCCACGAATTCTGCCTTTAAAGTAATTGCTTGCAATTTATTTTTTTAAAGAAAATGTTCCAAAAAGTCATATACTTTTTGAACAAATATTCATGTTAAGCCTCTGATTTTGGTTCAGGTTTTTGTGTGTGCAGATGTTAAGAAAAGTGTCTTTTTTTGGGAGCAGGATTGTTTCAGAAACACATTTGACACAATCAGTAACAAATAAATTACTTAATCTGTCATCTGTGATGTGTTTGCCGGCACTCAGGATTAAGTACTGTGAGGTCTCTACATTCTGTGCTGCAATCCAACGGTGCTTATTTCTCAGTCCTTCTTTCTGCCCGAGTTTTCCTTCATGCTGCAGCCTCTCAAGACAGTAAAACTTGTTTGTGTTTAGGTGAAGTATCCGAAAGGGTATTGTAGGTTAATCTTGTTTGAAGGAACGGGGAAAACCCTGAGAAATACTGCCTAGGAATGCAGAAAATTCAAAGACTTTATAATTTGATGTATTGGGAAATGTTGTGCTGAAAGAAATAAAAACTGATGCCTACTGCTGAAGTTTGCTTCAGTCAGAGCCAAATTTTTGTCAGGTGGGTCATCAAAATTTAGCTGTTAAGTTTGAGATGTTACTGCCTTCAGCTGTTTGCTTTACCCCATTGCAGTTGATTAATGTGCTTGTAAATCAGAAGGAACAGTATGGGATGTGTGTGACCCGTTTGCAGTCCATTGTTCTGGCTTAACTTGCCAGTAGAAACAGTTTCTGCTGAAGTTGCTGGCAAGGCCTCCTGTGTTTCAGGTGTGTGCCATCTTCTGTTGTAACAGAAACCATAACGTTCAGCTGCAGAGCAGGGTAAGAGAGCTGAGAGAGAATTGCCACAAACAGTAGCTGTGATGCAGTGAGCTTCAGGAGTCTTAATTTGGTAACAGCCAATTTACACACTTGTTCGTAAACTTAAAATATCTTTCAGTAGACTCAAATCTTACTATAATGTTTTATATTGCATTAATTTGCACAAAAATTGTGGTATGTATATTACTCATTATACCAACAAAACTTCTATCATCCAATAGTTTGTCTATATTATTACATTTTCAAAACAAATATACAGGAACTATCCCTTCTCCCATGTTCTTTTGCATTTTTGGCCACAACAGTTTTTGACGTCAGATCTCTTTCCTCTGTTTTGCATCTTCTCTTCCTGTTTTTTAAATTGTGGAACTTGTGGAATCCACTTTAATATTAAAATAATAGTTGTTTCTATTTTTGTATTTTAAAAGTATCTATCTTGTGCTTAATGAGTGAGGAGGAGGAGATGCAGGCTTTGAAGACTTGGGTCTGAAAGTGAGATTCCTGAACTATTGATTACAATCAAAGGGGATTTAGATCACAAACGCTTCTGAGACCTTTACAGTAGCTGTTCCTAAGGTTCTAGTCATACTTAAGTATACAAATACCATGTAAGAGAAGTTATTTGTAGCTTTCAAGATATATTTCAGGTTTGTTTTGTCCATGTATAATTGTTGCTGAATTTTAATGGTGTCTGTCAAAAGAACAACTGTCTAATTCATTTTCCAGAAAAGAATACCCCCCTCAGCTTCAGAAAGTAGAAGCAGACCACATTAGGTTACCACGGTCTCAAAGAGTGGGTAAGTTATGTTTAGAGTTCTCATTTCTTTTAAGCAGAATAATTTTTTTGATGCCTGCTTTGGAACTATGTGTTACCAAACTTTGTGTAACCTTTAGTGTATCTGTTTATATCCTTATATCGTCTTATTCTATATTTATACAGTTTTGTGCAGGAGGGAGGATTTTGCCGTTTTTGACTGATTTCTGCAACCTATTCAGTCATGTTATAATGAATTTTAAATTAGCTTCAGTTATTTTAGAAACAACTAAATTGGGAAATTCAAAATCGAAGAATTGTTTGAGATGGAACGGACCTCTGGAGATCATCTAATGTGAGCCCAAGCCCCAGCTTGTTCTTTAATTATGGACGAGGAACTCCTGTAGCACTGTTAGTATGTGCAAAATGTGCCAGTCATGATTAATAACACTTGGTATCAAGTATAGGGGTAATGGGGTAAGGGGTAATGGGTTTAAACTTAAACAGGGGAAGTTTAGATTGGATATGAGGAAGAAATTCTTTACTGTAAGGGTGGTGAGGCCCTGGAATGGGTTGGCCGGGGAAGTTGTGAATGCTTCATCCCTGGCGGCGTTCAAGGTGGGGTTGGACATAGCCTTGGATGGCATGGTTTAGTGGGAGGTGTCCCTGCCCATGGCAGGGGGATTGGAACTTGGTGATCTTGAGGTCCTTTCCACCCCTAACTATTCTATGATTCTATGATTCTATATTCATGCACTGAGTTAGTAGAAGAGTTGGCATCAGCACTGCTCTGTACCTCTGCTGAAGTATGCTTTTGTGTCTTTGGTTGGGGTCTGTTGATGGAGAGACAAGGGAGAAAATACCGTTTGCTTTGAGGTGTGAAAATTGTGAAATTGGAAGAGAAAAATTACTGTGTTTGGTTGAGCTTTGTCAGTGTGGGTACAGATAGAATCTGTAAACCTGCTGTTCAGCTGCTTTAGCCATCTGCATCGGCCAGTTACACTTCTGTGCTTTTTCAGGTTAATGGTAAGTAGAAAATCTCACTCTCTACATTGTTAATTTATGGGTTTCTGTGTTCTTATACTCTTCCAGTATTTAAATGAATGCCCCAATATAAAACAGAATATGGCAGTATAGTTCACTGTACTGCTGAGTCTTTGTGTTGAAGGAATAAATCCTAACTGCACACAACATTTCCAATTATTCTAAGTGCATCCACCAGCAGTCCTTTAGTGAAAATTACCACCAGCATAATCCAGCAGATCCCTTTCTGCTTTCAGTAGCAGATGTAGGTTTTTAAGTCCCAAGTCTCCTCCAAAGATACTGAGCTACAAATTGTCACCAAGGGAAACTGAAATAGTATTAATAAACCAACATTTCTTCGGGGATTTTTTTTTTTTAATTCATACAACAAAATAATGAGACACTTGAAGCAGTGTAGTTGGTTGGATGCTTAAAAATGTGTTTATTTGTAATTCAAGTTAGTATATGTTAAAAATTAAGTTGACTGTAATTTTAACAGCATATGAGTAAGCATTTCTTGATAACATTTTTGCATTTTTTTCCCTCCTAGACAGTATAATGGAAAACAGAGAAGAGTCGGAATCAGAATCAGAACCTGAAATTAAGAGAAAGGTACAACAGAAACGTCACTGCAATTCGTATCAGTCTGACTTCGCTCTATCTTCTGCTACAAAAAAATGCTTAACTCAGTTAAAGGTGGGTTAGATTTTAAAAACATGTAAATTAGATTTTTAAAAACATGTAAAACATGATGGAGATACTTAAGTGTGTATATTGATACTAGCTATGAAATAACTTTTCTGATTTTAAAAAACATGCTGCACTGGAAGACGAAAGAACCTGTGTTTAAATTGATTGGCTGATTGGTAAGCCAGCAACTGATAATTTTGGTTTCCTGTCTGAAATAGGGAAATGATTTTACTCTTTGACACATGTTGGTGTCTGACATTTTTAGTGTCAAGATTTTCTGTACTGATAACAATAAAGATAGAGGTACTGCAGAGATGGAAGTGCTTCTTCTTAAGCTGCTTTCCTTCCCAGTGAAATTAGCACAGGTGTCCAAATAGCATTCCCTGGTCTGGATGCAACCAACCAGGATGCTTTGTCTGGAACTTTTTTGAACATCAGATGTAGGATATTTTGGAAATTCCTATAAGGCTTTCTGTATTTGTTACGATCTTCCCAGGTTACTGTGGAAGATTCATAATGCCTACATACAGGTCACACTGTGTGTCTATGAAAGCAAAGCTTCCTGTAAGGAGATCTTGGTTAAAAAAAAAAAAAAAGTAGATCTTTGATTATTGTATATAATCAGCTTGTGTTTGCTCCTGTGTATTAGAAACCAAGTCTGATTGTATTTCTTTGTTAGGATGAAACACTTAGTGGTACTCACGCATTTCCATTGCATATTTAGTTAATTAATGTGATGTTATTTGGAAATTCTAGTAGCTGAAGTTTTGATCTTGAACCACATTGAAGAAAACAATTTAAAAATAAATGGAGAAGAAAAAAAAAACCAACAAACCAAAAACAAGAGTCTGAAGATCTAACAAATGTCATCTTTATGTCTTCCTTATAATTTATGTGAATTAGCATGAGAGGAAGGGGGGCAGCCCCATCATTTGTTGGCTGGATTTTGATCAATGTAGGCCATTTGCAGTAACTTGTAGCTCTAACTTGAAAACTCTGTTTAAATGTTGGAGCAAGGTGTGCTTTGAGCACGCTCCTTACTATTACAAGGCCAGAACTACTTCCTTGATGGTATACATGTGGAAAATGAGGCTGCAGTTGCATGTAGAAGCATCAGCAGCTTCGTGTCCTTGAGCTAGATTGCATGTAGCTGACCACATTGCTACAGCAAGCTGTTCTCTGTCTCCCTGATAAAAAAGTGTCAGACTAGATTACATTGTTCCAGGGGCATGATTTAATTTGCAAAGCCATCAGACAGACTGCATTTGTAAGCAGTATTTAACAGTTACATCTGGTACTTTTTCCCATGCATATCTTAGGAATCTGTAAAGTTGAGAACACCAGCAGCCATGAATGGAAACCGGTTACTTCTTCTCAGACCCTAGGGCTGAGTGCCTGTGGTAAAACTGTCCAGCAGTAAGCTGAAGTAACCCCCCATATTTTTGGCACAGTGTATTATGAGATTTTTGAGAAGGGATTGATAAAATTTGTGAGGCTACGTCATCATCGAACAGATTTATTTCAATTCAACCACTGACTCAGGAAATGTTTAAATTGGTAATTAAATAAGGAGGATATGTCCTTACTGTATTCACTGTGCTCCCAGCCATCTACCAATGGCCACTGCTGAAAGTGCAGCACAGGGCTAGATGAACCTTTACTTCAGTCTCATGGGGTAGTTATGATCCCATAAGACTGTGTAGTTTGAACACCTTCTGGATATAGAACAGATCTTGCTGCAACTGAATTCCCTAGCACAACCCTTTTTTTGTCAGGAACCATATGCATTTTCATTAGCCATGAGTTGTCTAAGTCTGGAGAAGGTTTATTGAACCTCTGAACAATTGGAAAGTGTTAGCTGTGGTTTTGTGCCAGCGGAATTACAAACATAACCAGCTGCTTGGCAAGCAATGTGCGAATGGTTTTCATCTTATTAGGCTATAACAGGTTGCACTTTTTAATTGTTTAAAGTGTACATAATTTTTAAAGGAAGGAGGATTTTCTTCATCATATAGTACTAAAATAAAAGCTGAAAAACAGCAAAAGCTTTGGATTCTGAAACATTTAGATGTAGGGCAGAGTATTTTTATAGGGCATATAGTGTTTGTGTTTTACAGGTTTCAAAGTTTAAAAAAATGCTGTATGGTACAAGTTATATGGCATACACATTTAGGTAGATCTGATCTATTTAAGTAGTCATTTATGTTAAAAAAAAGTCTAATAAAAAGAATATGCCCTCTTAATTAAACACTGCTACCCCTACCATCAAGATGTAGGCTCTCAAACTGTGGAAAGGAGGTTGGTTTTAAGTTTCGGGTGTGTGGTTGAAATAGAGGGGTGTATTTATTCTGTACTTAGGATCCTTCAGGTACAATTGGTAGCTTCTGTTCAATATTTTTATGTCTGATTGAAATTTTTCAATGCAATATCTGTGTAAAAACTACATCCTGTAACTGAGCACTGAGGCACAACAGTGGTTTTCATGTTACTTCCAATCTTATCTCACTGCTCAGGTTTTAAAGGCTGAAGGTCTGATGCATTTTATACACTGGGGCTTTGGGGTTTTTTTTTGCATCTGCTTTATGACTTAAAAAGTCTGTGTAGCTTTTTTTAAACTGCAGAAAAAATATGTACTCCTTATATGACTTTTTTTATACGTTGTCCATATTTTCCATTGTGGCCCCTGCTTTGCTCATTGAAGTTTGGGGAACTCCTCCTTGAGTCCAGTTTTCTTTTCTGAGTAAAGAACTCTAGAGCAATGTATTTCTTATTTCCACACCCCCTCCCTCCTGGCTTTTTGTTTGTTTGTTTGTTTTTTCTTAGAGGAGTGATTTTTCTACATGCTTTGCCAGGCTGTTAGAAGGTATCTTGGGAGGATAAATTAACTTCATGACCTGGGACATTGCTTCTAGTCCTCTTTAGCGTTGCTGTATGGATTCTTAGTGTTTTTTTTTTTTTTTTTGTTTTTTTTTTTTTTTTTTGTTTTGTTTTGTTTTTTTGTTTTTGTTTTTTTTTTTTTTTGTTTTTTTTTTTTTTTTTGTTTTTTTTTTTTTGTTTTTTTTTGTCAAATGAAACTGTTTTAATAGAAATGATGTAACTGGACCTTCCTGCTGGTGGATATGTGTATCTGAACAGTGTGCAACCTTTTACATATGGAAAGAAAAAAGGCAAGAAGGAAAATTTGAGTTGTCCAGCATAAGTAACTTTTAAAAAATTGCCACAAATTGCATTTCTTCCTGTTAGAACATTTTTAATTCTTTTAAATGCTAATATAGTGTTGTTGGTCTTAATTCTGAACAGAAATTAAATGCAAAATTTGAAAATGGTATCACTGTACTTACCCCGTTACTGATTTTGTGTGTGTTTTTTTCTAGCTTTTGGAACAAATTGATTATTCTACTAATTGCCCAAATTGTGGGCGGGCAAATGAAAAGCAGACCAAATGCCGACATTGTGAAAGTGTTTCTCTGCAGAGAGTCTCCAGACAAACTGTGTCATTAAGTGAATCTGTGGGACCTTTATCACGTTCTTCAATACATCAGAATTCAACAGGGCAAAAATCTTCAGGTACCGGGTTCAGCACAAAGAAGTTTTATAGTTCTACTGTTGGGAAGGGTCCAACGGATATTCTACTAAGTAATGAAATTGTAGGACATTCTATGTTGCGGCAGAATGGAAAAGTTGGTCTTATAACTGGGACAAAAAATCCTAAAATTACAGGAAGCTTAAGACAGAGGAGTACAAGACCATCTGAACTAAATGATCCAAGTAAGTATCTTTTTATGACTATAGTCATAAACTGGAAACCCTAAATATTGTATAATGAAGGAACTGTCCTTGCAGGTTTATGTTACTGTTTTTAGATGGAATTGTTTCATGGATGTGTTCTTGGGAAGTGGGACAGACCTTTTTGTAACTTCTTTTTCATATACTGAGGTACTTTCTGAGGAAGATCTACACTGAGGAAAAGAAAAATTATTTTATGGATCTTTTTTGTTTTAAAAAAGACTCATAAGTTTTAAAAAAGCATTCGTAGCAGAATTCTACCATTCATTCTCTCAGAGGGGCAGTCTTTGAGTATTTTATATTTTTCCCTGTCTTATAATTTGTAAAATGTAATTTTTTTTCTCCTTTCTCTGTGTCAACTCAAATTAATTTATAAGCAGGAAGGAACTGGAATTTGGGAACTTATGTTTCTAGTTCCATGCTTAGTTTACTAGACCGTGTTGTCTTACTGATTTGAATAATTTCATTCATAATTTCTCTTGTCAGTTTCTCTGAAGTTGTATTATTTGCTGTCAATGCTTGATTGCACCAAGAAATGTATGGCTTCACTTCTTTGTCTAGAGGCGAATTAATGATATCCATTTCTTGTATAGTTAGTTGTGAGAAATAAAAAATGAGGGAGAGAGCACCTGCAAGTAGATTCCAAATAAGCAGTAATAAAAGCATAATATAATGATAAATGTGGACTTTTTTTGGCACTGCAGGACAATTACGTAAATTACTTTTAAGCTATTGCTTGAAATATCTGTTACAGAAAAATGTAGTGGTTGAGAATTTAATATTTTCTGTTCAGTTGTTTTATCTAGTGATGATGATGAGGAGGAGGATAGTGGCAGCACTAGGAGAATGGAAAGCATTTCACCTCGTCCTGCAGATTCAGCCCGCTCCTCCCCAGCTCCTTCTACAGGAAAGGTGGAAGCAGCATTAAAGGAAAACAGTTGTGGAATAGAACAGAGAATAGGTAGTATAACAACAGATACAGAAATTGCAGTCACACTACCAAGAAAAGCAAGAATGAAAGATCAGGTACTATTTAATGCTTTGTTTAAACAAAACAAAAATCAAATCATGAATGGAAAATGTAAAGCCTTGTTTTGCGTTCTCAGAAGTTAACTATATTTGAATGCTTTTATTATTTAGTAGCTTATCAAGTAGCAATCTCCGCTTACGTAATACTGGAAACATGAAAATATGTTCATTGTATTTTTACAAGCGTTCTTAATTTTAACATAAACGCTTCTGTGTTGAATGTATACTCTTTGAGACTGGGTCGGGTATCTCTATGAAACTCAAGGACCTACGTAGTTTGCAGAAGAATGTCAGTATGAGCTGTTGCCTGGTAAGACTTTGGACGTACAAAGTTAAACATGAAAAGAGACACTGGGAGCAATAGTGGCCCTTTAAAATCAAAATACTTTGACAACTATCCCAATTAATATTGCTTATTTTTGGGATTTCATTGTGGGACTTTTGTTTTTTAGTTTAGTTCCACTGCAAGAATTGAATAAACAAAGATAAAAAATGCACCATGAACTTAGGTGCCATCAAAGGGGACAGCTTTCACAGTATGTTAAAATCTTATCCACCTCAATAGTGAGCCATTATGAAGAATAAATTCCCTGTGGCAACTGGTGTTGAATTAATAGTTCTGATTAAAACCATTTTTGGGTCACCTGTCCAGTTTCTCTATTGCGAGTTTGGTTTAACAAGAATGTTTAATCAGATTTCCACCTGCTGTCTCAAATCCTTTGTGTTTCCTGAGTTAGAATGCTAAAGTAATGATGCAGAAACTTTCATACTATATTGAGATTCAGAAGCCAACATTCTAGTGCTGTAATTGATGCCATTATGGATGTTTATAATGTGGTGTATAACTGGTCACCACTAGTGATATAAAGCTTTTGAACCTCTAGCCTACAGTAAAGCTTGGATGATAATTACTTTTGAATTTCAGTTGTTCTGACTTCATATGTGGATTAATTGAACACATTGTCTGTGAAGGCACTGGTGTCTAAGACTTCTGAAACTCTCCCACATGTTTTCATAGAATCATAGAATGATTTCCTGTGTATATCCGTTTGTTCCTGTTCACTAGTCTTCAAGAACCAGTTGTAAAATTGGAAATCAACTGCATATTGTAGACAAAAATAGGCAAGAGTTTGCTTTGGAAAACAGTTTTGTTTTGGTTTTTGTTTTAGCATTTGGATTTTTTTGGGGTTTTTTTGTTTGGGTTTTTTTTTTTGTGTAATTTAACACAAACTTTGTATTGATTCAAGGAAACTACCGAAAATTTCAGCCGTCAGCTGATATAATAAAAAATGTAATAGATACAATAGAAAAATATTTAAGACTTTAAGGAGCCTTTTGTTTTTCTCTCACAATATTTCTTAATTCTCTAGTGAAGAGGCTGCTTTAATGTAGAACCACTTTAATGTTTTCTGGTCTACAGTTTGTTTGTGATATGAGTTTTGAGTTTCTAATAGTATTTAGCTACTCCAGCAGACAAAAATGAAAAGCTGTCTTCAACAAGAGTCCTAGGAAAGTATTTTAATTACAGGTGTTTAGAATCTCTGCCTTCTCCACTATAGTTAATGCAAAATACACTTTTGGATGTTTCATCTATGGCCAAGATAGGCCATAGTGATTAGGGACTTCAGCGCAATTGTCAAGATTTAGTCTTAATAGAAATATTAGATACATTAAAATGTTTTTTCTGTGGAAGTTTGTCTTTTGTAATCCAAAAGAATGTTTATTAATGGACATCAATATGAAACAATATAAATATCAAAGAAAAGACTGTAGAAAATCCTTCAACAAAATAGAGCAATATAAGCAATACAGGAAGTACATTAATCTGGCAGCTATCAGTAAGCTTGCTTTCATTTTAATGCTTTTTTAAAATACTGGTCTGTTGGTAAAGGGGAGACTTCATTGAAAGTAGAGCTTCAGTCAGTATCTAGAGACTTTCTTGAACTGGAGCCAAACTCCATGTGACCTTCTTTCAGCATTTAGTCTTCTGGCCCTGGAATTTGTCCTAAAAACATCTCTGTAGTTCTGTCGAGTTGCTTTACGGAATTTTCACTGGGCATATTTATTTCAGTTCCTTGAAGACTTCACTCCTGCTAATGTGATGCACTGTACTTCAGGAATTACTCAATGTTTTGTGTCACCAAAACCTTAGACTAATAAAAACTGAAAGAAAAAATGAAACCACCAACATTGTGGTACTTTTACAGCATTGGGTTTTTTTGTATATAGATATATATGTATAAAACAAATTGTATTAAAAATAACCTTGTTTTGTCAGACTGCACAGTGTTTCAAAATTACAAAAACTAAATTGGTTTTGGCAATTTTAGAAGCACTGTTTGTGATTTGGAATTATTAACAAAATGTCTACAAGTGCCAGCTTTTATTTTTTCTTTTTTTTTTTTTTCCTTGAATCTAGCAATAACAACATGTTCAGGTGTTTCAAAAAGTCTTTTAGGAAATTTTTGCCTTTTGTATATGGTTGAGATGGATGCTACAGTAAGTAATCCTGTTTACCAGCAGGAAGGTACTGAAAATTAAGTCACTAATTTTTAACAGGATTGTTTTGACAATCAATCTTAGTGATACGTTCTGAAACCTTGACAATTACTTTTCAGTTTGGGAACATTGTGTCTAACACTCCACTAAAACGTCGTAAAGTTATTTCTCAAGAGATTCTAACTGAGACTGTACCACCAAGTTATCAAAATTCCTGTGAAAGTGTCATTCTGAACTGTCGAAGTATACGGATAGGAACTCTACGAAGAATGGTAGTGGAACCTGTGATTGTAAGTAAACTTGTTATTTCACAAATTAGGTTCAGTTTTTGATGGGCGTTGTTATTTTCTTACTTGAATAACGTATTTTGCCTTTTCCTGGAATAGTAAGTTTCTCTAACTTCAGAGGCTGTGATTCCCAGGTACTGTTATGTACTAATGCATATGATCTAGTTCTGGTGTTTAATAGAAGCATCACACTTTCAAACCTCTTGAAAACCCTGTTCACGTGTTTGGGGAGGGGCTTATGGATGAGTGTGCATTTGTTAAAAACATTGAAGATGACAGCTACAGGAATAAGCATGTCTGCAGGTGAATAATTTTACTTCTATAGAACAATATTTTTTTTTGTTAGCCCTCTAAGTTACCTGGGGACTTTCAAGGAGAACATTGAATGTTAGCTGTATGCAATAAGCAAGATAAAGTGCCTACTTCTTGCTGGAGTAATCACATAAATAGCAGAGAGGTATTAATCGTTCTTTCCAATTCTCTGCAAAACCCTATTGCTTGGTTTGGTTAAATACTGATACTGATAGGTGACATTCTCTTTTGAGGACTTTTTTTTCCCTCCTGATGATTTGTGGCATTTCTCAGAGTATTTTAAACTGTTTTGAAAATGGAGTACTTAAATACTAGGTTTCACAGTTACTATGACTGAAAGAGACACTGAATAGTTAGTAAAGATATACTTGCTTCGTTGTGTTGCGCTAAAATGTACACTTTTTTTTTAAAAAAATATATTTTACATTTTAAAATTTTTCATTACTTAAGTACTTAGTCAAATGAAGTATGTTTACTAACAGTGAAAAGGCATTAAGTCAATTTCGGTTTGGAGAAGGTGTGAAATCTTACTGTTGTGTTGTCTTCCACAGTTTTGCCTGGATTATATCAAAATACGCCTAGAAAGTCAGGAAGGTGAGCACATCTTTCATTTCATGTTAATACTCACTATACTTATGCTGAATGGAGAAACTTATTAAAAAGGAATTAATCAAGTGAAATGAATTATCAGGTGAATCATAATGGAATTTTGATTCTGCCTTTGTCATGTACATAATAAATTTTACTGGGTGCCTATACACAATTAAGTAGGGGATAGGGAGAGGGGTGGGAAAAAGGGAGAGTATAAATTTGACCTGAACTGCTTGGTGAATAAAAACCAAAATGATTTTGCATCATCTCTGCCTTCTACTGACAGAAAGAAATTCACAGATAGCAGGAATTAGCAATTCGTGGTGTGCTTGCAACTGGGTTGTTAGTTCTTCCCCTTCATCCTAGTTGAAGAGCTGTAGATATTCTGATGATGGTTGGCCAAGGTTTTCTTGAAAATGATTGACAAAAACAAGAGGCAAGAGTAACCTGCTGTAAAAGGTGTTCTCTCTTTAACACTTTCTTAGTTCTTTCATTTGAGATGCTCAAGTAGGCTGTAAAAACCACCCAGCTGTGTTAGACCTTTCCTGTCTGTATCGCCCTTGCAAATTTTTTCTTCTCTAGCCTAAACTTGGTGTATTTCATGTTACTGAAAGAAATGCAGTGACATAGTTTAGGAAATGGTGAGCTTACAACTTTTGCTCTATTTCCTTTGTTTTCTTTTGTAGGATTTTGCTTTGAGCCTGAAAACAAGCTTTGCCTCCTTTTGTTAATCTTAAGTTTCCATGAAGATGCAGTCCTATTGAATTTTATATTTTGGTATTTGTAAAAGAGAACTATTGCATTTTGGCATTCTTATGTGCAAAAAGGTGTCTGACAACCTGTTCAGATAAGCGTATCCTTTGCTAACTGAAGTGTTTAAGTTTCTGTTGCATCTAAAATAGAGATGCTTAGAAACTACTACTTTTCATGCATTAAGTGTATTAAGAAAACCCACCCCAAACCACTAAAAAGCTTATTAAAATTTATAGTAAATATCTGTCAATTTTTAGTCAGAACAGCTGCGTGGTGAAATTATTTCCATGGGACTTGATCACTAATAGCATAAAAATGGCAACTCGTTCAATGCTGTGTTTCTGCATTTATTGGAACATTAGCTATTTAGGGTTTTTTTTGAGTTTTGCATCTGGAGGAAGATGGGTGTATTCCCAGCTAGCTCCATTTCGGTTAACTTCATAATCGTAGTATGATTTGTTTAAATACCAGTAAGGGTCTCAAAATAAAAATTGCGTCTCCAGTTTTTTCTTGATTACAATGGTCATGCTTTTTCATGGAAAGGCAAATGCTTTGAACAGCTGTAGAAACAGCTGTACTGTCTTGTCTTGAGCCTGTTTTTACATGTATAAATATATGTCAAGTTCTCGAAATTTTCCTCACATTTCTTCTCAGTTTTCTGGAACTCCCAACTGGTGTTTCAAGGAAACAGCTTTCTAATGTGTAAAAAAAACCTGTTCATGTTGCCTTTAATGGATAAGTCTTATTGTCCGTCTTCTGTCACTGTTACAGGAAATATTGTTCACAGCATTTATGGTGAAATATGTTATGTTTGTTTTAATACAAGATAAATATAATTTAAATTTTCATCTGAAGAGGCAGTCTTCCTCACACAGGAAATGCAGTATGCTTCATTTCAATGTAAACAGTCACAAGGATTCCATTTTCTCCAAAGACCAACTAGGTCATGTTTTGTCAATGTTCTCGTATCTAGACACAGTTAGAAGGACCTGTATGCTTCAGTTAAATAGGTTGAATCTGCTTTTAAGTTGGTATTGTCATTACAATGGTCTGCTCCTGAAAGTGAGAAATAAGGTAAAATGAATTAAGTGCTTTCATTTAGGAAGGAGAAAACTGGCTGACAGGCTGCGCCCAGAGGATGGTGGTAAATAAATAGCTCCTTGACAAACTACCTACTGTCACAAGTGGTGTCCCACGGGGATTAATATTGGGCCCAGTGCTTCTTAATATCTTCATGAGTGATCTGGACGATGGCATGAAGTGTACCCTGCCAAAGTTTGCTAATGATACCAAACTGAGTGGGGAAGTAGACACTTTGGAAAGGAGAGCCACCCTGCAGGATTACCTGGATAGACTGGAAGAGTGGGCTAACAACAACCTTATGAAGTACAGCAAGGACAAGTATAAGGTCTTGCACCTGGGAAAATGTAATCTAGGTGTGCAGCACAGGGTGGAATCTACCCAGCTGGGGAGCAGATATGTTGACCGAGACCTTGGGGTCCTGACAGACAGCAAGCTCAGTATGAGTAAACAGGATGCAGCTGTGTTAGAGGAAACTAGCAGGATGCTGGGTTGCATCAACAGGGGCATCATCAGCAGAGATAAAGATGTTATTATCTAACTCTACATAGTTGGATAGGTCAGGCCACACCTGGAATACTGTGTTCAGTTTTGGTCCCCAGTATACAAAAAAGAAGTGTAGAGGTTGGAGAGGGTCCAGAGAAGGGCCACAAAGATGATCAAAGGATGGGAAGCCTGACATGTGAGGAAAGGCTGAGAGAACTGGGTTTGTTCAGCCTGAATAAAAAGTCTCAGGGGAGACCTTATCACTGTGTTCCAGTGAAGGGTTGATGCAAAGAAGATGGAGACTCCCTTTTTACAAGGAGTCACATGGAAAAGACATGGGGTAATGGCTTAAGTTACTCCTGGGGAGATTCTGACTGGGCACAAGAGGAAAAGTTTTCACAATGAGCGCAATCAACCATTGGAATAATCTCCACAGGGAAGTGGTGGATTCCCCAATGTTGAACACTTTTAAGATTCAGCTGGACAGGGTGCTCGGACGTGTAGTCTACACTATTGTTGTGCCAAGAAAGGTTTGAGCAGATGATACTTGAGGTGCCTTCCAGCCTGGTATTCTGTGATTGAAAGTTGAAATATTATGATACACACTGAGGTATTACAGCCTAACTTGGGAAAACTATTTTGTTTTTTTGTTTTAAACAATAAAGAGGGAAAGGAAGACTCATAAGTGAAGAGTCATCTATAGATTTTCATTTAGTTACTAGGTTTGTTTTCTCCTATGTAAGTCCTTAGGGAGAGAAAGGAGAATCAGGGCAAGGAGATGGGCTAGTTAGATAATGTACCGTATTTGTGCCTGGTGATTTTGAAGGGAGTATGTTGTTGCTGCAGCCTGACTTAGAGCTGGGCTGCTTCTTCCCCCGTTAGTGGGACCAGAGGTATTGGAGATTTAGAAGAAAGGATTGCTGCTTTGCTGTGCAGAAGCTCTGGTGGCCACCACTTGCAGTCTGCAGCCAGTGAATACTTGCTTTTGGTAACTGTTTAACTATTTTGGTTGGCTGTACAAGCAGCAGGCTCCGTCTGTGGGAGCCGCAGGGGTGAATTCAGTAGCCAACAGAAGGGAGGATGTACAGTATAGACTATTTTTTTTTTTTAATTTATTTTTTTTATCATATGGTTTTCTGCAGTTATGCTCAGGGTGATGCAGATTGGGCGGTAATAGTTCTACTAATTTTCACTCACCATCTGTCTGACCAAGATATATTTACAAATTTAACTGAATAAAAGCCTAAGTATTTTCAGGAATTCCCCACAGTGTTTCTTCCCTTTTACAGGGAAAGGAGAAGGAGGCAGATATGTTGCACTGATTTTTTTTTATTAGAAGGACTTTATGTTGGCTCCTGTTTTCTATCCTGTTGATGGTTTGGCTCCTACATAGCCTCTGTGGTGGAGGCTGCCACTAAATAAAGCTTTAACTGATTTTCATTAATAATTTTTCTAACGATCATTCATCATTCTTTTAATTTTGAAGTTATTTTTCATAAGGGAGCTTTATCAAAGGTAAGTCTACAAAGAAAGCTTTGCAAACCTATTGTTGTAAAATATGACGTAGCAATAGTTGAGAATTTAGATCACTGGAAATGGTGTTTTTTCTGTGGAATTAAAACTGGATTAAAGTTGGTGAGAAGAAAACACTTTGTTTCTGATTACTTTCCTGACAGGTGAGAGTGGAGTTCAGTTTGTCTTTTAAGGTGTTAGCAGGCATTGCTTCATGAATATGGGTTAATTTCAGACTTTAGAACACTTTTTAGAAAGTTAATGAGCACATACTGATTCCTTGTTAAAATCAAGGGAGAAATTGCAAAGGAAACCTGTGTATTTTTACTATAATTTAATATAATGTCATTATTTTCTTCTAGAATCAGAAAGTGATATCCGAGAAATTAACCTGAAAACTTCAGAACTTACCAAATGTGAATGGTGTAGTGTACGAAAATTACCAGTAGTTTTCTTACAAACAGTACCATCAACCTGTAGTAGCCTGAGAGAACAACTGAAAATGAGTAAAGATAATGTCTGGTACGAATGTAAAGGAGACAGTAAGTAAAACAATTTTAGTCTACTGTTCTCTTTAAATTGCTTTTTAATGTTTTGCATCATGGCAGAGTGAACAAAACACTAAAATTGGCATCATTGGCAGGGGCAGGTGTCATGTTTTTCCAGACTGTCACCTTCCCGGGCTGATGAGGAGTTCAGAACAGCTTGGCAAAACTGTAGTCTTCTGTCTGTCCAGACGTGCTAGTTACAACAGTTAGTCAGTTTAGTATAACTTTTTTCCACTAATATTTCTAGTGAATGTGAAAGCAAGTATCTTTAGCTTTTGGGCCTTTACATTTATAGGACAGTTTTGGGTTATACTTCCATCTGCTTTCTGTGCTATTCTGCTTACAGGCCTGAGTTTAAGTAGAAGCTCTGTGAGTTGGTTTGTTGTTTTTCCCCATATACTCGTAGTGATTTTGTGATGTAGACTAATGCCTGCTTGGAAACTAAGTAGATTGTCTTCAGGTATCTTAACATTAATTTCTACATAGTTTTCCACATGGGTCTAGCATCTTAATAGGCACACTATTTTTTTCTAAGCTAGCATAGTCCTCTTCCCCTTAAATAGGCTTTTCTTTAGGTTAAATTTTGTGGTTATTTATACTTGCACTCAGCTTCATAGATACATGTTGCATTCAAATGGCGGAAGAATGCTTTCAACAATCTCAAAATTGTGTGCTTCCAACACATAATACTATTATAATAAGCTCATCCACTTCCTATAAAAAGTATGAGCTGTAAGGAGTATTATAATTACAAAGTAATTAGAGAGCATGCTGGGAAGCTAGAGACGACCCTGGGAGTAGGCATTAGACCCCAAGTGAACACAGGTGTTAACAAGTGAAAAAAGAAAGCTTCCTGAGTTGTCTGGGTAGAGAAATCCTTCCTTCATGTCTCTCAGCCTTTCTCTTCCTGGCACTGAGCTAGTTTTATACCCAACTGCTTTATTGTATTTGATGCTTAGGAGTACTTTGTGAAAAGATTGTTACGATTTGCTTTGTGAGCAGTGAAATTACTGTAAGCCTGAATCCATAGCTGTGTAAGCAATTGTGTGTGTGTGTGTGTTCCCAAAATAGGACCTCTCAAAAGCCAGTTATCCACCTAAATACTGTAGGTGTTGAATTGGGAAATACGCTACTGTAGAATTATTTTTTGGGACAGTTAGCATGCTGAGTTAAAAATAACCAAAGGAAATGGTTATGCATATGTCTGAAACTCTTATTGTCTTACAGAAAAACAGGTCCCTGCAGCTCTGAGTTAGCCAGCTATGTGAAACTGGGATTTGCAGCCTGAATCCTGTTCCTGTGTTTGTCTAAATCCTCCTAGTGCAATTTTACTGCTTTTTTGTATTTTTCGGATTGTGTGAATAAATGATATTTACACAATAGCTGATTGATCTGACACATGTTCTCCAACCCTTGGTAAAGGGGTGGGATGACCTGTTGAAGCCACTGTACCAAAAAAAGTGCCAGATTTATTAGGGCTACCAAGAGTAAGCATGACAGAATATGGTGTTCTGCTCACAGAATGTTCACCACAGGCAGAGAGGTTTTTGACTGTTTGTTACAGGACCTGAAAGCAGGGCTTTGCTCTTCTAGGTGGTGAGATCCCTTTACCTGTGTAAGGAGATGAAGATTTTTGATTACTGTGACATTTTCAATTCCTTTCCTTCTTCAGATGCGTACTTAGAAGTGAAACTGCTTGCTAGTGGATTTGAGATCCTTAAGATATTTCTGTTTCTATGGTAACAAATCGGATCAGAGAAAAAGAACTTTCTTTCATGAAATTTCCGTTACAGGTTTTTGTACTTCTGTACCCAAAACATGTGCCTAGAATCACTAAGAGTAGTTAGAACTTGGTGCTTCTAATGTGTGTTATATGGTTTATATCCACTTTTTCAAAAAACATCGTGCTTATTTTCCCATTTAAGTCTGGAAAAAGTCATCTCAAAAATATGCTTTTTTTCCTCCTCACTGTTCTATTCAGTTTAGTCTCTAAGCAGCGGTTTTAAGTTTTGTGTCCTACTTGCTAGCTGCCCCAAGTTAAATCAGTATCTTTTTCAGTCTGTCACTGTTTCTCACAATCTCTATTGTCTGAAAGAGCTGACATGTAGATGTCAGTGCTGTATATCCATGTAAAAATGATTCTTGTAGACTGTGTTATCTAAAAGGCTAGGGACCTCTGGGCTTGTATGGTGTGACTTAATATGTAAGATTTTCTAAAGGCAATAATATAGCCTTCTAGGATCAGGGCAGACCATGAATCTACCTGAATCATGGGGTCTCATGTGCTGTTTTTGTTTTATTTAGCATATGTTCTCTTAGTTCTCCCATTTTTCTTTCCCTTTTGTAATCGCATCTATTTGAAAGTAGGAGAAAAACAGGCAGAAATATTTAAAAATAAATAACATGTAAACGTTGAAGGGGTTAAGTAGATGAAAGCCATTTTTATAATAAACATTGAGACCGCAAAAGCCTGTCTACATTCTTAATACAGTTCTCCTTTTCTAATAAATTCTGCAGATGAATATATATCAATCACAGATTGATTTGGTTTTTGGGTTTTTTTTTGTTTTTTTTTTTTTTAAATAGAGAGCTGCTCTAGACTTTTTAGTGTTGACCTGGGAGAAATTAGGGCATGGTGTTTCTGTGTATAGAGAGGAAATTATGCTGAATACATAATTTCTGGAATTGTATTGAAACAGTAGGATAGGAACTATAATAAGAAAAAAAAGAAAAATAAAAGAAAGTATTGATTGTAGAGTCTTGCTGTCATTAAGCAGAGAAGCCTTTGAAAGCTGTTCATTCTTGCAACATATTTTGTTTCTAAATGATAATTTTCTCTCTGTTTTTTTGTAGGTCAAGAAGAACAGTATATAATTTTGATTTTTGAAACTGGTCTTGATCCTCATGCAAACTCAATATTTGAAAAAATTATTACTGACATTGGTATTAGAAATAATATTTCTGACTTCTTTGTGAAAATTTCCTTTGAAGAAGCCAATGGCAGGCTTGTTGCTTTTACCAAGTGCTTGGAAGACAATTCCAAAGGAAGCCCATCTCACAGAGAAAACAAGATAAAAAATGTAATTACATTTTTGTCAAAGTCATTGTATTATTTGGGTTACAAATACACTAAAGGTAGTGTGCTAGTCACCAGAACACCCCAAAATTATCAACAATTTCTGCTGGCTTTTATATGAGGATTCTCAGACTGCATCATGGTGGGTTATGAAACTATGGGAAATACTCTTTGCATTCACAATACGTTTTAGTGTGGTCCACAAGGAGTGTTGCAATTTAAAAATTGCTAAGAGATGAGAAATTTCTACTATAATTAGACAACAAAAATGTTTCCAAATTAATCTATTGGTAAAATGGTAGTATTTTAAACAAGAAATTAAGTTGCAATGTTGTAGTTAAATTTAATCAGTGCTGTCTTTAAGCTAAACTTCCTCTTAAAGAATTTGAAAGATTTGTGACTCTGCAAGAAATAAGAACAGACCTAAATGTAAGAAATTAATTAGGAAAGGAAAAAAAACCAAACAAAAACTTGAAGTCTTCGCAAAAGCAGTGGGTATTACACTGCTGGACTTCTTAAAGCTTTATTACCTTTTTTGTAAATTTGAGCACAGTATGCAAACTGATTTTGACTTTATTCTGTTAAGGTTGCTTCTGAATCCAAAATACAGCAGCGAAATAAACAATTACCATATTTTGATGATGATGAAGAAATTGGAGAACCACATACAGTGTTTATTGGTCCTATTGAAAAGTAAGATGTTTGTCTTTGCCCTGTATTGATTCCCTGAGGTTTTTTTCAGCCTGTCATACATATTATTGATTATATTTTGTATTTTTATTTTCAGGTTGATAGTTTATCCACCTCCTCCAGCTAAAGGTGGTATTTCTGTGACCAATGAAGACCTCCATTGTCTAAATGAAGGAGAGTTTTTAAATGACGTTATTATTGATTTTTATTTAAAGTAAGTTTTATTTCAAATCAGTTTTTAGTTGTCTTCAAAACTTGAAAAATTCTTACACTAAAAATTCATAGGTCAGTTGTTAATACTTGGTCTCCAAGTATATATAGCTCTAATTTAAAAGGTTGTTTTGTATCTTTGCTAGAAATTTTGGTTTCTCTGCTATCCTGCTTGACAGTGACATTGTTCTTACTTGGAAGAAAGGTTCTTTAAAATTTCTTCGCATCTGAAGAGGAATTTTAACTGAAAAGAAAGAAAAAAAGGCATTTTTAAAGTTCATTTGTTTTTTGTTTTTTTGTTGTTTTTTTTTTTTTCCGGAGTATATTCCATGGAATTTCATTTGTTCCGATTAACAGAATACATAAATTATTTTTTTGTGTGTGTCACTGATGCTGCAGCTACTGGAAGCATATTATATTGTTATGTGTGGCTGTGTTTATGCTACACATAAAGCACATGTGTATAATTCTCAGTCTACTAAAATATTTTAGAAGTAAAAAGAAAATCAGTGCATCACTCTGGGAGTGTTTGGAGATTTAGTGGCTGTTACAAACTATGAATCTTTCCTAGATTTTATCTGTATTCTTTATGTCTTTATGTAATATATTCATTGAAGATTTGTCTTGCTGCCATGATATAAAAACAAATACAACAGCAGCAAAACAATTTGTTGATTGAACAGAGAACTTAATATCTTGAAATATTGGCACAGATTTTGCATTAATTAGTTCCTGTGGTTAGTTAGCTCTAATACTCTTATCTCTTCTGTGAAAGGCTGTAACAATATGGTGGGGAGTTAGCACTGTTAGCAGTCCTTTTTACTTTGGTGATGAATACTTTGATGAATTCACCTCCATGAATTTTTTCTTTTGCCTTTTTTTTTTTTACTAACTAGATATTTGGTACTTGAAAAGCTGAAAAAAGAAGATGCTGATAGAATACATGTGTTCAGCTCTTTCTTCTATAAACGCCTTAATCAAAGGGAAAGGAGAAATATTCATGAAACTTCAAACCTTTCGTAAGTCTGTTGATAAGTGAGTTTAATTAAGAGCCAAGTAGAGGGAAGACTACAAGAAGAGGTGCTTTACAGAGGTAAAAGCCTTACAGACAATATTGTGATACCAGCAGAACTCTAGGAAGCATCCAGACCTATAACAAACATAAAATACAACTTGAAAATCTTGAGAAGCTGTTAAGGTGAAGATATCTGGAAAAGTAGTCTTTCACTTAAAGTAAGCCATCCTACAAATTGTGTTTTTCTTGCAGAATACAGCAAAAACGACATGGGCGAGTCAAAACATGGACACGACATGTTGACATTTTTGAGAAAGATTTCATTTTTGTTCCCCTTAATGAAGCGTAAGTAAATGAACCTTTCTATCGCAGTCAGTAAAGGTTTAAGCCTCCTCATTCTGAAACTGAAAGTTATAGTATGAATTGAAGTTAAAAATTAAGAGAATAAACATATTTTTCTAGATGATTACAAAAAACAATTATGTAAGACCTTTCAGTTCGTTGTTGTAGTCTAAGAAGTATCAGATAGAATAAAGACTGAGAAAAAATGAACTTTTCTGAGTACTTCTTCTGAACCAGTTCAGAGAATCAGTTTTACCTGGGTCTCCGAAGTTCATTCTTCTAAGCAGTTATTGCTGATAATTTTTGGATTTACCTTTTTTAGACCTTACTTTTTGTTCTGATGAGATCTGTATGGTTTACATGAAATCATTCCTTAGTTATATTAAACCTACATTGGAAGAAAATGCAATTGAAAATCTCTACTGCCCTATATTTAGAGTTTTATTCTTTTTCTTTATATCCATTTGTCCTGATAAGTTTGTTGGGTCAGGAAGCAGACAGATAGCATTCTGATAGTTGTTAAGGACTTTCAATGGTGTTTGCTTTCTTTAAGATCTCAGTGAGTTGTCACAAACACATTTCCATGTTTCATGAATAGAATCTAAGCTGTCCTTAAGGCGAAATATTTAGGAGTGTTAAACTGCTGCATTTAAAATATATACAATAAAAACATAAGTAAAGGACAGAGAGACAAGAGAATTGTAACTGACATATCACAGGCATACCTAACAGGTCTTTCAAGAATACAAAGAAGTTTGGGTTTTTTTTAATTAGATTGTCTTCAATGAAATGTGTCTAGATACTGTGCCATTGTGCAGTGGGAGGAAAATTTCTCCTCCCCATCTGAATTCTGAGGCTAGCTGTAGAGAGGCAGCTATGAGGTAACTGACCATATATGTGTTGTGAAGTTGAAAGTAAGTCCTTTAGAAAGCTGTTTGCGAGTATGGACTTTAGATTTTGAGATGCTATGACCTCTCTATAGCCATGGGAAGACAGCCATAGCTGGTAAAAATGACTCAGTTGTAAGGTAATTCTCCCTGTCCACTGCAGACTTCATCCTTGTCATCCCTCTCCTCTGAAGCTTTAAGTACCATAATTTTGAAGTGTCTGTCACCTAAATTTTTGTTGCTTTAGTGCTTGTTATGTAGTTTACTTCCCACCATCCTCTCTTGTATCATTTACACATCTGCATAGGAGAAATCATAGAATAGATGAGACTGGTAATGCTGCAAATAACAGACAGTGTGACTTAGAAGTCACCTGAAAATGAAAATAAATAGTTCTGTGGTTTTACAAAAATTAGTTATATTGCTAGTACCTTAGCATGCAGTAGTTTTCACTGTCTTGTTCATTTACTGGTAAGGAAATGAAGCAGTGTCTACCTTGGCAAGTAGTGCAGGTCCATAGAAGTGAATTTGCAAGTTTGTACTGAAGGCGTGATGTTCATGCCATGTGTGCATTGGGGATTTTGCTTTGGACTAGCTTGGTCTCATAGATTCATCCAGTAGTGATTAGAGCATGAGTACTGTACTCTTGGTGTACATCTTTCATCTGGAAGTAGTGCCATTCACACTTTCTGGAGCTGTCCTTCAGTGTGAACTGAAACTTGGTAAGTGGTGATAGTGGGATATTCTTTTGCAAAAGTGGTTTCCTGATATGTATAGTAAGAATATTGCAGAGAGTGAAAAACAAGTATCCAGGGAGATGAGAAAGTTGTGGTTTGACAGATTGGGAAGTAGTTGTGGTGATGATTTGGTTTTTATTGGTTTTGAACTGCCTTTTGGCAATGAAAGCATAAATTAGATCTTTTTTTTTTTTTTTTTATCATTATTTATTTATTGTTACTAGCTGCTAACATCTTGGATGCACCTTGCAATTCTGTATCCCCTCAAACCTGTCATTTCCCGCATGCCCCAAAACCCAGCATTCAGTTTTGAGGAACAGAAAGCTGAGCTTTTTGCTGGGAGATACTAACATTTAGGAAAGAATTGGTGACTCGGCAGTGAAATGCTCCTAGTATGGTAACTGGTATCGCAGGATAGAGAGGAGGCTGGAGAGCTGTCTGGAGAAGAACATGAAACCCAGCACCCCATTATTTTCCATGTGCCTTAGCTTAGTGTCCAGGAGGATCTGCTCCATCATCTTGCGGGCACCAAGGTGGGACTGACCAGCCCGTAATTCCCTAGTCTTCCTTTATCCCCCTTTTTAAGTTCCAGAAAGTCTTTACAGACTCTCCCATAACCACTAGTTTAGGGAGTGTGGAGTCATTGTCTAACAAGTTATCAAACTGTGATAAGTGGAGGTGGGCAGAATGAATCTAGAGAATTACCTTCAGAAGAATATGGCTGATACAACTGTGACTGCATCTATGTCCTTTGTCAGTACAGTCCTTTTTGTTCATATCTCCAGTTGAAATAGGTTGTTCTTTTAAAAGTTACAAGCTCTTTTCTCTTCAGATACAGATTAGTTTGCTAGTCTATTTACATAACTGGTACATAAAGCCTATATTAATAGAATACACACAAATTCTAGCGTTTGGCAGTACTTATGTATTTATTTATTAGTTGCTGCGAATCATTCAAGAAAAAATGCTTCCATACTTCATATGCTGCTTTCAGAGGCCACTTACTTTAACTGCCTTTGAATTTCAATAGAATTGAGGCTTTGTAATCATCTGATTTTTCATAATGTCTGTTAGACATGCATTTTTAAATACAGTTTTTCTTTTTTTCCTAAACCACATTGAAATAAGTCTTTACGTGCATAATACATAGCTAGGTTCTGTTTTGCTATTTGCTGTAGGGAATCAGAAAGCCTTCAGAAAATTTCTAAATCGGGTCAGTCTGTACCTATTTGCAGTGCCTTAGTCCCTGAATTTGCTGCTGCTCCATTTCTGGTGGAGTGGCAAGTCAGTGAAGTCTGAAGAGGGAAGAGGAGATAAAGAGGAAACTGGGGCAAAACTTACTTTGTTTTGAGGGAAATAACTATTTTTGGTCGTGAAAGGGTTAGAATGTCAGTTCTTTGAAAGGGTCAGTCAAAGGGCAGCAAAGGGAGGACAACAGAGTTGTGGTGATGGCATTACAAATACTCTTCTCTCCGTTTTTAATTCACTGTTGTCAAGATTTCTGTAAAAATGTCAAGTGTCATATACAATTGGAAGATCTTGTAGGCAAAAGAATATGGGCAGTTCAGCTATACCATTAGCTTTGACTAGTGTTGCTAGTGCTGAACTACCAGAAAACTTTATAGAGCCATAAAACATGAACTCTACAGTCTCTGTCTCATGCAGTGATAAAGAAAATGTTAAAGATGAAATAAGCTTTAATTAAAAGAAGGAAAAGAATGCAAATAGTATGAGCAAATTAAAATAAACTAACTGCATCATATTAATGAGTTGGTGACTGGTTGAATGGAGTGATCGTACCTTTAGAGAAGACTGTGAAGGCTTGAGTAAAACCTGCCCAGAAAAGTGAACAGCTAGTACAATCTATCCTTGATAACTATGGGAGGCAAGGTTTGGTTTTTTATGTGTGTGTGTGCACATAGGGGACACTCAGTGTTTTGTTTATTTATTACCAACTTCAGATTTAACCGTGAGCATTAATGTTTGTTTTTTTTTTTTTTTTTCCTTTTCAGTGCCCACTGGTTTTTGGCTGTCATCTGTTTTCCTGGTTTAGAAAAACCCAAATATGAACCAAATCCCCACTATCATGAAAATGCTGCAACACAGCTAAAATCTTCCTCTCCAGATGGAGAGAGCAACACACCGTCTCCTTTGCCGAATGAATTAGATGCACAAAACTCACCTTCCAAGTCCACAGCAAAGAAAATGTTGACCAAAAAGTTTAATACAGCTTTAATTGACCCAAACACTGAAACAGAGGACAGTGAGTCTTCGTGTTGTAGAAGAAGTCCTTGTAGGGGAAAAAGTGCTTTCAAAAAACTAAATCAAATAGACAGTGATGTAGAAGAGCCTAACACTGTGGAATCAGCATGCCATAAACTAGACCATAGGACTCTGGACGCGAATGGTATACAGGGTGAATTCACAACTGCTAGCCAGACTATGGGTATGTAATTGTAAAAGTATGCACATTTTAATTAAAAATTTTGAGATTTCACATCTGTTACTACTTCTACAATTGTGTAAACTTCATACTTTGAAAGTTCAGTGCGTGCTGAAGTTTGAGTGCTTGCAATGTAAGTAATTTATAGCCATTGCATATTAAGTGTTTTTGTGGTTGTTGACGTAACTTTCATGGCAAAGGGCTGAAGATGAAAAACTGTTTTCCTAAATCAGATTAAATTTTCAGTTGTGTGACCTTTTTTCACACAAATAGTTTTGTAGATACCACTTTGCATCGCTTAAGACTGTAATTGTTAAGGAAAGAACAGTAGTTGACTATGGATCCTCATAATCTGTGTGCATGGAGGAGCTGAATTAAGATAGTGTCAGTGACCTTGATTCCAGTGTGTTCCAGCATTTGAGGTTTTGCTTCAACACTGTTAGGTTCTTTCATGCCTTGAGAGAAGGTATGTAAAAAGAGTAAAAAAAAAAAAAAAAAAAAAAAATATATATATATATATATATATATATATAAAAATCACTCACATGACCTCCGTGTTACATTTAGAGAGGCTTTCTTCATGCATTACTGCTGTGGAGGCTGATTGATTTCCGTGCTCCGGAGCAGCATTTGTACCAAAGTGAGCTGACATACTTTTAAAGGCAGATGAAGGAAATAGGAAAAGATTGTTTTCTCTGTTCACTGCAAGGTTTGGATCCTCTTCAGATACAGACTGTATTGGTGGCTGACGGTCATTCAGTTCCTGACTAAAGCACTCAGGCTGCCTTGCTCAGCTGTTGCAGATGATATACCCTTTTATTAATGTAGACATTTGTATAGGTCACTGTCATGGTTTAAGGGTGAGATTCAGTTTGAGACTGACACTAGTAAATGCTTAGGTATCTAAATTTAGATGTGTATCTGAATTTTCATTTCAGTCAGATGGAAGATGGGGGTATAAGCCTTGGGTTTTCTGCCCAGTCTTCAGCTTTTGCTCCAGAAGGGTGTGGGTTTTGATTCTTGACCCTGTCAAACCTATAGGTATGTCCTTGATACCCTAGGGTATCTCAAAAGGTAGCAGATGCCTCTTTGATAGTATAGTCAGTGAAACCAAGAGACCACCTTTTCTTGTGCTGAAGCAGACAGAGAGGCTGTTCAGTTGAGTAGTACTAAGTCACGTTAGTGTATGGCCTACTTCTTGTGCTAAGGTCTTTTCGAAGATACAGAGTAAGGCTAATTCCCAAGTTTGTCCCTGCGGAATTCCACTGGCAACCTCTTTCCAGAATGTTTCTTTAACTTCTCTGTTGAAGTGTTTTCAAAAGCAGGTCTTTGCCATTTTTTCCATTAGCTAATTCGTTGCCCTATTTACTGTTCTTACAGAAATCCTGGTTTTCCTTAATAAGAAATATATCCTCCAGTGACACTGTAACCAACACTTTTTATTTTAGCTATTGTTTAGATATAGAGTCCTTTAAGAAAAGCTTTCTTATCAAGATTTTGGGTTTTGTTGGCATGAGTTATTAATTTTTCACTTATTTCCACATATTTTTCAATTTTCCCCCTCAAAAATCTGAAGTCTTGCATGGTAGCATACTAAGACTAGTGAGCCTGTAGCCTTATGTATCTGCTTCTCTCACAGGTATAGCTGTAGCATTCAGTAATCTTCATATCTTCTGGTGCAGTTTCCCAGGTGACTGAATATGTAGAGAGGATAGGGAGTTAATTTACAAATACTCTTTTTATGTAGCAAACAGTGAAGTTTCACAAGCATTTCTAAGCTGCTGCTCCCAGGAGAGCTGATCCTGCATTCTACCCTCCCTGGCAGTGCGTTCCCAAGCTGCCTTTTACCAGTACAAGTCTTTATATCACTGCACAGTGAATCTGATCAAGGAAATGATTCAAGTCAAAAATAATAAGCTTGTGACTGTCTTTCTCAGTGTGGTCTGTTGTGTGTGGATATATTCGGTGTCATGGAAGAACCATGGGAAGGAAGGAATGGGAATAAGTGCTTATATGAGCATCCAAATGAGACTGCAGCTTTTGATGTCTGTAGCAATTTATACTGTTTTAAAGGCTTCATGGAACTATAGGGTAATTTCATGATAGTTTTTAGTCTGTCTTTAGAATATTTTTACTCATTTCACAGAATAAGGAACAGTTTCTGCTGTGTTACTTAGAAGAAACTTTTCACTTTTGTTCATATGCATGAATAAAATATGTCAGCATTATCACAGTTATTGTGAGAAATCCTGAAGAAATCTTAGGTATGGAACATGAGTTTGGTCTTCAATGATGACATAGTATTTGATGCTTAAATATACTGCTATCTGTGATTGATACAGATGGATTGCACAAAATCAGGCTAAACTATAGTGAAGACTCAGCTGATGGCAGTAAACTAAATGAAGATGAGCTTATAGATTTTTCTGAAGACCAAGATAATCAGGTAAAGAATTCAGCAATTTTATTTGAGGAATGTAAGTTGCTGTTTTGTATTTTGAATGGGCAGTTTAAAAGCTGTGTCTACATTGTAAATGTGTCTAAAACTAGTTATCTTTACAATTATCCAATCCAAAGCACTGGCTACATAGACAGTTTGCAAATTAGCTGGCAGGAAAGGATTGTACATTCATTCATTAAACTGTATAGTAGGAAACTGCTGTACTAATCCCACATTTAATATTTTGTGAGTCTTTTGCATAGTGACAACATTAGACAATGATTTTAGTGGAAACTCTGAAAGTCAACACATTCATACCTTTTATCTCCTCCACTCCCATGTTTACCTACCAGACCCAAGAATAAGTTACTCTTCTTTCAGCTGCTATTTCCTGGACATAGGCACATTTATAAGTAGGTGCTACTTTGCTGTTTTGTTTCATCGATGCTTCTCCTAATCAAATTTAAACAGCATGGATTTGTAATCAAGTAGTGTTCTTGTTCAGATCGGAAGAAGTTTTAGACCTGTGGAACAACTGATCATTAAAATGCCCTTTACTGGTTCACTACGGGGTTTAAGGGTATTATACCACAGCCCTGTTGCTTCTCCAATGTAAGTTCAACGTGAGCAAGCTAGGAGTTACACATTTATGCTTCCTAATTTGCCTTCCTGTTCATGTTCCAGGTGTATGACTCCAAGTTGTCCGAAATAAAGAATCGGAGGCTATCAGATATACTGTCTAGGAATTACCTGTTTTTCACCTTTGAGTCCAGAACAAAAAAATATTTTCCAAAGTCTGCAGCTATTTGTAATGGCTTCCAAATAGTATGTATATGTGTGCACACACATAAAAGCTCCAGTTCACGTGAAATCTAAAGATGTTTTTCATACAGACTCAGCCCACCTCTGCCGTCATGCCACTTGCCTGAACATTCTGTGGTTCTCACCTGATGGAAGTGCCTTTCTGTCTATTCTGTAGCAATTAGAGTACTCTGAATGAGCAGCAGTTTCTAATAGGGGAAAATCTTCATGGCATAGCATGAGGTTTTCAGTTGTAGGATCCTTCATGTTAGTGATGTGTACGCAATTCTCACCAAAAATGTCACAAATTGTGCTGATGCAGCGGTTCCCAGTTTTGGAAAGCATTTTATTCCCTGTAACACAATGGTCTGCAGTAGTAATGGTGAAAATAGAAGGGAAAGGAACTATGGATCATTGGGATGCTTTTAGATACAATAACTTAGCAGCTTTGTTCATAAAACTTCTATATCCTTCATAGCAATCAGTATTGAAATTGAAAGGTCAAGGATATTCCCAGGTGTGGCATGACTGTTTTTGCAACCCGTGATATGTAATTTCGTGGTGGTTTAATTTCCCTTGCCCTGAAAACCAAGTTGGTTCATTCTGGAGCACAGATCAAATTTTAATTCTGAGTTCATTGCAGATTTTGTCTCATTTCATCTAGAATGTAATACACATGAAACTGCCAAGCAGATTCCTAGTAATCATTGGCAGGGGAAATAATTTGGATTATAATCAAATAATGGAGATGCATCTCTTTTAAGCCAGCAATGATTTGAAAATGTCAGTTGCAGCATTTTTCCTAGTTTCAGTGGCTGTTAAATAAATAGCACCATTTATACTCTGTGTCATTCCAGCAAGGATTTGAGAAACCATGTGACTAAAAGTTGGTAATGCAACCTTTACAAACTATGAATGGTTTCAGATTAAAGCTACCACTTCTTTGTTAAATTTGTGTTATTGGTCTTGAATAAGAATGGTAAGTATAGCAATAATTTCTTTTGCATCTGTTTGAAAAACAATACTAGCTTTTAAACACCTGTAAACATGTTGCTTCTGTAGGAAGACAGTAGTGATGATGGTGGCCTTCTGGATGATAATTGTAATTCAGAAATGGGGCAATGGCACCTGAAACCTACCATCTGCAAACAGTAAGTATTAAAACTGTTAAAATGGAGATTTCATATAAAAGTTTATGAAATTCTCAAAGATGGTAATTATGGGAAATGGTCATACATCAGTGTTCAAACACTTTAATCAGCATGTTATTAGTGTTTGAGAGAGAATTTTATACTTAGTAGTATCATCTTCAGTGAGCGGAAAATTTCATGAGTGAAACTGCTACTGATATTGAAGCATTCAGGGTTTCTGTTAAGCTTCTACTGCTTCAAGGCAAGTGAAGATTGTTTCTTCAAATAAGGCTGTTCTTTGATAGCTTGCACTTAGATTCCTACAAAAAGAAGGTGCAGAAGCATATTCACATGTAGCTTTCTGTGTTAAAAAGCAGATTAATGCCTTAAATAACTTAATGCTGAAGAAAACCTTTGTCACTACTCAAAATGAGTACAGGAAAATGGGAATAATTTTTAACCACCCCTGTTTCCTATCAGAATGTGTTCCAGAGGTTTTTTGTCTCTGTAGAATATTTCTTTTTTTCTAATAAGAATGTTCCACGGTGCTAAATTCAGTTACTTTTTTTTTTTTTGCCATATCCTGAAATATTGTTACTCATATTGTCTGACCGTTTCCTTCGTATTTTTTTCACAATTTATTTATCCATTTTCTTCTTTGTGTATCTAAGGATTGCTAGAAAGAGAAAGGCTTTCACAGTACATGCTTATGGTGCACCATAAGAATAAGAGTAGAATTACATATTTATACATGGTATGGAATGTGTATGACTTACTGCTAATGCATTTATGAAGGGGTAAAAATCCATCTGTGTTGTGAGTTTTAAGAATATTTATGAGCTGCTGATTATAGTTGGCTAAATTTGTCCCATTCTGTTGATTATCTGTACATAATACTTCCCCCAGACAGTATTTTAATCCAAACATGGAATTTCATAAGATATGTGACGCTTACATATCAAAAGTGATTAAGGGCACTTAAATGCTTTACTATGTAACAGCCTTCTTCCCCTAAAGTACTGGATTGATCATTTTAAAAAGCATTGCCTATGTAAATAACAACTTTTTTTTAAATAAGCAATTAAACCAAGTACAAGTAAAGGCAAACGTTATTCAAGTGATTATATGCTTATGCCTAAAAAATTGCATACATGCAAATTAATTATATTATTCTAAATGAATTTATAAATGCAAACAAACCTAGACGTAAAT
Source organism: Amazona ochrocephala (assembly GCA_039720435.1). Lineage (NCBI taxonomy): Eukaryota > Metazoa > Chordata > Aves > Psittaciformes > Psittacidae > Amazona > Amazona ochrocephala. Next base: position 48,625,205 of record CM077878.1, read on the forward strand.
GCATGCAGGTATTTTATCTGCGTTTTCTAGTTTGCAGTTTCTATAAAGGATACCTTGTCTGAACGTATGTGTATTATTAGAAAGGAGAAAGCAGAGCTTTGTGAAAATTAATTTACATCCTATTTATCCCTCAAAATACATCTTGCACCTAATGCTGAGATTCTGAACTGTGGTATGAGTTAGCTTTGATGTGTAAATCCGTCTGTGACATATAAGGCAGCTGATACGACTGTTCTGTTTATAGCTGCTGCAGAGGTGATGTCCTCTAGGTCAAGGGACAGGATGTAAGCATCTGTAGTGGACAAAAGTCTTCAGGCAAACTTGGTAGTCTGGAAAATGTTTGTTTATGGATATGTTATTTTTGGGAAGTTTTTCAAACGGAGTACATGTGTGCTTTGTGCGTAACTATCAGGTAGATTTCAGATTAATTGGCTGGAATAATTTCTTAAACATGCACCACCTAGAGTCATCCTAGGTGCCACAGGCTGCCTCATCTGCCCTCCAGCTGCTTCTCCAGAAGGATGTTTTTGGGTTCTGTCCCTTACTTTCTAGTCTCTTGCCAGTGTCCCAAATACCTTATGCATCTGGAAGAGTGCTAGACACCTGAGAGGGTTTTAAGCAAGCAGTTTTTGCCTGTAACATATACTTTCAGTCTGACAGTATGCTCAGCGTATGGTTAAATCTGGACAGTCTTGCATTTAGCTATCCCAGTTAGAGGATTATAGCAGCGCTGGTGAAACTTTATAGTATTGACCTACTTTTGTTCAAGGTCATCCCACTATTTCATAGCTAGTGTAACACTGTGCTTCCCAAACTGCTGTAAAATACTGTGTACTTAAAAGTTGTGTTCTCTCTTAGGCCCTGCATTTTGCTTATGGACTCCCTGAGAGGGCCTTCCCGGTCAAATGTTGTGAAAATACTACGGGAGTAAGTTTCATGTCTGGGTTTGGGGGGGTTGTTTTCTGCAAAATTCTTGAAGAAGAGAAAGTTTTGATTTGCGTGGTCTTTCATCATAGATATTTAGAGGTGGAATGGGAAGTCAGAAAAGGCACCAAAAGAAGCTTTTCCAAAGATGTCATGAAAGGTTCCAACCCAAAAGTGCCACAACAAAACAATTTCAGTGATTGTGGAGTGTACATACTGCAGTATGTGGAGAGCTTTTTTGAGGTATGTGATGTATACCTGTTTGTGTAAATATTGGGGTAGGTTTTCTGGTTTGGTTTTTTTTTGTTGGTATCCAGCAGCAATTGGTGATGAACTACTAAATTATAGCAGCTATAAAAGGCTCCTAGTGTAGCTGTTATACCTATTTATTAGATTGTGCATTATAAACTAGTTTATACATGAACATACATAATATTTTTTGGGAAATAAACTAATTATCCTTTTTAGTTTTATATATATGTCAGAAATTGGAAGCCAATTTGAAATAGGCTTTTTTTCTGAGAGAATAAGAAAATACATGTAGTCTTTCGTTTTTGTTCTTACTGTGCATACCCTTTAAAATAACCCAGTAAGAACCTGAGTTTAAATTTGAGTTCTAAATCTGACCTAAAGATGCAGGGCAAAAAGCTGGTTCTTTTCCCCCTAAGAACCGTGATTCTGAGTGAATTCATTAATATGATACAATAGTTTTTTTTTTAACTTGCAAGGGAGCATGCAAGTGGAATCATTACAGCTAAATGCTAGATCTTTATTCCACGGAAAAATTTGGTTAAACACTTAATGACTTTAACTGTCTCGGTGTTTCAGAATCATAGAATCATAGAATAGTAAGGGTTGGAAAGGACCTCAAGATCATCGAGTTCCAACCCCCCTGCCATGGGCAGGGACACCTCCCACTAAACCATGCCATCCAAGGCTATGTCCAACCCCACCTTGAACACCACCAGGGATGAAGCATTCACAACCTCCCTGGGCAACCCATTCCAGGGCCCCACCACCCTCACAGTAAAGAATTTCTTCCTCATATCCAATCTAAACCTCCCCTATTTAAGTTTAAACCCATTACCCCTTGTCCTCTCACCACAGTCCCTCATGAAGAGTCCCTCCCCAGCATCCCTATAGGCCCCCTTCAGGTATTGGAAGGCTGCTATGAGGTCTCCACACAGCCTTCTCTTCTCCAGGATGAACAGCCCCAATTTTCTCAGCCTATCTTCATACGAGAGGTGCTCCAGTCCCCTGATCATCCTCGTGGCCCTCCTCTGCACTTGTTCTAACAGTTCCATGTCCTTTTTATGTTGAGGACACCAGAACTGCACACAATACTCCAAGTGAGGTCTCACGAGAGCAGAGTAAAGGGAAGTGGTGGAGTTGTTGGCACCGTCAGGTCTAGTGGGAGGAGAAGTGAGGGTCAAGTGAGATGTTGCCTGTATTGGACATAAACTCTGTTTAAAGTCCATGGTTCTTGAGAGCACTGTTCCTAAACTGTCCTGTTACTGAACCTTTCCTGGGAGAGTGGCTGTTTCTTTTCTGTTCCTCCACCCTCCCCATGTTCATACTTCATAAGGGCAGAAAGGCTTCAGCAGAGTCCGTTTGTGCAGATCAAAGCCAAAACCTTTTGCTTTACCAATGAGTCCTTGAGAGCTTAGAGCCATCCTCCTTCCTCTTTTGTACTCGGGGAGATATGAGGAGCAACCAGGTTTTAATAATCTTGCCCCTTCCACCCCCTTCCTTCTTGCAAATGGATTGCAGAATTATGTCCGGCCAAATCTCTCCTCCTGCCTGGTCTTGCAGTATGCTGCAGCTTCGCCTGTCAGCGCATAGAAATGGCATGTAGATGCGTCAGGTAGCAGATCACGGGGTATTCTCAGAAGTAACACTGGTGGGGAGGGAAAACCCGTACCGGCTGCATGGTACTTCACTGTCATGCAGTTATTGAACTAATAAGTTCAGCTGCTAATGTGTTTCAAAACTTGCACAGAGTCTCATTGTTTTCATTAGCTGTGCAAGCTGAATGGGAGCGTGTGGAGAAGGGTGCTTAATTTGATGTTTGTGGACTATTTAGGCACATCTTTTTCTTGTTTGTTGATTTATTTAAAATACCTTGGGTTTAGTAATAATGGTTAAAATCATGATGTGTATTTTTTAAAACCAAGACTCCTTGACAGGGTAGGTAGTGTAACAAGGAGCATACGTGTCAGCTATCACAGCAAGTACTTGCCAGCGCTCCTTCAACACCATGCCTGTTCAGCTTTGCCGTTGGGCCCTGGAGGGACACCTCTGCCCTGCCAAAGGAGTCCCCCCAGTTTCCTGTCAGCGACCCTGGGGGTGTGTGGGGGCCGTTCAGGAGGGCTGCTGCGGCTCGGGTCCCGCCGCCAGGGGCCGCCGTGGTGCCGCCTGAGGCGGTGCCGGTACGTGGAGGGGCACAGCCGGCGGCGGGCACAGCCGGCGGCGGCCGCAGAGCCCCTGCGGCAGGAGCCGGGGTTTGCGCGGAACGGACTTTGTCAGTTCCGCGGGACATGCCTGGCAACCCGGCACAACGTGCACAGCTGGCTTCTGCCCCCTGTCCCTGCTCTTCTTCCCTACAACGAACAGTAACAAAAAGCCCTAGTTAAGGACGTGTTCAGATTAATGTAAAATATCTTCCCATTGTGTTAACCAGACTAATGTGTTCTTACTCCTTTGTCTGACCTATTTCATAATTGAAGTGGTGGAAAACCTGTTTCATGGGTTTTACCCATGGTTTTCTGCATCTTTAGTGTCATTCTTCTGAAGTCTGCTCACTGCTGGTGTTAAGTAGCTTCATTGGCAAAGTCACTTCAACGTGAGGGTTATTTTATTGCCATTTTATCTAGCTGATATTCTGTTTGGAGGTAAAATGATGTTGCTAGTACAGTATGTGGCATTTATTGACTTGTTCCCATGCAGAATGTCACTAGTTTTTTTCCCAAGTAGTCTTGTTAGTGTTAACTCAGTGGATGAATGTAATTCACTTGACGTAAACTGGAATACACGAAGAGAGGAATTTCTTTGAGAGAAAACAGTATTCCACAAACTGTTGTTTGGTTAGGGTGAAATTGCTGTACGGTGAGACAGAAGTGGCATAGATAATGAGTCATAGTAATAATAATTCTCTTTAATTCTTTGGATGAATAACCTCTAGCAAGAAAACAAAATACAAGTACAGAAAGGGCTGGTGGTAGCCAGAGGCTTTTCAGAGGCCCTGCTTTTTAGGGTGAAATGTTAAACTGACTTTACTAGTTGGTTATGGTCCTAAAGGTTATTTGTAAGAACAGGAGAATTTAGCCACCGATTCCTAATCAACTCTAGATAGTTTGATTGGTTTTACGTTAATTGTGCCTGTACAAAGTACCCAAATCATAGAAATTTTGTTCCATGCTGATAGAATGAGGTGAGGAAGAATGTGCTTTTCCCCACTGCAGTTCTCTTCAGTCTTCTGGGTTGTAACTTCTTACTGTAATATCCAAATGACCTTTCTTTTCAGAATCCCATTCTGAGTTTTGAGCTACCAATGAACTTAACAGACTGGTTTCCACGGCCAAGAATGAAAACCAAAAGAGAAGAAATACGAAAAATAATCCTGAAGCTACAGGAACAGCAGAACAAGGAAAAGAAGGGACAAAAGGACACAAGTTCAGTGGAAAGATCTTTGCAGGAAAAAACAGAACAACTTACCAACAGCAGCTCAGACTGAGTGTTGTATCTGTTGCATGTTTGCTCCACAATCAAAACTGAAATATACATTTTTGTCTGCCCAGACTAAAGATTTGGCATATTCTCTGCTGAAAGTCACTTGGGAATGTTTAATGCCTGTATAAATGTGTGTCATAAAATGATTTAATTTCCACAAAGATGTGTATTAAGTAAGAGAGTCTGTACATATGTTAATGAGGCCAACTTTTCCAGCATTTGTAATTACTTTTTTTCCACTTGTTAGGGAGCTTTTGTTATGTATTTCTGTTAATAGAACTTAAATAGCAACTTCTAAACATAAAGCAAATAAAGAAAATATTTATAGGATAAAATGGGTAATTTTTTATTTTTCAGTAAAGTTGTAATGTCACAGGCTTAAGTAACACATAGGAAATTATTTGGTAGTGAGATAATTAATTCATATTTTGACCCTATTTAGTTGCCCTAAAGAAGATTATTCTGCTTGCGCTACAAACAATAATATGGGTGTCTCAATGTACCATGGCCTCAGAGAGGGTGATCCCCATCCTCCCAGTGTCTTAAGTGTAGGCAGTGTAATAGGTAATAGGACTGCTTCAGATTTGGGGTTTAAAAGATACTCCTTGCAATGAAAATAATTCCACCCTTGCTTCAGTGGGATGGGCTAAGAACAGGGGGAGAATGCTCTTTGACCAGAGATAACTATTCAAACAGTATTATAACAGTGATTTCAATGAAGTGATCTTGAGTGATACTATTAAATCATATTTTGTGGATCCCAATTGTTGTACAGGTGTATTTTGAGACTTTCTTCATTATAAAATTGTATTTTGGTAAGTGTACTTGGAATAGCAAATTGCCCACATTACATTTTCTATGTTACGATTCTGAATGTTACATTCATATGTGCTTTATCTAAGTAATGAACATTTAAAAAGAAAAAAGTGTATGATTACTATTTTTTGTAATATCCACACAAAAAAAAAAAAAACACGACAGAATACCAGTGTTCATTGCTTGATTGTTTGTTCTTGGCTTTAGGTAGCATCAGACTAATGTTGGGATTTGTTTGGATATTTCCAGTGTATTTTGATTTTACAACAATCTGAAATTCCATTGTTGCTTAAACTGCAAACAGCCTTTTTGCCTTGTTAGAGAAAGGCTTTGGTATTCAAATGAGGAAAGGAAAAGATGTTTTGTGCAAGGAGGTATACATGCACAGTCTTCTAATACAGATGTCTTTGAAAGGAACCAGAAACTGTCTCTCACCAGGAAGAAATCTGTCGAGGAGAGAGAGACGGACCTTCTACCCCTCCTTGCAGATAGTATTTTCTCTCCTGATTTTTCTGCTGGGAACGTCATTTGTCATTCCCTTCTCCCACAGAGAAGCAGCAGAAAATTCATCAGCTGAACTCGTGTCCCCAAAGACCAATTTTTATACACAAGATCAAGTCTAACCCAGTGTACAGGTTCTCCATGAGTTTTCATTCTCACTAAACCCTGAAAACGTGGCTGCTAATGATGTTACTACCAGGGCATTTCTGCGTAGGCAACTGTCTGTGTGAAACCCTCTGTTTGCAAGGGGGCTCACTCCCCAAGGCAGAGTGATTGCACATAGATTGCACAGGCTGCTCAGCTTTTGTACAGATAACCTGTGGGATTTAGGGGAGCTGTTTGTTCCTGCATCTCTTTCCTCTTACACAGACCCTGGGCCCCATGGAGAATATGTTAAGAACCACATACATACAGTACATTAGAGATGGCACCTACACGGGTTTCTAATTGCAAGTATGTGGGGGCAGTCTTCTGGATTACAAATTAAATATGTGATGTGCACACCTCCGAGTTGTTTCCTCCATCAAATTTATCCAGTATGGTTGCTGTTGTTGGGGAAAATCTATGATAGTTTCAGGTGGTTTCCCTTGCAGGATCTGGTACATCTGACTTTAATGCAACTGACTTACTGGAATAGTACTTTATACAAATGCAAGTAAATCAGCTATGGCTTGCAGAGAGAGAAGGAAAAGAATTTCTTGGAAATACCAAGCAGAGATAATTGCAAATGGAATGTATTCTTTCCAAGTCTAGTCTTTCCCAATGGTGTGTTCTAATTATATGGAATATATCCAGATTTGATCAATATAATAGCTAGTTTTACTTTTTCTAACATTTGTGATGCAGGTTCATAATTTGATGCTGTAGAAGGTTCTCTTGCTAGGAATGCCTGGTGCTTCCTGCATTTCCTTCCTCTTTCCTGTCCTCTCCTTCTTCCTCCCTCCACTTTTTCAAAGCTGTGAAGAAAGTGTTTGATTTATTATCATTTAATGTTAAAGGTCTCGAAATCTTCAGTCACATACAGCAAGCTCATGTGTTAAATATAGGAAATTTATTTTTTTAATAAAATGTGACATTGATAGAAAAAAATGCACAGAATTAAGAATGAGTTATTTAAAACCTTACTGAAAAGTTTAAAAGCTCACTACTGCATGTGCTTGTATTTATTCTTAATGCAGTGGCCAGCTACGCTACAATGTTTTGCAGTCTTAGCAAGGCGTTTCACCAGTGAGCTTTCTGAATCACATTTATTCAGTGGAAGTTAGTGGGGTGGGGACTAGAGGTGTTTGTTTAATAATTATATGGCAACACACACACTGAGGAAAGTGCAAGTTGTATGTTCCTTTATAAGCTTTATAAGATTACAAATGCTTTAAGAGCAGCATGACTGCATTCTGCAGTGTAAGCTATCAGATGGCTGCCTAATTAAATGTATCTCTTTGGATTGTTTTTCATGTCGGGTAGAATAACAGTTAAGAATTCTCATTAAAGTTTTAGATCACGTAGCATAAAAAATGCATGTGCTTCTGGTGGATAGCTGCAAAAGCAGAAGAGACATCTAAGTAGTCCCTTGTGACGTTCCTGTTTTTCTTGCTTAAGGAACTGAACACACTCTGTGAAGACCAGAGAGTTCAAGCATATGAACTGTGATGTTGATTTTTATGATGTTGAATCTTAACTTCCAAAACAGTCAGTAAAGAAAGAGTTGAAAAATCAAGCAAAGTACCCCATGATGAGAAAACCATGCTGTTTATTTTTTTTTCTCTTTTGTTTTGTTGGTCATGTATTGCATGGCAAATGAGTGAAGCAGAACAAGAAGCTATTGCATGTATGATTTTTAATTTCTCTTAATGTAGTTCCTCTGGAAATTGGAGTGAACTACTATTCTGATGAACAAACTGCAGCAGTTTATTAATCTACTGTAATTTTTTACTCAGATTTTTAAAAAGAATGTATTTTCATTGCTCACTGGTTAAAGCTTTACACTGCCCTTCATTGATAATATAATACTTGTGGTCTAGTGTATATGAACAGAAGTAGCTGCTATAAGGGTGCTTGTTCTTTGGAGTCCTCATTCTTGGGGCCACAGTGATGAGAGGTGCTGGAGTCTGGATAAAAGGTTTTGTTCATTTCAGTATGGCGCTTTTTATAACGGCCTTTCTTAAGTTCTGCATACTCAGTACCCCTGAACGACCTCTGTGCAGTGACTTGTGTTCACAAAGGTGCTTCCCTTCCCCAAGTCTTCTGACTTCCCATCTACCCCTGGAAGCCAAAGGGGAATGGATGTTACAAAGTACGACTTTGAAACATGAGGGGTGAGGTAGCAGCTATTTCTCTTATCTTTCACCACCATGTTTTAAATCAACTCCTTTCTGCTGAAGTCAGTCATACCTGCCCAAAGATGTGATGAAAAATGCCTGTCTCATAGGCTCCAGCCTGGTCAAGTGAGGATGTAATCTGGGAAGTGAGTGCTCCCTCTGTTGTGGTCTCTTGCAGTTTTCTGACAGGCTAGATTTTGCTTACTTTTATCAAATTTGCATGTGGACTTGCACAAGCCTGCAGTTACAAAAGGAAAGTTGGTAATGTACACCATAGCTAGGGGATCCTTTATTCAGCTGTGCAAGTAATTGCCAGCCGCAGCCTAGATTCAAACAGCCAGGCTGCTGCTTTGCTGGGTCTCTGGGTCTTGCTTTCCTTCTAGTTTTTTCCTGTTTTTTTTTTTTTTTCCTGTGAGGCTCATAGTTGATGTTCCTAGAGGAGAGTAAACAGCACTATTTGTGATGGAAAATGTTTAAGAAGATACATGAGCTACGTTCATATATGAATATATATGAACAGAAGGTTATATGGATTAAAAAGTATCCATATTTTAGCGAACAAGAACCTTGTCTGCCCTTTTTCATGCCTCCTTATTTTGTTGGGTTTCGTGATCAGATTCTCTTGAGAGTTCTTTGGGTATGACTTTACCCAAAGTAATCATCAGTGTGTAATGGTAACTGAGGGGAGGGAAGAACACTTTAAAACAGAAGATTCTTGTGTATAAGAAAAACAGCAGCAGAAAAAAAGAAAAAGAAAGAAAAAAAACACAAAAAAGGTGGATGCGCTTTAAAAATAAATGGTTTATTTTAACAGAATAGTCAGATCCAGGTAGTATATGTGTCCATTTGCCCAATATCATAGATGCAGATAGTATTTGAAAAGTCCATCTTCAGGATGGGATTCTCTTTTATTATATGTAAGCTGTCTCAATACCCGTAAGGTTAATGGGAGCCAGACTGGTTTGTTTCAGCTGAGTACTTCTTCCCCTGTAGGCGGAAAGGAGTCCACTTAAGGGGGAGCACCCTGCTCCCGCCAGCGGGAGCTTCCTGGGTTTGGAGTCTGCTTCTGCTCTGGTCTTCAATCCAGAAATTCAAGCATGTAGATTTCCCCTGTGGTTTAACTTGGTGAAATTTATCAACTGTTTACACAAAACTATCTGTTTAACCATATTTGAAAGTTCAGGAACTTGGTTTACTTTTGCACATACACTGATGACAGTTAAATATGTAAGTACTAAATATACTGATGCCAACTCACAGCAGTGGTGCGCAAACTGTTACTACAACCCTCTTCGCCTGTTGTCTACTAAATACAGCAGTTTTTAAATCAGACTCTGTGACACTGCCTGTTTACATCAGGTTTGTTCTTCCTAACTCAAATTTTGGAAAATTACCGTTATGTTTCCTTTACCTTTACATGTACTTAAGGAGGAGTGCAGTGGTAGCATGGATAGGGACACTAGTAACTGTTGGACCAAACCTACAACAGTGATCACAGAATCACAGAATGGTTTGGGTTGGAAGGGACCTTAAAGATCATCCAGTTCCAACCCTCCTGTCATGGGCAGGGACACCTTCCACTAGACCGGGTTGCTCAAAGCCCCATCCAACCTGGCCTTGAACACTGCCAGGGATGGGGCAGCCACAGCTTCTCCAGGCAACCTGTTCCCAGTGCCTCACCATCCTCATAGTAAAGAGTTTCTTCCTAATATCTAATCTAAATTTCTCTTTCAGTTTTAAGCTATTCCCCCTTGTCCTATCCCTACACTCCCTTGTGAAGAGCCCCTCTCCAGATTTCTTGTAGGCCCCTTTAGGCCGTGGAAGCTGCTCTAAGGTGTCACTGGAGCCTTCTGTTCTCCAGGCTGAACAACTCTGACTCTCTCAGCCTTTTTTCATAGGAGAGGTGCTCCAGCCCCATAGGAACTCTCAGGAAATACTTGGGAATATGAAGCTCTAGGATGAGTGCATTATTTATGCAGCAGGCTGAAAACAAAGTAAGTATTTTAGCTCTAGCAAACTGCATATTGTCTAGCTTCAGGCCTGGAAATTTGTTTCATACTATACATCAGTAATATGCCAGAGTGTGTCGGTTTGATAATAAAAGAAGATCAGACAGGCTAATCCCAAAGGAGCAATATTAAAAGCATGACAATTTTCTAACAGAAAATTACACTAAATAGGACGTAAGTTGCACTGGAATGCAAACAAATGGAATATGTTTCTTACTTAAACGTTCCTTGCTTCTGAAACCTAAACTGTTTTGTAAACAACATTGTCATAGTATCTGTCCGTGTTACAAAAGGGCAGTAAAAGGCCGTGAGAAGTTGCACAGCTTCCTCCCATCCTACAAGACCACTGAAGTTTCCAGACTTCAGACAAAATCTGCAGTGACTCCTTACACTGCAAATGGATATTTAGGTTCAACGAGCAGTGCTTCTCTGGATTAATGTGCTGAATGTGTTTGTATGGACAGCCTGTGGTACAATATTTAGTTAGGAAGTGATAGAGCTGCTTTTTTTGCCCAGGGAAACCAGGCCTTTGTTGTGCCAAGGCAGTGCTCCCTGACTGAATTTCTTAGTCCTTTTTTGCTCACACCTTACTGCACAGTCATTTTTGTGAGCTTTTGGTTCTAGTCTCAATTCTCCTCAGGCTTTCACGTATAATTAATGAGCTCAGATGCAGCAGTCACAGTGATCTCTGGGTCTAAATTGCATCCCTGTTTCTCAGTTACCTGTGTGAATGAAGCAAGTAAGTCCTCTGAGTCAAAGGACATTCCCTTTTTCACAGGGACATTGTCTATTTCAAATGCTTTTATTTCGCCCAGCAAGCCTGTGGAATCTCCATCCTTGGAGATACTCAAAAGCTGTCTGGATATGGTGCTGGGTAACTGGCTCTGGGTGGCCCTGCTGGAGCAGGGGGTGGACCAGATAACCTCCAGAGGTTCCTGCCCACCCCAACCACTCTGTGTTTGTGTGAGCTTGCTCTTGGTTCCTGTGCTTGGTGAGACAAACCTGGGGAGGTATAGGCAGCTGCAAAGCAAATCGTGGGCAGCACTGCAGTGGGAGTGCTGCAGTTAGAGGTGTGCTGGCTGAGAATGAAGCCACAGGGGTTGAGGCCTGCCTGTCAATAACACTCATCAGGAGCTTGCAGCTTGGCTAAATTTGGTGGCATTGAAAGACTGATGGCAAAGGCACATCTCTGGCATACAAGGCAAAGTGCTTGCTGAATTCAAATCTATGCTACAAGTCTGTGAGCAACTTTCTTGCAGCACTTGATCAGCATTACTGTTCTTTAACATCACGAGCAGAAACATTTTAGCCAGCAGTCAATTTACAGCACATGCCTTATTCGGACCATTTTAACTGAGCAGCTAAAGGTTAGTGAAGGTGTTACAAGCTACTGAAAGAAAAAAAAAAAACACAGCAATTTTTGATACCTGCTATTTTTCTAGAATAATTTGGGTATTCTTTCTGTTCATCAGATAAGTTTTCGGGTAATAACTTTATAAACATTAATTATACAGGCAACCTTAGAGTCTTGTAAAAAGCATTTATAAAATGGTTAGAAAGTGTCAGAACTACTGATACCAGGAATTGGTGACCTTACCTTTAGAACAGAAATGTGACTTAGCTGCAGCTATTCTGGGGAAACATGCAAGCTAGATGCGCTTTAAAGTAGAACCTGTCAAATATATTAACTTTTGTGATGTATTAATGATTTCTGCTTTTTGTTCATATGACATGCTCCAGTTTGTGTCCTGTGTACACCAATCTATTCACAGTCCTCCCATTTTTCAGCCAATGTGACACTAAATTACTATTTATATAGTCAGAAATCCCCTGAGTTCAGGAGAGGAAATGTATTTTGATTCCAAACCTAATTTTACCCACAAAGTTTATTCTCATTTGTCTGAGAAGTTGACATTGCTAAGAAGAGCATTCTGAATCCATGAGGTTTGAAAACACCCCCATTTACTAGTATTTGCATTGAATATCAACATCTGAGATGTCATTCTGCATCTGTTTCAGATATGTGGTTTCACAAGGAATTAACTAAACAGGCTATCTTTAGTCTTTCCCACCTGGTTCCCATTACTAGAACTGTGAACAGATATGTGATTTGGATTATTAGCAGATTTAGTAACTGAGTCAGAACTGGACAATTTGGCATTCCCAGGGCCAAATAAGCACACCAGGAGAGCATATCATGATGCATTGGGTATTTGCCTTCTCATTGAGGATTGCCTTATCTTGTACTTAAAGTCCTACCACGGGGGGCTGAGGAGCTGGTGGCGGAATTTAAGTGTGGGTGTAAAACCCAAGTCAAGGACTGCTCCCCAGCAGGAAAGCACTCAGTGTGAGATTCGAGGTCATCAAAGGTTGTACATGTACAGAGAGGGTACGGGTAGGCAAGTTTAGTTTGTCTGTGCTTTTGATAGTGTTCAAGTGCACGTGTAACTGCACTGCAAAGGAAACTGAACAGGGTGCCACTTTGGCAGCCTACATTTCTGGCAAAGTATTACTCTTCCTTCATACAGCAGTGGTCCCCAGGCAAGTTCAGTGAGTGGTTTGCCCAGATGGATATCAATGACAGAATCTGCATCTTTGAGAATGGATTTATTCAGCCATCAATGTAAATTAAACTGTGTCTGTTCTGGATAACAACCCCACAGTGATATGGGAGGGCTAGACAGCAGAGAGGTGCCTGCAAGAGCTTTGCAGGATTTCATTCTTGTTTGAGCAGCATTAGCAATCTTCCTTTTCAGCCTAGCAGCGTGTTCCTCACACTATCTTTAATCAAGACTATATATTTTTTCCTTACTTCTTACATCAACGTGAAGTATAGGAGAGCCGCATATTTTGTGAATTAGATTACTGCCAGACCTCCTCTAGTCCCTAACCAAAGGTGTGTCAGCCTTTGAAGGGGATCAGTCGTTCCTCTTAACTTCTCTTTCCCGAGATTGGCTCAAAAGCTGAAGCTAAAAATGTCTAAAATTGAATGCCTGAAATGGAATAGAAAAGAAGTCCTCGCAGTACGTTTAACAGCACATAATCATTAAGGAACGCTCTAGGTGAGCAGTGGCCTTTACAGAAAGGTTTAAAAATTGATTACTATCCTCACAGAATTCACTAAAAAATGTCTCCACTTCTCTAAGAAGTGTGAGAAGCCATCAGCACCGCTATCTACCTGATCCATACTGAAGTTCATTGAACTGCAGATGAGTAGCTTCTGCTGCTCCATGAAGGAATAACAGCTCCATCCCTGACACCCATAAGCTACCCATTTACTGCAGGCTACTTTTGTTTTTCAGATAAGCCTGCAGTTATTTTATGGACAATAGCTGTTTGTTACCAAAAAGGGGATCACAGTGTGCGGGGGGGGGTGGGGTGGGGGGTGGGGTGGGGGGGGGGGGTGAAGGCAAGAAGCAAAACTTAAATTACCATGGGTTTTTGCCACTGTGTATTATCTGTGTGGCTTGTACGGGGTTCTCATTACTACAGTACAGCCCCTCCCTTTTCTCCAGATGAAATATCTAAACCAGTGGGGCCCATTCTACTTTTAATATGCATGAGAGTGGGCTTGTGTTATCTTTGCCAGAGAGAAGCTTCAGCAGACACAAGAACAAATCCTTTCCCCAGAGACATGGGGCGTGTTGCACCAGGAATGAAATCTATCTTTCTTCAAATATTGGGATGACTCCAGGAATATCTTCCAGCTATTCTAGTAGCTGTAATCTCATTTTCCTGCCCTCACCATTTGGGTTCAGAGAATGAATCTGCTCACAAAAGTAAAACAAAAGCAGTGGACTTCAGCAGGATTAGAAGTTGACAAGTTCAGTATTCTTTTTACCTCCTTTCATGCTGTTATTTACACAAGCCTATTTCTCTGGAGCTACCCACAATTCAAAATACTCTATTTGGTTAATTAAATTATCCTTTAAGGAAAGGAAATAGAAAAATGGGGGATACCCCAAGAGACCCACTCCCAGTCAAAAAACAGAGTTTCAGAACTGGTCACACATTGCTGGGGGGGGAAAGGCAAAACCATTAACCTTCCCTAAGCAACATCTTGTCTGATAACACAAAAAGGGAAACTACTTACCAACTGTAATGAAACAGGAAGAATTTAAGTAGGAGCTCTTGCTTTAAAACATAATGTCTACTTTTTTCTAACTTGAACAAAGCTGTTGGAATACAGAAGGCCAGTGGAAAAGTCAGAATATTACAAAAATTAGGTGTAGCCAAAACTGGCATTCATGTAAAGTCTACTGGAGAGAAAGAGGAAGGAAAAAACCACAAGGATAATTTCACAGATGTCAAAATCAGAGAATTGTATCTGCGCACATAACACTAAGTGAAAGGGTGCAGATAAAATGACTTACACTCCAATTCCAGTACATAATTCACATGATAAGGAAATGAGTGGTGCTTATCTAGAGTAAGCCTCCTTGGAAAGAAAACAAAGGTTGATCCTGGAAGGAACGTCATGTTGGAGTTGGTAGGTAACTACTGCTAAAGTCCCAGCAAATGTTCCTGTTCTTTCTCTGTCTCTGAACATAAACTGCTAAACCTTGAGCCAGTTAGAAATGGTCTTTTGCAAACATATGAGCAAGCTATTCTTTATCCAGACAAGTAACAGATAAATTGTGCTGGCAGGACTACTTTGGCAGCTATGATGCCTACGTCTGGAAACTCTGCAGGGGTAATTCCCAAACAGTTTTAAACCCAGTGAGTTTGGGTTTAGTTGTTCTTAGAAATTAATTGCAAAACTGTAAAATCATTATAGAGAGTACCAAGGCACTAAAGTGAAATACTCAATGGTTAGGGAACTCCAGGAAGTGATGCTGACAAGCTGAGAGTTATTTTAGCGCAGCCACATGACACAGAGACAGTGTAATGACATCACATTCAAATGTATTTAGAGTATGCCAACAAAGCAATGGGAAGCAAACTAAATTCTGGCCTCGTTAAGTCATTGGCTGACCTAAGTCAATGCCCGTGGACATTTTTACATGCCGAACTTTACCCATTACATGCGATGTGTAAAACAGTTGTAGCTACGTTTAACCCATGGGGAAACAGCTAATACCAACATGATGTAAACACAAGTGTTCTGTCTGAAAAGATGCATAAAGTGAAGGCTTGTAATCGATATCAAACGTGATTTTTGCATTTAATTTTTCATAATTAAGTGTGGGGAGGGAAACTGAACACCCAGCATACTGACCACTTGAGAACCACCATCTGTGTGACAGCCTTTACCTTTTTTGTATTTATATTGAACGGTCTAAATTTTAATCGACTGAATTACACAGAAGAATCCACTTGCACAGAAATGTAAATAGCCAGGACATTGTATCCTGAGATGAAAACATACATAATAACCTCCCAGGGTTTTCTGAGAAGTCACCTGGGGCCCTTTACCTGCCCACCCTTCCAAACTACCAGTCATCACCTCTGACAAATGCAGTTGCTCATGCAATTAACACGTATTTTTAAAGTATGTGACAACTTCAATGACAGAAACTGTTTACTATGACCTGTAACAACCTGAATTCATATTAAAACATTCAGTTTTACTTCCTGAGTGAAGGAAGACACCTTGGACATGTGGAATGTCATCAGTTCTTTGCAGCAGGGATGTTGATAGTCCTGTTAGAATGTTGTGCTGCCTTGTCTTGGTGGTCTTTCTCCCTTTGGCAAGCTCATGGGATAGCTGGTAGGCTGTCAGGAATAATGCATTGGCACATTTAACACAGCGCTAATATGTATTTCCTGTTCATGGTATTTCTTGTTCATCGCATACCCTCATGGTCTGATGGGTATAGTGTAGAGCATGGTCTGGTGGTAAAACCTGCCCCTGGGTGAAAGCAATGCTGACAGACCTCATCCGTGCATTGCAAATTGCCAACAGATGCTCC
Organism: Amazona ochrocephala; assembly: GCA_039720435.1. Classification (NCBI taxonomy): domain Eukaryota; kingdom Metazoa; phylum Chordata; class Aves; order Psittaciformes; family Psittacidae; genus Amazona; species Amazona ochrocephala. The sequence continues at coordinate 48,641,414 of CM077878.1, forward strand.
TTGCCTGACACACTGAGGTGCAGGAGGAACAGAGAGATGCCAAAGGCACTCAGCTGTCCCTCCCAGCCTCCAACTGTGGCTCTCCTGTATACAGCTATTAAGCAAAAATTGGTTGTCATCTCCACGCTGTTCCTGGTGTCATGGAAAGTCCTGGTTAGACTGAAATTATAGAGGTTCATCCAGCTTTCCTCGGAACTAAACTGGAAATGATTCTTGCCACCTAATACACAGGCAAAGGGTGCAGCCAATACATTTTGCTGTTTTTCCACCTCTCCCCACCCCCTTTTGTTTATTTTGAAGTTCTTGCACTCCAATTTTACTTCTGAGTTTTCCTGTATTTTCCCAGAGGATTTACAGAACAGACACCGCTGTGTCTCTGCTTATTTTTAGATTTTTCCTGGGAGAAAAGAGAGGAGAGAATGGAGATGCACTCCTCCTGATGAGGGAACAGCATGTCAGATGGTGAGATAGCACTGGGCACTGCTCGGCTTCTGTGGCACTAAGGAGCACACCGGCTTGTTTACACTGAAAACACTTTGTTGACTATTTCCTGCCGTTGTATTCTGTTTTGTTAACAGAGGGGGGTTCAACCAGTCAGCAAATTTAAGTGTGCCTTTAGTTCTCCAGATAATTATTATTCTTATCTGCCTTTCACAAATAAAAGGCTGAACAAACAAAGCTCTGCTCTGAAAGGTAATGCCAAAGGCAAACGCCCATTCTCTAGAAGTTATACAGTGTTTTGATTTGTCCAAACTGTTAAACATTCCTAAATTACCTCAAGCAAAGATGGAACTGTCTCCTTGTCGCATTCACCTTGCCACTTTGCAGGCACAAGGAATGTTTTAAAAACCAACGCAAGCTCACTGCACATTTCAGCAGCTGTGGGAATGTTAATCAGGACACAGGATTTAACTCCACCCGTGCTCTGCCCAGGATGCAGGATTACTCAGGCGCTTTGTGTACTCCCATTTTCCTTTCCTTGTGTACATCCACACTGATCCCAGACAGAACGTTTACCTACAGAACCCCCTGGCTTTTCTCTATTGCCTAAAAGAGGCCAAGGCATTGTTATGACTGTTGTATTTACAGGGGTTGATATGGCTGGAACGATTTTGTTTAAATTATTTATCAGCTAGCAGCTGTACTCATAATGTCCCTGCGTTGTCCAAATGCTCAAAAAGAGTGAAGCACACCATGCTAAAGAAAGGTAGCCAGGGCTGCAAGATAAAGGAAAACACAGATTTTGAAGTATGGCCTGGTTTGTTTCCCTTTGTCAGCAAAATGCAGAAGAATTTTACGGCTATCAGGTGGAGAGCAAAGAGGCTTTGTGCATACAGTCAGTGACATTGTGTCACTTGTGAAGCATTGTGCGAAGGGAAGCTGACAAACCAGCTGGCGATGCTCGGAATGAATGCTCCTAAAGCTGAGGGACGCAAACTGCAGCACAACGGGTCAGGGAGGGGCGGCTGCTGGGTGCCACCGGCAGCGTGACACCATGGTTGAGCATGATGCAATGCATCCCGTTGGGCTGCTCTCCCCGAGCCACACCAGCCACCACGGGGATGATCAGCCGGGTGTAGGCAGGTGCCAGGGAAATCCCACAGAGCTGCCACGCAGGACGGCACCTGTGCGGCCTTGCAGAAGCTACAGGGAACAGGGCTCCGGCGGGTGGGCACTGTTCCACCGAGTGACAGACACAACCATCGCCGCTGCCAGCCGTGCAAAACCTGTTGATGTAGGTCCCTGTGGATGAGGTTGTCAGGGCAGGGACACCCCAGGCAATGTCCTGGGAGAGCTCAGGGGAGGAAATGGGGCTTAAATAATTTCTGACTTGCGAGGTTTACTGCAGCAGGAGGGCCGTCGCCATCTCCATACTTTTCTCTATGGGGTAATGGCTGATGAAGTCAAAGGTAACCCAAATCCTGACCCTTTATGCAACTGCATTGATAAGAAATAAGGAAGAAATCCACCTTCTCCCAGCGCAACAACCACCAGCCCTGCCCCACAGCCAAGCCCCCGCGCCAGCCCCTGAACAACACCGCTGCAGCTGTGTCCGGCTGCCCGAGGGGGGCCGAGCAGGCCCTCCCATGCCCGTGACGGCTGCCGGGAGTCCCAGGGCAGGCGCCAGGCCGGGGCTCCCTCTCAGGCAATGCCGATGCGGAGGGAAGGCCGACGATCGCATGCCGCGCTCCGCGGCTACCGCCACCGCCTCCTCTCCTTCGGGCCGCCCCAGCCCCCGCCCTCGGCCTGCCCCTGTGGCCGTGACGTCCCGGGCGGCCGGGCCGGGCCGGGCCGTGCCGGGCGGCGGGGGGCGGCGCAGAGCAGCGCAGCGGCGGCGGCAGGGCAGGCAGCCGGGCGCTCACCGCAGTAGCAGCAGCAGGAGGTAAGGACGCGGCTCTGGGTGTCGCGGTGGGCCCTTGGCTCCCCTGCCGGCTCTCCGCGCCCCTCTCCCGCCCGGTCGCGGCGCGCTGCCCCGCCGGCGTCTCCCGCCTGGCGCCGGGGCAGCGCGGCCCTCCCCGCCGGTAGGTGCGACCGGATTCCCTGGTGGGGAGTTCGCCAGAGGCTCTGTGGCGGGGAGCGGGGCTTTCGGGCGGCAGGTCCTGTGGTAGGCATCGCTGGTTCTCTCTCTAAGGGCTGCTCGGGGCAGGGAGCGAGCGCTACGGGGAGGGGCCGGGGCGGTGGGGGCGCCCGATGATTCCCACCTTGCACGCCTCGGTAACGACGGGAGCGTATTACCGCCGCCGTCCTGGCGCCGGCACCGGGGTCTCTGGGCTCCGGGAGGGCCATTCGCTCCGGAGGAGCGGGCCGGGGCCGGGGCCGGGAAGGGCCGGTCCGCCGAGTGGGTGTGCTGCACCCACACCTCCCCGTGAGGGACAGTTACCGTCCGCAGCGAGTTCCCTATACTTCCTTAAGTGAACTGTCATAGGAATTCCTTTCCTCTCCTTTTTTTTTGAGTCTCATGCTCTGTAAGTGGCGCTCCCTGGTGAGCTACGGCTGAGCTCCTCTTCTCGTTTCCAAATCGTTTCTGTACTGGTAAGACTGCCCTTGTCACAAAAAAGAGAGTTTTTTACAGCCTTGACTGGCCGAACACGATATGATCTGAGTGTAATTGAAAACCATCTTCTTTTGGAGGATTTCTGATTGAAGTACTTTTTCAGGCTGCACTTTTGGAGAACAGTGTGCGTAAATGTGATGTCCTACCTGATACCCGATTCCTGTAACTTGCATTCACTACTTGAATGGGAGAGAAGACTCACCCCCTTCATGAGCCATCGCTTTAATACAACTTGCAGTGCAGCATATTTATTGTTGACGCTTACCTAATACTTGGCCCTCAGATTCCTAGCTAGTAAATCCTAATGCCGCTAGAGGCCTGTGAGATTGAGATAGCTAAATTAATAGATTACAGGTTGTAGAGAAGGGTGGTTGTTACCTGTTGTTTCATCTGAATATTGCTGATTGTCAGCCCTTTTTTACAAAGGTGGAGAGAAGTGATTTTAACTTACTCTTCCTCCTTGAAGGAAAAGACCTTTGAGGCAGTCTGATTTCTTACAGTTCAGTTGGCATCGCTGGGCTGCGGAGCGGCCTATGAACCGAGTTTGCAGCCATCGGAGTACAAAGGTTGGCCATGGGGCTGATTCTTCCTTCCATTGCAGATGTGACAAATCAACAGGGCGGGAATGAATAAATGATTTAAAGTCATCTGCAGTTTTTCTCTTCAAGCCAGAGGAAATGCTGGGGTAAAAAGCCTGATAATGATAGAAATGATTTTAGGTTTGAAATTATCCTTGTGCAAATTTGAAAGTATAAACAAATGTCTTCTTGCGGAATTTGTTTAAATATCATAAAACTGTGCTAATGTACAAGTTAACTGTGAGGTGTACAGTTTATAAAATAACTGCAAAAGCAATATGCCAGTATTGCTGGGGTGGCAGAGTAAATATCGAAATTGTCATAGCACAACTTAGAAACCTTTGAATGTTGTTTTTACTAATGTAGAAATTGGGATTTAGCTTGACTGTATTTTTAGTGGATATGTTTTTAAGGTGTGTAAGTTAATAAACTGTTTAGTGAAGGTACAGTTACGCCTTTTGACTGTGAAACTACAGGGCCAGAGATGTGAACATAAAGGCAGTAGTTTGCTGTGAGGCTTTATAGCTTTCTGAATTAAAACTGTGTCAGTATTAGCTTGCAGAAATTGCAAGACGAACTAATTTCCTCACCTCCTTATTTCTAGCCCAAGTGGGTGTTCATGCATAATCTGCAATAATGACTGTGCCCTTCAGGACCTGGGATCACCATGTGCTTTGTTTTGATGTTGGGTCAGTATTTTGACACAGTAACCAAAATGTTCTCCTAAGCAAAGTGAAGTAGTGCTTCCTTGTGCTTGGTCTGCAGGGGTGCAGAAGGCTTTGTGACGCAGTCTGTCCTTCATATTCTCTGGGTATTTGATAGTGCTGGTCAGAGGAAAGCTTTGAGGTTTTAGAAATTTTGACAGCGTTGTGAGTGGTGTGGCAAAGTTGAGTAGGGACTAACTTCTTATTGTCACTTTCAGTGCAAAATGTGAAAGCATGACATTAAGCTGGCATGTTCAAATTGAACAAAAGGGGTGTGTTTTGCTTTTGACCCAATGTGTAGTCAGTTAAGCTTTGGAAATCCTTTCTGAAGTATGTGGATATTTAGTTTACAAGGAGCTGAAAAGCAGCCGAACAATGGGAGAAATATCCACTAAGGCTGACACGTACAGAGTACCTCCTGTAGCTCAAGGAGTCACTGAGCTGCACGTGGAGCCTGGGAGAGCATACTGGGAAAATGCTGTCAAGTATTTACTGATTTCTTTTTCATATTAATTTCAGGCATTGACTACTGCAGGCAGCATACTGAAGACAACAGACCTGCTGCCTAACCTAGTAGGGCTGCTCTTAGGATAATTATTCATCTGAAGCATTTGAGGACAGCCAAGCCAAAGGGACCAAGTCTAGAGATAGCAACTCTGGGTGCTTATTCTCACAGTGATTATGCGTCACCATCAAACTGGGGCATCAGCGTAAGTGGTGCTGAGGCAGTTCTGGCACCTTTGTACTTGGTGTTATCATTGATGTCTTTGATAAACAAAATTATCAGAAAGTCTGAAGGAGGGGTTTCAGACCTTATTTTTCATGCTTTGTTTTGGAAGATGAGGTTGTAGATCTATTCAGTGTCTGTGTTCAAATATGAGATACTATTTTCAAGAAGGTGATCCCATAATGCAGGTAGGTAAAGTCAACTTTACTGTGGCAGCAGTGCCACAGAAGCAGATTTAAGGCTTATAGGGGATCATAACAAGCAGTGGGATGCAGCACTGTTGAAGTTAAATAATGAGCTTTTTGTACTAGTGAAGCCTAAGTTAACAGAAAGAATAACGTGTTCAGTTTTGGCCGCAGCCCTTTAATAAATGGCTCAAACGTCTCAGTCTGGCAGAAATAGTCATCAAGGTTTAGGAAGGGTTTGGAACTCATCATGTACAAAGACCACACATGTTTGGAAAGTGTATTGTACAAAGGCTAGCCAAGCTCAATTCCAGCAGAAAGGATGAGATGAGGGCACAGGAAGGTGCTACAGTCTTAAAATTAGTGAGAAGTGGTCTGTGTCCTTCTGTCAGTGACTGTATTGAAAGAGATACTACTTTGTATAAAAGATTTAATGTACTTCTTAAAATCTGTTATGCTTTAGGGAAAACTGGAACAAGCTGAGGTTGTGCAATCTGCTTTATGAGAAGTTTTTGAATGTCAAAAAGGACTTGTGTTAAGGATATATTAAAGACTTTCCTCATAATGGTTTTACTTGTTCTCATGCAGGGGATTGAACTTGATTAATTCTTCAGGTGCTGTCTGTATTCTGGCCTGAGTTTAGGTGGAAAAAGTAATGTTAGTGCTCAACAGAAATGCAGTTTCTGTGAGAAAGACCTAGAATCTTTCAGTTACTGCTGGTCATCTGATGTTACAGTTTACCGCATTTAGTTTTAAAATAGCGTTGAGGTAGACTACTGCATTCAACAGCAAAATGCTGTGGTTTAGGAGCATAGTCTGTAATCCCATAGGAAATGTAGGTGTAGGATCATACTATGTTTTAAACCTGGAAAATCAGAGGGATAAAGCCTGAGGTATTCATTATCCACTGTAATATATACTGTAAGTGGCTTCATAATCTGCATCCAAGTGTTATGGTATCTTCTGTTCTGGAACACTTGTGAAGAACTGTCAGCCTATTTAAAAGACATAAAGCAGACTTGTTAAGTACTTGTTAAGGTACCTTTGTTTCTTTAGGTACCCTCATTTTGAATCTGTTTTTTAAAGTATGCATGGGCAGATAAAAATGATGTAGCACTTTAACATAGCTTGCCATCTATTTAGGTTTTTGCTTTGCTGTTTCTTGGAACTATGGGTTGTAGTAAACACTGGTGACTGAGACTTATGTTTCTGAAGTATTGATATACACTATAGTAATATAAATAACACATAGGAAAAATACAGTTTTTGAACTGAAGTCTGGATGAACACTTCCCTTCCTTCCCCCCAAAAAATAAACCAAATCAGTTTGGCGATGCTAAATGCGGTTTTTCCTAAGGTTTTGATGGCAAGACAGATAAATCTGTGGGCTCTTTCATCTCTGGTAGAATGATTTCTCGAAGTAGTGACCGTACCTAATTAATAGTATGTATTTTATTGGAAAGAGCACACTAATTCTGTCTTTCAATAAGCAGCTATCTTAGAATACCAGTAAAAAACCAGTTAATTTAGCCAAAGTGAGTTCTTGCTTTTTGTCTCATTGAACAACGTGTAAAATTGGAGCAGAGGCAGCTGGGGCTGGGGAGGTGGGCTGGTTTGATTCAGTCCTGCTGCTGTATCTCAAAGGCAAATCCTGTTTCCACTTGTGGACCGCTTAGCACGGCCTTGTGAAGGTGGTTTGGGAGCCCCTAGCAGCAGCACGTTAACTTTTTCCCAGTGAAAAGGGAGTGATTTGCAGGGTGAGTTGTAGCCAAACAGTGTTTACCCTGCAGACGCGGTGCTGGCTGCAGTTCCTGTAGGCATGCTGGAGCTCTGCAAGCTCCATTGCAGCTACTGTCAATAGCATGGCATGTACAAGCCAGGGGTCTTTCATTGTCAGCTGAATGCTTCTCCCCACTCTGCAAGTGGATGGATGAAGGCTAGTTACTGCTTGCTCCAGGGAGTGAGAGATGGATGAGGCATCTGGAGTTAAACTTCACTTTCCATATGTGCAGTTGGCAGTGCTGCTGAGCAAAACTGATCTCCTGGTGGGAAAGGCAAATGGGGCTAGCCTCCAGACTAGGATCCAGCCCTGGCAGCGATGAACCAAGGAGTCATGAGCACTACTAGAGCTGGGGTGGCCACATCTGTACCTGCATCTTTTGGCGTTTGGTCTGCTCTTGGGAAAATCAGTAGAGAAATTCCCTGAGTCTTCAGAAGGAAGTCTGAGGAGCCCTGGATTTGTAAATGCTTGACAAAGGGCTGTTTCTAACATAAAAGAAAACTAAATTTCTTTTGCAAAGGTAGTTAATCAGACAATTAAATAAAGAGTATTATTTACGTAGTGGATAATTATTTAGTTTCATGAACAAATTTTTCTTTGTAATTAACAAGATCTAGCAGACGAATTTGAAACTTGGGGGAAAGAGAAGTAGGAAATGTAACCCAAGTCAGTGGTTCACAAAGCTCTTTCAGGCATCAGCAGGATCTCTAGTTATACTGGTAGCAGCAACTTTCTGGATTATGTCTAAGTTTCTGTGGATCCTTCAGGCCTCATCTCAAATTGTGTGAGTCTTGTTACATTTCATGATTTGAGCAAGTCCAGCTTGTGATTTGAATGATCCAGAGCTCCATCCCTCTCATCTGCTGTACTATCCTTGTTGCTATGACTCTCAGCAAGGTTTTGGTCATCTCAGGTTTGTTCTTAGTTCCCCAGATCCAAAGCAACCTGACTAAAAGGTGGTAGCTGTATTTTGGAAGAAGAAGCTGCATGACCCATGCCGGAGGCCATGCCTGTGGTGGGATGAGGACCCCCTTTTCTGAGTTCCCATATGCATTTCTCTCTTTTCTGATTTATTCAAGTACAGTGCATCAACCCCCTTTACAGTGTGGAGGTGATAGCAATACAAATCTCTTACAAAATCCTCCCTGGCAAAGACTGGCTATTTTGCTGCGTCTTCCTTTTTCTCAGCTGGGTGAGCACTGTGTGCATTTGGTCCTGCTTGCCTACTGCAGAGTTTCCAGGACAGGGATTGAAGCATTCAGGAATGAATGAAGAACCTGATAAATATTTTTAATAACTTAAATTTTAATGATTCCCTAGAGCTGCAATTTTGTGAGTTGTTGGGCTGAGGTAATGGCCTGCTGGCCCCTGAAAGGCAGAAATCTTTCCACGGCTGTGCCTTTCCCTCTGCTCCCTTCCCAGCAGCGCTGATGGTCACTGGGGTCTTCCACACCTCAGTGCAAGCTGCTGCCTCTGCAGAAAGCCACAAAGCCCATCACTTTTCTCCATATCCTGCTGCAGAGGGACATTGTGTTCAGCTGCAGGGCAGCAGGCACACATAACGAGAAGCAGAAAGGAGGGGAGGCAGATGAGGGGTTTCCCCTTCTCAGGATGGAAAGCTGTTACCCCTTCAGCTCACCCTCTCTCAGCGAACTACATCATTTTTTGCAGTCTCTTAAACCTGTGCAGCCCTCCGTTGCCTCTACCAAAAAGTACACAAGTGTCTCCAGTAGCCCTGTTGCGGAGTGAAATGCGGACATAAAGAGTCTATGTAGGGAATTTCAGTCATAGCAGTAGGACCAGAAAGGATTTTAAAAGATCACCAACTTCAGAGGGCTCTAAGATAAGATGGACTTTTATTACTCTGTAAAGATAAGAACACTTGGCTTTAGAACATGTAGTGGTTTTGCTGGTGGGGAGGCCCTTTACTTTCCTTTTTTTACCTTTACCTGGGACCCTTTACAATGATAGAAAAACTAATGAGATATATCTGTCTTGTTTTATGGGTTCTCAGTAAGTTGCTGTTTTTGCAGTGTTTGCTGATTGCTTTAAAGCCTTTGCTGTGTTCATGCAGTGAGCCTTTTGGGCAGGTGCTTGGGTACATGAATGGCCTTCTGCAGCATATTCTATTATCTCTGCTCTACTGTAGGGAGTGTTACTTATGTGGACACTACAGGGATGGTGCAGTTTCTCCTTCTCATACTTGTCGGCTTGCTTTTTGATGACCATGCTGCCCAGGTTTATTTTATTTTATTTTATTTTAGTTTAGTTTAGTATAGTATTTTATCTTATTTTATTTTATTTATTTTATCCCCCAAACAGACTTGGCAGCTGTGCATTTATTTGTGGGAATACATGTGCATGTTGCATCATCACTTTATTGCCCCTGTTTGCTCTTTTCTGGGATCATTTCTCAGACTTTTAACGGTTTTTATAGATCTCAGTTACTGATCTTCCCGTGGCTGCAGTTAAGGGCATTGCTTCAAATTCCAAAGTTCTTGGGAAACAAAAATAAATGGGCTTGTCTTGAATTGGAGTTGTTGGGAACAAAGCATTTAACTGTAGGTGCACAGAAGAAACATGGGTCAGAAATGGTGTGATGATCTTCATCTTCAGTTGTCATCCCATTACAGTACTCTTGCATCTTCTCAAGCATCTGAAATTAGTTATGATCAGACACTCAATCTCAGATTATATGGACCTTGAGTTAGTGTTTGGTTCACTGCATGAACGTCATATATTGAAATAAATTTTTCTTTGTATATTTTGGAGATGCATTATGGGCTTTTGAAAAGGTAGTGTAACACCTTAGGGTATTTTAGATCATTTATAAAAGAACAAATTTTAGGCTTTGTTTAGGGCAAGGATGTTTTTCAAATACATTTTGTATCGTTCTGGTGGTAATCTGAAACAAATTTTAGATGTTCTTTTATATTTTGCTTTGAAGTTCTAAAGCCTTTCAAAGGAAAAAATTATTTCTTACTAGCCCAGGGAGAGGAACTTTAAACATGAAGTTTCTTAGCCTGTTATGCTGTACAAGTCATGTCTGCTCAAAAGGTCAACACCCACAGAACATGTTTTTTGCAGTGCAGTGGATAAGTAGCTGCTTTTCTTGGGGCTGTAACAGTCTTCTCTATTGTAAATGAAATTACAGTTTTTCAATGGTACGGCATCTGATGCTATGGATATTTCTATATTACATGCTAATTTATACATATTCAACTCCAAAATGGCAATGATAAGCATAAGTAATATTGTCCTGGGTTCAGCAGTAGCAGTCATTTTTCTCCTTCTTAGTAGCTGGTGCAGTGCTGTGTTTTTGACTTTCAGCCTGGGAACAGCACTGATAACACCAATGTTTTTAGTTGCTGCTCAATAATGTTTGACCAAGGACTTTCTGGTCTCATGCTCTGCCAGGGAGGAGGGGAAGCCAGGAGGAAGCAGAGACAGGACATCTGACCCAAACTAACCAAAGAGGTATTCCATACCACAGCACATCATGCCTAGCATATAAACTGGGGTAGTTACCTGGAAGGGTTAGATCACTGCTCAGTCGGGCTGGGTATCGGTCGGCAGGTGGTGAGTGATTGTATTCTCTTCCCTTGTTATTTCCCTTATCATTACTATTATTGGTGGTAGCAGCAGTGGTTTGTGCTATACCTTTGTTACTGGACTGTTTATCTCAACCCATGGGAGTTACATTCTTTTGATTCTCCTCCCCCTCCCTCCGGGAGCCGGGGGGGGAGGAAGAAGGGGGAGTGAGTAAGCAACTGGGTGGCTGAATTGCCAGCTGGGCTTAAACCACGACATTTTATTTTGGCGCCCAACGTGGGCACGAAGGGTTGAGATAACGACAGATCTGACTGGAGTGACAGGAGGATCCCAAGAGTTGACTGTACTGGAGGCTGAAATCATCCTGACTGTGAGGAAATGGCAAAAACACCCCATTGTGACTGGTCCAGAGGCTACATGCACCTTGGCATAGATTACCTCAGGAAAGGGTACTTCAAGGACCCAAACGCGTACCGATGAGCTTTTGGTATTGCTGCTTTGGAGACAGAGGAAATTGAGCAGCTGTCCACCTTGCCTGGTCTCTCAGAGGATCCTTCTGTTGTAGGGTTGCTGAAGGTCAAAGAACAAGTACCAGTCGCAACCACAACAGTGCACCAGCGGTAATATTGCACCAACAGAGACTCCGTGATTTCTATCCATAAGCTGAGAGCCAAGGAGTGATCAGTAGGACCCGCTCACCCTTTAATAGCCCCATATAGCCAGTGTGAAATTCTCACAGAGAATGGAGACTAATGGTAGATTATCGTGACCTGGAGGAAGTCGCACCATCCTTGAGTGCTGCTGTTCTGGACATGCTAGGACTTTGATATGAACTGGAGTCAAAGGCAGCCAAGTGGTATGCCACGGTTGATATTGCCAATGCATTTTTCTCAGTTCCTTTGGCAGCAGAGTGCAGGCCACAGTTCGATTTTATTTGGAGGGGTGTCCAGTACACTTAGAACCAACTGCCCCATGGGTGGGAACACAGCCCTACCATCTGCCAACAGAGCTGGCCCAGCCCCGTCAGAACTTTTACATACTGTTGAAGGGGACAAAGTTCCTGTCGTGCTCATAAAGAATTTGTTGGGGAAGACGATCTGGGTTATTCCTGCTTCAGGTAAAGGCAAATCCACTCACGGGATTGCTTTTGCTCGGGGACCCGGATATACTTGGTGGGTAATGTGGGAAGATGGGGAAGTCCGATGTGTACCTCCAGGGGATTTGATTTTAGGGGAAAACAGCCAATGAACTCAATTGTATGCTGTTGCCTGCTATGTAGCACTTTTATAGCCCACCAACTAGATGTCTTCAGGTCACCAGCGACTGGCCCTGACTTCCCTCCAACCATCATCCCAACAAAGAATGAACTTTGATGAAACCAGATGAGTTCTGCGGTATCATCAGCAGGCAATGATCCAACACCGCACACAGCCTCTCCTGCTCTGGAAGACTGTTGCAAGAGATGGAGCCCGACAGCATGGACTGGATGGACTGAGCAGCTTTACAGGGATTGGTCCATGCACTAAGGAATGATCCGTGTGTGCATGTGTGTGTATGCATACATGTGTATATATATGAGATAAGAATGACAGTATATTGAAAATGTGGGATCTGAGCATGATGTGAATGGCACGGAATAAGGGGTGGATACTGTCCTGGGTTCAGCAGCAGCAGTCATTTTTCTCCTTCTTAGTAGCTGGTGCAGTGCTGTGTTTTTGACTTTTGGCCTGGGAACACCGATGTTTTTAGTTCCTGCTCAGTAATGTGTACTCTGCCCAATGACTTTCTGAGTCTCATGCTCTGCTTGGTCGGGCTGGGTATTGGTTGCCAGGTGGTAAGTGGTTGTATTCTCTTCCCTTGTTATTTCCCTTATCATTATTATTATTGGTGGTAGCAGTAGTGGTTTGTGTTATACCTTTGTTACTGGGCTGTTCTTATCTCAGCCTGTGGGAGTTACATTCTTTCGATTCTCTTCCCCATCCCTCCGGGAGCCAGGGGGAGGGAGGAGGGGGAGTGAGTGAGCAACTGGGTGGCTGAATTGCCAGCTGGGCTTAAACTACGACAAATATGTTAACCATATTCTCTTATGGATTGTTTTCTTTCAATTTAAATCCTTGCAGCCTTGCCCAATTTTTTCATACATTTCTGTATTTTTGAAAATATTACATCAGATTTATTTTAACTTGGAACTGAAAGTACTTTTATGTTAACAAGTGTGGGAGTTCACTTTCTTTACTTCTCTTGGTAGAGTTGTGTCTCTGTTCATGTAGTAGTTGGCCTAGCAGGAATTTTAAGAAATGAAGCTGGTTCATAGAGTCTTTAAAATGCCCTTCACAGCTTCTGTTGCAAACCCTTCCGTTATGGTCCTGGATCAGTTACTGAGCTCTGTAGAAGGAGAAATATTTTCTTTATCGCCTCAAAAAAATGCAGTTCTGTTGTTTCCTGATTTTCTTTTTCTTTTTTTTTTTTTTTGGACAAAATTGTGAATTCATGTGAGTAATAAGTACTGCCTGCTTGGGTGCATCAGATGGAAGTGGAAATTTGTATGGTTTTCCTGGGTTCAGCTGTAGTAGTCAGATGAGTTGTTCTGTGTATTAAACCTGGTTTCTTTATGAAACCTGTGGGAGGGAAGAGGGCGAACAAAGGCCACTTTATGTTGCTGATGTGTTTGCTGAGTGACTCTGCTGCTTTAGCTCTAGGGAGGAGGTAGGAGAGGGAAACTACCAGGAGAGTGGTTTTAGGTGAACTCCTTGAGGAATATGTGAAGGGGGAATTATGATGCCAAAGTGGGAAAGGCTGGGAAGCTGAAACGGCAAAGGGTCCCCAGCAGGTTGAAGAGGGAACACTTGAAGTTCATAGTGGAATCAAAATGCAGGTTTCACTTCTTGAAGGCAAAACTGATTAGCATCAGGGGTTGTCCTTCCTATGCTGCCTGGTCTGGGTTTTAAAGGTGTGTTTTCCTCCTCAACTGAAAGATGCTGCCTGATGCCCATATGTGCCTGGACACTGACCATGGGTGTGCCTGCTGTGGGTGTAAGAAGATCATGAGGTCTTGCAATTTGGGTTAAGTATTTCACCCCAAGACAGGTGAAGGCTTTGGAGTGACATCTCAAGGTATGCTGAGGTGTAATTAATGAAAGCTAATTGGCTCATGTTTTCCTAGGATTCAGCGTGTTCTCTCTAGCAACCTCTCATTTCTGTCGGTCAACTTGTTGGAAATGGCTGAGGGGTTTTGAGAGCATAGAGGTAAGACAGGAGCTTTCTCAAAAGGATCTGTTATTGCCTACACTTTACGTACTTCATGGAGAAATTTCAACAGACAAGATACAGCTGTGTATGAAGCTCACACGGCTTTGTTGTGTTTAGTTTGATCTGCTGCTCCATTTTAAATTCATGACCTAACTTTGTGATGGACATCTTATAGGCAGGCAAACCCACAAAACTCTAACCGGTAGCCTCCAGCCTGACAATGAGGTAAGCACATCTCTGTGATAAATACAGGATTTTTAAGAAGTATTTCATTTGACTGGTTTCAAGCCTTTGCTTGAGGAAAAGCTGTGTAACTCACGCACCTGAAGATACAGGAGAACCAAGTCGACTATGAAATAGTAGCCACGTGGCAGGAAAAACAGTTTTATGTTGTGAGGAATTAGCCTACTGAGTTAGCAAGCATTTAAATAAAGTTTGGTGGTTGGAGTGGGGGGCTGTTTTTTGAAGCTCATGTCTTAGTCTTCAAATTACTACTGTTGAAAAAGGGTAGTTTTTGCAGTTTTTTCCTGCCACATCACCACTTCCCTTAAGCATCTGCTGCAGGTGTTTGGACTCTGCTGAACTTTCGATAGAAGCTAGAAGCTTGTACTAGAACCTAGTGCCTTCTCTATTATTGTACTTCTGTCAAGGTCTTCACATGTATTTCAGTACTAACAAGAAAACATGGGAGGAGAATGAAGGTTTTTTTGAAGATCTTCTTGTAGCTGAGGGGGGATTTCACCTTTTTCAGGTACCAGGGCCCTCCTCCAAGGGCTCCCACCCAGCTGGGATGTGAATGGCTTGGTGTGGAGCTTGGGTGCTTCAGGCTATAGCAAGTCATGCATGTATGCAAGGATAAAGATCTTGGTTTGGTGATAACTGATACCACTTCTTTGCTCTACTGGATGTAATGGCAGTCAAATTTTGACCCAGATGCATGTGATTGCGTTCATTTGGAGTTCGCCAGAGCATAAAATGTAGTGAATGCTCCAGCGTATGTTGTTAGCATGTCACCTGGATTGGCTTCCTGGGTTGTATTGTGTCTTGCCTATCGTTCATCTGTCTGAATCATTCTGGGATCCAGGCTGCAGCTGAGGTGTGATCTGGATCCTTGGTGCTTCAAGTGCAGGTATTTGTGGGTGGCTTCACAAGGTAGCTCACTCTGAGTCAGACTGCTTCTTTCAGGATCAGCTGCTGCCCTTGAAGAAGCCCTGTGTAACTTATTCCCAGGGCACCTGTTTGTAAAAGAACCTTTTTTTTTTTTTTTTTTTTTTTTCCTTTTTTAATGTTGCTACTTCCAGGATATCCTGCCCTTTGTATTTCACAGCTTGCTGGAAATGAGAAGGATTTGCATGGCGTCAGTTCTAGAAATGAGCATGCAGCTTCACAAGCTCTTTGGGGACTATATACCAAGACAGATTGCAAATGGAGTTTGTACATAGAGCCAGTAAAACTGGCTGCATCAGTGTGGTTTTCTAAGGATGAAAGAGATGTTGGTTTTTGTTTTACTTGGCAGCCAGGCTTGGTGTCTTGTGAGAGGGGTAGTGGAGAGATGTAGGGCAGAACATCTGGAGGTAGCAGGATTTAAGGATTGGAAAGACAGTTCTAATCAAAATCCACATTTTTCTCTACTCTGCCTTTCCTTGCTGACAATGATCAATGTCATACCACTAAGCACTGGATTGCAGATGGTTGTAGCTGCTTAGAAGCTGTCAACTTACAATTAACCCTGCTCATTAGCCTGAGGTTGGAAGGGTGACATGGAGGACACATTTGCTGTGGGGAACACTCCTTTCACAGCACGTTTTGCTCATCTGTGCTCAGCATGGCCTAGGAAGCCTGCAGTAGGATGTGCTTGCTCCCCATGTGAATCAGCCGGAAGCAGTAATTTTTGTTGTTGCACTCCACTGCAGGTTCCTGCTCTGCTGGGATCAGCAGGGCAACTCACAGTGGCTGGGAACTTCGGCTGCTCACAGTGGTCCTTGCACCAAATGGTATCGTATTGATCTTGTCTGGATCAGCAGAAGCACCTCATCATCATGCTAAGAGCGCCCTAGCTATGAAGGCCCTGTGCCTTTTGCCACCCAAAATGTGTGTGGATTCAGTAGATTCCTACACCAAAGCAGCAATCTGTTTTCCTATTTCAGGAAAAATATTAAGTAGGGGGATAGTGTTGCACTGAGATGAAGATCTGCTTTACAAGCTAATTTTAGGTGCAGCTTAACGTGTAAAGGAGGAGGCAGTTCAGACTAGCAAGGTTTGAGAAGATAGCTACCAGAGATACAAAATTATTAAATCTGGTGATAACCAGGGTGGGTGGTGTAAGCAGAAGCAGCCATGTGATGTAGGGAAAGCATTATCCCAACAGTGGCTGCTGAGCTCCAGACCTGCTAAGTGGAGGAGGCTAAGATGTGTTTGACCTTCCAGGCAGAGTCTTGCTGGCTAGCTGCGTTTAGAGGCATGGCATAGTGCAGAACTGGCACAGCTCCACTGGTGGATGGAAAGCTCACCAAAATCAATACACAGCATTTCAAGGAATTTTTCTTACCTGGAATAGCATCAGTGGTGATTTTCTAGGATTGGCCCTTTTTGCTGTCATGTTTTCTCTTCAGTGTCTTCAGTGATCCTGCTATTTCTGCTGTTTTTGAGTTGCTGATAGCTGACAGTTTTAATAATAAATGTGTGTTTCTTTATAGAGAGTAAAGAGAAACTTTACAGTTTCTTTCTAGAGAGCAAAAAAAAGCCACCCAAAACATTTTGAGGTGGGGGGAAGTTATAAAGTTTGGGGTGTTTAGGGAAAGGGGAGAAGCCAAGTGTCAAAGATGATGAAAATCATTCACTACAGTCAAGGCCTATCTTTTATCGCACTGCTACAATAGAACAGCAGGCCAGGTGAAAAATTAGTTCCTTCCCTTATGTTTTTTGGTATAAAACTAGTTCAGGAGACCCACAGGAGTAAAGGCTTACAGGAAGGCTGCCGCAGTTATTAGAGCACTTCCAGGGTGGCTCAGGATTTGTCTCTGAAGCCATATATGAGGGTTTCCTGTGCTGTTACTACAAACACACTGTGTATATATTTCCAGAATAATGTCAAAAGCTTCTGTACCTGAGGAGGATCATCAACCGCACAGGGTGCTGGGTGTGTGAAGAAGCTGGTTAAATTGCAACATCGAGTAAAACTTGGGTTTTATAGAAAAGAAGCTGAAAAAAACAAATACTTTTTTGATAACCTTTGAAATATATTTGTACTTCTGCACTGTGCACTTAAACGTGAAGGTCAGCAAATCTTGCTAACTCATAACTTCTAAAAAAAATAGATATGTATTATCTTTTAACAGGCCAGTGGTTTTTTTCTTTAGCAAAATTAATTTGTCTTTTCAGGTCATAACACTGGGAGGTTAGCCAGCGTGGCTCACCCTTGTCTGTAAAGTGAGTATAGAAAATGGCTGTTGCTGACTGTGCAGCCATTTGAGAAGGCATTTGATTAATTTTTGTTTCTCTTGTTTCCAAGTTATTGGGAGTTATGCAAGAAAGATGTGTGTGTTTGTTTTGTTTTTATTTTTGTTAGGGTAAACCATTATAGCTGGTAAGTTCTTTTTACTTTTCACCTAAATAAAGCAGAAACTCTGGAAGTTGTGAATTTCCTTTTGACAGAGTATTGATCCTGAAAGGCAATGTCAGGTTGATGATAAATATTATTAATTTACTTTCTGCATAGTAAGTAAACTGCTTTTGGTTTTGGGGGGATACTGTGGCAAAAATGTACTCTCAGTCTTCTGAAGGATAGTCAAATGTTTCTTTTAAATATCCTCTATTAATAGAAATAATAAGCTAATTCTTTAAACCTTGTGTCTTTCAATCAATAAAAGACAACATGTATGTCCCTGTAACTGAAGACATGTATGCTATTGTGGAAGGTGGAACGTGCATCTTCATAAAGGGAGGTGGAGTCTCCACTAACACGGTGTGCTGAGGGTACTAATTCATCTGCTGAGGCATTTGCAAAATGGGTCTGTGCGTTGGCTGTGTTATTTTGTTTTGGCTTTGCTTTTTTTAGCTCAGTAGGTTGTGAGTTGTGTCAGTTTGTCTGCTTTGTACAATCATCTTACACTTTTGAATGCAGTTATTCTTGAGTTCTTGTCTTAAGACTTCACATAGCTCTCTGGAAGGTTACTGAAGCCCATGTGTTTACTGCTCTATCTCTGCACCAAGCAGAGGAATTGGGCTTTTCTGGATTCCCGAGCAAGTGCCTGATTTGAATTAACCCTCCAGGTTCTTCATTTTAGTCAGATTTTACATATAATTATTTTTTTTTACATTGTGTTTTGAAATTTTTTGTAAGACGACCTTACATCTCTAATCATATGGTGTTGTAAGACAACTATACTTACCAGCTTTTAGTTTTCTACTTCCCATGAATAATTCAAAAGCAAAACATCTTCCCTGGGGAAGATCTTTGTTTACTCCAGAGAGAAAATACAGAAAATCTACGAGGAGTTTAGTATTAATCCCCCTGTGCCTCCAAGAGGGTGTTCAGGTCTTCCAACAGTTCGAAGACATACCCGTCATGAAAGCAGACTTGAAATATTTCTGTTCACAAGGAACTATTTGAGTTGGTTTTATCTGACTTCCCTGTAGAATTTTCTGATCCAACTTCCCCGTAGAATTTCCTGATCCACTGTCATTTAAGCCCCTATGGAGCTCAAATTTTGGATGAATTTACCAAGAAGATATATGACCTATGTGAATCTGCAGTAAAGAATATATTTGCTGTAATACAGAAAGTGCTGAAGACCTCCAGACTGGAGTCCCAGATGGAGTGCTTGAGTGAACTTGGGTTGGAGCATTACAGACTGCAGGTTTGAAAGATGAAGAGGATACTTTGTAAAGTACCTGAAAAAGGGAGTCATCGGGTTGTTTTCTTGTAGGTCCATTGATGATAATTTTCATATGATCCCACAGTCTTTCCTTCAATCGCACACAGTCTGTTTTGCATCTTTGATCAACTTGTTTGTTTTAGAATTGTATTTCTTACCCTTTAAAGGTTAGTAACATGTTAGTTTTCCATGAAGAAAATGAGGGACTGTTTTCTGGTTTACTGTTTGGCAGTCAGCAGTGAGGGTCTTGCTTGTAATGATAAATGCAATAATTAAATGTTTTTATCATCAGGACTTTGTGTGCGACTTTTTTAACAATCTCATAAGCATTTTGATTGACATTGTTGACATTTTTGAGTACTTGAAATACCTGCAAATGTTGAAACCAGCCAGGAATTGACTCTCAAGTGTTCTGGCATGCGGTGCTAGCACTTATCTTTGGTTCTGTTTGTGTATGTACTGAAAACAAGTAAAAAAGGCAACTGCTTCACAGAGTGGTTATCGTGTCTTGCAAATCAGACTGGGAAATACTGAACTTGGAAGACAAAAAGTCTAGTAAAAAAATCTAGTCCTAATTTAAAATCTGTTTTACTGGTTTAAAGTAACTCTGTGAAAGAATTTAAAAATGATCGATGTGTTTAAAATAGTGCCTGTTTCTCGTCTATGTGGCCCCTGTTTCCAGTGACTCTGTATTGCAGCTTTTTCTGCTAGACTGAAGAATTCTATAGTCTGTTTTCCATGTAAATATTATGTATGTTTAATCTGTGATTCTGTTATCCCTACAGTTTTTCATTTGACAAAGGATTTGCTTAAAACTACATGGAATTTCTGTGTGGCTGAAATTGTAACTGTAGCATATAGAGAAAAGTTGTAAAGATGTGCCAGAAGAAAATGTTTTGCCTTGGCCTTGGAAAAACAAGGTGCATATGTCTTCAAGGTTAGAAATAAATACTAATGTACTTTTTAGTGGGAAGGTCTTGAAACTGTTGGTTAGATTGGGCTAGAATTGGAGGAAGATGGTGTTCTTGATCACAGAAGGTGTTTGAATGAAAAGAAAAAATAAAAGAAGATTTAAGTATCTTTGTAGCATGCTTAAGAACTATTTCACGTTATCCTCTTCTCTAATTGATTAACTGGATAATAGGTTTAAATGTGCCAAATAACAAAACCCTTGGATTTTATAACAACTAATCTAAATTGATCTAATTAAATTTGTTTTTTCTCTTGTGTCTTCTGGGTGAATCCTAGTGATATATAGCAAGATATATAATAAAATATTAAATTGGGTTGTGCCTGCTTCTTGGGAATGGTATTGAGAAAATTAGAAATTACTTCAGGAATTTGAAAGTAATAAGTGGAAATGGCTCTTCAGTGTGGTTCTGCTTCAGCTACATCTGGTCCTTCTCATTCATTTAGGCAATTCCATTTGATTGCCTTTCTTGATAGTCTTGATATCGAGCCTATTGACTGCACTTCGTATGTGTAGATGTGTAGCTGATAAATGGTTTGAACCTCTGATGTCAACTGGGATTGTCAGGTTTGCTCATTACCTTGTAGAAATAATTTAGTCTTTTTGATTTCTGGGCCCCTGAAGTTTCTGCTGAACACCTGGACCTGACAGAAATGTCACATCTGTGGGGTCTTTGGAATATTAATTTTTCTTAATCCCCTTTTGGGGGCTGCCAAAGCAGCAGTTAAAAATAACTATTCTAGAAGAGTGTTACTGAAATTCTAAAGGTAATATTAGTCAAATATCTGTGATCCACATAAAGTGCCCTACTTTTACAGCTGGAAAACATGTCATCAGCAATCCTTGACTTTGGCTGGCTCAAAGAAATGCTGCTAATCAATTCTAGAAGCTCTGCTGTTTCAGTTATTTTTCATATTTCTGCATTAAATACTTTCCTTTTAGTAAAGAGAAGCCTTTACGTCTAAGAATTGTATGTTAAAAATTAATAAAATGAGTCTGCCTGAACTTTGAATTACAAGAGGACTTATTTTTGTGCCTTAGAAAATGCAGGTATTTGGTCTGTATTGGTTCTCTTAGACTGCATCCTTTTTCAGAAATGCGGAGAGCCGAGGTAAAAACATGTTGCTTCAAGGGGGAGTTTTCTGCTCTCATTTCCTCCTTGTTGTGGATATACTATCTACTTCTGTCATGTGCTGCCAGTGGAGCTCACCCATCTTCTTTTGGAACTGGGAAGAATTATTCAACTGGATTAAACCATGCACTTTGGCAGAAATATTTTTCTGCTGTTGCAGTGCAGTGAGCTGGCTTGTAGGCACTGGGGCTGGTACTGGCTGAGCTGGGAGGAGGGGACCAAGAAAGGGGGAATGTGACTTTTTGCCCTTGGGGCAGAGCGCTGTTCAGCTACCTCACCTGCTCTTTTGGTGGCTTGATTTTTGGGTTTTGGTTTTTTTTTTTTGGGTGGGAAGCCCCTCCTTAAGTCACAAAATGTCATTGATACCTCTTGACAGTTTCCTATTTGAATGCGGGTGGATCATTGCATAGTGAGTAAGGGGGGTGGATTGTCCTGGAAGAGAGGAAATAATGTTTTACTTGGCTTTTTTGATAGAAGTATCTATGCTTTGTAGGGGAGTGTAACATTGCACTGATCTTGTATTTGGAAACATTAAACTTGTGTTAGAACCTTGTATGGTCTCCTCGAGGGTATTTTTAACAGCATCCTTCAGTGTGGTTTTTAAAACAATTTGGATTTAAATTTTATATATTGCCCATAAATGAAAGAAAAGTGTTGGAACAAGAGCAGAAATTTTGAGACATGATTAAGGTCTGCAAAGCTACAAATGTTAGCTGTGCTTTTGGCTTAAAACCCTAATTCAAATCTCAGCTGTCAGACAAGCAGAAGGAAGATTAATCTGCTCCAGAGAGACGAATCCATACCCTAGTTTTAGACAAAACATGATGATTAAAGTTATTTGTAGGTTGAATAAGTGCAACCCTTTGTTCGGGACTGCTGAACAGGGTTACGTCGAAACATGCAGGAACACGGCTTAATCACATTCCCGTTTCTGCTGCTTCCATGCTTCCAGTCCACAGCATCATCTGATGGGGAGTCTGTGGTAAGTTACCAGCTGAGTGTATAAGCAGTACTTTAAGATTTGTTGTTTGATTAACAACAGTGCCTTCAGTTGTCTACCTGCCGCCAGGGACAGGGCTGCTTTTTGGGTGCTCATTTCAGTGCAGTGCCTATGGGTGGGTCAGGGAGAGCTCACAGGCTGGGGGCTGCTAGATCATCTTGGGGCAATGTAGAGGCAACTAAAGATAGTTTCAATCATGCTTTGTTTTTAGAGAGCAAGATCACTACGATTATGTAAGCTCTGAAGTGGGAAGCTTGGTTTAGCTGATGTTTGAACTCTGTTTTTTAAAGAAGCATACATTTCAAGTACTAGACTTTGGAGGTTTAAGGCCAAATTTTTGTGTTGTAGTAGCAGTTGTCTGTCCTTTGGGAGGGAAGAAGGACAAATAACTTAGCTGATGTTATTTAAAAAAAAGTTACGAGAGACTTTGCATTGTTTTAAGGCCTTTTTTGCTGGTTTAATAGCACTGTATGATTGGTAGCCATATGTTATGTGATCACTAATGTTTAGTATGAAAGAATAAAGCTTAGATTAAAATGGCAATAAGTTGAAGATAAAGTGCAGATAAAAAAGGGGAAAAATGCGCTAACTTGGCCCGTGACTATGTTTAGAACAACAGACTACAATTTCTGTCTTTTCCTGTGCCAAGAACCATCAGCAGCTGGATGAAGAATGAGTAGAGGTTTGTCTCCATTGGGGTTTTAGTTCATCTCAGGAGCTTGCTCTTGTGGTGAGCCTCCTAGTTGTCTGCGCTTAACTGCCCTGTAGGTCCAGGCACCAAACTGAGTCCCATTTGGATGAAAACAGAGTGGAAGATACTCCATAGGAAAAACACCTGATATTCTCCAACTGTGAAGTCAAATCCAATCTGGAGCACTGTGATACTTGGTACACACTAGAACTAGTAACACCCTCAAAATGTGCGTAGCATGGACACTGGCCCTTTAGAGCTGCTGTTTCACTGTACAAATTTGCTCCTGTGTACTATATTACTTGCTAACATAGATGTATCCATTTAGTTTAAAAATTATCTCAGATTTTTGTCTGGATAAATAATGATACAAAAAAGTCTGTAAATAATGGTCTCTCAATTTCTGAAATTCTTTCATTGACGTAATGGATATTATTCAAATCTTTACAATTAGTGAAAAAAGAAAAACAAAAAATCCAAGCCAGAAACATCTAAAATACAGGACTTCCATAAGGCACCTTTGGTTTTGAAAGAATAGTACTTTTAAGATGTTTCACCCTACAGTTGAATTCAAAATATTGTCAGAAGGACTAAAAAGCAACAAAATGGAAGAAATGTGTTATTTAGAGTTGAAAAGAATATCGGCGTTTCCATTTTTCATTTTGTTCCTGAGATGAAAATTGATGTAATATAATCCTAGCCACACTTCAGTGTTAAATTTTGGGCTGTTTTTAAAAGACAAGAAAGTTAAATGGAAACTAAATATTGGTGTAATTGTATGTAAGAAGAAAAGGAAGAAGAACTTGTGATAATTGCAGTATCTTTTTATTTATCAGAGAGCCTGAGATCCACTACACCTTTTAAAGTGTCTGTCCATCAGATTATCAGGAGATGGACTGGACATGTCTTGGACATCTAAACTGCCGCTATTACAGTTGACCTAAGCGTGTGGTGGCAAGACCTGGTGACCTGATGGTGTTTCTTAGGCTAGTTTCCTAACCTCTGGAGGTTTGCTTGTTGTATGAAATATTTTGCATAGTCTGAAATGAAGGGCCAAGTGGTACGGATGAATGCTCTCATCTTTGAGCTGTTGAGTCCAACTGGGAAGTAGCAGTGGTACCATGGTAGTGCTCATTCTCCCACAGTTTTTTCCTAGCTTTAATTCCTCAGGAAGTTTTGAATTTAAAAACACCTGAGCCACATTTTGTGGCTAAATTTACAGCCTGACTAAAAGCTTTCCTTAACTCTGCTGCTGGCCTCCTTGCCAAAGTAAATAGGCTGTTCTTTGCATGTGACTCTGGTGGTTTGTCCTCTGCATAAGCTTGTGCCCAGAATTCTTAATTATGCTTAAGGGTTGGTCTTGGTAGTCATGATTCTGCATGAGTTATTTTCAATTTATTTCATATCAGATTTATTGAGACTGTGTATGCCTGTGGTTGCTGTGCGTTAGTACAGTTCCCAGCCTCAGGGATGGCTCCCTTTCATGTGAAGAGGCAGTGAGTTCACTGTACTGCCTGCACGTTGAGATTTGCTATTGAAAGCCTTAAAGGTACCCCAGATTTCTCTGAAAGATGCGTTTGGCCAAGCCTGGTCTGTTGTATAGAGCTGATAGCACTTGGAATGAAAATTAATAATGGTTTTAGTGGTAATGCTGGTTGGTATTTTTTAGTCACTGTTGTCTTTAACAGACTTTTTTGAGTAGCATTCCTGTTAAATTAACAAATAGCATTTTATATGTGGTGGGAATGGGGATTAGTGTTCAGAAAATGTATTTGAGGTTTTAAAATGAGTCAGTAGAATACAGTTGGACTTTCATCTCAATCTTCTGCCTTAGATCTTCTAACCATTTTTAGAACAAGAAGTGAGCCTGTTGACCTGGATTTCTTATGGACTTGTGGTCCGTAAAAGTATGGAGCTATGGGAGCTGCATCAGTCATTACCTGCAGCTCCCTGAGACGCTGAGTCAGTGGTGAGGAAAACAGCATATCTGGCAGCAGTACGTTTGTCTTGCGCTGTAGCAAAATTTGAGCAGAGATTAGCTGTGGTCAAGAGTCCGTAGTCTCCGTGACCATACCAAGGTTTAGGAAAGCCCGGAACTTTCTCAAACCTTGCAGAGAGCTACTGTCTTACCAGAAAAATGAGAGGGTTGAGCTGTGTGGTCAGGATGTGGCTAATGTGGAAGTTGTTGCGGTCTGCAGGTTTCCCTGCTGCTGAGATCCTGTCAGTGCTAATAGCAGATTTTGTCTGATTTGTTGCTGTTCAGTTTTCTAGCCTTTACAGCACTTTCCCTTCTGGTAAAATATGAGCTTTTCTGGAATAATACAAGAACTAAAGGTTTTTTTTTTTTTTTTAGCATCACAGAATCGTTTGGGTTAGAAGGGACCTTAAAGATATCTAGCCCGCCCTCTCTGCCATGGGCAGGGACATCTGTTACTATATCAGGTTGCTCAAAATCCCATTAAACCTGGCCTTGGATTTTTCCAGGGATGGAGCATCCATAACTTCTTTGGGCAACCTGTTACTGTGCCTCACCACTCTCACAGTAGAGAATTTCTTCCTAATGTATAATCTAAATCTCCCCTCTTTCAGTTTAAACTGTTATCCTTTGTGCTGTTACTATAAGCCTTGGTAGAAAGTCTGTCCGTCTTTCTTCTAA
The DNA here is from genome assembly GCA_039720435.1 of Amazona ochrocephala. NCBI lineage: Eukaryota > Metazoa > Chordata > Aves > Psittaciformes > Psittacidae > Amazona > Amazona ochrocephala. The sequence continues at coordinate 48,666,570 of CM077878.1, forward strand.
GCCCCTTTTATATGTGAAAAGGCTGCAGCAAGGTTTCCCCAGAGCCTTCTTTAGGCTAAATAACCCCAACTCAGCCTGTCTTCATGGGAGAGGTGCTCTGGCCCTCTGATAATTTTTATGGTTTCTAGATGGATTTTATTGTGAAAGCATACATTCCTGGTCTTTTTTTTGGGGGGGATTAAGATAAGTGTAAATGCTGTCTTTGCAATTACTGTCTTTCGCTGTAATTACTGTTTTCCAGCATCATAGTAACGGGATTATTATAATCATATTCCAAGAAAACCAATGGATTTGCTAACAAAATGTGTTCTGTATTACTTCCTCTGGGTAGCTTTTTTGTTCTTTGCTGTTAAGACTGTCTTAAATGGCTTTTATGTTAAGTGAAGGCTTTTAGTCTTGTCCATCAGAATTACTTTATCAATGACATTTATGAACGTGGCAGTAGTGTTTTTTTTTTTTTTTTAGACAAAATTAAGTAGTTTAGGCAAAAGTCTTACTTTTTCAGTTATATGTTTCTGAAGGAGGAATTTATCCTGAGTTCACTGTGATCTGTAAAGGATTGTCCTATTTTTAGCCCATTGCCTATAAATTACACTCTTACTTTTTGTAAGAAGTACAAACTGATACAGAGAAATGAAAAAGGAGATTGAAACTGGTCATGTAAGAGTTTTCAGGAACTAATTCTGTCTCTGAAAGAATTATGATTTCTGTAGGAAGAGGGATGGCAATAAACAGTTCCTGGATTATACCCATTAATCTGCAAATGCTCATTGTCATTCATTTCTAGTATTTTCTCCTTTAATCAAGTGGCCAAATCAAAGTGAGTACTATTTAGAAACCTCTGATTTCCTTGCTATTTGTTTTCCTGGTAGTAAGACAGAAAGTGCAGTTGTATTTTTTCCAGTCCAGCCTCTCTTCAGTGGTCTGAGGTCAAGCATCTGAGGTTTCCTACAGACCCTTTAGTAGCCATCGATGCTGCCTTCCTCAATGCTTAGTTTATTTGAATTGACTTGGATCCTGGCTGAGTATGTATTCTTATTTTTCTAAAATATCAGTTCCATTTTCACTCTGATACATAGTGGGAAGTGGTGTTTTGCAATGTTTTCTGATTGCTGGGCTTTAAAAACAAATTATCATGCAATTGTGTCTTGCTGTTCTTGTATTTATATGCATATGTATTTATCAAACTGATAGAACCCAGTGCAGGTTTCATTCTTGTTTATATTTACTTGTTTACTTAGTTTTGTTTTATTGCACTGCAGGGAGAGGGTTATATGGCTGAAGTTCAAAACTTAGCAAGACAAATGGGTTCAGGGAAGTGCCCAGAGTTACGTGATGGTTACCCCCGAGAGTCCCCAGAGTATTTCTAAAGCATTCACAAGTGCAGCCGAGGAACCTCAAGTTACTGATATGATTAAAGTTGCAAGTTAGCACTTGACTTTCGCTGTTGGAATTATAGGATTGCCTGAGCTTCAGGGGCTGAGGGTGACTCATGTAAAAGCGCAAAATGTATGGTATTGTTACTGGTTAGTGTAGGCTTTCTTCTTCAAGTATTTGCCTGAAAAATTAGTTAAGTTGAGGAGAGTTCTTGAATTTGCTGGTGAGCTACTAGAAATTCAGAAGCACTTAAAAGTTGGGTCTTCGGTTGTTTCTTTCTCTCTTTCCCTTAAATTGATGGTTAGGAATCATAGAATCATAGGATAGTTAGGGTTGGAAAGGACCTTGAGATCATCTAGTTCCAAACCCCTTGCCATGGGCAGAGATGCCTCACTCTAGACCATGTCAGCCTCTGATTTTCTTGTGAGGGCATGAACTTTGTTGTCTTTATCTGTGTTCATAGGAGTTAGAATATATTGTTGGGATACAGTCTACCTCGGACTCTTTCTGAATCAGCTTGGCAAAAGCTGAAGTGCAATATATGTTTGCTTTAAGTGGTACGAGCCCCTGTAGCTACACTAAAATGAGCTTTTAGCTGACATTTATGTTGGTCTACAGAGGACTAAAATTCTGGGGTCCTGATTACTTAAAAACTACAGCTTCTGCGATTCAATTTATGGAAGTTAATGACCAAGTATGTGCATACCAAACCAATATTTGTAAGTGATAGCATTTCCTGTAAGTATTTCAAAGGAAGCACTTTTTTACCTTAGGTTTTTTTTTTTTTTTTTTTAAATTTGTGTAATCTGATTTTCTACTTTTTGTGCTGGAGCTGAGGTTCCTTGTGTTTGGCAGGCTTGAGGCTCATTGGTAATTTTTGTTTTATCTTGTATAAAAAGCTCAAAGAGAAACTGATAGGTGCATAGTCTCAAGAGAGAATAAACATATCTGTTCTTGTATTAGGTCACCTGAAGATGAGCAATAGCTTGGCAATAGGGTGCATTGGGTGGGGAAATGGGGCACTCTAATTTGCAGTAGGAGAGTTTGAGTCGTACAAGATGAATGGGTGGGGGAGGCTGGAAAATGACATAACTGTAGGAGAATTTAAACTTCATTAGCTTAGAGAGAGTCATCCTCAGCCTTCAAGAAGTATTTGTTCTTTCTGATGTTTACACTTGGAAAAGGTAGTACAGGAGGGTGTATGTTAAAGTGCTAGCTTAAGGGGTCTGAAGTTACCTGCCTTTGGGGAGACTGTCATTGAATATGATTTAAGTGGTCACACAATGTGGTCTCTCAGCTGTAGAAGTAGTTAACTCCGTAGTTCACCTCATTAGCTTGAACTACCCCAGTTAAATCTACAAGAGAGTCTGCTGCTGTGTGTTCTTTATATTTCATCATGAGACGGCTTAAGACACCTTTAATTTTGCTTTGTTTCCTTTATCTGTTTGCTGAATTATGCCTGGTACGTACTTTCTGCCCCTCTCATTGCCCACTGGTTTCACCAGGTCTGACTTGCACCATCTGAAAGGGTTAAGTTGGTTTGAACAGCCTCTTTCAAACTGTCTCTTAGCCATACTGGGTTTCTTCTGGTTTTTTTTCTGGTCTTCATTTCTGTTTTGCTGTGCTTCTGAAGCAGTGTCCAGACCATAACTGAGGAGTTCTTTCTTTAATTTAGCTTCAGCTTTGTGTGTGTGTATGTGTTCTTGCTGAAATTCAACGTTGTGTTTTGGGTTTTGCTACTTTTCCTCTTTTCTGCTTGCTGCTATTACTGGCTTAGGTATTGCTTGTGCAGATCCCCTTGGCATACTTATTCCTTGGTTTGGCAGGAAGTTCCACTAAGATTATTTTAATTAACAAGAATTGGGACAGAAACCTCTCTATTTTTGTTATTCAGAGCTAAAATAAGACCAATGTTCTTGATAGAACAGTAGCTTAAAAAGCTGGCAGAAGAGCAGGGGTCACAGAGGAAATCATCAGACCTTGTTGATCCTAGTATGAATCAAGTTTAACTTCCCAATATCATAGTGAAAAGGTCACAACCTCTATGGTTAGAGTTTTACAAGCTTACAAGTTGCACAAAATTCATCTTGGGTCTTTTATAACAGTAGTTGGACAAGTACTGGCTGCTGAAGTCTGACAGAATTTTAAAGCTAGCTAGAGTGTTATTAAGAAATTAACTAGAATGCTACATTGCTGCAAATAAGAGCTGTTTCAGCATAGGCTTCATGATATTGAGGGATTTTTGTGTGTGGTGTTCTCATTTTGCAGTGTTGCTGCAGTAGGATATTGCTGCATAAGTCACATATCAACAGATCCACTCAGTACTTACCATGGAGAGTGCAGGTAGCACAGTGCAAGTGGGGGACAGTTATGTCAGGTGTCACAAAGACCTTTGGTGCTCACAGGGTCTGGTGAGGGATGCAGTTCCAAAAAATAGGAAGCCAAGTTGGGCAGAGTCCGTTGGGAATCTTCCTCCACAAGCACTTGCTTCTGAAGGCCCTGTTTGGCGGATGGGGAAACTTTGCACCAAGGTTTTTGCAGCTGGTGGTTTTTGCAGCTAGTGGTTTTTGTTAGGCCTAGTAAAAGTAAGATGTTGCTTTTTGGTAGATTTGAAATTCTTGGAGCTGGAATTACTGTTAACATTGTTATAGGGTCCACAAAATAAATTTCATGTAAGACGATGATGGTTTTTTCTGTCAAAGATGTAAGCAAATGCTTCCATACTACAGCTAGCAGTGCTGAGAGCTACATCTGTTGGCATTGATGACAGATGGAAGCTGCTTGTTCCCTTCAGTTTATTCTTTCAGATTTATAGAAATTCACTTTTTCTTTTTTCTTCTTCATATAAGCATTGGTCCTTGTTCATGGAAGTACATCATGCCAAGTACAGGTGTGGTCATGATTACCTCAGGATTTAATATGAGCCAATGTCAATATGCTAGTTCATATAAAATATATGTCTCTGTCTTCCTTTGCAGAGTCTCATGCAGCCTTCCATCTTCTCCACTCCTCATCTTCTCACATGGTACAGTTTGTGAGAGTGTTTGCTAGTATGCAACAAGGGGTCCTCTTTTGTCTCCAGCCCCTCTTGTGGACTCATTTCTTCTGCCATGCCTGCGGAGTTACTGTGTTGTAATTGCCGAACCCTACTTCCTTTGGATTTCTTGGAGCTTCATTGTAGTCTCCAATAGCAGATTTCCTTGTCCACACAGTATTAATTTTTGTTTCTTAGGCAGTACTGAAGCTCTTGGCACTTAGTGAACAACAGCTGAAAGGCACTTGGCCTTCTAGAAATCTGTTCAGTTAAACTACAAATTATGTTAGATAAGCTTCCTATCATAGATGGTTTTGTTTTGATCTCACCCTTTTCTCATAGGCTACATGTTCGTATGAAAAGTTCATATACATATGAAAGTGATAATTGATTAAACATGATGCATTTGAAAAAGCATGAAACATCAATTGCTGTGATGAAAACTTTTTACCATTAATCAATTTTACAAATTTGTTCATTTTAGGAGCTTATTTGAAGGTAACAGCCATATAAATATTTGCAGACGAAGTAGTTGTGTGGTTTTTTCGAAGTACTTGGTCTAACTCAGACCATCTCCTGCCCTACATCGCTATTTCTCAAGGTGGCTGGGAGAGGAAGAGGCAGGAGTAGGGAGCAAAGCTGGAAGCGTAGTTGGGCTGAATTGGCTTGAGCAGCAATTAGAACACAGGAAGGTGACATGGTTTAGAGTAAACTGTACAGGTCTTTTGCTAATCCTGTCCCTACCACACACCCTTTTCTGTTCCTTAAAATTTGTTCTACCTGCAGCATGGGTGTTCCAGGCAAAGGTATTTGAGAAATGATATGGAGTGTTGCAGGCTTTCTTTATCGAGGTCCAGAACAGGTTTTTTTGTAATTGGGGATTAAAACATGTAATGTGGAAAAATAAAATATTTCTTCCCTGGTTTAAGCGTGAGGGATGGGACTGCCTTTTCAGAAACATTTTGAGTAGTGAACACAACATCAGACTAGGCATTTCCTGTGTGAATGCTAAATACAGAGGGAATACGAAGGTGAAAGAGTCATTCTCATGGAAGTACTACAGAAATCAGTTTCTAGCTACTAAGTATTGAAGACATGTTGATACATGCAAATGTACAAGAAAATGTACATGCTGTGAAAATAATTTGATCAGCTCAAATTGTCTCTGGCATTTAGAGCATGTAGCTTTAAAAGAAGTTTTAATCTAGTTATATTCAAATGTATGAACTCCTACTCTTTGTTTTACTTGCATACATCTACAAAATGTATTGGCAATTAACAGGTCAGCATTAACCTTTTCAAGGCAAATTGTTTTTGAAGATATCTTCGTGCTGAGCTGTATTCTAGCCTGTTTTCTTCCTTCCGGAGTTGGCAGAAGTCTCTGCAGTTACTTTGCTGTATGGTGTGTATGAAAAACTACAGTTTGGTTTGGCTAAACTAAAGTATCTTAGTGCAGAGAAGTTTTCCAGTACATTGAAAAATTAAATAAGAAACAAAAAGTTATTGGGTTGAATATTCAGTTAAATAATGCAATTGTGACTGTTGCATTTAGCTGAAACAAACAAAATCACTGTAGTGTATCTGCAGTTCCTTTGAAATATTATGTCTCTTGCAATAGAGTGCTGAATGCTGCCTAAGCTTTGATTTGTTCAAATTTCGGTCAAACAATCAACTAGATTGAAAAAAATAACTTTATTTACAGTAAGCTATCACTGTGTATGGATGTTTTCCTCTCTGTTCTCCATCCTGTATTTTTACAGGACCTTTCCCAAAGCATTAGCATGTGCCCAGTGTAATCTGCAGAATTTTGAGCAGCTCTTAAACACACAAGAAGTAGATTTATTTTTTTTAATATAAAGTTATATAATTGTATTTTCACTGTGATAATTACCTGATATACCAATTCTGACTAGTTTATTTTCTTTGCATTTAGCCAACCTAAGGGGATACTGTCAGTTGTTTAATGAATTTTGATTTAGCCAGTGTAATGAGATACTGTCAGTTGTTTAATGAAGTTTAATTTTTTACTTGTTTTAATTGCTTAATTCAGCAATCTGTACAGTGTCTTCATATAGTAAACTTCAGAAGGTAGTAAACAGGATCAGATCATGCAAGTACCTACCTCTGGTCTCAGGTAACAAGTTTAAAATTGCATTACTGTATTTTGCCTTCCTCAAATTCTTTTGCCAGATAGCAGATTTCCTTTTGAATACTCTACAAAATCAAAATGCAGTTGTTTTGCATTCTTTCAAAATCAGGAATATCTAAGAAAACATAAGTGGGATGGTCATGTGCCGGCTTTCAACTGAGGAATTCTTAGTGGTAGCATATACTGAATATGATATGTGGATTTTTTGTTGAGAAACAATGTTATTAAACATTCTCCAAAAGAGAGAATAACAGTGCAGAAAAAGTTAGAGAAGAGCTGGCTTATGTTTTTCTCACTGTTGTAATCTGGGGAGTGCAGTACAGTTTTATCTTGCAAGTTGTTTGAACTGCTGGCTGCTGCTGTTTAGCCAGTGCTGAATGCATTGAGGTCTTTTACTGGTGATTAAGGCAAGGTTTATTACTGCTTGCAAATTATGAAAATATCAAGTCTGACATTTGAAGAAATAGTTATTAAATTTACCAACTTCAGACAAAGCCTTATTTTATTACCGTCCTTCTCCTGCTCAACAGAGAGATGAACTCTAGCATGAGGTTCTTGGTCTCTTTTTCTGCTGACCCTAGAAGGAGAAAATGGCAGGTGGCTTCCTGGTTATGAGTGTAGCCTTTGTGGATTCAACATAAAAAGGACATGGAAGTGTTGGAGCAAGTCCAGAGGAGGGCCACGAAGATGATCAGGGGACTGGAGCACCTCTCGTATGAAGATAGGCTGAGAAAATTGGGGCTGTTCAGCCTGGAGAAGAGAAGGCTGCGTGGAGACCTCATAGCAGCCTTCCAATACCTGAAGGGGGCCTATAGGGATGCTGGGGAGGGACTCTTCATGAGGGACTGTGGTGAGAGGACAAGGGGTAATGGGTTTAAACTTAAACAGGGGAGGTTTAGATTGGATCTGAGGAAGAAATTCTTTACTGTGAGGGTGGTGGGGCCCTGGAATGGGTTGCCCAGGGAAGTTGTGAATGCTTCACCCCTGGCGGCGTTCAAGGTGGGGTTGGACATAGCCTTGGATGGCATGGTTTAGTGGGAGGTGTCCCTGCCCATGGCGGGGGGGTTGGAACTCGATGATCTTGAGGTCCTTTCCAACCCTTACTATTCTATGATTCTATGATTCTATGATTCTCTCCCTCATGTTGGAAGAAGTCTTAGTTGTGGAGATCAAAATGACCTAGCAAATTATAATCAACTACTTTAATATGTATTGAGTACACATATACAAATGTGGAAGATGGCTCCTTTTGGTCTCCTTTATTTGAAAGAATTATACAGGTGATTCCTTGTGTTTGGTGGTGGTCTTAAATTCATTACCTTAATGCTTTTAGCCTGGCTTTAAGTCTTTTTGCTTTTGTTGTTTTCAGAAGCAGTGAGCTCTTTTAACAGTGTAGTGAAGTTGGCTTCATGTAGACTGGATTTAGATGGATGCACATGGGTTTAAAAAAAAAAAAAAAGCCTGTTCCCACTCATTCTATTCAATTCTATGATTCTATATCAGGTAGTTGAGCTTCGAACTTGTTTTGTTTCTGTTCAGCTTAAAATGCTGGGCTAGAAACTGGCTGTTGAAGAGTTGGTTCAGGAATACACCAAGCTGTGTGGTTCGGTTGATATGCTGGAGGGAAAGAATGCCATCCAGAGGGACCTTGACACACTTGTGAGGTGGGCTGATGCCAACCCGATGAAGTTTAACCATGACAAGTGTAAGGTCCTACACCTGGGTCAGAGCAATCCCAGGCACAGCTACAGGTTGGGCAGAGAAGAGATTGAGAGCAGCCCTGAGGAGAAGGACTTGGGGGTGTGGGTTGATGAAAAAATGAACATGAGCCGGCAGTGTGCACTTGCAGCCCAGAAAGCCAACCGTATCCTGGGCTGCATCAAAAGGAGTGTGACCAGCAGGTCGAGGGAGGTGCTCCTGCCCCTTTACTCTGCTCTTGTGAGACCTCACTTGGAGTATTGTGTGCAGTTCTGGTGTCCTCAACATAAAAAGGACATGGAACTGTTACAACAAGTGCAGAGGAGGGCCACGAGGATGATCAGGGGACTGGAGCACCTCTCGTATGAAGATAGGCTGAGAAAGTTGGGGCTGTTCAGCCTGGAGAAGAGAAGGCTGCATGGAGACCTCATAGCAGCCTTCCAATACCTGAAGGGGGCCTATAGGGATGCTGGGGAGGGACTCTTCATAAGGGACTGTAGTGAGAGGACAAGGGGTAACAGGTTCAAACTTAAACAGGGGAAGTTTAGATTAGATGTAAGAAAGAAGTTCTTTATTGTGAGGGTGGTAGAATGGGTTGCCCAGGGAGGTTGTGAATGCTTCATCCCTGGTGGCGTTCAAGGTGGGGTTGGACATAGCCTTGGATGGCATGGTTTAGTGGGAGGTGTCCCTGGGCATGGCAGGGGGGTTGGAACTCGATGATCTTGAGGTCCTTTCCAACCCTAACTATTCTACGATTTTGTGATTCTATGAATAGACTTTGTGCATCTTTCTCAAGGGCAGCGGCATATACATCAGATGGAGGAGTAGATAATAGAGCAGATATGACCTGCTGGGTTTCGGTATCCAATTTTAATGTGCTGCCTGTCAGAGTCCCAGCTGACAGAGATGGAGTGGTGCCAAAACCAAAATGTTACAGCTGCTTTTGTGTCACTTCTTAGGCAGAAGACTGTATTTATTAAAAGGAGTAACTGCTACACTTGTATTTAGATGCTTTCACCCAGTGGCTTTTTAGACACTTGCAAAGCCTCAGGTATTTTTCTTAAACATGCGTTTCCTGGCGGTGGCTGAATTCAGTCACTGCTCTGTCCTGGAAGAGGACTTCTTTTATTTTTTTGTTAAACTTGTGATGCTCCCCTAGAATAATTTATTCATAAAGCATGAAGTGGTCTTAAGAATATGTAAGAATGCAAAAGCCCATGTCAGTGAGCGAAGCAGAAGCCTTCGGCTGCTAACTGGGGACATTGGATTCTAACTTTTGGCACAAATTTTGGCAGTAATTCCAGGGTTTGTTTCTTGCGCACCAGAGTTACATCCAGAGCCCTGGCTGTGCTACTCAGGATGTAAAAAGAGTGCCTTGCTTTTAGTGGTTGTGTGACATATCACTTAAGTACTAATTTGAACTCGCATTTTAACAGCAAATGATAGGCTTGTGAAGAAATGAAGGCCTGGCTATACCTAGAAATAAATTCAGCTGTTTAGCAACTCTGCCCACAATGGCAGTTGTACTCAGAGGTCAGATCTGGCTGAAAAAAACCCACCAAGCCAAAACTAAACCCTAGAACTGTGGTGTATACTAGATCTCATTTACAGTATTGTAAGGTAAAGACAAAACGGCCAACAGCCAATTGTGAGTGAATACAGACACTGTTTTACAGGATTTATCATATGGTGCTGGTGTCACATGATGAAGATGATGGTGTTTTGTAGAGTTCGTGGAATGTGGCAAAATGCGTGAAGTAAATAAAAGGGAATTCGACACTTGAGGTTTTAGAACATAAACTTTCTATGAGTAGTTAAAAGAAGTTAATATGCTCTGTTTATGGGGGAAAAGTAAACCACAAGCTTTCTTGTGTTGAGTATAATGTTTAAACAGCATGAATTACATGACTAGAATACACTAGAAACATTTGTTAAAATCTCCATGAGCTTCTTAGATCCTGACCTGCGTTCAAGGAGGGGAGGAAAAATCTGTTCAACTGAGTAGATTTAAACACAAAACCAGACACCAATGCTGAATTCAGTGCTCTATAGCTGTTTTTTTTCAACACTACTTCGTTTTAAAAAAATTTGACTTTGCATTCTGAGTCTTTGCTTTAGAATTAATTTTAATGTGCTATCATTTCACATTAAAGTTAACAGAAAGTGGTCTTATTACTTGACAAGATGCTAAGACGAGCAGCATTCTCAAAGCAGTCACAGGAAGCCTCTTCCTTCTCTTCAAAGTTTTCTAAAACTCCTTGGAGGCAGCAAAAAGCAGGTCACATACAGCATGTCCTGACATCCTCTATGGGACAAAAGTGTCCTTTTCTGCTCTTGGTTGTACAACATTCTGGTGGGCCGATGACTCTTTTTCCTTGCTGCTGCTTATGGCAAAGAGGTCTGAACCTTTGTTGGTAGTGAGAAATTTTGGAGCTCCTTTTTCCTTCAGATGTGGGAAGAAGAAAAATGTGGGGTGTTTCCTAGCTTGCAGACTCTTAGAGTTTGCTGCCAGTGTTTTCTTTGCTGCTTGGCAGGCTCATTTTGTTCATGGTAAGAGAGGTAACTTACACCTCAGTAAAATGAGACACTTTTTACTAATTTTTGGAATAATTGAAACGTCAGTTTAGTATGTGAATGAGTTTTGGAAAGGAGTAAGAAATGGCCAGGAGACATGAGCCTTTCAAGCTGTGTGGACTCTCTATTCTTATTAGGGTAAGGGCTATAAAATAGGTTAAAAAAAAAACAAAACCCAACAAAACAAACCACCAACCCAAAAAGGACTAATTCAGCATATTTAAAATGGCATCATTAGCCATTCAGAGTGTGCCAATCCTGGCAACTTTCCTGGTCAGCTCAATGCACATTGCATGCAATCAAATGCCCCTTTTAATTGGGAGCTTATTTAGCTGCCTAACTTGAGGAACCTAAGAGTTGAATGTCTTGGTCTTTGCATCTATTTTGTTTGTACATCATAGGTTCCTCTGAAACAATTTCTGTATTTTTATAGAAGATAGAGTTGGTGTTCCTTATGAGGCAGAGTTGCAGTGTTACAGTATCAGAGGTCAGTCTCTCAAAGGCTTATAGTATGATAAATCAATTGTGAGTGAATATATTTGTGGGTTATTTAACAGCCGTATGCCCAGGCACATGAAAAGAGTGAGCACATTCATTTGTCTTGGATGACAATAGACTACATTTCTGCTCACATGCCTCAACATGTGCCCTTTAGAAATTCAAGTGTTTGCACACCAAATCATGTACAGAGAAATATCCATTAGTTGTATGACCCCATTGCATGTACATATATATATGTGTGTCTGTATGGGTGTGTATACATATGTGTGTATACACACTCCTGAGTATAGCCCTAGCTTTGAATTGGTCTTGTATGTCTAATTTGATCATGAGATAGACCCCCTTTTGGTTCACAAATCAGGGAAAATGGGAAAAAAGCTGCAGAGAGCAGTCTTTTCCCCAAATTTGGGGGTCCCCCTGCCCCCCCCCCCCCGATTTGTCTGTTCTTGAATCTTCTCCATACTTTCCAAGTCTGAGAGTATTCTCTGTAAGCAAAGCATCGCAGGTTGGAAAAAGGTTGGAAGAGTCTTGTCCTGACAAGCTGGCTCCATTCTACAGGCAGGTGCCTTCCACACTGACTAATAGGAATAAACATCATAAACTAAAGTCTGTGTGGTGAATCCTGAAAGCTTGCTGAATTTGTATACAATTTCTTATATACAATATATGTATTTTTTTTTTTTTTACAGGAAATACTGGATAGATCGCACAATGGAGGATGGGAAGCCTGTTTGGGCTCCACACCCAACTGATGGGTTTCAGATGGGGATGATTGTGGACATTGGCACTGACAACTTAACTATTGAACCTTTGAATCAGAAAGGCAAGGTAAGTGTCTTGCAACCAAAGTAACAGATAAAAACCTTACAAAAACTATTTTACCTGTAGGCCGTATCTTTGCCAGTATCTACAATTATATTCAGCCCGAAAGAGTGGAAGATCAGTTTTCTGTTCTAAGTTTGGCTAAGGGTCTTCAGCTTTAGCTTGCTTTGCAAATGAAACATTCCACTGACAGACGTGCATGCTTTCTGTCAGTTATCTGCATATGCTCATGAAAGAGAGGAGAATTGAATCTACATAGCCATTTGATTCAGTATTATGTACTTTCTTCTCAGCTGGAGACTGGTTAAGAGTCCACTGTTGAGATCAGTTTCTGTCTTTTTCCCACATAGAGAGTGTCCTGCAGGAGAGTACTAGGCTCTGGTTTAGGTTAGACTCTACTGTTAGAGTGATGAAGATTGAGAGATGAAACCTTTAACTTCAAGTACCTTAAGAAGTAACACAATGTCAAACAAAGGTCCTGTGGAATTGCTTCATCAAATTAAAGGTAAAGGGTAACTTTTAAAATGAAGTCATGATTCTAATTAGCGTTTTCCAGCTGCTTCATTTATCATGACATCTTTCAGATTCAGTATAACATAATTAAATGTAAGCTTTTACTGGAACCAGCTTGTATCTATCAATTATCCTAGTTCAGATGGTCAGCATCCTGGTTTTTACTAGTTGGAATAAGATCAGACAGTGTTGTAAAAGTTGTGATTCTGGTTTTGCGAATATGTGGTATGTGCCCTTCCTAACGTTTTTTTTTTTCCTCTCTGTATCTTCAGATATGGAAAAGACAAACCAGTTTTTGTTAACTTCTTTTTTTTTTATGTCAGCAATAGTAGAGAATGTCTTGTCACAGGGCAAAAAGGTTATGCAGCAGTCCTTCCTTTCAGGGGAGGACTGCTTTTTTTCTGCATCTTGGAGAGGAAGTTGATTTTGCTTTCCTTAGAAATACAAAGCAATTGTAATGTGTGATTTTTTGTGTGTGCGTCAGAGAGAAGGTCTGCAGGTTTAGTAGTAGCAGTATACATTCTTCAGTTTGGGGAAGAGCAAAATTACACAGACATAAATATTAAATATTCCAAAGCTATGGCTAAGTAGTCTTCAACTGCTTCAATGATTTGACCCCTGCCTCTGTTTCTGTTTATATTCCCAAGTGATTCTCATGTTATAAACAGCAAAAGTCTGTATACTGAAACTGAAACAGGAAACAAGCAGATTCCTGAGTTGCTCTTTATTTCTGACATATATTAATTTCAGAGAGCATATTAAAAAAAAAAAAAGGAAAAATATTAAAATACAAATACTTTGCTTTATGGTTCACAATGAACAGTCTCTTTTGTCTAGAAAGTATATTATTCTGCTATTGGTTGTTTTGTTTAATTAAGCAGATCAATTAAGGACCTAATGTTCCCTCATCCAAGAGAACAAACACTTCACAGCTTAAATACCATAGAGATTGCAGTCCTATATTTCTAATTATCAAACTTCCTTATATTAATAGAGGTGAAGTAAAACATTTTCTCAATTACTTTCTCAGTCTTTTCAAGGTGTCATTAATTTTTTTTTATAGGGAAATGTTTCTTATTGCTTGTTTTCTTTTTAAGATGACTCTGTTCTTATGCACTTAGAACATTAATTTGAAGTAGTCAGCATTAATACCCATGATTATCAACTTTGTTTACATAAAAAGATAGTTCAGAAGTGCTCTTCAGTAAGGAGGAGTGATCCAGCAGCTCTTAGAGTTGCCCATGATAATTACAGGGAGGAGAGGAGTAAGCTGATCTTGTAAACATATCCAGGCAGTGTAACTTATTATTATTTTTTAATCTGGGTCATTAACATGTCATACATATTCTCTGGTAGTTTACCAGAGAGCACAGGTAGGAAAGGAAATGTGTATGCATATGTTTGATTATTGCCTTTTATACCATTAATGGTTAATTAAAGTATGTTGTTAATAACTGCAATAAATGCTGCAAGGCAGCACTTTCATGGTGTCCTAAAATCTTCCCTGCTTTCCCCACCCATAGCTAGCCCTGATGTTGCAGAGTAGCACCCTCTCAGCTCTGCCTGCTGAGCTGTACGTGACACAGCAAACGGGGTCAGAGAATGGATCCACCTTACAAAGGAAGAAGTGGAAAGTTTTCAGGACGGCAGCAAGCAGTGGCAGGAAGATGGAAGACAGGAGGCCAGTGTGGCCATAGATTGCTTTGTATTATGAAACCAAGTTACGCAGTCCAGACTGTGTCCAGTTGTCCAACATGCTGATTTACTTATAAACCAGCAACAGCAGTTTTGGGTACCACAGAATTAACAACAGCGTTTACTAGCAAAGGCTGCGTGTCTAACGAGAGGTGAGGATCTGAGTCACCCAGCTTGCACTGTACAAAGAAGGGTAATCCAAGCTGTAGGAGTGTGTTATCGGAACAGAGGTTGCATGGCAGGAGATACTCCCTGAAAACTAGATCATTGGCTGGCAAGGCTGATAAGTACCAGGACAGGAAAGAAAACAGAAAAACTGGAGAGTGGTTTGCTAATGAGTGTGGTCCCACCTAGGACCACAGGGCTGGCAGCCCCGGCCTGTGCCCTGCAGTCACGCAGTGTAGAAGGGAGGAGGTGGGTAGAAAGGCAGCCAGTTAAACTCAATAGGCTTATGCTTCTACTTGAAGCGTGCTTTTCTGGATTTACTGGGAATCCTAACCTCAGATCCTGTTGCATATACCTTGTTTTGTTTTGTTGCTTGATGCTGCAGCAGGGAGAAGTTAGAGGCAGTGAAATTGGCAAACAGGCAATTTACTTTTTTCCTGGAGGTAGCAAATCTAAGTAAAGCGATGGATAAGAGATGCCTCAAAGGGACTTGCACCCTAAGATGCCATCCTGAGACCCTCATGGCGCTGAGGAGTGAAGGGCAGCATTTCCTAGACCATCAGCAGTAATGAGTTTCTGGCAGTCATGGGGAAAAGTGTGCGGCAGTGTGAATGCTTACTGACATCCCTCCTGCCCTTCACTGAGTGTCATGGTGTGGCTTTGCACCGGTTCTGAAGGGTTGTGGTAGGGCTTTATGGGGCACCTGCTCTGGTATGCTCTGAATAACCAGAAAGGTATTTTTCCAGGCTAAGTATAAATGAATAAATGTACTTTGAAAGTAAGGATCAGAATGTCCAAAGTTCAATGTTTCAAGCTAAGGGCTGGGTTTGCTGTTTGTTGGGGTTTTTTTTTAGCAGTTGGGGCAGCTTGCTTGCATGACTGGGACATGTTCTTGTCTGTCTTAGACAATGATTTGTACTGCTTAAGGTCGGTCTGTGAAATACAGCTGAGAGTAAGGATGTCTTCTGTCTGTATCTGGAAGGTATGAAGGGAGGCATGGTTACACATATTGAATTACATGGTAGAAAGAAGATCCTGCTTGAATGGAAAGATATCATTTTTCACTCATCTGGTTTCTGGGAGAACAGTTAAGATTGCCATGGGATTTCAAGGGCTGCTTCATTACAAAGAGGAAAAAAACCCCAAACCCAACCCCTACAAAAACCGTAAACCCACTCTTTTGCCTCCTGAGTCCACTTTGTTGTCTCATAACATTAATAACTTCTCCATTTTCTTGGAATAAATTTGGCTAAGCTGTGCCTTAATGCAGTAGTCTTCAACCAAATGCCTGAAGTATTTCCTCTTTGTAATAAATGCCTGTTTTAAAAAAAGGGACAACTTAGTACAGAATTTTTTGGATAATTTTTTATTGATAGGCCTGGGATACCTTGCCCAATTTGCTATTTATTATATTAGATTTTAATAGTAATTGGCAATACTTGGAACTCTGCACATCTACCTACCGTACTTGCCTGCATAGCAAATAATCACCTTACATAAACCAGTAGTCCAACTGTGACACACAGGAATGAAATTCTTTGCTGACATAGTTGAAACTAGGCTTCATGTTCTGATCTAGAAAAGTCCAACAGAAAAGCATCAGCTTTCAGATAAGCCACCTTCATATTGCTTGTTTGTTTTATCACTTCTGAAGTATTCTAGAAATTAATACGCAATTCACACTGGGTGTAAGAAATGAAGCAGGAGAAACCAGGGTGAATTCTCTTTGTTTTCATTGAATTTTATCTTGAATCAGAAGGCTGACTGGTGAGCCTGTTGAAAAACCTCTTCCTTCCTCTTCTGGGATAGATCTGGTATGGCTGGCTTTAAATCCGTGAAGTGTTAAAAACATCTGAGATTTGTGAAGATCTTGCAGAATAACTGAGTATTGTGTTTGTTCTCTCTTGTGAAAAAAAATTGTGTCTTTGTTAGTGGTTAAACTTGGGTTGCACATCAGCAGTCGAGAAGTGAAGTTAGATTTTCATGAAGTCAGTCATACTACTGTTTTTAAACTTTTCTACTGTTTCATGTACAGGGAACCAATTACAAGGGAAATTTGTGTTCAAATACATCTTTACCCAATGAGATACACATTTCTTGTTGAGAAAATTGCAGAGAAAATTATTATGATAGTATGTTCTAACTGCAATATTGTGAGAGGAAGGAAAGGGCAGGGGGCTCCCTGCCCTGCTAAAACTCCGAATAGCAGCTGGCAACTTTCTGAGGTGGATAAAGATGTTCAGTTCCTCCCTGTCTCCACCAATCTCTGATAAAGGATATTTCAGAGGAGGCTGGTCTGATGGATGTTCACATACTCCAATGTAATCAAGCAGCTCCATTTCCCTTAGAAAAGCTTTTTGTGCATATTTTCCTTCATTAGATCCTGATAAGGGGATAACAAAATACAGTTTATTATGGCTACAAATTGCATACTTCATGATAACTTTGTAGGGAAGGGATATTGTTTTCCTACTGGCATCAACTAGTTCTGCTCTGAGACGTTTTTAACCTTTACCACTTCAAAGAGAGTTGGAATTTGTGGTTACTCATGATGATGTAAGCTACAAGAGCGCACATATTGTGTCTGTAGTAATGAAGTGAAGATGAAGCAAGATGCTCTCTTTCTCTTAAACTTCCATGTGAGATGTTTCTCTTGGGACTGTTTTGCTGAGTACAGTGTTAAGCAAACACATTTGTTTATTAAGGTCGTTCTTCAGATTCAGTTGGTTGCCTTTTCAAATATTAGACTAGACTTCTTTTCTCTATTTCCGTGGGGAAAAAGGAGTCTGTGCCTGTGGCAGCATGGCGGCTGTTGTGTTTGATTGGTACAACAGGGTTTTTGTTCATTCATAGGTAGCTCAAACAAGCTATTACTACAGTAAACAAAAAAGTATAATTAAGCACATACCTCTTACAATAGGTATTTTTGTGCAGATGCTATAATGCGTGTGTGTGCTAGGATGTTTTTCCTTCCTTTTTACAACAATATAAATTATGATTTCTGGAGAATAAAGAAGAAACAATGTTGCTTTTGTTATGATTTTTTTTTTCCAGTTGGATCTGAACACTTGATAAATGGCTATTTTGTGTAACTGGAATACAAGGGTTGAAGGGAGGTTTTGGTTTATGTTGGTATTGATTTACTGAAGAATGAAAACCAGCAAGGAACAACCAAAACTACGGTATTTGGTGATACAGAGGATACTATGTATTGAACTTCTATATTATAAGTAGGAGTGTTTTAAAACAGCATATAATGACAGCGCAGTCCTTCGACTGTGTAATTTGGTTTTAATTCTTTGTGTTGCTTTGGAGAGCTGAGGAAACTGTCCTTTACAATGCTGTTTCCTTTCCAGTACTTTTTTTAATCCTTATTTTTTATACTACACAATATTACAATATAAAATTTGGAATTAAGCATCAACTATTAATGCAATAAAATATGTATTACAGTGACTACATTTTTATAATGTAGTGTAGCCATGTAAATGCAGCAGCTCTTATCTCCATCTAGTAACTCAGTAAAATTTCCAATGCTGAACTATAAAGCTGGCAACTTATTTTCAATCACACACAGTCACAGTGCACTCACTTTTATCATTGTATCCAGACATCTTGGAACTGTTTCTATTTTTATGGAATTCTGACATGTTAGTATTTTTCATCTAACAGACATTCCAGGCTGCTATCAATCAAGTGTTTCCTGCGGAAGAGGACAGCAAGAAGGATGTAGAAGATAATTGTAAGTTATGAATTTTAAAATAAATTATGCATTTGGAATAAAAAAAAATCTACATAGAGGAGAATATTGTTTCCTTATAAGCTTCCTGTTTCTTCCTTGTAGCTGTCATTTTGCTTCTTTGCTTGTATTTATTTATGACCTCTACTGGTCCTTTAAAGTTCTTAATGTAAGCCCATTTTAAATATCACTTATTGTGGTTTTTGGTTTTCAAATGGACACCTTAGAGGAATTCATAGTTGCATTATTCCCACTTGCGACTGTTACTTGACTTCAGGTATATATCAGATATTCACCTAACTGCATCAGGATCAACTGCAGTCAGCATTATGGGGGTTAAATTTATCTTTTATAATCAGAATCATAGAATAGTTAGGGTTGGAAAGGACCTCAAGATCATCGAGTTCCAACCCCCCTGCCATGGGCAGGGACACCTCCCACTAAACCATGCCATCCAAGGCTATGTCCAACCCCACCTTGAACGCCGCCAGGGATGAAGCATCCACAACCTCCCTGGGCAACCCATTCCAGGGCCTCACCACCCTCACAGTAAAGAATTTCTTCCTCAGATCCAATCTAAACTTCCCCTGTTTAAGTTTAAACCCATGCAGCAAAAGAATTAGTTGCTTTATCAGCAGTTGTATTGTACACCATGTACAATGTTTTCCTGCATGTTACCCATTTCTCAGATACCATTACCATGGAAGCACAGGTAATTGAAAAATAATTTTAAGATAACCTTCCCAAAACTGGGCATGGGAATCTGGACCCGTTGGGGCCACTGGAAAGGGAAAGAGATTATAGTGAATCGGATATAGGAGTACTACTAGAGAACAAGTTTTGAGGTGAACTTGTGTGATACACTTTAATGTTGATTTGCAGGGCTTTTATTTAGTTAAATATTTTATAGTTAGATGTGTGGACACAAATACACAGTAGTCAAATCTGTAGAGAGGAGAGAGAGTACTGAGTCAGGTCTAGCATCAGCTTTTGGAGAACCGTTACATATTTTGCTCTGTGTGAGCAAATCACAGAGATTTTCCTGTCTTGAAAAGCTGATGAAGGAATGCTTTTAAATGCTTCCTGTGGTGTTTACTGGTTGGTGGAAAGATCTACCTTTGTAAATGGTAGGCAAAAGTATCTTCTATTGTTCCTCATTTAAAATAGATGCTAGGACTTTGAAAGTTGTTTAGGTTATTTAACCACAATTCCTGTTTTGGAATAGGGGTTAGTATTTATATCCCGTGACAGGAAATACAGCTGTTACAGCTGCTCCATAAGGAGCATGAGACCTAGGGCTTACTGTCTGACTTAGATGTTGTGGTGTCGTTACAGGAGGAACCAAGCTGGTAGCCTTGTTTCCAGTCGCTTATAATTTTACAAACATTATATGGGTTGAAAATTTTCAAAGGTGGTATCTGTACTGTCTGTGCATGATGATTGTTAGGGAAATGTATTTAATCTGTGCATTTGTCACAGTGATTGTACATGTCCTGACATGTGCTAGCACCTCAGTGTCCTAGTCAGAAATTGAAATTTGGAATCAGATTATGAATATGATTTGAGATTCCAGCAAAATTCAATTAAATTAAAACACTTCCTATCAGAGAAAATGTCTTCTTTGGCTTGCTGAGTAAAATAAAAAAACTCAAAAATGCTTTGTCCGGTAATCTTTTCTGTATGAAACATTTTTTGAGATCTTTCTAACATAGTTGAGGTTTATCTCCAGGGTATGTGAAAGTTCATTTTCCTTCTAAGACAGCCTTTGTGCTGAGCATCACTGATCTTTAAGAAAAAACTTCATAAACACTGAGTGCTCTCAGTCTTTCTTTGTAATACTGCTCTGAAAAATCCTGAAAGACTAGTTAATAATATACTTAGCATTCCAACCTATGCATTAGTGATTAACTTCCTTCTGGGAAGTAATTTGCTGAAGTATTGCTTTTTTTGCACCCTTAGTCTTCCGTATTCCACATGCGCTAGCTGCAGGAGGGACCTTTTTGAGAATCTAGCCTTCCTTAAATGTGAACTTTCAGTAGATATTGCAAATAGTACAGGGACAAAGCATTTACTACCTGTTTCGGCAGTTTTTTTGTGTGCGATTCACACTCTTCTTCTGCTTCCCCCAAGCCCCACTCAGTTTTGGGGGGTTGTCACCACATGTGTAATTTTTATGTTTTATGGCCAAGAAAAAGATTTTTTAAAAATTTTATGTTTGGAGTGAAACAATTAAAAAAAAAATAAAAATAAATGACAGGGGCAGCGTATCAGATGAGAATCTTAAAAGAAGTTCATTTTAGAGATGCAGAGCCTTGCAAGTACTTTGTAAAATTATTTTCCATACAAACTCTGCTTCATTGGCTTCATCATGCAGAGATGAGCCAATATGAGTAAATTTGACATTGATATTTTGTAGCTTTTAGTGGCTGACTTCGCTCCTATGAACTCTGTGCGTGTGTGTATAAATAAATATATGGACTACAAAATGCACATACATGCATTTAGGTTATATTTAGGCATGAGCCATATGAATATTCAGAATTCTTTCTCTGGTGACTTCTTTGGCTCTGGATGTGGATGCCTCTTTAAAGGATTTATTCTGAAGAAGATGCATTTCAAAGTTGTGGCATAAGCCTTAGTTTACATCTCTTCAGTGAAGGCAGCGATATTCCTTCAGTAGCAAGCTCCCATTATGCACCAAGTCTGCAGGTGTAACTTCTTGAAGGACTTGCAAAGAGAGTAGTGGGGAAGCACTGAAACCTGGAGTCCTCTGTCCTTTAGTTAATTATAAAGTTTTTATTAGGATGCTTAACTGATGACTGTTTCCTCTAAAACATCCTGCAAACCCTGAGAGGTTCTTAGGAAGACAGAGTCAAGGGAGATGATTGTTTCTGAAGTGTGTGTAGACAATAACTATATAGTGGTTTCTCAACTCAGTATTAAGAATCCAAATGACTTGAAAAATTAACAGACTTCACAACTTAACATCCTGTTGCCCCCAAGGCATACACAAGGGGAGGAGATTTTTTCATTAGAGCAAGCAGGAGTCTCTGTTTCTGGCCCATTTCCTTTTAATGTATCTTTATCTTGGGATGACCTCATTAAGGGAGGTGAAGGTGGAAAGAGGTCTGTGGAGGAAATTTGTGGTCCCAGAGCCATTTTCTCAGCTGCGTGGACTGAGTGTACCTGGGGAGGGGAAGAGGAGAAGTTCTGCTGTGCAGTGCAGTTCTGGGTGCCTGGGCTCTGTTGCCTCATGAACCAGTGACCATGAAGTTAGGGGGGACAAGTAGGTCTGCTGAGGTGGCAGGAGAAAAGCCATGGTGATCGTGGCCAGCCTGCTGCTTCAGGAAGGTATCGTGCACAGGCTCAGTTACAAGGCTGTTGTAATACAAAGGGAGATTTGCTTAGTGTAAAGCTAGTGTGCCTTGTATGCCTCTGCCAGCACTCGGAAGTGCATGCAAGTTATTTTGTGGAGGAAGATGGTTTCTTCAAAGCAATACAGAAGCTGCAGGGTCTCTTGAGAAGAGTGAATGATTCCAACTATTAGAAGCAAAACTCATTTAGTCATGTGAGGAAATGAAGGGCTGTTGTTCAGTGGAGCTACAAGCCAAAGGGAGGCTGCAAATGGTTGCTGAATTTTCCTCTGCTTCAGGCTGGTCTGGTGCAGGTGATAGGAAGCAGAGCCGCAGCCACTCCTCGGTCTGCTGTGGGATGAAGGATAGAAGGTTAAAACAAAAACACAGATGCTCTTGAGAAGCTCCCATTATCCTTTGCCAGTATCTTTTGGTTCAGTGGGAGGAGTGCTGAAGGAGATGTTAAGAGCTTCACATGTCCTTGCAGAGCATCATCGACTTCAGGTCATAAGAAGTGGTGGCCCTTCTTGTGCATATGTGTAAATAAGTTGGAACATGTTTTTCTCTGCTGGAGCCCTCAAGAAAAGGCATTCGTCCAACTTGAGAAAAAAACCCTTTTGGTCATTATACATGAGAGGTGCATATGTGGCCTTCATATGAGGAGCAGGGCAGCAGTTACTATTACAGGCACGGTGCTTTCTCCATCAACAGTTGCCAGATGTATACAACTTTTTAAGTGGCACTAATACTGTAAGGTTTACCAGTATGGTAGTCAGACAGTTGTAACTATACAAAGTAGTGTTACACACTACTAGGGGATTTAGCATATTTGAAAATGGAGGCTGTGCAGTGAGTAGTACCCTCGGTTGTTTTATTGATAATGTTTTTGATATTGTTACAATGGGAACTGGTAATGGCCTCTGTAATTAAGGCTGCTGACACTTTCTGGTCCTTTATAGCTGAAAGCAAGGACCAGCTTTGCCAGAATGTGAACCCCTATGGTCTGAAGCTTTCTGTGGGTACCCACTCACTGCCTTGAGCTGCCTGCTTGAAACATTTCAGCAGAGCTGGTTCAATTATTTTATATTAATGAGCTAAGGAGGAAAATAAAGCTAGGTTTTGTGTTAACTTTTACCCGTCCAGAAGTTTCTTTGAGGAGGCCTAGTAGCAACAAAATCCAGAATTTAAACAGAAAAGGTTATTTGGTGCCTGGTGTTGCAGTCACACCTTGTGGCCACCCCTCTACAAAAGCCAGCAGTTACTCTGAATGTCAGGTAGCATTATCATGGGGACACTGTGGCTGAGATTGGAGAGGGGAGCTGGAAGAAAGGAAACAGCCAGCATTAAGGATTTTGGAAGGCACTGGTTTCTGTAGTTACGCACTGGAGTGGAGGTTGACACACCATGTTTGTCTGCAAGGCTGGTAAAAGGGAGCTTATGCTGAGCAAGGCTTGTGTTGAGACTCCTGGAGTCTGACTCTTTGTTCAGTAACATTCTGTAACTCCAGATGTACAGCACAGAGCAGGTCTATCATTTTTAAAGAGTATATTGAATCAGAAGTTCTGCCTCAAGACAGAATAAAGAAATTATAGGATTAAACTGTAACTGAAGAGAGGGAAAGTAAAATTCTCCTTAATCCTCAGATTTGACTTTTTCAGCTGCACACACAGGTAGTCCTGAGTTCTTAATGGTATATGATTGTCTTCTCCTTGCAGGTTCCCTTATGTATTTAAATGAGGCCACTCTCCTTCACAATATCAAAGTGCGATACAGTAAGGACAGAATTTACGTAAGTATTATGTATCATAACAACCAGCCTAACGATACGTATTCTTTCAAAAAAATCACCAAAACCAGTGTTTGCAATTCCATTTTTTCCTATAACTGAACAGAAATGGTAACATTGGAAAGTCAGGAGTCCTTTGGATTATTTATTTTCTTTTTTTTTTTTTTTTACATTATACTTGAGATCTCATTACATTTAGCGCACATTAACGTTAACTAGTTTTTACCAGGCAGAGCAATAGTTTTTTTCTCTGCATAACTGCTCATGTGCTACCACAGCACAGCATTGTATCACAAATGTCTGTTCCTGCAGGTAACTTACTTTGCCAGTAGAGTAGCTGTTAACAAAGATGGTTTTCTTTCTTCATTATTTTTGAACGAAGCAAACAGGTGCCGTCTTTGACACCTCCTAGCTCAGATGTCCATCTTAATCTTTTATATTGCTATCAAATTGCCTAATTGTACTTAATGAATTCTGACTAAATTACATTTTGTCCTTGCTGTCTGCCCAGACACTGACAGCTGTGAAATACAAGAAAGATAAGAGTTTTCTTTCTTTCTTTCTCAATTTTTTTCCTAACAGAAAGCTAGCTAGTGATAATACAAAACTGTCCTACATATTTTCAAGTGTCTGTGTTGAAATAATTAACTTATATTAGCATACTGCTCTAAAATGAATTGAAGTTGAAGCTTTTTATATAAATATAAAGCAGTTGTTTTTCTTTGTTGCAGTTAACTTTACATAGCTATAAATTCTTTATGGCTCAAGATCAAGCGCCAGCTTTAAAATAAATGAATAAATATGGCCATTTGAATGCTGTTCTGGAAAAATAATAATAAAAAAAACCCAAACAACAAGGAAGTAAAATTCTAAATCTAACTGGTTATAAGGTAGGATAGTATTTAGGTTCATAAAACCTTTTTTTATTGTAAACAAGAGCTACAAATAAGTTGTCATGAGTGGGTGTATCTTCTGGAGAAACAAAAAGTAAAGGTCATGTATATTTTAACTGCCTTTTCCTTCTGGCTTTAAGATATGGATTGAGTCAACAATTTCTTTTTTATTTTTCTATTTGTTCAATTCAGGTTAGCAGTATTTGTCTTGTTACTAAAAGAAAAACTAATATTAGTACTTGCAGCTCTTGAAGAAATGTTTTCTTTCAGTGAAATAAGTGCTGAAAATAGAAACATCAAAGAAAATTCATGTATTGTGTATGATCTAGCCTTCTATCAACATATCACAATAGTGTCTGTATTTCAGGGATATGTTCAGTAACAACAAACCAAATAAGTTATTCAAGCTGATGAAGGTTTATCTTATTTTTGTCAGATCTTTTCCTGCAAATCTGCTTTTTTAATGTGATTCTGACATCCCTACTTCCTTGTATGTGATCTGGCTATTACAACAAAGCTGTGAAAGCTGGGCTTTGTTTGTTTTTCCATATACCTAAAACCCCCCTTATCTTTAGTCTTCCTTATGCTATGGGAAGTTAAAAAGCAGTCTTCGTTTGAGACTGTTCTCAAATTTTTTCTGTGAGAGAGAACATTTGCATTCTTTATTTCGGGCTGTGGAAGCAGTTGTAGCTGATTTTCTCTCGGCTGAATGCTTTTATTGCTTGGCTTTAGCGCGTTCCCAGTCAGGATCCTGTTAGTCCTTCCTGCTGAGCTGCTTCCATCAGCTAATGAAAAGTTATCCTCCTCACTGGGGAAGAGCGTGTTATGCTAGCCTGGAGCTTAGTTTATTCACATTTGAAGAGGAGGCTGTGGTGTCCTATCCTTGATCCAGTAACTCACACAATAGGAAATAATTTAAAAGGAGATTGAGGGAAAGGTCAAATTCAGGACATAATCCACAGGTCAGTGGTTAGGAAATTCTCCCAAGAGAATTTCACTGAAGTCCTGAGAAGATAATTAAAGGAATTCTGAAAATATATCCCTGCTTGTATTTGCATTAGCTGGGGAGAATTGTAAATGTAATTGTTGTACTTAGGCTGAAGTCTTCAACAGTAAGAAAAAATTGCTGTTAACTGCTTGCTTGGATACTAACTAATAGTTTGCTCTTAATTCTTTTCTTCACAGACCTATGTAGCCAACATTCTTATTGCAGTGAATCCGTATTTTGATATACCTAAGTTTTATTCTTCCGACACTATTAAAAAGTACCAGGGTAGATCACTTGGAACGTTGCCACCACACGTTTTTGCTATTGGTATGTATTGAGCCTGTATTTGTCTTTTACAAAACAAACATTAAACGCTTTGCAGTTATCTGTAAATTGCCACCTATACCAGCAATTAATTTACTTTTAGGTATCATAAAATAAAAACACTGAATGCAGAAATTGCAGATCTTCCTATCCTTGATATGAAGTTTAAAGAACTTTGAAATTAGCAACCCTGGCAACGCTGCTATGATTATTCTGCACCTGCAGTGGTTTATGTCTAAGCAGTTTAAATCTAATTTACAACCATTAAAAAAAGAAAAAAGAAAAAAAGAAATTCAGAATGTACAAGTGAAGAATGACTTAATTATGATTGGTACAGTCTTTTACTGTAGTGATTTCCTTTGCCTTTTATTATATTGCCAGAGGGCATGCACTGCATCATTTTATATGCTAGTGTTCTAGGCAGAAAGTCCATTTAAATGTTAAAAGGATAAACCTGATTTCAGTCACATTCTAAAAAGAAAAAGAATTGTAAACTACAGATCAGCACTTGACTTGTTAAAAGCCTTCTTGCTGTGTTGCATTTTGTTTTGTAATCTAAAGTATAAATAGCTGGGGGTTTAGTACCTTTTGCATAACAAGAAACCCACATTTTTCTAAGTTTCCTTGTCTCAGATGTTACTTGTTATGAAGTACAATTGAAAGTTTCCCTTTAATAAGCATATTAAAGTAAGACTGGTTACTGTTCCGTAAATACATGTAATTCAAGAGAGTTAGTTCTAGGTGGATGTTTTTGTTTTATTTTCTCCTGGATGTAGTTCAGTAGCTCTTTGCTTTGAAAGACTTTTAAGCTCTTGCTTCTGTTACAGTGTTGGAGGGTGAGCAACTATAATATAAGGGGAAACAGATTTTAATAAATTTTAATGATTTACTTTCTATTCCTGAAAATGTTACATTTTTACTTTTGCATTGTAGCCTAGCTTTATGCTTGCAATTCTACAGAGTATTTTTTTTGTCATGTTTAACATACCCTTCTTTTTAAGCTGATAAAGCATTCCGTGACATGAAAGTCCTCAAGATGAGTCAGTCCATCATAGTCTCTGGGGAATCAGGAGCTGGCAAGACAGAAAACACAAAATTTGTTTTGAGGTTCGTATTTTTGGACAAAAGTTACTGTGTGAATCTCTTGTGTTAACGCATTTTGTTGACACACAGAGTGAATTGTAAGGTAATCAGTAGGCTTCAGACACAATTTGGTAAGGTAAATATATACTTCTATGTGCACTTTAATACAAGAAATTAATTACGTTAAATTTAAATGCTGACAGGATAATATATGGAAATGAGTACGTACTCACAGAAACCCTAGCTCAGTTGTACTGACACCATGTAGTTATTATGGTTTATGATGCAGTCATTTTGGTATTGCACATCTGGTATCGTGGTAGATAAAAATGTAACTAGGCATTTTGACTGTATCTT
Organism: Amazona ochrocephala; assembly: GCA_039720435.1. NCBI lineage: Eukaryota > Metazoa > Chordata > Aves > Psittaciformes > Psittacidae > Amazona > Amazona ochrocephala. Next base: position 48,693,621 of record CM077878.1, read on the forward strand.
GCAAGACACTGTTGGTTTTGCCATAAATGTGCATTTCTCTGTTTTCACTGCCTTAGTTTTTTTAGTTTGCTTGAGTATCCAGGGCTTTTAACTCTTGATTTTGAGATGACTGCAGGGATTCTTTAATATACTTTAACTAAATAAGACTGAATAATGAGATTTATTTATTGATGTTCATGTATGACTTATACTAAATCAAGCATATCAAGCTACATAGAGGCCATATTGCTGATACGTATCAGCCTTGCTTCCTCTTACATGGTTCTTAATGTTTTTGACCATATTTGCTTTATGCTTCAAATGCTTTAAATCACTTTGGAACACTGCAACTGGAGAGCACTTCTCCATTAAATTCACCTGTATCATAGGTAGCCTGATTATCCAGGGAAGCACAGTGCAGGCATGTACTCTTTTCCCCCACTTGTCCTTGTTTCCCTGCATAAATCTTTAATTCCCTTTTCCCTGGCATCATGTGTTCTCTAGTATTTATGTACAGTAGCAGTATTATCTTCCAGATCCCATGAAGAGTTGTCACAACTGTCGGTTTGTGCTTTATACTGCTCTTTTGTGCCCCTGTGCAACCTTTAATAGATAGCTGTAACAATTACTGCAAGGTGCTTGTAATGATTTTTACAGGGGACATCCTAACTTTGGTCCTGCTAAGAGTAATGAAAGATGTCAGGCACTGGGAGAACATCTCTTGATTATAGAATCATAGAATAGTTAGGGTTGGAAAGGACCTTAAGATCATCTAGTTCCAACCCACCTGCCATGGGCAGGGACACCTCCCACTAAACCATGCCACCCAAGGCTATGTCCAACCCCACCTTGAACGCCACCAGGAATGAAGCATTCACAACTTCCCTGGGCAACCCGTTCCAGAGCCTCACCACCCTTACAGTAAAGAATTTCTTCCTCAGATCCAATCTAAACTTCCCGTTTAAGTTTGAACCCATTACCTCTTGTCCTCTCACTACAGTCCCTCATGAAGAGTCCCTCCCCAGCATCCCTATAGGCCCCCTTCAGATATTGGAAGGCTGCTATGAGGTCTCCACGCAGCCTTCTCTTCTCCAGGCTGAACAGCCCCAATTTTCTCAGCCTATCTTCATACGAGAGGTGCTCCAGTCCCCTGATCATCCTCGTGGCCCTCCTCTGCACTTGTAACAGTTCCATGTCCTTTTTATGTTGAGGACACCAGAACTGCACACAATACTCCAAGTGAGGTCTCACGAGAGCAGAGTAGAGGGGCAGGATCACCTCCCTCGACCTGCTGGTCACGCTCCTTTTGATGCAGCCCAAGATACGGTTGGCTTTCTGGGCTGCAAGTGCACACTGCCAGCTCATGTTCATTTTCTCATCGACCAACACCCCCAAGTCCTTCTCCGCAGGGCTGCTCTGAATCTCCTCCCTGCCCAACCTGTAGCTGTGCCTGGCATTGCTCCGACCCAGGTGGAGGACCTTGCACTTGGCATGGTTAAACTTCATCAGGTTGGCATCAGCCCGCCTCACAAGCGTGTCAAGGTCCCTCTGGATGGCATTCCTTCCCTCCAAGGTATCAACCGAACCACACAGCTTGGTGTCATCAGCAAACTTGCTGAGGGCGCACTCAATCCCACTGTCCATGTCACCCACAAAGATGTTGAACAAGACCGGTCCCAACACTGATCCCTGGGGGACACCACTCGTTACTGGTCTCCAGCTGGACACTGAGCCACTGAGCACTACTCTTTGCATGCGGCCATCCAGCCAGTTCTTTATCCACCGAGTGGTCCACCTATCAAATTGATGTCTCTCCAACTTAGAGAGAAGGATGTCATGTGAGACAGTGTCAAAGGCTTTACACAAGTCCAGGTAGATGACAACTGCTCTGCCCCTGTCCATCAGTTCCGCAGCCCCTTCATAGAAGGTCACCAGATTGGTCAGGCAGGATTTCCCCTTAGTGAAGCCATGCTGGCTGTCCCCAAGCACCTTGTTGGTTTTCATGTGCCTCAGCATGCCTTCCAGGATAATCCGCTCCAAGATTTTGCCAGGCACAGAGGTGAGACTGACTGGTCTGTAATTCCCTGGGTCACCCATTTTCCCCTTCTTGAAAATGGGGGTTATGTTTCCCTTTTTCTAGTCATCGGGAACTTCACTCTTGATGAATGCTCTCAAAGGAAGTTATTCTCCTTGGCAAAGGAAGTTGTGATTACAAAGCAGCAAATGTCATTGCTGTTGCTTTTCCCTACCACCTGCTCCCTTAGAGTCCATGTACAAAACAGTGAGTTTTAAAAGCAGGAAGGTTTTTCCCTTGTATAATCAGGAAGCAAAAGCTGCTAATACAGCTCTGTTACTTCTGAAATATTGGGGTTTTTTTGAAGGCCCTGTTCTCAAGAACTGTTTTTAACTTGTCCCAAATTTCCAGAAGCATGCCCTGTGTGCACAGAAAAAAATAAAGAATAAAAAAAGGAGCAAGAATGTTGTGGATTTATTTTCAAATTCTTTTTTTCAATCGCTAAATTAAATTTTACCTTAATTATGCACTTGCAGTTTCCTGTCTCTATGTGGGATTTTTAATAACACTAGTAGTTATGAATGCAGAAACTGTATGCATGAAAACAGTCTTTAATTTAGGAAATACACATGAAACCTTATGTGCTTACTAAAATTATTAATTACTACAAATAGTACAGTAATAGTTTCATTATATTCAAATAAGAGTGTAATTTCCATATACATGTCTAAAAGAACTTTCTAATGTGCCTTGAAGTATTGAAAAAAAAAACCTGAAGTCTGCAAGAATATTTTTTGTTTCAACAAGAAAGAAAAGTCAGACTGCATTTATGGTCAAAGATACAGGTATTTGGAACTTACAATCTATATGCTTTCCCTTTAGTAAATGGCTAGTAAGTATGGTACACAGCTGTACTAAACTGTTGAATTGCAGCAACATGACGCATGAAAGATAACAATATTTTTATCTTGCTTTACAGGTATTTGACAGAATCCTATGGTACTGGCCAAGATATTGATGACAGAATTGTAGAAGGTATTGATTTTTTCTTCATTGAATTAAAGGTTCCAATGTGTTAAATTTTTATTTCTTTTTTTTTTTTCTCCAAATTTGAAATTTTCAATCAACATCAACTAAATGAAAGCTAGAATGGAAATACTGTCAGACTTCCTAGGGCATAACTTAATGCTATGTACTCTTGCCGTGATGTTAAATTCTGAAAACATATTTTTTTTTATTTGTGATTCACTTTATTTAGTACAGCGTCATACAGTCCTTGGTCTAGAAAATGTTTTAAGTGTGTGTTTGAGTTGAACTTCACACGTGTGTACCCAAGATTGGCTTTTAGGCTGTATGAAATCTGCAAGGATAACATTGTATTCTCATTGCTATGTGGTAGTACCAGCATTCTCACTAGTATCTGTTAGTACCAGTAATTCCTCCTCCTCACCATAAGCTTCTCAAAATCAGATAAACAGAGAAGTTCTTTTCAGTTATGGTTCTGGGTCATTTTTCTGTTGCATGTTTTTTGTCAGAAAGCACATAATTTGGATTAACTCTTTCATTGTGACTGTCTTTGTAGTAGACTCCCAAACAAGGTCCGAAGGTAACTGTGTGGACAGTCCAGTTGAGCCTCTTTAATGTTGCATGCACTACTTAATTGCACAGAAAATAACTTTTTGAGAAAATATATATATCTCAAAATCAAGCAACCCTCAGTGAAACTAATAATGCTTCATATGTCAGATTTAGTCTTCTATAGCATATGGTAGATTTATTTTGAAATTTCATTACTCTGTGTCTTTTTCTTAAACCAAAAGTATTTACTTTTGCTTTAAATTTTTCTCTTTTCAAATTTGAGCCACTGGATTATTCAAGAGAAGTACTGTGGGCTTTAATCTCTTGTTACTGTAGGTTTGCTTAAACCAGTTCCTTAGTGAAATCTACTGTGTTCTAAAGGAACTCATAAAGTGGCCAAGAGGTGGATAATGCCAGACGCAGTATGCCGTAAAATTAACTGGTAATTGTAGGTATTCTTAGAAGAGTTTGGGTTTTTTAATCTGAAACAGCATCTGCTGCATGAATTTTGAAGTTTTTTAGGCACAATTTTAATGAGCATGCTTATGGGGTATGTGTTACTAGAGAAACCTTTAACCTGTCTGAAAGACCTCTTGCAATTTGTTCTTATTCATAATCTTTCCTTTAAAACTGTTAATATTAAGTAAAGTGCCTGAATAGTTATCAAAGATATTTTAAGAATTCAGTTTTGGAAGTCAGATTTGCATTTTCATAAGTTTAAATTAAAAAAAAAAAAAAAAAAAAAAAAAAAAACAAAATGTAGCCAAAAAGAAAAGGTTAATGCTGATGTTGTTGTACTAAATATTTGATTATCATCTATGCTTTATAGAATCATAGAATAGTAAGGGTTGGAAAGGACCTCAAGATCATCGAGTTCCAACCCCCCTGCCATGGGCAGGGACACCTCCCACTAAACCATGCCATCCAAGGCTATGTCCAACCCTACCTTGAACGCCGCCAGGGATGAAGCATTCACAACCTCCCTGGGCAACCCATTCCAGGGCCCCACCACCCTCACAGTAAAGAATTTCTTCCTCAGATCCAGTCTAAACCTCCCCTGTTTAAGTTTAAACCCATTACCCCTTGTCCTCTCACCACAGTCCCTCATGAAGAGTCCCTCCTCAGCATCCCTATAGGCCCCCTTCAGGTATTGGAAGGCTGCTATGAGGTCTCCACACAGCCTTCTCTTCTCCAGGCTGAACAGCCCCAATTTTAATCCGAGCACTGTAGCTATTCCTTCGTTCTTCAGTTTTTGTAGGGGCAGATATTTAGATTGTGGTGTTGGAGTTTTAAATCTGAGTTTCTTGCTTGGTTTCCAATGTATATCTTTTAGTTAGAAGCCTTAAAAAATTCTTGCAGATATTTTCAACGATTTATTTTTAGCACAATTCAGTAAATCAGTTTTCTCTGATCTTCAGAGCTAGCAGAATGCACTCTTTCAGAGGTCTTGTGTTTCATAACTACTAAGCTTTTTCAAACTGCTGAAATTGCAAATGATGTTTATACACGTGTATGTGTGTATATATATATATATGTGCATGAGATTGCTCACACTTCTTCTGTATGGGGTTTAAGGCACTTGAAAACAGCAGCCAGTAAAAAATAAAATCACTCAATCACTTAATTGACCTAATTTGAAAGGGCATTTTTAAGTTGTTTTGTGAAATCAGTGCACTCTTCTAATGCATTTTGGTTTCTAATTCCCCAGTCAATCTAACATGTTGCATGCGTGACATTTAAGTGGCATTTTTGTCTGCAGGATAAGTGGGTAGTTAAGATTTTATGACTAACAACTCGTTGGGAAGTGTCAAATTGTGTGTTCTCTCATACAGTTTATGTATCAATTATTTACCTACTTGCTGTAGAAGAACATCACTGAATTATATTTAGTGTTTCGCTCTGAATTTCTTACAGTATCGGTTCAAATATTTTGCAGTGTTATGTGATATTTAAGTACATCATGGTAAGTTCCACCCCAGTATACCCAGCACAATTTATGAAATTGATCATTCCTAGTAGGTGGTATTTTTCCTTTAATTTTCAAACCTTTTTCTCAGTAAGTTCACTGAATAATTAGTACATATTTGTTCTCTCTTTCTTTTTGGTAGTTTATTGATCAAATGTTAACACTTCAAAACTTTGAATTTTCATTTTTTTAAACAGCAAATCCCCTATTAGAAGCTTTTGGAAATGCAAAGACTGTTCGCAACAACAACAGCAGTCGTTTTGGGAAATTTGTTGAAATTCACTTCAATGAAAAGGTACTGCAATTTTGTTACAGATAACCAGGGATGACTTTTTACCATAAAATGGAAACATTAGACTGGTAGTAGGCTGAATAGATATTAATCTTGCAGCAAATAGCTGTCCTACTTAATAGATCTATTTTGTATTCTATCACCTTGAAAGGAAAACCAAAGCCACGCAGTACTGTGTTACTACTGGAAAACAGTAGGTCAAGTCAGCAGCAAAATTGCTTTATCCACAAAAGAATAAAATTGTTCCCTTCATTTGCAAAAAGGCGTATCTAAAGAATAACTTCATTGCTGTTAAGTATTTATGCATTCCTTTAATGCACAAATAAGTATAAATTGCATATTAAATATAAACAAATATATTCATGTTTTAATGTTTTAATATGTTAAGTAAATTCTTGATGTTTTTATGTATTTGTGTGAAATTTTGGGACCTCACATTAGTATTATATATGTGACAGAAGTAATGGAACCGGTTTTTGTCAGAAGTACTATTCACTGTGTAGCTTATGAAAAATTTTCTTTGTTTGGGTGTAGTTTTGTTTGGATAGTGTATGTATACACACATTCCACAACTAAGTATAACTGTATGGCTTTCCAGCATGTCCAAGTTGAAGACTTTTGTTGACAATCTTTGTAGAGATTATGTACATGCCTCCTAATCTGTCTGATTGAGGACATGAATAAACTATTGCATTCCCTTCCTGCAGACTCTGAGCTCATTATCTGGTCTTAAGCTTGTGGTCTTTTCCTAAGTTGTCATCACTTGATTTTGTAACCAAACTCCCAATCTTTGGTGAATAGTTTAGGTAATTCTTCCGAGGGTAGAGGGACTATCTGTTTGTCCAGTTCGTGTTAATAAGCTCATATTACTTCAGCTGAAGTAAATAGCATTTCCAATATCTTCAGAAACTGCTTAAAAGCTTGTTTCAGCTTTGCAGTGCGCGATCAGCCTGTTTACTTGAGCCCCCCTTTTTACTAGACTTCATATTTCACAAGACTTCACTTTGTGGTGACCTTATCAGGTCAGGTTTCTCAAGGCAATAGGAGTACAGATTGAGGCCTCCTGAATGAGTGGGTAGTTGCATAACCATAGTCAAATTTGTCAGTCAGTAAGTTCTCCTTAGTTGCTGTAATGGCCATAAGCTCAGGAATTTCCTTGCTACTAAGATTTGTCTAGGTGCAGGGAATTTTATCATAGGCCAGATAAATGGATTTCAAAATCTGTGTCAGACTTCTATCTTGGAAAAATAAAATGTTTGCTCATAATTAGTCTGCCTAAGATGCTGTCCAAATATGTCATCTTCAATTTTAACCCTTCCTTCTCCTTTGTAAGAGTGTCGGTGAAATGCAGCTAGAGAAGGTTCTAATTGGTAATGGTGCTTACTGCTGGCCGGAACAAAGAAGGGTGGCTGTAGCAATGCTCTTTGCAGGAACTACTGAAATTCCACCAAGGATTTCTGCTCGTTTGGATGAAGCAGACCCTTCTTTTAAGGGGAATGGATGAGTAACAATATATGAGCTGGAGGAGAAATTATGCTGGAGGCAATGGTTTCCTTTATAAGCTTAATATGTGTTAGGTGTAGATATATTTTAATCTTCTTTGGAGCAGTGCCTGAGTGACCTATGATCAGACAAATGTAAATTTAAAACTTCTGAATCTCAAAATAATTAAAAAATTATTCAGATAATCGGAAAAATATTTTTTCCTCCTAGAATTCGGTGGTCGGTGGATTTGTATCACATTACCTTCTGGAGAAATCTAGGATCTGTGTGCAAGGCAAAGAAGAGAGGAATTATCATATCTTTTACAGGCTTTGTGCAGGTGCTCCAGAAGACGTTAGGGAAAAACTGTATTTAAGCTCTCCTGACAACTTTAGGGTGAGTATGAAGAGTCAGTGTTTGTAAAGCTTCTCATTGCATGCAAGCTAATAAGATGCAAATAAAATCTGTGCTGAATGTAATACTCCTAAATATACCTAAATGAAAGAGAACTTAAACAGTAGGAAAATAAGACTTGAATCATTGTTCATAGTTCTTTAAAAAAAATGTTAAGTTAATGTTCAGTGCCAGGGAAAAGCAGAGTAGAATTTTAGTTGTTAGGAAATGAAGGGAGAATGAAATAGTTATGCTGCAATGTACATCCATGTTTGCAAACAGCATACACAGTTTTGTCATCCCAACTCGGAAAGGAACAGTGAAAACCTTGTGTGAAGCAGAGGTCATGGTTGAAGACAAGCTCTTGGATAGTATGGGCTTTTTAATTCAATCCAGTGAGCCTGTTCTTACTACTTCTGATTTCTTTACTTCCTTCCCTTCTTCTCCCTATGCTTTATTTTTAAGGGTTTCTGCTCTTTTTTGATGCCATGAGGTTTCTCCTAATAAACCTTTATCCTGTCTTATGTTTCTAGTAGCAATCCCAATCCCACAGAAAGGCTGGCTTTCCCTCCTACCATTAAGTTCAGTTCTTGCATTCTTTTCCTACCATTTTTCCACTTTTTTTACTACTTCAGTTTAACTTCTTCCAGCTTTTCCTTCTTTCCCCTCCCCTACTCTATGTTCAGATTTCACTGAATTGTTTTCTGAAATGATCAAATAATGTGATGTTTCCTTTTGCTTTCTTCTTGGCAGTGATTTTTTTTTTGTTCTCTATTTTGTTGTCTGTTTCCCTGAGAGGCTCCAACCCCATTTCCCTTATTTTTAAGTTCTCTTTTAATTTCTCAGCGTGTTACATCTCAATTATTGCTTTTTTATTTTTTTTTATTTTGCGGAAAGAATATTATTGAACCCTTATACAACCAGTGCAGCTTTACTGATACAGCTGTTTCTCATTGTTTTCCTGATTGTCCCTTTGCTTTCAGAGCCCTATGCCTTTTCACGCTTTACACTGTCATCACCAATTTTACCAGTAAGGTGAAGACTTGCCTTCAATCATCCATTCCTGCTATTTAATTATGTATGAATATATTTTTAGGTTTTAGTTTTGTTTTTCTTTTCCTTTTGACAGTCATACTTGAAATGTAAGTATTTACAGATATTGCAGTGGGTTTTGTTGACTTGTATTAAAATTAAAAAAATATTGGCAAATCAAATCCTACTAATAAATACTGGTTGGTTTGCTTGTGTTCTGTCATTTGTTTCCATTTCTCACTGGTTTCTTGGCTTCTGCTTGGCTTGGAATCTCACAGAAGAGAATTTTATGTATTTCTAAAATAGACCAAATCCCTGCTGTGGATTTGGAAGGGTTTTGTAACGCAACAATGTGGAATTATGAGGACGTATTTTAATCGTCACCTTTTTACACTTCCTTCATTTTAAATGAGGTGAGGAGCACTACTAACAAAGAATACCTTGCTGCCTTGGTTGTTTTCTTTGTTGGTGTATTCCCCTGCTTGATTTTCTGAGTGAAACTTGGACTGTCCTTTTCTGTGCCTTTCCATAAGATCGTTTGTGCTTAGTTTCATCAGAATTCAGCAGAGGGCTGGAAGCCTTAAAGATACAAAGTTCCTACTAGTTTTGTGCAAGGCACAGGTTGCTTAGGTGAGACCTGAATTGGTGCATTCTTTGTGGGGAAGGTGGGTGTACAGTGGTCACGAAGCAGGTTGCTGTTACCTCTTGACTTGGCCAAGTCAAGTCTACTTGCTAGTAAGCCAGGAAGCAGGCGCAGAGCTGCAGTTCCGTATTGTGCACATTGTACATTTGTAATGTGATGTCTGGATGATCTTGCTTCATAAAAGACACTGGCAGTATTTTAGGGCAAGCTCCCTTACTTCCCCAGTGGTGTTCCTAGGGGTCTTTATAAACCTCATATTATTTCTTTAAATATTTAGTTTGTATCTTCTTATCATTCATCTATTTGTAATGCGTTGTGAGTTGATCTGATGCTTATTAAGAAAGAAATGCTTCTGTTCTCTAGGAGGAAGGCTTTTCTTTTGAAACACACAACACAATACTTAAATGATTGGATTTTTTTATTTTAATGTAATATGGAACTAGTTTTCAAAACTTTCTTCTTTACTATGCAGTTATTCTGTATAATATTCTCATCTATGATTTAAAGCTAAAATCTTGAACAGATTTTCAAATTTGTATTTTTTATTGTGCAGCCATTTTTCTAGTAACACTTCTTTCTTGTAGTTAATAGATTTTTAATTCTGGAACTGACTATGCTGTGTGCCCGCTTTGGGGACATTTTTAATCAAAGCTCCATTCATGTAAGCACACAAGGTTGTAGGATGTCATGGTCAGAATTGCAACCTGCTGAAAGTCAGGCTGGTGCAGTTATAGTACTGGACAGCCTGAGTGCCTTTACAGTAAGCACTTGCTTGCCTTTTTCATTTATAATTTATAGTCACATCAGCCTTATCACACCGTGACATATTTTGTTTGACTGCTTCTAAGTTTTGCAGCAGGTACTTTCATTTCCATTAAGAATGTTTATCGCTATACTGTCAGTTAGTATTCAAATCCTGAGCTCATGTGAAAGGGCCATCCTGCATGTTATATTTAAAAATTTTGACACTTCCCTCCCCCTACCCAAGTTAACCTACATTATCTTTAATTAAAATACCCTTAGGGTCATTTTCATCTTTGTATGTGTATAAATGAGTATAAATATAGTTAAAATTTATTAGTTATATTGCACGAAATTTTCGCGAAGTAGTGCTTTATAGAAGAAGTTTGGAAAAAAGACCTGTAAAAGGTATATTTTCTTCCTAAATTTGTATTGCTTTTGTCAAGATAATTTTTTTCTGTCTTCTTGATTCTCATTTGTTGCTCCAGATTTTCTCATAAAATGGGTCTGAATGATCAAGCTTGTGCCACTTTTTTACCACATTTTTTGTTGACTGCATGTCTCTCTCTTTCAAATTTCACATAAATACCTTCTTTTAAGCTTCTAATAATAGATGGAGATATTACACTAGGAAAGGTTTGATGACTGATCAGGATTTTTATAGTAATGCTGGGTTTTTTTTGGACAAGTACATCGTTGAGGAAAAAAAATCCTCCTCTTAAATTGGATATTTAAAAACCCCATCCCTAAAGTCGCAGTTTTGCATTGCCTCTTTTGTGCAACCTGTCTTGTGCCTTTTCACTTATCAAGATTCAAGCGTGTTTTACTTCATGCCTTGTTTATCTTCACTAAACTCACTTGAAAATAGGACCGTCTCAAATCTAAGGCAATTCTCATTAGTCTGAGAGAAATGAGTGTGTCTTATATTTGGGTCGCTGATATTATATGGGGGTGTTGTACTTCACAGTAAAAAAAAAAGGAAAAAAGAAAAAAAGTATAATGGTTTGTTAGGTGTAGTATATGGTAACCTCAAGCTGTGTATTTGTATGCTTCAAAAATACAATTTCTCCGAGATTTAGTATGTAAATATACTTGAGTTTTTAGCTTTCAAATGAAAGCCATTATCTGGTGATTAAATGTCTCCTACATTGGTTATTACTGAATCCATAGTGGTTCACATTCTCAGCCTGTCAGGTAAGTTTCCACACACTCCTATTGAAAAGTTCACTTCCCATCTCCAGTTTCTGCGATAGTGTTTCTAATACTGTAACACAGGGATACATTGTGTTTAAAATATGCTGTGCTTTGCATTCTTATTGGCTGATAAAGAAAACTTTTCAATATTTTGTTAAACACAAAGCTAACTTTGAACAGTGTTTCTTGTCACTTTGTTTTAATATTAAATGTGTCACCTAGTTTTATTTGGCTGTTAGAAATGCTGTATTAGTTTTTAGAATTTTGTATAGAAATTTTAATCAAAGTGTAGAATTATCTGTGTTCACCTAGTTGAAAACATCATCTTTGTTCATGGGTTAGAGCAAAGAATCAGTTCACTTCCTTTGGACAAAGAACTCTGTCAAGCTTTTGGACAGAGCTCTTACTTTGAGCTGAACAAATCAGAAGGAAAAAGCTGGCAGTCCCGTTTGGCTGGAAGAGTGAGTCATTATTTGAATGCCTGGTCTATTCCCTTTACTATACAACATGAGATGGATATCAGAAGCCAGCTTCTGAATGAGGCTTCACCTTGTACCATGTTATAAGCTTTTAATACTCTTCAAGCTTTTTAATACACTGTGTATCTTACTACCTAGAGAAATATTTTACTGGTGAGGAAAAAATGAGTAAAATTTAATACTACACATAGGTCAGAAAATTTATTTTCTTGTTTCTTAATTTTGGTTGTCTTTTCCATTCATAGGTTTAGTCGAGTGAAACATTGAATATCCAACTGTATCAAAAAGTATTTTAGTTGTCAAAATTAAGAAGTTTTCAATAGAATGTTGTTACTGTTGCACTTTGGTAATTTTGTAAATGTAAATAAATTAATTTTCAAGGAATGGATTCTGAATACCTCCTGTGTTGTTGGTATCGTGATTAAATCAAGCTATGTAGATCAAGCCTGAAGTAAAAGTATGTTTTCCTTACTCCTAAGTATACATTTCCACTTTTTTTTTATTACAGTATTTAAATCGAGGCTGTACCAGATACTTTGCTAACAAAGAAACAGACAAGCAGATTTTGCAAAATCGCAAGAGTCCTGAGGTACGTTTGTATCTTCAGTTAGTTTATATTATTAACTAATGCAGATAGAGTTGGAAATAATGATTGCAGTTTTACACTGTGGAATGAAATGTTCATTTTACACATCTTTATAAGTCTAAATGGGTATTGTCAAAGCTGGTATATTTAGAAGTTTGGTTTTGGAGTTCAGTCCTAGCAATATATTTTAAGAACTTAAAATCTCAAATGAAACAGATTATAAAATTGTTTCCTTTTCTTTCTTATAGTATTACAACACTTAATGATGCAGCTTGTGCAAAACAAAAACCTATCCAAGACTTTAATTTTCCCATTAAATCTTACTACTGCTAAGAAGGCGAGGTTGAACGGAGCCTTGGGCACATGGTTTAGTGGGAGGTGTCCCTGCGCATGGTAGGGGGGTTGGAACTAGATGATCTTAAGGTCCTTTCCAACCCTAACTGTTCTATGATTCTATAAGCAGTAGTTTGTTTGTGGTTTTTTTTTTTTTTTTTTTTTTTTTTAACAGAGCTATTTTTACTGTCTGGATTTTTGAAGTGATGCTCCAAACTGTTTTACAAAACAATGTAGCCTCACTTCCAGCATAAGTCTATACCCCTTCACAGTATACTGCATTCTTAATTGTTTTTTGTTGTCCCTTGGCTATGAACTGTTACTTACAGCAGAGCATGGCATTTCCTGAAAGAAAGTGTGAAACATTAAAACATTTCTTTCCTCTTGCTCCACCTCTCTTTACATTTTGAAAAACTGCAATGACCAGAATTTGTATCATTTAATCCTTTGAGCTTGTTCACATGAGGACACTAAAGAATTTGATCTGAATTAACAGTATTATGTAAATTGGAAGTTGTTCAAACACTTCATTAAACTTTTGCTCAGTTCTCTAATGTAATTTTCGTCTATTCATACCTAAAGTATGAATTTCGGACTTGTATAGCTGGAAGATACTTCAAATCTGAATCAAATCTGTACTTCTGATTCAGTAGCAAAGCAAGATGCATATACATGGAGAAAAATACAAAGACAGCTTTACTCAAGAGCTTCTCTCCCTCTACGACCATGCCATCTCTTTTACCTTTGAGAAATTGGAGTTGAGCTTGTATATAGCTCACACCTAGCTATGAGACACAGTATAGCTCCAGTCAGTGTTGTAATGTCTACTTCTGGATTTATAGTGTTTGTATGTTGTAACTCTGAGCATTTAATGCCAGTTTCTTTTGCCTGAATGAAGGCTTGTTTCTATAATCGGGGATGGTGGAGGGTGACTTAACAGAGATGCTGATTTGGTATTACCATGAAGCACAAAGCTGGTAGATATTTATTTCTTGTCAAGCATATTGGCTGGGAGATTTTCGCCTCAGTTTACCGAATTTGCCTTAAATGAAGATGTGTAGTGAAGTTGATAATTTGTGCAGGTGTAAAGTATCAATATTCACTTATTCTTGCTGATGGAAGATGAACCTGTGCAATCTTCTGTTACTGATGTGATTTATAGGCGGGTGTTTTGTCATAAAGTGTGCTCTGTAAAGGACTTGACTTGAAATAACTGTCTAAACTAAAACATACTGACAGAGTAATTCTGAAAATATGTTTTAGACATTAAGTCACGGAACTACTATATGAGGCCATACTACATAATCGCACAAATTCACAGCCATGTGAATTTGAAGGCTCAATAAAGGATTAAATTCCAGTGATATTTAAACTTAGTCTAGCCACTTAAACAGGAAATATATTGCATTGTTCAGGTTTTTAAATCAGAAATTAAGTATTTGCTGTGTCATTTTATGAAAAATGTTTATTTTAATAAAAGTAGCTGGAATAGTAAATTAATACTTAAAATTATTTTTGTGTTTTCCTTATCAGGAAGATGAGGTGATCATTTTACATAATTGAGATGTAGTTTAATTTTACTGATGTGTCTAAGTATTGTGTGAAGTGAATTTTTCAGATGCATGTGGTGTTTTGATGAAAATTGTGTTAGCTTATTTGACATTAGCGAGGCTTCTATTTAGTTAATTATCCTTTTTAGTTGAAAACATTTTAAAGTAACTTAAAATGTAGCTCAATCTGTGCATGTTCGGTTACTCTTGATTGCATGCAGATGTGTTACTAGCTACTGTTTAAACCCATTAATAGTTAAAATGGCTTTCGATGTATTTAAATTGGGAAAATCAACAAAATGTTAAATTGGCGTTTTAAAAGTAGCTGGTATTCTTCTAACCCATAGAGCACTGCGAACAACTTTTCTGCTTCTTTATCACCAGCAAACATTTACAAGTATATTTTTCTAAATAAGTCTGTTTCGGGTAGGGATAATTCTTCCAGTTCTGGTTTGTCCTATACTCCTTTCCCATGGCCTTTCAGACTTACTTACTATCATACTATCACAAGGACATGTCTTCTTTCAACTGCTAGAGGCTAGAAGCACTTCTTTGTATAAATGTTTAGATAGCTCCCTAGCTGGAGTCTTCCTTTCCACTGCTCACTATCCTGTATTCCCATCCTTAGCTGTAACATTCTCCAACTTCTGCTTTCTGAAGATAGTTTGAAGCTTTCTTTGAAGTTTGAAGATCATGATTCAAAGAGCTGACAAATTAAAACAAATTAGGGTTCTTGCAATGAAGAGCTCTGGTATGTTTCTACTTAGTTTAGCATGCTTTTTCCTGCTTTTGGTTATGGCGTTTTCTTGACTGGTAATAATTGCATTTACTTTAAAATAACTTACTGAATTTTTTGCTTATCTTGTTATTTTATAGTATCTGAAAGCAGGTTCCTTGAAGGATCCACTCTTAGATGATCATGGAGATTTCAACAGAATGTGCACAGCAATGAAAAAGATTGGACTGGATGACACAGAAAAGCTTGATCTTTTTAGAGTAGTGGCTGGTGTTCTTCACCTTGGAAATATTGATTTTGAGGAAGCTGGGAGCACTTCAGGTTAGAAAAAAACAAATCAGTTTTCTGTAAAAATGCTGAAAATGTGTCTTGTTTATAGGTGATTCCCTTCCACTTGAATTACTGCTTTAGAAAGCTGCCTTGTGTCCAAGGGTAATTTAGTCTTAATTCACTCCATTTTGAAGTCAGGTTACCTGTTTATTTTAAAATTGTAATTTTTTACATGCTTTGAAAGCAAATAGGCTCTCACTGAAATTGTTCAAGAAATTGTTCAGTGCGAAGTTTAATATAAAGATATGTTGGTACAAGCGTAACTGAGACTTAATAGCAGAATGTGCAGGAAAGCTGAGGAGGGGGAATGAGTACTTTGGAAACAGTTGCTTTTATCTTAGTACTGAAATCAGCGTCTCTTAAGAACTGCTGTCCATAGGTTCCTGAAAGACTGAAAAAACTCACGTTCTGGATATGCTACAAATCTAACTATAGTAGAAAAGATATATATGTAGATATTTATCTTCAAGATACACAGATACAGTGAAATTGGTTCTTTTCTACTCCTGCTTCAAGTATGTATAGCTGTTGCCAAACTTGGCAAAGTTGTTAGGAAGGGCATAGCAAAGAACATTTACAAGGTGTTTTGAATGGTAAATTGAATGAGTACTAGCCTTGCAGGTTTGCAAGCTCCCAACACCGAGCACAGAGTCACTGCAGAACTCTACAGACACTCTGCTCAGAAGAGATTGTAGGAGGTCTCTAGTGCAATTTGTCCTCAACAAAGTAGTGCCAATACGGAATTCAGACTGGTTAGTTCACAGAGAAGGGCTGTCACAGAGGTGGTGAGGGTTGTTTTATAGTTTGGGGTTTTTTTTTTTTTGTTTGTTGGTTTCGTTTGGGTTTTTTTCCCCACTTAGGTCAAATCAGAACCTTCCCAGTATCAGTTTATGATGTCTCCATCTTCATGAAGAGGACTGAAATGAACATGATTAATGTGACTGAATTTGGGAAGACATTGGGCTAGAGAAGAGTAGAGGCTTCACAGGGCTCAGCAGTAAGCTGGCAGGGAGCTCCCTGTTTGAGCTTTCTGTGATTTGGGATTTTGGGATTGACAAGGTGGGACAGAGTGAAGAGGGTGCAAATGTGAGCACACGGGCAGTTTCAGGAGGCAAACAAATGAGGAGAGGAAGAACCACAGACAGTGAGGACAGTCTGGATTTAGAGAAGAGAAAGAAGACACCAGAAAACTTATTTTTTCTGAATTTGGAATTTCAAACCTTTTTCCCCTTGGAATAAGTTATTGAACTTCTGAAATGTTCATTGCAAATACAGGCTGTATTCTGCTCTCACATCATATGTGTACACATAGGGTGCACATTTAAACTGCTCCAGGCAGTGGGTCTCTTACCAGAGACCCTCTGAAGTCCCGTTGCTGCTTCAAAAACCTGGGAAACACCAAACAAAAGCTGTTTACTACAGGACAGATGGTGTTTCAGAGCTTCCAAAATCAAGCCACAAAAGCCTCAATCTTTTAAGGACTCATTTTACCTTTTCTTTTTTCTTAGTGGCATGGTAGAGCTAAGGAATTCAAATAGTGTTTGATTAGTTAGTTATCCCTTTTGGTCTCTTTACTTACCTGTGGAAATACATTTTACTGAGAACAACAGGAAATGTAATCGTGGCTCATGTAATTAAGTGTTAGATTTTGCTGGAGTATTTGAGTGCTTCAGTTAGAGAGTTATGAACCTGTAGTGGCTGGGCGAGCTCTGGTGCTGAGGCCGTGGTGGCAGGCAGAAGATAGCACACCTCCCTGCTGTTTACCTGGGAAAAGGTACATGCCTGTAAGTGCTGGGAGTATGCTGCACCAGGCACTTGTGTTGCAGTGCAAGGAAGTCTGGGGGATTGCAGGAACACCTAGATCCAGAAGTTTAAATTGCTGCAGCTAGTTGCTAGGTATTAGCATTTTGGGGTAGTTCTTTCACTTACAAGCAGGTTAGCTTTTGAACAGCTCATGCTTAGAACAATATTCTAAAAATACAGAATTTCACACATAGTTTTGGGGTGGGTTTTTATTTTGTTTGCCTTTTTTCCCCAGTTTTTTTTTTCTTTTCCCCTTTTTTGTTGGTTTTGTTTTTTTTGTTGTTTTGGTTTTGTTTTGGGTGTTTCTTGGTTTTGAGAAGTGGCTCTTCACATTTAATACATGAATTAATTTCCAGAGGCAGTCTTTAATTCTGTCAAAGTTGATGTTATTTCTAGTTGCCATGGCAAGATCATCACCAGTTCAGCGTTTTTCCCTAGAATTTCCCATAAAACGGCCCAGCTGGCAGCTGTTGAACTGACACTAGCCAGTAGCCTTTAAAACAGGCGAGCGAGCCAGGGCCTGCTCGCCGCGGGTCGCGCCTGGCGGAGGCGGTGTACCGAAGCTCGGCTGTGCTGTTGCTCGCAGGGGGCTGCACGGTGGGGCCGCGGAGCGAGCCGGCGCTGGAGTGCTGCGCGGCGCTGCTGGGGCTCGACCGGGAGGACCTGCGCGGCAGCCTCACCACGCGCGTCATGCTCACCACGGCAGGGGGCGCCAAAGGAACGGTCATCAAGTGAGTCCTGCGCGTCGCCGGGCCGCGCCGCCTCTGCCTCTCCTTCCCTGCGGCGCCGGGGTGGCGGGGAGGGGGGGGGGAAGAACGATGCGGGGGAGACGCGGGTAGGCAGGGGTCTGCCTTGGTGTTCTCACGGGGGCGCCCGCAGCAAGTGCGGCCGGGGGCTGGGGGCCGCGGAACCGCCTCAGCTCCTCTCCCATCGGCCAGCCTCCGCGCCCCGCCCCAACACATCGGGATCTGGTCTGCCCCAGGGGACTGGGTTTGTCCCCTCCCATAGCCGCGGGACAAACGCGCTTAGGTTCCCCCTTAACAAGTATTAACCGAGTTGCAGTCAGCGCAAGTGTAGCTGTTCATGTCGCTTATTTAGTGGTTTGCACAAATACAAAAATCCGAGTCTGCAGCAGGTTTACATGCTTAGTCCCTTCAAAACAGAAACAACGTGCTATACTTTTCTATCATGCAAATGACAATTTAGAGGTAGCAAAGTATTAACAGGTTGGTTTGTTTGTTTTCCCTTAATTATTTGTTTTTATGTTTTATTTTCCCAAAGCAGTTGATCCAAATGCACGTTTTAGATGCGTGGGCTTGCTTGTTTGTTGTTAGTTTATTGGAGTATTATCTGAATTTTCAGTGGGAAGAGTGGCAGCTGTGCGATGTCTGACTAAAATGCATTTTATTTTCAAGAAAAAAGCAGCTCTGAATAAGTCTCTATCACATTTTATAAAGTCTCTCATGTGGCAGTGAGTAGGCTGTGTGGCCAAAGAAAGCGTAGCAGTCAGCCTGTTAAATCCATAGCTCGCATAGAAAACTAGATATGCTAGAAGATCTAACAGGTACACTGTGTCAAGGATTCTTGGTGCTGTGCCTGAATGGCACAGAATTAGGATAGTGTTTTCTTTCTGTATGTGGAGATGTTTCCTTTGTTTTAGTGAGAAATCTCTAACTTCCACCAAATTTTCTTCTTGAGATTGATCCCACTAGCATGCAAGCTGTCAGGGATATCAGCTAAGCTGCATGCAACTGAATTGTGGCTTTTAACATTTAGGTTTCTATGTTGTGTATCTTCTGGAGGTAAAGAAAACACAGCATCAAAAACTGAACTTGGGCTACACAGTTTGGAGAACATTGAAAGTAATTGTTAATGTTTAGTTGAATGCATCAGTCTTTTAATAAAGAAACTGATTGGCATTCACTTCAGTCATTGGAAGAATGCACAGGTCCTCCCTATTGACTTATGGAAACAATCAGATTGTTTTAGTGAATCAGAAATACAACTTTATGCATGTTATACCAGAAGTTTGATATTTGAAAGCTAAAATGATCTGCATTAATGTGGAATATATAAATTCATTGCATATTTTGTCTTTTTGAAATTTATTACTATAATTTATAATTATGTCTTGTAGTCTGAGTATTTGATAATATTTCATAAACTTGTGGACTGAAACAAAGTAATAGCTGATTGATTTAACCTTTGTATGTCACTGTGGCCAGTAAGGTGGCAGGTGTTAGTTAATGGATTCTTAAGTTATGTCAGACTTCGGAGGTGAAAAGTGGACCTTTGAGAACTTGAGAGCATCAGCATTTTAGTTCTCGAGTGGTGTAATGGATTTAAGTAATGAAGGTTTCCAGTGGTCAAGAACTCATTCTGTGCAGGAAAAGTAATCTGGAATTATACCTAGTTCTAACCAATAACGATAAATTAAAATACAATAGCTTTAGTGGAAATACTGTTCAGTGCCTGCTTCCTAATCTGCAGGGTGAAGCTGGTCTTCCTGGCCGAAACTGGAGCACAGTAAGCCATCACTGACAGTCTGTGCTGTCAGGGGTTTTTTAGGGAGCACAGAAGCCCTTCTGAATTAACTCATATTCAGGAGTCTTAAGTTTAGCATGGGTATAGGCAGTTGTTCTGTTAAGACATTATTACTGAATAGCTGATCTTTGAGGTGTATTTCTAGTAGAGCAAACAAGTAGCTTTCTGGTCGTCTGTTTATTTCTGTACTTTGAAAGAAGGGGTGTTCAAGAGTTAGAACTTCATAGTGACTACCATGGGAAGAGTTATAATGCTGGGACAAATAGTAAGTAATGACTGGGGAGCGGTTATTCTGCCTTCAGTTAAAAGCTCAAGATCTAGATCTCTTCATAATGTATCCAATAATGCATTACTGGAAAGTGGTTATAAATTCCTCTTCTCCCCCTCAGTTATTAGAAATTGAGGACTCTTGGTCACTATCATCTTGCTGCTTTATTAATTGATGCAGAAAGTTACAAGTAATTTTTGCCTTGTAGCAACCTTTAACATGTAGGAGGACGTGGGTCTTGCAGATCAAAGTGCCTCCAGTGGCCAGTATTTTCCGGGTTTTACTGTTTGCTGTCTTCCGGACCATGTCTAAATTGACGACAAAATCTTTGATGTATTCATCCAGGATAAATTTTGGCAGTATTATAGGCAACAATAGAGTAGAAAATTATATATTATACAGTACAGATGGTGCACATATTAACATAGGGCAGTATGACAATTGCAGGTTTTGAAAGTAATGTTTTTTACCTAATTCAGCTTGTGATCCACTTTCTCTGCCAGCTCACTGCTTAACTGGTTATTCTTCATCTTGCATGTTTGCATTTTTGAATTCTCCCAAGTATATCATCACGCAGTTTTACCAAAGTTTATCTTGTGGATTTTTAGGTCATGTTTTCAATTTGTGAAAACAATTTTGAATGCTGATGTTGTTACCAAGTTTTTCTGCTTTCTTAGTTCAGTATTACCAGACCATTTTTTGAAAATACCTTTACTTTCATATTCCTTGTAAGTGAAAGTGTTAATGGGAAGCAGAAGGGGGTTGAACAAATCATATCCATGTCAGATTCAGATGGCACCCCGCTGGAAATGCTCTCAGTGAGCTGTTGACTCATCCTCTGAGAGCAGATTAGTTTTGTCTGTTGTACACATAACATATAGATAAAGTGTTTCTGTATAGTTTCCCTTTGAGAACGTCTGATGGCTCATAGCAAGCACTAAAGCAAGGGTTTTTCATAATATATGGCTTCCCTTTCACCACATCTCAAGTAACCCTGTCAAGGAAGGTTTCTTAAGAACAAATTCAGTTTTTGATGCAGCTTCAAATTCAGTTTGGATTAAGACTGTAAAGATTTTCTGTTCAGCATATTTATCCTGAAAAGCCTGGGGCATTGCTAGCAGTGTACTGTTTCAAAAATCTGCAAACACAAGAAGCTGTGTTCTTGTGGAAGTACTTTATTTTTCCCCAAGTTTTATTTTGTGGATTGCAAAAATTAATTCAGAGGTCTCCTTCCGCTATCTCAAAGGATTAATGCATTAAGCCTCTTTATCTAGCCTTTTCTAAACTTGTGCAGCTAAAAGCAAACATATGCTAACAAGTACACAAATATCTTTTTCTCGTGTGCTTTACTGCATGTACAAGGAAAGTGGATCATAATGTTTTACATATTTATTAAAGAGCCACCAGCTTTTTCCACAGTAGCAATAGTTTCTAAATTATTTGATTACCATCAATATTAGGGTTTTGACAAGTACATTGTTTTATTTTGTTCTATCTACCCAAAGAGCTACTCATTTCCCTCTCTCTTTCTTAGGGACCTTTTGTGTGCAAGTAGATCATGTGAGTCCTAGCAGGTCACAGTGAATGAATAGCTCAGCTGAAATCGCTGTGCTTTGTATAACAAAGGCTTTGTTCTGCTGGGCACAATGGAGCCAACAAGGAACAGTAGGAGGGTGATGTTAAATACTATCTCTTTGAATTTTATTAGATACTAATGTGCAGTGGACTGCCAGGGACACTTGACAGCTGCACTATGTTTATCTGTCCATGTTAGTCGCCCAGAAAGAGCATAATGTTGGCTGATGTTTTTGCCATCCATGTGAAGTGTGTTTACATGCAGAAATTATGTGTTATTATTCAAAATCCAGTACACCTCTTAGACTGTAAATGCACTGTACTACTCTTTTGCTCAGTTTCTCCATTTCCAAGAAGACTTTCAAAAAGGACTCCATCATCACAAAGTAAATTATTTTACAGTGTGCAAAATTAAACTTACATCATTCCAGATCTTCCAGCTGATTTTGGAGTACATTTTCTACCAAAATGCAGTTTTTTGGGTGGTGGTACCAAAGCTTCTGTTGGAAAAATACTGTGTTAAAAAAAAAAGGTTTTTCTACAGGTTTTGGAACTTTTCTCAAATTACAAATGTGCTGCTTATATTCTTTAGTTATGTAGGCCTTTCACTAGGTACGGTTACTTCATCCAGGCCATTTTATTTGTGAAGCAGTAACTATTGGATGACAGTAATTGATGGGTATCGCTTCACCTACTTTCTCTCCATTAATTGTTGTCAACCACTGGCAAATTGTGCATATTTTAATTGCAGTTTATGTGTTCTGGAAAATGTTTGGGGACTGCACGGAATTGTCCACAGGATAAATCTAGCCCATGAGAATGCTTTCCCCTAGGCCTCAGACTCTTTGGATTGCTGGAAAACATGCTGAATAAATTAGTATGAAGCCCAAACAAGTTGTGGGGTTTTTTTGTTTTTTTGTTGGGTTTTTTTGTTTGTTTGTTTTTATTGCAAGCTTACCAAATAGCTCAGAATTTAGTAAAATTTCTTCCCTGTTCCTTACATGTAGCTGATGAATGGAAAAGGTGAAGCGGAGAAAGAAAAATGTATTTTTCTCCTGGTCAGACAAGAAACAGGAAGAGGAAAGGGATTACTCTGTTAGTGTGCAGACCACGGGAAAGGAGGAGCTGAGTTAGGAGCAAGTTCATGAGAAGGAAGTTACTTGTTCTGAATGTCACTTCTGTGATGAGACTATTTTGTATTTCCTGGCCCAGTGCAATTTCAGCATTATTTTGTGATTCTGTACTTTCAGCTGTGCAAAATGCATTGCAGGGATACATTTACTTTCCATAGATTTCTGCTGCATACTATGAAATTTAACAGTAAGGTTTTGTGCAGCCTCTGGAGTTCTCCTTAATAATGGCAGAATTTGATATTTTTGAAGAACAGGGCTGTTTGATAAATACATTCTCTATGACTGTTTTCTGTATTGTTAGGAAAAAAAAAGGTAAATGGAAAGCATAAATGATTTTAGTGTATTGTATTATGTAATAGGCCTGCAGCTGACGTGTGGGGATTAGTATTCTGATCTCTTAAACTTATCAGAATGGAATGTAAAGGTACCTTCTTTCTATTTATAAGATAAGATGTCTGTCAGTACTCGTTACCTTAAGATAAGTCAGGAGATACTTAGTGGAAGGCAAGATTGTGTGTTAAAGCTAATTACTATCAAATGTAATGTAGCTGCAGGCATCCTCGGTGAATGGAGTCTGGTTCCCTAACTTACACAAGTCACAACAGAAGGTGATCTCCATAAGTCTCACGTTTCTGTATCGGAAGTACCATCCTTGAAAAATACAGAAATAATAAATATGACTTAGTTTAGTGCTTGCGAATTCTGGGAAGTGAAGGAAATGATGCAGTATGGGTAAGCTGTTGTCATGGTTTAACCCTAGCTGGCAGCTAAGCCCCACACAGCTGCTCACTCATTTCTCCCCAGTGGGATGGGGGAGAGAATTGGAAGGGTAAAAGTGAGAAAACTTGTGGGGGTTGGGTAGTGGGTTTCTTTTTTGTTGTTTGGTGTGTGGGTTTGTTTTTTGTGGGTTTTATTTTTAGTTTTTTTTCTTGTTTTTTGTTGACTGCTAAACTGGGATATAGACTTGTAATAAATAATCACAGTGCAGAATAAAGGTTTATGAGTAAGAGGGAGAGAATAAATGATCATCTCTTAAAAGGCCTCTTTTTCCAGTCTTTAAAAAAAATCCTTATTTTGGAATTGCATCTAACTTTCACACTCCCTTATCTATGTTTTTTAACATCTGTTAGTGATTAACTTACAGCCTTGTAGCCTTAGTTATAACCCTTATGAAAGCTCAGGGACAAAGATGTCTGAGCAAAACTGGACTATAGGTTTTATTGTAACGAGGCACCTCAGGAATAAATAGCTGAAGTGTTTTTTGTAGATGGAGCTATATATTCTTTAAATATCTTTATCTGGCAATTGTCAATATAGTTTCTAATTATCTAATAAACAAGTATGAGAACATCTGCATTTCACCTCTGCTGAGGATAGTGAAACATTATTTTTTAAGTCTACAAGTAGGATAGTTAGTCTTAACTTGGCAAGATTGTTTCCTGCCTAGGCCTACAGCTCAGATTTTGTGTTTTTTTTTGTGTTTTTTTTTTTTTTTTTTTTTTGGGTTGGTTTTTGGTTTGGGTGGTTTTTTTTTTTTTTTGTTTGTTTTTTTGTTTTGTTTTTAATATACAATAATTGGAAAGACATTTTTCAAGTTCAGGATCTAAGCTCAGTATTTCAGAGTAAGGAATTCTGAAAATAAGATCTGTATTTTTGTTTTTTAGGGTACCCTTGAAAGTGGAACAAGCAAACAATGCTCGTGATGCCTTGGCTAAAACAGTCTATAGTCATCTGTTTGACCATGTAGTGAATAGGGTAAACCAGTGTTTTCCATTTGAGACTTCGTCTTTCTTCATTGGAGTTCTAGATATAGCTGGTTTTGGTAAGTATACTTAAAAAAAAACAACTTAATTTCTTGTTGTCTTTTATTGCCCCCAAAGATTCAATGATAAATTCTGCAATGGAGAGTGGGAGTGCTTTTTTTGTGGTTGTGGGGGAGATGAGTTACGAGGACTTGAGAAAATATCAAGAGAGCAGTTAAAACCTCACTTTCCAGAGACACAGGAAAGTAGAGGAGGTCTAGAGCTTCTTCTGGTGACCTAATAACATTAACAAGCATTAGTGTGAAATTAAGCGTCTTCGTAATGGTTTCAGATTCCTGTAATGTCTACATATACACAGATTTTGAAGGACTAATTATTAGGAACTGTGGCTAGCTAGTAGAATTAGGAAAGATATTGTATGTGCGTGCTCTTTCCCCATTCAGTCCTGAGAAGATCGCTGGATGCTAACGGGCATATGAAGTCTCCAAATTAAGATGCTGTTTCCTGGAGGGTGGATAGTGCTGTTACAAATTCGGACTTTGGTCTTTTGGTTGCTCCAAGAAAGTGGTGGGCATTGGTCATTCCTGGAAAGCTTTTGTCCAGTTTTAGGGACATGTTTTCAGATTAGGGCGTGTTTTATGGTGTGCTCTCACCCTGCTAAGGTGGTCCATAAAGAATGAACCAGGGGAACTTTGGTTTCCAGGTCTCTAGAGCTATGACATGCTATGCCAGCTGATTGTAGCATGGATGGGTGAGGATGTATTGGTACAGTTTTACTGTATGGTAGCATCTTGCTTTGGTTTGCTGCCAGATAAAAGTATTATTTGTCTTAGAAATATGATCTGTTGCGGTATTTTTATATCTGTTTTATTCACAACTTGAAAATCTGTGAAAGCTTGTATTTTACTGAGAGAAAACATACGGACCTAAATGCATCTTTAAGTATTAGTACTGTGAAGCTTCTCTTATTTATTAGTTAATATAAGTTCTTGGAACTCTGTTTTATAATAGAAATTTATTTTCTGTTTTTCAGAATACTTTGAACACAACAGTTTTGAGCAATTCTGTATTAACTACTGTAATGAAAAACTGCAGCAGTTTTTTAATGAAAGGATTCTGAAAGAGGTATGTTATATTTAATGTTATATTTGAGGATTTATTTTTTGAGTAGGGAGATACTTAAAGTAGCACTGCTTTCAGTATGACTGCACATTATGCTTAGATAAAAAAAATCAGTTGACAGCTTTCCTACTGTGTGACATCTAGTTGTGCCAGAAACGGATATAGCTCTTTAAAAAGCAACAGTCTTTTTTTCCTCTGCTTTTTTACCATTCATTAAAATGAGGCATCTGTATGTTGAATGGTGCTTTATCTTTTCAATTACTTTTTTTTTTTTTCCTTTCTTAGGAACAAGAACTTTACCAGAAAGAAGGCCTGGGGGTTAATGAAGTACGCTATGTAGATAATCAGGACTGTATAGGTATGTACTTCTTGAAATGTCAAACTGTTCATTAGTGTCATGAAGGAAAAAAGCTTCAAGCAGAAAAAGCAAGATATACATAGCACCAGTAACTTGATGCTTATAATGACTGTTGCAACCTTGTGAATTCTTCCAGCTTTGTATAACGTTGTAGTTCTGGTTAGTAATAGAGCCATGTTGTCCTACAGTGTGTGTTAACTACAGCTAGGATCTGTGAATTTCCTGTGTGTTTTCCCACAAAACTAAGTAGAACCCCTAAATAGGGTAAATAAAGAAGGGTGTGAGGGTGTCTGGGGAAAAATATTGCATGAATTTAGAAAAAAATCCTATCCCATTCTCACCACCTTTTTTGAGCCAGTGGGCAAAAAACCAAAATGCATAGGCTGTAGATGTTACTGCTGTTTTTAGGTTTCCACAAACCGATGTATCAGAGGCTTAAGATGTTGTTGCTTCCCCACGGACACCTTTTTTCTCTGCATTCCACTTGCATTTTTCAAATTGGTGCATTATGAGCAAAAGTTCGTCTTGCTTTTGCATTTACAGTAATTTACCTACAGTAACTAGTAAGACCTAACTGAGCAGAGGATTCAGAGTGACAGAATTCAAAGTCTGTTGGAAAATGTCTTGTTCTTCTGAGGCCAGGATGGGGCTTTGAGCAACTTAGTCTAGTGGAAGGTGTCCCTGCCCATGGCAGTGGGGCTTGGAACTAGATGATCTTAAAGGTCCCTTCCAACCCACATTATTCGGTGGTTCTATGATATGATTCTATGGTCCCTTGCCACCCAAACCATTCTGTAGCTCTGCTGAAGAAGTTTTTGCTTTGTCAGATAGGACTGTAGAATCACTAACTGTGACTTAACTAAAGATAACTCTTTTCAAGTAAACCTTAAGATGCCATGTGAAAAAGCAACAGGAAGGTATTTTGGGAAGGGAACAAAAGCATAGCAGCAAAATAAGTGGCTTCTGTGAATACAAATCTCAATCTCTTCTAGTGGTTTAATAATGTGTATATGGGCCTGAGCCTATTCCCAAAAATGTTGTTACAGTTAAAAGACTTGTTTGCTGGTGACTATTTGAAGAAAAAGTCTCTCTCTGACTCACAGTGGGGTGTCATGGTTTCAACCCAGCTGGCAATTCAGCCACGCAATTGTTCGCTCACTCCCCCCACTTCTCCCTCCCCTCACTCCCAGAGGGATGGGGAGAAGAATCAAAAGAATGTAACTCCCATGGGTTGAGATAAGAACAGTCCAGTAACTAAGGTATAACACAAACCGCTGCTGCTACCACCAATAATAATAATAATGACAAGGGAAATAACAAGGGAAGAGAACACAACCACTCACCGCCTGCCAACCGATGCCCAGCCTGATCGAGCAGTGATCTAACCCTTCCAGGTAACTGCCCCAGTTTATATACTGGGCATGACGTGCTGTAGTATGGAATACCTCTTTGGCTAGTTTGGGTCAGGTGTCCTGTTCCTACGTCCTCCCGGCTTCCCCTCCTTCCTGGCAGAGCATGAGGCTCAGAAAGTCCTTGGTCAGAGTAAACATTACTGAGCAGCAACTAAAAACATTGGTGTTATCAGCGCTGTTCCCAGGCTGAAAGGCAAAACCACAGCACTGCACCAGCTACAAAGAAGGAGAAAAATGACTGCTACTGCTGAACCCAGGACATGGGGAAAATGGGTCAGGTTGTAAAGGTCGTTGCAGGTTGTTGCCTTTTCCTGCCCTAGGAAAGGTTTGGGCAGCTTACCTAAGGGTACAAGTAGCAGTGCTGCAGTCATGACCTTTTTTACTATTCCAGCCAACATATGACACCCCACCACAGATTTGACGCATTTCTTCATTTTATGAGTTATTCTTAAAAGTTAATAAATTACTGATTATTTAAACCACATGTATGCCTTTTCTTCTGTTTTTGCGTAGTTCAGAAAAAAAGTATTTTCTACAGCCTTTTTGAAGTGAGCGAGAAAGATAATATTGGTTTATGTGTAAATATGCTTTTGTTGAAGATGTTAGGCCAGGCTGGTAACAGCAGTGAAAATGTACAAATATTAACTGCCACAAAAGAGAAGGATATTATGTTGGTATGAAAAATTGTTTAGCACTATGGATGAATCTTAGAAACAGTCTTTAGTAAGTTAGAATGTGTTGATGGAATGGTACTCATCTCTGTAGCTAAATTAGCTTATTCAGATTTTATGAGTATAAATTCTTTGCATCTAGGGTGTCTCTTTGCTTTATATGTAGCCTCATACTGTTTAAAGTCTGTGGTGAGTTCACAGGCATTGCTGCAGTACAAGTGTTAGTCATTTCTTCATTTCCACAGAAGAAAATTAGGTAGTAAAAGTTCCTCTTACAATAACAGTTTCATAGATAATGCAAAAAAGTTTTAAAAGCCGCAAAATTCTAGTGTCTAACAGTTTTAAGGGCATGAATCTTTATGTGAGCTTTCAAGGGCTTTTGTATATGTGTGTGAAAGGTTACTTGTAAAAAGTTGTGAAGACACTACTGTATGATGAAGTCTGATCTGCTTTTCTGAAAACAAATGCATTGAATTTTTCTTCCTGGATCTTGTTGTGAATGGAAGTATATGCCTTGTAATGCTTATAGTTTTAGGATGTAGGATAGCCAATTACCACTTAAATACCTATAGGTATACCACACAACCATTAGGAACATTTAGGCACCTTTTGGGAGTTAGATGACTAAATTAAACTTGAGACCAAGAGTAAAAACCAAACAATCCATGCCTTATCTTTTTTTTCCCAATGTTCCTTGTGTTAGACTTCGAACTTGGTATGTATAGGACATTGATTAAATCAACAATTCAGATATGTGGAATTAATTTGAAATTACTTTCTGTTTTTTGTGTTAACGGCTTTCTCTAGATACCTTTATACAGAATTGGATAAGTAGTATTTTAAATTTGTAATGTTTAGTTCTGATATGAATTTATATATTCAATTTTTTTGTAAATATATTTTGTTTTATTACTAGATTTGATTGAAGCAAAGTTAATAGGTGTACTGGATATTTTGGATGAAGAAAATCGTCTTCCCCAACCAAGCGACCAGCATTTTACTTCAGTTGTGCACCAAAAGCATAAGGACCATTTCAGGCTCTCTGTAAGTTTATTTTTGCTGTCTGTCTTGTTTTAATAAAACAGTTCTTGGGACAGTTGAGAGTGACACTTCCAAGTTAATGAAAACTTTTCCTAAGAAATCTCGTACCAGACCAGTTTGCGCAATCCATATCCTTTTGTTAAAGACAAGTTTAATTAGTTTGTTGAAAAGTTCGCTGAAGGCTTAAGTCTTCTAGCAATTCTTATTTCCTGCTGAAACTAAAGCCATATTCTTCACTGTTACTTGGAGCTTGTTAACATGTAATGCGTGAAAAGGAAATAAAGCCACATTTTAATTTAGATCATTTCATATCTAATATGGACTGTTTTGTTGTTACTTTCAGAAATTGCTTGCTTTAGAGAATATGTGACTCACATGGAGTGTCTAGCTAGCACTTCAGAGGTGAAAATGGGGAACAAACAAGCAAAACCTTTTTTGTTGTTAATTCTTTAACATACAACACCTTGTGGAGTATGAATACAAATTATTGCAATTTACATTACTTCTGTTGAAATGAAAAAAAAACCCAACCAACCAAACAAAACCAAAAAACCTCTGTTCCCTGCTGAAAAAATGCAAGCAAAAACAGCTAAATAAAATTGTCACCCATTTATCTTTCATTAAATTCCCACTTAATCTTGCTTAACTAGATTGCTGTGCAATGAAACATTTTTGTCTGTATGCGTGTGATCAGCTAGGTGGTTGTCTTTTAAAATGCAGCATCTAAAAATATATTTTAAGCGTCTGTCTAATCCTGTTCATATGACAAGGCTATTCATCAGCTGTGAGATGAATGGTATTCAAATCGTTGATTAAAGGCAGAAAGAAAATCAAAAGCTAATGTCAGCAATCCTAGTAACTTTTGTTTTGAATGCGAGGTATCTTAAGGGTGCGAGCGAGAATGAAAATGAAAGCAGGTTTTTGAGTTCTTGTGTTGAATGGGAAGGTCAGTGGTCAACATAATTGTACTGCAGGAAATGTCATTTTTAAAACCTAGTGCTCCTGGCAAAGTCATGGAGATGTTTTAAAACTAAACTTTTTCTCATTCTCCAGTGAATTCTTCTTTGTAATTCAACTTTTAAATTGCAGATTCCTAGAAAGTCTAAATTGGCTGTTCACAGAAATATCCGAGATGATGAAGGCTTTATTATCCGGCATTTTGCAGGAGCAGTATGCTATGAGACGGTAATTTTACTTTCGCAAAACTATTTCTGTTATGCTTTGTAGTATTTTTGTATTTTTCAGTTAAATAATAAAATTTCCTTTCACCGAAGAGAAATTCAAAAGTTGGTATGTCTTAGATTTGAAACTAATTTTGTGAGTATGTGACAGAATTGACTGTTTCTTTTAACTTCTCTAATTACAGTCTGACAAAATACCTGAAGTTGCCATCCTCAAAATACAGATATATATTGAAACACCTGAAGCCAATATCTAAACTCTTACTTTTAAAAAACCAGTTTTTAGGATAAACAGAAGATCCATAACGGTTCTGTTGTTCTGGTCTATAACTCCAGTGTGTAAGAGCAAAGCTACTTCCAAAGATGTTTTTTTTGTCATTTAAAAATACATACAGAATTCTTCATATGTACTTCAAAGCACTCCAAGAATTATAATGATTGCTGTGCTGTTACAAGTAGGTGCATCCTGTAGGTCATTTTACAGATAAGAAAATTCAAGTCTGTGTGTTACCAGCTCATTTTTCTGAGGTCGGTCAGTGAGTCAGTGTCAAAATAATCAATAAAATTGGAGCGCATTTTCCCAGGTGCTCTATATTTAACCTTGTATCTCATCATGATATGTTAATAGTACCTTGGAATGTCTTCAGGAACAGAGGAGCCATATATGAGCGCATAAGCTGTGCTGTCAGAGCTAATCAGAGATGAGTAGCTTTGGTCCAGAAGCTGTGCTAATATGCTTGACTTAATTTATTCCCTTCCCCTGAGGAATTTTCTTAGCCTGGGCCTTAAAACTTTCGGACTATAGCTACCTTGTACCTCACCTGTTATTTGTTTCTCTTTCTCAATGCATTTGAGGCAATTCTCACAATCTGTTTCGTGGTGGGGACACTCAGCTGGCTGCATTCGGAGTCCAATCTGGTGTTTTCATAGTCCAAGGAAATTTTGAAAGCCTATGTTTGTTTTTTGATTCTCATCCATGTTAAATTCTCTCATGTGATACCTGACAAATTCGTATTTACTTCAAATTAGTCTTGGCCTCTTCTGTTCATAATTACCAAAGTAACTATTAAAGTCGCACCCAAACCTATTGAGAATTCTGTTAGTGTGGAATTGCATACTAATATCTTGATCTCAGAATGTCTGTGTAACATTGTTTTTAGCTTCTAAAATTAGGAAAGCCAGTTCAAAATAAAGATGAAAGGTAAGGTGTGTAGGAAATGCCAATATCTTTCATTAAATCAACTGTTCTTAAATAATCATAGTACTACTAAAACATCCATTTTTCATTTCACTTTCTAAATTGTGTAAATGCACCAATTAAAGTGTGCATGTTAATCCTCATTTCACAACAGATCTTAAGTGATATTACAAGCAGTGAAGAACTGAGCTTCTCACAACTCCCAAGTGATGATGTGCTGAGTGCTGGAAGTGGAAACAAGGAGGATAATCATTGACAAAAACAAATCTCATCTCTTAAAAGGCACTAAACCTTACCTTGGGTTTCATGATTCCAACAACGTCCTTCAAATTTAAG
This sequence comes from Amazona ochrocephala, assembly GCA_039720435.1. Lineage (NCBI taxonomy): Eukaryota > Metazoa > Chordata > Aves > Psittaciformes > Psittacidae > Amazona > Amazona ochrocephala. Next base: position 48,725,354 of record CM077878.1, read on the forward strand.
AGTATATTTTCTCTCTCTGCCATTAGTGTTTTGTGTGTCCAGTTGAAAAGTTGTTTGAACTAATGTATGAATACTTACCCCACATATTCTTGCCGATTTTTGAATTATGTATGTAATTAGTTTCTTTTAGTTTTCTTTAAAACTTAACTGGGGCAGTGAAGCAAACATGCTGTTATTTCTTGGGTTGTCTTTTCAGATGCAATTTGTGGAAAAAAACAACGATGCTTTGCACATGTCCCTTGAATCTCTTATATGTGAATCCAAGGACAAGTTTGTTAGACAGCTGTTTGAATCTAACACTAACAACAACAAGGATCCCAAACAAAAAGCTGGAAAACTTAGTTTCATCAGTGTGGGAAACAAATTCAAGGTAACAGTATAGCAAGTAATCTTATCTTCTTGTAATATTTGCTAGTTCTAAGTTAAGTGACATAAGTAGTACCTAAGGTTGGAAGAATTAGTGGTAACTTGAGATTGAGATAATTAGTTGGTTTTTTTCTATTGAATTATAAGAAACCGGTATATTTGAGCTGCGTGCTGTGCATTTCTGCCAGAAAGATGTTTCATATTAGTCCTTACAGAGATTATACAGTAGTTTTTCAGTGAGAATTTTGCGGATCCACAAGGAAGATCTCAAATCTTGAGATCTAAATTTAGATTCTGTGGACTTTAAGCGGTTCTAAATGTGAGAAAAGGTATTCTTCCTTCCTCTCTTAATTGTGAATTCCAGAAGATGTCTCAATTGGCTACAATTTGCTATTCTCAAAATTCAATACCTAACCTAACTGCTGTTTTTCCTCTTCTAAAGTATAAAGGTAGTCATGGCTTTCACAGAGGGATGTGCATTGTGCTGAATGTTTCCTTTCTCAATACCTGAATCTGATGCTTCTCCTCATTTTCTCCTTTCTTCTGCTTGTTGTAAAGCTGACCTTCAAACCTTGTCTTCTCCAAATGTTTTCTGCATCATTTTCTCATTCAGCAGTGTTATTTTAGCTGGACTATTCCAGCTCAGGATGGCTAGAAAGAGAACTATAGGGGAATTAATGAAAAGCAGGCACAAGCATGGGCTGCAGGTAAATTTTTCAATCTCATGGATTTACTGTTGGTAGAGCTGCTGCCATTTCAGCAAGAGCTCTTCTCAACACGTCTGGGCCAGATCCAATGAAGGATTTGTATCCTTTCAAGTCAAGTGCTGCACCGTTTTTGGTATGCTACCTTACCTGGGGCACCTAAAACCCCGCATCATGTTCCTAGCTAGACTTCTTGCACAGTCTGTGGGGAGAGCAAGTATCTTAGACAATCCAAAATTTCTTCTAAAGTGGGGCACTACTCAGTCTATGCAGAAGAGCATTTCTGCATTTCTGGTCCATGTCAAGGTTAGCTGCTGAATCAGGATGACAAGATAAATTCCTTATTGCATAATTGTATCTTGTGGCTACTGTTTAGAACTGTTCTCTAAAAATGCAAGGGTTGAAGAGTGGAAAGTATACAATAGGAGCACTTGCTTTTTGTGTAGCAGCAGTATTCTGCTTAAGGTCTATACTGTATTAAGTGTTTTATGCCTATTGTATTTCCTGTAGCACCAAGTTATTGGTCACTCTGACAAAGAGAATTCTCTTTAGATTTTTTTGCAGAGGGATTGCTACATAGCCAGAAGTAAAATTTTCATGGGGCCAGGAAGAGTAGGAGCCAGAGGCAGAGCCTGACTTGTAGTGGGTTTTTGGTATTTAACTGGGAGTTGGGCGGCCTGCCCTCTTGAGTTTTGCTCTGATGATTATTTCATCCTCCTTTTTATTATATAGCGGTCGTAGATTAGACTGTAGCAATTGGTTTGATATAAAATACGTGATCAGAATGCAGACTGAAAAATGGAATTACATAAAGATAAGCCATCTCCCAAGGAAAACCCTGCACCGTGAGTCTTTCATGGGTGAAGCTAGGATCTGTTGGTTTGTATTACTAAATTTTCAAAATGAAACAAATTATGGCTTATTTGACATAGTTTCCACTTTCTTACATCTGGGTTTAGAGTTCCTCTTGGATTTAGCACCCCACATCCAGTAGATGTAGACATGTGAATGATACCATTGTCCAAGGAGGGCTGAAATAAAAAGGGAGATGTTTTTTAAGTTAAGCAGCAATTGAGTGGGGGACTTTTGGGATTGCCTTTTGGACTTTGGGTGTTCACCTCTTTACTTCGAACATGACTGAAGTCCTCTTTGGATCTGGCCCATCAATCTGTAATTCTTTCAATGTTCTCAAGTTTCATGGCATTTTGAATGTATGTGTTACTTCCCGTAATTCATTTAGTGTTACCTTCCCAGACACAACATATGCTGCTGATGAACACTAATAGCCTTGAAAATTTCACTATTTCACTTCAGATGAAATCAAAATGAGTTCTGTTATCTTATTAGAAATTTCATCCCTTTAAGAATAAGAATTCTTGTTTACCACTGTCAGTCTGTTTCAAATTCTTCTAATTACATAAATTATTAGATGATGTTGCAGAGACTTCTCTTTTTGAAATCCTTCACACATCCCTTCCTTATAACTAATTAAAATTCTCATGAATCATTTGAGGGAATAATGATTAATTAGTTAATCAGACCTACTCAAGAATCTTTAGGATGATTTTGTCTTACTATGGTAATGATGGATTAAATCTTGATAATTCAAAGATCAGTAGTTTTAGCAGAATGTTTTATTCATATGATCATTTTGTTAGTGAAATTTATCTAAGAATGACTGGCTTATTTCTTGTCAAATCACAGAGTATAAGGAAGGGGTATTTTTCCTCTAGCAGAAATGTGGGTTTTTTTTGATAGAAATCAGGCTGTCCCTTTCAAAGTTAAGTATTTTTAATTCAAGAAAACTTGAAGATTATATTCAAGTAGGAATATAAATAGTATGTGTAAGTGAGAACTGAGCAGGAGGTTATTAGTGTTTGTCATGCCTCTTGTGGCACTCCTCTTTTTCTAACCATGGTGCTTTAAATAAACCAATTTTATCCACTGGAAGGACAACTGGCTGCTGTAGGTGACGCATATTACCAATACAAGTCTGATTTCTTGGATTCCAGGTAATTGAAAGATCTGGTTAAAAATATCAGTCAAAAGTCAGATCCTTTCAATTTTGGTTCCAGTATGGAAAATGAGGAATATGTTAAGACGTACAGAATTTTGTCTTACTTCAGTCTATATATATTTAAAACTTGCTGGTAAACTAGAAAGGCTGGCGCAGCAGTAATAGATGGGGTGAAGCAGACACATCTGTAAAGTAAAAGTATAGATGTTTTCCTGATGTGGTTCTGGAATATTTTAAGTCCCTAACAGTTACATTCAATAGCAACTGTAACTTGTTTTCCCTGGTAGTGTTAAGTCTCTGGAAATCCTGCAGACTTGCCCCCAAATAATTACATGACTGTGGTCTTTTGTCATGATGGTATGTTTAAATGAAGCTCTGGTAAATGTGGTTTTAAAATTACAATCTATTGTCATCAACAGTATTAAAAATCTGGAAGTTTGGAATTAAAAATATATTATGCAGGTTCATTCACATAAATGTTGACTTAGCTTCAAAAGACCCCAAGAAAACCCTGAACATTCCTGCTTTTTATGTTAATTACTTAACATACAAATATATGCTTGTTATAGATGAAATTTGGGCTTCAATAAATTTTCAGTATATTTTTCTTTTAATTATTGCTGATCAGTCCCGGTTTCTTTATAATTGTCTTGGATAGGCATTATTTCCTTTGATTTCCCACATGGGCTTGCACTTTTTGTTGTAGCTATGTTGTAGTAAGTACTTAGTCCATGCAGTATTGTTGCACAGTTAAAACACAGTCAATTCCCCCAAGACCATTCATGTACTCTTGCATGATTTTCTGTTAAAATTTGTGAATGTTTGATTTATCAGTTCTGTCTGATATACTAACAATGAACATGCATGCAGTAATGCTATACCACTGTTCTGTGTGCATGTTTCTGTAATTGTTGTGGTAAGCCTCTTGAAATACCTATTTTCTTTTACAGACACAGTTAAATTTGCTTCTTGAGAAGCTTCACAGTACTGTAAGTATATATGCAGATACAGGCTAATAATTTTCTGAAATATGTCATAATAGATTATCTAAACAACATGGCTTACAATAAATGTGATAAGTAATTGCTTTAGCGTTTGACGTTATAAGGCGCTTCTGAAACATCTTTGTGTGTGCTGGTAAAATTTGAGTTACTTATCCCTCTTCCCTTCCCCTTCCCCCATTTTCACCCACTCTCCCTCTCCTCCTTTAAAAAAGTTGGAGAATGAAAGTTACACAATTTGGGTAAGCAATATGAAATCTGTGTGGGCTGCAATCTCCTTTTTTGTCCCTTCTACTTCCTTCCATTCACTGGTTATCACTGATGATAATTTGCAGAAGATTTAGAGATGTTATGTAGAAGTAAGGCGATGATAATTTATAATTAATTAACTGTTTTCAGATTCAGTAAAGCCATTACAAATAAAGTGTTTCATTTCACTTTTGTGATAGGTTGTAGATGCACATATGGTCAAAGAACCAGATTCGCATAATGAGTATTTGCTAATTTAGCAGATGTAATTTGAGAGTTCTTGGAATGTAGTTCAACATACCTATTTTTTTAGAATTTGGAGTTATAGGAACACATTCTTCTTGCTCTTGGTTGCATGTTCTAATGAATTTTAGATATAAGGTTATGCCCTGTCAAAAAAAAAAAATAAAAGAAGGGGGGAAAAACATGGGAAACAAATGGGACAGGTGCTAGAGTGTAGTAGAAACTAAGATTTTACTGTACTCATGAGGCTGGTCTGAAAGAAAGATGATCTCTTTAACACAGAACACTCTGTAACTGAGACCCAGTCCAGGAAAAAATTATGTGGCCATGCTTGCTGTACTCTGAATTTAGCTAACCTGTGACTGAGGATGTATTTTTAATACCAGCTCCCTTGGCAAGTGCTCTCTCTCAGCTGAAAGATGGAAAAAGAGGGAAGACACTGCAAACCAGGAGTAATACTGTTTTCTGAGTCCCAATTTTGTTTTAATATATAAGTTACCATCAACAGCCACCTATTACAAGAAAATCTGAATAATTGGGTGGTGTTTTGCAAAAATGTCATCCTTAATGAATGTGAAATGATCAGGCAAAGCAGTGGTCAAAATTGTAGAGATAGCACGCATGGTGCTAAAAGAGGAGCAGACTGGAACACTGTGAAGGGAGAGAGAAGCCATGGCACAAGAAATTATAAAAAATAAAAATTAGAAGAAAGGAAGGTCAGGTTCATCTGGCGTGATTCTAGTGTCGAGAGGCTGGCAGGATGTTCGCTAATGTGAATTTGGGAAGACTGAGGCATTTAGGTTTTGTGCCTGTAGAAGATAATGAGGGTAGTAGAATCTAGACTGCTAAATTGTAGTTAGATCGTGTTAATGTTAAGAAGAACAGTTGAGTGAAAACTATAAAGTTGAGGTCCAATTAATAGCTTGAGCATTGAGATCAGTTGCATCAAGACCAATGCTAGAGTGCAAAACTGGTATATAAGGGAAAAAGAATGTCAGTAATTCTCTATTAAAATACTGTTATTTTGTATCTTCCACCGTCCCCCCTCCAGTAATTCTTAAATGATGAATTGTTATTTCAAAAGGTTTAAAATGTGTAGATTCTGCTAAATTCTTGTTTTGGTAATAGGGGTCTAGCTTTATTCGCTGCATCAAGCCTAATTTAAAGATGACAAATCACCATTTTGAAGGAGGACAGATTCTTTCTCAGCTTCAGTGTTCAGGTAATGTGTTTTTTCTGTTTATTACTTTGGGTATTATAGATTGACCTAAGTTTGAAGTGTGTGAGATGGAAGCAATATTTTCCTAGTTTGAGCAGTTGCTTTCTTGAAGGTAGCTTATTTATGTCTTATGAGCAGTTATTTAGATTCTTGGTAACTTTAGTTCTTAGTAAGTTAGCTCTCAGTCAATAGAACCCTAGAAATAATTTATCTGAACAGCCATAAGGTCTCTTCTTCACAAGAAGAGTTGATGTAATTTCCATTGATTGCTTTTCCATTGATTATAATGAGAGTTTAGCCACAAAGTGCCTGTGTAAGAAGCTATGTAGCCATATATTGGTACATAAATTTAGATTTCCCAAGGCGGAGTTGAATCCCTTCTCGTTGTGTTGCCCACAAAGTCAATAGGGCAGCAGTACAGTCCAGGGCAATAGAATTCCTTTAAATTACTGTGGCAGATGAAGTGTTAGAAACGTGTGCATTTAGGGGCAGTCAGTTTTAGCTGAGATACCTAATAATTGAAACATACCTGTTTTCTTTGATCTATTAAATATTATGATAGAGTTGAATAGTACTATTTTTTCTGCTTTTCTCTATTTTTATACTTAATTTTTGTGCTTAGTGTTTTTTCTTTTTGAAGTCAAGATACTTCCACATTCTGCAGCTGATGGTTTGACCAGCCCACGTGTTTAACGTGTCACATTATCATCACAAAAGCTTAACAATTTTTCAGCAATTAGAATTACATTAACATCCCTAGTAGCAGGTTTCCGCAGGTTAACAGCATTAAAATTACATCTTAGCAGCTGATACCTAGCAGTGCAAGCACACTAAAGCAAGCGCTGCATATGTATTTGATGTTGCATTTGCACCACATCTCACAAATATCATTGACATGATGGAAAGAAAAGCCTGGTTGGACATTATTTGCTTGTTTTTCCTTTTATTTTAAAAATAAAAATGTCAATTCTGCTAAAACGAAAAAATATTTAGGAGAAATATTAGATTTGGTATTACTTACCTCTCCAATCAGAAGAAGATCATATGGGCTCTTCTTATCTGTTCAGTATTAACCTTTTTTGAATGATCACATGATCAAGAAACATTAGAGGCTGGATCAAGTCCCATCTGAACTTTGTGATTTAATCTCTGAACAATGTCTTTGGAGCTTACATCATAAACTGTTGGTTATAATAAAAATCACTGCTTCCTTTGCATTTTACTGATACCAGCTTTTGTTCATGTGTTTCTATGAATTTAGGAATGGTGTCAGTTCTGGATTTGATGCAAGGTGGTTTCCCTTCACGAGCTTCATTTCATGAACTATATAATATGTACAAGAAATACTTGCCTGAAAAATTGGCTCGACTGGATCCTAGGCTGTTTTGCAAGGTAAGAAACAAATTCTTCACCTGTAATACCCAGGACAGAAAATGTATTGGGGGAGGGTGCGGAGTGGTGGTTTTGAAGGAGGCAGAATATAATCCTAACTTTTTTTGGTGTTTCAGGCACTATTTAAAGCCTTGGGACTGAATGAAAATGATTACAAATTTGGGCTAACCAAGGTATTTTTTAGACCTGGCAAGGTAATGTTTCTCTTGGACTTTATTAACATAAATCTTAGAATAATTTTGGTTGGAAGGGATCTCTGAAGGTGACATTGCTCAGCGCATTGCTGAAAGTGTGGCCAACTTAAATAAGGTTGCCCAAGGTTTCTTGTAAATAGCGTTCATTTTCTATGAAAAAAGCCAATATTAATACTGATATAGTTTGTTATAGTCTTGTTGCTAATGGTGCTCAATTCCTAATGCAATGTTTGCATTCCCAGATGTTCTATTCTACCAGTCACTTAAGACTTATGTTGACTATTAAAAAGAGCTAGCCAGAGCAAAGAAAAAGTATTTTCCAGTAAAATCTATTCGTAGCTGAAAACTCTCGCTGTGATTCTGAGCATTGCTGTTGCTATGCAGAGAAAGATGATGTAGGGAGCTGTTGTGACTAGAAAGGAAAATTGTTGTAGTCCCAGAAGAATGTTCTTCCTGCCATAATAACAGAAAAGAAGTAGTGCAAGATTTTGAGAAAAGGTTGGCTTTAGTTGGATTCTTATGCGAAGGTTAAAAATTGAGAAGTGCTTTTTCAGGGCTTTATTTTTTCCCAGATACAGGATTAGACATGTCTCAAAGTTGTGGAAGGCCAGAGTAAGTGTTCAGGGTATAGAGAGAATTGTGGCAAGAAATATTTTTAGTGGTTAATAAATGGTTGGATTATTCAAAACGCAGTGTTGCACGTCAATTAAACAAAAAAACCCTGTAGTCATTTCTGTTATCATTAAAGAATAAGCAGATGTCAGATGTACCTGCTTACTTGAAGTAATTGAAACTGATATAATGATTGCATGCACTCAACATGCTCTTAAATAATAATGGCTAATTCTCTCTCTTCTCTCTTCTCCTGCTCTGTAAAACTTCATATTTTTTTTTTTTTTTATTCTTTAGTTTGCAGAGTTTGATCAGATAATGAAGTCTGATCCAGATCACTTAGCAGAGCTTGTGAAACGAGTGAATCGCTGGCTCATTTGCAGTCGTTGGAAAAAAGTCCAGTGGTGTTCTCTGTCAGTGATTAAATGTGCGTATTTCATGTTTTATTAAATCAAAATGTTAAAAATACAGCTAAGCAATTTATTATCACCTTAGAATGTGGCCAAGGACAGGTAAGATGATGGTTACATACTAAAGTCTGAGCAATTGATTTCAAGGTTGGTGAGATTTTTTTTTTAATTGTTATTTTTTAAATACTTTATGTTAGGTACATACAGTGAGACTTAGAGCAGGGTTTTTTCACAGTGGGACATCCAGCCCACCACCAGTCTCCTGAGTCCAGTCTGCTTCAGTGCTTGCTGAAGCCTGGGCAAACACTTGCACAGAAATAACTGTCACAGGTCTTGCAGGGGAGAGACTTCTGCATCAGCAGAAAAGAACAGTAGTTCAGCTCTCGGCTAACATGGAATCACATAGTTCTGGGAAGCGCCTGCTGCACAGAGGTTGTCATCTCCCGACAGAAACTGCGTGTTTGAAAGCACTGACCTGAATTATGGGGCTAAGATTCTCTGCTCCAGCAATTACTGCTGATGAGCAAATAAGCGCCTGTCACTACTGATACACAGTTTCTAAGTGTTTGGCCCTGCCCAGTTTGCTGTGCAGAGTAGGAATGAGGTGGTATGAAATAGAGGTTGGTACTTGTGGGGTGCTTCAATAAAGCTGTCTGGGAGATGGGGTAAGATCTGATGCAGGATTTCAGGGATCTATATAATAACATGGAGGGTGGAAAGTATACAGTAAGATGGGGAAGAAAAGCATAAAGGCCTCATTCCTTATGGCTGTGTGTTTGGGCCAGTGCAGTTGTGACATCTGTATCCATCACTGATTGGATACTATTTGTTGCTATTTGTACCAGGCAAATAGAAATTATAAGTTCTTTTTGTATAGGTTTCAGATATCAGAAATTGTAGCACTAAAGTAATTTTTGACCTTGAAATTTATGCCATTTACTCGGAAAGATAGGACGGAAAGTCTGTCACTGCGTCCAAATAGTAGCAACCCAGGAAAATAATATACTGTTATGATGTACCTTACTTTTTTTTTTTTTTAGTGTTTTATAGGAAATTAGAAGCTAATTTTATATCCAGAATAAAGCTGAAATAGGTACACAAAAAGTAGAGTGCATTTTTGTGATCACCTAAGTCCAGTAGTTAAAAACTACTGTGCTCACAAAACATGCTCGGCTGGTAACAAAAGACAGCATTGATCTTTAGGCATCTATGTTTCATCTAGTAGACATGTAAAAACTTCATTTATTGTTGCACTTCTGAGCTACTTGGATGCATGCTAGTACCTGTACCTTGACATTATTCTGTTTAACATCTCTCCAGTACCAGCCATTTGAGTTTTTAGATGAAGACACTCTTGAAAAAACAGCTGGAGGTCTTGTTTTGTGTTTTTTAATTTCAGTATTGCAGAGAAATCCTCAGCAAAGTTGCAGCCACTTTATTATCTCTAGCAGATGCTGGCTACTTGTTACCCGTCAGCACAGTACTTAGACTTTATGCTGAGCACTTCCTGATTGCTAGGTCCAGTGACTTTTCACTGAGATTACTGATATCTGTGAGTCTGGAAGGGTGTGTGTGTGTGCGCGCGTGCATGCGAGTGTGCACGTGCTGAATTCTTCCTGTTTGTTTTGTGTGAGAGTCCCCATACCTGGCTAAGGATTGTGCTTTCTGTTGTCTGCTGTGTCTTAAGTATTGTGGTGTAGACGTAGCTCTCAAACACGTTATCTACATAGTTTTGAGCCATTGAATATGTGAGTAATATAAGAGTTGTGTTAAATTGTAGAAGCCATTGAGTCTCAGTATATTTTGTCTGTTTGCAGTAAAAAATAAGATAAAATATCGAGCCAGTGCCTGCATCAAGATACAAAAGACTATTCGTATGTGGCTGTGCAAGAGAAAGCACAAACCACGGTAAGAGAATGTTCCTTGGTTGAAGAAAATGGATTCTTAATAATATTTTCTTGTGAATGTAAAGAGGAGATTTACTATGCTTAACTAAATACATCTGAATTCATAGAATGACGCTGTGTGACTGAGAGACTTTAGGAGGTTCTGTGTTCGTCTTCTCTTTCAAAAGGTGTATAGACTAAATGCGATCCTCCTAAGAGATATTTGTTTAGGTCTTTGTTCATAAAATCCTTCAGTGATAGCCTAGTTATTAGAAATCCTTAGTTAAGCCTCTCTAAATGAAACTTAAGCTCATTATTTTTTGTCCTTTTCCCATTCACACCTCCCTTTATAGGCCCCCTTTCTTTATCATCTTAAAAATAATTGCATGTTCCATCTGTCTTACCTTCTCTTGAATTAAATACTTCCATTAGCTTAAATGTGACTGCATGGAATACTGGTGGAAAAAAGCACTTCAGTCATTACATTCTGCTGCCATCTTTTTGTTCTTTAATAGAGATCCAACTCTCTAGTCTTACAAAGTGTTTTGTTTTACAAACTTTTATAAGTATGTTTCATTTTGTACCTTGGAATTTCTGACCATGGCCCTGTATTTTTAAGCTGTTCTGTACTCATCTTCAATGATTTGATTTAGTTTCTACTTTTTGTGTCTTTTCCTGAATCACAGTTCAGTGATTTCTTTCTAGGCAGACGTCACTGCAGTGTTGTAACTTGTATGTGTGGCCTTCAGTATTGGTTCTTAAAAAAAGCTCCAGGTTTTCTTGGACTCATCCCCAGACTTCTCCGTCTAGTCCCTGCACCTGTGGGGCAAATAGCTGGGTTCATGTAGTTAAGTTTTATCTGATGCAGTCCCGTTATTTGAATAATGTGGAACAACTCAACCTTTATCCACTCCAGCCAAAATTCTCTAGTGGATACTAGTGATTTGTTAGTGAAAAAGCATCCCAAAACAACAACCAAAAAAACCCAACCCCTCATGAAGTCTCAAAAAACCCTGCCTTTTTCCATTTTGAGTTGCTGTCTGCTAATCAGTTTTAAATATTGTTTGCAAAAGTCTCCATTGCTTAGTTACTTCATGTGATAACTTTTGATTTCAAAAAAAGAGAGTGGGTTTTATCAGAAGGCATAACTTATATCCCCTATCCACGTCTTCAATGTGAGTGATTACTGGTAGCTTTAAAAATATTACCTTGTAAAAAACATCTCAAGATACAAATAAACTGTCTTACCTTTGCAGCATTGATGGCCTGATAAAAGTGCGTACACTGAAGAAGAGACTTGATAAATTTAATGAAGTAGTAAGTGCTCTGAAGGAGGGTAAGGCAGAGACGAGCAAGCAGGTCAAGGAGCTGGAGTATTCTATTGATGCATCAATGACCAAAATTAAGGTATGATAGCAAACAGAGAAATGGTTTCTTATTACTGGAATATTTTAAAAACTTTAGATTAAGTAAAAGACCAATGTATTTTTCTTAATAAAAAAGACATTTTAATATAGAGGTCTTAATTTTTAGAGGCACTAGGTAAATCCTCTTTAAAATTACTTGTGCATGTAACTGACGTGAGTCCTGAATCTGGGTGCATACATTTAGACTTTGATAATATTATGTGTGTTTAAAATCGGCCAGGACTGAAACATGTAAGCATTTATCACAGAGTGAAGTGATTTATATTCCATTTATGAGTGTTCTTCAGACATGATAGTAAAGAGAATTCAGCTTGGTGATTATGCTTCAGGATCTATAGTTCTTAGTTTCTTACCACAAAAGCACACAAACAAAATGAGAACATGCTGGGGTTTACAAATGTTAGAAAAAACCTGATGTGTTGAATTTCTGTTTCATGCAATGTTGTAGCTTTCCTAGTGTACCGTATTAAAATTTTCCTATTTAAAATCACAGTTGAAAAGATGATAGAGTTAACCTGTCAACTTAGAGCTCTCTTAAGATAATAATTAAGAAAAGATAGTATCATCATCATCATGATGGACCCTCAGGAAAGGTCAGCAAACATCCCATATTGTAGTTTTACCAGTAAACCTTAATGTGAATTGTAAAAATTAATTAAACTGTAGCTAAGAATGAGGTTTGCTACACATGTAGCAAAGGTTATTGTATTTTCCACCTGTTATTTGCTATTAATAACTTTTTTTAAGAAGTTTTATTCACAGCACAGTCCAATACTTTTTCTGCATGCAAACACACATAGTAAGAAAAGCTATTCTGTGTTATGACACAAAAGGCAGAGCTGTAAATAACCGCTCTAGCAGCCAAGAACATGAAACACAATGCACGTAGGAGGCCCTTAGTTTTCATTTTAGCATGGTAAGAATTAATTTCTGTTGCTTAAAACTGTATGGTTTAGAAAAAAGAGGCATGTTTTAAAGAGAATTCATGCTTAATTTCAGAGATAAAATGGAGATTAATTTGTATGGTTTTTATATGAGAGGGGAGAGTAAGGGGAGTAATGGATATCCAGGATTTCAGGAAGAAAGGGAAAGGTAGTGCACAAGCTCTCCCAACCTAAAGAGAATATATAATTGTACTGCTCAGTGCTCTCACTTAATTTCTTTTTTTTTTTCAGTATGCATGTTTTAAAATTCAAGTGCAAATGTAAAAGAATATAATCTGCTCTTATTATTTAATTTTGCAGACCACTATAATGAGTAGGGAACAGATACAGAAAGAATATGACGCTCTAGTGAGAAGCTCAGAGCAGCTTCTGAGTGCACTGCAAAAGAAGAAGCAGCAAGAGGAGGAAGCAGAGAGGCTACGACGCATCCAGGAAGAAATGGAAAAAGAAAGAAAGAGGCGTGAAGAGGAAGAAAAGCAACGAAGGAAGGAGGAAGAAGAAAGACGTCTGTGAGTCTCGAATAAGTTGCTGGTTATAGAATAAGAAGAAAATAGGAAAGGCACTTTAATGAGGTCATTTTTCACAGTCCTATGCTTAAAGAGTCACTGGGATTGTACTCCTGGTGTACTATGCAGTGTCAAAACATTTCCTTTCCCAGTGACTTATAAATGTAGTCATAATAGAGTATGGACAAAATTATATGTCTAGCTGCAAATACAGATAAACTTAGAAAGTTTCTTTACTTTCAATAGTGTCCTGTCATCAGGACTGTACTGACTTCTGGATTACCATTCAGTTTTCTGAGGGATGCTTTCCTATCTATTGTTCACTTGCATCAGAATAACATATTTTCATTTCCTCCTTCTCTTTTGTAATAGGAAATCTGAGATTGAGGCAAAGAGAAAACAGGAAGAGGAAGAGAGGAAAAAGAGGGAAGAGGAAGAAAAGCGTATTCAGGTTAATATTTTAGCTGTGTGGCGGTTTGATTTTGGTTGTGTTGTTTTGTTTTTGTGGGGATTTTTTTGTTTTGTTTTATAATTTTAAAAAAAATCTTTTTCACAGCTTAGGACTGTCTACTGGGTCTAACAGCTTCAGATTCTAAATATGTGTCTGAGAGTCGTTTAGCAATAAATGTAAAGCACAAATTATGGTTAGGGCATCCCAGATCACCTATTTCTAATTCACATGCAAGTTCTGGTCTTCTGAGTAGAGGTGCATTTGCTTTTGAAGGGTTTTTAAAGTTATTTTTAAGTTAAAAATACACAACAATGGAGAATCCTAGTTTAGCCTTCAAAATGTTTCCAATGTTCCATGTCAGGCAAGTTTGGCACTCTCTTAGTAGAAATCATGCTTGGACCTCGAGCTGTGTCATGTACCAGCTTAACCCTAACCACTTTCAGAATATTAGTAATAATGAAAGGATACAGGATTGTTTCTAGTAGCCCCTTTGGCTACTTTCATGTAGAATGAATACATGCAGTTCAACCCCTGCTCCTCCACAACCTACCCCTTGATTCCTGGCACTTCTTACTGATCCCTTCTTGAACTCTCACTCTGAGGCTGTTTGGCCCCTTTACCCTTGTGTTCCTATTCTGTTTGAGATTGCCTGGGTCAACTAGGAGAGCAGTTGTAGAGAGAAAAACATCTTTCCTGTAGGGGCAGTTGTAGCAAGCACAGAGCTGTGGTCGCTGATACTTACAGGCTCAAAGCCTTAACCATGATTAGGGTTAGGGTCAGAAGCAGGACTTTTCTGCTGTATCTTGTTAACCCTGGAGTTAGACTAGCACTGCTTATCCTCCTTGCATCTGCATACTCTTTTCTATCCCCTCATACTTATTCTGGATAAGCAGTTCACTGTAACTAACAGAGAAATTATAGCTTAACTTTGATGAAAAATTACTTTCCTGTATTATTAGCTCTGCACTTTAACAGTGCTACCAGCTTGTGGAAGTTAAACACAAAAAGGAGTAAACTTCTATTTGGTTAGTCTTTAAATCATTGCTTAGAGACCATTGCACATGTGCCTAGTGTTTTCTGAGAAATTCATAGGACAAGTTTGCATTCAGGAGCAGTTTAAATTGGTTAAACTTTGTCCACTGAGAAAGTAAGATGGCCTGTTGCCAGAAGGTTTTAAAACTTGGTCTGCCGGCACTCTAGGGACCATCTTTATTTATGTTTCTCTGTTTCCAAGACGTGAATATCTGCAATGCAGAACGTAATTTACACTTTTACTTGGAAATGCTGTTTGAATACAAAGCAGATAGAAATACCCTACTAGATTACCTTTCTTTTACATTCAGTTATTTACTTATTATCTGTCATTCTGGTGGTCGTTACTATCAGCTAACCTGAAAGGATTCACGGGGTAAAGTCGCTTGTGTTGCTTCATTGCGTCAGTGGTGCAAATTCTCAGTGATGAGTGGGAAGTGACTTTGTCTTCTTTGTTGACTTTTGGGCACCAAGAAAGGTACTGCTAAGACTTGAGGTGTATGACTTTCAGAAGTATGAATTGGATGGCTGCATTTCACTTACTGTGTGTGCAGGACCCCTTGATAAACTGCAATTACAGTTTTACTCTGAAGAGGCAGTATATCTGCATTGATTCTGTGTTGCATTAGGTTGGATTTTGACCATTTGCTCAAACCTCGGAGTTTTTCAGTGTTTTACTTGATCCCTTTTCAGAAAGAGCCATGGACCAATATGCAAAGCAATGCTTATTACAAAGTCCTGTAATGCCAAGCGCAGAATATTAAGGGAGTATTGTGTTAGTGTTATGGAGGAGTAACCATATTGCTCTGTATCATGAGTTTGAATGAACCTAAAATCTTTTTAAATCTGATATTCATAATAGCGTCATATGTTTTTTAAATAAGGAATAACTGATTGGCATTATAATTTAAAAGCGTAATACAAGTGGTGGACAATAATTATTTGATAAACTGTACAAAAACCATGGTGCAATCTGTAGCTGTTTTGTTTTTCTTGGGACTGCTGCTTACTTGGGAATGCTGCTACTTTTTCAGTTCCATAAATTTGCATGTTTTGGAAGCTATAAATATACCACTTGGCATATTTTTCTAATCATTTACTTACAGAGCATTTTCATAGAATTGTTTGGGTTGGAAGGGATCTTAAAATCATCTAATTATTTTGATTTCGATTGGGTAAAGTTAAAGGTGTGTTTTTTTATGAAACAGGCTGAAATTGAGGCTCAGCTAGCTAGAGAACGAGAAGAAGAAACCCAGCACCAGGCAGTGCTTGAACAGGAACGTCGTGATCATGAACTTGCAATGAGAATTGCCCAGAGTGAGGCAGAACTCATCAATGATGAGGCTCAGCTTGATTTAGGATTGCGCAGGTATGGAATTAAGTGTTTCTGTCTCTTGTAAAATTTGGTTTTGCTCAAAAACTGTCTTCATTTTGCATCTTGCTACATCAGTAATTTAGTAGGTGTTTATGAATATGAATGCAGTTCTCTTTTTGAGTTCTGGCAAGGATGGTAGCCAATTTAAATTATGATTTCTATGACTCATTTAAACTACTGAATGGAATTTCTTCAGTGGTAAGTATAAATTATACCCTTTCTGGTATAGTAGTAGTAGTTGTATTGGCGTCACGATTGGTAAGTTTTTTAAGGTGTAATTAATATATTTAACATATATGGGTTTGAAAATTGAATTTTGTCTTACACTTTTTTTTTTGGTTTGTGAGAATTTTTATGTGTCACAAGAAGTGCTTGGCTTTTGGTATACGGATCCATGTTGCCTGAAGAGCAAGAGCCCTTCATGTGTAAAGGATGATGCTTTAGAGGCAACTTAGAAGTTTCAATAAAAATGGTACTTATTGGTCAAATTGCATAAGGAGACCTATAAACACGATCACGTAATTGGTGACTTCATTAGTGCTAGTCTACCCAGTTTGTTCTTGTTGAAAGAAGGGGTGTAAGCAAATCCCAAGTGATTCCATGAAATTTCAAGCTCCCAGTTTTGTTCTCTTTGTTACTCAAATTTTATCTAGGTATATATTTTTTAAATAACTGTATGTCTATGTGAGATAGCTGGGTAATTTTTTTGTCATATACAATACAAGTTTTTAGACACACTAAAATTACTGTGGTTTTGTCCTCAGTTACAAAATAGCTGTCATATTGTCTCAGATAAGATTTTGATATACTCGGTTAGATGTCCAAGTGCTTCACAGACAGCATTCTGGAGATTTTCCTACTTCACCTGTTCGGATTGTGGTGGCAATACTTTGAAGGTAAACTCAGAGTCACTCTAGTGCAGCAAGCTGGCAGAATTCTCTTAAATACAAAAGGGAGGCAATAGGAAAGAAGTACTTGGACAATTCAGTACTTTTCAGTCAGCTCTAATCTCCACAGTGTTTCCCACTGCTCATGGCTGATTTTGGTATTTGTCTTTCTTGTATAGTCCCAGAACGGTCATGAACTAGCCGTCCTGAGATTTATGACTGCCAGTTTCTCTCCGCTGTGTAGGTAGCAGTAGGAGCATGAAGGTACTTTCCTGAATGATTGGAAGGTGCAGAATGGTTTGAATATGTTAACAAAGTGATGTAGATACTTCCTTGAACAAGTTAATATATAAATCTAGAAAAAGCAAGAGGGAGATTTTTCAGCTTATTATGAGGGTTTTTTTAGCCATTAGCAAATTTTTTCACTGTGGTTTCTGCAGTCTACTTCAAAGAGGTTTAAGCATGTCCAGAAATTGAAGAAAGTGCTTTTAATTTCCTGTTTGATTTGATTTTGTTTTGGTTTGTTTAAAAAAAAATGAACACGTTCTCCAGACTCAAATACCTTCTGTGGAAATCCTGGGGTAGATTTCCACTCAACTGCTGGAATTGGCTGAAAGATAGAAACTGTGGGAATTCTCTGAGATTAAAACTATTTATTGGTTTGAAGAGAACGCATAATAATTTATATAAATTTTCAGGACTTATTGTAACTGGTGTCAATTAAAATTTCACTAGAGCCTAAAGAAGTTATATTCTGACATCTTCTGTATTCGAGACATGCATGTTACCATAAGATACACTGAAATCAGTGTGAGTTTTATGTATGTATCTTTGCCTTTTTTGTTAAATTTTGCTTTTGTTAGATAAAGCAGGCATCACTCCATACTGAATGAATGCAGTGTAACTGATTCTCCAGTTTTTGCACAATTTTGTAAATTATAATTTCCTGCTTGTATTTATGTTGCCATGAATAAAAGGGTATTTTTCCATTGTGCTGAACTACCTGTGTAGTGGAAATAGCAAGAACAAGGTGAATTTGATGTTCCACTTTGAAGGAACTCTTGTATTTTGCTCATTTTTAGGGAAAGTGTCATACTTGCTTGTTGTCATATTTGAAAATGGGTAGCACCTACTTCATTTCTTTTCTCCTTAATGCTTTGCTCCATTCACCATTAGTTTTCATAGATATTTAAAGATTCATAAGTCGTTTCTCTGAAAAATGTACTTATTGGCTGTCAAAGAAGAAGAGTTGTTTGTTGTGGCCGTAGTAAATAGAGCATTTTTTATTTGTGCTTATTCTGTTCTGGATACACTGGACTTCTCCTAACTTCATCCAATTTTATTACTCATCCATAATTTGAAAGCATGTATCATAGGGATTTACCACACCTAGGGGTGAATTAACAGAAGTGCTTAGCACTGAAATAAAAAGTTAGTTAATAATAACCATCTATTTTCAACTGCAGTATTTTTAAGTTATATGTCCTATTGAAACATATAGTATAATACAGCACCAAAATAAGCTAGCGTCAGTGAAGGCGGTGTCAGTATATCTGTTCTGTGCCTTGCATGGAGCAATCCAAATAAATTCTAATTTGTACCGTGTTCAGTGCTACATATGTGTACATGTTGGTCTTCAGTAAGGCAGCTGAAGTCACTCTCTTTTCACAGCTTGCATGAAGAAACCATTTGTTGTGTTACCAGAGTACCTACAAGAGAATTGCTGTTATTTCTTATAGTGTGCTTATCCAGGCATAACATACAACAGTAGCATGTCTCAAAATCTTTGATTAATAAGATGAGAGCCGGAAATACTATGACCCACCTTTTACTTTTTCACATTAGAAAGGTAACTGTGAAGTAGTCTATCTAACATAAATATCTTCTATTTGCAGAGCCGATGGAACAAAAGTGCAAATGACTGCGTATGGCATTTTTTTCTATTTGAATTCTCTGATAGAAAAAAAGCAATAATTAATTCAAATAAAATTGATATTGTCCTCTTATTTACTAATACCCCATAATAATCTTCACATTGATTTGTAATACCTTATATCCACTACTTTGCTGATGTCTAATAAACAAGTTAATAATCTAATACACCTAATAATATCAATTTAAAGATTATTATGTAATTACTGTAAACATTTTCACATTCCATCCATTTTTCCCTGCCCTGTGTGATTTATTTCTCTTTGCAGAATCAGGACTGTATGTATGCATATTAGAATGGAAAGGGATTTAAAATAAATAGTCTTTTGTTTTATACCCTTGAATTAGCTTCAGTTTGGTTAGCAAGAGACTTTCATGGTTAAAAAGGCTGTTTTTATATTGATACATTTGGTTTATGCTTATTTATCACTTTTCTTATAGGGAACAAATGGCCACAGAAATGTCAGAAATATTGTCTAGGTAGGTGAGAAGACAACACCAAATGAATCAATCATTTATAAAAAGAAATCACACACATGAAACGGGTTGAATTATTATGGAATGAAAAACACTGGAATCTGGGGGTTTTAAGTGCTAAGCAGATAACTATTTCTTTCAGATAAATTTCCTCTATCAACACCTTTTTCAGCAATTATTTTTCTACTATTTTAGTTGATTATGTATAGAAAAAGGAATAAGAATAGTTCACGTACCCTGATATTTTGTGCTCTGTTCTCTTTTCACCTTTCATATAATGATAATAGCAAACTAGGCTCCACATCTTTCAAAGGAGTGTTTCTACAGATTCACCACTGAGTTAATGAGGTTATTTAATGTTAATGTAACTGTTAGTGCTGTTAATAAGAAGATCTTCAAGTTATAATTTCCTTCAAATAAAAGCAGTTTTGAAAATTAGCATGTCAAAAGCATATTAAAGCCCCTCTTAAGACATCGAAACAAAATCCCCTTCTGAGATTTCTTGAATGCTAATGCAACATTTTACACACAATGCGGGAGGAAAGGAGAATGGAGGTTTTGATCTGAATACAATTCTACTGGAACAGTCTCATACTGGTTTCTCTTAGAATACTAATTCTCTGTTGAAATAAATTGTTATAATGTCCTCCATATCAGTGAGTAATTAGAAAGTATTTTGTGCAGCTTGAGGACAGAGATAACCTTTTGACATTCATTTTCTGAAGCTTACATAAGAAGTGAAATTGTTTAGTTTTAAAAAGTGAATCTGTTATTAAGCAAGGTACTATGTTGTGTATATGTAGTGTGAAGGTGATCAGTCTCTCATGATTGATGGATTTTCTAGTTGTAGCATTGAAAATTGGGAATGGAGCTGTTAACTAATTTATTTCTCGCAGTGGTATTTTAAGAATAGGAATAAACAATGTTGTGTGTAATTAAATTTGCATGTGAATTTAGATGGCTATTTTATACGGCATGTATTGATATAGTTCCAATAACAATGGCCAATTCTTCGTGTGCAAAGTATCACACAACTTTGGGCCAAGACACAGAGGCCCTGTGCTTTGGTTGAATTCAAAATACAATACTTCTTACTGCATGCTTGCTTAACTTTTTGTTTTCAATATTCGTTTTCACTTTTCATATACTTGGAACTCTTGACTTGAGGCTGACAATTTTTTTTAAGTCTAAAAATACTGCTTATGGTACATAACGTTGTCAGACTGAGTGGTGAAAGATTGAACAGTGAAGACTGATTATCAAGTATGATGCTGCTCTTACTGCCAGAATGTTATGCTTAAAGTCATGTAGAAAACAGAAGAATGATCTGCAGAGTGCCGAGTAGCACAGGAATGGAAAGACTAAGCCGTTCAATTGGATTAGCATTCTTAAAGATTACAAGTTTAACCAGAGATCTTACAGCCTAGTTCTGCTGCTGTAAATTATGTAGCAAACTCTTAAGAGTGGTGGGTAGTATTGCTAAATAAGGAAAATCCATAGGATTTGTCAAATTAGGTTCAAGAAGGTTAGAGACCAGGCAATGGAGGTTATATTTATCAGCAGTCTTTTAATGACGTACAGGTATGCCAATGATAACAAAATATTAAAATATGTGTCTTGAAGGAGACCATAATGATTTGTTTAACACTTACAAGTAGTGTCTAAGGTGAGGAAAAGTTCCTGTTCCTCATCTATGTACTGATTAAAAGTCAAAGAGGTAATTTTTTGTTTCAGACTTCTCAGACACCATAACTGGAAGCTGTGTGTTGAGTCAGACTAGTAGTATGAGTAGGCATAATTAAGCTGATGCTGCAATGAACAATAAGATTGTGTATTTTTAATTACATTTGAGGAGATGGTTCAGTCACTATTAAAAAGAACATTTGGTTAAACAGATTGTTTTATTATATGGAACTTAAATTGCATTTGTTAACAGCTTTCAGAACTGCTACATCTACATGGAGCTATTAACTAAAAAGGAAAAATAAACAACATCAAACTTCATAAGACATTTATGGAAAAATAGACTTCAAGATTATATTAACTGGATTATAAATACTCTAATATGGTAATAGTCCCACAAAAATACTGTGGCACAGACTTTAAATGAAAAGACACAGTTTCTCCTGGTTTTCTCTCTTGTGAAATTTTAATGTGACATATTGCATCAAGTATTTTGCTACCCTGTTAAATATCTAGTTTATTCTGAACATATCCTCTCAGATCCTGAAAGATAATTCAGTTTGCCTCATACTCTTAGTCAAGGGCATTATGCAGAGGCTGGTAAAATCATGTGACTGTTCTTGAATTCCATAGTGTTTAAAAAGTATTCTGATCATCACTGAATGTTCAAGTGTTTTGAACTTCCTTTATATCCAAACAATCATGGGAAATTTTTCGCTTCTAAGGGATAGTTCTTTCACTTCTCATCCATACTATTTTTTACGGAAAAAACAAAAGTAATAAGAAAAAAAATCTGGTTTATCTTATATGTGTACAGGTAAAGTTTGTTTGTTATATGAATAACCTTATTGTTAAAGGTGATGGAGATTTTAGTAATGATTTCTCATTTCCGTTTGCTGTTGACTTTGCATACTACCTACAAGGTGAATACCTTTTGCCTTTGAAAAACACCGTTTCTGGATGAGTCTTTTTATACTGGTCAGCCTTTCTTCTCAGAGTTTCTGAGTCCTTCTAGTGTTTTTTTTTTGCCTTGCTACCTCTTGATGATTTCCTCTTTCCTTCTCCCCCTCCCCCCGTGAATAAATACTGACTTTGTCAGGCAGCTAATTTATAATTAATACAGAATTAATTTGATTTCTTCTCTCACCTTAGATTTGCATCAAAGGCATGGAATATTTTTTATAGTCTTGGAACAAGGATTTTGTCCTAGTTCAGTTTTAAACATGTCTTTTCACACATAAGGGGTAATTATTAATGAGAACTCCTTTTAATGTCTAGGCGACAAATCAGGCTGTTATATGATTTTGGATGTAAAAGGTGCTTTCACTTAATCATTTGAACATCTTGAAAATAATATAGTACTTTGCCTTTTAATTCAGTCTCTCTGCTGCTGGTTTTCATTGTAATAAGCACATTTCTGTGTTGATCGTGGGATCTGTTCATCCTGTTGTCAAAATTCCTGTTTCATACTTTAAAAAATGCATTTATATTTTTTTAAAATTGCAGGGGTCCTTCAGTTCAAGCTACGAAAGCTGCTGCTGGTACTAAGAAGCATGATCTCAGTAAGTGGAAGTACGCAGAACTTCGTGATACAATCAACACATCCTGTGGTAAGTTTGTTTTTGTTTGGTTTGGGTTTTCTTTTCTGATTTGAGAAGTCAAGTCATAGTTAATAATGAAAGTTGCTACTTTCTTCCTATGACAAAGATAAAATCTTGCTTGTGAATTTATTCAGGTTTGAGTGAATGTCAAATTAATTTTAAAAAGTTCTATTACCCTAAAGGGAACAGCAAACTAGCCTATTTCCATATTGAGGAAACAGAATTTCCTTTGTTACCTCCTTTACTGATTGCATATTTGTGATGTTAAACTGCTTGGGCCATGAACTACAGATTATAATATTTTAATTAAATTGTCTCAGTTTTATGTATTTCCACAAAGTGAATAATGGTTATTGTGCTTTACCAAGAATGTGTGTGTTCTAAGAAATATCTTGCTATCACTTCTTGCTGTCACCAAGTCACAAAGAAGCAAATGTCATGTAAGCACAGGATAAAATATTTTCTGCCTTAGATGTTCAGATTATTGTATAATTTTCAGAATGTGTAACCTAATTTGGGAAATTCACAGTTGGGACATTAATTACTTTCCCCCCAATGTTATGAAGATAGAAACACAATAATTATTACTTCATTAAATATTCCTGCTTCAGATTGAAAGCAATTGGTTAATTTCTGATTTTAGATAATTGAGAATTTCTCCATGGATGTAAAAAATGGAAAAAACCCCGTTCTTTTTATTTTTATTTAAAGCCTGAAGTTAGCTCCAAATTCTAACTGTGCATCTATTGTTTGTACATCTGAAAGACTGGAGCAATGTTTTTAGCTGAATAGGTAGTACAGCAATACTTGATGCTAATTTGTTTTCATCCCTAGTGAAGCCAGTTTGGATACTCTTAAGAGACTAATGAAAAAGCTTTCCAATCATTCAGTCTCTTAGTTTCATAAAATTCAGAAAAATTAAAATATGTCTAAAAAAGTGGAAAAAGAGCTTAGATCTGAGCAGTCACATTGCCTTTTTTTTCTTTTTCTAAGTTGCAGACGTAAAGTTCAACAGTGAAATTTTATCTGGTTCTGAACTGTTTGACTTGTGATAAAGTCAACAGGCAAATTTAGTGAAGTGAAGATTATATTTGTAATATTTCACTGCTCCATATCTCACAGTAGCGCAGCTAGTTTGGGGACTGCCATTACTCTGAAGGTGAAAATGATATATAGCACTAAAGGGACTTTCTGGGCAGTAAAATACAAGCCCTGTTGCTGCAGAGAATTAAGGATTTATTATGTAACATCTTAGTATTAAAACGTGCTCTAAAATTCTTCACCTCAATATAGAAAACCATTTCGTAAATAATTTTTCTGATTTTTCTCACTTTTCCATTCCTTTCTTATTTTTGAGACAGATATTGAACTATTGGCAGCTTGCAGAGAAGAGTTTCACAGAAGGCTAAAGGTGTATCATGCTTGGAAATCCAAGAATAGGAAACGTAATGCAGAAGCAGAACAGCGTGCTCCCAAATCAATTACAGACTATGGTAAGGAAAAACAATTTTGTGTTTATAACAATTTTGTGACAATATTACAGAGAAAATATTTCTAGAATGACTTTAGGGTTTGCTAAGTTGAAGGAAATTCTTGGGTTTCTTTAAAGAGTATTTTTATATTGATTTAAGGTAAATATTTGGAAAGATGGGAACTGACAATTACTTTGCAGAAAGTAGAGTACTTTCAGGAGACCCAGATGTCCCTGCCCATGGCAGAGGGGTTGGAACTAGATGATCTTAAGGTCCTTTCCAACCCTAACTATTCTATGGTTCTATGAATAGCTCTCCCTAAAACCTTTTCTCATATCGTCTCATGTCTGTTAAAGATAATTCTGGATTTGCTATTGCAGTTCCTGGCATTTTTGCTAAATGATAATTTTGCATTTGTGAAACTGTGGTTTGCATTTTGAGACTTTTGAGACTTGTTTTAAGGTTACTCTGAACTCAGATTGAAAGTGTTTCGTTCTGAGAGTAGTTAGAGATAGTTCAGTACACAGAATTATAATGAAGGATAGAATAGGGGTTCTAAAAATAGTTAGAATCATAGAGTTGTTTAGGTTGGAATAGACCTTTAAGATCGTCAAATCCAACTGCAAACCTAGCACTACCAAGTACACTGCTAAACCATGTCTGTAAGTGCTACATCTCCATGTCTTTTAAATACCTCCAGGGCTGGTGACTCCATACTTCCCTGGGCACCCCATTCCAATGCCTGACAACCCTTTCAGTGAAGACATTTTTCCTAATATCCAATCTAAACCTCCCCTGGCACAACTTGAGGCCATTTCCTCTTGTCGTATCACTTGTTACTTGGGAGAAGAGACTGACACCCACCTTGCACCCGTCCATCCAGCCTGTCCAGATTTCCCTGGTAGATCCTTCCTACCCTGAAACAGATCAACACTCCTGCCCAGCTTGGTGTTCTCTGCAAATATACTGAGGGTGCACTTGATCCCCTCATCTAGATCACGAAAAAAGATGCTAAGCAGAAATGGCTCCAATACTGAGCCCTGGGGAGCACCACTTGTGACTGTTTTCAGATAGTCCA
This sequence comes from Amazona ochrocephala, assembly GCA_039720435.1. Taxonomy (NCBI): domain Eukaryota; kingdom Metazoa; phylum Chordata; class Aves; order Psittaciformes; family Psittacidae; genus Amazona; species Amazona ochrocephala. The sequence continues at coordinate 48,750,512 of CM077878.1, forward strand.
TTTAACAGAACTGCATGGTTTTTTTGGGGAGGTTATTTTTTTGGTTTTTTTTTTGTTTTTTTGTATGTGTGCTCTGAAAAGCAAGATTGGAAGGAATCAGTCTCTGTTATGTGCTATGCTATTATATTTGGGATCCTGACACAAGTAGAAGTGTGGTGATAACGTTTTTTTCTCATTATTCTGTTCTTTCACAAGGTATAGATATATGGACATAGATGCAGATACTTTTAAAAGGTGCTAATAATTTCCTCATTTACAGTACTGTAAGCCTTATATACTTCAGGTTACATTCTCTTTTTTTAAAATTTTGTGTTGTAATCCCAGAAACAAAAATTGCAATATCAAGTTTTGTGTAGGTCCTGCTTTCTTATTAGACTGTCATTCTGCTGATTTCATAGATGGGTGTTTATTGTCAAAGCAGTGCACTAATGAGAGTAGGTGTGTGCGTTTCGAATTCAACAAGGTGTTGTAGGAATTACCATGTTTAACACTTGCAGACCTGAAAATTAGGTGCTTGGTTTCTGGAGCAATATTTGCAGAGTGAATTGTTACTCTCTTCCCGACGCCCACCCTTAGACCAGAGATTGTCTGTTATAAAAGGAATCTAAGAAATTAATGTAATCATAGCAAATGGGTATAATAATTTAGTTGGATCTTTCTGGCTGTCTTCTGATTACATGATTCTTGTGTTCATGGCCACGCAGTTAATGGGAGAGGCACAGAAATGGAAAAAAGGGCAGAAGATGCTCTCCTCAAAGTCTCGTTAGCCTAGGATTAGAGCATTGTCCCAGGACATGAGGGATACAGGCCCCAAGGGGCATAGGTACCCTAGTTACTGTCACTGTTAGTCCTTATGTAAAGGTGTCTCCTTCCCCTTGATTAATTTACGGAGTTATATACATTGCTTGAGCATTGCCTGAGAATTTGAACTTTTCAGGAAACTTTGGTACAGATATATGGCAGGTGAAGTCTGGACCCCTGGAAAAGATATTACCAAAGAACAGGTCCTTGTGGCCATGCCTAGTAACATTTTTTTAAGAAAATTTATGTCTGAAACAGCAGGAAAGGGCATTTGAAGCACTTCTGCAACGTGGTGAGTTGCTCTCAATTTCAGTTTATAGGTTCTGTTATGGGTAAAATAAGTAGTCATCCTCAGTATTGCCAATGGGGAGTATTAAAGAGCACCTAATCTTTGGATTTGTGTAAACAAAGCTTGGAACATTCATGTTCTCATCACAGACATTTACAGCATGATTTTCAGTGCTTTTCGTTGCATTTCTTTACTCTTCTTGAAATACAGCTTTGTATTCCTAAAGAAACATTGCAATTCAGAAGAAAGTCAATGAGAGTGACCTTAGAAGAGATTCTCATTAATGTCTGAAGTAATTTTTCCTATTGCAAATAATTATACTACATGGGCGTTTCACATTTGTGCATTACAGTGATCTGAGAAGGGGGTAGAAAGGACCTCTGATTTCTTAGCTGTTTAACCTAAAAGACTTCCAGATGTCAATGGATATGTTCTTCAAGTGATATAGTTTCTTCCTTCTGTCTTTTCACTGATGTAATATAATTTTACAGGTATCCCTTAATTAAGTTCATGCATTCATTGTAGAAGCTAAACATTGGTTTGTGTGTTATTACTGGAATAGGCGGATTTGGTATTAATGGAGGTCTGGAAATTTTTTTCTTAGCAGAAATGTCAAAAATTAAAAGACTACATTAATTAACTGGCAGATTTGTCACAGCAACCTGTGTTTAGCATCTGTACAACTGAGGTTTCATAACAGGCATTGCAAATCATTGAAGTAATCAATTCCAAAATTAAATCCTGATGAAAATAGAAGCAGTTAGATATCTGTGAAACTTGAGGAAAGGAGACATTTTATATATGTCTGTGAGCAGAAAATGGCAGAAAATATCTCAACATCCGCATTATTTTGTAACTAGAATTTCCATTTGTCTGTCACCAACATTTTGTAAGAAGTATTGAAGTAATGAACCAATAACTTATAAAGGATCAGCACTTTCAAGTTTTGTTCAACATGTAATATTTGTTCACAGATTTTGCACCATTTTTGACCAATTCACGTAAGTGGGAAGATGGTTATTTCAGCTAACTTTGAAGAATAGGAAGACTTGAGAGCTTTATACTAACATTAATTAATCCAGTGTTTTGCTACACCTATACATAAAATGTAATTGTTAAAAAAACAAAACAAAACAAAGCAAAAAACCAAAACAAAACAAAAACAAACAAAAAAACCAAACAAACAAACAAAAAAACACCAGTCTATTTAGCGATTTGGTAATGTTATTCAACTGTTGGCAGTTGCATGTTACTCTGGTAGTTTATGAATGTACTTATCTTCACGAGATCCTACCTATCTGAGTAGGCATGGGAAGGAAGAAGAAATAACCTTTTTATGTACATTATGGAATCATAGAATAGTTAGGGTTGGAAAGGGCCTTAAGATCATCTAGTTCCAACCCCCTGCCATGGGCAGGGACACCTCCCACTAAACCATGCCATCCAAGGCTGTGTCCAACCCCGCCTTGAACGCTGCCAGGGATGAAGCATTCACAACCTCCCTGGGCAGCCCATTCCAGTGCCTCACCACCCTTACAGTAAAGAATTTCTTCCTCATATCCAATCTAAACTTCCCCTGGTTAAGTTTGAGCCCGTCACCCCTTGTCCTCTCACTACAGTCCCTAATGAAGAGTCCCTCCCCACCATCCCTATAGAGGCCCCCTTCAGATACTGGAAGGCTGCTACGAGGTCTCCACGCAGCCTTCTCTTCTCCAGGCTGAGCAGCCCCAACCTTCTCAGCCTATCTTCATACGGGAGGTGCTCCGGTCCCCTGATCATCCTCGTGGACCCTCCTCTACACTTGCTCCAACAGTTCCATGTCCTTTTTATGTTGAGGACACCAGAACTGCACACAATACTCCAAGTGAGATCTCACGAGAGCAGGGTAGAGGGCAGGATCCCCTCCCTCAACCTGCTGGTCACGCTCCTTTTGATGCAGCCCAGAATATGGTTGGCTTTCTGGGCTGCAAGCGCACACTGCCAGCTCATGTTCATTTTTTCATCAACCCACACCCCCAAGTCCTTCTCCTCAGGGCTGCTCTGAATCTCTTCTCTGCCCAACCTGGAGCTGTGCCTGGGTATACTCTCCTATTTTTTTCTTTCTTTCTTTCTTCCTTCCCTCCTGCCCTCCCACCCCCATTTCCAAGAAATACGTTGCTTGTTCTGACATGATTTTGCTGTCTGCACATGACTTTGTTGTAGCAAAACTCTGGAATCAAAATAGCAGCTATTTTTCTAGCACAGAGACTAACATTCAGGTGGTGGTTTCTTTTGAATAAAGCACTACAGTTCCATAGTACTAAAAAGTAGAAACTATATTGGCTGCTTAGCATTCCTATCCTCTAGATTTCTTCTTGGATTTAGGTATGCATAGGTGTAGAAACAAGCCTTAGCAATAACCATTGCAGTGCAAAAAGTGAAAGCACTGATCTGCTGTGATAGATGTTAAGACGATTTCCAGAAAATAGAATTAATTTCTAAGAAACTGTAAGGTATGTCTCCCTGTCTGTTAGTCTTGTTCATAACTGTAAAAATGCATTATTAGAAGTTATAGTAATTTTTAGTTTATTAGGTTTTAGCTCAAAAATTAGCTTGGCTGTTTTAACAGGCAATGGATGAAGAAAGGAATTAACTTTCAGTTATGCCTTTATACTGAAACATGGAACTGTTAATACTGATTATTTTCTTTGTAGGGATGGCAAAGATTCATACTTGAAGTTCTTGAACAGGGTATTTATAGAAACAGTATTGTAAACCACTAAAACAAGTCAGTAATAATTTTTTGCAGGAGGCTATTATTAAAGGAAAGGATCTTGCTTATAAAAGCATTTACTGTTTACACCCGATTATGATAGTCTATACGTAACATTGAGATGATTGATGGGTTAACAAAAACTTTTTGCTCTTATCCAAAAGAAAGTTTCTAAGTCTGAAACATGTGGGAGTTTGAGGGAGTCCAAAAATTCCCATGGAAACATTTACCAAAATATATATCTGAAGCTACTGTGTAACTGTCTCTAGAAGTTTGGTCTGTTGATCTTAATGATCTGAAATAAATAATTTCTTTAAAAAAGAAAGCAATCAGAGAGTAATTCTAATACTGGAGTCTAGGACACAGAAATCTAGGCAGAAAGGTATGTTGGGAGGCAGCTTTATAATAAGCCGTATTTGTTGTCAACGTTTCTACTAACAAATCAGTAATTTTTAACAGTATTATACACCCTTTATACACCCTTCTGTGTTGACTGTCAAAAGCCTTCAAGTGGTGCTTTGTATTTTTGTAACTGAAAGCGCTTCTTTGTTCTGTGACCTCGTTTTGAAAAGAGATGTACTGAATGGTTTTGGTTAGTAAGGAATTTTATATGTGAAATGTAAGTTTAAATATTGATTTAAAGCAGACCGTCTGATTTTACTCACTTTTTTTTGTCTAAGCATACCCAATGCCACTGAGCAACCTACAGAGCAGTATGTAGATGCAGTAGGTAACAGCAACATGTAGATACAGTAGTTAACAGGAACCTTTCCTCACCAGTATTGTAGTTAGAGTGGTTAAAAGAACGCACATTATATGAGATGGGTGTAGTCTTTTGGCTCAGTGAGACTTCGTATGACCTTGTATTCATAGAATCATAGAATCATAGAATAGTAAGGGTTGGAAAGGACCTCAAGATCATCGAGTTCCAACCCCCCTGCCATGGGCAGGGACACCTCCCACTAAACCATGCCATCCAAGGCTATGTCCAACCCCACCTTGAACGCCGCCAGGGATGAAGCATTCACAACTTCCCTGGGCAACCCATTCCAGGGCCCCACCACCCTCACAGTAAAGAATTTCTTCCTCAGATCCAATCTAAACCTCCCCTGTTTAAGTTTAAACCCATTACCCCTTGTCCTCTCACCACAGTCCCTAATGAAGAGTCCCTCCCCAGCATCCCTATAGGCCCCCTTCAGATACTGGAAGGCTGCTATGAGGTCTCCACGCAGCCTTCTCAGAGAATCTCTCAGGCTTTGGAGGGTTAGGTTTGGTTTTGGGGGTTTGTTTTTTTTTCTTACTCTGCTGATTAACCAGGCAAGTCGTAATACGGTTTTCTTGTTTTCTATTTTTTTTGTTTGCTGTTTTTTGGTGTTTTTTTTGGTACAATAGCTCAACAGAACCCAACCACCCAGCTACCAGGCAGACAACAGGAGATTGAAATAAACAGGCAGCAGCGTTACTTCCGTATTCCCTTCATTCGTCCTGCGGACCAATACAAAGATCCCCAGAACAAGAAGAAGGGCTGGTGGTACGCACATTTTGATGGGCCATGGATTGCTCGACAAATGGAACTTCATCCTGATAAGGCACCCATTCTTCTTGTAGCAGGTTGGTATTGAAAGCAAAATTCAGATGTTGGAAAGCTTCAGAGCTGGTAACTTTAGAAGAAGAGGCTGATGATGCAGGTTTTTCACATTGGATCCTCATTTTTACATCAGCAGTTCTTGTACAGGCACAATGTGAGGATTTGGGACTGCTGTTAATAGTGGCCAAATGTTACAAAATATCCCTTGGAGATGTAACTGATTGTGTGTTTTACTTGTACATGTATTTTGTCTGGGAATCCAAATGTGAATTGCTTTATTATTAGGTGTCCTCAGATTATTCACAGGAGAGACTGTGTGAAGATAAAACATCACAATTCATCTGTGAAGGTTCTACCCATCATTGTATTGTTTTTTTAGTCAGCTTTGAAAAATTACAGCGGTTTGTATCAAAACAAGTTGTGCATGTGATATATTGCCTTTCCAGTTTTAGTGTGGTGCTAATAAGAAATTGATGGTCTTGCCATGTTTATGCTGCCTAGATGGGGGAACTAACTTTTTAATCTTAAACATCTAAAATAAAAACTGAATGCGGCAATGGACAGGTAGAGATTGATCCGATATTGAAATGCATTCTCCTGTTCTGGAGGATAATAAAAGGGGAGAAAACACTGGAGAAATGATGTTTACTGTTCTTTGTTTTAAGGTTTTGTATTTTACTTGGAGACTGAGGAAAAGGCCATAACCAAGTCGTTTAGCTTCAAAGTGATGCCTTGCTAGCAACAAAACTTCCTTTGTTTTCTGCTAGTTATTTTTAATAGAATTCCATATAGCAACTTTGCCCGTTCAGTGTCAGTGCCCCTAGCAAAAAGTAGCTCTGCTGTCGTGAATATCGCATGCAATGGATCACCTATTAAAACTAAGATTAAAATATAGTGAGTGAGCTACACTCCTTATTTCATTGGATTCCTTGTGTCAGTCCCATTTGGTAAATACTGTTTGTTTGGGAGGCTGACAGATTAAGAATACTGGCTGCTTGATCAAAAGTCTCAAGTTCTTAGTTGCTTTGCCTCTTTTAAACAAAATAAGAACAGAAGTTTACCCTAAAACTATGTAAAACTGAAAAATGTAAAACAAATGCAGTTGTCATCCTGCAGTGGATATCAGGAGAATATATCAAGATGCTGATCTTCTCTTCTTCTTTCATTTGTTCCTTTTTGCTCACTTTTTAAGCACAATTTTGTCAGTTGCAGCATATGATGCTAGTTTTTTTTCTGATGTGCTTTTCTGCTCTGTGTGTTACAACAAAATGAAATGAAAAAATCTCTGTCTGTGGACTGATTTCCTCATAAGCTCTGCAGTCTGTTAAAAATCCAGGGCTTGAGAGGGGAAATCTAATTAAGGAAGTTCTAATCAGTCTTTGTTAATGGGATGTTTGAATGATGTAAAACCTTTTTCTTCTTCCCTTCACCATTTCAGGTAAGGATGATATGGATATGTGTGAGCTTAATCTTGAAGAGACTGGCTTAACTCGAAAGCGAGGTGCTGAAATTTTGCCAAGACAATTTGAAGAGATTTGGGAGCGCTGTGGAGGTATCCAGTATCTTCAGAATGCCATTGAAAGCCGACAAGCTCGTCCTACATATGCTACAGCTATGCTGCAGAACCTGTTGAAATAAATGGTCATTTTGCACAGTAGTGTTTGAGAGGAGAGCCCTTGCCTGTGATACAAAGGGAAGAGTTCCTCTGCACGATGGAGGTCATAAACACATTCTATAATCATATTAGAGATGTTTAATATAAAGTGAACAGATTTTATTAATCATAAGGTTTGTTAATTTGTACTTTATGACGTTTAATTTGTGTAGTGACCTTTACTAGGTTTGAGGACCTTGAAGAAACTTCAGTCAGTGTAGCTTGTTGTGTTTCGTTTATATGTTCCATTTTCTTTAACAGTTTCTATTATAATTCTGAACAGTTGGGTACATATTGCTACCACCTTTTTGTAAAATCCCTCTTTAAAACACTGAATAGTCAGCTTCAAGTGGTGGCCTAGTAAAGAGGATATGCTGTTTTTAATAACTGGAATTGTGAGGCCTTAGCTTTGACTTCTGTTCTGGAGAAGTTGGAGTATACTTTTATATAATCTGAGACATTTTGTGTCCTGATTTGAAAACTGGTTGGTGTCTGTATTTACTTACTTTTTCCTGAAAATGATGGGAAATCCTCCTAAATTTGAGATCCATAAATTCCTATTTAATGTGTTCTCTGTCTTGGTTTGAGAGAAATGGGTTTCTGTACATTCTGAGAAGAGCATTCATATATGTCAATATTGTGTAATATTGGAGGTACTCAAAGAATGTACTGCTCATTAGGGCTTATACCACTTCTTAGTTTCTTTTTCCTTTTTTCTCTTTCAGTACAAATTTCCTTCTACTTTTCTTTTCCTGACCAAATTTCCATTAGGAATTCTTGGACAGTTTGTTTATCCAGGTAGTGTAATTTCAATATATTATGCAAAACTGTCCAACACTTGTATCTGGAGGCATATAAGATTCAGGATAGCATAAGGGAAATATGTTCAGCTTTTTGGTGGCAGTATAACTTACCTGAATATAGAGGCCTGAGCCTCAGACATCCTGTTTATTTTAGTTGTAGTGAAATGCTCAAGGTCTGTACCTTCTGTAGATTGTATAATACTTTGGTCCAATAACATAATGCATCATCTTAATACTATGCGCTGATGAAATAGCTACAATTTTTAGTATACTGGAATATCGTATTGATTCACACACTGAGCTTTATCTGAATCTCCTCTGTCAGGTTTCATAGCTTGCAACAGTTCCCTTATTAAGCAGTTTGGGAGTTTTTTTGTGTGGGAATTATTCATTTCATACAGTTTTAAGATGCATCTTGTTCACTTATGCAAACTTTATTTCACCAGGCTGGCCATTATTTCGACAAATTAAACTTGATTATTTATTATGTCTCTGATAGGAACTCAAAACATAAGTAGCTTGATGTCCAGTTACTGTTCAACCTGACGTCAAAATGAACTCTTTCTCTATGAATTGACAAAGTTTGCTTACAGTATAGAATAATTTCCTCACTGTTTATTCAGTTCGAAGCCTCTTGGAAACTTAAGTATATTTATGCCTTTAAAAACTAAATTAATAAATTTGTCTGAAGCACAGAGAAGGCTTCCAATGCATACATCTTTCCCAAACTCAGATTGTGCTTGCATGACACAGTCTGCTTTTCGTTATAAATGCACCCCTTACTGTCATACATGTGGAGATACTTGAGCAATGTTTATGGGTCCACCGCATCAGGGAATCTCAGCTTCCCCTACGTACCCACTTCACTCTTCAGTCATGTGGTTTCAAACAAGAAAATACTTTCATTGTACCCAAATTCTTCACTGAAGGAGTGATTTTGGCTGGAAGATGAAAGGAGAAGTGTGTCAGGTTGCTGGCTAGCAAGTTGTGTACAAACCTGTACAGTGTTGTATGAGCCTAAAGGTGCTGCTTATGAAATGAAGATTACTGCTTTAATGTGTTACTGAATTGGAACTTGGTTTCAGGACTGCCAGTCTCCAGAAACTTGGCGCTGCAAGAAGCTGTGATTTTTCATGCGATACAAGGAAGAAAAATCACTGAACTGATAGGGCCAAGGTGCCCTACCCTGTATTTATTTCTATCTGGATTTAGCTTCTTGACTTAATATATTCAGTCTCAGTTTATATATATATGAAACAGATCTTATGAGACTGAACATGGTAAGCATGTGTGTACGTACATACACATATATATGCTTAAATATTTTAGTATCTATATATGTAAACACACTAGTGGGGAACTTCAAATAAGTAAGACAGTTAACTGATCATCCTTTGATTATGCCAGGATTTCCTTGACTGGCATCAGAAAGAAAATATATTTTTCAGAATGGGGTATACAAGGATTCTTGTTAACCAAACGACAAACAAATATCAGCCATCAGGGAAATTAAATTGACTTTGAAATAGTGGAAGAGGAACTGGTGGTTGCATGTTCTCAAATGAGATGTTCCCGCCTCTCTTCATTGCTCCTGCAGTATGCCTTAGACAGGCAGAAGATGCATTCCAAAAATCAGGGTAGTCCAGTTTATTTGTTGTTTTTTGTTTTCTCTGCACCAAAATCAGGATCTGCTTTGAGTTTTACTCGTGTTTTTGTGCAACAAAATTTTCAATTCATTTCAGATTTTTATTGGGTTTCTTTACACATCAGGCAATATTATGCTCCTTACAGATTGTTTCTATAGTCCTGTCTACATTGTCAGATAATTATGCTGGTGGTTGATTTGGAGAGAAAATAAAAGGCACTGGGAGAGGGCTGATCTGTAGGATTATAGTGTTCCTAATGCCCTTCTGATCTGTGGTTATAGCGAAACATTTAATTTGTTATTTTAAAGCACAGTGACGAGGTAAACATGTTGGCTTGGTTCTGTGTGTTTGATTAAAAGAAAAAATAACAGTTCATCCTGCCTCTCAGTAAAGCTGCCCACCATAGTTGGGATCTTCTGCATGAAACACTCCCCAAAACACAGGAAAGGTAGAAAATTACCATGTGAGACTCCTCCCTGATTAGGTGACCCAGGAGTAGGAATTTCCTAGAGAATGTGACTTCAAGATCACAAGGTCATTAAATACTTGTCTTTCTCATTAAATACTTGTCTTTCATCCACTGTTAAGATTGTTTTTCTTCACCTAGTTGAATTCTTCAGGGTTTTCTCCAAAATCTTTATTTAAAGTATTTAAATGACCTCCTAATCCTGTACTGAAAATAAAAAAAATAAAAATAAAAATAAATACATTCCATGTTGAAATTTCAGTTGTATCTCTCTTGCGATTTTGTCTTTAAAGATTTAAAACCTAATAAGTTAATGATAAATTAAGTTATGAATAGGGTAACAGGATTTCTGGGCTGGAGCTGCCTGCTGCTTTTCTCTCAGAAATTTACACTACTTAAAGCTACTCTAGTAGAGATTTTGTCTGTACCTTCGAAGGTAAGTGTTCCTCTAAAATAACACTCTGGTATTAAAAAAACTACGGTTTTGCTACCTCATTTCTCAGTATTTGTTGAAACAACTATCTTCTAACTTTTATTACGATTTTTGTAACTTTTGTTGCTATCACTTCCAATGTATTTATCACTTGCCATGCTGTGTTTTATGTGCATCTTTTTCCAGTTTAGATCATGACAATCAGTGACAAGTGAAACCACTTATAATACTTTGTGTGCTGCAGGAAAAGCTTTATGTTTTGTTCAGACTTGGGAAGATATAGTTTTGTTTCCCTTTCTCTTCAGCTTTCAGCTATAGCTTTACGTACATTTAGTTTTAAGGTAACATGATGTGTTTTAGTGCAAGATTAAATACCAGTTCAATTCCCTGTGAAATTTTCAAGTAAATAGTTTTATTATATTTTATTGAAATACAAAAGGCATACGTCCAGCAAATATATTTGGTAATTAATAGTTGAGAGTGATAAATACAGTCATGAATAATCATTATTAAAATACACATTTTAAAATTACTATTTTTTTAATCTGACTAGTGTTAACTAGTACGAATTGAAATACACTAAACACATACAAAAATACATTTGTGGTGAAAAAAAAATGAATGCTTTCAGCATTCTTAATGCGTTCTTAACTTAGGTGAGGAAGAGTGAAAAGCTAGTGTTTGTTGGCAGGGATGACATCCAGTGTGCTACCAGAAGTCTTTGTAGAATTTTGTGCTGAAGCTTAACTGTGTAAAACCACAATTTAGGTTTCAAAAACTCAACCTTGTATTCTTGGTGCATTGCCTTCATTTGTACACAATCACCAGCTGTGGTGGTTTTGCAGGCAGATCTGTGCAGTTAATTGTTTGGAATCATACAGTTCTTTTGGGCATAGGTAATATGGTAAACTGAAGATCAGTGTTGGCTATGGTATCTCTGTGGTATGAAGCAAAAAGAATTGTCACTAAAATCAGCTGCTATTCTGCATGCATGAAAGTTTCCCATCTGAATGAGGAGCTATCATCCAGCCTAGTCATGAACTTTGTTGAAGCTCAGTTTGAGCTGTAAGTACAACTTCTGGTATGCACCAAGCAGCAAGTAGTGCCTGGGTATTGTACAACACTGGTGTGGCATATAAATGCAGATATACTCAAGAAAAAGATGTTCTAGGTAAAATAGTACTCATACTTGAATCAGGATTGTGCATCCATAGAGCATAAATTACTAAGCCTATAAAATACTTAATGGCCACACATTCTCTGCTTAGATTCCTTCTAAAAAAACTAAGAATAACCTCTCAAAGTCATTTGTGTGTATACCAAGTTTAAAGCGTACATGCTCATGCATGATTCTGTAACCTGCTTGCTCCTGGGATGGTACTTTTGAATAGAAATCTCATGTTCTGAAAAGGTGAAACTGCTGGTGTTGTGCCTCATCAAAAAGTTTGATGTGTTAGGATAACCTGGTAGTTCAACTGTCACCAGAAATTAAACAGTGAAGTGTATATGTACATATGTATAAATAATGTGTTTTTGCAGAAAAACAGGAATCTGATGTTCATAGAAGCCATTAAAAAATTAATCCCAAATTCTGTGTGATTTGCAATGTGAGCACTGTGGAGAGACAGAATAAGTTCCCAAGCAATTTTCATGTGGCCTTGGGTCAGTGTTTGGTTCACACAGCTCTTGGTTCTGTATTTGCCTCTTACATTGGTGTATGTAAAGGAGGTTAACAAAAGGGCATAGACATGTGGTAAAGTTTCATCCAGTTTTACCAGAATGGTTGTGATATACACTACTGAAAGAAGTAACTTCTCTGCAAAACCTGTTTCTAGCACTTGGCTCTTCCATAAAAACACCAATAAGATGTGCAAGCAGTGGAGGCTGAATGGTGGTGTCTTAACACTGGTGACTTCTGACTAGGCAAAGCTGAGACATTGATCAGATAGCTGGTCAATTGTGTCATGTTGTTTTTCTTTAATAAAGCTGTTTTTTCAAATGTGTACTGATTTTAGAGCTAAAATGTTGCGTCTTTAGGAATCCTTGAAGTATTTTTATATGTGTAGTCAACCTGAAGTCCAGGCTTGAATCATGCAGGCCTTCTTTTCTTTAATACCTGTAAGAGAAACTCTTATGAGACATTTGAAAAGCATTTTTTAATTTGAAGATATTTATTTACTGCTAATAGGCAGGGTCTCAGTAAAATCTGTTGAGATAATCTCCAGTTCATGGTAAGAAGAATTGAATTAATCCTGAAGTTACTTTTTGCATACTAAACCACTGAGCTCAGAGTAAAATTACTGTTTTTCCTCCCTGATATAACCATGCTGTGTTTCTGTATGAAATAACAAACAAGTGCCACTGATACCTGAATCTGAAGAACATACTTTTGACTGTAAAGCAACGAGAATGCAGTGTGCTGCAAAGGAAGCTCTATCTAAAGTACCTGCAAGAATCACAGTTACAGCAGACCTGGGAGAAAATCTTTAAGATGTTTGGTTTGTGTGTCATTTTAAGTGTCAAGGTGGCAACTGTGCCGTGCAGACTGGAAACTGATAGAACCTGACACCTGGTGTTCTCAAACAAAGACCTTAGAACTTCCAGCTCTGTATTGCACTTGAGGTCATCTTTCCCTTGTATTCTGGTAATGAAACAATCTCTGATACTGGTGGGGGAGATCTAACAGGCTAACTTGTGCTGTGATGTTATTGTTATCCAAAATTCCAATTTGTTTGATGATCCAAGTGACTGACATGAGGATGAAACAAATGGCAGTGTTTGGCTTCACCTCAAATGTCGTTTCAGTCATCTTTCTTGGTGGCTGAGAGTCAGTTTTTCAGAGAATTGTGCTATGTGTCAGTAACTGGTTTTGATAAGCAAAGAATGATGTATTTTATATATTTCTTGGGGAGAATCTGTAATGACTTTAAGACTTCATCTGAATTAAATCAATGGAGTGGTCTTTGTCCGTGCCAATTAGATTCAGCATTATGAAACAAACTATTCTACCAGTGCTTTATTTCCAACGCTTCTGGGCTATATCATATCAAATACTTCTTGGTCCTCTAAGATTTTATCTAAGGTTGTTAAACCTGATTTTTCTGCAGTATCTGTTGCAGCACAGTTCTTTCACAAGCTTAGAAAAGTTCGTGAAAACTCTTTAGATGAGGTACTTTTTCCTTTCAAGTATTAGATCCGTAACTGAATTTTGCCAGATAATACCATGAAAAGGAAGCCTACTCGCCCGTGCTGTGTACAAGCACAAGTAAATGATGGTTATACAAAAGCATCTGTTAGACCAGCTGAACAGTAACAGACTTTACAGAGAGTTGGACCTAAGACCCTTACAGCTGTAAAGCAAGGTGCTCTATTTTTCAGCACCTTTGTCACTGAACAGAGAAGGTCCAGCACAGTCACTAATAGGAACAGCAGATACTGCAAGAGAAAAGCTGTATTTTGAATGAGGTTGTGTCTTTGGCTTTCACTTCAAAGAAGTAGAGAGCACATGTGTAGGTGAGGTAGTCAGCAGAAAGTCAGGTCGGCGGGGTTTTTGAGAGCTTTAGCATGTTTGTCTCCCAAATATATCAGGCCAACTGGATGTGGACTTGTTGGCCTTACGTCTCGGTGAACTGATTCACTTGAATAGCTCATTGTCATGTTCTTCTTTGGCCCAAAGAAAGATGACTCACAGTCGTTTTATACCTCATACTATTCTATTGGTGAAATTAAATGCACCAAATTCCCAGACACCTCACCATGTGTAGAGACAGCTGTGGTTTTCAGCTGTTTGTAAGAACTTGTGTTTTCTACTGAGCTTACAGGAAAGGAAGACCGAGTTCTTCACCTGGACATGAAACATGCTTGTTAGTTCCTGGATGACTAATTAGGTAAAAATCCAACCAAATAAAGTCCCTCCGATAACCAAGTTTTGCAGTAGTTTTCCATGTAGTGACCCTATAATTAAACTGGAAACATTTTTCATGCTTAGGAAGAAACTGAAGGTTATTTTGGCTTCTGCTGGAATGTTATGCTTATTTTCCCATGCACCTTTATAAATACAGAGCTGTATTTACTGTAGATACGTCCTAAAAAGCTGTCACTGCTGTCATTACACATTGCAAACCAGAATTTAAAGACTGGAATTTTCAGGTTAGCCTAAGAGTTCTAGATATCCACCTCCTCCTGAAAACTGAATTCAAGAGCCCTGTTCTGTTTTTAAGGAGTTTTCTCAATTGCGATATGGCAGTGGTGCTCTTTGTTTCAGCTGATGAAAGCTGTGTTGTACATACGTTTTCCTTCCTCTACTGAATTTTTTCACATCATCAGAAATATATTCAACATGAGGGCTCTGCTGTAAACACCCGTTTTGAACTTAAGTAATGGTGAAAAATGGCCAAAACCACCTTATTTTTTTTAAAACCCATTTCTATTTTGTGATTGCCTCACTTCTCATAAATTTCCTTACTAGATCTTGCAAAGAGCTTTGTCAGTATACTTCAGATAATTCGAGTGGAGTCTAGATGACACAGGCCCAGTTTTCTCCCACAGATGAGCCATTTTATTCCTTTCATAAAATATGTAATGCGTTTGTAAGTAGTAATTTTAAGTAGTTCAGCTGGTGTGAAAGTTGCTTTACAATTACCCACAGTCACATTTCTTTTAAGACAAATATAAAGTACAAATTGCAACCATCTGTGCTATTTTGTCAGCAGTGAAGCCAATTCATTCTTATCCAAACTGCTGCTTCCTGCTGCCTTGTCCATCTCTATCTCTGTGTTCCAGTCCCCACCTCTTCAGCTCAGTCTGTAACTGTGACCTGAAGAACCTGAGAGAGCAGACCTGGGTATGATGAACAACAGTGAAACTGAATCTTTCCACATGGTATCACTACTTGTTCCTTCATTTGCGTATCAACTGTCTTAAGCCAAGAGTTCACATTAGCTGTGTATTTGGTCTCCAATAGTCTATATCTAGTGCCAGAGTAATCCTGTACTGATACTCCTCTCAGTGAGTACTAACAGCTATCGTGCAGCCGTTTTGCTGTAATTGGGCTGTGATTCAGATAGGTGAAAATGGTGAAGTGAAACCTTTCTGTCTGTAAGAGAGCATACTCAGATACAGCAGGTTTGAGAGAGAGTCTGTTAATTTTTAGAGAATTTCTTGACCCAGCTTCCTCCATCTCTCCTCCCTGACCTCGAAGATACAAGAGGCTTCATGCTGCAGAATGAATGTTTGAGATATGGTCAGTATTATACTCGAATTAGAAATCCCACTTTTTCAAACTCTGTGTAGCTTAAACAGGCAAAAGTTACCTTCAGATGATCAGTTATTGCTATTTGAAACCTCCCCTTTGGATTGCATTTTGTCTTGGTTTGTTATTTTAGATACTCGCTCTTCCTTTATGTGGATCAGTGAATGCCACATTATCAAATGGGTTTATGGAAAGGAACTTTGTTGCATAAAATCACATAAAAAGGGTTTGTTGTGGTCATATCAAGCATCCAAAACCCCTGAGCTTTCCTTTGTATGGAATTAGTATAAAGAGGCTTCCTGGTAACATTGATAAACAGGAAACTCAACAGATTTTTAAAGCTCTTGAAAATGGTCACAAACCTTGGTTTTATCTGGCTGATGCTGGAAATGAAGAATTTCAGAGACTAACTTGTCAGTCCTGGCTTTGTAACCTCATCTGGTGACCTACAGCAGTTTAAAACAAAACAAACAGAAACACTAGATTAATTATTTCACTAAATCACGAAGAGCACTCCAACAAGCTGGGCCACCAAAGCCATGCAAGAGAGCTGTAAGGAAAGCAGTTCTGCAGTTCTACAGTCCTGTTACAAAACCTATGCAGCAGTAAAAGTGGGAAGTAAATGAATTAGTATTTTTAGTCCTGAAACTACCAAAAAGAGATTAGAATTGGATTTGAGTCAGTTGTAGAGTTAATACGTGAAAATGGACCTGTTATTTGAGGTGGGGCTGTTTGCTGCGGGGTAAGAAAAGCATTTCCATGCATTTTACCTCCAGGCTGAATTGTGTTTTCGAGTTCGTGTAATGCTTCATGATCAATAATCTCTGAGGAACTGAGACAAGCACTTACACTGCAAGCCGTGTGACAAAAGCTAGTTATGGGTTCATCGTGCTCAAAAGCAGGATTAATCCTTATAGCGTTTTCTGAACTGCAGCTGTTGAGAGTAGGACTTCTACAATGCAGAACAGTTTTGTTTAGGTAAGAGTTTAAATTGCAAAATTAAAAAAGGAATATTTTGAAATGTGAAGAAAAAGATCGTGAGCATCTTACTGCAAATCAGAGTTTCTTTTGCTTTTTCTTCTTAACTTAATAATTAAAATGATGACAAGAAAAACGAGGCTTAGTAAGCCAAGGAGAGGTTTAAAAATGAAGGGTTGTGTGGGTTCTGGAGCAAATTTTGCACAGCGCTGTCCTTGGTAAAGGTCGTGTCTACGTACAGGGCATCTAAAACAGGGAGAGGAAGAGAAAAATGTGCAGAACTTGAAGGCATAACATACAGAGTACCTCTAAGGAAAACAAAGGAAAATCTGCAATTAAATATAAGCACAGTATTCCCAATATGATTATGTGTCTGTACCAAGTAATGTGTTAACAAAGGAAAGATAATATTCTTAGATCCATGAGAGTGAGTGCTAAATAAAAAGACACTGATATGTTCTCTGGCAGCCTACAGTTTTTAAGGCAATTCTGCATTTAGAACATCTCTGACAAATTTGTAGCCCCACAGGTGAAGTTGAAATAGCATTTGTGGTTTAGAGCTGTAGAAGTTAAGTGTGTTTTTGAGGAATGTCTACACACATTTTTGAGGCTTCTATTCTGTTTATTGGTGGTCTTAATCTGAAATAAGAGTTCTACTACAAATAATTCCCTTTAAAGCAAGGGAGAAGATACCCTTATTTTAAGTGAGAGCAGAGGGCTTCCAGTTAGTGGAAAAACTACTGTGGTTCTGAATAAAATCAAAAGCAGAACAAGTGACTGACTAAAGCAAATAATAGGCTGCAGTTTAGTCTCTGCAGACTGTACAAGTTTGCACAAACTGTCAGTCTGTGACTGGTGGCAAGTTTGTAACTTGCTCTAATTCACAAAATGTTTTATTTGTTATATTTAATACTTTTATCCTTCCAAATGATGGTTTGGTTATTAGTGTACATCAAGTCAGGGTTTTTCTGAAAGGGAAAGGTATTACTTTCCTCAGTGTATTGGTCTTGGAGGAGTAGGCTTTATAGCCCTTGCTACTTCAGTGAAGTTTTGAATAGGACCTCGTTAGCTCAAAGGCTGATTCTAATTCCAAATACTGCAGCTGCACTAATGTGACTCTGCAAGTCAGGAAATTAGCAATAACTGTGGTGAGTTCAGTATAATCTGTTATAGTTTCTGTGATGCTCACTGCATAAAATGAATTGTGGCAGTCATGTTGCTGCAGTGAAAATATGTGAGTAACTTGCTCAGTAGTTTCATTTTTTAACATTAACCTCAAGTACACTTAAAGATGTATCATTAACCTGATAGTGTCAATATTAAGAGAGAATAAACAAGTGCAAGAATTCTATCTTCTCTCTCGCTTGTACCTGTGCCACACAGTAGTTGCCTAAGTACTGTGTAGTCCAATAAACAGTTTCACAGCATGCTCTGGGTAGTCCTGTCTTACAATGAGATGAAACCTGATGCTTTGGAAAGAGAATTCATATTTTCAAGTACTGTGGTAGCTCTCAATATTGGCTTAACATCATTTCATGTAAAAGTCATTATAGAATGTGTAATCCTAGGGTATATTTGCAGTTAGGAGGAGCTGCAGATCTTCAGGTCTTTCCCAGAAAGCCCTGAAAGCTGCCTCAGCCTTCACATGCTTTATGGGGTGTTCTGAAATTAGAACAGGGCTTATAGGTGTGTTGGTAAGAATATTGATTTCCTTTTTAATACATCTTAGAAAAATGTAGTTTCTTGCAATACTACTGTGTAATCAATAGCAATGTGAATGTGTTATTTCATTTTTCCAAGATGTATTTCAAAATCAGAAAAGAATGCATGGCTTTGTATATGTCATCTCTGCCAATGATGCTGAATTCCCAATGAATTTCTTGAACATCTCTACAAAATAACTGGATTGTGATGTCCTGTGCGTACTAATAGGAAGAAAAGGATTTGTCCAGAGCTAGGCTATTTATACTGAAGAAGGGGAGTGCAGTGTAGCTCAAAGTGTCTGAATGTTGAAGTCTTGGCTTATTACCCTTGGCTTATTTCAGTTTGCTGTTAAAAAGTGTATGCTCAGCCCTACTTGTTCATGCAATAGATATACCAGAGTCTGTTAACAAAATTCAAGTTAAGTACTACTTATTTACCTGCAGACAGCTCCTCTTCCTGGAACTAACTCACATTTCCCCCCATTGACACAAAGTTGCGGTTCCAGCTCACACAGGCTCCGGCAGGGTAATCCGTCTTGACTTGCGTAACCGGGTTTGCAGAGGCAGTCGGCCTCTTTCGTCCACTCATTCATTATGCATTCGGAAAACTTGTCACATGCCATGAATTTGCAAGGGTCTGCCTGATCAGCTGCAAAGGGTGGGTGAATCATTAATGCATTACCCCGAAGAAACTTGGCAGGCCTTGAGGCAGCTAGAGAAGACAATTCACATTTACTGGCCTCCTACTTGTGCATGGTAATAGGATGTAGCCTAGCATAAAAGGACACACATCCTTCTTTCTGTAGGTGACACAGTGGGCATGCAAGCTTATATTTGCTTACAATTTATTTACTCCATCACTATTAAACTGTGATTTTATTTTCATCTCACAAGAATTTTCACATTCAGATATTTTTATTTTACTGTAAGTGCTAGTTTTATATTCATGGATACTATTCTACAGCTTTGCCTATGTGTTAGAGATTCTTTCAGCTATAATGATCTTAAACACACAATTTAGGACATGACAAGGGAAAGAAATTGGATTATTTAATATTGCACAATACTGTGAGGACTGCAACCTAGAAACACTGTCTAGAGAAAGTTCATGCTGTAAAGGTATGTACATGTAAACTCTTAACAAGTGGGCATCAAAGTAACACAATAACTTACAAAGTAACTTTATTCGCTTGTTTATATGGGGGGGAAGAAAAAAATCAAGTACTTTGTTTTGGTCATGGCTACTGGATTTTGGATATTACATAATGTAGTTTCTGATGAAACAGAAAAGGGGATATTAATTCTTACAGATAGTTTTCTTACCCCACACAGAATTGCACTTCAATCAAAACCAGAAGGCTTACAAAGGAAAAATGGTTAATAAAAGAGTTTGTATGATTAAGCACTTGATTAAAACAGTGACAGGTGCATTAATTGCATGTCTCTTATAAGCCTCTCCCCAGTGTCAGTGGTCAGTTTACCTTTATAGGATTGGAAATAAAGGTTGATAGTGCAAATAAGGAGACATGGGTTCTGTTGAAGCTTTACCCAGGGTTGTATGCTACAGTCTTGGCAGTTTTCAGAAGCTGAAATGTCTGAGCTCATTTCCATTTGACAAGTAGACCTTGGTGTGATTATTTCACTGGGTTGCAGGGTCATTTTTCCATGGTAATGTTTCGTTTTCCTTTACAAAGCATTGGGCTACTTACCTGCCATACCTCGTCATGTCTGCTGTGTTTTCACTTTGTTTAGATTGCAAAAATAATGCATGCAGGTATTTTTAAAGACCCGCTAGATTACTCTTCATGACATTACTTATGACCAATGTTGTCAGCCCTTTGCAGATGCAGTCTTGGCACGTACGCTGTTCCCATTAGCGTTTCGACTTAGTATAACGTTATTACCACTAGGTGGCTCTTACTTTCACAATAAGTAGTAATTTGCTTAAATTACCTTAATTTATTCATCAGGTTGGGGTTGGTTTGTTTGTTTGTTTGCTGGTTTGTTTCTTTGTTTTCTAAAGTAAAAGACAGTAGGCATTTGAAACACCTGTATGGGAATATACTGGCTTTCTAAACCTGATTTATTCTGACATTTTACTACTGCTCGTAAGCCTTGAAAGAACAGCTCTACCAGCGAACTCAGTGTGAGATCGTTTTCTGGAATTAATGTTGAAATACCACATCAGTAAAGCAGATGATATGGATGAAGGTGAAAGATTTTAATTTTTTTTTTCTGTGTTTGCATTTTAGAAGCTTTCTAATTCTAATGTTTATTTAATGTATATTCACTACCAAAGCATAGAACATGTGGTACCCCAAAGTTCACTCTTTCTAGTGAACTCATTTAATACTTTATTCAGCAAAACATCCATTTATCATGGGCATATTAGAATGTTTGAATACTGTGGCTTGTTAACTTTCTCTACCACACACTATCTATGCTCTTAGTGACCACAAGGAGATAGGTAAAATGAAAATAGATTAGAAACTGCCTGCATGAACTGTAAATAGATTTTTGCTCTGGAGTAGTCAGAGATCTGTACGTTAAAAGACAGATTAACCAAAACTGCTAAAGGCGTTTGCATGCTAAGGTATTGGTATAGTTGTTCTCCATGCCCATAAAATTAAATTCAGCCCTTGAAATTATTACCAGACCCTGAAAATAGATCCAGACTTCAAATTTATAAAACAATATAGTTTGTGAAAGTTTCTGACATTACACGTGTCCAGATCTGTTACAGACTTCCTACTGTTTAAGAAACACTACAGACTTACTTGAAAGGTACTAAACCAGGAGGAATTCTGGAATTCCAGCTCTATGGAGTGCTACAAATAATAGTTATGCTCTGGTCAGCGAGCATTTGTACAATCCAATTACTCCTAGAAATTATCTCCTTCTGTCTTGAACTCTGTAGCTCTTCAAAAATTGATTTAATGACTCTCTAAACTATGGTTTGCTTACAGCATTGCAAAAATCATCAGAAATATGTTTAAATACTCAAGTGCAATATTTCCATAAGTCACTTCTGTAAGCTGTACATGACTGTTCTTCATACCTGCCTTTGCCCAGCCCTTGTTCTAGAGAATTTTTAATTCACTATGTTTGGCTCTGAAAAGCAGTTGGTGTATATGGACAGACCAACACCTCCACCTAGCATTTCATTATAGTATGAAAATATGTCTGTAGATAACTTGGGTTTTTTTCTTATTACTTGTGATCACTGGGAGGCTGTTGTTAATACTGTTATTTCCAAAACAATAATGCTTCTGAAGCTGTAACAATCTGAGAAAGATTATCTGAATGATTTTGATTTTGCACATACATTATTACCACAATCTTACCTGGCTCAATATCCAGGGAATAGCTGTCAATCTCCAAATTGAGGAGCTGGGCTGCAGCATCACAGAAATCTTCCAAAACACAGTGTACTGCTTCCGTGATATTGTATGGCACTGTCCTGGCAAATTTCATTTTGCTGTTCACAATCACACTTCCGTTCCTGAAGTTAAGTATTTCCAGTTGCTTAAAACCTGTGAGATTGGACTGAAGGTATGGAAGTAGCTGCAAAACAGAAAATTGCCATTTATTTTAACTTACTGTTAATATCTACCCACTATTAATATATCTTACAGTAACTTTTCGTTATTGAGTAAACACATCATGCATTTATTTGTCTGAATTTAATGCAGTTGTTAAACTCTACCACCAAATCCACTTTTCTTTTAGCACTGTCTTCTGACTTTTGTGTCTTTCTCAATAATAGATTGAGATGGATGGACAGTAATTTTTCCTGTAATGAAATGCATAGCAGCTGGGGAGTTTATTCATCCGGAAGGGAAAAAAATCACCTCACTCAAAAGCCAACTTTAATTATTTTCAAGCATTCAATACAGGCAGGTTAGAGCATAGCATAGTAGGTGCATTACTGAGCTGACCTGCTGCCCTATTGTACCCATAGAGAAAATCCAGATCTAATCCTATTCCTCCTGCTAAGCTATGATATGTTTTAAAAAGCCTGTTTTTAAATGCAGCATGTAAGACACAACCCTTAGATGTAATCAGCACTGCTATGCTGTTGATGTGAAGCTAAGGAAAAGGCAAATAAATTACATGCCAGGCATATATCTGGAGTCTCTCAAACAAGTAGAAAATTTCATGACTGACTTCATGCACTTTCTTCATACCCTGAGGGCATCCTGGGCTTATGGAGCCTTTCAAAATGCAGCTGTATCAGACTGAATTGTAGCAGGGTCTGATATTATCAAAGTACTCTGCTCTTCAGTATATTTCTTTAAACTGTGCCTGACTACTGCAATATGTTGTTTAAGTTGATTTTCACCCACCAATTGCATGAACTGTTGTTCTAGCGCTTTGTATTCTGTCGAGCTCCTATTGAAGAGGTCATCAGAAAAGTGCATGTTGGTTACCCTCAGGCTGAAGAAAACCACTAGCTCTTTGCCTTTGGCTGCGGTTGTCATGGAGCTGGTAGTTACATACTTCAGGGTAGGAGCTGGGGTGGCTTCTGCAGACTCAGTTTTCAGCACTGGGATATAACCACTGCCATGCTCCACTTCATCCAGTGTGGCTGTGCTCATCACACCGATGTGATCTAACTCTGCAGCAATATCCTGCACTCCTGTCCCTGACAGTGTGGAGTCTGGTACCTCAAGGGACTGTTTGATGATCTCCGAGAGGCTGTAGGATGGGCTGGTTGCTGAAGGCAGCAGTGCTGTTTGATCTGATGGTAGGATAGCTGTAATAACATCTTCAGGCTGTGTGGTAGAGAGATCACTTGAACCAATAAAGAAAGGCAAAGTTTTGTAAGTGCTGGCTGGCACTAAAATGTCATCACCTGATGATTCTGGTTCATCCATGATCTTAACTGCTGCAGAAAAACAGGGGGAAAAGAAATAGCTACTTGAAAAGCAAGCATAACAAACATCAAACATGGAAACAACATGTTTATTGTATTACACTGAAACATTTTAAAAAACAAGTATTAACACTACCTAAACATGAAAAATGGTGTTTCCATCACCAAGGAAAGATTGCTGGAATAAAACAACTCATCCACATGAGGTGGATTGAGTAATGAGATTTCTGTGGGTGCTCTGTTTAAATAATAATTACACTTGGTAATTATTTCCCTAACCACTCCAAAGGACATCCTTGTTTTGAAGGTACCTACTCACACTGTCAGTTTATACTGACTGAAAGAGTAGACAGATCGCATCTTTGAGCTATCTGCTCAGATCACTCGTATGCTGGAGTCATTTTGTTCCTCTCTGCAAGAGGTTGAAGCTATTATTTGCCAGTAGTCATAAACAGTAATCACTCTATGAAAAACAGTGCAGTCTCTTCAGATGCAAACTGAAGAGAGCAAAACGGTGTCAATTTACCTAAAAGACAGCGGTACCAGTGAAAACAAATTTAAACCTTAAGAAATCACCTGCTGCATGTGAAGCAGCCATTTAATCAGATGCTGAACTTCTGAGGTCCTCATTGAGGCTTGGTGTGGGACAAGGATGTGTGATAGCTATAGCTGAAATCCAAATCTAAAGCATAACGTATGAGACTCTGAATTTGGCTTGCAGCTATCTGGCCGCAATATCTTCAAAGAACACTGTGGACTCCTAGCCACAGTCATCAACCCAAGCTGACAACTTGTCCTTTTCCAGTGATACAGTTATATGGGCTCTTCACTTGGGACTTTCAGCAGCCCCCTCCTAGTAAAATTCACTTATCAGTTGATAGGAAAGAAATTTGTCTCCAATTTGAACTGTTCCATTCCCTATGCACTAATTTCCTCCTCCTAGTGGCCAGTGAAGGTAGTAAAGGAAAGCGAACTTCTGCGTTGGGAATCGCCCCTAATGAAGACGGCAACTATCCTGTCCACGGCACATGAGTTTCCCATGGATGTTCTTTGTGTTTCTTTCAGTTTCCTTGCTTCTGAACAAACGAGGCCCAATTTTTTGCTCACTGTATTGCTGATTTTTGAACAAGTTTACATTTTCAATACGGAAAAGCTTAGTACAAGATAGCTGTCTATTTTCCTGATGCTTATTTTAACAGCACATACAAACCCTTTCATTTCTCCCTGAAGGTACAATACCTTGGTCTAATGTGGATTGTTTTCTGTATAGCCCCATTCTGCTAAGCTAACCACACTTCTCAAAACATCAAGGAATCCTTCTGAGACACAGTATGTGGTTTTACCAGAATTAGATGCTTGAAAAGAATTTTCTCCCATCTGGTTACCACTTTGCATAAGCCTATGTTAAGAGATGCTACATATATTTTTATCCTCTTTATTGTTTTTTTATTATGTGTGTTACAGTGTGTATATATACATGGTGATTCAGTGATAGAAGTATATAGAGATAAAACACATGCTAATAAAATAAGTTAATATGAAAATAAATAGTATAATATCAATATAAATATAAAATAAATATTTATAAATAATAGTATCAATAGTAATAAATTAAGTAAAACACATAATAGACTGTCCAGTGGTTATATTATTAGTGTAGGTTGTGGGAGAGCTAGATTTACTTTTCGGTTCCACTTCAAATTCCTGCTCAGGAGTCTTAAGGATACACCTTCAGGTGGTATTGAACTCTCTTCAAGAAAGTACTTAAAAATGAGATGCATTCTTTAAGCCAATATTTTTTTGCTCCCTTTTTAGTCAATAACGAGATATTTATCTCACTTGAAGAAAACTATCCAAATACTCTGCATCTTTTGAAGCGCCTGTATATTTCTGTTGACTTCAGAACATACACAGCAAATTTATGTATGATGCCTGCTTTCCCGCTTACATAGTCGGTTATGTAAATCAATCTCTTCAGCTCCTTGTGGTACTATTGTAAGGTCAGTGATTTCTCTGACGTGCTCTGATGCATGACAAGGACTACTGCAGTTTTTTGAAAATGGGAAACACTTTCCATTGTGTGGTAGTTTGAAACTCTGAGCAGGGCACTGTGGTTCTGGCCCTGGAGAAGGCTCAGTGCATTTTACTCTGGAATACCACTGACAAGGTGTTACTGGAGAATTGCTCCTTCTACTCTTAGTTCTAAGGTTTTCTCTTCCTTAGAAATGTTTTGTATGTCTCAGCTAAAGGAAGAACGAGACATTTATTGTCAATTCTGTGGGGAAGTGAACTTCTAGAAACAATATTCTGAAGCAGAACTCCTCAGGTAAAACAGGCTGGAAGTAAAGCTACTACAACTGCTTCTATTTATGCAGTCACTACATCAGTAACTAGTGCAAATGTTATTCTGTTACATTGTTCTTTCAGATGAGTTTATTTGTATATTAATACCTCTTTTTGATAGGTATTGAGTAATAGATGCTAAGGTGATAAGGAGTATAAGGTAAATTCTTGCTAGAGCAAATTTTATCACAACAGCAGTGCATGTTCTCATAGCTACACATAAAAAAAAAGCATTCTAGAAAGAAGATGTGCACTACTCTGACAGGGGTAATCAGGGAAAGGACAACTTCCACTTCACTGCTTTCTGGATGCATAAAATATTGCAACTGCCTTACAAGATGCTGCCCCTCTTTTGAAGACCAGGTTATTAGCTCCTGTTACATGTTCTTGCAGGATTCCCCTGTTATCTTGCAGCTCAAAGTAGAATAGTCATCAAAGAGAGTTCCCAAACTGCCATGGGCAGCTGCTGCTGATGGACAAACATTTTGTTATGCTTTGGCTCATGAGAACAAATCAGTAGGTGTTAGGTGCAGCCAAGACTCTCCAGAGAACAGGTTTTAGGGGAGACAACTACAAACCAATGGAATCCCACAGGAGGTACCTATTTTTTCTTTAACACTAGCTGGCTGATGGCAAGTTATTGAAGATCACTCATCTCTCTAAATATTTGTACCTCTTTCCCATATGTGACAAGGCAAATTTTTATAGTCAGTTGCTTGCATGAAAACATCTTCCCTCAAGAGCCTCATTTTAACTGGCAGAATGTTTGGAAACCAGAATGATTTAGCTGACAAAAATTCCCACTTGATAAGAGACTATATTTCACCTATTTTGAGTTTGATCTGTATGGTTGAGTTCGAATTCATTTTTATCAGCAGTGAATTTCTTACCTTCCACATGATGAGCTCCTTCTACCCCCTACCACATCCCCAGTGGCTGTTCATGACATGAAATATGTTAAATTTTGTATGCTTATGTACAAAATAATGAAAGAGCCTAGAGTACTGGTGATACTGGAGAAGATGGTGAAGTACACTGCTAATATGAAGAATCTATGGGATGGGATGCAGAAAAAGACTAAGTGGTGCATTCTCCCTTACTTGCAAGGCCTGACTGTGCTGATCTGGAACAGGACCACAATGTGTGTACAGCAAATTCCCATTTAAAGTAGCACAGTTGTGCAGTCTCCTTTTCTTTGTTGTAATACGTAATTTGCACTGCTGACAGCGTAATACAAAGCCTACAGTCCTAGTCCCTCCAGCCCTAGAAAGCAGCCAGAAAAGAATAGCGAATTGCTGTATTGTTGTGCATGCTGCATAAAACACCAAATGCTGCACCAGAGCTTGATGCTCTAATACTTCTTTGAGAGCTTGAGATGCTTTTCTCTTGTCATGTCCTCGTGTTTCTTGTGTAATCAAGGATATGGACAGATTAGAGAAGAAAAACCTGGAGGTGTTCTCTGTTTACAAAGCTCTTGCTGTTAGTTGTTATGCTGATAGGGAGTGAGAGTCACTTATAAGTTAAGGGAACTCAGAACAGATTTCTTAGCATTAGTGCTTGAGGCATTAATGCAGGATGATCTACTGATGGGATGAACCTGCATCTCCAGAGCAACCTTCTCTCAGCATGACAGCATACACATGGTCATGATTGATAGTATTTGTCAGGCACATTGTATTTTAGAAAAAGGTAACTACAGGAGAAAAAAGCACTGGAATGATTTTGAAATTGCAGCAAGTTTGAAGCAGGATAAACATATATATTATGCATTTGGCAAACAGCCATATATGCGTGTGTGTGTATATATATATAGAGAGAGAGATAGTCTATGCATAGATTATAAAGGTCTTCTGGCACTCCCTTATTACAAGCAAAGTAACTTAAAAGACCTTGGGGGCATGCCAAGATGATCTCAGTGCATGTATCGCCTGTGTTCATATGCTGCCATTTCTTACCAGTCACTGTCTCTCCAGCTGAGACATATAAGACAGTGACAGACCACAGAGGTGGTGTTAGACTCTCGCAATGTGAAAGTGAATGGGCTCCCCTAAAAGGCTTCTGAGTGCTTAGTGAAGCACAGCACGATCCCTGAAGGCAGGGGTTACTGTCCCCTTCTCTTGGTTGCACGTTTTCTAATATGTATCACTTTACTGTTCCAACACTTGCAATTTACTGAATTCAAATATACCCCAAAAGTAACCATATTACATTAAGGTTAAACAATAGAATGAAATTAAAACCTGCTGTCAGCAATGAAAAACTTAATTTGAACTCTCAGCCACCACTGACCCTCCCAAAGAGATGTTCACTGAACTCTCCAGATGTTTTTTTCATATTACATGGACAATATTGTACTGAAGAAAGTGAAATATCTGAAGTTAAACTGCTGTTGGCAAAGACGTATAAACACTGAATTAAGAGGCAATTTCCTGGGTGCATTGCTATATCAAATCTTTCTAAAAAGAGTGCTACATGCAGGCATTTATTCCCAGCTGAGGGAGTAAAATACATAAGTTTGACTTATTAGAAAGAATCAACTGCCGTTTCAACAGCTTTATTTCATTTCAGGTACCTAATTAGTTGGTCCTCTTACTTTTTTTAAAGTGAGGAAACCTTTTTTCAATTGACCATGAATAAGGAGTTATTGTTGGGGAAAGGTCAAATTGTCATGAGACATTTTTCTAGTGGGTTTGTGTTAATAAGCAGACCCAGATGATTATGTATTAAGAGGTCCTGGTATTTCATTTCGCTCATGAGCTTAATAAGCATTGACATTTCCTATTGGTAATAGAAAATTTTCCAGTCCACTGACAAATATTGTTCAGTATATGAAGGTTACAGTATTCAATGTGCATATATATATATTTGTATGCATGCTGGCTGAAGAAAATAACTGACAAGGGAAAAAGTGTGCAATGAAGAGACTGGTCCATAATGCAGGGTGAGAATCTCCTTATGGGCAGCTATGCTGATATAAATACCAGATGGACTAGTACATCAAGCAGCTGGATTCAAATCTACATTTTTTGCTGGTGCCTGAGATGCCACAAATCCCTGAATGCAGGACTGTGGTGTGCAAACAAATAGATGAAGTGCTGAATTTGTGTTTGAGGTCTTTCATTTTTAACTAGGACACAAGTAAGATAAGGATTAAGAGAATTAAGTCTCATTAAACCAGCATGTCACAACGAATGTCTTGCAGCACATAATTGTTAACTTTGTCTTTTTAGCTGTAAAACAAAGGCAGAAGAGCCAGAATGATCT
The DNA here is from genome assembly GCA_039720435.1 of Amazona ochrocephala. Lineage (NCBI taxonomy): Eukaryota > Metazoa > Chordata > Aves > Psittaciformes > Psittacidae > Amazona > Amazona ochrocephala. The sequence continues at coordinate 48,779,359 of CM077878.1, forward strand.
ATGGCTGTCATTCTGTCTGTCAATATGAGCTCCCCATAAGCCAGGTTCAGTGCCCAGTGAAACCGACAGACCTCTTTCTCCATGGGCTGCAGTGAATCTCAGTGCACTGGGAGTGAATTCCATCTCTTCTCCATCTCCAGCCAAAAAATTTCTTGTATCTCTCAACCTTTTTCCCTTAGCATCCTCGCTGACACTTCTTGAGGAGCCTGTTTCTTCACTGGACAGCCTGATAGCTGCAGCTCTAACTCTACTTCTGTGTAGTGCTCTGTGTAACTTAAATAAGAACTCCCCAGTTTATTCTGAAAATTTTCTTATCTTGCAGATACGCTTTATCATCATGTTCTCACCACCAAAGTTGCAATAAATGTCATTCTGACATGCTGTCACAAGAGGATAAAATACTACTTAGTAATGATAATCTTCTCTCGTTATTCTCAGAACAATTCAGTTCTACCTGACACTGAAAACTAAGAGGGTAACATAAAATTTGCAAAATGAATACCTGAAAAGCGAAAATACTGTGAATTCAGGGTGTTGTGCGACTACAGCTTGCTCTCCTCTTGTCTATGTTAATTATAAAAGAATCTCCTAAGGGTGCTTTAGCTGGGCTTCACACACTGGCATCAAGGCTCACCTTCTGTTAGATAAAACCTGGTAGCCTCTTTTACTGACTCATGCTTAGCTGAGTAATTTGGCCACACCACCGGACTATGTGTTTGATTTTGAATGTTTGCTCCCACACAGAGTTATATGGCCCTCATCTCATGTCAGCATCCTTATCAATTCCTTTATTTTGCAGATCAGTAATGTTATACACTTCTGCAATGACTGAAGAAATGAAAAGCACAGAATTCTTGACTTGTCCCTCAAAGATGCATAAAGATTAAGAGTAAATCATTAAGGACAAAGCCAAGCCCTGTCTACTTCCACTCTCCTGCAACTTTTTTCCCGCAGTGCGCCTAGTTCTGCCTGAGAGAACCCGAATGATGCAGCTCATAATAGTCTGACTGCCCATAAAATTTTCACTGGTGTAAATTAGCTGGTCTTACTCAACTCACACAACATTTTCAGTACAAAGAAAGAATTCCCTTTATGAAATTAGGGTTAATATTTTCGTTGACCCATCTCTCCTTGGCAAATGCAAGCTCCCTTCACTTTCCCAGAAGTAAGTCAGTAACACATCTGCCTGTAGCAATTTCACGCTTGGACACTGTACCTGTACAAGCCCTTTGAAATACCAGTTTTCTGTGCAATTACAAATTATTTTCATTGCCGATTATAATTTTCACATGCACTGGCCAATGCATGGCTGAAAAATATTAATTCACCTTGCCGTAATCTGTTTGGTTAGGGACTTTCTTGACTTCAATTAGCTATCTGCTAATAGTTTTCTCATTAAAGGTTTTTGTATGTTTTTTGAGTAAGCCTGTTTCTTTAAAGCTTTGAAATAATGAAATAGAGAGTTAATATATGATTTTTTTTTTTAGATTTTTCAGCTTCAAAGCAGTCATTTAAGCACAACAGGTGGAAATACAATAGATATACAATTAATTGAGCAAGCTTATTTTAGACCTGTGTCAAGTTCATGTACTGAGAGACTTGACTATTAAGCTTTAACAACTGCCATTGACATTCTTCTGTTTCACCAGTTCTAGAGGATTCAGCATTTCGAAAACACATAAGTACTTTGAACAAGATAGGAATAGCTGGTGATTAAAGCATCCCCGGAGCTCTGACTAGCAGTGTTTGATTTCATTTTGCACTGAAACTATACAATGGAAGAAATATCTGCAGAAAACTGGAAAACAATCAACAATAATCTGTTAAACCTGGGTCTCAACCACCATCCCACCACAATTTCTCCCCTGAATTCACCAGCTGTTGCACCTGATTACGGCGACTGTTCTGCGTCTCAGTTAAGACTCAGAAACATTCATTTGCCTCAGCACTTCTCTGACTATAGCAGAAGTCAGTAATTCCATATTGATTGCTTTAGGTAGTTAACAGTATTCACCCTTGTAATTAAAGTCAGATTATAAGGTTGTATTCCTGCTTTTTACAAGAAAACTGTACAGACAGGTGTATAATAAGATACCTTGTGTGGACAGTAGGTCAGTGGTAATTTATTTCCATAACATGACAAGTCACTTTTACCATGTAAGAACTTTTACCTCCTCTGCTACTGAGATTGTTAGATGAAATGACATACTAGTGCTCATGTGCTCTAAAAGCCAGTTTTCTAATTAAAGTCCTTGCTAAAGAAATGATTCAACTGGGGTATTATATTCTTGTGAAGGAAGGAAATTAATAAGTACATTTACAGTTTAAAGATGTAAAAATGCCAGAGACTGCTGGGACTGTTGTTTATTGTAAGATATTTTGCATTGAAGTTCTGCACAGTTTGCTACCATACTAAAATTATATTAAAATATATCTTAAACAACTAAGAGGTGAAGCTAAACTGAGAAGTCTGGACTTCACTGGTGTTCACATTAGTGAATTAAATAGAGAAGAAAATTGAGAAGCATTGAATTTGCAAATATTAATCCACATCTACATAGCAGTGGAATCAAAGCTGAATAAGAAATATCTCACTTAAGACCATAGCTTCAGAAGGATTATCAGCTCTTATTCTTATTGTTGATTGTTCTACAGTTAAATTTGAAAAATATATTTCACGAGTTTAAACGAATGAAATCTGTGTGAAAATAACCTAAAACTGGAAACATAAAGAAGCATCCATCTAACATTGGAAATACTCTAGCCATACCACTGTAGTTATTTTGGAGCACCATAAATGGAGAACCTGGAACATTATTTTTGATTCATTTCACTTTAGAATAATTAGAAACAAAATGTGACAGGTTACAATACCAATCCTTCGGACGTGAAAGTACCCTCCAAATCCCTGCCCTCTTTCTCTATTTTTCTCCACTGTGTGACAGTAAAAAATAAAGAGCACAGTTTTGTAAGTGATGGGACCATAAGACAGTTTTGTGGTACTGAAATTTATTAGTTTGCAAAACAGTAAAACCAAAGTAGAAGTCACATGATATAAATTCAAGTGATTTGTTGACCCAAGGACCTAAAAAGAGAAAAGACAAACATGGCATTAGAAAGTTAAAAAATGTGACTGTCTTGAAACCTTGCAGTCAGATGAGCACATTAAGATTTGTCCTGATGCTTCCAGGCATTCATTCTCCTCAAGCCACACTACTTTTTTTTTAATGGAACTTTGCAGTGTCATATAGGCTACTCTGCTTGAAAGCCCGTCATTCCGAATTGCATGGCATTAAAAATGGATATTAGAGGAATGTTTGGCCATAAATAAAATTTTGACTGTGAATTCAGTTATCTGTTATTGGCACCACAATTCCAGAAGTATTATGTATCTATTCTACAGTACTTCAACTTAGAAAGAAAAAAATCCACCAAATGGGGAAGAATGAAAAGGAAACCTAAACATAAAATGAAAAAGAAAGGAATCTTTTGCATCCAGGGTTGGTTTAATCACGTTCTTACTGATGCAGATAATGATCTTGCCATTCTGCAAAATGAAAGTAAAACTTCTACATCATTCTAATTTACACCTGGATATCACTGTTCTAAATTGTGTTTAGTCCTGTTCTCTACATACCTTTCTGTAAAGTTTCATTGACAAAACAGTGTTAAGAACTTGTTGGAAAGAATGCATTTTATCTTCAAGCAGAAGTCAGCACTTATTTCCCCAGTCCCCCTCGTCCTTTTTTTTAATTGCAATATGCAAATATATGAGATCTATCCTGGCAAGAGTTTTGCACATTCTAGATTTTCACAAACACAAACTCTATTATATTTAAGATAAACATTATTGCAAATTTGTGTCCTTTTAAGTTTTTTACATATTTTTGTTAGTTTCAAATACTATAGCATCTTTCAAACTGTAGAACAAACACCTTAAATAGATATTGGCATCAGTGCCAATTATGTGAGGCATCTTGGGTGTGGCAGAGAAAAGCAAAGTTAGAAGTCCAAGCCTTCTCTCCAGATAGAGATATACAACTCCATCTAGAGATGTGATTCAGAGCACCTAAGTTACAACTTCCGTATACTAGTCTAATACAGGTGGCATGAGTTATCTGCTAACAAGGAACTATTAAAGATTCCAAGTTGAGCTCAGATGGAGTTTCTTAAGCTGGAAGGAAACTGAGTCCTCCAAAGTGAGAACTGTAATAATTATAGAAAATAAAATATTCAGTACCATTTGATCATAATACATTATTTCTCAAAGCCAGCATTTCTAGGAAGAGTAAGGGTTATTAATGAGTGAGGGAAATGTATTATTTAGGGCATGTTACTCTCAGCAGTGCCACTCTAACTGATATCTGTTCCAACAGGACTACATGACATCTAAACTTAATTAGTTTCATTCATTTATGACCTGGCAAAGGGTAGTCTTGCTCCCCAAGGTCAAAAGTTTGTATTATTTGTTTTAAAGTTTTTTTTATTATTTTACTACTCTATTGGTCACAGGTTTTTGAATAATTGTATTCAAAACATTAATATGTTAAAGTTATTTGTGATATTGGATTTTCAAATTCTGAACTTATTTCTAGACTTTTTATGTTCAATTTTTATTAGAGAATTAGAATTACTGTAATCATGTCTGAAGACAGTAAACTTCCTCCAAAGAAGTTTCGAGCCCTTAAGTTCTAAAGAAAATTAGTTTTCTGGAACAAAGTGCAATTAGACCACATGCAGCCACAGCCTCATGCCGCTCCTGGAGGGAGAGCTCCTTCATGCACAGTGACAAAGATGAAGACAAATTATGGGTGGTTTGTAGTTTTGTCAGATTTTCAATGTTATCACATGGCAAGTACACCTTCCCTCTTCTCCTCTGAGTCTCAAGCCTTTGTGGCTGCTTCTGTTTTCATAGGAAACAAGCAAGAGAACTTTCCCATTTTTCAACTTTAGATCTAACCTCTGAACACTGCCAGAAAGGTTGGTTTTAGCACAAGATCGGATCTGAAACTGAAATGTATGAAAGCTTGTATTACCTATGTTACATCTCACTCATGGAGGGCTACCTACAACCAATATAAAGCTTACTTAAATGAATTGATTTTAAGTCACCAGTATTATGATGAATTTGGAGGGAGGGAGATGATTAGTTTGTGGAGAAATAACATTGAACACGGAAGGAGACAATCATCAGGGGAATGCTAATTATAGAAGAAGTGAAAGCATTCAGGAAACAAGTACTGAAGGATCGTTAGCTTTGAGTCTAAAAGGGCATGTGAGCTTCATGAGACTCTCATTGCAGAAACAATTGGAATTGACTAGCAATATGCAGAGACGACACTGAGAAAAACCCGAAGTGTGTATGGAGAATATGAGAATCTGGTCCTTGTGGAAACAATGGGATAGCAATGTGTGTCTGTGTCTGGGGAAGAGGCTTAAAAATAAAAAACAGGAATGAACAAGTGCCAGAACACTGAGGTGTATCTTGCTGCTATCTATATAGGTGGAGAATGAGGTGTTACATTTTTTCATTATACAGGTAGCTCAGATTGGCCTCTGGATCAACAAATTTTCTTAGCAGAAATACAAATTGTTTTCTGTACTTCACACAGCAATTACAATGAGTCATTGGAGTTACCAATTGCATATAAAGTAAAGTTTCATTTTGTTTGTTTTGGTTAATGTTTACACATTTATATCATGTATTTGGGGATGTATAAGAAATCATATTTGAAGGAAGCAAAGCTTAACCTTAAATTAAAACTGAAGTGACTGGATAGCTTAATTTAAACAAGTGATGTGTTACATTGGGAAAATATTTAGCACTGTTTCTCTTGTATATTTTTGCCTGGATTAGCCATTTCATTTTAGCATGTTTAATTATGTTTTGAAGATGTGATGCAGGTTTTGTTCTATTCACATTGTTCCTGCTGTACCCAGCATGGTGATAGTTGAGCAGTAGGCTATCATTAAATTTTTGCCATACACTAATCATTTACTCCAACATGTTTAGGACTCTTCAGGATACCTGTAGCATTCTGAGTGTGCTATTCTAACTTTATCGCAACAAGGAAGACACTATGCACATTTTCTTAAATCTGACATCCTAATATGAACCTGCTGAAACTTTTGCATTCTGCCTCATCTTCAATTCACAAATAACTTTCAGGCTAATATCATACATAATGCTTGAGAAAATGACATGGCTACACCTACCTCTTTACTTCTCCAACTGTCGGACTGAAGCAGCACCTCCATGAAAGCATTCTTTGCACATCTGAAGCAGCAAGCAACAAGTGAAAGGGCACAGAGAGAAGCTGTTGAGGGAGAATGTTAAGAAAATCCTGTCAGTTCATGGTGAAAGAAAGCATAAAAAAAGCAGAAAAACATGCAAGGAAACAGAGGAGTTCTTTACCTTGTATAACCATAGACGTGGAAAAACTGCTGAGTCTTCCTGGCAGAAAGGATGGGTGAATTACAATCCTGGGAACACCCGGAGTGGTTCTTGAAAGAAGTAATGGGACTTTCTTTTCCATCCAATGCTGGTTATGTCAAACAGAAACCTATGCACTTAGGTAGCTGGGGATGAACCAGATGCAGAAAGAATCCCCAAATGTCCAGAAAATAGTTTTTCTACAGATTGCTTAGAAATAGTAGTGAGTGAGGAGAGCACAACTGAATTAAGAGCTGGGCAGTAGGAAGACATGAAACAAGGATGTGTGAATATATGAGGGTAATTATAGAAATTAATGAGGCTTTTACCAGTTGCACATACAGAAATGTGACCAACATCTACTCATCGGTCAGTTTCTCACAGGGAAAAAAAACCTCTGTGATACACCCTGCAGAGTCTTCTCTTTGAGTCTTACTGGAGAGCTTGGTAATGATCCAGGCTTGTAAGACTGAGATGTAGTACAAGAGTAGCTGAAGTGTATTACTGCTACCTTTTTTTTTGTCCTATGCTTCTGGAGTAACTTCTCCATAAATAATGCTTCCTCCATGATTAGATGATGGTCAGGAGATTTACCTGCATTGTATATTTGTTAGTAACTATGGTTAAAACAAATTCAAATTAAAATTCCCCTTAGTGTTTAGGAAATAGAGCTATATCATTTATTGTTGTTACAGATTTCATGAACTCTTTTATCACTTTATAAATTTGTTTGCATTTGTTTTACTGATGAAATGTTATTGCTTTTTGAAATAGCAATCTGTCTAATACATTACACAAGTGTCTTCCTTTCTGAATGGTTATACTGTTTTAGGTAGAGTCACAAGAAGACCACAGAAGCATAAAAGAAATTTAACCATACTGAAGACATACTGATGAGTTAACTCCAGAGGGGAAAAAATATGAGGAAGAAAGATGAATGTTAGAGAACAGTGAAGAGGTATCATCTCAGAGAGTAGAAAAAGGCAGGGATTTTGCAGTGATTTTAAATGAAAAATTGAAAGATCTGAGATTTTGCAGGAGCAATAGCAAACCTTTCTGAGTAGTCAAATGTTTAAACCATGACATCTGATCCAAGCATTCCAGAACTTTTCAGTAAGAGGGTTTGTCTCTTAATTCTATTGTAAAATCTCAAACAGAATTTGATATTCAAAGGTTAGGCTTACTTTAAAGCATCTTCCTAGTAGTTCTGGGCTACCTTGAGGAGTAGAGTAAATGCCATCACTATTTGACCAGCACGGCTGTTTAATCCTCACTGGCCTGTTCTTTACCTGCACCACAGACAACATCACTGTCCTGAACAAGCACAGTACCCTGTGAAAGTAGCTTCACAGCCACTTCTGGCTCATTCCTCCCACTGGCTTCCCAACCCTGACAAGTCCTGTCCTGCATGTCTTAGAAGGATGCTTGTTGTTAGTTCGACTCTTCATCCCTCACCTGCTTTTTTTCCACTTTCCTTTTCCTACATGTTGCATGCAGAACTTTGCATCTATTTGTTTGTGTAAAGGTGAGTCTAATTATCTTTTAAGGAGCTGTGAAAGATTTTTTTTATTGCTTTGATCAGTGACCTCACATAGGCACAATTAAAGTAGCTGGTGTAGGTTGCAGACATTCAATGCTCATGAGTCTGTAGTAATGCTCAGCCTACAGTTGCACCCATGATAACAGATGCAATAAAGTCCATCTGTGAAACAGAGCTGATGGGGAGACCTGAAAGAATCTCAGATCTTGTTATTTCTTGTAGCCATGTCTTCCTTTCATGGTTAAGAAGAGTGAATTGAAAGTTCTAAACGTGATGAAGAAAATTTGCTTCACCTTCTGGACTGAAAGGTGGGAAAATGGCTGGGAATTAATGAAGTAGGAGTGAAGGCAACTGCTCAGACCCTAACCCTCTGTCCAAGCTCATACAGAACTAAGTAGTTCCTGTTGTTTCACACCAGCAACAGTTAAAAGTTTGGGTTTTGTGGTTTGTGTTTGTTTGTGTTTCAAAAAATACTACTAAAAAACACAGCTACGAAATGCAGCCAGGCACAATGTGTGAAATATTCTGTGCCTGATAGTGAGGAATTTTGCTTGCCATATTAGGAGTAATATCACCAACACTGTTGACATTAATAAAACCTCTCTCGTAAATGTCATTAAGTCCTGAATTTCCAGATCAAATTCTATCAGCTCCTATGAAATACGCAACATTTAGCGAAAGAAAGAAGTACAGGGAATGCTGTTCTCAGAACTGCCAGAAATGAAAAAAAAGGCTATAAAGAAATTTTAAAGATTACACATTATTTGTTCTTCTCTAAACTTATTAAGTAGATTTTTAACCTCTCTCTTCTGTTAAGTATGCAGTATGTTTTGTGTACTACAAGGTTTTAAACAAATATAATAACTCCAGCTTTGTGTCATTGCTAATAAGGTGACCCTTCTTTTTTAGACAGGGAACAATTATTTCTCTCCGGCTACTCAGCTGCAGAGATAATGAAGGAATTCTTGTATTGTAGTGCTTGTTTTAGACATAACTTGTGTTCAGCAAGGAGGAGAAAGGCAGAGGGCCTTATTTTGGGGAAGGAGTCTTTTTACGGTTCTAGTCAGTTTGTTCTGTCTTGTAACAAATAATTTCTTAAAATAGTGTTTAAAGGGTCAGTACCAGGTGTTTACAGGATCAAACATGCAGTTACAGGTGATCCACACCTCTTTAAGCAAAAAATTCCATGCTGTGTGGGCACAGGCAATTATGACTTTAGGAAAAAGAAAAACGTTGATGTAGTTTTTTACTTAACTATTTGATGTATTATCTCTGAGGGTCATTTAACAACACAGAATGTAGTCTTCATTTTGAACTGGTGTATCAAAGACTGTGCAAGACTCAAATGAACTGTGGTCCTACACTCTCACTTGGAAACAATCAAGCAAGCTTGAACCCTGGGGCCAGGGAGAGGTCCATCTCCAATATCCTCTCTCCCACCCAGTGAAAAACAGTGAGGCAGTAACTGTAATAAATTACAATAAGGAAATTCTTTACATTTTTAGATTTGAAGACAAAGAATAAAACTAATATCTTCACTGAAAATTGTCTGCATTTTTGGTGAGACTCTGCTTCTCTTCAGTCATTTGGAGCTGTTAGGCTATTCAGCTGTTAGGTTTTTCAGCTATTTAGCAAATTGTAAAATAGATATGCAACTTTATGTGGGTTTTATGACATCAAATCCCTAACCCAATGAGTGAATACAATGAAAAATGCCTATAACTTTTTTACAACTTTTTTCCTCCTGCAAATGTACGACTTCACCACAATTATAATGAATGTTATTTATAGGCATGCTATGCTGTTATTTGAAGTTATGATGTACTTTTATCAGTAGGACTACAAGAATTTTTGCCATAATACCCTGTACAAATCGTGCCTTATCTTTAGGCATTTGTTACTGAGTTTTTGTTGAGGTTTTTGTTTACTTGTTTGTTTTTTCTTTGACAACACTGAAGTCAGATACCTTAGGATTTTCCTCAAGTAAGCATCAGAAATGTAAATTTTTCACTTTTGATGGTCCAGAAAAAATTCTGTCACAACTGAAAGGAATGATTACTGTACTTATATGTGAACTCTGTGTGTTAACAACTGGATCTCTTCTACTCTCTTTTATAGAAAAATCTTTTGTGCCTTACCTTGTCCAGACAGACTATCTTGGCCAACTTCCCCGAAAGGTGGTCCTGTTGAATCTTCAGCTTCAGTTTTCTCTTGCAGAAGACCAGGTGGGATAAAGCTACTTGTGACATAAACTGCCAGTGTGGTAGCCTGCTCCACTGGAGGCTCATAGCCGTCGGTGATTAAGTCACTGCTAGCAGAATCATCTGCTGGAGGAAGCAAATAGGAATCCTCTGCTTTTGGATGACTACTAGTGCTATGCAGAGCACTGAAAGGCACTGTGAAACTTCGGTGGTCAGCAGAGATATCTTCTGTGTCTGGAGTAGATTTCTCCTGAAATGGTTCTCTTGAAGGTTTGGTAGGGAACATAGGTTCAGATGAAACAAAATTGTTGAAGTATTCAGGGTCACTGATGTCTCCACTTAGCACAGGGATTCCAGTTGTAAATTCATGGAACAGGATGTCTCCAGTTTGGCCCACTGTTGCTGGGCTGGGGTAGCCCAGTGGGAGTTCCACACCCATGGAGTCCTCCTGAAAAGGTTTATGAAAAGCAGCTTTCATTATTATGTGTAACTTTCATTGCTAAAAACACCAATAATCTTTAGCCACAGGAACTTGCAAACAGCTAACTCAGCATGAAGCCATGGGATGTATGAAATGTTTGGCATGAGATCCTAATCACATTTCCTGTAATTTAAAAATGGTCAAAGAAAGACGGTTTTCACTACCCCGTCAATTGCTCTTCTGTCACTGAAATGTACTACTGAACTGGTGAGACAGTGTAAACTTAGTAATTACAACAGAAAAAGATAAGCAGTAATATTCACCTGTAAATGCTCTAAACAATACCCCCATTGCAGTATAGCAAGACAACATTCATCTTTACCACATTTAAAAAAAGCAGATATGTATTTTATCAAAAGATCCTTTTTCTGTGTATTTATGTACATTTTAACACTGTTTAATTTCATGTTTTTCCTCAGTTCATGGAGAAATAAATAAATAAACATAACAACCGGTATTAACTTACCGAATCGGGGCCTGCCAGAGGAATAGTGACCATGGCCTGGATATCATTATCAAAATCACTAGATGGTCCAATAGATTCTGGGGAAAATAATAATAAATTAAACAGTGCAGAATATTTCAGCAGTGGCACCCTAAAAACTGATCAAAAGGAACCTGATAAAAACCAGTATTAAAACTGTCCTCCATAAAAAAAATTACTTTTAAAAATCTATGCTAAGGAGAAGGCATAAATTTCCATTTAAGTTGGAAATTATGAGGAAACCAAGAATTTCATATACACTATTCTTTGTACTCCTTTATTTAGAATAAATGGGATAGGTCTGCAGAGAGCTGATTCATGGATGAATGCTTAAAATCAGCTGAAGTGTGAAGCAGTTGGTTAAATCCACTTGGGCTATGATGACTCATTATATTGTGTTGTTCATTAAGCATAAATTCTTTTCAGTTTTACCCAAAGTCCACACAATTGCTACACTCAAAGTTTTGGCTTTAGCACCTGGTGATTCCCTTCACCCTCTCAGAGAAACTATGTTTAAAGAACTACATGCAAGATGTTTTCTAAAACTGGTTATTAAAAATAATTTGTGGGGGAAAGTTGATTAAAACTGTTATTATTAAAGTGTTCTATAGCCACATTTTTTTTCTTCTCCTTAGGCCATTTAATCTGCATTAAAGGATGAGATTTTATTCTCACAGAAAGTATTAGTTTATTTAAATATCTATTTTTTTTTTTCAAGAAGATGCTGCTGTTTGTAAATGGAACACTTTACAATTTGGTGTGTGCCTTAAGATTGTTTTCGTAAATATACATATGAAAAAATATTGTAAATGATTTTCCCCATTTTTACCCACCTCCCCAAAACTAGGGGTATGCTATCTTTGAGAAAGATCACTGATGGACTAAGTGGGGATATTTATTAGGTGGATTACTGAACAGGATGAAGCCTTTCAGCATTCTGCTGGAGGTCTTCACAGTGGGCTACACTCCCTCTGTGTTTCGGAGAGCAAAATGCAGTTTCCTAGTACGTTTCACACCACCAATTTCAGCATGAGATCAAATACTCTTTAAGGTGTCTGTCTCTCTGACTTCACTGGGAGGTTAGATGGCTTCCTTACAATCAAGACTTAGCTTTCAGAAAGCTAAATTTATGTTAGAGGAAGCCCTCACTTCTTATCAAGGAGATTGGGAAATTAAAATGATTTTGCGAGTATACATAGTATTTCTGACTCCCCACCCCTCCCTTATTGTTCTTATTCTGCAAAATATCCAGCTTTTCTAAACAAACAACCAAGGAAAAAGGGTTCTCCAATATGATTAGAAGTTAGGCTGCATAATTATAGACATTTTGCTATAAAGTTTAACTTAAAGCTGTGCATCCTTGAGACATTATGCAACACTTAGGAGAATGAGATACATCAAATGAAAACAATCTGTAAGGGAGCAAAGGAGATCTTAATGAAATTGCATCAGTTTGAAAAGGTGAGACTTGTGGCTGGCACTGGCCTGCCTACTGACCGTCAGTAAACTGAAGTGTTCCAAGGTCCACTGGCAGGGACTGGTCTTCATGGAGTGCTATGGCAACCAGCTGCTGGAGGTCTGTTACTGTGAGTTTAGTTGCTGATATCTCCCTCTCTTCCTTTGGAGAAAGCGGAATTTTTTCATTTTCAACCTTATTAGATCCAATAGTTGAGATGTCACCGGCTGTGCTTCTGATTTCTGAGCCGTCTCTCTCAAAGTTTACCACATATCGTGCTATAGTGCTGCTTGATCTGCAAGAGGAAGATGCAAAAATGCAGAGTGCAGCAAAATCAGTTAAAGGTGGAGGATTGATTTTACAAACAAACAAACAAACAAACAAAAATATATCTAACTAAAACATATTCCAGTCTGTACAAATAACGCACATATATATCTTCCTAATGAGACTGTCATCTTCAAATTACTTTTGCAATGTCTAAACCTTTATTTTTTCTGTGCATAATTTTTAATTAAAATTCCAATAGTGAAGAAAATTATAAAAATGTTCTAACATAATCCAGTTTAATCTGACCACTCAGGCACTTGTAGAAATACTAACGTAACTTGAAGTTACAGATTATTGGTTCAAACAGTCATAAATGCATGCTGGTTTCACTAGAAGCCATAATCACTTATTAATTATGCAGGAAAGGGATTAGACAGTTCATAAAACTACAGATAAGCAAAAATCTTATCACATCTGGGGCTTTTTTTTTTTACTCTTTTTTGAAGAACAACAAGAAAGATAGCTAATATGGGAAGAAAATCACTTTTCACAATGGCAGTTAGTTTTCCAAGTCCAAATTAAAGGGGATAGCTTCTCTCTAGAGGTCCTTGTTTAATAGAAGTCTCAAACTTTCACCATTATTAACAAATCAATTTACATAAATGCTAAATTCACCCAATTAAAAAGAATAAAAAAGAATACTTTGTGAAACATTTGTACTCCACTCTGTTACCTTTTATAATATCAAATAACTATAGAGGGAACAATCTCACTTTACATAGCATGCGCTATGTATTTACATTTGTACTACATTGCAAGAATTCAGGAAAAGCATAAGACAATTCTTCCTTTTAAACTGCAAGTTAAAAATTCTGGGAACTGCTAGGCACATTATTCCCCAGCAGCACTTTTAAGCAGCAATGGGCTCTGTAGCTGTTTGTATTACCAGTCAAAATTTCCCTGCATTTTATCAAGCTAGTAACTGGTCTCTTTGCCATTCTATCTGCACTGATATTGGAAATAACAAATCAAATTTTACCTACTTACAAAAGATAATGTGAATATGGGAATACTAGGAAGCAGCAGATCAAAAATGAAAATTTAAATATCAAGTTTCCCTATTTATTCTTTTCACTTTCAGTTTATTACTGATAGAGATTTTTTGTTATCTGTATGTTAATTTTCTTAGGTCAAACACTTTTCTTTCTTTCAGAGGGATTCTGACAAAATTTGATTACATGAACATTTCAGATTAAGGTAAAAATTATCTCTGCTGCTTTATATCACAGATTGTGTACATAGGCAGAACACAGTCAATTGACTTTGTTACATCAAGATAAAAAACATCTATTGATGTATCTATTGGCATTTAATAGTCTATAAAATGATTAATCTTAATTATGAATTACAGACAAATTACCCATCTTTCTCCTTCTTCTGTCTTCATTTCATCACATAAGGAAGGGCATGATAAAGGATTGCAAAAGAAAGAAAAGAAAATAAATTCACATATGCCAGTAAATCAATCAGTTGTACACCAAAAAACATATTTTGACAATTTATCTTCTATGTGTCATCTATAATTTCTATCTCTGTGAAAATGACAGCCTACTCTCCATTGCTTCACTGTTTGCCTTCCAAACAACAGGGATCTCCAAGTTCTGAATGGGGAAACAGCTTTACCTTGATAGTTTAAAATATCTATTTTCATATTTCCCGCTATAAATGGTGCAATTTGAGCACTACCACTGTTAATCTGTATCTCTACGGTGGCAATGAACACCTGTGACAGCAGTAGCAACTATTACTGTTACCAAGCATGATGCCTACTCAGATCCTAGTCACAGGGGTAACTTGACCTAATAATTACCTCCAGAAGACATGTCTATGTTAACTTTTCATTATATAATACCATTATTTTCCATGATGAATTCTCTAGCATATCTCTAATGTTGTCCTTCCACATTGCCTCAGGGGAAATGCTGCTAATATATGTAGTAACATGGCTAAAGGAGAATGGACACCATCACCTGCATTTGCTGATCTGAAACTCTCAGCAGCTAACTAAATTGCTAGATGATGGGAAACAGTCCTGGACTTCCACACTGATGAATTCATGTGAATACATTCCTCTCAGCTCCTAATCCAAGATACCAGAAATGGATCTCTGATCTGAATTTACAACTTGAAGTGGTGAGGCACTGGAACAGGTTGCCCAAAAAAATGGTAAATGCTCCATCCCTGGCAGTGTTCAAGGACAGGTTGGACAGAGCCTTTGGGAAACATGGTCTAGTATGAGGTGTGCCTGCTCATGACTGCCGGGTTGGAACTAGATGATCTTAAGGACCTTTCCCACCTTAACTATTCTATGATTCTATGATTCTAGGAGGTTACTTATTGCAATGTGTAACCGTGAGTTGTTACTAAAGATTTTCTCTGCTTGCTCTGCTATAGCCAGATTTTGTTTTGTTACTTCATAATAAAAATGTAAGCAACTAATTTTTACTTTATTTTGCTTTTCTCTGTCCTTTCCTCCAGCAATTTTGAAGAGAAAGAAGCCAGGAAGATGCATACTCTTGTCTAAAATTGGATTGCGATATGAAGGTTCTTCAACATACATTAAATATTACTGGAAACACTGAATGTTCATGATGCTGTGCCAGAAGCCCATATGAATTTCTGTCTTTTTTTGCTGCTCTTTATTAGCTTTCAATTTTTGTTATCTCTTACTGTTAGTAATTTATTTTTCCCTTGATTGTTTACATAATGTGCTCTTATCTATGGTTACGTTTCTATATAGTTAGAAGCATAACCATATAAAATACCTAGGTTTTGATTCCTCTCACTTTCCCTGTAGATTCTCTATTGAAAAAAATGCACAGTAACTTGTATTAGCAGTAAACATACAAGGAAGCTAAAAGTAAAAGAGATGACAAGACAGAACACAAAGATATTAAAATATGAAACCATTTTAATTGTTTGAGACACCTGGGAAACACCTATTGGAAAAGTTAGCTGCCTTAATAATCATACCCCTAGATCTTTTTGTCTTGCCATTTAAGAAAGTCCTTAATACAATATTTCTAGCAAACAATTTCAAAGGATTTATTGATTACTTCACCCATCAGGGAATCAGAACTACTTCTACTTAGTAATTCAAAACCTCATAATCTCACTTGGAACATGTTTGCATTTCTCTCCACATTGCCCCTGTGTTGTTTCTAGAAAACTATTTTTTGTCTATAGCAATACACCCACCACTACCCTATAAGTCTATTCATGTTGGAAGGATAGAAGGAAGAGGAGAATCTTAGTAGCCAATAGAAAAATGAGTCCCATTTTTTTACTTACTTAAATCCTAATACGTGGATTTCTTTGAATCCTGGAAGTTTCTCAAATATTTTTTGCATCTATAGAAAATAATAAAGTCATCAATACAATGTAAGTTCTACTGTTAAAAAGCGAGCAGAGGTTGACTATCTAGACAATATTTTCCATATTTTAGAAAGAGCTTTGGGAAACAGTCTCAGCTGTTGCCCTCAACTATTGCCCTCTGCGGTATCATCATTGCTGAACTGAAACACAGTATTTAATTTGTATATGCTTCCTGTATTACCTGTTAACAGGCAAAATTAAGTATGAAATACATCTTTTTTAGTAATGTAATTATGTAAATAAGTGATAATCTAGTTCATAATAAAGCAAGTCAAATAAAATTAATTAAATATTTTTCTCATTTTCAGAAGTTTTGGTCTATGAATAATTTTGTGTTTCAAGTCACCTTAACTGTAAATAGCTAATTATTTAGAAATAGTAACCAAATGCAGGTGGATTTAGATTATTTGTCAAATAATTTCTAAATTAAGCAGTTATAACTGTCTTGTACAAATAGAATAACTTTGTATATTTTTAATTCTGATGTAAACAAATGTGCAGTTACATGATTTGAAGAGATGGTGTAAAGAATAAACAATGAGCAGGAAAGGTCAACTGAGTATACATTTTTCAGAATTGAAGATAATAAATGTTTTTATCAGCACCTCAAAATTAACAATGTTTTGAGATCCAGCAGATTGATCTAGTCTTATCTCTTTTCCAACTGCAGCAACATCTCTGCAGCTAAGTCAAATGAAACATTTTATGTAGATCTACTGTGTGAGAGGAACAGGATTTTTTTTTAAACACATAGTTCCACAGCTCCTTTCTGTTTCACTGTCTGGTCGTGTTAAGTACCAGGCAAGAAGCATATTACCTAAGCCTTTCATCTGTAAGAAAAGCCTGTGGATGTGAGGGAATTCAGCACTTGAAAAAAAGTGAAAAAGCCTTTTGAGGGATCAGGTCTTTTTAATTCAGCATATCACTTAAAAGGTGCATGAACTGATGTGGTGATCTTTCCCCTTCCTTATGTTACTCTGTACAAACCCAGCATAAATTTAAAACTCATTCATTCATGCGTGAGCGTTTGTCAGAGCAGGTAGGGAATGGGTGGTCAAACCCACAGGTTTCCTTGCATATCGTACTCAGGTTAAGTGAAGAGGTAGCATAAGAACGGCATATTATCACAATAACAGGTATCAACAACACTGTAGAAGCTTAGATGTCTTTTTCAGAGCAAACAGAAGAGACTAATGGCTAGCACAGAATATGGCCTACCATCTACCCTCCCCTTGTCTGTCCCTTGCAAGAGGACAGCAGGAAAGGAACTGAGGTAAATAGCTCATTCTGAGCTTGGTCTGACTAATTAAAAGTGGTGCAGAAGTAACAATTAGATTGTTGGAAGATTTAAAATGTTCATGTGACGAATGCTCACTTAAAATAACAGAGATTAAGGGCCTCCATCACTAGGATGCAATCAATTTCCCTAAATTTAGACAAGCACTATCATTTTAGATGCCTTAAGGATGTCTTCTGCTCAGTTGCTGGTTCTAAAGAGTGCAGCTCTGTCATATTTGAGAGGCCCTTGCAGATGTATTGGATAACCTGAAGCATCTTAAATGGCACCAGATATCCATGTTTAGGTAAATGAATATCCTTTTAGACATATTCTGCTAGCTGACTATTCTTGGCCAGTCTCTTCTTGCTTCTCTTTATATCACAACGAAGTTGATGTTTTTTTTTTTAAACTGTATGCATATATGTGGCTTCTTATTTCCTGCTTTTGCCAAATTAAACTCAATCTACAGAGTAATTTAATAGACCTGAATCTGCATTCCATTATCCAGGTGATTTTAAACATATGTTGTGGTATACAGATGTACTTCTGAACACTTGCACTCTAATATCTGCTGTAACTCTTACTTGCTGTATCCTGGAATTAATTATAAACTGAGCTTGGAACTCAACAGCATCAACCTTCACAAAGCCCTCCCTGAAATTTGTACAGGAGCTCATGTAGCTGGACAAGGTTTTAATTCTGAATCTAATCTCCTCTTTCTCACCTTTTGTTTGCATCCGTAAACCTGTCCTGTACCAAGATTGCCCTCTACCTCCTCTATGGCCTGTCTTTGGAGGAAAGCACATTGAGTGTATTTCATGTTACTGGACTACAAATAATTTTCTATTCCACATTGAATGTCAAGAACTGCTTTGGATCCTTTAAAGTGATAGATAAAATTTGATGACAGTGTAAAATAATTTAACAGTCAAGAAAATTTGCATTTCTCCCCTAAAGTTAATGAGGTAACTTAAAAGCCAGATTGTGAAATTACATCATTATAAGTATAGTAAACAAAATTGGCAGGCAGTTCTGTCAAAGGATAATCTGGAAATCTCCAGAGAAGCAACTTTTTATCAGCTCTGCCAAAACGTCCTTCAACATTTTTCTATGCATATCTGAAGCTGAAGCAGGCTAGCTAAATAGCTTACACTAAGGAATGCTCATGAAACGAAGAAGATGTAGTTAATTTTGCTAAGACAATCTTTTAGAAACCTCAACTCATTAGCTGCTATCTATTTAATTGATAGCTGAACAGTCAATATTATTAATTATATGAAAACACCACAGATGTTCCAGTTCTTGCAGAAACTCTGGTAATGCAGAACAAAATGACTGGAAGTCCTTTGAAGAATAGTTCAGACAACAGTAGCTAATTACTTTTAACATTTATGTTACATTTCTCAGTAGGTTTATTGTAGAAATTAAATTATAACAAAGTACTGCCCATGAATTTTTGATTAAGCCCAAATTATATTCCTAAAGTTACTCCGTTCATCAGTTATCTGAGTCCCTACTGTTGACAAAGACATTGACTTGTTAGCTTTGTGGCTGAACAGATGGCCTAAATGAGAGTAAAAGCTGACTATATGTGAAGGAAAAGTGAAGGTCTTAAGACAACAGTAATTATCTATTTCAAGTGAGGGCAGTAGATTCTAATTCTGTTTCAGGGCGAAGGTAGTTTCATAATATGAATCTTAGCCAAGGTACAAAGCCAGCATATTGGTATTCATTCAGTCTCCTTACCTGTAGCTGAAATTTGGCAGCTAGCTGTTTGTACTGTGGGGAGTTGGGATCATTAAGTTCAGCTGTGTACTCTTGATCAGTGAGAGTGACACTGAATTCTACCATTTGCTCCACAGGCAGTTCTGGGACTGTATTTGTTCCCAGCTCCTGGAAAAAGAGAGGAGAGGAATTAAAAGGAAGAAATGAAACTAGGTGTGTTTTTTCCCCAGTATTTAGTAAGTGGAAGGGTTACCTTTTAAACCCATCCCCAAAATAACTTCATGTATAAAAATACAACTCATCAGTTAGAGAAAGATAATTCTGTAATGTTCTATCATATAAACAGATTAAGGAATATGCACTCCATTACATAACTCCCCTATAGCTTTTGAGGAGCCAGCCTTTAGGGAGCTGATCACAAAGGACTAGGCCAAGGAAGAACGAGGAGACCAACAACACCAGGCCAAGGAAGAATGAGGAGACCAACAACATGGGGGAGCTGGTTAATCCCAATCTCCCTGTACATGTCAAATATCATAAATAAGTGATTTAAAACCATTTTTTCCCCTTATATTCTACCTGTTGTTTTGCTCCAACAACTATAATACAGGTGGGTAACACAGTTGAGAATATTAGCATTTTATTGCTGTTTTAAATTCTGAGATTGTAATAATTTTGAACAGCAAAAATAGCATTTACATGGGATAACTCCAGTGAAATTCCTGTGCCAGAGCTGAGAAGCATGCAGAGGCAGAATGGAGAGCAGTGGAGATTTGCCATGGGTGCAATGGATGAGGTTTTGACCAGCATTTCTGCCCTCAAATTCATGGCAGCAGCAGCACCAAGACTTTGAGTTCATCCAAGCAGGAAGGAGGTGATAAGAGCCTCTTCCTACAGCCAGTATGTACAAAAGAAAAAAACCCAACCCTGGAGCACCTCTTCAATGAGCTTCGTTAGGAGGTAAAACATCTAGAAATTGAAAAAAAGCTCAAAGCAAAGCCCAGAGGAAACGCAAGGAACAAGCTTCCATCTGTGACTCCTCAGCAAGACCTTAGTCTTTCTCTAGGTGAAGGTTCTAGACGGTTCCCCGAAACAACACAGCTGTGCTGAGACCAGGGCCACGTTCCTGTCACCACCAGGTGCAGCAATCAGGAGAGGGAAAATAACAGCCCTCTTATCAACCTCATTTCTGCCTCTGACATAACCTGTGGTTGCTGCTATAAGCTTTTAGATGAAAAGATAGCTGTGCTGTATGGCTCCTGTGAGGAGACTTCAGTGGAGGTTCCCTGTTTGGCAGCTGGCTGCCTGGCAAGTAGGTCCAGTACCATCTTCTGTGTTATAAAAAGCTCAGAAGCTATTAGTTTTTACATTATTTAATGAGGATCAAGGTCATAAATGGTGCAAAATAAGTAATAAGCCTTTCATTAAAAGAATGAAGGCTTTGCATAAAAGCTGTTGCAGTACTTTTATACTTTCTACCATGTATGCAAGAAACATCACACTCTGCTCCAGTACAGAATGGATGCTAATAAAATTCTCTAGTCCTATTAGCAGTAATAGAGGGGAGCAGTCAGGATTTATAAGTGCTAAGTGTTTATAAGGTTTCCTCCTCTTTTTTTCTAGTTGAGCTCAAACCCAAGAGGTAAGCGAAAAGTGGGATGGAAAAATGGGCTGCTCTCACCTTCACAGTAATCTTTGTGTCATTAACAATTTCGTTGAGCAGTGTGCCATTAGGTGCAGTTACGTATGGAGTCATGGATGTGCCAGGGAATCCTGGGGGGATTAAATATAAAATCAGGCAAGAACAGGTTTGCACATCACAAATTGTTATCTTTCTCTGTTGGTCAGGTGTCAACTCACTGAGAAGCTTTCTTTATGGAGGATGTGTTTGAGCACAAGACTGCTAGTGAAAGGTGCTCATGACTTATGGCATGGGTAAAACTGCTGCTTTTCATATAGTAAACAGCCTTTCTTTCCAGGTCAGAACATCAGTAGCATTGTATGTGTGTGACTAAAGGCAAACATAGCACAGACATCAATGAAATAATGTGAATTAAATTTGATAATTCCTTGTCATACTGTGTTGTATGTCACCAAATGTCTAAGCTCAATTTTGCCAATGGAGATCTTTGTTATAGCCACCTTTCTTAAAGGCTCAATTTAAAGCAACAAGAAGCTTTGACAGAGTTTTCCAGCTAGGGACAAAATTATTATGCTCTCGTTTTTCATAAGATTCTGTCATATTTTTCCCCTCAAAAATATGCATGCAGGATGTTTTGTCCTTGAACCAAAACACTTATATTGGCAGAGTTTTACCATTGCATAAATTTGCAATATTATTTTAAAGAACTATAGTACACAACAGTTTTGTTAGGTCTATTTGGAATAATCCACTCGAATGTCTTGACATCATTGTGACTTTTTGGCTTGTTTGTTTTGGCTAACAGTGTGGCATCTGACACTTTAAATGTTATTTCATAACTGAAGCAAAATTAGTTCTATTCTCTACAGGTGAAACTAGGAAAATAGATGCATTTAAAGACTGAAACAAACTTGGAATGCCGCATCTGAGTAGCAGACGTGTAAACAAATAAAAAATGCTTCTTACAGCTTATTTTGCTGAAGCATGTCATTGTACTTTACCATACTTGTCGTGCTTCTGCTGCATTTGTTAAATTACAGCCTTCTAAGATGTGTGAATCTCTGGTTTTAGCAATTCTATTTAATGGTCAGGCACACAGCAAGCAGAATTGATTTTACCTGTAGGAACTGAAGGAGTGTCTTCAAGCTTTTTGCCACCTGTTTTCTCTGTGGATATTTCATCTTTCCTATCAATCAAATAGAAAGGGATGATTTAAAGATCAGCATGCTGTACTAGCAATGGCAAAGGTGTAAAAAAAAAAAAAAGAAATAACCCCTATATTAAGTGTACTTTAAATGAGAGAATTTATTTCTAATGGAATATTTGATAAGCTCATAAAACAGGCAATGAAGTAGTAGATCATATAACAGTTTATATATGTACTTTCCTTTTCTTCAATATGATATCAGATTTTACAGTGAATAAAAATACTGATTTGATATATTCCTCCACCAAGGACTACCAACCCTGTCAGGAGTCTGCTTATAAGGTTTCATGACTGATTTTCGCCAGCAGTTAGAGGGATGGTGTCACAAAGATTAAATCATTGCACAGAGCCTGCTTTTTCTCTCTTTGAAGTCTATGAAAGGTTGACCACTGACTAAAATGGGATCAAGACTTCTTGTACATTATCTAAACCAACGATTGTTTCCTTTGCTGTATCTCCTCCTGTTAAAATAGTTTAATGAGGGCTCTAATTTTAGAACTAATGGACATCTCATGATTCCAAAGGTATCTCATATAGTTTGATGTGAGGAGAGGATGTGTGACTTGTTTTTCATAGTATCATAGAATAGTTAGGGTTGGGAAGGACCTTAAGATCATCTAGTTCCACCCCCCTGCCATGGGCAGGGACATCTTGCACTAAACCATGTCACCCAAGGCTCTGTCCAACCTGGCCTTGAACACCACCAGGGATGGAGCATTCACAACTTCCCTGGGCAACCCATTCCAGTGCCTCACCACCCTTATAGTAAAGAACTTCTTCCTTACATCTAATCTAAACTTCCCCTGTTTTCACTTGTCAGCCTGAATTATAATATCATAAGAATGCTTCCAACTAATGGCAGTTTCAAATCAGATTCCTGGATGAAAATTATTATGAATTTTAGGAATGCTTATGGTTGGATCTAGATGTAATATTCATGGATTAATGCCTGCCATGGTCCCCATGGTAGGCAGCTGAAAACTCAAGAATATGGTGGGTGTTATGTACAGTTTTTCTGCCTCATATCACAGGATTTGTTTTTGTATTGTTGATATTATTTTCTGTTGCAAGCTTTATAGTCATGTGATGATGAATAAATTGTGTAACTGAAACTGTTAACTTGCCTGAAAAGCAGAGGTGGTTTGTATACATGAATACATTTTATAATATATGTGTTAAATTTTAGTGCAGGTAAGTTTATAGAATAATTTCTGCTCTAAAACCAAAATGTTAGTCATTTTTAGCTTTTGGAAGCAGTTAGAGTATTAGATAAGAATCTTTTAACATTTTGCTAGTTTTTTCTGAAATTGGTGGGTGAAGAATTTCAGCTTTTTCAGGTTCTAAGAAGCGTGCTAAAACCCCCACAGCATTAAAAATGAAAAAGCCCGATCGTGGAAATACATGACAGCAGAATTATGATTTCTATAGAAATAGCTATTATTAAGGCAGTGCACTCATGTAGTGGGTTTTTGAAAACTAATAGGAGTGAAGGAACTAAGGGCACTGCAGATTATGTTAACTGAGACAACATGAAGCTTGTAGCATGGACATAAAAGATAGCTGGGCTGCATTTCTACACAGGACCAAGCCAGCTGTTTAATAACATAAAAAACATGAAGAAACTCTATTTACCACATCCTCTGGATACCTTGTGAGGTGAGAACTAAAATATTCGTAGAGTTTTCACAATGTTAACTAATCGTGTTATGTCTTTAACTGGAGACTGATTTCTTTACATGGTATCTACAGAAGATACAAAACGTTTCCCAAATCACAGAGTACTAAAGGTGAAGTTCAACAGTGCATAATCATGGCTGCCTGTATTACCAGTTAGATTACCAGCAATTTCATAGAATTTACTTCACCTGCTGAACTGTGTGTAGGGAAAACCGTACTGTACACAAAGAGCACAAGAACTGAGATCAGTCACTTCACTTACTGTCTTGCTGCTGCTGTTTGCACTAGACTGAATGAAAAGACCTCCCTTTGGAGTTCTGGGGAGTTTAATTAAGCCCTACATTATTAAAAATATATTTCTGAGAAAGAATAATGCTCAAAGCTCCCATGTGGTGATGAACAAGGATACAAAAAGCCTCTGTGATCATGAGACAGTGTAATTAAGGGGCAGGAAAGATTCTTTGCTGCACCTGAAAATCTAAGAAAATTCAAAGGAAAAAATAATATATAAATCAGAGAAACTGTGGACAATGATTTGTCTGGATGTATTGTAGTATTTATACGCAAAGTGACAGAATTCACTATTGCAACTCTAATCCTGCCATTTTCAGATTTCTGTGCATTGCCAGGAGCACTTTTTTCTTTTTACAAGAATTTATGGAATAAAGCATCACCTTAATTAACACTATACTGATATGTAAAAATATAGCTCAAAGATAAAGTGAAGGCAGAGTGTTTTTATATTACTGCTTAATGTAACCTCCAGATAAACTTTCGTTAAAGGCTGAATTTCCTTTCCAGAATGATAGATGTTGTGGGTAATCTTTTGACACACTTCCAATCAACACCAGTCAAATGTATAGCCCCTGCTCTGTCACTGTTTCATGCTCACGTTAGTCAAAGAAGACATTCTGTAGGGTCTCAAAGTGAACAGGTAACTCAGACATTTGTCCGCCTTCATTATTTGCAATTCAGTCACTGTGTACCAAGATACTTACAGTATACAACACAGCTCTCACGGCACACACCAAATACATCACAGTGCTACCTGTGTATCTGTTCACATCCAAGCACATCTACACATATCTTTTTCACAAAAGGCAGTAACATGAAGTGGCAAGGTTCTGCTTGTGCTACTTACCTTTCCTGGAAGGTTCTATGTTTTACTCGCTGCAAAAAGATTAAGAAAAACAGCATTTTACTAGTTGGTGTATCCAACCATTGAGCAGAAGCCTGTTAGCTCTTTTGTTTATTGTACTTTTATGTTTTCCTTCTAATACATGCCCCCTCCTCTTCCTGAACATTACTTTGCCTTTATATAAGCAGATGGGGAGGGACTTGGGAGTCTCCCACAGTTTCTAAACAAATGTCAGTAATCCTTACCCGTTGGATTATTTCCAGGTGCTCTTGGGAGTTGCTGAAGTTTTTGCCAATGTCAAATATGCAGAAAGTTTCCCTCTGGCAGGCAGTAACCCAGTTCTGGTATTCAGAAGTATCAGGAATCCGGTCCAAAAAAATACGAAAGGCTTCCCACACAGCTTCCTGGCAGACTGAGTAAGAAGAAAGGGGCTGGAGATGGATGCCTTGCACCAAAAAGTGAACTTGAAAGCCTTTTTAAATTGATTTGGGATTTATACGTTTTATTGTAGTTAGTAAAAGAATCTAGCTTCTAGGTATTTTTAGAAATTTAGGTCTTTTAAATATTTCTGAGTTGACAGTAATAGAATCATAGAATAGTTAGGTTTGGAGAGGACCTCAAGATCATCTAGTTCCACCCCCCCTGCCATGGGAAGGGACACATCCCACTAAACCATGCCACCCAAGGCTATGTCCAACCTGGCCTTGAACACCGCCAGGGATGGAGCATTCACAACTTCCCTGGGCAACCCGTTCCACCACCCTTATAGTAAAGAACTTCTTCCTTACATCTAATCTAAACTTCCCCTGTTTAAATTTTAACCTGTTACCCCTTGTCCTATCACTACAGTCCCTCATGAAGAGTCCCTCCCCAGCATCCCTATAGGCCCCCTTCAGATACTGGAAGGCTGCTATGAGGTCTCCATGCAGCCTTCTCTTCTCCAGGATGAACAGCCCCAACTTTCTCAACCTGTCTTCATACGGGAGGTGCTCCAGTCCCCTGATCATCCTCGTGGCCCTCCTCTGCACTTGTTCCAACAGTTCCATGTCCTTTTTATGTTGAGGACACCAGAGCTGCGCACAATACTCCAAGTGAGGTCTCATGAGAGCAGAGTAAAGGGGCAGGATCACCTCCCTGGACCTGCTGGTCACGCTCCTTTTGATGCAGCCCAGGATATGGTTGGTTTTCTGGGCTGCAAGCACACACTTAAAGTTCATGTTCATTTTCTCATCGACCAACACCCCCAAGTCCTTCTCCGCAGGGCTGCTCTCAATCTCTTCTCTGCCCAACCTGTAGCTGTGCCTGGGATTGCCCCAACCCAGGTGGAGGACCTTGCTCTTGACTTTACACTGAAGGAGTAACCATCTTTAATTTAACAATTGCTGATTTCTCTAATTTTGAAAGGTTAATTTGGCTTGCTATCATCATCATCATGAATCAGGGGCAAACACAAAGCACACTTTCTTCATCTCAAAGGTACATGCATCCAAGGATACATATTGGATATTCTAGAGATCTAGCAGTCATCATACTTTTAATCACAATTTTAACTGTATTCAAAAGTTTTGTACATTACTATGCTTAACTATGTTAGAAAAAGATAAGCAGTGCATATTTAAAATTTTTGTATTTCCTACACAGGTAAAAAATATCAATGGAAAAATATACTTCAAATGCTGCAGGCTGAAATGATTTCATTATATTCTAGATTTTCAAAATAATTCAGTGTTTCAAAATCTTAAGGATGTTCTACAGCAGGTACATAATTTTATGCTTCTTTAAACTCCTGTGGAAAAATTGGTTTACTTAATATCCATTATTAATAAAAATAAAATTCCTTAGAAAAGAAAGAACATGCTTTCCTTCCTCTTTACACTACTGTACACAGTCATTTGTTCAATGTTAGATATTTCCTCCATGGTGATGAATCACCCTGTAAAATGCCAGGCTACATCAGACAAGATTAACGTACTTTGGCTGCAGAGTGAACAGTAGTGCTCTGCATCATTTGGGGAATGGGAATGAATATAGAGAGTAAGATAGAGGGGAAGAATTTAAAAAGATGATATTCAGGAATGGGTTTAAGGGAGCTTAATTTATTGGATGCAAACTGATTATGTAAAACACACCATATAATAATGGAGACTTTTACATATTCAATTGTCTCACTCGTGCAAGAAAGCTGTGAAGTTCAGATGTAGTATGTTCCAAAATATATTAGAATACCTGTTTCGGCTTGGCATCCAGTTTTTGATCTATTTTTCTAGCAGTCAGAACTCTGCCACGCATTTAAGGGAAAATTTGCAAAAGATAAATTCCTGCTGCAAAGACCTTGCTCTCTAGCACTGACAGTAGGCATCATGACATGCATGAGTATGTGAGGGAGACAGGAAAGCAGCAACAGCAGCTAGTTCTTAAAGTGACTGCTCAGAAATGCTTTATAAGGTTTACTTTCCATTGATTCTGGAAAAGCAGGTCTTAGATATGTTTGCGGAAGTGAGTTTTTGAGAGTCACAAAGGTGGATGTTCAGGTGGGGCTATGCTGCTGAGTAAACTTTTGAAAATGTCTTGATGAATTTTCCTCTTCTTTGTAAGTTGAAAAGATCCTGGAGGATGAACTGGTTTCTCTTCCAGACAGCCACTGCCTACCTAACTAACTATGCTAATATATATTGGATTATAGTTCAGATACCACTCTACACACAAAATATTTGGGCTTCAGAAATTGCAGCTGAAGAAGACTGGAGGGTGAGACTGGATGAGAACAATGGCTCTGCAGGCACCAAGAAGGAGGAGGAGAGGAGGCGCTCCAGGTGCTGGAGCTCAGATTCCCCTTCAGCAACTCGCATTCCCTGTCCCTCTGTGCTGGGGCGGGGGAAAGGTAGAGAAATCAGGAGTGAAGTTAAGCCTTGGAAGAAGGGAGGGGTGGGGGGGAATCTGTTTTTAAGATTTGGTTTTTATTTCTCTTTGTCCTATTCTTATTTGATTGTTAATAAATCAAGTCTTCCTCAAGCAGAGTCTGGTTTACCTGTGACAGTAATTGGTGAATGATCTCTCCCTGTCCTTATCTTGACCCATGAGTCTTTCATTATGTGTTTTGTCCCCCGCCCAGCTGAGGAGGAGAGTGATAGAATGGCTTTGGTGGGCATGCACAGATTGTCCTTTGCAATCTGTGTGGGGTGGGTTCACAAATACTCTACAGTGTCTGTGAACTCAGTTGTGTAGGATAACCAACATGGCTTTGTGCCTGCTAGAACCAATGTCTTTTGAACAGAAGCAGTCCAGTTTATCTCAGCTGTTGCTATACCTTCCCATTCATGGATGATGACTGCCTCTGTCACTGCTTGTTGATTGCCCTGGTACTAGAGTCAACAAGGCCAGCTATATTTTTGGCTTTGTGAAAATATCATTTACATTCAAGATGAAGGAACACTCTTATTCAAAATATTGTTTAAAGTTAAATACTTTTGGAGAATGCTATTTTCAAACATTTTTAAAAAAACATTAAAAAAACCCTTGCTAGCAGTTTAAAAGCTGTTGCCTTTAGCACTTTGCAAAGCTCATTACTGTAAGAAGTGACATTAATTTTCAGTACTTGATACCTGCTTTGTCTTAGAGTGAGATAATTATCTGTATGTCATAAAACATTGGTGTGTCTGAAATTAGTATAATCAGTTTTTCTAGGCATTTTCTAAGCTTGGTGTAGGGGTAAATGCACCTAGCTGTGTTAGGGCACATCATAACACCTCAGGAACAACCTGCTCTCCCAGTAGAGCAGCTGCATGCGGAGCAGATGTGGTCAGATTATTAAAAAGGAATGCACTGTCTTTTGAAGAGACTTGTTCATTATCAGCAAGCAGTTAAAGCTGTGTTCTGTCATCTTTTTCTCGCAACTCTGGTATCTGTTCTTCTGAGCATGAACTGCTGAATAAATATATACTGTTTGATGAAAAGTAATCCAGTTACCAGACTTTAATAAACATGACACCTGGACAGCTGAGGAGGTGTCACAGGTGATTTCATGCATGAGGGACTGTCTTCATGGTGACTTAAGCTATGGTGTCGTATTTGTATAGAGTCACATTAGGCTCAGGTTATCAAATAGCAACTGTCTGTGCCACTTTGTGTTGTGTGCTCATTCCTGAAAGCATAAAATATATATATGTAAAAAAAAATTGGGGAAAAAAAAAAAAATGTTCTTTTTCTTAGGAAGCAGTGAAATGAGGACAGGTATGATCCATAGTGCCACTATAATTCTAAATGAAGGGGTGGAAGTGGTCTCCTAGACTTTAAATACAGAAAAGAACGGACCTAAAGGTACGTCTGTGAAACAAAATTATTGTTCCATGGGTAGGCATATGCTATGAGACCCCATGGTGTCTACCAGATTATCTTTTAATGAAGGCTTGTACTGTCATTACAGTGTCAAGGATAATGCTTGCATCGCCACATTTTCACTTCTACCTTTTTTCATTTACCACTTTCATCAGGTAAATTGACATGCTCAGCTGGGAGGACAGAAGGCTTGGGTTCAGATCTTTTCTTGAAGGAAAGATTTTTTTTGAGTTTTTGACGAAAGACATTGTAATGGAAAATGTACAGCTATTCAAGGGAGTAGAAACTCCTTTTTCTGAATGAGTGGACAAATTACTCAGCTGCAGTTATCCGTTCTCTTTTATACTTTTGGGGAAGTACTCCAGCTTCAGCTTCAGAGCTGGATGATGCCTACGCAGAGAATTTAGTGAGTGTAAGACACTGCTGAGAAAGAGGAGGTGTAAGTTTAAACCTGCTTGCACTACAAGACTCAGAGAGCCCTATATCTCAGCTGATGGGTTGCTACCCAGAAAGGTGGTAGGATTGTCATCATCAGTTTTTAAATGAAAATGTCATAGTTGCGGTTCTTTGAGTTCAGGTCAATGATACCAGCCTTTCCCAGGATACCTTACTTTCTGGGATGTGACCAGTGAGTTTTAGAAACTTTGAGGATTGATTATTATTTAAGAAAGGCTTCTTGGATCAGCCTCTTTAACACATTTCAGTATTCTGGCTAATGGGGTTGGAATTCGCTCCCACAGTGGATACCAGATGTGTTTGTATCTATAGAAATGGATAGAGAAGTTGATGTAGTTTGTCTATTCTGCCTATAGCAAGTGGCTGCTGGAGGAAAATTTTTGCAGCTCTGCATCTGGGTTTTATATTAGAGGGAACTAGCTGGTTCCCTGAAAGAGAACTGAGGAGCAGATGAGTTACATACATGTAGCTTGCATTGGTTGGAGACCAACATAGAGGTCAAATAGGTAAGCAAAGTTGATTTAGGTTATATGTTAATTGATTTAGAGAGTTGTTGCCTTAGATACTTGCATCCCAGAAGTGCTGACTGGATTTTAGAATTAGCATCAAACCATTTAGCTGCAACACAGAAATATGCATTTTTCTAATACGAATTGGAACAACCACAGAATGAAAGACTGGGAGAGGTAGAAGGAGGAAGAGAGGAAACATGAAAAACATGGGCCTATTTTCACTGTGCTCTCTAGGGACTGAATTGGACTGGTAGTTCTATAGGCTTTCTACAGTCAAGAGAGGTAAAGAAAGGGCTGGAGAGGGAGTGAATTAATTGGGAAAGTGCAGAAAAACATTCTAGACATTTAAAAATTAAGAGTGATGTCTTTGAACTCCTGGCAATCGTCTCAGTGTTTGTACCACACCGACACTGCCACGGACTTAATATTAACTACATATACACCAACTTATTTATGCAATGACTGATGAATAGTTTCATCACTTGTCTTGAGCTGGCGGGGTTAATTCTGAGTAGCAATGATGGTACCTGCTGCACTTTTGAGAAAGCTGATACATATTTACACAGTAGTGCAAGCATAATTTGATCTTCATGTTCTGCCACGCTAGATAACTATGCAGTTACACTAAGTTCATTAGTCTTTTGAGTGCGTTGTTTGTTCTGGTCTGGTAACTGTCTGCCTTCAATGATGCTGATGTACAGGAAATATTTGATTGTCTATGTAAAAATAAAACATAAAGCAAATAGCACGTACATTGCCTGGAGCAAGAGAACAAGATTCTGAAAAATTGTTTCCTCAGTTAAAAAGAAATATTTTCAAGAAACAAGTATGTGCCGCAATCGTCATCTTACCTCTTAATCTATAGTAAGCTTGGTGACTTGCCAAAATCTGCTTCACTGATTCTTGTGGGCAGACTTTCACACCAGTTGAGAAAAATGATGACCTCTTTGTTCGGTGCTTTGCCATGTCAAATATCCGCCTTATGGTTGATACTCTGGACCTCTTTGTTGTTCTTTCTGTTTTTTCTGACCCTGAGGCCTCTGCGAGATGTTTGGCTTCACCACGGTTTAGTTTATTAGGGATTTCTAGAAAAGATGAAAAGCAAGCATGTACATACATTCCATAGGCAGTAGATATCCAATGCAAGATCATGTCTGGAAACTGGCAGGAACCTGAGAGTTCTTTTTGTTACATTATATTGGTGTCAGTAACTTGACTGAATTACTGTGCTGAGGAGAAATGTCCTGCGATCACATGGGGGAACTGGAACTCAAGAGACCTGGTAACTAATTTCCTTATATCTCAAAACATGATCCCAGGACACACAGGGTAAAATTTTTCAGAAGCTCTTAATTTTGCTTTCCAAAGTGACTTTGGGTTAGATCCACAAAAGATAGTTAAGTGTTTGAACTTTATGTTACACCATCTCATCTGTGAGCATGTCACCTCGTAGGGAAATTTACAGTACAGTGATAAGTAACAGTCTGGAGCTTGGGGACAGTGAAACATATCTGTGTCAGCTTACAGTATAAAAAGGTGTCTATGCTAGCAGGTAAGAAAAATGAGGAATAGTTGTACCTTAAATCTGCACCCTTTTAAGATATTCTTATCTTTCCTTTGGGCTTCAAAGCACATCTCCCTTCACATCAAGTTCATGGACTTGAACCCATCCCAAGAAATGGACCCTGAAACACTTTTTTTTCAAGAGCTGAACAGAAGTTTTATTGTCTTTTGGGAAAGAAAGAGCTGTTTCCAGTCTCCTTTTTCTGCTTCACAGTACTTTGCTTCTCTCTCCTTCACCCACATAGACTAGAATATTAATCAGAGCAGACTGCAATTATGTTTCTTTGCCACTGGATGATTGGTGGTGTATCTCAGTAAATCTGTAACTATTTTTGGTAAAGTGGAACAGCTACAGCAGAAAAAAGTGAAAACTGTGAGTGGGAATTGAAGATCTAAGCTGAAGTTTTGCTTATGGAGCTATTCAGTTATGAAAAATGGAAATGCTTCTAGGGTGTCAAAACAGCCTCAAGCACAGGAACCCCCATCTTAAAAGGCACATAAAAATTCAGGACTTATTTTATTCACTTCCAAAGTGTTTGTGATGCAGTGTTACATGACATAGCAGCTAAATTCAATGTAAAAATTTTGTTGATAAAAGTAGCATCTCAGATACACATTTAAATGTGATGAGCAATTAGTGTCTTTGAAATTATCTTCCAAAATTTTGCATACATATTAATAAGGATGTTAATTTGGAAATAATTTTGTTGGGTTGCATTTTTGTACATTTGATGTAATTATTACAGAAGAAAAATAAAGAAAAAATATAAACAGAATAAAAGATATTTTGAAAGATCTCTTTTGAAAGAAAAGTGTAAAATTTGCAGATAATTGGAAAACTTTAAGGGAGAAAATGAGAGAAAGACACGGAATATGTGTATCTGAATGATGAATCAACTGAAAAAAATTGCTTTGAAGAATGGTTTAAAAACTTGTAAAAGAAGAATCAAGGGAAATAGCAGGGCTCATTGTGGCAGTAATGCTATAAAAATAAATTATTAGTTTGCTGGAAAAGAAGGAATGTCATGCTGCATATGACACACTAATTATCATGTTAGGCAAATCAAGAGAAAATAAAGAATGTGAGAACACATTATCTTGGTAACCTGGAACTGTGTTAAATGTTTAAAGAAAAGTGGGCAGATGAAGAGAAAAATAATTGAAAGGCGTGCTGTTAGAAAAAGGATAGCACTTGGAGTAAAAAATGAGAAAAGTCTACCATATATATCGATATTTGTATGTGTGTGTATATAGACATGTTTCAGTTCTTGTTTAACTTCAAAATGAACACCTAATCCTTACTGTGTAGAAATCATATATTTATTATGAGATAGTTGGTACTCTAGTATGGAAAAAAGTTGACTGCTTGATTATGATAAATATTATATGAAAGATGGGGTTATACAACAAAGGCAACAGGTGGTTGCTAGTGCTTTGTAAAGCATGTTGAAGGCAGCAACTTGTGCACCTATACTGTTTAGTTGTTGCAAGGTAATTTCAAATGGTGATGCAGTCATATATAGTGTTTGCCATTAAATGAACTGGAAGTAATTTTTCCTTAGCAATGTCAGATCATGAACCATAAATATAGATTGCATAAAAGGAATTTCTCCTGTGAAAACAGGGCTCTGGGTTCATCAGAAACCACAAGTGACCAAACATTGGATCAGTTAGACATTAATTATTTGAATGATACATGGGGTGCGAGAGGAAGATCGAAATGCCATTGAAATCTCAAAGCAGATTCCTGAAATCCTCTAGGAGAAAATACCAAAAAGTTTTATGGAAAGTAGGCATTTGTGAGCCTGTTATCTTTTACAAGATATATTAACTGTGATAGATCAGCTGCCCAGGCAGTGTGACTAACTGGGACAGAGGATTTTGTCACTAAGCTCTTTGGTAACATTCATGTGGAGCAGAGGCCTTTCTTGAAGGATTTGTTTCTTCCCCAGAATTTACCCCTAAGTTCTTAACTTGAATTAAGAATTGCAGTATTCATAACACTGACAAAGGATATTCTTCTCAAATTATTGTAGCAATGATTTCAAACTCTGATATGATAGGTTCACTGTTGGGCTTTTTAATCTGAGAAGGTGACTATGCATTCTCTGTTTCCAGTTGTCACTGTTCTGCTATCGTGTTCAGGGTGGGTATAATTTTTTTCTTGTTCCATTCTTTCCTTTCAATTTCCACATTTTCTTTTCTTTTCTTTTCTTTTCTTTTCTTTTCTTTTCTTTTCTTTTCTTTTCTTTTCTTTTCTTTTCTTTTCTTTTCTTTTCTTTTCTTTTCTTTTCTTTTCTTTTCTTTTCTTTTCTTTTCTTTTCTTTTCTTTTCTTTTCTTTTCTTTTCTTTTCTTTCTTTTCTTTTCTTTTCTTTTCTTTTCTTTTCTTTTCTTTTCTTTTCTTTTCTTTTCTTTTCTTTTCTTTTCTTTTCTTTTCTTTTCTTTTCTTTTCTTTTCTTTTCTTTTTTCTTTTCTCTTTTCTTTTCTTTTCCTTTCTTTTCTCTTTTCGTTTCTTTTCGTTTCTTTTCGTTTCTTTTTGTTTCTTTTCTTTTCTTCTTTCCTTTTCTTTCCTTTTCTCATTTTTTTTTTTTTGTGTGTGTGTGAGGGGTCTGTTGCTGAAGTATACTTACTGTAATAGGTTTAATTTAATTTATGTCTTGTGGTTAGTAAATTTCACTTACTAGAGTAAACTTTTGGTAACACCGATTCTTGAAATCACTTTTTTACTAAATTTAAGCAAAATTTGAATTGGAGAAATCATCAGCCCCTCTCTCCATATGAATTCCAATACTTCCTAATATTTGCTGAATGTGAATAAAAAACCTGTCTTCTGGTATGAACAATATTTGTTCATAATTCTTCAGTCCTGTGCTTTCACCTGCACCTGTGTAAATTCTGAACTGAGAATTCTTTACTTAAGACTGCCCGAGGGCTCAGCCACATAAATTTTCTGTAGTATGCATCCATCGACAACTTTTCAGATGTTTTGCTTTCAGTGTCTTGGGTTGGGGAAAAAAATATCTGAAAAGACTTGTGTTATTATGAAATTGAACCCATTAATTTTAGCTGATCACTTTTCTTCTTACCATGCAACACAGAAAGTGAGTAAACTGGAGTGGTGCAAATTTTACAGGGTACCTCACTTGATCAGGTAAAAAAAAATAAATACAATAATACTGGACTGTTTTACTTAAGTAATTTTTGCAATTTTGTTCTTCTTCTCTTTTCTCAAACATATGTTGTCAATACATTTAGTGTTTGCCCTGCCCAATTTGACTTTTTATTAAAGTCTGTTGTTTCACAAAGATGACTGTCTTAGTTTTACCTTTCAAAGATGTGTCTCAGATTTTTAGTTTTCTTTGACAGTTCTAGGGCAGAAGGGCAGATAACTCTAAGAGTCTGATAACAATTTACTGTAATTTAGCTCAGTCTCCAAGGTGTCCTAAACAAAGCTGTAACTGTACTTTATTCTCACGTGAAAGAATTTACATCATTCTCCCCATTCTCTAGGCTGCATACTTGAGGAAAAAAGTTGATATTTTTTTACAAAGGTGATTTACAGGGTCACTGTCAGCCACTTTTAAAATTTGGAGTTCCTGACCTCTGGGTCTGAACTTAGATAAATATAGCAAAAGATATTCAAAATATGATGAAGTAGTTTCCCAAATATGATATAGCATTCTTATTCATACGGGGCCTAATCAAAGTGCTTTGATGTTCATACAGGTCTCTCAAGCACACAGTACTGTTCCTCAGGTTTTGTTTTCAGACAGGTGAATAGTATTGATCTCTCAAATTAAAAATCTAAAATCATTGGAATTAGGCCAGGCCTCGCCCCTGTGTCCCTTGAGACCTGCATTGTTAAATTTATACCCTCACTTAAAGAAAAAGAAATCCCAAGTCAGGAGAAACAGATTTTAAAAAGAGACAGTTCCTATGTGGTTTCAATAATCTGCATTGTGAAAAGGGAAATTACATCGATATTTAACTGCATTCTAGAAAAAAAGAGTTTAAAGCCATTCAAATAATTGGCCAGTGTTTTGTTGTTGGGTTTGTTTGTTTATTTTCCTTATATAAACACAGGAGCAAGAAACTTGTATTCATACTATTTTTTTTGTATAACTGTAGAGGATGCTTTTCTACAGAGCTTTATTCATTAGTAGCTGTTGATAGTACCAGTTTTGAGCAGCCTCCATTTTTATTCTGGGTTTTTTGTTTGTTTTTTTTTTTTTCAGCAATCTAATTGTAGAAACATTTACCTACAGCATTAATTTGGAAGTACACTTTTGGTTTCATTTGACCTTAGGAAATTAAGATGTCATTGTGTACAAAGAGAAGAATTTAAAATATGATAACTGAAGGTTTCAGCAGCAAAATTCAAAGTGACATCAGGACAAAACTGTCAAGGGGCTTAGATGAACAGGGACAGATTAAAATATTGCATGGCTTTATTACCAAATGTAGCCTGAATCCTCCATGAGTACTAGGAGCAGCACCCATCTTCTAGAGAAACATGCAACAAGTTTTATCCTCCCATGCAGATGTGGAACTAAAGGCCCAGCCCTTGTACTCTGGCTGATGTCAAAGGCTGTTTTGTCAGTGCTTTGTCAGACACTTGTAGCCCTGACTGTGTTTGCATTTCCAAGCTTGTTTTCACAACCATGAAGGCCCACAACTTAAAGAACTGGAAAGCATGGAATCCCATATTAGAAAGATTAATACTTAGTCTGCTCATGTCTCGTTTCTGAGAGGTCAGTGCTCTTAAACACAAGGTTATATGTCTTGCCTGTACGTGTATTTGAGTCCAATATACCCTTTAACTATTTGATATACACATTGGAAGAATTTGAGAGGAATTATTGAGGAGATTCTGCCCCAGCAGTTATTGCATTCTGGTGGGTAATAGATCTTATTCTGGAGCTAAGTGTGGTATCTGAGGCACAGCAGAGAACTATGTTTGGATCTCACTTCTTCAAGTTTAGTGTACTTAGCCAGTGAACTGCTGGGGGAAAAAAGCAGTATCCACTACTTTGGGGATGTTTTGCTGAAAGATAAGGAACTGTCACTGATGCCTAGCTTCAGAAGAAGAACAGTGGCCAGGGAAGAATGCCAATGTTCCTAAAAGAGAGGAAGAAACCTAAGGCATTTATATTAAAAGTAATTAATTTCAATTTCTCAAATGAATATTGACAACGATCAGTTTTGTAGTCCTGTTTGGTATGTTGGCTTGTGTGAATGCCATTCTTAAATGTCACTGAATAGCAACATTGCCCATGGAATGAAGCCTGGGTATCTGACTGTGCAAACAAAGAGCTATGGGGCCCAGGTCCAGGACACAGCTGGGAAGACCATGTTCAGCTGACCAATGTTCACTAGTAGACTTCCTGCACGTGTACCACAAAGATGGTGTCTACACACTACAGAACCTTTCATGTACCTACTAATATGTTGTGCTGTGCAAGACATGGCTTTGTCTTACATGTCAGGGAGGTGCTAGGCACTGCCTATATAGTGGGGACTTGGACTGAAGACAAAATACATCTGATCCTTGTTTCTCTTGCTTGGATTTAGCATGACAAAATGTCATCTGCACTTGTTCACAGGCCATGGTCAAGCTTTCTATGACGCAAGAGAAGAGCTCCAGGCTCCTGGTTAAAAGGTAAGTTCTGTAATTGTCAGCCTTTTAAAGACTGCGCTGTTGTTTTGAGTTAGACCTGTACCAAGAGGTTTTCCTTCTTGAGATTTTGGGAAAGTGGCTGGTTTTCATAAATCCTGCTTCTTGGTGGGAATGTGTGATAATACTCCTTTAAATATTTATGGAAGGTGAAGAATTTAGTTTCTGTTAACTTAGTATGTCTTTCAGGCAAATAAGTGCAAATTCTGGTCGAGAATCTTCCTTGTTATTCATCAACTCCACTAACTTCTGCTGCTGGAATTCATAAAAAATATCAAGGGTCATCTATGGTTTCATGCCAATATCTAAATCCTGTAACAGTCTCTTAAGGTCCCTGACCCCGGCTAGAAACAACATTGAAGAATGACTGGTTTTAATGTCAACATATGAAATGTGTCTATTCATATTTCCTTGGCCATCTTAGAAGCGTTTGACCTGAAATGCCATTCTATTATCTGATATATTTTGCATCAAAGGATGTGAGAAAATGCTTTACATTTTTAGAGTAGTTTTTGGAGTGATGTGTCCATTCTGCTGTGATGAAACACTCGAGCACCTCTGTTGGTCATTTTCTAATCAGTCTTAATCAAGATCTGCAATCTTGATACTTTGAGAAAGTCAGTAAGACAATACAAGTTCAAGTTCCAGTGATATTTTACTGTATATATTAACATTTCAACAATTTTGACAGCGTGAGTCAAAGACCTGCAGTGCAGATTAGGCTTAGTGAGGTAACTGCATTCAAATATGATGACAATCAGGATAATTGGTATATGAGAAAGCTTCAGGAGTCAGAACTCTTTGCATTAATTTGTGTGATTGGAACTGGTCAAATTTACTCATAGTTTGGGGCACTCATCCTGCAATACAGTCTGTACTCTCTGGCTAATTGACTTCATCTCATTTTGACAGAGAATGACTTGGACTTAACCTTAGTTATGTGTCAAGTTGCATAGACCAAGTTAGGTTGGGAGGACACCTGCAGGTCACCTTGCCCAATTTCTTGCTCTAAGCGCGGCCAGTTTCTGGGCTAGATGGAATTGATCAAGTTTTGAGGAAGAGGAAAGGGAAAACAACTTGATTACAACTGTCTTCATTTTGTGCTGTAACCACAAAATCACAAAATGAAAAAGGAGTACATTGTTGCTTCTTACCTGGAACTGCTGGGGCTTCTATGGTCTCTATTGAATCATATGTATGAAATATATACCTGGAGCATACCCACTAAAGTTGGTATTTCAGGTAGCAGGGTTACAATGACTTAATATTCAATTGGGTGAAGTCTGAGAGAGTAGTGAAAGATTCAGAGGAACCAATAAGAAGGTAATTTGGTTCTGCACAGAAATAGAAATTCATAAGCAAATAGAACCTCATCACTGAAAAGATAAACATGGTGGTCTAATTACAATTAGCTTTGCAGCTATGAGTGTGGGTCCTTCTGCTTTGCAGACATCTATGTGACTAGGCAGTTGCTTTGAGAATCAGCCTGCTGTTTCTAAAACCAGCCATCTTAGCATAGGAACCAACTGCTGTTGTCTTCTATGACAGCAATGCTTCTTACAGGTCAGAGCTTCATTTTCTGTGTTACACCTGAGGTCTTCTTGCTTTTGTGAAATGAGGATGACAGTGTTACTCTATCAGAGAGGTACATTGTAAGGTTCAAACTGCTGGTTTGCCTGCAGAAAATGATAAGGCATGCTACAATTATATAAGGGCATATAAACATACCTATGCTCTGTCAGGTGTAGTGCAGTCCCAAGTGATTGTTAATCTTATGTTTCTAGATGTGTTACTATTCTGAAGTGTCTGTCCAGTAAATGACAGGTGATAGTGACTAAATGCCAGTATATATATATATATACACAAGCAGATAGGCCAATAGATATTTCTTTTTAGGAAGTGTGTTGTTCAATATCACTCATTTCTGAGGGGAAGAAATTGTTTGCAATGCAGCTGGGATTGCAAAGTACAAAGCACGTGGAATGTGCAGGATAGTGGACTTAATTCCTGATAAAGATGGAAGGATTTTGTGATCTTATTGTGAGCAGAAGACTCATTTTAATCACAGAGGGATTGGGAATAGGACAGAGGTACAAAAGCAGAGAGGAAAAAAATATATTTAAAATATTTCGAAGCACCAAAATGCAGATATAGTTTTTCTTCTGGGAATAAGATAGTGTGTGTGCTGCATCTGATGATTGTTGGCCATATCAATTAGTGCACTGCTGAAGCCAGTTAGGCCAATTAGTTGAGAAATTAAGAATACAATAAACAGTAGTCTGGATTTCCAGCAGGTTAAGACTCCAAGTAAAGGTGCTTTATTGCAACTTGTAAATTAATGCCCTGTAGAGGGGAAAACCGTGTTACCATTAATAGTGATCAGTTTGACCACAGCTGTTTTCAGAGAAAAAATCCCATATATCTAACTGTTCATTCACACACAGGTCACTAATCATTATGGTATGGGTGTGATTATATCTGGAATTAATCTTTAAGGTGCAGCAACTATATTCTAGTATTTTTATTCAAGTTTGGCTTTTAGCCAGAAAATAGATAAGATTAAAACCCACATATAATGCAGTGTTACATTTTGAGAAAGGGAAAAGAGTTTGCTTTTCACAGTTTAATTTTCACAAGCAGGAAAGATAACTTAAACTTGGTAGTTCTTATTTTATGGATGAAACTAGAAAATTATCTTAGTTCAAAAGCAGATGTCTTAATTTTTTTTTCTTTTTCTTTATTTTTTTAAAGCTTTATATTCTTTGACTTCCCTTTCCCTTTGGCAAAAATTTGCTTAACCCTTTTTTCAAGCACAATTACAGTAATGAACATCTTCAACACTTAGTGTTGAATTGGAACAGCTGAGAGGGAAGGGGTAAGTCAGAATGAATTAAAATGATTTCATAGAGCACACACAAAGCCTTTGTGTTCTCAAGAATGGCTGAGTAAATAGCAGATATTTGCTTGCTGAATAAAAAATAACACTAAACAGCCTCGGACAGTCTCAGGCTCCCTTACATTTTCAGTAAAAAGTGCTAAGATCTACCCAGCAACAGTGTATGTTTTGGGGAGTTCAAAGTGTCTCTGTACTTTGATAGTTGGTCTGGGTTTTCAGTGATTTAGAATTCAACAGTTAAAAATTACTCTAGTGTCTTATTTTGTGCATAGACTTTTTGCTGTTGCAAAGATCTTATCCCCTCACTTTCCTTTCCAATTTTGAGAGACAATTTATGTCAGGACAGCAGAAAAGATCTAAGTTCAAGTCCTGAAGTAATATCCTGGATTCTGGCAGTAGTCATGGCCAAGGATAAACACTCTATCTCTAAAGTCTTTATTTTGTTTCCTACAGTTTCCTGTTTGTTTACTGTGGGATTGGAGGTGCTCCTGGACAGTCTCCAAGTGGCAACATCCTTCCTCTAGTAAAGAAGTTAAATACAAGCATTAAGCCTTTTGAGATGTGTGTGCATATATTTGAGAAAACATAATTCTAAAGTATTATATATGTCATAACTACATGGCAATAAAAGGTAATTATTTTACATTTATGTGTACCATATGTGCTTAATAAAATAGGTGGGATTTTTTCCAATTATCATTTGCATGCATGTATGGAAAAAATATTTTTTTACCCTGAAAGCTATGAAAAATGAGAAAATTCTGACACTGCTACATAAGCAAGATATTATGTGAAGCTTATTATTGGTCATTGTTTCCTTAGAGTTGAAAACATTCTATACACCCAACCTACTACAACTCTTAGGAAGATAGCACACATTTCTGTATTCCTCTCTGTCAGTACAGCCTCCCAGGATTTCGCTGAAGTCTTTTATGGGAAATGAATTGTAACATAGGGTCACAACGTACAACGGCTGAAACTGTGTGACCCCACTTTTTACATTATCACATTCTCAGATCGTAATTATAAATGTGGACTGTAATGATCCCATCAAGCATGCACAAATTACCTGGAATTCATTCTAGCTCTTTCCATCATATAATATGCAACTTAAATGCAAAAGTAGTGCATTTTAATATGACATTTCTTCTTGTCAGATATGAACTGTCACTCATTCTCTCACTTTTTGTCACTTTTCCAAAATACCATTAATGTTTAAATGACACTATTTACATGGAATTAAAAAGTAAACTCAATGAGCAACAAAATATAAACCTAGTGTTAATTAACGCATGACTTTTTCCCAAGGATTTTTTCAGCACTCTAATTGTCCACTAGGAAAGATTTGCATCATTTCAGTGAGATACAAGAACTGCTTTCTTTATTTTTTCTTTAAAGAAAATCTGTGCAAATTTAAACAGGACAAAAAAAAAAGTGTAAATAAAAATTTCCAAGTATTATTGGCAGCAGATCGTGTTTTGTTTCACACCATCTCTTTAACAAATATTTAAAAGCCACTGAGGAGACTTCACTTTTATCACTTTACATTCTTTGCATTCAATTAATGTGTGAGATTGACATAAAATAGGAGGTCATTGACTTGGGCAAGCATAAAGCAGCTGTGATGTTGACGTTTAATTCAATTATGTAAATATCAAAGCATAGATGGAAAACTTAGTAAGAAACCTCTCCCAAAATTAAATATGTTCTCCGAGGCTCTAAATGTATTGAATATAACTGAACAGGAAACACACCATCATATTTTGGTTTTTGTTGTTAAAGAAGGTTTAAAAGTACTGTGAACTTTTTACTGTTTTTAAAAGGAGCAATGGTCAGCTGTACAGGAGTTTTCTATATTTGTTTTCTTCAAACAATTTTGTAATTATAGCTACAGTAATCCTTAATGGTATCGCATTTTTTTCCTTATTTGCAAGTATGTTTAATTCCTTCCGAATTTGTATATATAAAAGTTTCAGATGTTTCTGACAATGGCTAGTAAATACAGAGATATACTTTACTTTCTCTTAGTTTCAAGGATAACAGACCATCTTTAACAATGTCAGTACTTAGAAGTTTTTTCAGCTATTATACCACTTCCCTACAATTGTTTCTGAAATTGTATGTTTTCATCACAGAACATGTGCAGATAAATCAAGTCTAAATGGCATTTCTTTCAGGGATTGTAAAGCCTGCGAAACACACATAAGAACTCTTGCTAGTGTTTCTTTTCCAACTTTATAGCAGTGTCAGTAACTGTGCTGTCTCTAGCTGAATTGTCAAAATACCAAACTCCAAACGAAGAATTCTGTAATGCAAAAATAGCCTGACATTTCAACTTACTTTTTTTTTCAACATGCACAATGTAAATTCATATAAGCATTTAATATATGAACTTACCTCTGCTTCCCTGAACTTGAAGAGCAAGGCAAATGATCAAAAATATTAATCCAGTTTTCAAATGCATGCTGTCTATTGATCATTCACAGTTTTCAAGATCAATAATGCAGGAAATCAGAATATTTAAGTCAATTAAATAATTTTTTTTCCTTAAAGAACTAAATAAAGTTCCCACAAGTCTTCCGTCTTATTTTTTTTTTCAGGTGTCCCAGCCTTGTACTGCATTGACTTGCAACTAAGCAAAGAGTGCAACAGGTGCCAGAATGCTGGGGTTGGGCAAACCCCTGCAACACACACAATTCTAGCCTGGGGGGCTGGAGTGGTAAGACAAGAGTGACGAAGTTTTAAAAAAAAGCAGTGTCTGTTTCTGGAATAATCTTTTTATCTGCTGCTCAGACATAATCCCTCTTACAGTCCGTGTAGAAGAGCTTTCTTCATCTTATTAACCTTCTGTAGCAGCATCTGTCAACCCCAGAAGACTTCAGTGGCACCATGATAAACAACACAGGTCTCTTCTACTGCTTATTGCCTTTGAACATTGATCCTTTAGGCATTCTGGAGGTACAGCATGTGAGCAAAGGCGAAATCATGGCAGGAACTAATTGTGCTATTTCCAAAACAGTGATCATAAACCCCAGGGAACTTCCTTTGAAGAGGAAGACAGCTTTTTTTGAAAGAACATACTATACTCAGCTTTTTCCACTGCGTGTGTCTTGGAAGCGGCTCTCCTTTCTCACACCAAAAGGTTGCTGTTGCAATGTTCCTGTTGGGGCAGTGATGATGATGATCTATGACAGCAGGGCAATGATGATTCAGCAGTAAATTGCAGCAATATTCAGGGCTGGCACAATCTGATGCCAAACTGTGAATGGCGGAGGGAAGCTGTTTCAGGAAGGAAGAATAAGAAACAGTGGCGGGAAATGCTGTTACAACCACATAGCTATAACCAGGACAAGAACTGGCAGTGAGTGAATACACTTGTCAAACAGCTCTGTTAAAGTTTCCCAAATAACTATTCTGGTTAAATATTTGGCATGTGTAAGA
The DNA here is from genome assembly GCA_039720435.1 of Amazona ochrocephala. Taxonomy (NCBI): domain Eukaryota; kingdom Metazoa; phylum Chordata; class Aves; order Psittaciformes; family Psittacidae; genus Amazona; species Amazona ochrocephala. Next base: position 48,823,205 of record CM077878.1, read on the forward strand.
ACTCCAGACTCACTTTTTGTTTTCCAGGACTTTTTTTACTGTTGCATTACACCTGAAAAAGCTACATGTGGGCATCTGTAATGGTCTGTACCCCTTAGAGTTTTTTGTGAACTGTGCTTTAGCATAGGAAGTATCTAGACTGGCAGCAAGAATCTGTAAATGCAAGTTACTTTAAGAACAACCTTCATTTGAACCCAGTCAGTATTCTATTTTTACTTAGGATTTAAACAATTGTAACCTTCCTCCCTTCCCAAGATTGCCTAATTTTAACTACTAAGACCAGGTAGTTCAGAGATTGGGCTGGGACCAAATACGATCTGCTTTTTCAAATTTTATTTTCACAATCTTCTTATGATGTTCAGTGCTCATATTAATGCTTTATGTTTATTCCTTCATTCATCTTGTTTTATTGCTCAAATAAAACTAATTAGCAATACCTTGCCAGCAACACAATGCAAAGTAACGGTGGAGATAATCAGGAATTCCACTGGAGATAATTTGAGTAATGCTTAAGGGTTATTCTTTAGCAGTAGCAATATATGTTTTTTCATATTTTATATATCATAATCATATGCTATATACTGTAATCATATAAGTACCTCTACAGACCATGCAAGCTTTCAAAAGCATGTTACAGTTGAAAGGTGAAGTTCCCCCTTGTATGTTATCTAATTTTTAGTTGTTTCAGTTCTCAGTCTGCAGCTATTGGAAGTGCGGGAAATTTTTCTGAGATGGGATCTACTGTTTCAGGTGACATCTGAAAGTGCAGGATTGGCATAAATCAGATTATTTCCTCAGATCACCTTAGGTTCCAAACTCCCCATGGAATTTGGTAGGAATGTGACCCTTTAATTCTATTATAAATTAAAAAATAATAATAAAAAAAGCATCAGACTACATTTTAAAAATGTGTAATAAAGAGATTTACTTAATTACTCTGCAGAGACTTGCCAGTGAAGCAAGAGCCAGGAATCAACCTTTCATTTAAAAATATGGTTTTGAGTCTTTCATGTACTGGAGAAGACAAACATTTAATGAAACACACTCATATCTTTCAAAGATAAAGGAAAAGGAACAATCCTCGAGTGCACCACAGTGTTTAGTGTCAGGTACGGCTTAAGGAAGATACTGAGCTCCATAGGTAAACTGTGACTAAAAATTTGTAGGGCAGGAGTCTGAATACTTTGAGATGATGAATCTTATCTCTCTTTAATCATGAATATTTTTAGCTCTTTTCTGTTAAGGCAATGCCTTCTATGTATTTCCATTTAATTAAGAAATTTTGTAACTAACCTTGGTAGCTGCCACAAGGGAAGCAAACAAGAATGATAAACAGGCATTAAAGCTAAAGCAATATTCTCTACAGACCACTCTATCTCCAAGTACTGTAATGCTTAATTACAGGTCACTGTTAATTAATATTAACGTATTTCTTCTAGTTCACGTGCTGTCAATAATAATATATATTGTTAAAGAGGCAATTAAAAATTCTACTGAAATTCAATAGTGCATTATGAAACTGTACACTAAAATATACATTCACCCAGGATAAGTGCTTGTAAATGGATTAAATCAGAGCTGTTAATCATCATTTCAGTGAATTGCTGCACATACCTAGAACAATAAACTGGTGCGCCATTTAAATACAACTAAAGCTGTTTCCTTTGCTTGAAGAAAAATTAGGGTTTAGGCTGTCAAGGACTCTAGAAGAATTTGGATGTAAATTGTTGGTAAGTCTGGGGCTTAAGGCATTGTCTCATAGCTATGATCTCAAAGTTGCTATGCATAGTGCTCAATTTTAGGTACCCTATATATGTATATAAACCAGCCAACTCACATTACCCGTAAAAGTGAGTCAGATTCTATACCATCAGAGTCAGTCTGTAGCACATAAGTTTGCCTTTTGGTTTTAGCTTTCCCAAGTAATTTCTCCTACTGGTCTAGCCAACTCTTTTCCTTATAATTTCCATGCTGTGTTTACCTAAGAGGCCGGTCCAGTCCTGAGGAAGGGAAGATATATAATTACAAGGCACATTACAAGTCTTTCTCTGGCATTTTTTATTTCCATAGGAGCCAGACTGGCACCTGGCAGGCAGCATGAAGCAGGCATAGCTTTAGACTTCTGATTAAAAGTGAAGAAACCTGGGTTCTTCTGCTCCCTTCTTTGCTGTTGAGTTTGGACAAACCAAACCCTGTGTCTCAACCTCTGTATCTGCAAATGGAGGGGGTGACCCTGGGAGAGAGAGAAAAACTTCTGTCGGAACAAACATGATAACACGTGTAAGGAAGAATGGTGTTCTTTTTCTTGCCTTTCTCATGAATTAAAATGTAAATAAAATATTTCACAAATTATTATTTTAAATTTTAAGAACAGTATATTTTTTTTTGATGTTCTGGTGTACATTTAAAATACAGGCATCCCGTAGTGGATTTAAATAACTTGTCATGAGGAACATGTCTTTTAGCTCTTTGAGCTTTTCCAGTTGGGCAGTATTTGTATTTTGCCCTCTACTGCTGAGCAGCCACCATTGAACTAATGCAAGATTTATATTTACTCAGTCAATTAAATAAAAAAACCCGAACACATAGCTCTCGAGACAGTAAAAAAAAAGCAACTTTTTTTTTTTTTTTCTATTTTTATTCATATCTTGTAGATAATTCCTCTTTCTGGTGTCTCTTTTTAGTAGCAGGGAACAAATATGATCACATCAGGGAAAGCCAGTTTGAAATTAAGCAAAAAATTTTCTCCCAGAAGGAGCTGATCAGTGTCCACACATTATGCTTGCAAACATTCTCTTGCGTTTCAAACCAAATTTTGTTTAAAACAAGTCTTCTGGAATTTGCTCTCGTGAGACCTCACTTGGAGTACTGTGTGCAGTTCTGGTGTCCTCAACATAAAAAGGACATGGAACTGTTAGAACAAGTGCAGAGGAGGGCCACGAGGATGATCAGGGGACTGGAGCACCTCCCGCATGAAGATAGGCTGAGAAAATTGGGGCTGTTCAGCCTGGAGAAGAGAAGGCTGCGTGGAGACCTCATAGCAGCCTTCCAGTATCTGAAGGGGGCCTATAGGGATGCTGGAGAGGGACTCTTCATTAGGGACTGTAGTGAGAGGACAAAGGGTAACGGGTTTAGACTTAAACAGGGGAAGTTTAGATTGGATCTGAGGAAGAAATTCTTTGCTATAAGGGTGGTGAGGCACTGGAATGGGTTGCCCGGGGAAGTTGTGAATGCTCCATCCCTGGTGGCGTTCAAGGTGGGGTTGGACATAGCCTTGGATGGCATGTTTTAGTGGGAGATGTCCCTGCCCATGGCGAGGGGGTTGGAACTCGATGATCTTGAGGTCCTTTCCAACCCTAACTATTCTATGATTCTATGATTCTATGATTTCTTACATTTTAACTTCAAAACAAAGCTTAGCCAGTATATCCTGGAAAGCTGCCATATAACTCATTTTGCTGATGGCCATAGTGACAGCACTGAGATAATGCACTACATTTCTATTTGGGTGTCTTTTATATTTTTGTTATCTGCGGCTTGCTGGGACAATAAATTTTACAATTTAATTATGCATTTTATGAAAATTTATTTCCTATATATAAGAATCAGAAGGAATTTGACAAAGTCATGAGCACTAGATCCATCAAGGAATGAGATATACATGCTGTTGCTATTGCAACCTGTTGCACAAAGTCTGTTAAGCACCCATTGTCAAACACTGTGAGGGCAAGCTAAGAACTAGATCACTTTTCCTTTCCTGTTCCTTGTGTTATTTCCCTACCCATTTATTTGCCATAAATATAGATAAATTACTAGATTAACTGGGTCTGAACACAGAATTGAAGCAGGTGATAATGCAATTCTTTGTCCATTTTCATGAACATTAAACCTAGACCTTTTCTGCAGTTGAAAGACATTTTCAAGATTCTCTAGGGTCTTTAAAAAGCTTTGCTGTTTTGTTGTTATTACCACAGTTATGAAGTCCTAGCACCTTTATAATTTAGAATGGGAAAAATATTATGTGCATACATTTACATGATGAGTCACAGATGCCTCTCTGATGACTGCTTGACCCAATCATCTGTGCTTTCTTCTAAAATTTTTGATACTGTACTCTCTTAATTAATGTATTTAGATGCTGTTTAGTGTGATAAGGGAGAAAAGTAAGTGGAAAAAGCATGGTGATATTAACAGAGTAATTCAGCATAATTATGAGGAAAATACCCCACCTGACCTCATGCACTTGCTTACATATCAAAACACAACTTTCTATCGTTCTTGGAGGTGCTTAAGTTTATATCATGGGGAGACATGTAGTGAGCTGAGACACGTTTCTTCCTATGCCTGGCAAATTGTTTTCCTCTTGATGCTCAGAAAGGATCTTTCTAGATTTTACTGATAGAGTTATCTAATGGAGGCAAGCCTGCAGAGATGTGGTCTTCTACAACATGTGTTGTCCAGTCAGAAGCAGGAACATAGAAGTAGCTTGCAGCTCAGTTTCTTCTTCTAGTAATGGGAGAACATGTTTAGTAGTGAGTGAGAAGGCAAGAAGGGAGATATCTAAAATATTAGGTGTGCTTGTATCTTGTAGAAGTTTAGATTTTTCTTCTTTGAGAGAGTTGGCATGAGCTAATTGTTACTCTTTATTGCTTAGCCTAATGCTGTTCAGTTTTTTCTTTCAGTTTTTCTTTCAGTTATTCCTTGTCATGCACAGTTACTGCATTTTTTTTCATCAGCATTTTACTTTCTAGATTTACCACAGGAAAATGAAGTATGAAATGATTATATTTCCTGTGCACAGGACTGACCTGGTAGGCAAGAGTTTTTGGCTCAAGGAAAGGTCTTGTAAAAAGCCCTATTTTGTGCTTCAGTGTTGTGTGGCGCTGAAGCTGTTGAAAAGAGAGAAACTAAAAACCTACCAGGAAAGATAAAAATATGTGTGAGTGTATGGAAATTATGGTGGAAACTACATAATTTTTTTATGTTCATCTTTACTGCTTCTGACTCATTTTTTCAGGAGGAGTGTATGTTGTTTTTGTTTTCAGTACGGGACAGGTGATAATCAGCAGGACTTCTATGGACCTGACCATACCCTGGAGCTTCCGGATCTGTGTGTGTGACAATAACTGTCATTCACAAAGTTAATGGATGTGATATCATAGTTTCAGCCAGAGTAAACATCTAAATTCCAATATTTTCTTAACAAAATGTAGGAAAATTGGAAGAGTTAGTGTGGAGGCTGCATTTAACTAGATCTGTGAAGGCTCGGAGAATTTTTTAAGTGGTGTGAAGACTGCTGTTATCCTTATTATTGGTCTCTTTGCTTCAGTTACTTTCAGTAATAAGCCTACTGCGTTTGAACCCTGAGAAATGCTTTGAAAAATGTCTTGTCAAAGATACTTTAAGAAGCAGGTTATAAGTCGACTTGATCTCTCATCTAACAAGCTTGTTTTATGCTTTTGATAAATTCCCATCTCTACCCAGCTGATAATGTCATACTTGTCATTGTTTACATAATGGATTACATGTGTGTGCAGAAGGTTGCTTTCCCAGTACTGTTGCTGCTGGATCCCTCCATGGAATCTCTCGAAGTTAACTTCGCTGCTGTTATCACCAACAATCTTGTTCATGGTTTATTCAGTATAACATTACCGGTGTAACATTGCCACTGTTCAGATCATGTTTTGTTTCTTGCATCACTAGCCACATTGTCTTAGACTGTTAAATAAAGCTTTATTATTGTTATTTTACATTCTTTCCAAAGACCTCTGTGCCTGTTGGGCTGTCTTCCACATCTTATAGCTATAGTTTTGGAAATACACCTGATACACTCTAAGGATTTAGAAATATTTGCCCTAGTTCTTTCAAAGCATGTTATAGTTCTTGTTTGTACTGCTCAGTTGCCCTTTCTGATCTTTATGTTTTGGTGTTGATAAATTTTAAGGGAAATAACATTTAGATGAGTTCTTAGCCAGTGTCTATTTCAAACAGAAAATATTTGACTATGTTTTGACTATTCCCTGCAAAGACAGGCATATTGTTGTTTCCAAAAGTGGTAATCGTAAAGTTGCTCTTATGTTTAAAAATTGCTTTTTTGCTTTCATTAAGCAGCTTGAGATGTTGTCATGTATTATTTAGTAAGGTTGAGACCTTACTTTTCTCTGAAAATTCCAGTTGTCTGTCCCATTTATTTTTCCTTTTTGCAGATTTGTATTTCTGGAAGCGTTAGCAGTTTCACTGTACTATTCTACAAGACAAAATGTATTATACATGCGTTACTCTGCATGTTGAATAGGGCTGAGGTCATTTAGCTTTCAAGAGAGAAAAATGTCATGGTTTAAGCCCAGCCTTAAACCAGCCACGCAGTTATTAGCTCCCCCTCCACCTTCCTCCCCCAGCTCCCGGAGGGATGGGGAGAAGAATAAGAAGAATGTAACTCCCACGGGTTGAGATAAGAGCAGTCCAGTAACTAAGGTATAACGCAAACCACTGCTGCTACCACCAATAATAATTATGGTAAGGGAAACAACAAGGGAAGAGAATACAGCCACTCACCACCTGCCGACCAATACCCAGCCTGACCCGAGCAGTGATCTCACCCTTCTAGGTAACTGCCCCCAGTTTATATAGTGGGCATGACATGGTGTGGTATGGAATACCTCTTTGGCTAGTTTGGGTCAGGTATCCTGTCTCTACGTCCTCCTGGCTTCCCCTCCTCCCTGGCAGAGCATAAGACTCAGCAAGTCCTTGGTCCGAGTAAACATTACTGAGCAGTAACTAAAAACATTGGTTTTATCAGCATTGCTCCCAGGCTGAAAGTCAAAAACACAGCACTGCAACAGCTACCAAGAAGGAGAAAAATAACTGCTACTGCTGAACCCAGGACAAAAACTCAGGGACAAATCTTAACATTTTTAAATATTTGATGTGAGAGAGTAATGAGGCAGAACCAGACTTCTCAGTGTTGCCCAGTGAAAGGATTAGGGGGTAATGGGTACAAACTGAGTTGCAAGAAATTCCATGTGAACAGATTTTGTATTTTTTTTTTTGCATATAAGGGTGATTCAACACCGGGGCAGTGCTCTCCAGAAAAGTCACATGGTTCTTGGAAATACTCAAAATTCAACTGGATGCAGTCCTGAGCAACCTCAGACCAGCTCTGACCACAGTAAGACCAGCTCTAGCTGACTCTGGCCTTGCCATGGGATTGCACTAGGTGATGTCCAGAGGCCCTTCCTACCTCCACCATTCTATGGTTCTACGATACTCTCATAGTGAGTGAAGAGAAACAACTCCCTGAAAAGTGGCAAGTAGCTATTTTTCAAATTTATTTGAGCACCATTTCAGCCTTTTGTAGGACCTGTATAAGCCACATTCAGCTCCAAACAAAGTTTTCAGTGGGATTCTTTGATGTAGCAAATATATTTAAACACAAAGATTGTATAGTATAACACACACAGAACAGGTAGAATTATTCCATGTACAGTTTGGAGTTTATCAAGTCTAGAAAGCTGAAATTACATTTTAAAGACAGAAATCTTAAGACTGAGTGAGAAAAAAAAAAACCTCTAGAATTTGTTCTAGAATTTCTGGAACAGAATTCTGTGATGTGGAAAAAGTTTCTTTGTGTGTATTGTTAGAAATGGCCTTAATATCTTGTTCAGGGTTTTATTTTCTAATTATCATTCTTCCCGTGATTCCTAAACTAGGCTTCAACAATTCAAGTCACACTGTGCAAATACTCAGTTAAAGATGTCCTATTCCCAGAAAAAGAATACATAAGGGTAGGATTTCATAAATATTTTCACAGTATAAATAGGATCAATTGTGGTTAAGTTTCTTCTAGTTTATAACCTGCATCCTTTATAAGCTGCATCCTTCAGTTAGGATACAGTTATCCTCTGCATAGCACTGCTAGTAAGGATGGATGACAGGAAGAGAGAAGCTGGGTCAGACGCAAATCCTGTTGTTGCTTCCCCTTCAGTACAGAGTGAACCCTAAATATTCAATCTTCCTCTCATCTTCTGCTCTGTTTTTAAAAATCACAATCTCAACCAAGTTGTTATTTACCCAAGCACCATTTTTTTGATCCTCTGCCGTGGTGATCATGTGGCCTCTTGTCTCATATCTTTCCACCAGATTTTCCATCCTCTTCATTTTTGTTTTATCTTCTTTCCAAACTTCCAATTCCACACCATCTCCTCGTTTCTTTCTGCTTCTTTCCACAGTTTTCTCATCTTCTCCAGGTCCTTGACCTGAAATTGCTTTCCAGCCCACTACTGTGTGTTATTTTGAAAGCTAAGTGTGGAGTGGAGGATTGTTGTGGTGTTTATTAGCTACCCCTGGTTGGTAACTCCAAGGTACAAAGGGAAAAGCTACTTATTTTATCTTATGCCATACCACCCTCCACTGGCAGTTCCTCCTTCCTTCCCTCTGCATTTCACTGATGGGTATCTCAGTGTATAAGTAGCTCCTGCCCTCAAACGTCACAATAGAATTATCATTCTAAAAGGTTAAACAGCTTATCTTTTTCTTAGGAAAAAAATAAACAACAGCACTGTGCCTTCTTTCCATCCCCTGCATTGGATTATGTTAATGTGAAAGTTAACATGAGGGTTTATTTATCTTCTTTTCATCCATCTTTCTCATTCTAACTCCTCTTTCTTCACTGCTACTTTCAGTTTCCTACAGTGACCCCCAGATTCTCCATGCCACAATAAAATGAAGCCTTTCCTGGAGCCAAAGCAGGCTCCATAAACCTGGCCCTGTTGTCAACTGGGCTTTGTGCTCTGCATAATGCTGATGGAAGAGGATGTGTTACGTGGATTCCCCTCACCAGCCCTGAGACAGCTGGGCAGTGGACTGGAGGTCCCTGGGATTCCTCAGCTGTCAGAGATGCGTCAGCTTTTTGCGCCACAGAGATTCTCAGCTAAACAAATGGTTTTGGAAGAGCCAGCTCAAAGCTGATTTTGACACGGAAGAAGTTAAACCCCTAAAACTTTCTGTATAACATCTATGCAAGACGCCCTGTAGTCTGGCTGAGTATCCTTATTACCCATTCAGAGCTACCTCTTTACTATGAATTTGTTAGAGGCAAGACAAGAGAGTACCTCTATCCTATACATTTAACATCAGAGACATCAGACTGCTTTTACAGTTCTGGTTATAAATACCTCTCCTCTGTGCTGTGCAGCTACCTTCTGCAGCCCTCTGAGTTTCGTTTGCAACAGACTCAGTCTCACTCCAACTTTTTGCGTGCCTCTCCTCATTCCCTCTGGCCATTGCGTTACCTCTTTCACGCCTATCTTTAACATCTCCTGTCATTTGTCTTACTGTCAACTAATCCCTTACTAATTAAACTTTGCCCAAAGGACAAGTAAATAAAAGTAGCTGAACTGACATGAAATTTGCAGGCTGTTACTCCTCTTGCTCTGTTTGTATATTTAATCCTTCTCTCTAGCTTTTATCTTGTCTATTTCGATAAGAGGCTGTTGTGGAGTAGGGATGCTGTGTGTGTATGGTACAAGCCCTGCTTCCATAAGCACTGTGGTAATACATAATAAGTGCTACTATCACACTAAATGTGAAGGTCATCAGAGGCTGCTGTTGCCATACCTTCAGAGTGCTAGTAACAGCCATTTTGCTGCTGTCTGTTTGTGATCCTGCTTCTGCAAACAGGTCCTGCTTGTGAAAGAGACCACTTTCCATCAAGCTGGAAGCTTTTTTGGGGCTCAGATGTTTTCCTGGGTGATAGCTCCCATGAAAATGTTCCAGGAGCATTTTGTAGACTAGCACTTCAAAACAAACAGGTCACATTGACATGTTGTCACATGTGAGGACACGGGGGCATGCTGCACTGGTTGGCAGCTCCAACTTACTTTCTCAAGCATCTTGAATAGCTTGTGATGAAAGGTAGTGTATTTGGAGGGATGCCACTGCCCTGTATTTCTTCCATTTATCACAGAAACCTCCGGTTTCAGACTGAATGAGCAGTTTTGAGAGCTTTTTAAACTTGCGTAGCAATACCTGAAGTTCATCTGTGCTTATGCGTAGCTAGAAGTGGAGGCACAAGAGCACACACTCACTATTGCCTGTAAAAGCAAGGCAAGAAAAAAATAAGCTGTCAGGCAGTGTAAAGCTCCATATTACTTTTTTTTTTGGCAGTGACTGAATTGTCTAGTTTAAAACAAGCATGTTCATCCCTGTTTGAAACATAGAACATGTGGAATCCCAGGCTACAGTATGTTGTAGCATCTCTTATGGGGAGCCCATGCAGGGTTTTAGCAGCTGTTTTGTCCTGCATTTTCCTTGTGGGTAAGTGTGTTTATCGTATGTGAAGAATCTCCTGCATTCTTGGGCTTAAGTTTTCTCTGAAAATAATTTGTGGGCTGTCCATATGGGCCATTTGCTCAAATACCTTTGAAGAATTCATCAGTCAAATAGCCCTGCTTTGCAGGAATTCTTTCTATGGTGCATTTGATTCATCCTGGGAAAGTGAGAAGTGTATGATTGTCTAGACTACAATAGCAAAGTGAACACAACATTCTGTTCTACTTTCTTGCGGAATATAATGTTGAATTCCTATTTATCCCAATTTTTCTTTTTGCATATTTTGACCTGATTCTCATTTTCATCCAAAGCAAACATGTCTACATATCTTAATGCTGAAATTGGCTCTTTGTTCTTAGCTGGAAAGAATTAACTATTGGGAAGCCTAATAATTTTTTAAGAACAGTGCAAGGGAATTCTTCACCAAGCTGAAATTCCTGAGCTAACGTTGTGTCTTAGGAGTAGTAATGTAATCTAGACAGCTGATTTTAAAATGGAACAATAGCTAGTAAGAAGCAACATTTTTGCTTATTTGTCTTTAGAATGATCTTGTTGGGATGTCTGTGATTGATCTGAGTTTCAGGTCAGGGTTTCGGATCAGAGATATGGGGTAGGGCGCAGCAAAAACTGTTGACACTCAGGCTTTTTAGTGTCAAGTAGGGCAGTTTCCCATACTGATATCTTCAGGACTGTAGTACTGGGATTTGTACTGTCTGGATTTGGGGTCGGACATCCGCCCAATCTACTCCTGCAACACAGAGGTGAGACACAGTTATACCATTGAACGGATTTGTGCTAGTTATCCCCTTTCCCAGAAAGTCTGACACTCTATTAGCATATGGAGAGATTAGTGGCCACTTCTGAGAAACATTACATCTTTCAAACTCCGTGCTATAAAATGCATCTTGCCTAAGTTAGTAAAATCTCCAAACAAGTTAGGCAAGAAGACACATGAAGGTCAGAAAAGAGAATTTAATTTGCATAGATTAAAAGACTGTGTTCTTGGTGTTATGGAAGTGATTAGAAAAAATCCACTATGATTAGGAATAATCCCTCATGGTCACCAAGACTCTATCCAGAAGCATAATGTAAAAATGAGTATAAAATCCCCAAGAAACCTAAACAATAAAATGAGGATGGAATGCAGATATCAAAATGAAATAAAATCGATCATAAGGAAGAAGTAGGGGGGAAACATTAGTAGCAAACAATAATAATGTGAGAAATAACAATGTTTAAAAGAATGGAATATAGTACTACATATAAACACTCAGGAAACAGAGATACTTTTTTCCTAAATAGTCTATAACTTTGCTAAACCAGGCAAGATGAGAGACATGGACTGAGATCCAATCTTTCAGATACGTTACAAATCTATGAACAGGACCACTATCATTGCATCAGCTGTGAAAGGGAGCTAGTGTACTCCATGTTCTTTTTTAATGTATTTTTTTGAGTTAAGAAGTGGGCTTCTATTTTGCTATAATATGGCAGTCTGAACAAATTTTCATTATCTGTAATAGCCTCTTATCAGTATTATTTTTTTCTAATGTAGTAACAAAAGCCTTATCACACATGATAAAAATATTCCTGATAGCAAAGGTAACATAGACTAAGTAACATGGTAAAAGAATTTCCAGTACATTAGAATTCCCTCAGCAAGATTTTTGACATTGATTTCCTCTTGTACCTTGGAATTACTGCTTACCAAGCAAATTTCACAGCGAAATAAATAAATGAGCAAAATTGGTGAATAAAACATCTCACTATCGAATTTGTTCAAGCTGTATTGAAGCTATGTGTGCTGAACGTTTCACAGAAGCAGACTGGATAAAAACGGAATTCATTGTGAGGAAAATGCTAATTGCATACACCTAGATCTAGGGGTGTAAGTGGTTTATCTGGCAGAACTAACTCTTGTTTGTAACACAACATTTTGGCTACTACTGCTAGGCTGGCTGAGAAGCATAAAACAAAGATACATAGGCCCTCATTCAATGTTACTAAGCCTAACAAAATGTACAGAAAGATTTCTGTAATAGATCATCATTACTTCAAAATTGGGTCTTTATTCACAACAAAGGAGAAATGTTTTCAAATTATATTTTGCTTTGCTGCAGAAAAGTGGTTAATATCACATACATTTAAATTGTTTTGTATTAAGCTAGGTGCTTAAATGTATCACATTGGTTAAATTATATTACTTTCCACAAGGAATTTTGTGCTATAGAATAGTTATCAGTTTAAGTGTTTGGCAAGAGTAACTGTAAAGTCCCACATGGGATTTAATAATTTTCTTCTATAGAATTCAGATATGAATGCAGAGGGTTCTACTGAAAACTTGCAGAGACTAAAGGTAGGGCTTCTGCTGAACAGGAAGATAGCTTCTGCTTCCAGAAAATTGCACAGAGCCAGTAACATCAGATAAGTGTCTTATATTTTCATTAGTTTCTTCTCGTAACCATCTTAGTAGACTGGATTTGTGCTCTTTTAGTGAAAGTCCATAGCCTTTAAGCTCTTAAATTAGCTTTATTCTAATTCCCACTAACAAGCAACAGATGGAGATCTATAATCTGAAGGGCCCTGTAACTAAGTGTCCAAAGTGTATTCTTAATAAAGGGTTTATTCCATCATCTTTTTGGCTTCAGCTCTACAAAATATTATATAACTGACTTAAAGTACACAATTTCACTGCAAGCAGCATAGCACGTATGCGTTTGTATGACTGAAGCCCTCAATATATACTTTTCTCAACTTATATTCATAGTTTTCTATTTCAACACAATAAATATACTAATCTCCTTAAATTGTCAGCTACAATTTATAGAGGCAGAAATGTTAAAATCAAATATAAGTGGCAAAGACATGGTGTAAATAATATACCAAGCCAAACTATCTATTTGTTTTGAATTTTGGATTTGGATTTGTTTTGTGTTGTGACTGGATTCTTAAAGTCTGTTGTAGTTTCATAGACAACTAAATTTTTTTTTTACATAAGAATGTCATGCATCTGGCCTATGCAAAGGTTGGTAAAAATTTAGGATAGGAAGGTATAGAATCATAGAATCATGGAATAGTTAGGGTTGGAAAGGACCTTAACACCATCTAGTTCCAACTCCCCTGCCATGGGCAGGGACACCTCCCACTAAATCATGACACCCACTTTGTCAGAATATTAAAAATATATAGCTCATCTATGTCATTTTATACGGAATATAAAAATAGCGAAAAGATCAGCAAGTAAAAGGTTCAGTAAAAATCTTTTTGCTGAGACTCTTGTTGGAGGTGGAGAAACTTGCACGGTCCTACACATACATGTTCGTAATACAGAAAGCAATATAATGGAAATAAGAAGAATACACATCTTTGATAAACTGCTGAGATAAAATTTCCATCAAAATGCAATAATTTCTTTCAGGGCTATAGAAAAGTAGTTAGAATAATTGCTACAGTTGTTGCTTTTGTTACATTTACAGAGACTTCATTACAGAAACATTACAGAAACATTTAATATCAGGAAATTCTGATGCTTCTAAATATATTTTCCACTTTGTAATGTAAAAGGGATTTGTGAAATTTACATGACAGCTACTGAAGCATTAAGAAATATGAAAATGTTGTGCAACATCTGTTCAATTTGCCAAGTGATAGGGTAGAAAAGTAGCTTTTCTTCCCTTTTTTATTGCAAGGCTTATTTCATGTCCATAAATGCAGAATGGATACTTTGATACTGATATTAAGTCTTGGAAATTCCACTGGTTTTTGAGTGTACTGCAAAAATGCATTCCTCCTGTTGATATAGCTGACAATATTGATTCTTTTGATATAATACAAACTGGCCTGTTTTGCTTTAATTGTGCAGTCAGTGTTCCCGTTGAAATTGTTATGGTCTCAAGGGTATCAGTGTATAGTATTTCATAACCGTGTTTGTATTCTGCAATTTATTGTTTATTTTTTTAAGGTTTCTTAACTAATTTGTAGTGAATGTGAGGGGAACTGCATATTAAATTGCTGAGTCCAGGATTCCAATCTAATGAGGAACTGCAATATGAGAAAATCAGCAGATTTTTGTCCCCGCAGAATCTACTCCATTATTCAGTAGACTGTATATTGCACAAGGATGATGGGTAGAGAGCAAAAGCCAGAAAGCTGTACAAAAGCACAAGCTTAAGTGAAGAAAGAAAGGAAGACACAAGGATGCTCATGGTACGTGAGCAAGTTAAACTGATCTTTAGTTCTCATTGGCAAAGCTATTCATCTAAACTGGACAAACTGAAGGGGCTGACTTAAAGGACAGTTGACAGCATCTTGTCGTACTGTATAAAAGGAACTCTGCTCCTTAACTATAATTAGCCAATTGATGTTTCTGGATATGTAATCACTATGCAAAATGGTAAACAACAGGCCTTCTTAGTGAGAAGGCCTGTAAACAGTATAGTAACAAACATAAATACTACAAGCTGACTTCCCAGAACTGATCCAGTTCAGTTCTACAGTTTATCAGGGGCTATACCTGACACAGAATCCTTCACAGTGCACAGGGACATCTAATGACTAAATCAGAGACTGCAACTAAACATACTAAAGCTACTAGAGCGCTCAAGAAATAAGAAGTTTATACAGGAAAGGCTAGGGTGGGTGCAGGTTAAGCTAGTGTTCAGAAAATTACAACACATATGCAAATCTTACATTATATAATCCAAAAAACATTGAATGTTTTCTGAATACAAGCCCTGCATGAGTCTGTAACTGAGATAATCCCGACCGATGCAGTATTAAATGAAGGTAACTGAAACAATTTGAAACCAACAGCCCCCATCCTCCATGTTATTGCCACTGAACAGTGTGTAGTTTTAAAATGACAGGATGTATCTATATGTAAAAAATCAGAATATTTCTTATATAGGAAAATTATTTCAGTAATCTACTTAAGGCATAGGGATTTAAGGAAGTGTTATTCAAATATTATTCTTGGAATTTTGAAAGTTGGATTGAATTCTGTGCTCATCTACAAGCATCTGTCTGACCTTGAGCAAAGTCTTTGGATCAGACCCCCAAGGCTGTACTCGAGGGGAGTTAAAAGCTTAATAGCCTTTGGTGATCTGGAGCTTTGTTGATCAGTCTAACTCATTTGCATAAAACTTTTCTATCTCAAGGCAGTATTGGGGGTTAAACATGTTTAAAAAGTGGGATTTTATGGTAGTAAGAGAAGTACTTATTCACAGATATTTCAAAACTGGGAGGCTGTGACTTGAGCATAGTTCCTAACCTTGCCTATAACTTCAAAAGGTAAATGCAGACGCTTAACTGAATCATAATCCTATAGATTTCCTTACTTGCGCAGGAGAAGAAATTTTCTTGAGGACTTTAAACACCAGACAAGAAAACCTCAAGTCAAGGTTAACAATCTGAATAAAAGCTCTAGCAAAGAAACTTCTATCTAGTCAGTTCTGTTTTCATCAAGAGATGACTCTTCAGTTAGTGGGAACTGTTATGAAAGATTTCATGTAACTCTGATATTATTAAGTCTGCCTGTCATTGCCTACTTAACTTTAATATCTTTCTAAGATTTATATAACTCCCATTGGCCACCAAGAAAAAAAAAAAAAGAAGAATCCCTGACAGATTTTCTCTGGGTTGGAAATTTCAGTGGACTCTGGGGTGTCTTCTCATACTTTACAGGCCTCCTGCTGCTTTTAAATCATTGACGTTGTTTCTCCATACAATTTTCTTTCATTATAAAAGTCTATTCGAAAATTTCTCTCCTCAGGAAGGAAACCAAATTCCTGCCTTTGAACATTCTCTTTGCATGTGTCTTTTTCTTATAAAATGGATTTTCAGGAATAATCTGTAAAATCTTTTCAGTGGTTCCTGAAGCACGAATGATAGCTTATTCATAGAAAAGGTAAAGGCTGTTTTAAGTTTATTTATGTAAGACTAGTATAGGAACCTTACATTTAGATTCAGAGAGATTGTTTGACTTTACCTGCTCTGATCCAATTTGTGCACTTTTTTCAAGCTTGTCCCTTATAATTATTAGAAGCCTTGCAAACACTGAGCTATAGACACAGAGAGCAGAAATATTATGGAGGTATGTTTATGCTCTGTTTTGGAATTACCAGTTTGTCTATGTGGTTGATAATTAAAAGACAAAGATGAATGTTTAAAAAACCCTAAACTATCCAATATATTAATAATACTTTTCTGCTGAGAAGGGTTGAATTGATGGCAGCAATGTACAATTTTCCTGACTAAAATTTTGGAAGGTTAAATTCTACACAGTGGTAAATGTGTTGTTTCTTTGACATCAAAGGAGACATACATTAGAACAGAATTTGTCCCAAAGTATTTATATAAAAATACATGGAGATATATTGGGCACGAGAAAACATTATTATTCAGATCTGTCATTTTTGTCTATGATTCTATAGATAACCTTTAGGGTAACTCCTGAGGAAATTAGGAGCAGTAAGATGGTAAACATAATTCATGGCTGATGTATAAAGTGTAGTCAGCGTTAGAAGAAATAACAGGAACTCCTCTCTGGGGTCTAATGCAAAGCCGCCCAGATACAAAGACCTAATCATTCATGTTTGTCCTGGGTTCAGCAGCAGCAGTCATTTTTCTCCTCCTTGGTAGCTGGTGCAGCACTGTGTTTTTGATTTTGGGCCTGGGAACAGTGCTGATAACACCAGCGTTTTCAGTTACTGCTTGGTGATGTTTAGGCTGGCCAAGGACTTTGTGAGTCTCATGCTCTGCCAGGGAGGAGGGGAAGCTGGGAGGAAGGAGAGACAGGACACCTGACCCAGACAAACCAAAGAAATTATTCCATACCACCGCACGTCATGTCCAGGATGTAGAAACGGAGAGCAGAGACCCGGAAGGGTGGGGGGGGTGCACTGGTGGGGGTGCACTGCGTGGTCGGGCTTGATATTTGATGGTGAGCTATTGTATTCTCCTTTTCCTTGTATCTGCCTTGTCATTATTATTATTGGTGGTAGCAGTAGTGATTTGTGTTATACCTTAGTTACTAAACTGTTCTTATCTCAACCTGTGGGAGTTGCATTCTTTCGATTCTCCTTCCCATCCCTCCGGGAGCGGAGGGAGGAAAGAGTGGGGAGTGAGTAAGAGAGCGACTGTATGGGTTTATAAGCTTAAACCACGACACTGTTGACACCTCAGTTGAAACTGAGAAAAGATGAAGAATATCACCGATAGAAATGATCCTGAATTTATGTAAAGTTTTCATGTAACTTGCTGAAAATACTGTTTGGTTCTATCATCCTTTTGCCACGTTTCTTGAATAACCTTTAGCAAGACATGGAACCATTCTTTTCCTATTTCCTCTGCAGCAAAATAATCTGATGTAACAATAATTTTTTTGAGGTTTAATTTATGGATGCCTGATAACTATCTGGAGACCTCTAGTTGCAGCTGATATAACAGGTGCAAAGCATTATTATTACATCACATTAGCATTTAAGACAGCAAAATTTTTTAATGCTTAAAAAGACACCATGAATATTGACTAATTCAAAATGTTAATCCGCTGTCTGAAATTCCTGCGAAACAAGTTTTCTATTCACCCTGCACCTCTTGTAGCTCCCAAATGATACAAATCATTCATAAAAACTTAGTATCTGTAATGAGGCTCCTGCTGAAAATAAAATTCAAGAAAGTACTTTTCTCTGTGTATACAAATTCATTTTTAAGACTATTTATGTGACTGATTAACCTCTACCATTTCTATGAGCTAGTAGAGCATTAAACACCATGGTTATGAAAAATTTGGAAGAATTCTGAAATTATTATGTCTCCTGAACAATCTTACTGAGAATTACTTTGAGAGTTTCAGATCTCTCTCCTTTCTCCTTTTTCTTTAAATACAACTAATTGTTCTAGTACCACTCATAAATAATAACTATTACTGTGTGTCCTATAAGGGACACAGCATTGCTTAGGTGGAGGAGTCTGTTTAGTCTTTGGAAGGGACCTTCAAATGTTATCTGGTCCAACCACACTGCAGTGAGCTAAGACATCTTCAACTAGATCAGGTTGCTCAGAGCCCTGTCCAAACTGACTTGAACGTTTTTGGGGATTGGGCATCTACCACCTCTCTGGGCAACCTGCGCCAGCATTTTACCACCCTCACTGTAAAAAAATTCTTCCATATATTTAGCCTGAATCTCCCCTCTGAAAACTTACATCCAAGATTCCGTATTAAAAGAAGGAATGTGATTGCATTATAAAACTGAATAATGTTCAAAATAAAAAAAAACACAAATACAGTATTTGCATGTATGTATTTTTTTTTTTAACAGACGTCCTTGCCCATGACAAAGGGGTTGGAACTGGATGATCGTAAAATCCTTTCCAGCCCAAACCATACTATGATTCTATGATTCTAGCATCTTCATAAAACCCCAAGAAAGATATAAATAGGCATAATGGATCAGGCCAGATATTTTTCTTGATTTCTCTCTCTCTTACCATTTTGCAAGGGCAAATATTTAGCATCAAAATATTAAAGTAGAGTAAGCAGTAGTAATTCTCCATAGAACTTTCTAAACCGCATAAATTATGCACATGGCTGCAATGAAAGAGCTGTAAGATACCACATGAGCTCTGTTTAACTGTTTTCCTTGTAAGTCACTTATCATGAAAAATATAAATCTGTTTTGGATATTTGTAGCACTTTAGGGATAGCTTATGTTCTTAAAATATACCAATCAGTGTCAATATAGCAAATACACTTCCTTAAGTGCATAGCTGTAGCTGTAGCTATAGCTGTAAATATGAATTACTTGGCACAGTGCTTAAGTAAATTGTTGGGGTTTTTTTTCACTACAATTAAAATTTTTAATGAATAAGCACTATCTGTTCTGCTTTTACAAACCTTTACATATGTGCAGTGATTACTGCTGTATGGAAGTGTATCACTTTTAGTATTAGATTCTCTATTGTGGTATTTGAAACTCTTCAGTACTGCAACTCTGACACACATATGAACAGTCATGGAATGATGTGGGTGTTAAGAGGTCTCCGAAGGTAATTTGATCCAGCTCTCCCATCAAAACAGATGAAATCTGAGGCAGCTGCACTAGACTTGGATCAGTTGAGTTTGGATATCTCCAAGGATGGAGATTCCACAATCTCTTTAAGCAACCTTTTCTAGTTCTTGATCACCTTCATGGTTTTTTTTTTTGTTTGTTTGTTTTTTTTTTCTTCGAAATATCTTATTGGAGTCTCCCTCACTGGAGCTTTTGCCTGTTGTCTCTCATTCCTCATTGCTCACTTCTGAGAAGAGTCTGGTTTTGTCCCTTCTATACCCTTGCAGTTGGTAGTCTTAAACAGCAATACAATACCCCTTGAGCCTTCTTTTTTTTCTGCTGAATTAATAGGTACAAGTAATTGTGTGAAACTTTGCTGAAGTAAAATATCTTCACTAGATTTTATTCGTGTTCTTGCTGCTATTTTAGAATGAATCCCCTGATTGACCTGGAGAACTTTATAGTCTTAACCAAGGTCTGACTTGTTGACTTCCTCAAGGGAGTGCTAACACAGTGCTGCCTCCATTCCACTTGGGGCATATCAATCTGTAAATAAATACTGTGGGTTAATAACCCCTCTTGAAAATATCTGGGGAAAAGATGGTTAGATGATTCTAAAATACTGACTGGCTGGAGCTTTATTGTCAACATCAGGCCAGTCTTGCTGTATTGTTATTCATAGCAGGCTCTTAAGATTCATCTGTTTTTTAATTCACTCATCAGGTACTGATGGTGTGGGGTTTTTTTCCACACTATTCTTGTCAATCTTTAATGTTAAAAGATACGTGAAATAGTGTCTTTCCCAGCCTTCTTTTTCAGTGGCTTTAATTTATTGATTATTTGAGTTACTGTTTTGACAAATTTTTTCTACTATAAATGTTAATTATTGAGTTTTAACAATGTACTTAATCTTGCATAGGAATGCAATTGTGACTCACAGGCAGTACAAAAGTCATAACATACTGCCAAAAAGTCAACTCATGAGACCTTTTCCCTCAAGAGAAAAATGATACTCACTGGATTTCTAATTTGAATAATTTTACACTAAAATGATTTTTATTTTGAGACTGACTTTATAGACACTTCTTATGGCACTCACTCATTCACCCCAAGCCATTCTGTTACAATGTGAGGATGTGCTCTGAAGAATGCCTGAAGAACCTATGTAGTAATTCTACTTTTCTAAGAATTTGTATTAGGCAATTTTTTTGTATCGCTGCAGATCAATATACATAATGTGTGCCTCCTTTCATCAGACCTTCATTCTTAGATATGTTAGCTAAATAAATTATTAAGTTTCAATCACTTGGTAGCTATTAGTACTTATGCAAGTGAGAGCCAAATCAGGATCATTATTTCCCTTAAAAGTTGCTGAAGAGATGTATACATTTTTTTTCATGATTAATATGTATTAAAAGCTTCAGCAGCAGAACTGTGGAACTAGATTGTATTCTTAAATGACAGGAGAGGAAAAGTTCTTTGTTATGTCTATGGAGCTTGAACAGAATTTAAATAAATGCTGAAGTCATTCTTATGCTTTTCAAAGTAACAAGTTTTTAAGATTTCTGAATGTGAAATACAAATTTAATTGTGTTCTCCCACATAAAAAGTGCAAACTAGTTTGAAGAATGCACAGTGCACACTGCAGTATTTTCAGAAGGGGGACATAATGACTTGTCTTTAGCACATGATACTATTTCAGTACTTGGTTTTAAAGATGTCAAATTTAAACATGTATACAGCCCTTTTACCTTAGTTTGGACATGAATGTGTCAAGTCTAAGAATGTGATTTTAAATGCACACAATGACCTGTTCACATTTATATATCATTAGATCTTCAGAGTTCTTGAATGTTTAGAGAACTTGCATCCTCCAGTATGAAAATGAACTAGTACAGAACAAGAGTCGTCAAATGTTTTCTGTATTTACTAAAGTACCTCCAGGAAAATTTTCAAAGTAAAGTATGACTTTAGGTATACTTCTTAGATGCTGTGAGGAAACAACCAATATGTTCTTAAAATCTGATAAATTGAATCTTCAGCACTGTGATTGGCGGCAAAATTAGGGTATATATGGAGCTATCAATCAGGAGAGTTACACTTCCTTGCTTCTCTGAGCCAAGCATTGGTCTATTAACACTGAAGGAGCTGCTGAAAAATTACTGAATGTTGTATTGTTATTGATAAGTGTGTTTGAAGGCAAAGCACAAACCTTTTTGGTGTTACTTGACATCCCTTACTCTTCCTATTAAATAGTAAATGTAAACCAGAGTCAGACTAAACTAGGGGAAGAGCTGCCTGCATCAAATCATCAATGGAAGAGCTCCATCAGGCAAACTGAAAGATACCTCAAGACTTGCAGAATTTCACCTGCGTTGGCATCTGCCACAAATTCAAGTACCCGGGAGAGACTGAAGTTTCTTGAGGCGTTAATAACTGTTTGCTCCCTCCACTTAGCTAAACCAAAATAACAGCAGCAAGCTACAACAGTTCTGTAGGCCTGTCAGCTGACATTTTAAAGTGATGCCATTGCTACTACAAATCAATTAAAGATTTCTTTATGAAAGAAGGAAAAATTTTGATATTTTATAAGAAAATTCCTTTGACTGATATGAGAAAGACTTTATATTGCAGATCAAATATATGACCAGCACTCAGAAAACTATGCTAGCATGCTGCAATCATAATACTGGAATAGGAGTCTGATAATTCCTGCTGAATCAATAAAGATCTGACAGGCTGATATAAGCTGCAACTAAAGGACTGAACAGTTTTGCACCTGAAAATATTTTGTCTGGAAAGTAGAACAATAAAGTTGAAAGTAAGCCCTCTGTGTTTTTACTAATAATATGTAGGAAAAATCTGTACAATGACTCTGAGTTGTGGTTTATTTCCCTCACCACTTATAATGCCAATTTATTTTGTATTAGTGTCATTTCATTTCAAGGGTCATCGCCATGTGACTCTATGCAGACCCACGTTATCTTGCCGGTGCAGACAGAGTTATAAGCCACATCTAGACATGTAGCCACAATATATAGATGTTGCCACAATGAAAGAACATAGCACACTGGGTAAATTCACCCTCCTTCTGAGTTTTTATCAGCCTTCACTAAGCTCTGCCTTCATTATCAGAGTGGCTCAGTAAAAACTGTTAACCTCTGAGAACAATTTAGCTATCTGTCCTCTGTATACCTGCCTATTACATAGGTGATGACAGCTATGAAATCTCCCATGTCTTCTTTTCCTGAGGCTGTACAAGCCCATTTTTTCAGCCATTTTTTCCAGGCATTTTTTCATATATCTTGCGCTCTGGGCCCTGAGTGGTTTTCCCTGGACTCACTCCAGTGTGTCAATGTTTTTTTTGTACCCTGAGAGCACCAAACTGGGCACAGTACACTGCATGTGGTCACACAAGTACTACAAACAGAACTGATGCGTTTAGTAACAGATGAGGCTTACCTTTACCTATACAGGTAAGTACATCAGCCTAGAGGGGAGCTCTTGGAGTGTTTCTTGTTGAGAGTGAACATGTGAGCAATCCAACCTTTGACTTAGCCTCACTCGAGTAGTGAGCTGAGGGCTTCATAGGCTACTGAAAGGGTTAACAAAGGATGCCTACCTGCCGACATGAAGAGGAGGTTGCCTTGGGGAGGCACTGAGCAGGCTTACCACAAAGGCACTGAGCACCCGCAATCAGGTTACCACAAAGGCACTGAGCACCCGCAATCAGGTTACCACAAAGGCACTGAGCAGGATGTCGGTGCCGGATCAGGTTACCACAAAGCAAACCTTGCTTGCAAAACAGGAGCCTGTTGCTATGGACGTTTCATAAGTTAACCAATCAGATGTTATCGACTGTTCCAGTACTTTGTAACTTTTCTATAAAAGGTGATGCTCGCGTTTAATAAATTGTCAACGTTTGATCACATTGGTCGTTGCTGCGTTGTTCATGATCTCCCGCCGCAGGGAGCAGATCCTGCACGTCACACTTTTCATCACATGAAGCTGAAAGCTTAGGCATTCAACCAAGGTAGATAACTACATCAATCCCTAGATGTTTGGGAAAATATTCTTAACTGTAATAATAATATTTCCCTTTGTTAGCACAAAAAGAACCCAAGTCAATATTTAATTAAGGGCCTTTTCTGAAGTCAGTATCACACAGTGATAGTGACAATGTGTTCTCTGCTTTGTTATGGCCTTGGCCTAACTACTGCCTAAAGGAGACAAATAAATTAGTGCAATATCTGCAAACTCAGCTTAATTTTATATTTGAAATTCAGAGTAACTGTTTTGTTTATTAATGGTGGTTGTATTTTTATAGAAAAAATAGTTTCACAGCTTTCTCTTTGTAGAATAAGCTTTAGGTTTTGCTTCATATTTACTTAGCACTATTGGCTGCCATCTTCCAGTTAGAACTAGCTCCCATTTCTCTCAGTAATATTGAATTGTCTTTATATGCCTTTTGATTGAGCCTTTCTGTGGCCATCTTTGTGAAGCCACCTCTTCCCTGAGGAATTATTTCTGGGATATAGCTACTTCTGAAACAAAAAGAATAGGCTGTATCTTACAAATCTGTCAGTCAAAGGAAAATTTGATATAGAGTTTCTTTTTTCATTAGGACTCATGATTTTGTAACTTGGTAATAATCTGTATTAGATGTGAAGTAATTATTTTCAAATGGTTAATAAATGACAAAACTATAAAGTATATTTGACTTTGTGATAATCACGGGCATGTTAGAAGGCATTCATATTGAAATTTTGTGTAGTAAACTGACTGAAGCCACACATCAGGCATTTGTATAACCATGTAAGCTAATTGAAAAAGAAGTAAATGTATTGATCTCAGTCACCTAATTAAGCCATGGGAATTGACTGAATCACATTTTATCATCTCAAGACTGTAAAAGCATAATTTTATTTCTCTACAACTGTTATTTATATACAGAGGTATTAAAAAACTGTTAAGAAGGGAGGAGGTTCTCAGTGTTTTCTTAAGCTGGCACTTTGTTGTATTTATTTTTTGAAGCCCTTGCGCTCAGAATAGTGTGCAGTTCTGGAGTCCTCAACATAAAAAGGCCATTAAACTGTTGGAACAAGTCCAGAGGAGGGCCATGAGGATGATCAGGGGACTGGAGCACCTCCCATACGAAGGTAGGATGAGAAAGTTGGGCCTGTTCAGCCTGCAGATGAGAAGGCTGCGTGGAGACCTCATAGCAGTCTTCCTGTATCTGAAGGGGTCTATAGGGATACTGGGGAAGGACTCTTCATTAGGGACTGTAGTGATAGAACAAGGGGTAACGGATTCAAACTTAAACAGGGGAAGTTTAGATTGGATATGAGGAAGAACTTCTTTACTGTAAGGGTGGTGAGGCACTGGAATGGGTTGCCCAGGGAAGTTGTGAATGCTCCATCCCTGGTGGTGCTCAAGGCTGGGTTGGACAGAGCCTTGGGTGCCATGGTTTAGTGTGGGGTGTCTCTGCCCATGGCAGGGGAGTTGGAACAAGATGATCTTAAGTCATTTCCAACCCTAACTATTCTATGATTCTATGATAATAGCTTGCAAATTGTAACTCTAGATAAAAAGGATAAATCTGGAGGGTTTTCTGCCTTTCATGTGCAAACTTCTTTTTGTCAGGGTTCACAGTGCAAACAGTGATGGTATACATCAATTTGATAGGTGGACCACTGGGTGGATAAAGAACTGGCTGGATGGCCGCACGCAAAGAGTAGTGCTCAGTGGCTCAGTGTCCAGCTGGAGACCAGTAACGAGTGGTGTCCCCCAGGGATCGGTGTTGGGACCGGTCCTGTTCAACATCTTTGTGGGTGACATGGACAGTGGGATTGAGTGCGCCCTCAGCAAGTTTGCTGATGACACCAAGCTGTGTGGTTCGGTTGATAAGTTGGAGGGAAGGAATGCCATCCAGAGGGACCTTGACACGCTTGTGAGGTGGGCTGATGCCAACCTAATGAAGTTTAACCATGCTAAGTGCAAGGTCCTACACCTGGGTCGGAGCAATGCCAGGCACAGCTACAGGTTGGGCGGGGAGGAGATTCAGAGCAGCCCTGCGGAGAAGGACTTGGGGGTGTGGGTTGATGAAAAAATGAACATGAGCCGGCAGTGTGCGCTTGCAGCCCAGAAAGCCAACCGCATCCTGGGCTGCATCAAAAGGAGTGTGACCAGCAGGTCGAGGGAGGTGCTCCTGCCCCTTTACTCTGCTCTCCTGAGACCTCACTTGGAGTATTGTGTGCAGTTCTGGTGTCCTCAACATAAAAAAGACATGGAACTGTTAGAACAAGTGCAGAGGAGGGCCACGAAAATGATCAGGGGACTGGAGCACCTCCCATATGAAGATAGGCTGGGAAAATTAGGGCTGTTCAGCCTGGAGAAGAGAAGGCTGTGTGGAGACCTCATAGCAGCCTTCCAATACCTGAAGGGGGCCTATAAGGATGCTGGGGAGGGACTCTTCATTAGGGACTGTGGTGAGAGGACAAGGGGTAATGGGTTTAAACTTAAACAGGGGAAGTTTAGATTGGATATGAGGAAGAAATTCTTTACTGTAAGGGTGGTGAGGCCCTGGAATAGGTTGCCCGGGGAAGTTGTGAATGCTTCATCCCTAGCGGCGTTGGACATAGCCTTGGATGGCATGTTTTAGTGGGAGGTATCCCTGCCCATGGCAGGGGGGTTGGAACTCGATGATCTTGAGGTCCTTTTCAACCCTAACTATTCTATGATTCTATAATTATCTGCTAGTTACAAATGCATTCTGAACTTGAATGGACCTGCCAGAAAATAATAGGAGTTCAACATTGTGTTTAATACAACACTATTTGAGAGCACTCTTCTGAATATGTTTAAGTTTGTCCAGAAAATGCAGAGGCACATACCAATCTAATTTCGTAAAAGATCAGACAGGCTCTAGTTTGTTTTGATCAGTGGCTTGCTATTGAAGTTTTATTCAATTTCTCAATCAGTGAAGCTATTATTTAGTATATGTCATGCAGACATAACCAGCTAATTTACACATTTGTGTTAAAGATCAAGTGTTTAACATACTATTTAGTATTAAAAGAAAAACCTGCAATTTTCTGATTAATTTTATACGTTAGAAAAAATAATTTCACTGCATGGAGAAAACAAACTGTCAGAAAAAGCAATTCATTATTTTTTGCTCTGTTCCACTTGTTTTTATTGAAGAAATGTGTATTTGAATTAGAAATCTTTCTTCCTAGATATAACTTAACACAACTTCTTTTGATACTGCTTGAAAGGCAAATTCTTTTTTATGATATTTCAATCTATTACTATGATAGACTGTAATTTCTCAACTTGAACTGATTAAGGGCATTGCAGGATTAACCAGAAAAAGATGATTCCTGGAAAATAAGCAAAGACAAAAACCTTATTCTGAAGTGAACAGTTAAAATAAGAACCCTAAAAATCAAAAGTATGATTCTGCAACTTGAAGATAGGAAGACAACTGAAATTCAGCGTCTATTATTTCATTATGTAGCTCTTTGTCTTAAAATCTGTTACTTAAGCAATACATGTGTGAAATTCATGCTTAAGCTCAGTTGTGGTGAAGGCTAGAATTATGAAAATTGCTGCTCAATAGCATGGCTGAAACTAAATTTTTGTCATCTCGGGCTTGTTGTAACAGGGTATACTGCATCTGCGCGTGCTGAATGAAGCTCTGCTCGCCCTAGAAATAGATGAAAAGGAGTAATGCAGAAAAACAAAATGATTGGAGGTCTCACAACTTGTAAAAGTAGTGCCTAGGAGTAGTTCTTTATTTCAAATAGCAGGAAGTTCATATTCAGTGAAACAATCAGGCATCAGGTTCAAAGCAAATAAAAAGAAGACCTGCTGATTTAACTTAATTAAGCTTTGATATCTACTGCATTTGGGATCCTGTACAGGCCAAAAGACTATTTGGGTTTTAATAACAGTTGGATGAAGTTGTGAAGCAGCTGTTAAACATGATAAGTCTGTCTACAACTTCTGATTGAAGAAATCCTCCAAAATGCTCTTTTTAGGAAGCTAGGGAATCCACTAGGGAACTGATCAGTCTTTAGTTACCTTCTTTCTTGTATTTTTTCGGTAAGCATCATCACTTGCTTACAGGCAGAGAGAGCGTGTTTGGCTAAGCAGCGTTTTACTTAATTCTGTGCTCAAACATGATTTTTGCCTAATTGGCAGCCCATGAGACTTTGATGGCAAATTCTCTTTAGCATACATCTATCCATACAGCTGCTTCTTTCAAAGACTTCACTGCTGTAAACACAAAGGAAGGCTGAAGTGCGATATTGGTAGAAAGACATAATACCTATAAATAGTTATAGTGAAGAATATTTACATTGTTTTCATGTACTCTGCAGAAGTGTATCTATGATTTCATTTAGCTGAGAATCTTTTAACTGTAGAAACAGAAAACATCTGCAGAATATTTTTAACATATTTCTGTTTTCTTCTTTTTTTTTCCAATCTGCCCATCAACAGTAGTTCAGTATTGTCCTTTAATTATAGTTTAGTCTGGTTTTCCTTTGCTTTGGAGGGGATGCTGCAAACTGCAATAGTAAAGATAGAAAGAAATTGGAAGTAGTATATGAAACTAAATGCTTATGTAAAAGGGGTCAGTGACAAACATTACAGTTTGGGGTTTTTTTCTGCCCAAAGAGAGCTGATTGTACCAGTGAGTAAAATTACCAGGAAGTTGTTGCTAAGCTCCCATTCTTACCCGTTTTGTATTACAATAGACAGACATATATAGAGTCTTTTCTGTAATGTTTCTGTAAGATGTTTCTGACTGTATAACTTCTCTTTCTTAGGTCCTGTCCTGGGCTAGGTTAAGAGATATGAAAACATGTCAAAAGACAGCTAAAATATGCGTATTATTTTCATTTACATAATAATACACATACATAATAAACATGTATGTATATTATTTATATTTTTTTTTTGCCTTCTTAAGAAAGTTTTTGTTGCCTACTAAAAAAATCTAAGTAGTAAAGCAACTAAAATACCTCATCCTTAAAGAAGTGCTCTTTCCTGCAACATGCCATGATGGGCCATTCTCGAAGCATCTGCTACTAGGTTACAGAAAGAGTCATCAAAATTGTATGAACTTCTTTTCTTTGTCTCATTTTCCTAGTGTCTGGTTATTCCTCAGCTGATGACCATCTCTGGAATGAAAAGAAGTGCTCATGTTTTTTTTATAAAGTATTGAGGAAAAAACTGCTATGCATGCAATCCCTTATGCCTGCTGAAGTTACTTCTAAATATTGCAGTGCCTAAGAGCTAGGGTTTTAGCCCAGCAGCATCAACAGGTGGCTAGGTTCCCTGTTTAAGCAGTAAAGAAACTGGGACTGTTTTAGGGCAATCTCAGAAAGCCATACATTGAGCTAGATGGATGCAGATGCAACTTATATACATGTCTTTGAGTTTCTTCTCTCTGAGCCTCATGACTCATCTCCTTCAAAACTTAAGAAGTGAGTGGGAGCTGTGGTGGCCAATGCTTGAATTAGTATTATCACTGTGCTCTATGTCAATACTCTCTAACAACACAAACGTGGTGCCTACCCTTTTACAGAACTGCCTAATTGTTAGACTTCTCCAGAGATCTAGAAATGAGACTTCATACTCCCTTTTCTGCATGAAAACTTCAAACAGTAGATTTAGTATGCAGAACATAGCTGGTCCATCTTCAGCAGTGCTCAATTTTTTTTTAAATTATCTGCTGCTGATCTGGGTCGTGCTCAGTGACATCAATATTTACTTGCGTTCTGAATGTTTATAATATGCTCTATACATTAGAAAAATGATTAGTTGCTTTATCTCCAAATTGTACAATTATTCAGGCAGCAGTGATCATGTCAGCAAGACAGGCCCTTCACAGGTGGTCATGGGGCCTGTGTCAAGACTGTCCAGCCTTTTTACTATTCTTGAGGATATCATGAGATATCGTGGTTGACATAGTGGAGAAGAAGCACAAAACGTTGCTTACACT
The DNA here is from genome assembly GCA_039720435.1 of Amazona ochrocephala. Taxonomy (NCBI): domain Eukaryota; kingdom Metazoa; phylum Chordata; class Aves; order Psittaciformes; family Psittacidae; genus Amazona; species Amazona ochrocephala. The sequence goes on from CM077878.1 coordinate 48,852,596, forward strand.
CTCTCTGCCTTCAGTTATGCCTTAATCTTGGGTCAAGTTTCTTCTTATATGATTCATAGGCATCTGCTAGAAATGTACCTCAGATGTCACATCCAGCAGGTCAGGAACTCCCTGACCAATGCTCCATTCTCTCTTTTGAAGTCCGTTACATTCTGTGTGTACGCTAACTGGGCATTGAGTTTCTCTTAGATTAGGCCCTGGTGTTAGTCTCAGACCATGCAGTCTTCTTAGGGAAGACTGGACAGTTTGTCTGCCATTCCTTTTGTTAGTGGTATTCTCCAAGAATACTTATTGGGAAATGTCTCCTTCTGCTCCACATCTTCTAGTGCATGTTGGAGGTTAGGCCAACCTATGTGCCCCTGGAGAAATATCCTATTAAAATATGATGGTAACAGTCAGCTTTATTTTGTCACAATTCCGGTCATGTAATTCTGGAGAGGGACAAATACTGTGGGTATCCCTGGAAGTATATGCATTCACGTGAGAATTAGAGTTACCTATGTAGCTTTTGCGTTGCTGTTCATGCAGGTAGCCAAGGAGATGATTTCGAAATTAGTATATCAGGGAATTCACCACTGGATGATGGGTTAAAAAGGACGAAGGAGGTACATCTATGAATGTTGGGGTCTTTAGATAGCTTTTCTAGCTCTTGCCTTTCTCTGGCCCAAGATTCTATATATTCTGTCCTCTGAAAGAGGCAACAAGACCATTTTCCATGGGAACTATTTCATATTCCAGCCTCCTTTATCCTGTTAATCGTTGTATTCACTGTTACTTAGATGGTGACGATGTAGTAGAAGGAAGACACCTGTCCATCCTTTGCTCACCAGCAAACTCCACATGATTCTTTTCAGCTGAACTGATAATTCTTGAAAAGTGTCAGCAGAATAGGGACCACAGTATTTCAGTCCACAATTTCAGAGTTGTACGTTATCATGGATTAGAATAATTAAAAAAGCAAATAAAACTATCATCAGTTTCTTTATTTTACCACTTGTGAAAATTCCTTTTAAACATTAAAGCTATTTAAACTATATTCTATGACTTTAAGGGATACTGTTTGTATCGCTATGAAGAATGAATCTTATCTGTGTAAAAAAGAAAAAATCATGTGTTGTGGTTTAAGCCATAAATCACGCAGCCCACTCACTCACTACACCCTCTTTCTTCCCCCCCACTCCGAGGGGGGGGGGGTAATGGGGAGAAGAATCGAAAGAATGTAACTCCCACAGGTTGAGATAAGAACAGTCCAGTAACTAAGGTATAACACAAACCACTGCTGCTACCACCAATAACAATAATGATTAGGGAAATACAAGGGAAGAGGATACAACTGCTCACCACTTGATGACCAAGCATTGAACTGAACTCTTCCAGGTTCCTGCCCCCAGTTTTTCCATCCTGGGCATGATGTACTGTGGTATGGAATAACCTCTTTGGTCAGTTTGGGTCAGGTGTCCTGTTTCTGCTTCCTCCTGGCTTCCTCTCCTCCCTGGCAGAGCATGGGACTCAGAAAGTCCTTGGTCAGACCAAAACATTCTATGCCATAACTATAAACATTGGTGTTATTAGTGCTGTTCCCAGGCCGAAAGTTGAAAACACAGCACTGCGCCAGCTACTACGAAGGAGAAAAATGACCGCTGCTGCTGAACCCATGACATCATGGAAAAACCTGACAGATTTTTCACAAAGTGACCTTTCCTTGTGTCTGGGAATCATTGTCTATTTCTGCTAATATCCGATTAAGTAGAGGAAAATACTGCCCAATTAACAAAAAAATTCAATTTTTATATACAACGCCTCCTTCAGAATCATTACAAACTTCATTCTTAGATCTAAATAGGACAAATAATACAGTTTGGAAAAAATAATAAATTAATCATTTTCTTTTCTGTTTTTCTGACTCAGTCTTGCAGGCTAATAATGCAGAATCAGTATGTACCTTCAGTATGTATATGTCTTGAGAAGCCAGTAGGCATGTTTCACAGAATAACTCTGAGAGTAAGTGGTGGAATCTTTGACATTGACCCCAGCCATGCAGTGGCATCAGTCAGTCTGTGCTGTGGAGCGCAGTAGAAAGGGCAGTGAAATTCAACGTTACTTGCATTGTTTCGTTGTCAATGCCCACAGTAGTTTCTCTGGCTGAAGTCTGGGGAAAAAAAATTTGATATGCAGATTGTTCATGCTGGGATTATGCATCTTTCGTTCCATTTCTCTTTGGATACATCAAGGGTGATTTCCACAGGTAAGGTTGAATGGAATCTGGCAGTCTAAACAGAAATTAAATTACTTTCTGCTTATTTAACTAAAAATTACATCACCTGCCTTCTTTTCCGGGTGCAGAAACATTTTCCTGTGGTTAGACACAAAATATGATTATGATTTAAATTAGATCTTTCAGAAATGTACCCCTTTGTGTCATTTCCTGTTCTGACTAAATTCGGCAGCAACCACCATACAACAGGGTAGTCTGTAACTAAAACTCACTTCACTCCTGTATACCTTTAACACTGATATGTTTTACCCATTGTAAGGCTGTTATTCATTACTATTTCAAAAAACTGAAATAAAATCCTTACACACAGACTGACAAATCCTTTTTTTTTTCCTACAGCAAATGTCAGAAAGACCTGCCTTCCTTCCTTTGTGGACCTTTATCTATGTTTTTTCTTGCAGGCTTTTTGCAATAGATGCTCTGGGTCCCTGTGTTAAGTGCCGTTCCCAGCTTCATGGTCACTCCTTTTTTGACTGTGCAACAATATTTTATTCTTTTACATTCTTCTTTGCTTTTTTTTTTTTTTTGTTTTAATTCCTTTTTTCCCCTCTTTATTCTTTCATTTCATTGGTCCACACTAGCACACAGAGAAGAAGTCCCACCAACACCTATCATCCCCATCCTGGAAAAAGCACTAAAACGATATAGCATGATAGTTTCCCTTGTAAATTATACCACTTTGCTCTGCTTTTTGTGAGTATCAACAACCTAGCATTCATCTATTCTGTTCTGTGAAATGGCCTCAGGAATGGGATCCCTTATTAATATAACTCTTACAATATGTGTAAACCAAGGAACAAAATCCCATGTTACATTCATGAGATACTTGTTTAGACTTGGTTGCATGACTAATTACGTAAGGTAAATAACTAATTTATAAATTAAACATGTATGCAACATTTTAGTGTATTTAAGTAATTGCTTAATTTGTTCATGTGTTTTTTTTATAATTTCCAGTGAAACTATTATAATTAATGCTATTTTAAGAGCAAATTAGTGTAAAATTGCTCATGATTTTGAAAGAACAGGCTTCATTTAGGCAGGGGGTGGTAATTAAAATAATTGAAATTCACATTGTATTCAAATTTGCCTCCTGCTTCTTTTAACAGTGACAGAAGAATATGGAATTAAGTCCTTTAAACTTTGAGATGAGATTAATTTCTTGTCAGTGTACCTGGGAAAAAGACAAAAGAAGGAAGAGTGCTTGAAATGGAGCTTCCATGTTCTTCCTCACAAAACAGCTTCTGTTAGAACAAATCTTTCTGTCAGGATTTTATTTTTGGATACGTAAAAAGGCATGGCTGCATAATTTTAGAAACTGGCAGGCCTCAGGACAGAGTTTTCCGTATACATTTCAAAGTGCTTCTGTCTCTGCAAGGCACTTTCCTTGGCATTGAAGGGACATAGCACCCTGAGAGCCAAATGTCTTTTCTGTGAATGGCCCCTTGCAAAGCTGAGAGGACAAGCTTGGGCATGGGGGGACATACAGGTGCCCAAGCTGTGAAGCTGTCCTGCCCCTGGTTTGTCCTTGACGTGCCTGTCCAGCTCTCCAGGACATCTGAGCTGACTGGATGAGTATTTCCATTTGTCTATAGCAGCAAAACCAGCTGATGAAGCTTTGGTCTTGCTTTTTGTCCTTCTTCAAATTAGTTCTTGTGCCATAACTCTCAATACCCATTGCTTTGCTGGTGCAGGTATTCTGTACTGGTCTGAGCTAAAGAAGTCTTCCAGAAAAGATGTTTTTTGTTCCCTTGCATCCTGTGTAGTGCAGGCTGTTACCAACCACTGATACTTCTAGAAGTACTCCAGCACGCTCTCTGCTGACTGGAAATAGCTGATTCAGTGGTTCAGGGTCCTGCTGAGGACTTGAAGCATGTGGGTGACTTCTGCAGATAAAGCAGAAGTAGCAGTGTAAGGGCCCTAATGATTGTGCAATCATCATAGGCTCCTATTCGAAAGCATATGGCTGAGCCTGAACAATTAGGGGTGCAGAATAAACAGGGAGTGGAGGCTGGCTCTGGGTCAGCCAAGAAGGTTAGGTGAATATTGGTTTTGGATTGAGGTGGGGGATAAAAAATCAAGTGAAAAGTGGAGTCATGGGATTTCTTCTTAGGATAGGGCTGAGATCCAGAAAACTAATTTAACAAGAGTTATTATCACTTTTGTGCTTAATGTTCAAGTTCTCAGGTAGCACCCTCCAACTGGACAATACTGCTATCCATTCGTTCATCTTATTTTTCCTGTATTGGGTGAGGTTTCCCTGACTTCCTGATTATCTCAGGGTAACCTGACAGAATTTCATTTAAGCAAAGTTAATGTAATACAGATTTATACTGCATATGTGGTATAGCAGTTGTCTTGCCTAGTTCATACAGCACAGAGTTCATGTAGTAGATTTCAGATGCTGACAAGTTCTTCTCCCCTGGGAAGGATGAGTTGCTTTGAAGTTATTAAGGTTTCAATGTGAAACAAGAAATGGTGCTTTAAAAGAAAATAAACCCATTGATTTTGTGTAGCTTTTTGACTGAAAGGTTGTTCCAAGACAAAAGAAAACACTTTTGAGTAAAATGACAAGACTGGGAAGAAAAAGAATATTTCTGTTGACTGTTACAGTTTTGGCTTTTAGGCATTTGTCAAGAACCTCCTGTTAAAAGGGAAAAAAACAGAAGAGAAATCTGAAAGTTTCATGGATAATTATCAAAAAGCCTCAGCATAGTCTTTCCTGACTGTAGTTTCCTGCCATTTTTATGTGAAATGTTATTAGTAGCACATTTGAATTATAAACACTTTAAATTATAAATGGTAAACAAACTCTAACAATTCATGTTGTAATCCTAGAAAGCACAGGCCCTGTGTGACATCCAGTAGAGTTGTATTGGGGTCTTCTGATGTTGCTATAGGTGAATTTACATCACATCCCTTCTTGATCACCCCCTTGTGGGGGAATGAGGACAAATCTTCACACCCCCCTGTTCATTGGGATATGAAGCCAGTTTCCCCCCTCTTATTTTGAGCTGGAGAGTCAAAAAGTGGCTAGTCTGCCAGTAAAGTGGTAAATGCACATAATGGGTAGGAGGTTTCTCTTTTAAAAACTTTTTTTTAGAGTTTATGGTAGATGACCAGCATTAGATGTTAATGCATCTAAGATGGATGTTAAAGTACTTGAAGCACATGTCAACTGCAACACCAACTGTAAAATACAAGTCTCGTTTATATAAAACTCTTTATTCCTTCATCTAGTGAGTACTTCTAGAAGACAAACTCACCTGGCTGACTTGATTTAGGTAATTTTGAGGATGATAATGACTCTTAACTTCATTACTGGGAGACTGGTTGTCCTGGGTTCAGCAGTAGCAATCATTTTTTCTCCTTCTTAGTAGCTGGTGCAGTGCTGTGTTTTTGACTTTTGGCCTGGGAACAGAGCTGGTAAAACCAATGTTTTTAGTTACTGCCCAAATGTTTAGTCTGGCCAAGGACTTTCTGAGTCTCATGCTCTGCCAGAGAGGAGGGGAAGCTGGGAGGAAGGAGAGACAGGGCACCTGACCCAAACTAGCCAAAGAGGTATTCCATGCCACAGTACACCATGCCCAGGATGTAAAAACTGGGGGTAGTGGCCCAGAAGGGTGAGATCACTGCTCAGTCGGGCTGGGTATCGGTCAGCAGGTGGTGAGCGGTTGTACTCTCTTCCCTTATTTCCCTTATCATTATTATTATTGGTGGTAGCAGCAGTGGTTTGTGTTATACCTTAGTTACTGGACTGTTCTTATCTCAACCCATGGGAGTTATATTCTTTCGATTCTCCTCCCCATCCCTCTGGGAGCTGGGGAGGAGGAAGGGGAGGGAGTGAGAGAGTGACTGTGTGTGTTACAGCTGGGCTTAAGCCACGACGCTGCTAGAATAGCACACTCCAAAGCTGAACAAATTCGTGCTGGTCACGTTTTGCTGAGTTTTACTTCTAGTCCTTCACTAACTATGAACTCAAAAGATATTTCGAAAGAGATATTCCTGGTCTGCTAAGCCAGTAGATTATTGAATTAAGACAGAAATATGTCAAAGGAAAAGTGTTAGAAAAGTGAAAAGAAAAAACAGAGGCAGGTGATACTAAGAGCACAAGTCGGCACACCATTCATAATTTAGTCCAGTCTGACCTGATCTACTGTCAATGCCTCTGAAAGGTGAGATCCATGAAAGCATGAACTGGGCTGAAGGGTTTTGGGATTTGAGTATGGTTACTATGACGACAAAGCTCACAGTAAATTCCAGTCACCTCCTGTGTTTCTCCAGATTGGCTTATAACAATTTTCAAATGGGACAAGCAGCCTCAACCCAATATCAGTGTGCACAAAAAGTATCTATAAGTGGCCTCAATTTTGTTTGTAGTCTCCCTTTCCTATCAGAATCATTCAGTCCAGAATCATGCTCATCTAGAATCATACCAGGTGCTTTTAAGACCCTTTTGTCAGAGAGGTTTCAAATCATACAGCTTGTACCATTCTGTTTCACTTGGGCTTTGGATGACTTTTATAAACACTTCAGTGGTGGCAGATTTTCTTTTCTAGTTTGGCAATATAGAAGATTGTCCTTCATATAACATTTTCCCCATACCTGGCATTTCTGAAACCTATATTTCAAAGTTCTGGCTTTAAAGTCTAGCATTGGAGTTCACACTTAAAAACAAGTTGAAAAATTTGTGTATATTTAAGAAAGAAACAGAGAAATTATTTTGTATCTGGAAAAAGGGATTACACTCATACATTTAAGGAAATTATTTCTCTCTGAAGGAAAAGTTAAGAATTTATTTGACTATAGTCTACAGGAAAAAAAAGGAGTTGACATTGGGAAGTAGGGAACTTTTTAACCTAACATACAAAGAACAGAAGATTTTCTAATTATTGTTATTAGAATACACAATATTAATATGGTGCTTTTTTATAATGAATTAACTATTGGAGTAAAATTTCTTTTTTTTGCATTTGAATCTTCTGGCCTTAGTAAAACAAAAGAATTAAAAATCTTTCAAGCCTTTGTGGCAGAGACAGAAATATGTCAAAGAAATAATATCTGGCCTAGCATATGGATCAAGCATTGATTTCTTTTTACTGGGCTGGCTGTAGCTGGCCAAATTGGGAAAGTTGAAAAGCTGGGGACTTGAGTCTTCATCATATTATTTTTACATATTTGATAAATACTATTTTTTAAAGTTACAAGTTTTGCTGTAGGATTTTTTTATTTTCTATTATTATTATTATTATTTCATTCTATGGAAAAGTAGAAGGGAGAAATATCTCAAACCACATAGTGAGCTTCTCTGTAAAGGTTTATTCCCATGAGGCTCAGTACAGAAATAATGGTCTGCTTGAAATTTCATGTATGCTTGAAAATTCAGTATAGAAATTATACTCATTAAGTCAAACAGCTCCCCAAATCCTTCCACACACATACAAGTCACTTCACCCACACTGAATAAATAAGCAGAAGATCTCCCTTGCTCATCAGAAGAATTAATTTATATGCCTTGTTTGGATAAGAGTTACTTGGACTGCAAACATTATAACTAGCACAATGCATATGTTTACGTCAAAGCTTCCTCTTAAATTTTTAGAATTCAGCTATAATAGGGACTTCTGGGAATCTAGAAATTGGTAGCTTCTGGCTACCCTACAAGAGTTTGTAAATCCTTCATGTCACACAGTCCGCCCAGATTCTCTACATCTAGACCTGCATGACCCTAACAAAAAGTAAAGTAAGTTTTCTCTTACTGCAATGTATCTGGAGAGTTCAGCTAAGATGATAGTCACAAATTCACAAGTTACCTAGCTTATCCAGCTAAGGTAGCAGTTCCTGGCAATTCTTTAAAATGTTAAGAATCATCTCTTATTCACCTGCCCAGAACTGGAGAAAGCATTTGGTAGAAGAAAAGAAAACAAAGAAAAAAGCAGTTGGAAGAAGGAAAGAAGAAAACAGAATACTGGAATTTTCTGTGACAGTTGGATGAAGAATGGTGGAGATCCTGCTGTTAGGATTGGAGAAGGGGAAATGGGAAACTGGGAGTCCGCTGTTCAAAAGCAGAGTGATGAGAACAGGAATTAGAGTAGAAGAGTCAAAGAATGAGCCAGGCTTGCCAAGTACATCAGAAACCAATTCATACAACAAGGTAATTACTTCAGGATCTTCTGAGCGAGGCGGGCCTGGAAATGGTATGAGAAAAACTAGGACTTTATCATCTGCTTCAAGTTCAGCCATACAATGTTAATGCCACTAGTCTCTTTCACAGATGTGTTTCGGGAAGATGATTGAATGCCCACAGAGTTCTCAGAAATTCTACTGAGGACCTATGTAGGAAGAATAGTGAATAAGTTAATCATAATTCAGGTTCCTAAGGTGATCCCGAACAAGATCCTCCCTCACAGTTGGCCCAGGGTCCCCACCCTCACCGTCCCCGCGTCTGCCTTCCAAGACTTGGGTGGTGTGGTCAGAGCATTTGCCGGTGAAGACTGAGGCAAAGAAGTCATTAAGAACCTCAGCCTTCTCCAAATCCAGGGTAGCCAGTTCTCCCGATAGCTTCTGGAGAGGGCCCACGGTGTCCCTAACCTGTCTTTTATTGGCAGTGTACCTATAAAATCCCTTCCTGTTATCCTTAACATCCCTAGCCAAGTTTAATTCTAAGTGGGCCTTAGCTTTCCTAACCTGGTCCCTAGCTTCCCGGACAACATCCCTGTATTCTTCCCAGGCCGCCTGACCTTGCTTCCACCTTTTATAAGCCTCTTTTTTCCTTCGAATTTTCCTCAGCAGCTCCTTATCCATCCAAGGAGGTCTCCTGGCCCTCCTGCTGAACTTCCTTCTAGTTGGGATGCATCGCTCCTGAGCTTGCAGCAGGTGAGCCTTGAATATCAACCAACAGTCTTGGGCCCCCCTGCCCTCTAGGGCTGTATCCCATGGAACCTTACTGAGCAGGTTCCTGAAGAGGCCAAAGTCTGCTCTCTTGAAGTCCAGGGCAGTGAGCTTGCTGCACGCTCTTCTCACTGTCCTGAAGGAGCTGGCAAATGAAGTTGCTAAGCCACTGTCCATCATATTTGAAAAATCATGGCAGTCAGGTGAAGTTCCCTATGACTGGAAAAAGGGAAATATAACCCCCATTTTTAAGAAGGGGAAAATGGATGAGCCAGGGAATTACAGACCAGTCAGTCTCACCTCTGTGCCTGGCAAAATCTTGGAGCGGATTCTCCTGGAAGGCATGCTAAGGCACATGAAAACCAACAAGGTGCTTGGTGACAGCCAACATGGCTTCACTAAGGGGAAATCCTGCCTGACCAATCTGGTGACCTTCTATGAAGGGGCTACGGAACTGATGGACAGGGGCAGAGCAGTTGATGTCATCTACCTGGACTTGTGTAAAGCCTTTGACACTGTCTCACATGACATCCTTCTCTCTAAGTTGGAGAGACATCAATTTGATAGGTGGACCACTGGGTGGATAAAGAACTGGCTGGATGGCCGCACGCAAAGAGTAGTGCTCAGTGGCTCAGTGTCCAGCTGGAGACCAGTAACGAGTGGTGTCCCCCAGGGATCGGTGTTGGGACTGGTCTTGTTCAACATCTTTGTGGGTGACATGGACAGTGGGATTGAGTACGCCCTCAGCAAGTTTGCTGATGACACCAAGCTGTGTGGTTCGGTTGATAAGTTGGAGGGGGGGAATGCCATCCAGAGGGACCTTGACACGCTTGTGAGGTGGGCTGATGCCAACCTAATGAAGTTTAACCATGCTAAGTGCAAAGTTCTACACCTGGGTCGGAGCAATGCCAGGCACAGCTACAGATTGGGCGGGGAGGAGATTCAGAGCAGCCCTGCGGAGAAGGACTTGGGGGTGTGGGTTGATGAAAAAATGAACATGAGCCAGCAGTCTGCGCTTGCAGCCCAGAAGGCCAACCGTATCCTGGGCTGCATCAAAAGGAGTGTGACCAGCAGGTCGAGGGAGGTGCTCCTGCCCCTTTACTCTGCTCTCCTGAGACCTCACTTGGAGTATTGTGTGCAGTTCTGGTGTCCTCAACATAAAAAGGACATGGAACTGTTAGAACAAGTGCAGAGGAGGGCCACGAGGATGATCAGGGGACTGGAGCACCTCCCATGTGAAGATAGGCTGAGAAAATTGGGGCTGTTCAGCCTGGAGAAGAGAAGGCTGTGTGGAGACCTCATAGCAGCCTTCCAATACCTGAAGGGGGCCTATAGGGATGCTGGGGAGGGACTCTTCATTAGGGACTGTGGTGAGAGGACAAGGGGTAATGGGTTTAAACTTAAACAGGGGAGGTTTAGATTGGATCTGAGGAAGAAATTCTTTACTGTGAGGGTGGTGGGGCCCTGGAATGTGTTGCCCAGGGAGGTTGTGAATGCTTCATCCCTGGTGGCGTTCAAGGTGGGGTTGGGCATAGCCTTGGATGGCATGGTTTAGTGGGAGGTGTCCCTGCCCATGGCAGGGGGGTTGGAACTCGATGATCTTGAGGTCCTTTGCAACCCTTACTATTCTATGATTCTATGATTCTATACTGTGTATACTACATAAAAAGGTTTGAAGAGTGTGCAGGAAATATGCAAGCCATTAGCTGAGCACAGTCCAATCAGTACATCAAGTCAGACAGGTTCTGTGCCTGAAGAGATGATATACATCTCATTTTTTTTTCCCCTCTCAGTGTGCTCAATCCACTACATCTGGACACCATGACATGAAATGGACCACAGTGGTAAAGCACTGGGTGGCATATTACTCACCAAGCACGAGTCCTCTCCCTGTGCTTCATCTGTGGGCTGCACACAGACTGCCTCAGATCCATACACCTGGGGAACCCTAATGCAGAGTCACAAGAGAAGAGGAAAGTCCAGTGTTGTGCTGGAAGGTATAGAGCTTGTAGGGAGAAAGAAAGGCATGTGAGCCCATTGTCCGAGTCTAAATGTTGATTAGAATACAATTGCGCAACAAAATGTTGTGGCAGATAATATATTTCTGGGGCAGATGAGAGGTGAATGATGATGTCTGTAGACAGTTCTGTCATTTCCTATGTCTGAATTCTATCATGACAACTTTAATAATTTTTTTTTAACTGGTTATTTTGCACATTTTTTTTTGTAATTTTGCTATTTTTGTAATTTTTGTAACTCAAGAAAATGAATTTGTTTAGTTTGCTTCAAGAAGATGTGAACCTGCTTGTGATTAATCAGGTGACTTTGTCTTCTTCATTCTGTGAGGAGGGTAATATTTGCCCCAACTCTGTTTCTCTTTTTGCATTTGTTCCAACACATCACTATCTTTCCAGATATATGGGATGTGAGAAGCAACCCTGCAGAAGCTATTCTTTTCACACCCCCTCACCCTGTCTTCCAGAGCAGGCTTTGACAACACAGATAGCCAAAGTAGTTATCCTGATTTAAACAATGGCTATTATTCTTCACAAAAGTGTATTAGAGGCTTACAAGCAACACAGGTAGGAATACCTCAGGTTCCTTTGTCCTTCCTTATGTAACTTGCTCTTTTTCCTTAAGATGGCATCTCTTGAGTGTTGAAAGGAAAGAAATAAAGGGATTGGGTTGCACTTGACCTTGAAAAAAAGAAAAGCCTCTTGAACTGAGAATTGCCTTTTTAGATTCTGCAGACATGGAAATCTTGAAGAGCTGAAAATGTAATTAAAAATATGATTAAGAAATAAGTTGAGATTTTGAACCATTCCAGAAGGCTGTATTCTCCAAAGAGATGAAGTTTGAGAACTTCAGAGAAACAGCCCTGATGTGAAAATTTTAGACTGAACAAGAGAAGAAATTCTATTAGATGCTATAGAAAAAGAAACCGAAACCAACAAACCCCAGACTCTGAAATTAGGTGGCTCTGTGATTTAAATAGGGTTTGAATTAAGATCACTAACATAACCATGAATGCAATTTAAGCAGGAGGTTATCTCCTGTCTACAAAAAGAAGAGCTTGAACTTCTATTCCCTGTTTGTTTTATCATGAAACAGCTAACACAGTAGCTGGTGTTATTTACAGCCTGCAGGTTGCTTTAGGGAGGAAAGAACCAGTGTTATAGGGAATGCTGAAGTTGGGGAGGGAAGTGTCTTAGTAGTGGTCAATAACAGAGCTTGCCTATTGCCTAATTAAGCCAGTATTGTGAAGGAAGCCTACTATTCAAGGAAATTCTAATTATCTTTTATTTCAATCAAACAGAGTTTTTATTTCATATTCTTCACCTCTTCAAATTGCTGTGCTGAAGAGTTTTGTATCTTGTCCTATGCTGCACATTCAAGTGCTTGTGAGGCTAGGTGCCTATCTGCTGAATTGCCTTTAAAAAAACTTTGGATGAGACTTTCAATTTGTGTCCTCTGAACACTGAGATTTTTAATAAAAGGATTGGGAAAGAGAAATTCACAACTAATGTTCTAGTCAAACTGTTATATAATGCTTTTTTGAAGACATCATGGTTCTCGCTAACTTCCTTACTTAGTATCTGATCATAGCCCATAAAACAGAATGAGCATCAAAGGTCTTGAGCTGCCATTTGAATTTCATCATTTTGAGAGATGGGATTAGTGTTTTATAGTATTTCTGTTTTCTTTTCCTTACTACACATCCTAAAGGTTTAGAAATAAATGCCCAGTGAGCAACTGAAGTGCTTAAATTACTGCAAACACCAACAGCTGGTATAAATAGTGAGTTCAGTATTTATAATTAATAGTGTGCAAATATTCCATTTTTATCCTTTGCGAAAAATTTATGGAGCTCAGTGGCCAGGAGCCAGTGTAGAGTTCAGGGACCTGGTTTTAGAACAACATACTTCGACCACGAGTTGTCACCTTTCAGTCAAGCCCTTGCCTTTGAGCAGTGGTGGCGGCCTTGCCAGAGGGAACAGTAGTTTGGACTTTGGCTTTGTAGGTAGGGTACAAGCTGCTTTTGTTACAGGAGTCCTGAGTTTGTACCTTAAAGCATACACTCTCAGTCTGTCTCATAAGGTGGTTTCAAGCCCAAGAGTTGATCCTGTCAGTGTTTCTTTTTGAATTTATAATCTGATCTGCACAGGTGGGCTCCCATGACCACTGCCTGAAAACTCTTCTGCAGAGCTCTGTGTGGATAATGCGTAAAGCCTTTCTGTAGAATAAAGAGATTACTTTTTGAAGGTTCAAGTTTATTCATATGCTATGTCCCTTTTAAGGCAGAGGTCATGAGCTACAGTTCAGATATCTCTGCATTCTTGGAATATGCCATGTAGCTTTGCCATTTTAACCTTGAATATATAATTTTGCCTCTAAATTTCTTTTTCACATCAGTTTCCCATTGCATACTCTATTTTTGTGAGCAAAAAAGTATGTTTTAGTAGTGGAGTTAAATGCGCGGAAAATAGTGTCTCTTCAGCTACAACATCTGATCTGCTCTGACTGTTGCTGTGGAAATGCTGTGGGCTTGCCAGCTGTCTGTCTTGCTAACATCTCCATGAGTTGCCTTGCTCTTTGGCACTCTGGAATGATTCCTAAGATACTTTCAACAGGTACTGCTTATGTTTTCCTTTGTTGTTACTTGCTCTAGCTCTTTGGGAAGCATTCTTTATTAAAATGAGTGTGTATATCTCACATGTTCCACCTAACAGCACCAACGCAAAAATATTCACTTTTAAGTCACACCCACTTAGAAAATAACGATGGGCTGTGGCAGTTTCACTGAAAGTCACTGGGAACTGTGTCCCTCAGCCCTTTGGAGCATGCTTATGTCATGCACTAGAGCCCAGTAGAGACAACCCTGAATTAGTACTCACTTGACACCTGCCCAACAAACTAGAGTTGGAGGCAATGCAGCCATCTCTCATCAGTGGAGTACTTATGCTAAGCATCATTTATTTGCTTATGAAGCACAGTTCATTTGTTTAACCAAATATTACTGGGATACCCCTGTTCTCTTTTGGGACTAGTAGCTAAAATCATTTGACTGTGTTTGCCTGTGCATTTTGCCATACAGAGAAGCTTGGGCTCTTTCAGGGAACGTACTGCATTGGCTTATTCTGCATTCACGGCCTTCTTTGGCAGTTGCAAATATTTTATCATCTGAAGTTTATTGTGTGATCTAACTAGGGTTCAGTTGGATACTTAAAATATTTTCTGCTAATTCATTTTGGTCAATATATCAGCTCCTTCAATGCTTCAACAGAAAATTAGAAGTAATTATCTTTATTATGATTATAATTTATCTTTATTAGTCTAGAGCGTCTGTTCATTATCCAGTTGATATGGAGACACACTGTAATCTTTTGTGAGTGTGGTGAATTACCAAGATGTGGGAGTGTTTCTTGTTTGTTTTCATTTGGTTTAATATGAGCCTGCTATGAAAAATAAGCAAGAAGAGGAAAAATTATAGCTGAACATAAGACAGACATCTGCAAACCTTACAAGTATTTCAAGCGCAAACTTGAACTAACAACAGTAATATTTTTAGATATGAGCCAACTTGCTATTTGAAACAGTGAAATAGAGGTGTCTTAAAATCCATCTTTGCAAGTATTTTGCTTCAACTGTCAAAATAACAATGTTTTCTCAGAAACATCTAGATGGCCTTTGGGTCAACGATATAGATAATTTATGGTTATTTTATTCATTTAAGACATTAAAAAATACTTTAGTGGAAAACCGTTTGTGATTTTTGAACTGGATTTTTCAGTTTAAGAATTAATATTTCAGAAATATAAGAAGAAGACTGCACTTTTTAAGCAAAGATTGCTTTGTAGCCTTTTTTCGTCTAAATTTTCAATAAGGAAATTGCAAGCATGTTTTCTCTCATGGTCTCTACTGCTATTCCACTTGCAGAAAATGCATCTTAGTTGAGGCATTGACTGAAAACTGGGTTTTGCAAGTAAGCTATTTGTCATCTGTAGAACAGTTCTTGCTCCCTTTCTAATGCATTATATATGGCAGTTTTCTATAAAAAGTGTTGGTGTCAAGAAGAGGGATTGAGAACAACTTACAGAGAAATATACTGGAACCTGCTGATAAAGATACTCTCCTGGGATATAAAGGTCCAAATCCCATCAGAAAGAACAGGTATGTGCTAGAACATGAGTCTGGCATCTGACTGAAAAACCCTGCTTTTGGGTCATTAGGAAAAAACAAAAAAGATGCCAGATCTTCCCTGTCAGTTCTGTGGGTATCTTCTCAGCCTATCCCATTAATTTTTAATATTTAGGTTATTAAAAAATGAGGGAAGAGAGACTCTTAATTCATCTTAAAATAAAAAAAATCTGCTTTTTTTTTCTTTGTTGATGAAAGCAAAGATTTGCGTTTTGAATTCAAATTTATATTTTTTCCACCTCATTTTTAATTGTCATTAAAATTAAAAATCATTTGAAGAAAGAGAAACATAGATTTAAAATCTGTATGGGAAATGAATTTGTCTATAGAAAGAGTAGATAGTACAGCAGATAGTCTAGAATACTCTGGATTTCAGAATTAGCAGGGAGAGAAATATGGAGATGCAGCTTGAGAGGAACAGTGCTGCTTCATTCATTCTAATTTGCACTGTCCTCAGGGTGGACTGGGCAAAACAAGCACTTCTCAGCACATCCATCTATAGCAATAATTGGTAATTTGATAAAGTACGTTTGCAGGTCAGGGAAGTTCCATTGTAATTGCACTAACCAAAACACATATCTCCACCATAGTTACAAATGATGCAAGATTATTCAATTTTTAACTATTATACTGAGGGATTCATGGCACTGAAACCCATTAAATAAAAATGCTTTAACCTGTTTAATACTGAAGCTTAAATGAATTATATATGAATGCAATTTCATCTAGACTGTGCTAAGTAGTACAAATGTGTTTGGTTTTTATTTGTTTATCCTTTTTATTTTTTTTTTTCTCTTGCTACAGAAAAGCTCAGGTAAAGTATTTCCAGAACAAGTTTTAAAACCAGGTTTTGACTTTGAGCCACCATCCACTGATTAACATGATTGATGTGTGCACAAACAACAGGATTTTGACTTTCAATATACTGGGATAAAATAGAATAAGACGCGTATGATGCCAGACACATTTAATGTCAGAAATTATCCTTCTGAATATAAACTTAAGGTCTGGATGGTGCTGGTTCTCAAAATTTGGCTCTAAATATTTTGCCAGGAATTAATTAATAAGATGAAGACCTAATGAGATATAATGTTATTTATAAATTCAGTATATATATATATCACTAATATATGATAAGTCTGTTTATTTTAACTGAACTCAGAAAGATTGCTTTAGCCTCCTCCCCCGAGACAGTCACATATAAATAATTTTTTTTTATTATGTGTGTACTTTTGTAGCACTAGCAAGTTAGTAAAACCAGATTTGCGCAGATAGCAGCAGCAGAATGAAGAGTGTTGTTTTCCCTCGAAAGTGTCTTATTCCTTTCAGTTCATCTTAAAAGAACCTTCCTTCATTAAATCAACTCCATTTTGCTGAATTCTCCACATGGCAAATAAACAGGAAGTCAAAAGAGTCTCCTCTTTTTGCAAAGTAAGACTGATATTAAATCTCTTTTGCTATCATAGAATCATAGAATAGTTAGGGTTGGAAAGGACGTTAAGAGCATCTAGTTCCAACCCCCCTGCCATGGGCAGGGACACCTCACACTAAACCACATCACCCAAGGCTCTGTCCAACCTGGCCTTGAACACCACCAGGATGAAGCATTCACAGCTTCCCTGGGCAACCCATTCCAATGCCTCACCACTCTCACAGTAAAGAACTTCCTCCTTATATCCAATCTAGGTTATTTACATATGGTACATGTCTTGGCAGATTAACTTTGGAAACATCAGTGAATTAGACATGATCTTACAGATGTTAAAAAGTGATTACTGCAAGATTTGTTGAGCTATGAGCGCTCCTCAGTTTGTAGGAAATCAGAAAACTATTTCTGGGGAGACTGTAGGAAAAATACCAGGTAAAGAAGAGAGATTATAGAGGGTAGTGGAAGTTTTATGTATAACATATTTACAAAGGTATTTCTGCATACAGGAATCAGGTGACAAACAATGGAAGAGAGATTTTGAGAGAGGTGAACAGAAGGAATGTGAATGCCCACTGGCAGAGGGGAACATGAGACTTGTAAAGAAGGGTAGCAGGTGACTTAACAGTATATGAGCAGCAACACAGCTATACAGTGTTGAAAAATCAAACAAATTAACATGAAGCAGATGCAGATGGTGCTGCCAGCATAAGAAAAGTATTTGTGGAAGAGGTGACTGTGAAGTAAATGAAGATGCTTGCGCTCAACAGACTTGCTTAAAAACACTGTATAATAATGTAATATTGGGAAAAAATAATTTCTGAAGCAATCTGCTTTTGTAGATGTGTCCTGGTGTTGGCTGGATAGAGTTAATTTTCTTCCAAGCAGTTGATGCAGTGCTGTGTTTTTGATTGTCAGCTTGGAAACAGCGCTGATAGCACCGATGTTTTTAGTTGTGGCTGAGTAATGTTTACTCTGACTAAGGACTTTCTCAGTCTTGTGCTTTGCCAGGGAGGAGGGGAAGCCGGGAGGAAGCAGAGACGGGACACCTGACCCAAACTAACCAAAGGGGTATTCCATACCACAGCACATCATGCCCAGTATATAATCTGGGGGTAGCTACCAGGAAGGGATTGATTGCTGCTTGGGTTGGGCTGGTTGTCCATCAGCAGGTGCCGAGTAATTGTATTGTGCATCACTTGTGTTTATTGGTTTGTTTTTGGGTTTGTTTTTGTTTTTTATTTCCCCTTTAGTTTTCTATCTCTCTTCTTGTTCTTTCCATTCTATCAGTAGTAGTAATAACATATTGTACTTGTTTTAGTTATCAAACTGTTCTTATCTCAACCTGTGGGTTTTACATTCTTTTGATTCTCCTCTCCATCCTGCCTGGTGTGAGGGGAAGGAGGAGGTGAGCAAGAGGCTGCATGGTGCTGAATTACTGGCTGGGTTTAAACCATGACAGGATGCACTTAGCTGAAATCACTTTCAAGAACTGACGTTGAGACTTCAATCCTAAAAGACTCTTATCTGCACCACAAGGACATCTTCTAGATGGCAATAGCAGCAGTGGTAAACATAAACTAGAGAATTACACTTTCCATCCACAGTTCAGTGTTTCAAAGATATAAAAATATTGCAAACTGCAGGGCTTTTGTTAGTTAAATGTATTTAATTTTTATTTATTGGCAGCTGGACCTACGTATGTCAAGGGACTCTATTGGCCCAGGCCTGTAGAGAGTAAAGGCAAAAATGCAGGCCTTGTATATGATTTAACCATAGGGTAAAATGGAGGTATCAAAAATGGGGAATATATTACATGAAGTTAAAACTGCTCACCTAGAACACAGAATTGGCAGCCTAAATGTTCTCAAGCTTTTGTAAGCATCCCAGGCACGCAGGTATGGTTGTCTAGCTGTTGATAGCTGTTACCCTGTACAGGAGAGACTTCACAAGAGCAAGTGCAAAGCTTTGAAAATCAAGGTATATAGAGTAGTGGAAGATTTTATTCTAGGATGGTCAAAGCTGTGGCATTGTTTAGAGTATTATAAGCAAGAGATTAATTAGAATCAATCTGCTGGAACTTGGTCTACACCATGTGCTCCAGGTCTTGCTGTTGTCTGTGACTGTCTTTGGTGATTCCTGATGCTCAGTTTATGTGCCTCTTGAAAGCCTTTAGGGGCTAATCTTCGAGTACTGAATATGACAAATAGGTTATGAATAGACTGTGAAGGACTTTGAAATACAGTTAGGTTCTGTTCTAGATGATATCCACTTGAGAAACATATAGGGAAATAAACAACTTTTTCCTGGTGACTCTCTCACTTTAAAAAAAAAAATTATTTCAACCATGCAATTTGAGGAATATCCAGAGCTTCATGAATTTTAAGAGCAAAAGGTACCATTATGTTCATTTAGTGACAGTCCCTAGGCTGCGTATAGTTCCTGCATAAGACACAGCAGATATGGCATGAATGCTGCATAAGTTGAAAAAAGAAACAAAAAAGATATGATTTAAAAAAGACAAAATGCTTGAGAACCCACCTCCCTCCTGATATCCTTTAGGCTCTCAGTTGCAAAAGAAATCTTAGCCTGAATTTATCTTACATTGCTTTCTGGTTACTGGATGTTTGTAAAATTGTTATTGTAAGGACCTATAAACCAAGGATCTTTCAGATACATGTATTTGTAGATGCTGTTCAAGTAACATCTTATTGACTAATTAGAGCTTATTGATGCTTTCACAGATGGACTTTCAACACTACATGTTATTTCAAACACCTTTTGAATCCCTTTTTACTTCTTACCAAGTAATTTTGAAAGTGTACACTGCACAGCACAACATAATATTCCAGTAATGGTCTCACTAATACTCTTTACAGAGGTAAATAGCAGCTTTTCAGTAATCTTAGTATTTGCTGGCTTAAACATCCAGGAATCACACTTATTTTCTTGTCTATAGCTCTGTGCTGAATGCCGATGCTGAATTAGCTCATCTGCTATGAATTCAGAATATTTCTCAGTGTAAATGAGGTTTGGAACGTGGTCTCCTATTTTGCTCTTCGATCTTGTTTTTGTCCCTACAAATTGACGGTTTTCAAAAAAATACAACTTGTGGAACAGATTACTGTGCATAGCAGCTCTATACACTGTTAGCTGGCACTGATGCTTTTCGTGGTATTTTCAGACTGCGTATGTACAGAACTTAGCATTTGTTCATCTGTTACACATCTTCACTGTTGTTTACAACAGTAAGGGAGAATTATATGTTATTGAGATATTAATGAAATGCGGAGGAAACGGATTAAAGTTGTGTGTCTGAGGCAGCTGGAGCTTTCTATTGTTTGCTCTGTAACAAATCTTGCTGCTGCAAATGGCAGAACTAGCTGAAGCATACATGAACTGGTTCCTGGGCTGAATCATTTGCAGTCAAGCATACAAAGGTAACTGAAAATGAATATCAGTTTACATGACTATGCTGCAGGGAGCTTGGGGCTATTCCAACTTCTTGAAAAGCAACAGCAATCAAGGAACATATATGGGTGGATATCTTGTGGCAGGAACATCTTTAGCCACTAAGTTAAATCCACCAGCATTCACAAGTCAAAACTGCAAAATATGCAGCTGCCATATTTTAGTAATAACAATGTAAGGAACATCCTTCGCTGTACATGCTACTTCTATCCAGAAAGCTTTCAGGTCTGTAATAACACTTCACATGCTTTTGTTCTGGAATTGCTGTTGAGTTGTGATGCAGGATGAGAACTGTTCTTGTGAGGAGATAGCTGCTGTACTGTGATAGAATATGAGCTAAGGGCGTGGGATTGTGCTTGGGCTCTGTGATTGAAAATAATGTGTTCCTGTCAATGCATCTGGCTTTGAATGCTCTCTGCATACAAAAAGACTGTTTCATTTGAGGCAAAGACTCTGTGTGCCTGAAAAATAGCACATCATCTTCCAGGTGCAAAGATAGGATTTTGCTGTTTTGATGTGTTATCTTTCAGGTGCTAATGGAGTGGGCCTCTAGATTTTGTTCACTAAAGACTGTTTAATTGCCAGGATGTAACACGAAGGTGCATAAGAAAATCATGGCTTCAGAAGGATGGCCAGAAAAACTACGTGTTTGCATGCATCTGCATACAAATGTTTCTCACAGTCCACGTGATCTGTAGGTAGTTCTTTTCCGTCCTCTGTGTACCAGCAGTTACAATATTAAATAGTAAACTTTAATATAAGAAAATCGAGGTTTTCAACTCACAAATAATATTTTGGAAATGTGCAGCTAGATAAAGGCGAAATTAGAACTCCGGTGACAAATGGCAGGACTAGCTGAAGCTAGTGGTGTAACTGATTGGAAATATAGATATAAACATATGTATGTAGAATTAATGTGCCATAAAACTGGACATCTTCAATGGATTCAGATTTAATTATTCATATAACCACTTCCATTATGATTTCATGGCATAATAAAGATATCATTAAAAACAACATACTAATGCTTAACATCATTATCAGTTATTGGATATTATTTAATTTGCAAACCATTTTAAAGTTTCTTCTTAATGCAGTATCTATCTGATGTAGCACTGGTAAGGTTGATTGTTTACGGCTGTTTTTGTAAGCTCTAAATTTACAGTGAAAATATTTTTCTTTGCACTGGTAAATAAATTACCATCATCTTGTCTGGGGATGTTTGGTGATCAGGGTAACACATACTTTTCAGGTTTTGTATTTAATAAGGTTTTTTTTTTCATTCCCATTTGGCCTTCCATAGTAAAAGTGAGGCAGATGAGTTATTTATGAAAAACAAATGTAATAATAAGATGATAAATAAAATAACATGCTAACAAGAAGCTAGAAAAATGTCTTCCCCCTCTCTTTCCCCCCCTTTATGAGACATTCTATCAGTGCATGGACTTTCATGGGTAATATCTCTTGCAGATGTGTTACACTAACTGTCATGAAAAATCTGTTTTCACCAAATTGTTATCTGCTATATAATCTACTTGCCTTATCCACTGATGCATTTCTTCCCCCTGAGTATTAAAAGGATCAGATAGAATCCTGACATGTGCACAGTCTTCCCAAATCTAAAAAAGTCTCCTTTGGGAATGCAGTTTTGAAACTCATTCAGTCTGTAAATGGCCTATCTCGGACTAAACAGAACACAATACTCTTCCTGTACTATCACACTTGAGTTTTCAAGAATAAATTTATCTTGTGCTTTCCCATTTATTATTTCCCATTTTATTCTCCTATCTACAATTCCATTTGTCAGATATTCTCATGCTAGTGATTGCATGCACATATAAGCCTTTCAGCGGCTGAGTAGTGGAAATAGCTGAGCCTAGAGTTTGTCCTCTGGAGAATATGTCCATCTTGTGGTACACTTTGTTTAGAAGCACGGTAGTTTGGAAAGCTTAAAAAGGGACAATGGTGACAAATAAAAATTTTCATACTGAAGGGGTATAAGCCTTTGATCCACCATCCTGCTTACATGTAAAAGTTAATTATGCTTTGCAAAAGGAGTGAATGTGTGATCTGCTATACAATGTAAAGCGCTTTCTAATGGTTTTATGGCATGGGCTCT
The DNA here is from genome assembly GCA_039720435.1 of Amazona ochrocephala. NCBI lineage: Eukaryota > Metazoa > Chordata > Aves > Psittaciformes > Psittacidae > Amazona > Amazona ochrocephala. Next base: position 48,874,976 of record CM077878.1, read on the forward strand.
GAAGTAAAGTTATGGAACATAGTTATTGCATTTTCTTTTATGAAATGTGTTAGTCTGTTAATAATAGTATATTGGAAAGAGAAGAAGAAAAACAACACTATATGAAAGAGCATATAATAAAGAATGGGTTACTTCCAAGCTGTAATCTGAAGTGAGTTTGGAGGTTAGGAAATCTAAATAGTTGAAAACTCTGCAGAGGAAGGAAATGGGAAGTTTTTTATACACCTTTACAGAAACTTGATGTAGTTGAGCATGATGGTTAATGCCGCAGGAACTGGTAAACCTTAAGGAACTAAAAACTGCATATAGACTGCATATTTTCTTATTTTTATTTTTTCTTAAAAGTTGTGTTTCTTAATAGAATACTTAGCTTTAAGAAGGCCTCTCTGGAGATTGCTGCTTAACCAGATAAATGCTTTCTAAAATGGCATGACAACCTTGTGTGTTTTGCTGTCAGGATGCTAACAGCTAATGTTTCAGGCTGAAGCACTCTTGCATGGCATGAGACAATGATGGTTCCGTTGTGAGGAAATAAATTGCAAGCAAAAGTTGTTGGTCAAGATGACATTTCTGTAGCAGGAACATATTTCAAGTGAACTGTGTTAGTGTCTGTATTTCTTTCTGCTAAATACAAAATGTTAAATATAAATCTGCATACAAATATGAACGGTAAATATCAATTTGCATTCTGCAGCAGCAGGAATTGTGCATATGAGCAGAAATCACATCAAGAGAATTAAAATAACCTGAACAGACTTAATCTTGAATTTTGCTGTATTACTCAAAGGACATTGCCTTTTTTAGAGAGTTCCTGAGGTCCTACAACAGGGAGCAGGGAAAGCAAATGGAGCTTTAAGGGAGAAGATGGGATTCAGGCTCGTTTCTTGCCAAGAGAGTGCTTACTTTCCATGATGGCAGCTATGCTGAATATATATTTTCTGCTCTTACAGGTTATATCCAGCCTTTCTTTCCCCCAGCTGACTCCTGTCCACTCTATTGCCTGATTTCTTGAGAGTCCTAGCAGCTTTGTAGCAGTGTTGTGTACGACATCTCTTCCGCTTTTCTCTTCCCAAGCTGCCTCTTTTTCCAAATCTCCTATTATTTTCATCTTTACTTGTCTCTTATGAGGCAAAAATGGGCATAGATAAATGGGAAGATGATTTTGGAGTGCTCCAAAATGATAGGATTAAATTTATTGTATTCTAAACAAATAATATAAGAGAAGTTGGAGGAGTATTTGAAGGCAGAAGTAGAGAAATTGGGAGTGAAATTAAGCCCAGGAAGAAAGGAGGGGTGAGGTAAGGTGTATTAAGATTTGGTTTTATTTTTTATTATCCTACTCTAATTTTGATCTATAATAAAATACTTTTCCCTGAGCCAATTCTGTCTTGCCCATGACATTAATTGTGAATGATCTCTCTCTGCAGTTGATGTCATCTACCTGGACTTGTGTAAAGCCTTTGACACTGTCTCCCATGACATCCTTCTCTCTAAGTTGGAGAGATATCAATTTGATAGGTGGACCACTGGGTGGATAAAGAACTGGCTGGATGGCCGCACGCAAAGAGTAGTGCTCAGTGGCTCAGTGTCCAGCTGGAGACCAGTAACGAGTGGTGTCCCCCAGGGATCGGTGTTGGGACCGGTGTTGTTCAACATCTTTGTGGGTGACATGGACAGTGGGATTGAGTGCGCCCTCAGCAAGTTTGCCGATGACACCAAGCTGTGTGGTTCGGTTGATAAGTTGGAGGGAAGGAATGCCATCCACAGGGACCTTGACACGCTTGTGAGGTGGGCTGATGCCAACCTAATGAAGTTTAACCATGCTAAGTGCAAAGTCCTCCACCTGGGTTGGAGCAATGCCAGGCACAGCTACAGGTTGGGTGGGGAGGAGATTGAGAGCAGCCCTGCGGAGAAGGACTTGGGGGTGTGGGTTGATGAAAAAATGAACATGAGCCGGCAGTGTGCGCTTGCAGCCCAGAAAGCCAACCGTATCCTGGGCTGCATCAAAAGGAGTGTGACCAGCAGGTCGAGGGAGGTGCTTCTGCCCCTTCACTCTGCTCTCCTGAGACCTCACTTGGAGTATTGTGTGCAGTTCTGGTGTCCTCAACATAAAAAGGACATGGAACTGTTAGAACAAGTGCAGAGGAGGGCCACGAGGATGATCAGGGGACTGGAGCACCTCCCATGTGAAGATAGGCTGAGAAAATTGGGGCTGTTCAGCCTGGAGAAGAGAAGGCTGTGTGGAGACCTCATAGCAGCCTTCCAATACCTGAAGGGGGCCTATAGGGATGCTGGGGAGGGACTCTTCATTAGGGACTGTGGTGAGAGGACAAGGGGTAATGGGTTTAAACTTAAACAGGGGAGGTTTAGATTGGATCTGAGGAAGAAATTCTTTACTGTGAGGGTGGTGGGGCCCTGGAATGTGTTGCCCAGGGAAGTTGTGAATGCTTCATCCCTGGCGGCGTTCAAGGTGGGGTTGGACATAGCCTTGGATGGCATGGTTTAGTGGGAGGTGTCCCTGCCCATGGCAGGGGGGTTGGAACTCGATGATCTTGAGGTCCTTTGCAACCCTTACTATTCTATGATTCTATGATTCTTTCCACCCAGGAGTCCCTCTTCATATTTTCTCTCCCCTGCCCAGGCAAGGAGCAAGAATCATAGAGTAGCTTTGGTGGGCATCTGGTGTTCAGTCAGCATGAACCCACCACAGTGTGTCCTTGAGATCCAGGTATTTCTTTTAAGAAACTTGAAAGAAAGATCAGCTGTTCAGACTGGCTTTACCTTTGCTAGCAGGTTTAGCTGATCTGTTCTCTTTTTAGTCTTGTGAGAACTATCTTTTTTACATTGCAGTTCATCCACTTTTTTTTTTTCCTTATCTTAAAACTGTCTGTTCATTAAATTAATCCCTGAATGCAGATTAATGGCTTGTTATGATTTTGGCCTGGTCACTTACTTATTTCTATTACAGAGACAGTGACTATTGGCCAGAGTAATAAATGTATCATAAATTGCAGAGTCAGATCATTAACTGCAATTTTTATGCCACTAATATTTTATCTACTTCATCATTCTTCTTTCTATGAGCCTATATTGGCTAGGAAAATTTGAATGCTTCAAGTCTCTAAGCAGCTTTAAATAGATATTCTATCTTTTAAAAATCATATTGTCTCTCAGCTGAGAGATTTTACCTCCGAAACAAGCTGGCCTGAGTACAGGAGGGTGTTGCTTACTTATGCACAAATGATGACTGAAAATCTTATATTTATTAGACCTTCAAAGCAAAAAAAAATTGTGGATTTCATATCTCCTGAGAGTAGAATTTCCTGGATGTCCAGCAGGGCCATGCAACTCAGCTTTTTGTTCTGTAAAAGTCTGAAAGATAGGACAGTGAGCAGGGTTGTTTGTAATAGGAGAAAATCGGTTGAGCTGTGTTTTGGTTTGTTGCTTTTGATTTTAAAGGACCATCTTAAATGTATTTTCTGTAACTTTCTCTTCCTCAAACCTTTTTTCATTTTGAAAAGCCTAATAATTTTCATATACCATTTTCTCTCCAAAGTATTTCTACATTTTAGAATAGCATTTTTTCCCCCTGAAATAAATAAAATACGGTATTAAATGTATTTTTAATTCTTTCTGTGACTGTCTGCATAATTCCCATGTAGGTAATGCTTCTTTCAAAAGATTATGGTGATAAGACATTTGATAGACTAAACCGATTTTTTTTAGCTTTAGTATATGCATGTGTGTATTGCAATATATTTATAGGATCATAGAATCATGGAATAGTTAGGGTTGGAAAGGACCTTAAGATCATCTAATTCCAAACCTCCTGCCATGGGCAGGGATACCTCAGACTAAACCATGTTACACAAGGCTCTGTCCAAGGCTCTGTTATATTCTTGTATCTTTAATAGATATTTTTTATATATACATATACATAGACACACACATATATGTAAAAAAAACGGCTGAAATTAAGACTGGAAACACATTTCCATGTGCTTGAATTTGCTTTTTGACAATGTATGCATATATATTATTAATTTTTTACACTAATCAAACTCCTATAGCATAAAAAATATGCATTTTCTCAGTAGCTTTATGGTTTATCGCATAAAATTTGAGTGCTTCAAAAAATTTCATATTGGCAACACTCCTTAAGCTGAACATATCTGTTTTATAAGCAAGTGACTTCATTCAAAAGAGTACGTTCTATTAAATTAGTCTCCCTGTTGTAGTTCCTAGGACTTGAATTTTGTTGGTTTAGGTTAAATTTCTTAACATCAAATTCAGGTGCTGCTGCAAATCATAAGAATTTTGAAAAATCTGGGCTGAGGATCAGTTTAAGTCATAAACATCCCTGAAATCCTGGAACACGCTGCCCAGAGAGATGTTAGATGCGCCACCCCTGAAGACATTAAGCCCAGGCTGGATTTGGTTCTGGGCAACCAGATCTAGTTGAAGATGCCCTTGCTCACTGCAGGGGGGTTGGACTAGTTGAGCTTTGGAGATCCTTTCCAACCCAAACTGTTCTATGATTCTATGATTCTGTGAAAACACAGTAGACTACCTTGCTCCTTCCCGTGAATGTTGTTCATTATGTACATGGAGTGAAGCAGGAATGCTACAGTAGAACTAGAAATAAGTTGAGCTTTTGCAACTAAAATCCTTGAAATTCTCCTACGGATCTTTCCCCTCATGAATTTGCAAGGTGAGTAAACTTCTCTCAGATGGAGGAGGTTGGAGGTGTTGGACTAGAGAAAATAATGTAACAGCTCTGGGCATTTCATTGTTAGCTTAGATATGTTAGTTTTCCTTTACAAACTTAGTATTCCAGTTTCAGTTATTCTTAGTATTCAAGAGTTCATTTTAAATATGAAATCTTTTTTTTTTCAACTGAAAAAGGAGTCTTTTGTCTGAGCTGTCACTGCAGCATAATTTAGCTTGCATTTATTACGATGCACATTCAGTCACTTTTCATTTTTTATTTCCTATTTCCTTTTAATTAGAGATTTAAAACCTTTTGTATACTTACTCCCCCACTGCTATATAATTACAGCTTATAATGAATTATCTCTGATTTTTGATTTGTTAATGTGATTTCTCACAATTTAACAGATAAACCTGGAAATAGGAAGCACATGTTTCACATTGTTTAGGAAAAAATTAGCTTCACCTAGCTTAGCCCTCTGAAAGCTAAGATTTTTGTCTACCATCTTGGCATCACAACTCCTACTGTCACTGAGAAAAGACAGGTGATGGATAAGATAGCTTACCCCCATAATTTTTATCTCTGAGTCAGATGGTCACAGGAATCTCTTGCCACTGTTTATTGTAGGCGTGGTTGAATATGTGGGGTGTGTATTCTCTTTCTCATCACAGAAATACATAATTTCCCATTTTCACATTAGTTTTGACCTTTTAAAAAAAGGTTAACAGATGTGCAATTTTAAGACTTCATAGAAGATGTTATCCTAAATCACAACCTTTTTCTGCTCTCTTTGGCATAAAACGGTTATTTTGTCCTTTGAGATTCAAATTCAGTTCCAAAATGAGGAATTCCTTACAGTTTTTGTATTTTTTCCTTGGATTTTGATCTTATGAATTTGGGTTGTCCAATAGAGAAAATAAGCATTTTTTCCTCCTGGTTGAGCAGCTGTTTCAGTGTTTATATAATGCTGAAAGGAAAATTTAGTAAAATTCGTGGGTTTTTTTGGTTTTGTTTGTTTGTTTGTTCTAAGAAAACACAGTTCACTGCTGCAGACAGGGGAGGGGGACACTCTAAAGGTAAAATGTTCTCCAGCTGAGTTTGCATTTTGGCAAAATGCTATCTGATTATTCAAACATGATTTTCTATATGTTCTTAAATTGTATTTTTTATCTATCTAAAGAAGTTCCTTTTGCATTCTGTTGCATTCTTTCCTTCTGTTAATGTGCAACACAGTATGTGTTACTTCCCCAGCAGCATGCCAAGCTGATAAAATCATCCTGTATTTGCAAAATTGTGTATCAGAATTCTGAATCCTCCTATTATATCAAAACCAGAAAGCTACCTTAAAAAAGAAACTAAGTTGTTGATTCAACAGTAAGAAGAATTTTTATTTTAATATTCTTTTAATCAGTGGATCTTTAATGACTCTCAGATATCCCAGTAGAGGCATGACCTTGTTAGCCTGCTCTTGGAGCCAATAAAGAAAAGAATATAATTTAAATATTTCTCTGAGAATAGTAAGCATAACAAAGCCTCATTGTAAATTAACTGCAGTATGTCATTGAGTCAGAATAAGTAAGTGGAAGAATAATGAGTCCTTTCAAAAGTGGTGGATGGTGCAAAAATATATAACTATTGGTGTCCTTGTTTAAATCTTTGCATGAGTCTTTTTTCTCATAATTTGATTCATACCAAAGAAACTTCAGCACTATCCCAGTAGAATATTTCTATTACAGAGAGGTGAATGGTGGCCAAAGTGGGAAACTTCAAGCAAAGTTAGTGCTCGTTGCTAGTTATTTCATAGAAGGAAGTTTTCCTTTCTGGTCAGTGGGAGAGTGAAAATCTGGCAGCTGGTTTTTGATAGTGTCAAAAAAAAGGCTAACAAGACGGGAACTGGAGACACCATTTCCCAACACCTGTCATTCAAGTTCCTTCATTCAGACCAAAGAAAACTTGTGCTATATGATCTTGAGTGCATAGCAGAGTGCCTCACCCCATGTCAACCACAGTCCTGAGAGCCCTCTCATGGCAGCTGCAGCAGACATTGATATCTTGATACAGGTACTCTCTGCAGGTCTTCTGTTCCAAGCAATCCTGCCTTTTGGCTTTGAAGAGGAACTCCCCTGGTTCTGCATCTTAGAGACTGTGTCTATCCTTCCTAGGCTAGCAGAAAGCAAGCCAAAGTAACTCAGCAACTCTCCAGCTTGGAATAATAGTATATCTACACCTTACCAGAGATCCCTTTTAGGAACCTGTGTTTGCACAGCAAAAACAACAACAACAACAACAACAAAACAACCTAAACCACAGTAAATAAAATATATTCCTTGTTTTGCTAAACCAAAGTCAGTTATAAGATTGAACTTGTTAAAAATCTCAGAAGAAAAGTTCAAACAAAGTTTATCATGTTGTCACTTTGGGGAACATCTCCAAATATTGATTCTTAAATACTTTTTGTGTTCATACTTGTCCTGGGTTCAGCTGTAGCACTCATTTTTCTCCTTCTTGGTAGCTGGTGCAGCGCTGTGCTTTTGATTTGGGGCCTGGGAACAGCGCTGATAACACCAGTGTTTTCAGTTACTGCTTGGTAATGTTTAGGCTGGCCAAGGACTTTGTGAGCCTCATGCTCTGCTAGGGAGGAGGGGAAGCCAGGAGGAAGGAGCGACAGCACACCTGACCCAAACTAACCAAAGAGGTTATTCCATACCACAGCACATCATGGCCAGGATGTAGAAACGGAGAGCAGAGACCCAGAAGGGTGGTGAGGGTGCACGGTGGGGATGCATGGTGGGGGGTGCACTGCTTTCTCGGGCTTGATATTGGATGGTGAGAAATTGTATTCTTTTCCCTTGTATTTTCCTTGTCATTATTAGTAGTGGTGGTAGCAGTAGTGGTTTGTGTTATACCTTAGTTACTAAACTGTTCTTATCTCAACCTGTTGGAGTTGTATTCTTTCAATTCTCCTTCCCATCCCTCCAGGAGCGGAGGGAAGAAAGAGGGGGAAGTGAGTGAGAGAGCGACTGTATGGGTTTATAGAAGCTTAAACCTCGATATACCACCATGCCTATATACTTTTTAAATTACAGCACATGGCTCTTATGACTCAGTGATGAAGCAGGGCATGATATTCTGTTGATTTATCGTAGACAGTTTTGTATTTATGGAAAAAAAAAATTAACTTTATTCTTACAACTGAATTCTTTCAAAGTCAAAATATCTTGTCTCATAAATATGATTTTAAAGTATCAAATCAATTTACTTTATACTACTAGTCAAAACACCTTTCAGTCCTACCAAAATGACATATAACAGACTCATTACCCTTCTCTCTAATGAACAAAGATGAATTGTCTTCACTGTCGAAGTCAAATTTTTCTCATATCATTTACCCAGTAGTACCTAGAAGGAGCTTTAAATTCTTCAGATTAAATCTTGTTGACTAGAGGTCCATGTTTTCTTTGTTCTACTGAAAATACTGAAACCTTTAGCTGTCTGTGTACATTTTGCGTATGTACTTAAATGTTTGCTAGAATATCTTCTTAAAATCACGACACCCAAGCATGTATTTAAGTAGGGTATTTTTTTAGATCCATGATGGAATGTGATGTGTTTTGCAGAGCTCCTGCTCAGATCTACAGTACTGATTAATATTTGTACCTAAAAGGGAAGCTTGATTTAGGCAACATATCAAGATACAGTCATGCAGGTTGCAGCATTCAGTGCAGTTCTAAAACAAGAAGTTGCTTGGTAGGTTTTTAAGATTTTATCTGTTATTCTAGTCTCTGTGAAGTAGACTTGGCTTCTGCCCTGACACAGGCAAGACTTTCAGTGACCTTTTGCTCTCTGCAGTAGTGCATGGATTGTGATCTCAGTGCATCTGGAGACAGGGCTTTTAATATTAAAGAGTTCTAAAAGAATTTGTAAGTAGCTTTAGGCAAAACAACAGCAGTTTGTCTTCAAATATTATCTGTTTTATTCATGTGAAGGCTATAAGTCTCATCTGGCACTGTTATTGCCTTTGTGTGAGCCATGGTACCTATTGAAGTTATTGCTAGCTGACACTGATTTAAATGAATGGGTGCAAACAAGAATTTGTAACTTGTTTCATTGTGAAAGTATTTTATCATTGTTAAAATGTGAAGCATACATTTGTTTCTTGCTGCTTGTGTGAAAACTTGATCTTTTTTCTCTGAAGAAAATCCTTAATTAAAACAATTTCTCTTTCAGATAATAATAGTTTATAGGAGGTCTTAAAAATAAAATTAAATGCTTAATTATTTTTCTATTTTTTTTTTTTTCCTACAAAAAAAGGTTTACAAATCCATGTGAGACCCTTTTCTTAAACACATTTGTCACTGCAAAGAGAACAAACTTCTTCACCTTTCCTTCTGGAGTTCTTTTGTGTTCTGAGAGTTCTGGACAGATCCAGTCAGTTTATACGCAGCTCCAGGTTGGGCAGAGAAGAGATTCAGAGCAGCCCTATGGAGAAGGACTTAGGGGTGTTGCTCAATGAGAAAAAGAACATGAGCCAGCCGTGTGCGCTTGCAGCCCAGAAAGCCAACCGTATCCTGGGCTGCATCAAAAGGAGTGTGACCAGCAGGTCGAGGGAGGTGATCCTGGCCCTCTACTCTGTTCTCCTGAGACCTCACTTGGAGTATTGTGTGCAGTTCTGGTGTCCTCAACATAAAAAGGACATGGAACTGTTGGAACAAGTGCAGAGCAGGGCCACGAGGATGATCAGGGGGCTGGAGCACCTCCCATATGAAGATAGGCTGAGAAAATTGGGCTGTTCAGCCTGCAGAAGAGAGGGCTGCGTGGAGACCTCATAGCAGCCTTCCAATACCTGAAGGGGGGCTATAGGGATGGTGGGGAGGGACTATTTATTAAGGACTGTAGTGTGAGGACAAGGGGTAATGGGTTCAAACTTAAACAGGGGAAGTTTAGATTGGATATGAGGAAGAAGTTCTTTACTGTAAGGGTGGTGAGGCCCTGGAATGGGTTGCCCAGGGAGTTGTGAATGCTCCATTGTTGGCGGCGTTCAAGGTGGGGTTGGACAGAGCCTTGGATGGCATGGTTTAGTGGGAGGTGTCCCTGCCCATGGCAGGTGGGTTTGAGCTAGATGATCTTAAGGTCCTTTCCAACCCCAACTGTTCTATGATTCTATGATTCTATGCTATGGAAGGGCCATGAAGTTTGAATTTATTTTTTTTGCTTTTTTTTAATTTTTATTTAAATATTAGTCGATGATCCTTTGGAACAAGAACCATTTAAAAAGCAATATATAGATAATTTCGCTTTTTCAACTTTTATAATTTCCTTTCTATTACTATAGATGCATTTTATTATACTTTTATTTTACTACTTTTATATTTTGTTTTTTTATTTCAAAAGATAAGTACATGCTCAACCCTTAATTTTATTGTGACGAACACCTTAAGGAGGGCTTGTGAGCCTGAAATACTCTTAGTTTTTTTACATATATACCAGTTGGTGTTGTAGAAGAAATTACTTCCACCTCCAAACAGAATATGTTTGCATACAAAACAAATAATAGTAAATAAAGAAAAATAAATAATTAAGAAGAGTGCAAAGATCTTTGCTCTTACTGAAGCCAGATATTAAACTGACTTCCTCATTACAACAGGGAGAATATGATCCTCTGTTTCCAGCACTTCATGAAGTGTCCTTTAAGCAGTTAACGTTCGCATTGATTTTCTAGGAGGAGCAGCAAAAAAATGTTCATGTTCACAAAAATACTAAACTGTGAATAACAAGGTCTTGTCAGAATTGACTCCTAGACTGACACAGTAGGTTATCCTCAAAGGTACTGCATGTGTTTCTCCCATACACATTTATATTCCTCAGATGAGAGCAGAGCAATTTTATCTTCTTACAATTTTACCCTCTTATTTTATTACTTTCATATACCAATTATAAAGGTTTTGTATGAAACATTTTCTGACATGATTTTTACCAGTGGTCCACAAAAGCTTTTCCACTTACTGAAGATTATTCTCTGCATAATGAAAAGCAATTACAGTCTTTTTAAAACAATGATCTCTTGTACTGAAGAAAATGTAATGAATATATTTCTGATGTAGTCAAAATTAAATAGCTGGTTTAAGTTATTTCAAACTTGTCTCTGAAACTTTAACACCTGGCCAAAAATGTATACCCAGGTTTTGCCAAGCAAAATTAACATTTTTGCTACCTATTTTCTCACACAAAGTTTTTTTTATCCACTTTTAAACTGTTACAGTTTCCATTATGCATGTTATTGTATAAAGAAAAAAAATGCATTCTTTGGGTTTAAAACCACATGTGGATCTTTCTTATCAATTAGATTTTAAATAATGCTTACTGTGTATGGTCACAGACTTTTCTGTCTTGAGCAGAGTGTGAGGACCTTCTTAGGAGATCTGGGTGCCTCCCTTCTCTTCCAGAGCAAACAAAGTGTTAAGCACCATGAAAAAAAAGTGAAATGGTTTAAGAGGGCCATCTTTAGAGCAGTGCTCTCCTGTCACAACAAAATAATTACCAGCAAAAAAAAAAAGTACCCAGCCATGCCAATATTTCTGGTAAGAGTCTCTGTACTGCATGCCTGTTCATCTGAGTATTACGTCATTCATGTCTGATATGACACAGTCAGACTGAGACCTCCTTGCCAAAGCAGGCAATGAGAAGTTGGGTCCAATGTGGGTTTCCTCACAACCCAGAAAGTACAGTAATGATGGCTTATCCCTGCAACAATGCAGCGCAGGCCCTGCAAAAACAGTGCCATCATTTTGGATTTTAAGTGGTTTTATGTTTCTTGCTGGAAGAATTAGAAAACCATGCAAGAAGGATCCTGCTTTTCATTTTGGTCATGACTCCAAAGCAGTAGGCTTTATCACCTTTCTGCTAGCTTTGCTGCAAGGCAGCTGAAAGTTGCTCTTTGGGATTGCACAGGAATGGCGAGATGTTCCTCTGTAGCTGTGAGTGGTGTCCCCCAGGGATCGGTGTTGGGACCGGTGTTGTTCAACATCTTTGTGGGTGACATGGACAGTGGGATTGAGTGCGCCCTCAGCAAGTTTGCCGATGACACCAAGCTGTGTGGTTCAGTTGATACATTGGAGGGAAGGAATGCCATCCAGAGGGACCTTGACACGCTTGTGAGGTGGGCTGATGCCAACCTGATGAAGTTTAACCATGCTAAATGCAAAGTCCTCCACCTGGGTTGGAGCAATCCCAGGCACAGCTACAGATTGGGCGGGGAGGAGATTCAGAGCAGCCCTGCGGAGAAGGACTTGGGGGTGTGGGTTGATGAAAAAATGAACATGAGCCAGCAGTGTGCGCTTGCAGCCTGGAAAGCCAACCGTATCCTGGGCTGCATCAAAAGGAGTGTGACCAGCAGGTCGAGGGAGGTGCTCCTGCCCCTTTACTCTGCTCTCGTGAGACCTCCCTTGGAGTATTGCGTGCAGTTCTGGTGTCCTCAACATAAAAAGGACATGGAACTGTTAGAACAAGTGCAGAGGAGGGCCACAAAGATGATCAGGGGACTGGAGCACCTCTCGTATGAAGATAGGCTGAGAAAATTGGGGCTGTTCAGCCTGCAGAAGAGAAGGCTGTGTGGAGACCTCATAGCAGCCTTCCAATACCTGAAGGGGGCCTATAGGGATGCTGGGGAGGGACTCTTCATTAGGGACTGTGGTGAGAGGACAAGGGGTAATGGGTTTAAACTTAAACAGAGGAGGTTTAGATTGGATCTGAGGAAGAAATTCTTTACTGTGAGGGTGGTGGGGCCCTGGAATGTGTTGCCCAGGGAGGTTGTGAATGCTTCATCCCTGGCAGCGTTCAAGGTGGGGTTGGACATAGCCTTGGATGGCATGGTTTAGTAGGAGGTGTCCCTGCCCATGGCGAGGGGGTTGGAACTCGATGATCTTGCGGTCCTTTCCAACCCTTACTATTCTATGATTCTATGACTGCAACCGAAAGGTCATATGTAAAGTAAAAGTTTCTGTAGCTTCTGTAGTGACAGGTATTTGGGAGTATTTTTCCTTTTTATTTAGATAAATAATGGTCTTATTTATTTATTTACTAGGGAGGAAAGGACAGAAAGAGCTGACCATTTTGTTTCACATTTTTTCAGTGGAAATGGTTATTAATTATTTCAAAGCTTTTGTTTAGGTTTTATTAGCCCAGCCCATCTGGGCACCTGCTAGATTACAATCTTAGAATAACTGTTAGGACTCCTGAGAAATGTGGTGTTCCAAAACAAATTCTAGAATGCTATTATATCAAGCTTGAACAGAGCTGAAATTAAAAATCTGCTACTAAAACATGCAATAGTGGCATGAAGATTTCTAGGTATCAACCATGACTATTTTTTTTGTAAAGTATTTTCCACAACTTGGACATGTGTTGCTCACCTTAGAAACCTAAATTACGGCAACCATGCAACAGCCATAATTTTCACTGCCATAAGCAGTGCTCTTCTACTGGAGGAAATCAAGGCATATATATTTGAGGTGTGCCTGAGGTTATGCAAAAGATGCTTATCTAGATTTTCAGTGGTGGGTTTTTTTTAAAGTATAGTACACAGTAAAATATCAAAACATGCAATGCTATCTACTGTATTGAGTTATACGTGGTATTTCTCAGCCTTGTAGTTGTCACAAATTCCAGCCACAGAAGCTAGACACAAATTAACTGTGTTTTAACTTAGATTTCCAAGAGTGGATAAGACACACTGTACAGCTCCACATGATTTGTGGAACAGGGGCACTGTAGGGATACCATCAACGGTACCATAATACTCATCAATAAAATGCAACATTAATATATTTTGACAGAGATGACAGGAAAGGCCCAGGAATTAACACTGAGTGGCAGGAGATAAAAAGTAGATGCAGTCTGAAATTAATTAACAACATTATTACTTTGATCAGCCATTAAACTGGAAATATTTATAAGTCTGTGTAAGAGAAAAGGTGACAAGAATATGCATCAATGCTTTAAGTTTTGATGGCTTTAGATTCACACAACACCTATCTGTATAATAAGTACTGTAATATTCCGCATATTTCAACTGAAAAATAAGAACTATTTCATCATATCATGCATGGAATACAATTTAACACATAAAAAAGCAAACCCAAAATGAAACAGAAATATGAAGAAAGAAGAGGTTTGCCATGTTATTGCCAGCGACTATCAGTGAAGTACTGAAAATATTTTTGTGTAGATAGAAATGGAACCATTTCCAGCATATTTCTGTGCTGGGTAATGTCACATTTGCCTGAATAAGTTGTTATTATTAGGCTCCCTCCAGTTTGACAAATGCATTTGAGCTGACAGATTGTGTCTAAAGGCAACCACTCACTTTTAGTCCCAAATTACATACAACATTTATTGTTAAACTCAAGGTGCCTCCGTGCAAAACTGATTCACTTTTTGCAATTGTGCACTTTCTACTGACTAATCAATAGATAAGTGATTTACATGGCCTGTGGCTTCTAGTTCAGTCACTGGCTTTTAACAGAAATCACTGCCTTGGAAGTAACAAAGACCTTTAACAGGATTGAAACAGTCATACATAATTAAGATTTTCTGCCTGTATATTTCTGCTTAGATACCAGCACACAGAGGAAAAAAATCAAATCTGCAGGGATTTTGTCTCCTTCAGTTAAAAAAAAACAAACCTACTGCTTTCAGTTTATGTCTTTTCATTAGTCATGGACAAACAAATTCTATGCTACTTGGCTAGGGAGAACTAGGAAAAAGAAAGAAATCAGTGTAATACTTGTAGAAAATGTAGCAGTGCTAACACCCATTTTTACTTCTCTAGCCTACTTTGAATTTACTCTTTGCTGAGAATTAATGGATTTTGTACTGGGATATTGGCTAGGATTTACTGCTGCAGATGCAAACAGTTGATGACCACCTCCTATCTCTTGTTTGTGGCCTATAGGAAATTACAGTGTGGGAGTGCATCAAAATCATAAAGATGTGTCTTTGATAAGGTGGGGGAAGAAAGAGGAAAGATGATTCACTTTCACATGTCCACTGTCTGGTATTTCCAATTGTTTAGAGAAGGCCAAAGAAAATTGTCTTTCACATTCAAAGAATTTAGTGAGATTTAAAGAACACTGTACTGCTGGCAAATTGTACTGTGTCATAATAGTAATCTTTACTTTTCAAATAACAGTATGACTTTCACAAAGCTGAAGTTAGGTGAGATGTCCACCTACAACGCAAAGTATTTGCTTTTTCCAGAATTACTTACATCTCCTTTCATTGATCAGTCTCATGATGAGAGCCTTCTTAGCGAATCGTTGGTGTAGTAGCATTCAGTCATTTCCTTACTGTGAGGGAGGAAATAGTTTCATGAACCAGCAACCAGGCATTCCTCACTGTCCTGCGTTCAGCAGTAGCAGTTCATTTTTCTCCTTCTTAGTAGCTGGTGCAGTGCTGTGTTTTTGACTCTCAGCCTGGGAACAGCAGTGAAAACACCAGCATTTTCAGTTGTTGCTCAGTAATGTTTAGTCTGACCAAGGACTTTCTCAGTCTCATGCTTCGCCAGGGAGGAGGGGAAGCCGGAAGGAAGCAGAGACAGGACATCTGACACAAACTAGCCAAAGAGGTATTCCATACCACAGCATATCATGCCCAGTATATAAACTGGGGGCAGTTATCTGGAAGGGTGCTCAGGACAAAGGGCTAGATCACTGCTCGGGTCAGGCTGGGTATCCGTTGGTGGGTAGCAAGTGGTTGTATTATCTTCCCTTGTTTCCCTTATCATTATTATTATTGGTGGTAGCAGCAGTGGTCTGTGTTATACCTTAGTTACTGGACTGTTCTTATCTCAACCCATGGGAGTTATATTTGTTTTAATTCTCCTCCCCATCGCTTCGGGAGTGGGGGGAGGAAGGCGGGGAGATGAGCGAGTGGCTACGTGGTTCTGGGTTGCTGGCTCGGCTTAAACCATGACACCCACCTTCTGTAATTACTGCACCCTCCTCAAAGACTGGAAATGCTTGACCAAATCTTCTTGAGATCAGTAAAGAACTGAAGCTGAATAAAATCAACCTGGTAAAGGGATATGCAGCTTTGAATGAAAGAACTGGCTCACTTTTGAAGAAATTATTTAGATGTCCTTTTTCAAGAGGGAGTTCAGGTCTGGGAAACATCAAGAATCTACTGTCTGGAGAGAGCCAGGATTAGAGGGACACCTCCTTACGTTTCTCTATGGCTCCTCTCCTGTGATAAATTTTAGAGTGCTCTTCATCACCTAAAACTCATCTGCAGATTCATCTGCAAAGGCAAAATGTTGCAAGCTGGACACTGGAACAATGAACACTGCACAATGTGCTTTGTGTCCTTCTTTCGCCATTGCTTTGCAGTGTTGTCCAGTCTAATTCATTCAGTGGTCCAATTCAGGACCTTCTTTTTTATTTTATTAAAATCTTCAAAGATTTACCTTTTGCAGTTGTAGTGGTTTAAGCCTCTCAGCCACGCAGTTTGCTTTCTCACTCCCCCCTCTTTCTTCCCCCCACTTCTGGATGGATGGGAAGGATAATCGAAAGAATGCAACTCCCACAGGTTGAGATAAGAACAGTCCAGTAACTAAGGTATAACATAAATTGCTACTGCTATCACCAATATTAATAATGACAAGTGAAATACAAAGAAAGAGAATACAACTGCTCACCACCCGATACCAGGCCCAACCCAGCAACACACCTCCCCCTTCCGGGTCTCTGCCTTCCATTTTTACATCCTGGCCATGATGTGCTGTGGTATGGAATACCTCTTTGGTCAGTTTGGGTCAGGTGTCCTGTCTCTTCTTCCTCCTGGCTTCCCCTCCTCCCTGGCAGAGCATGAGGCTCAGAAAGTCCTTGGTGAGACCCAAACATTCTAAGCAGTAACTAAAACCATGGGTGTTATCAGCGTTGTTCCCAGGCTGAGAGTCAAAAACACAGCGCTGCACCAGCTACTAAGAAGGAGAAAAATGACTACTGCTGCTGAACCCACGACAGCAGTCTGTACCCTTGGCATGTTAGATATAACGAGCTCTTTGAGACCAAAGGCTCTCACACTCAATAAATCCTTTGAGACTTGTTGCCACCTGTCAATCATGAGCCTGATAAATCTTCCTAATTAAGGTAATTTAGAACTTTTCAGTAGGCCACTTGAGCTTTCAGCATCTTTCAAAATATTGCCTGAAAGAAAAAAAGTCGATGAAACAGTGAAGAGAAATAGCTCTTATTCTAGTGGGAGCATTTTAAGTAGTTTATGTCTGTCTCAGTTGTTGTCATGAAACCATTGGGCACATGATTCTTTTTATTTACAATGGGTATTTAATGATTAACCTAGAGCTTGTACAGCCAGACATTATGTTTGTCAGTGGGGATGAAGCTGCCAAATTCTGTACAGAAAGTCCAATCTAAAAAAGAATGTAAATGCTGGTTTAAGATGAGATAGAAAACCTGAATGTCTCTTTGAGTGGATTTTGCATTATTTAACTGAAGTCACCACCCTTTTGGCTTAAGGAGAAGTATATTTGACTTTCTCAGAGTACTACAAACATGATACTAGTAAAATATATTCTAAAACCTGAATCATTGAGAGCAGACAGTGAAAAAATTTTGTCTGAAGTGAAGCATAGAATCATAGAACGCTTTGGATTGGAGGGGACCTAAAAGATCATCTAGTCAACCCCTCTGCCATGGGCAGGGACACCTTTCGTTAGACCAGGTTGCTCAAAACCCCAGTCCAACCTGGCCTTGATCACTGCCAAGGATGGGGCATCCAGCACTTCTCATTTAGGAGATGACCCTACTAAAACAAGAGCCTAACACAGCACACTTTGCTGTAGTGCCACACAAGAGCTGTCAGTCAGTGAAAGCAATCATCATCTAATAAAGACGATGTGTTAAGTTTTATGAATAAAAAAGTGCATAAACGCTGAAGGTTATTATTTTGAATTACCTGACAAGCGTTTCTTCTTTTCTTCCCTTCTGGAACTAAACTGTGTCTTTGGCTACAGGTGACATAAAGTGAAAAACAAATTACTAAGAAAAAAGTATTAAGGAAATAAAAGTCCTCTTAAATACTTCCGTCATTCAAATTAACCATGGCTAATGACAGATGCAAATTCTCCAGTTGAATATCCACAAGAAAACACAGAACTTCCTCTCATCTGGGAGGTGGTTGAGAGTATGCACAGTAGCACGTCAGCACACATCTGGGGTTTCCACGTAATGGATGGCAAGCCAGCAAGGATCCTCTGCAAGTTCAGGAAATCCTAGAATCTGATGAAAATCTTCTTCCTTTGAGGTAGGAAGTGTATACGTTATTCTTTCTTTTCTATTCTATAGAAGATATCTATATAAAGACATCTTCTATATCTTTATATTTTTGTTATTGATTTTAAGAAAATTTAATATGTAAAATAATTAATTTTCATTTTAGGAATACTGTACATATTTATGATGATTCAGTGCGAGTCTTTTTGCTTTTCACAAAACTTCTAGATGCTATGGTGATTTGCATTATAAATACAAATTTCACAGAAATATGTTGACATGTTTACAGTTGTAACAATGCATGGCCTAGTTTTGATTACACAAATTACTAGAGCAATGAAAAAATTACTTCAAACAGGCATGGAGAGCAACAAGAGCTACAAGTTAACTTTATTAAAGGGACAAAGTAAACCTCATGGAGCTTAACATTTCCATATTTGTTCTGAGATTGGTACATTGGTTTTTTAATACTTAAGCAAATGTTAATTTACAAGTAGGAGTTGCACTGCTTTTGCAGTAAGCTTTGGAAACGGATGTGGGAGTTGGGTGCTCCCCTAAAAGGTGGGGTAATGTGTAATATATGGGTGAGACATTGGTGGGTTTAAGGTCCAATCTTTACTAAATGTTGTAGCCTCTTGGATCCTAGAGAAGGAGTTGTACTACCTTTTCTCTGCACCTTCTCTCAGTTTGGATAGCTAAACCTTTTTACGTGAAGGTGATGCCCATTCCTATATCACAGAATCACAGAATCATAGAATGATTTGCATTGGGAGACCTCAGAGGTCATCTAGTTCCACCCCCCTTGCCACTGGCAGGGACACCTTCCACCAGACCAGGCTGCTCAAAGACTCATCCAACCTGGCCTTGAACACTTTCAGGGATGGGGCAGTCACAGCTTCTCTGGGCAACCTGTTCCAGCGCCTCACCACCCTCATAGTGAAGTAATTCTTCCTTACATCTAATCTAAATCCTCCCTTTTTCAGTTTAAAGACATTCTTCCTTGTGCCATCATATTTCCTTGATACTGAGATACTACATCTATCCTTTTCTCATTCCAAACTTTCACCTTAGCTGTAAGACTAGGAGACCAGAAACTTTTCAGTGGTTTTTGACTGTGGTACCTAGTCTTCTCATGGAGAGTGTGCCATTTCCTTTCCAGGAAGCGACTGAGGCCCTGCCGTATCTCAATGGTGGCGCATACACCTGAGTTGGAGGACTTTGAAGTGACTTTTGTAGTCACAAAAACAGGTATTTCCATAACTACCAGGCCTGTTCTTTCCAGCAAGGTGATGTTTGTGATCTGGTATGCTGTTATTGATGATAACTACGATTATTTGACTTGTGATTTGCTAGGAAATACCACCATCAAGTTTGCTTATGAGGGCGAGGCAATATGAAGTGCATTCAGCCCTGTGTATTAGAGGGTACACATCATTCACCCTCATTAAGACTCTCCCAGTATTTTCTATGAGTGAATAAAAGCATCAAAGCTTGGTCCTTCTCCAGCTGCATGCTGACATTAACTGTTGCCAAGACAAGCTCAAAGGTTAGATAACATTTCTGCCTGCTGTGCTGCATTAACCTTGTTTTTATGTGTTTAAAGTAATTAAAATCATCTATGAGAACAGCTTATGAAGTCCCTCAGACATAGAAATGGACTGTCTTTATATATAGAAACAGTTTTGCTAAGAGGCAAAATGAGAAAGAATAGCAGAGACACAGAGAAAATTGTATTAATTTTTCACAAATTGATGTATGTGAAATAATTACTAGTAACTATACACAGCAATTCTGCATTCCAAATGGCAGCAAAGGTAGTGATGTAAGCTTAGATATTTGGGGTTTAAATGACTGTTTAATCTACTCATAACTAAAAGACATATATGCTGGACTACGGTATCTTGCAGTGTCAAGAAACTAACCAATGGAAAGGCAGTAGGGGCAGGCTAATTGCAGGAGTCATAGGAACAGAACAGCTGCACTGGCAAAAATGACTCAGCAATGTTTTCTTAAATGATTATCCAACAGCTTAGCTGCTATCATTATCCTTCAAAATTCACATACAATTTTCCTTTCATCTTAAAATGACCAAGTCATGTTTTCAGATAGTTCAGTGCTCAAAAAAATTAAATTAGCTGGAGGTAAGCTGAGTTTTTGTTGACTGCATATGTTAAATACTTCTATGTTTCTCATGTCATCTACCTGGACTTGTGCAAAGCGTTCGACACTGTCCCACACAACATCCTCATCTCTAAGTTGTAGAGACATCAATTTGATAAGTAGACCACTCAGTGGATAAAGAACTGGCTGGATGGGTGCACACAAGGAGTTGTGCTCAATGGCTCAATGTCCAGCTGGAGATCAGTAAGGAGTGGTGTCCCTCAGGGATTGGTGTTCGGATCGGTCTTATTCAACAACTTTGTTGGCGACATGGAAAGTGGGATTGAGAGTGCCCTCAGCAGGTTTACCGATGACACCAAGCTGTGTGGTTTGATTGATACATTGGGGGTGCCATCCAGAGGGACCTTGACATGCTTGTGAGGTGGGCTGATGCCAACCTGATGAAGTTTAACCATGCCAAGTGCTAGGTCCTCCACCTGGGTCGGAGCAATCTCAGACACAGCTACAGGTAGGGCAGAGAAGAGATTCAGAGCAGCCCTGTGGAGAAGGACTTAGGGGTGTTGGTCGATGAAAAAATGAACATGAGCCGGCAGTGTGTGCTTGCAGCTCAGAAAGCCAACCGTATCCTGAGCTGCATCAAAAGGAGTGTGACCAGCAGGTCGAGGGAGGTGATCCTGCCCCTTTACTCTGCTCTCGTAAGACCTCACTTGGAGTATTGTGTGCAGTTCTGATGTCCTCAACATAAAAAGGACATGGAACTGTTAGAACAAGTGCAGAGGAGGGCCATGAGGATGATCAGGGGACTGGAGCACCTCCCATACGAAGGTAGGATGAGAAAGTTGGGTCTGTTCAGCCTGGAGAAGAGAAGGCTGTGTGGAGACCTCATAGCAGCCTTCCAATACCTGAAGGGGGCCTATAGGGATGCTGGGGAGGGACTCTCCATTAGGGACTGTGGTGAGAGGACAAGGGGTAATGGGTTCAAACTTAAACAGGGGAAGTTTAGATTGGATATGAGGAAGAAGTTCTTTACTGTAAGGGTGGTGAGGCACTGGAATGTGTTGCCCAGGGAAGTTGTGAATGCTCCATCATTGGCAGTGTTCAAGGCCAGGTTGGACACAGGCTTGGGTGGCATGGTTTAGTGGGAGGTGTCCCTGCCCATGGCAGGGGGGCTGGAACTAGATGATTTTAAGGTCCTTTCCAACCCCAACTGTTCTATGATTCTATGATTCTATGTTACATCTTGGGTGCCTCTTACTGTTATCTCATGACATTACTACAGTTGTTCATCAAACTGAGTAAATAAGACTCGTGTTACCATGCAGTATACTTTTCAGATTGCAAAATCAAATAAATACAAACAAAAAAATTTGCACTGTTTTTTGGTGTCTTTTTTAATTTTTTTTTTTCCATGACTTTGGGTGCTTTTCACATGCAGCTACAGGTTGGGCAGGGAAGAGATTCAGAGTAACCCTGTGGAGAAGGACTTGGGGGTGTTGGTCAACGAGAAAATGAACATGAGCCGGCAGTGTGTGCTTGCAGCCCAGAAGGCCAACCGTATCCTGGGCTGCATCAAAAGGAGTGTGACCAGCAGGTCGAGGGAGGTGATCCTGCCCCTCTACTCTGCCCTCCTGAGACCTCACTTGGAGTATTGTGTGCAGTTCTGGTGTCCTCAACATAAAAAGGACATGGAACTGTTGGAACAAGTGCAGAGGAGGGCCACGAGGATGATCAGGGGGCTGGAGCACCTCCCATATGAAGATAGGCTGAGAAAATTGGGGCTGTTCAGCCTGGAGAAGAGAAGGCCGTGTGGAGACCTCATATCAGCCTTCCAATACCTGAAGGGGGCCTATAGGGATGCTGGGGAGGGACTCTTCATGAGGGACTGTAGTGAGAGGACAAGGGGTAACAGGTTCAAACTTAAACAGGGGAAGTTTAGATTGGATCTGAGGAAGAAATTCTTTACTGTAAGGGTGGTGAGGCCCTGGAATGGGTTGCCCGGGGAAGTTGTGAATGCTTCATCCCTGGTGGCGTTCAAGGTGGGGTTGGACATAGCCTTGGGTGACATGGTTTAGTGGGAGATGCCCCTGCCCATGGCAGGGGGGTTGGAACTCGATGATCTTGAGGTCCTTTCCAACCCTAACTCTTCTATGATTCTATGATTCTATGTATTTCAATCCTACTGTCTGCGATTATTGTAAATTTGTATTCTATTTTTTTTCCAACATAGTTTACGGCATGCTACTTAAAAATACAGTATGTTTTTCTGAAAACTGAAAGATGTTTCACCATCTAAATGCCATATTGATGTTAATCTTCTTTAATTACTTTCTGGCCCATAGATACTAGTTAATAATGAGGGTCATTCTTTCTACTGTAGTTTTGATCTTGCAGCACTGAATTAAATCCAGTCCTAGAATAGTAGCAAGATCTTTGCAAAGAGAGAGGATTTTGGTCTTCTCCCTGTATAGTAAAAGTTTCATTTAAAAAAACAAACCAAAACATGCATAGCATGGGTAGGGTGAGTGCAAATGTTTTGATTACCAGCAGGATACTGGGAGGCAAACCAATTAGCAGGTAATCCGAGATGCTACAAGAGCCTTCCGTCCTCAATTTCTTTGTTACATAAAGCAAGCAGATGCATTATTAAATGAAAATATGAATGGGTGAGCTAGAAGCACAATTTCTGTCTTACTGCTCTTTTTCAAATATTCTTTATCACAGAAATAAAACCAAATCAGTATATTAGATATCAGTATGTGAAATATTAAGTATCTCGTGACATTGTGGAAGAAAAAGGCAATGTCAGGACAGGAAGAAGATGGACGCCTAAATATCATTAAGAATAGAAAATTATCTGAGAGACAAGGACACATCCAGAAGTATTCATGAGCAGCAAAAATTATCAGAAAAAGATGATAAAGTTTTCAAATGTTCATGGTTATCGAAAAGATCTGATATTTGAAAAGCAATGAACCTGATGAATGATTCATTCGTCTTCTGACAAAAAATCCTTAGTCAAGCAAGCAGATTTACTTGTAAAGAATATTTCTTTCTCTCTTGTTTTGTCCTACAGATGGTAGATATTCTTTAAAAATAGTGAGGTTTACTATAACTACCTACCCTGTTTTCTCAGCCCCTGCTTGTCGTGCATTATGTAATACACATCAACATCAAAAACAAACAAACAAAAATAGGTAGATATCTCTTATTTTCAATGCCGCTTGCTACTTTACATCACTGGGAGTGTTCCTCCCTATTACCTTTCCAGTTTTATCATATGTCTTAATTCCTTTTATTCTCCTGGGTGTCAGAGTTTGTTTTCCTTAAGAAGTCTACTAATCTTATTAATGACTGCCCTGTTTATAGAATGGTACAGGTAAACCACAAAATATAGCCTCTCCTGAAGAGCCAGAAGTTTACCAGCTGAGTCGGGCTCTCTGAGCCATCTGGGCTGCAGTCAGTGGGGCAGGGAGAGTGGCTGTGCCTCAGTTCTGTTTTTAAGGGCACCTTGAATAAGCTGCAATAGGCTTCTTTTGCAAGAGACTTCAGTGCTTTTCTCACTTTGAGGGGTATCCATCAGCAGGGCCCTTGTCTCATCCCGACACCATGTGCACTTTAATAGTTCGCAGTGTAAAAGACAATAGGGGCAGCTACTTTCTGCCTCTATAGGTGCATCCTTCTGTTGTCATCTTAGTTTGCTGCTCAAGGTCACATGTGAGTGACTCTCTGGCTCTCCTGTCTATGTGTTGGTTTACAGGTTGATGCAAAACTAGACGGAGCCGGGTGGGTTACAGGTGGAGAAATGTGGGTCAGGCAAGAAGAAAAAGACTGGGAATGGTCAGAGGAGTAGTACTGACTTGAAATTTAGCCTCATCCTACTTTTAGGGTGTAGAAGGTGCAACCACCTGAAGCTAAGTGGTGTGCTGAGTGTGAGCCTGCATTGCAGCACTGCTGACAAGGCAGAGGAAACTCAGAGCTCTCAAGTTGTTTACATTGTAAGCACCTTGATTTGGAAGCCATTCTTGTGTGTTTATGCATTATTTGAACAACAGAGCCCCAATTGTTAGACCTCTGCATATGGAAATGCAGATGGCAATTATGTCTTGCAGAAGGGTAAACTGTATGATGGTAAAAAACTCACAACAAATATTGTCAGCTCCAGCTTATCTTCATTCATTGCACGGTGTCAGGAAAGATATGAACACGCCTTTCGGAAAACAAGAGGGATTATCTGCCAGGAAACATTTCCTTCATCATGAGTTGAAGTCAAGCAGTGTTAGCTTTAATTAATATATAATGCAGTGTTAGGAATTGTGTTGCAGCAATGATAGTATTTTCTTCTCTGCTGTTCAGTGTTCTACCACCAAACACCAGCTTCTATCTTGCTGTTGCAAGTCTTTATTTGTGCTTTACAATCTATCTCATGGCCATAATCGTTGAATGTTCAGAGGATCCCTTTCAAGTATCTTAATTCCTCTTTATACCATTTAATCTGTTTCACTTAGACACCCTTTCTATATTGTAAAGCAACGGCCCGTTTAACACACCAGCAATTAATGCTGCTGCATTACAAACTGTCTGAAAGATGATTTTGCATCTGCATTGTGATTCACATTGGAGACCATAGCTTCACAATGCTTCTGGAATTCAAACCCAGTCACACTGTTGCAGAGAAGGCATACAAATATTTTCATTATACTCTTGCTTTGAAAATTATAACTGTTTAGGCTCACCCATGGTGACCAAGATGCAAAATAATTTTTTTTCTGACTAAATTGACTCACCTCTGCTTCCGTCTGTGCCTAGGGTATGACTACAAACCTCTCTCCATTTAGAATCAAATGGCTTTAATGTTCTCAGTCCCTTGTTTGATAGTAGCTCATCCACTGGCATAAAATTTGTGAAGAGAAAAAATTAGACCTATAGATAAGCAGTTACAAAAAATCAGCACAAAGTTAACAGCTTTGCTCTAGTACTTGCGTTAGGTTAGGTTCAAGTGTATGTAAGAAAGAAGTCTCTGAAAGCGAATAGCTTAATGGTGCATGATATAAAGGACTTCATGGAGCTGTCATCTATGTCCTCTGAGAGAAGGGGAATAAAGTCAAGATGTCACAGGTAAGTCAAGGTTTTGGAGGTCCTGAAGGGAAGAAAAATTTTATTTGCTTGCTCATAAATATTAGAAATCTAATAATCAAAAAGGTGGGAATTCATATTTTGTTAGCATTAAATGGATCCTCTTTGCTACCCCTAAATCTTCTGAAATACTGCTTAGAGTATATATACCTTTTCTGGGAAGGACTTTCTAGACAAACAGGCAAGACATAAAAGGGTAGAAGCACTTAGCGTCAAAACAGCATTGTCTATTTCAGAATTGCAGACAACTCTGAAGCAAATAATCTCAGAAGTACATAGATCAATGTGTTAATAGGTAAAGCATAGACTGGAAAACAGAAAGGTCAATCATTTAAACAAGAAGCAGGAAAAAATGCCTGTTATGAGGAAGGATATTAATCTGGCCAACCTATTCAGGAGGGCTTATGCTGCCAGCATTACGAATTTTATAGAAAGTAAAAAGGGCAAGTTCTTCAGGCAAGAATTTTGTTCACAATTCTTATTCAGATGAAAAGAATTTCTTCCCAGTACTAATAACAAATGATTACTTAAGTGTAAATGATCAAGACTTGATTACATTTTTTAAAAAAGAAGAAATTACAAGCAAGCAGTATTCATGTTCAGAGTTTTAAAGGCTGAAATTCACAGAGCAGAAAACAGTATGTCAAATCGTTTATGAAAAGTATGTAAAGAGAAAAATTTTTACCAAAGTACTTTCACCTCCATGTACCATCTGTGTGTCCTGGTAAATTACTCTACAAAACAGAAAAGGCATGACTTCATCACCTGCTATATTGTTACTAAAAAATATGCAGTAGGTTGGATTCAGCACTGATTATGTGAAATTTCTGTGCACATTGCAAACATTCAGATTTGCAGTTACTTTCCAGTAATCTTTTGCCATTTGCGAGTTTAAAATTTACTTTTTATTGCTATTCAAGCAAATAAAAATTTCAGCTAAAATGAACTAGTACAGTGTCAAAAGTGCTTTGATCCAGTATCAATACTTTATGTAACAATCAAACCCTTTTAATCTACTTATCAATATTTGCTCCGTAATACCCTGGCCCTACTTTGATCAGTAGACAAATACTCCACATAGAAGTAAGTGACCACTTAATTTTGTCATAAGAACTAAACATATTTGCCTGGTGAGATTTATTTAACATCACTTTGCACATTTTAAGAAACATGGTCCAGTCTTTTGCTTGTTTACTCATAACTCCTCTCCGTATCTTCTCAATTATTCCACTAAGAGAAAAATATATGTGTATTATATGATGCATTCTCTTCATTCCCTCTTGAATGCTGGAATGAATTTTACCTTCCTAAAGTTTTTGCATGGGCCCCAGCTGCTCATAAGTCATATGAAAAAGCAATAATAAGTATCATTGATTGCTGTGAAAGCTGCAGCCTCACAAAGACATGTAGAGATATGTGTCTTTATTTGTCCTACCCACTTTAATTTAGCTATTAAGATACCTTAGATATTAAGTTACCTTAGATTACATATAAATTAGAAAGCTTGTAATTTTATGATTTATCAAAGACACTAAACTTACCCAAACCCACATCCTAATAAAGTGTGAATATGCCATTGTCAAGTGCCCTTAGATAAACCACAAATATATTTCTCCCTGTGAGAAGAGATTTGTTCTTTTAGTTTACTGTGGACTTGTGAGGAGGAAACCTACTGGATGTGACAGGAGATAGTGAGCAGGCTAGAAGAACAATAAAGCAGTGGCATTTTTTTCTACCTGGAAATGTCTAACAGTACAATACTCAAGTGGGTATTCAGATTTTTCAAGTCCTAGCAACATTGCTCACTTTTTAGAATGAATTTCACATGTATTTGATTTCTTAACAATCTTTAACAGTTTTATTCCATTCTCTTGTTGGACTTCCAGTTAGGAATTTTCATATATGAGGGGTATGTGAGTCAACTTCTGCAGAGATGAAATATGCACGAATTCCTTGGGGGAACTCTAAAGTACTGTTTTACAGATCATTCTCTGATAAATGGGGAAAGTGGCAGAGAATGAAATCACGAAAAGTAAATATCTGAAATAAATAACAGTGATTTTTGCCTTCAATACATTAATATGTGTTTAAAGGACACAATTTTTGCCTGTTTTCCATAGCATTCTCTCTCTTAACTGGTTAGAGAGAAATGGCTAGAAAGGATCACAAGAAGTTCATTATAGACATAAAAATAAAAAAAATAAAAAAATAAAGGAAGATTTCAAAAATTTTTTTAGATTTTGAATATACTGTCAACAGATGTCAACAATAAATGTATTAAATGAGAATATACCATGTTTCTTAGCAGAAGAAAAGATTCTCATGTAATTTTCTGCCTGACCCAGAAATAAAAGGCAAACCAAGCTGAAGGGAAACAGAAAGTGATTTGAATATCACTTCCTAATATCTAATATCTGAATATAATTTTTCATTTTTCTACCTAAAAGCTTTACAGAGACAAGGTAAGTCTGTGTCATGGCAGGTTTGAATTCTAGTGAAAGTAAAATAGGAAAGGAAAAAAAGGAAAAGAAGTAATAAGTTCAAGTCATGCTAAGACACTGCCAAACATGTAAAGCAGCAGGTGAATAGAAGTTGGAATAACACGACAAGTCCAAAGCATGTAGGAATAAAACCCTGGGGAATACCCTAACCTATGTGTACTGTTATAGTTAGTTTTATTACACTCTTTGGGAAGAAGCCATGGCAAAGAATTGAGAATTTTCTTGCTGGTTTATTCCTCTGGAAATAATTATTGAGAACTCCCTATATAATAATATAAATAATATAATTATCAATAAATAATAAAAAATATATGTATTTTGAAAGGCTTCCTAACAATAAAATTGTGCTTCTAAAACCAGTGGTGGATTATGTGCCATGTCTCAAAGCATCAAGACCAGTGTTGATAACCCAAGTCACCCTAGTCATTTAAAGTACATGTCTCTTTGGGCGGTAACTAGTGAGAACTTCACCTCTGCTGGTGCCTAATGGAGGAATGCTGGCTGTTGCATTACAAAAGCGATCACAATATTAACAATATAGATTATCCAGCAAACCAAAACATGGATGGGGACCTTTGTTTGTGTTTACACAAAGAGGACATAGATGTTTAATTTATACCATTAGTGTCCCTATAGATAAGTTGTCAGCATGCTCCTTGGTATGGGCTTGGCTTTTGCCCACTAATATCTTCACGAAGAATATCCAGGCATTTCTTCTGGAGCAGTGTAGTTCTGCTGATTGCTTACGTAGATAAAACCACAATATGTTGGTTTGGGGAAAATCTAGTTGCAAGGTACCAGCTGTGTTGTACCAACCAGTCTCAGCACCAGAGGATGCTCACCGGCCCGTTTTATTTACTAGTATGTAAGCTGATTTTGTGCAAGTGTTCTAGCATCACATATACCTGAGTTAGGTTACAGTCATCTTTGGAGTAACACAGTTTTGTAAATTATTTTGTGGAAAAAAAATGTTCATCAAATACTTTTTCAGATATATTCAGCCATCCTAATTTATTCAGGAGCACAACAATTGAGTATCTATCTTAAAGCTTCCAGGACTCTCAAACAAACCCTGAATAATGTGGTGTCTAACAGTATTGAAGCCAGTGGGGTTTTCTAATTGGCCATGTTTCACAGTAAACTTTAAGAAGGATAATATATGCATGCCTAGGTCCTGGAAAATAGAAAAATATTTGACTGTTGTTCTCTTCATCCCCCACCCTTGCAGAAAGCAGAGTTTGACAGCAGCTGTATACTTTCTTGTACTGGGAGCTTGCAAGTTTCTTTTCCGCAGAAGTTGCCAGTTGTGACAAATTGTGTTCAGTTTTATAAGCAGTGGCCACTGGAGACTAAACTAAATTGGATTTGCACTCAAATCCCAGAGTCCCTGCCTTTTTAGGAGAAGCTGCTGCTTGGATGATTGCAGGATTTAAATATGGTTATTTATGATATGCTAGAAAACTACTTTTGTAAACAAAAGCAGTTTCATATGGAAGAGCAAAAAGAGGATGTCAAGAAGAAAAACTGAAGGAACTGATGGTTGCTTCTGTAATATATGAATAATTCATATTTTCTAAATAATTGTATTATTAATATCATAAAGCCTCACAAAAATCTGACAGGATTGCAAACTCTGATTTTCAGATCTTATGAATTAAGCTGGCAAGCAATAGCAACCTTTGTCCTTCCAACTAAATTAAAAGTTTACAGTAGATATTCTGTAGCAAACAGGACTTCCAAGAAGCAGGGAACCAGTGCTGAAGCAAAAGTTGTTTCTTTTTTTCACTCCTGTTTAGCAAAAATTCAGGAATTGTTTCTGTTTGGATTTATTTGCAACATAAGTAAAAGGTCTCCTTTGCCTGAACACTCAGGATCTATTTTTCTTGCAACTCCAGGGATCTTTCGGATGGCTTTCCAGCCAAAATCTCTTTTTCTCCCTTTTCCCTTTCATGTGCTTTTCTGCCTGGAAACCTTTTTTCTAGCTTCTGCCATTTGTCTCAGGGACACAGTGGAAAGGGGGAGGATTAATTACCTTGTCATTTTGGTCAGCAGCAGGTGCAGCTGGAGTAGCACAGGGCTCAAGCACTCTTAATAAAGACAAGTCTTCAGAAACTTTAGCTTTCAAATCTCAGAAATGTTGGAAAGCTGTTGCTGGACTTCCCCATGCAAACCCTGACTTTGCAAAGGCTTTGAAAGAAGCCATATGGGGTGATTTTGACCACGGTGTCAAAAGGCATATTCTTGATGGAAAAGCTCAGCCCTGCCAGATGTCATGGTACTTTTGCAGATCCAGGGGCCAATAGAACTTCTGTAAGAAAGGATTAATGCTTTTAATATTGAAACAAAACCATATTTTCCTCTGGATGGGTCCCTAGCTGAACTATCCTTCTGGAATTTCTCAATTAAAGTGTGATTTCAGGCAGACATCTGGCCTGGAAAATTTCTGGCCATTTAGCTTTGCAAGCTTAAAAAAAATAGTAAACAAGGTGTTACAGTGGGAAGTGTCTGACAACATCACTAATGGATGATGATAAACAATATGCACAAGGGTCAATAATAATTCTGTAATGTATGCATACACAAATGAAGCTCAGAGGCAGACTCCCGAATAGATTAATCACATGATTTGCAGGCATTCTTGGGCAAGCCTAATGGGAAACTGTTGACGCAGAAGTCCCGGACACAGCACACAGACCAATATGATCAGGCTGTGCCAAAGTTTATTGCGCAGATAGCTCAGTATATATAGGCACTCTACTTGTCTATCATTAACACACACAAGTCTAATTGGATACATGTATTGTTCACACGGCTAAATACCAAACAGGATTCACTCAGTAACAGCTTAATGATTGGTTAACTATGACAGCATATGCTTCAAGGTTACAGTTAACATTCCTTCTCTGCGTATCTCTCTCAGTAGTTTTCCGTGCTAACTTTTCCCAAGGCTTCTGCACGTACACGAACTTTAGTAACCCTCAGGCGAGGCCTCAGTGCCTGCGGGTCACTACCTTACAATTGTCAAGCAATTGTCTGGATTGCTCACATGCCCGTTCACAGCCAAATAGCTCTCCACAAATCCCCCTTTTTGTTTTTGAGCAATCCAGACCCGATTCACAGCACGAAATAGCATACTGGCAATACACTTCCATAAACAACAAAAGATTTAAACAATAATGATCAATACCATTAAAACTGTTAAAACTTGTTTGATTAGTACTCCTAGCCAACTGCCAATACCCCAACCTTGTAACAGCTTTTAAAACCAATTCCAATCCGAGAGCACTTGTAACTTTTGCACTTGTGAGAACCTAAAGTGTGGTTTTTGTAAGCAAGCAAGATTTGCAGTCCAATTCAGCAACCTTGTTATCTTAGCTCCTTCTTATCTTCCAGGCCTGCATTCTTGTTTCATTAACTGTCCGGGAGTTGCTTCTTTTCCACGGTCGGCTGCACAGAGGTAACCAGGAGTTACCCCTGCTACATGGCCAGCTGCACATACTTGCTTTCATTCAGAGCAGGCATATGTCCATTCTCTAACAAGAAATCATCCACATCTCCCCCTTTTCTTTTCTTGAATGAGCCAAAGCTGTTTTACCAGGTTTTCAATCATATCACGAATACATTGCAAAATACAAGGTACAATCATAACTATGGTCAAGATTACTACCAAAATCATTCCAATACCTTTAATCAGAGATGTGAGCCAACCATTAAAGTCCCAAGATGTAAGAAGGGCATCTAACCAAGGAATTTTATCGTTCTGATAGACATCATGAAGTACTTTCGCATGCTTCCAAATTTCTTTAACATCTTTCAAGGTCTTTCCAGACTGATCAAGATAAGTACAACAAGATTCATTAATTAAAGTACATACTCTGTCTACTTGAGCTGTTAATATATCTAAAGCCTTACAATTCTACAAAACTATATTTTTAAAGAATTTACTTCTACTTGTATTAACATAGTCACATACGTATTGCCATTAAAAACAGCATAACAAACTTACACTGGAATCATTTTGCACACTTTGCTTTAGTCTTGCAGTCACATTACATCCTTTGTTACATTCTATAACTTGATATGGTTCTGGTCCTTTCCACTCATTATCATGTAGGTCTTTATATAGAACTGGTGGTTTGGGCAAGGAATCATCTGTTAGATGTCACAAATGCTGTATTGCAGAAAGAGAATCAAAACTAGACAAATTCAAAAGCTTTTGTACAAATTATGCTTTGCAAACTGTTTGAAGAAAATCCTTACATTTCCCTTGGGTGTTTTTATATATAATACCTGCTTTAGATGACCCTATTTGAGCAGAGGATTTGGACTAGATCGTATCTCCAACATATGCCAACCACAGGCTGCTTGGCCTGCCTTTCTCTCCTGTATAGTTCTCTGATAACAGGAGAGGCCATCCCTCACATCAAGGTCTGGCATGGCATGTGTCCCCACCACTCAACGCCTGCTGGGTTGCAACCAGCAGCGGAGCTAAAGGTTCTTCTTGGTGGCAAACACAGAGGCCAACCCAGTCTTGCCCTTGACTGCGGTAGGAGGTATTTGGCCAACGTCAGTTGTGGCACCTTGTTGTCAGTGCAGAGGTTCACCTGCTTCATTCAGTAACAAGTCACTACTATGGCAAAGCACATACAGATTTACGTTAGCAGTATATATATACTACAGGGCGCAGCAGCATGTTGAAGATGCTAGTGGCAGTGAGGGATCAGCCAAAGAAATTTCTTACCAGTGGAGTTCTCTCATTCAAAGGCTGGATTGCTCACATGTCCATTAACTGAAAGGAATGCTTCCACAATACCCTCTTCTTGTTTTTGAGCAATCCAGATTTGATTTAGCATTCTGTTTACAAATTTCTTCAGTATAGTAAATACAATGGTGCAAGCAAACAAAATTAGTAATATAATGCCTAAAACCTTCAAAGCAATAATTATCCAATTTTGAATCCAAGTCCCTATTCCCCATCCTGAAAAACTGTTGCGGAGCCAGTCATCTAAAGGATTCACATCTTGTTGGATTTTTTGTGAGTGTCCTTTTAGATAGGTCAATTGTTTGTGAACGCTCTTACTGTGATCAGACAGATTCACACAACACATACCTTCAAAGTCCTCACAGCCATGACCCTGTGCCAACAGCAAAAAGTCGATGGCTGTGCAGTTTGCAGGAGGGAGTGTCTTAAGCTATTTTGATCCATTAATAATTCTTCGAGAATGGCAGTAGTTACATTAGCCTGCTTTTCTGCCCAACAAGCTAGCTGGGCTGCTGTTCTTAGGGCATTTCCTGCAGCCGCTCCAGGGACAAATAGTGACAGAGCTACTAGAGCAGCTCTGCTCAGTAGTTGAACATTGTCATTACAATCAGGGGTGAGTCCTATTGATCACTTAGATCTAGAGCGGAGAATATGACTAAGATTACTCAATTCTGTAAACTTTGGTGCAAAAATAGTAAGTGAACCTAAATAGCATGGCCCTCCAACAATGTCTTTTGGTATTCCTTGCCATGCCCTATCCCCACAGATTAAAAAGACATCTGGTGGTAGGGCCTTGGCAGATTTGTTATTCCAAAGGAGGGGCACTGACCAAGGTGTATGAGTAAATCCATATGCATTAAAGGGTTCCACGGTGTCACCCATATCATTTATTCCACAATAACCACCTCTAAACGAATAAGCATTATCTTTAGGTGAGACATCTGGTGAGTGTATCAAATATGAGCAGGATGCATATTTACATCCAAAATTTAGGCAGGTTTCTGTCCAGCCTTTTGAGGCATTCCCAATTGCTTGTGACGCCATTAAATTTAATTCTTGTGGATCCCAAGGGAGTATTCTTTTTAATCCAGATATCAATTCTGCTGAGCAATTTGCAACATTTGTCGACTTACTGCAATTGTTGGTTGAAAATGCCTTAAAGCTGTTCTTATTATACCCAGGTATTCCTATTAGACATGTTTGAAATGGATCTGTGGCTGATGCCATAGCAAGACAAAATTCCGACACCCCATTCCCACTGGCCCATGTTACCCACAAATTTTTTCCAGGATTAATTTCGTGTAACAGAGATACAGAATTATATACAAAGAGCAAAATTAACAGCTTAACCACTAACAGGTTCTTAATCATCACTGACATCTTCTGCTGTAGACGAGATGCTTTCTGCTGAGTTTCGCCAGGCCATATCCACCGAGCCGGTATCCACCGAATGCCTTGATCTGTAAGCAAACATATAACCTCTTCCTGTTAGCTTAACTTCTGCGGGTTTTGCTTTATCATCTTCTGGCAGCTGCTGCAAATTTGCATGCCCTAACATCTCTTTTACAAGTGACAAATCCATACAATACAAGGCGTAGTTTCTTATTAGCAACTGGCTAGTAAGTACAGGTGGTGTTATACACAAAATCACAGCCTCTAATAAGAGCTACTTTACATGCACACACATTCAAGCTCCCGTAGCTAAGGCATTGAGTTTTTCCGCTTGTCCATCCAGCTCATGACAAGGCTTGAGAAACTTTGCAGGCAGCCTCCATGGACCTGTAGGTAGAACACAAATATATCCCTTCCCCCATGCCATCAGTTCTTGAGAAGTAAGTCAAGCTAAAAATGATTCCTTAAAGCAAAGGCATTCTGATGAAACAGGAATGTGAAGCAGATGCAGAAGCAAACTGCACCGTGTTAACAGTCAAGGAGTTTGCTGCGTCATTACCTTTTTTTTTTTTTTTTTTTTTTTCTGTGTCTGCCACCCTGGTGCTGTTTGGGTGGAGGTTGATAAAGCTTGGATTCTCCCCTAGGTTACCTTAAACACACTAAGCAGGACTGCTCAGCAGCAGCTACAAAGGCCTGCCTGCCCAGCAGCTGCTACAGCTGCCAGCCTGCTGAGCAGCAACCATAAATCTCTGCAGGGAGCACCACTTTTCTATTAACCCTTTCTTGCCCAAAATGTTAATCTGCTACCCATTAAAAACTTTTACATTAACCCAATAACAAAAAATACACAGAACACTGTCTGCCCTCAACAGACACACACATACACACACATTCATGGGATCCCACAAACACACTCCACACAACTACAATATGTGAAACACAAAATGAAGACAATCATTACTCCCACTACACGGTCCCACATACAAAACGTAGTGCAATGACCCTGTGAAGACAATCAGGAAACCAGCTCCGAGCAGCATCATCGCAGTACAAGGTGGCAGGCTCAATCTCAGCGGGCGTCCCCGCAGAGGCTCTGCCTCCCTCACATCGCATGAGGCTTGGGCTTTTATACTGACCAAAATGCACACTCATTCCAATGCAGGTGGCCAGCCTACATCGGGAGAAGTGGCCAACAGTATCTATAAAGGTCTGCAAGGGTCGATAGAAACACAGACGTAGTTACATTTGCTAACTTTTAGTACATGAATATCACAGAGAGACTATAAGCACACAATACATCTGCATCCCCCACCCATCTTACTTTTCCCTTTATAACTGCCCATTTATCATGGGGATCTGGGGGATCTAAATCAGGCTTCTTTTCCGGATGAACAGGTCTCGGGTCAAAAGGACTATCCAGGTCAGCATCAGAATTATCAGGCATCAGAATCTCAGGAGCAGCAACAACGGTCTGATGAAAATGCACAGGCTCCTCATTAACGTGTTCTGGAGTTTCAGTGTTATCAAGTGCAATTAAAACATTTTTCTCCTGTAGGTTTCAGGTGATCTGAGAGTAGGCTTTTTCTCGGGATTAACAGGGTCTGGGGCAAAAGGATTGCCTTCATCGCCGTCCTCAGCCTTCACAGCCGCGGCAGCAACTGGTGGAGGTTCGGAGGGGTGGGGGGGTGGTGGTGGGGGGGTTTGGGCTCCACTATCTCATTCTTTGACTTAGCCGTGTCGGAGAGCTGTAAATTTGTAAGTCCGTCATGAAGTGTCTGTACTTTCTCATCTAACAATCCTGTCCATTTGTCCCAACCTTGACGATCTTGAGGATCAGGCTCTGGGGGGAGGGGAGGCCAGGGGCGGCGAAAGTGATAAAGGAAGATGCAAATTCGTATCCCCTGGCCCATCCATCGGTTATTTTTTAAAGAGTCAGTAATTAGTCTCCACACAGTGGGGTATTAACTTGCCTCCTTGGATCCCTTACTTACCTCTTCCCACAGCGTTGCTCCTATTTTTTCCCAAGTTGCGATTTGAAAGGCAGCATCCACTGAGGGGATTAAATCCTTTCCCTTTGCTCCATACAGCAAAGCCTTCAAGGCAGGCTCATCATAACTCACTGCTCTCATAGAGAGAATGTGTTGGAGGAGCTTCACCACTTCTGACTCTTCCTTGGTCAGTGTGGACCCCCTCTCCTCCCCGGCCGCTCACCTGATCAGGGCGAGATTCCCAAACTTTTTGCGCTAGCGACTTCCGAGTGCCGGGGCAGCACCCGATATCGACCTGCTTCTGCCCCCTCCTTCCTGTCGGTCTCGTCGGTTTTATCCAACGCCGATCTGAGGGTCCCTGTTCGGGCGCCACTTGTTGACGCAGAAGTCCTGGACACAGCACACAGACCAATATGATCAGGCTGTGCCAAAGTTTATTGCGCAGATAGCTCAGTATATATAGGCACTCTACTTGTCTATCATTAACACACACAAGTCTAATTGGATACATGTATTGTTCACACGGCTAAATACCAAACAGGATTCACTCAGTAACAGCTTAATGATTGGTTAACTATGACAGCATATGCTTCAAGGTTACAGTTAACATTCCTTCTCTGCGTATCTCTCTCAGTAGTTTTCCGTGCTAACTTTTCCCAAGGCTTCTGCACGTACACAAACTTTAGTAACCCTCAGGCGAGGCCTCAGTGCCTGCGGGTCACTACCTTACAATTGTCAAGCAATTGTCTGGATTGCTCACATGCCCGTTCACAGCCAAATAGCTCTCCACAGGAAACTTTGCTCTTTCAGTTAGTCAAAGTGAGCTTTTACCACTACGTGCAATGTTTGCTGGTGAGGAGTTTCTCTGCAGAGTGCATTGTGCATGAAAGCCTCTTTAAATGGCTCATTCACTTTTGTTAAGAAGATGACAGGCTTCATATCCTAAAGGAGGATTTCTGATTGCGTTACTTCCCTTGGAGATGTAAAAGTATAACAAGTAAAGCTATGGTAACTTACTGAAACCTGCTCTTGGCATGGTTCTTGGTTTCCTTTGGTAGCACAGTCTGTGTAACTTCTTCTTATTCTCCAGTTCTTTCACAATTTTTTCTCTTTCATTGTCACCCTGGAAGTGAAGTTGAACAAGTTTCACTTGGTAACAAAATCTCTATCTACCATCTATTTTATCAGTTCATTTGAATCTAAGCTTTGCTTCAACAGCTGTGATAAAGGATGAGGGGTAATTTAGCTTTCTGAACAGCTTATCTTGTCTGAAAAAAAAAAGCAGAGAAAAAATAAGCCCCCTACATGACTTCAGTGAACTTAAATGTTACTTGTCTAGTAGCTGTTGTGATTAAATGATCTTGGGATAGTGCTTGGGACCCCATTACTTGGGGTAATGCATATTTTTTATGCTTCTGTCTTGATAGCTGCTCGGAAATGCTGAATGCACAAAAGACTTCTTGTAAATTTATGGGGCTTCTCAGTGGAAAATGACCTCAAGTAACCAACATGAAGGCATTGCAATATATATCTCCATAGGAAAACAACTAATTTTGGTAAAAGTAACTTAAATTCATTAAGTCCAGTTTAAACTCTAGTATTTTTTTCTACTCAGCATGAAAACTTAATCTGTCACCTCTTAGCAACAAAGTCCATTTCATAATTGCAAGGTCTGCTTTTGAGTCTAAGATATTATTGTTTCCTGTAAAACAAGCCTATAGCTCCTAATGATTCTCTGATTAGGCCTGTATTTGCAAGATATGTTGCACTGAAATTCTCTTCCCTGAAAGAAGCTTCCCAAGTTTGTTCAGCACAAAACGCAAAGGGCTGTAGACATTCCTTTTGCCAATAATGCCATCCTGAACAGGTGTGGGATTACTCATGCTTAAGGGTTTTTCTGAACAATGGCCTTAATCTCTGTGTTTTAGTTCCTTGCCCACACCAGCATGTATAGCATTGCCTCTTCCCAGCCCCACCTTTTTGTTTAGGTTCCAAGTTTTTTATGACCTGGATTGTTTCATGCTATGTCTTTAGCCCAGCATGCTGGAGCTGTGTTCAGGGTCAGGGTCCCTATACAGCATCACGATAATAACAGAGAGTGTTTTTTAACAGAGAAATCTCTGTTAGGAAAGAAAGATTATGCTAAGAAAGACGAGGAAACAAGTATGATAAGTCCCAGAAGTTGTGTTTGAGAAAAGGCACCAGTGACAGAGAACACGAAAGGAACTAGATCTATCTTGGGTCTCTCTGCCTGAACATGATCCTTGGGTGGGCCTGTGTGTATAAATTTCTATCCTGAAGGTTAAAGAATGAGATGCATTTGGAGTCTGGCCCAATTGGGAAAATATGATTGATAAAGTCACTAAACCAACATCAGAATAAGAGTAAATTTTCTTGCTCAAAGTTTTGAATTTATTCACCATGATGAATGCAATACTTCTTAAGGCAGATAAAAACCAAGCCTGTCATGTTTTAGATATTGTGCAAAATAACAGGATTAAAACCCTCTCATCTTTAATATTAATGACCTACTGGAAAAAGATCAAGTTGGAGTGTTGTTTGTTGTCTTATATCTACACTTTGTATTGTATTTCCTACCTGAAGCTGTAGCTATATTCTCTTTAACATATTCTTTTTGAACGCTGCTGTAGTATGCATATACTTGGGTAATTTACTGGCAAAATCAGCTGCTGATTTACTGGTCGGGAAAAATGGAGTACTAAGTGAGTTTTTGTTTCTCCCCATTGCCCTGAATCAATTATAGCCTGGCACTATGAAATATTATAGCATCCATTTTGCAGCTGCACTGCACATCTCCCTTTTCCATTCAATGAGGGTTGCAATGTGCAGTAAGCAAGTACCACCCCTTTGTAGCTGGTCCAGGTAGAACAGTAGTGTAGTGCTTTAGTCTCAAACTTCTGCTGGAGTGCTCAAGTAACAGAGCTCCACGTTTGCCACTAAAAATCACTGTATTTTAGGCACGGGTGTGACTCATAGCCTATTGAAAGTAATGTCTCTACTATGTCTTTGGGCAGACCCAAACTAAAATAGAACTAAAAAAAACCTCTCCAATAAAAACATTTCAGTGCTGAACCTGGGAACCTTCAAGCCCACACATGAAGCTCTGTTACTTAAGCTAAGCAAGAAACTATGCCAGATGGTAGCTAGAAAAGCTGCTCTTCTATGAGTAGACTACCCAGAACGTAGGAATGTGAAAGAGGCTTAAACACACCTATCTTACAAGCACATTATGAAGGCAGGAGATTAACATACAAATTTTTCAAAGGATTTGCTGGATGTGCCTACACTGTTCTTAAAAAGTGCTCCCAAGAGAAACACTGAAGTGCCTGTAGACAGCCTACAAGGTTGCTGCACGCAGCCTACTGAGGCATGTAACACCACCAGTGAGCCCACAGGAAGCCTCAGGCCGTGTCAGAAGCAGTGCTACCATTGGTGTTTTCACATGGTTGATCAATTTGCTCTTGAGTGTCGCTGGGGCCAGACTAGAATAGATGATATTCCCTCCTATTCCCTGAAATATGCTCAACTACATAAAACGAGGCCCCAGTAATGCTTTCAGTCTATGACAGTGTTTCTGTCGTGAGAAGAGAATAATGCTTGAAAGACATTGGACATCTGAGAATATGACTCTTAATTTCTTTGGATCACTTTGGCTTAAAATGAAATTACTTATACAGCTAACAGGATGAATCTAAGGAGAACGTTGCAGAGTTTTCAGTGCTTTTGGTGTCAGCTGACACCGTATGATTTTCAGAAACATTGGCAGCTGCTTTAATGGAGAAAATGAGCAAGTGAACTGAAATGATAACTCCATTACAAAGAAATCTGGGTGAAAGTAGTGTCATTCTTTGCTTGTTCACAGACATTTAATATCTGGAGGAAGAGGTAGTATGCTTCTTTCTGTAGGTTGAACACTGTCAACCCACAATCAATCAATCAGTTCCTTGTATTGATACATTTCTACAGATTGTCATAGCCTTCTCAAGCTCATCCAAATAGTGTTTGTTCTTCTAAATTTGTGGCTAAAATGTTTTTTCTAAAACTCATTTTGATTTCCAGAGCATGTTTGGGTTCGCATAAATAGCTAAAAGAATATGGTTTCATGCAGAACAGATTCTGTTATTTTATTTGTATATGTACTGGTGTCATCCAGAAATTCAGGACCATAACCATTTTAAAAGCTCTTGCATTAACTGAACTTAAAAAACCAAAAAAAACCCCACTGTTAAGTGAAGCAATGTTTTATCAAGCTAAGGTTTTGTTTGGTGTTGTTGGTTTTGCGCAGATTAACTGCTTTCTGTGCTGTGTTTAAGTGCTACCAGATTTCTTATCTCATTCTCCTCTAAAACGTATTTGTATTATCTCATAGATACTGTATGTACATTGTAATGTCTGTACGTTGTACTTGACTCTTGTGTGTAGCTTTGCACGTGGAACTGTGTAAGCCTGGGTCTGCCTACATATGGAGGCTACAGCAACCTGTGTGGCTCTGCAATGGTTTGAAGTCTTGTTCTTATGACGAGTGTTTGCTGCTCCATAAATAAATTTCACATGAAGGATTCTAACAGAGTTCTCCGGCAGTGCAATGATGACTCAGTGTGTTTAGGGTAAGAAATCTCTGTTTAGATTTATATAGAATAAGAGCCCAGAAGGCCAACCGTATTCTGGGCTGCATCAAAAGGAGTGTGACCAGCAGGTCGAGGGAGGTGCTCCTGCCCCTCTACTCTGCTCTCGTGAGACCTCACTTGGAGTATTGCGTGCAGTTCTGGTGTCCTCAATATAAAAAGGACATGGAACTGTTAGAACAAGTGCAGAGGAGGGCCATGAGGATGATCAGGGGACTGGAGCACGTCTCGTATGAAGATAGGCTGAGAAAATTGGGGCTGTTCAGCCTGGAGAAGAGAAGGCTGCGTGGAGACCTCATAGCAGCCTTCCAATACCTGAAGGGGGCCTATAGGGATGCTGGGGAGGGACTCTTCATTAGGGACTGTGGTGAGAGGACAAGGGGTAATGGGTTTAAACTTAAACAGGGGAGGTTTAGATTGGATCTGAGGAAGAAATTCTTTACTGTGAGGGTGGTGGGGCCCTGGAATGGGTTGCTCAGGGAAGTTGTGAATGCTTCATCCCTGGCAGCGTTCAAGGTGGGGTTGGACATAGCCTTGGATGGCATGGTTTAGTGGGAGGTGTCCCTGCCCATGGCGGGGGGGTTGGAACTCGATGATCTTGAGGTCCTTTCCAACCCTTACTATTCTATGATTCTATGATTCTATGTCTTTGAATCACAAATAAGACTGGATCCTGAAATAATAAGTAATCTATTACTACATATTTAATGTAAGACAAGTGAAATAGATGTGCGCTGAGGGACTTGAAACCACATCCAGCTACATAGATCAGCTTGCCCAGGGTTCAGTTTAGGGGTTGGACTTGCTCCACCCAGAGATCCTTCCCAGCCTGCATGATTCTATGATATAAATAACAAACAGAAGTTCAATAGTTCAGCTGCGAAACACTTAATAAAACATGTTGCTCCTGCAGTAGTCAGCTCTGCACTTCTGTGGGAGCTAGAATTCCCTGGGTAATGGGAAGATGTAGGTAGCAGGCTGCACTGCAGAGCCGCCACATTGGCTGCATTATCGCACTGCCCTGCAAGTTGTCCCTGAAAAGCCACTCAGGTATCTCTGCATCATGCTTCAGACAAACATGAGGAGCTACCATAAGCTTGGCATCATGCTCAAGTAAATACACCCCATGGGAAGCTGGAGTGCTGCTGGTGTATTTGCTCGAGCAAAAGAGTTTGTAGAGAGTCACTCCGTGTGTCATGCTGTTCATGGCAGGAATGCCATGAATCTGTGTTGCAGATGAGATGCCTATGATGATTAGGTGCCCATGATAAAAGTCTTGGTAATTATTATATGTCTGTGGTGAAGGGCACCCAAGTATTGACTGAAGCTACTTTAGCATCTAATGAATCAGCAGAACACTAACCCACCACCTTAACATAAAGGATCTTAAAATCAATGGGACAATAATTAATTAGATGATTAAGGGCTTCTTTGAACAAGGACATTGAGTTGTCATTTCTCAAATAGATGATATTTTTTTTTTATTGTTGACTGTCTGCACTGTGGCTTCCCCTTATCAAAGAAGGAATCAGTCATAGG
Organism: Amazona ochrocephala; assembly: GCA_039720435.1. Lineage (NCBI taxonomy): Eukaryota > Metazoa > Chordata > Aves > Psittaciformes > Psittacidae > Amazona > Amazona ochrocephala. Next base: position 48,917,055 of record CM077878.1, read on the forward strand.
TTTTCTGTATCACCACTAGAAAAAAGTAGGTAAATTCTGTGCCTCTATCCCATTTTGGAATTTTTCTTTATTGCCAAAGTTTCCTGTTTTATTTTTAGTTTAATTTTTAAAAATACATGCAGCACTCTATTTGTCCAACAGATCTCTCTGCTTCCTTAGATCAGAGTCATGTAGTCTAAGTTGAGCATTGCTAGAGCATTATGAGTGAGAGGCCAGTTTCCTGGATTGTAGTAACTTTCATTTTTGCTTTACTTTATGTGTCTTTTGTTCTATAGTGTAATGGAAAACCTTATTAATGTAGAGGAAATCCTGGAACCAAAGCAAAAGTTTTGCTTTGAAATTGATTTTACAGTGGAGGATGAATGTGAAAAGACCTGAGTGTGGTCAAGAAATATAAGTGCCTAAAAATTTGTATGCAGTGTCATTTTAGTAGCTGTAGGGTATCTGAGAGGTGTATATGAAACTGATATATGCTATTGCCCTACAGGAGATCCATATCTTTCTTTCCATATCTACCTGTGTAGTAGATTGCATCCAGATTTTACTTCAAGATACTGGATTGGCTTGCGTAATATGCTTTATATGTAAAGTCAGTTATAGAAAAGGTCTTTGTGGGACCTTGATGCTGTCTAACAACTGACTGCAAAGCACAAAGCGTTATTGATACATTAGAAATCTTAAAGCTGACACAAGAACCCATTTAAACAATAGAAATAATTTTTGGAAAGCCTTTTATAGACTAAAAGGTCTGTGATAACTGTTGCTGCTCAAATAGCTCTTTGTTTCGAGTTTAGCCAAATGTCATACTCAGAATGACCTTTAGCATCCCTGTTTGTTTAGACGTGGTTATTTCCAGTAGCTGTCCAGCCTTGTGTTTATCCTTCTTCTCCTTCCCTGTGTTCTAATTTCTAGAAGAAATGGTTTTGGCCTTTATTTTATGTTCCTACCATTTTATAAATTGTTTCATTATTTCTGTGTAAAAGTCCAAGCATTTTGTCTACTAATTATGAGTTTCTCTCTTTCAGCTTGGGGTGGGCATCATCAGCCATTTCCGGCCCATTGCGAGGTGATTGTCTCGCGAGGGGAGGCCTGCAGCGCCTGATCGGGGGGGGGGGGGGGGGGGGGGGGGGGGGAGGCTCGGCGTCTACGAGCTTCACCTCGGAGCAGCAACTTGCCCCGAGGGAGCTTCAAGTCCTCGACAAGGCCTGCCCAGGAGCCTGCAGCTCCGCGGAGGCGAGCGGCTGACTCAGAGGGGGCGGCGTCAGGAGGACCGGCGGCAGACCTGACTGGTTAAAAACCTGCCCCAGGGAGCGCGAGCGACCCGGAGCGGGGCAAACAGGGTGGGCTCGAAGCAGTTCGCGCGGGCAGGCGAGCACTCGCCGTACGGGCAAGGCTCGGTCTGGGAGCTCTGCTCTGGCTGCGCCGGTGGTGGCCAGCGTAGGCACCCAGACAGAGCCGACGGAAAGGGAGGCTGCAGTGCAGAGCTCGGGGTATCCTAAGGGAAGGGTGAGCAATGGGCAGGGCTGCACTCTGCGCTCCCTGGTGGAGGTCCTCCTACAGCAGGTGGCTGAACTGCAGGAAGCTGTTACCAGGCTGAAAGGTGTCAGGGAAGCTGAGGGGGAGCAGCACTGCTTGCTCCGGGACCAGACTGTTCCAGGGCCTCGAGTGTCTACTGTTGCCCATGCAGGAAAGGAGGCTGCTAACCCAGGAAGCTGGGAAAAGGTAACAGAAAAAAACAACAAAAAAAGGAGGAAGAGGGTAATTAAAAGCAAGGGGCTTCCTCCTACATCTGTTGTCCCCACCCAGAACCGCTTTGCTGTCCTGCAGGGGGCTGATGAGCAACAGCGCTCCCACCAGGCGCAACCAGCAGGTGCACTGGTAAAGAAGATCACTACTGGTGCTGCCAGGAAAAAGCGGCGGACCATAATAGTTGGGGTCTCTAATCTGAAAGGCACAGAGGCACCCATCTGCCGGCCTGACCCAGCCTCAAGGGAGGTGTGTTGTCTACCAGGGGCTCGGATCAGGGATGTGGCTGAGAAGCTGCCTGCTCTAGTCGGTCCCACTGACTATTACCCACTCCTGGTAATACATATGGGTGCTACTGATATAGATAGCAGTAGCCCGGAGGCTATAAAGAAGGACTACAGAGCTCTGGGAGAGGTGATTAGGGGCTCTGGAGCTCAGATTGTCTTTTCGTCAATTCTCCAGGATACAGGGCAGGACCTTGAAAAGGCTAGGAGGATTGGGCAGGTTAATAAATGGTTAGAAGGGTGGTGCTATAGCCAGGGGTTTGGGTACCTTGACCGTGGGACTCAATATAGTAGGCCAGGTCTACTGGGGGCTGGTGGAACTGGTCTGACAAAGGGGAAGAGTGGATTTGGTAGGAGGCTTGCCAAACTGGTCAAGGATGCTTTAAACTAGATGTGTTGGGGGAGGGGGGCATCATTCCATCCCAACACACCCAGTCGGTTGTCAGCACCTACAGTAAACGTTCGGAGCAATGTAGAGATATTCCAGCTGCTCCAGCCAATGAGCTGGCTTCAATTGGATCTCGGCTCAAATGCCTCTACACAAATGCCCGTAGTATGGGGAACAAACAAGAGGAATTAGAGATGTGTGCACATCTACGGGGGTATGATATCATAGGCATCACAGAAACATGGTGGGATGGCTCCTATGACTGGTGTGTTGGAATGGAAGGTTACTGGCTCTTTAGGAAAGACAGACCCGGCAGACGGGGAGGGGGAGTTGCTATTTATGTTAGGGATAGGCTAGAGAGTATGGAACTCTGTCTGGGGACAGGTGAGCAGTCGACAGAGAGTTTGTGGGTCAGGGTTAAAGGGAGAACAGCCATGGGTGATATTATTGTGGGGATGTGTTACAGACCGCCTGACCAAGGGGACTTGCTGGACGAAGCGCTCCATAGGCAGATAGGAGCAGCCTCACGCTTGCAGGCCCTTGTTCTCATGGGAGATTTCAACCACCCTGATATCTGTTGGAGGGATGGTACGGCCCGGCACAAGCAATCCAGAAGGTTCCTGGATTGTGCTGAAGACAACTTCCTTCTGCGAGTAATAGAGGAGCCGACAAGGAGAGGTGCCATGCTTGACCTCGTCCTCACCAACAGGGAAGGGCTGGTTGGGAATGTGACGCTCCAGGGCAGCCTTGATTGCAGCGATCATGAGATGGTCGAGTTTGAGATCCTCAAGACAGTGAGAAGAGCGTGCAGCAAGCTCACTGCCCTGGACTTCAAGAGAGCAGACTTTGGCCTCTTCAGGAACCTGCTCAGTAAGGTTCCATGGGATACAGCCCTAGAGGGCAGGGGGGCCCAAGGCTGTTGGTTGATATTCAAGGCTCACCTGCTGCAAGCTCAGGAGCGATGCATCCCAACTAGAAGGAAGTTCAGCAGGAGGGCCAGGAGACCTCCTTGGATGGATAAGGAGCTGCTGAGGAAAATTCGAAGGAAAAAAGAGGCTTATAAAAGGTGGAAGCAAGGTCAGGCGGCCTGGGAAGAATACAGGGATGTTGTCCGGGAAGCTAGGGAGCAGGTTAGGAAAGCTAAGGCCCACTTAGAATTAAACTTGGCTAGGGATGTTAAGGATAACAGGAAGGGATTTTATAGGTACATTGCCAATAAAAGACAGGTTAGGGACACCGTGGGCCCTCACCAGAAGCTGTCGGGAGAACTGGCTACCCTGGATTTGGAGAAGGCTGAGGTTCTTAATGACTTCTTTGCCTTAGTCTTCACCGGCAAATGCTCTGACCACACCACCCAAGTCTTGAAAGGCAGACGCGGGGACGGTGAGGGTGGGGACCCTGGGCCCACTGTGGGGGAGGATCTTGTTCGGGACCACCTTAGGAACCTGAATGTATACAAGTCCATGGGACCGGATGAAATCCATCCACGGGTCCTGAAGGAGCTGGCAAATGAAGTTGCTAAGCCACTGTCCATCATATTTGAAAAATCATGGCAGTCAGGTGAAGTTCCCGATGACTGGAAAAAGGGAAATATAACCCCCATTTTTAAGAAGGGGAAAATGGATGAGCCAGGGAATTACAGACCAGTCAGTCTCACCTCTGTGCCTGGCAAAATCTTGGAGCGGATTCTCCTGGAAGGCATGCTAAGGCACATGAAAACCAACAAGGTGCTTGGGGACAGCCAGCATGGCTTCCCTAAGGGGAAATCCTGCCTGACCAATCTGGTGACCTTCTATGAAGGGGCTACGGAAGTGATGGACAGGGGCAGAGCAGTTGATGTCATCTACCTGGACTTGTGTAAAGCCTTTGACACTGTCTCACATGACATCCTTCTCTCTAAGTTGGAGAGACATCAATTTGATAGGTGGACCACTCGGTGGATAAAGAACTGGCTGGATGGCCGCACGCAAAGAGTAGCGCTCAGTGGCTCAGTGTCTAGCTGGAGACCAGTAACGAGTGGTGTCCCCCAGGGATCGGTGTTGGGACCGGTGTTGTTCAACATCTTTGTGGGTGACATGGACAGTGGGATTGAGTGCGCCCTCAGCAAGTTTGCCGATGACACCAAGCTGTGTGGTTTGGCTGATAAGTTGGAGGGAAGGAATGCCATCCAGAGGGACCTTGACTCGCTTGTGAGGTGGGCTGATGCCAACCTAATGAAGTTTAACCATGCTAAGTGCAAAGTGCTACACCTGGGTCGGAGCAATGCCAGGCACAGCTACAGATTGGGTGGGGAGGAGATTCAGAGCAGCCCTGCGGAGAAGGACTTGGGGGTGTGGGTTGATGAAAAAATGAGCATGAGCCGGCAGTGTGCGCTTGCAGCCCAGAAGGCCAACCGTATCCTGGGCTGCATCAAAAGGAGTGTGACCAGCAGGTCGAGGGAGGTGCTCCTGCCCCTTCACTCTGCTCTCGTGAGACCTCACTTGGAGTATTGTGTGCAGTTCTGGTGTCCTCAACATAAAAAGGATGTGGAACTGTTAGAACAAGTGCAGAGGAGGGCCACGAGGATGATCAGGGGACTGGAGCACCTCTCGTATGAAGATAGGCTGAGATAATTGGGGCTGTTCAGCCTGGAGAAGAGAAGGCTGTGTGGAGACCTCATAGCAGCCTTCCAATACCTGAAGGGGGCCTATAGGGATGCTGGGGAGGGACTCTTCATTAGGGACTGTGGTGAGAGGACAAGGGGTAATGGGTTTAAACTTAAACAGGGGAAGTTTAGATTGGATCTGAGGAAGAAATTCTTTACTGTGAGGGTGGTGGGGCCCTGGAATGGGTTGCCCAGGGAAGCTGTGAATGCTTCATCCCTGGTGGTGTTCAAGGTGGGGTTGGACATAGCCTTGGATGGCATGGTTTAGTAGGAGGTGTCCCTGCCCATGGCAGGGGGGTTGGAACTCGATGATCTTGAGGTCCTTTGCAACCCTTACTATTCTATGATTCTATGATTCTATGAATTCTGTGAGTAATATACAGTTGCAGATTAGCGTACTTTATGCCACACACCTTTCACTCACTGCTTCTACTGTGTGTCTGGAAATCAGTTTCAGTCACTAGATTTTCATCTAGTGAAGTGTTTTGACTGGGTCTGAGTAAGGAGTGCTTCACAACACAAAAATATCATACAGAGAAAAGCCTGTCCTGATATTCTTCAAGCAAGACCATGGCTACCAACCTCATTCTTCTACCATATGCTGGAATTTATCAGTAAGACTTCAGCTGGGAACAAACAGTCACTATTCAATGTTTATCATTATTTCAGATCTATTGGAAGGGGAGAATGAATCTCTTGTGTCTGTATTTCTGATAGAGAAGAACACCTGATTGAAAATGACAGAAGTCATGGGTACAGAGATATCTCATATTCCACTTTTTCCTCTCTGCCCATTATGTGTCTGTTAGGCTAGCACAAGGAACCTCAAGAAGATTTCCTTAAGCACTTGCTTGTGTTAGTTCAATGAAAGTCTGAGGGAACTGGGGTTGTTTAGCCTGGAGAAAAGAAGGCTGAGGGAGAAAAGAAGGCTGAGGGAGAAAAGGGAAAAAAGGTATACTACAGACAGTTTGTAGTCGATGTCTGCAACTGCCTGTGAGGAGGTTGTAGCAAGGTAAGTGGCGGTCTCTTCCTCCAAGTAACAAGTGATGGAACAAGAGGAAATGGTCTTAAGCTTCACCAAAGGAGGTTTAGCTTGGATAAAAGGAATAATTTCTTCACCAAAAGGGTTATCAGACATTAGAACAGGCTGCGCAGCAAAGTGGTAGAGTCACTATCCCTGGAGGAATTTTAAAGACATGTAGATGTGATGCTTAGGGACCTGATATAGTGGGAGACTTGGCAGCGCAAGGTTCATGGTTATACTTGATCTTAAAGGTCTTTTCCAACCTAAAAAATTCTATGATTTTATGATTCTAAAACATCGCTACATTTCCCCAGCAAAATAGTACTGGAAATTGCTGAATAGATAGCACACAATAATTAAACAAAACCAAACAAATAAGTCCTTTAGGGTTTTTGTATCCACATTAATATTTTCCCCTCCTATTACATAACAGTCCTACTGCGGTTTGAGGAGAATATCTATTTTCCTCAGTTTGAGGGCTGTAATGAAAAATAAAAAGTGGTAATTTAGTTCAATTTCCCTTCCTTAGAGATTAATAAGAAATATAGTAGGAAACTTTCCTTATCTATTAAATTTACTTTAATCCCAGTGCCAGCTTATGCATATCTTCTAATATCATCCAACTATCTTCAAGGGAAAGAAAAATTTCCTATCACCAAATCATTCTAGGAACCCTAAAAGTTTCTGCTGTACTTAGATGTACCTATTTTTGTGAAAGGTTGGTCTGTGTATCAAGGCTGCCTTGCCAGCTGCTGTAGGAACCTCCTGTGTTTAACTGTATTAAAGTGGGGAAACAAAGAATACAGATAGAAACATCATTGCTTGTGGTTGCCTTCAGGCAGGTTGAATTGATGAAATGCCACTTCTGAAAGGCTGTCATAGAATATTTCCTCTTTTATTTGGAACATTCAGCTTTTTGGGGATGTTTCCAGTTGCAGCATATTGTGCTTTTTTTTCCTAGAGAATGTCACTTTTCTGTACTTGTTTCAGATGGAGGCATTACAGCTGAATATTTACTTAAAAATAGTTGGTGCTAGTTTCTGAAAACGTCAGGATTTCTTTTTCACTGATCTAAAAGTTATTTAATATCAAACCTAATCATGTCAGTAATTTGACCTTGTGAATTACTGAGAATTTGGTTTTGTTTTAGCACTTTCTGTTCCTATGGACTTCCAATTTTCTGTAGACTTGTGTGACTGCTGGTGTCACTCTTCTTATGCATTCAGTGAGTTGTTTATCTAAAATGTTCTAAAAAATCTCCCATAAAGAAATTGGGACATAACACTTACGTGGGCAACCCAATGATCGCTGAGTTAATAAGTGACTGAATAGTTTAGAACATAATTTAGTTTTTAATCTGAGAATACAGTAATTTTGGTGGTTTTAATGCTAGGCCACCTAGCTTTAGGAACCTGGCAGTTCCTTAGCTTTCATGGTGAAGAATAGTTTGGAGGAAACATCAGGTTTTAGTAGTTGTAGCCTTTATGTCCAGTTTAGGCAAGTGTGAAGCTGGAACAAATAGGAAATATTCAGATATACACAGAAAATATTGGTTTGTGACAGAGGCGATCCTGAATGAGAAGCAACAGGTGAACATTGTAAATATGGATCAAGGCTGACATGACAATAAATACATGACCAAAAATATTTAATGTGGCTTTTTTTACATGAGAGTTTATCAACTCTTGTCTTCAGAATCAGTCTTTTCATACACTGTACTTTAAGCTCCTGGGACACCTTGGGCTGAAGTCCATTGCCTGAATATAACTGTATGGCCTTTCATAGCTACAACTTCAGACACATGCAAATGTCCTTAAGTCATTGAGTTGTGTCAGAAGCTTCATGGTATTGTAAATAAAATGTCTGTAGATAAGATTTGCACAACTGAACAGTATTCGTCACCCCCTTTACTCATGCGTAAACTTCTGTATTCTCAGAAACTCACTGAACAAATTCAGACTTGGAATGCTTTTAAGGACGCAAAATTCAACTCAGCTTTTAAAATATAAGAGGAAAACCTTTTTCTTTTAAATATGCTTTGGGCATTCATAAATAAGTGTTGCATATAATAATCTCTTGTGCCGGAAAGAATCAGAGTGCGTTGGTGTGTTCGGCCTTTTATATTTCCCTCCAATTGGCTAAATATGCCACTTTAGCCCACACAACTCAGTAGGGATCTTGCTAGGTCCCAAAAATCTGGAAAACCGTGCTGAATACTAATTTCCCATGTGCAGATAACAGCATGCACCCTAATTTGGAATTTGCATTTGTGAAAGAAAAAAGCTGTGTGCAGCAGCAGAGGTGAGGGACATCTACGTGCAAATGAAGCCAAACTCTAACTACTGGAACTAGAGCTTTATAAACTGTATAATTAGAAGAAACCGCAAATCTTATTTTAGCAAAAATGCCATGGAGAACCCTTTGTCCTTTGGCATCTAACATCCTCCCCCAATCTGCAAAAGCATATACATATTTGGAAAGGATTGCCATAGATTATTATTAAGAACCTTAGGATATGAACTGGGGACAAAAAAAACGCCCCTATGCCTTGCATTAGCCAATGAAAACTCCAGGTAACATACCAATATCAGCAAAATACATACTCTCGCCATCACTGACTGGAAACCTGTGAAGGCAAATAATTACCACTGCATTTGCAGATTGTGTTCAAAGTGTGTAATTATCTCTCCAACCCTCTAAACAAATGTGCTTCACCATGTTTTAGGGGTGTTTAATGAACATTTACTGACATATGTAAAATCCAACAGCTATTAGAACAATTTAATGAAAGAATTTGGTTATGTTTTATATTGAGAGACCTTAAAAACTGAAGAAAAAGACTTCTAATCTTTTATTAAATGTAAGATCTCAGAATCTTTTTAATATTTTCCTTATATGAACACCAAACACATAAACATGGACTAAATGCAATATGAACCCTGAGGATCCAAGTTACTAGTAGGTGTTTTAGAAATTTCTCTGTAGAAAGGAAAGTTTGTTCTGGTGAAATACAATGCATGAGCTTTCAGAAAATTTGAATAACCGAGGAGGCTGAAATAAGTTTGAACAAAGCAATAATTTTTCAATATTAATTTAAGCCGTATTTCCAAATTAATTAATGAATTGTCTAGTACATTCTTCATTGTCACAGTCATTATATTATTACTGGATAAAATTGAATTTAGATTCGTATCTAAAACCCTTTTGCCATTGTAATTCAACAGCAGAAGTTGTTAAAATGTGACTTCCCTTATATTTTTCTAAAATAATAATTTGAATTTGGAAGTGGATTATAGTATATTTAACTGTGTTGAATTTTACCTTACTTCGTATATAAACCTGAAGAACTTCTTTCTTAAGATTGTTTTTGAACGAGGGAGGCAAAATCCTTTTGCTTTTGTCAGAATGTATAGGCTTTACCCCAGTTATGAAAATCAGGCAAGGTCCCATTCGCAGGATGCATGAAAAGAGCATCATAAACTTATGCTCACCATAAGCTCTGCAGGATGTAAACGTGATTAGCAACTCACTTTATGAGAAAAACCGATTGCCTATTGTATATTGAAATGGTTTCTGTGAGAACTCAAAATTGTTTTTATTGAAGAACATATTAGAGTTTTGCTTATTCATGTTTGCAAATAGATTTTGAATGGATTTCAACACTTCAAAAATATTCATTGCTCAGAAGTAATTAATTGCTTTAAAATACTTATCAACTTATTAGGCATCTGTTTTTTTCTTACTTGAAATCTGGTGTTGTTTTTCCTATGTTTAAACCTTCTTTGAAATTTGCACTTTGCAAAAAATGTAGGATTATTATTTCACTTTTCTTGACTAACAGACTAGCATGTTGTCATGGGTTCAGCAGTAGCAGTCATTTTTCTCCTTCTTGGTAGGTGGTGCAGCGCTGTGTTTGTCACTTTCAGCCCGGGAACAGCACTGATAACACCAATGTTTTCAGTTACTGCTTAGAATGTTTTGGTCTGACCAAGGCCTTTCTGAGTCTCCTGCTCTGCCAGGGAGGAGGGGAAGCTGGGAGGAAGAGAGACAGGACACCTGACCCAAAGGGACCAAAGAGGTATTCCATACCACAGCATGTCATCCCCAGGATGTAAAAATGAGGGAAGTTACCTGGAAGGGTGGGGGTGCACTGCTGGGTTGGGCTGGGTCAGTTTTGGGTAGAACAGTGACCAATGGTAAATGCACACAACTTACATTCAAAGATAGTTTAAATATGTACTCTATTGTTTAGAAATAACACTTTACACTGTTTCTTTCTGAAATGGAATCAAATTGCAATTCAAACACCACACTATCATTTTTTCCCTCACTTGAAGTTTCAAATGATAATCAACTATGCCTTTAATTATATTCGTGCGATGTAGGGCTAATTGCAAAATATACACTTAAATTTTGTTATGAGCAATTAAGTAATTGTGAACTGTGTGCTAATAATTTGAATGTTTATATAAAGAAAATGCAGGATGGAAAATTTGTGGATGGGGCTTATTATATTTTGAGTATGTAATCCAGAACTGGAGCTCATTAGTGTATTTGCTCTGTTTATTTGCATGAAAAAAAAAAAGTGGTGGCAAAAACATTATGTAAATCAATTAAAAAACCCCGCAACTGCTGACCTATTAGAAATTGTAGATGTCAGTATTGTGCAGGCCAGCAACATTGCAAGAGAAAAGCCCCAGGGCAGGTGAATTCGCTGAGGCCTGGAACAGTGGTCAGGTTAGAGGGAAAACTAACTAGGATGTTTTGTCATGAAAAGGTTAATTTTACAAAAAAAGGTTTTTCACCAGCACGTTCAGTTTAATGGCATCTTCCACTTGAAAACATTCTCCCACTTGTCCTGATTTTTGTAGTTGCATTTGCTAAGGAATTGAAGTACATTTTTTTCACGAAAGGAAAACATGACCACTTCTAAGAAAATGGAAATCCTGAGCTGGAAGTAGTGGGGGAAAGTTTTTAATGGCATGAGCAGTTAACTACGTTTCCATGCAGCAAGGAGGGGTAGTTCAAACATTTGGTGAGCGCACTGGGGCTGCAGTGATACAGCGGTGAATTTATCAGGTGGTGGTAAGCTCTGCCGTTCTGGGAGACAGTCAGTACTATTGTACCCGTTCCCTGTCAGAGGGAAGGAACGCCACATGTAATGGACATTAATTCACTGTACATGGCAGGAAAATACTCTAGTGAGATTTAACTCCTTTTTTGCCATGGTGATTCATTTTACTTTGAGAATGAAGTGGAATTAACGTTAGGAGATTCACGAGCTCAGAAATCCTGCACAGAATGACTTTCATTTTTATATCCTCACCATTTTTTCCCTGGAACAATTTTTACTGTGACACAGTGAATGAAGGAATCTGCAGCATATTACTAGTTTGATTTTGTCCCTTCTTCTCTACTCTCTCTCCCACCACTGAAAGCATCCATTGTTGGGTAGATAGTCTGAGTTCACAACCTCCCTGGTGGGGTTCCTGTTTAAGACAACCTGTGCACAGACTGCATACTGGAGACAGGAGAAAAATCAGCACTAGCTTTGCATTCTGAATGGTGGTACTCTGTGCATGTCTGCTGAAATCACGATCAAAACTTACTGTGCAGGAAATTCGCTTCTAGTGTATTAGGAGTCGAACTGGGTGTACAACTAGATTCTTTGTCTGCACATTCTATGGGAAAAGTACGGGGTTTGAGGGAGATTTTGTTAAGTTTTGATGGCTTCCAACAATATAGTGATGAATGCTAGCAAACCACCACGAATCCTTTATTGTCCTACTCTCCGGTTAGCGCCCAGCTGCTGCAGCTGACATTCTGTGGCCCGGTAACTACTGGGTGCTAGCTAAAGGACTGCTTCTAGGATTGGTTTCTAAGACGAACTGGAGTCTTTGCTTTCTGTTCCTGCTGTGAAGCTACTACAGCGCATTAGGGAAAATAATAAAGTGAAACTGACTTTCCCCATTTTGTTAGACTGTGACCCAATGCTCCATGGAGAGTTACTCCAATGTTGTATTTATAACCCAAACAAAACTTTTACATTTTGTTTGTTTGTCCATCGATTGTGTTCTGTAGTTGCTGGTTGCTGCAGTGCAGCAGGGTTATGTTCTACTCTTGACACACAGAACTTGATCTCTGAGGACTCTCCTTAAAATCAATGTAATGCTCAAGGGAAGTAGAGGTAGGAACTGGAGGTCTAAAGAATTGCTTCTAACCACTGCTCTTAAAACTTCTCAAGCCTTATCTAAGGAAAAGCTATGGAAGCTCTGATGTCTCTGTGTCTTTTTTAGTGTTAAAAATGGTTCAAGGTTTTTAGCATTCTCTCCTTGAGGTCCCCTGTGCACCATGGTCACAGGTGTTGCATCCCTTTTTATAAGTACTCTTCTCAAACTGCGTGGCATTGCTTCCTCTGGGGCTAGAAGCACTGTTGCTGTGAACAGCGCATGGAAATGAAGGAGACAAAATACATTTTTGATTTTGCTACTTATTCTCAGCTTACTAACAAGGTAGAAATTTGCTGAAACACCATATCCAAATGCATGTAAATTCTTCCTTGTTCCCCAAGTTCTGAATGATTCATGGCTACTAGTGTTGCTGTCTCACCTCAGAAGAGGTTTTTGGGTTTCATAGGATAATGTTCTGCAGGCTGTTAATAGATGAAGGACCTGCCAGTTGGGAAGAATGACAAGAGGAAGAAAAGGCACCATCATTTAAAAGATATGGTAGAGGTTGGAGCTGTTCAGCCTGGAGAAGAGAAGGCTGCGTGGAGACCTCATAGGAGCCTTCCAGTATCGGAAGGGGGCCTATAAGGATGCTGGGGAGGGACTCTTCATTAGTGACTGTAGTGAGAGGACAAGGGGTAACGGGTTGAAACTGAAACAGGGGAAGTTTAGATTGGATCTGAGGAAGAAGTTATTTACTGTAAGGGTGGTGAGGCCCTGGAATGGGTTGCCCAAGGAAGTTGCGAATGCTCCATCCCTGGCAGTGTTCAAGGCCAGGTTGGGCAGAGCCTTAGGTGACACGGTTTAGTGGGAAGTGTCCCTACCCATGGCAGGGGGGTTGGAACTAGATGATCTTAAGGTCCTTTCCAACCCTAACTGTTCTATGATTCTATGATTCTATGAGGGAGGAAAGGGATAGGGAGTGTGATGCATTTCTGTTGAGCAGAAATGACTGAGCACACAAGGCAGGATACACTGTGCTGTGTCTTGAGAAATGTTATATTGTGGTGTGTGCTGGAGGGATGCTCTCACAGCAACTTCTACCTGATGTCTCCAAAGCCTTCCCAGCAACTGGCACACTCTCACCTATGCCTGCTTTTTTCTGTCTGAGAGCATGCAGACTGTGCTGTTGTTCTGAACAAATGTGAACACAAATAGAAATGTGCAAACAACAAGACGGTGAAAATTCATACCCAATGCTGCAGAAATACTGTCCTGGGCACGTGTTACCATGCATTTCTCAAAGCAGGGATTTGGTCTGAATTTAAAAAAATGCCTGGTGAAGTAGGATTATTCAAATTTAAGTAAGTATGTATAAAGACATGATAAATTTGTGCAGATTTGAACACATTAAAATATATCTTAATGTAAAACATTATTATATAATTATATAATTATGAGTATAATTACATAATCATTATATAATATTATATTATATGATAATATTATATAGTAAAATTGCTATTATAGTAATAATATAAAATATATTTTAAGATATATGTTTTATCAACTTCTCTGCAACTAACACCACAATCCTAGCATTTGCTTAAGATTATTGTTCACTCAGTGTCTCACTCATTTTTTTATGATGAGGTTCCTTTTCCGTAATCTTTGGCATCTACAAGTTAACTGCCCATTTTAAATAAATCATCAGTGTCCTAAGTTCCTTTTTAAATTGGTAAAGATATCATCCTCTAAAGGTAGCTTGAAGGGCTGGGCTATAATAGATGCCAGATTTTCAGATAGTAAAAACTGGAAAAGAATGTTACTTTCATTTTGCTCAGTTATATGTATTCCTTTTATTGAGTTATGCAGCATTGTCTCTGATCTGTTGGGGTTTTCAATTTGTGATTTAGTTCCTTCTGGAACAGCTAGCCTATCTGCAAACATATGGTTTGGGGTGATACTGCTGAGTGTTTAACCAAACAAATGAACTTGTTCCAAATGAAACAGAACTTTCCAGGAAAAGGAAAGTTTTACGCACATTACTACATTGAAGTCACTTTCTGTGTTTTCTTGATTCATGTGCCCATTCACAGAATGGCAGAACCGCAGTATGGCTGGGGTAGGAAATCACCTCTGGAGATGGTTGCCCCTCTAGCTCAAAGGAGGTTTAAAAAGAGCAGATTGCTCAGCTCTTGTCCAGTCAGGTTTTGAATATCTTCAGCCTCTATGCAGAAAATAAATACTTTATTCAGAGATATATACATTACTGGAATGCCATCTGAGTTGAGAACAAACAAATTGTTCCCACTGACCCTTTTGGCACAGTAAAATTACCTGTTTTCCTCCATACTAACTTTATGTTGGGCAGGACCTTCATTTAACATTGTATTTAATGACAGGGACACACTTAAAATGTTGTTAATTAATACGCCAGGCACTGAGTAAATTTTTGCCTATCAGCTGCAGCTTCCTGCTGTGTTGTGTTAGAGCTTATGTCATGAAGGATATTAGAGCATCCAAGCCAAAACTAAATTTTATTTAGCAACATTTATGATAACTTTCCAAAGTTGTATGAAAAATTAAGAAATACATTTTATTTATCCATGCACTAGGGAGAGCAATTATGTTAATTGCATATTGCCTGTAATATCAGTTATAATTTAGGAAAGAATTATTTGTGCATGTGTGTGTGCTCATTCTCACACAATGAAATTTGATTTACATAAAAACCAAACCACAAAACATAGCTTGTACCAATTTAATTTTAAAAATTATGTGTTCTGCTTCAAAGTAAGATTGCTAATAAAGTAAGGCTAAAAATATTATGGCTCTGTAATAAAAACCTAACAAATATAAGGATATGTCTTCCTTATTCATGCAGATTGATTAGAAACCACCTTACTGGTATTGAGCTCAAAATATCCCAGATAATTCATAAGGGCTACCATATGGAGTTTTTTCTTTTTTCTTTTTTTAAACAAATAGTTGGATTAAAAAATGTTGTTATGAAATACTGGCAGCAATTTAAAAGAACTTTGTAAATTTTGCTGAAATCAGATGTTTGTGCTTTAGTAGAAGGCACACTGAAGTATTACATACTGCAGCAGGCAATGGAGTGGTATGGCAGGAAGGTTGGGCTTTCTAATCCAGCCCCACAGCAGAAGAAGGATTTGAATATTGGCCTTGGGGAGAAACTGGTTTTCATGTCTGCCTTCTCAAAGCCCCTGTTTCGTCAGTCTGGCTGATTTGAGTGTACTGGCTCATCACATCATAACTCACTTCAAACAGTCCTTGTTAAATTGCAAAATACTGGAAATATACCTAGATATATAGAAGAAGCAGTACCTTCTCAGCATGACCTCCAAAATAGATTTGAGCATTTACACTGGTGCCATTTAATCAGTACTGCAATAAGAATTGAAATGCAGATTGCCATTTCCACACCAGGATTGTTCCTTTCAAAATTCTTCAAGTCTCATCTCGGCAATCCACAGAAATAGTTGTCTAGTTATTGAGGCTTCCTGTGTTGGTGAGAGACACACACATAGTTGTCCTGGGTTCAGCAGTAGCAGTCATTTTTTCTTTTTTCCCTTCTTGGTAGCTGCTGCAGCTCTGTGTTTTTGAGTTTGAGCCGGGGAACAGTGCTGATAACACCAGTGTTTTCGGTTACTGCTTGATGATGTTTGGGCTGGCCAGGGACTTGCTGAGTCTCATGCTCTGCCAGGGAAGGGTGGAGGCCGGGGGGAAGCAGAGGCAGGACACCTGATCCAAACTGACCAAGGAGGTTATTCCATGCCACAGCACGTCATGTCCAGGAGGAAAAAGAACTGGGGGGCCGGAACCCGGAAGAGGGGTGGGTTTTAGTTCACAGCTCGGTCGTCGAGTGGTGAGCAGTTCTGTCCTCTTCCCTCGTATTTCTCTCGTTATTGTTATTATCGGTGGTGGTAGCGGTGGTTTGTGTTGTACCTTGATTGCTGGGCTGTTCTTGTCTCGACCCGTGGGAGTTGCGTTCTTTCGATTCTTCTTCCCCCCCCCCCCCCCTTACGGAGTGGGGGGGAAGAAAAAACTCTTCCCTTGTATTTTTCTCTTGTCATTATTATTATTGGTGGTAGCAGTGGTGGTTTGTGTTATACTTTAGTTGCCGGACTGTTCTTATCTCAACCTGTGGGAGTTGCATTCTTTTGATTCTCCTTCCCATCCCTCCAGGAGCGGAGGGAAGAAAGAGGGGGAAGTGAGTGAGTGAGCAAAACTGTTTGTGGCTGAGAAGCTTAAACCACGACAGTTCTTTTTGGCGCCCAACGTGGGGCACGAAGGGTTGAGATAACGACAGGATTAATAGCCACTTGTCACAATGCTGATTTATTGGCTCTCAAGGTTGTTGCTCTGGTTCTCACAGGTTCAGCGTGTGTTACTTCACTTACAGACGGTAATTTTTATCTTAACATTTCTCAGAGAAGGGTTTTGGATTAAGGCTCTTATTGCATTGTACTTTATTGCACTGTTTTTTGATAAAATAGACTCAGTGATCCTGAAACTGACCCGGTTTTTGTTCCCAATGTGGTCACCAGCTCTGTACTTTGGGAGGTATATAATGGGGGTGTTTAGGAATTATACATCTTTTTTCACCTCCTCGGGTGGTCAGCCTGTGAAGGAGACATTCTTTTATGCTCCCAGCACCCCCATCAGACCGTTTACAGCATCTTTCGTGAATTCTGAAGGTTTTGAATGGCCCTTAGACACCCTTGAGACCTGCCTGCTGGTTGTGATGGGGATTGCCATGTTGGCGCGCATATCGAGTGTGCTTTATTCACGACCATTTCGTCTGGTCCCGAGAGTTATGCAGAGTCGGGTTTGGGCTTTGTCTAGGATTAAACAACGATATAGGAGGTCCAAGAGATTTTCCCCGAGGCTGGATAGTCATGAGTGGCAGGGTGTGTGGGATAGCATGGGCAAGTATCTAGGCCAGTGGGCCCCTCCAGTGCTTTGGAACTTCACCAATGAACATGTGCAAAATCCAGAAAAATTAGTAGAACACTTAAAGGAGGTGTGTTGTCATTCTGGTCACACCAGAGATGGACAGATCATGGCTACATGCTGGGGTTTGGCCTATGCTTACAGAGCCCTGTTCAACACCATCCAGCACCTTCAAAAGGAAAAAAATGCCCCTGGATCTGAGGGTGGAGTAATGGACAGCACAGCTACTCCAACTCCAAGTACAGCGGCTACACCACCCCCAGGGACAAGTACAGCAGCTACCCAAACTTCAGTGATGGACAGCACAGCTGCTCCAGCTACAAGCAGATCAGCTACACCACCACCAGCGACAAGTACAGCAGCTACTCAAACCACAGTGATAATCACCGCAGCTAAACCAGAGGACCACCTCGTACCAATACCGGTTGCCCCTGTACGCAGGAGGAAAACCAAAAAAGAGGAAAGGAAGATGAAGCAAGATGAAGAAACAACGTATTCACCACCTGGGACAGCATCTGACCAGGAGTTATCATCACATGATGAAGAAGAAGAGGAAGAGGTAACTTCCCGATTGCGGACCTCGACCGAGCTACGGAATATGCGAAAGGACTTTACCCGTCAGCCAGGGGAGCACATCATCACCTGGTTGCTCCGATGCTGGGACAACGGGGCCGATGGTCACGAACTAGAAGGTAGTGAAGCCAAACAGCTGGGATCACTTGCTAGGGAAGGGGGAATTGACAAAGCAATTGCAAGAGAGAAACGGTCCCTCAGCCTTTGGAAGCGACTCTTGGCAGCTATGAAAGATAGATTTCCATACAAGGATGATGTTATGAGTCGTTCGGCTAAGTGGACTACTATAGAAAAGGGCATACAGTCTTTGAGGGAATCAGCCATTGTAGAGATGATCTACAATATCAAGCCGAATAATGGGGATGTGCCCATAGATCCAGATGAAGTCGAATGTACACGACCCATGTGGCGGAAGTTTACACGGAATGCACCCCCATCATATGCCCACTCATTGGCAACAGTAACCTGGAATGACATAATACCACCAACAGTGGATGAAATGATTCATAAACTCCGAGAGTTTGAAGACAATCTCACCCCTTCCATCATCTCAGCTGTGGAAAAACTGTCCCAGGACCTCAAACAATTAAGAGACGATCTATCCAGCTCCTCACGTGTACCAACATACGTCTCAGCTATTAACAAAAGGCGCCCAACTGTTCGAGAGAGAAGATATAGAAGGTATACACCACGGGCCACCTTCTGGTTTTACCTGCGGGATCACGGAGAAGATATGACGAAATGGGATGGAAAACCTACTTCAGTTTTGGAGGAACGGGTGCAAGAATTGAAGAGGAGAACAAAAGTCAAGGCTGATCACCCCATGAAGGCTGCGGCTTCAGTCTCTGGTGAGCAGATTCCTAGATGGAGTGGAAGAGCCGATTTTACTGCAGCTCCTGTGATAACGAAGAATAATCCCTTTCTACGAGACTTAAGTGTCCAACGCTGTGATGACCATTAGGGAGGCCCTGCCTCCAGCCAGGGGGAGGTAGGGGACAATCGGATTTACTGGACTGTGTGGATCAAATGGCCTGGCACATCAGTCCCACAGAAGTATAAGGCTCTAGTAGACACCGGTGCACAGTGTACCCTGATGCCATCAAGCTGTCAAGGGGTGGAACCCGTTTATATTTCTGGAGTGACAGGAGGATCCCAAGAGTTGACTGTACTGGAGGCTGAAATCAGCCTGACTGGGAGTGAATGGCAAAAACACCCCATTGTGACTGGCCAGAGGGCAAAGATTTTGGAATGTCACCAGAGGAGGAGGAGGTGATGCGTGCTGAAGAGGCCCCACCATTCAATGAATTGTCAGAAAGTGAAAAGCAATATGCCCTGTTTACTGATGGGTCCTGTCGCATTGTGGGAAAGCATCGTAGATGGAAGGCAGCTGTATGGAATCCTCGACGACAAGTTGCAGAAACTGCTGAAGGAGAGGGTGAATCGAGTCAGTTTGCCGAGGTGAAAGCCATCCAGCTGGCCTTGGACATTGCTGAACGAGAAAAGTGGCCAGTACTTTATCTTTATACTGACTCATGGATGGTGGCGAATGCCCTGTGGGGGTGGTTGCAGCAATGGAAGCAGAGCAACTGGCAACGCAGAGGTAAACCCATCTGGGCTGCTGCACTGTGGCAAGATATTGCTGCCCGGGTGCAAAACCTGGTGGTCAAGGTACGCCACGTAGATGCTCATGTACCCAAGAGTCGGGCCACTGAGGAGCACCAGAACAACCAGCAAGTGGATAAAGCTGCTCAGATTGAAGTGGCTCAGATGGACTTAGATTGGCAACATAAGGGTGAATTATTTTTGGCCCGGTGGGCCCATGACACTTCAGGCCATCAGGGCAGAGATGCAACATACAGATGGGCTCGTGACCGAGGGGTGGACTTAGCAATGGACACTATTGCCCAGGTTATTCATGACTGTGAAACATGTGCTGCAATTAAGCAAGCTAAACGGCTAAAGCCTCTTTGGTATGGAGGACGATGGCTGAAGTACAAATATGGGGAGGCCTGGCAGATTGATTATATCACACTCCCACCCACCCGCCAAGGCAAGCGCCATGTGCTTACCATGGTGGAAGTAACCACTGGATGGCTGGAAACGTACGCTGTGCCCCACGCCACTGCCCGGAACACGATCCTGGGCCTTGAGAAACAGATTTTGTGGCGACACGGCACCCCAGAGAGAATTGAGTCAGACAATGGGACTCATTTCCGGAACAACCTGATAGACACTTGGGCCAAAGAGCATGGCATTGAGTGGGTATATCACATCCCCTACCATGCACCAGCCTCTGGGAAAATCGAACGGTACAATGGGCTGTTAAAAACTACACTGAGAGCAATGGGGGGTGGGACTTTCAAACACTGGGATACACATTTACCTAAGGCCACCTGGTTGGTCAACACCAGAGGATCTGTCAACAGGGCTGGTCCAGCCCAGTCAGAACTTCTACATACTGTGGAGGGGGACAAAGTTCCTGTGGTGCACATAAAGAATTTGCTGGGGAAGACAGTCTGGGTTATTCCTACTTCAGGTAAAGGCAAACCCACTCGTGGGATTGCTTTTGCTCAGGGACCCGGATATACTTGGTGGGTAATGCGGGAAGATGGGGAGGTCCGATGTGTACCTCAAGGGGATTTGATTTTAGGGGACAATAGTCAATGAACTCAATTGTATGCTGTTGCCTGCTATGTAATACTTATATAGCCCACCAACTAGATGTCCTCAGGTCACCAGTGACTGGCTCTCTGACCGTCGTCCCAACAAAGAATGAACTTTAATGAAACCGGATGAGTTCTGCAGTAAAGGAACAATCAGCATCAGCAGGCAACGATCCAGTACTGCACACGGCCTCCCCTGCTCTGAATGACTGTTACAAGAGATGGAGCTTGACGTCGCGGACTGAATGGACTCGGAAGCTTTGTAGGAATTGATCTATGCACTGAGGGATGATCTCTCTCTCCTTCTGTGTGTGTGTGTGGATGTATACATATATATATATATGATGGTATATTGAAAATGTGGGATCTGAGCGTGACGTGAATGGTATGGAATAAGGGGTGGAATGTCCTGGGTTCAGCAGTAGCAGTCATTTTTTCTTTTTTCCCTTCTTGGTAGCTGCTGCAGTGCTGTGTTTTTGAGTTTGAGCCGGGGAACAGTGCTGATAACACCAGTGTTTTCGGTTACTGCTTGATGATGTTTGGGCTGGCCAGGGACTTGCTGAGTCTCATGCTCTGCCAGGGAAGGGTGGAGGCCGGGGGGAAGCAGAGGCAGGACACCTGATCCAAACTGACCAAGGAGGTTATTCCATGCCACAGCACGTCATGTCCAGGAGGAAAAAGAACTGGGGGGCCGGAACCCGGAAGAGGGGTGGGTTTTAGTTCACAGCTCGGTCGTCGAGTGGTGAGCAGTTCTGTCCTCTTCCCTCGTATTTCTCTCGTTATTGTTATTATCGGTGGTGGTAGCGGTGGTTTGTGTTGTACCTTGATTGCTGGGCTGTTCTTGTCTCGACCCGTGGGAGTTGCGTTCTTTCGATTCTTCTTCCCCCCCCCCCCCCTTACGGAGTGGGGGGGAAGAAAAAACTCTTCCCTTGTATTTTTCTCTTGTCATTATTATTATTGGTGGTAGCAGTGGTGGTTTGTGTTATACTTTAGTTGCCGGACTGTTCTTATCTCAACCTGTGGGAGTTGCATTCTTTTGATTCTCCTTCCCATCCCTCCAGGAGCGGAGGGAAGAAAGAGGGGGAAGTGAGTGAGTGAGCAAAACTGTTTGTGGCTGAGAAGCTTAAACCACGACAATAGTAAAGAAACTGCGTTTAATTTAGGCAGTATGAGTAGGGTGAATTTGCCTGAAGAGATGTCTATCATCTTAAAGAAAGCTAAGGCCCAGTTAGATTTAAACTTGGCTAGGGATGTGAAGGATGACAGGAAGGGATTCTATAGATGCATTGCAAATAAAAGACACACTAGGGACAACGTGGGCCCTCTCCAGAAGCTATCGGGAGAACTGGCTACCCTGGATTTGGAGAAGGCTGAGGTTCTTAATGACTTCTTTGCCTAAGTCTTCACCGGCAAATACTCTGACCATACCATCATACCACCCAAGTCTTGGAAGGCAGATGCAGGGACAGTGAGAATGATGACCCTGGGCCCACTGTAGGAGAGGATCTGGTTCGAGACCATCTTAGGAACCTGAACATATACAAGTCCATGGGACCTGATGAACTCCATCTGCGGGTCCTGAAGGAGCTGGCAAATGAAGTTGCTAAGCCACTGTCCATTATATTTGAAAAATTGTGGCAGTCAGGTGAAGTTCCCAATGACTGGAAAAAGGGAAATATAACCCTCATTTTCAAGAAGGGGAAAATGGATGAGCCAAGGAACTAAGACCAGACAGTCTGGTTCAGTTGATACGCTGGAGGGAAGGAATGCCATCCAGAGGGACCTTGACACGCTTGTGAGGTGGGCTGATGCCAACCTCATGAAGTTTAACCATGCTAAGTGCAAGGTCCTACACCTGGGTTGGAGCAATGCCAGGCACAGCTACAGGTTGGGCAGAGAAGAGATTCAGAGCAGACCTGTGGAGAAGGACTTGGGGGTGTTGGTCTATGAGAAAATGAACATGAGGCGGCAGCGTGCGCTTGCAGCCCAGAAAGCCAACCATATCCTGGGCTGCATCAAAAGGAGTGTGACCAGCAGGTTGAGGGAGGTGCTCCTGCCCCTCTACTCTGCTCTCCTGAGACCTTACTTGGAGTATTGTGTGCAGCTCTGGTGTCCTCAACATAAAAAGGACATGGAACTTTTGAAGCAAGTCCAAAGTAGGGCCATGAGGATGATCAGGGGACTGGAGCACTTCCCATATTAAGGTAGGATGAGAAAGTTGGGTCTGTTCAGCTTGGAGAAGAGAAGGCTGCGTGGAGACCTCATAGCAGCCTTCCAGTATCTGAAGGGGGCCTATAGGGATGCTGGGGAGAGACTCTTCATTAGGGACTGTCGTGAGAGGACAAGGGGTGACGGGTTGAAACTGAAACAGGGGAAGTTTAGATTGGATCTGAGGAAGAAGTTCTTTACTGTAAGGGTGGTGAGGCACTGGAATGGGTTTCCCAGGGAAGTTGCGAATGCTCCATCTCTGGCAGTGTTCAAGGCCAGGTTGGCCAGAGCCTTGGGTGGCATGATTTAGTGGGAGGTGTCCCTGCCCATTGCAGGTGGTTTTGAGCTAGATGATCTTCAGATCCTTTCCAACCCTAACTATTCTATGATTCTATGATTCCATGACTAAAGAAGGAGCCTTACACCAGATATCTGACTTTTAGATGTCAAAAATGAGATGATATGTATCATAAACTCTAAAACACAAAATAGATTAGCAGATGAAATGCTATGCTTCTTTCCTATTGATCGTGATCACACAACTTGATCAATTCAGAAAAGCTGCACATTTGTTCTCAAGCTATGTCTTTGAGCAGAGCCAGCGACCATAAATTACATATAATCGTTACAACTGAGTTTAAATGTGGCAGATAAGGCTGAGTTTTGTCCCAGACTTCTTGTGCAGAGGAACACTTTAATCTGTATGGATGCCACAGCGGAGTATCAGCAAGGACTCCAAGAGAACCGCAGTGTTCTCTTGTTCAAGAGAACAAGCATTCTCTTGCTCCATAGCAAGGGTGACTGGGTCTTGATCATTCTTGTCAGATGTTTGTCTAAGCAGTTCCCAAGGATCTTCTGTGCCAGAATCTGAACATCTTCCCAGGTTGATATATTCCAGTGCTACACTACATTTAACATCAGAAAAACTTATTTAATCTAAATCTTCCTGATAATTCAAACCAATTATTTCTGGCATTATCCACCACTGGCACAGTCAGTTACTTTATCTCTCCTTTCAGCAGCCTTCTGTATATTTGAACAATGCTGCATGCCTCTTCAGTACACTTTAATTTAAATGATCCTTCAACATTTATATATCATGATTTCCTGACTTCTTCATTCTCTCCTGAGGATTCTGCTTAGTTGGTCCACATCTTTATGGAGGACAATGCCTGAAACTAGAGAGAGATTAATCCTTATTAGTGTTAATCAGAGAGAATGAGTTACTTCAAATGTTTTGCACACTGCATTTACTTTATATATATTCCAGTATAATGTCATAACCCTGTATATAGAGGTTGAAAATTTGAAGACTGTAATGCTGATGAAACTGAACTAAGAAAAAAAGTGGTCTCATTTTTGTAGTACCAGGAGCTATCTAGAAGCTAATAGAGATATTAGTAACTAGATATAAAAAAAAAATAAGTATATATAACCTTGGAATTGCCATTTCAGAAACAAATTTAGGGTTCAGGCACAGTTGAATATCTTTTCATTGGTTGTGATTACTTGATAATGAAGCATTAGTAATTCAAGCATCTCTGCACTGTTCTGTTCAGGATCTTGAACTCTGACCTGGGCTCACTTCCTGAATGGAAGCGCACTGCTACCATGACTACTGCTGACATTAGCTACCAGGAAACCTTAACTTTAGTATCTCAGTTATAGCGGCAGTAAAAAAGCTCAGAGTCAAAATGTGATGAAGCATTTACTTCTATACCTTGTAAGTGTATAAAAAAAAGTATCAATACAGATGCTATTCTTCTGAACCTTGCAGCTTTCTCTGTTTTGTTGACAGTAATTTTGACTTTTGAAGGGTAAAGGAAGTCGCAGAGCCTCTTCTTTACTAGCTCCAATCTCACCTTCAGGTGCTACCCAGACCAGGTCTCCCCACGAGCGTCCAGGTTGGAGATGCTTCAGCTGACGCTGTGCTTAAGAATGCCATGGCCACTGTCATTTTAAGCTGCTGCTGTTACGGTTGCTGCTTCTTCCTAGGCTCAGGAAAGTAGACATAATAACATGTGGCATTCTCATTGACTAATGGAGCTGGCCAAGACATCTTCCCTCTTTTGTTTGTGCACCCCAACAGAAAATAAAATTGAGAAGTCCATATTTGGAGAGTGTTTTTAATAAATAGTTACGTGCTTTGTTTACTATTTCCCTATTATAAGCAAGCAAACAAATAAATAAATAAAACCCTATTCATCTCTGCATATCCACATGCTGTTTACTTAGCAGTGAATTACTGGCTTTGACAACACTAAGCCCAAATCTCTTTTTATTTGTGTGGATACATATAGATTAATGTATGAGATTATGTTTATATTTGGACATATAAATGGTGAGAAAAATCTTCAAATAATTACAGAAGTCTATTTTGTGTAGATGATGGACTGCATATAACTTCAGAACTGTGAACTGCACAAGCTAGAGAACAAAATTGTTATGTTTCATTGCTGTTTGACAAAATTATTATTTTTCATGAGTTTTCTCCCTGGTGTCTAGCTTCTCAGGTGGCTTATAACTCAGAAACAACAGTCTGCTTTTGGATATAGAATCATAGAATCATAGAATCAATCAGGTTGGAAAAAACCTTTAAGTATGATAGATAGTGGGTCTTCATGATCTGCCACTGTACACATGACTGTCAATGGTCCTGTTTTTTGAACTAATACTCTGCCTAGATTAATTTACCAATCTTCAGTTTACTTTGTGAACACTTTATGATCTTTATGAATACCTAAAGTTTGCTTTATGTAGTACCAGGAGGATACTGGGATTATTTTTAATTGAAATCAATTTCTGTTGCTGTAATTATAATTTGGCGTGTCCTTTCCCCCTCAACCTTTTTTTCTAAAGATGAATTCTAAAACCAGATGTTATTTTCCTATTTAGATAAATTATTTAAAATTGCCTTGAATTTAATTTGTATTTGGAACTCACTGCAACACATTCATGTTTTAAGGCAACTTTTGTACAACTTTGCCCTGATGATATGCACTTAGGAGAGTTACAACTGGCAGCTGGATGCTTTTGAACCCTCAGCAAGATTCAGCCTCAATGGAACCTCAGTGGTATAACATTAGAGCAGTGGAAACGCAACACATCCTTTCCCAACTCATTAACAGCGTTCAGAAGGTTTCAGCTGAGAGTGCCTGTCAGCACCAGAAAGTCTAAGATTGCTGTAACACTCCTTTTCCACAGGATCTGTCAGCTGATGACAAAATTATTTTTTTTAAGCTGTCCTGGGTTCAGCAGCAGCAGTCATTTTTCTCCTGCTCGGTAGCTGGTGCAGTGCTGTGTTTTTGATTTTTGGCCTGGGAACAGTGCTGATAACACCAGTGTTTTCAGTTACTGCTTGGTGATGTTTGGTCTGACCAAGGACTTTGTGAGTCTCATGCTCTGCCAGGGAGGAGGGGAAGCCGGGAGGAAGGAGAGACAGGACACCTGACCCAGACTAACCAAAGAGGTTATTCCATACCACAGCATGTCATGTCCAGGATGTAAAAAACGGAGGGCAAAGACCCAGAAGGGTGGGGGTGCACGGTGGGGGGATGCACGACTTGGTCGGGTTGGGATTGATGGTGAGCAATTGCATTCTTTCCTTGTATTTGCCTTGTCATTATTATTAGTAGTAGTGGTAGCAGTAGTGGTTTGTGTTATACTTTAGTTACTAAACTGTTCTTATCTCAACCTGTGGGAGTTGCATTCTTTTGATTCTCCTTCCCATCCCTCCAGGAGCGGAGGGAAGAAAGAGGGGGAAGTGAGTGAGCGAGCAAAACTGCGTGGCTGAGAGGCTTAAACCAAGACATAAGCTTAAAAGAAAGTAAACTCTAAGTAACCCATGAGTATGAGCATAGCCATTTCAGGCATACATTTTACACTTAATGTAGGGAGAGGCACTCTGCTGTGCAATTGCATTCCAGGGTCTTTGGGCTTATTTAAATCTGCATTCCAGGGTCTTTGGGCTTATGGCACAGACAATATAAAATCAATCTGTCCATGGATATATAGTGTTGCTCACATGCAGTAGACAGAAAAAAAATTTCATGAGATCTGCTGTTTCTGAACTTACAACTGAGTCAACAGTTATTTTTTTATAATGAATCTTTTCATTGTATGTCATCAATATGGCAATTGAAATGCCAATTTAAAGAGAAGTCTGAGTATACTTTTTCTTCAAAAGAAACATGATAGGAAGAATTCAAATCATGCATTCCAGAAGGACTATTCTTGAGCATATGAAAAAAAGATGTTAAAATACATAACACAAAAATCCTTCCTTTTGTTTTCTTGCAAAGACAGCCTAAAGAAATAAAAACTACTGCCAGGCTACAAACAGCAAGTGTAAAGCGTGAACAAAGAAAGGAAAAATTTCTGTACTAATGAAAGCTGAATGTTTTCTTCTACATATACACAGATTCATAAAACAGTCTAATTGCTGTCATTCTCCTGTTGGTTCTCATTGTAAAGACCCTGGAGTAGTCAGTACACTGGCAGAAATCTCAAGCTGGGGATCTTGTACAAGTTTTTGAAGGGCTGAAAATGTTCTGGTGCTGGAGGATGGAGATTGAGAGCTGGGAATGACAAGCCACCAGGAAGATTGTACTGCCTGGCTGGGATGGGTGCTTCTGAGTTTGTGCAGGGGCAGAGTCCCCTCCGGGCACTGTGGATCTGATGGTGTTTCCTGTTTTCTGCATGACTGACCTCACTTTCTCGTCTTCTCTGCAGAGAGGCCAGGCTTGCAGTGTGCCCTTTAGTGACATAAGGTGATTTCTTGCCTTTCATATTTATGCACTGAGGCAAAGGAAAGAACATAAGACTTACTCCCAGGTCTCATGCTGTAACTTGGTGTTTCAGGCTGAATGCCCTTGCTTACATGCTCACTGTTGCTCCAGATAAATAATAGATAGTGTTTGAAAGGATAATGCCCTGGGGTTTGTTTGTCTGTTTGTTTATTTGTTTGTTTGTTTGTTTTATAGTTTCTAAGGGATCATTAATTTTTAGTTAGAAGTATCTGGGACATTTAAAATAGTAACCCAAGTGTACTATTTGCAGCTTAAACAAATGAAATAAGTGATGTTTTAGAATATAAACATCTATAACAATGCAATAGTTCAAGATACCCTAGTTTTATCCTTCTCCTGAAAGAAGATCTTGAAGAAAAAACAGAAGATCTCATTTCCTATGTGTGTAGAAATACTGGTATCTCTTTTTCTGAAGTGTTTATTTTGCTTTCAGGGGTATGGTAGCCATGGCAAGTAATCTTCTCTTTATCCTCCAGTAGCCTCTGACTGACATATGCATACCAGAGTGGTGTCTTGGTTTTTTCATCAAGTTGCTGAGGCAGGCAGACAGTTTTTAACAGCTCTACTGTATTAACATTTACCACAGATCAACATAAACATAGATTATTAACAATTTTGCCACTTGATAGGGCTTGGAGCTAAAGGGGGCTTTTTTTTCTGTGGTCTGCTTCTACCACTCAATTCCCCAGAAATCCAAACTCTGTGAGGCAAAATTTAAGTTTGGGATTTTTATTTTTTTTTTTTTTTTTTTTTTTGGTGGAACTGGAGACTGAAGCTTCAGTGTAAAAATCTGTCCTCTTTTTCTCCTACCTGCCACCAGAACAATACTTATTGTTTTCTTCTGCAGGGCTGAACTCTGACATAAGGCTCAAGACAGAGTATATAGGTATAATTGTGAAGTTGGAAATGTGACAGGCTGTCGTGGTTTAAGTCTATAAACTCACACAGCCGCTCTCTCACTCACTCCCCACTCTTTCTTCCCTCCGCTCCTGGAGGGATGGGAAGGAGAATCGAAAGAATGCAACTCCCACAGGTTGAGATAAGAACAGTTTAGTAACTAAGGTATAACACAAATTACTACTGCTACCACCAATAATAATAATGACAAGAGAAAATACAAGGGAAAAGAATACAATTTCTCACCATCCAATATCAAGCCCGACCACGCAGTGCACCCCCACCAGTGCACCCCCCACCGTGCACCCTCACCACCCTTCCGTGTCTCTGCTCTCTGTCTTTACCTCTTGGACATGATGTGCTGTGGTATGGAATAACCTCTTTGGTTAGTCTGGGTCAGGTGTCCTGTCTCTCCTTCCTCCCGGCTTCCCCTCCTCCCTAGCAGAGCATGAGACTCACAAAGTCCTTGGCCAGCCTAAACATCACCAAGCAGTAACTGAAAACACTGGCGTTATCAGCATTGTGACGAGTGGCTATTAATCCTGTCGTTATCTCAACCCTTCGTGCCCCACGTTGGGCGCCAAAAAAGAACTGTTGTGGTTTAAGCTATAAACTCAGACAGCCGCTCTCTCACTCACTCCCCACTCTTTCTTCCCTCCGCTCCTGGAGGGATGGGAAGGAGAATCGAACGAATGCAACTCCCACAGGTTGAGATAAGAACAGTTAGTAACTAAGGTATAACACAAACCACTGCTGCTACCACCAATAATAATAATGACAAGAGAAAAATACAAGGGAAGAGTTTTTCTCCCCTCACACTCCAAGGCGGGGGGTGGGGGGGTGGGGGGAGGAATGGGAAGAAGAATCGAAAGAATGCAACTCCCACGGGTCGAAACAAGAACAGCCCAGCAACCAAGGTACAACACAAACCCCTGCCGCCACCAGCAATAATAATAATAAGAGAAATACAAGGGAAGAGGATAGAACTGCTCACCACCCAAAGACCGAGCTGTGAACTAAACCAAAAACCCTTCCGGGTTCCGGCCCCCAGTTTTTTTTACATCCTGGGCTTGACGTGCTGTGGCATGGAATAACCTCCTTGGTCAGTTTGGATCAGGTGTCCTGTCTCTGCTTCCCCTCGGCTTCCCCCTCCTCCCTGGCAGAACATGAGAGTCAGAAGGTCCTTGGTCAGACCAAAACATTCTAAGCCGTAACTATAAACATCGGTGTTATCAGCGCTGTTCCCAGACCGAAAGTCGAAAACACAGCACTGCACCAGCTACTATGAAGGAGAAAAAATTGACTGCTGCTGCTGAACCCATGACGCAGGCAAAAACTGTTGCACTGTGGTAGTGTTGTGGTTTAAGCTTATAAACCCATGCAGTCGCTCTATCACTCACTCCCCACTCTTTCTTCCCTCTGCTCCTGGAGGGATGGGAAGGAGAATCGAAAGAATGCAACTCCCACAGGTTGAGATAAGAACAGTTTATTAACTAAGGTATAACACAAATCACTACTGCTACCACCAATAATAATAATGACAAAGCAGATACAAGGAAAAGGAGAATACAATAGCTCACCATCAAATATCAAGCCTGACCACCCAGTACACCCCCACCAGTAACAATAATGACAAGGCAAATACAAGGGAAGGATACAATAGCTCACCACCCAGCTCGACCAAGCTGTGCACCCCCACCGGTGCACCCCTCACCGGCTGCACCCCCCACCGTGCACCCTCACCACCCTTCCGGGTCTCTGCTCTCCGTTTCTACATCCTGGACATGACGTGCTGTGGTATGGAATAATCTCTTTGGTTAGCCTGGGTCAGGTGCCCTGTCTCTCCTTCCTCCTGGCTTCCCCTCCTCCCTAGAAGAGCATGAGGCTCACAAAGTCCTTGGCCAGCCTAAACATCGCCAAGCACTAACTGAAAACACTGGTGTTATCAGCACTGTTCTCAGGCCCAAAATCAAAAACACAGAGCTGCACCAGCTACCAAGTAGGAGAAAAAAAAAAAATGACTACTTCTGCTGAACCCATGACATTCCACCCCTTATTCCATACCATTCACGTCATCCTCAGATCCCACATTTTTTCAATATACAATCACATGTGTATATATATATATATACATCCACACACATGCCCAGAGGGAGAGACATCATCCCTCAGTGCATGGACCAATCCCTACAAAGCTGCTTAGTCCATCCAGTCCATGATGCTGGGCTCCATCTTTTATAACAGTCTTTCAGAGCAGGAGACTGTGCAGTGTTCACACTCGTGAATAACCTGGGCAATAGTGTCCATTGCTAAGTCCACCCCTCGATCATGAGTCCATCTGTATGTTGCATCTCTGCCCTGATGGCCTAATGTGTCGTAGGCCCACCAGGCTCAAAATAATCCACCCTCCCCTCCAGCAGTTTCTGCAGCTTGTCGTTGGGGACTCCATACAGCTGCCTTCCATCTCCAATGCTTCCAAAGCACTGGAGGGGCCCAGTGGACTAGATACTTGCCCATACTGTCCCACACACCCTGCCACTCATGACTGTCCATCCTTGGGGAAAATCTCTTGGTCACCCTGCATCGTAGTCTAGCCACAGGCAAGGCCCACACCCCACTCTGGTTAACTCTCAGGACCAGACAAAATGGTTGTGGGTAAAACACACTCTGTATGCATGCCAACATGCTGATCCCCACCAGAATCAGCAGGCAGGTCTCAAGGGTACCCAAAGGCCATTGAAACCCTTCAGAACTCTCAAATGACGCTGCTGTACATGTCACTGGGGCTGGTGTAGCTGCTGGGCTTGCCGGCTCTCTCACCACCAGCTGCTCTTTGGCTGAGTCCACATCTTCCTCCTCTGCCTTGCTGGGAAGTGCTGCGTGGTCTCATGCGTCCTCCTGGGGCTCGGGCTCGCGGGGCTCTGCGGGCGGCTGCTGGGGAATGCTCTCGGCCGCTGCGGGGCTGGCCTCTGCCGCCGCCCCCCCTCGCCGCTCGGGAGCTGCGGGGTTCGGCTTCTCTGCCGTTTCCCCCTTCCCGGCCTCTTGATCCCCCGCGCCGGTCTCCCGGGCCGTTTCGGCCGTCGGCGGCTCCCGGGGCCGCCCCTCCTCCGCTCCGCACAGCCCCTCAAAGACGGAGGCGAAAATGAGGGCCTGGACAGTAAAGAGCAGCCGACCTGCCAGGTACAAGTCCACGTCCACGTCCATGTCCCCGTCCGCCCCTCCCTGCTTCTGGAGCCCACCCGTGTCACAAGCCCTTCCTATAAAGCACACTGAAACAAGAACCTTAGCCCAAAACTCATATCTGAGTGCTAAGATAACAAATACTGGCTGTAAGTAAGGTAGAACAGACTGAAACCATGAAAACCAGAGCAACAACTTTGAGAGTCAATAAATCAGCATTGTGACGAGTGGCTATTAATCCTGTCGTTATCTCAACCCTTCGAGCCCCACGTTGGGCGCCAAAAAGAACTGTTGTGGTTTAAGCTTATAAACCCATGCAGTCGCTCTATCACTCACTCCCCACTCTTTCTTCCCTCTGCTCCTGGAGGGATGGGAAGGAGAATCGAAAGAATGCAACTCCCACAGGTTGAGATAAGAACAGTTTATTAACTAAGGTATAACACAAATCACTACTGCTACCACCAATAATAATAATGACAAAGCAGATACAAGGAAAAGGAGAATACAATAGCTCACCATCAAATATCAAGCCTGACCACCCAGTACACCCCCACCAGTAACAATAATGACAAGGCAAATACAAGGGAAGGATACAATAGCTCACCACCCAGCTCGACCAAGCTGTGCACCCCCACCGGTGCACCCCTCACCGGCTGCACCCCCCACCGTGCACCCTCACCACCCTTCCGGGTCTCTGCTCTCCGTTTCTACATCCTGGACATGACGTGCTGTGGTATGGAATAATCTCTTTGGTTAGCCTGGGTCAGGTGCCCTGTCTCTCCTTCCTCCTGGCTTCCCCTCCTCCCTAGAAGAGCATGAGGCTCACAAAGTCCTTGGCCAGCCTAAACATCGCCAAGCACTAACTGAAAACACTGGTGTTATCAGCACTGTTCTCAGGCCCAAAATCAAAAACACAGAGCTGCACCAGCTACCAAGTAGGAGAAAAAAAAAAAATGACTACTTCTGCTGAACCCATGACAGGTAGCATGCCCTCTAGCTGATGAATTTGTCCATTTCATCTCGTGTTCACACCAGGCCCTCACTGTGGAGATTTAAATTTGCACTTTCCAGGATAAATACCACTTTATTCTGTATTGTGTGTGCAATCCCTTCCACTGACTCTTGGAAGAGAGGCTATATGTTCTCTAAGACAACTAAAAAAAAGAGCAAATATGACTTACTTATGATACATTTCAGAAAAAAGAGACCTTAATTCCAACTTCTGCTCTGAAGCAAAGCATAGATTAGAGCCAATATTTGTCACCTTCCAGGAAAGTGCTTTAATATTGAGTCATTTTCCTTCTCACTAGCTTAATGAATATTTAAGTAGTCCATGCAAAATGAAGTAGAATCAGTGGGAGAGACTATGAGCAAATCGCTCTAGAATACCTTATGGTGTTGTAGCTAGGTCATTTTTTGAGAAGACATGGATTCAGGTGTTCTCAGGAAAAAGAAAAAAAATGCTTCTGCCTCCTATAATTTGGATTAACAGGTTTTAGATTTCTTCATGGTTTTTTTTTGCTCTTTTTTTTTTTCTTTTCCGTGTTACTAAAACAAATGTTTTGAATATGGAGAAACAAGTAACTTGAAGTTAATTATTTGGAAATGTGAAATTATTATGTGAAATCCTATCCAAATTTGCAAAGAGTTTAGGTATTCTGAAGATATTGTATTGTTGTTTTGCTTTTTTATCTATATATGCATATATATAGAATCATAGAATCATAGAACCATAGAATCATAGAATAGTTAGGGTTGGAAAGGACCTCAAGATCATCGAGTTCCAACCCCCCTGCCATGGGCAGGGACACCTCCCACTAAACCATGCCATCCAAGGCTATGTCCAACCCCACCTTGAACGCCGCCAGGGATGAAGCATCCACAACCTCCCTGGGCAACCCATTCCAGGGCCCCACCACCCTCACAGTAAAGAATTTCTTCCTCAGATCCAATCTAAACTTCCCCTGTTTAAGATTCAACCCGTTACCCCTTGTCCTCTCACCACAGTCCCTAAAGAAGGGTCCCTCCCCAGCATCCCTATAGGCCCCCTTCAGGTATTGGAAGGCTGCTATGAGGTCTCCACGCAGCCTTCTCTTCTCCAGGCTGAACAGCCCCAGTTTTCTCAGCCTATCTTCATACGAGAGGTGCTCCAGCCCCCTGATCATCCTCGTGGCCCTCCTCTGCACTTGTTCTAACAGTTCCATGTCCTTTTTATGTTGAGGACACCAGAACTGCACACAATACTCCAAGTGAGGTCTCACGAGAGCAGAGTAAAGGGGCAGGAGCACCTCCCTCGACCTGCTGGTCACACTCCTTTTGATGCAGCCCAGGATACGGTTGGCCTTCTGGGCTGCAAGCGCACACTGCCGGCTCATGTTCATTTTTTCATCAACCCACACCCCCAAGTCCTTCTCCGCAGGGCTGCTCTGAATCTCCTCCCCGCCCAATCTGTAGCTGTGCCTGGCATTGCTCCCACCCAGGTGGAGGACTTTGCACTTAGCATGGTTAAACTTCATTAGGTTGGCATCAGCCCACCTCACAAGCATGTCAAGGTCCCTGTGGATGGCATTCCTTCCCTCCAACTTATCAACCGAACCACATAGCTTGGTGTCATCCGCAAACTTGCTGAGGGCGCACTCAATCCCACTGTCCATGTCACCCACAAAGATGTTGAACAACACCGGTCCCAACACCGATCCCTGGGGGACACCACTCGTTACTGGTCTCCAGCTGGACATTGAGCCACTGAGCATTACTCTTTGCGTGCGGCCATCCAGCCAGTTCTTTATCCACTGAGTGGTCCACCTATCAAATTGATGTCTCTCCAACTTAGAGAGAAGGATGTCATGTGAGACAGTGTCAAAGGCTTTACACAAGTCCAGGTAGATGACATTAACTGCTCTGCCCCTGTCCATCAGTTCCGTAGCCCCTTCATAGAAGGTCACCAGATAATTATCTGCTTTGAAGAAAATTATGTTCTTTCACCAAAAAAGCTGCTCAGGTCTCACAGAAAAATACAACGTGCATTCTCTTGCCACTGTTACAAAAGAGAATTTTTATCTTCATCCACCTGAAGGACAAGAATGAGCATTGGAAAGGCTGTATAGTTTCCTAAAGCGACACCCTAGTTCATGAGGTATTAGATTATACACAGAAACATTACTAACACTTGGACATGGCAGTTGAGCTCATTTTTCCCAAAGAGTCTGCAAGGATGAAGATGTTTAGGCTTCCTTGGCAGATTAGATTGACAGAAGTCTGCACAGAGGCTGAACAGTTTCCTTCTCTTCTAGTCTGGGCTACTTGCTCTGACATGAATCATCCCACAGAAGTAGTTTGAATATGACTGACTCACTAATCTGAGAGAAAAGCAGGTGGGTTTTTTTAATTTTCCCTTTTCCCTGAGCTAGTTCCATGTTGGTTTGCCAGTCTTGTCCACTCCGAGGTTGCATAATTCCTAGAGCCTTTTGGCAGATTTACTGTCTTAGACTGTCTTTAGTCATACAGAAAACTAGAAGCAGAGGGATCAAAGAAAAAGCCGTTTTTGAGAAATCAGTGGATGCTCTGAATGGAGAGTTGATGCTGGTAGACTTGCACAGTGAGGCAGGGACACAGCTACCTGTTTCCCCTGTGCATCCGCCTGTGAAGGTCTCCAAAAAGGCAGAGCATCCCACTGTTTGTGTCATAACTATGTGGTTTGTTGTGTTTGTATAAATCTCAAGTCTAGCTAAAAGTAGATATTATTATCTGTTCCTAGCTATAAGACAGGGTATTTGAGTGCTGCAGTCCTACCTGAAACTCTCTTATTAAAAAAATGTGGAAATACATTCTCCAAATCCCGAGCATAAGCTGACAAAAAGCAAGTTTACTTTTCACATCCCTATTCACCACAGTGGAGTCATTCAGACTTTCTCTTCATTTACAGATAGGTCCTGCAGGGAAGCCTATAAAAGAGTCAAACTTACTTTAGAACCTTACATAATTAATGTGACTCACTACAATGTTTCTATTAGGATTTGTAGGTTTTGCAGCTGGTGTATCTTTAGAAATACAAATGTAATGTTTTAGCATCTCTGTCTGCAGATCTGTAGAGCTTAATCGATGATGAACCATGTTTGATATGTAATACTGCTATTTTTTATAATGTTCTTTGTATTGTTTTTCCAATTTTTTCAGTATTTTTTGTACTCAAAATTAAACATTATACCTGAACAACAGCAACTGTTGCTGTGGTGTTGTTCGTGCTTTTAGGAGGACATTGTCAACCATAACCTGTATTTTTAACCCTCTCAGCTAGTAAGGAGAAATCACCTGCTCCTTTTTTATTGATGTGTGCAACTGTATTATGTCTTTTGATGGATATTGTTAATTTGATTTTTAGGGCTAGAGTAGTTCCAGAACTAATGAGTACATTTGCGTAAAAAAATCACTCTTCTAGATGTCATGGATAGGCTGTGTTCAGTATTAAAATATTGAGTTTTGGAGGAATTAGTAACAAAGAATCAATTCCTATACACTTTCTGCTGTGTTTATTTGTTATTTGTATTCTGGTGGCAGGCACAACAAGCTGGATGCTGGCTGAACATTCAAGATGAGTCTGCCTGTAAAGCTGCAGAGCTTACAATCAAACTCCTACCTCCCCGGTATAGAGAATTTCAAGTATTTGGAGAGTCATTTTGAAGTCAAGGTTTTGATTTAAAATATCAAGCTAGCAAAATGTTCTTTGAAACAGACGGTGATAAAAATATTTCACAAATGTGAACCTTGAGAAAAACATATTCCCTGTTTTCACTAGCTTTACTTGCGCTTTTCTTGAAGAGTTAATTTTGCAGAAAAGTATAACAACCAAATCAATGACTTAGAAAAGTTTTTGTTTTCTTAGTATGAAAAGTGTCCCTTTTTCAATGCATTCAGTTATAACGTAGATCATCATCTAAACCATTAAAGTAACTATCAAGTTTCTGGACTTCATACACCAGATTATAAGGGCAAATTGGAAAAAAAGGAACAGAAGGGGTCTACTAGTTACTAAAGCAGAGGGCCATATTGAGCTGTTAGCCATAACAGCATAAATCCGGAGTTATACTCTCAAGGGCAATTGGCTTACTCCAGATTTACTCTTAGATACCTGAGTTCAGCATCTGGCAAACATTATTTTCTTGTAAGTACATCTTTTAAATTAACCTTGTTGGTGAAAGAAATATTAAAAAGAAAATTAGTAGTTTTTGCTGGATTAATCTAGTAATACGTCTGCAGCATCATGTTTGAAATTATTTCTTCACTCCATTAAAATTTCCTGAACCCATAAAACCAATTTCTTTAGTACATAAAAATACAGCAATTTCCTCACTGTGTTTCTGGATCCTCTCTATATGACCATTTTTTTTTGCACCATTATAATGAAAATCCCCACTACTGGATTCTCATGCCACCCAACTCATATTTGCATTTGCGCATTTAGTTGGACAGAGCCTTTGTTTCTTCAAGTCGGCTAATGGTCTGTTTATTCTCTCTTTCTTTGGCATTAGAATTTGTGTTCAATTCATCTCTGTTTCAGGAATTAACCACAGTCTTGCTGTGATTTTCTTCCGAATGCAAACGTTTTGTTTCCTGAAAGTCAAAGGCTCTATCAAAGGCATCGTATTTGTTCTTCAGTCTATACTTCATTTATTTTTTCACTATTGTAACTTGATTTTCATAATGGTGTGCTTTTCTTTTTGGTTTTGCAGTCTGAATAGCAAACAAAGACTTCCCAGTCAGCTCTGTTCTTTTTCTTTCTCTTTTTTAATACACGAAGAGGGGAAAAAAAAATCTTCTCTTGTCTAGACTACTCCATCAAGGAAGACAAATATTTGAAAATGGTTCTTATATTGGAAATACATCCACACTATAGAAATTATGTTGTGGAAACAGATAATTCAGAAAAAATTAATGACAAATATTTTTTTTTGCAAAAATTCCTAGCATATGCTATATGCTTTTTTCCTCTCTAAAAAGGGACAGTTTATGGTCCTTGAAGTGTCATTCAGATGACTGATCATAAAGTGTATCTTTAAGAAGACTTTGTAAGCTACCAGTTTAGGAACCTTGAGGATTGTCTCAGGAAAATTGCTATACTTTCTTGAGGACTGAGGAAGAAGTCATGGAAGGATGCAGGTAAGGCAGTGTCTCATTTCAAAATTGCATCAAAATAAAATTTAAGTAAAAACTAAGATGTTGATTCATATCTAAAATAAATGCGGAGGTAAAGAAAGAGGAAATTCATTAAGAAAGAGCCCTTATGTTTAGCTTTAATAAAGGACCTGGAGACAGAAATGAGAGTAGCTTCAGTCGAGCAGAAATATTGAAAGCCAAGCTGGAAGGTAACCACCTGCAAAAGAGGAAGCCTGTGCTCTTGTTGTAGGCAGTACATCACATGGTTTTAGAGATTGGTGGGACATCTGGAATGGAACTCCTTGAGAAAGGAGTTAGAAAACGATATGGAAACTGAAGAACTTCCTGAAGAAAATTCCTGAATTTTCTGGAAGAGAAGACGACCATGTAGGACAATGAAATGTTTAGAAGAAAGGTTGTCAAAGGGGCGCAATTCAGAAGCAATAAAAGCAAAGAGACTGAACAAATGACTGGATCAGATGAGAGGGTTAAATAGCTAGTGTAGAGCTGAAAACTACTTAACACTGCATTGCCCTACCAGGGCATGTCTCAAATATATGGTGTTTCCAAAACCTCAAGTTTAAGGAGCATCTCCTTAAAGAGATCCTCTAAGCTTCTCCTCTAAGAGGGTGAGTTCTCAGGTTTATTGTTATCATAATGACAGAGAGTTTTAAGAGTTAGTGTTTCTGTTAAAGATACAGTTACACAGGAATTAATTAGCTCTCACAGAAGTCAGTTTGACAGCTGTACTCAAAAGAATATGACAGAAAGGAAACAATAACAGACACAGCAAGAAAGACTTATTCATTGACACTTACAGTGAATCTGGAAGTCTTCAGCCTCTTCGATGTAAAAGTTAAGCATATAATACGTCATTGCCATGCTAAACAATACCTGGTTTTTTTAATAGCCTGTTCACAAGATGAATTAATGATTGGCAGAGAAAAAAGAAACACAGAAAAATAATTCAGAGAATGAAAGGACCAAAGTTATTTGGCTCTGGTGAGGCAAACAAATAATTTGAAATTCGAAGGGGAAATGGAGGATAAAAAATAAGGACAAACTCAAATATTAACTTGGAGCATAACCATTAAAATATGCTCTTCCTTTCATTGTTTTTTTTCTCTTCTCAACTTTTAATGCAATTAAAGGACACTTCAAAGTGCGTTTAATTTACTTTGGTTTTCTAAGCCGATTTAAAGATGCTAAAGCTTTTTATGTATTGCTTCATATCTGCAAGTATTTGTTTCTATACATGTGATGACTGAATTACAGTGCATGGACAGTGCAAATGAAAGTGCAATTGAAATTTCTTACAGATGTAATAGTTACACCAAGAAAAGTCTCTAGTACTCTCAAAGAAGGAAGAATGGTTGATCATAGCACAAGACAGATTCCCATCAAATTTACTGTTGTCCTGGGTTCAGCAGTAGCAGTCATTTTTCTCCTTCTTAATAGCTGGTGCAGTGCTGTGGTTTTGACTTTCGGCCTGGGAACAACACTGATAACACCAATGTTTTTAGTTGCTGCTGCTGCTGCTGAACAAGGACTTTCTGAGTCTCATGCTCTGCTAGGAAGGACGGGAAGCTGGGAGGAAGCAGAGACAGAACACCTGACCCAAACTAGCCAAAGAGATATTCCATACCACAGCACGTCATGCCCAGTATATAAACTGGGGGCAGTTACCCGGAAGAGTTAGATCACTGCTCAGTCGGGCTGGGTATCGGTAGGCGGGTGGTGAGCAGTTGTATTCTCTTCTCTTGTTGTTTTCCTTATCATTATTATTATTGGTGGCAGCAGCAGTGGTTTGTGTTATACCTTAGTTACTGGACCTTTCTTATCTCAACCCGTGGGAGTTACATTCTTTCTATTCTCCTCCGCATCAGTCTGGGAGCTGGGAGATGAAGGGAGTGAGTGAGCGAACAGCTGCGTGATTCTGAGTTACAGGCTGGCCTTAAACCATGACAACCGCAAATGCCATAGCAATTGAAAAGGTATATGATTACTCTGTGCTGCCTTTTCAGATAGTCTGGAACGCATGTAGTGAAGAGACATGTAGCAGACCTTCAAGTGCGAGCTGATGCTGAGCCCGCTGTAGATGCATGTCACTTTCAGTAGCAATGTGTTTTGCAGTGTTCATGCCCTCAAGCTGCTGTTTTTGAACAACACAGAAGAGTTCTGTCCTGTCATCCTTTTGTTCCATCTTAATGCTTGTCATGGGAAATGTCTGAAGAGCATTGATATTTCTTTTATATTTAATTGATATTTCTGTTGAGAGATCCCCTTTCCTAGACAAACCAAATACCTTCTTATTTTAAACCCTCAGTGCCTTGCAATGGACTTACTCTGTTAGCTGATCATCTCAGCCGCAGTGTGCTGGGGGAGGTCTGCATCCAGTGCATCTGTTGTCTTTAGGGTCAAAATCATGAAACAAGCTCCTTAGCTTTGCTTGGTGCAAATGATAGGCTGCCTCTGACTCTGAGCCGTTAACACCGCAATCCCAGTGAGTCTCATCCCTGCCACTGGTTGTGCTGTACCAATACAGAGAGCAAAAGTATCTCAAGAGCAAGTCAGCAACCAAATGGATAATAAGCCAAGTAGCAGGGAATGATATTCAGGAAAGAGACATTCAGAACACAGATTAAAATGACTCCAAGCAAGGGCTGGAGTCATCTCCTATACAGGATCATAAAAACATTTTCAGCAAGAGGTCGTCTAAGCCTCACAGGGTTGGCAGCAATGGCCAGATAAGCGGGTGGTATTGAGAGAGTATCTTGGTTCTCACCAGGACGCTAGAGTGAATAACATACACAAAGCAGATAATAGCATTGGCGTCAGCTGTAGATTTGACAATGATTATGAAACCTGGCTTTGTTTCTGATAAGTATTTCTGTGCCCAGAAATGTTGATTCTTCCTGTACAATTCTTCTTGTAACTACCATTTTTCAGCTTAGGAAAGAATGCCGTTCTTCCTGAAGGTGTGTTGACT
Source organism: Amazona ochrocephala (assembly GCA_039720435.1). NCBI lineage: Eukaryota > Metazoa > Chordata > Aves > Psittaciformes > Psittacidae > Amazona > Amazona ochrocephala. The sequence continues at coordinate 48,957,759 of CM077878.1, forward strand.
TGAGCTCTATGTTGCAGTGGATTTTCAGAGGATTTCTCTGTAACTTAACGCAGAACTATTTGAATGTGAATCTGATTTTTTACAAGTTTGGCAGTTTTTGGATCTCAGTTCTGCATAACTACTTGGTGAAACACTGGATGACAGAAAATTGCTAAAATCAGACTGTTGAAGGTTTTTTAAAACTATTACAGATCAAATTACAAGTTATGAGGGGGAAGGAGGGAAAATGGAAAAGAAAAAGAGAGTTATGATATTAGACCTCTGGAGAAACTGAAACATTTCTGACAGAGAAAGTGGAGGAGACTTACAGATGAGATAAAGTAAAAAAAAGGAGGAAACTATGATTATTAGATGTTAGTATCTCTCTCAGTATAGGCTTTAGTTGATCAAAAAAAAAAGGTTTGCAGATAGAGGCTCTTAAAAAGATGGGTAATAATGATCATAAAAAATGCATTTCTCAGGCATAAAGAGTGGCTTTTGTCCAGAAATCAAATTGAAAAATAAATTATAGAAAGCAGTAATATAGCAAGATAATTGCCAATATGCTTAGATGAGATAGCAGATAAGAGAAAATTATTCAGTAAGAAAACTACAACAGTATATAGAAAAACACTTTTTAAAAAGTCGCTATTTTTATTGTCTGCAGGGAATAAAACCCATCTCTTAAGAAAATTATCAGATTTTCTGGGGTAAGAATTAAATAATGGCTAGATGACAAAGAGCTTGCATGAAGACTTATGGAAAATCCTACAGCAAAGTAAAAAAGCAAAAATATATTAGTCATCCACAAAGCTAAGGATTATAATTTTTCTTTTATTTCTGTAAAGACGCCTTAAGTTACCAGCATCCAGTGTGGTTTTTTTTTTTTTTTTTTTTTTTTTTAACAATACCCGTAAGTCTTCTGGACAGAGCTGAGGATGGGATTGAGCCTGGAATAGGTGAAGGTGTGGTGAAGGTCCTGGCTACAGTAGTCTGAAGCCATGTGGTGGGGACGGACTGCCCCCCAACATGGACCAATCTAAAGACAATGGTGTTACCCCACTTTGCTGTAGCCAAAGCTTGTAGCTTTCGCCCATGCAATGGGCTTCACTTCCTTTCCCTTTGTCTTGTAGCACTTGCACTAACAGGATAATGCCAGGGATACAACTAGAGGCCAGAGGTTAAGATTGAAAAAGGAGAGGTAAAGAAACACCCTATCACTCCCTGACTCTCTAAATCTGCCTGGGACATGATAGCCACGTGAGATGAAGACATTTGAAATTAAGCATCTACATGCTGCTGTGTGTCTAAGCTCCTTTTATAGTCAGTGGAGATCCACCCAGCATTCAGCAGAATATCTGCAGCAGAGTATCTTCATTGGCTGCACTGAGGTTTCACTGTATGTCCAAATGTTAGCCTGAACACACGGAGTTCTAGAGCTGTTTTTTGATGCTTTGTATATCCCCAGCAGTGTGTCAACTTGCTCAAGTAATTTTAATGCATGTTACCAAGGTATCACCACTTGAAAATGTAAAGCAGGTTTTTTATTGTTGAATGTGTGAAACAGATAGTTGGGACTAATTAGTTCCTAGGGTAAGTATTACTACGCTATTCATCTCTATTAAGCTAACAAAGAGTCTTTGCTGACCAGCAATCATAAGTCAAGAAGGGAAGAGTAGGCTTCTCTTGTTCTCTGAATGGGCTGATCCTGGTTGGTTCTGAATAGACATCTTCTGACTCCCAGCTGTTTCACTAAAGCTTCCTTATGTTTTCCTGTTTACACTCCTGTTGAGCCCTGGGCTATGCATATTCTCACAGTTTTTACTTACAATTTAGCAATATATTCAGAAATCTGAGCTGATTTTAGAGATGTGTGCACATCTACGGGGGTATGATATCATAGGCATCACAGAAACATGGTGGGATGGCACCTATGACTGGTGTGTTGGAATGGAAGGTTACTGGCTCTTTAGGAAAGACAGGCCCGGCAGACGGGGAGGGGGAGTTGCTATTTATGTTAGGGATAGGCTAGAGAGTATGGAACTCTGTCTGGGGACAGGTGAGCAGTCGACAGAGAGTTTGTGGGTCAGGGTTAAAGGGAGAACAGCCATGGGTGATGTTATTGTGGGGATCTGTTACAGACCGCCTGACCAAGGGGACTAGCTGGACGAAGCGCTCCATAGGCAGATAGGAGCAGCCTCACGCTTGCAGGCCCTTGTTCTCATGGGAGACTTCAACCACCCTGATATCTGTTGGAGGGATGGTACGGCCCGGCACAAGCAATCCAGAAGGTTCCTGGATTGTGCTGAAGACAACTTCCTTCTGCGAGTAATAGAGGAGCCGACAAGGAGAGGTGCCATGCTTGACCTCGTCCTCACCAACAGGGAAGGGCTGGTTGGGAATGTGACGCTCCAGGGCAGCCTTGATTGCAGCGATCATGAGATGGTCGACTTTGAGATCCTCAAGACAGTGAGAAGAGCGTGCAGCAAGCTCACTGCCCTGGACTTCAAGAGAGCAGACTTTGGCCTCTTCAGGAACCTGCTCAGTAAGGTTCCATGGGATACAGCCCTAGAGGGCAGGGGGGCCCAAGACTGTTGGTTGATATTCAAGGCTCACCTGCTGCAAGCTCAGGAGCGATGCATCCCAACTAGAAGGAAGTTCAGCAGGAGGGCCAGGAGACCTCCTTGGATGGATAAGGAGCTGCTGAGGAAAATTCGAAGGAAAGAAGAGGCTTATAAAAGGTGGAAGCAAGGTCAGGCGGCCTGGGAAGAATACAGGGATGTTGTCTGGGAAGCTAGGGAGCAGGTTAGGAAAGCTAAGGCCCACTTAGAATTAAACTTGGCTAGGGATGTTAAGGATAACAGGAAGGGATTTTATAGGTACATTGCCAATAAAAGACAGGTTAGGGACACTGTGGGCCCTCTCCAGAAGCTATCGGGAGAACTGGCTACCCTGGATTTGGAGAAGGCTGAGGTTCTTAATGACTTCTTTGCCTCAGTCTTTACCGGCAAATGCTCTGACCACACCACCCAAGTCTTGGAAGGCAGACGCGGGGACGGTGAGGGTGGGGACCCTGCGCCCACTGTGAGGGAGGATCTTGTTCGGGGCCACCTTAGGAACCTGAACATATACAAGTCCATGGGACCGGATGAAATCCATCCACGGGTCCTGAAGGAGCTGGCAAATGAAGTTGCTAAACCACTGTCCATCATATTTGAAAAATCATGGCAGTCAAGTGAAGTTCCCGATGACTGGAAAAAGGGAAATATAACCCCCATTTTTAAGAAGGGGAAAATGGATGAGCCAGGGAATTACAGACCAGTCAGTCTCACCTCTGTGCCTGGCAAAATCTTGGAGCGGATTCTCCTGGAAGGCATGCTAAGGCACATGAAAACCAACAAGGTGCTTGGGGACAGCCAGCATGGCTTCCCTAAGGGGAAATCCTGCCTGACCAATCTGGTGACCTTCTATGAAGGGGCTACGGAAGTGATGGACAGGGGCAGAGCAGTTGATGTCATCTACCTGGACTTGTGTAAAGCCTTTGACACTGTCTCACATGACATCCTTCTCTCTAAGTTGGAGAGACATCAATTTGATAGGTGGACCCCTCGGTGGATAAAGAACTGGCTGGATGGCCGCACGCAAAGAGTAGCGCTCAGTGGCTCAGTGTCTAGCTGGAGACCAGTAACGAGTGGTGTCCCGCAGGGATGGGTGTTGGGACCAATCTTGTTCAACATCTTTGTGGGTGACATGGACAGTGGGATCGAGTGCGCCCTCAGCAAGTTTGCCAACGACACCAAGCTGTGTGGTTCTTGATAAGTTGGAGGGAAGGAATGCCATCCAGAGGGACCTTGACACGCTTGTGAGGTGGGCTGATGCCAACCTAATGAAGTTTAACCATGCTAAGTGCAAAGTCCTCCACCTGGGTTGGAGCAATGCCAGGCACAGCTACAGGTTGGGCGGGGAGGAGATTCAGAGCAGCCCTGTGGAGAAGGACTTGGGGGTGTGGGTTGATGAAAAAATGAACATGAGCCGGCAGTGTGCGCTTGCAGCCCAGAAAGCCAACCATATCCTGGGCTGCATCAAAAGGAGTGTGACCAGCAGGTCGAGGGAGGTGCTCCTGCCCCTTCACTCTGCTCTCGTGAGACCTCACTTGGAGTATTGTGTGCAGTTCTGGTGTCCTCAACATAAAAAGGACATGGAACTGTTAGAACAAGTGCAGAGGAGGGCCACGAGGATGATCAGGGGACTGGAGCACCTCCCGTATGAAGATAGGCTGAGAAAACTGGGGCTGTTCAGCCTGGAGAAGAGAAGGCTGCGTGGAGACCTCATAGCAGCTTTCCAATACCTGAAGGGGGCCTATAGGGATGCTGGGGAGGGACTCTTCATTAGGGACTGTGGTGAGAGGACAAGGGGTAATGGGTTTAAACTTAAACAGGGGAGGTTTAGATTGGATCTGAGGAAGAAATTCTTTACTGTGAGGGTGGTGGGGCCCTGGAATGTGTTGCCCAGGGAAGTTGTGGATGCTTCATCCCTGGCGGCATTCAAGGTGGGGTTGGACATAGCCTTGGATGGCACGGTTTAGTGGGAGGTGTCCCTGCCCATGGCAGGGGGGTTGGAACTCGATGATCTTGAGGTCCTTTCCAACCCTTACTTTTCTATGATTCTATTCTATGATTTCTTCAGCCTTTAATGCGTATGGCAAACTAAATAATGCAGATTTAAATGTTAATGTGATTATTTTCTACACTTTGGTTTCAGACCAATCTTAATTCTGCCATCTATATGCTTTTGAGGTTTGATTGATCTTATGAAAAGTCACAAATAAAATGCAAAATGCAGATCTGTGATGTATGGTAAAAGACAGCCCATTGAGTGAAGATGAACATCTTAGTGTCAAACCGCATCTGATATGTTGATTTCTAAAACTAGATCTAGGAATTAATACATTTAGAAAAAGTAATCCTAAGAGAATATTTGGAAGGAAATTTTTTAAAACAGCCTATGCATTCATACAGTACAGATTAGTCCCTTTCATCTGATAACACTTCCAAGTGAATATATCTTCTTAGAAATGTTTCTGTTCTCTAAGAATTGTTTTAAGGCATTTAATAGTCACAGTGAATTAAATTTGACTGTTCTGTGGTTTTTTGACTGTGCTGCAGTGGCCAGTTGTCTGCACGGATGATATGAGGCTGGATCATTCAAAACTGCTTATGTTTTCATAATGCTTTTGTAAAGCAAACACTATTTCTTTGCCAGATAAATCACATCTGAACATGCTACTGATTGTTTAAGTAAATGGTGTGGCAGAGAAGGGTATGTGTTCTAAGGCCAGGCTGGAAAGTCATCTAGGAGTAGGAAAGGATTCATCTACAATGTACTATGGAAAAAAAAAATCATAAATTCTGTAAATCTGGACTGTACTTTCAATGTAACTTTGAATAAATTTCTGAATTATTAGTTTCCCTTCCTTCTTGATGTACGACAATGCGGCAATTAATGAGGATAGTTAGTAACCCTTGTCTTGCTTTTACTGGTGAGCTTCATGGAGCTGTTTTTGATCAAAAAAGTTGTACTGTATACTCAGAAAATTAGAGTACAACATAAACCTGATAGTGAATTATTCTTTAGATCTAAAGTTTTAACTTTCTTGGTGTTATCTGGTGTACAGGAAGGGTAAATAATGGTGCAGACAAGCTGAAATTCTTACTGCCTGCCTAGGTTTTTTGCCAGTACAAAACTTGTTATTCCTTAGGAGGTTTCATGCTCACATTATTTCACTGGCAAAAGAACTCCATTGTGTTACAGTAAATACATAATGGATGCTCAATTTTATCTGTATGATTGCTTTTACTATTGTTCAAAACATAAACTTCTAACTTGATCAACTTGCCAGAATATTAGTTTTTAACCTCTTTATGGAATTGAGTTCATTCAGATGAGTTGCTTGTGAACTTCTAAGTTTAAATAAAAACTTTACAGGTTTACAATTAGACGTGCTTTTTAACTGCTTGCAGACTTGACTGGGAATCAGCCTTTGACTAAGCATGCTACCTAGGAGGGCAACTGCTTTGTTGATGTTGAGGGTGCACATGGTCAGTATGCTGCCATGGGGTGCAGCTGGTTGTGCTGCACTGACTGCTGTAGAGGACAGGGGAGAAGGGAGTTTGTATCCTTAGGACAGTAGATGGCACTTCTTGCTGAAGTACCATTCCTTGAAATAACCTCTTCATCCTCACAAACTCTCATTATGCTTTTCATGTTTATAGTCTAGCCATAGTGATTTGAAAGCTAAGACTACACATGTTAGGTATAGTCCAAAGCTTTATATTACATTAGGGAGAAAGCTGAGGGACAGCAGCAAAACAACTTGCTTTGGCCGCTGAGAGTAGGAGTAATAGAATTACTTTATAGAAATTTATGTTCTATGAAATTTATGAAAAAAATGAGTCTGTTTTGTTTTTATGAACTACCTATTTGTCCTTTGAAGTTAAAGACTGCACACTTTTTCAAAGGGTATCTCCTTTGAGCATACAAAACCTACATAACTGATTAAAAAAATAGCATATTATCTTTAATGATGTTTTTAAACAATAGTGGTTAATTTGAGGAATATGCTTGTTTATGTACCTTTTGACTTAGTCTTTTAGCTTTTCATCATGGCCTAAAGAGTGAGAAACGCACTTAAAAAAGGATAATGAAAGTGAAAGTTGAGTTTCTTTTGAAATTGTTTATTTAATCAGCTTAATACAAAATCACTAAGTACTATGGAACTAAAATCAGGAAAGTTGACAATGCTTTCCTTGTTTGGTTTTCTGGATTGCTTCTTTTGTATCATTTTGTTTGCTGCAGAATACAAGTGCAATAGGAATTTATTTTTAGAATTCAGGTTTTATTCAAAACAAGCATATTTTTTTTTTTACTTTTTTCCTCCTGAAAACAGCAGGGAATGGCAGACTGACGGTGGAGATTATTTCTTTTCTAGATATATGAATCCTATATGACAAGTAATAAGAAGATGGCCTACTGCTCCTCTTGAGTTGAAACTTTGTGCTGTGTATTATTCACAGTGGAACAAGAACAAAAAAGGTTGCAGCTTTAGACAGACAAAAGAACCAACTCATGGTAGTAGCAGCAGTACACCATGTCAAAGACTTTATTGCGTAAGAGTAGATATAAACGTGTATAAAAATATAAGACAGATTGGAGAAAATTAATTTTCTTGGGCCTTTTTTAAGAATTACATTGTATTTTACAGTGCAAATGATATGTATGTGCACAGATGCACACTGCTTATAAATGACATATGCTTAGGCACAGAAATTATTTTCTGACTCTTTTTGGTCAACAATTGATCTTCAGGTTTCCCCTTAGAAATGTTAATTCTGGCAGAATAACACTTTTGTAGCATCTTTAAAACTCAAAAATTACAATGTTGACTTACACATAGGGCTAGCATTAGCTCTGGATTCTAACTTCACTCAACTCTTCTCTGAGGGAGTGCTTCTGCCTGAAAATACAGTTGAGGGAATATGTCTGCTTTGATGACACTTCAGTAGAAACAGGTGAGTTTATAAGCAGACCTGATGACACACCAGTGTCTTTCCAGCTACTTTTCTTCACATCTAGGACAGACCAGGAGACTTGGATTCACAAAACTCAACAATTTACTATTTGTTACCCTTAGTATGCAAAGCATAAATAAACATTTCCTAGGTGACCAGCTGGCCAACACTATATTTAGTTGTTACTTATCTTGCTAGGTTAGTGGAAATCACAGAGTTTACAGAACTATACTTATTCTGATATCAACGGACATTCTTCTTTTACAATAGGTATGGTATGCAGCACTGAGGGAGACTGCAAACAAAAGTGATTGGGATTACGTTTTTGCACCATAGAACCATGGAATCAGCTAGGTCGAAAGATATTAAACAAGACTGGCCCCAGTACTGAGCCCTGGGTAACACCATTAGTGACCAACTAGGTGTGGAACCATTTACCACTGCTCTTCAGGCTTGACCATCCAGACAGTTTCTAAAGCAGCAAAGAATACACCTATCCAGGCCATAAACAGTCATTTTTTCAGGAAATTGCTGTGGGAGACAGTGTCGAATACTAAAGTCCAAATAGACAATGTCCACAGCTTTTCCCTCATGAACAAGGTGGATCACCTTGTCACAGGAGATCAGGCTGGTCAAGCAGGACCTAGCCTTCATGAACCCATGTTGACTGGGCCTGATCCCTCCATTTTCCTGCACTTGTTGTGTGATCACACCAGGATGATCTGCTCTGTGACCTTCCTAAGGCTGACAGGCCTGTAGTTTCCAGGGTCTTCATCTTCCTTCCTGCCCTTTTTGTAGATAGGTGTCACGCTGGCCAACTGCCAGTCCTCTGGGACCTGCCTACTAGACCAGGACTACTGATAAATGATGGAAAATGGCTTGGTGAGCTCATCTGTCAGCTGCTTAGCACTCTTGGGTGGAACCCATTTGGCCCCATAGACTTGTATATGTCTAAGTGGAACAGGAGGTCACTAACTATTTCTTCCTGGGTTATGGGGACTTCAATCAGCTCCTCATCTAGGTCATGAAACAGTAGGATGACATGAGATGATAGCAGGCTCCTTAAACGCATGTTTACTGTCATTGCAGGAAAATAGCCTAACTCATTGTACGTTTGCCCTTTCTAGTCTACTGGAAGAAAACCCTTTACAAATAGTATAAGTGTGATGTTAACTTAAAAATTGCTTAAAGCAGAGGTCTTTCTAGCCCAATGTTCTGCTTTGAAGAGCTTTTTCAATAGAAAAAGGGATTCTGCAAGAACCTACCATCAATCAATGTTTCCAATATTAAGTACTAGTAGGAGGTAATTTTTATGCCTTAAATCATGGAGGTATAGAGTTTATGCTCTCTCTAAAACATTTCTTGTAAAGATGGATTTACTACTACAACATCTGATATTGGTGTTATTCATACAACTTTCCAATACTAATTTAGCCTTGCTAAATTTATGTTTTCAGTAATATCAACTGACAATGAATTTCAGAGCATGATTGTACATTGTATGGAAAATGATTTTTGTATTGATTTTATATTTCCTAGCCACCTTTTCATTCCTGTGACTAGCTGTTGTTCTTGCATTGTAAACAGGGCAAATAGAAATTTTTGATAGATCTGCTGTGTAGGAATCATAGTTTTGCAATTTTGTATTTTCTCTCATTAGTGAAAAGAGTTAAAATGTTCATTTAAATATTCAGTCATGTACCCGTTAGTTTTTGCACTGTGCACAAAAACTCTGTTCTGCTCCATTAACTTTGAGACTAGATGATCGCAATCCAACTGAGGGTGAGCCACACTTTGTTATTATTGTATTATAACAATTTTGGAATTATTTTTATCCCATTCTTCTATTTATATTATTGAATATTTCTTTTTTGTCTGATTTCTGCTACACACTGGATGGAAATCTTAATTAATGTTCAATGACTACTTTCCAACCTGCAATCATTACTTTAAAACCCAAAATCTGGTTAAAATATTTATTCCACCCCTAACATTTGCTTTTCATTGGTGTGGACAGTCATTTGTCATTATGATTCACTTCACCTGTTCAGATCTTTTGAAGGCTTTTCACTTTGCTTCCTGATTCAAACTGAACTATTTTATCTCATCACAAACTCAGCTGCCTTGATATTCCCCCTTGTCACATGTTAAATCACTCAAAGCATATATTAAAGAACACTAAAACTGGTACAGAAGGTAAAGACACATCATCTTAAAGTTTAAATGGTGGAATGAATATGATGTTTTTTTTTGTCTTTTACCTCAAGACTACTTAGCCTTTCTAGTCCACTTCCGCAGATAAGCTGTCAAGGTCTTTCAGAACAGAAATACTTTCAAGAATTTAGTGATGCTAAGAAGCTGGCAACACATCGGTGATTGTTTTTGGTCTCCCTCTCCATTGTAACTGTAGAGTCCAGAGCTATTCGGCAATACAATTAGTATATCAGGAAAGGAAAGGAAAAAACCTATCTGATGAAGATTTTTATATATCAGCAAAAAGTAATGTAGGTACTGTAACAAACGAGTTGTTTTGATTGGTTTACAAATACATATTTAAAAAATAAATTTGTTTGTAGACCTTGTATATCAGTGCATATCTAAATCTTCTTGTATAATTTTGGATCCAATAAAATATCTATACTAGAAGCATATTCATCAAAAACATGAATAAGAATTGCAGCTGCAGTTATGCTATACAAGAAAAGAAACCCCAAGTTAATCAAATTGGTTTTGTCTGATTTCAGATGTTTCTGGCACTGTCCTGAGTATGTGATAGCTAACTTCTCATGCTCCTGATACTAGTGAAGCCAGCAAGAGTCAAGTTCAGTTGATTTCATTTGGGCGAATGTTTTACTCTTTCAGCTTAAAAATAGTAGGATTTTTATATTCTCAGTAAATTCACCTTTTGTTTTGAAGGAAAGAACATCAGTACAGTAGACAAAGGGAAAATTACTCAACCCTGAAGAAGAGGGAACAATTAATAAAAAAAATACGTTCAGAAGGTACTCAACAGGAAAAGAAAATGATTGAATTACTAAATACATTCTTGTGTATGCATACATAGTTAGAAATGTTATCTGTATCTGAAATACAGCAAACAGTACAGAGAAAGCTGAGAAGACATGAACAAAGAGATTCAAGATACAAACAATTCCAAAAAGTTTATTTTGGAGAAGCCTTTGAGTAATAAAGACATAAAAAGATAAGCCTTGTGCTTTTCCTCATTTGGAACTGCATACTAAGACTGCTAGTACAGGAAAAGAGAGAACTTGCAGTCCTTAGCAGCACTGCTCTTTTCCTCAATGTGGGGAATATTGTGACATGACATACATGTTATCTTCTGCCTCTCTCATGTCTGAAAGAAATGTATTGCTATGATTTAATCTTATATAAATCCTTAACAAATAATTTCTATGGCCCATAAACCTGAGAAGTTCATAAGTAAAATTGTTGCTTTTCTCTGGGGGTGCCTGTATGTGATTGCAATTTCTGTTAATCTTGCCTTTACATTCTTTTTTTGTACTGAATGATGTAAAAATTATTGAAGGCAATAAGAGTAAATTCATAATCTCATATGCTGGCATGAATATTAACAGACTAACACAAATAATAAATATCTTTTTTTTACAAGAATTTTAAAATTCAAAATAGATCTGATTAAAGAAAGAATGGAGAAAAGGAGGAAAAATATAGAAATGGTAGAAGAGCAACACTGCAAACTAAAATAGACATGTATGATGAATACACCTTGACACTGAGCAACGTAAATAATTTTTACACTGGTAAATATGATTTTTCTATAGCATGATTTCAGCCTCTGTTTCTTTGTAAAACGATCTAGGCGAATTGCGTGAAACATTGTATTATCAGTTTCCTTTGTACCTTCACAAGATCCTTTTTAGGAGCATTATGGGGATTTGATCTTTTCTTCTTTCTTTACTGATGCTCATTTTGATTGAATTCACTTAGAAGTGAGTATGTATTTTTGCTTTTCTGGCTTTTTTATGAATGCAGTTCCAGTCTTCATCCCTATCCTATGTGTATGTTTCCCATAACATGTTTTAGAAGAACTTTCTGATTAGTTCTCATAACTTTTTTAAATGAGACTAATTGAACTTGACAGCATATTCACTCCTGGAGTGCAACTGGGAAATGATTCAGCTGAAGCCTAGTGAAAGCTTTTAGATTTATTTTTTTAATATAGCACTTTGTTGTGTTGCAGGTTTGATAATAATGGAATGTCAAATAAAACTGCTAAGCATTTTCCTGGCCCCGAGGTTTTTCTCTTGCTACGCTTCCTCCAGGTTATGTATCCTTCAAAACTAAATGGTATTTGTTGTGAATTGTTCCTATGGCTCATAAACTGCCTGAAAATACAGCAGCATTACCACTTGGGGCAGGAAAAAACAGAAGAATTTATTGCATAGGATTGTACTGACCTATGTAAATAGTATTGTTACAAGAAATCCCTTTGAATTCCCTATGGAAGTACATATCCCAGAAAGGCAGGAAACCTAGTTAAGATTCAAGCAGTCCTACATATGGAAATCATACCAGGTCTTCAAGTGAAGAGGGAATCCTGCTTTGCTGGTGATTGTCTCAAAAGGGAGCAGCTCTTTCTCTAGAAAAGGAGGCTACCTAAAGCAGACACTCAAGTGGACCTCCTTGCCAGGGTTTCTCAGATATTTTGAGAAAGCTGAATCATATCAGAGAGGACCTGGATCCTTTTACCAGATGCTATAGTAAAGCTTCTCTAGCAGTGGTGCCAAAGGTGTTGTAGGAGTCAAACATAAAGAATGTTACATTTACCACAAGGAAAAGCTTTGGAGTTGTCATATAAAGTACATTCTGCCGTGAAGAGTACCCTTCAATTAGTGAGAGATGGAACATAAGCTTTAGCACTTCAGCAGCATGGAAGCTGAATGATGAAAAGGCAGTCCTTTTCATATTTCCACCCCACCAGAGAGCTGCCAGAAATTCCTCTGTTAAACAGCAGCAGGAGAAGTCATCAGGTAAGGATGGAGAACTAGGGGAAAGCCACCACCAAATCTTAAAGTAAAATACATTATTTAATCTCATCTGATGATACTAGTTCTGGACTGAGGAGCAATCCAGGATGTAGGAACCCTTTAAAGTCAAAATTGGGTTCTTTCTAGTTTAATGTTGCTGAAAGCAGAATGCATTTCGTCAAGGAAAGAGGACCGACAGAAGCTGAGAATTTTTTACCATTTGAAAGATTTTAACAACAAAGCTGATATGGCCCATAGAGAAAAATACTGTAACAAGTGATTTGAAACATAAAGCATGCTTGACTTCCATGCTTGACTTCCTTCCCAGCAACAGAAGCTGTGTCAGAAGGTAGGCAAAAACCTAGATTATAATTATTCCCTTTGCTGTTTTCCTTTCCATTACTGCCTCACTTACAGCTTTGAAAGGCTCATATCTTGCAGTTTATAAACTCCAAATGGTTGTCTAATAAATGTACAGCCAAAGATGACACCATTTTATTAAGTGTTGAGTGGTTGTTTCTTGGTGGTGGTGAGGACTTCTGATGGTGTCCTGGTGGACCACCATTTGATGTATGGCAACAAAGGAAGAAAGTGGTTACCTTTGTTTCATATGAAAGAGTAGGGAGGTGGGTTGATGACTGGATTTAACCAAGTAATTAGCAGGGTAGTAAGGTGACTTATCAACATCCCTTCAATGACACCAGTTTTTCTCACATTCTCTTAAACCTGTTCTATATTTCTCTAGTCAAACAGTTTCATTTTCTGAATGAGGGGACTATGCTAAGTTTTGGAACAATGACAAAGAAGTGATGACAATCTGCACTAAAAACAATAGGCAGGAACTAAATGCCATGTTGCTAGTGCTGTGAGAGTCAATTTCTAGCCATGTCGATGTGGTATTACTCTTCTGATGTCCAGACCGATTTTCCTAACTATGTAATATGTTGTGCCAGCATGAGCTGAAATCACTTCAGGTTGTTATTTTTGCCCTTTTCTTATTACTGTGAAGAAACCCAGTGCTGCCACCAATAAAGTTTGATATTTCTAAAATTTTCTAAAAGAAAGACACAACCTGAGTGCAATTAAGTAGACTGCTGATGCATCCTGGGGTGAAATCTGCTCAGTTTCTAGTTTTGATGAGCTATCCATTTTGCTCGCATCCACCTGCTACCTCTTTTCTTTCCTTTAGCAAGGCCTGCTGAGTCATATAAAGGATCCAGGCTAAAACCATTTCAGGACATTGTTCAGTCATCATTTCAAGGCTCTTTTACATAGATTTATGCCAATTTTGATTTATATTCAAAGTCGTAAGTAATTACACATATTGCAATTGATCAGCATGACACAAGTTGATGCTGATAAGGACTGTGGGTGCGCTGCAGTTCTGGGTGAGGTTTTCTAATATCTGAGCTTTTACAGTTGCTTCCCATAGAAGTTACATTCCTATTTGAAATAAAATTAAACTGAATTAAACATTTAAAAAAATAAAAAAACAAACAAACAATCCTGTTTAAAGATAAGTGACAAACTTCTGACCTTTATGCATGTAAGACTTTTTAAATGGAAGATTTGCTGCTTCATTTGGGAAACTACTGGCGCATGAAGCTGACACCCTAAACAATAAATGCTGTATTAAGTAAAGAAACATATTTTTCTTCACACAAAAGGATCTGACAGCACTCTGGTCAGCCTAGGAAAAGAACAGACTAATCAACTGGAGCTGTTACTCATCCAAATAGTGTTTCTGTACTGGCATAAGGCCTGCCCTACCAGGCACTAAATTAGTATTTTTTAAATATTAATTTAAATGTTTAAATTAATGTTAAAATTATTTAATTATTTAAAATTAATTTCAATTTAAAATAATTTAAAATAATTTAAAAAATTAAAAATAATTAAAAAAAAAATTAGAAGTGCTTTTTCCTCATTTTATCCAAAGGCCCCATCTGATAGGCTTAGAAAACAGCTGTCATATGTATCTGGCCTGTATGAACACCATGCCGGTCTTCAGACACGAATAAGAAGACAGGGAATATAAGAGTGGGGCTAACAGTTACAGAAGTGAACAAGAGCTGACACACAGAAAGAAACAACAGGAAGGTTACTAGAAATTCAGCCTTTATTGCTTCCCTTCATGGCTGGGCCATTGCCTGGTTGAGTGAACACAGATTCATTATATTCTATAACTGACTTTAAGTCTCAGATCCAGAGGATAGAGGCTACCATGGCACACTGCAAATTCCTCGTGTGGGCTGGACAAGGGAGGTTTTCATCTCCTGTCTACTGGAGCTGGCTTTCTGCCCTTCCCAATGGACAGTATGGCACCATTTCCAGCATGCTTGCCAAACACTATCTCACAGGATCACATGAATCACAAGTTATGTGTGCATTATGGTACATAAACTTATTCCTGGATCTAGAGATCCGGCATACAAAAAGTACTGAAATGCCACTGTGTCCAAGGAAAACAAAGGAAGTGGTGTACATAAGTAAACATACTGAGTAAAAGACATCTGGTTTTATATTTGTGGGAGGGAAATGCAACTCAATTCGATCAAAAACATAGCTGAAACAAGCTAAAATTAAATAATTTTGAAAGTGTACAAAACTCACTCTTTAGCACAGGTTCCGTGACATCTATCCAAGTCAGGTTCAGTATTATTTTTTGTGAGATGATGGCTTCTTCAGTACCTCTTGAAACATGCGCTAGCATTACTCAGTATCTGTGAAACAAAAGGCATGTGATACACTGTTGATTTTCAAAAATTTTTTCATTAGCTCTCACTGTTTTCCTGCCATTTGTCAATGACCATTTTCCTCAACAGAGCTAATACTTGCAGCATTGAACCATCACATCCAAAAGCAGTCTATTACAAAGATGATGCTTGTGGACATAGTTTGTTATGAATGTTCCCTTCAGACCAGTCTAGGACAGAGGACCAACTCTTCACTTTTTCATCTAAATGTGAACACTTACACCCCAGGAAGTCTGTTTTTTCTAACTGACAAGGGGAGCCATCTAGTGAGAAATTATTTGAATGACCACATCTGACTTGGAGAGTGTTACCTTGTCATTTGAAAACAACACTATAAATAAACATCAGAAAGATTTTGAGCACATAAAGTACTGCTAAATCTTATGACTACTGCAATCTCGAACCCTATGATTCAGCTTATCAATGTAGTCAGATAAAAAATCTGACACTGTAACTGTCTGCATATTGGAAAATGGTTGTGCAGACATGCTTTTTGATAATATTTGCATTTGCTACTGCTTCAGCCTTTGTCGAAGAACGATCTTGTAGGTCAATTCAACTGAATTTGTGTACTCTTTGTTATACTTTCAAAATCCATCAATCAAAGCTCCTGAAGTCTACTGGCTCATTCTTATTCCAGCCGCTTCTCTTACATCTAACAGACAATGACTGAGGTAGACATTTGTCACTTGGGCATTTTGATTTCATCTGATGTTTAAAGAGTTGCTATAAATAATAATATGAATGCTAGTCTGATTAAAATGAGTGCTGGTCAAGTCTGAAGTTATCATCTAGTTGGTATGTCATTCTTCTGTTTATTTCCATTGACGTATTTGACATACAATCAAAGTGTTATCATGCATCAATATAAAAAAGATCATATCAGAGAACGAAATGCAAGAAGAAGACATAAAAAGTTGAAAAAAGAATAGACAACAAAAGAAGTGTCTAAAAGCATTTTTCAAACATTGTGGGACAAAGGAGAAAGACCAAAGCGCACCTGGAGGTAAAGCTACCTAGGCATAACAGGCAAAAAGAAGGGATTTTACAAGTTTTCTAATGCAAAAGGAGTTTTAGAGAAAACACGAGCCTTTTGAGAGACAGCATAATGATGTATGGTATGGAAAAGATCAAAGTATTCAAAGCTTCTATCTTGGTCTTCACAGTCACAGTCCTGGCTTCTGTGCCTATGGTTTGGGAAACTGAAGAGCAGACAAACATGGAAGGAGCCAACCTACATCTACCTCAGTGAATTTGGTTGGGCCAGGGATCATTATGTGTCACTTTATAAGTGAGGTGAGTGCAAGGGATTGCTCTTGGCACATAGCCTTAATGTAAACCTCTGAACTCAAAACCACTGAAGCCACCACACTGGGTCGGTACTTACTTGTCTCCAAATTCAGCTTTGTGGTGGTGCAATGAAAGGCCCGTCTTGCAAAACTCATTCAGCCATGAGTTATTTAGTATATCCAAGAAAATTCAATTCCTGAACTCCTTACTGAGGTCTGCAACAGCTGAGGTGATGACTAAAGAAAATTAATTGCTGAAACCCAAAAATATGTTTGAGTTTCAGTTCTAGAAACTGTCCATTTTAATAGTTTCTATCATTAATGGGGGAGAAGCCTGTTACTCTATCTCTGAGAGTTTTTACATACAGACTGTATGTAACTTTCAGTTGAAAATGGGTTTCTCATTTCCAGTAAATCACATGATTCAGGTTAGTAGACTTAGGAATGCAGCAGATGAATGCCTACAGTGGTTAACTGAAGAACAGTGGATGAAGGAAAGACTTGCAGCCTTGTCTTTCAATCTGTGCTCTAGAATTGTGACTTCCACAGACATCTGCTTAGTCACTTCCTGTTCACATTTCCTGAACAATATAAAGGCAATGAGACCATGATCTGCTTGCAAAGTACTTTGAATACTGTGATGAAAAGTGTTAGCATGCAATATCTTATTATCTTTCTTGATGACCAGAAAAGCTTTGGAGATCAACCTGGACAGTTTTCAAACAAGTCTTTTTATGATTTGACGTGATTGCAATGAGGCTGACAATGACTGTAATGAAGACTTCTCAAGCCCAAATCACCATGAAGTATTATTACGATTTGCCCAGAAACTGAAATGATCCATTAGAATAAAAGACTGGCTTGCTTAGATATGTATTTCCTTCTTTCCTTCCTTCCTTCCTTCCTTCCTTCCTTCCTTCCTTCCTTCCTTCCTTCCTTCCTTCCTTCCTTCCTTCCTTCCTTCCTTCCTTCCTTCCTTCCTTCCTTCCTTCCTTCCTTCCTTCCTTCCTTCCTTCCTTCCTTCCTTCCTTCCTTCCTTCCTTCCTTCCTTCCTTCCTTCCTTCCTTCCTTCCTTCCTTCCTTCCTTCCTTCCTTCCTTCCTTCCTTCCTTCCTTCCTTCCTTCCTTCCTTCCTTCCTTCCTCTCTTTTTATTTAAAATTATTTCGTTTAAAAGAGATATTCTTTTTTGTGTTGTATAATTGTGCTGTTAGCAAGGAGTGTTCTCCTTTTCAGCTTAATACTACTAAATCTAGGTAGTAAGGCATCTTGTATCTTCATGTTAAATAGACGTCATTTTAGGTGCTGCGGGGCCATATGAAACAGTACTAGCCTCTATGTCCCCAAGGTGCTATTGTTGCAGTCAGAAATAGCTACTATAAAAATTTTGTGTAGCAGTTGCTTCTCATGTTTTCTGGCCTACTTTCCGGTCAATAATATTTTGTCTTTGCTATGCAGTTTTTAAAAATTTCCCGGAAAGCTGATTGCTTGGCAAAGAAAATTCAATAGGTCTAATTTCTTGGCACTTCAGTGGCAAAGTTTATACAGTCCTATAAATATTTTCATTTTAACCCAACTTGGAAAAGAAGTTTAAGACATTGAGGAACTTTTCTATATGGGAAATGGCAACCACAAGAATAGTCCTTATTGAATAAAGAGATTACTCACTAGGGCAGAGCTTATTGCTTGGCATTTTTCAAGGACTCATCTTTCTACACATCTTATCAAAAGTTTTTCTTAACATCCCAGTGCAAAAAACAATAATATGCTGATGATGACTGTTTTTGCAGTGGGAAACTCAATCATCATAGGCATAATAGTAGTAGGAATGGAAGGGAAAAATAGTTGCATGGTGGTCATGACAGGGCTTAATAGGAATTTGTGTAAAAATTAAGAAACTCATCAGTTTGAAGTAATGAAAAGTCCAATAATGTTAGTGGATATCTATGAATGGTTAAGATACAAGACCAAACTATAGAAAAGCCAAAGTGATTGTAAGGCAGAAAATTTCTGGACAATAATAGTATCAATCACTTCACTCAGCTTTGTAAGATCTTATGTATAATGCTATAAACAAGAGAAAGTCTGGATAAAGAAAATGGCTACTAAGAGAGCAAGGAACAAAGATCCTATCTAGGATGAAGAGATTAAAAAACATTCTCTTGTTTCACTTTGCAAAAAGCTGTCCAAAAGTGGGCATCATTGTTCTTTGTGAATACAGTAGTGTCATACTACTCTTTGTGAATACAGTTCAACATAAATACACACAAAAAAGAAAATTATTTAAACTGAAAGCATTGTTGCCAGCAAAACACCTGATATAAAATATACATAATTTTAGACTAAAGTTTGGACCAATATTTCCAATTATGTGAACAATGTGGCTTGAGAACTTTTTTCCAAAATTTAAAAAGGTAGAAGCAGAATAACCAACCACAGTACTGGGTAAGATTCTGGAAGTTATTATAGCATGTTTATTTTAAATATATATGTGTGTGTGATCATACAATACATACTGTATATATGATGCGTGCTATGATAGGGGATGAGACTTAAAGTGTCTACCATATATAAACTCCTAATCTTTAATATTCTAGTTGGTATAATTTAAGCACACAGTAAAATCTTATTGTGTCTTTAATAAATGAACACCAATTTAATGGTGTTGCAGTAAGCAAATGTCAGAAACTGGTGTAATATTTTATTTGCACACTTGATGTGCTCATTTCGAATGTAGGTTTTGTGTCCTCACATGAGTGAAAGAAAAATACAGCCACGGTGTGCAAAAAAATAAATCAGCACATTATTTTTGACTGTGGAACAGAATTGGAAAATTGACTATTCTTTATAAGTTATGGTTTCTCTCTCTTGACATTCTTTTTCCTCTGTGCTCACTATAGGTACGAGGACCTATTGAAAAATCTTCTGCAAGACCATTGAAAGGGGAATGCCATCGACAGAGCAAATCCTAAGGCATTCTGTGTGGCCTGTTAGTTTTTCAGGAATTAAAATTTTATCTGAGGAGGTTTTTTTTTAATCCTTCTAGCCAGTGAACTATGCAGCTTATAAAAACTGACTTAAAGACTGATGAACCAGTGAGTCATCAAGACTGTTTTCAAGTGAGGCACTGAAATATGTGATTGCCAGTGCATAAGGGCTGCATCTGTATTCACACTGAGCTGTGGCAAGACCTATCCTACAGCACTGAGTCCAGCTGGAACAGAATAGATGGTGTCTAAGTTAGCAACCATTAGAAGCCTCTCAGAAAAGACAGACATGTTTTGAGTGGTCCCCAGCCTGTGTCAACCTTTCAACTAAGCATAGGAATTGTTTGCAATAGAAAATAATTTGGTTTGGCCCAAAAATGACTGGAGACCATGCTATTAATTTGAATTGCAGAAGGGATCACATTGCAAGGTCCAGGACTCAGTCTCAGCTGTGGCTGAAATATTGGTATAGCCAGAGCCTCATAATCCTGCTTGAATCAGGCTTTTCATGTCCTACATAAATTATGAAGTTGTTTATCTAAGTGATTTTTATGTTCCTGATTGCACTACAGCTAAATTTAAAATATCTCCTTAAGACTTTAAGAACTGTTTATCTTAGCCCTAATGCCACCTCAAGGCTCATTCCCAGCTAAGACTGTTCTATTTCATTTTAATAACTTTAATTTTTTTATAGAAACTGGTTCACTGGAGCCTCATGTCTTTAGTCACTAATTGTTACACCAGGCTTACTGAAGTAATTGATTGGAAAATATAACTCGATTGCTGCTGCTGACTTACTGTGTTCCTCAATGCTTCAGTCCTTGAAATGTAGCCAACAGCTTTGTCTTCTGATTTGAATAGTGGTATGTTTTTCTAAGGCTGAATTTAACTCTCATGTATAATAGTATAAAAAAGAAGTTACACTTACTTAACTTGACATTTTCTACACCTGTAACACCGAAACAAAGAATGCTTACAGCAAATGTAGTGCACTACTAACAAAACATAGCATGCAGTTATAGAAATTAACCAAGTGATAAATACTGTAAAGTGACACCATCAATGCAATTCCTCTCTTGGTTTGTGTCAGAAATCCCCTACAGGGATGAACTTGAGTTACACACCTGTCACTGAATTCTTTGTGCATACAACTAAATCTTTTCCTTTCACTCTCTATCCTTCACTTATCTGACAAATGGATTACTTCCCCTTCCTTCCCACAGGTTTGTAATGCTGACCATCTGCTTCCATTCACTATGACTGTGATCTCCTCTTTGACAGAATAAGTTCTAGCAAGGGATTGTTAAGAGCTTTGTTTTCTGAGCAACTAACCAACTAACATTTTTTACTGTCAGCAGTGTTGTGGTTTAACCCCAGCCAGCGGCTAAGTACCATGCAGCTGTTTGCGCACTCCATTCACCTCTCCAGGTGAGATGGGAAGAAGAATCGGAAAAAGGTAAAACCCATGGATTGAGGTAAGAACAGTTTAAAATTTGAAATGAAGTAAAGTATAATAACCATCATCATGAAAAGGAGATATATAGAGGAATAAGTCCAAGGAATATAGGAAAAAACACAAATCTGAAACCAAGTGATGCACAATACAATTGCTCACCACCTGCTAATCAATATCCAGCCCACCCCCAAGCAGCAATCATCCCAGTTTATATACCAAGCATGACATTCTACGGTATGGAATACCACAGTAGCTGGTTTGGGTCAGGTGTCATGTCTTTGCTTCCTCTGGGCTTCTTGTGCCTCTCCTCACTGGCAGAGCATGAGAGACTGAAAAGTCCCCTATCAGGGTAAGTGCTACTTAGGAACTAAAACATTGGTGTGTTACCAGCATCGTTCTCAGACTAAAGCCGAAACACAGCATTGCACCAGCTGGTGAGAAGAAAGTTAGCTCTATCCCAGATTTAACCAGGTCAGCTACCATTACTCTAGTAACGTGGTTGTGTTCATTCTGCTGTTGTTATGCCAGAAAGAAGGGAGCTTTCAAGGCAAAAGATAAAGAGGCTTTATAAAACTTGCATTATAAATACTTGTGTCCTGTGTAGCTTCTCAGCTACTGGGAATATGAACAGTGCTGAATGCAATTTTGCCAACATATGACTGAATGCAGCTGAGGTATGGGGCAGTACTTCAGGAGTACAACTTTACTGAAGAGAGGAACTCTTCTTGATCTTCTTTCTTCAAGATAGGTTATCCACTGCCACAGCTGGCTGTGTTCTCACTCCTGGGGATGCAGAGGAGGAGGAAAGGGACTAAACACAAGAAAGGGTTTATGTGCTTGAATTCAAGTTGAAAGTTGTGGTACAAAATGCATGTTACTGCTGAACTCAGAAACTGCACACTTGGTACTTACCTTTTAGTTGTAAAGATTCTGGAGTACGTATGTGTGTTAGGGAGGAAATGATGGGGATAACCCCACCTCACTCTTATAAAATGGTTCTATGGCATCAACACTTGCTTAGAACTTTTCTGCTGTATTTTACCACCTCATTGTTGGATATAAAATAGATCTGAGTAGAACCATGAATATAAGGCTCCCTTGTGCTCCAGAGTGCCCTGATTGTGCAGTGAGAGATGCCAGCATCTGTCTTGCTATCCCATGTTGAATCTCTGCATCCAGAACTCATTTTGGCACAGCTGCACAGCTGCATTAGGAAGAGATAGTATCATAGAATTGTTTAGGTTAGAAAAGACCTTTAAGTTCAAGTCCAACCATGAACCTAGAGCTGCCAAGTCCACTACTAAACCATGTCCCTAAGCATCACGTCTACATGACTTTTAAATACCTCCAGGGATGGTAACTTCACCGCTTCCCTGGGTAGCTTGTTCTAATGTTTGGCAGCCCTTTTGGTGAAGAAATTGTTCCCAATATCCAAGCTAAATCTCCCCTGGTGCAACTTAAGGCCATTTTCCATTGCTTTATTGCTCTTTACTTGCGAGGAGATGCCAACACTCATCATGCTATAACCTCCTTTCAGGTAGTTGTAGAGAGTGATATGCTCTCCTCTGAGCCTCCTTTTTTTCAGACTAAACAACCTCAGTTCCCTCAGCTGTTCCTCATAAGACCTGTGCTCTAGAACTTTCACCAGCTTTGCTGTCTTTCTTTGGATGTTCTCTAGCACCTGAGCGTCTTTCTAGTGGTAAGGGACCCAAACTGAGCACAGTCTTGAATGTTTTCACAGAGAGGTATGTAAATCTCATCTTGTAAGTCTAATTGTTTCTACTTCATAGAACCGTAAAATCACAGAATTATAGAATAGTTAGGATTGGAAAGGACCTTAAGATCATTTAGTTCCAACCCCCCTGCCTTGTGCAGGGATGCCTGATACTAGACCATGTTGCCCAATGTTCTGTCCAATCTGGCCTTGAACACTGCCAGGGTTGCAACATTTATCACTTCTTTGGGCGACCTATTCCAGTGCCTCACCACCGTTACAGTAAAGAACTTCTTCCTTATATCTAATATGAAAGGTTAGATATAGAAATTAATTCAGAATTTATTTGAGGGTGTTTTTTTTTTTTTTTTCCCAATATTTAGGCTCCTTAGGTTAACTAAAGACCAAAATAATTTTATTTTATTTGACTTTTTTTATAGTTTTAAATGAAAAGTGGGTTAAATTAAATATTCTCAACTTAATGATTTTGGTATTGATGTAGTGTGCTTTTATCAGGTTTTTGAGGCGGATGACTACAATTCAATATATATTTAATCATCATTCTACAGCAATAGAACTTAAATACAGTCAGGTGTATGTAATCTTCTTTGATATTCTGTGTATCAGAGAATTTGTCTCTCTAAATAAATCATCCCGAATTATTAGGGGAGTTTTATTTTTTAAAGATAATCTGCTGCATTTAAATCTTGTATTGTTTCAGAATAAAAATGTGAATTCATAATAAAAAATTATGAAATGGTAAAATAAATGAGAAAAGAATATACCTGAAAATATTTAGAAAACCTCCTGGGTTTAATTTAGGGCTTTTTTTTTTTTTTTTTTTCCCAGAAAAAATGGAAATATTCACCTCATAAAATCTCTGATTTGTGGGTATTTATAGCAACCTTCACCTTCTGAAAATCACATGCTGGATAGGCATTTGATTAATAACGCAATAATACAAATCACAATGCAAATTAAATTCAGAAATAAGATAGCAGATGGTAAACTATTTCTTTCCTGGCAGAAAAAAATGGCAGACTGGCATTCTATAGTTGCAGGACATCATATTTCACATCTGTATTATCAATATCTCGCATTAGGCTTGCAATGACTTTTGATATTGTAAACAGTTGCCTGCTTAACAAACAACAGATGCATTAATTGCCTATGATTGTATTGGCTTACCTATATGAGATATATATGAATATTCAGAGGATTAAAAATAATTTTTCTTAGGAGGTACTGATGTGGCATCAGCAGCATTTGTTGGAATGATTAGATACGTTTGCATACATCTGTGAACTCACTCAGAATGTATTTAGAACTGTCAACCACCCACTTTTATGTAACTCACCAATTAAATAACGTAAAAATTACTTTCTTTCCTCCTCTTCCTAACCCTATAAACCTCGGGTTTGTTCCAGTTCTGTGAACAAATGGAGATGGAATGAATCTTATCCAGACATTTCAAATACAGTATTTACCAAGAATGTATGGTGACAAACTTCAGGGCTTAACAGGTGTGCAGAATATTACCCATAATTGGGATTTGCAATATTTTGTTCAAGTAGACTACTGCAGTCACCATGCATTGTTTGCTGTTGTCGGAAATAGAAGCAAAATTAGAGTGTAGAGGAAAACATAGTTTTCTTTGCTTCAAAACACTTTAAACAATATCTTTGGGATGTCAATTTTTACTAATGCTAAATGTAGCACTCATAACGGATTTAGGAAAGTATGCCACTTTACCTACATATTGCAGATATCCTTAGATAATCTGAGAGAATCTTTTTACATTAGACGTTTTCTATGTCTTCAGAAGAGAGATACCTTTACAACAAGCTTTTCTTCCATGTGTCAGTATTTTAATGGGCTCCAAGTAAGAAGTATTTTTTTATTGCATCATAAGCTGATTATTAAGAATTTGATCCAATCTGCAGTGACTTGGTAATTGAAGATTCTAGATAGTACAAAAGCTACACTGATTACTAGAGCTTTTGCTTAACTGAAAGCTATGATAATTGCCAAAAATTCTGTGTAACAGTAAACTACGTTAGCTGCTAGAAATCAGAGATAGGAAGTCATGCTGATATCTCATTTTTTATGTGACAATGAAGCTCTAATTATAACTTCAAATCTGTGACCATTCCTCACTCTACCAAGAATTCCTAAAAGAATCCACTGGTCACTGTAGTGTTGGGTGACAATGTTCACAGCCTAGAGGAAGATCTGCTAGTTGGCTATGCATTTCCACGGGTTTAGGCAGATAGACATTGCTTCACTGTTTTTCCTTCACCATCAATGCCCAAAGCTTCAGCTTCTGCTATATGCCTCTGAGCTTTCTAATTCCATCCAAAAATCTCTCCCACAGTTACCATACTGCATGGTCTTTTTCCCTTCCCAAGAATTAGTTGGTTCATTTTGGATGTAAATATGCATCCAAGTGATAGGAATCATCTGCTTCTCAGTGTGGTCTGCTCTCAGTTTTGTCTTCTTTGGTAAATAGGAACTGTCACAGAGACAGGATCAGGGTATAGCTAAATGTCAGCTGCATCTGAAAGAGGAAGAAACTTTCCAGTAGGCATTGCATTATACATATTGTAAGATAATTAGCTGGAAATCTCAGTGTGAGGATTCATACATTGCACAAAATTTGTTGTATATCTACCAAAACTCTGGATATTGTTATCCAGGATTTTTTTTTTTTAAGATTTGATCTTGTTAAGATTTTTATCTCAGATTTATACATGATGATGAATTACACATGCCAGTGTTGCATTACAGAACTTTTTCAGTGGTTATTGTTCGGCACCACATGCTTTGTATTGGTTTGTGCTACCATGTGAAGAGATTTTCCTACTTCTTTTGTATTTCCTCTCTCAATTTATCTCCTTCCAGTTCATCTTTATTGATTTTAAGTCTTTCATATTTTACCAGTAGCTTTGGGCTTGTTCCCTCCTTTCACTAGGTCTGCCCACACATGTGAGATAGGTGGTAAACCTTATGCTCTGGCACAGTAAATTTTCTGATATGGATCTAGACTTATTTCTCAGGTTGAAACTGGTGCATCAGAACCAATGTCAGTGCAGTATAAAACATCTATTCCTCTTTGTTAAAAAAAAGAAAAGGGCACAAATTCTTTAAATGAACTGTTCGATTTTGGGCAGGAAATGAAGAAGAAAGGCCCTGGTCTCATAAGACAAGGTCTTATGTTGTGCTTAACCTCATTTAACCTCCGACTTGATCTCCCGCACTAGTCTTACCTTTATCCAAAGGATTTCAGGGATTTGGAGCCACTAGTAGAGGTCGCTGTAACCATACTTAAGGGTTTGAGGATCATTTAGATTGGATGGGGCCTCCAGAGATCTGACCCAACCCCCTTCTCAAAGGAGGTCCAGTTAAAGCAGGTCCTCAGGGCTATACCCAGTCAAGCTCTGAGCACCTCCACAGTCTTTTTGAGCAACCAGCACCACTATTTGGTCACCCTCACAGAGTGGTTTTCCTCCCTGCATATCAAATTGGAATTTCCCATGTTCCTGCTTGTGTTTATTGCCTTTTGTATCTCCACTGCGCACCTCTGAGAAGATTCTAGCTCTGGCCACTCTACATCCACTGTTTAGGTACTTGCAGACAGTAGTAAGAACTTTCTGAGCCTTCTCTTCTCCCAGGGGAAAAAAGCCCAGATCGCTCAGCCTCTCCTCTTATGTCCTGTGCTATAGTCCCCTCTCCTCAGGCACTTCCATAGGTCTGGTGTTTCACTTTCTCTCTAGTACTGGAGAATCCACAGATGGACTCAGTATCTTAGTATGTTTTACCAGAGCAGAGAGGAAGGAAGACTCTTCTCCCTCAGCTGCTGGCTGTGCTTTTGCTAATGCAGCCCATGTAGCTCTTGATATTTCCCGTATGTGCATATTGCTGGCTTAAGTTGAACTTGTCTTGAACGCCACTAGGGGCTTTTTCTGCCCATCTGCTTTTTCAGTCACTTGGCCCTCATCCTGTACTGTTGCGTGGAGTTAGGACATGCCAGGCACAGGGCTTTGTATTTACCTTTCTTGAGCTTCAAGAAGTTCCCATCAGCCCACAGCCCATCAGGTGTAGCCTGAACAGCAGCCCTGGCCTCCAGGACTTACTGACAACTCCTCCAAACTTGGCATTGACTGCAAACTTGCTGTAAGTACAGTTGTGTTAATGGTGATGAGATAAGGACAGACCCAATGTCATGCCTGAGTTAAGGTTACACTGTAGACATAACCACTTCTTAAAGTATCTTTATCATGCTACTGTGGAAAATTCCCTCATCCCTCATCTGTTCCCTTTTCTCGCTTACTGAATTATTTTGACTTTCCTGCTGTCAAATTAATCTCCACCAACTCTTTCTGTTCCACTTGGCATTCAGACAATTCATTTAATTGGAATGATGTTTTTCTAAATTTTACACTGACATTGTAGCTAAACTTGCTATTTCCTTCTTTATTGTAATTGTCCTCAGTCTTTCAGCTACCTTTAATACAACAGTCTTGAGTTTGGGACTCAATGTTTTTTTTGAATAGTTTCTTTCAAAGGGTGACTATGCAGAGATGGAACGGATGTGACCAGTAATTTTAATTGGGGAAAAATGAGCAGAAAAGCCCAAAACATCCAATATTTTGGGTTGTCCTTCTTTGTGCCAGAACAGGTAGCTCATGCTAACATACGTATAGTGGAAACTAATTCTGGAAAATCAACCCATTCAGAAATCTGGTGGGTATTTTTTCTTGCGTCATAGTAGGGTAGGCAACAAATTTTATCCAACCTAGAGATTCAGCAAGCTTTTCTTGCATCTTCTGAGCCCTCAGAATGCAGGTCTCATGAATGGAAATCTCATTTGGGTTTTAATGCTGTTATAGGCTTCCTTTTAAATTGTTTATGAAGGATACTCATTGCTATTGAATCATTAAAGTGTACTTTCTATTAACAATTTTGTCAGGTCACTGGTTTGCATCAGAAGCTTTTTCCTTGCAACGTCAATGCTACATCTCTCATAATGATAAAGTATTCAGGACAGAGTGAGTTTTTGTATCCAGGCTTATGGTTAGGCCCACGAAGAAATGGATAACAGTTTCCTATTTTTTTTCATTCCATTACCAAAAATCTGCAGCATCCTTTTTATATTTAGAATTTTAAAGTATTTCTATATAGCTTTACATATCTACACTGTGCAGTTCAGACAAATGAGAAAGAAAAAATCTGTATTAATATTAGTGTTATGTACCTTCAGTAGAAAAATTCCTGAGTAGAAAATTCCTGAGAGTTAAGATATTGTATGTCAGAAGCATACAAAATTTTTTTAACCTATTCAAAAATCCTTTAACCTCTTTTTTGAGCCTGGTAAGGCAAAAAGATCATGTGCCTTGTAAAGGAAATTCAATAAAGCAGTCAACTACACCTTTGTTCATATAATCCCCAAATGCTTCTAGAAGGATAATCTGTCATTATTCCCTATTGTTGGTAGAGAATTCCTTGCTGTAGTAGCCTGTCATGGCATTCATCCTACCCACTACTGTAGACATCTTCATCTGAGCTAGTTGTTATAAAGCC
This sequence comes from Amazona ochrocephala, assembly GCA_039720435.1. Lineage (NCBI taxonomy): Eukaryota > Metazoa > Chordata > Aves > Psittaciformes > Psittacidae > Amazona > Amazona ochrocephala. The sequence continues at coordinate 48,986,094 of CM077878.1, forward strand.
TGTTTATAGTCAGCAGAGAGAAATGTGCTTTAAAACCCATTTCACCTGATATATTTTAGGTGAAATAAAATCAATCATTCTTTGGAAGAACCTGTTTGCAAAGGAAGCATCAGGCATTGCAGACATAAATATGGCAGACATTTCATTAGATGAGTCCCATGTCTAACTACTATTGTGCAATACTTACTTAACTGTTTTTTCCTACGTTTAGAGCTCTAAGTAGTTGAGTTCACTAGTTGAATCTAGTGGATTTGGGCTGTGAAAACCTCACTTTCGTGGAATTTCAGCTTTTCATGGAATTTATTTACATGTCAGAGTTGTCTTTATATTTAAATGTGAAATGTCTTACATAACTGGCACCTGAAAATTTCCTTCCTTGCAATAATCAGGTGCACAAATCCAAACCACCCAGGACATGTCGTTACTTGAAATTATATGAATACCTGACACTCAGTTTGCTACTTCTCATTCATCTAACTTCTCATTTTGAGAGAAGTGTCTTTTATTCTATCTTTCAGCTTTTTTTTTTTTTTAAGAGTTCCACAAATCTGGAGATGTGTCATAAATGGCAGCCTTGAAAAATGAAGCTGATTATCTTTTGCCATTAATGATTTTTTTTTCCTGCTTTGAGGGTATGCAAAGAGACATTTATTGCCAAGGATCCAATACCCCTGCTCCAAGAAGGAAAAATTTCTAGCACAGCGCGAAGAATTGTGCGTCTTGCTGAAATTCAAAACAAATATAAGCAGCAGTACTGTAGTAGATTTCTATTCAGACTGGTGAAAACCCACTAATAAATGCTGCAAAAGGTCTATATATGTTGTTTTAAAGATCCACACAAGAGTAGAAAAGGGTTTTATTTTGGACTTCGTACTTCATTTTTGCCCTGTTTTTACAATAATTTTCTGCTTTTAAAGAATCACATAACTATCATAATTAAAAAATACATTGCTTTTGATTAAATAATACTGAGTATTCATTACCTGTTGAAAGCCCTTTTTATTTGTTATTCGTTAACACAGAAAATTTATATGTTGTGTTATGATTTTTTTAAAGTTATTTGCCTCTGGTTTTGCTACTTGAAAGAGACAGCAATTTAGAGCAGTTTGTGTCTGGGAGAATAGAAGCGAAAGAAGACAGGTTCTAATGCGTGTCCCTTTTCAGACTGTGAGACTATCTGGGAAGCAGCTCAAGCTAAGTGCAAACCTGAAGAGCAGAAGAGGCAGAGAGGGGAAATCCATGGGTCAGGAAGCTAAGCTGCCCTATACACCCTGGCTTTTACATGGGTTAAGAATGCTCTTTCTATTACTTAACTTGCTTGTAAGTGTTGTAGAATTATAGAATCATAGAACAGTTAGGGTTGAAAAAGGACCTTAAGATCATCTAGTTTCAACACCCTGCCATGAGCAGGGACACCTCACACTAGATCATGTCATACAAGGCTCTGTCCAACCTGGCCTTGAACACTGCCAAGGATGGAGCATTTACTCCTTCTTTGGGCAACCCATTCCAGTGCCTCACCACCCTCACAGTAAAGAACTTCTTCCTTATATCTAATCTGAACTTCCCCTATTTTAGTTTGAACTCATTACCCCTTGTCCTATTGCTACAGTACCTAATGAAGGGGAGCAAAAGCAAAATGTCATAATTAGCAGGTAATGTTATTCAATTCTGCACCCAGGAATTAAACTGAGGTCCTAGCATGGTAAGCTGGGGCAGGCAACAATGGACCAAACCAAGCAGTCAGGGTTTGTTGAGCCTGATAGCTTAGCATGGCCAGTTCCAGAGAAGCCTGCTCCTTAACCAAATCAGTTAAAAATGTGTTTAACTGTCAGGATTCAGGGAGTATTTCTGAAGTTTATGACTGGTTATAAGTCAGATAAGACACCTAAATAATTTCTGAGAAATTTTGCTTCTAAACAGATTGCAGAATGGGCACTGAGGATTGGATTCATACTGTCTTAAGCACAGTCACTTTTGGTTTGCAGTGCAGCTAATGCAGAAAGGTACACCACCCAGTCCTGACTTAGAACTTTCTTGGGCCCACCTGAGGCTGAGCTATTTTCTATTCCAGTGTTTTCTATTCTTTCAGTATAAAGGGAGACCAGAGTGACTTGGTTTCTAGTTGAAGTTAGTTGGGATGAATCCTGGCCCAAATAATTCATTTGGCTCACTAGATAAATGTGTATTTTATGTTTCATTGAATTTGTAGGGAAACTACTATAAAAGGAATTTTTCTTAATAATATGATTTATAGTGCAATGAATGAAGCGTAGTCCTGAGGAATTGCTTAGAATATGGCCATTTGTCTTATGGCAGCAATCTGTGGGCCTTGGCTGCAGGACGTTCTTATTACTGCTCAGTGAGAAAAAGCTGGCAGCCAAGATTGCTAATACCAGGGAGACAGACAGCAATAGTCTGAAAAAAGCCTTTAGAAACATCTGACATGTATGCATGCGTATGTCTTTAAGTCTATAAAAAATCATGACACCAGTGGTATTTCTGCATTCATCATAGAATCATAGAATCATAGAATAGTTAGGGTTGGAAAGGACCTCAAGATCATCGAGTTCCAACCCCCCTGCCATGGGCAGGGACGCCTCCCACTAAACCATGCCATCCAAGGCTATGTCCAACCCCACCTTGAACGCCGCCAGGGATGAAGCATCCACAACCTCCCTGGGCAACCCATTCCAGGGCCCCACCACCCTCACAGTAAAGAATTTCTTCCTCAGATCCAATTCTAAACCTCCCCTGTTTAAGTTTAAACCCATTACTCCTTGTCCTCTCATGACAGTCCCTAATGAAGAGTCCCTCCCCAGCCTCCCTATAGGCCCTCTTCAGGTATTGGAAGGCTGCTATGAGGTCTCCACACAGCCTTCTCTTCTCCAGGCTGAACAGCCCCAATTTTCTCAGCCTATCTTCATACGAGAGGTGCTCCAGTCCCCTGATCATCCTCGTGGCCCTCCTCTGCACTTGTTCCAAAAGTTCCGTGTCCTTTTTATGTTGAGGACACCAGAACTGCACACAATACTCCAAGTGAGGTCTCACGAGAGCAGAGTAAAGGGGCAGGAGCACCTCCCTCGACCTGCTGGTCACACTCCTTTTGATGCAGCCCAGGATACGGTTGGCCTTCTGGGCTGCAAGCGCACACTGCCAGCTCATGTTCATTTTCTCATTGACCCACACCCCCAAGTCCTTCTCCGCAGGGCTGCTCTGAATCTCCTCCCCGCCCAGCCTGTAGCTGTGCCGGGCATTGCTCCGACCCAGGTGTAGCACTTTGCACTTAGCATGGTTAAACTTCATTAGGTTGGCATCAGCCCACCTCACAAGCGTGTCAAGGTCCCTCTGGATGGCATTCCTTCCCTCCAACGTTTCAACCGAACCACACAGCTTGGTGTCATCGGCAAACTTGCTGAGGGCGCACTCAATCCCACTGTCCATGTCACCAACAAAGATGTTGAACAAGACCGGTCCCAACACCGATCCCTGGGGGACACCACTCGTTACTGGTCTCCAGCTAGACACTGAGCCATTGAGCACTACTCTTTACGTGCGGCCATCCAGCCAGTTCTTTATCCACCGAGGGGTCCACCTATCAAATTGATGTCTCTCCAACTTAGAGAGAAGGATGTCATGTGAGACAGTGTCAAAGGCTTTACACAAGTCCAGGTAGATGACATCAACTGCTCTGCCCCTGTCCATCACTTCCGTAGCCCCATCATAGAAGGTCACCAGATTGGTCAGGCAGGATTTCCCCTTAGGGAAGCCATGCTGGCTGTCCCCAAGCACCTTGTTGGTTTTCATGTGCCTTAGCATGCCTTCCAGGAGAATCCGCTCCAAGATTTTGCCAGGCACAGAGGTGAGACTGACTGGTCTGTAATGCCCTGGCTCATCCATTTTCCCCTTCTTAAAAATGGGGGTTATATTTCCCTTTTTCCAGTCATCGGGAACTTCACCTGACTGCCATGATTTTTCAAATATGATGGACAGTGGCTTAGCAACTTCATTTGCCAGCTCCTTCAGGACCCGTGGATGGATTTCATCCGGTCCCATGGACTTGTATACATTCAGGTTCCTAAGGTGGTCCAGAACAAGATCCTCCCCCACAGTGGGCCCAGGGTCCCCACCCTCACCGTCCCCGCGTCTGCCTTCCAAGACTTGGGTGGTGTGGTCAGAGCATTTGCCGGTAAAGACTGAGGCAAAGAAGTCATTAAGAACCTCAGCCTTCTCCAAATCCAGGGTAGCCAGTTCTCCCGATAGCTTCTGGAGAGGGCCCACGGTGTCCCTAACCTGTCTTTTATTGGCAATGTACCTATAAAATCCCTTCCTGTTATCCTTAACATCCCTAGCCAAGTTTAATTCTAAGTGGGCCTTAGCTTTCCTAACCTGGTCATCCTTAAAGGGATTGTAGCTGCTGAGTGTAGATGCAGAATTCTTGTTTCTATTCTGCATAAAATTATTGAGTATTTTATAGATATATTTTATCTTCTCATGGTAATTATCATGTGATGATACTGCATATAAGCTTAGCACAGCATATTTCAGATAGAGACATATAGAAAAAAACTGCATATAAGCAGGGCAGGGGGAATGGAGGCTGGTGGCATAATCTTCCCTATACCACTATACATTTTTTTTATTTTTATTTTTATGGAATCCTGTCTTGCTTTAATTGTTGTGTTCCAGAAGCTACATAGCTCTTCTGGCATGAATAACAGTGGCATAAGGTTTTCACAGATGTATCACAATGTCAGACCAAATCTCTCTACGCAAATAATTATACCACTTTTGTGCTGCTTTTCACCTGCGTCAGCTTCTCTGTTGATCTTTGCACCCTTTGTTGTTCTCGCACCATTTTGACAGATTGTTCTCTCTTAAAATGCATATAAGCAGTCAGGTGCAACTCCTCACAACTGTAACTGATGGCTAGGAATCACATGCATCTTACAGCTGTCTTTGCTTACTGCTTCCTTGACCTTCTTGTCCTGTGAAGAGAGGGGCACGCTCAGCGCTGTTGAACAGAGAGACACTGTTTCACTTGCCATATCAAAAAGAGAGCCTGAAATAGATTTCCACATTTCATAACGTCCAAAAAAATTAGTTGATGAAAATATTTTATTTTAAAGAATATACTGTGATTTTTGACAATTTAAAGTGTTCTGTTTTAGTATTCAATAAAAAAAAAAAATTTTAAATAACTTCATAAGAAAATGCCAAAATAATTTGGGTATCATCTTCTCCTGTTTCCCTTGAGAACATTTTCCCGTTTTCTCTCCAGATCATCAAGGCTGTAGTAGTTAAACATTAGAAAAAATTTATTTTCTAGTAAAAAATAATTAGTTCTTTTTAATTTGCTTCAGTTTCAATAAAATGCTTAATCCAATTGCTGTAAGAAAAAATATGTTCTCTTAAGAAAGAGAAGTTGGAGCTTCACATAATACTTGCACACTCACGCTTTCATACAGAATATCATATGAGCTCATACCGGCTACTGATGCCACAAACTTAAGAAGCATTGTCATTTCAGAAGAAAACTGGGCTAGCATTCTGGAGGAAATGAATGACCTTGAGAAGTGAGGGAATTGAAGCATTAAAGCATTCAGTAGTGCAAAACAAGATTTTAAGTCCCTAAAGATAAAACTTTTCTTTTTTATATATAAAGTTAGTCATTTGGTATGTTGCCTGCAATAGCTTGTAACAAATCTGAAGCCTGATCTGGCATTTCTAAACAGGTGTTACTTATAGGCTTTTTTTTTAAGCAGCACAATCTGAAGCATGGGTAAGTGAAGCTACTGTTAACACTAGAGTGTTTTATGCCAGCATTTTATAGTGGGTCTCACTTCTACAGGTACATGTGAAAGCTTTGTGAGTTTACTTTCAAGGTAATGGCTGCAGAGAAACCTATAATATCAACCACCTTTGTCTAGGAAAAGGACAAATATTTAGTCTAGAGAACATTTAGTTTTTGGACTATTTGTTTGTGGTGTGATAGTCCACAGGCCAGCCTCTTCAGAGAAGGGAGATGGAAAGAGACAATTTTGTGTTAATGACTCTATTGATATCCTTCTGTGCTCAGTGTCTCCCAGTGTATGGGAGTTGAACATGGCACACCTAGCAGATGTCAGAGGCTTTTGTGACTTTCCAGATTTTGGCTTTGGTGTCACTGGATTTGCAGAAACATTTCTGGACAACAAGCATACAGAATGGTTTCGGTTAGAAGGAACCTTAAAGATCACCTCATTTCAACCTCCTTGTGATGATCAGGGACACCTTCCACTAGACCAGGTTGCCAGGTTACTCAAAGCCCCGTCCAACATGGCTTTGACCTGCTGGTCACACTTCTTTTGATGCAGCCCAGGATACAGCTGGGTTTTCGGGCTGCAAGTGCACGTTGCCAGGTCATGTTGAGCTTCTCATCAACCAGCACCCCCAAGTCTTTCTCTTCAGTGCTGCTCTGCAGCTTTGGGTCCAGTTGGCAGGTTTCTATAGCACAAAACCAGCCTGCACTCTTAACAGTCCCAACACTTCAATTCCTAATTTCAGTTTTGTGTTCACTGGGGCTTCTGTGGACAAAGTCAGACAATGCATCTCACCATGTCCTGACATACCTCTGTCACTGCATTTTGTATAGCGCTTCCTCTGCTCTCAGGTCTGCCTCTTCAAACATCATAGAATCATAGACTCATAGAATAGTTAGGGTTGGAAAGGACCTCAAGATCATCGAGTTCCAACCCCCCTGCCATGGGCAGGGACACCTCCCACTAAACCATGCCATCCAAGGCTATGTCCAACCCCACCTTGAACGCCGCCAGGGATGAAGCATTCACAACCTCCCTGGGCAACCCATTCCAGGGCCTCACTACCCTTACAGTAAAGAATTTCTTCCTCAGATCCAATCTAAACTTCCCCTGTTTAAGTTTAAACCCATTACCCCTTGTCCTCTCACCACAGTCCCTAATGAAGAATCCCTCCCCAGCATCCCTATAGGCCCTCTTCAGGTATTGGAAGGCTGCTATGAGGTTGTCACGCAGCCTTCTCTTCTCCAGGCTGAACAGCCCCAATTATCTCAGCCTGTCTTCATACAGGAGGTGCTCCAGTCCCCTGATCATCCTCGTGGCCCTCCTCTGCATTTGTTCTAACAGTTCCATGTCCTTTTCATGTTGAGGACACCAGAACTGCACACAATACTCCAAGTGAGGTCTCATGAGAGCAGAGTAGAGGGGCAGGATCACCTCCCTCGACCTGCTGGTCACACTCCTTTTGACGCAGCCCAGGATACGGTTGGCTTTCTGGGCTGCAAGCGCACACTGCTGGCTCATGTTCATTTTTTCATCAACCCACACCCCCAAGTCCTTCTCCACAGGGCTGCTCTCAATCTCCTCCCCACCCAACCTGTAGCTGTGCCTGGCATTGCTCCGACCCAGGTGTAGGACTTTGCACTTGGCATGGTTAAGGAATAAATACAATTTGTTCCTTGAAACTTTCTCCTTTAGACTAAGCTATCAATCAGCGTCAGGGCCATACTATAGAGGACTGAAAGTTTCTTTTACTGTTCAGTTGTCATACTAAAGATAAAACTCATTGGTTTTTTTCCTGTGAGTCAGGGTAGTCTTGTAGTCTTTACATAACACAGTGGCAAGGAATACTTGGCCAGACACAGCCTAATTTCCTTTCTCCTTGAGAAATGTTTGGCATGATCAGAAAATTGTCATTAGTTTCTATTTTGCTATTCATTTCTTTTATCTTCAGTCTGCTTGAGATTGCAAACTCCATTTGAAAGCATTACTGAATCAGTGTGCTCTTCACTGCTATTTTTCTGCAGTTAATTTCTTGCATGGCGTAGGAAAGAGGGTGAACATTAAGGTTGGGCTGATCAAGGGAATTTATGCAAAGATGGTAAATATCTTCATGCATATGCCTGGATACTTTTCTGTGTAATTTTGAAAAATGAAACTTGTGTTCACTTTTTACCCTAATATCATGTCTACTCACCTTATCTAAGGATGCAGCTGTTGTTTCAGTTGGATGCTGCAACACTGCATGTTGGAGATGCTCTCCAACTCGTGGCCCATTGAGGAGCATAGCTCCTGTGTGCTCATTTGTGCTGCCTGCAGGAGAGAGTCTTTTGAAGCACCCCAACATAATCCCTAGGTTCTCTGCCCAGAACATCACTCTCTCCATTGCACAGTGTTTGCCTCTTTGTATGTAAGATCAGTTCCATCAGTGCCTTCTGCTGGCTTTTTCCTGAATGTGTGTAGGGCTGTCCCTGCTTCTTTTATAGCAAGCAGATTTATTGTCTTGCATGCATTGTTCGATGGATGTAGATATATGTTTTATTCCACTGTAAAAGTCATTCATGAACAGGGACGAAATATGATCTTAATCTTTATTCAGATAGAGCGCAAAATCACAGCAGTAGAATCATTATGATCCCTTTCAGAAAGCAAGGGCTGCAGGGAAGCAACAGGACAGAGTTATGGACCATGTTTCCTAGACTGAATGGTATCCCTACAGTGAGGTGCTGTGGGTTAGCATGGTTTTGATGTTGCTGCAGCTAAGCATTCTCAATATATACTGGAGTTTCTGATCTTCATGCTCTTTTCAGACATATTTCACAATGTAGCAGAGTGATTAGGTCCTGGGAATAATGTAACATATCAGAGCAACTGAAAGAAATGAGAGCTCTGTCTTTTAACACAATAGTGGCCAGTGGAATTACTCTTAAGTAGCATATGATGTTGACTCGCCTTTATTTCAACCTTTTTCTGTAATTTAATTTTGTGGACAGATGCATCATCTCTGTGAAGTTGTTAACCTTTTCAAGGAAAGGCTGGAGTCTGGGAACAAATTAGCATGGTTGCAAACAAAGAAATCCTTTGCTCCCCTCCCCTTATTCTGGGACTCTGAGGTTGAGGGTAAAGAAAAGTACCTAAAGCATTAGAGGGGAGGACACACTGCTATGGGAGAAAGGATCTCTCTGCTGTGCTTCAGGAGTGAAAATAGATTTCTGAACATAATCAGAGTAGGATTTTCTGGAGTAGTTCACTGCACTCTGCCAACCACAGACCTTTCTGTTGTTTGCTACTTTTATGTGATATTATTAGTGAGAAAACATTTGTTTTAGTGGGGCATTTTTTTGGATTTCTTCATATGCTTATCTTGCTGTAGCATCTTTGCCTACTGTGCCTACTGTGCTCAGGTAAATGTCCCACTAACCCTCAGAAGTGTACCTGTTGACTGTGGTGACTGTGCGGTAAGAGCAGTTCTGATGCCACTGCATGCTCTGGCTTGTTTAATCAAGCCCTTAACTCATAGAAGATGATATTGTGTCAGATCATCCGCAGTAGATTAAAAGGGCTATCTGACAAGAAGATAAACAGACTGTGGAGAGCTATTTGGCTGTGAACGGGCATGTGAGCAATCCAGACAACTGCTTGACAATTGTAAGGTAGTAACCCACAGGCATTGAGGCCTCGCCTGGGGGTTACTAAAGTTCATGTACGTGCAGAAGCCTTGAGAAAGTTAGCACGGAAAGCTACTGAGAGAGATGTGCAGGAGGGAACTGATAACTGCAACCTTGAAACATATGCTGTAATAGTTAACCAATCATTAAGCTGTTACTAACACTTAGATGAGAGATATTAACCAATCATATATTAAGCAGGACACCAAGTAGAATGTGGGTGGAGAGCACTATGCGTGTGGACAGGGGGTCTGAGCGAATCCTATTCTGTATTTAGTCGCGTGAACAATGCATGTATCCAATTAGAGTTGTATGTTAATGATAGACAAGTAGAATGTCTATATATACTGAGCTATCTGCGCAATAAACTTGGCACAAGCCTGATCATATTGGTCTGTGTGCTGTGTCCGGGACTTCTGCGTCAACAGCAGACAACACCTCATTCTTTTCCTACTGATGTCTGCGGGATGCTTGATATCTTTGCAGTATTTTACAGGACACTTCACAGTATAGCTTCTTCTGTGTGTAGTGTTAAAGAAAAAGTACCTTGTTGTTCCTTTCTTTGCTTTTTTTTTTTTTTTTTTTTAGTTTAATGTTTCCTTATCTTTCTTTTATGGTGTCAAAAATTTGAATTCTTTCTGAATTAAAGAACTGAACTAAAATTATCCCTGAAAGTAAAATTACAACAATCCAACTGATAAGGAAGTCTTCAAGATTAGTGTGGGTTTTGGTATAAGCATTGCTCATGAAGAGGGGGTTTAGGAGCTGCTGGGATGGCAACTAATGGTTTAGATTCACTTGGCAAAAGCTCCCTTAGTTTACAGAGAAAAGTCCTTATGCAAAGAACTGGAGAAAGAATTCTTCCTTCACTGGCAGTAACAAAGAACTAAGGTTTCATATACGTTAAAAAAAAAAAAATAAATCCCAAACTGTGACATGCAGACTCAGTCCTGGTTATTGTTTAACGCATTTTCAGGCTGATGAGAATTGTGCACTGACCCATAATATCCTTCCAACCCTTGAAACAAAGAAAACTGGATTTAAAATGAGCTGGTAAACAGTGGTATATCTCGTTTTCCCTTTTCAGATCTTCAAACAGCTTTCTTCATGTACACAGACTCAAGAATGGACAGTCCCATGGGTGACCACCAAAGTCAAAACCAGTACGTAGCTTCCTCCTGCTGTATGTGTTGCAAAGGTTGTTATAGATTATCCTCTGAAATGAATTTCATAAAACAAGTTCAGAATGTTAGCTGCAAGCATGAATGCTCTTAAATCAAAGTTTCCTGAACTCATGCTTTCTGAAGCATCAGTGATGAGAACATCACAGCAGAGAAGAACAGGTAATAAAACAACTGCTTCTTCAAAATCCAGGTCAGGGCCTTATGTTAATTCTGTACTCACCAACCTATTTTTGTAAAAACAACTTTCACAGAACTGAAAGGAGAGGAGTGATTAAATAACACATCTGGCCCTGAAATATTATTTATTGATGTGATAACTCAAAAAACTGCAAATGGCAATTGTGGTGTAGTTACTGTGAGATAAATTCTGCTCCTCTGTCAGCACCTGCTGGGCAAAGAGAGAGGAGGAGACTGAATTGAGCCTTCATCTTATTCACATAGCCTGATTATACATGAGCTTTAAATTCAGCTGTCATTTCACTTTATATTTTTATCTCCATTCAGTTTCCAGTGAAGTGTTCCTGTGTTCTTGAGAAAAAAAAAGAGGCCATGATTAGGTAGGAAAGTGAAGCATGCGCTCCATTACAGAAAGCAGTATCATCTCACCCCTAAATCTGATTAGTTATTGTTCACTTAAGTAGCACTAACTATGCTCATATGCTTTACAATCCAAGCCATAAGGCACAGGCCCTGTCCAAATGCAAGTGTAGCAGCCCATGGATGCCATTCATAGAAAACAGAGCCTGAAAAGGCTCCAGTGGAGATCCTCTGGGCCTGAAGCTTTGGCCCATATTTTCCAGGAATCGTCTTTTTGAACTTTCTCAGTGGCCCTTGCTCCCTGCCAGTTCATTTTCATCCTGTTAGCCAGTCAGTGAAATGTGGGAAAGGAGCCTAGACACTTGTATCTTAAAATCCGTGATGTTGTGATTAATTCATTTAATAATTTTATACAATAGAGGAATTTAAACATAACTGTGATTATGCATATCTTGTGGTGAATTTACATGAGTTTCTGTATGCTCAATTACATTTTTCTGAGTAGCTGTGTATACCATAGCAGACACATTTCTGATTTTGATTCAACACTGCTGTAGGGGAACACTTCATGTTTTACACGTTACCCTGCGTTAACCATCATCAGTAACACGAAAAATGAGAATATAGAAAGGACAGAAGACTGTCTCTGGGAACTGTGTTCCTTTATGTCAGTATGGAGAGAAAGACTTTATATAAATGCAGTCAGCTCCTTAGGCAGCCTCTTTGCCTGCCTGCCAAAAAAACTCCTAGGGTGCTGGAGCTTTGGTGCTCCTCAAGCAGTTGCTGTATGAAAGCCTCATTGGGCTAAGAGGAGGAATGTAGAGCAGCAGCAACTGAAGGAGAGAGTGAGTGCACCAGACTGTAGGAATTATGGGCCAGCTGCAATCATTTGTTTTCTCTCATGCCTCAGGGATCCACCAGCAATCCTACCAGAAAGCCTTCTTCTTTCCCAGATAGACCTGAGAGCAGCATTGACCCTCACAGGGACAGACATTTACTGCTTTTTTAAGTCTCACCACACATCTTGGCCTCAGCAGGTGAGGAGTGAGCTATAAACAGGTAGATAGGGGACTCTTCTGGTGGGTAGTAATGTATATAAAAAAATAAAAAGAGAAACAGGGTCATAAAGGACATTGCAGAGCTGTCAAATACAAGGTATTATCTTTCAAAGATTAATTTTTTTCTTTGTCTGCAATTGTGTTTCTGTCTGCTTACATCATTAAATCACTGGAATGTGTCCAGTCTTGCAGTATTCTATCAGGTATCTCATTTAAACTGGAAGCTGCCTAATATTCATTATTAGTAACTAGTTAAGCAAACGATGGCACATGTAAGCTGCTTTGGTAGAATTTCTGTAAAACACTCAAACATAGAAATGCAATAACATGTGGTGATTTTTTTTTGTTTAAATGTTTGTACTGCTCAAAAAACAGTCCTTTGTGGGCAATTTATAAGCATAAGGTTGCTTGACAAACTAATTTATGCATTGAGGTTATTTTACTATACAGCAGATTCTACAGAAAGTTAAGCATGAACAGATAGACCATATCTTGAAGTTTTGGTCCAAGGCCTTTAAAATGGAATGTATAACTAACAATCATATATATTTTGTATTTATATAAACTTCAAAACAAATGTTTTGTGTTATTTGCATAAAAATTAGGCTCATGTATGCAAACTAAACTCTAGTATGGGCATCTCTAAAAATGAATTTAAGCAATATAGTGATAAGAAAGGTTAGATACAGTCATCAAATCAGTTAATAATCTAAAAAAATATGTTGTGGACATTATCAAATACAGAAAAGATACAGTTCTGCCCCAAACAGACATATACGCTGCATGAGAAAGTTCATAAAAAATCCAGACTTCACTTGTCCTCATTTAGTCATTACTTATTTAGTAATGTAATATCACCAGTAGAGAATGAGCAAAATTAAGAAAATGAGGGTTAACAGACAGGACTATCTGGTTATCTAAGGGAGATAGAAGCATATCATAATAGTTCTCTTTTGAAATAAGCTGACAATGAACATTAAATGTCACAACATACCACAGATTGATTTCATTTTGGACAACCTTAGACATAATAATTAATACAAATGATAGATAATGCTTCAATTTGCATACTATGATTAACGCTCAATCCATTAGTTCTGTAAGTAAGCCATGCATCTCTCCTAAATTCCTTCGTCTGAAGACATTCAGGCACAACTTTAAACTGGTCTCCAGCATGCAATACCCGCTACCATGGTCAGCAGTATGAGGTGAAATGTTTAATCCAAAAGCAAAGAATCAGCATCAGTTTTATGAATTTAACATTCAAATCAAGCAATTTAAGTTATCAAAGTCTGAACTGACAACACTCTCTAATTATTTATATCTCCATGTGAAACTTTCTCTCTTGCAAAAGAGCTAAATATATTGACAATCAGTGAATATTTGCCATTTGAAAACCACTATCCAAACTCAGGTTCTATAATAATTCATTCTTTTTCTGACAGAAAGAGAAGCAACATTCTTGAGTTTCTTTGAGACTTAAAAAGGCTCAGTCTGATTATCATCTTTTTCTTGCAAAAGAACTGTAGAAATATAGATTCCAAGAGAACCCAAACAGATTTGTAGGCAACATCAGTGGTACAGGAAATACAATTATGGTATACCATCCACATATTTGATAGAAAAATGTATTTTGAAGCTTTTTACTTTCTGGCTGCAGTGATAGTTGCTAACTACTATGTGTGAAAAGCCTAGCATGTTCCTGAACTTTGAAGATCCCAGCCTAAAGATATTTGATGTTTTGAATGATTTTCTTGATATTTTCTGTGAAGCGGAGAGATATGCGTAAGGGTTTTCTGGTATATGGAGTTCTGTAGCTGTGATTTTGGGGTGCATTCACATTTTGTAGTTATGATCAATCACTTGGGTCCGTAATGTCTCATCTAGAATTTCTGTCCTTATTTTAAAGAATATGTATTTATTTATATATACCAGGAAAATTATGAGTTCAGGTATACGGCTACCAATATTCAAAGATCCTAAAGACTTTTCTGTGCTATTTGCAAGTCCTTGAATCTTTGAGATACGACTGTCCTCTTGTTGAAACTAAATATTAATGCTTTAAATATTATGCCAAAAATGCAGTACCATATTTTCAGAGACATCATATATTCTAGAAAGGCATTCTTCAGATAACATTTCTTTATGCAACATTTTACTCTGGGGAAGGGTGACTCTCATGCATAAAACAGCTGCAAAAGGTTGATCTTTTGCTCTCCGCTAACCTTACAACACAGTATGCAATCTATTTCAGGGATTACAGACCACACTTGACCTCTTCAAAAAGGAGTCAGAGGAAACATCTTCTCTTCCTGTGATTTTTATTGTGATGAGAGCAGTGTTAAAAATGAATTTCTATGTGTATGGGGAAGAAGTCTCGATGCAGACCTGAAACAACATTGTTTTATCTTATAAACCATGGACCCCCCTTGCTCAGCAGTACACTGCCAGAATAGCTCCTTGAAACTCCTGTAGATTTTTTTCTTTAGAAAAACTGTGATCAATACATCTACCATGCATCTTTTTACTGCTAATTTACAGCATGTAATTCATGTGTCAGCCTTTGCACTCATTGTGCTTGTAAAAGTTCAGTGACCTCTACCAAAGCCAGCGGAGAGGAAAAAGAAGAGCAGAACAGCAATAAAATATCCCAGTTTATAGACACCCTGCTTGCAGAGAATCTTGCGTATTCTTTTGCATCCACTCTAGGGAAGTTCTTCATAGCTAGAAACTGGCAATTTAAAAGAAAAAACGCTCAGGCTCTCTGTGCCTGAAATACTGTTTTCCTTGTGAAGTATCACCAGTGTTTTCTTTCAAATCCGTAGCTCTTAACATTCTTAAACTGAAAGAAAATGAAATTTAATTTAAAGGGTATAATTTTTTTCCATCTGATGTGGGTGTTGCAATAATTGTCCTTTTGCAACAGCAACAAACTTTCTACTTTGAAGATACTGTTTCCACTCCACTGAAGGAAAACAAACTTCCGCCAAAGCGGCTGTTGTTCAAAGTCCTTCAATAATTTGAAGAAGATTTGGTGTTTAATTTTGTACACAGTGTAAATGCAGTGCATAAGCCAGTACTAAACAGACATGATTTAAGTGAGGTGTTTGGAAGACTTTACTCAGTTCTTGACTGCAGCATGGAGTAGTCAGCTTCAGTTTGGAAAATAACTTGCTACTGTCATAATGTTTGCAGCTGGAATAGGGTTGACACAAATTGCCAAGAACAAAATTGATTTTGAAATATACTACAGAGGTATGGCTTATTCTATCAAAAATGATTGCACACTGAGAAACCGCTGACTCTCTAACGTCATGTACACCCCTCTCTTTCTTTCTTTGATAAGTCTTACCAGTTTCCCTAACTAGCATTTTCTCTCAAAATGTCGTCTTCTGTCTCCTGCACTCCAACTCACAGATTTATGATACTTAGAAAACACAGAATGATCAGAAAAGTTGGAGAGCTATTTATTTGTTTTTCTGTGGTGCTTACATAATTGAACATGCCATGATTAGTTCTAATACAATGAATTACAAAGATTAAAGTCTAGCATGATTTGTGACTGTTCATTTCACTTGCAAATGCTACACAGATCCTCCTTATTGTCTGTGGTGCACCTCCACTAGTATAACAGTATGTTTCGAGAATGCAGAAATCAGTCATCTTAAGCCTGTAGAAATGTGATAAAGTCTAATGTGAACTATGCAGGTTTTTGTTTCCTGGTTTACTTTAGTTTTGAAACCAGAGCTGTAACTATGACAGAAGCTGTTTCTTTTGTCCTTCTGTGTCCATGATTCAATTCTCATTGGAAAGATCAAGAAATACAATAGAACTAGGCAGACCCTTCTTCCCCAAAAGATGATCTGACATCTTTTTTATATATATATATCTATAAATTTGTGCACATTTTATTCTGTAGAGCATTATCTTCATTGAATCTAAACAGGTTGTGTCCTATCTTCTAGTGACACACAAGTTTTGTATAAATAAAATAAAACAAGGTAATTTCAAATAATCTGTTAAAAGAATTATTAACATTATTATTATATTATAATTTAAATTTTTATATATTAGTTCTATATATATTAAAATATTTTCCATTTAGATGTTAAAATAGTTGTCTTCTAATTGTATTCTTATAATTATTGTAATGATAATTATTAGTAACATTAGAACATTAGAACTATTTTATTTCTTGGCATTGAACTTCTCCAGAATAATTTTGATGGCAGTTCCTCAACTGCTATCTTCAGTGAAGATCACACAGGAGTCTGGATATAAGCCTTTGTAACCAGTGATTAAACTCTGAACAGGTTGATTCACCTTCATTGTGGGTCTCTGAAGTAGCCAGTGGGATTGTATGATGCAAGACTACTTTTCTCTGATGTCTGAATTTAGTTAGAGACCTAGGCATACTTCTCTTAGTCGTAAAGAAATAGAAGAAAATGAATGAAAAGGTAATGGACAAAACCAGATTACAGCCAGCTAAAAAATGTGAAGAAACTTAAATGCCAGAGTTTATCCATCTGTTGGAGAGAAGCTGGATGCATATCTCGCTAACAGAAAGGAGACACATTATCTCTGTGACTTCAACACTGCATGTGACATCAACACTTCAAGTTTCTCTGGTAAAAATATATATTTTCTGTGCTCATAAATTCTCTGATTGGGACAATACTTCTATGAGTGGAAGGTGACAAAGTCTTTGGGGAGGGGGGGAGCTATAGATAGACCAGAACAATATTTTATAAAAGCCACCCCTCCCCCCTCCCCCCCCCAGGTTTTGTTTTGTTTTTTTTTCTTCTCCTTTATTCTGTGATTTGCTTGGTGTGCTCTAGGCCGAAGGATGGAGAAGGTGACATAGGTGGGATTAGTAGCTTTTGAAGCCATGTAGTCATTCCTTCTGAGTATTTTCATTTCTAGCTACTCTCAGCTACCCTCAAGTCAAACATGATATTCTTAATTCTAAAAAGAACATTTTTTTATTCCTGTTCCAGAAATGTGTATTTAAAGATGATGTTAAAAATCAGTATCTGTAAAAACTTAATTCCTTGCTAATGTATTTTCATGTGTTACATAAACTAACCAAATAAACATGGGAATGTTACCAGCTTTGGCTAAAAGCTACTACAAATTACAACACCATAGAGTGTATCCCCTTAGACCTGTAACCTGCAGCATACTTTTAGCCTTTGAGAACGACTCATCTATTTTCCTTAGTATTGAGCAGAGGATGAAAGCTGGTACAAAACCTGAACCCATTATTTTTTCCTTTCTCTGAAATCAAAATTAAAACAGAAGCTCAATATATGCTTAGCTAAGAAGCCCTTACAAGAGCAAGGTCTAAAAACCTGCAAGGAACCCAAAGAGATCAGCAGTACTCAACAGTGTCCAAGAGTGTCTTAAGAAACTTTTTTCTCCAAACACTTGACCTTGTTCAGAGGTACCGCAAAGCCAAAAAGAAGCCTGGTGACTTCCACTGCTTAATTTGAGGGAAATTTCTGGCCTCTGCTTTATTATCTAAACTCTCAACTAATTGTAGAACTATATCCATGTATCCAGTCCTAAGTATGAAATTTAATACATCAGGAGTAACTTGGTTTGATGGGCTTTGATGCTGAAACAAGGTTTCAGTTTAGCATAGCAATTTTGTAGAATACAAAACAAACCCCCTGTAACACACAGAGTTCAAGGAAATAAATTCTTCAACCTGTGCTTTTTGAATTTTTAGCTAGCTTTTGACTTCATTATAGCTATCAGAACTACCTGAGCAGTGAATGAAAGCATAAACAATTAGTCGCAAATGACAGCAGCAGCACAGTTCTTTACTTTATGGGACATGCAGCATTGAACATTAAGCTGGGATCTCTGCTTTTGACATACAACCAGCAGCCCTAACTCTAACCTAAATTATAGTCCAGGGTTCCATCTCTTCAGGAAATATGTATACAAAGCATGTAACTTAAAATTATACCTTATCTCATTCTATTCTCAGGAACAGTAGCATACACCAAAGAGGGTATTTTGTATTTTATACTACACTGTCCTAATTCTTGATGGAATTTAATGCAGGGAAGCTCTCCCAGGAGTGAGAGCTCATCGTATACTGACCATAGTTGACACTAACCCTCTGCCTAACTCTGAGCATTTACATTTTTCTATCTCCAGATTAACAAATCCTGACACCATTCCTAACTTTAACCTTTCCATTCTAGGCAAGGGAATCCATCTCCCCTGGAAAAGTGAATACTAAAAGTGGCATCTGTCTTCTTGCCATCACTTAGAAACATTTAGCCCCCAGCAAGGAGAGGAAATCTTCAATATTTACATTTACAAATCCAAATCCTAACCCTTACTTTCAACTTCATTGTATCCCAGGGACCCATTCTGAGTAGTAAATATGACAAAATAATGCTCACGAGAGACATCGTTCCCTTGCACTAAGCCAAAACCTTCAATTACTGGTTCCCAGACTCTATCCTTTGCTGCCAGTTTGATGGCAGCTAAAAGACTGACTTCTGGAAAAGTGGAAATGATATACTGGACGAAATGGCTTTGGTATTCTTCAAAAACTCTTAGTCACTCAACACACAGGAAAGAAAAGTCCTTATTCTTTAGACTCCCTTAGCCTAATCCTAACCTTCACCTTCTCCATAGCCAAGAAACTTATCCAGACAGTGTAAGTGAGGTAATTTATTGGTCATGACCAACTTTAATCTTGTTCTAGGTGGAAATCATGCAACTTCTAGCTTTAAAATAAGATCTCTCTCTACAGGCTAAAATCCTGTCTGTCACATTCATTTTCATTCCAGCCAACAGATCCATCTGTACAATAAAACAAAATATAATAAGTTAGCATAACTCTGTCAAGAGATGACCATTCAAGTTTCTGTCTGTGTAGACTACAGAACATAAAACTGATATTTTTAGGCTTTAAATCCCCAACACCTAAAATTCAAGAGCAAGAGGAACCAGGCTGACTCTCTTTGCTCTTGTTGGGGACAAGTGTATCACTCATACTAATTTAAAATCTGCTTGGTTTCTCTTTCATTTTCAGACATATTGACTCTGTGTTTTGCGGCAATGACTTACACTAGTTAAAACTATTTAGACTATGTTAAGTTGATCTGGCGTTCAGTAATAGCTAAATTCATTATTTTCTAAGATCTTCCTGCTTTACCTGAATGTCTCCGATTGCTCCTCTTATGTCACAGTCCATGTGAGAGAACATGAAAAAGACAGGTTGGAAGTGTGAATGTTAATGAAAAAGTGCATAGATAGCAAAAAAGGACTCCTAAAATAAAGCCATGCAATCCCCAGGAAGCACCTTTATTTTTTCTAATATGTATTTTACCTGCCACACAGTACTGTTGAGGGTAAATTGACTGATGCTTTAAAGTGCTTTCCATTTCTTTAATGGAAGTTGCTATGGAAATGGAAAGCATACTTATTGGATATTTGCCATCACTTTTTGTTAAATCTAACTCTTCTAGGCTCTATCTCAGTGTTGCTGCACTTTCCAGCATCTGATGTCATTAGGAGGCTCACAACAAGAGCTGTCCTGTGCTTTTCTGTGTACTTTTCATTCTATATATTTTAGCTGGATTTCTAAATGGCAGAGCTATAAACTCAACCATTTTTATTATTGGAGAATCTCTGGCAGTCATCCTAAGGATTCTCATATTAAGCAGTTCATGTATACATTTTTATGAAAGGGCACTCAATCAAATGCTATTTTCAATATTTATAATATCTATTACCGTATGCATAATAATATGTAAATATAAGCAAAATATTAACCTCTTGTAACAACTGCCATCAGGTGTGCCATGTCAAGGCATTTGGGGCCCTGGAGGCATGTGCATACAAATATACATGTAATAACTTTTTAGCCCTTCAGTACTTTATGTTGCTGCAACTTTATGCTGCTGCTACCCCTTCAAGACTGTCTTGACTTTTCATGGATTATTGCAGCAGCAGTGACAGATGAGATTAAAGTCTCCATTTTTGTTCCTGTTTGACCCTACTTACAAGTAGGCTTCTCCTTGTTAGAGTTATGTTTCAAGTTTTGATTTTTTTTCCCACTAATTCTTCCTTGTAGTTGAGAGAAGAAAACCACAATTGAATCAAGAATGGTGAAAGGGTTTGTTTGATTTTTTTTTTCCTCATATAATTCATCTTCAAGAGAGAAACTTTTCCATAATGCCACAAGGAACAGCAAAAAAGTGCTATTTAAAAAGTCCAGCTCTTTAATAAGGTCTAGCTTACACCTCTGAGGCACAAACAGGAATAGCTTCTCAGCATACCTAAGCACATACATGGAGAATAGCCCTTCAGGAACATAAAGAAAGAGGAGGGAAGACTTCACTAGGAAAACACCTACCCCAGAAATGAATGCCTATGCTAAGTGAGCACCATTTATTGCTCCAGAAGGCAGAAGTGTTGGCAGTATTACTAACTGGATTTAACCTTACTGGAAAAATAGGCAGGTGAGGCTGATTTGCAGTCACAGCTTGCTGGGGGAGGTGTGGACGGTACTGGACCAAAGACAGATAGGAGTCTCCTTTTCCTAGGCAGTGAATCTTTTTTCTTTGCAGCCATTCTTGTCTCTCAGTTCTTGGTTGCTTTCCATTGGTGTGTGTCCTGAAGGAGATATTAAGGAGTAAGTGAAGGTTGTGTTTTCGTATCACTTCCTAAATCTATTGTAGGTATGAATCAAGAGCCTTCATTAACTTCTTGCCCATCTGTTAAAAATCTTACAGAATAGTAGGGGAAATACAAGTGTTTTGCTGTCTCTGCTGCTGAGACTGGCAGTTTCCTAGCAGTAAAAGCAGAAACAAATAAGCCCATTGACAATGAGGGGACAATGGAATAAAAAGTGACCTTCACATGTATTTAATTTTCTTTAAAGCTTCAACGGAAAAAAAGAAAAACTTGCAGCTGGGTTGTCACAGGCTGTAGGAGTGTGAAAAGAAACATGCTTCGGGATGTATTTCTGCTTCCAGATTTCCAAATGCTTTTATATTTTAAAAGATGTTTTAGTCTTTCATGGAGTTACATGGAGACTGCTAGAGCTGGACCACACTTTTCCACTGAAAAAAAATAATTTAACTTCAGCTGCCTAATGTTTGTAAGGACTGAACAGTAGCTCTGAAGTAATTTCCAAAGCATCCAAACTATCCTGTAATTTTTGTTATATATGTTTGGAGCATTACAAGAGTCATTAGGGAAGGAGCAAAAACATTGGCAGAAGGGGAAAAACACCCCTTCCTAACAATTCAATACCATTTCCATTAAATCATGAAATACATAAGTGCCTTGTGTATTCTGCAGCACTGATCGTGAGTTGTAGTTAGGGGTCATCAGAGCAGTTCCAGTGAAAGGTAGGAGGGGAGGAAGAAGGGTTGTGAGAATGTTATGAAAGTTTATGTAGTGCTTGCTTTACTATGTGCTAAGCAGCTATGAGAGAATGTTTCTCCACATCTCTGAAAGGTCTTCCATTTTTCCTTTACAACTGATGAAAGAATAAACGGCTGAAGAAGTAATTATACTCAGTAATTACACTTGGCAGTCTCACTAATTCAATCTGTATCTCTGTTTCTGCTGCTTTTTTCATCCCATTTTTTCAGTGACTGAGTGGGTGGAGAGATCACTGCCCCTTAAGTCCTTTTTTACAAGCAGCTACATTTCCTTTTGTAACACATATGGTGAAGAAAAAAGCAGTGGCTTTTGTGGCCCTACTTTTCTCTGATAGTTTTTTTTCTGGCCCCATCAACATCCATGAAATAGAAATGAACTGTTCATTCTTAATGTATCTTCTACTCTGATGAAAATGATGAAGGCTCACCTTGTCCCACCTTTCTTGATGGAGCAGTTTATCTTGTGGCCTTGATAATGCTTGATGTCTACCTCACTGCTGCTCTGGTTATTTCTGGCTTATTCATAGTAGGTGTCCATTGAAGAAAAGCTGTAGTGCTGTACAGAATGAAGACAGCTTGAGTGGTACTTGTTTAGCTTTAGGAGAAAAGAGATTTTACACAATGCAGAACCACGAGACATAGGTATAGGAAACATAAATTTATTTTCTCAATTTCTTTCTAAATTTGAGTGATTTCAGAGTACTTGTTTGTTATTGATAGACAAA
Organism: Amazona ochrocephala; assembly: GCA_039720435.1. Taxonomy (NCBI): domain Eukaryota; kingdom Metazoa; phylum Chordata; class Aves; order Psittaciformes; family Psittacidae; genus Amazona; species Amazona ochrocephala. The sequence continues at coordinate 49,008,483 of CM077878.1, forward strand.
TCAGCAATTTTTTAAATAAATTCTGCTTATGGGGAAGATAGAAAAAAGAAAGCGAAGGAAAAATCCCCTTATTTTCTCTGAAATCACCAGGAAAAAACCCTATAACATCAAATGCTGTTACAGGGAGGTAAGATACTTTAACAAGAAGTAACATATCCACTGTGCTAAAATATCATTTTCAGTACAAACAGATCATTGAAAGTAATCCAGATTTATTTCACCCGTGTCTTTTCACAATCAGAAGATGCTGAATGATACAAGTTTGAAAACTTCAGGGTTGACACCTTTTTCTGATATAACTGATTTGTGTCAGAGAATGGAAAGATACATGGCTTTTATATGCTGAAGATCAGTCCACTACAGTATTGTACTACTAACTTCAATTTCACTTGAGTTTCTCCATCATTTTTCTATAACTTGTCTGAAGTTTTGATCTCTAGAAGCAAACAGTTCAAGGAAATGGTCCTAACTTTGTTCTTCTGTGAAGCTATTGAAATATAATTAACAACTTTTTGAGGTAAATCCTCACACAAATAAAAGATATGAGCTAAAATTATAAATATTATATTTGTGGAAGGATGTCCTAAAAGTTAAGACAAAAAGTGTTAGTATTTCTTTCTTTTAACAAGTCATGACAGTGAGGTTTTTTTGAATAAACTGAGATCTTTCAGGTGCAATAGAGAGATTTTAAATGCAATGTCAGAAGAGGAGATACTGGGATAAAGTGCTAGATGAAACTGCTGCTGACATTACTCACGTATGTGTGTACCTTTATTTCCTGTAGTTCTTTCACTGGTAGCGATAAGAAAGTATCTCAGTGAGTAACAGCAAGCATACCAATTAGTAAGTTGTGTAACTGGACTGTAGTGAGCAGGAAGTTAATGTTGAAAAAGTTTCAAAACAATGGCTGAACAACTGACAAAATATTTTAGACTAAAAATTCCTTGGTTGATTGTTCATATTAAACAAATAAACAAACTCACACTACAAGGTGCTACAGCTGCCTTTAACTTCCGAGGGAGATACTTAAGCCAGGAATTTGTCTTTTTGTTAGCAAGCAATAGATGCAAACCATTTTTCAAAGGTCAACACAGTAATGAGTACTTTTCTGACAGCAGTAGCATTTCACTCAAAACAGTTGTGGGCTGTTTTTTCTCTGGTTTGTTTGGGTTTTTTTTTTTGCTTCATCTCATAGACTATTTATCATTCAGTGAATGAGAATATTGTTGTGTTTGGTTCTATTTTTACCAAAATAGATAGTACTTTGAGACAGAATAGCAATAAAGCATTCCAGTAGACATGATTATAGGGCAAGTTTAGGGATGCTGTTGGCATTCCCCTTGAGAAAGTACTATGAATGAAAGCCTTATGGATTTCATTTTTACAAAGAGAACTGTGGATGTGCTCTGTCTTTCTCTTTCTGTGGAGCTATGTACACCCTTAAACAAGTGAAGAAAGTCAAAGGCTAGACTAAAATTATTCAGGGCTTTCTTAGTGCAAATACACTTTTTTTTTTTTCTATATGTGTCTAAGGACATCTCTTTCTAAACTGAAGACTTCTCTGTATCCATTTAGACAACCACATTGATTCAGAAAGATACTCTCTTGACTTCATCTTTCCCATTAGTTGCTTCTTCATTGTGCCTATAGAAGTTTCTTGAGGTATTTTATCTTCCAAGCATAGAATCATAGAATGGTTTGGGTTGGAAGAGACCTTGAAGCTCATCTGGTTCCAGCTCCCCTGCCATGTGCAGGAACACCTTCCACTAGACCAGGTTGCTTAAAACCCCTTCCAACCTGGCCTTGAACATGACCAGGGATAAGGCAACCACAGTTCCCCCTGGGCAATCTGTTCCAGTGTCTCACCGCCCACACAGGAAACAATTTCTTCTTATTATCTAATCTAAATTTACTTTCTTCTGTTTAAAAGTGATTGCCCCCTTGCCCTATCACTACATGCCCTTGTGAGAAGTCCCTTTCCAGCTTCACTTGCTAACTAGTTTGTGCAGGAAATAGGTACCCGTGAAATCATGGTTCTTTCTGTCTCTATTTTGGTAAGAAATATCTTTGTGCCACCCCTAATTGAAAGCCGTGTTTTTTAATTTACAAAAGGCTGTAGATCAGACAATTACCAACACAAAGAGCTCTTCTGTGTCATGTATATTTTACCAAAGCTTGTCCCTTTTTCTTTAAGACAGGATGTAACACAGCTTGCACTGGATATGCACTTTTGTGCAACCAGCCTTACATATAATTTAGAAACTATCACGGGTAAAGCCAAGGAAGTAAAAGGAGACTGATAAAAAAAGGTTACATACTCGTAAGGGAATTGTTTCTATCTATAATAGTAAAGGACCTATCCAAGAACCTGTTTAAAGTATTTATTTACTTGTATCCTCATTTACTTTTGTCGTCTTATCTATGACACTTCTATTATTTAGGTAGCAAAGCATTCTTTTGTCTAGGAAACAGTGTGAAATTTAAAATTATGTTTCATCGAAGCCACAGGTCTCTTAGTATGGCAAAATATTTTTGTATACTGGCTTCTATGCTGCTGTTGAGATTTTAAAACTTCCATACCTGTATAAGTTAAATATTTATTATTTTCATAATCTTTCTGCTATGTAATAAAATCAGTCAGTAATTTAGAAGTTGCTACAAAGGATCTCAGTTGAAACTCAGCCTACCTACTATTTCATAACAAGATGTCTTGCTTATTCCCTAACAAATTTGATTATTTCAGGAGCCAAAAGCCACTTAAACTACACACTGTCAATCCACCTATTTCTGAATATTAAAAGTATGTCAAGGACAGAGGGGAGAGTTTTCCAGAGATTTTCTTCAACTGGGCAAAATTTCATCCTTAGCACTTGTCCAGAGCAACTGCACTGAGGCAGCATGCCATCTTAACATGCATTCAGGTATGATATCACAGAATCACAGAATAGTAAGGGCTGGAAAGGACCTCAAGATCATCGAGTTCCAACCCCCCCGCCATGGGCAGGGACACCTCCCACTAAACCATGCCATCCAAGGCTATGTCCAACCCCACCTTGAACGCCGCCAGGGATGAAGCATTCACAACTTCCCTGGGCAACCCATTCCAGGGCCCCACCACCCTCACAGTATAGAACTTCTTCCTCAGATCCAATCTAAACCTCCCCTGTTTAAGTTTAAACCCATTACCCCTTGTCCTCTCACCACAGTCCCTAATGAAGAGTCCCTCCCCAGCATCCCTATAGGCCCCCTTGAGGTATTGGAAGGCTGCTATGAGGTCTCCACGCAGCCTTCTCTTCTCCAGGCTGAACAACCCCAATTTTCTCAGCCTATCTTCATACGAGAGGTGCTCCAGTCCCCTGATCATCTTCGTGGCCCTCCTCTGGACTTGTTCTAACAGTTCCATGTCCTTTTTATGTTGAGGACACCAGAACTGCACACAATACTCCAAGTGAGGTCTCACGAGAGCAGAGTAGAGGGGCAGGATCACCTCCCTCGACCTGCTGGTCACACTCCTTTTGATGCAGCCCAGGATACGGTTGGCCTTCTGGGCTGCAAGCGCACACTGCCGGCTCATGTTCATTTTTTCATCAACCCACACCCCCAAGTCCTTCTCCGCAGGGCTGCTCTCAATCTCCTCCCCGCCCAACCTGTAGCTGTGCCTGGCATTGCTCCGACCCAGGTGGAGGACTTTGCACTTAGCATGGTTGAACTTCATCAGGTTGGCATCAGCCCACCTCACAAGCGTGTCAAGGTCCCTCTGGATGGCATTCCTTCCCTCCAATGTATCAACCGAACCACACAGCTTGGTGTCATCGGCAAACTTGCTGAGGGCGCACTCAATCCCACTGTCCATGTCACCCACAAAGATGTTGAACAAGACCGGTCCCAACACCGATCCCTGGGGGACACCACTCGTTACTGATCTCCAGCTGGACACTGAGCCACTGAGCACTACTCTTTGCGTGCGGCCATCCAGCCAGTTCTTTATCCACCCAGTGGTCCACCTATCAAATTGATGTCTCTCCAACTTAGAGAGAAGGATGTCATGGGAGACAGTGTCAAAGGCTTTACACAAGTCCAGGTAGATGACATCAACTGCTCTGCCCCTGTCCATCAGTTCCGTAGCCCCTTCATAAAAGGTCACCAGATTGGTTAGGCAGGATTTCCCCTTAGTGAAGCCATGCTGGCTGTCACCAACAACCTTGTTGGTTTTCATGTGCCTTAGCATGGCTTCCAGGATAATCCGCTCCAAGATTTTGCCAGGCACAGAGGTGAGACTGACTGGTCTGTAATTCCCCGGCTCATCCATTTTCCCCTTCTTAAAAATGGGGGTTATATTTCCCTTTTTCCAGTCATCGGGAACTTCACCTGACTGCCATGATTTTTCAAATATGTCCTTCCAAGGACACACCAAGTCATATTCGGAGATTCAAGAAGGACTGCATCTCATCACAGTAATTTCTGTCTTTGTTGAAACATTTCCTCCAAAACGCTACCTGTAAGACATAGAGCCATGCTTTCACAGTATATCTCCTCCCTCAGTTCTGCACTTGACTTAGGTCTTAATATAAACCTTTTCTAATTTCACACAGAAAAATAAATAACAGAAAAACTTCTGATCATTACGTCACAGCAAATGCTATTGTTACTTAGAGGAAAAATATGTTCTCCAACTCTACTGTTGCATTCCTTATTTCTTGTTCGTAAGTACATAATGTTGTTGAAAAAAACAGTGTGCAGTCTATCAGTGTGATATACAGGCAGTGGCTAGACAAATTATTTCTGCTTACAGTATGGTCAGGTTCCCTCTTAGCCCTTTTTGAACGAATATTCAGTATCGCTTTGCTTTTATAAAAAGGGGGTGTTTCTTGGTTTTATGTCTTATTTGTTTTGGTTTTGTTTTCTTTGTTTTAATTTGCTTTATGTGTTTGGAGGAAATAAAAAATAGTTCATTGTGAAGTAAACTTAGGGTAGCAATGTAAGCTCTGGCTTTTGCAATGATCTCTAATGCGACTGCGGGACATAACAGCCAGTAACAAACTACTAATAATAGAGTGTGAGCTATTTCTAGTTATAGAAGGACAATGTCTATTATAAAGGGAAAAAACTAATTCCTAAAAAGATGTTCTGGCAAACATAAGGGTTAAGAGATGTATTTTATGGCTACAGACCCAAATTCAGCTATCCAAAGGAAGTACTTACCTTTTTGTCTACTGCTATATACAGCTTATACACACTTACATGTGAACAGTAGGAAAACCTCCCTGCCAGTGACCAATAAAGATGGCCCAACTTGTGAGAGTTGAGTGAAAGACATATGTACTGTTGAATGCCTTTCAATATGCAACTTCAATTTAAAAAATAATTAAACCATGGCAGTTTTATTAAGCAACATGAAACCACTGTGTGATGTGTGGGTTGTACTCTGCTACACCTGATACATACTGCAGCCGGTGTCCCTGTCTTTATAAGATCTCAGGCACTACCCTGTAGTGACAGGTACTTAAACTGCCTCAATCAAGGTGCATTTAATATCTTAGTATAGATTTAAGAGACAATTTTAAGATGTCCTTGGGGAAGAAACTAATCAAACAGGCAAGAAACTTACTACATTTTATGTGAAAGCTTTGATTTATTCACTTCGCCCAAATCAGACTTTCTTCAGCTTTTGTTGTTTCTGATAAAACAAAAGAAAAAACTCAACAAAAGGAACTAGTTGTGTACCTGCCATTGTTTATTCTGGCACACATTATTCTGTAGCTAGTCTTTCTGTTAACAGTTGTGTTCAGAAACACACAGTAAAATATGACTTGTTCTTTGTTTTTCTTCAGGATGAGATGAGCAAATAAAAAAAAATGAGCCAAGAAATGTTGCAGACTTGACAGCTGCTCCTGGTTTTAATTAGTTATTCTTTGTGTATTTATTAACACATCTGTTTAAGAGTGTAAATGTAATTTTAATCTGATAATTTCACTGCTGAGGTCTCTAATCTAATATATTCAGGTCATATTCATTCTCATGACCTTTAACAATTAGTTGGCTTTATCTAAGGATTATGAATATAATTTGCATTAAAAAATAATTCTTTGCTCTCCTCCTTTATTCAATTATTCATAAATTGTCCTGTGGACATTTATGTGAACAGAAATTTTGATTAAAACCAAGTATGAGCAAAGGGAAATGTGTTTTGGTTAACAGTAGCGACTTGTAACACTGGAAGTTTGTCTAAATATATTATTTATAGTAAATTAATTAGCAGGCTTTTTAGAATACAACTGCAAAATAACTGGAGAAAACAAATGAACAAAAAAGGACAAAACCCCATCCTTCTGAGCTTTAGACATCAGGTAATAATTTGTCTAGAAATTTCTAATGTTTAATTTACCTATATTTTTGTAATTTCTAATATTTCTATTTTATTTCTAATTTCTAATTGTAATTATATCATTGTGAGAACAATAATTCCAGAAGATTGTTTTTGTTTTGTTTTGTAATATAAAGGATTTCAGATGAGGGTGTAAATTTTCTCTTTGGGTAGGTTCTACATCATCGAACATCATTACTTCATAACATTGATAAAGCTTCCTCTGTTCATAAGTTAAGTCCAAGAGACTGTATTTCAGGAAGGATAAGTCTCTTCTGGCTTGAAACTCAGGAATTCGCCTGAACTGAAGCCAGGTGAGACCAATGAGAATCTTTTGTGGCCTAGAAAACTAAGGAAAACTAAATACTGGATAAAGGGAGTAGCTTAACATAAAGAAAGGAAGTTGAAGAAGGAAGATCAATTTTTAGATATGTGAAGAGCTACAGCAAAAAAGGAATATATTTCCCTTTTTGTGGTCGAAAAGGCAAAAATGAATGTGTCTGAGCTATAATAAAAAAAGGTGAGTGCAGAGATTTAGAAAAGGAAGACAAAAAACCAACCCTGCCTCAAAGGACAGCAAAGCACTGGGAAATATCACGTAAGCACTTGTAGAAACCCTGTCACTGGAGGATTTCAAGACAAAATTGGTAGAACAGCTGTTAGGATGTGGATTGGATGGTCTATATGACTTCTGGAGATGCTTTCTAGCACTGCAACTCTGCAGCCCAGCTGCACTAGGAATTTACCAGCAGCTCACTAGTGCACAGTCGAGCCCTGACTGCTCAGCTCTGCAGTGGTTCATGGGTTCTCAAACCCAAAGAACACCCTTTGTCACAGCTACTGTCACAACAGTATTTGTAGCACAAAATAACCTGTAAAAAGAGAAACCCCATTTCAAATGGGTGAAAGACTTCCGTGAAGAAAGTAGAATTGGGAAGGCATGGTGGCAATATGGGTTGAGGTTGGAATGGGTTGAGTATGGAATGGGTCGAGGCAGCTGCTGAGAGCAACCCACTAAAGTTAGCTTGAAGGCAATAGACTGACTAGCGTTTTGTCAGGAGTTAGAGCATGATTTGATGAGAGGTGTTTTTCCAATAATTAACACTAGGAATATTTTTATGAAAAAAGAAAAATATTTCTGCTTCTTTAGCATTTACTTAACCCTGCTGTGTTGTCTTCATTTGGTAAAAGTTTCAGCTGTTCATTTCAGAGTAATGTGTTCCTTTTTTCCTTTTGGAAAAAAGCCGTGACAGAACTGAAGGGAGACGAGTAGGAGCTTTGTGCTTTTTGGGCTGTGTGAACAGGTTTTGAATGTTGCAGGAATGTGTGCAACCAGCTAGTACTAGTTTTAATGGGTTTCTATGTAAGCATGGAAGAACTATACAAGCATAGCACAGCTTTGGTGGTTAGCAGCACAACTTCAGAGCAAACTAGTTTGGAGGCCAGCCGTACTAGGTATCTGCTTTTCTCTGTAGCTTCAGAATGTCTGTGCAACACTGTCTGGTACTGGACATCAATACTGTAACTCATTAGAGAAGGGGAGCACTCTTGGTTGAGTTTGGTGTCTGCCATGCTGAGCATACAGACGAAGTAGTATCCACTTATGTGTGTTTCTTACATTCTGTTGATGGGTTAAACTCATGTCTTTCTTTGGTTTTGTTTCTGGAGCAATGCCAGATAGAGACACTGAAGGATGGCTTCAGCTGGGAATGGACTTTTGCTTGAATACCTCTGCAATTTATGGGTACTAATGCTTCTGGAAGCTCTCCTGGTCTGTCCTCTGTGTACGGTCATGATTTAAGTCTAGAAGAAATTTTGTCTTGATAAGATTAATAGAGATACTTCTGGAGGGAGGATGTTTGTTTTGTGCTTTTCTACAGTAGAGCAGAGTACAATCTATCTGAAAATGGTTTCTGACAAATTCCCAGTATTGCAGGCAAAAGAGATGCTGATGACAATCTTTTTTCATGCTGTTCTCATGGCTGCTACTATTGCTCTTTTCTATTGGCTTCATATTTGCTATACGCTTTTCTGGGACACAGTAAATGTTTGTTGAATGCTTTCGACCTGCCTACTCATTTTTTTCAACTTTTCTGAAAAAGTATAAGACTAAAGATAGACCTTAGATATTTTGAAGTTTGTACTGCATTTCTGTCTTCCAAATCTCCAAGTATATTTAAATATACAAGTATTTTAACTTCTGTACTTTTCTGTTCACTTTCAGTTTATTTTCTACTTTCTTCAGACTTCTTTTTATATACAATGAGTATGCCTCTCAGTGTGGTGTCTATGGTGTTAGTAGGAGCAGAAGAAATGCAGGAAAAGGAATTTAGATATGTGGGATTAAAATTACAGCAGAAAAACATTTTGGTAAATATGCTAATTTAGGTGGTTTGTTGCAGTTCTTCACATTTGCAACAAGCAAATATTTTTTCTTCTTTGTCTTGATTTTCCTAATTTTGAATGTATAGAGCCTGGTAACAATTCATTGGTGTAAAAATGAGGTTAATATTTGAAATTCAGTTTTCATCAAGAAGTATTCAGCTGGTTTAGCTGGTACTGTAACCAAAACCTGTATGTGTACATGGACTGACTTTGGACTGTAACTGCTACTAAGTACTGCATCCCGGATGCAGCCACCTAACTGCAGAGATGGTCTCAGAGACAATGTTACGTCTAAGAGGAAAAGAGAAATTAACATATGGAGGCCTCACACTCGCACATTGGATGACTGCCCTGTAAAATTGGCTCTGCATACAATTTTAGATGGATTTCAGCTGTGCAGAACTACACAGCTGTTCTGTTATGGACAAAAGAGCAAATCAATTTAAGGCTATTTGAGTCTGCAGAACTGACACATGCATCTTTTGTGTTATAGTATGGATACTGCGACTGTTAGCTACTGGCTTTATTTTTGCTTTTTAAAAACGCATGCCCTCAGGGGAAGCACAAACAGCCCAAAGCCTGAAGAACAACAACTCAAGGTTGGATGGACAATGCTAGGGGAATCACCAAAAAGAAATCAGTCTCAGGGCAAGAAGCTGACACATCAGGTTAGAAACTCCATCAGGGTTTGAAGACCGTTTTTTAGAAATGACTCCTGAGAGATTTGCCAATGGAAAGATGACACAGAAAAGCCAGGTAGGACTTACAGTTTTTTAAATCACTAGAAATAAAATCATTAGATTTGCCTGGTGTTTTGATTTGAAGTGTCAAGGCATATAGACGGTGCTTAAATATATCCATGAATAGATTTCCTTTAGAAGTTTGGCACAGATAAATGTGTCAAATGGCACAATACTTTTTATAACTGACTGTAAAACCACACACAGACTTTTAGCAGAAATGCAGAGGTCAAAGACTCTATATCTCATTCTGCTCTGCCTACACAGTTGCATACCTTATAGTTTTTCCATTTAATACATGATTTGATCTCTTTGTACTGCACCTAATGGTGAATGGGTATTTTTTACTCTTTTGTATTTAATTAGGAGGCTCATGAATTAATACAGACTTCTAAACCTGTAGTAGCTGCCTGTGCAGAGCCAGAGCACAGAGCACTATTTTCTTTTGACTTACTGTGAAACTGAGGACATGAGAATACAACATTCACAGTGATGAAAGGGGATCCAAGTTAGCTTGCTGGTAAATACCCAGCAATGGGTAAGCACCTGTGTGGTGTGCTCCTTGGCCAGATAATCTGTGCTGAGTGGTGGCCTGTGGCATCCTGGTTGGCGTATCACACTGCAGGAGCTGCACTGCTCCCATTTGTGCTGGCACTGATCTCATGCTGCTGCAATCAACTCTAGAAGCACACAGAACATCAAGTTTAATCTCAAATTTTCTATTGTCTCTTCTTCAAAGATACATTTCAAGTATCTTTTTATGTCAGAATATAATTATTTTAAAGTGGGTTTATGAGGTTATTTCCCCTGCCTCCCTTGTTGTCACTGGACTTTTCCTCAGCACTGCTGTGATGACAAAACTGCTAGTGTTTAAGGTTCCGTTTATATTAGAAAGGCTAGAACTGTAATAGGTGGGATTTTTAGGTGTAATACAGCTATATACTACACTTCAATAGACTTCTAGTTGTGTTCATTGCATGAAAGAAACTTTTGAGTTTCTTTTGCAAAACCTCATATTGGCATCTACAACATGACAACTTGGAAAACAGCTGATGACATCCATCCACTCAGTCCGCTACTCATCTCATGAAAGCAGGACCACTCTGCTTTTCCTGACAAACTGACTTGGAAAGTGTCTTCTGAAATAAATAACAACTAAAAAAAAAAAAATAATACAGAAAACCTTCATTGAAGAAAATTTCAGCAGTTTAACTTTAGTATCCTATAGGGTATCCTAAATGTCCCACGCTTCAGTAATATAGAATCATAGAATAGTTAGGGTTGGAAAGGACCTTAAGATCATTGAGTTCCAACCCCCCTGCCATGGGCAGGGACACCTCCCACTAAACCATGCCATCCAAGGCTATGTCCAACCCCACCTTGAACGCCGCCAGGGATGAAGCATTCACAGCTGCCTTGGGCAACCCATTCCAGGGCCTCACCACCCTTACAGTAAAGAATTTCTTCCTCAGATCCAATCTAACCTTCCCCTGTTTAAGTTTAATCCCATTACCGCTTGTCCTCTCACCACAGTCCCTAATGAAGAGTCCCTCCCCAGCATCCCTATATAGGGCCCCTTCAGGTACTGGAAGGCTGCTATGAGGTCTCCACACAGCCTTCTCTTCTCCAGGCTGAACAGCCCCAGTTTTCTCAGCCTATCTTCATACGGGAGGTGCTCCAGTCCCCTGATCATCCTCGTGGCCCTCCTCTGCACTTGTTCTAACAGTTCCATGTCCTTTTTATGTTGAGAACACCAGAACTGCACACAATACTCCAAGTGAGGTCTCACGAGAGCAGAGTAAAGGGGCAGGAGCACCTCCCTCGACCTGCTGGTCACACTCCTTTTGATGCAGCCCAGGATATGGTTGGCCTTCTGGGCTGCAAGCGCACACTGCTGGCTCATGTTCATTTTTTCATCAACCCACACCCCCAAGTCCTTCTCCACAGGGCTGCTCTGAATCTTCTCCCCACCCAATCTGTAGCTGTGCCTGGCATTGCTCCGACCCAGGTGGAGGACTTTGCATTTAGCATGGTTAAACTTCATTAGGTTGGCATCAGCCCACCTCACAAGCGAGTCAAGGTCCCTCTGGATGGCATTCCTTCCCTCCAACTTATCAACCGAACCACACAGCTTGGTGTCATCGGCAAACTTGCTGAGGGCGCACTCAATCCTACTGTCCATGTCACCCACAAAGATGTTGGACAAGACCGGTCCCAACACCGATCCCTGGGGGACAGTTAGTACTTGTCCTGTCCTCAGTGAAGAGGCACCTTATTTCCTTGAGTTGTTGGCAGCCTTTTGCACAATTGATCATCTTGTGAAAGACAAATTATAGAAAATTTCCTTTATCATGGTGTCCTCACAGGACCTTGATGAATTTTTTTTGTTTTCATAAACCTGTCTTATGAAACAATCCTTACTTCCTGTTATCTAGAGAAGAGTGTTCACAAGAAGCTGGAAAAAAATCCTGTGAAAATAGCTGCTAGCTGATTTCCAACCTTGCTTTCAAGATCTGCCTTTTTCCTGCTCCCTTTGAAATGAAAGTGGAAATCATCTGTACTGGAGAGAATGGAAAGGAAGAGGGTGGGAAGAACAAATAGCTGTAAATGCGTTTAGAAACAGAAGACAGATCCCCTTTTATGCCAATATATTTACCATAAACAACAGATCCCAGAAGTAATTAAAACAATTGACTAATATAGCTTAACTGGTAGTTTGAAGAAAAAGGAATGATAAAAGCTAAGATAGGCTGAGAAAGTTGGGGCTTTTCAGCCTGGAGAAGGGAAGGCTGCATGGAAACCTCATAGCAGCCTTCCAGTGTCTGAAGGGGGGCTATAATGATGCTGGGGAGGGACCCTTCTTTAGGTACTGTAGTGATAGGTCCAGGCGTAAAGGATTAAAACTTGAACAGGGGAAGTTTAGATTGGATATAAGGAAGAAGTTCTTTACTGTAAGGGTGGTGAGGCACTGGAATGGGTTGCCCAAGGAAGTTGTGAATGCTTCATCACTGGCGGTGTTCAAGGCCGGGTTGGACAGAGCCTTGGGTGGCATGGTTTAGTGTGAGGTGCCCCTGCCCATGGCAGGGGGGTTGGAACTAGATAATCTTAAGGTCTCTTCCAACCCTGACTATTCTATGATTCTATGAGGAACTAAATTTATTGAGAATTACATAAATATTGTTAAGCATTACCAAAAGGGCTTCGTACTACTGACAGTACAATTAATATAAGACTGAAAAAAAGCTTTCCTTAAACAAAAAAGGAACCATAAAAACCAAGATATGGAACTGAAATTATTGAGATTTGTATGAAGTTAAATATTATCAAAAGGGATTCATGCTACTAACAGTGCAATTAATGTAAGACTGAAAAAAGCTTTCCTTAAACAAAACTGATAATTTGTTCAAAATTAATCTTATTCAAACACATGGGTTATTCTCTTCGTACTTTGTATAACAGAGGGAAATAACTTTTTCCCATAAGACTATTTATGTCAATGCTTCTACCACCTATTTCAATATTTAATATGAGAATTAACAGATAAAAATATCCCTGTTTATATGGATTATAAGCAGTCTTCCCGTGCTGCTATTTCTACTGCTCTGAAATATCTGTTCAAGAGTGCTACCTTGTACCAGAGATGATAACATTTGTCTTCCATGTTGATTTCTGTGATCCAGGATTTTATAATAAGAATGTGATTATATGCATTTTGTTACCAGAGATGGAAGTGAAACCTTTTTTTCCTCAGAGGTTCTATATAGATATTTTTCAAAATCCATGCAATTTAGGTGATTTGTGTTTTTTTCTAAGGCAGAAAAAACAAAAAAACAAAAAAGTAACAGGAAAGAGATTACTCTTCTAAGTAATTTCTGGAAAAGAATGTGTTTGTTTATAACTACTATGTAATGCAACAGTACTCAAAGTGCTTGCTCAGGGGATACTGTTGCTATTTTTCTTATGTCTATGATAGACTTATAAACATTTATAAGACAAAATAGTAACATAACAAAAGTAATTTTTATATGCTTAAAATTTATTTAGACTGATGAGGTGATGCACTTAAACTTGAGATATGAGCTGGTTGACAACTGTAGCTAGTTGAAACTGTTGCCTGGAATAAATGTTTGTACTGCAAGACAACAGGAGTGTAAAAGACCAAATTTGCTTTAGTTTTACAAGCAACTCAGAGTAATTTTTGGTTTATTGCATACAATTGAGGGAAAAATTGCTTGTAATGAAATAGTCGCTTCAAGCTGTTTCTGTTCAATTATATACTGATTGTTTAAGCAAATTTAGAACTGCAGCAGGAAAATGTAACATATTAAATGACATTTAGTATTTTTCATGTGCATGAAATATATATGAAATATGAAATGCACTTCAATTATTTCACATTTCAGCAGATGAGTCCTTCATTTTCAAGAAACATGGAACCTCTCCTTACTATTCTTGGCTGCATACAAGTTACAGCAGAAATTCCTTTATTTTCAGAGGAAAGAAAGAAGGAAAGAATAGATGGGTATTTTCAAAGGCCGTTGTGTCATTTTTAATTAGGGTTGTGGTTCCTGAGTCATTTAAACACTTCTGAAAATCTTCACCACAGAAATTATTCTTCACTCTCACTATATCTTTTCCATGTATAAATGAAGGATCTTGCCTTTATAAAGACCTTTCAACAAAGAGACAAATAAGGGCCTTGAAGCAAAAGAGGGTGAAGGAGAATGGCCTCTGCAAAAGAACATCAAAGCTCGAGGTTAGCTCAAGACTGTGAGACTTCTGACTGATGACACTCCCTTTACTTGCAATTACTTCAGTCTGGAGCATCATTATTGCTGGTTGGAATATGCTCTTATTGCAAAAAAAATAGAGTGCATTCCTGGAGGTTACTGGCAGTGAGCTCAAAAGTAGCAAATAGGAGATCATTTACAACAAACTTTTAATCATGAAAGGTACCATAGAACTTGGGCATATCAAATGTTATCAGCAGGTCAAGGGAAGTGATTCTCCCCCTCTACTCTGCTCCCATGAGACCCCACCTGGAGTACTACATTCAGCTCTGGGGCCCCAGAAAAAGAAGGACATAGGCATTTTGCAGTGAGTCCAGAGAGCCATGAAGAAGATCAGAGGGCTGAAGCACATCTCTTATGATGACAGGCTGTGGAATAATTAGGAAATATGGGATAATTAGGAATTAAACTTATATTTGAAATGCAGCATTGTCCACACATAAGGGAAAAACAGACTTTCAAGGCCTCTCAGGGGGAGATGCAGCCACACCTGGTATGCCAGGAATGTGCACTCCACAGCTGTTCCCGTGGCAACACAGATGGAGGGTAGAGAGAGGTGGAGATCTCGCGGTTACACTTTGTCCTAACTTCAGCAAAAGATGGGAACTAGGTGGTGCAAGAAACTGATAAGCTGCATACTTGCTACCCTGAGCCAGCAGCCTGTCATCTTTTGACAGAATGCCGTCCTCAGTGTGAACTTTGCTTCATTATAATGCATTGTCGTGGTTTAAGCTTCTCAGCCATGCACAGTTTTGCTCACTCACTCACTCCCCACTCTTTCTTCCCTCCGCTCCTGGAGGGATGGGAAGGAGAATCGAAAGAATGCAACTCCCACAGGTTGAGATAAGAACAGTTTAGTAACTAAAGTATAACACAAATCACTACTGCTACCACCACTACTAATAATAATAATGACAAGGCAAATACAAGGAAAGAATACAATAGCTCACCACCCAGCTCAACCACGCAGTGCATCCCCCACCGTGCACCCCCCACTGTGCACCCTCACCACCCTTCTGGGTCTCTCCTCTCCGTTTTCACATCCTGGACATGACGTGCTGTGGTATGGAATAATCTCTTTGGTCAGTTTGGGTCAGGTGTCCTGTCTCTCCTTCCTCCTGGCTTCCCCTCCTCCCTAGCAGAGCATGGGACTCACAAAGTCCTTGGCCAGCCTAAACATTGCCAAGCAGTAACTGAAAACACTGGTGTTATCAGCGCTGTTCCCAGGCCCCAAATCAAAAACACAGTGCTGCACCAGCTACCAAGAAGGAGAAAAAATGACTGCTGCTGCTGAACCCATGACATGCATTTACATGCTAAAATACAAACCCATCTCCAATGCGACCCCCCTCCAAAATGAGACCACCCCTCTCTGAGCACGCGCTCTGAATTTTCGGTGTCATATACCTTTAAATCGAAGAGAGAGAGATTTGCACCAACAGCAGTAAATATACGCATGACTAGAGTCACTCAAGCTCCACTTTGAAAGTGAAAATAATATAAAATGACCCAAGAGAGAGGGGGATATTTGGGGAAGATACCATCATGGAAGATAACATCAACAAACTCCTGGGACCGGTCAATGGGCTGGACCTCTCTTCCCCCCCCATAGGGACGTCTGTGGGTAAGACTTGCACTGTGTCCAGTGCTTCCCCGGGAAAACCTAGAATCTCTATAGAGTTACTTTTACTGTCATCTGTATATTTTATAGCTATGCTGTGTTAACTGTATCAAGCGCTTGTATTCATGTAATCATTATTCGCACGTGCTTTTGCAGACTGTATCTATCACCGGCAATCCATAAGAACCTTTATCTATTGTATCAATAAATAATTTTCTTACTGAATATAACCCCATTTCTAGTTGTGGTGCACTATCGGTGAATCCGGATCAGTAAGGTTCAAAACAGCGAACGCGGCCAGACTGGTAGTTACATATTGGAGAATAAAACAAGGGGTTTATTTCCCCCACCCCTTTTAATGTAACACAGGCTGACAGAGTTGGGCTTGTTCAGCCTGGAAAAAAGAAGGCTCCTGGGAGACATTAAAGCAACCTTCCACTACCTAAAAGGGGACTCCAGGAAATCTGGAAAGGGACTTTTAACAAGGACATGTAGTGACAGAACAAGGAGAAATGGCTTTAAAATAGAAGAGGGTAAATTTAAAATAGATATAGAGAATAAGTTGTTTACTGTGAGGGTCGTGAAACACTGGAATGGGTTGCCCAAAGAAGCTGTGACTGCCTCATCCCTGGGAAGAGTTCAAAGCCAGGTTGGACGGGCTTTGAGCAATCTGGTCTACTGGAAGGTGTCCCTGCCCATGGCAGGGGGGTTGGAATTAGATGATCTTTAAGGTCCCTTCCAACCCAACCCACCCGAAAAACCTGTGTTTTCTACCTCTAGTCAAAATTACTTAGTTATTGAAGGGTATTGCTCTTCCTCAGCAACAGAAAGCTATTCTAGTCTTATTCCTGCTGACTGCAAACAGGAACTCAGCTATGGTGCTTTCAAATAGTACTTTTTTATTGCTGCTAGTTTAGTTGCTAGTTTAGTTGCTAGTTTAGCAAGGACTCACTTCATTCTTATGAGATTGATTCTGACAGAAGCATGCCCACCAGTTCTCTATAGTCTTTAGGAATGACTGAGTTATTTTATTTTAAAACTAAACAAATTAATATAGAACTTCATTACTCAGATGTGATTTTGGCTCATAGAATTCTTGAAAGAATAAGCAAATGTTGGCAATATAATTTAGATGAAATAAACTTCTTTAAAAAATTCATTACCAGTTTATATATTTAGACTGAAGATTTTGACAACACTGTTAAGAATAAGTAATTCACTGGTGAAGTCAGAGGAATACTTTTAACCTAAAACTGTAAATAATGATTGTGTCACGCATGCAGCAAGTAATAAAGATATTTTCAGTTTGGAAGTGTGATCAAATCAAGTGGGATTTAAAATAAATACTGCTCCTGTACAGCAAGGAGAACAGAACAACTGAGCATTGCAGTTCTTTTTGCTTGTATTCTGTGGGCAATGAGTCTTTTATTCCCCCTCAAAAAACCCTGGGAAATCTAACTATCATCACAAATTGTTCTTATAAATATACATGGAATTTGCCTACTAGGGACCTCATCTTACGTGGGGGTTATTTTGGCATGTTTTTTTCAGCAATCTTTCTTTCAGTGTAAATGGAATTTACACAGAGATACATCATGGGAGTTAGCACAGCTCCTCCACATTTGTTTTTGTCTTTTCTCCTTCTCTATTGAGCACTTAATTGACATCCTAGGAAAAATCGCTCCTTGAAGACCAGCCTGAGAGCCTTGAGAGCCACTAGAGGACTGTTAATTTAGACCTATAGAATGTGTTTGACCAGTGTTATAAGTCTAAAAGTAGGGGAAAAAGAATTCTATGTATTTCAGTGAAGTTCTGACCATCCTGAACTCCCTGTCAAATTTTCCCAGTTTAGTGGAAATTAGGACAGTTTCAGAGCACTCAGTAGCAAATGTTAAACTGTACTGGAATTTGCTCAGGTCTAAGAACACTAGCCACAGGAAATGACAAGGATAAGAGAAGAACTAAAATGTGTAAGTAGGGCTGAGGTCATGAAAAAAGTCGTATGTAGCTACTACTGCAACTCTGCTCATGAGGTGATGCCTTGCCATTTATCTGTGATCAGCAAAACACTGAAATTTCATAGCAGAGAGCTGTTTCTCCCCACCTAGTGATTACTTCATACGGAAAAGTGTTACGGCTACAGTCACATGTTGGCTTAAAAGGTGAAAGTAGAAGATTTAAAACCCTTGCTGATTTCAGGGAAATGAACTCCATTTGTTGCTATATGATTTTCCCCCTTCATGCTGGTTTTAAATGTTGAGAGGCACAGGGGATTTGTCCATACACATGCACTGTGCTGGAAGAAAATACGGCCAGTGTTGTTATCGCAGCCCAGAAAAACAGGGTCATCAGCACAGATATAAGTTAGCTCTCAGATTGTGCACATTTTGGTGATCTCTTTATTCAGTGGTCACAGTTCCAAAAGACAACATATGCCTTTTACTACACAGGGTACGTCTGTCCAGTACACTGGGGTGAATTAAGGATATGTAGCAGAGACACTTGCATCCTTGCCTCATTTGATAAGGAAGTTGAGTGTTATGCAGAGAATAAGGGAGACAGCCTCAAAAAAAAAGACTTCGAAGGTTAAGGAAGGTAAATGTAAGCTTGGGAAATTGGTTTCTGTCTCTGCCTCTGCCACAAAGTTGGTATGTGAGGAAGGGCAAAATACTTAAGCAGAAATCTTCAGAATTGGACATTGAAAGTGCGTTATCTAGGGATCCAGCTTGTGATAGCTGAAGCCTCTTTTAAATAACTGCTAAGTAATCACAGCTGCAGGCACAGTTGCTTGGAGATGTGCTTTGAATATAGAAATTGCTATGAAGATTTTTTCTGTAGCTTAAAGACACTGGAGTATTTCAAACCTAGCACTTCAAAGTTAATAGTAACTACAATTTCATTGTTCACTAGTTGTAAAGATGAAAGTAATAAAACTTAATCTTTAACCATGTCTTTTTTTGGATCAAAGTCGGCGACTACAGGGAGATAGGTGATATTGTATTCACTGTGTGATTAGAATAGCTGCCTGATTTAATGAGTAATGCTGATTAAAGTGTTAAAAAGATTGCATAAGGATATCAGGGAAACTTTTAGATATCACTTCCCATGAACATGTTAAAAAATTTTGCTAAGGAAGTCACATAATTTACATTTCTCAGCTTCTGAATAATTTGGTTCAGGCACATCCTACATTCTTTTCATTTTTAATGTTCTGCATAACATACTAGCTGGAGTAGTAAAAGGTCTTGTTCCTATCTAGAAACTTTGTCTTAGTAATGACTTAAATTTCAAAAGCTACAAAACATCTGTTACTCTGGTTCAGAGAATTAATGAATGGGAGTGGGCCCTCCGGAGATGATCCAGTTCAACCCCTCTCCTCAAGCCAGGCTCCACAGTGCAGGTTGGATAGAACCAAAGAGGTTTCAAGTATCTCCAAACATGGAGACTCAACAGCCCCTCTGTACAGGCTGTAACAGAGTTTGACTGCACTCACACTAAAAATATATTTTACTGCATTTAAATGAAACTTCCTGTAAATCAGTTTGTGCTTATTGTCTGTCCTTTTGAGAGGAACTGTTGAGAAAAATATAACACTGACCAACATCACCAACGTTCTGCTCTGGGTAGGGTAGGAAGGCAGACGGAGAGGAGGTGAGAGAGACAAACTCCAGATGGATTTTCCTACATCATGCTGTGAAAACTACGTCCATCAATGTTGCACAAGCATTGGGTTCCCAGCATCTAAAGGAACATAGGATATTACACGCAATATCTGTAATCCTTTTTGTATTCTATCTTATTAAAAACAAAACAAAACAAAACAAAACAAAACAAAACAAAACAAAAAACAAAAAACACCTATTTTTTAAGCTATTTGTTGTTGGGCCTTTTTTTATCGAGATCCAGAAAGACCCCTGAGCCCTCTCTCTCTCTCACACACACACCCTGCTGCATTCCCCTTGTTGCAGAACTTTCTATCTCTAGCCCTCACCCATGATGTCTCAACTGACTCATCACCCCCCCTCCCCCCAATATCCAATCATTCTCACTTCTCTTTCCCACAAAGGGTCCTCACCATCCTGCCTAACTGGTATCAGAATAAAATCCTATTACTTTGACAAGGGATGCATCATCAGCATGCTTGTCAGAAGGCTAGGAGTTGATGCTAAACTGTGTTTTAAAGCATTGTTCCTATTAGAATAATTTCCTTCTCAGCAGCACTCCCAATTGGTGGCTTGATCTTACAAGACACGAAAAAGGCTTTCGAAACTAAGAAAACTCATGACTCATGCTCACAAGTCTCAAGACCAAATGTCAAATTGATCAAGTGAAAAGGTAGGCATAGCAACTCCTGAATCCAAGTGTAACTGCGCAGCTGAAGCACCATAGAGCCTGTTTATGTGGTAAAGCACAATGTGACAGAAGGATATAGCCTATAGAGCACAGTAAGTAGCTAAGAGCTCTGGCATGTATGTATTTTCTGCATTGGAGGAAGAGGTACTCCACACAGTATATTTCAGCTGGGCTAATTTACTCTGACAAAGAGAAGGATATAGCATATAAAGCATAGTAAGTAGCTAGGAGCTCTGACATGTATGTATCTTCTGCATTGGAGGAAGAGATCCTCCAGACAGCACATTTCATATGGGCTACTTAGACAAACAGAAAGGAAGGGGGATGGAGAGTTGTTTTTTTGTTTTGTTTTTTTTTAATTGTGGTAATTTCCAGTTTATTTCTCCATCTCCTTCAGCAGAAGAACAAGCAGCTTGAAATCAACCTGAAAGCCTTTCTTTTTCAGGTCTCTGCTATCTAAAGGAGGAACCAGGAGCTGTTTCATGCAACTCTGATGACCATCTGCACAACTCAAAATGCAAGTGATATTTTGAATCAGCTAGTGAATGCCCATGGTACACTGTTTATGTACGCTTGTATGGACAAAATAGCCATTGCAAAATATGCTTTGAGTTTATACCATCCAACCCGATCAAGACCAGTCAATTGGAAACATAAATAAGGGACCATGTTAGCAGACATTTTCTTGTCAGAATAAAATTGCGCATACAGTCAGATGACATGTTGATAGGGTCAACATTAGAAGATTTTGTCTTCTACTTACAGCCTTTGCACAAGCACCAGCAGAACTTGCTGCAAAATTTAAAGTGGGCAACATTACATATGATCATAGTTAAAATGAGACTGGAAGAGACCTCAGAAGATCTCCCTTTCAACCTTCTGCTCAAAGCAGGGCCAGATCTGAGTTCTGAAGTTGCTTGGTGCTTTATCTAGTCAGGTCTTGAAAAACTTCCTAGGATGTAAACTACACAACTTTTCTGGGTTATTTGTTCCAGTGCAAGAACATAGAGATAAAAAATATAATGTGTTGCTGAATATCAGATAGAGAATTCCTATGTTGCTAACTTTTTCCTACATGCTGTGCTTTTTCAGAAATAGATGTGTTTACTGAGATTATTGGAGTTGTTAAGATGTCAGACACTCCAGATAAGATCAACAGACAGACTTACACAAAAATCATATTATCTTATAAGAAACTCCCCTTTCCCCTAGAAAACTTATGAAATCCTACAACTATGCATGCGAAATTGCCACCCTATTGGCACAGCACCTGTCAACTCAGCAGCTGTCTGTTCTTTGGAGGAAAAGATAGCCCTCCACAGAAGTCATTTGAGGGGCCTTATCTGGAAAGGATGTTATAAGCAAGCATAACACATCACAGTAACCATGCACTGAGCATGAAGCACAATAGTCTTTCAAGTATTTGGTCATTGAAGATAAGCTGTTCTGTAAACTCCCTGTTTTATTGTTACTGCAGTTGTCTGTTAACTTTTTGCAGAAGAGCTCCAATAGTGAATTCTAAACTGATTTTCTGTAGTTATCTAGTGGTTCCAAGCCTTTTTTCCTCCTGATTTCAATAAATTGGAGTCTTCAACTGGCCATGAAAGAAAAAAAGAAAAGAAAAAAGTAAAACATACAGAAGAGATGGAAACCTCAGACATGCAATGAGTTACACTCTTTGGTCATTGATTTTCTTTGATTTTCGATCTAGGTTAGAGTCTCAGACTAATACTGAACAACTGAAAAACAGGGAAGAAGTATTTGCATGACTTGGGAATCTATAGGTTATTCCTGTGTTTTTGGTCAGGTTACTGGTATTAATTAGTCTCAGAGATTGTGGAAATGTCTTGAGAACACATTGTCTCATTAGAACACCATAAGCAATAACAACATAATACTTTCCTGCAAAAAGCCTTAACATTGCTAATTTTCTTCTTCATTTTTTTTTTTCTTGGTTGAGGTTACATCTATAAGTCTCAATATCTCTTTCCAAACTTGTCTCAGAAGTTCTTGGTTGACAGCTGCTTGCAAGGTACAGGATGAAGTGCTGTATCTATAGTGATGGAATGAGCAGGGTCCTGATGCTGAGGCATAACTCGAAAATAGTATTTCACTGCCTATGAGGATATTTGTGACAAAGTACTTGCACAGAAAATGTGCTGGAGAAACGCAACTTAGGCTTAAAGAGTCCTCCTTGTTTCCTTTTCCTTAACAAAATAACACTTCTTCAAATCAATTTCCTTATGAAATCATAACATAACAACAGATGTGGGCCACATTTTTGTGCAATCCAATTTTTTTATGGGTAATCCAATTCAGACCAAGCAAACATGCTCAGCTTTCTATCAGTGCTCCTGCAGTACAGTGATTTGCAGGCTCTGGCTTTCATTAGAGTCCTCTCGGTAGTGATTGCCAAAGTGCTGTCAGTTTAAGAATGTGCAGGGATTTATATGCTACTTCTGAGGACCCCTGGGACTCAGCTAATTGTACTCATTCCTTGCCTACACAGTTGAATGGATTTATAATAATTTTAACCTCAGCAAATACTAATTTATTGGTGTTGAACATGAGGTGTTTCCCATTAAAATAAAGTAACTAAAACTGAAGTCAGTGAGACGATTTCCTCTAAAGTGCCAACGAGTTGAGAGCCCATGGATAAATTTATGTATTCCAGACACCCTGAATTATCTTTAAATGGTGCAGATCCTCCTATGATTTGTTCAGAAACCCATGCCACTTCTGTAGAACTCCACTTATTTAATTTCTACTCTATTCTACAGGGTTTTTTTGACTGAAATGGGGAGTACGATTATCATTATTTACTTACCTATAGGAATTTTCCGTGACTTTGCATGTATGTGTTGCAAAACTGATTTCGAAATTTGGGCTTGACTCTATTGATCAGGTAACTGCTAGCTGAAACAGGTACTTGTTTTCTTAGTACACAACCTCTAAACACATAATTTTCCCACACACAGGGGCGACTCACAGGATGTATAAAAATGTTCTGTTCTATTCTTACTAAGATTTTTGTTTTCTAAACCAAACTCGAACAATATCTCCCCTTTCCTCTGGGCTTTCCTGTGTTAAGAAACAAAAGGCACATAATCTCAGCTTCTAGCAGTTCTTTAGCCCACATAAGCAGTTAACACAATCAAGGCACAGTACTTGTTTTGTTTTTTGCAATAACTCCTTTATGCACATTGTGACTTAAAGCTTCCCTCATTTTATAGCCAGGTTGCAATTTACAGAGTTCAGAATCCAGATACCAAAGTTAAGTGCAGAGGCACTTGCGTCCATCTACCATCAGTTAGGTGGCATTTTAGATTTATTGAAGTTAATAAATGACCTTTGGGGTGGTAGAAATTGTGCAGCCAGCGCTATGCTGTCAGCTCCACTGCAGCCCAAAAATTCCATTATCTTAAAAAACATTACCATTTCCATGCAATTAACTGCTTGAATTTTGTATTTATTTTCTTCCCCATTTCTTTGCAGCTTCCTGCTGAAAGAAGACAAGTGAATGGAACTTTTGAAGAAGTCGAGTTTGACCCTGAATTGAACTTTTGCCCAGATGAGAGAACATAGCACTGAATTTCAGTTAAATAAAACAAAAACCCCAAAAAACAAAAACAAAACAAAAAATCCATATATAATTTTTAGAGTTTAAGTGTCTGAGGCATTCGTCATTTCCACAATCTAAGTGTTCCAGGTTCTTCTCAGAAAGTACATGACAAATTTGAAGTCTGCTCTCACACACGCAAGTTCACTAGAGGAGGTATTCTGTTAAAACAAGTAGTTTTGCCTGTTATGGGGAAAAAACCTGTAAAACTATTGTCCCTAAATCATCAGACCCATGGGATGACCACTGCACGGAAAGTATACTGAAAAGTTTATCACATAATGTGACAAGTGAAAAAAGGAATCTGCCTACCGAGACAAAGCATCTACTGAGTGGTGAATAAACGTCTTCTTTATTTTTCCCTCTTCCTCTCCTTTTGATAGTTTAATGACATTTTAGTGGAAAATCATGGACAGTCTAGAGAAATTGAGCCTCTGTATCAGGCCAGTTTTTCTGAATGTTTGTAACGGTCTTGTGTCTTCTTTTCCTCTTCTCAGAAAGTCTAGTAGGAAAGACCAGGTTTGGATGCAGAAAGGCCAGGTACAGGTCTCTAAACCTGTATCATCTCTATCTTAGATCAACAAAATTTTCAGATGACCCTTATTTTTATATGAGCCTGATATAATCTTTCCCACTGAAGCAATGTTACCTGATTCCCTTACAGCATGCAACACATGGTGCCTTAAGCATAGTAAACCACAAAGTATTTCAGTAGTTTGTTGAGGCTTTAAGTGTTTGCAAAAGCTTCTGGTCAGGACAGAGAGTTGTGAGTTAAAAATACATGTGTAAAATGTATTAGGTAAAACAATGTAAAACAATATGGGAGTAGTGCAGAGGAGGGCCACGAGGATGATCAGGGGACTGGAGCACCTCCCGTATGAAGATAGGCTGAGAAAATTGGGGCTGTTCAGCCTGGAGAAGAGAAGGCTGTGTGGAGACCTCATAGCAGCCTTCCAATACCTGAAGGGGGCCTATAGGGATGCTGGGGAGGGACTCTCCATTAGGGACTGTAGTGAGAGGACAAGGGGTAATGGGTTCAAACTTAAACAGGGGAAGTTTAGATTGGATCTGAGGAAGAAATTCTTCACTGTGAGGGTGGTGAGGCCCTGGAATGGGTTGCCCAGGGAAGTTGTGAATGCTTCATCCCTGGCGGCGTTCAAGGTGGGGTTGGACATAGCCTTGGATGGCATGGTTTAGTGGGAGGGGGGTGTCCCTGCCCATGGCAGGGGGGTTGGAACTCAATGATCTTAAGGTCCTTTCCAACCCTAACTATTCTATGATTCTATGATTGTCTTTCACTGGAATAATTTTTGCAATATAATTTTCACTGGAAATGTTTGTGGTTTTTTTTTTTGTTTTGTTTTTTTTTTTTTTTTTGTTTGGGGGGTATATTTTGTTTGGTTGGTTAGTTTCCTTTTTCCTTTCTGTTCATTTTTTGGTTTTTTGGTTTTGGTTTGGTTTGTTTCTTTTTTGCTTGGGTTTTTGTTTTTGTTTTTGTTTTTTTTTTTTAATTGTGCATTATACCTTAATATGGAAAAGAATAAAAAAAGGGTATAAGAATAATGTAACAGGTTATATGTCTTTTTATTTATTTATTTGTTTACTTACTTGTGTCACTGTCATGCTATGGAAATTACTCTTTGGCTGCTCTTTGTACTCAAACTTGCCTTACCTCGGTACAACTTGCCTATGCTGTTCCTTCAAATTTACAGAAATGTAAATTTTTATTAAGCTGACCTTTTTTTCCCACTTCATGTGTAGTTTTGGTGGTATAGAAGGTGACATGATAAGTACTCTCATCTAGATGTTTAGCAATTGGCTAAACTGACTGCTCTCATTTTTATTGCTTGAAAGCATCCGTAATTGCTGCTTCATTAGCTGAAGAGAAATGCCAAAAATCACTTCTGGGGTAGAATCTCTATTTGGCCAAAGAATTCAAACGCTGATGTTCAACAACACGTCATTCTTATGTAAATTTTGAAAGAGACAGAATATTCTACAATAAAAATGCTGCAGCCCTATAATTTGTGAATTCCAGAATTTTTTCAACAAAGCAAAATCTTAACATCTGAAATTAATCCATGGTAAAACCAGCATCTGGACATACATATTTCAATAACTACAGTGTAAGTATGCCCTTAGGAATGAAAAATAATTGTCTTTCAAAAATTAATAGGTAGAAATGGGTAGAGTTGCAAAAATAACTTTCCTTGAGTTGGTGAGCTTACAGATTTATAGGCCTGCAATTATGCTGGTATTCCCTTTTTTTGTATATAGAATTCAATGTATACTAATGTGCATTAGCTGACCTTGTAATATGATTTTAAATTGTTACGCGACTATCAATGTAAAACTGTGTGGCAAAAGGTTAATTTTGTCACATTCATTGCATTCAAACTATTTAACTTGCTCAACAAAGTTAAATTCTGATGTGCACTGGACATCTATTGTTATCTATGTCCATAGATCCATCTATGAGATATAGACATCTGAGGACTTGCAGACCTTGAGACCATGGCCTGTTTGCAAAGCCTATCCAGAGCTTAAAATGGCTATTTTGAAAAGCATTTATTATGATTTCATTATCTGAAAGCACTTAAGAATTTGATATTGTAAACATTTTCTCCTAAAGTAATATTGGTATGTACTTATATGCAAAACCTTACATTTCTATGGGTTGGAGACTTTTTCAGGGCAAACCACAAAAATTGGCAGTTTAAAGATGGAAGACTATAGCAGTAGCACTAATTCAGCTTCACTGCATGTATTTGCTGATTTTACTTTGTTTAGCTATGGCATGCAAATTAGGTAACCTGATGTCAAAATCCTAGGTTTCTATTTCAT
Organism: Amazona ochrocephala; assembly: GCA_039720435.1. Lineage (NCBI taxonomy): Eukaryota > Metazoa > Chordata > Aves > Psittaciformes > Psittacidae > Amazona > Amazona ochrocephala. Next base: position 49,035,199 of record CM077878.1, read on the forward strand.
TTTAAGCCTTGACAATGCCATGTGGGGTTGTATTTGAGTACACTGCATATTCTGCAAATTACTGTAATAGTTTTAAAAGGTCAGAGTGATCGAATTATGTACATGGTCATATTCGTAATCCGATTATTATCTCTCAGATCATATGATGCATAGGGGAAAACAAAGGTCAAATAATATAATATACTCTTACACCACTTGTAACTGTCCTCTCTAAACTATGCTACTCTTGGTCTTTTATTCTAGTTTTATTTTAGTAATATTCATTATAATGTGATATACTGAAAAAAAACCCTTCAGAATCTTTTCCTTTCTGTTGTGAAAAGCTAGTTATGAAAATTATCTAAATTTAGATTGAACAAAAATATGTTTACTTCAATTTATAATCTTGCATATGTATAAATGGATTTTGTCACATTTTCCAGATGTTACTTACTTATGTATTGAAAAATCACTGCTGCAACAAGGTTTATGAAATCTTTCTTGACTCTGTGCAAACGAAAGAATGTTATAGGTACACAGTAAGATCTGAAATCTACACTTCTGCTGAGCTGCGCAGATGGCATCTTTGAATGTAACTTAAACTATCTAATGTATGATACAGAAAAGTCCAGATTTCTTACAGCAGTTCCCACTCTATTCAAAGTGTGCCCTTTGTACTTTTTAAATGTGAAAACTTAAGTATGAAACAATAGTTTCAGAGAAATGTGTATTCCTGAAGCTGTGTGTCTGTGGCTTCCCACACAAATTCTAGAACTTGTACATCAATATTTTATCACCTGTATTCATTTATTACTTCAGTAGTGACTAATCAATTGCAATTTGACTTAATGTTGTTTATGGATGTTTTCTCTTTATGCTGTTCAGTGTTTGGTATACATCTGTCACATTCATCTCTAAATTTCTTTGACTGAAAAAAAAATAATCTAAGCTGTTGTTTACTCCTCCAGAGTGCCAGTCCCAGTTTTTTACTCAGTCATTTACGGATTTCCACTTTACTCATCTGTTTTCCTCTTCTGTAATAGACTCTCGCTGCTCCTGATTTCTGTTTCACTCAGTCTCATTCTTATCAAGAGGTCTTGCCCTTCCTCTCTCCTCATCAGCCCAAGTCCCCTACTCCCCCCACACATTCAGTGCAAATGCCATTTCACTTTTGGTTCCACCATCATCTGTTTTCAGTCTTGCTTATTCTTCCTAAGCTTTCTGGAAAAGTTTCCTTCCCTCCTTTCAATTTTACTCTCCTCCTGCATTTCCAGTTAGTTGCTATCACTTCATATGCCAGTTTAAGAAGGAGGGTGCAGTAGGTTAAAGCTAGACTGGAGATAAAAGAAAACAAATTACTTCTGTACAGTGTCCCCAAACTTCTGTTCCAGCAAAGCCTGCAGGAGCCAATGGCAGCCAGGGGTTGCAATGGTAGGGAAGGTCCCAAGGAGCCCTGGTTTGCAGAGTGCCAAATATATGTAGAACATTCAGTGGCAGCTGGCACTTATAAGAAGAAAAATTGAGATGTGAACTAAGTCTGTAACTTCGACAATCCCCTGAAGCATTTCTAAAATCATCTTAAACTGCCTACAAATAGTAGGTGAAATTCTAACCCAATTCAAGTTGGCTCAAAATAAAGGTTTGGAATAGGGGTCAAAATGAATACAAATGCTATAAAATCCTGCCACATTGTTTTCTAGTTTGTTCAGAAAAAGCAGGGTACTAAGCATTAATATAGTGCTGAGACAGAAAGGACTCTGATTCAAGGGCTTGTAAGTAACAGCAAAATACAGATAACCAGGAGAATAAGAGTAAGAATTGAGACATGTGAAGTGACTACAATTCTTAGTAAAATAAGTTTGTTCAACCTGCAAAAGAAAGAATGGAATAATTACATACTAGGGTCCAACTGGAGAAATAAAAAAATGATTCTAATTGATAGAACTGTGCCTCTAAAAATTACATTTTATTCAGTCTGAATGAAGAGATATGTGATCATACCCTATATATTTAGGCAACCAATTCTGATTTATTCAGAGGAAAAGAGAGGGGAGCTAAAACAGATAAAGAAAAAAACATAGGCAATATGAAGACATGCAAATTGGGCTGTAGAAGCATGCATCAAAAGTAGTACAGAGAAAACTGGTTGTTGAACTGTGAACATTTTCCCCAAAAACTTGTTTTCACAATTTGTCATGGGTGAATAATGTTTCTCTTCTATTGAAAAATCAACTTTTGAAAGACATCTAGAATTGTCTCAGAGGAAATAAATACAGATATAAAATTCAGACATTTCCTGAGCTTTTACTGATGTTTCAAGGCTAGATGCATTAAGCATTCTTCTCTTTTCATATATGCATACATATGTCCCCACAGACAATTTCAAGTTGCACAGTCAGTTAATGATCCAGTTTCTTATAGACAAACCTTCTTCTAAAGTTGTTTTATTTTGTATTCATTGAGGTCACCCTCTGTCTCTAAACTCTGCAAGCAGCTCTCATTCATGTCATAGGCAGTTTAACAAGCTTAAGCTCCATAGCATCTTCCGGTCCCAAATGTCTGCTGACAGCACGGTATCCACGAAGCTACCCAGCTCTTCTGCATATGAAATTAGAAATACACAACACAATGGGTAATTCTATAGAAAAAGACAATAACTGCAGTTGTACAGTAGCAGTGGAAAATTGATGAAGGAATTGGGAACATGAACTCATGTGGTACCATCTCCTTAATGGTCTCTTCCTGGTTTGGATAGTCCTGTTTTTCTCAAATCATAAAAGTGAAAACATAGTTCAACCAATAGATGTAAATAGATTTAGGACTTTGAAGGTGTCTTCTTGCATGCTTCTTTGGAGGCAGGGGACATTACCTATCAGGTTTATTGAGTATTTATGACACATGGTGTTACCTTCACTGCAAAGAACACAAGAAAAGAGAGAGTAATCCTTCTGTGATGCTCCTTTCCTCTGCACTTTACATGATTAAGCCATATGTTAACTTTAATGAGAGTCTTTAGTATGCAAGTGTTATTGTCTTGAATGTGGCATGAAGGGTGTTGTAGATTCTGTTGAATTTTAGTCCAAGATGTATGGAGAGATCCTGCAAAGAAGACTGGCTGCCAGTTTATTTTTTTCATTTTTCAAGAGTTTTTTGAGATTTCTAATATTTGCTAAATGTGTTTGGTGTCTACGCATAAAAAATAATTTATATTAAAAAAATATATTTAGCTGCAAAATCAAGTGGCTGGGAATGAGGAACTGCCCCATTCAGGAAAGGATGTTTTCTGAACAATCTAAACCTTTTCTACTCTTCCACCACCTGCAGTCCCTTCTGGATATGCACATGGAGGCAAGGTCAGCACTGGGCATGGGAAAAGTACGTCGTTACCTACAGTAGAAAAATTACAGCTAAATATCCCTTGGAAAGTCTATACTGGGACACTGTGAAGGGTCTTCAGTTTTGTCACTCTTCTCCAAGAAAGCTGGAATGCTGCTGAGCAGCCACACTCTGCCTCTTGTCTTCACAGCCTCACAGAGTCAGTCTTGCTGCTACTGCTGCTAAGGGAGCATAAAGTAGTGCTATGTGTTTCTGGGAGAGGGGAGATTGCTCCCCCAATGGCATTTGCTACTTCTTCCCCCATCCTCTTTCACATCCTGTAGGAGGGTTTGTCCTGGTCCCTACAGAGTCAGTACTTTCTGCTGCAAAATTAGCCTTGGGAGGGCAAGCAAGTCAGTCAGTCTAAGGGGACAGGAGAACATCAAAGATCAGATCAGCTGGAATGGTAAATCGAAGGTTTATGAGAGATCTCAAAAAGGGAAATGAATGCCCTCATTCACAGCTCACCTGAAGTTTCACCGCACTTTTTCCTTTTCATACTCTTCTTAATCTCACTGCCAAAACCCTGCTGACATATTTCAGCCATTTGCTTTTTTACAGAACTCCTTCTCCCTCTAAAACAAATAGACAAGCAAGACCGCACTTCACTAATACTTTTTGGCCTCCCCCAGTCCTTTCCATGGGTAATTAGCCCACAAGATTAACTGTGCTTTAGAAGTTAATCAGGTTTGTGTAGTACATGATGCTCTGGTTTAGTCCTTTTTAAAAGCAAAGCAAATTCAAACATAGCCAAGAGCAAAATCTCAGCTCTTTCACAGTTGGCCACTAACTGTGAGTTAGTTTTATATTTCTGTGTACTCAGCATGATATATCCAGGAGCAGATCTGTGGAAGCCTTGAGCACACAGTTGTGGCTGAAATCACTTCAAGGTGTGCTTTGAACATGCAAGGTCATATGAAATGTTAAGTGTTCAGGAGGATGACACTCTAATGCTGTTAAATTAGGCGTCCCCGTCAGTGAATGCTTTTGACAGCTTTGGATTTTACTTCTTTGGGTCTTACTTCCTAGTGGGTAAAGGAAAGATAAGAGCAGGTAATTGGGAATGCTGTCAAATTGAAATAATTAAGGTCTCTGAATCACTAGGTGTAGGATGGAGAAGAAAAAACAAAACCCATGCTGAGAGCTTTGGTTTAGTGTTCAAACACTGGCAGACACCTGGTATAGTTGGTTCAGGTTTGGAAAAATTGTAAGGAATGGGAAACTGGATGGGAGAGGTAAGTATCAGAGAATGCTAGCTGTACTTGCACAAATGGGTTGGACTAGATGATCTCTAAGATCATTTTCGACACAACATTCTGTGCTTCTGTGAAATGTTACTATGCTGCCTTACGTACCTTTGTACTAATGCCATTATTGCAGATTACAAAACCTGTATGCCTGTGAGTTCATAAATTTACCATTCCTAATCCTTTGTTATACTAAGGCTGGGATCTTATCAGAAGTGGGATCTGGACACTCAGAAATGGCTTCATATGGGTGAAATTTGCTGTGATGCAAAAGCACTGGCTTTGAATCCTGTCTCTTGCCAAACTGGTCATCTGGCTCTGCTGACCTTGTACTAGAGCAAGTTCCAGGGTGCATGCAGTGAAAGGTATTGACAGATGGAGAGATGAACTCTTCGTCCTCTAATTAGCATAAATACTTACTTGTTACATTCTGCCAACACCCCCAGCCCTGATATGAGTGTTCTCATGTTAACACAACAAACAACTTTCAGTCATTTGACTGTAATCAGCATACTGACAGTGACTGGAATTTTCTCTTATCTAATTTTCAAGCTCACTTAGTTGCCAGCTTTTTTTCTGAGAAGCCTGCCATTTGGTAATCACTGTAAGATATATGTACTTCACCTGACAGTCCAGAGGCATAAAAGGATAGGATCTTTATTGCTCTGTTTTATTTCTGGAAGAGAAGTTAAGTTTCTTTACATGAATTAAAGTTGTCAGAGCTACATACAGTAGAGACTACTAAAATTTTATGGTCTTGAAATTAAGTGTCACTCTGCAGTTTTGCTACTCTTAACAATCATTCACAACAGATAATAAAATATGATATGCTCAGAAAAAACTGTGAAAATATATGTCAACTGAAGAAACAAATTTTGGTTAAATCCTGGCACCTGATCTGAGAACTTTTCATATTGAGTGTGTTGCTCATTGTCAGTGGGCTCCTGGAAGCTTTGCAGAACTAATCCTGGTATTGAGATATTGTTCCTCTCAACACTTAATTCTCCATAAATCCACTGATACTGACAAAGGGGAGGATTTGTATGGCTGTAATGAATCATAGAATCATAGAACCATAGAATAGTTAGGGTTGGAAAGGACCTTAAGATCATCTAGCATAACAATTGTTTGCTATAGGGGGAAAACATTGCTGACCTTTAGTACTTTAAAATTGTAAATGCATCTAAAATTAAGTAACAGGACAGCCAATTGCAGTTGTATCAGTTGCCCACGTCTTTCACCTGAAGCAGCAACAACTGCGACAGTATTCTGCTTGTGGTGTGCCTTAGCCAAAGAAATTTTAAAAAATGCTCATCCAAATCTGCTTCCAAATGTTGAATAAATGGCTGAATTACTTCATTAAACAACCTGTGATCAGGTGCCCATTTTAAAAAAGTATTTTATGCTGGAGAAATTGCAGAAATTATTTTAAAAAGTGCACAACTAGACCACAAAACCTGCAACTCTCTTGAGGCTAAAAGCACGCGCTCCATGAGTAGGATTTATGCAGTTTTTTGAGATTAAAAAAAAAGAGCAGCTGATGAAACCCCCACATTCTTCATGCAGTGTTCTCTGATTTTATCCGTTGTTCTAGGTGACTTAGATTGTAAACAGGATTTTAAATAAAGGGTGTTATGACCATAGCTTGATAGTTTTTTCATTTACTAGCAGTAAACTCTAGCACAGTTTAATGCACTGCTGCTTTGTAGAAGAGCTTTTAAATTAATGTGTAAAGCCTAGGATACCTGTGCTGTACTATTTAAAAAACAATTTTTAAGGAATAGCATGGCTCTAGTGTGGACAGGAGTAAAATGTTACTGGAAAATCCAGTTGTACTGTAGTGGAAATTACTAGGTTTCCTACACTTAATTTACATCACCCAGAAAAACTAGCAGCTCAAATCGCAGCTAGAAATGAAAAAATGTTGATCTTTTATCTTGGATTTAACCTCTCATCGACAACCTTGTTGCTAGGCCTATGACAGGTCTAGAAGCAGAATAATCACATTCAGTGGTTTAAGCTAAGTAAGTTTAACACACTTATGCCTTGGATGACCTGCATGCAGTTGGTCATCTATACATAGTTTACCCACACACCGTAAATGTTACCCACTTATAATAAGGAGCTGACTGTGTTTTAAGAGTTGTATCTCCCTTTATTTTAAGAATAAAACAGTATTGTTTTGGTCTTGTGGAAATCTCAGAGATTTCTGTCTAGTGCTTCTATTATAGAGATATTTTGCATGTGTTTGTAGTGAACAATGCTGACAGACTGTTGGAGCCTGGCCTCATTTTCAGAGCAACCCCATCACTGTGCCTGTCTCAGCAAAAAACTTCCACTTATGGACTAGAGGGACTATAACCAAAAAGTGTTGTCATTAGAGGAGCACAGGGTTCTTATCATCTGGTGGTTTGTGCCCTATTGACTTTAGGCCCACAAGCTTGTGTTCTTGGAAAGTATAGCAGAACATGTAATATACTTTTCTGAAATGCCTTTCCTTCAGCTTCTGAGAGATACTTCCCTTTACACTCCTAACTCACTTTAATTTCAAATGAAATTAGTCTCTGGTGTCCACAGTCTAGGTGATGAGTTGTAGGCCATGCTTGAAAGTGCTTTAGTTGATCTCTGCTGTTGTGTTTGAGCCCAAAGAGAACAATTTTTTTTTTGAGATAATAATCACATGGGATTCTCTAAAGGACAGCAAATGTACTTCAAACTGCCTTTAAAAGCATATTAAAGTTCTGATGTGTCACAACACAGTTGCACATGACAAAAGTCGTTTCATCAGGTGCACCACCAAACATTTGCTACAGCTTCTGGGACATGTTAGAGTGTCACATTGCATCTGTTCTAGTAATCTAATTTAGAGGATATAAAAGCACAATGGCCCACCAAGGTTTATAAACTCTCCAGCTTCAAAAGTACAAAATAACTCTCAGAAACTAATGCATGTTATAACCAATGCTGTAAGAAATAGGTAGAAAGTGCAGATATGCAGAAGGGTTATCTGTTCTGTTGGAGCCAGAGAAAACTATAAACAGATGCAATGAAATTTTGTGCCTTACTCTGAAGCTCAATGCAGCACCCAACTGCTGCTGAGTTTTGTTCATGAATTGATGAAAAGAGATTTCTCATTCTAGAAATTAAGAAATTTCTAGGAAAAAAATTGCCTTAAGGAGAGGTTTGGGATGCCCCATGAGGGTGAAAATTCTGAAGCACCTCATTCAAAAGAAGTTTTAATGTTTTGTAATTAAATTTTGGGGGGATGATCTCAGGTTCAAAGTGCCAGATAATGATCGTGGATAACTGACCTTATTTGTCATCTTTCAGGACAAATATATTGCACCAACAAAACAGAATGATAAGTAAGAAAATTAAGATAGTCTGCCTTTTATGACCAAAACCAACTGTTCAGTATAGGAACTCACCTCCCAAAAGTTCTGCAAAACTCTTTTCTTATACATTTTTCTCTATGGTAATTTTTCTTCTATTAAGATATGTACAGAACATGGTCATCAAACAAAACTGTGAATGATTCATTGCAAACTTGTGAAATATTAAATATTACTTTTATTGAAAATGCATTTTATTAGCATTTTAGTGTTTATATACTTATATTAGCAGTTTAGGTTTATAGCTGATTGGATAGGAACTTATGCCAATGCTCTGACCCTGATTTAGTATGGGTGGAAGGTTGCATGACTCGCTGATTTCTAGGGAAGTTCAAAATTGTGACCTTTCCTTTGGCTAAGAAAATGCCTTTCAGCAAATTAAATATTTAAAACTGCTCTCTTTCTTTTATACTAAAATTCAGCACAGTTTTCACAAAATATTTTGTCATGGTTGCATTCGACATTTCTACTAGAGAATTTATTTACACTACTTTCTTTGTAGGATGGCTTTTCAGTCTTCTCAGATTATTTTAGTTTCAAGCTTTGGAAAGCCTGTGCAATTTTGCAGTGACATATTTAAGGAAAATAACTCAGACTAGAACAGATTTAAAAAGAATCTTCTGAACTGATCATATCACTGAACATTCTACTTTGCACATATGATGCCATATATGCTTGCTTCTGAGCAGTCAAGTCACTTTAGCTTATTAAATTGGAGCTCTTCAGCTGAGTTATCGGGTGGATTTTGTGAGAATCCAGAGAAAAGCTGAATTCTCAGAATAGCAAAACAAAGCTTCTCCTGAGCTCCATAACCAGCATGATGCTGGGGAGACAATGAATTCTGGTTTCAGTTTCCATTTTGCTAAGAAAAATCGTTAAGGTTTTAGCTGAAATGACAGCTTTTTTGTGTTTGCAGGAATGGGTTCTCAAGATTAAATTTCATCAAATTTAATGCTAAAACAGCATTTGAAAATGAAAAAAAAAAAATTCCTAGTGCTTTAGGAATTTTTTTTTAATTTTTAAATTTTATATATGTGCGTGTGTATATATATGCACACAATTTATACTATATATTATATATTTTTTATATATGTATATTATATATTTTATATATATATTACATCATATAGACACATAATTTAAATCCTGAAGCAGTAGGTATTTTGCAATGCTACAGACATATAAAGGCTAAACTTTTTGTGTTTTACACTTTTTTTTTTCACCTGAAACAAGGGCACATCTTTTTAGAGAATTTTGAGGATTGTCTCTTTTTAAATGGAAGAACAGATTTTGTGTGTTATTGTATGAGTATTCAGCAGCACGTTAGCAGCGGTTTGTTATTTTTGCAAAACTCACTTATGAGAGTGGTTCTCTTAGAACACCAGTAGGAATGCCAATGATGCAGTCTCTGGAAAGCACAGTTCATTGCATTGTCATGGGTGAAAAGCCCTGAAGCAGCAGGAATACAGATGGCATGAAGCAGCTCTGTCTGTAGTACAAATCATGTTAGAGTCAGCCTTGGTCTCTTTATGGTTTCTAACACCACTTGTGGGGCTTTGATTTAAACAAACATTTTATTCCTGCTTTTACATTTAAAGAAGCTTGGGGCTTTGATTACTAGGAATATATTTTCTGATATATTGCTTATCGGAAAAAGTAATATCAAAATAAACAGCTAAGATGCGTCCCCCTGTTAAAATCTGTATGACAAGCTGTAAAAAGTCCCTTCATTGCAGTACAATAATTGTCATTGCTTTACTGATGGACTCAGCATTTGCTCAGCTCTGAGTCAATATTTGAGGTCTTGAATAAATGGGCCTACTGAACTTCAGAAGTGCCAAAACTGAACCTGATGCGAGTTTCTGTTGATAGTCACAGGGGACCTGGATGGCTGATGCCTGAAATCGAATTATAAAACTGTGGCTAGTGTTTTTTACAAATGAGACATTGCCCAAAATCCTAATGTCTGAAAGTTTTATTCAGATGAACAGTCTTGAGAGCTGCAGCCTTAGACTTTCTTTCTAAGCCTTGATAACTGGGGACATGCAGGTGCAGGGTTGAGAGTAGATGGGTGAGGGTCAATGTTAGTTTTATTGCACAGTCATCCTCTACAACCACTCTTGGCCTATCTTGCTGGTTGAGTTCTCCAGCTGCAGAAGTGTTAGTATTACATCCTTTATTGAGTTGTGGCATTCCTACTCTGCTTCTGCACATCACCTATCACAGTAAGATACAAATATCAGATAAGAATTATAAGCACAGCTGGAGAACAAAGCTTAATAAATACAGTTTTTATAGCAAATTTGGGGGCAGGTTATTGACCTTCTTTTGGTTGAAACTTAGATTTGAGAAAACTGAAAAGCCAATAAAAAAGAAAGTAATGTAAATGAGATACATGTGGCTGAAAAATGGCAGCACAAGGGCAGAATCTAGTCTGAAAGGTGGTTTAATCCACTCCCGAGAAGTCTACACATGGATCTTGCATCCTGATCTGCCACAGGAGCCTGCAGCAAGCAAACACTTCCATTTTATTTATAAATTATTTCAATAGAATAGCTATAACATAATAGCTCCTTGAGGCTTTTTGTTTGAAATGGGAAGGAAAATGGGTGAGATGGAGTAAAGATAAGTGTTTATTTATTGATCAGACAGTTGCTTTTTCTTGTCTTATGACTGTTTTGCATAAGTGTTAGAGGACAACAGGTAGGCACTGCGAATGCAAGTGCTGGTGGGGGGTGTCAGTGGGCATCAAAGGGAAGCAGGAACAGGGAGTGGCCATTTGTGATCTCCCCATCCCTGCTCAAGTTCAAACTCAGCAGCAGATTCCGGGGACAGAGCCAGTGAGTGGTTATTGCATCTTACATCAGGACAGGGGATGGGAGCTTATGTGGAGAGCAGCTTGGAGAATCAGCAAGAGAAGAGAGCAACGCACGCGAACTCCTTCATACAAAGCGGCTGGCTCTGGGGCTAGCAGGGGGAGGGATGGGGTGGTCACGATGATAGCCCATAGCTGCAGGAGCGAAGCCAGTCAGCCTGTGAGTACATGACTTTATGTCTCTGTATAGTAAATCCTGTGCTGGCTCAGAGGATTTGAGAGCCAACAGGGAAAACAGAGCTAGAAGGAGGACATAGTGGAGTGGGCCAGTGTTGGTGGTAAGGACAAGCAGCTGGAAGCGGTGAAGACAGTTTCCTTCTCAAGACCTAAGTGATCACCATGAGCACAGGGAGTTAATATTTAGTTCATGGCAGCTTCACTTTTCAGCGCAGCAGACATGAGACCTTGGGGATAAACTCCATAGCAAACCTCCTTTAATAATCTATTAAACTTGCAAGATTTTTCTCTGCATGTATGTGTGTTTGAGTGAGCATTTTCAGTGCTTACAGCCTCTGGAAATTAGCAGGAAGTGTAATTAAGCATCACGGTACTGTCACTAGGACCTACAGATTGCCTGGTGCCGCATTTTATTACCCTTCTTCCCCACAGTCTTCGGTTCATTTAGATTACACTGACGGAGTAGTAGAGGAGAATATATCTGTGTCTCTGTCCTGTCTCTGAAATTGGTATAGCATCCTACACACAGCACCTCTGGAGGAGCTTTTCGTCAAGTGCTTGACTTGAATATCATGTAGCGTATCAGTGTGGCTGCTATTAGGAAGACAAAGACTATGCTGTGGCATTGAACCTTCACAGAAAATGCCAGCAGTGAGGGTTAGCATCATAAGTGTTCCAGATGTGTAACAATCAGAATTAGTCCACTGCGGAGAAAAGTGATTAAAAGCATAAGGTTGACTCACTCACATCTGTAGAAAATTTTGGCTTGTGTTGTGAAGAAGTCTGACAGTGACTAACCTCTTTCAGAGAGCAAGGACCAAAACCAGGGAATGCCTTATTTTAGAAATGTGAGGTGGATTGTTTGCATGTTTTTTGTGTTCTTGCAGGTGTTTTTAAACTCCAGCTACTAACCTTTAGTGATGAATAGCACCTGGTAACAGTTACAGGAGAAAAGCCAGGACATCCCTCAAGTGTTACAGAACAGGCTGATAACCTTAAACATTTCAGGAAGGAGCACTGTGAGTTAATCTTCCTGCCGGCATGTGTAAAGGGGCATATTCTGATTCAAGGAAAGATGTTCCCTGCATATCTGATCCCTTCCTTGTGAACTCCAGCTGTAAAATATAGCCTCCTGCTTTCTTGCAGCACACAGCATCCCTGCTACAGTGATGGATGAGGAAGAAGATGCCCCTGTAGGTAGCTTATACTATAATAGTCCACTCCAGGGTCCATTGTAACAGATGTTTCAGAGAATGACACTAATTTGAGTCTGAGAAAGGACAAAGAAAGGAAAACCTGGGTGTGACCTGTACCTGTCATTGTAAATCCAGTTAGTGGGTCACTACGTTGTACAAGAGATCTGATGATCTCTCTACAGAGCACCAGGTGAAGAAGGTGGTATTGTTTCTAGGATGTTGTATTTGGCACACAGCAGGGATGTAAACCAGAGCTGATAGACAGCTTAAGTACAGGCATATATATAAAGCTTAGTGTGATTCATTGCGGTTATTTCGGAGGGTAATGAGGGCTATATACTGCACTCTGAATACTGTGCTGAGGATAAGCAGGTCATCTATTGCTCTGAGGGGAAATTTTTATCTCTTCAAACTCCCATCTTTTCACTGTGGCATTTCCTGAGCACTGTTTGTGTTGCATTTGTCCTTTATTGTCCCCACTTTCCATGCTCCTATGGGACACGTTGTGTGTAGAACTAGTTATGACTCCTGCAATCTCTAAAGTCTTTGAGTTTTGCAATAGACTCTCGTATCATTAAATACATCCTTTCGCTAGCCTCCTGCCATGTTTTGCAAGGAAACACAAAGGTGAGAAAGGTTAGTACTTCAGTATGAATAATATCTAAATGTGTCTGAAAGGAATTGAAGGTTTTGTGCCTCTGCACAATGGCTGTGTCTTTCTGTGCTAGAGTAGCAGTGCTCTTGCATTTTGATATCCCAGAAGTCTGCAGCAGGCACGCTTTGCTACTTTATAAATCCTTTTTGAACCCAAGATAGCTGGAATCACAGGATCTGCTTCCTGGAGTTTAAATAATTTCTGGTTGCCTCACAATCACATTTCTGTCTCCTCATTTGCCTGCTGCCTTATCCTTATAGTTCTTTATCTAGAAGAATGACATGTTACTCATGACACTACCTAATTTTAGTCAGGTATTCTAATTATGCTCGTTCCTTTGGTCAAGTCAGCCAAAAACCTGAGACCTTGCCAGAACATATATGAGCAGACGGTCTTTTTCATAATGTGCATTTCCTGAGGATTCCTTGGATTCCTTGAATTGGGGTAATTAGTGCTTTTTATCAAATGAATCTCCAGTCTGTTTTGTGGTTCAGAAAATGGACTAAAAATATTATATTTGTTTTACTCTTTACATAACTATTATTTGACTGTTTCTTTTTGGCTGCATTTTATTATCACTTTTGTGACACACAGTTAGCTGTGCTTTTCAGAGAGCTTTTATTATAGGAATGTTATTGAAGTGTTCATTAAAATGCTTGTTTCTAGGGACACATGCTGCCAACTCTACTCGACTGTGAATCTCTGCATTTCTATTTTACTTGGCAAGTCCTATCCTACTCTCTTAAAGTAAATAGAGGTCATGCCTCAGGATGAAGACAAAGGCCACTAAAAATTATCAGTGATCAGTTCTCGACATTTCTTTTCAGCAGCTGAGAGTAACCCTGACATCCACAGCCATGAAACCTTGCTTTTTTTTTTTTAGTGCCTTCAGCTACCAGCCTTTAACTTTGTATTTTACTTCTCTCTACTGAACGTTCTTTTTTCTTTGCTAGTTAGAAACCATATGAAGGAACGAGTTTTGAACCAATAAAAGACCTCAGTGAAGCTTATCTCCATTGAGAGTTAAACCCTCTACACCAAAGATAGAAGGTCAGGTTTTCGTGCAGCTCTGGTTGAATGAAACTGTATCCCCTACCTACATTATGTTACAAGAGTTGATACTTTCTTGAAATTTCATGCTCTCTGTAGGTCTCCTCAGCTTACAATGGTCAGTTGGCATACTGGAAGACTTTTTCCTACCCCTATGCCACATTTCTTGTACTGCTGAAATTCAAGGAGGAAACAGCTCCTACCTGAATTTCAAAGGGAAAATATGCTTTTATTGAGGATCCTTATTGCAGTGATTCCTGATCTGAAAGTGGGAAGGGAGGAATCACAGAGGCTGAGTGTGATCTCAAGGCTGAATGAAGTGCCAGCTACTGCTCTGTGGGAGACACTTTGTCCTGTTCCTAGTGGAGTCTATAATTATTTCTCTCAGGTAACTCTCCTCTCTTGAAGGTGCTCAACCTGATTAGCTCAAGATCTTGTGGTCCCTAAAAGGAATTGCTTTCTTGTTTCATTTCTATGTTGGATGTTTCCCCAGAAGTGTTAGACTTTCAGCATTCTGACCTTGTCACCTTTCCAACCTCTTTCTTCAGCTTCTTTTCATGTTGGCAGAAAATGGCTGCATCGATATCTAACTTTGGTGTCTTGTATTTCCTGACAGAATTTATTGTAAGTAAGATGCCTCCTACAGTACCATCAGTTTTAGCAGTGGTGTTCACTGCACATGCCCTCTGGCACTACTTATCAGGCAGCCAGCTCTGCTTCAAAAGCTAGGACAGTCAAGGGCAACTTGGATTTTCTTGTATCATGTAAAATCTAAACCTTGTAAAATCTAAAGTAAAACCGTTAACATGTTTGCTTAATCTCAGCATGAGTGGAATAACTTCAACATTGTTGATTTTCATGTTTTAAAAGATATCATCCAAAACTTATGTTTATTTACCATTGTGTTACTTGTATTATCACCTATATTACACATCTTCAATTTATGTAGCTTTATGCTGGGTCTATTACTGAGAAAAAGGAAACATACATAAATTCCTTCTAGAATCATCTCTGTTTTGCTCTGTAACTTTTTGGATTCATTTTGTACTCCTAAAAATAATAACAAAAAAGGATTTTTAGCCTCTGTTGAGCTTCCAAAGTTCTACTTTTTACATAGTAAATCTAGCATTTCCCATAAAGATAACTACAGGAGTATTTGTTAGAGGATTTGGGTTTTGTTTTGTTTTGTTTTGTTTTGTCTTGTTTTTTCTTTTTTTTTTTTTTTTTTTTTTTTTAAGAAAGGCAAGAAGGAGGACTTGCTCAGCAATATGATTGATGTCATCTACCTGGACTTGTGTAAAGCCTTTGACACTCTCTCACATGACATCCTTCTCTCTAAGTTGGAGAGACATCAATTTGATAGGTGGACCCCTCGGTGGATAAAGAACTGGCTGGATGGCCGCACGCAAAGAGTAGTGCTCAGTGGCTCAATGTCCAGCTGGAGACCAGTAACGAGTGGTGTCCCCCAGGGATCGGTGTTGGGACCGGTCTTGTTCAACATCTTTGTGGGTGACATGGACAGTGGGATTGAGTGCGCCCTCAGCAAGTTTGCCGATGACACCAAGCTGTGTGGTTCGGTTGATACGTTGGAGGGAAGGAATGCCATCCAGAGGGACCTGGACACGTTTGTGAGGTGGGCTGATGCCAACCTGATGAAGTTTAACCATGCTAAGTGCAAGGTCCTACACCTGGGTCGGGGCAATGCCAGGCACAGCTACAGATTGGGCGGGGAGGAGATTCAGAGCAGCCCTGTGGAGAAGGACTTGGGGGTGTGGGTTGATGAAAAAATGAACATGAGCCAGCAGTGTGCGCTTGCAGCCCAGAAAGCCAACCGTATCCTGGGCTGCATCAAAAGGAGTGTGACCAGCAGGTTGAGGGAGGTGCTCCTGCCCCTTTACTCTGCTCTCGTGAGACCTCACTTGGAGTATTGTGTGCAGTTCTGGTGTCCTCAACATAAAAAGGACATGGAACTGTTAGAACAAGTGCAGAGGAGGGCCACGAGGATGATCAGGGGACTGGAACACCTCTCGTATGAAGATAGGCTGAGAAAACTGGGGCTGTTCAGCCTGGAGAAGAGAAGGCTGCATGGAGACCTCAGAGCAGCCTTCCAATACCTGAAGGGGGCCCATAGGGATGCTGGGGAGGGACTCTTCATTAGGGACTGTGGTGATAGGAGAAGGGGTAATGGGTTTAAACTTAAACAGGGGAAGTTTAGATTGGATATGAGGAAGAAATTCTTCACTGTAAGGGTGGTGAGGCCCTGGAATGGGTTGCCCAAGGAAGTTGTGAATGCTTCATCCCTGGTGGCATTCAAGGTGGGGTTGGACATAGCTTTGGATGACATGGTTTAGTGGGAGGTATCCCTGCCCATGGCAGGGGGGTTGGAACTCGATGATCTTAAGGTCCTTTCCAGCCCTAACTATTCTATGATTCTATGATTAATCACTTAGAGATTTTTTCCCCCTTCTACTAAGATAATGTCTTTTTCTGCATAGATACAATACATACCTTACCAAATAATTTCTGTAAACTCTCAGTATCCTAAAAATTTGGAAGTGGAAGCTTCAGGGAAGCTAATAGTATGTAACTTCCAAAGGAGCCAGAGGTCTGACATGTTAGGTTTGTCTGCTATTCTTTGTTCCCCAAGAGCAACTCTGCCATCCTCAATTCTCTTTGTCTACCACAGCCCAGCTCTGTGTTCCCTTGACGCTTTCTGTGGCAACAGTGGCAGGTCAGCTAACACAGGCAGGAAGCGATGAGAGCCTGAAAACTGAGCTTGTCTCAAACACCACTTCTCAAACACCACAAACAAAGCAAACAACAAACAAACAATGTTAGCTCTCGGTACTGTGTAGGCAGGATCATTCTGACCCCCTTGTTTGAACCTGATAAGCCTCCACAGGACAGTGAAAATATGCTGACTCAAAGGATAGGCACAATATGTGGGACCACCCCGAGGACCCTCATTGAAACCCAGCTTTGGAACTGTGCATAAGTTCACTAAAACGTGCAAATTATGTATAACACCGCAAAGAATGTGAAAATAAGAGGGCAGGACTCAGGTTAAAAGGTGAGCTCCCACCACTGGCAACACCTTGGATGAAGAGGACCAGCAAGAAGCTGCTGGATCCATAGGTGGTGACTATCTGCTTGCAACAAATCTTATCTCTGTCTCCTGCCCCTTCTCTCACTCTACTTTGGTCTCTCCAGGAATAAACACCTGAGTTTCTTAAAAAGTTTCAGCATCTGGCCTCGTTTGTGCTTTAATTCCAACCAGGCAACAAATATATTGAGTCTGACCAGATCTGAGTCACATATGTCTTTTGACTGGGTTGAGACAGAAGCCCACCCTCAGTTTCAATGCCAACTATGATCTGTCAAGCAACAATCTGAAACAGTTTTTTATGACTGCTTTTTATGACTGTGTAGAGTACCCACCCTCTTCTCCTAACACATGTGCTCTAGTCTAACAGCTGAGGGCCTGATGGGAGGAAATTAAATATGTCCATTTTTTGAGTGTATGCCTTGTACCTTCATCAGATACTCTAACAAAGATCTTACCATGATACCCAGGACTCCACTGTGGTCTTTCATCAAAATGGGAAGGAAAAAGGCACAGAACATCTACCTTTAACAAAAGATTGAGAATGGTCATAAGTCCAATATGACTGCTGCCCCATCCACAGTCTCTCTGGAAGACTGTTGCAAGGCCTTGTGTGTGCTTTTGGCAAAGTCCCCTTCAGCAGATGCTATACTGCTGCCTTATCAGCCTCCTGTCCTGAAAGTGTCTTGGCTAATTGATAATCCAGTGCTATAGTTCTCATAGGAATGAAATTTAAAATTGTTTGCCCTTTGGGGAATTCATTCTTTATCTTCTACATTTTGATTGCTCTTAACTGATGAAATCAAGCTACTCTGTCTCAATAAAAAATCAACTTTGCCTCAGACCATTAGTATATAGGAAAGGTGATTCTCTGTGTGTATGCCTACCATACGCTTACGCTTTTACTGTCAAAACTGCCTTTGGCAAAGGACTAACAAGTTAACTAAAAATAGTCAAGGCCTATAGGGATCCTGAATCGATGTGGGTAATTCTGTCCATGTTTTTACCTTGATGAAATCGCACAAAAATTCAAACCTAACTTTGAATCTCAGAAGCTAGGTTTTAGGAGATATGAACTAGACAAATGAAGAACTAATTAAACCAGTGCTCAGGGCAATGACTAGAGCAAAGGTAAGAGTTTGTACATCAGTTCATTGTTAGATGTCTTCTTTCTCCTTAGGGTTCCTCTTAACAACTCCCAAGGACTTGCACATGCAGTAAACTCTGCATAATTGCCTGTGCATCCTAAGGACAAGTTTTTCTTTCCACCTTTTCTGGAAGGTTGGCTCTAGGTTTCCTCCCTGCCAGCAGCCTTCACCTCCATGTTTGCTTGCCACCTCTCTCTCTTCTGCCTGTCTCTGTCCCTGGGAAGCTGCTTGCTCTTGGAATGCTTTGTTATTTACACAATAGGAAAACTCTAGTACTCTGTTCAGGGGGATCAACTTGATTAAAAGAGCAGCTGCCAGGACAAGGCTTCCTCCCAGCTGTCCAGTTGCATCATTGCAGAAGAGACAGCATAGAACATAGCAGATGATGAACCAACTAACAAAATGCCATTCATGACAAATCCTGAGGACCCAATTTAGAAGATTCACATAGGTTAAAAAACCCATTAGTTGCAAGTTGCATTATGTGGCAGTCTGAAACCGTCTTTTGAAGTAGTATCTGTCTGGAGAAATACCATATGCATTCCCACCTGCACTGAATGTTTGTACAGAAAAAAGAGCAAACCAAAATCCCCGCAAGCAGTAAATTAATATGCAATTTTCCTGTGTACTATTAAAGTAGCTTAAAAGCACACCAGTGATAAGATACATTTTTTACTTATTAAGCAGATCATTTGCTTCTTGAGAGATAAAAAGTGCATTCTTTTTAAGGGTTTTCCAGGGCTGCAGTCTTCCAGCCATCTGTGTTATGCTGCAGTGCTCCTGGACAAGCCATGATTTGGCAAAAACAACCCCAAACCAAAAGATACATCCTTTACTGATCACCCATCCAGAGTACTTGGCAACTAGGAGGTTGCCAATGAATCTGAAAGCAGGTCTTCTTCATAAGATCTTCCTAGCTGACACCATCCAGTATCAAATGGGTTTCCATTAAGAAGGTAAATGCAGGGTACATTACGTAGTGCTGTTTCTTTCTCTTGTTCAATGTT
The DNA here is from genome assembly GCA_039720435.1 of Amazona ochrocephala. NCBI lineage: Eukaryota > Metazoa > Chordata > Aves > Psittaciformes > Psittacidae > Amazona > Amazona ochrocephala. Next base: position 49,054,403 of record CM077878.1, read on the forward strand.
TGTTATTGATTTCATTTTGAAAAGAAGCTGTATTTTGAAAATAGTAAATCCTCATCAAAATAGGTATTGACAGAAGGTTTCAGAAAGTGAACAACTGAAATTCAGAAGATGCAGACTATACGGTCCCAAAGGTTTAAAGTAAACTAGATAGCGATTCTTTTCCAGACCCTTCAGGAATTCTTTTTCTTTTTGCTAAGTTATAGCCTATTAGAGTTGCACTACAGCATTGAAGCATTGGGACAATTAATCATACTGACTGATGAGGCAAAGTATATGGTTGACAACTACCATTCAGTTAATATAGCTTAAAGTTAAATTATATGTTTTGAAAAACAGTGTTTCCTTTCAGGATCTTTAAATCCATTAAGCCCTTTGTCACAAAGTATCACTGATGCCAAAAATTTATTAGGTATCAAAAAATGATGAAGCATTTATGTGGATGGAGAGAACATCCATATTCCCATTAAGCAGGAATAAGATATTTTCTTTTTTTTTATTTCTCTTTTTTTTTATTTAATTAGGAATGTGATATTTGATCTTTTAGTTAAATCACTGGAAACGGCTCAGGACTCATATTCAGAGAATAAACTCTGAAATAAATAGCCAAATTTATGGAGAACAGTAAAAAAAAAAAAAAATCAGGCTATTCTGCAACTCTTTATTGTAGGAATTCTTGCGACTTCCTGTCAAGCACTTAGCACTAGCCAAGTTTAAGAAAAAAGTGATGCATCATTTGCAAGTAATTTGAGTAAGCATAAAGTCATCAGTATTGCACTTCGATTTTCACCCCTCCCTCAACAGGTTCTATTATGAAAATCTGTGATTTTCTTCTGCTTTTCTGTTCCCATCCCTCATTTTTCCTTCATTAATTTCTCTTACCACTGCGTTGAAACTATTTTGAAATATATTCATGTTATTCTTACCTATAATATGTGAAATTGCTGTCACTTCTTTGTTTTATCGTTTGCTCAAATCTTGTTTCTTCTAATCTTAAGTCTATTTTTTCAAAATGTCTTAAACGTTTACTAATTTTAGCTTTTGGATTTAGATTAGCTCTCCCTTTTTCTCAGAAAATTCATGTTATTTTTTTTCTGTCACTGCTCTAGGCAAAGTTGTTATTCAATTGTTAGTCTTGAAAGGATTTAACAAAGAAGAAATGAAACTGAACATGCTTAATTTTTTCCCCAAAACAACAATACAACCTCTTTCCATAATGTTGTTCTCATGCAGCATCCTTGCATTGGCCACAGTAATAGCACTTGTTAGTACACAATGTTCCTGTAAGCTTATTGCGGTTAATAAACTGCAGTTTTATGGTTAACGCATAGAGTGTCTATATAGCACCTGTGGGTTATTCAAGCCTCTACTTTCACACACACAAAGGAGAGAAGACACCTGTCTTTTCCTAATAGATACATTTTCTTATGTTTTCATCTTTCTCAGAATCTCTTCGAAACAGCCATTAATGGGCTGAGTTTTGTTTACTGTCTCTGCTCTTGGAAACTGCAGTAATGTTAGTCCAAGTGTCCCAAAACACTCATCTGAAATACTGGGATTTGGTGTCAGGAATAGAAAGGAATTGCAACCAGCCCTTACACTGTCTTTTCAGTTTGTCTTTCCAGGCTCTGTCATTTTGCCTTTGTTTCTGTGCTTAAAGCTCACCTTAGAGAGGGTGAACGGTGCCTTCTGGCATGGATGTCACAGTAAAGAAGGAATTAATGTGTTTCTCCCACTACGAGAATGACAAAGTGCCTAAAGGTATCTGGCAGCAGGTTTATAAACTCAAACATGACACACAGGTATTTGCAGTATCACAGAATGCTGGACACACAAGAAATATTAAGAGATTCCCATTTCGTATTATACAAATTTTTGATAATACAGTCACCAACTACTATATAAGATATGTCTGAATACACTCTCTGGTTCAGGAAATCTCTGTGCCACTGGGAGTATTAACCATGAGATGGATAACTGTATATTTCTGCTTGCTTCATCTCTATCTCTCTGCAGCTAGACACTCAAAAGCAGTAGACTGGATGCCTGAGCCTTTGGAGTAGCTGTTGTTACAGCATAGAATCATAGAATAGTAAGGGTTGGAAAGGACCTTAAGATCATCGAGTTCCAACCCCCCTGCCATGGGCAGGGACACCTCCCACTAAACCATGCCATCCAAGGCTATGTCCAACCCCACCTTGAACGCCGCCAGGGATGAAGCATTCACAACCTCCCTGGGCAACCCATTCCAGGGCCTCACCACCCTTACAGTAAAGAATTTCTTCCTCAGATCCAATCTAAACTTCCCCTGTTTAAGTTTAAACCCATTACCCCTTGTCCTCTCACCACAGTCCCTAATGAAGAGTCCCTCCCCAGCATCCCTATAGGCCCCCTTCAGCTATTGGAAGGCTGCTCTGAGGTCTCCATGCAGCCTTCTCTTCTCCAGGCTGAACAGCCCCAATTATCTCAGCCTATCTTCATACGAGAGGTGCTCCAGTCCCCTGATCATGTTTGGAAGCTTTCATGTTGATGTTCTTTCTGACCTTCTTCCTTAATCAATATGTGTCCTCTCTTTCTGCTTGTCCTTTTTCTGAATACAGATAAAATTACTATTGCAAGTATGGAATAAGAGATGTGAAACCTTTTCACTGAACTGAAGTTTTGTGTTTGGTGTCAGTAATCAGGTCTGTAAATTGGAAAATCCTGGTACTTAGGGGAGAGTGTATCATCACTATTTACTTTCATTAAAGGACATTCAGTTATTTTAGTATATGTGCAGATCTATGTTGCTTCAGGCTACTCAAATGGATTCTGAATCTGCTAGTGAAAAAATATTGCCTAGCAAAAATAACTGCATTCTCCCTCTTGCAAAGACTGTGCTCTTTCCTTTCTTACTCCCCGGCAATTTGCTACTGCCTATCTTCTAGTTTTAGAATATTTTGATGTATGTGGAATTACTTCATTTTGTTTGTTACTGTGCACGAAGTAATCATAGAGGGAGTGTTCTCAGAAGGCTAAGGAGTTGCAGTTTTGTGAAAAATAATCCATGACTGTCATAAATGTATCCCCTATATTGATTACAGGCTACTCCATTTTTAAAATACTAAAATAAAAAATACTGACATGTATAAGGCTGGGACTTTCAAATGGTAAGACAGACAACCCATAAACAGAATGAGAATATAATATTCAAGAACAGAATGCAGCCATGGAATTTATATTCTACACTTATATGTAATATCACCTTCTAAACTTAGACACACACAAAAACAAAAAACAAAACCAAACCAAAAGAAAAAAAAGTGTAATCTGAAAAAGAGATTCAAATTTCAAAATAATGCAAGAAATTTGCCAGAGAGACATCATCAACTGAACAGCATGTTGCATAAAGATCTGATTGAGACTAGTGAAACATCAAATGGTTGTGGAAAATAGATTAAACCCATACTTTTGCCAACCAATCATATTTATTTGGTATTATGCCTGTTCAAAATTAAGTATAAAATTAAAGCAGTACTTTGTGTGTTTCATAATGCACAGATGGGCCCACGTTTGAAGCAGCATGTAATTATTTTGGCCTTATGAGAAGAATAGTTGAGCAATTGAAGTCCATTGAAGTGATATCAAATACATCTGTGCTATAAGCCCTTATGAAACTTAGATTTCTTTATAAAGCCTACCACCCAAATAAAGTGATTGTGCAGAAGCATCAAATGCAGTCTGACTTTACCTTAGGTACAGAAATTCAGGGTATTTTTTTCTAGTTGTGTGAAATCACTACCAAATTGTTCTGTAGTAAGATATTTGTCCTAACTGTATTTCTTGAGAAAATTCCCATGACACATACTTTTACCCCCTTTCTTAGGGGGTTGGACTGGACGAGGGAGTTGGACTAGATGTCTTCATAAAGTTCCTTCCAGCCCAAACTATTCAATGATTCTATGACACCCTGATCCCAATGGGCACATAAATTCGCTGACCACACACAGAACACCCTGCAAAGATTGCATGACCCATGAAGCTATGGCACGAAGAATTTTTCTTGCTCAGTTTGATTCAGTCTTTACCTGGTGACTGGTCAAGTACATGGTGTTGGATGCCAAGCCATCACATTCAGACATGAAATGGCTGAGGTGCTACCACAAGGAAAAGCCACGATGGTTTGTGTGTGGGGAGTTCATACTACAGGGGTAGCTGGCGGGACGTGAGGTGATGAAGACCTCTTCTTCCCTGTCAGGGACCTAACTTTCAGAGGCAATTGGTGCTACCGGGCTGACCTACGTACACAAGGCTATTGAATGCGAAACCCTCAACACATCCCCAGCCTGCCTTACCTTGGAGCATGAAGCAGGATCCTGCAAAACAAGGAGCTGCCAAAGAACCTGTTGTACCTCAGCTGGACAGTAAAAGGTGACTCCTGCCTTTCTGGCAGAGGACAAGGCCCTCAGTGCCAGTGGTACATCAGCATAACACAGCCTGGTACCATGTTTTGCTCTGCAAAGGCTAAAAGGGGTATAAATACAGGCAGCTCCCCATCAGCCCTTGTGGAGTACAGCAGAGCATGGCCAGCTCCACTGTTCATTGGAAAATCATTTCATGCCAGGTGGAAAGGTGAAGTTGTTTGATTTAGCTTCCTAGACAAACTGTTTCACTTCATTATTTCAGATGCTTAGCAGAGGATCCACCTATGCAGAATTCACACTGACTCTCAGGCTCTCTTGTGCTGTATGGCAACACCTGTGCTGCGTGTAACAGGAATATCACCTTAGAAAGAAAACACGTACAGTAGCTGAAGAGCCAAAAGTGGTTAGTAATGCACATAAATGTCAGCTTTTCTTCTTATGGAGCTGTATCAAGTTGCAGCCATGTTATGTGAATACGAAAAGGATCGGCGTGGGGCTACAGAGACAGAGTGAATTAGCACAAGGAGCACAGTTGCAGACCAGTGTTTTTCTTTATATTGCGAGATGTTTCTCATAGTGTTCAAGAGGGTGAGTTGGGGAAAGATCAGATTCTCTCACCTGCACTGTATCTGTTCCACATTCAGTATACTGGGCAATATTTGTTTAGGAGAGGTGAAGGATAAATGAGACAAAATTTTGGCTCCCTCAGTTTTCATGTGCACTGAGCTGCTGAGGTCAGGACATGAACTGGAGAAGACACTGCCAAACCATGCTTGAAGTATGTCCTGAAGTAAGTGGTTTAAAGCAAGTCAATCCTGCTGCTGCAGATGTGGTATTTAAATGAGCTGAGTATGCAGTGGTGCTTAGGAGAAGTGGTTAATCAGACAAGCTGGTGGTGCATTTTCTAACGAAAACCTGTGATTTAAAAGTTGCTTAAGATTACCTGTTAGTTAGACTTGCAGTTCATTTGGTGATGTGATTCATTACAGGCCGATTTATGTCTCTGCAGTACTAAATACCATCTTCCAAAAGTGGGTCATGCATCTCAAATCTTTATTTACCAGGTTTCATTCTTCTCTAAGAATAATTTGATTCATTTTTGCAGAGTGTCAGGTTAAACTCATTGGCATTAATTAAGTGAAGATTTTCAATGTGTTGTCTTTCCCTGAGTGCTTTCATGGAAGACTGCATTGATCTTGAGGTCCTTTCCAACCCTTACTATTCTATGATTCTATGATTCTATGATTTTTTGTCTCAAAAAACCTCAGCTCTGTAGCCATTGAAATGCTTCCCTTCCCCTTTAGACAAAGTTTTAAGTATGACTTGACAGATCTCACTGGTGAAAAAGAGATGCCAATAACTAGCTCAAACAATAAATAAAAGCTTTCTATGAGTGTTTCCAAGTGAAATTCTACTCAAGGTTACATTTAATGCAGTGTCACCATTGCTTGTGTTTTTTTTCTGAGAACTGCAGAAAAGGAAACAACTTTTTCCTTTAAAATTGTTTTGATGATGACCTGCAGAGTGAAGGGGCAGTCTCGAGGGATCTGTGACAGCAGCATCTTGAAATAGTCAGAAGAAAGTCAATATCAGGGCTAAACTTGGAACTAAAGATAAAGCTCGAGGTTGAATTCTTGAATAAGACAGCTAAACTTCTCTAAAGTTATCAGGAGTGTTCTGAGCCCTAGCAAGTGTCCCCATGATGTTTGTTAATATTTGCAAGTAACCACAAAAGACAACAAATAGTGTGGGGAGTTTTAATCCAGCTTTGCAAATTTTAGCTTTCTTGCTTCTGTGAAAAAAATTCAGTTGCATAATATTGGTTAGCCACTTACCCCCCCAAGCGTCGCATTGGGTTAATTTGTATAAATATGTTCATCTGAATAAACTGTTGCCCTTGCCTGACATGAATATCAATTCTTCCATTCCTCAACTCTGTCACTTTTCCTTTTGTGTGCATGGAGAATCTTTGGGAAATATTATAAAGATTTTATTTAAAACTAGCTCCAGTTTGAATCTGTGGTAGGGCATCTTTTCTTAGCGGTGACAGTAAGCATTTTTATAGTTTTCCCTAAATTAACCACTAACTGTCAATCCACCCTTCCTTTCTTAGTCAGGACATGCCATGGTAATGCTTATTGCAACAACTTTGACCTTTCTTATCAATATACTTCGCATTGCTTGCTCAACTGACTGTATTTTTTTTTTCTGAAAAAATTTTGCATTCTGAAAAAAGGAATTATGAATATCAGATATTAAATGAAATTCTGCAGCCAACTCATTGCAATTTTTGGTGTGGGATTTTTTTAAAATACAAAATATTTAATTTAATGTGTGAAGGAAAATTTTAATCTTTGAAGAAAAATTTTAATCTTTAATCATAATTGTCCACAATAAAAAATAAAATAATCTTACAACAAAAGCTTTTAAATTAAGTCTTTTCAATTAACCTACTTTTTCTTTCCATTCCCTTTTAGCACTGCACAAATTCTGCATAACACTTATTTCAGTTCAGCTCAAGCCACTCTTCTCTCTGCCATTCAACCACCAAACTGAAACGTCCCGTATTCCCTAAAGTCTGGCTCTTTGCAAATACAAAGTTTTTATGTCAGCTTCACTTCATCAGTTCATACGTTTGAATGCCAACAGGGATCACTAGATCACTTAGCCTGGGCTACATATAACACCAGCGCTGTCCAATTTCAAGAGTTAACCTCTGTAGTAACCCAAATAACTTGTAATAGGCACAAGCTTATGTTCCAGAGCTGCCGTCAGTCTTGATGTGAGGATTTCAACAACTGGAGAAATGTCATCACTTTACTTGATGTTTTTGATAGTTAATCTACACTGCAATTAAAAAATTTCCTCATTACAAATTTGAATATGTCTAGCTGTAAGCTCCAGCCATTGATTCTTATTATGCATTTTTTGACTAGATGAAAGAGCCCATTGGTGTCCAAAATTTCACTCAGCTCTGCATAAACCAAGCAGTTTTAGGTCAGTCTATGCCAGAATAATGCAGCAAGCCTCAAAAGACGTCACATTTGAGAAGAGTTAGGCATTAGTATTTGGGTGCTCTCTTTACTATCCAGATTCTGCAAAATCTGCTTGAAACAGACAATTTGGATGTACTGTTTGGCATCTAGTTAGAAGCATCATCTCTGAGAACATAAGTCTTGATATTTTTAGCCATCTTTTGTAAGGAAATTGGGCTTTTTAAATAATATTATTTTTCTGCCCCTTTCTCCTCTCACTTCACAGAGAATTGGGAACACACTGGGAAATTCCAGCCATATGTGATAGTTCAGTAGAGATTACAAAGGTTTTTGCTCTTTCAGCTTCTTATAGAAGATAGAGTGAGGAGAAATATCTCTGTTCAGTTTGCTCCTCTCTCCCCTTCCCTCACCCACCAGAGGAACAGCTGAGGTAGCCTATTTAATTTGAGCTGGTGCCAACAAGACCGTCAGTATCTGAGTGATTCAGAAGTGGCTACATTAAATGCTTATTTGCCATTCAGCATCTAGGACCTATGGGAGCAATTTAAACAGTAAGGAAGAGAAAGAGTGGTCAGGGCATGGTGGGAAGAGGTATTGCAGGAAGCAGGAATCACAACGGTAAATGCTGGGATTTCTGAACTGGGACAGGTTAGAAGGGATTAGAGGGTCACAGGAGACTTCCAGGAGGAAACCATTTTTTTTAGTTTCTAACTCAGATTGAATAATAACAAGATATTTCTGTAAAAAAGTCAGGATTCTAGCTCTGAATATGTCAACAAGCCCCACAGTATATTTGGCATTATTTCAGTAGAGTCTTTTTATTATATTATGCAGCTTCTTGCTCTAAAAGGTGTACGCAGCTTGTAATTATAAGATAAATTTCTGATGTCCACTGAGTATGAAGCATTGTTGGAATGCATTCTTTTAAAACAATTTTCTCAGCTTTAATCCCAGTTTTGTGGCAGAAAGATATCATTAGCCTTGTGCTGTCATCTTCAGAAACTTTTAGGCGCAAGACACAACTTCACAAATCAAAAAATAAGGCTTCTTGCTCTCTTATTGTTTTACCTTTTGTTTAAAATATCTTTTCTCTTGTATCAGTCTTATTTTACAAGCCATAATTTCCCTTCACAACTGTCGTGGTTTAAGCCCAGACAGCCACGCAGCCATTCGTGCGCTCCCCCTGCCTTCCTCCTCCCCCCTCCAGAAGGTATGCAGGGGAGAATCGAAAGAATGTAACTCCCACGGGTTGAGATAAGAACAGTCCAGTAACTAAGGTATAACACAAACCACTGCTGCTACCACCAATAGTAATAATGACAAGGGAAATAACAAGGGAAGAGAATGCAACCGCTCACCACCCACTGAAAACCAGTGAACCCTGAAAACTACTTTTCAAAATAAAATGAAAAAAAATTTAAAGGAAAAATTCAGATTTGGACTTCTATTGTTGGAATAATACATTTCTCAACTGTCAAAACTTGTAGAAGATTGGTGTAATTTGTAAGGAAACCAGTGAGAAAGGCAACCTCTATACTTAGTATTGTGCAAAAGCCCATTCAGGCTTGCATACATTTGAGACCTGCTTTGGTTTAGATCCAGTCAGCAACTAAGTACCAAGCAGTCACTCCCTCCCATGGGATGGGAAGGAGAATCAAAAAAAGATAAAACAGTTTAATAATTGAAATAAAATCAGAAAAAAAAACCCACCCAAACAAAAACATCAACACCCCTCCTCCCTCCCCCTCAATAATAATAAATTGTAATGAAAAAGAGAAGGAGAGAGAAGACTAAAACCCCAGAAAGACAAGTAATGCACAGTACTCACTCACTGATGCCCAGCTCATCTCCTAGCAGTGATCTGCCCCTTCTAGCCACACTGCCCACCAGTTTATATACTGGGCGTGATGTGCTGTCATATGGAATGCTCCTTTGGCTAGTCTGGGTCACCTGCCCTGGCTGTGCTCCCTCAAGCTTCTTGTACCCCTCCTCACTGACAGAGCATGAGAGACTGAAAAGTTCTTGATTTAGATTATGCATTACTTAGCAATAATTAAAACATTGGTGTGTCATCACCATTACTCACAGACTAAATCCAAAACACAGCACTGCGTCAGCTATTAGGAAGAAAACTGACTATCCCAGCGGAAACCAGGACAAGACCACAGAACACTAAGCTGTACAAAAGGTTAGCTTGACTCAACTAGCTCCTATTGTCCTTAATAAGTATTCATACTAGCATTAACTTCACCAAAAGCTGCATCAAACTGTACAGTCTGACTACCACAGCCCAATCTAAATATTTTTTTAAATCAGTAGAAAAAATTGTCTTAAATTTATTGGTGAATAAGTACCTGCTTAGTACAGATTATCATTTGCACAGATAACATGGAATAATGTGTCCCATGCTAATCTTTGTTACCCAGCCTTTCTATACGATACAATAAAGAACAAATGGACAAAACTTATGTATTCTTTTCATGGAGCAGTCTCTTTCTAACCAGAGAACAATCAAACAATTTCGCAATTTTAAATAACTGCTAAAGTTGACCCTTTACTTTTCTAAACCACTCCATCATCTTTTTGTGGTGTATTTAGCTTAGTCAGTGCCTGGATTTCAAAAGCACTTCATTCAAGCTTCTTAGATCGTTAAAATTTACATTAAACTTCTTTGCATCAGTTGCCTCTGAATGCAGCCAAAGTAGTACTGAGGGAAACTGGTGCATGGCAGAGCCAGACTACATGATGGACAATTTAAAAGGGATATAAAACACCACCAAAACAAAGAGTAATTTAAATGTGACAGTGGATGAAATAATATCATTAAGCAGAAAATGAGAGATCAATAAGGAAGATAGTGCTAATATTGATAACAGCAATAACTGGGCTGAGATGCAATTAGTGTCTAATCAAAGACTGGACAGGCAGTGGTCAGTTAAACACACCAATCTATAAAGTATTTGTAAAATAATGGCAAGACTATGGGCAACTGAATGGAAGAACTAACAGCAGGGGTGTAACTGGTGATATTCAATGCACGATGACCTTACAAAAATAGGACTGGAAAGCAGTAAGTGAAACTGAACTAAGAACTGTGTTGCTCATGAAAAATTAAATGGTGTGTTAAGTATTCTATTTTATTGTCTTTAATTGGCAGTGTAAAACTAGAAGGATTTCCACAGATAAAATATGAACCTTCTGAACTGTAATAATTGAGGAAAGAATAGAGAAAAATTCTCTTGCAGTAGTGAGCAACAGGAGCCTGCTGCTAAACCCCAGTAACACATCTGGCTATAGTATATACTAATTTTTCTGCAGGAAGAAATGCTGTTAAAAAGTTTATTCTTATGTGAAATATTAACTTCCAAAGCACTTGTTAAGTAATACAAATTATTGCTAAGACTAAAGTCCAGCATTTTTGCTTGTAACAAGATTTTTAAATTTTTCATTAATTGAGCCATGAGCTAAGAACAGGTGACACTGTCTTGGACTTCCTTTAGATAAATGATTCATGTATAATATTCTAACCATAAGAAAAGTTTGGACCAATAGACAGCAAGGTTCTAGTTCTGTCCAGATTTAGTTTTCCGGAGGAAATTTAAAAAAAATAAGCCTAAAAGGGCTCAGTATTTGAGTGCAGAAAAGGTCCAGAAATTCCCCAAAGTTGAAGGTGTTTATACTACTAACAACTTTATCTCAGTCAAAGGAAGAGTTTGCAGGAGAGAGCTCCAGAGAAATAGAGATATTAAAAGAAGATATTAAAAATAATTAGGGTACATTTAAATAAGAAAGCCTATGAACTAGGACAAAAGACTGCCCAAGTGGGAAGGAAGGAAGGAAGGAAGGAAGGAAGGAAGGAAGGGAGGGAGGGAGGGAGGGAGGGAGGGAGGGAGGGAGGAAGGAAGGAAGGAAGGAAGGAAGGAAGGAAGGAAGGAAGGAAGGAAGGAAGGAAGGAAGGAAGGAAGGAAGGAAGGAAGGAAGGAAGGAAGGAAGGAAGGAAGGAAGGAAGGAAGGAAGGAAGGAAGGAAGGAAGGAAGGAAGGAAGGAAGGAAGGAAGGAAAGAAGGAGGGAGGGAGGGAGGGAGGGAGGGAGGGAGGGAGGGAGGGAGGGAGGGAGGGAAGGAAGGAACTATATATATATTATCATGCTTCATCTATGCTTTTGCCTGACAGAACAACTGACCTTGGTACTCCATTCTCTTCAGCCCTTGATAAGCCAGTGAAAGTTTTCCTGGGATTTTCAGGTTATTGGCCTGAGAGAAGTTGTATTGGTGATTCCACTGCGACACATTCTTGATGTACCTTGTTTTACGTTTATACCTACAACATTTGTGGAACAAGCAAGCTAACAAGATTTAGATGATCTTCTCATTCATAAATCTCAGTTCAGCTGTTGTTCGTAGTATGTCAAGGAGCAGCTCTTTTTTTAAATGCTCCCTCTCTTGAATGATCATTCTAATAGGAGATCAAAAAGCTTTTGTGAGTCTCTAATAAACCATTATTTATTTACAGCAGTGAGCAGCCAGCAACCAGTTAGCTGTTTTGTACTCCTAAGCTAAACATTTGCTTGCATACTGAGAAAAAAACTGTGCCAATATATGTGTGGTTCCACACAGCACTTGGAGACATCTCTGACAGCAATATATTTTGCCAGTTAAGACAACCAAGGAGCTACTAAGAGCACTAAGATAGCCATCAGGCTAACTTAACTCCCTGGTGTTGTAAACTCGCAGCTAATTTAGGATATGACATTTGAGGACTGACTGCTGTGAATGACTAATGATAATCGTGGCTAAGAAAATTGGGGCTGTTCAGCCTAGATAAGAGAAGGCCGTGTGGAGATCTCATAGCAGCCTTCTAGTATCTGAAAGAGGACTACAAGGATGCCAGAGAGGTACTGTGCATCAGGGACTGTAATGATAGGAAAAGGAGCAATGGGTTCAAACTTAAACAGGGGAAGTTCAAGTTAAATATAAGGAAGAAGTTCTTTACTGTGAGGGTGGTGAGGCACTGGAATGGGTTGCACAGAGTTGTGGCTGCCCCATCTCGGACAGTGTTCAAGGCCAGGCTTGATGGAGCTTCAATTTTCTTTTCCATCCCTTCTGCTATGTTCTTGACAGTGTCTGGTTTTGTTTTGCACAGCCAACCCTAACACTGAAAAGCAGCAGAATAGTACCTTTTTCATAGATCACTAATAGTGACCTGAAGCTTGATGTGAAGTCTAAAAATTAATATTTTTTTTTAATCTACAGATTGCATTGGAAAATCGCTTCCTGAGCTTTCTATCTTGTCTGATTTCTTCTGATAGTTATGAGCCATTCCTCAGCTTTCAAAATGCCAGTCGACACAGGAAACATTTCAATATTCCCATCCAGAAAATGTCACTCCAAGTTGGAATTCTTTGTGAAATTATGTAAACAAAAGGCCTTCATAGCTGGTGAAATTGAAAATTCTGTGAAGTTAAACATGTCTCACAGGCACATTTCTTGCCTTCTGACACTGATCCTATGGAGCACGAGTACTCCATGCATATCATCTAATACTGTTGGCTAAAATTAGTTTATAGTAATAGTAGCAGGGGGAGGTGTACTTGTGATAAGGTTAATTTGTTTTGAACACTGTGTTTCATTAAGATGTAAATATGTCAAGCAAAGAAAAAAGTAGAAATAATCATCCCTGAAGTAAAGGAACCTTTTCATCACATAGTCTGCAGGGACCATCCATGTAGCAAGGTTCCCTTCATATAGAAATAAATGCCAAGAGGAATTCTTCAGAAAGCTGAAGAATGAACAGCTTTGTATTAAAACACACACACACACACATAATAATAAAATGGCTAGATGTTTCCTTTTCAATTATTTTTCATAAACATACATGAGGAATAAGCTCCCCTTGAAACTATACTGTGCAATGAGTCAGCAACTGATTTGCTTAATGATCTTTGTATTTTTAGTGATCAGTGCTCCTTACTTTGAATCTTAACAGGAGCATCGAGATGAGGCAGTCAGGAGGTTAGTGTCTTGTGAGGCAGTCACCCATTTGGAAGGACACTCATTAACAGATTGCCCTCAAGACTGTTATGGTAAAGATTTGTGGGAAAAGGTCTGGAAGTACTGTTCTATTTAGAAAATAATAGGCAAGTTTTTGGGTTACAAATGCCCAGAAACTGAAAGTTTCAAAGACAAATATAAACTGAAAAAAAGTGCTTTGAATTTAATTAGACAAAGCTAGTTCAGCCACCAAAGGGAAAAGGCAGCTGTGAAATGCACGGGATAGGACATAGAGGGAGAATAATAGCAGGAAGGTGAGAGATTATCTCGTGTAGATAAGAGAGTAAGAGCAGGTTATTTATCACCAGTTGTAAATGGAAGGGCTATCAGGAGCAGTGTGGAAGATTACAGGGTGTTTTTAAGAATAATATTCTTCTCCAGTCTGGGGTTTTTAGTATCTTGTACAGTTGAAGCTTTCTTATGCTTGTTTGTTGTTGTTTTTTTTTTTTGTTTGTTTTTTTTTTTGTTGTTGTGGGGTTTTTTTGTGTTTTTTTTTGTTTGTTTTTTTTTTTTGTTGTTTTTTTGTTTTTTTTTTTTGAGATGTTTTTGTGCTCTTGCTTGATGACCAGGACTGATTGTTCAATAAAAAACAGATAATTCCCTGTTTTGTATGCTTTATGAGCTCCTTGTAAGAGTTAATTCTGATGGATGGCAATAACGTCAATTTTTTCACTCACGAGAGCATTTGGTAGTAGAGTGCATTGCATTATGGCAAATGTGTGTTAGATCCATCTGTAGAAGTTTGGTGTTCTGTTACAGGCAATACTGCAACTGGGGACAATGACACTGTGCCTGTCACCTGCAAGATTTCATAAAGCACTTTCTTTTCCTCCCTAAACAGCCTGTGAGGAGAAAATATGGGAATACAACAGGATATATGGGAACTTAAAAAAAAATAAAAAGGGAGATATCCTTTTATTCTGGGTTCAGCTGTAAGTTGTTTTTCTCCTTCTTAGTAGCTGGTGAAGTGCTGTGTTTTCAACTTTAACCTAAGAAAGAACAACCGTGATAACACCGATGGTTTTAGTTATTGCTAAGTAAAGTTTACTCCAATCAATGACATTTTCAGTCCCATGCTTTGCCAGTGAGGTGGGGCACAGGAAGTCAGTAAGAAGCAGAGACAGGACCCAAATTAGCCAATGGGGTATTCCATTCCACAGCACATCATGCCCAGTATATAACCTGGGGGGAGTTACCCAGAAGGCCAGATTGCTGCTTGGATCAGGCTGGGTATCGATTGGTGGGTGGTGAGGAATTGTATCGTGCAACACTTGTGTTTATTGTTTTCTTTTCCTTTTCCCCTTTCAGTTTAATATTCTCTCCCATTGTTATTTCCCTCGTCACTATTACTGGTGGTGGTAGTAGTAGTGGTTTTGTATTATACTGTAGTTACTGGACTGTTCTTAGCTCAACCTGTGGGAGTTGCATTCTTTCGATTCTCCTCCCCATCCCTCCTGGAGCAGGAGGGGGAAAAGGGGAAGGAGTAAGCACGTGGCTGCGTGGTTCTAAGTTACTGGCTGGGCTTAAACCATGATGCCATTAATAAAAATAAGTTGGGAAGTGAAACTATTTCTGTCTATATGGATAAATAATTTGCACGGAGAAGAAGCAATCTTGATTTTGCATGCATAAAGACAGACTGCACCAACTGTTGCTGCAGAAGAATGGACTTTTCAGCATGAAAAGAGAGACAGTGAAAGAGGATAAATTTGAGTACTGACACAAAGGTAGGCAATAAGGTACAGTTAGTTATTGCCTTCACAAGCAGAACTAAAGTGTATTTGACAAGTTCAAAAGCAACAAAAGAACATCTATCTGATGCTAATTGATAATGCACAGTTATGTGTGCTGGAGATGCTGCTAGTTGACATGGCTTCAAAGAGCTTTTAAAGAATTTGTGGAAGAAAAATGTCTTAGAGATAAGAATGCCGCATGATGTATGAAATTCAGGAACTGCTGGGGCTTCAGACAGAAATCGAACGACTGTCCCTGGGCACTGGATTAAATTAGACTTCTGCCTCATTCAGTAAATCTATTTTTCTCTTGAGTTCTCTCTTATGCAGATTGCCCACTGAATTATGTCTGGGGTCTCAGCAAGTGCCTTGATTTCTTTGTACAGTCATACAGCAAACTGACGGTAGTACCTGTTCAGTATTTCCCTAGCACAGACATCATTAATATCTGTAGGTGATATTATAGGAATTGCTTTGAAGATAACAAAACATTATTGGGTTACTCAGCCATAGTTACTCTTACATCACCAATCTTCTTGCCAGCTACTATGATTATCGGTTTAGGAAAGAATTTGAATGTAAACTAAGAAATTTCAATTTTGATCAATTTTCTGTCCTTTTCTATAGCAGGAAGGCTCTTACAAGGGAAATGATTTTTTCTGGCTTTCACAAATTTCTAGTGAGTCTTGGAAGAAAAAAAAGTGATCTGATCACATGATTCCTTACGAGTCTCCGCTTTTATTTAATAAAGACCAAGCTTCTTGAAGCTTGAAAAATGTGCCAGATGATAAATAAAAAGAACCTAGTAAAAATAACTAAGACTTTAATTTTTAAAATCATATGTCAAGGAACAAAAATATTGGTAATGTCGTGGTTTTTAGCACTTAATAAAATGTCCTTGATCCACAACATGTTATTGATATTACTGGTGTATGCCTTTTTTCCATTTAATGAAAATTCTCAACTATTACAACAAAAATGATGAGTTATATCAGTGCTCCTTGCATTACATAAAATTCCTCACATGACTCCAAAAAAAGGTACAATAAGGACACAAAATAAATACTCATGTAGGTCTTATGAGTGACTATAAAATACATGGTGTTTTTATTGTCACTTGGTCAGAGATGCAGTGTCTACATACATATTCCAAGGTAATTTAATGCCTCCTGCAAGTGCCTTAAGACTTAAGCTGTGCCTACATACATACTGCAAGGTAATTTAATGCCTCTCCAAGTGCCTTAAGGCTTAATAGTATATTTTTAACATGCAGATTGCATTGCATTTTCTTATATGCCATAAAGAAATGCATAACATGCATTAAATTCATAACTCCTACACTGGGGTGTATTAACACCAATAAAACTTTTTGTATTTAATTTCACATAAGGAAAGATATAGAAGCAAGATGCTGCAAAACTTTTGTAGGAGAATTATGTCAGCTTTTGCTCCTTTTCATAGCCTGCATGCAAAATGATACCTACAGTATATTTAAGCAAACATGAGTTTTGGCAAAAGCATCACACCTTCTTTCAAGACAGCTGAATTAGTCAGAGATGTAAGATCTCACTCTTAGTTGTACAGCGCCAGAATTATGATTTTGGCATCTGCCTAAAGTCTGAATGGTTGATAACGTTTGAATTTCTCCACCCGGAACCACTTATGGCTTCCCCATCAAGTTTGCTTCTACATTCACTCCACAGAATTATATTGCACAACATCAGAAGAAAACGCGACGTTGTTCACTTGGTAAAGAAACTGGAACAAAAGAGTATTAATAGTCTGTTCCAATGTCCTAAATGATAAATTTCAAAATTTGCTCTAAATGTTTATACATCCGGCAAATTGAAACAAGCTGGGACATAGACCGCCTAAACACTCTGTTAAAAAAAAAAAAAAAAAAAAAAAAAAAGAGTAGCTCCAACTCTGCCTTCAAATCCAGACTTTTCTATGTTCATAATGCCAAGTGGGCTGAAGGAGGGCAGGCTGTGCCTACAGATTCTGAAAAGGTTTGTTTTTCGCTGTGTTAAAACCAGGCACGGGATATGACAAAAGATGGTTCCTTGGAGACAGACAAAACTGAAAAGGGACTGAAGGATGCAAGAACCTACTGACCTGAGAAGGAAAGGAGCATGCTGAGACCTATTTGACATATGTGGAAAGTTTTCAAAATAAAGTGAAAAAGGGCACAAAGAGAGCTGTGCGACAGAGTTACTGGTGGCTATCGGTCCTCTCAGTTCTTAGCAGCCAGGAAACATGAAGTGCAACAAGTGTTAAAATGCTGCTAGGAGTAGCTCTGATAAAACCATTGTATTGATTTGGCAGCTCTACCTGTGGGGTGAGGCTTTGATGGTCAGCTGAATAAAAGTATTCAGTGACTTTCACTGTTTCATATTGGACAATCAAGATTATGGATGCAGAAGTCAAGTTAGATGTTCTGGCAAAATTAAAGAGTTGCAAGCCTTTTGGTGATTGCATTCATTTTTGATTTGGCAGCAGCTGGAGAAAGTTTATATATCACAAATGTTTGCTGCACACTAATTCACTAATCATTATTGAGCCGGGAAGATTGCCAATAAAAAGCTGTAATTTGAACAGCTGAAAACAAACTTATGTAGCTCATGCCCCAGTTTTTGTTTTTTATTGCAGTGTTGAATGTCATACGGGTATGCTGGTTTCAAAAATGGCCTGATCTAAGCAATATGGTCAAGAATATCTTCCAGAGACAGCTTCCTGGAAATTTCATTGAACATGGCCAACTGGTTAAGCAAGCAGTGACTCTTATTCTAGCAAAACTTAGACCAGGCAGTTTTATTGGTACCTTGTCTTACCTTGTGCCTTGGTACCTTGTTCTCTTACCTAAAAATGAAAAAGAACAGGGATTGAACTATGTGATTGCTGGTTACAACATTCAATGGCATGACTAAAAATGAAGACTTGTATTTTTGGATAAACAAAATAAAATAGCACATAAAAATTATATGTAGTATTTCCAACTCTGATATTTCTTACTTGTAAAGGTCAAAGTCCCAGATGCTTGATTTGATAAGAAGCTGGTTTTCCCTGATTCAAAAAAAAGAAAAAAACATCCTACTCCTGTAATAGCTCAGTTGAGCTGTCTGAAGCTCTATATTCCATTCTGAGAAGGAGATATTTTTAACACGAGACCATATTTTAAATCAAATAACACTCAAGTAACTTTTGTCCAGTTTGAATCTTCTAGTAAATAACCACTTTGTTTATTGCATTAAAATTTGAACAGTTCTTAAAATGGGACAAATTACAGGCCCAAATCTCTTCACAAAGAGCTTCCATTTTGCAAGAAGTGGTAAAAGCAGAGTAAGAATTGAGTTTCTCATCTACTCCTCTTTGTGGTTAGTTTTCCTGCTGTAACATCCTATGAGAAGTACATTTTTCAGGGAAACAGAAGAGCAGGTGGTTCAGCCAGATCAGTACCTTGCATAAAGGGGAGTTTTCCATTTGCAAGAAACCACCAAAGACTGAGGATATGAGATGGCTGTGAAAAATTCAGATTGTCAATAAGACTTTTGCTAGAACTTAATAAGATCCTGCAGTCAGCAACAAAACAAGGGGATCAGTGACAAAATTCAAGGTGTAAAAATATTATTGTCAGATCAAGAGAATATTGGTAGCTGTGTTTTGAATAGTTGGGAATTTCATGTGCATTTGCACAGAGAAGACACAGTCTTAACAAGTGCAACCATTATAAAATATTTACTTGTTTATTGACCTTTCTCACCCTAAACAATTTCATAATCTTTCATTCAGCTACCAGAAAAACTCTAACCAAGGCTTAAAGCAAAAACTAATTTCTGCAGGATCAACAGGGCCCAAACAGAATATTGAATTACTTATACTTGCTTCTTACAGGAAAACTAAAGAAAAAAAGGACAGTTTTGTTTGTAAATCTCGAGAAAAACTGTGGAATGAATGGTGAAGGGTATCCTTGGCATAAAAGCCTGGGGAATTCCAAACTTGTAGAAAAGCATATTTTTTTTTAAGTTCTGAAGGTTTTAGTGTAATTTCCATAGGTCTGTTTTTTTTTTTTTTTTTTCTGAAGAACTATATTAATTCCTACTTTATTTCATGTGAGCTTTTTTTGATTTGTTACACATAAATATGAAAAATAATGCTACACTTACAATATAACTATAACAGATCTAAAGCCCACAAATGTCACAATTAGAAAATGGTAACATCAGTATTATTTACAAGACACCACAGCATTAAGTATGCATTTATTTACCAGGTCCTGAATATTGGCTGATACTGGCAGTAATTAATCAGCCATAATGTTTACTATAAAGAGATCAATGCAAAAGAAAGTATTTTTATGACCAGTTCATATACACATATTCACAACAGAGGTAAATCAATATAGATAAGATTTTTGCAGTAACAGGACAGAATTTTGACTTCTGGATTTAAGATCCTCCGTTACGGATATCCAGCCTAACAACAACCCCATAAAACAACCTATGCTTTGAGCAGGAGGCTAGAGAGACAACTTCCTGATATGCTAAATTATTCTGTGTTTCTGTGATACTAACTGCCCTACATATGTATATATTTTCAGAAAGTCAATCTCAACAAGCATTAACATTGATACAGGCTACCCAAAAAGATGTTGGGTTTTAGGCATGTGATACTGCTTTGCTGGTAAGTTCAAATAAAATATAAAGAAAGCCCAGGGGCCTTTAAGTAGGTCAGAATACTTGATTCTCTTCCCACTGCCCTCCTTCTGTGTCATTCCTAAGTACAGTTACTTTGATCCTCTCTTATGTCTTTGATTTTTTGGAATAATAAACATAACTTTGAAAAACACTGTCTATAGAAAAGTTCGATGTGGTTGTACTTAATATTTCTTCCCATCCTAAATGATCAATTCTAGTTTATTTGAAGTAATTAATTCCAAAGAATTAAGATGACTGTGACTGCTACAAAGACATGACTATTTGAAAAGTCTATGTACAGTTTATGTATCCCAATGTAAGATTATGAGGTCTTTCCCATGCATTATCACAAAACAAGCTTCACTTTACTTGTATTGCTCCACTTTAGGATGACAATGATGCTGGACTAAGTGTAGAAGGTCATTATGTCTCCTATGTAAACAGAAGCCCTCTTAGGCAAGGAAGATGGCCAAATTCTCCATCCTCAGCCTTCAGCGGCTGGCTTTTATTGGTGACTTTTGTCTGTCTACTAAACTGAAGAAATTTCTGAAGCAGCTTTTCCACTCCTACCTACGTATAAGGCTTCTTAACTTTCTCTCTAACGGGAACCAACCTCCTTAATCTTAAAAAAACCACATATATTCTAGTTTAGTGGCCCTTCTCTTAACTCTTTTCACCATTTTATCAACATCCTTTAGAACTGGGATTTTTATAAGCCCCAGTACCAGACAAAAATATTTCAGCCGGAATACCATCAGTGTAATCACAGAGGCAGGTATGGCTCTTGTTGATCCTCCCTGGCAACTCCCTGCAAAATAGCTAGCTATTGTGCATCAATGTGAAGGAAAGAAAATAGGTCAGTAAACTCACAGAGAACCTCAGGGTGCTGTCAGACTAAAAGGATTTGAGGATGAGGTTTCAAGGGAGAAAATATGGTGCATGGAGTCCTGAAATTGTTGGAACAAGTTCTAGCACTGTATGACATTGTGGGGCTGAATAACAGGTGCTTGAGGAGAAAGGGCTGAAAAGAAGGTGATGGAAGTGTTACATGCAGTGACTTGACTAGGCAAAAAACTACCAAAGATCTCTACAAACAATCATCTTATTTCTGACATGCTGAAGTCATCCTCTTCCACGAAATTTTCACAATACACACACTTATTTGTCAGTTAGGTGAAGACCTTTTCCCTAATAGTCATCACAAAAGACAAAATCCCACATAGCTATTTGAGCCAATATATTTCAGATAGTGTTTACTTTGGGGACTACATTTTTCAGTTGGTAATTTTTAAAACATGTTTTATGAAATGCTGTATAAATTAGCACATTACATTGAAAACATATCCCACCTCTACTGTACATTTTTACAAACTGCATTTGCTGCAAAGCTATAAAAGTTTCATTCCACTTTCTGGATTGCAATACAACATAGGGTACCTCTGAAGTGTTCAGTACAGAGCAATGGGTCACCATTCCTTAGTCTGTTTTACTCTCTTTCTGACATAATTTCGCAAAGAAACTGGAAGAAATTTGCTCTCTGCACTCTGCTGACATTTAGAAATCTGTGTCCCATTTATTTTCATACATTTCCAAGTTCATTAATGCTGAGTAAACCTTTTATGTTTTAAAATGTTAGAGGCACAACATAGGGTAGATTAAGCCAAACGAACAGCACTTGATGACTGCTAAATTTCTGCTATTTGAAAGTTTCAGAGTAACATTCCAAGATATTTCCCAAATTCACACAATAATCTTCATTTGCTACTTTTGAATCAATTTTTCACCTCATATACGGAAGTTTGATACGGTGGGGTAGAACTAAGTCTCAAAAGGCAGAAGAATAAATTTTTTTCCTCCACAAGAACAGTAAAAGATGTAAATTAATTTTCTCCATATTAACCCCATGTTATTTCCTTTTGTTTTAGAGAACCTTCTACTTTTCTTTAAAATGTCACAAAATTTTAATGACTTCAAATATATGAAAAGGTAGAAGTTTATGCTATATGAAAATTAAGAAAAATATACTTTTTTCTGCAGGTACCCCCTTTCCCCTCATCCCCAGTCCCTTCAAAATTGATTTTTGTCAACACTGTTATAAACTCTCACTGAGTTAGGCTTCAGCTTGCTTTCTCTTTCAAAGGGCCTATCCATGTGCTTTCAGTTCATTCTGGAAATATTGTCAGCACTGACTTAAAAGTTTAAAGTGCTGTTTGTTTATGAATAATCAATGACACCTCCAGCCACTGGTGGAAAATGTTATGTACCCTGATCTTGGCTGCCGGCCTCTGTCCAGCCACCAGTCACACATCCCATCCTTCACTGCAGCAACCAGCCTCACAGGCTTGCTGCTTCCCTTTTCAGAAAGATAAACTGGAATGAGCAATTTTATGATGGAGGTGTTCATGGCAGCTGTGTGGGCTCCTGGTAGCTAAAGGAGGAAGCAGGGCAAGCCACTTTTCATGTAGGTTAAAATAAAAAGGATCATAAAATAATAGGATGTTTTGGATTGGAAAGGACATCTGAAGGTCCTTTCAACTCCCCTGCAATAAACAGGGTCATCTTTAACTAGATCAAGTTGTGCGAAGTCCCATCCAACCTGAACCTGAATGTTTCCAGGGATAGGGCATCTACATCTCACTCTCATCATTACTCTCATGGTAAAAAATGTCTTGCTTATATCTAGCCTGAATTTCCCCTCATTTAGTTTAAAACCATTACCCCTTGTCTTATTGATACAGGGTCTACTTAAAAGTCTGTCACCATGTTTCCTACAAGCCCTCTTTAAGTACTGAAAGGCCAAAAGGAGCCTTTATCCTCTTCTGCAGTTGTTCCATGAGCCTAATAATGGTTTAATTGCTTTTAACTATGATCTGCCTCAAGCAGCAGAAGTTAAAACATCAAATGTAATGAAAAGGAGATTCTGCTGTCTCATTTATGTGACCTGAGAAAGGCACTGAAAACAAGACTACATTTGTCTTAGCAGAGGGTAATAAGACCTGTGAGTTACAAGTGGAGTGGGAATTCTGTATGCCCTGTCTTGATAAGGGCAATTAGAAAGGCATTATCACAATAAAACCAAGTGTTCTCCTATAATCAGATGCACTTCTAGTGACTGTGCTGGTGCTGACAAATCACAGCCCAAAGAAGGCAGAGACAGATAAGCTGGTGTCTGAGCATCATTTGAATAAACATTTTCTTTAAAGAAAGAGAATTTGAGCAAGAAAATATACCAGTTAAATGAGATCATTTAGAAAAAGAATTAGCCACCAAGGATAAGAAAAAAATGCTCTGAATGTGGAAATAATGAATAATATGATGGAAAATAAACATAAATAAAAATAAACATAAAATGATCATCTTTGATTAAGCAATTTTTTTACCCTGAGATTGCTTATTCTTTTGGGATATTTTAGTGCATGGACTGCCAAACCCTAGGAGCTATCTGAGAAACAGTTGCTTCCTCTTCAGAAATTGCTCTTTCTGCATTTTCAGTTTGAAAAAGTTAGTTTGTTGAAACTTCTGTTTTTATAGTATCTTGAAAAGAGGGATGGAACTCATCTTTGAAAAATTAAGTACCAAAACATAAAATGGTCACAGTTGATAATGCCTTTCCCAGGTGGTTTAGGGAAGCCATGAGAAGACTGAATCTAGCAGAGCATTTTTGTCGTCGACATACCAAAACTAGAGACTTTTTACCATTTATGACAGCTGTGCAAAAACTGGCAGATGTTTCCTGCCAAAATTAGCATACTAATAAGAGCAATATTAAATAACCTCTTTCATCACACACCTATTCATCTTCGTAGATTAAGTCAAATTATGGCTCTTGGCACGCTGTTCTCTAGCACAGGGCACAAGTGTCTCTCAGGGCACAGGGCACTCATCTTCTGCAGGAGAAAAAATAAGGCCTTTAGGAATCCACACATTTCACACAACCTGTGTGGTTGCTTGCCTCTTTTTGCAATATTATAGCATTACTGTCCATGCTATTTTCATGGCAGTGGAATATTACTCTTTTAGTTGTGCAGTCATGTTTATACCTCTTGTCTCAGCCTTCTCGTCAGAGAAACCGAGACCGTTCCATAAACAAAAATTCCTCTCTCACCACCACCCTGACCCTACAGCTCCTGTCATGAATGAGGACAGGATTAAAAACTCAGATCTGTTTCCCAGAGTTCTCAATTTTCAGACTCAAGATCCAACTCTAAATGCTCTGTCATGAATATTCATGTGACATACTCTTTGTTGTACTAAGGATACTCAACCAATCCTGTTCTCTTGTGTATTAATCACATAAGAAATGTGTGTGGTGGAAGAACTAAGTATAAATTTGAAACAAGAAGGGCCTCTGAAGCCAGTGCAATGACTGCTGCTGCACTTACAATGCAAAATAGAATAAAATAGGTCAGTCCTTTGCATAAAAAACGTACCTCTTCTAAAGGTGTAAACATCCAGTTCAAGTATTTCACAAAGCAGTTACTTTTTAATATTTGTCCTAACCAGCAAACAGGAATAGATTTAAAGACTACTATACTAATGGCCACTGAACACAACAACTGTCTTGAGGAATGATCATAGAATCCTAGAGTCATAGAATAGTAAGGGTTGGAAAGGACCTCAAGATCATCGAGTTCCAACCCCCCTGCCATGGGCAGGGACGCCTCCCACTAAACCATGCCATCCAAGGCTATGGCCAACCCCACCTTGAACGCCGCCAGGGATGAAGCATTCACAACCTCCCTGGGCAACACATTCCAGGGCCCCACCACCCTCACAGTAAAGAATTTCTTCCTCACATCCAATCTAAACCTCCCCTATTTAAGTTTAAACCCATTACCTCTTGTCCTCTCACCACAGTCCCTAATGAAGAGTCTCTCCCCAGCCTCCCTATAGGTCCCCTTCAGGTATTGGAAGGCTGCTATGAGATCTCCATGCAGCCTTCTCTTCTCCAGGCTGAACAGCCCCAGTTTTCTCAGCCTATCTTCATACGGGAGGTGCTCCAGTCCCCTGATCATCCTCGTGGCCCTCCTCTGCACTTGTTCTAACAGTTCCATGTCTTTTTTATGTTGAGGACACCAGAACTGCACACAATACTCCAAGTGAGGTCTCACGAGAGCAGAGTAAAGGGGCGGGAGCACCTCCCTCGACCTGCTGGTCACACTCCTTTTGATGCAGCCCAGGATGCGGTTGGCCTTCTGGGCTGCAAGCGCACACTGCCGGCCCATGTTCATTTTTTCATCAACCCACACCCCCAAGTCCTTCTCCGCAGGACTGCTCTGAATCTCCTCCCCTCCGAACCTGTAGCTGTGCCTGGCATTGCTCCCACCCAGGTGGAGGACTTTGCATTTAGCATGGTTAAACTTCATTAGGCTGGCATCAGCCCACCTCACAAGCGTGTCAAGGTCCCTCTGGATGGCATTCCTTCCCTCCAACTTATCAACCGAACCACACAGCTTGGTGTCATCGGCAAACTTGCTGAGGGCGCACTCAATCCCACTGTCCATGTCACCCACAAAGATGTTGAACAAGACCGGTCCCAACACCGATCCCTGGGGGACACCACTCGTTACTGGTCTCCAGCTGGACACTGAGCCACTGAGCACTACTCCTTGTGTGCGATGATACGAAAACTTAATGCAAAAGACACAGAAAGAAATTAAATAGGAATGTGGAAACTCAAAGGAAAATAAAAATAAAAAAAAAAAATAGAATAAAAATAATAAAAATTAAAAATTTAAGATTAAAATTAAAATATAAATAAAAATATAAATACAGGATGATTTTCAAGTGGTTAAAAAGGGAGCTTCAGGAAACAGAATCTGACTTGTAAATTGAAAAAATCCCAACATCAAAAAGCGTAAGAGGTGTGGATTCAAGCTACAAGAGCAATAGGAATTGGAAAGGCAGTAACTAAGGACATAAAGAGAAAACAAGATAGACTTCACATTTTCATAAGCAGGAAGCCTTGCAGCAAAGAAGTGATTCAGATGGGCTGCCAACAAACAGAATTATTTCAGAGAAGCTAAAGTCTAACTTGCGAAATCCTCCTCCTGAGTAGTTCCTTACACCTTCAAAATCCCCATTGATTTCAATTACTAATTTCCTAAGGAACTCCAGTGGAAAGTACTGTATAAAGTAATTTGTTTTCTTCAGTACTTTGTGGTTAATAGAAGAGAATAACAGGAAAGCGTTTGTGTAAAGAACACATAGTCATTGCTGGATTAGATATTTCCTGACGTAACAATTCTGCACTCCAGTATTCCATCATTATGCAGTTAAGATTCCTAATGGCTCTGTTAATCAGAAAAATAATGGGAAAACATAGATAAGCATTACGTTAACTTCAGAAGATCTATCTATCTGAGTGATGTCTAAAGGAATAAACATATCACATCAAGTCAAATGATCAGTTCTGGTATTATTATGGTGTAAAGTGCTGAGTGGCAGTTTGTAGAGGTGCAATGCATGTGAATCAGATTGAAGGAAAGTATTTAATGATATTCGCCTTAAATTCAGATTTTATTGAAACCAATATTAATCAAACTAGTAAACTGAAAGTGTTCTAAAGCCAAGCTTTTACATCAGGAGACAAATAATGACATAATGATTGTCTATAAATATGAAAGATATCAAGAGAGAAAAATGGAAATTAAAAAAAGGAGAGAAGGCTATTACTGCAGTGTTATGTGAAGGGGTATTCTGAAATCAGGAAGAAAAAAAGTATCTTGTTCAAGGTGAAAAAGGTATGGTAGAAAGGGTTTGAGCCCTATAACTGGAACAGTGGGAGAAGAGGATGCACTGCTGTGAAATAAACCAGAAGTTCAAATTCCGCGGAGGTCAAAGTCTGAGATTTGGCAGTGTGATCCAGATTCATTATTATTTTCATGGCTGGTATCAATACCCATTAAAAACTCCCAAAATAATAATACCCCCCCCCCCCCATCACTGGTCATTTTAGTTGTCATTCTGGTGATAATTTTGGGCTGCTCCTTCTCCCAAGCTCCCTTCATCATTCAAACAATACTCTTATTCTCTTATAACAATTAATTTTATTCAGAAAACAATTGAGCATACTATACATCTGCTTACATCTCAAAATTTTACATATTTTTGGGTTTTTTAGAATTACACTTCCACTTTCAATCCCAGATCAAGTCATAGTCATATAGAGCTAGTTCAATGGCTTATGTGAAATGAGCAGTGATCTCTCCTTCCAGTGTAGCTTGACATAAATAACCAGCTTAGGCACTACAAAAAACCTGTTTGAGTTCCAAAGGAGCCTGCTCTTACTAATGCAATTCTTAAGTCTCAGGATGTCAGATAAGAATATCCTCAGCTGCCTTCACTGTAAAGGTATTTTTCAGAGATGTGCTCAGAGACTTGAGAATAAATGAACACAAATACCAACTTTTGTCTGGAAATCTTAGGTTTGTGCTGTGATTTAACTAGCTTTCTTCATGCAAGAAGCAATTTCTGAGAATCAGAGAGAGTGCGACAGTGTCTCCAACTGAGCCTGACATTACCTATAGGTAGCATATCTTGAGTGTCAAATTTCTTCTACTTCTAACTATCAAAGTCTATTTCTTACGTACACAGATACCTTTCAGCTGGTTTAACAACTAGAAGATATCTGACCCTCAAATATGCTATGCTGCTATGCTTACTGTGAGATAGTTAACTTCTATAACAGAAACCCTTTTACTGAGTCTGAAGTCATAATCCAGTAAATCACAGTAAGCGGTATTTATTGCATTAATTTTTAAATCATAAAGTCACAGAATAACTAGGTTAGATATCAAATTTGTTGGAAGTATCTGGTCTACCGCTCAGCTCAAAGCAGAACTATCTTCAAAGTTAGATCCAACTTGAAATTAGATCAGGTTGTTAAAGGCCAAAATCTGGTCTACACAAATACTATTTGGGGCAGCAGCTCATGACAAGAAGATATTCTGCATCTCTGGCAACTTCCTTCTTTCATAAATACCAAAAGAGCACACTATCAGTCCAAACAAGACACAAACTGGGTAATGAATAATAATCACTCCATATTACTGAAGTGCAGGATACACTCTTGCTGGCTGCAATGTGGCATTTCAGGGTATTAGCTTGCTTTAAACAAACTCCATCTAGACTCTCAATGATATGTCCAGAAAGCTAATTCTCCAGCTACCAGAGAAGAGCTCTCTCTTTCATATTCTTTTTATAAAAGAATTTGTTTCACATATATCTTTGTATGGGTTTTATGTGCAATTAGAGATGTGATTTCCCTCTGTACCATGCAGGCAAAGAACAGCCATGAACACAGACATAGGTCTTTGCAGTATACACAGCGTACATGTCTTGTGTTGACTTAGTACAAATATTGGAGGCACCTTTGAATGAAAAGACAAAAGGATCTTAGTGAGCAGCAGGGGCTGAAGTAGACATGGGTATATCAGTAATTGTGTCCCTCAAAATCTATATTCATTGCCTGGATCTCACTTTACTTCCAAGAGATAGCATTTTAAGCAGAGTATCATCAGTAAAATAAAAGGGATAGATAGCCATTAAACATTAAGTATTTTATGATGAAAAATAACAGTTGCAAATTACTGTAAACCTCCTGTGGTACAATACAAAAGGTTGATTTGAGATCCTTTTGAGCTCCCTTTATTACTTTTTTGTCAGCTGTATAATTACCAGTTACTTAATCAGCATTTGTTGCTTTCAGTGAATTAGTGTCTCACATCATTTCACTGATAATGTTACTGCTGCCTGGTTTTGTTCTTATTGAGCAGACTTGATTGATCGATAGGAAAACAACCTTATTTCAGAAAGAGATCCAATCTATTGCTGATTTGTATTGAAGATGGAAGGCACTCTGGCTTTTGGGACAACAAAATTTGAACAATGCTGCTCAATTTCAGTGACAGATTTTCCAAAGTATGATTTTAATAAGGTACAAATAATTTGGTATGATAGTCAATAATTTACATGCAACAGACAGTTTATATTATCACAACTGGGGCACCTTTCATTGCATACTGTAAATCCTCAGGTTTGTCTTCTAAATCAAAGGTCAACATCCTTAGATACCATTAACACACATAATTTCACTGAATTTTAGAGAACTAAATTAATGTAAATCCAGTTTAAAACTGAACTGTTGAATGAATTTACATGAAAATTACAGACTATTAAATATTACTGAAGTTTTCCAAAGAAATTTTGTCAGCAAGTTATAAGCTTCAAATGAAATTTAAGATTCCAATGAAATTTAAGATACAGCATGTTAAAAATGCTGAGCTTACTTAGAAGGAAAAGGGCTTTTTCTTTACACTGGATTAGCAATTCTTTCACATTTTAATTAATCATAATAAAAAAAAAACAAGAAGGAAGTGCAATTGAAAAATTTTATATTCACTGCTACGAGGAAAGTGAAAGTCTTTAGAGAAAGCTCAAGGATACAGTTCTTGACAAAGGTTCTTTTGAGCCCAAACTATTTTAAGATTATGATTTTTGAGTTTGTAAAGAAATATTTTTACTTTCTTCTACCTTCTCCAAGCTCAAGTTAAGAATACTTTCCAAATGACTAGTAACAAAGTATTCCACACCCAAAACTGCAGTGGTCTTGACTATTAAAGTGTTTGGACCACTCTGAAAGATCTATGCCAGTATCACATTGATCTTGATTACTGAGACTAACTTAATGTATGAATTGGCTTGGAAGCTGCTAACAAGAGGTGTTTTTCAGCATCAGTTTAGACAAGTACGCCCTCATTTTCCATGGAATTACACTAAATGGCTATAATAGGTTCAAGAAAATGTCACTCTATACCCTTATCATGTCTCCCAAAGTAATTGGCACTAGGTATAAAGAAAAGAATATAACACAGATGCAAGCGTGTAACAGCGCTTTTTCTCGTATATTGTAGCAAGAGGCTGTACCTCTTGGCTTTTTATTCTATGACTTTTATCTAATTGCTTTTTGAATTTGCACAAACTCTTTGCATTCACAGTATGTTCAAGCAATGAATCTTCTGGTTTAAGAGTTTGTGCTGTGAAGCACTACCTCCTGCTGTTTATTGAAATCTTTCACCCTGTAATTCACTCCTGCCTCCTATTGAGTATGAAAAATCCCCTGGTTTGACTTCTCCAGGGTTATGTAGACAATCATCATCAGCTACTGCACAGGCTACAGGACCCTGGCCTTCTCTCATATTGCTCCACAGATTTGCTTTTCCTTGTGAATTTTCTATGAATCTTTTTGTTTCAAGACATAGGTATGCTGTGAGTTCACAATGATAGAATTCTTCCTTCCTTCCTTCCTTCCTTCCTTCCTTCCTTCCTTCCTTCCTTCCTTCCTTCCTTCCTTCCTTCCTTCCTTCCTTCCTCCCTTCCTCCCTTCCTCCCTTCCTCCCTTCCTCCCTTCCTCCCTTCCTCCCTTCCTCCCTTCCTCCCTCCCTCCCTCCCTCCTTCCCTCCCTTTTGCCCTCCTTTAACTTCACATTTGACTTCACAAAACTGATGCCCCTTTGTTTTCTTCTTCTACTGACATTTGCCAGCTTCCATACTGCAAGCATTTGAACCTACAATTTAGTTTGTCTCTGAATTTGTCTCAGAGGTGAGAACCTTGAAATACTCTACAGTGGGTTGCAATACTTTTGAATTGTGGTTGATTTCTTAATTATGATAACAATGTTACTTCCAAGAATTTAATTTCAGTAAGCAGATGCAGGTTCTAATAACACAGCTGTTAAGAGTGGTATTTGTGAGAAATTGGGGTGGGAAATATTTCCCATATATTTTACTGTAAAGCAGAACTTATGTCAAAATGTACTTGGTGATTCTGAACCCCCGCTCTCAATTAATGTCTCTGTCAGTTGTTGAAACTCTTGATTGTGTAAATCACTAAAGCCAAAATTATATGGGAAACAGAAATCTTTCAAATCCTCTGTGTTTCCAGATTTCATACCTTGTGTCAAATTACATTCTGTCTTCAAACAGCAGTCCTTGGTGGCATAAGCTGTGTTATTCTTCTACTGTTCAGATGAGAGACATCGTCCATGTGACCACTTACAAATGCAAACCATGTATTCCAAGTCCACATGGCATTTCCAGAGCTTAGGAACATGGTATCTCAATATTCATTTTTTTTCTCAGCCCAACAACATCAGAGAAAAATTTGAATTCTCCCCTAAGAAAATGTGTGACTTTTTAGTAGAAAAGGAAGTGCAACATATCTGAAGCAAACCATGGGCTATTTTTTGTCTTCTTTTTATCAAGATCTGCTTCTGATTGATTGTAAAGCTCTCAGCACACATTTGACTTGAGACCCACTTTGGAAAATACAAGCTAGAGTTTTGGTTTGTTTGTGTTTTTTTTTTTAAGTTGTCTTCATGGTGTATTTTAGTTCCAACAACTGCATTTTCCCCTCCTAATCTCACACAACCAAACCTCCTCCAAAGTCACGCAGTCATTGCTTGAGTTCTGTAAACCAGTAATTTTATGCTTTGTGTTGATATGTTTAAAAGTAGTGGTGGTGTTTAATACTTGATTCACAGGGCTTGATTAGTATTTCCCAGCTCACATTAAACCTCTTTTGTCTATTTTATATTCAGAATTGACTACATTGCTGACTCAAGCCTTATCTGTAGGCGTTAGCTATTCCAACGGAATCATTATACTCTAAGAGAAACCCATTAAAATGAGTATTGTGTTATGTATTTCAGGTGGCACCAGACTGGCAAAAAGAAAGATGGAAAGATATATCAAGAAGGCAGGAAGGTGAAATTATATGAAATCAGTTGATAAAAGGCCTTGATGCTTTTTCTAAAATATTTTTCTAGCTTTGTAACTCTAAATTTAAACTTTTCTTTTGAAATGTAAATAGAAATGCTATTGCGCCTTGATAAATTGTTTGCACTGATTTTTGATTGAAAGCCTGGGTTTTTTTACTATGTGTTATTTTTCACTAATTGTATCTGCTTTTGATTATCTTATTGAAAATACTTTATTCAGTTCTTTGCTTGAAAGACATGGGATCTTCAAATTGAGCTACTCCTCATTTTGCCACAAGCTACTCAGCTTGACTTCTTTTCTTTCTGTGAACTTGCCTGGACTACCGATTGGTCAGCTTTGCTTTTTGTTCTTAGGAAAACCTTGGACTGAGCTGTCCTGGGACACAGTTGTGAGCACATGTGGGAGAAAAGTCGATTTGGAAGAGACAGAATTAATCTACTAAGAGTAAACCATACCCGACAAACATGATTGCCTTCTATGTACGATAAAATGACTGGAGAAAGATAGGAGAGGGCAGTGGTTGTCATTTTCCTCACCATAGAGAAGACTTTTGACACTGTATCCCAGAATACACTTGTATCCAAGTTAGGTCATTACAGTCTGGATGGATGGACAACTAGATAGGTTGGGCTGCCATACAGAGGGGTCTAGACAACCTGGAGGAATGGGTCAACAGCAACTTTACAAAATTCAGCAAGGACCAGTGCCGAGTCCTGCCTCTGGAAAGGAAGAGCTCCCTGCAGTGACAGGCTGGGAATGCCTGGTTGAGGAGCAGCTCTGCAGGAAAGACCCTCAGGTCACTGGTGTGTAGCAGCTGGCAGCACTGAGGGCCAATAACATCCTGGGCTACATCAGCAGGAGCATGGACTATTGATGAACAAAGAAGAATACCAACCTTCACTCACACAGGTCACATCTAGGCTACTGCAGGCTTGTTTGAGGCTCCTCAGTATAGGAAAAACAAAACAAAACAAATCATAAACTGGAGCAAGTTCAGTAGAGATCAATTAGATGGCTATGGGTGGATCTCTTGCCCTCTGATGAGAGCCTGAAGGATTTTGTCTTGGTCAGCCTGGGGAAGACATGACTTATCTAACAGCATCTTCTGCTGCCTACAAGGAGGACATCAAAGGGACAATGTCAGGATTTTCACAACAATGCGTGGTAGAGTAGGAGGATTGAAGATCACATGCATAAGTTGAAAGAAGAGAGGTTCAGGCAACATGAGATATCTTTTCCCCTTGAGGCTAACCAAGCAGTGAAGAAGCTTGTCCAGTTAGGTTGTGTAGTCTCTATTTTCAATGTTTACAAGACCCAAAAGCATTAAGCTTGGTCTGAGCACAGAACTGGTTTTACTGTGAGCAGAACATTGAAATAGATGACCTCCAAAGGTCCCTTCCAACATGAATTATCCTATGATTTTACATTTACATGAAAAAGCAATATATATATATTTTTGGCAAAGTCATCACTTCAGAGCTGAATTTCTTGAAAGTCGAAAGACAGATGTTTCCAGTCAACTCAGTTTAAAATTAAATAGACCCCTTGCCTGAAGATTTCCAGAAGAATGGAAATTATTATTAGTCAGGTGCCAGCTATGTCACCTTCTTCAGACACCTACTTTTCTACTAGGTGTGCCTCAGTGTTTTTTACAGATGTTAAAATGCAGATTCCAGATCTATGGAAGTCCTCCATACAACAAATATTAATGATCATCTGAATGAGCAAGGTAGTGAAATTTTGGCCTCTTCTTACTCTGCAAAATACATATTAAAGTCTTCATATGGACAAAAACTGTTAGCAGCATGCCTCATACTTCTGAAAGATGAGGGCACAGGGTGCACTGTAAGTAAATCACATGCAGGAGATGCCTGGTCTTCAGAGGTTCCTGGATTACATGGAATGGGAGTGGATGAAGCTGAAAACTCAAAGACTAGCATCATCATAGCTTAAAGGCCCTTAATTTCTCACAGTGGAGTATTTAGATTTTACAGATGTCACATCTCATCCCAGGCCTCATGCTGCTCATGAGAGAGACAGGAGACCCTCTTGAACTGCTTGAGAGTTACTGGTTTGGCACTGCTGCCTTTCAAAATAGGAATATCATTATCTGACTTATTATTTTATTAGTATTAGAGCAGTTTCATGAGCTAGAGTTGGACATTTTGGATCTACAACAACTTAGAAGAAATTTGCTATAAAGAGCAGACCAGTTTCTATGTAAAATAAATGTACGGGGTAATTGTAGCAATAAACAATTTAAGGAGCACCCCAACTTTCTCAGCTTATGAAGATAGGCTGAGAAAGTTGGGGCTGTTCAGCCTGCAGAAGAGAAGGCTGCGTGGAGACCTCATAGCAGCCTTCCAGTATCTGAAGGGGGCCTATAGGGATGCTGGGGAGGGACTCTTCATTAGGGACTGTAGTGAGAGGACAAGGGGTAATGGGTTCAAACTTAAACAGGGGAAGTTTAGATTGGATCTGAGGAAGAAATTCTTTACTGTAAGGGTGGTGAGGCACTGGAATGGGTTGCCAAGGGAAGTTGTGAATGCTCCGTCGCTGGCTGTGCTCAAGGCTGGGTTGGACATAGCCTTGGGTGGCATGGTTTAGTGGGAGGCGTCCCTGCTCATGGCGGGGGGGTTGGAACTAGATGATCTTAAGGTCCTTTCCAACCCTAACTATTCTATGATTCTATGATTCTATGACTATACACCTAGAGAAAGGAGTGCTCTACATATGAGAAATGAAATCATGGAATTATAGAATAGTTTGGGTTGGAAGGGACCTTATAGACCATTTAGTTCCAATCCCCCTGCCATGAGCATGGGTACCTTCCAGTATACCAGTTGCTCAAAGCCCCATGGTGCAAACATCTGTTTGGACCCAGAAGACTGCTTTCTTTGTTAAATGGATATGAAGATATTAAAATCTTGTTTCATATTTCTTTGAAATACATTAAAGTTATAAGGCATCACCCTTCAAAGAAGTTTATTTTAAAAAGAGATTTGCAAGTTTTTATTCTTGCAGTAACTATTTCAGTGATTTATAAATTCCCTATGGTCTTGATTGTGCCATAAATATATATGCCATAAAATATGCAAATAATGAATTAAATAAAGTACCCCATATATAAAAGGAATTTAGTACTCATTTGAACTGCAAGTGAATATCTAAATTAAATAGCTTGGATTACAAAAAGATGTGTAAGAAGTGACTAGTTGCTTTCTGAAAGCTGACACCTCTAACATCTCTTGTCCATCACAATTTTTCAAGCATGAAAGGGATAGCAAACTGCTAGCAAGTTCTTGCTTTGTTAGAGCTCTTTTTTTTTACCTCATTTAATAAACAGTGCTAATATTCCTGCTTGACTTCCACTTAAAAGATGATTTTTCTGTAACAGATTTAGTCTGACAGATGAGGAAGGCACCTAGCAGAGATGATAAATACAAAAAAGAATCAACATGCACTCAATTCAAAATGACAGTAAGCAGTGTAAATGCTTCTCACAATGCACATAGATCATAAATCTTATATCGTCAAAGGAAACCATGCCCAGCTTATATTCTCCTTTGTGACAAGAGAGGACTTGAGAAGAAACACTACAGACTGTAGTCTTCTAGACTTGTAGAGCTTCTCTTGAGAACCGTAGCATAGGTAAAGAAAGTCTCTTTGGGGAATTCAGTGTCCCTTCTAAAGTGAGACAAGTCCCCCACTGTTCAAAGTAGAGGATTTATGCTGCGCTACCATGATTCCTTAATTTAATGTTCAATATGTTTATTTTCTTGTCTCTCTCTTTTCTTACGTAGAAGAGTGAATATTCTGAAATTAATCATCAGATACCAAATTAAGGTACCATGAAAACAAGCTGCAAATTTAACTAATGTTCTTTGTGAAAAAGAGCTGAAATGGGAATTTTTAAAAGCAGATTCATAACAACTTTTTTCACGTACTCTGATCAAGCCTTTTATATTTTTGCAGGCTTTGAACAATGTGTATAAAAATAATCTCCTACCTTACTTTGCTGCATTCTCAATAGTACATCCAACCTCTGCACACATATTTGTTCCCTCAGCTCTCCCTACCACGTGAGGTTCCTCTGCACCTCTGACTAACTCAGCTTTTCCTGCAGGCAGGGTTGGCTGAAAAGTCCTGTACACCTACTCTTGCACTCCCATCCATACTTAGGCCTGGCAAGAAATGTGAAGTTCTCCAAAAACCATAAGGAGATGCTGAAACTTGCCTGAAAATGAGATTGCTGCCTTATGGCTTCAGTCAGAACATTTTTTGAGGGGGTGTGGATTGCAAGAGGGGAGTGTGAGCAATGCCAAAGCTAGACATAGAAATTAAATGAGAGGTAAAAGTCATGCTGCACTAATCAGCAACCATTTAGCTTCATGAAACATCAAGAAGTAGAGCATGTTGCCTGAAAGAGCCAGAAGGAGATAGATAGTTAATAAAACAGTTTCCAGAGCTTTAAGTATCTGTGTCTGACTCCGACTGTGAGGCCACAAATTCCTTTTTTAAAATACTTACTGTTTATTTTTCCGCAATGGCCCTGGCAATCCCAGAGGCCTCTTTAAACTAAAGTAGTGGAAGAGAAACTAGTCTGCTCGCTGAATAGACCCTGTTCACCCACCTCTGCAGTAACGAAGACACAGTTCTTCTTTGCTCAGTGTGGACAAGAACAGCAGTACACAGAACTAGCGAGTGAGTGCCAGCTGTAATTGTATTTTGCATATGGTAAATTTTATATCTGGATCATACAAATGCTTCCAGCACAAAATGCATTTTGCTGCAAAGCTGAGAACAATAAATGTATTTAAATAAGGAGGACAAAAAAAGGTGTGGAGAGAATATTTAAATTTATTTCACTTACAGTACACCAGAAGTCCACTGTTGAGTGTTAGAGTGCTATGAGGTTGTATTGTATATCTTAGTTGAGTGCCTTTAGCAGAAAAGGCCTATGAAGAACTCTAATCTCATACATATATCTTAATTCCTTTAAATCAGGTAATGGCTTTGTTCTTGAAAAAGATGTGTGTGCAGCTGATTCCTGAGTTATCAACAATAGTAATATTTTAACAGATGGGAACTTTTAGTAAGTCCTGAAATAATTGCAGGATAAAACCTTCACAGTTCTGTATGAGTTTTTGCTTAATTATGGAGCTCTGATTAAAAAAAATAAAAATCAAAACAAACAAACAGAAAACAAACAAAAAACTTGTTACAAACACAAAGAGAAATAGAACAAATTTGATGACATTTCTAATCCTAAACCCTGTATTTTCAACCACTGAGGAGAAACATCGTAAATCATATCTGTTACTTAAATATTTACTTAGATGTTTGCTTCCTGTCTGTAAATAAGGGTATGCCATGGTATTCAAAGCATACCTAAAAATTTCTAAATAGCTAAATAAAGGTTTGGGTATTTAACTTTAGATGCACACATTTTAGAACACCAGTGATATTGTGCAGCAAAAATATTTGAGAACAGGGATTAGGATGTTTATGTTCTCACCTTCAATCTCCTACTTCACACTTGGGTGTTTCAGTGAATGCAAGCTGCCTTCCTTGTAGATATGAGAACTTAATCCATAGTCCTTTTGGTTTTTCATACATATATTAGATACTTGCTAAAATTGTTATTAAAAATATCTAAGCAAGGCTCCAGATGACTAAGGCATTACACGTGCACTGTTCTCCCAGTTTATAACCATTTTATCTTCACAGGGACACAGTTTCCTAAGACACGTTACCCAATAAAGCTCATCAAACCCTTAATTTAACTTGGAGCTGAAATCTGACATTGACGCATAGGTTCCATTTCCACTGATTTCAAGACGAAATTTAGTTATTGGAACTTGACTTCTAAATTTGCCTTTCTTTTTGTCCTCACCGGTAACGGTAAAACCATTTTGCTCCATTTAAACACAGACATTAATATCAATTAGCTCGCTGACTGCTAGACTGTGCTGCCCAATCAGAATAATGTCTCTCTACTAGTATTAATGTCGATACTTAATAATGTGTGAAAAAATGCAGTTGAATTTATTTGGCCACAAAATAATATACTTTTAAAAACTGCCTTTACAGACTAGTGTGAATCACTTGGATGGTATCATTTGTCACTCTTTTTTTTTCCTTCCAGCTCTTCACACTTCCTCTTTGAATTTGAATCTTTTTCCACTTTTTCAAATGATAGTTAACACACAAAGAATGAAAAATTTAATTTTGGGACTACCCTAATAAACTTCCTTATTCTTGTTTGTTTTTTTGGTTTTGTTTTAAGGTTTTTGGGGTTTTTTTGGTTTTGTTTTTTTTGATGTGTTTCTTCAGATAAGCTCAAGCTTATCTTGATCTTTCTTTTGTTAAAATACAGTTTTTAGGTCAAAAGGTACACATATCTAATTCCCTACCTGTACTAAGTTATTAGCTTTCAGGAGAAATGGGTGTTGAATTGCAGTTATACAATAGCAGAATAATTAAATGAGAATAATACATTAGTACTTTTACATTTATCTTCCAGACCATGCAGAACAATTATGTTTCCTAAATCACAGGGGACCAGGGACCTACAATTAAAGGAAAAATTCTTCTCTATTTGCTCCACCATCTATTTGCAGCTATAATAATCTGTACGTAGAGGTCTTTATTACACCTACAGGACTATTTTCATCCCAGGCCACCTATATGGTAGCAATGATAATGCAAAAAATTTACTTCATGTTGCTTGATAAGCATTTATGATCTTGAGAGGCACTTAACAACATTTCTGATTTTGATGCTGTCTTTTGGCATCTGATCACAATAACTTCAAGATCAAAAGCATA
The DNA here is from genome assembly GCA_039720435.1 of Amazona ochrocephala. NCBI lineage: Eukaryota > Metazoa > Chordata > Aves > Psittaciformes > Psittacidae > Amazona > Amazona ochrocephala. The sequence continues at coordinate 49,092,885 of CM077878.1, forward strand.
TGAATATTGCCACTCAAGTATGTATGTCTCCTAAATTGGATAGCCTAAGAGAAAGCACATAGGTCTAGTAAACATTAGCAATTACCTGAAATATTTCTTATATTAAAATAAACAGAGATTGCACATATGTATAATAGATTGTAGCAGTAACCAACATCAAAGCTTGGTATTTTATAGGAGAGTTCTTTTCATCACACAGCCTCAGAGGTTGTACTATATTGTTTCATCTGTAAAAGAAATAACGAATGTGGCCTGTTCATTTGTCCTGTAGTTAAATGATACTACACAGTGTGAGCTACTCATCTGGAGAACATGGTTGTACTGCTGTATTTATTGTCACCTTTTACAACAATCAGGATTTGAAACTCAGATCTCTACTACTGTGAAAATGAAAGCATATGAAAATACTGCAGTGCATGGATCAGGGATCTGGATTTCTCCTCTAGTAAGAGGAGGTCTAGACTTTCCCCCCCATGCTGGTATATCAGTGGGATTCCCAAAGCAGCCTGGAACAGAGATGCTATTGCCACACTATTTTAAGAGCTACAGACCTTAAAAGCAATTGTCTCAGCTTTAATTCTGCTACCTGTCAGCAAAGGAGTTGAGCCTTCTAGACTTAACACTTCCTAAATGAGGTTATTTCTAGCAGCTCAGATCAGGTGAGAAAGGTGATTTCTACTAGGAATGTTTTTGTGGCTTTCTGAGACTCAGCTAGTTTCAGGATCTAAATTTAAAACATAACCAGTTTCAAAATGAGCAGGTCAACATTACTATCCTTCCAGAGTATGTAACTACTGGCACACAGTACCGTGCTTTCCGGTTTTGATAGCACCTTTTTGAGACGAGAGCTAACTTGCTGTGATCATTAAGTGTAAGTGGTCTTAAACTGACTCAGTGGTTAAACTATATTATTAGCACATGCCCCAGTTAAACAGTATTTGGAGCCCCCATTTTTGCCTGGAGCTGGGGCATACTAGGTAAAAGCAGGCATGGATTCATAACATGAAAATCACAGAACCACCAGGGTTGGAAGGGTCCTCTGGCGATCATCCAGTCCAACCACCTGCCACGGCAGGGTCACCAAGACCAGGATACACAGGAACATCCAGGCTGGTTTTGAATGTCTGCAGAGAGGGAGACTCACAACCTCCCTGCATAGCCTGTTCCAGTGCTTTGTCACCCTCAATATAAAGATCTTCCTCATGTTGAGGTGAAACTTCTTGTGTTTGAGCTTATGGCCATTACTCCTCTTCCTGTCACTGGGCACCACAGAAAGACTTTGGCACCATCTTCCTGTCACCCACCTTTGGGATATTTGATACATGAATTATATCCCCTTTCAGTGTTCTCTTCTCTCGACAAGACAGGTCCAGCTCCCACAGTCTCTCCTCTTAAGACAGATGCTTCAAACGCCTGATCAGCCCCTCCACTGAACCATCTCTTAGTAGCTCCTTGTCTCTGTTGCACTGAGGAATACAGAACTGGACACAAATGTTGCCACTGTAATTCAAAAAGGCTTAATTCAGTATTTGTACCTTTCATCAATTTCTCTACACCAAAGCATTATTCAGATTGATTCTTTCAGCTTATCTCCATCTCTAGTTTCTTCTTAATAATTCTCAGAAGAAGAGGAAAAAAATTATGTGATGAGAAGAAACAATTATTTCCTAAGAGGGTAGCACATTAAGTAAGAAAGACATCAATTGCTACCAATAGCATAGTTATCTCTCCACTTGTACACACCTAAAAGGTTTAATGTTGCTGCAGGAGATGCGATCCTTGGTTGTGGCGCTGCACTCACAGGAGCACCCGGAACGAAAGTCCTTCATCTTGTTATTCACTACTCTCATGCAACAGCACATTGTCACCTCCTTTGTAAGCTGTGAAAGATCACAGAAGGAGAACAAAGCAGTGTCTTGAAAGAATCTCTTCTCACTTTTTTGTGTTTAAAGGATACACAATTTGTCTTGGAAATAAAAAAATGTAACTGCTGCTGCTGACTGCAATACTTCTCTCCTGCCTCCCCCAGGACAGGAAGAAGTAGAAACTAAAGTTTTAAGTATTATTTTTACTTCAGTTTAAAACAGCTACAGTGTGATTAGTCCAAACTCTCACTGTGAGAAAGCACATACATTAGTCAAATAACATCTGCCATTCAGTGTTTAAACCTAAATATGTGTGCTGCTGCCAGGAGCCCACAGTTTGTCTTAGGGAGTGCTAGTGACCACAGCAGGAAAACAGGGCATGACATGGATGCAAGGCTGTGATGTGGCAGTTTGCACAGAAGTTCACATGAAAGAACATTCAGGAAGGGTGCTGAAACCCTGCCAGCTCCATCAGGAAGCAGTGGTATCCTCCCAGCAGAAAGGCATGGCCTCTCTGAGCTCTGAACCCACCATGACTGATGCAGCACCCCAGACAGAGCTCCAGTGAGAACATGCTGCAGGTTTAGTGATGGACTTGGCAATGCTAGGTTAACAGTTAGACTTGATATTGGAGGTCTTTTCCAACTTACATGATTCTATGATTCCGTGATTCTATGATTCTATTCAGTGAGCTGTGCATGCAAAACCTCTTCTGGCAATTTCAAGGTAGTGTACTATAATCAGCACAGAAATATATAGACAAAAGCAATAGCAGTGCTGATATTTCTGCTCTGGTTACCTACAAAATGTAGACCATGTGCTGCATCTTTGAGAATTAGGCAACTTTTAGACAGAATAATGGTAAGGTTCATACTGTGGCTTAATGTTACATCAGCTAGACATTGCTTACAGCAGTTCAATTTTAATGTGCACTAAGGACATCACATGAGGATTGAAATTTTTGCTATGTTTCTCAATTGATTTTATGTTGCTAATTCACAGAATTATTAATCATCAACGAATGGAAACAAACATCATTTAGCTACATGAACTTTCCATATATACTGGTATACTGGTCTAAGATGCGTTCTAAATGTAGTGGTTCAGAGCAAATTTTGTCTCTTATTGAATCCTCTGTTTCTGTCTCAGGTATTGATATAAGCAGAATTTCTACACCTGCAGTCAGATCTACTGTTTATTGAATTATTAATATGTTGTTATGATGATATAGAATTTCCTTGATGTATCTTATGCTTTTTGTCCACAAAGTTCATCTTCCTGCTGTCAGAGGGGAGAGATGCAATATAAAAGAATGCACCTTTTATAAATATCTACTCCATGTTTATGCTCTTCATTTTTGGTATTCTCCAAATGTTTGGAGAAATGCTTGGCATACTATACCCTTTTTTTTTTTCCTGTAACTTGTGGAAGTGGCTTTAGTGCAGAAGTGAGCTGACCCCAGTGCAATAAATTCGATTGCACAACTGCTTACGTGTTTGTAGCCTAACCCCTTATATTCTCTATTACTTCAGTCTTGGGTGTCTACTGAGTAGAGGCTGTTAATAACACTGAGCATGCAGAAGGTTTGATACATTTTTGGTGTGCATGACTGGGAAAAGAGCATATGGCCAACAAACTAATTTCCCTAGATCAACTTACAGCTAGAAATGACAGGCAATTGCACTAAACTACGACTTCCTCCCTGCTGGTTACCATGAGTTCTTGACTGATATGTTTTCCTATATATTCTTTGTATATTTTTCTATTCATAATTTACCCACTATCTCTGATAAATACTAAAGTTTAACACAAAATAAATATATCCCTCAAAATAAGTCTTTTGCAAAGTCACCTCAGATTTCCTACTAACCCTCCTCCAAGGGCCAGCTGATCACCTCTGTAAGCCAGAAATATGACAGGAACAAAGTCTACAGTCAATCTTAAGGGTTCTTTGGCTTAAGGGTCCCCACAGAAAACTGGGTGACTTAGTAGTGAACAAGCCTTTTCTAGCTTCAAGCAATGAGTTAAACAAATGGCTTTAATAGCTTTGGAATAGTTGTGGAAAAGAGTAACCCATCCTTCTGCGGAGCAGTTAAAGAGCAGAGCAGAGAGCTTCCACTTTTCCAGACCACCTCAGCAGTAAGATAGTTCTTTTTCTCATGCTGTGAGTGGCTACCAGAGAGAGTTCGCTGTAGCCCTTTCTCTCTCAAAGGCTATGTTACTAAAGCTAAGTAAAGCAGTGCCAGAGGCGGCCTTCAATGAAGTGTGGCCTAGGTTGACTGCATCAATACTCCACAGTAGTTGCCCTGAGTCTCTGTATCGATGTCCCTGAAAGATACAGGCACAAACACTTCTTGTTTTATGCATATGTATTTTGGATTTTTTTCAATTCAAAGTCTCTGAAACAATTCTGGAGCCGTATGCAGCCCATCAAACTGTTTTATGCTGGCTTTTTTTTCACAGCATGAAACTGGAGATATTTAGCTTGCATTGGAGGGCTGTGGAGGGACCCAAATCTGTTTTGTCTATACTGCATAAACAATGGCCCTTGGCATACACTGGCCCTCAAGTTGGGCTCAGGGGTTGCCTCAAAATGTGTGAGTTGCTTAGTCTAAGCTATGCCTTTGAGTGTTTGCCATCCAACACTATGAGAATGGTGTGCATTCAGTTAAGTACTAGGGATGATTAATGATGCTGTGCTCAAGGTTTTTCCAAACCCTGTTTTATTTAGCTTCATAAATATAGTCACAGAAGTCCAACTGCTAAGTTGTTTCCCCCTTAGTGTAGCCTGTTCCAGAGATACACACACCTGTCTTAGCATCACCAGCAGGAGTTTTTTTGCAGAGGTTACATTGAGGTTCCTATGCTAAACTGCTTATGTCTGTGGTTAACCAGTTCCTGCTGACAGTGTGTACCACTCTGTTTGCCATTGACTTGCTGATGTTCTGCAGCTGCTTTGGGTGGTTGTTAATCCAGTTTGGTGATACAAGCAGTCCACACAAAACCCACATATAGAAAAGGTATAAAAAAAGTATATTTGGCTATTTTCTTCTTCTCAAAAATCCTGTCTCCCCAGAGTAGGGTCATCCTAGTAAGGCATATTCAAACATTTGTTTAACGTCTAAACATGACCTTCTTGTTTGTCTCAATTCAGTTGTAATTCTGTCTTTAAATATAGCGGTCAATAGAAATGTACCAGAATATTATAAAACCTACATTCTCATGACTCTACCCTGTCACAAACCCTTAGCTTGAGTCAGCTTCTGTGCTCTCCAGCAGATACGTATAGAGTTCTATTCACCCTCACTCTTCTCCATCTTCCTAAGAGGAGTTTGATCTTTCTGCCGCTTTTACTCTCTTGTCTACACGCCTCTGATTTTTTATATCATACCAGCTATTTAAAAAATTGCATACCTCACATTTTTTGTGAACACCAATTTGCTCTGAGCATAACAAATTTTAGAGTAAGATGTACGTTCAGCTGAAGGCTGTATAAATTCCTTTGCCTTTCAAAACTTTGATCAAGTTAAACAAAAAGATTTACAACATTTTATGTTAATGAAGACGTGACACATTCCTGATTCATACTTATTCAAAGAGTATTGTATTGTGATTGGGTTTCCTGGCTCCATGAGGATTGCTGGATACTCTCAACAGATTCTGCTGACAAGTTTTCTTTTATGGCATCTGACATCTGTAGGAGTGCTTGTGAAATCTGTATTACTCAAACATAAGCATTTGCAAGATCTGCACCCTTAGAATGCCTCTCTGAGTTAGCATGACATCCAAAAACTAACAGCGCCCCAGCTTCTGTTATTCACATTTTCATTTTCTAATAGCTATTGAGATTTTTATCCCTGGATCTCAAAGAGAAGAAAGAGGGAAAACAGAGGGAATTCCGCCCTCTGAGTACACATCAGTTTTCAGATACCAACAGAGGCTTGGCATTTTCATACTCACTGTGTCTTGCACTGACTTTAAAATTTTGAATGGCTCCATGCAGTGCAAAAATTACACCCCAGTCTTACTCCTATGTTCCAAATTTCAATTAAAACCATGTATGCAGAGCTCATACCACCCTACCATCAAAGCTGAAAAGGCAAATTCTTCATCACACATGATTCAAAGGAATATTAGAATTTAATTTGGATTGATTTAGAGCACCTCTGTAAATTACTGGTTGAAGTTTAAGAACAGGTTTTCTATTAAATCTGGATTTGTGCAAAATTAAGATCAAAAAGGATGTGATAAAATACTTTAGAATTTCACATAATTTAGGAATATTTTAATAGGGTCTCTATTGAACTTTTGTTCTGTATTTTAGGCTCAGAGAGCACTTTGAATTTATTCACAGCTAAAATAATTATTTATCGTAAAATTTTAATGTTCTAAGTATTATATCTTTGCCTATGTTCTTGTTAGTTACTGCAGTTTCTTATTTCTTTTGGCAAGGGTTTTGGTTTATGTTATGTTTTATTTTATTCATAACTTTTTCAAGGTGAGCTTCTAAAATAAGTCTGTTGTATTGTGATTGGTAACTGCAATAATTAGGGAAATATATAGTCACCACATAATGGAGAAATTAGTTAGAATTGTCCTTGTCTTAAACAATTTAAAATGTTAGTAAATCAGGCAGATTTTAAAGGATGAAAGTAGCCTACTAGGAGGTTTACTTTCAGTAAACAAGAGGCAAATAGTTTTTCATTTTTAGTGGGCATCTTTCTTCTCCTTATTGTCAAGGTAAAGGCAATGTAAAGCTAATAAAAAGAGATCTGAGAATTGGTAAAGCCAGGATTTTTGATTTTTATGGATTTTGAGTCAGAGGTTTGAGGATTACCAAAATCAAGTGCAGACTTTATTATATAGATTGTAATTAGGATGGCACGAGTGCCTAAAGAAACATGCCTTCTCCCTGTAGCTATATGAAAGACAGTCACTGTCTCTGTCCCAGCGCCCCTAGAGCAAAAGCGGGAAAGAAATCATGGTCAGCAATGCTGCTTGCTCTAATAGATGAAGGGTAGGCTACAACTGCCTTAATTAAGACCAGCTGTTGGATTCAAGCTGTCATCTATTTATCATCCAAAGTATGTGGAAGTTGCCTCTTTCACTTCAACTTTCCCAGTGAGTCAGAGCATATCTGACATCCCCCATTGACGGTCAGAGCCTGCATTAGGGCAGACTGTGTGTTGAAGTCCCAGTAAAATCCCATGTAAGTCTTTCGCCAGCCACAGCGTCATACCTTATGGAACACACTTTTAATAAGGATTTTTATTTTCAGACTTGTATTAATGCCCACTGAACAAGGTCAACAGAAATCATTGCTCTTCTAGAAAGAGCACTACTACTCATTACCACATATTGTGAAAATGAATCATCTGCAAGCTGCCTGCACGTACAGCTGTCTTGCTTAACTTATTGGATGGTGCACTGCCTGCTCATGTGTTGTTTAGATGTAGTATAGCGCATAAGTGTCAGAAAAGATGATTTTACCAGGGTAATTTAAATAGAACAACAACTGTTACCTTCTTAGCAATAATTTCCCTTTTCGTGACTGAACAAGAAAGCATTATTCGCCTATGAAGCTTTCCAACCTGCTGGCACCTGTTTCCTGCTTCAGCATTGTGGATTTTAGTTAGTCAGACTCCTGGACTGCTGTTTCTGAGCTGGGGCCCATTCTTGCCAGGGATACCAGAACATCAAGAACATGTTTTCATCTTACTCAAAGTGTAATTCTCCCTTTGATATCAAAGACTAGGAAAGTACAGAAGAGGAAATGTATCCTAGCCAGCATTATTTTTTCCTCCTCTGTTTCTTGCTGGAGCTAATTCTCCCCAAAGTACTTCATCTTTTCAGCTGGACAAACTGTTCTGAACTTCTCTTATTAAATCTCTTGGATCTTCTGTAAGAGCCTCTGGAATGAGATTTCTGAAAAAAGTCTGTGCTTACCTATTTCCTCTGTTTTTAAGCACTGTGAATTGTTATGAGTGATACACCAAGTGTCTCCTCCCAGAGGGGTCAAAGAATTGCAGGAATGTGACATTAATTATCCCTTCCTGCCCAATTTTTTTTTTCCTTTTCAACTAAGAACTGTAAACATGAAAATAAACAATTCTTGCTCAGCTTCTCATCACAGTGTAACACAGCCCAGAGCACTTCTCAACTCCCACTCAACATTCAGAAAACAGAGCATCTTACACAAAGCACCTGCCATCTTGCAGGATAGTGCCATATGTGATTATCTAGAAGATTTCTGTAGAGCTATAACCGCAAATGTAAGACAGAGAAGACTGATTCCTCTTAGTGGGGCCTCTGGCTAACCATGGAAAAGAAATTATGCAGGTATCTCCACGTTCCCCAACTTGTGTTGCCTGTTTTTTTAATCACAGAAAAAGCCTAAGTAAGATCTGTAAGAAAAAGCAAAACTGTAACAAGGATGAAAATACTTAAGCAGGGATATGGAATACTGCAGTGAGTTACTGGTGCTGTTTGTTTTCATCTTCAAAATCCAATCATATGTCTTGCAAATGTAATTTATTTAGGCATTTTAAGCATGTTCTAGTTGTAAAATCAAAATGTGGATTTTTATTTTCTATATCTCAGAAAACATGTTAAAGGATTTTGACAAATTAGTTTCCATTTTAATTAGTTAATTTGTCCATAAAGTACTCAGATATCCCAGTTTATGATCAAAGCTCACCTAACAATGTAATGCAAGCTTTTAAGGAAGATACAGAGAGAGAGCGGTCTGTATTTGTTTCGTAAACTGCAGGAGTAAATATTCTAAACCATGTGCATTTTAAGAGCTGACTGTGCTCTATGAGAGCTCTAGAATCTGCAGAGAGTGCCTCTATGAAATACAGGAAAATTCATGACTTTTATTCTTATAAATCATTGGATTCCTTGTCTTTAAGTTGGAAAAAAAAAAAAAAAAAAAGAAAAAGATGCAGTTTTTGAACAGTCACTGCCACCAAAACTGACTTATAAGGAGAATTCATTAAAGTTTTTCCTCACATCCATTTTAAAGAAAGTTCAGGAAATAATGATTCTATACTTAGTGGGGATGAACAATATTATTCATAATAATCTCCATATCTATCACGCATTAACATATGGACAATAGGCATCTAATATTTTCAGCTGCTTTCTTTATTCTCTTCTTTTTGTGTGACATGTCATATTTTGATTTTTTTATATCTCAACTGACTATGATGACTAGCTAAATACTGTTATAACTAATGTGAATTATTTTAGCATCTCTTGAGGTCAAATGTACCATCCAAGTGCCCAACCAAAGCATTCCTTGGAGTGTGGCTGTATAACCTGTAGAAGACTAATTAATTCAAATAATTTAAAAAGAAAAGATAGGTACATCCTTTTCTGTAGTCCCAAAGCTGCAGTAATTTATCAACTGGATCTAGTGTTAACAGGAATCTGAGCTAATTGATTGAAATGAGTAAGACTTGATATGCATCTTGAAATTTTAGAATAATTCTTTAGTGTTATTCATCTTGGTGACAGAGAAGGACTTCCCTGATGAGTGTGTGGATGTTCATAAATACTACTTAACAAGTTATTGTTGGTAGAATGTTCAATTTCTGAATTTAAACAGCTTAAGCAGATGCCCCAAGAAACAAGACCTGTTCAAACATATTATGGGAAGTCACAGACGTGCATATGCGTGGATTCCATAGCAGGAAGAAAACAGAACAAAAGGGTCCTTGAGAGAATGGAAAAGTAAAATGGCTCCTGACCTTCAAACAGAATGACACTTTAGATTTTCATGACCATTTTAATGATATTTGCATTAACACTGCTTTCCCTCTGTTTTGACAACACATAAGGGACAAGAGCGCAGGGCTTGTGAGACAAATAAAATTAACAAAATGAAAATCTATAAACTACATCAGTGCCAAATTGCACTGGTAGGTGGCAACAGGAATCTAGTTTTACGTATTACAGAGGAGGTGAGAAAGGCAGCACACTTTTTTCAATCTCGCGCTTTCTCTTCCTGCTCGCAGGAAGCTCCCAAGTGCTTTTCTCACAAAAAGGCATCCAACCCTTACCAACTGGTTTCTATTTTTTCTAGTGAATGAGGCAAGTAGGAGGAAAAAATACAGCATCATCCTGCGTGGATTGTAATTTTTTCAGCAAAACTGTTTCATCTCAGAAAATGTAGTTTCTTGAAGTCTTAAACCTTTTGTGGAAATGCACCAGTTTAGAGCAAGAGGTTCTCCAGAATCTACAGCAAGAAAATCCATTTTCAGAGGAGGTCAATTTCAGAGATGAATAATCACCCAAAGAGACCAGGAGTAAGTTCAAAAGGGAAATTTATATGTTGCAATGCTCACTGCTACAGCTGTTGATGGCCTGGTGCCAGCCCTAGGTGCAGAGTAGCTTCAAGAGTGGCATTTGCACCACTGGCTCAAGCACCCAGGGGTGCCAAAGAGGTGCTTAAGTCACTAGAGATGCTGGGAGAGACATGTTTCTGAAGGCATGCAATTTTTCAGGACACAGGTAGCTATCTGAAGTGTCCCACCTTTCTTTCTCTAATGTTAAAGTGTTCAAAATGCTATTTTTCTTAAGCAATTGCACCTCCATGAGGATTCAAGAAGAGTGGAAACACCCACCTTGCTTGTGTTAGACTTCATATAACATACGATTCCAAAGAGCTGATCTGCAGCAGTACAAAACTACATCTATGTGTTGACCTTGGCTGGCTGCCATGTAAGCAGCCAGCCACTCTATCACTCCCCTTCCTCAGCAGGACAGGGAGGGAAAATGTGATAAGAGGCTGTGAGTTGAGCCACATTAGCTATATAAACACAATAAATCTGCCATGGCAAAACTACGAAATGAGAGGGGCAGGTGAAAAAGAAAAAGAGTGTTGCATCAAATCTGAGGAAAACAAGAAACATTCATTTGATTGTCTGCTCTGGCTGGTGGAAGGCTGAGGGCCTGGAGGGGATGACCAGCTGAAGTTCCTGTATGTCGACATAAGTCCTGTGTTCCTTCAATCCACTCCACCAGACTGCTATATTCTTTCTGCTAGCATGGCTGAGGCAAGGAAAGGAGTGAGTCACCAGTGATGTGCATAGAAAGCATGCAGTGAAGAGTGGCTATGCTGCAGAGTAAATAAATACATTTCCCAGTGCTTCCCACAGACCTACAGCCCACAAGGCCAGAGCTTGCCTAGGCTTCCTTCCTTAGACTGCTCCGGGAATGATCTATGTCACATGCTGTTTTGGAGTTAGGTGTTGGCTGAGGGCACATTCTTGGGGATCTGGATAGTAGGACACAGAGCACCACCTAGCCACTTACCAGACACAACCACTGATGACATCTGTGTGGGGAAGTGAATGTGGGTAAGGAATTTGTAGTCACCTGTCAGCAGCTTCTCCATCAGCAACTTGGCATTAAAAATCCAGTAGCTTAATTGGTGAGTAGCCTGGCAGTGACATTTAAAAAATGCACAGGAGGCACTTTAAAATTCTTGCATTTTTGAAACGCTTGTAATTCTTTTCATGTATCTTTTAGCCCATCTCTCTCTTCTTACTTGAATAAAAGAAGTGGGAGGATGAAAAAGAGAACAGCAAGGGCTAGAGAATCTTGTTATAAATACAGAGAACATCATCTGTAGGTGGTGATATAAAAATCACAAGAAATGTTCCTCTGTGTTACTGTATATAGATATGCCTGGTTGGTCAAAGTCTGCCACTACCAACGCCAGGAATATAACCACATTGCTGAACGTCATTATCTTGCTTGCTCCAATAGTCTCATTAGTAAGTCTGACTTTGAATTCTTCCAGTCTTTCTGATTCTTTTTGGCTGCCTCAAGAATTAATTTGTCAATCGCTAGCTTTTGCAATCACTTGCTCATGACAGCTAAAATTGCATTGGAAATTTGTTGTCTGAGTTATTTTATCTGTACTTTAGCATTTCTCTCTGCATGTCAGTCGTATGCCAGTTTAAATTGCAAGCCGTTGTTTGTTTCAAATGCAGCCACCTGGATGATTTTCGTCTTATTCTTCTCCCTGGCTTTTCAGACCACTGTGAAATTTCCACATCCTGTTTCTCATTCTCAGGAATTATTGTCCTGCTCCTTTCTCTTTTGCTTCACCAGCTTGGAGACCCTTCAGTGACATCCCATTTTCAGGAATAAGTTAGTCAGAAGTACAAACTCAGCCCTCCAAGCAGCTTTTCACTAGTACCTCAGGTAAGTATCAGAACAACTCTATTAAAGCATGTTACCAGTCCTGAAATAATCATCTCTCAGTTCAAATGAAAGAAGTTCTTAACCTTTTTCTATTACTTTCAGAATATCCAGGAGAATATAGGATTGCCTGGAAAGGCATTTTTGCAATGAGGTATTGATTTTGAGGAAGTTTTTGCAATAGAAAGTTTATGAGATCCAGGGCACTCCAGTCACTTCTGATGCCAAACAGGAATAGAGATCTGAAATGAAAACCTAATATTATTGATCTAAAAAAGATGGTTTTGATAGCCTGCCATTTTTGAAACAAAAAATATACGGGTGTTGTTCCAACGTGAAATAAAAGCAATTTCAAAACCTTAAAATCTCATAAAATTGCCAGATTGTCAGTTGCAAATGAGCTACATGTCAATAGGTACCCATGTGGTTATGAAGATTAGACTGGTTTTTGCTCATTTTTCACAACAAAATATGCTCTCTGAAGAGGGGAACCCCTGAATGGCAAGAAGGAAGGGTGTCATCTCTGTTACAGTGTTTACATGAAGGAAACAGTGATGCATCATCCTTGTTCTCAGAGCAATGGCACCTTGAAGGCAATGGAAGATTACTCCATCTACTAAAAGCATTCTGAAGTCTGAGGCTGGCTCCAAGCCGAGGAAAAACACACTGCTCCCCAGGAGAACAGGCTCTTGGGGTGGCAGCTTAGCAGAGGCATTGCTGCCTAATTCACTCACTTCTGAGCCCTGGAAAACCAGACTGGTTACTATCATGGCCCCTGCAAACGCATGGGTGAGAGTGTGTACAAAATACATTATCCTTGGAGGATGATGTGAACAGAGGAGAGAAGCACACTCTTCCAACAGCAGCAGCAATTGCTATACCCACCTCCTTGCAGCTGTCTGGAAAGAACAGGAGCAGCAAGCTGGATTTCTTAGGGATGTCTCTTTCCCTCTGGCTCCCCAATATTTTCCTGTGCCAGGAGGAGGAGCATCGCAGCTCTGTGTTTTAGGGCAAATGAATTCAACCTTCTGTGCTCTCTTGAGAAGCCATAGGTAGCTCTGATAAAGACCTAGTGTTTTCATTAGAGACAAAAATAGCGTGCTGGGTTGACCACATCTAGGCCTCCAACCAGTTGCTCACTCAATCCCCCACAGTGGGATTTTTGAGATAAAACAGTTTGCTAAGTGAAGGAACGGGGGGGGGGGGGGGGGGGGGAGCAGGGGAGGGAAGTGATGCAAAGGCTCACCAGCTCCCACCAGCAGAACAGACCAGTAGCACTAGCTACTTCTCCTGGTCTGTATTGCTGAGTACAAAATTATCTGGGATAGAAAATCTCTTTGGCCAGTTAGGGTTAATGTGTCCTCTCCCTACCACTTATGCACCCCCAGGCTACAATAGCTAAAACTTTGGTTTTATCAGCACAGCTTTGGTCACAGATCTAAACCTCAGGGGTGTATGGACTGATACAAAGAAAATTAACTCTATCCCAGCCAGACCCAGCACATGCAGGAACAATGCTGGGAATTTTCAGGGAGATATTTATCAAGGTTAGTAAGTAGAAAAAACAAACAAACAAAACCAACCAAACAAACAAAACCAAAATGACCCTTTTTGGGACAAAAGCTAAATATGGGGTTAAAATAAAGTTGAAACATGATTTCACACGTGGCCTAAACTTCACGTTTCAATGTGGTTTGTGTCGCATATGGCAATCCTGAATGCTTGTTACGGTTCCAAGTATCAAAAAGCATTTTCTTAAAGTTTATTTCTTTGTAAAGTTTGAATGAACTGAAATGCACTTCTGTTGACAGTTCAGAAATAATGACTAGCAAGGACTAAAATTTATGACCTTAATTTTGTGCTCAAAACATTTATGTTTCTATGTTCACAAACATTCATTTTGTTTCCTTTATTGACATATCAGATTTTATAACTTTTATGTCCTGTTTATTTTAAAAATGAAAATATTCTCACTGATGAAGATATATTTGTTCTTGTTTTCGCATGTGGTTACTTCCAATATTTCTTTATGTATTTGAGATCAGTATGATAAATCATTTGAGAACGCTTTTTGTCTCACTTCTGGGACTTTTTGATATATGCTTTTTCTTGGGGTTTACATCTTTCTCCAAAACACTGTAAAATGTAGTCTGGACATATATCAAATAAATTAACAAACTATTTGTATCAGGCATTTAACATCATAACACACTTGTCCCTTGGAATTCACCTGTAGCATCACTGACATTGTTATTTCACATTTCCCTCTTCTAGAAATTGTTTAAGAAGGGTTTTGAAAAAGTTATGACTTTTCTTACATGAAGGAAAAGCATTTAAAATATTCCTGAGCCCTGAAGAGCCATTAGCCCCTCTATTTCAAGCCTATGTAGGTGGCACTGCTCTCAAAGTAAGGCTTTTATTCTTCAAAAAGTGTTCTAACAGGAGCTGTCTTTGGGGACCATTTTAAGGCAATGAAACCAAGTTAAGATTTGACAGGGTCTTTGCTAAGTATGGATGGGCACATCCCAGGGATGAGAGCAATTCTTTCTGTTCAGCTTATCTTTTGAGGCTCTCCTTCTAATCTTCTGACAATACGTTAGCTGTCTCCTTTGAGTAAATCTTGCAAAGATCATTTCCTATGACAGAAATGAAGCCTCATGTCCCTGAGGAATGGAGAAATGGTATGCAGGTAGGCAGCTGGCAGAAGCTGGCGTTCTCCCTTATTGTGCTGTGCCTCAGTTGAGGGGTGCTGCATGCTCAGGGACTGTCAGTACAACTTCCCCTAGGAGCTTTAAATTGCTTAAGATCTCTTAAAATGCAATTGCAAGGCTATCTGTCTTCAGTTTGCGCATGCAAGCTGAAACAAGCTGGGCTGAAGGCAGAGCTAAGCTGGCTCTTACCTTCACATTGTAACAATACGGTGTTGCAGATTTAGTTGAACAGAAATACCACTCGAGATTTTGTAAACATTACATCCATTAGAAAACTATTGATCCTTCCAAAAAATTACTGAAGATAAAGCTTTACCCACTAACCTTCTGCTTTATCTAGGCCCTGAAATCTCATCCCATGTAACTTTGTATCTTACCAGGACATAGCTTTGTAGAAATCACTTGGGGAAAATCAAGCTTACTATCAATTCTTTAAGGGTCCCTAGAAGATTTTCCTGTTAATTAGATTTTTTTATTTACTTCAGCAGAGAAGGTATTTTGCCCCTCTTATATGTAATGAATAACTACTCCGAAGATTATTAATTTGCAAATGAAGTTTCAACTGTCTGATAAGTATTTATAACATTTGCGTTGCTACTTAAAATCTAAGAAACATTTTATTTTTTTCTATAGAGTATTATAGTTACTTTTTGTTATCAGAAACAACTGACTTAGATGTGAAAAGAACGTATATTTTTAAAAGTCTGAGGGTATATTAGCATAGAAACAGATTATAACATTTGAAAGCACACTAAGGACATTCTATTGAGAGATAACATTTCATGTTTTAAAACAAAGCCAAGATACTATCCTAACATCTGCATTATGGAGCAAGGCATGTGTATTTAGTACGTAAATTCTTCAAATTTAAGGCACTTCTTCAAATTAGCTGTTATGGATGCCAAAGGAAGAAGATAAGCAAACGGGATCACA
This sequence comes from Amazona ochrocephala, assembly GCA_039720435.1. Classification (NCBI taxonomy): domain Eukaryota; kingdom Metazoa; phylum Chordata; class Aves; order Psittaciformes; family Psittacidae; genus Amazona; species Amazona ochrocephala. The sequence continues at coordinate 49,108,606 of CM077878.1, forward strand.
TTTTTTGTCACCACACTGGAAGAAGACATGTAAAGGTTAAAGGCTAATGCTCCAATTTGGAGACAAGCCTAAGATGCACGAATGGTAAAGGAAATAATGAACAACTTTGTGAAGGCAGCAATGTTGCCTTTGTCCTAATTATTTCTGTGAACATCGGAATATCTAAGAACTGACATACTAGGTTAATCCAATGATTCATCCACCCCCTTGTCCAGACACTAAGCGGAGTTTAGTGAAGGGCATAGGAACAAATCTGTGTGAACCATCCCTTTCCTGTTTCTGGCAGTCACTGTTTTAACACACAGCTATGAGACCTAAGAGATTGTCTCCTTTCTATATGTGATGCAAAGGGCTTCAGAATTACTAGATTCTCTATAAGTGTTGCTTTTCATATGAAGACAGTTCATTGGAATCACAAGTCTGGTGCTAGCGGATTGATAAATTAGCTAAAAAAAAAAAAAAAAACAACCAAAAAAAAAAACCAATGTTGGCTTTCTTTTCCTGGGAATGGGCTTTATCAGTGAAACACTAATAATTACTGTTATGTTCATCATTATACAATGAATTTCTGAACAATTAGCTCCTTTCTTCCTTTTTCTTCTATTTTGCTCCCCCCACACCTCCACCCACACACACCCACCGTGTAAATGCCTTCCAGAACCTTCGTAACTGGGGAAGTTGAGAGCACAGATCTTTCTGTTTACCCCCTACACAGATGTGCTTTCTTTCCATTTTTATTGATGCTTGTGCTGCAGTTCTGCTACTGCACTACATGATCATAGAATCATAGAATCATAGAATAGTAAGGGTTGGAAAGGACCTCAAGATCATCGAGTTCCAACCCCCCTGCCACCTCCCACTAAACCATGCCATCCAAGGCTATGTCCAACCCCACCTTGAACGCCGCCAGGGATGAAGCATTCACAACCTCCCTGGGCAACCCATTCCAGGGCCCCACCACCCTCACAGTAAAGAATTTCTTCCTCAGATCCAATCTAAACCTCCCCTGTTTAAGTTTAAACCCATTACCCCTTGTCCTCTCACCACAGTCCCTAATGAAGAGTCCCTCCCCAGCCTCCCTATAGGCCCCCTTCAGGTATTGGAAGGCTGCTATGTGGTCTCCACGCAGCCTTCTCTTCTCCAGGCTGAACAGCCCCAATTTTCTCAGCCTATCTTCATACGAGAGGTGCTCCAGTCCCCTGATCATCTTCATGGCCCTCCTCTGCACTTGCTCTAACAGTTCCATGTCCTTTTTATGTTGAGGACACCAGAACTGCACACAATACTCCAAGTGAGGTCTCATGAGAGCAGAGTAAAGGGGCAGGAGCACCTCCCTCAACCTGCTGGTCACACTCCTTTTGATGCAGCCCAGGATACGGTTGGCCTTCTGGGCTGCAAGCGCACACTGCCGGCTCATGTTCATTTTTTCATCAACCCACACCCCCAAGTCCTTCTCCACAGGGCTGCTCTCAATCTCCTCCCCGCCCAATCTGTAGCTGTGCCTGGCATTGCTCCTACCCAGGTGGAGGACTTTGCATTTAGCATGGTTAAACTTCATTAGGTTGGCATCAGCCCACCTCACAAGCTTGTCAAGGTCCCTCTGAATGGCATTCCTTCCCTCCAACTAATCAACCGAACCACACAGCTTGGTGTCATCGGCAAACTTGCTGAGGGCGCACTCAATCCCACTGTCCATGTCACCAACAAAGATGTTGAACAAGACCAGTCCCAACACCGATCCCTGGGGGACACCACTCGTTACTGGTCTCCAGCTGGACACTGAGCCACTGAGCACAACTCTTTGCGTGAGGCCATCCAGCCAGTTCTTTATCCACCGAGGGGTCCACCTATCAAATTGATGTCTCACCAACTTCGAGACAAGGATGTCATGTGAGACAGTGTCAAACGCTTTACATAAGTCCAGGTAGATGACATCAACTGCTCTGCCCCTGTCCATCACTTCCGTAGCCCCTTCATAGAAGGTCACCAGATTGGTCAGGCAGGATTTCCCCTTAGTGAAGCCATGCTGGGTGTCACTAAGCACCTTGTTGGTTTTCATGTGCCTTAGCATGCCTTCCAGGAGAATCCGCTCCAAGATTTTGCCAGGCACAGAGGTGAGACTGACTGGTCTGTAATTCCCTGGCTCATCCATTTTCCCCTTCTTAAAAATGGGGGTTATATTTCCCTTTTTCCAGTCTTCGGGAACTTCACCTGACTGCCATGATTTTTCAAATATGATGGACAGTGGCTTAGCAACTTCATTTGCCAGCTCCTTCAGGACCCGTGGATGGATTTCATCCAGTCCCATGGACTTGTATACATTCAGGTTCCTAAGGTGGTCCCGAACAAGATCCTCCCCCACAGTGGGCCCAGGGTCCCCACCCTCACCGTCCCCGCGTCTGCCTTCCAAGACTTGGGTGGTGTGGTCAGAGCATTTGCCGGTAAAGACTGAGGCAAAGAAGTCATTAAGAACCTCAGCCTTCTCCAAATCCAGGGTACCCAGTTCTCCCGACAGCTTCTGGTGAGGGCCCACGGTGTCCCTAACCTGTCTTTTATAGGCAATGTACCTATAAAATCCCTTCCTGTTATCCTTAACATCCCTAGCCAAGTTTAATTCTAAGTGGGCCTTAGCTTTCCTAACCTGCTCCCTAGCTTCCCGGACAACATCCCTGTATTCTTCCCAGGCTGCCTGACCTTGTTTCCACCTTTTATAAGCCTCTTTTTTCCTTCAAATTTTGCTCAGCAGGTCCTTATCCATCCAAGGAGGTCTCCTGGCCCTCCTGCTGAACTTCCTTCTAGTTGGGATGCATCGCTCCTGAGCTTGCAGCAGGTGATCCTTGAATATCAACCAACAGTCTTGGGCCCCCCTGCCCTCTAGGGCTGTATCCCATGGAACCTTACTGAGCAGGTTCCTGAAGAGGCCAAAGTCTGCTCTCTTGAAGTCCAGGGCAGTGAGCTTGCTGCACGCTCTTCTCACTGTCCTGAGGATCTCGAATTCAACCATCTCATGATCGTTGCAATCAAGGCTGCCCTGGAGCGTTACATTCCCAACCAGCCCTTCCCTGTTGGTGAGGACGAGGTCAAGCATGACACCTCTCCTTGTCGGCTCCTCTATTACTTGCAGAAGGAAGTTGTCTTCCACACAATCGAGGAACCTTCTGGATTGCTTGTGCCGGGCCGTACCATCCCTCCAACAGATATCAGGGTGGTTGAAGTCTCCCATGAGAACAAGGGCCTGCAAGCGTGAGGCTGCTCCTATCTGCCTATGGAGCGCTTCGTCCAGCAAGTCCCCTTGGTCAGGCGGTCTGTAACAGATCCCCACAATAATGTCACCCATCACTGTTCTCCCTTTAACCCTGACCCACAAACTCTCTGTCAACAGTTCGCCTGTCCCCAGACAGAGTTCCATACTCTCCAGCCTATCCCTAACATAAATAGCAACTCCCCCTCCCCGTCTGCCGGGTCTGTCTTTCCTAAAGAGCCGGTAACCTTCCATTCCAACACACCAGTCATAGGAGCCATCCCACCATGTTTCTGTGATGCCTATGATATCATACCCCCGTAGATGTGCACACATCTCTAATTCCTCTTGTTTGTTCCCCATGCTACGGGCATTTGTGTAGAGGCATTTGAGCTGAGATCCAATTAAAGCCGGCTCATTGGCTGGAGGGGCTGGAATATCCCTACATTGCTCCGAACGTTTACTATAGGTGCTACCAACTGACTGGGTGTGTTGGGATAGAATGATGCCCCCCTCCCCCAACACATCTAGTTTAAAGCATCGTTGACCAGTCTGGCAAGCCTCCTACCAAATCCACTCTTCCCCTTCTTTGTCAGACCAGCTCCACCAGCCCCCAGTAGACCTGGCCTACTATATTGAGTCCCATGGTCAAGGTACCCAAACCCCTGACTATAGCACCACCCTTCTAACCATTTATTAACCTGCCCAATCCTCCTAGCCTTTTCAAGGTCCTGCCCTGTATCCTGGAGAATTGACGAAAAGACAATCTGAGCTCCAGAGCCCCTAACCACCTCTCCCAGAGCCCTGTAGTCCTTCTTTATAGTCTCTGGGCTACTGCTATCTATATCAGTAGCACCCACATGTATTACCAGGAGTGGGTAATAGTCAGTGGGACCGACTAGAGCAGGCAGCTTCTCAGCCACATCCCTGATCCGAGCCCCTGGTAGGCAACACACCTCCCTTGAGGCTGGGTCAGGCCGGCAGATGGGTGCCTCTGTGCCTTTCAGATTAGAGTCCCCTACTACTACGACCCGCCGCTTTTTCCTGGCAGCACCAGTAGTGACCTTCTTTACCAGTGCACCAGCTGGTTGCACCTGGTGGGAGCGCTGTTGCTCATCAGTCCCCTGCAGGATAGCAGAGTGCTGTTGCTCATCAGCCCCCTGCAGGACAGCAAAGCGGTTCTGGGTGGGGACAACAGATGTAGGAGGAAGCCCCTTGCTTTTAATTACCCTCTTCCTCCTTTTTTTGTTGTTTTTTTCTGTTACCTTTTCCCAGCTTCCTGGGCTAGCAGCCTCCCTCCCTGCACGGGCAACAGTAGACACTCGAGGCCCCGGAACAGTTTGGTCCCGGAGCAAGCAGTGCTGCTCCCCCTCAGCTTCCCTAACACCTTTCAGCCTGGTAACAGCTTCCTGCAGTTCAGCCACCTGCTGCAGGAGGACCTCCACCAGGGAACGCAGAGTGCAGCCCTGCCCATTGCTCACCCTTCCCTTAGGATACCCCGAGCTCTGCACTACAGCCTCCCTTCCCGTCGGCTCCGTCTGGGTTCCTACACTGGCCTCCACTGGCGCAGCCAGAGCAGAGCTCCCAGACTGAGCCTTGCAAGTACGACGAGTGTTCACCATCCCGCTCACCACCCCGCTCGCCTGCCCGCTTGAACTGCCGCGAAAACTGCTTCGAGCCCGCCCTGTTTGCCCGCCCTGTTCGCCGCGCTCTGGGTCGCTCGCGCTCCCTGGGGCAGGTTTTTAACCAGTCAGGTCTGCCGCCGGTCCTCCTGACGCCGCCCCCTCTGAGTCAGCCGCTCGCCTCCGCGGAGCTGCAGGCTCCTGGGCAGGCCTTGTCGAGGACTTGAAGCTCCCTCGGGGCAAGTTGCTGCTCCGAGGTGAAGCTTGTACCAAGTGAGACGTGCAACATAGAATCATAGAATCATAGAATAGTTAGGGTTGGAAAGGACCTGAAGATCATCTAGTTCCAACCCCCCTGCCATGAGCAGGGACGCCTCCCACTAAACCATGCCATCCAAGGCTATGTCCAACCCCACCTTGAACGCCGCCAGGGATGGAGCGTTCGCAACTTCCCTGTGCACCCCATTCCAGTGCCTCACCACCCTTACAGTATAGAACTTCTTCCTCATATCTAATCTAAACTTCCCCTGTTTAAGTCTGAACCCGTTACCCCTTGTCCCCTCAAAACAGTCCCTCATGAAGAGTCGCTCCCCAGAATCCCTATAGGCCCCCTTCAGGTATTGGAAGGCTGCTATGAGGTCTCCATGCAGCCTTCTCTTCTCCAGGCTGAACAGCCCCAATTTTCTCAGCCTATCATTATACGGGAGGTGCTCCAGTCCCCTGATCATCCTCATGGCCCTCCTCTGCACTTGTTCCAACAGTTCCATGTCCTTTTTATGTTGAGGACATCAGAACTGCACACAATACTCCAAGTGAGGTCTCACGAGAGCAGAGTAGAGGGGCAGGATCCCCTCCCTCAACCTGCTGGTCACACTCCTTTTGATGCAGCCCAGGATACGGTTGGCCTTCTGGGCTGCAAGCGCACACTGCCGCCTCATGTTCATTTTTTCATCGACTAACACCCCCAAGTCCTTCTCCACAGGGCTGCTCTGAATCTCTTCTCTGCCCAACCTGTAGCTGTGCCTGGGATTGCTCCGACCCAGGTGCAGGACCTTGCATTTGTCACGGTTAAACTTCATCAGGTTGGCATCAGCCCACCTCACAAGTGTGTCAAGGTACCTCTGGATGGCATTCCTTCCCTCCAACTTATCAAGAACCACACAGCTTGGTGTCATCGGCAAACTTGCTGTTTGACGAACCCACTGTTCATGTCACCAACAAAGATGTTGAACAACACCGGTCCCAACACCGATCCCTGAGGGACATCACTCGTTACTGGTCTCCAGCTGGACATTGAGCCATTGAGCACAACTCTTTGCGTGAGGCCATCCAGCCAGTTCTTTATCCACCGAGTGGTCCACCTATCAAATTGATGTCTCTCCAACTTCGAGACAAGGATGTCATGTGGGACAGTGTCAAACGCTTTGCACAAGTCCAGGTAGATGACATCAACTGCTCTGCCCCTGTCCATCAATTCTGCAGCCCCATCATAGAAGGCCACCAGATTGGTCAGGCAGGATTTCCCCTTAGTGAAGCCATGCTGGCTGTCCCCAAGCACCTTGTTGGTTTTCATGTGCCTCAGCATGCCTTCCAGGAGAATCTGCTCCAAGATTTTGCCAGGCACAGAGGTGAGATTGGCTGGTCTGTAATTCCCCGGCTCATCCACTTTCCCTTTCTTGAAAATAGGGGTTATAGAAATAGAGTAAACCAAAAAAGTTCTGTTCCTATTGAGAATAACTTCTGACAACAAAGCATCAGATCCCTGAAGACTCTGAATATAAACTTTTTAAAACATGAGGGAGAAATAAGCAGTTGTCTTCTAAATAGATTGACACATAGCAAATGGAAGTCTGGAACAACACTAATTTAGTTAAAAAATAAAGCAGAAATGCATGTCTGAAACATGAATTTCACCCCAGCTATTCCAGTTTCCAGAATCACTTGGTACTACTTGAGAGTAACTTGGTATTCAAATGAATGTTTTATCATGTTATTTTCCATATACCTGTAGGACCTGCTCAGCATATCTTCTTTAAAATGTTACTTGCTGTGTCTTCTTTTATAGGTCTCTGGTCACTTTGTCAGTTTACTCAACCATTAGTGGTCTTGATGCTGTAAGAATAGTTGCATCTCCCACATCTGCAAAGCAGACTTGGGAGTGTGACCACAGGCACAGGCATATATAGCCAGCAGCCTTATCAGCCTTCAGTCTGCAGAAACACGGGTGATGCTGCTGTTGCTTTTTAAAGTCGCAGTCTTCTTTACCTTATTCAAGTTAGCATCCTGAGCTGTACATTGATTTTACTTTAATTTCATAATTTACAGACAAACAAGCACTTTCATATTTCAAGCAAACATTTTATATCCCTAAATTCTTCTCCAAAGCTTCATATCATAACCATGAAAATTACAACCCCCTAGCTACAGCATCGCCACCAGACACTAGATACTGACTTACTGAAGCCTCACAAAGTGACTTTTTCTAAAGCTTTTGCAATACACTAAAGTGTTAGTGGCTTGCAAAGAATCATCAGATTTGGAACTTGATTTTTTTGTACTACAATCATGAAAGACTTCGAGAAAAAAAGAAAGGTTTATCTTTATTTGGTAGAAGATTCAACATTATGTGGCGTTTTTAAATTGTTTTGAGTAGGGAATGGGAAAGAATATTTTTCAAGATCCCCATATTTACCTGAAGAATTATGTAAGTTTAACATCTATCAGGAATGTAAAAATCGTGATTTCTCTTAAGGTACAGGAAGATCTTTTCTATCTGATTTTCAGGTTTCTAGTTATTATCATAAATATTATTCACAGAATAAGCATATAATTGATGGAATAATATTTTTCAAAATATTATTCATGAGATAGGAATAACTGGTGTGCAATTGGTTTTGCTCATTCAAGGAAAAGTTCCTTTCTGATTGGATCCTGAACTACATCACTTGTCTTTGCATCAAGATGTGTTACATGGCTGCATTACTCTGCTCTCATGAGACCTCACTTGGAGTATTGTGTGCAGTTCTGGTGTCCTCAACATAAAAAGGACATGGAACTGTTAGAACAAGTGCAGAGGAGGGCCACGAGGATGATCAGGGGACTGGAGCACCTCTCGTATGAAGATAGGCTGAGAAAGTTGGGGCTGTTCAGCCTGGAGAAGAGAAGGCTGCGTGGAGACCTCATAGCAGCCTTCCAATACCTGAAGGGGGCCTATAGGGAGGCTGGGGAGGGACTCTTCATTAGGGACTGTGGTGAGAGGACAAGGGGTAATGGGTTTAAACTTAAACAGGGGAGGTTTAGATTAGATATGAGGAAGAAATTCTTTACTGTGAGGGTGGTGGGGCCCTGGAATGGGTTGCCCAGGGAGGTTGTGAATGCTTCATCCCTGGCGGCGTTCAAGGTGGGGTTGGACATAGCCTTGGATGGCATGGTTTAGTGGGAGGTGTTCCTGCCCATGGCAGGGGGGTTGGAACTCGATGATCTTGAGGTCCTTTCCAACCCTTACTATTCTATGATTCTATGATTCTATGATTACAGACTTGGTGAAGGCAGCCAGAAGGCACAGTGTCTTATTTGGTCTAACATTTGGTTTAGTGGCAGGCTTACCATTTTAAGACTAAGCCAGAGATGCGCACGCAAATATTCTGTGATTCTTAACTCACTTGCCAAACTATCCTTTTCCCATCTTGCTCTAAGTCTGCTAAAGTTGTGCAGAAAAAAGCTAGGGATCCTTCTTTGTAACAAGCTGACTATATGCCAAGAATGTGCCCTGACAGTAAAGAAGGTCAACAGCATCCTGGGCTTCATGAGGAGAGAAGCATTGCCAGCAGGTTGATGGAAGTGATCCTTTCCCTCCACTCAGCACTGGTGAGACATGTCTGGTGTGCTGGGTCCAGGTTTGGGTTCTCCAGTCAAAGAGAGACATACTTGGACGTACAAGAGCAAGTCCAGTGAAGGACGGCTAAAACGGTGAAGGTTCTGAAGCTGGAGGAAACTGAAAACCCTGGAAGTGTTCAACTTCTGTGACACTGTGACTCTCTCAGTTAATAGAGAATAGATCTGTTTGGGTGCAAGAGGGGATTGTGCCCTTACACTGACACTTCATTTCACACATGTCCCCTCCTTTCTTTTCACCCTTCTGATCTGTCCACAAATAGGATTATACTCACTGAAGCAACAAAGATTAATGAGTGTGGATGAAGAAGTATTTTAACAGGGATGCTCCATCTCCTTTCTTGAGTATTGCATCTAAAAACCACATGATCTCCCATTCATTTCCCTGGGATTAGAAGCTGTCTTCTTCCAGCATGAAAATACTTTTCTACATAAAATATCATCTTCATTGTGTCTCTGTCCTCATAAATTCCCTGATATCTTTTCCATCTTTCAGAAATTTATTTATATAATTTATTGTGTAGAACTCCTTCTGACTTCTGCTTAATGAACACACTGTCAATGGTCTCTGGCCCTGATGCCAAGTTATAGGCTAGATGTGTCACCTTTATCTCCAGGGCCCTTCCTGGGAACTTCCAGACCTATGATGTAAGATCTGACTCTCCCAGATGTAAAGAGAGTTATTTGGGTTTACTTTGATTTAATCTCAGAGTCACTGAAATGATGTTAGAATTCTGTTGCAGACCTTTGGAATAAAGTTGGGTATTGTATTCCCCCAGGCCATGGCTGAAGTGCACATGGATGTTTGGTGGTGCTAAGCCCCCTGGGGTACTGCTGGAGGACTGTGTATGGTGAAAGAAGACAAACTCAGTACAGCTTCTAATGCGTATTGGAAATGATTTCTGATCCTTTGTGGCCCCTGAACTATTCCCAGTATTGCCCAGAGATTGTTTTTAGGCCTGGACCAAAACTGCCACCATTCAGAAGAACAAGCCTTCTGGAAAATCAGAAATGTGGAGTCTAAACTCACTCTCTCACCTTATTTTTGCTGTCAGCATAAAAGAGATCTCAACAAATAGGTCTTGTGTCATAGTATCAGGAAAGAGATTTTTTTTTTTAAAGCTGTTTTTCAATGGTCTTCTGTATTAAAAGGGACTAGAGACTTTCCTGCTGCTTCTTAAAGACCCTTCAGATTTGGGAATGATATGTTGTAGCTCTTACGAGCTTCAGATTAATTTCCATTCAAGCTGGAAACTGAAACAGTCTCAGGCTGGTTTTTAGCTGCACTCAAGGGATCCAGGTAGAGCATGATGTTGACTGCGGTTGCAATTACTTTTTTTTGTTATCATTTATCAACACAGGTTTTATAACAGAGTATACATATCAATATTGAGAAATCACAGAAAAGTAAATACGTCTGAATAAAAGTATTAAAACCAAAAAGAAAAACCAAAACCAGAACCCAAAATTAGTAAGTCAAGCTATTTCTAATTTAAAGGGTACTGACAGTACTCTGTATTTTAGTGAATTTGATTTTCCTATTTAAATTGCTCTGCTGATTTATTGATTAACTTTAGTCCAAAACCTGAAACCATGTCCACACATCTTACTTTATAGATTTTCCTTTCAACTTGTTGTCTCTGGGCAGATTTAGTTCTTGATTGTTTGATGGACAAGCTTTGCTTTTGATTTTTTGAAGCTATTTTCATTTCCTTTATAACATTTGAAATGTCATCTGATGCATTTATTTTGATGAAAAAGACAAAATTAGTTGTCAACCAAGTCTGATTTAAATAAAAAGGAAAAGAGAAATAAGCATTTAGCTAGCACACCTAGCTAAGCTGAATTGCTTCATCATGCTGATTAGCTTATTTGGAATTCATAGAGGAAAGCATTGAAGAAATTTCATGGTTTGTATTTACAATGACAGCTTCATTTTGAAACACAAAGGATCAAATTTGTATCTCTTCTAGTCATGTCTTCAAGATGAGTGGACTGCCTTTTTAATAAAATAGTTATGGTTATATTATGACACTCCTAGGCATGAAGCTCTGCTCTTGGAATGCTACATCAGGCTGTACCTTCCTACAAATAAATCAATCTTTGCACTGGAAATTGGGTAATTATAACTGTGATCACCTCATTACTGTGTGTAAATGTTAGATTCTTGCCTTGCAAAGAAATGTATCTTCTCAGCCTGCAGTTTCAGAAATACTCCAGTAGAAAGCCTGGACTGTTGAGTCTCAGCAACACTGCCCAAATACTGAAATTGATGTCATCTACCTGGACTTGTGCAAAGCGTTTGACACTGTCCACATGACATCCTTGTCTCGAAGTTGGAGAGACATCAATTTGATAGGTGGACCACTCAGTGGATAAAGAACTGGCTGGATGGCCACACGCAAAGAGTTGTGCTCAATGGCTCAATGTCCAGCTGGAGACCAGTAACGAGTGGTGTCCCGCAGGGATCGGTGTTGGGACCGGTCTTGTTCAACATCTTTGTTGGTGACATGGACAGTGGGATTGAGTGCGCCCTCAGCAAGTTTGCCAATGACACCAAGCTCTGTGGTTCTTGATAAGTTGGAGGGAAGGAATGCCATCCAGAGGGACCTTGACACGCTTGTGAGGTGGGCTGATGCCAATCTGATGAAGTTTAACCATGACAAATGCAAGGTCCTACACCTGGGTCGGAGCAATCCCAGGCACAGCTACAGGTTGGGCAGAGAAGAGATTCAGAGCAGCCCTGTGGAGAAGGACTTGGGGGTGTTAGTCGATGAAAAAATGAACATGAGGCGGCAGTGTGCGCTTGCAGCACAGAAAGCCAACCGTATCCTGGGCTGCATCAAAAGGAGTGTGACCAGCAGGTTGAGGGAGGCGATCCTGCCCCTCTACTCTGCTCTCCTGAGACCTCACTTGGAGTATTGTGTGCAGTTCTGATGTCCTCAACATAAAAAGGACATGGAACTGTTAGAACAAGTGCAGAGGAGGGCCATGAGGATGATCAGGGGACTGGAGCACCTCCCATATTATGATAGGCTGAGAAAATTGGGGGTGTTCAGCCTGCAGAAGAGAAGGCTGCGTGAAGACCTCATAGCAGCCTTCCAATACCTGAAGGGGGCCTATAGGGATGCTGGGGAAGAATTCGTCATGAGGCACTGTTTTGAGAGGACAAGGGGTAACGGGTTCAGACTTAAACAGGGGAAGTTTAGATTGGATATGAGGAAGAAATTCTTTGCGGTAAGGGTGGTGAGGCACTGGAATGGGCTGCCCAGGGAAGTTGCGAATGCTCCATCCCTGGCGGTGTTCAAGTCAGGGTTGGACATAGCTTTGGATGGCATGGTTTAGTGGGAGGTATCCCTGCTCATGGCAGGGGGGTTGGAACTAGATGATCTCAAGTCCTTTCCAACTCTAAGTGTTCTATGATTCTATGTTCCTCCTCTGCTTAGAGCTCTGGCAAACGGTCAAATCACCTACAGTAAAATCACATCCCAAACTTCTGTTGTTGCATAACGGGCTGAGTTCAGATAAGAGTAAGGGAATAGGAGATAAGAGAAAAATGATAAGAATTCTACAGGTTTTAATTTCCTTTCAACTTTTTTTCTTGTCCTAACTATTGCTAAATTTAATATTCATTAAAAGCCAACCTAGGCAAGAGGCTGGTAGATTTTCCTACATCGTACTGCTTGAGTCTTTAAAAGTGATATGGGCCAATCACTCTGGTAAAGTATAGTTTACATTCCTAGAGTGAGGATCAAGGATACATGCCCTGAAGAAAGGCGAACTCCTTAACAGTTCTTGTGTAAAAACAAACAAACAAACAAAAAAAAAACACAAAAAACACCAAAACCAAAAAAAGAGTGCTAGATTTCTGGGATTTTTTTGGAAGGTTCAGAGGGGTAATATTTACTTTAGAAGCAGAAAAGTGAAGTAGGGGAGAAATTTTAGGCTCAGCCTTTGTGACTGTGTTTATGTTGCTGGGTTATAGCCAGACTGACAGATAATACCTAACTTATCAAAATCTGTTCACCTTCAGTTGCCAGTGTTCAGGAAAGGTGAATTCAGACCAAGGCAGGTACAGAGACGGGTTATTATGATGATTGGGTAAATAAGGTGTCTAAGGGAGAAGAGTAGAAATGCTTGGATTATACAACCAAGGAAAAGAAAAACTGAAAGCATATGCTTGCTGACCATAAACACACTGAGGAAGAGAGATAGATACCAGGAAAGGAAAAGAGTTACTTAAGGATACTTAAGGATAGCTTTGGCACAGATACAAACATATATATGTTTAAATGAGCCATGACTAAATTTAGGTAGGAAGTTCAATTGGCTTTCCTAATTATCAGAGTACTGCAATTCAGGAATAACCTTTCACTTGAAGAAGCTCGGCAAAAAGCCTAACCAGTTTTAGAGTCTGATCAGTTTATGAAAGGGATTATGCAATGAGGTTGCCTGCAGAGCTGGCTTTAGGCACTGGCAATAGAAAGCCTTTAGTTAGCTTACCAGAATTATTGACAGGTGATAGGAAGAAAATTTGGCTCCAGACCTTATGTAGTACTAAATCCCGTATGTGTCATGTCTTTTCTTTTGGCTTTTCTTGGCCTTAAATACTATAAGCTTCCTGACAAGCAGAAGCAACAACCTAGTGCCTTAAATACTTATCACCAGTTTTGCTCTGGATGTCTGACAAAACCATCAGGGTGGAGCAGTGACATATAACAGCATCTCCAACCTACATCCCAGCCTCATTTTCCCTCACTGCCATGATTTTAACATGCAATTCAAAAATGTACACACAACCTTGCTTCTACAGCCCTTAGAAGAGACTACTGAGATCAGTGACTATCTGAGGGTGCATAAAAAAAAGCTCCCTGCGTATGTGCCTGTATCTTTCCTTGGGCTTCTCTCTGTGCCATCTCAAGTTTAAAGGCATCCTACTTGAGGAGTGATAACTCTTGATTTCAGCAAAATAGGGCTATCAGCCTGTGCAACACAATCATGGGGTCCAGTGAGGGCTGGCTTGAGCTGTAGCTGCTAGTGTGAATGCCCACACAGAGATACTGTGAAACAAGATCAGATTAATTTAGCAAATTAGGAGACTGCTGACAAAGACTGAAGATATTCCTGTCCCCATCCCAGATCATATGTATTTTCCATTACTCCAACCCAGTACCATGTTGGGTAGCATCCCAGGCATCACCTCAAGGATATGGCTATCATCATGACGTGATAACATAAGATGTTTTTAACATAAGATGTTTTTTCCTGACCTTGATTTTTAAATACTTAAGAAAAAAACTTTATTCCCTGTGAGTTTCTCTTCAAAACCTTGTCTCTTGGTCGCTTTTTTTCACATCCTGCTTCTGTTTACACTGGTCTTGCTTTTGGGAGGCTGCACAGTGAGTCAAGTAGAGGGCTGAGCAGGGTCTGAAAGAACATGACTAAATGTGAGTGTATGTGCTGAGCTGTGTCACTCTGTGGCTGCACAAAATCTGGAGTAGAGATAAGTGAAGGAAGGGGACAGAAAAATAGCTGCCTAAATGAGACTGCTGCTGAAAGAAATACTTATTAAGCTACAGCTTGAGGTGTAATTGAACTGTTTGGAAGGAAAATTATCCAGGGGCTGAGGGAGCAGTAGAGCAGGACAGTCTGCAGAAAAATCTTTATGGGGAAAAGGGTGTAATAGAGGTTAGTTAAGACCTATTTCGGCAGCAAATGAAACAAAATGGTGCTCTAAAGAGCGAGTAAAGGAGATGCTAATGATATATTAAATCATTGCCAGAAAACAGGATACATCAGTGTACACAATATTTATGGCACAGATAAATTGTTTATCCATCTAGAAAACAAAATGAAAAAGTAGCATCTGAAAGAGATGCCTTGAGGATTACAGATACAGATTATGTCTGTAATCTGTAATTGCAGATTATCTTGCATATGGATAATTAGCATCAGAGCATTTCACACAGAAGTATATTTTCTGTTAATCATATAATGAATGTCTCTGGCATTCAATTTTAGCTATTTCTTCATTTGCTGAAGAATTATTTACAAAATACAGGCTTGTATTTCATCCAGAGGCTAAAGATGACACGAATTTTAGTAGTGGACTTGGTATGAGCAAGGCACAAGATCTTTTTAAAACACTTATTCAAAAATCCAGGAAACCATTATCAGATTCACTGTCCCTTGGAAAGAAGAGTTTTGTGAATAATGCTTAAAATAATCCTTTTTAAAACAGACACTTCCTTTGGGTAAACAGGTCTGTGAGCCTAACTGTGTTCACTTCACCAGTAGATACAATTAAAACTACACATCCCACAATCACTTTCTGTGTGGTAAATGCCATGCAGGAAATTAAGAAAGAAAGAAAATCATATTAGAAATTAAGTGCAACTACAGCATCTTAAAATCCTTTTCTGAAATTATGACCCTCTGGTTTGTATATTGCAGGAGTTTAACAGTCCAGGGTATAACTTTTCGAAAAATTATTTCCAAGTGTCTGATTTATGTAAATTACATCTTCTGGGCTGCTTTGCTTTGTCACATTTTATCACCCTGAGTAGGTTGCAGTTTGTTAGTTTTCTTTTCTTAAACTAGAGGATGGAGGTTTTGATGAGTACTGCAATAGTACATTAGGCACTTTATTCTGCTCTTTTTAAAATTACTCTTCATAACAAACACAGAAGTAAAGTGGGTCTCTTGTAACTGTGCAAGGACTCCTCAGGACTAGTAAATATTGTCAAATAGCTTCTTACAATCTGGTATGTTCTTAGTAATAAAGAGGCAGCAGGCACCTGCACCCTACATTTGGGCCTAATAGTTCAGAGTATTTAGAGGCATTAACTAGTTTGGTGCTATGAGGTTCAATTCATGCCACCAGTTTTGGCAATGAGCAGTGGGGAATACTTTAAATGTATGCATCTTTAGACAATCAGCACTTGAGACAGTGAAAACCTTAAGCTAGGTAGGGAAGTAAGTCCCTTTTTCTAAAGTGCTAAGCTTGTGGGGTACTTCTTTGAAAGTGATTTGTAATCCACTGGTAATGCGGAGAGCCTTGAAAAGCACAAATTAGAAGTGAACAAGCAGGAGTTAAACCTTTTTAAGAATTATGCCATTTTTTTAGACCTTGTTAACCAGTCTTCCCAGAGAGATGTTTTGGAGCTATACTCCAGTAGTCATTGAAGAGCTAGACTGCTAGTGAAGACGTAATAGGAAGAAAGATTCCTGTACTGTATATTGCAATAAAGTCTGTGGAAAGACAAATCTGTAAATGGAATCCTGAAATCTTTAGTCCAACTGACACTTAGAGGGTTTGGTGGGTGAGGCAGAGATGACCAGATCATATGATGTTCCTCAAGAATTTGACCAGTCTTTGTAATAAATTATGCATATTCTGCACAGAATACTTGAGAGAAAACCTAAGAAATATTAAACAATTTATTTTTACAGTAGCCAAAGTTAACTTGTATTTACATTCCTACAGATCCTGCTGAACTTCATTATAACATTGTTACAAGGACAGAGTTCAAAACCAGACATTCTGTGAAAGCCAAAAGCCCTCTGCTGTACACTGTAACAAATGAATCTATAATGCTGAAAAAGATTATTGTATTTAGAAAAGAGAGACCAGATCATTTGAAGAATTTATATGTTTATCTATGTCTTCATATATTTCAAAGTTTGATGCTGACCAAAATTAAGTCTGAGAGTAGCGTGAGCTTCTGTAACAGACCAGATCTTGAACTCAGTGAAGTGGGTGCTCATGCATTATGTCAGAATGAAATCCAGACTGATATGTTTGATTACCCAAAGAAAAGTTATATCTGGAAGATGGCCATTCAGACTTCTTTGCAGTGTACCCCAGGGATAAATTTCCTTTCATTGCCTTCACCGAATTACTGCCTTATTAGACAAGTTCAGATGCCTTCTGGTGCTGAGTATCTTAATGGCTTTAATTTGCATGCACCAAGAATGGAGATCATTAATGAATATCACATAGCTTTCAAAAAAGAGATTGTTCTGGTATCTACATAAATTCTATACGTGATTGATGGATAAAAATGCATCTTCCACTACATTCATCTCCTTACGAGCATGTGTTACAAGTTGTTTAGCGAACAAAGGTTTTTGTATTGCTGTGCTTCAGCTATTTAGGAGGACAACACTACTGAAATTGACATAGCATCTGCTGGGTTGTGCAGAGCCCTACATACTTTTATTTTTGCCATAGAGCTGCCTGCAAAATGTTGATTTTATTTGCATATAAACACATGATTGTAGTTTTGTGAAGTGGGGATGTTTTGATGCTGATTTGTATCATTCTGCCTGCGTGATTTTTTTTGTGTATGAACAAGTTACTGAAGACATGCTAAATCAAAAGATAAATATACTAAAACTATATATATATAAATCACAAAACCATAACAGCTGTGGCCAGGTCTGATAGGACAAAGCACTCTTCTGTTTTGCTTAAGGTGGAAGCTGGCATTTTTTTTGGTACCTTTGTTATAGAAGCATCCAGCAACAATGCATTCTGAGGCATCCAAACAGTGAGGTCACTTCCGCAAGCTGAGAGCAAATTTCTGTGAGACATGTCAGCAGCACATATCATTGGTATATTTGCTCTGCTCGCTAGCTGTCCAACACAAGTAAGAGAGTACAAGGAAAGTGATGCATTGGAATTAATAAATTGCAGCAAGCAGCCATAGCACACTCTGAAACTTGGCTGCACTGGGAGCCTCTTGAAACTAATCAGGTACTTCAAATGTCTTGAGTGTGGGAAGATACAATTTACTTCTAGAACACTTGTTTTCTTGCTGCTTGCTATATTTTTAATGTAATTGCTAATATCAAGGTAAATAAAATGTTCACTGAATCTTCTGAGACCATTTTAGCAATATTTATATTTTGAATTTATCTCCAAAGAAAATAATTCAATCGAGTATGCTAGGTTTTGCATTTTTTCTGATAGTTTAGTAAGATACATTAAGATTTGTGAGCAGCAGTTTCAAGCTATGAAAAACCACTAGTTTAGAGAAAACTATATTTACATTTTGCCAGGCATAAGTATTGAAATATTATCAATATTACAGAATTACATTTTTTTTAATGTATTATTTTAAAATCAGTGTTGCCAAAGAACACAGAATACTTATTTGCTTTAAAAAACACTGAAGTTTAGAAAACTGTGCCTGGAAGGCTTTTTTGTGTTTTTATCTTTATTTCTTTAGGAATTAAAAGAATTCTCAAATTTACATTTCAGAGAAAGTGATTGGTAGCAGTTCATCATGCACAATATTGAAAATAATGTTATTTCTAAAAAAATACGCAAAATCCATGAAACACATAATATTTGGAAGCAGCTATAACACATATTTCTTCTGGTACATAGATTGATGATATTCCAGCATTCCAAATGGAAGGTGATTCCCTTCTCAGCTTTTGGAGACTGAGCTTTGCAGAGTGGTTCCTCTCCAAAAATACTTGAAAGGAAATGAAATCTCTCAGTCTCCCTGAGTCACTGGCTGTTTGTCAAGTCAATAACCTCCCTTTCAATCAGTGCTAAGGATCATCATGTGACATTAAGTGCTCTAACTGTGATACTGATCTGCAAGTCTGATTTGCACAGTCTAGATCTGATTTCAGTCTCAGTGTGGTTTTGTGCTGTTGGATCTCTTCGCTCTTGGTGCTACTGGAATGAGTCCCAGATTACTCCAGATGATGCCAGTAAGTGAAATCAAATGCTTGGTCATCTTCTGTTCACCGTGATAGTGTTGTGAATCTGGGATTGATCTAGTATAACCCTCTTTTGATTTACAAGAGTGTTCTGGTCATTGATGTGTCTTTTTCATACATGTTCATAGGAGAGACATCTAACAGTGTTGTAGTTGATTTTCTATTCTGCTTGTTTTTAATTATTATTCTTTCACCAGCTGAAGATTGCTTACCTGTAGGTATTGTTGTCAGTTCATTAATCTCTTTTGTACGATATTGATACTCTTTGAATCTTTGAGATTTATCTGATACTCTTGGATTTATTATAAACTAACATCAGAGACCTTTTCAGGTTACCAGATGGTCCAATGCTTTCAAGGATTTGGGGCTGGGTTTATAATGTTTACATGCAGA
Organism: Amazona ochrocephala; assembly: GCA_039720435.1. NCBI lineage: Eukaryota > Metazoa > Chordata > Aves > Psittaciformes > Psittacidae > Amazona > Amazona ochrocephala. Next base: position 49,127,494 of record CM077878.1, read on the forward strand.
AGATGTTTCACATTGTTCTTGCCAGAAAATATTCCATCATTCTCAGGGTGGAGGAGAATTTAATGCATGTCACCAATGAGAACCTGAACAACAGGTGTCGAAATTGGGCATGAAGATTGAATCTGTTTGTGAAGCTGGTTGTAAGAAGTTCTGTTCAGGTGCTGCATATTGGCTGCAAACAGGCTGGGTTCTGCTTAGGTTGAATGGGTGAAGACTGTTCAGGATCCTGAATGGTGTTTTTTTCCACATATGTTAAATACAGATAAGTTCTACCAGATATTCTTGCTCTTCTGTATGTGTTTTAGAACTACACATTTGCTATTCCCAAGGAGTCTCAGTCTGCCTTCTGTAATCAGGCTCAATTTTCTGTTTCTGGGATGTCTGAACAAAAGTTGCATGGGGAACAAGCAAGTGGAAGTAGCAGTACAAACACATTTCAAAGTTATTACTTGACAGACCTAATGAAGACCTGATGGAATGATTTATCTACCAGGGACATTAATATAAGCAGTATAACTCGTTCAGGACATGTAGGCATAGAAAAGGATGTAAGTGTTGCCATATGTGTTACCTTACATGCAGGCATCACTTGCTGATAAAGAGGAACATAGGCTGCTTCCTAGCTCCTGAGTAATGTTTAAAGGATAAAAAGTGCTGATAGGAGTTGATAATGGGCCATCTATCGAAAAAAAAAAAAATCTTATTATGAGGTTTTTGTAAGGAGAATTATCCAAAACCCAGTATTCAGTGACAACAGCATACTTGCTAACAAAAATGTACATGTCGGGAAAGGAATAAAGCTGTCCGCAGGCAATCTGGCTAACTTCTGAAAAGTCTTAGTGCAAATTTTGTTTAGAAATTGGAGAAAGCAAAAAAAGATGACATTTTCCAGATTTGATCCTCATAATTTTGTAGAGCCTAGAGGAAAAGGTAACAGTTAAAAACAACTTGCACTTCATGAGTGATCATGAAGCAGCAGAATTCCTGACAAACGGGAAGAGCTGCAATTTGCTTCAGCAGAGCAGATTATAGAAATTCAGAGAACTAGTAAGTGATATCCCGTGGGAGACAATTTTGAGAGAGTTAAGCACAGTAGACAGTTCTTTAAGGGAACTATGTTAAGTGCAAGTTTATGCAAACCTATGCAAAAGAAACTATGCAAAATTGCAAGTTATGACAGTGCGGAGGAAGGATAGGAGCTGTAGATCACTCACCAAGGAAAAGACTTTTAAGAAAGGTGAATGGGCAGATGAACATTTGAGACCAAAGGAAGTCAAAGCAGAGAATGAAACCGTGTGATGCAGAGTTGACATTTCCTTCCCAGTATGTTAGTGCACTGACAGGTAGAGAAAGCGAAGGAAAAATGATCCATTTCTCTGCAGAGTGAAGGTTATTGGCAAACAATTCTCAGAAAGTTAGTAGATTTAGTTCCCTTTTTGTTTCACTCAAAATTCAGTCATGAGCTGGTGGTATCATGAAACGAAGACAAAAAGGGCAAGAACCTGAAAGGGGAAAGAAAACATTTGAAGTTTTGCGAGTAAATTAGTTATTTAATGATCAGCTAGCCCAAATTAACATTCTGAATATCTAGGAAAGGATAGGAAGACTGCCTATCTTTAAAAAGAAATAGGAGAGAAAGGTTAAAATTATAAGCCAGATAGCTAATTTCAATTCCTGTAAAAACAGTGGGAAAATAATTTACATACCAGTTGAGAGTATTTAGAAAATAGTACATAAAAAGAAAAGGGTGGTCAAGAAAAATTATATTGAGCCAAAATAATTCCATTTTGTCATGGGATATCACTTCATGTGGCTACAGAAAAACAGTTGCTATCACATCTTGATTTTAGTGAGTCTCTGGACACAGCCTCATAGAACATTCTCCCAACTAAGCTAGAAACATATGGTCTAGATTAAAATGCTGCAAGGGAAAGGAATCACAAAGGGAAAGGAAGCTACAGCAATACGTTGAGTGTTTGTTTGTTTTTTTTTTTTCCAGGAATATGTCCCTATTCCAGAATTAGTAGATATTTTCTTCAGACTAATGGAAAAATGAGGATGCTTATTATATTTGCAAATAATACCTCTTCAGGAAAAAATGCAGGTAGAGGATTAAAACTCAAAATACTCCTGAGAATTTAAAGAACTGAGACAGACCAGGATGTAATTCAGTAAGAAAAAAATGTGCGGCCCTGTACTCGGAGAACAATAACCATCTACTCATGCACAGGCACAAGAGTGCCCATGTAGCTGTTTGTGTTGGGTATTTGGGAAGGTGTCTGTTTGTTTGTTTTTCAGAAAGGAGTAAGAATCTCATAGATCATGAGATGAACAGGTACTGCTAAGGCCATGCAGCTGTGAACAAGCACGTGCCATCCTGCATTATGGTGATAATTCTGGAAGAAAAAAAATCAGTTTCTAGCTTCCTGGGCTCCCTGCCTGCTCCGGTATTACCCAGCTTCCTGCTGTCCCTTGCAGCTGGGTATTGGGCATGGGTGAGCTCCTCCTGTAATACCCCAAACTGCAGGTATCCTCATGAGTGACCTGTATGTTTAGTTCCTTTTGCTTCTGATCTACTAAAGTCCTGTTTATTTGGGTTGGTTTTCTTTGTTTTTTTTGTTTTTTTTTTCTTTTTTTCTTTTTTTTTTTTTTTGTTGTTTTTTTGTTTTTTTGTTTTTTTGTTTTTTTTTTTACTTTAGAACTGTTAAGTCAATGGCAAATATACCATCCTATATTTATGTAGTTGCTTATTGCTGCGTAGGAGCTGTAGCACCTGTAACTGTCCTACTGAGTAGCAACACCATTACCATGTGTGACAAAACATCCGTATGATAAACAGAGCTTTAGAACTGGATTCAGATTTGCTGAAAAGCGTACATGGCATCTTTGTAGAAGTGTATACTTTCACTTTTAGAACTACCTAAAACATTTCATAGGGAGTTTACTGGTTTCCTGGGTAAGACTTGTCCTTGAGCAGTTAATTTCCCTTACTCCCCATAGCCATATTCGTTATCCAGAACGGCCCATTTGGTACTTTCTGGAACCAGTTCCCAGCTTGAAGACTATTCCCAGGTATTTCAGCCCTCAAACCACCACTGTGGCTGAATGTTATTTTCAGGGAGAGGGTAGAAGAAATGGTAATAGGGAGTATTACAGAGCAATTCAATAACAGGTAGCCAGGCTGCCACTACGGCAGACTTCTCCAAACTCCAGCAAAACACTTTCACCAGGTAGATACACTTAAAAAATATGAGAAATTTTGAAGAATTCTGCCACTGTCATTTCCCAACCATATCACAGGAACAGAAGAGAGATAAACTTTCTCAGTACTGCTGATATCTGGGGAGTTATTCTACCACACCAGACTGGCACACATTCTGTTTGTGAAATACAATGTGCTGTAAATATTCTCAGGAAAATTTTAAATATATTCATTAATTACATTGGAACTATTTTGGATTTCCTTTGCTTCTCTCAAAAGGTTGATTTTGTGGCAGCACACAAAGTTGGTCTCCGAAGGGGGAATGAGAAATTGTTGTAATGATAGAAGGCACTCTGCCGTGTGACCAAGTCACCATATAACACATTACCTTACCCATCCCCAAACTTTAAAGTCAGTGCTAAGGCTTACTACAGAAATGGATCTGACTTCTAACACTGAAGAACTAAGACCTTACAAACGGATTTTGCCTGAATAAATCACATTAAATCCTCCATTTCAAGGCTTCAAGATGATGGCATATCTTTGGGAAAAAAATGTATATTTGATAAGAAAATGAGAAATACGTTTCTGGCAAGCTACTCATCTATGTTTGTCTTATTATTATAATTTTAAATCTGGAAGCATTTGGAAACTGCGTAAGAGGTTGGAATGTTAGATTAATCAGAGATGACAGATTAGTGGGCAGATGAGATCAAGTGCTACCATAAATTGTTGTCATGTGACCTTGAAATTTAAGGTAATGTCAAATCGTGTAGTCAGTATATCTAAAAGACATTTATAAACCAGTATTTCTAAAGGAAGAAGATGATGTAACACCATCTCCTTCTTGATTTTGATGTTCTGCTTATAAAAGGAGAATTGGAAGTGTTCAGCAACTGTATGAAAGTCTGAGAAAATTTATCCATTTTTCATGACTGTGAAAATTTACATTGTTTCACCAGGTGCTTGGAAACAGTGCACTTATTAAAACTTTCCTGTCCTCCAACAATCTGCAACCTGAGGCTGGTCACTTTAATGTGGAGTCCCTGTAATGAACCTGACACCTAGGGCCAACGAAGATTTGTGCAACAGGCTTGTATCCCAGTGTGTTTCTGTGCATATCTCCTGCTAGGAGGATAACTAACAACTGAATGTAGCGTATGGGACTGAACATACTTGCATAAGGGAAAAACTACAGTGAGATAATTTTACATTTTTGAGACAGGTTATCCATAGCCAAAAACAGTAAAATGTAATATGTTGTTATTCCAGTGATGATGAAAGTTACAATAACAATTACATTTGTCAAGGGAGGTCTGATTATTTTTGTCCCTTAGATAAAGATGAATAAGAACATGAGTTACACATTGTATTAAATAAACATAATTGTTTTGTTCTCCGGTTTAGGAAGACAGAGTGTAAAACAGGGCAGATGAAGGAGGCTTGAACACAAATATATAATAACATTCATTACAATAACTTAGAAGTCAGAATTCCAGCCTGTAAGTACAAGACATGTCACAGCTGTGTAGCACATATGAATTACATATTGGGTATAAAATAGCAATTAAATGTCTGGAAAGCAGCTGCTCCTTATCTAGAAGACATCTGGTTTTTTCCTCAGCTCAGAGAGAACTTGCTGCTACAGCCAACTGTTGTGTTTCAGGGACCTGTTTTATTTTCCAACATAAAATGTAAGTGCAATGTGACACGAAGCAATTTCCCATGTTAAATTGTTTAGCATTTTTAGGTGGGGTTTTTTGTTGTTTGGTTGGTTGGTTGGTTTTTTTACCTCTACTGCAGAGACCTCTGCTTCTTCTGCCACCCTTATCAGTTTATTAGTCAGGTTGGTTTCATCATTATATTTGACATAGATTCCCTGCCTTTAAAAGGCCCACTACTTTGTCTTAATGGTACTTTTATTATTTAGCACAGGTCAGGGAATGATCATGTTAAATGTTGCTTTAAGAGCCAAATATGACAATCTGAATGCTGTGGAGTCAGGAGACTGTAGCCACTGTTGCATATATTGCACTGCTTGTCGGTGCCGTCTCCTGGTGCTCTCTCCTAGACTCCAGGGATAGGGCAGTTTTCTTTATATCCTTGCTGATTTCTCACCCTCCTGAGGAATGCTGAAGTGTCAAGAAAGACAACATGGAGGCATTCGTTTGTGTGGGGGACACACAGTACAACCAAGCTATAGCTCACTAGCTGAAATTCTCTCTTTTTTAAGGCATAGTGGAAATACGATTTTATTAATATGAGATGAATGGAATTCACTTCTATTCTGAAAACCACTGAGATAGCTAAAAAGTCAAAAAGCTTTCCAGTTCTAATTTCCTTTTCCTGTTTTCAAATGTTTCATGAGGCACCCACTGACAAATAATGAAGCCGAACCTGTCACTCTTTACCACATGTTCTTTCTGGGCTGGTTGGTATACATAAGATAACTTTTCTGGTGAGACTAAATACCCGTATATTTTTCCTGTGACTTTTTAGGAGCTAGCTGATGTATAATCTGGAATTCTTTTTATACATGTCAAAATTTAACAAGTTTTTTCGTATGTTCAGGGTTTTTTTTCTTTCTTTCAGAACAGATTTTGAAAAAAGCATTGTTACATACAGTACTGGTAACACAGAACGGACCATGTTGGGGTGGTGTAAGTAACAACACCATTGACCAACAAATAAATAAATGTATGTGCATATGTGCATGCATAGAAATGAAAACTCAGTCACTGTCATCTACTGATGATATTTTACCCTAAGACAAGATCCTTAACATGGTCTTTAACACTTACTGTCCACTGCTCCTTTACAAGATTTGGTCTAACTACAACATGGATCAGCAGCTATGCACTTGCAAAGCAATGCCCTAATGATGTATCTCAGAACATGCACCAAATTCACTTTTAGCAATGCTAAATTCACTCCTAAGTTATCACTTTAAATTTCCCATTAAGTTATAATAGCAAATGAATTCACAGACTGAGATAACAGATTATATAAGGAGTTATTCAACTGTGTTATATTAGTCTTTAAGAGTTCCTTCATAGTGAGAGAAAAGCTGTAGTTATAGCAAAAAAATTTTTCCCTTCCCAGGCTTTAGCCTGAAGCATGTTCACTTTGGAAACTCTCTCCTTGATTGTGGTGTAATGGGAGGAGTTTTCACAGTGGGCAATTAATTATAATCAAAGCCATCATCCGTTTTAGCTATGCAATACATATGTTCAAGTAATTTTGAAGAAAATGTGTATCCCTTTGTCCTTTAAAAGTGCATAATCTGATCTGGCAGGGCAATTTGTGGTGTCTCTGTGGTAGATTTTCTATTAAATTTATTTAAATACTCCCATTCTTCAGAAAATAAGCTCTATGAGTTGGTTTGAGGCATTCATTAGAGCCTACTCCAAAGCATGTTTTATATGAAAAATGGCTTCGCTACTGAGAATGATTGGTATGTCAAGAATTTCATTTCAGGCAACATTTTGTTATTAGAACAAGCTTCTGTTGTCTACACAGGGGTTTTGTTCAGAAAGATATAATGCAAGATAGGAAAAAGGCATCCTTCCAATGTTCTTATCTGCTATGCAATACTTCTATTGTAAGCATAGATAATAACAATTCTAATATTTTTTTCATTTCCTTGGGTGCTGCTTCTTACTCACATCTTATAATGGTCCTCATGATTTTACTGCTGCTTCTCTGGGGGCTAGAAAAATAATCAAAGAGCTTGTTTTTCAGTGATCAGTGTACTTGTTTATTGAAACCTTAGAATTGGATGCCTTAAAGGTGATCTTTAAAATCCCTTTCGCCTTTCTGTAAAATACAAAGAGTATCATACTCAAACATGTTTTCCTCATTGATTTTACATCATTAAATCTCGATAGGCTCATTTCTCTCTTGTTTTCTTTAGAAAGAATATCAGTTTCTGAAGAAAAAACAAAGAAAAAAAGAGGGCAGATTACAGAAGGTCACAGCCTTTGGTGACATCATTGTGTCAGTCTTCTCAAGCTAGATCAAGATCCAAATCATCCATAAATGGGGAGGAAAATGAGAATCTGATTAAAGACAATAGAAACAAAACAGACCAATAGTTTTTCAGTGGGCTTCTGTGTTTGTTCTTTTTTATATCCCATCCCACCCTACCCTTGCCCTTCTGGAAAAGTCATTATTATTTCTCTCTCTCTTTGTAGACTGGTAAGGAAGTTTAAAATTCTCTCAAATTAATAAAACTCTGCAGCAATCAACTGTGTAGAGCAGTAAGTTTCTCTGGGTAGCAGATAACATGTTTCTCTCCATCTTGGAAGACAACTACAATACTTATTGCTACAGTGACTATTTTTGCATAACCCTTGCTTCCTGAACAGCAACCACATTTCCAGACACTGTTTGCATATGACAGCAGCAGATAAAGTTAACATATTAAGCAGCTAAGGCAGCTGAGGAATGGGGGGTAATGCGCTAGATAGTGCTTGTGCTCTCATTTCTAATTTTCCTTGCTTTTTAAAAAGTTGTCCTATCCAACCGAAGCAGAAGAGGAAAGTGCGTGATAGCTGCTGGGAGATAAAACACCTGATTACTATATGCTGCCTCTGGCAACGGGCTGAAGGGACAGTGATCATCAAAAGATCATCATAGCTGTTGCAAGTGAAGCACCACACTTCATCATCTGATCACATGAACTCTCAGGATCCACTCTGAAACCATTACATGATAGCCAACAGGAACAAGCGATTTTCTTAATGCATTTTTTTGACTTGTCTTGTGTAGTGTGTACAAAGTACAATACAGTCAATAGCAGGCAAAATACCTGGAGCTTCTTGAAACCCAGCAACTGTTTGTATACCATTAGACAAAGCATCCTAGAAGCAAAGGAAGAAAAAGAGTGATGAAAGGGGAAGCTGGGATGACCTTGCCACCCAGCGTCTTCTCTCAAGTTAATGTTAAACACAGCAGGGAAGGGAAGGGAATAGAGGCCACCTAACAATCTTCTGCGCGCCAGCTGAGTGAGCTGGATACTGTGTCACGGAGGGAGTCCAGGGGCATGTTCTAAATACTCCTCTACTCTATCTCTAACCGGCAGGATCCTATAATTTCCAACCACTTCCCTGCTTGTCTGTCTCTGAATGTCAACAGTAGGTAAAGTCGACACATACAGCAGTTGAAGCATTTAAAGGATTAGCAATAATTCACTGGAAGAAGTTTATTGTCATTTGTAGCTGTGCTTAATTATTTAAAGGTTGCATCTCTTCTTAACATAATCAGTTTTCCTTGCTTTAATTTTTACTTTAACATCTGCCAAACTAAAATTATGAATGAGAAAATAATTATGGAGGAAACAATTACTTTCATGCACCAAAGATCACAGAATTCACTGAATGGTTGAGGTGAGAAGGGACCTCTGAAGATCCTCCAGTCCAACTGCCTGCTCAAGCAGGGTCTTGTAAAGCAGGTCACCCAAGACAATGACTAGTGTTTTTCTGAATACTTCCAAGGATGAAGACTCCACAGCCTCTCTAGGCAATCTTTGCCAGTGCTCAGTCACCCTCACAGCAAAAAAGTGTTTCCAGATATTTAGATGAAATCTCCTGTATTTCAGTTTGTGCCCATTGCCTCTGGTCCTGTCAGTTAAACGAGATGTAAATAGCCTGCAGCGAAGCAAGTAGATGGAAGCTAATTCATGCATTTCATTGTAGTGCCCAACTGAAGTATGTAACACATGAGAGTGCCTGACAAAATCCTAGGTTCATTTCTGGGAAAAAAATTAAATTGCACGATGAAACCTCCTCAGCACTGTCAGCCACTCATGGATGCAGGGTTTGGCACTGGGCATGTCTTCAATTTGTGAAGATGTGAAATATTAGCTTCAGACAATTCGACAAGCATTTTTCTTCAAACCCACAAATCTCAGCTGTAAGTACCACATAAATCTTTAAAACTGAGCATCAGGTAAAACCTGCTGCTTTTAATTCTCTTCCAACCTTTGCTGAGCTTCTGTCCTTTAAATTATTGCTACTCCTACTTAGTTTTCCTGCCCAACATTACCAGTTGTTCATGTTTTATGATAATTACTAATCATTTATTTTTTCTTTTCACCTGAAGGGTAGAAGATAATATCCATGTCACAGTGATGCAGCATTAACTCTGGGCACTAACACCTGTGATGTCATGGCTGTGTCACTGCAGGAAGAATGCTATGGTGGTCATGTCACAGGATGGGTGTAAAAAGAACTGCAACAACCTGGGCTGGGAGGTAAACATCCACATGTTGAGGAGAAGGGAGGAGTTGCTGCCCATGACAACAGGGAGTGGCTGCTCCTCTTTGTTGCTTCTCCTGCCTATTACAGCTGGATCCCTTGGACAGGGATGTGACCAGAGCATGGCATGCTCCTGTCAATCGTAGAATCATAGAATCATAGACTAGTTTGATTTGGAAGGGACCTTCAAAGGTCATCTAGTCCAATCCCCCTACAATGAGCAGAGACATCTTCAACTACATCTGGTCACCCAGAGCCACATCAAGCCTAGCCTTGAATCCTCTCCAAGGATGGTGCATCTACCACATCTCTGGGCAACCTGTGCCAGTGTTTTACCAACCTCACTGTAAAAAATTTTTTCCTCATGTCCAGCCTGAATCTCCCCTCTTTTAGTTTTAAACCATTCCCCCTTGTCCTATCAAAACAGGCCCCGCTAAAACTTCTCTCCCCATCTTTCTCATAGGCCCCTTTTAAGAACTGAAAGGCCACAATAAAGTCTCTCTGGAGTCTTCTTCAGGCTGAACAAGCCCAACTCTCTCAGCCTGTCTTCATAGGAGAGGTGCTCCAACCCTCGAATCATTTCTGTGTCCCTCCCCTGGACTCTCATACACAGGTCCATATTTTTCCTGTACTGAAGATTCTAGAGCTGAATGCAGTACTACAGGTGGGGTCTCACCAGAGTGGAGTAGAGGGACCGAATCACATCCTTTGTCCTTCTGGTCAAAAACCTTTTGATGCAACCCAAGATACAATTGGCCTTCCAGGCTTCAAGCACACACTGCCAGCTCATGTCCATGACTGGCGTTTTTCATCCGCCAGCACCCCTAGTCCTTGTCCTCAGGGACACTCCCAATTCCTTCATCCTCCAGCCTGTATTGATGCCAGGGGTTGCTCCGACCCAGGTGCAGGACCTTGCACTTGCCCTTATTGAAATTCGTGACGTTCACATTAGTTCAATTCTCAAGCTTGTTTAAGCCCCCTGGATGCCATCCCTTCCCTTAGGCATGTCAACTGCACCACTCAGCTTGGTGTCATCTGCAAACTTGTTGGTGGTACACTCAGTCCCACTGTCTGTGTCCTCTCCTTCCTGCACCACTCAGATGAAGAATGTTTCAAATTTCTGTAAGGACATCGACCTAAGGGCAAGAAAGCCCACACACCCCAAGTCTATACATCATCATGGTCCTACAGGAGCCTTGAAAGTCCTTACAACCCTGGACAAATTGTGCTCCACACCACCCTTCCAGACTGTACCCATGAGCTTACAAGGAGCTGGAGGGTCCCCAGAGCCATGGGTAAACGGAGCTCCTCACCACCCATCTACTCTGAATGATACTTATTTCAGTATAAAATTTCTGATTCATGAACCCATTGGCTTCTTCTGGTTTGTGCTGTCTTTTTATGGCATACCTTTTGGTATTTTGCATAAAGATTGTATAAGCCTAAATTTTTAAGAAAAAGTCCCCCACTGTCAGACTTTTCCATGTAGATCAGCTCCTCGAGGGCAAGGACTTACTTTTCAACATCTTTTATCCCAATTCCAATTCTCCCTTTGGGTCACACCTTTCAAGTTCGATGGAGCACCTTTGCTACCTAACAGCAAGACTGCTTTTTCTTCAATAAGGTCAGAGTTCTTTTGCAATTCCCTTTTTTTTAGTGAGAAAGGCAGTGTAGGGACTCTGGTCTACCTAATTTGAGGCTTTTTTTTTGTAAATCTGCCTAAAGGTCAAAAATGGGCAGGCTGTTTTCATCTTCTTGCATGAATTCAGACCAAAAATTAATTTCTTACATGAGAAAGCACTGGACTAGAACTGTAAATAACTTAGAATATAGTTGTTTCATGTGAGGGGTTTTCCCCCTTTTTAAAAAGGGGTTTTGATAAATAGCATAAGGTAAGCAACATAACTGAAAACAGATTCTGTAGCAGGCAGGGCTCTGAGATTTCCTCGGGGACATAAAGTAAGGTGTATTGACTTGACCCAATGGTTACTGTAGTTTTATTGTCCCTATTTGTTTTTATAACTATTACAATAGTATCTGGAGGTTCCAGCCAAGGTTAGGGTTTCATCACTTCTTATACTACAAAAAGATTTCTTTCTCACTCATTGCAGATTTATATGGTAGTTAAACATAGCACTGATAATGTAACAGACAGATGTTCACACTGGTCCTTAAAACCAACCCCTACCATGGCACACTGCAGACTTAATTATGGTAGATGGCTTTCAAGAATAAACAGTCCTTTTACAAGCTTACCACTGAACTAGACTAGTCAAGATTCCTTGCTGTAAACACGGAGACCTTGGTCTGCTTCTCCCTTTGGCAAGCTGCTGTTAGAAGTAACACACAGTTCAAGATATAGAATCAGAAGAAACATATCAATCAAAATTTTTGAAATGCAAGGCTTTCATTTCTTCTGTGAATACTGTTGATTCCTTCTGCCTTCATGCCTTTATACAAAGACAGGTTTATCATGAGAAATTATTTGGTATTAGGAAGATAATACCTTTTTAGGAAGGAACAGCATTAACATTAATTTAGGTAGACTAAAGCTGCTGTCATCTTTTGTTCTTGTAGTCCTGCTTCTTTGAAGCCAGAGCAACAAACATCTACACACAAAAGAAAAGAAAAAACATCTGCAAAGGAAGAAAATATAGCCCGTATTTTCCAGCGTCTCAGAGAGAATATGTATATTGAAAAAATTCTCAAGCTACCTCTAAGCGGCCAGCGCAGAATGCTTTAAGTGCTCTAATTGTGGTAGCATGGTACTTCCCTATGTCTGTTCACCTGCCCAAGGAGTACCATTAGCCCAGAGAAAGCACCCAATTAATACAATTGCAATTCTCCAGTGTCTGAGTAGCCTCCTCACATCTAGTTGATTGTCATGGCTTTCATGCTGCTGGTAGCTCAGCATCATGTTGTCATTCGCTCATCCGCCTAAATTTCCCCCCTCCAAGTGAGATGGGGAGGAGAACTGAAAGAATGTAAACCTCATGTGTTGAGATATGAACAGTTTAATAACTAAAGAATGATATGATATGACAATAATAATAAAAAAAATAATAATAAAAATGGAAATAACAAGGAGAGAGAATATAAAAGGGGGAAGGGTTTTAATATTGGTTTAAATCTTGAATTTGGATAGTACTATATGTGTGCCCTTAATTTCTACAGAGTTTGACAATTTTATGTAGCAAGCTGTGCTATGGTCTAAGTTGTCTGTGACAACAAAGCCTAGGCCTTTGTTTAACAGTATTTACTGTTTCCTACCCTCACTCCTGTTCTGGTGTCCTCAACATAAAAAGAACATAGAACTGTTGAAACAAGTCCAGAGGAGGGCCATGAGGATTATCAGGAGGCTGGAGCACCTCCCATATGAAGATAGGATGAGAAAGTTGGGGCTGTTCAGGCTGGAGAAGAGAAGGCTGCATGGAGACGTCATAGCAGCCTTCCAGTATCTGAAGGGAGCCTGTAGGGATGCTGGGGAGGGACTTTCATTAGGGACTGTAGTGATAGGACAAGGGGTAACGGGTTCAAACTTAAACAGGGGAAGGTTAGATTGGATCTGAGGAAGAAATTCTTTACTGTGCAGTTGATGAGGCCCTGGAATGGGTTGCCCAGGGAAGTTGAGAATGCTTCATCCCTGGTGGTGTTCAAGGCCAGGTTGGACAGAGCCTTGTGCGGCATGGTTTAGTGGGAGGTGCCCCTGCTCATGGCAGGGGGGTTGGAACTAGATGATCTTAAGGTCCTGTGAAGACTGAGGCAAAGAAGTCATTAAGAACCTCAACCTTCTCCAAATCCAGGGTAGCCAGTTCTCCCGATAGCTTCCTGAGAGGGTCTATGTTGTCTCTAGCCTGCCTTTTATTTGCAATGTACCTATAGAGTCCCTTCCTGTTATCTTTCACATCCCTAGCCAAGTTTAATTCTAAGTGGGCCTTAGCTTTCCTAACCTGGTCCCTAGCTTCCCGGACAACATCCCTGTATTCTTCCCAGGCCGCCTGTCCTAGCATCCACCTTTTACAAGTCTCTTTTTTCCTTCAAATTTTGCTCAGCAGGTCCTTATCCATCCAAGGAGGTCTCCTGGCCCTCCTGCTAAACTTCCTTCTAGTTGGGATGCATCACTCCTGAGCTTGCAGCAGGTGAGCCTTGAATATCAACCAACAGCCTTGGGCCCCCGTGCCCTCTAGGGCTATATTCCATGGAACCTTACTGAGTAGGTTCCTGAAGAGGCCAAATTCTGCTCTCTTGTAGTCCAGGGCAGTGAGCTTGCTGCACGCTCTTCTCACTGTCCTGAGGATCTCGAATTCAACCATCTCATGATCCCTGCAATCAAGGCTGCCCTGGAGCATCACATTTCCAGCCAGCCCTTCCCTGTTGGTGAATACGAGGTCAAGCATGACACCTCTCCTTGTCGGCTCCTCTATTACTTGTAGAAGGAAGTTGGCTTCCATACAATCGAGGAGCCTCCTGGATTGCTTGTGGGGGGCAGTACCGTCCCTCCAGCATATATCAGAGTGGTTGAAGTCCCCCATGAGAACGAGGGCCTGTGAATGTGAGGCTGTTCTTATCTGTCTATAGAGTGCTTCATCCACAGGGTCCTCTTGGTCAGGCGGTCTGTAACAGATCCCCACTATAATGTCACCCATCGCTGTTCTCCCTTTAACCCTGACCCACAAACTCTCTGTCGACTACTCAACTGTCCCCAGACAGAGTTCCATACTCTCCAGCCTATCCCTAACATAAATAGCAGCTCCCCCTCCCCATCTGCTCGGCCTGTCTTTTCTAAAGAGCCGGTAACCTTCCATTCCAACACACCAGTCACAGGAGCCATCCCACCATGTTTCTGTGATGCCTATGATATCATACCCCATAGACATGCACACATCTCTAATTCCTCGTTTGTTCCCCATGCTATGGGCATTTGTATAGAGGCATTTGAGCCGAGCTCCAAATGAAGCCGGCTCATTGGCTGGAGTGGCTGGAATATCTCTACATTGCTCTGAACGTTTACTGTAGGTGCTGACAACCGACTGGGTGTGTTGGGATGGAATGATGCCCCCCTCCCCCAACACATCTAGTTTAAAGCATCGTTGACCAGTCTGGCAAGCCTCCTACCAAAACCGCACTACCCAAAGAGCTGCTCAGAATTCTTTTAATTTTCTTTGTTGAGCAGTTTCCTGCGTTCCTGTGATTCTTGAGGAAGAATGACATTAGGCATCTAATTGCAATGTAGAAATCTCTTTCTGTGGGCTATCATAAATTATCCAGGAAAGAAGAATCTCATATCATTTGGAGAACTTAATGGAACACCAAGAGTAGGAACAATTATCTGACTCAGAGAGTAATCAGTAAGAACTTGCTGAATGAAGAATATATTACCTTAAATCAATTTCAGCACTCCTGTCTGTGGACAGAATTTCAGGTAATACTACTGAGCGCATACAGTCACAAAACAGCAATTTTCAAATAAATTTCAGTCATTAGTATCTGAGGTTTTGCACAAACTGCCAAGAAAAGAGCATTTTCATACAGGATTTTAAGTTGCCTCTGAAGTATGGATAAGCTCTAGTGTATGCATTTAAGCGTATATAAATTAGCAATTGCGTCTAAAAGCTGTTGAATGAAATGGAACCTTTTAAAAAGTTATATTTGTTTTATCATGAAAGTGCTAACATAGAATCATAGAATCATAGAATCATAGAATCTCATAGAATCATAGAATCTCATAGAATCATAGAATCATAGAATCTCATAGAATCATAGAATCATAGAATCAACAGTTAGGGTTGGAGAGGACCGTAAGATCATCGAGTTCCAACCCCCCTGCCATGGGCAGGGACACCTCCCACTAAACCAAGCCACCCAAGGCTTTGTTCAACCTGGCCTTGAACACCGCCAGCGATGGAGCATTCACAACTTCCCTGGGCAACCCGTTCCAGGGCCTCACCACCGTTACAGTAAAGAATTTCGTCCCCATATCCAATCTAAACCTCCCCTGTTTAAGTTTGAACCTGTTACCCCTTGTCATCTACCTGGACTTGTGCAAAGCATTTGACACTGTTGCACATGACATCCTTGTCTCTAAGTTGGAGAGACATCAATTTGATAGGTGGACCACATGGTGGAAGGAGAACTGGCTGGATGGCTGCACATAAAGAGTTGTGCTCAATGGCTCAATGTCCAGCTGGAGATCAGTAACGAGTGGTGCCCCTGAGGGATCAGTGTTGGGACCGGTCTCGTTCAATATCTTTGTTGGTGACATGGACAGTCGGATTGCGTCCGCCCTCAGCAAGTTTGCCGATGACACCAAGCTCTGTGGTTCGGTTGATACGTTGGAGGGAAGGCATGCCATCCAGAGGGACCTTGACAAGCTTGTGAGGTGGGCTGATGCCAACATGATGAAGTTTAACCATGACAAGTGCAAGGTCCTACACCTGGGTCGGTGCAATCTCAGGCACAGCTATGGGTTGGGCAGAGAAGAGATTCAATTAATGAGTTCATATTTTTACTAATAATTTTGCAATGTTTTTCTCATACTTTTATGCAAAAACAAGTTGAAATATGATTTCCTTCCATACAGCCATGATGAATACATTTTAAATAAATACAAAGCCAAGAGCACAAAAATTCTACTAAATCTTCATTGTATTTTATTGATCAATATGCATTCCAAGATGTCCCAGATGTAGCAAAAGAAGTACGGAGACAGCTAAGTTGCAATGTGATTATTGCCAGGTAATGGTGAGCTACTCCCTGGAAATAAGATGCAGCTTTCTGCTTTCACATCTAGCTAGCTGATTGTGTGTTTTGTGTTTCCCTAGACAAATAAAGAAGCAGAGTGCTGGAACTAAACAGATAAAAATGGAGAACAAACAACTGTGGCTTCGTTTTTGGATCATTTGGCACATGTTGTTGCCAAAGTACTTACCTACATGGGTAGATGTGGACAGGTCCTGAGCTCAATGCTGGCTTGTCTGGGGCACCTTTATGTGAAAACCTGTGCATCTGCATTTACCACTGTGTCTTCCACTAGCACCCTATAGATCTGTGTATCACATGAACAAAGCTCACAATAGCCAAACTAGCAGAGTGGTACTGAAGTGTGAAGCTCTGCCTGGGGCACACACTTAAGACAAGTTAGGTCACTGGAGAGAAAGATTATCTGTGGTTTTTGGCTTCTTCACAAGGCTCAGGACTAAAAAAATCCAGGCATGCCATGAGCAGATAGTGCAGGCAGCCTGAACTAATGTAGATTAAGTAACAAGTGACACGCATAGTTCGCAGGTCATTCAGACTTCCTGAGTATCACCGTGCTAAGCACATAGCAAACCACAAACATGCCCAGGATGTGGCATGCAGGAATTACAAAAGGGTGAATAAAAGGGCTACATGTACATATCTTCTCTTCTAATTTGTATAGTTCTATATTTTACAAGCTGTCCCTTTCTATGGCAATCCATTTTCAGTTCATATGCAAGCACTATTTGAGCAAGCAGTAGCTGCAGTTAAGCACATAAATCTATTTATATTTCAATAACATTTTAGAACATCAAAGGAAATAATATTTAATGAGTAAAGTTTGTCATAGTTTAAAATAGGAAAGAAACCTCTACAATAAGATTTCCAGTTTGATTGTTTTGCTTTCAATAGTCAGAATACACAAGTTTTTCAACTTGCAGAGCAGCATTTTAAAATTAATGTGCTATGAAAGTAAAATTACTGTTACACTTTGCATGCTCTTCTTCGTTATCCAAGAGTCCTGTGACAGCCACCTAACACCAGCTACATTTTCAAGTGTCCCTTCTCTTTATTACAGATAATTGGAAGCATCTGCTCCGTTCTTGGAATGTGCACTCCCATGCTTATAGCTGAAAACTGTGATCAAAGCATATCCGAACATCTCTTCATCTTCCCAGCTTCAACATAATTTTCTAGCTCTGATAATGTACTGAAATAAGGAGTAAGGAGTTGGTTATTTTAAGTAGTTATGCCTTGATTTGTGTCAACTTGAAAAAATTGCAGAACTGCTGTAATTTTCAAGTCAGTTCTTTCACTGCATGCTACCTGTGAACTAAAAAATATGTGCTTTCCAAAAGAGACTCAGTGGCTGGTGCTCAGTGATAGGTTCCTCATCCATTCCTGAAATTTTTTATGTGTTGTAACTTGGATGATACGCCAGCAGTAGTTCTGTGGCACAAAAGACGCTGAGTGTCAGAGGTCTAGTTATGGAAACGACCAGTCTGGGCTTGCCATTCGCTTTGGTTTGTGAGGATCCTCTCAGGCTAACTGTCCTACATACAGTCAAAGACAAGAGATTCCTATACATTGAAAGGACCCAGCAGGCTTATTCCCAGCACTTTGTTTTGCAGCTCTTGCTGGTTACAAAGGCAAAGAGTCTGATAGTGGAGACTGTCTTCATGAGTATGTTCAACTTGTGACAGCTTTGAGTGTCACAAGTAAGAGTGAAATGGAGTCTGTAGTTCTGCAGCAGAGGGTATTCTGTCTGTGGAGAAGACTATATTTGCCTATAGATGGTAGTTTCTATTCAGAAGAGTTCAGACACAAAATATGCAGGTTGCTCATGCATAGCAGCACTGAACAAAGAAGGCAGAGTTTAAGGGAACTTGGAGACTAACTTAACTCTTGCTTTCCTGATTTTGATAAGTTTTGCAGATGTTCTATAAGCTTCCAACATCCTCCAAGAAAATAGATATCTTGAGTCTGACTTGATAATGCATTTTTTACACTGAAAATTATCAAGATGTTTATGTCTACAAGCAAATTAGGTGTCCAGTCTCCTGTACAAACCAAGCCTCCTACAAAACCAATGAGTCTAGTAAGTGTCTCAGCTCATTCTGAAGTTGACTTACTCCTTGGGCTCTCTCCACTGACTCTGAAGAGAGCTCAGACAGCTGCCTCTGAAATAATAACACCTATAAGCTGATAACTAGGACTGGTCATCCATAAATGCAAATTGAACACCTCCCTGACTCTCCTCTTACTGCTCCTGCTTTTGTAGGAGTTAATGGTGCTCTACACGAGTTCTTGGGGTACTAGTGTGCAAAGTAGGGGACACTGTGAAATTTATAAATCCTAATTTCTGATTTCTAAATTCTTCCCATTCCTGGACACTTGTTTATGAAGCAAAGAAGGTGAAAACGCCTCTTTGCCATGATTCTATTACAGCACATAACCCTTTCTACCATCCTTCCTGTCTTTTTAAATCATTATAATTTCAAAGCCACTAGCACATAAAGAGTTGTTTTTCCTTGTCTTCTTTCAGACTTGTGTGTTGCAAGTAGCAGTTTAAAGGGCAGCTGAAAACACAATTATATTCTAGCCCGAATACCAAGCAGGCCCCTTTTTGTCAAGCGTCCAAGCCTGGCCCCACATCCCTCTTCATCTGGAGGGCCTCACTGCTTCCTCCACTATTTTTGTGCTATATATCTCTTTTTAACTTCTTCCTTCATCTCCCATACTTCCACACTTCCCTTTATGACTCCCCCAACCTTTTGAATCCCCTACCCCTTAAAATCCTTCCCCTGTAGCCAGCACTTGCTGACACAATTTTTCTTTCTCTTCAGTGTGACCCCTTTGTGAACTTCTTCCTGCAGAGAACATCTCTGTAAAATAATATTTGTTAAAAGCTTCAACCAGCTGACAGATTGCAGCAAGTAGCTTCTTTCTCTGGAGATTTTTACAGTCACACTCAAGTGCCCGGGGCTGGGCAAGGCTGGCTCAATGACTGCTATACATACACAAGAACTGCCCAATTCATATAAATCAGGCAGGGCAAAGAGCTTTCTGGAGAGGAAGAGTAAGTCCACAGAGGCAAACGCCTACAGGTTCCTTTTTTATTCTGGTCTGAAAGCTTTGTATTTTGTCCGATATGTTCTGCTGCCTAGGAAAGCCAGACATTGTATCAGCTTGGCTATCTGATGTCTACTAAAGGAAGGGGTTTCTAGCAAAATAAACTAGATCAGTCCACACAATGAATAAAAGAATGCATTCATATTAGTCCTGTTTTTATTTAAGACTCTTTCTGTATCACCCAGCAGTCCTGTTGTTCATCTCCAGTTCTTTCTTTCCTTGCTGGGCATTTAATGAGATTTTCCATTCTGAAATTTCTCTGGTTTTGGATGGTGGTTTTTTGTCAAAAACATAAGGAGGTCTAGCAACCACTCTTCTGAGAAGTAAGCTAGCACTCAGTTAAAGTTCTTTAAACTTCAGTGCGCCAGACTCTCTAATGGCCTCGCAGTTCGAATACAGAAGCAGTTAATACAAGATACCAGGCTCCTGGGACCTGGTATCAGATCTGTTCAAAGGTGATGAAGAAAAAGTGAGGTTTTAAGTTCCAGAATTGCAATCCTTACCTATCCTCAAACCTGCTAATCACTCCCGATTTCCTTTTTTCCACAGCTCTTGTCTTCATTAGTGGTTAGAAAGATCAGACCACAGGTCATCAACTTAATGTGAAGAAAATGTCAGCATTACGCAAGCAAAGCGTTTAATAGCTAAATGGCTTTTCTTGAGTAACAATTCATACTTGTAAATTAATCATGCTGCAACAGTCTAGTTTCATTCTAGGCTAACTCAACGTACTAATCTAACTCATTTTCCATGTTCTGAATGTAGAAACATTAAATCTAGGTCAATATTTATAGTAAATCCAATAAATTATTCACCAAGTCAATTATTTTCTTGAGATCTTTTGTACCACAGATTTTCTACCTCGTGCCATGGCACCATTTTAGCATTCAAGGAAAGAAACATCTTTACCTGCAAAAGAACTGTGCAGACATGCATCTTAATTCTGAATTTAACATCGCTAGGTATAGCATATCAGGAGGTAAGCAAATTTCATCCCGCCACACATTTGATTATCTTCAGTCTGAGAATTACTTGTGTCTATAGTGGCTTATTCACAAAGTCAAGAAGGTGAAAATCCTCTATTAACACAATAAAATTTGTATATCCTAGAAGCAAGCCATTAAGCAGTTTGTCTAACATGGCTGAAACTGTAATATAGATTCAGATCACTTGCCTAATTTTGTAAATCAAAATGTGTTCATTATAATTTAGCAAATCTTTTTTTTTATTTATTTATTTCCATTTTGATTTTTTCAGCTTGCATGTAGGATTATCAAAATCACACCAAGGCAAAAATTGCAAATAAACACTAGAAGTAAAAGCTAGATAACAATTTCATGTCTTTGTTAGATTTATTGGTTTTTGACAGAAGCAAACTGTAAGAAAAAGTTGAATGAAATAAATGGACATCTGACATGCGAAGTTGAATAAGCAGTTCTAAATATAAAAGCTGAGCAGATGAGGGAAAAGCAAGAATACAAGCAGGACATAAAGAGATGATTTAGAAGACACACTGGGAGGCCTGCAAACACAGGGAAGGGCAGATTTAGACATTGTCATAAAAAATTCACAGGGCTCAACCATAGTAGATCAAAAGTTAAAAGGAAATCTTCCAGTAAAATCCTGTTAAAACTGACATGCTCAACATGCTGTTGTTTACAATGCCAATCCCAGCAGCCCTACTGGTAATGAATGGCTTGAATTGAGATGCTGCTGTAGAAGTTTCTGTTGTGCTGGCCAGCTGATGCTCATTGGCTGTGGCAGGTGTTGTTGAAACTGGCAAAAGCATCCCACTCTGCCTGTCAAATTTACTTTCTCTTCCCCCTTAAGTGCTCCTTTTGCTTGTCATCACTGTCACGGGCATCCTCAGAAACTGGTCTTCTTCCTCAGTTGCACCTGTAGTGAAAACTTGAGTATCAGGCATGCAGGATCACGCAATCAGAACCTCTGCTCCCACTGGCTTCCAAAAATTAACCTTTTCCTTCTTTGTAGCCTTCACCTGCTAGTGGTAGGAGGAGTAAACTGTTAGTGCTGCTCTACTAAGTTTGTACTTGAAATGTTTAGCACACCATCCATTAAAGCTATAATTATTAATAGATTTTTTTTTAAAGGCACTGGTGTAATGAATTTTTTATTCTGTTCTTTTTTTTTTTTTCCACAGATTTAGTTCTGATTACTAAGAAAACACCAGAAAGGGGAAACTGTTCTCACAGTGTCATACTTGGATGTGTTTAACCAGAAATTTTTATCTTTGAGTTGAACAAACCAGTCTGAAGATCCCTGCTTTTAATGGGTTTTCCAGTTATATTGACTAATGTACAGAGAAGAGAGGTCAAGTAGCAACCATGTCCAAATAAAATTAGACACTGCTAAAATCAGAATTTATGGTTTTCTTAGTTCTGTCTTCTTCTCAAGCCATTTGCTCCCAGCCATTCAGGGGTTTTCTAATTATATAATATTTTACACAGTAAATACAAGCATTGTGCTTTGTTGGCATATCTTACATCTCTATTAGAAGCTGCTAATTAGATCATATTTTTCATGTACGGGATGAATATCTGATCCCAGATACATGGTGTTGAATGTCATGGTGATTAACAGTGGTTCAATGTACAATTATGCATTTTGGTTTGAACTTCACTGGTAACAACGCTAATGACGTACAATGTTTTCCATTAACCCAGTGAGGGTCTGGGACAGTAAACCATTCACTCAGAGGTATTTCCCTTCTGAAGAACTAAGACAATGAATACACAGACTGATCCTAGTGTGGTCTCATTCTTGACAGTCACCCAAGTGCTTCCATAGTGCAAATATTAATCTCTGAAACAAGTCAGCAGATGCATCACATAGCAAACTTTTTCTGAAACATGGACACATCATGAGCAACATGGCAAGTACTTAACAGGGTTTCAAAAACTTGCAAAACAGGCTGTTAGAAGCAGTTTGTTGCATTTAAATGGCATATAAGGTTGAATTTATTTTAAGCTCTATATTATGTTCAAAATTTTGGAATTTAATACAAAACAACAGAAAAAAAACCCCTAGAAGATAGCTCTGGTACCTATTTTTAGCTGGAAGAAGTCATTAAACACATTGCTGCTTTCATGACATGGCCATTTCCTGCTGCAGGACACTCCTATCATAAAGAGATTGAGATTGGGAAAGCCAGGGATGAGAAATTAAATCCCTGAAGCACTTCTCTTTGAGATTAGGACAGGAACTGGTGAGAACAGACATTTATTTCTATTCTGTCTCGGTTCTAGGGAAATGAGCAAGCGCAAAGTGAGTTGTATTGGCAAGCAGTGAGTCATTGATCCATTTTCTTGATAAAAGTATGGAAGAGGTATCCCTCAGGGAGTGAATAAATTGTTAAATGCAAAGCTCTACCCTTACCTGGGGCAGAAGCTCTGTTGTTGCACCTGACCATGTGAACTACTATAAAAATTACGAATTTAAATATATAATAGAAAAGAAATAGTCAAGGAATGACAGCTAATCAATTCCATTTTCCAAATAGCCCCTTTTACTTTATCTTTGTGGTGCCTGAGTTGATGTTATTACTGAAGACAGTATATGGTCTCTTGATTGCACAGACTCATTAAAATGAGTGCTGCAAGTACTTGCTGAATACGTTATCCTTTAGAAACATAAAAAAAGCTATAGGCATGGTTTCTTGATGGCATAACTTGCATGTAAATATCCTCTTTATGTGTTTTTCTTGCCATTACTTGAATCCCCTACAGAACGCTACTACCCTGAAGAAGTGTTTCCTACTTAAGGAGCTCAACTGTGGGCCGGCTAATGACAAGTTTATATCCAAAAGAGGGGACATCAAGACCCAACCTGCTCCCCAGTGCTGTAAGACTGCACAAAGGACTCTACTGAGGGAGAGGGACCACTGCACTTGATGTTTCCCTGAGGATCAGGGGAAGGTGAATACCAAACTGAACCACTGATTCTCCCTCACCTCCTCTTGGACCTGAATGGTACCCCTTCCTCCAGGTGGTTGAAAAGGGGCTGTGCTAGTTCTGTCACCACAACCTGGGGTCTCACTAGCATCTCATTAACCTTGTTTGTAGTCTTGGTATTTTTCTATGTGATTTCACAGCTGTCCAAGCAATGCAGGACTCAGAATTTGTCATGGGGGTTGTCTCTTTCTCAGAAAAGTATATGATGTTTCTGCTTGAGCCTTCCTTTAGTACAGAAAAAATAGTGGGAAAGTAACTAGAAACAGGCAAAGAAAACATACCCTGGAGAGAGAGATCAGGAAGGAGCAGAGGAGGAAAGGGAAATGTCAATATAATCAGGGCTGCAAAGATGGAGATGTTCCAAGCCTGTATCAGGGCAATTGGTCATTCAGCTTGATCTCGGATTTGTCAGGAGCACAGAACCTAACCCATTGTTCACAGAGAATACACTATTCCTTCTCCATTGATTGCATTTTTAGAAAAGTCAGCATTTTCCTTGAGAAAACTTTTACAGATGCTCATGGGTATTGAAGAATACCAGCCTTGCCAAAAGAGGAGCCTTAGGTTTCTTGTTATTCCCAGCCTCTGACTCCTCTGAGTGACATCTGTCACCTTCCAAATTATTTTTTGTCAGAATGTAACTTTTTGATTAAGTTTTTTCCCCTTCTGTACATTCGCTTTTTCATTTTTCTCCTTCGTATTGCAACAAAAAGTATTCTCTTGTTTCAGTGCAACTTCCTTTATGTTTCATTTTCTATTTCAGCAGTGTGTTGTATTTAATAGGAGACATTTCCAAAAGGGCTCAGGGTCAGACTTTCAAGTTTGCAGCACTTAACAGCTGCATATGTTTGAACTGAACATCCATTCAGACAGCTATAAAGGTTGCCAGTTTCACACCATTTAAGCAGACTGAGTATGGCCATGTAACACAATGTATTGCTGACTTACAGAATCCCAAAGAATATCCTGGTGAGCAGGACCAGTCATCAAAAGCTCAAAATCAGGATTTCTGTGGCAGTGCCTGGGCAACACAATCTTGCCCTTCCCAAAGCAATTCAGGTTAGTACTGCACTGGCGCAATGGAATTGTCCCTTCCAAGTGGGGAACTTGACTTATGTGTCGACTTAAGACTGACATGGAAGAAACACTTTTCCCTCTCAGCTTGCAGCTCATTTTGAGACAGCACGACTTTTGTAACAATGTTCACTTTCCAGTCTCTCATTCTGGTCTTGGAAGTTGCACAGCAGCTTTGTCTTTAAACATGCCCGATCAGCAGTTCAGGTACAATCTCTCTTATATGTGACTGTAGTATCTGTTCAGGTCATTGTACTTCGCCAGCAGCCTAACTCTTAATGCCCCATTCATAGTTCTTGACCATAGAATCATAGAGTCCTAGAATAGTCAGGGTTGGAAAGGTCCTTAAGATCATCTAGTTCCAACCCCCCTGCAATGGGCAGGGGCACCTCACACTAAACCATGCCACCCAAGGCTCTGTCCAACTTGGCCTTGAACACCGCCAGCGATGGAGCATTCCCAACTTCCCTGGGCAGCCCATTCCAGAGCCTCACCACACTTACTTATAGTAAAGAATTTCTTCCTTTAATTATTATTTTGCTTAAGACTGAAAACAAAAAATTCTATTGGCAGATCAGAATCAAAGTCATCACCTTTAAAACAAAACGAGATTTTGGGTTCCAGATTCAATGCCTGAATTAAGTTCAGCTTCGGGGAGTTTTCTTTGCCTTTCCTTGAAAATTATGGCAAGTGCTTTGTATGTTTTGTAGTGGACACTCTGTCCCTGACAGATTTCTTATCACATATTCTGAATTATTTTTCTGCATTTTTGCAACTACCCATGTAAAATGATCAATTTATTTTGCATAATATGTCCACAAATAAAGCAAAACCTAAACATTTTATAAATCATCTGACATTCCAACAGTATGCTGTTTTCTGACTTCAGATGACTCATTGTCATATTCATTTGTTAGCTTGTTCATCTATTAAATGTAACATGCTCTACAACAAGTGACCCATTTCATTTTCAATTCTAATTGTGACTTTTTGGAGCCTCCTAGTCCAATTTTTTTCTAGTCTGAGTACCAAAGGTTAATATCTTAAAATTAGACATCTAAACAGAGGTGGGTCATAGTGACTGCTAAATAAGCAAAGCAATTGCAATTGTGCAGCTTTTAGGATTTCTTCTACTAACTTTCTATAATTAAAAACTTTCCTCAAAGGTTTCAACAGTTCAATTCTGAGCTAACACTAATTATGAAAGTTATTCCCAAATTCAAATAATTCTGAAGTTATGAGTAGCAAGACAATTACCATAGAACTCTATAGAAATGTAAATTTTTTAGATACTTCACTCAAATTAGAGCACTTTCTGATTACATAGGGACACAGAATAAAAGCCCAAAGGACATTCTTATATCTGATATTCTTGCTGATTATTGTATCTTGATTATCACATACTGATGGAATGTGATCATTGATGCCATTACAAAGCATACACTGTAATATTGTTCAAGATTGTTGATGTCTGGCAAGCTCTACAATAGCTTTAATATTTTGTATTAATAGTATTGCATTGATTTCTTCTAGGTATTTTTTTCCTTGTTACCGAGCTTGTGGATCTACTACAGGTTCTTTGCTATTTGCGTCTAGTGCCTTTAAAGATTAGTGTGCCTTTCCTCTCATTTTACACATTTGTTTTTCAGCTCTTCACCCTCTCTTCCAAGAAGGCCAGTGTAAATAATGGTTTCCAAGACCACAAAGCCTGTGTGAAATATCTGAATGACAAAGTAATAAACACTGTTTGTGACTGGAGTCCACACAAGGATTTATCGCAAAGCAACAAGGACCGATGTCAACAAATTTTGCCAAATGCAGATGGTGAGTAGGTTTGTTGAAAGAAAAAATCAAATCACTCTAACATAACTCTTTACAGTGGATTCTAATATAATAGAAATAAAATGCACTCAACTGGTGAGAGTGAAGGGCTCCACAGAGAGGAATAAGGTTAATTTAATGAGAGTATCTGCTGCCTTGGCCTGTATTTTAGGGAGTTGCTCATATGTGAGAGTATTCCTAATCTTTCTCAGCAAGACTTAAGGAAAGAAAAACATCTGCAAAGCTTTCCAGAAGTGCCTGCCTGCTCAGAAGTTGCCTTTCAGAGTGTTATTGCAAAACAAAGGAAAGACACAGTACATCGTACCTGGTTGGCAGGGAAGCGACATATGGAATATGCAATACAACCTTACTAGTCACTTTAGTCCCCTACAGCATAAACAATTTTTAGTCCTGTTCAGCAAATGCCTTTGTGTTCTCTCTCTGAACAACTCACCAGATGTGGGGACTGGTGAGTGGTGGACTAAGATTGATGACTATGTCACTGCAAAGTTGAATGTGCGTCCTACTGGGAATGTCCACCAAACTCCTTTTATCCCTGTTTGAAACCAGACCTGCCACAAAGGAGAACACACTCATTTATCTCCTTTGAGCATGCTGATGAAAACTTGGTAATCTTAACACATATCCTTTAGGCAGAGCTCACTGTCAAAATCAGATGCAAATTTTCCTTCCTCCCGTAGAGAGCAGACGAAAGCAAACCTTGGTCCCAATCTGTGAGAAGTACTGATGCTCTGCAGGGACAGTGTGCTTGGTCTGAAAAACATACAACCAAACCGTTGTTTAGGACTAAAAGATTAAGCTGGACACAACCTCTTCTGGTTCAGCCAATCAAACTGCTAAAATAATTTGATATAACTCAACTTGGGTGCAAGCTGCTCCATAAAGCAGCTGCCTCCTTCCCTGCAAGCTGTCTCACTCACACACCTAGCTTACCCTTTCAGAAACTACCTGCTTGTATTCAGTTTGGAAGATCAGTTCTGCTGCCCAGCTTCCAGATAGATATCCCCCATCTTCTGTGTACAGGGACCCAGTGTCCAGTCCAGAATTCCTGTTCCTTGGCCGTAGACTGGATGTTATAGAAAGACAGGCATATTCCCATTTATTAGCCTCCACAACAAGTGAGTCACCCTTGCTGGCCTGTACCAACAGTTATGTTGGTGCAAGTGCCTGGAATAGTAGCCTGAGTAGGATAAGTATACGAAACAGTGTGATGATGGCAATAAAGTAAACACACACACACACACACAGAGCAAACCAAACCTACATCTTGTTGTAGAAGGTGGTTTAATTTGCTTCAAAGTAAAGATGTTGCACCTCAGGCAACTCATTAAACAATCTCTTGTGTCTGAATAAAAATGCAATGTGTACGAAAATTACTGTCTGAACTTAAGTGAAAGAACAGCCAGCACTCACGTGGGGCTCAGCTGGGACAAAATATTTTACTGGAAGCTATTTTTATTTCTCTTAGTTGTGTTAGGCAACCAGCCATATTGTATCATACTGTCACAGCAAAAAAAAAACCCCAAAACGAAAACTCATGAGTAGCTGCTTAGAATTAGGTCTATTCACTAATAAAAGCATTAATCAGTTTTGAACAGTGATTGCATTTAGAAAAGATTTTAGGAAAGTTTATATTTTTTTGCCACTTGGTTCACTGTTTTAATGCATTCTCAGGGTTTTGGGCTTTTGAGGGGTTCAGATATAGCCCTTCAAGTTCAGTTTTGCTGTTTGTAAATGTTCATAAGATAGTGAGAATAAATGATTTTTCAGAGCTTGAGTCATTCATAGATTGTTCACTTTCGCAGCTCACTACTGAACATTTGCCTACACGGTATGTTTCTGGTGTCTCATCAGGCAAAAAAAATCTTACATAGCAAAAATGGTGAACTTGTGAAAATAGTACTGACAAAAGCATACTAACTAATACAACCTGAGAACTGATTTCTTATGTATTTTCCTGATTTGAGGATATTTTCAGGAGCACTCAGCCATTCAACTACTGAAGATATAGTGAGAAATATCAGCTGGGTGGTGCAAAATTAATTAGAATTTGAGCTGATTAATTGCAAATTTCTTTATGAATATGCTTGGACTGAAGGGAGAGTCCTGATTTTTAAACAGTGCTATTCACTTTGCCTTTTCTCCTGAAACCAGGCATGTACACAAAGCCACAGAATTCTGTTTTCTCCATCTCTAATACACTGCTGAGGTATCTAGCACTCATGTCATTTAGTTTTAAAAGCTATTAATGCACTTCATAAAGATGAAAAACAAAATACGAAGTCTTGTCAAGCCCACTGAAAGCTGTAGTCAGTCTTTTTTAATAAATGTTTTTCAGAAATGTAATTTTGTCTGTGATAAATGCACTTTTCCAAGTGTAGCACTGTAGATTTAGTACTTAGAAAAATCTGTTGACAGCCACTGGATTCTGAACTCTTTATTTATCTGCAAAACTTCCGGAGCTGACACAGAGACAGCATAAATTTTGAACCCCATCAAAGTTGTTTGTCCTTGAACTGGTCAGACTGTTTGTAGATTTGAGAGTACACTTCTTTTTCCACATCCACTCAGCTGTCAGCCTTTCCGCTGAGCGTGGCAACAAGGGCATGAAAGGGTGTCAAAATATGACTGGGTATTAAATATTTAGCATTATGGGCTTGGATTTTTAGTTCCCATATGGTACCTGCATGGTTAGGCTATAGAGTGTCCTCTGACCTAACAGGTAGGTGCTGGTTGTTCTTAATAAATTGAATGATTCTACCAAGCTAGGTCTGGAAACACTGACCTCACAACCACCAGTAGCCCTGGGCATCCCTGCTGGTTTCTCACCCAGCATGCCCAGTGTGATCTCTGGCTTCAGCTCCTGACTGTGAGAGTGCTGCAGGGAAAAGGGACACCCAGCATGTGGCAAAATCTTTGGAACCAAAGTCTGGTGTCACACAGGGTACCTCATGATGCCCCACTGGTATAGCTCTTCTCTAAAATAAGTTTATCATAGCATGTGTGGAGTATCTTACTCTTTCTTCCCAGTCATATTATCCCATAATTTGAAGCCTGTACCTCATGCATTCCATTTGTAAGGGACATGAAATTCACACTCACACTTAGGAGGACATTATCTAGCATTTTACATACAGTCTTCCCCTTAATTTTTATTTTAGTAAGCTTTAATTCAACTATCAAAGGACCTTAACAGCTTTATGGAATATAGAAATTTGCTGTCATTGGGCTTTGAATTACAAAATAATGAACTTCATTTTGATTTTACAATAACATTTTTAAAAGGCAAGCCCTTTGGTCCTTGGGGAAAACTCCAAATTTAAATTGTTATGTTATTATTATTGTTATTTTAAATAGACTTTAGTAATCAATAGGTCAGTTGAGAAGAATAACAAGTCTCAATTTGCTAAGTTTCCTATGGTTACTCAAACCAAACACAGAATCAAGATCTTTTAAATTTCAATCTTTTAAAATGTTAGTTGCAATTTGAACTGAGCCATAAATTAGGCACCATTTGTCTAATCAGGTCCCTCTATATTTGTGATAATAGTGGCCCAAAGCTATTGATCCCTGAGCAGATACTACAGCTCCCTCTAAACCAAAAGCACACGTTGCAAAGGCCTTTTTTAAAATCAAGGCTTCCACTCAGAATAAGATTCAGTCTGAAAAATTCCACATAAGCAAATTGCAGGGAGTATCTTTCTCATGTGTTAATTGAGAACAATGTTAGTATGTTATAGCACCCTTATAATAATGTAATATACTCAAATTATTAAAATGTTATGAGCTATTAAAGCCCTGACACTGATTTGGTGTATATATCTTTTGACTGCCAGCTGGTATTGTTGAAATGCTGTGAAATGATCACATTCTTATGTGATAATGCGCAAGTTTGAAAGCCTTGTTTGATCTTGATTCTTTTTGTCCAGGATGTGTCTTACCCCTATCACATTAATGAGTGGTCATACGGTGCAATATACACTGTAGTGTTATGAAATGTGAATACATCTCCCTTGGAGAAAACAGGGAAGATCATTTGCAAACACAACCATTTCTGGGGTCACTGCTCCTGGTTGTGGCCCCAGAAGCCTTCTGGTAAGTCTGACTTCGGAATTCAAACTTTCAGCTATGTCAAGAGGTATCAAATGAAAGTGCATTTATTTGGCTCCTTGGTTGTGCTGTATATTGCATTGTCTGATAACTCACTAACAAATTCAGATCTTGTCTTTTTAGAGAGATGGAGGAAAATAACAGGCCTCAAAGGAACTACCTTTCGGAGCAAGCATGTTTTTCTCAGTGTTTTCTTGAAGAAGGAAACAAGGAAAATTAAATAGAAGCAGATGGCATTTTATTTCAAAAAATCATCTCAGAATAATGTCATCTAAAAACCCAATAACTCAGGTAACTTGTCTGCTGCAGACTTTATGTTTGTTATTAGGCCCATGAGCTCCTCTACATTTTGCTGTGAAAGGTTTGAGAGAAAGGAAGCCTAATAATCAGTTGCAACAAATATTTTTCTGCTGCTTCTTATTGAAATCTTGCTGACAGAGATCTAGAAATCTTCTTTGACACTCCAGACAGCTTCTGGAGGAAATAAAATACCATAAACAGAAATGGATGGTAGTATTGATCTTTATGGTGATGAAAATCAGGATACTGAAATGCCAAATATACTGAAATGCCAAAATTTTGATTGACTTCAAAAAAACAAATTCTGGGGCTTTAAAACTTTTCAATTCAATCACATAAAAAGGTCAACAGAATTTAGCTGCTCTTTAAAGAAAGACAAAGGACAAAAATGTCAATAGGTCTTTTATACCTCCACAAGATTCAGCCTTTAAAAATATGCATTTTGCTTAATAATTAGGCAGTGATATCATACTTTTATAAGTTGTTTGACATGCACAATTGGATTTAAAGTTGATCCTTGTGTGTGTGATTTTTCTATGTGTCTTCTCTACTTTCTAATCACCCAGAACTTAGTCCCTCTGAAGCTGGAGCATGGGGCTGCCCCCGCTGCAAGAGGCAGAGTGAGGAGATGGGCTTGCTGTCACAGGAGAGTAACTGCTGCTGCAGGAAGGAGGTCCCATAAAATCACCCCCATCACTTCCCTTATGGCAACAGCCAGTTGGTTTTGCAAAGCTTAAGGATAGGTGAAAGGGACAGGTGGTCCATGGCTGTTTGTCTACCCTGGGACTACCTACTCTGCCTATAGTTGGAATCGTCCATGCTACTAAATGGGGAGTCCAGATAGTTTGCTGCATGGTTCTGTTATTTCATGCATAGATCACCTCGGTACTTTGTGAAAAACAAAGACAAATATTCCACTTTCTTTAAGATTTCTATTGTTGTGCTGCTTACACTGCAGAAGTTGTTAAGACTATAGAGAAATAAGCTAAGAAACTTCAGCTCAGGAAAGAGCCAGAGCAACCTGAGGTAATGGCTATTTGTTATCCAAAACCAGCATTGGTGAATACTGATGTGTTAAGGTACACAGTTTTTTAAGACAAGATCTATTTTGTTCCTCGACATTAGAAAAAATCCAGAGGAAAAAAAAACCCAACAACAACAACAAAAACCCAACAAAAAACCAAAGAGAATCTTAATATTCCTTTAATAATCTGTACTTCCCTATGATAATAATACACAGACAGAAACAGCACATCAATGATGGTAAAAAACTCTTAACAATGTCACTAAACATCCAGTGCAAAATAAAACCCAGCAACTTTATTAATAATAAGCACTATTCGGTGTGATAGTTCAAGTAACACATTTACTGAATTGTGTGCCTGCTGATTCTGAAAAACACCTCCATATGAGACAAGAATAAAAGACATGACAGAAAGCACACAGTTTTACACCAAAGCTTTTACAAAAGAATAGTTGCTTTTATACTTGCCTGGAATTGTCTCAGCTAACAAACCTTGGTAAAATGCTGTAATGCTGTTTGCTGAGATGGGGTGTGGTTTACATAATGTTATAACCTAATTTCTGAAATTCCCACTCTGCTTATAGTGCCATAACAATAGCCAGTTGTCTGCCTTCACAGCCACTGAAGTATCAAAATCTCTTGAATCCATCACTGCTCTCTATCCTCCTTGGATGTAACTGTGCAATGGAAGACTGCCTCATGCTTCGTAGAGGCTCGCTGTGGTCCCATCTCCCCAAAGTGATTAATCACCATTGCATGTGTGTGTGTGTGTGTGTGTGTGTGTGCTCAATCAAGAGCCCATTTATCATCGTTAGGTATTTGTAATGACATGTTTTACATACACCTAGTATTAGAGAATATAAAATAAGTTTAAGATACATTTCACCACATCATAGTCAAAAAAAGAGAAGAAATAGCCAGACTTTTCCCAACTCATAGAAGCAAGGAGCCATTAATTAGCTAGTCAAGGACTTTGCTCTAGCAAGAGACATTTGCATCTGCAAGGAGCTGAATGAAAAACACTTATTTTAATTGAGAAGAATGATCAGATGGTCTCTTAAATAATGAAGCAAAAGAATAAATTTCAGGAAGAAAGATTGTATCTGTCTGGGCTCCTTAGAATACTTCAAAGGAGAAATTTCTTAGAAGTGATAAAACTTGGTCCCAAGGGAGGAAAAAGTAAGTATATGCCATGGGACTAACTCAGTCCTCGGGGTATGCTGAAGGTCTGCTTTCCTGGGTACACTGTGGCCATGTTGCGGCTCTGTGTTAGGAGACTTAGGTACCATCCTGCTCCCCTTTGGAGCTGTGGGGATGTCCCCTTAGACTCAGACAGATTAAGTAGTTTCCAGAGGCAAGCCAGAGAAAAGGCAATAACATAACAGACATTAGCATTTACATGTCTAGGATCATGTAAAATCACCAGGTTTCAGCTGCTTCTGAGCAAATTAATCATTTGTGGGATAAAAAATACTGCCAGGGTGAGAAAAAGCCTCCTTCCAGAACAGCAGTCATCAGCCCCATTTCTTCTGTCCCCCACAAGCAGGAGGAGCAGCATGCCCAAACCCCAGACCTGTCTTGCTGTTGCTGCTCAGGCTATACCTGACTTCCGCAGAGGAAGAAACCAGGCTCTGCTCGCTCAGCTTTAGGATGTCAAAATTTATGTCTGCCTACTCGACTAATGAGCTGATGATTTAAAATGTATCAAGCATCCCTAGTTTCTCATTAAAAAGCCTGCTTTTGCAGATCTCAAACTATTTATGCAGCTCTTGTCTGAATTTCCTTCAGTTGTTCACCATGCTTTTGAAGCGCAAGCAGTGTTCCAGCAGCAGCATCACTAATTCTGCCGACAGGGTCATTACTGCCCCTCTGTCTGTCCTCTGCCCTTATAACCAAAGAGATTTTGCCTTCACCTTAAAAGAGTATTAGCACCACTTTTTTGTACCAGACAGGGCAGTCATGCTTATTTTGCTGATTTATTGATACATCACTTTCTTAAGGGATGTATCCCACCTCAATCTGGGATAAGGATGTATCCTATTTAAGAAGTCTTTTGCATTTGTTTTGTTCTTTGGGGGAAGCTAATGCTGCAAATCCCTTTTACCAGAAAGACAAAAAACCTGCTTGCAGAGGGAAGACCAAAGCTTAGCATCTTCAAAGTGGGGCTGATTAGCTCCACAACACCTATATCTATTACAGATACTGTTAGAGAGTCCAATAGAACAGCAGCTCAGCCACTCTAGTGTTGCTTGCTGACTGCAATATGGTCATAATTGTATCCCACCTAAATAAAAATACAGCCATTCAGAGTGGGGACAAAAGCACGAACTGTGACAGGAAATATCTTTATTTGAGATTAAATAGCTAAGAGAGAGGATACCAGGATGTAGAGCTTGAGAATATGTAGATTGGTCCTTCAGGTTAAGATCAATAAAACAGGTACACAGCAAACAGTGCTGCCTGTTGAGATCTTGGTATCAGTTCCAGTGCTTCCTGTGAAAGGTGAAAGGCTGTTCAGAATATCTTAGGAGTCAAAAGCAGAGAAAAGTTAACAAAGCAGGGGAGAGGACAGAGATGGTTAAAAGCAATTAGGATCTTCCCCACTATTCAGGAACTCAACAGAAGTTTCTTGGAGCACAGCAAAACTCCCAGAAGGAACTGCTCTTTTCTACCTGCGAACAGATTTCTAACAACTTGAATAGCTCCCTAAAGGTGGCTTCACAAGGTCAGAGGAATAAAAGATAACTCTAAGTAGAGCCCTGATGTTATGTCTTATCTTTACTTACCATACTTTGTGCTCAGGCAATGTCTTCCCAAAATAGTGCATGACGACCCCAGAAAAGCAGCCTTGAAGACTCTAGGAAGGATGTGCCTTAGGAGCTCTACTAACACATGCTGAATTCAGCATCTGCAGATAGCTTTTTTCTTTTTTCCCATCTAATTATCCATGAATTCTAAATTTAATCACAGCCAAATATTTTCAGATTCTTATTAGCTTTCCTTCAAAACAATTTAATTTAGAAATGAGCCTAAGCACATACCCCTGAGGCCTGGGCAGTGTCCTCCTACAGAATGGTTTAAGAATAACCTCACTTCATTGGTGCTTTAAGCTGACCCAGATGGCTTTCTGCTGAAATAAGTGGCATCTTGACTTTAGGGGAGTCAACTTTACCACAGGTCAATATATTCTACACTGTTTAAAAAAATCACCAAGGTAAATGCTTCACTGAGTGCTCTGACACCAGTCGCAGCCTTTTCGCAGTCAGCCACTGTTAAAATGAAAAATCACAGAAAAAAAAAAAAAAGAAAAGAAAAAAAGAGAAGAGAAAGAAGAGAGGAGAGGAGAGGAGAGGAGAGGAGGGGAGGGGAGGGGAGGGGAGGGGAGGGGAGGGGAGGGGAGGGGAGGGGAGGGGAGGGGAGGGGAGGGGAGGGGAGGGAAGGGAAGGGAAGGGAAGGGAAGGGAAGGGAAGGGAAGGGAAGGGAAGGGAAGGGAAGGGAAGGGAAGGGAAGGGAAGGGAAGGGAAGGGAAGGGAAGGGAAGGGAAGGGAAGGGAAGGGAAGGGAAGGGAAGGGAAGGGAAGGGAAGGGAAGGGAAGGGAAGGGAAGGGGAAGGGAAGGGAAGGGAAGGGAAGGGAAGGGAAGGGAAGGGAAGGGAAGGGAAGGGAAGGGAAGGGAAGGGAAAAGGGAAAAGAGAAGAAAAGAGAAGAAAAGAGAAGAAAAGAGAAGAAAAGAGAAGAAAAGAGAAGAAAAGAGAAGAAAAGAGAAGAAAAGAGAAGAAAAGAGAAGAAAAGAGAAGAGAAGAAAAGAAAAGAAAAAGAAAAGAAAAAGAAAAGGAAAAGAAGAAAAGAAAAACAATGAAAAGAAACGATAAAAAAAAAAAAAAAAAACAAACAAACAAAAAAACCCATGTCTAGATCCAGAAACAAAGGAGCTGAGGACCAGAAGAACACACAGGATCAGATAATTCAGTAATTGAAAATCCCTACCTGTAAAATATTTGGCCTGAAAAGTGGGTTCCTCAAAACCATATTTTAATTTCTCTAAATCTGGTTTATAGCTCCACTGTCTTTGTTAATGATGCTATAAATATTACCAACTTAAGCTATAAACTTGGTTTGTTCCAGGGAAACTGACACACAAAATCTCCTGCATCTTTAAATCAGAAAGAAGATTGGGCCATTTATATCTCTGTAGACATAATTCTATAGAGATGTGTATGGAATTAGCTAGGTAAAAGGGGAACAGATTGATTTAGGATGCCAGTTGCTCTTCATAGTTCAGGTTAAGTGAGAGCCAACATAGCAAATGGAGTTGACAGCACATTTCCAATTCACTTCACTGCTCTTCCTTACACACTTGCAGAAGATTTGGATGTCAGACAGGATGCCAGAAATAGTGGTAAAAAGAGCATATAAGGAATCTCACCCTCTCCCCCACAAACAGTCACATGAAACAGCAGTCCAGGTTGCAGTCCTCTACAGGGACTCACTAGGAATAGGCACCATGTGATGCCCTTTTCACCTTTCTTGAGTCCCCTGATACTGTGATCCAAATGATCATGTAGGTTTGTGCTGCCAAACCCAGTATATGCACTTGGGAGGCAATGTAAGTCATTGCCAAAGAGAAAGCATAACTATCCGTTCACCTCCTCTGTAGGCGAAAGAGGAACACCACCTCTTTGCATAGGCTGTTCAGCCTCCAAGCTGTAGATGCCTATATCTGCGGTGATTATTTCTAAGGGTTCCACGAAAAGATACTTGGGAAAGACAAGCTTGTTGCTATTAGGTTTAAACTCAGTATACACAAGCAGAAAAGTATACACACTCAAAAAAACAAACCAACCCAAAACCAAAAAACCTGAGCTAGGACTCTTCTCAGGGCAGAAAACCATTTCATGCTTTCGTTATTTCAATACAAAAAGAAGAAAAACATATTGCAACTTTCCTAACACTATTGAACTTTCTGAACAAGTGATCAATAGGATTTCAGTCAGTTTCCCTGCCAATCTCATCTCACTGGGGAAGAAAGAGGAACTACTCTTCCGACAGGCCTTTGACTCTACACTGAACGTCATGAGCAGGAGGATTGAGCCTGCTTTCCTCATCCCCATAGAATTTCCTGTCCCAGTGGGCCCACGGTCTTCATTCTCACTGTCCTCTCAAGACAGCCTTTAATAATTTTCTTGGTCAAATGGCAAAGCTAGTATTTAACACATCCTATTACTCCCTTCGCATCAGCAGCAGAATATTCTTGCTTGGTGTCTGTAACTTGATTTTCTCCCACTTAACCTCTTCCCTCTGCAATTGCTCCTGTAACAGAGGTCTGAATGTACTTACCTTCTCCATGACCCAGCACTCAGCAGAAACTATGCAGCCTTACTCCTATGCAGTTTGCCTTTAAATAAGCCATATAGATAAATAGAGAATCATCTATCCTCTCTAAGTCAGCAACCAGCAGATTTATTACCCATCCATAGACAACTCTCATTTAACTCGAACTAAACTAACAGTCTGTTGCACTGATGTTTCTTCTTAGTACTCTGGCTTAAGACTTTAAGCTTAAGTGCAACATGTCCAAAGCAATACACTATCTTTCTTCCAATTACCTTTAGCTTTACCACTGTGAGAAACGTCACAAAGACCTATGATCAGGAATCATCTTAGAATTGACCTCCTTATCATTGTGTATTTTGCAATTCTCTCTAACTAACACTTCTTCACAGCTGAAACTTATAACCACATCACCCACAACCTCATTACTTACTTCCCTCAATATTCTTTTCTCTGGCTTTGACAAATGCCATCTTGCATTGCTTCTAGCCTGTCAGTTGCAAAGTTAGTTTTCTTAGCTCTGTGTTTTGACTATGCCAATCTTCTTGTATTCCATACCAACAAATATAAGCTGCTTAGAGTGCTTTCAACACTTTGTGACTGATCTATCCTCTCATTTACCGTATTTTCATGTTTAAAGGCCGCATTCATGTAAACAACCTTAGTTCAGATTTCCCTCTCCACACCCCACCTACACATATCAATTGCAGTTATCCCTCAATATCTGCAGACAGCTTGCTAGGAATGGAACATCTGGCAAAGAAGTTCACTATTGGTGCTTCCAGGAAAAAGCAGCGGGGCATAGTAGTAGGGGACTCTGAAAGGAACAGAGGCACCCATTTGTCGGCCTAATCCAGGCTCAAGGGAGGTGTGCTGCCTACCAGGGGCTCGGATCAGGAATGTTGCAGAGAGGCTGCCTGCTCTAGTCAGTCCCACTGACTATTACCCACTTCTAGTGATCCATGTGGGTGCTACTGATACAGATAGCAGCAGCCCGGAGACCATAAAGAAGGACTACAGAGCTCTGGGAGAGGTGGTTAGGGGCTCTGGAGCGCAGATCGTCTTTTCGTCAATTCTCCAGGATACTTAAAAAGGCTAGGAGGATTGGACAGGTTAATAAATGGTTAGAAGGGTGGTGCCATAGACAGGGGTTTGGGTACCTTGAACAGAGTCTCGATTTAGTAGGACAGGTCTACTGGGGGCTGGTGGAGCTGGTCTGACAAAGAAAGGGGAAGAGTGGATTTGGTAGGAGGCTTGCCAGACTGGTCAACGATGCTTTAAACTAGATGTGTTGGGGGAGGGGGGTATCATTCCATCCCAACACACCCAATCACTGGCCAGCATCTACAGCAAATGTTCGGAGCAATGTAGAGATATTCCAGAAGCTCCAGCCAATGAGCAGGCTTCATTTGGAGCTTGGCTCAGATGCCTCTATACAAACTCCTGTAGCATGGGGAACAAACAAGAGGAATTAGAGATGTGTGCACATCTATGTGGGTATGATATCATAGGCATCACAGAAACATGGTGGGATGGCTCCTGTGACTGGTGTGCTGGAATGGAAGGTTACCGGCTCTTTAGAAAAGACAGGCACCACAGACGGGGAGAGGGAGTTGCTATTTACATTAGGGATAGGCTGGAGAGTATGGAACTCTGTCTGGGGACAGGTGAGTAGTCGACAGAGAGTTTGTGGGTCAGGGTTAAAGGGAGAACAGCGATGGGTGACATTATAGTGGGGCTCTGTTACAGACCGCCTGACCAAGAGGACTTGGTGGATGAAGCGCTCTATAGACAGATAAGAACAGCCTCACATTCACAGGACTTTGTTCTCATGGGAGACTTCAACCACCCTGATATCTGTTGGAGGGATGGTACGGCCCGGCACAAGCAATCCAGGAAGTCCCTTGATTGTGTGGAAGCCAACTTCCTTCTGCAAGTAATAGAGGAGACAACAAGGAGAGGTGCCATGCTTGACCTCGTATTCACCAACAGGGAAGGGCTGGCTGGAAATGTGATGCTCCAGAGCAGCCTTGATTGCAGCAATCATGAGACGGTAGAGTTTGAGATCCTCAGGACAGTGAGAAGAGCGTGCAGCAAGCTCACTGCCCTGGACTACAAGAGAGCAGAATTTGGCCTCATCAGGAACCTGCTCAGTAAGGTTCCATGGAATGCAGCCCTAGAGGCAACGGGGGCCCAAGGCTGTTGGTTGATATTCAAGGCTCACCTTCTGCAAGCTCAGGAGCGATATATCCCAACTAGAAGGATGTGCAGCAGGTGGGCCAGGAGACCTCCTTGGATGGATAAGGAGCTGCTGAGCAAAATTCAAATGAAAAAAGAGACTTGCAAAAGGTAGACGCTAGGACAGGCGGCCTGGGAAGAATACAGGAATGTTGTCCAGGAAGCTAGGGAGCAGGTTAGGAAAGCTAAGGCCCACTTAGAATTAAACTTGGCTAGGGATGTGAAAGATAACAGGAAGGGACTCTATAGGTACATTGCAAATAAAAGGCAGACTAGGGACAACGTGGGACCCCTCCAGAAGCAATCAGGAGAACTGGCTAACCTAGATATGGAGAAGGCTGAGGTTCTTAATGACTTCTTTGCCTCATTCTTCACTGGCAAACGCAATGACCACGCCACTCAAGTCTTGGAAAGCAGACGCAGGGACTGTGAGAATGAAGACCCTGGGCCCACTGTAAGAGAGGATCTGGTTCGAGACCATCTTAGGAACCTGAACATATACAAGTCCATGGCACCTGATGGAATCCATCCACGGGACCTGAAGGAGCTGGCAAATGAAGTTGCTAAGCCACTGTCCATCATATTTGAAAAATCATGGCAGTCAGGTGAAGTTCCCGATGACTGGAAAAGGGGAAATATAACCCCCATTTTCAAGAAGAGGAAAATGGATGAGCCGGGGAATTACAGACCAGTCAGTCTCACCTCTGTGCCTGACAAAATCTTGGAACAAATTCTCCTGGAAGGCGTGCTAAGGCACATGAAAAGCAACAAGGTGCTTGGCAACAGCCAGCATGGCTTCACTAAGGGTAAATCCTGCCTGACCAATCTGGTGGTCTTCTATGATGGGGCTATAGAACTGATGGACAGGGGTACAGCAGTTGATGTTATCTACCTGGACTTGTGCAAAGTATTCGACACTGTCCCAGATGGCATCCTTGTCTCTAATTTGGAGACACATCAATTTGATAGGTGGACCACTCGGTGGATAAAGAACTGGCTGGATGGCCTCACGCAAAGAGTTGTGCTCAATAGCTCAAAGTCCAGCTGGAGACCAGTAACGAGTGGTGTCCCCCAGGGATCGGTGTTGGGACCGGTCTTGTTCAACATCTTTGTGGGTGACATGGACAGTGGGATTGAGCGTGCCCTCAGCAAGTCTGCCAATGACACCAAGCTGTGTGGTTCGGTTGATACATTGGAGGGAAGGAATGCCATCCAGAGGGACCTTGACATGCTTGTGAGGTGGGCTGATGCCAACCTAATGAAGTTTAACCATGCTAAGTGCAAGGTCCTACACCTGGGTCGGAGCAATGCCAGGCACAGCTACAGGTTGGGAAGAAAAGAGATTCAGAGCAGCCCTGTGGAGAAGGACTTGGGGGTGTTGGTCAATGAGAAAATGAACATGAGCCAGCAGTGTGCACTTGCAGCCCAGAAAGCCAACCGTATCCTGGGCTGCATCAAAAGGAGTGTGACCAGCAGGTCGAGGGAGGCGATCCTGCCCCTCTACTCTGCTCTCGTGAGACCTCACTTGGAGTATTGTGTGCAGTTCTGGTGTCCTCAACATAAAAAGGACATGGAACTGTTAGAACAAGTGCAGAGAAGGTCCACGAGGATGATCAGGGGACTGGAACACCTCCCGTATGAAGATAGGCTGAGAAAATTGGGGCTGTTCAGCCTGGAGAAGAGAAGGCTGCGTGGAGACCTCATAGCAGCCTTCCAATACCTGAAGGGGGCCTATAGGGATGCTGGGGAGGGACTCTTCATTAGGGACTGTGGTGAGAGGACAAGGGGTAACAGGTTAAAACTTAAACAGGGGAAGTTTAGATTGGATGTAAAGAAGAAATTCTTTACTGTGAGGGTGGTGAGGCCCTGGAATGGGTTGCCCAGGGAAGTTGTTAATGCTCCACCACTGGTGGTGTTCAAGTCAGGGTTGGACAGAGCCTTCGGTGGCACGGTTTAGTGGGAGGTGTCCCTGCCCATGGCAGGGGGGTTGGAACGAGATGATCTTCAGGTCCTTTCCAACCCTAACTATTCTATGATTCTATGAAAACCTATCTTGCTTGCTTGACCTCTTCTGTAGGCAGAAGTGTGGAATCACGCTCTGCACCTCAACTGCAAGCCATGTGATAAATTTCTGGCCAAGCCAAAGGCTGTCATGAGGATTATTAATGAATTATGTGAATGCTTTAGTAGGGCAGTTGTAGTATAAATTTGCTGATCTAATTTTAAAAAGAGGAAAACAAAACAAACCCAAACCAACCAACCATATTCCTGAAATCTCCTGCTGTGGTACATATTTTCTTGTTGCTGCCCGAAGAAGAGTCAGACTTATTATTACCTGAGGAGCCTGATTTTTAAAATGCAAGTGAGTGAGAGCTTCACCACTGACCTCAATTGGACTATTATGGATTCATCTATTTAAAGCTTGGTTTGGGATTAAAATCTAGAACACTGTGCATAAGCAGCAGCCTTTCTGCTAGAATTGCAACTTCTTGATAGCAGCAAGTCATCTCTGGATCACACCTTTACTGACATTTTCTATTGTATGGCACATAATAACCATCATATTCAACTCCTTGGGATATATTGTTCCAGACCTCTCCCAGGGCCAGTAATCATGAGATTGCCCCACACTGTCAGTCTTCTCTTATTATTTTTCTTCATTGAAATAAACTCATGATAATCACCAGAACTCCATTCCCTTCCACCAGCTACCAGGTTCCAGCACACTCTCTTTCCAGTGATACAAATCAGGCCTCCCATTGGCTTAGTAAGAGTAGCTGTTTAGCTAATAATTACAAAACCAAATGGTAAATACAAACATTAGAAAAAAGTGAAAATAAACTTATAATAGATGGAAAAAAAAAAAACCAAACAAAACAAGAGCTCCATTGAAAGAGGTTTTTTTATTAATAGGCATAGTTTATAAAATTGAGGAAAGGGAAGATTTAATTTAAGGACTGTG
Source organism: Amazona ochrocephala (assembly GCA_039720435.1). Lineage (NCBI taxonomy): Eukaryota > Metazoa > Chordata > Aves > Psittaciformes > Psittacidae > Amazona > Amazona ochrocephala. The sequence goes on from CM077878.1 coordinate 49,169,673, forward strand.
TAAAGATTAAAAAAAATAGACCGACCAGGGCTAAATGCAATCAAAGAGTGATCAGGGAGGAAAAAAACAAACCAAATCAGACAAAACAAGCAAACAAACAAACAAAAGAAAAATAAACAAACAAAAAACCCAAACAAAACAAAATTTAAAAAAAAAAAAAATAAATTAAAAAAAAAAAAAAGAAAAAAAACCAACCTGTAAGTATTGAAACTAGAAAAAAATAAAAATTAAATTGTATAAGCCATCTGTTGCTTGCACCTACTCAGAGTTTGATTCATGGGCAGAGGTACTCTCAGGCAAATGCTGTCACTCTTTCCTGTCTATATCATGCTCTTCTAAAACACAAATTCTTCACTTCAGATTTTTTAGGTTGCATAAATCTTCTATCCCACTTTTTTTGGGGGGAGGAGGGTGGAGCAGCTAGCAGAATCTGAGTGCTATCAAGTTATTCCAAACAAGACATTTTATTTGCTGATAAAATACTTCCTCTTCTGGTTTTGGTGTGTGCTTGCAGTCTGGATGCAATATGTTGTTGTCCAAGTAATTATTTGCAGGTAACATCCTGAATGATTCTTTAAACTGTTATTTATTCTTTTTTCTTTACCAAAAGATAGAAGAAATCTTCCTTTTTTTTTTTTTTTCTTTCAACCCTCACACTCTGCTAACACTGCTGTCCTATCAATGAGAAGGGAAAGCCCTTTTGGCTTCTTTCTTTGGCTCCAGATTTATGAGTTTGGCTCTTCCCAAGAATGCACACTGTGCACCCAGCTGACAACAGATACATGCCTGTTGTGTAGTCAGGGGGATCTAAATATGATTGTGCACAGCATTCTTGTTACTACTGACTGCAGAAACTGGCACACCAGATCAACGTTTCAATGCAGGGACCTGTCCTGGGTTCAGCAGTATCAGTCATTTTTTCTCCTTCTTGGTAGCTGGTACAGCTCTGTGTTTTTGATTTTCAGCCTGGAAACAGCGTCGATAACACCAGTGTTTTCAGTTAGTGCTTGGTGATGTTTAGGCTGGCCAAGGACTTTGTGAGTCTCATGCTCTGCGAGGGAGGAGGGGAAGCCGGGAGGAAGGAGAGACAGGAAACCTGACCCAGACTAACCAAAGAGATTATTCCATACCACAGCACGTCATGTCCAGGAGGTAGAACGGGGAGCAGAGACCTGGAAGGGAGGTGAGGATGCACGGTGGTGGGGGTGCACGGTGGGGGGTGCACTGCGTGCTCAGGCTTGATATTAGGTGGTGAGAAATTGTATTCTTTTCCCTTGTATTTCTCTTGTCATTATTATTATTGGTGGTAGCAGCAGTGATTTGTGTTATACCTTAGTTACTAAACTGCTCTTATCTCAACCTGTGGGAGTTGCATTCTTTCGGTTCTCCTTCCCATCCCTCCAGGAGCAGAGGGAAGAAAGGGGGGGAAGTGAGTGAGAGAGCGACTGTATGGGTTTATAAGCTTAAACCACGACAGGACCTTTGGCCTTGTATTACTGTGCCCTTAAAATCTCTACTTGAAATTTGGTCCCCAGCTGGGATAATGTCTGTGGTAATGTACAGAAGAGGACGGGACACATCAAAAGATTTTGCAGTCCTAATAAATAAGGTGTAGGAGAGAAAGAATACATATGGAGATCAAAGGCAACATGATGACTTTTACAGTATTCCTCAAAGATGAAATCAGGTGAACAGTTAACTCCAAATGCAACATTTCCCCAAAGTTACAGATTACTGTCATGTCTGTTTTCAGCCAAAAGCCATTAAGGAGGCCACCAGTCATATTCACAGCTTTTTTACTTCAGGTCAGATAATTTCACTACCCATCACTGATCCTAAAAAGGCATTCCTTTCTCTCCTTAATCTTGTGATAAACTGTCATGGAACATCTATGGGGATGTACTGCATATCTCAGCAATTTTTCAAGATGTCCAGTGCCACAGCTTTAAGATTTGTAACAAGCTGGGATAAGGAATGCTTTGCTATGTGTCAGATGACTAGCCAGATTTATTGCTACACAAGATTAAATGGAAGTTACTTGAGAAACATAGGTTTTCAGTCATGGAATAAATTCACAAAAGAGAAAATGACAATGGCATCATTATGATTACACTTAACAATACATGCTCTCCCAGGCTGAATTCAACAGCAGCTATGCTCTACCTCACTTTCTCTTAGCTTTAACTGAAAATTTATTGCCACTAATGAGTTAAGATGGAATGATTTCGTTTTATATACATATATGTTGTCTATATGGCTTTCGTATCTGCCACATGCCTTCCTTCCCTACACTCACATCCTCTTGGACACAGAAGAGCAAAGGCTGAGAAGTCCTTTCTGACTCATCTCAAAGCAGAATATCTCATCTCTGGAAGAAAACTTTCCTACTCTTTGCTTGTGATTCCATACAATACAGAGGACAAGGCATTACTCTCTCCCATCTCTCCTCCTAAAGCTTCCATGATGAAGATTATCACGGTATCTCTCAGTTAGCATATTCCTTGCCTGTTTAACAGCCATCCTGAAACACGTATTTAACCAATTAATACAGCAAAACTTTATAGATACTATATATTTTTAGATCTGTTAGTCTGATTCTGAATGAATAAAATAGGCAACAATCTTAGTAATGCAGATCCAGCTGCATGCTTTTGGTTCCATGGATTTTCTTCTACCATAGCAAGTTGGATTTCTATTGCTGTGTATAATATGATGGTTAAGGTATATATATCAAAATAAGGATCAATGGATGAAAAGGCTTCCTTTTCTAGACTACTGTATTGAATAGGAGTACTCTCAGTGGATTCATGATTCCCTAACAGTTTAGTCAAGCACAGAAATCCCACTGAACTGTCTTAACTTACTATCTGGACCAAGTGAAGAACTACACCATCTTAACACCCAAAGGAGAATAGCATTTCCAAACCTAGAGGGAACAGATAACAGTTTTGAAAGGAAGTAACAATGGTGTCATGACTCTCTCCTGGCTCAGTTGGGGATAAAGCAACTGCACTTATCTGTCTCTGAAGAGACAAGCACTTACCTAGCTCTGAAGAGTTAGACCTGATTTCAAAGTCCAGATTCATGTCTCGAATACAAAGGCAAAGCAGGACCTGACACTTCTGGAGGTTTACAAAAGGCAAGTGGATCCCCGCCCTTAGCAAGGATGGTTGTGAGCTTCCTGGCTGAAATATACAGTGTAGGGAAGAGTATTAAAGCTAGTTGAACAGTAAGTGTGGAGCTATTTCCTTGCACTTCGGTATGCACACATTTTTATAAAGCTTCTTCCACTCTGCTGTCTAATGTTGACATATGTATAAAAACACTTCTGTTTATTTTAACTTGACTTCAAGGATTTTAAAGGTAACTCTTTAACAGCAATGTATTTTATCCAGCTTTGACAGTCCCCAAAATCAGGATCCTGGGACACTTTAGGGATGACTTGAGAGCTGGTAATAGGAAAAACATAACTAAGAAACCTTTGTAGCATGCAGCAAGGTAGAGGAGAGTATGCACAGACCCCGGGAGTCCTGAGACAGCATATGGCACTCACACCTGAAGTGACAGTGCTATGGAGTTGCAAAGCAGAGGACTAGTGGACTGCTCTGCCATGGAATGAAGCAAGCCTGAACTTTCCACCACTTTGTGCAGTAAAGATACAGATTTCTGCACAGGTTTGGGTTCTGATATCACCTTAATTTTGCCATTTGTCTGTCAGATTGCAGATAAATCACTAGATGTTCTTGATATCATTTTGCGCTGTATCCTGAAACATGGGAAAAGGCAGCTCACAGCAGAGAAATCAGATACACAGAAGAGGGATGTGACAGGAATTAAAAAAAACGTGTGGGTTCTGAACTTTTAGGTCTGGCCTGCAACAAGTCAGGAAACAATAACATCATCTGAAAGCCAAAAAGATCAAAAATCCCGTCTGTCATCTATAGCACATCTTCTGCAACTGCGGGTGGGGTGGGAGACTACAACTGTCATCATTTTTGTTTCTGAAACACTAAAGGCCAAATCATGTGAGTACTCTGATGAATTCCTAGTCCCTTGGAGATGGCTTTCCTGGGACTGACAGATACATGTTCTGAAAAGTACAGAATGATAACGATGCTTATTTCCCCCAAAAAAGAAAACTGGTATCATTGTCTTCCTTAACAGAGGGGATCTAAGGCACAGAGTTCTCAGGGACACTTAGCAGGTCAAAATCAACTCAGTCGTTCTTGTGCTGCCACATCCACTTGATAGCCCCCCTTGGGCAGCACATTGCTGCAGGATCCCAGGGCATTCAAGGCATGGGGCAGTGCCCATGAGATAGATGCTGTGGTGGGTGACATGGACTTGGTGCAGGGGAGAAGCACTGTGAAATGCTGCTTGGGTAACCACTGCGGCTTGCAAAGCCTTGGGTCTCCTTTTGAAAGTGAAGTGGTAAAACATGAGGAGCAGAACAGGAATTATTTTCCCTCGGGACAGAATGTCTCAGCAGCTATGTTGAGAGATTGCCTCACACTGAATTCAGCTCTTCAAGGAAAAATAGAATTCATGGAACATCTTCTTATATGCAGTGAGGATGGGAAAACAAGCTGTTAAGCTGCTCACAGAGGTCAGGCAGTTAAAATATATTTATCTGTCTACTGTTTCTTTTGATCAAAACATCATGAAATAAGTGTCCAGACAGTCAAATACATGGTTGGTGCTAAACATCAGCTGTCCTTCAGACAGACACCCTGCCCTGCCTCCGCCAGCTGCTGACTAAATGAAGGAAAAAAGCATTTCTCCCCAGCTTCCTTCTTCCTGGGCTGCTAGCCAAGTCCTTTCCCAAATACCTGTGCCTCTCTCTCAGGAAATGGGAGCTAGTCATACTTCTTCCTCAGCTGCAGCGGGAGCCATCTCATACACCTCCGCTGATCCAAGATGGACTACCATGGTAAGGGCACAAGAGCAGCCAGTCCCAGTCCTGCCTTCACCAGCATTTCATAGGACCTTCCCAGCCTTGAGTGTGGCTGCCTGGCTCGGTGGACCAGGCCCTGAATTCCAGCAATTCTGCTCCAATTGAGCTGGCTGGTCAAGAAGTCACATCATCCCCTCCGTGGTGTGTAAGATACAGTCAAGGCACAGCTGATTGATATCTACTCCTGAAAGTCCACATCTTTTTGACCAGAAAGCTGACTGATTCATAGCTGTTTTCTGGCAGTCAGGGTCTAAAATATTTGCAAATGGTCACTGACAGACCACATGCTCCTCAGTTAAAGCGTATGATATCCCCTTCGCTGCCTCCAGCAGCCTTCTATACATTACATGAAAGCAAAATTGCAGTAATTTCAGATATTAAAAGAAATCAATACTTGCCAACATGAACTCCGCAACAGTACTGAAAAACTGTACTTCTTTGCTAATCTAGTGGATCAGAGAATGTGAAGTCTTAAGCTAAATGGGTCTCTTAGCCCTGAAAGGTTTTTTTGGGACTTAAAAGCCTCATGCTGATAAACGCAGGTCCCTCAGATAAAGAGCTACTGCCACATTCAGGCAATCTCTTAGAGAAGATACAATTTGCTTTGCCAGTATTGACACTCCTTTTTGATATTCCTTTCTCATAATTTTCAGTTTCATAAGGTTGGGGTTTTTTTTAGAAATGCATAAGACATTTTGAAAGGGAAGGGCACAAAGCTTGGGTTTGAAAAAGGTGTATTCAGAAACTTCAACTTTTCAAACAGCTGAAGAGAACACTTAGGATTACTTTAAGAGCATTAAAAATCTCTCTTTTTTTTTCTTAGAAAACTAATCTGCAGCTATACAAATATATACAGATCCCAGCATTGCGCCTCTGCTCAAGAACAACTGCTTCATTAAATGCAATAGGAAGCACTGCATCATTCTTTTTAACTCCGGGTCTGAATTCTTATCCTTTAAGCAGAAATATTGCCTCTAGCCAATTCAAGGATTTAATCCACAAACAATATTCAGGCAAAAATCCCACATGCAAGGAAAGTTGAAAGAATGTGAAGAACCTCCTTCTAGTAACTGAACTGGTAACCGTGCAGCTTGGAAAAAGCCTAGCGGAATCCCTTTAGGATCTTACCCTGAGCCTGAGTAAAGGAAATCAACTATATCTGCTGATGAAATTGTCAGAATAGTTTGTGTAGTGTAACTGAAGTGTGACTGAAACCTGTCATTCAGGCAGAAATAAATTCACTGTTCCTACAGCAAAATGTAAAACTCCCAGGACTACTAGCTCTTATTTAATTGAAATAAATACTGCAGTTTAAGTCTATTTGGGCAAGAGTATCCTACAGGGTGTTGACATCCAACTGCTTTCTGTGGAAGCTGAGTTATAACAGTGCCAATTTATGAACTAGTGAGAAGGTCTGTGATTTAATTAAAGACAGAAGAGATAAAATCCTTCATAAATGAAATCTAATGCCCTCTAATTGTGTATAGATGAGGAAAAATACAGAGAAGCATGAGTAAGCCTTATTTCTTTATAAAACCCTGGAGTGCCCAGTTCTGGGAAATTGCAGGATGATTACTTTTTTTCAGATATTCAGTTCTTCTGTATGTGTAGAGACCCACTTAATAAACAGAGCATCAGGAACTGGGCCCCAGATTTTCAAAGCATTCTATCAGCTTCAGAAACCTCATTTGTTGGATACTCACTCTGAAAAACCTAAGGTGATGCTTTCTTTGAATGCAATTGTTGCTGTACCATTCAGTGTCCATTTTTACCTGCAACTTAACAACTAATAGAGGAGTCATGGCCAGAAAACTGCAGACTAGCCAAAAGTCTTAATTCCTGTCCAACTAATGCAGAAGCATGGCAGGATACGCTGGGGAATCAACATTCCTCAGCACAACTAGAGACGAGAAAAGCATCAGAAATGCTTTCTGGGGATTTTCAGGCACAGTGGAATCAGACCAAGCACAACTGCATGTACAAATGTGTTGCTTCATATAATAATGGTTGTGGTCTGAATGTGCCTTCTTTCCCTTGCCTTCCTGTGAGGTTGTCCTTGCATGGTACAAAGGGGACCATCTCAGCTATTCCGGTAGCTGGAGTGCAGGATTGCTTGTGTCCAAAAGAGGTTTCAGACACACCCTGATGATACTCTTTGCTTTCCTGAGTGCTTTATAGTTCTACTATAGAATTTCTGAGGCAAGTTTGACCTTCTCGTAGTATGCTGGATAAAGGACACAGGAATTTACAAGGTGAAAAAATGCTGTCTTCTGCCTGATTTTCTGAATGCAACTTTTTTTGTCTGCTCTTTTGACTGCAGTTATTTTCACAGGACAGGGTCCCCAGTGTGTCTAAAGTATTTTTGTTATTTGATTGTGCATTCATAGGGGGGATTATTTTTCCCATGTTGCATTATTTTTCCCTTCTCAGCACCTCTTGCCTTTGCTCACTGATTTTGCAGCCTCTCCAGTGAAAATGTCGAATGGTGTATATCTCTCATACATCTGTGGGACCTGGCTGTTGTCCAAGAGGAGGACAGTGCCTCTCCCCAAGGTTCCTGTGAGGCCCCAAATCACAGACTTTCGAGATCACTTCTCATTCTTATTGGAAAACAAGGAATTTACTGTATGTAAATATACTGCTCAGAAGTATATTTAAGTACATTAAGTATGTTGCCCAGGCACCAATACTTGTCCAGTGCCTTACTGGTAATCTCATAAGATTCTAATAGTTGCTTCTGCTAAAATTTTAGCCAAGGCACAAGTATATAAATGAAAGTATATAAATGAAAGAGACTGATTAACTTATCGTGATGACTCCTTCAATCATCTTTTCCATTAGCATGGAATTAATCAAAGTGCAGAAAGCTTGCACAAAGCCATTTCAGATCTAGCTGTCTGATATGTATGATCTAAACTTGGGTTATGCAAGATCTAGCTCTGACCCCATAAAGATCTTTATTCTTCAAGGTCCTAAAACAGAGAATAGCTCTTTGTGAGGTGTTGAGGATTGATGGCCATGTAAATAATCACACTTTGCTTATGATGTCCATACATTCATTCCACATGAAGACTTCACAACAAATTATTTTTTATGCTCTGGCTGTATTTTTGTAGGTAGTTTCTGCCATTCTAATTAATTCAACCCATATTAGACATCCAGTCTTCTGACATCTGGCATGTTGACTGTCAACTATTTCCCTTCCCATTTTTTCCCAGAAGAGGCAATATGTCAGGTTACATGTTAAAAAGCTCATCTGCTCCCTTACAAAGGAGCACAGAAACAATTGCAGATGGAGGATGCTAAATCATACTGTCTCTTAGCTCCTCCCTGACCCATCACAGAGGGGCCACATGGCCATCAAAGGCCTAAATCTGCAAGCCCAGAAGACCACAAAGGCAGGTAGTTCTGGGGGACAGAAATTAAGGATGTGGAAATTAATTAAGAAATTAAGAGGAAGGCACAACCTGCCTGGATCCTTCCCAGAGCTGTTCCAGGGGAGCCTCACCCATTGTGTCCAGGCATGAAGCCCATCACAATTAGTCAACAGGAACACTTTTCCCACCAGGAGAGGTTCCTACCTAGGGGAATGGGACACTTTATGAGATGCAAGGAAAGAGCATAGCACAAGACTTCGTCGTGTTTAAACCCAATTAGCAACGAAGTACTATGCCAAAACCAGGACAGACTTAAAGTGGGAGGTGAACCAAAGGTGGAGAAAAGGAGAGCTCAAAGTCATTCGAGGAGGAACAAATGTAGGAAAAACTACATGAACGAGTGATACAGGAATAAAAGAACTGGCCCTCTGTAAACAAGGGCTGACTGACATGGCCGCCTGGCCATACTCTGTGCCTGATCAGTGCAGTCTGTCATGTCTTATTAAACTCTGTTTCTAATTCTTTTCCGGTAGGGGTCTCTATTTTGTGTGCACATACACACTTTGAAGTCTGTCATGGTTTAAGGTTAACTGCTCCCTGAGGAGCCAGTAAGATCTAAGAGCCAGTAACTCCAGGGGGATCATGGGTGGAAAGGGCTGAATGTCTGTGGGGCAAGAACTGGAGAGACCAGCATGCATGGATGTGTGATCACTTACAAAGGTAAAGCCAGAGTAGCCAGAGAGGGGATGCAGTGCTCTGGGAGCTCAGTGTGTGTATCTGTCTGTGTGTGTGTGAGCTATTATAGCACCCTTAATGGGTGCATGTGCATGTGCATGTGTCTGTGTGTGTGAGCAGTGGCTTGTTCTAGCAGCCGGAGCGGGGCTGCAAATAACTGTGGATGATGGAATGTGGTATCTGAGCCCAGCTGCTGAATGGATCATAGAATCATAGAATCATAGAATAGTAAGGGTTGGAAAGGACCTCAAGATCATCGAGTTAAAACCCCCCTGCCATGGGCAGGGACACCTCCCACTAAACCATGCCATCCAAGGCTATGTCCAACCCCACCTTGAACGCCGCCAGGGATGAAGCATTCACAACTTCCCTGGGCAACCTATTCCAGGGCCCCACCACCCTCACAGTAAAGAATTTCTTCCTCAGATCCAATCTAAACCTCCCCTGTTTAAGTTTAAACCCATTACCCCTTGTCCTCTCACCACAGTCCCTAATGAAAAGTCCCTCCCCAGCATCCCTATAGGCCCCCTTCAGGTATTGGAAGGCTGCTATGAGGTCTCCATGCAGCCTTCTCTTCTCCAGGCAGAACAGCCCCAATTTTCTCAGCCTATCTTCATACGAGAGGTGCTCCACTCCCCTGATCATCCTCGTGGCCCTCCTCTGCACTTGTTCTAACAGTTCCATGTCCTTTTTATGTTGAGGACACCAGAACTGCATGCAATACTCCAAGTGAGGTCTCACGAGAGCAGAGTAGAGGGGCAGGATCGCCTCCCTCGACCTGCTGGTCACACTCCTTTTGATGCAGCCCAGGATACGGTTGGCCTTCTGGGCTGCAAGCGCACACTGCCGGCTCATGTTCATTTTTTCATCAACCCACACCCCCAAGTCCTTCTCCGCAGGGCTGCTCTGAATCTCCTCCCCTCCCAATCTGTAGCTGTGCCTGGCATTGCTCCGACCCAGGTGGAGGACTTTGCATTTAGCATGGTTAAACTTCATCAGGTTGGCATCAGCCCACCTCACAAGCGTGTCAAGGTCCCTCTGGATGGCATTCCTTCCCTCCACCTTGTACATATATATATTTGGGTTTTTTCACTAGTGGACCTCCATCCTAATTCGCCAGAGAGGTGAGCATTATGAGGCTATTGGTACGCTTAGGTTGGTGTGGGCACTGAGTGTCTGCCTGTGTTGATCTGTATGGTTGCCTATGTGTATATATATGTTGCGCATATGTATGCATGTACCTAGGAATACATGCTCAGCCTCACACTGACTGAAGCTAGGGCATGGAGCTGTGCAGCCTCACCTGTACCAGGCTACTGGACTTGGCTCCCCTCACACAGCTCTCCCAGTAGCCAGATCCATAGCCATGTGGCTCCTGCGTCAGAGCTTCCCTGGGCCACACAGCCCCAGAGGAGAGAAAGTCCGTGGAGTCCCTGGGAACACAGGTTCTGTCATCATTTACATAGTCCTGAATCTCCTCACCCTTCACTCCCTGACGGATCCATTGAATCTTTCCAGATTCAACTAAATGAAAAGTTTTGGTGCTTGGTGACACCCAGCATAGCTTCACTAAGGGGAAATCCTGCCTGACCAATCTGGTGACCTTCTATGAAGGGGCTACGGAAGTGATGGACAGGGGCAGAGCAGTTGATGTCATCTACCTGGACTTGTGTAAAGCCTTTGACACTGTCTCACATGACATCCTTCTCTCTAAGTTGGAGAGACATCAATTTGATAGGTGGACCACTCGGTGGATAAAGAACTGGCTGGATGGCCGCACGCAAAGAGTAGTGCTCAGTGGCTCAGTGTCCAGCTGGAGACCAGTAATGAGTGGTGTCCCCCAGGGATCGGTGTTGGGACCGGTCTTGTTCAACATCTTTGTGGGTGACATGGACAGTGGGATTGAGTGCGCCCTCAGCAAGTTTGCCGATGACACCAAGCTGTGTGGTTCGGTTGATAAGTTGGAGGGAAGGAATGCCATCCAGAGGGACCTTGACATGCTTGTGAGGTGGGCTGATGCCAACCTAATGAAGTTTAACCATGCTAAATGCAAAGTCCTCCACCTGGGTCGGAGCAATGCCAGGCACAGCTACAGGTTGGGCGGGGAGGAGATTCAGAGCAGCCCTGCGCAGAAGGACTTGGGGGTGTGGGTTGATGAAAAAATGAACATGAGCCAGCAGTGTGCGCTTGCAGCCCAGAAGGCCAACCGTATCCTGGGCTGCATCAAAAGGAGTGTGACCAGCAGGTCGAGGGAGGTGCTCCTGCCCCTCTACTCTGCTCTCGTGAGACCTCACTTGGAGTATTGCGTGCAGTTCTGGTGTCCTCAACATAAAAAGGACATGGAACTGTTAGAACAAGTGCAGAGGAGGGCCACGAGGATGATCAGGGGAGTGGAGCACCTCTCGTATGAAGATAGGCTGAGAAAATTGGGGCTGTTCAGCCTGGAAAAGAGAAGGCTGCGTGGAGACCTCATAGCAGCCTTCCAATACCTGAAGGGGGCCTATAGGGATGCTGGGGAGGGACTTTTCATTAGGGACTGTGGTGAGAGGACAAGGGGTAATGGGTTTAAACTTAAACAGGGGAAGTTTAGATTGGATCTGAGGAAGAAATTCTTTACTGTGAGGGTGGTGAGGCCCTGGAATGGGTTGCCCAGGGAAGTTGTTAATGCTCCACCACTGGTGGTGTTCAAGTCAGGGTTGGACAGAGCCTTGGATGGCACGGTTTAGTGGGAGGTGTCCCTGCCCATGGCGGGGGGGTTTTAACTCGATGATCTTGAGGTCCTTTCCAACCCTTACTATTCTATGATATGTTCTTTGTGGGTCAGACAGACCCATCTCAGTACAGGCTTAGCACTGGTGCTTTCCTTCTGCTGCCCAAACACCTGGCTGCTTTGTATGTCTGCACTGGTTTATGGTGTGGCTTATGTCTTATCTGTGCCCTTCAACTCTACAGTAAATTTTTCTAGGAACTGAATTCAGGAAAGAACAGCCTTCTCCTGTAGATAGGAAACAGAGACCTTGCTTGCTTTTGCACTAATTCTCTTACATGTGCTAATTCAAATATTCCCTTTGAAAACAAAGTTACTTATCCTTTTATTGATGGAATTTTGGAGGGCATGGTCCAAATAAGATTAATGTTTTGAACTCAGCATACAGGAAGAAAAGAGCAGAAAGTAATTGATATTTGAAATCCACAGGAAAAAAGTGAATGAGCTTGGGAAGTGTATGCCTTAATATAAAATCAGGTATGAATGTATTAATAAATGTCAATTTGAACATATCTGGGAATATCAAGACTTTTAGAAAAGGCCTTATGAAACTAATATTAGGATAGTTGGACATCTGAGTTATCTGGATGGAAGGAAACTTCCAATTTTCACTTCTCTGAATTCTGGAAATGTATTTATTATTTTTGTCTAGTTCTACCTTAAACATGTTCCTGAAATCCAGTGTAACCTCATTGATGCCTAAATCTTCCAGATCTTGTTTTTTCCTGTTGTTCTAGTTTTTGTCTTGGCTCCATATAAAGAAAGAACTTATGAAAATTTATTTTACATAATCATCCCCTGTTCCTTTGTTTCTTATCTTTCTTCTATGACCATTCAGCCTAAAAGACAGAACATGATTACCCATGAAAGCTCTGCAGCCACGAACTCTGTCTGGTTTGTAGCCTTCAAAGTATTGTTTCTATAAAGACAATAAAAAAGTCTTGTTCCTTTATAATGATGACTGCAAGGACTGCAAGGAGTTTGTTCTCTGAGAAGAACAGCAAAGATTTTCTTTCTCCAGCTCTTGAAAATGACTCAGTAAAAGATTTTGATCTCTATATTGTAAATTTGATATCCTGTGGTTCTCCTCTTCACCTCACCTATTGAGTTGCCTGTTATATTACATCTTTCAAGCTTAATATGTGATTGATTAAAAAGCTTCATTTTCTGCTTGCTTTTCTATATGATTATTCTGGGCTTAAATCTTTCATACTCATTACTATTATCAGCCAAACTCAGTGCTGTAGGAGAATTCACTTAAACTCTGCCTGTTTGGTTTAGGTACTAATTGTTGAAATATGTAAAGAACTTCTTAATACAAACCACAAATCTATCTGTCTGATGTAGACAGGTTTTTAAGGATATGTCTCAAATATGTGCAGTTCCCCTAAAGACAAAAAAGTTCCCAACACACGAAAAGAAGTTGGCATCTCTTTTATTGAATAAACGTATCTCTGTAATATTCTTACATCTCCATGGGTATGGTCCTTCTCTCTGAAACTTTGCTTTCCTGTCTGCTGAGACCCAGGAGTAGTAACCCTGCGGTTCTTTCCCTACACCCAGATCAAGAGTTGGAGATTTTGGATTACTTTCTTGCCCTCTTTCTTTCCTACAGGCTCACTTTTCTTGAGAAACATGTCCTTCAATCTCTGCTACATTTCAATTTCAATGGGATTTCACCACTTGCATATAAAATTGCCCTCAGCCACACTGCTCAGCTTTATTTGCTGCTGCAGATCAAAATGCTTGTTCTTCAACACTACTACTACTTAGGGGTTTTTCCCTTTTTTCCCTAAAAGAACAGCTTTAGACTGACCTGGATTTTCAGTTAAAAGTGCTTACTTCTGACAATACCCAGTCCTTTCTGACCAAGAAAGCAGGAACCGTGAATCAAAAAGCCACGGGAGTACTCTGCTAATGGAAGGCAGATTGGCTTTTTGCAGGCAGGGGCAGAGGAGGGTGGAAACCTGGCTGCTCCAAATGGAATATTAACTGTCATTCCTACTCCACATGGCCTGGCTGGAGGTTGAATTCCAGGTCAGCTTCCTCAAATGCTGCGGCAGAGAATATGGTATAAATGTCCAAGGAATCAGTTGAAAACCCCTTTGTGCCACAGAGCCTTGGTTACATTAGTCAAGCATGCTTTCCTACCTTGCAGAAGAGGTAGAACTTTGTAGGTTGCTGCACGGCTGTATGAAGGTTCATTGCAAAGGACTTCCTCTCTCAATTTCTATATTCTGCACCTGCATTTTGTTAATTGGAATAGTGAGAAATAACTCTAAAGAAAAATTGAGGAATAGTAAAAAAACAGTGCAGCTACGAGGCTGCAAACAGCTGCTCCCACAATCGCAGCTACTCCTGAAGTGTCATATGTCTCACAGTGCTTGCAGTCAGCAACACTATCATGTGCATATCCCTTACCATGGAACGTGAGAAGCATGAGGTTTTCAAATGTGTGATCAACTTCAAACCTCAGTGCCAGAAATTTGTCTCAGCAACATCATTTGACAGTGTTTGAAACCAATGCAACAAGGTAAGAGGAAGGCATGCTGCTTCTGTAATGAAAGACTGAAACTACACACCATGAGCTTAAGCACCTTTGGGGTTTACTTGCAGAGTTACAAAGAAGTTTGTCCCATGACAAACTAACGCCAAGAGACAGGGTCGTCTGAGTCCCTTCCACAGGAGTACAGACAGGGGTGGACAGACAGGACAGCCTCTTCTACTGAAAATTCCAAATGCTTCATCCTTCCAGAGGCAGAGCACAGTGACCAGGCACAGCAAAGGAATTAAGAAGCAGGAGGGTAATATCCTGAGAATCAAAACTTCACTGCCATATCTCCATACCCTACATCTTTTAAAACCTAGGTTCAACCAGGACACACTCTGCCAGTCATAAAGAAGCGAAGCTTACATGGGCCACCCTTCCTGTGCTAAAACACACTATGTGAATCTTGGAACGTGTTTTAAATATTTATGCTTTCCGGCACTGAGTGATATTTGCCCTACATTTCTTCTCTCCCACTGTGAACAGATGCGTGTCCTCACTCTATCCCCCTCCAGGAACGTTTTTCTGAACTAGATGATGATGCTCAGGTAGCATAGGGCTTTTAACTAGGAGGTATCTCAGCAAGGCTCCAGTTAGCTTCCTCTTCTCTGGCCCCAAGTCACTCAGCACAGTTTTCACACCGACTGTCTTCCCAACAGCGAGCGTGGTTATCTGGAATGGTTGCTTGTGCAGAAAGTTTGGAGTCCCAGCATAAACTTGGAAGGATAATTTCTCAATGAATTAGCTTCTCAGCAAAATTCTCACAACAGGGGGCTGGGAGTATTTGCTGCCAGTTGCTGAAGATGAAGGTATACTCCAGCAGTGTGAGGACCAGAAAAGTCCAACTCCTAAACCTCACACTCTCCAAGCCATGGAACTTTGTAAAACTGCCAGAAGACTCAAGCCAGACTTCAAATGCCGAAAACTACAGTCTCGTTTTCAATTTTTCAGGCACACTGAGAATTCAAGGTAAACAAAATGCACTCTACAAGGTTGGAAAATGACAACATAAGTTAAGCATTGTTTGATGCTATCTTTGACGCCATCTTCCTTGCTTTTTCCACCCCATGGGTGAAAAAATAAATAAATTTAAAAGCAACATAAGCTTCAGCCAAATAAGAGCGGTTTAGAAAATTCCTCTAATCACATTTGGTTTTACTAATTTAAGAGGGTACTTTCTAGAAGCATAGTATAGTAGTTCTTTTTTTTTAGAGGTATGCAATTTTGAAGTAAGTCTTCTGGATTTCTTCAAAGTGCTGAAAATGTTAATTTCCCACTACTTTAATTGATATCTTGCGGACTTCTTTCCTGCACATCTCATTACAGTTAAAGGGAGTTTTAGAGGCACAGAGGGTCAAGTTTTTTCTTCACTATTTAGTTAGGCAAATAAATCCTTACTTCTTGAATGACTCTCTGAAGAATAAAAGGTAGATAAAATATGATTTATAAGATTTTTCCAGTCTTTATAAGAGCCCTCATCTAGAATACACAGTTTTAAAAAAAGCATCGATTACAGCATCCATCAAGTGCTAAAAATTTTGTTTGCTTTTAATGAAGAAAAATAAAAAAGAACAAACTAAAGATTTAATATTGGATTATATGAAATTAGTAAGACCATACCTAACAGTACCGGTCAGGACGAAAGCAAAACTGCCTGTTAAAAATCTGACCACCGATCAAAGCCTGCAATTTCAGCCTTCATCAATTGCTTCCTTGAGTGACTCATCAAATCAGTGTTACCTAGAAAGTCAACACTGAAAAAACAGGTAAACCAACAAATACTCCTTTTAGTCACACAACTCTTGAGAACACAGTAAAGCATTTTATTGTTTATACTCATTTTCATTTACACATAGAAGGAACAATCAATGCAGGTCTATCATAGCAGGTGGACCATATCCTGAAACTCTGACTGCTGAATATGCGTAGACCTGTCTTAAGGTCAAATCAGAGGAAAAAAAAAAAAAAAGGAAGAAAAATAGAGAAGAACTATGGGAGGGAAGTAGGGAGGAGAGTAATTTCACTAACATCAGTTTACTCATGATTCATGGGTATTTATTTTGCAGGTGACAGCTCTTCTGAGAGAACAAACTGCTTCACTTATTTACAAAATACACTAAATAATGTAATTACTTAGAGAATTCTAAATTTCGCAGTGGTTCATGCGGTAAGGGTGTGCAACTGACACAAAATGGAAAACATGGTTACAACATCAAACTGCTACTTCTATTCCCAGCTGGTTTATGGAAAAGGTCATTGGACTTCCTGATTTCTGCTCTTGAGCTATGGAGTAGAAGCAAGAAGTATTTACTCAGTAAATGCAACTATGAAGACAGACTATAGATATGCAGTGCAGTTGAACAGGTCTACAACTCTGGTTTCTACAACATTTGCTATTGTGTTGAAATACAAACATTAACTTTTGCACACTGTCACTTCTCACACATGTTCAGCTGGAGGAGTCATTTACAGAATGTACTGTGATACTCCTATTTTAAACGCTGCTTTTTTTTCTCCTCTTGGCCTCATATGTGAAGGGAGCAACTCTTTCCACTGAAAGAAAGAAAGAGATTACAGGTGTGCAGAAGTACAACTATGCTACCAACACAGACAGAGACAACTGTGCTCTTGTGCACACCCCTACAACCAGTCAGAGAACAAATTAAGAAGTTAAGCCTGCAAAATAAATGGAGCTTACTCTCAAACTTTTTCTTCAGTCCAGATGAATTATAGACCTTGATTCAAGGCTGCCCTCTTTTTTTGCAACTGATCTGCGTGACTATTGGAACAGCATCTCTGCCAGAGTCACTACACTGAAATGCAGAGCTGAGCAGTTTGGTGGCAGTATGTATTGACGGTTTTGCAGCATCATGAGTCTGGCAACTGGGCTTGGGGAAGTTTCAAGCACTGGGTCTTTACAATAGCAACTTGATTCTGCAGACAAAAGCAAAAGATTGGCAGAATTATTAAAGTATTACAATAAAGGCAAGTGTGCAGAACATGGTGCTGAGCTTAGCTATTAGCTGGCAGACACTTTAGTCAGCGGCGCAAAAAGGCACAGTTTTCCCGTGTGTGAAGAGAAACACAAAGGTGTCGAGTCTTTCATGGTGGCTAAAAAGCAGCTTTCCTCTCAGGGTGCCTGCTCTCAGCCGGCCCCCCTCCCAGCAGGAGCAGTCGGAACCGTAAGGAGGACAGAAAGTAGGCTGAACTTGACCAGCAGCCTTAATCTGGGGCCTGTCCTACCTTCCTTTCCAAACAAAAAAACCCACCCCAAAACAATAAAACAAGCCGATGCTGGCACCGGGGCTGCACCCGACTCCCTGCCGAGGGGGCTGCATCCCGGCTGCCTCGGGATGCCTCCAGCTACCGCGGTGGGACCGGAGGCGGCACTAGGCGGGGGAGACGACGGCACGGGGGGTGCCCTGCCCCGGTCAGCAACCGGGTTGGAAAGCAAGTGCAATTTAGCACTAATTGGTCTAAACACGGGCATTATCATAAGAAATGGCGGCCGACTGTTTTAATAGGTGGAATAAAAGGCAGATTGCCGTGAGTCACTCCCTGCGACCTGGGGGGGGGGAGCAACCTGGCACACGCTGCGAAATGTTAGGAGCGCGCGGCATCGCCGCTGCTCGCCGCCGCTTGCAAAGGGGCTGAAACCAGCTATTTGTGGGATCGTACCCCCTTCTTCCCGTTCCCGAAACCTTCCCGCCCCATTCCCGAACACCTCCACACCACACACCCCCCCAATCCTCTCCAAGAGCGCACCCACCTGTGGCGCCGGGCACCGGCGTGCGCGGGGGCAGACACGGAGGACACATCGCATTCAAAACGTTCAGCCTGCGCATCGGAAACGTATGAGTTTGTGGAAAGCTTGTTTGAAGTCTTCGTTCGACATAGTATAGATGACGGGGTTGATAAGGGAGTTGAGATATCCAAGCCATGTGAAAAAGTCAAAGATGGCCATGTGGAACCAGCACGCGTCCTTGCAAATAGGCAACACTAGGCTGATGATGAAAAAGGGCAGCCAACAGACGATGAAGGCTCCTAAAATAATCCCTAAAGTCTTTGTAGCTTTCCGCTCTCTAGCGGCCGTGAGCTTCTTTTTCTCCAGGAGGGCATCCGAGACCTTCACCTTCACCTGGTTCATGTACACGGGAGAGCCCGTTTCGCTGAATCCCTCGGGGGTCTTGGAGTTTATGGACGTGACGGAGGAGGACGACCCCGGGGAGTCTGTGATTAACTGAGCCCGCGTTAGTCTTTTACCTGTTTTCTTTGGAGTCTGCTTCAAAATTCGCGACCTGGCTTCCACATAGATCCTCCCGTAGAGGGCTATCAGCAGCAGGGTGGGGAAGTAGAAGGCTCCCACCGTCGAGTACACGGTGTAGAGAACGTGGTCTGTGTTCACCACACAGTGAGAGACTTCTTCAGCCTTCGCCTGCCTCCAAAACAAAGGGGGCATGGAGATGCAGATGGAGAAAACCCACACCAGAGCGATCATGCCCGCTGCCCGCTTGGGAGTCCGTTTTGTGGAGTACTCGACGGCGTCGGTGATCGCCCAGTAGCGGTCCAGGGCGATGACACAGAGGTGCAGGATGGACGCCGTGCAACAGGTGATGTCCGAGGACAGCCAGATATCGCAGACGACCTGGCCCAGCGTCCACTTGCCGGTCACAGTGTACATGGTACTGATGGGCATGACGAGGATGGAGACGAGAAGGTCGGTGACAGCTAGCGAGGCGATGAGATAGTTGGCCGGCGTGTGGAGTTTCCTCGTCTGGTAGACCGTGGCGATGACAAAGGCGTTGGAGAGCACTGTGGCCAGGGTGACGAGCGCCAGGATGACGGCGAGCACTACCTTCCAGGAGAGAGGGGTGGAATCTTGGTAGATACCTTCCTCGGCGCTGCAGTTTCGGTAAGAATCGTTGTCGGGGATGAGCTGCGCACGGCAGGGTCCTGCCGGCTCCATTCCTCCGCTGCCGCCCCCCTCCCCCCGCCCCCCCGCAGACGGCGGGGCTCGGCGCGGCACACCGGGCCGCTACCCCGGTTGGACCCCGTCGGCACCGGGGGAGGGCTGCAGCATCCCCGCGCCGGCACCACCCCTCGCCCGCCCGCCCTTCCGGGAGCACCGAGCCAGGCTCCGCGGAGTCTCACTCCCCGCCGGCGAGGGAGCAGAGCAAACGGGGGGATAGGCGTGCCCCCTCGCCCCGCCAGTACATTGCCCCGCCGCCTCCCCGCGGAGAGCAGCGAGCCCTGGGCATGAGGCTCTCGCCCCGGTTGCCCTTACGTGTAGCCCCGCCGCCCGCAACTCCGCGCCGCGTCTCGACGGGCGTAGCGGCGGCGCTGCATGCCCGAGGGCGGCGGCCTCGCCCCTCGGGCTGCGGGCGCGACGGCTGCGAGGGCAGCGGAGCCGCCCCGCCGGGCTCTGCCTTCACACACAGCCCGCCGCAGCAAGTTTGCAGCCGCCGCCGCGGGAGGAGCAGGGGGAGGAAAAGGAAGAGGAGGGTCCGCGGGAGGCAGGGGGGAAGACCACCTCCCATGGCGGCCCGCTGCGGGCCATGCTGTCGGGGTCTACCCTCAGCCTACCGCCGGCACCCGCGGGCAGGGGCCGGTGTGAGAGAGCGGTGAGCAGCCGCCGCCCCTTATATAGCGGGCGGTGATGTCCCGGCGGCACCGAGCAACCGGTGCCGCTCCCGGGCGGGCTGCCCGCCTGCCAGCGGAGGAGGAGCCGCCACTTGCCTCGGCCCTCCTTCCTCCCTCCCTTCCTCCCGCACCCACCCGCTGTCCGACGGAGGGCTCGGCTCGGCCCGCCCCGGCTCCGCGCACCGCCCCACCGCCATTCCCCCTCCCTTCTCACCGCAGGCGTCGGGAGGAGCCTGGTTTTGTCCCTAGTCCCACTGCAGCGCGGCGGGGGAGTAGTCCCCCTCTTCCCCAACCCTCCCGATGTGACACGAGAGGTGCGACTGTCCTGGGGGATGTAGGTCGCCCTGGTCCTTCGCGCGGCCCAATCCCTTGTTGCACCGTGTCCGCTGCGCTTCGACGCGGAGCCGGATGATGCGGGGCTCCCCACAGAGCCCTCCCCACAGAGCCCTCTGGCAGCGCAGGGGTGGCTGTACGCCGCCGCCGCCGCCCTGTCCCACGGCGGCCTCCCAGATGCCGCTCCGTGACGGAGCTGTGCTTACGGGGAAGGTCAGGGGCAAGCAGGATGGTGAGGGACAGGCACATAGGCAAAGCGAGAACGGGCTGACGGCTCTGGTCGCCCGCCCTGCCCGGCTGTGCGTCGCGGAAGGTCCCGCTGCTGCGGGCGCTGCACGTCCCACCGGCTTATCGCCCGCTTTACACTTAAACTTTTAGCAATCCAGCGCCTCCGGGGCTCAGGCTTTGTTACCTTTTATTGCCCTTTCCTTTCTTTCTACTTTTTTTTTTCCTGTTGTGCTTGGAAATGCACATCTGTGACCGAACAGCCCTAACGTGCCCCGCAGGATCTTTCACTGCTCCGGAGGCGGGGGCAGCAGCTGTACCCGCAGAACACATTTGTCCATGTCCCGCAGCTCTTGCTGGCTTTTTTTCTTCTTAGCCGCAGGAAAGTTTTGCACACAAAGGGAAGTGCGAGCTTGGTTTTTGCTGGGTGAGGTTAATGCCAAGCTCAGTGAAATGTCTAGTCTCCAGCTATGGAGCAAATCTCCCGAAGATGCCACGACGTACCCAGTAAAGAGGAGGCAGTGGCATGTCTGTCTGCAGGCGTGTTTGTGCACACGTGCGCATGCTGCTACCTGCCTAAGCAAGCTCTCTGCAAGCGCTCAAGTGCTCCTCTCTTGGACATCTCCTCCTGGCTGTTTTCCTCTGTGGTAGGAAGGCAAAGTGCCCCCATTCTTCCTGGGCCATGCTCAGCAGCACACAGGTATAAACACTGTGTTGATCTCCCTGGGACATCGGGCTTATTGCAGGGTGAGAAACCTCAGTGCCCTGTTGGTCATCCTTGAGCAAAAGGAACTGGCACACCTGAAAGGATGGAGATCAAGGAAGAACAGCGCCAGTCTGGAGACAATCCATGGTGGCCCAGAGGTCACCCCTCTAGGTGAGACTGAAAACTCTAGGAAGAGAAGCATTGAACTGCAGGAGAGCCAGGGCTGCACAGTAGTGTGGGAAAGCCAGAGCCCTGCAGGGACAACCCTTTTGCTCCATCTTTCAGTACTGGGCAAGGTGCCCTGATCTTGGGATGCACTAAGCACCCACAGGTCCCCTGACATCAAAAAGCAGTGATGGTGCTTGAGATTTTGTAAAATCAGTCATAGATCCACTCTTTAATTAGGCTCTCTCGAGAACTAAGGTAGGGAGAGGGTTGCCTTAGATTAATCAAAGTGTGGCAGTGAAGGTTTGCCTACATTCACCAAACCGATAGGAAGATAAAATGTCAGAAAACCTTTCTGTTTTCCCAAAAGGGCTTGGAATACAGTTTGGTCTGTTTCCATGATTTTATTTTGTGATGCCTCCTGGTGCTCGGTGGAGCCTGGTAATTGGTTGGAGTCTCTAGGCTCTATTGCGTTAAAAATAATAATACAGAGCTATCTACAGTCTTCTGGTCTCTTTGATGGGCAGAGATTTTATAATCCTGCTTTTTAACACAGTGTGATATTGCTTCCACTTCTGCTCGACATTTCTGGCTTAATTTAGTTGTGCTTAAGTTGGCAGCTGCCCTCAAGCGTCCATAGCTCAACATTCTCCCCAAATAGGGCTACATATCTGAAACTGATTTAAATTTAAAACACCAATAATAACAAGAGGAAAACCTAGTTCTTCATTCAGTTTTGAGGCAGCTTTCCTCTGGCAGAAAGGCTCTTCGGATAAAATTATAGAGTCTCCAAGGGTAATGTTCTAGCCCTAGCCACTGCCATTAGTCATGTCATGTAGTGCAGACACGTACTATGTGAATGGGCAATGTGTTCTGGCCACCCTACTAATGTCACTGTTTACCCTCATTATAAAATGTTTGTGTTCTGTACACAGCTTTTGCTGTTGCCCTTCTCCATTAATTCTGGGTTATTATTCATCAGTAATCATCATTTATTGCTTCCCTCTTTGACTTGGCAAGAAGATGCTTTTCTCTTCCCATGTTTGTTTTCTTCTGTTGTGCTCACTTGTTTCTTATTCAGTTATGCAGTCCTGCTGCCAGTGGTCAGGAAAGCATTCAACCAATTGCAGGTCTAACTGTGACGACTTCACTACATAGCCCTCTGCCACGGCTGGGCTCCAGTAAGATAAGGCTTGGTGAAAACAGGCACCAGGTTCTAACTAGATCATCAATAAGTACTGGCATATTGGAGTACCACTCAAAAACACATTGTGAATCATATATATTATCACATGAATAATCATATCTTATTGTTGTTCTGTCACTCTGAAGCCTGCATTTTATTGTATACCTTCCCCTCTCCTAACAGGATCTGAAAAGATGCTTAAGGGAAGAGATCCAATTTTCTAAAGCTTCTGGCTTCTGTGCAGGGGCAGGCATAAAATGAATTTCTTTCTGCTGACATAAGACTGTTAATACTTCTTAAATCCATATTTTGATGTATTAAAATGCAATTATAGAAACTGCAATAAAAACTGAGCCTATTACTGGTTTATTGCATCACAATGTACCCATGTATGGCATAAATGTCATCAATGACTTATAAATAAATTAGAGAGAGAAGATAGACACATAGAAACAAGCCTCAGTACCAGAAAGGAAAAGTCCTCATCCTATAGTCAGATCTCTCCTGGCCACAAGTCATGTTGACTGGGTTTTGGCTTTTGGATCACTGAACACAGGGCTCAGTGCACAATATAAACATCGCCTCTACCCTTGACTCAGGTGGCAAGTTGTATGTAATGCCATCTGTAGCCTCCTGCAATGTGATGAGATTCATCCTCGTATTTTAAATAATGAAATTCTGAGTCCTTCTGTTAGCAAAGATAACCTTCACTATGTAAATCAATGCAGTGGTATTTTGTTGAATTTGCCAACAGACAAATAACACTAATGTATGTGTGAAGTTTCTCAATGTTAACTTTGAAATATAGCTAAGGCCATTTAAATGCCAACACTTTTAAGTCACTAGTCAAAATAAAAACACCCAGCTTGAGTTACTGAAATTTAATTATAAGGAACAGCTGGGCCTGGTTTTGATTTTTGGCTCTAAGGACCCAGAAAAAGAAACAAGAACATGGGCTCGGTAGGCTCATGTATAAGCTGAGTTTTTCTGACCCAAGGGAATAAAGCCAGATCAAGTTATTTCCTTATTCTTCATACTGGTCAGGTACAGTTGCTGAAAAATGCACTCAGATACCCTCCAAAGAGTATTCAATTACTTTAAGTAGGCAATTGAGGTCAAGCAAAAAGAAACTCCAGTCCTCCTTTACACTGTCTCTACCATTTTGTCTCCAGACACTGCACCAATCCTGACACATTTCAGTTCATGGAGGCTGCAGTTGAGGTTGGTGACTGTTCCTAATTCATCTACAAGGGATTGCTATTTAATGATGTTCCTACAGATGCTCCACAGGAAACTGCTTCAATCCTGCCCCATCTTCTTTCCTTCTACACTGCACATTATTCTCCTGCTTCATTACAAAGCAGAAGAAATTACTGCTGTATTGCCTCCTTGTTATTGTGATTTCCATCTGAGGCTACTGGAGCCTCTAATTCACACTAAAATCAGTGCAAATACATGTTTTGCTGCCAGAGAGTCTGCCTGAACAATCATCCCTGCAGTTCAGGTTGTCTCCAGTTGTACACTTTAAGAGGTTTTAACCCTCCAGGATCAGTCTGTGATGAGCTAGATGCAGATCCACTGGAGAATGAGCCGTAGGAAATAGCCATGACAGTATGACATAAAGATACAGCTCTCTACTAGGATTGAAAGTCAATGGCATAATCTTTACTCCTGCCTACCACATAAGAAAAAAAAAAAAACAAGAGAAGAGCACCCATTCAGCATGAAGGCAAAGGATGCTGCATTCAGACTCTGCAGGGATTCAGATTAAAAAGTGTCATGTTCTGTGCTCAGACCTGGCAGAATAAATCCTCCATTTTCAGATATGGACCCATATCAGCTTTAAAGCTTTGGCCCACTTCAATATGTTCGAATCTGTCTTCTTTAGACGATGCCCAGGGAGGTTGTGAATGCTTCATCCCTGGCAGCGTTCAAGGTGGGGTTGGACATAGCCTTGGATGGCATGGTTTAGTGGGAGGTGTCCCTGCCCATGGCAGGGGGGTTGGAACTCGATGATCTTGAGGTCCTTTCCAACCCTTACTATTCTATGATTCTATGATTCTATGAAGTCTGCAATGGTCGACTTTCAGGATCCAGACTTGATTTCAAATGGGTCCCAAATATAAAGTTTTCAGAAACAAAACACTGAATTCTGTGTTTAAAAAAAAGTCTGCACACATTTTAAAGCAGCAAACTACTAATGCAGAAAGCTTGATGGAAAATTGTGCAATGCAGTGAATCACAGTAAAGAAGTAAAATTGCTTAAAATTAAGAATTAAATCTTTTCCTTGTGAAATCGGCATGTCAACACTGATTTAAGGGGAGGTACAAAGATTTCTTCCTACTAAAGAACTGATTCTTCAGCATGGTTAATTAATATTTATCTAGGAAAGAAGGTAACATATGCTAAGCCCACTGCCACTATTTATAAGCATGCTCTAGTCGTTCTTTGTTCCTGGAGATAATCAGAAGCTAGGAGCTTTTGCTGGCATGCAGATTTGGGCTGCTAATTTAATAAAATGCATTATCCATTAATTTCAGTCTTTTTAGGATGCCAGTGTTTACTAGTTGACAGTTTTCTTCCGCAGTACAACATTTAATTGCAAAATTAAGTTGTCTATTCTACTTAGCAAGAGGCTTACAGAGACACTTGCAACGTGCTGAAATTCAGAAAAGGAAGAAATTTTGATGGCCACAAAGGTCTTGTAGGCCTACTTTCATCAGCAGAGTAAGGCAGCAAGGCTAAAGCAGTAGTGAGTAGCTATGGCATCGTCCAAATGCCAGAGACTTGTAAGGTCCAGCGGCCCTTTGAGGGATTCAGGATATCATAGAATCATAGAATCATAGAATAGTAAGGGTTGGAAAGGACCTCAAGATCATCGAGTTCCGACCCCCCTGCCATGGGCAGGGACACCTCCCACTAAACCATGCGTAGTTTAGTCTCAGCAGCAGTTTGCAACGTAGTGCCCAGCCAAAGATCTCATTTTGATGACAAGTGAGAGCTTCTATAAACCAATTAAATCCAATATAACCTGGTCTTGGAGCGAGGCTGTTATGAAACTGTTGGTCTAGATGCTCCAAAGTGTGAAATCCACTCTACCTAAACAATAATTGAGCCAGCAAAGGTCATCACTATCACCATTGCTTTATGAGTAGCTCTTTGAGGAAGAAAACAAAGACTCTGAGAAGCAAAAAGCTCAGAAGAGGTAGGTAAATATAATTGTGTCACTTCCGCCAAATATGAGCCATTGGTACGTCCTGCTGGCTAGAAGGAGAACTGCATCTAATATGACTGAGAAAAGTAACCAAGAATGTCTACAGAGCCACATCTACAGCCCAGATCAGAATCAACCCTATGATTTAAGGAAGCTGTAGCCAATGCTATCAAAGGATGTGACCTGTTATTATTTCTCAATCTTTTAATTATCCAAAGATTCTTTAACTGACAGGTCTTATAGAAATTTGTAAAACTCAATTTCTTCACGTCTAGTGTATATATGTGCTTATTGGAGAGGGGAGTTTTAAACTGTATAAGATGCATATATAGATGCAATCTCAATTTAGAAAAGTACTTTTTATTTTTCATTACAGGAAGAAGTCAGTCTTAAAGGATGCCCGGATAGAGAAGTTGAGCTGGTCTGAAAATACCATTCTGATGAGTGTATCCTTTAAAAAAAAAAGAGATGTGGTCTTTTCCTCATTTGCAAGATCGCAGAATCACAGAACGGTTTGGGTTGCAAGGGACCTTAGCAATCACCTAGTTCCACCTCCCCGCCATGGGTAGGGACACCTTTCACTAGGCCATGTTGTCGAAAGCCCCATCCAACCTGGCCTTGGTTCATGTCTGTGCAGAAGCGGAAACAGATAATTTTATAGCTTTTTGTAATTTTTGTAGCTTTTATATTTCAACTGTGAATTTTATGGATATCCCTTTACTTCTTTGGGAAAATCTTGTTATGCTCCTTTCCCAATGCTTGCTCTCTTCATAATCCTGCCTCTACATTCCAGGAGGTTTGCAAAGGCACATTGAGTGTATGGTTTACCTCTCCAAGAGTAAGCCAAGGCTTCCAAACCCAAGCAGTTCTCTTCTTACCAAGTACAAGAAAAATATGCATCTGTTATTAAAACAAACAAGCAAGCAAGAAGATAGCCTACATCTCTCTCTGTGTTTCCTTGGCTTTCTCATCATTCTCAAATTTACTTTGGACTTGGCCCCAATCTGTCCCTATATCCCCTTCATCCTAGTAACGAACTTTCTCCCCTCACTTCCAAGCTGCCTTCTTCATGTTTTGCTCCTTGCATCTTGGCACCCCTCTGCACAGGAGCCTGACCTTCTGTTCCCCCCCCACCCCGGCCCCCCTCACACTCCTGTCCATGGGAGGGAGGAGGAAGGACATCCTTGCATATCCCTCCAAGATTCACAGTCTCTCTCATGTTTAAATGAGAGCACTAAATCATGGGGGATTTCTACATTCCAAAACTCTAAGCCCAATGTAAGATGCTGGAAAAACCTCAGGTGAAGTTATCTCACTGCCCAAGCTGCCTCTGCTTAAGAGTACAGCTAGGGAGCATTAGTCGCTAAAACTACCAGCCTGGTTCCTATCATGTTTCAGTTACTTTTTCCTAGCCTTGGAAGCTGCACTGTACCTAGCCTACACACTTCCAGAGCCTGATGCTGTGGCCATGATCCCCTTCTCTCTTCATCCCTTCTTTGTGCATCCTTCCCCTTATCCCATTTCTCCACTTCTACCTCACTAATGGGCACGTTTTCTTTACATGACTTTCAAAGCCTTTGGTAGTTTATCTGCTTCTCATCACATATTCGGGTCAATTACTGCCTTCCACTAGACTCTGATGCTGACCCCTCGCAGAATCTTATTTGATTTCAATCGGACAACTTCATGGCTTTCCAGGATTGAGAGGAGCTTCCTTAACAGGCACAGATATCCTCATTATCTTACCTAAAAATTCTTCCTTGCTGTAATGCCTACAAAACACACTCGACAGAAGTCAGGCTGTTGATTAAGCCATGACTACTACCTATTATTCTTTCTGGTAGTATTTTGTTTGCTGATGTTCTCCCACCTCTGTGCCTCTGCTAGCACGAATCTCAGACTTTGATTCTTTAGAACAAAGACTACGTATTTGCTCCAAGTGTTTGCAGAGCCTTGAAAATAGCTTTTAGGGTCCTGATCCTGTCCTTCAAGTGGCTTGCTATGAACGGGTTTTATATCAGTAGTAACTATTAACAACATTTTCTTTTGTGCTGTTTCTTGTCTGTACAGTTCAGAAATCACTTTGTCAATAATCCCAAATGAATACAAGGTATTAACTGTGATGGGTTGATCCTGGCTTAAAGCCAGGTGCCCACCAAAGCCTCTCTGTCACTCCCCTCCTCAGCTGGACAGGAGAGAGAAAATATAACAGAAAGCTCATGAGCCAAGATAAGAACAGGGAGAGATTATTTATCAGTCAGCATCATGAGCGAAACAGACTCAACCTGGAGAAAAGGGATTTAATTTATTGCCAATCAAATCAGAGTAGGATAATGGAAAATAAAACCCAAATCTTAAAAACACATTCCCACCACCCCTCCTTCTTCCCAGGCTCAACTTCACTCCGGATTTCTCTACCTCCTTTCCCCAGCAGCACAGGGAAACAGGGAATGGAGGTTGTGTTCAGCTCATCACACCCCGTCTCTGCCAGTCCTTCCTCCTCAGGGGGAAGACTCCTCACACTCTTCCCCTACTCCAGTGAGTTCCCTCCCATAGGAGACAGACATCCATAAACTTCTCCAAATTGAGTCTTCCAAATTGGCTACAGTCCTGCATGAGCAGCTTGAGTGTGGGTCCCTTCCATGGGGTGCAGTCTTTCAGAAACAGGCTGCTCCAGTGTGGGTCCCCCCTGCCGCAAACCTGCTCCAGCGTGGGCTCATCTCTCCATGGGGCCACAGGTCCTGCCAGGAGCTTGCTCCAGCACAATAAACAACAAGGGGTCACAGCCTCCTTTGGGTATTCCTCTGCTCTGGTTTGGGGCCTGCCACAGGAGCGCAACCTTTTGTTTCCCTATTCTTCTTACACTCCTGTCCCTGGGAAGGAAGAGGGAGACAAGGTGGATATATCTGCTCCACTTGGACCTCCATGGGCTGCAGGGGCACAGCCTGCCTCACCATGGTCTGCAACTCAGACTGCAGGGGAATATCTGCTCTGGTGCCTGGAGCAGCTGCTGACCTCCTTCTGCATTGACCTTGGTGGCTGCAGAGTTATTGCTCTCACATATTCTCACTACTCTTTTCATCTGCAGTTGTGCAGATTTTTTTCCCCTCTTCTTAAATGTTATCCCAGAGGTGCTCCCGCTGTCACTGATAGGCTTGGCCTTGGCCAGCAGTGGGTCCATCTTGGAGCCATCTGTCACTGGCTCCACTGGACACCAGGGAAGCTTCTAGCAGGTTCTCACAGAAGCCACCCCTGTAGTCACCCCTTTTCCCCCTCAAACCTTGCCACACAATGTAATCTCGCCTTTTCCCCCTCAAACCTTGCCACACAAACACAATACAGCAACATGTGACTGATCCACGTAAACTGGCATGATCAGTGCAGCAGAGAACTCAAAATAAAATCATCCAGAACCTACAAATGCAAACATCTTCATTTGCTCTTTGAGAAAAACTGTAATGTTTTGCTATTTTAAAAGATGAGAACTGTCCCTTATTTCCCTTATGCCACTAACCAGAAATAAAAATAAAAGAGCAGACTATTAAAATATGATATGCTTCTGGTTGTTCTCTTCTATTGCAGCTCTGAATTCTGACCTGTAGAGAGAAAAGGGAGAAAAAACCCCAAACCTGCTGGAAAAGAAGTTCCCAAAGACTGGGGGTTTGTGAAGCTGAGAGCATGATTACCCTTTCCCTTCTGCATCTGATCCTTATCTGTCCTAAGAGACCAGGTTCTCCAAAGTTTCCCCAGATGAGAATTTCTCACTTAAAGTTTTATTATAAGAAGTAGTGGTTTAATCTTAAGTGATCTTGCCTAACCTCTGCCTAAAGTATATTCACTTAAAATAAAACCTTAGGCACCTGGTCACGGCAGACAGGATCTCTATTCTCAGTGGCTTTCTAGGCCTCTTCTTCTTTCCTTTGGCTTTAGTACAAACATTGGTATTTATTCTAGGAAATCTCTTTCATTAGCGGTATGTTTCTTGCCTCAGGGAGGCAGGCTTTCTTACTGGCTCAGCACTATATGTAACATTAGATGTTAATTTACTCTTGTCTTCCACTGTGCTGACTTATCAGTGAATGGCCTTTGGACCAGTGGTGACAAAGCCAGTAATGTCGGTTGCTTTTCGACTTGATTCAGTGTTAATCTGGTAAGATCTCTGCAGTGCTCTTACTTCCTTCATCAGGGACACTTTGCAAATTCCTGCAAAAAGAGGTTTTAGTTTCGTGTTCTGAGAGACCTGTAAGATTTCAGGAGTTCCCTTTAAAAAAAAAACAGTGTTTTGGTAGCGTTGTTCAGTCTTTGCCATTTTGGCTGCCATTAAGTACACAAAGTCCTCTGAGACATTTTCCTCTGAGGAGCCATGAAACATGGGTCAGTCAGATGTTGACAGCTTAGTATTATCTAGCTGAAACAGTATGAGAAATATTCCTGGAGATAATGGTTATGTGCCTTCCCTTTCTTGGTTTTGTTATGTGAAAATTATTGGAGCATGTTTAGACATCCTCCTTTCCTTCATGGAGGGAGTACTTTAAACATTTTTTGGCGATTTTAAGCATACTTTAAAATCATCTACTGTCTTCTCAGTACTTCTCCCCTTTTCCTGTACCTAATTCTGCTTTCATTCAAAAGAGTCAGACTGCTGCTTTTTTTTAGAATTGTAGAGTCATTTTTTTTCTGGAAAAAGACACTTAAGATCATTGAGTCCAACCATTAACCATTTTCAACCCCTCTGACTTTCACTGATGTATCAGCACTTCCCATTGAATTGCCTATCAGATTTATCAAAGACCAGAGAAATGAAGAAATTAATTGCTTGGACGTCTAATCATAAGCAGGAAGGATTAGACAAAATGTTTCTAGGATTCTTTTAGTGAAGTTTCTACATTTTGACATATTTGAAATTAAAGGGCACAATTTTACTCTGTGTAATTTAAAGACCACTTGGCGGGCACAGCCAGATGAAGGAAAGCAATAGGGGAATTTGAGGATATTTATGCAACTGTTTCAGATAATTTAAGTCTTTGTGTCTCGACAATAGTAGATTATACAAGTGGTAGCTTCACTAAATTATACAGTATTCAGATGGAGGTGATTTGCAAATGGATATATCTCTGTAGGAAAGGTTTGTGTGGGTTACTCTGAATGCAAGGAATGTGAACGTATAGAAGGTAAACAACAAATTATCTCAGGCTCCCAAACCCAATTTTGACGAAATAAGGACCAAACCCCGCTCTCATTTAAGAAGTGTAGCTATGTACATTTGCAGCTAAATTCCACCTACGTACTGGATAGCATTTTTTGAATATTTGAAAGTTGTTAAAGAGTTTGAGATCACCTATTTTATGCAGAAAAAGGCGTGAGACAATGGTACTATCTTGACAAATAGTTTTTTTTTTAGTTTGGAATCAAATTTAACTTGGCACAATGTGGGATGAGTTTATTAGGAACTGATATAATCAACGTGAAAAAACAAAAGGACTAATACTGGAGGTCATGCATAAATAGACAAGTAAAAATTATGCTTGAAGATGTTTGGATGAAGACAAAGTCCTTGACTAGCACATCTAACATTTATGCATAACCATAATTCATACATAGGACAAATAAAATTGTTAGGTACTCTTGTGATATCATCCTTCTCTATTTATCCATGACCAAAGATGAGAGAGTAGAGGGGCTGCTAAGGGCATAAGTTTCATCACTCTGATAATGCAAAGTTCACCATAGTTAAATGTTGTCATAACTACATAGCAGAAAACAAAAGCTAAGTAAACATGACTCTTCAAAGAGGGAATCTTTCTTGTGATTATAAAATATTCAGAGATCAATGCAGACAGTATTAATGAAGTAAGCATTCAATATGATTTTTTGAAACTGAACAATCATAGTGTCAAAAAGAGTCCTGGAAAAAGCAATATAATGCTGACATAGCAGGATGATAGAACAGAATGGCAGTCTGAGTATCTACAACCTTTTCTAAGAAATGAGAGCTGTCTATATACAGAAAATACATAAGATTTGGGGAAATACATCTGAGGGTTCTTGTAGCCATTGGTCAAGTAACAGATTTTTAAAGACCCAAGGAGTATTAGGGGTTTCTACCACACAGTTCCACCAGCGCTGCTCTGACTCAAGTGTTTGTGACTGGAGTGAAAATCAGGCCATGGAGGAAGGAGGCAGGAAATATGTTTTATCAGCCTAGATGGTATAGCTAGAAGAAAAGCGGATAAATCCTCAGGGACACAAGAGAGAGGTCTTCAGCAGGTCACACTTTCAAGTGCTGACGCATCCCAACCCATCCTTACACTTTTTATCTGTCTTTTTCATCTACTCCAATGGTAAATTGCTTCCTCTGATAAAAATGTCCATCTTCGTTTCCACATGAACTTGGATGCCTTCAGTGTTCAACAGCTGGTACTTCCATGCTATTGTCTATTCAATTAAAGAGTACCTGCTATAAATTGATGTCTGCCAATATAGTTCTCTGTAGCTTGCAGTTGAATAGCCTGCAATCAAGCTTTCTTCTCAATCTCTTTCCGCAGGTAAAACAGACTTGCTGTCTTCAACTCTTTGTATCCCCATTCCTACTTTTTGTGGTATTTGGGTTCTTAGTTTTGTTAGGTTTGCCTACACCATCCTCCTAAGTTTTTTCCCTTACATTACTTGAAGTTAGTGTAAGAAGACTGAAAAATATAGAGATAGATATCAGATATGTATGATATGAACATGTATTACTATTATAGACATATTTTATATCTTGAGACATATATAATTATATACATGATATGATGTAATATGTATACAAATATATGGATATATGTGTATATGTGATGTATATAAATATATGTGAAAGACAATCACAATAAGTCAGAGAAGCTTCTATTGTGGTTAGTATAAGAAGTAATGGGAAACTGCAGTCAGGAAGTTTCTTACAACACATTTGGAAAACATTTTAGTTTACCTGGAGAGCAGAGAAGCTCTTAAACTGTCTTGCTTCTAGGATAAACACAAAAGAAAACTAGTATAAAATCAGAGCTATGCATTTGATTTTAAAATATGCATATGTAACATAGCTCTTCACTAGTAAATTGCAGATGTATTCTACCATTTTATAAACTAATCAGTGGAAACAAAGTAGGAGGCAAATTTCTAATAGAAGCTGCATCTACCCCTGCTGCATGGGCAAGACAAAGCCACAGGCTGACCTGACCCAGTGCTGTCATAGGCCTGCTCCCCAGAGGAGGTCAGGCTGGATGACTTCCAGAGGATCCTTCTCCAGCCAGCATTTCTTTGCATTGAGTTTCTATGCATTAATGCAGCCGGACTACTGGACATAGCCACTAGGGATTAATAAATAGCAATGACTGAATTTTGGAAAGGCAGCTTTAGCTATCAGGCCAATGAACATTTTGTCAGTCTTGATATAGACTTGCCACTTTACGTACTGTGTATGGGTGGGAGTGGGGAGAATCACTATTTGGGTTAAAATCCCAGCAGGATTTGGACCCTGCCCTGTCATGCCACTGGCCAGCACCATATGTTAGCAAAATAAGGGTGACCTGATTCTGGCAGTGTGCTGTTTGGTTTTCAGAATGAATTACTGTAAAATGACAGAAATAAGAGATAATAGGGATCAGACTAATGAGGTGAGAGACATGGGGGATTGCCCGGAATGTGGAAAAGCCCAGCAGGAAACAGCAACATTTCATCAATCTGTGTGTGATTGAAGGGGGGATACAATGTACTAGACAGCAAAATTGATGAACTGAAGGAAATCTGTTTATTGATCAAGGCAAAGTTTTGCCTTAGCACATATAAAAGTGAAATGTTGGAATTCTGCTACTATTATTGTTGTTCCTATCAGTTTTCCAGTACAATTCGATAAAGATTGCTTTTGTACTGGGCAAACCCTGTGGAACCTCTGGTCTTCATAAGAATTTTCACTTAGCAGAAACACTGAGTGGTTCTTTTCTAACTTTTTTTTTTCATGCTAATAGAGTATTTATATGACAGGACAGCTCTTACTAATCTAAGAATTTAATAAAAGGTTAAATTGCAGAGACATTTCTCTGAAAAGCAGAAGGATATTTATTCCCTCCTCAAATAGCCGTAAGGAATGTTAAATGAAGAGGTTTATAGTTTGAGATTAATATGAGGTTTAAATTACACCTGACCACTCCAGTAGAAATGGGTTTGTAACAATCATAGCTAAGTAAAGAATAGGGAATTACTTCATTTGTTTCAGACAAGTCAGAAATCGGAGTCTTTTGTAGGCTTGGAAATTAGCCTGTAGTAGCACATTTGAGTTCAGCTTCTCTCTGATAACCACCTCTCTGACGACTGATTGACGTGACTCTATGGCGCAAAATGCATTTTTATGGTATGGGAGTCTCAACAAAATCCCAAGCCTGTTCACCCTGTCTGGTCTCTCATTAATGAGGAAAAAAAGACTCACAGTGTCTCTTTGATAAGAGGAACTTGAGGGTCAACATTCAACCATCAATACATGCGGACAGTCTGGTCTCTGCTGATGAGTACTGTTAAAAACATTATAGACTGTGCCAGCGAAGGATAGAGGATTTGATGCTACATGTGTCTCTCAGCTGCAACAAAAAACAGGGAGGCTGCCTTAGCCTAATTGCCTCTACAACTAAATATTTGCAGCATACATAAAATTTTCCTTATAAAACTTTCTCTTTTGTCAAAATGGTATAAAGGATCCTAATGGAAATGAGATTCAAACCCATATTGCATACTATAGAATGCTAATTTGTTACAAAATGAAACACTGCTATTCAACAGTGTATTAATGAAATGGTGAGACATATCCATCTTGAAAACACTGTGAGAAAAGGATGCTGAAGCAATCGATTAGGGACAAGGAAAATTGAGAATATGTATGTTTTATAAGCCAATGTTAAATATGGGCAGTAGGCTTTGGCTACAGCTGTACAAAACTCAGATTTATTCCTCATTAAGGAAAAGGATATACTCTTTATATGTTGTCACCTGAGTTGCCACCAGACGAGTACTTAAATTAATTAGGTTTTCATAGATCTAGACTGGAAAGGAAAACAAAACTGCAGAACCTCGCTAGTGTGGGCCATAGAAACCTGATATTTTACACTGCATATTTGCAAGGTTTTGTTTTGTTTGCTAATTGTTGTTCTGTTTTCCATTGCTTTTTCAATGCCAGTTGTAAAATCCAGCCTTATTTTTATTTAATGTATTACTTTCTTGTGGTGATGGCTATCATTGATGTTTTGTAGTCAAAACTATGTTTGTAAGACCAGTCAAAAGTGGGAAGTCATATTACACAGCACTTGAGATTTATCTAGCTGGTAATAACGGTTACTTGTAAAACAGTAAATGGAAATAAAGACATTTCTTACTGTTTTGTTTTGCTTTTCTTATACCAGGAAGTTCAGTGATAAAGCCATTTACCAGCAAGGCAGTGGTGGCTTTGAGGATCTAGATATTTCTATTCATTTGAAACAGTCAGAAAATATTTCAAATCTTTGAGATAATCTTAAAAACCAGAATTCCACTTACAAGAAAAATCGTGGGTATTACAAGTCAGTGTTTGTCTGAAGCAAACTATTAATCTGTTTCTTTTGAAACTTTTTTAAGTAAAAGGAACTGGCACACAGCTCAGATGTCTAGTGTTTTGTCAATATGTGCTGCTTTGGGATCCTCATCTGTCAGAACAGAAAACTTAGCAGATTTCTTGCCATGTGATTAGGGACTTCTGTAAGTCTGCACCCTCTTCTCCTTCATCTCCATTTAACCATGTGCTGTTTTGCTGAAAATTCCTCCCTCCCCCAGTCAGCGCGCTGGCAGCGTCCCCTCAGCTACAGTCTCCTTGTTTCACCTTTCAGCTGTACCTTCCATTCTTTCTCCTCACTGGCTTTTTTGCACTCTATTGCTCTTATGAAAGGTTTCCTTGACATGTGCCTACAATGTTCTTCAACTTTGCATCCTGTCCTGTCCCCGTTTTATTTCTCTCTCTGTTGTACCATGCACATGCTCAGAAATCAGTCAGCAGTGATTACCCACTACATTTATAGGGGGCTCAGAGCTGCAGTTTTGAAAGAAAAATTGTGGAGGAATTCAGACATCAAAGGGGGCCTCATTCTGTTGGATCAATTTGGACTGAGAACATTGGAGTAACTTACCGTTCTTCAAAATGAATGCTCCCACCAGTTGATAGCTGAATAACCCACACCTTGAAGAACACGTTTCATTTCGAACTAGAAAAATGCCTACTTTGTCCTCTGGAGAAAAAACTAAATGGTATCAACAAAAGCAAGGGAGGACTGTTGTTATTTTAATTATTGTTATTGCTGGCAAATAAAGCACTGGAGAATTCTGAAAGGTTTGTGTTCACAATCTGGCATATTCAAATAATGCAGATGCTATCACAGAAAATTATTTAAATGCCTAATCAGCCTATAGCCACAAAATAATAAGGTGTTAAGCCAAGGAATCTTTGGGGTCACATTGATTTATTTAACAGCTGATGCATTTCATATGATCACAGCAAGCAAAAAAAATTGATTTAGAGCTGCAATTTATGGAAATCAGCTCACCAGGAATTGTAACCATTCAGTCTCCTGAAAGGCTGTCTCACACTGTATTACTAATGCACAATGCAGACTGACAAACTTCTGTGATTATTTATCCTATCTGCGGCACCAACAGATCTGTACCATTATGCCTTTCTGGTAAACTTTATGATCCTGTTTCTTTGCTGACTTTTGGTGGATCATAGAAGAGTTTCTTCTTGTGGGGAGACCTGCCTGATTCAGGAGAAATCAAAATAGGTGAGGGAACTGAGGAAAGTAAAGTTTGAGAAAAGTAAAATCTGGAGGAGTTAAAATCTGAGCACTGGAGCATGGTGTTGTCAGCACATAGTTAATGCTTAGGAACTCACACATCATCAGGAGGAGAGATTTAAAAAACAAACCAAACTTTTACTGCTTGGTTGTGTCAGATAATATTGGAGGCTTCTGGAAATCTTTGGAAACTGGCTTGTCATTAAAACACACAAATCTGAGGAAAAAAACCCAACCTTTGCAAACAACAGAAATGTGTGCCTCGTATACAGTATTATGTTGCCTTTGAAACCTTGCCATAGGGGAAATACTGTAATGGGATTTGCTGCTTGTCTAGCTTGGGAAAAGGACAATGTAGGCTTGTTCTTCTAAGTTGTGAGCTGCACGAGAAAATGTTATAATGTCCAGCAGAAGCATTTAAAAAACACATTATTTGAATTGCAGTTTGCAAAAACAACAGTTGGTGGCACTTTGAAACAATTTTTATTCCTAAATGTGCATTTGCTGATGGTAGGTGTGTAGAGGTTTACTTTAAAATATTAAATCACTAGTCCAGTGATTCAAATTATGGTGATGATACAGAACTTCTGCATTCTGCACAGCTTGCTAAAACCGAATCTGAATATCCACATTTGTAAAAACAAAGGAAGGTGCTCAGGGAGATTAATTCTTCTTAAAAAAATGTCAGAGAGAAATTACAAGAAGAGACAGTAATGATGAAGGCAGCAGGGGAAGTCACTGTGAACTGCATAGCTTTTTATAGTCCACAGAAGCACTGAAGTTTGTAGAGGCATGGTACTTCTCTGTGGGCAGTTGCCTTCACTGAGTTTACATTTGAAGTTTGAATGGGATTTTTTGTCATGGCACTGATGTCTGTGGTATGTAGCATGCGCATAGGTGTTTTTTTTTTTTTAGCCAGCACCCACTAAGTAAACAGACATTTCCCAGGATTTTAATGACCAAGAAATGTGAGGGAGAACAGGGAGAAAGAGCCATGGCCACTCCAGAATAACCAACCATTTACCCATGGTATTTCTGTCAATCAAGCACAATTACACCATCTGCACAGGAACTGCAGCATGTTTGGCATCACAGAGGGAAACCTGGGCAAAACTGGAGAAAACTGACGGTTTGAAAGATACTCTATGTTACCACACACCTTGTCTGAATACTTGACATTTAAATGAGTTGAGAAGCATACTCTTTTTCTCTAGACACTACATATGAGCCTTTCTTCCACAGGCCAGTTTCTTTTGGGGCATTTTAATTCCAGAAGGGACACATCACGTCTTAGCCACAAAGAAAGTGTTGAATACTAGGACAACTTGCTGCATTAGCTGTGGCCATATGTTCAAAGGACTGGAAGACCAGACCACAGCTGGTGCTTGGCAATCTTTAGAGCTTGGCCAAAGGAGCTTCAGTGCCTTCTGTTCCCTCTCTAATTCTTGCATATAGGAAATGAGAAGTCTATGTCAACAGAGGATAATAATCTGGAGCCACTGCTGTGCTCCGCCCCTCCCCATCATCCTGCAGATCAGTTGCAGATGATTCCTGTTTGCCGTCTTGGCCCTGAATATGTTGGTCTTGACAGTACAATCCATAAGTGATTCTTATTTAGCTTTCTGAATTACATGTTTTGCAGTTATTAATAGTTCTTTACATTGGCCAGTTTGAGTTCTGTGGCAAACTGTTTCCCTCGGCTTCAGACAAAAGTTGCTTGATGCATTTACAAATATGGTCTTGCCTGGGAATATTTTGCTGCTTTCCCATTTGTTTCCACAGGGCTGTTTGCCCTGAGTCGGGAGCTTGACTTATCCAGTATGATAAGACAAACCTTGTTTTGAACAGTAATGCTGGCTGGCATTCTAGATTTTCCATAATGTGCTGCTAGATTTGGTGTAACTGGGAGCTAAATACTGATTTGAAGTGTGCTGGCTTTCATACACTTCCTTGTGCCTCAGCTTGTGTGTGTCCCTGCTTCAGCTACATTCATGTGATGCTTAGGCAGCCCAGCAATGCCTACAAGTTTTGTGCCTTAGTGACTTTCTGAATGTTTGACACTCCTGCACACCCCTCCCTGCAGCAGACTACTTCTTTCAGTCTGAAAGCACAGCTTCTGCTTCAATTTGAGATGATGTTTTGGGTCTTTTCAAAGCCGTTCTCTCCAGTGCCTAATTCAGCAATTTGTGCCTGCACCCAGGAAAGAGGGTTTGCCGATGCTAACATTGTTCTCTTGTATGCCTGATCTTGTGCTGGCAAAATCCTTTGTTTAGGCATTTTGTATACCTGCCTGGATGAAGAATCAATTTTCACACACTGGTGCTTTCAGTATGTGTGTGTATGCAGAAATACCTATTTCCTACCTGAGTTTCACCTTTCCTGCATGTATACTTAGAAGCCTCCCTTTCTATCAGCTGCCAGCCAAGGTAGTAATTTCTGGCTCAGTAGGTACCATCCTTCATTACATTTCTGACCTGCAGGCTTGATTGTTTTTATCATGCTAAATATAATCCTTCTGATCACATTCTCTGAGCACCTGTATTGGTGGTACAACTGGGTGCTGGGTACAACTTGCTCCCAATGTGGCTGGCAATGTTGTTACTTCTGCTGGAAGCTGGGGGTTGAAACCTTGGACTCCCCAACTCTGACCTGTTGAGATTTTGTTTGTTTAGTTTGGTTTGGTTTTTTGTAGAGCATCATCATTCTGGTCTCACAGTTCTATTTGCAACTGCCATTATGCACAATTTCTGACCTGACAATGACTCCCATAGACTGGTTGCTATGAATAATTTAGCCTGTTATTAATACCAGCTCTGAAGTACTTGTTCTGAGTAGGTGTAAATCAGTGTCCCCTCCAGGGCTTTCTTGCAGCTCTAGTTTGGTTTCTTCCCACGCCATCCCAAGTCAAGTTTTGTGATCCCTCAACAGTACACTCTTCTCCAGTGGGTGCCAGTTCTCAGAAGAGCACCAGGGGGACACACTCCAAGTGGGCAAAAGTATCTGATGTTTTCCACAGTCTCTTTGTACTCTCTGAAGAAGACTCAGTGTTTCATCACTACCTAAAAACGCCCGAGTTCCCTATGCTGCCAATAAAGAGGAAGAGGTGCTTCTGTTTAGTGGATGAGAATGCCCTCTGTAGCATTTGAAAAGCACAGTTCTCTTTCCACTGACTATAAAGCTCCCTTTATAGGGAATATATGTCATTATATTAGGTGGACTGGATCACAATCACCATCCTTTATTCTTTCTTTCTCTTTGTCCCTTCCCTTCCTCTCGTTACTTCCTCCCTAGGCCAGATGCCAAAAATGCTGGCGTGGCAGTATCTCAGCTATCAGCATAAATTGTCAAACTGGCTTCCACCTCTTTAATTTCAGAGAGCACTGTAATTGAAATTCCTCTTATTTTAGGCAGTGGTAGTATTTTAAACTCAGAACTATGTAAAGAATTGGCGATAATGCTGAATGGCTTAGCTGCGAAGGGGTGGTTACAGACCAAGTGAGGAAATGTTTGCATAAATCCTATGTAGGCAGATTCTCACCTAGCAAAAGCTGGTGTTTCTG
The DNA here is from genome assembly GCA_039720435.1 of Amazona ochrocephala. Taxonomy (NCBI): domain Eukaryota; kingdom Metazoa; phylum Chordata; class Aves; order Psittaciformes; family Psittacidae; genus Amazona; species Amazona ochrocephala. Next base: position 49,209,922 of record CM077878.1, read on the forward strand.
CCAAAATTTTCAGAATCTCTCTGGCATCCACCACAAGACAATTGTCAGACTTGATTTGTCCAGCAGAGAAAGGCTTTTCATTTCGTTTCTGTATGGTTGATGCCAGCATATTTCCCTGACAGTGATGTGAGAGGTGGCAAGATGAGTTCATTGAACGTGGAGGTGCCTACGCAGGGAATCTCTTTCCTTCTTCTTCCGCAGAGGTGAGTGGAAGCCTAGAAGCCCAAGGAGGATAGGTTGCCAGTGTGATCAGTTTTGATGAAGTCCCCAGGTTGCATGGGCTGGTGCTGCTTAAGCATTGCAGGTGTAGTGAAAAACCTGAGATGTGTCCTGGCTGGGGAGGCTTGTACCAGTATGCTTGTACCATGTTTCCCTTTCCTTTTGTCAGCAAGGGTAAAAAACGGGGATTTCAGGGACACAGGAGTCCCAAACTCCTGTTTAACACTTTAGTAACTAGGAAATAAGTAAAACATGACTGTGCATTTACTAAACCAGAGAAACTTGATTAACTTGCTGTTCACTTCTGTCATGCCTGTTTTGTTAAGCATTAGGGAGCAATAACAGGAGAGGGGAGAGTATAGATTATAATGTTTCTACATGGACCTTGCTGTGCTTGTTCATGGCTTACTTCCAGACATGTGAATGTTCAACTGGTGGGATTTCAGTGGGCGACTGGCTTGGATTTGTACTAAAGGTGGAGAATTATGAAAAAGTGGGACTCCAGTGAGATATGCTTCAGCCCCTAAAATATTTTAATTTGTCAACTGTTATCACCTAGTCAACAATAATCAGGAGCAGGGAGCCTAATGATGAGGCTAATGGGAAGTGCTGACTGGACACAAAGAGGGGACTGATTTGCCTCAGGTTAACTCAGGGAATGGTTTGCAGTCTGACCTATTGGCAAGGGGAACAATGAGCACAGCATTATCCGGGAAGGCTAAGGGAAGTGTTTTTTGAAGGCTGACTGGTGCTGCTGACCTTAACAAAGAAAGATTTTTCATACCATCCTAAATGTGTAAATTAAATCTTAGAGGGGAAAAAGAAATGAAATGTGGTATGTTTTGATTTGTCAGTGGAGAAATGCTGTACTGCATGTGTCTTAAGCAGTATAGCAAAGTGTCACTAAGCAGTATGGATAAGAAGGAAAGCAGAAATCCTTTGGGAGATGGAGTATATTGGGTAACTGAGCATCTCCTGCATGGGAAAACTCTTGCACAGAATCAGAGCTTATTGGTTTGTTCGGCTTCAGTATGAAAGCATTTTCACAACGTTCAGGTTTTTTGCAGAACTGATACTCAAATTTCTCAGCCATCTCCTCAGCTGCTGTTTTCTAACTGAGAATATATGTTTTAAACTCTTTGTTGCATCCTCCCAGCAACCTGTTCTGACGTGCACCTCCCTGCCCAAGTCATATGAGAGATCTGTTTGGCTTTGCAGGTCTAAGAATGAAATACAGTTATTTTTCCATTTTAACATGGATTCAGCTGCCAAGGCCATCATCTCCACACCCCACCCCATTCATGCATGCTAAATCCACGTGCTCCAGAAACAGGCTGCCATTACGTAACCTCACTAACCCACTGTGATGCTACCTGTACATATATGCAGCACAGCTTGAAAAGAAATGAAAACGATTTTACAGATCATTTATTTTCAGTTAACACCATATGTTACAGCTGTAAGCCTGAAAGTATTAAAAGCTGACTTACAAGGTGATATGTTTTTTGCCACTTCCTGTTTGGAAGCCAGTCTTAGTTTTGTGTTAATGATAAGAAAACAAATAAAACAGCAGAAAGAAATATTAGCTGATTCTTGTAGGTGGTTGCCCATTAAATAATAGAAAAGCTTCTTCCAAAACAGAAAATTGTACATGCAATATGTACTTGCAGGTTGTCTCATCTGCAAAAATCTTTCCTTCCTGGGGGAGCAGTAGCCCATTTATTAAGGGCTGCTCAGACAAGTAAAGGGTTGCATGATGTCCAATTGTCTCTTGTCTATCCAAAACCAAAATAAGCAAACAAATAAATTATGTCAATAGAAGAAGGCTCTTAAAAAATAAAAATACCAAACAAACCACACAAAAATGACACATAAACAATATTGTGATGTCTGTTAACCTTGTTGAGGCCAAATGTCAACAAAAAACGCTAAAAAACCTTTGACATCTGCAAGCAGGCAGAGGCTTTTGCAGACACTGCCAGATCTTTTATTTCTTTTGTCTTGCTGGGTGAGACAGTCACTCAAAAATGGGATCAATGGCTTTCATCAATACTTCACCCAATATTGTGAAAGGTCATATATCATTGTCTCCCAGCACTAGGGCAATCTGCAAACAGACATTGCTTGTATTGGAGTCATGCCCAGAGGATTCAAGCAGGAAGGAAATGCCACTCTGCTGGGCAGGCATAAAATAAAATAGTTCACACTTACAGCTGAAATAGGAATGAGCTGTGACAGCAGTAAAACACTGGCAGCAAAGGCTTGTGAGGTAAGGGGCAAGTGAAAATTATGGCAGAGGATTGGCAGAATAAGGCAGTGCCTCTGAGACGCTGTTCCCCAAGGCTGAGAAATGCCTGTAAGGGGCAGCTCATTAGATGGCTGCAGCTGTTTCTAGTACCTAAAGCAGTAAATGGATTTTTCAGAGAAGCCGGTACCTGAATATTTCTGAAAATCTCCCCCATAGCATGACTGCAGGAGCCACGAGCTACTGACTGCTACCGAAAACTTGGTTTTTGCTTAGCTGTTGACATGGAAGTTAAACCCATCCAAAAGTCCATGTTTCAGTGTGGCTGCTTGCACCATGAATCAGTGCATGTTCCTCCTCCATGTCCAATACCAGACCCTCTTTTGTCCTAGATGTGGGAATTACCGATGTCGTCAAAGGTTAATAGCTAAAGAAATAATTTTATTTGTAAGTGCCCCCAGCTGACAAGCTGCTAATGACAACCCAGGAGAGCTTGCCAGCTTGCATTTTTGAAGATGCAAGGAAATAACATTTTCGCCTGGTATTTATTTTACAGCACTGTCTAATGAGAGTGCACTTCTTGCTATTTTATATAGTGTCCAGATATGAAATATAACAGTGCCTGTCTTGGAGTGTTACTGCTTTGGTACACTTTTTCAGGTGGCATACATTTATTATACTCTATATATTCAGAACGCTCTGCTCTTTGATTAGGTTATTAAATTGATTTATGTTCAAGGGGAAAACAATATTCATTTTCAAATGAAGATAAAAAATTAAAATAAATTGAGCCTCACAGAATGGGATGGATTTGAGGAACTGTGAAATCAGAGCTCAAAAGGAAACATTGCATCCTAAATATTTTATTACTAATCATAATTGCTTTAAGTATAGCACAACTGGGCTAGTGATATTCGTTATTTTGATTTAAGAACACATTTCATTTCCCAGTTGTCTACTGCCATTGTTTTCAGTGAAATCAACATGAGAATAACATGAATGAATCTAAAACAATATAATCCCTTTCATTAAGTGCCATAGAATGTTTATTAGCTGTTTTGGCCACTGTGTGCATGTATATTCATCTGCCTGTCACGGCTTGTAGATACATCACAGGATAGATAATGAAACTGTTTGAATTGTCCCGTTTTCAAATTCCTCAGTAAACATTTCTTCTCTAAAACTGGAGAAATCTTCTGTGATGCACCTTCTGTGATGGTACCATGATCCAAATTCAGAATATATAGTTATGAATTATTGACCATACTTGACCACTTTGAATATTGAAATATACCTCATAAACATACATGTGACCAATTTTCTTCAATTAGTGTGAGATGCTGTCAAAGCAACACCAACTCTTCTGCACAGATTGCAAGAATTAGATCTTTCTTTACATTCATTGTGGGTAAATAGAGCCATGATATCCTGCAAATAAAGAATTATAGTGGCAAATCCATCAGCTGAATCCTTGGCTCACAGGTATAACTATATTCCAACAATAAGATAAGATGAGCCGGACTTATTTCTACTCAAAAGTTACAAACAAAAAAGAGATGTTCAAGAAAGCAGATATTGGAAATGGGTTTTGGTCTTGTACAACTTCTTCAAGTTGAGTATTGCACCATTAAAATAATCCAAATAACCCTAATTCAAATCATATTCATATTTTTGAGACCAAAACCCTTGACATGACTAAGTCTTATGCTGTACAAATTTTATATTAAAAGCCAATCTGAGAAAATTATAGTAGATGATACTAGACTAGATTGTGATTCCTGTATTCACATGGAATACCCGTTTCTTCTTCAATGAAAATTCATTGGATTCACTCCATTACTTGAAGAGCGAGGTACTTCTTAACGCCCTAACAGCCCACATGAGTGACACTGTGAACATCCTGACCCACCTGAAGATGAAACAGTACCAGATTTGCTGTTCCAGAGGAACTCTTCTTCACTGTTCACACTTTCTGCCGCGACTAAATGTGCTATTACCACATAAACACACAAACCAGACCTTAACAACACCCAGCTGATCAAGAAAAAAAAATGTCAGTGACTGTAGTGACAGTTCGCTTTTTTTCCCTAAGAAATTACCTGGCCTCATCTTATTCCAGATGGTTCATATTTTTATGTAACACCTAAGAGGTCTTGAAATACCACATTATCCTCCAAAATACAAGTTCTCTTCAATACCTCTATTATTAAAGCCTTTAGCAAAGGTCTTGATTTCAAAATAAATGAAGGGAAGCTTGAATCTGCATCGCAGTTCTAGTCCAACATGTCAATTCAAGTGAACATTTTGAATGTGAACATTTTTTCAGTGTGCACCTTCTAAAATGTGAAGATCAATTTTGCAAATATGAATATAGTTGTCTCCAAAACTGATCAAGTAATCCCAAATTGATGTTAGAATAATTCAACAACTTTAAAAAGAAGCTTACTAAATATTTCCAGCTATGGAAAATCTTTATGTACTGTAAATCTAAATCCCCCAAGCAAATTTGCCACAAATATCATATATGTCATTTGAAGAAGTTAGAGGTAATAACTTTTTATTTAATCATGAAAAAATTATGGCAATGTTAACTAGAAAGAGCCCACTCCTGCTCCATAACCATTAAAATGCAAGAAGTCACCTATTCAATAATGCAGAATTGTTGCATATTAAAAATTTAAATCTATAAATATTAATAGAACAAAGGTCAGTCTCTTAACCAACAGAGGTAGTTGTACACATAGCTATCATTGTTAGCCTTAAGGGTTGCACATTCTTTATGTATAGAGCAAAACAGACACGATAAAAGGCAGTTGTCTGATAGATTTTGATCCTTTTTTCAGATGAAGGATAAGGATAAGAAAACCTGTATTAATCCTGGGGATTGTGGTTGTCCTTTGGGAAAGTAATATTTCTATTTCAATCTAACAAGGTGCTGCAATCAGCTTTACAAAGGCATGGCATAAAGGTATGTATGTATGTAACAGCAGCCAAAGTCACCTTCTGCAGCCTTGCTTCTTTATGCTACTTTGACTGTACCAAGAGGTCAGAAACATGATACTGTTTTTCAAGGGAAACATGATGCTGCTTTTCAAAGGACTGAAAAGACCTGGCCAGTGTATGCCAAATATACCCAATACCAACAGTGAGGTGATTGCTATGCAAGAGATGAGAAGGAAACTCCTGGGTTATCACAGTCTAGGTATTCATGTTTTCAGGAATGGGAAAGCTGAACAGGTTGTGAGAGGGCTTTCAGTGATGCCCATCAGCATAAATCAAATGTGAAGTACTGGAAAGCTACAGCTGTCTTCTCAGCAGTGATTCCTCTTAGGTGTGTCAGCAGTTTCTGGGTGCAGGTAGCATCAGCTTTATTTCTGTCTAGAAAAAAGAGACTCTTCATTGTAGTAGAGTTACATGGCCCTTTACAGCCTGAACCAAATTCATATCCCTTGAGCACTCTCCTGTTCAGCCAGGGTGGCGAGTTAGCTACATCCATGAGTGATGGCCTCTGTGAAAGACATGCATGTGACTTCAAAGCAGAGAGAAGCTTGGACAGTGTGCAAACCACAGGTCTGTCAGGGCTGTGTCTAGAGAAATGTGTTTCCTTCTTCACACGCTGCTCTCCTGTCAGCTGCTCTGGGAAAACTCTGGAACATGGCCATGCTGTCATACAGCATTATTATGCTTGCCACACTGATGGCAGATTAACCATGGCTTACAAGCATTGTGCAGTACTAGAAATGGAGACAGAAACAAATGTCTGCTGCATGCAGCCGAAGGGTGAGTACTGGCTACCTGGTTATCCTCTAATGCTCCCTGGGACAGGTCTGCTGCCAAATAGTGCAGAGGGGATGCATGTGCCTGCCCAAAGTGCACATCCCTCAGGGCACTCATCCAGGCTGTACGGTTGGAAACGAGATGACAGCTGGTTTATACTTTGTTTTCCACCTCTGTAGAATTAGTTATGCTCATTTGAAAGAAACATTTACGGAGAAGGGGCTGAAGGTAGGACAGGACATGTCTTTGTCATGGCAGGCAGGAATTTATTGTACAGCTCTGAGGTCAGAGATGCTGAGAACCTCACCAGGCCCTTGAACCCACAGCTATGCATGGGTGCTTTGCTCACCATTTTGAATTTTGTTCTCTTGACATAACAGCAACCTCAGTTTGGATTGACAGTATGTGAAGATGCCCCTAAGCTTACACAGGAATGGACTACAGAAAGGGGTCAGAATCACCTGCTTTTCTTAGACAACCTTTCCTATTGCCACGATCAGAAACAGAAACAAGAGTAGACAGATCACTGGTCTGTCCAAGGAGGGCCTCTCACATTCCTATGAACTACTTCCACCCCTGATCTGTTCCAATATATTTGTCCCCCACCTCTGTGAGAATAGAAATACAAAAATGAGAACATCTTGTTGCAGTCTTAAGTCTCTCTCAGAAAGCCCAACAGAATTGCCTCTGGGTGTAAACATGGAAAGGAGGGAAAGGAAAGGAAAGAATTAAAGGCAGCTTTGCCACAGCCGTAGGAATGTTTCAGAGGACCTGAGGTCTATCAACATTGGTGGTATTTTTTGGGACTGGATGCCAGGCTGACCAAAGCTACATACCTATATTGTGAAGGACAGGGAATATCCTGAAGACCTTGGAGAAGGAGGAAAGATGTCAGCATTGTGATATCCTTGTTAAGGAAGGGTATGGGGACGACACAGACATCCTGGAGAGGGCAGTCTGTTCTCTTTAAACCAAGGCAAACAACAAAATCCATAAGCCAAGATCCACTGGGAAAAAAAAAAAAAAAAAAAAAAAAAAAGAAAAGAAAAGGTAGGCGCCTTTCTGCATGTTGTTTTTTTTTGTTTGTTTGTTTGTTTTGTTTTGTTTTGTTTTTGTTTTTGTTTTTTTTTTCCTGTTGTTCCTTCCTCCTATCCTATTCAGGTAGAGCAGTAAGAAACTGCAGGCCAGACCGTAGGAGTAATTCTCCAACACACTACAGAGAAAGCTGTTCTTGTCACATAGGTTGCATTTGGCACAATCAAAACGTTTTCACCATTACTCAGAATGACACCTTCCCAAACTGCTCCACAGGGTGCTCTTCCGGCCCTGCTCCTTGATGAAGCTATCAGCACCTTGAGGGGGTCAGAGGACCCACACCATGGCCTCTATGGGCCCTCTTGAGAAAAGCACCAGGCAGAGCCACCTCATCTATATTCAGCAAATTCATTGTGCTGAGACTGTTTTCTAGTGCACTTGATAGCTCACATGATGCCTTCAGATCTCCAGGCTTTGAGTAGCATTTTCTGACGTTTCCTCTGCTCAAATTTGCTGAACTGCCTCAAAACAAGCTTGAATTATTTAATATGTTTAGGAATAACGCTAAAACAGCTGCATGGAGTTTTCTCACTGCTGTTTTTCTGGCTCGTATCTCCTTGTACAACAGTTTGTCTTGTTCCTTACCAGTGCCTATAGCTGGTGTACTGTACAGAGTCATCTCCTTCACATCTGCTGAAAGCTGAAACTTCCCTGGAAAAAACAAGAAATGGAAAAGAGAAAGGTTTTTTGACTTATCGTATGCTGCTTTTGGGTTGGGTTGGTTTTTTTTTAGTTCTTACACGGTGGTACATGGACAGTTAGAAAGAAACTAGCCCCTAGAGAAAGAGAAGCAGAATACCAGGGTGTCTTGAAGAAAGTCATGACAGACTCCTCAACTAGCTGTGCAGGTGAGTCGTGAACCATGTCGACAATGAACAATTAGATGTGACTTCCATTCAATGCAAGGCTTTCTTTCCAACGTGAGGAGCCCCTATATGATCTATCTGTATGCTTCCAAGCATGATTTGGTGTTAAGACTTAATTCAATTTTAGACTAATGAAATTAGTCTAAAAATAAAAATAAAATAGTTATGAAACCATTTCATAAATAGTTTCACAAGGCCACTGGAATGAGATAAACAGAAACTTGATGGCAACAACATTCAGATAATGAAATGTTTTGAAATTAGGAACATTTCTTTTGAAATGGAATGGTTGTTAGGCATTCTGGGCCTGTTTAGAATGATCGTATTTAGTTATTGGAGTCTGAAATTGAAAAGCGATTTCAGAGATGTGTGTTTGTCCTGAGCTACTACTTCTGCATTTCTAAGGGCTCTTGATACGCTAGTTTGTAGAACACTCCCTTATTGTAGCTGTCTGACAGCTCTGAAAAAGATTGATGGCTGCTATTAACATACTGGAGAACATATAAGTCGCTTCTGTATCTGACTGTGTTTCAGAACAGAAGCCACAGCCAGTGCCAGATCTCTGGTCTCTTGAAATTTTGCCCCTCTTAGGATGGCTATTTTTGTTCTACTGTGATATTTATCCCATTTTTGATCACAATTCTTTGAATGCTGCAACACTGAAGCCAAACATAGTGCATGAGTTGATCTAACTTGGACCAGGAGCAAGAAGTCAGGATGTAGCAGTAGTTAATAACTTTTAAGTACAAGGTTAAGTGGTCTATTAGAGAGGAAAAGATCAGCAAAGCACTTCTAATCAATTTGATTTCAGACAAGCCAAAAGTACTCATTTATAACCAGCACCTGTGCAATAAAATATATTAAAACAACAGCAAAACCTGTTCTTTTGTGTGTTTTACCAGCCCTGGGTTCCTCCTACAGGTCCTGCCAGACTTCTCAGCTTATTCTACTTTGCTATTTGTTTTCACTTACTCAGACTCATACAATCTCACATAGCTGCACATGATTAACACCGCTGCCATTTTTTACTTCTTTGTCATCTCTTTAATTTACTGCCAGATTTTTTGTTCTTTGATCCATTAATTGGATCCTTTCTTTTTTCTCAATTTACAGTCTGATCTTTCAGAAACACTGAACTCGGCCACTCTTTATGCCCAGTTCCTTACTCTCACTTTCTTTATTGTTTGTTTCCCTCCTTCTGCTCATGGCACATTGTGCTTTTTACAGACTAAGAAGCTTGTCATATGTCTATTTTTGGACAGTTATCATTAATAAATTAAAACTTTGTCAACCTGTGTGCCCTCACAGGATTTTGTGCCTGGAAGCAAAGTTGATGTGGCTTTTCATTTTTATGAGTGCTGCTTTATATGTCAGTGCCAGAAATTCCTTCATCTCCAGGAAGCAGACAGGTAGATTTAGTGTTGTTTCTTTTAGAGAGACTGAGATAATTACTTGGGGAACCAAATTCCCTGCTAGCAAAATCAGTGGGATTGCTCCAGGGCAAAATGAGACCTAGTGTCTGTGTGATAGTTTGGAAGTGCACATTTTTGCATCCTCTCATATTATTATTTCTCCTTTCAGGAAAATACAGGGCATCTAACAAATAGCAGACTATCAGTCTGTTGGGGCTACCTGATGGCTTATGTGCTGAAAAGTACAAAACTTGAGATGAATCTGAAGAGTTTTATTCTTTTGTTCCTTATGGGGGGGGGGGGGGGGGGGGGGGAAGGGCAGAGGACAGCACATGACAGCTTAACTGAGCTATTTTGTCTTTTTCACTAAGGACAATGAAGTTTCTTCCCACACCAAAACACAACCTAGTATGAAGAACATTTAGCAGAGATAGCAGGTCAGTCTCCAAATCTATGCAGACTTACTAGCAAGGGCCCACACATTGTATTGACACTTCTGTGTGGCTTGACACATCTGCCCTGTCTTTGCTGAGTAGATGGGCTTAGTTAAACCATGCTTTGGTTAAATAAGCTCTAGTTGTGTATTTCACTAGAAAACAAAATTTTCATAAAAAAGACTGGATTTACAGTGACAAAAATATGCAAAATGAACACACATTTTTTATTATATAGGGTTATAAATACTGAGATTTTATTTGGAAGAAGACAAGAGAAGAATGTGTTTATGTATGTGCCCTAGATACAGATGCATAAATGTTGAAACTTTTACATTTGAACATGTATCACAGCAACAAAGTAGAGATTCTTTGCGAGAAACATCAGCAGGTTTACTATTTAATAGCTTTTATTTAAAATTTATCCACAGTCTTCCACAGCATTCACAGTGATTTACAGGATTCCATTTTTATGCTTTTTACAATTTACACATTTTGCTGTAAGCACTGAAAATTGACTGGAAACTATTAACACCTATTTATCTGAGTGTTTTTTGTAGAAGTCTTGAAATTCACATACATATCTAAAACTTTTGGAAGAGTTGTGTAGAGACGAAAATCTGCCCTGTGTTTCAGCATTAATGAAGGACAGAATGAAGGAGTAGAGTTGCTATGGTATATATATACATAGCAGTTCCTCAAGCAGTATTCAGAATTAATTAAAACAAGAGAGAGGGAAGTGAACTCTTCTGTTGTTTACCATGAACAGAAGAGTCGATGGTGTGGGATGCAGCTACTGAGGCATAGTAAGAGAGGATGGCTGAGATTTATCCAAAAATTGAATCTTACCAGAAGTGGTGGTGATACATGAGAAGGAAGAAAGAAGCCGGGTTTCCACCCACCTGGAAAGGAATTTTTTAATAGTTAAATATGAAGCCCCTCAATTAATTCTGGCATTAGAAAAAGTCCCAAGGAGACAGCAAGGAAAAAAAAAAAGATGTCACAGAAGAAAAAGTAATGCAAAGCCCAGTAAAAAGAGATCACTCCTTCTCTTCAATATCTGAAAGCAACATTCCAGCCATAGAGCTGTAGTGTCAGGGACAGGTGAGACTTCCTAGACAAACATGCAGATTCGCAAGTACTTTTCTTTTTTAATACCTTGGACAGAGACAAAGTGTCATTACATTTCAGTAAACTAAGTGTTACCATTTTGCCATGTCATGTATGCAATATAATCATAGAATCATAGAATAGTAAGGGCTGGAAAGGACCTCAAGATCATCGAGTTCCAACCCCCCTGCCATGGGCAGGGACACCTCCCACTAAACCATGCCATCCAAGGCTATGTCCAACCCCACCTTGAACGCCGCCAGGGATGAAGCATTCACAACTTCCCTGGGCAACCCATTCCAGGGCCCCACCACCCTCACAGTAAAGAATTTCTTCCTCAGATCCAATCTAAACCTCCCCTGTTTAAGTTTAAACCCATTACCCCTTGTCCTCTCACCACAGTCCCTAATGAAGAGTCCCTCCCCAGCATCCCTATAGGCCCCCTTCAGGTATTGGAAGGCTGCTATGTGGTCTCCACGCAGCCTTCTCTTCTGCAGGCTGAACAGCCCCAATTTTCTCAGCCTATCTTCATACGAGAGGTGCTCCAGTCCCCTGATCATCCTCGTGGCCCTCCTCTGCACTTGTTCTAACAGTTCCATGTCCTTTTTATATTGAGGACACCAGAACTGCACGCAATACTCCAAGTGAGGTCTCACGAGAGCAGAGTAAAGGGGCAGGATCACCTCCCTCGACCTGCTGGTCACACTCCTTTTGATGCAGCCCAGGATACGGTTGGCTTTCTGGGCTGCAAGCGCACACTGCCGGCTCATGTTCATTTTTTCATCAACCCACACCCCCAAGTCCTTCTCCGCAGGGCTGCTCTGAATCTCCTCCCTGCCCAATCTGTAGCTGTGCCTGGCATTGCTCCGACCCAGGTGGAGGACTTTGCATTTAGCATGGTTAAACTTCATCAGGTTGGCATCAGCCCACCTCACAAGCATGTCAAGGTCCCTCTGGATGGCATTCCTTCCCTCCAATGTATCAACCGAACCAATGTTTGAGTTTGTCTAAATAATGTTATAAATTTGCAAATTAGATCCATTGTTTCATTTACATGGTGTATTTACTAACCCAGGGAACGTATATTTTTGCAAAAATCCTGCTGATCTTCAATCTGATAATTGGGTAGACACTAGATCAGCAAAGAGGTTTCCATGGCACATTTTGCATGTGCATGTGTGGACACACACATGTACTTGTACATACCATGCACTTAATTTCTTCAAACTGTAAATTAGTTACTGTTCTTAGAGGTGGTATATCATATTGTCTGATGAACGATACAAGAAGATTTCCATTGCAGAGATTTATACTCCCTTCTCTCCAAGAGGGAAATCCAAACTGTAATACACAATTGTACAAGAAACCATATAATTTGCACTTGATTTTAGAACTGACGGGGTCATAACTTTACTAAACAGGGCACAGCTTGATCTTGAATATAGCTGGATTATATTTTGGTATGTGGGACTAACATCGAATTGTGCTTCCTGCATTTACTCTAAAATACATATGTAACAGGCTTAGAGAGTTTAGTTCAACATGATGCAACACTGTCTTCATTGCCCAGCTATTCTCTCAGCTATGCTACTTAATTTGCAGTATAACTGCTAGTGTGGTTGACATAATCTGTGACAGTATTGTAAATGCCTTGTTTTTCTGTGTGTTACCATGGACAAATTTAATGGATAATTGCATATTAGATTTCATGCCTCTGGTTTATAAAATTCTATGGCTCCAGGTCAGCCACAAATACACTTAAAATCAAGTTTCTGTATTTTATCATAAAATGTCACTATGAACAGTTCTACCATTGTCTCAATTAGATTTTATAAATGTATTCCTGTTGACAAATTAAATAATTCTGTTTCATCAGAGATTGCATTAATAACAATTGACATACCCTAATTCAAATTTTTGGGAAGGTATTACCATGAATAAAACTCATCAGGAACATATCCCCCTGATGTTGTCTTCATGATTCTATAATGTCAATGATGACTTGTCTCAGAATTCAGGACAAAAGGGATTGTCTGAAGACATTTTAAGCTGATAGCAAGTCTAACCAATTTCAAAATGCTTAGAACTGGACTTTCTAGTCATCACCAATATTATCACAGATTCATTGAAAATCAGAGCAGAAGTATTTCATGGGGTCATTTAGTAATGTAAACAGAATCAGGAGCTCTCACTGAGTTCAGTGACACCAAACCACATCTTAGGAAATATGGTTCCTGCTGTTGAAAAATTACTCATTTTAAATATATGTTTGGGGGGGGGGGGTGTTATACAGAAGCACATCTTTTCTCATTGTTCATTTTTCCACTTCTTGGGCTAGCGGATTTTTTCCAGATGCCAGGTTGTTCCAGTCAAAACTATTTTTTCCTAGCCAGCTGTAATCTCTCAGGGTACCACAGAGTCACAGCGGAGTTCTGCTTCTCACAGCATTTTTTTACCCTCCCAAGCTGAATCCAGCCTTTGAACATCTCGTTTTTCTCATGTCTAAGCCCATGTGAGGAGCCCTTCCACTTAACAGATGTTCTAATGAGGAAAAAAAGCAAAACTAACAAAGACCAGTTTAAAAATTGCAGGTTTGAGTACTTAGTGATTCCTCTTGGTTTTTCTGTGTAATTTCTTCAGAGAACAAAAGCTTTGTTCTTTGTTGGTAAATCTACCTTGAAGTTTAAACATACCATAAAGCAGATTGGCTTCCAAGCGTACAACATTATTCGTTTATCTCCCTTTTGTTATTCCACTGACATGTCTACCTGTCTCTGAAGGTTTGATTTAAATTACTGGCTCTCTTGAAGATTTTTTGTTAAGCTTGTACAAGTACTCTGCTTATTGCATTGCTGTTCCTTGCTCCAGAGTGCATTATTAAGCCCTAGCTGCTGCTGCTGTTGCTGCTGCTGGACCTTTGTTGCTTGGAATGTCTCTGGCTTTGTAAGATTCCACTGACCCTTTCAGGCATCAGTCAGGGGGCAGAGACTCAAGAGAATTGACAGATCAAGCATTAAGAGTATTCTGTAGTGTGATAGGATGCCCTGTTCAGGCTTGCACAAGTGTGTAAAGACCCATACTCATACTTAATTTTAAAACTTTTGGTTGTTAATCCTGTATTATGCTGGTAAAGAGTTCCTAGTGGTACAGAGCCAGGGATGCTTCCTTGGAAAAAGCTCAACTCAGTGCAAAAGACATGATGGATGGCAGTGTGGCTCTCCTCATGATTTTTTTTTGCCCAGCATAGGTGGCACTTTCTCTGCTTATGCTGGATTTATCACTAGCTGGGAATCCATCAGAAAGACTGTGCTGGTAGCTGCTAATTGCACAGTGGCTTCAGGTTGTCAGGTTTTGATGGATAGTGTCTTTTACACTTCACCTTCTAGTCTGACTAAAGTCTCACAGTCAAGACCAGTTGGAATAGGTTTTGTGTCCTCTGCATTTAATTTCAGTGTTCATCTGTAGAAATTTAGGATGACAGGTGATTAACTGCAGGGCTTTGATTCTGTTATAAAGTTCTCCTTTTATATAGGACTCCTGTATTAGCAAGAAGATGCTGACTACCACTTACTATTTCTTCTAGCATCAGTAGTTACACTTCTGCATTTTTTTCAATTTATGCTTGGTCTTAATCCATCAAATTCAGGACTTCATCAGTACATGACATCTGCCTTAAGAAAATGTGCAGAAAACATTACTCTGTCATTTTTTCATTATCTAAATGATAAATATGTGTCTTTTGGTGATCCCTCATTAGAGATACATACAAATTTCAGCCACAATAATGATCAGGGGGCTGGAGCACCTCCCCCATGAAGAAGGGCTGAGAGAGTTGGGGTTGCTCAGCCTGGAGAAAGGAAGACTCTGGAAAGATGTTATAACAGCCTTCCTGTACGTAAAGGGGCTGACAAGAAAGATAGAGCCAGACATTTTACCAGGGATATTGATAGGATAAAGGGTAACCATTTAAACTGAAAGAGGGTAGATTTAGATTAGATATTAGGAAGAAGTTCTTTACTGCGAGGGGTGGTGAGGCACTGGCACAGGTTGCCCAGAGAAGTTGTGCCTGCCCCATCCCTGGAAGTGTTTAAGGCCAGGTTGGACAGGGCTTTGAGCACTCTGGCCTAGTGGAAGGTGTCCTTGCGCATGGCAGGGGGTTGCACTAAATGATCTTTAAGGGTTCCTTCCTACCCAAACCATTCTGTGATTCTATGATTCTAATTTACTGGTTTAGAGTTATACAGCATTGAAGATATAAAAGTATATTTGTCTTGTGATAAATTTTTTTTGTATAGTCATCCAGATCTCATAAATTTTGACTCATACTACATTTGTTGACATTATTACTAGATTCTAAATAATTGGCTGAAGTTTCTAAATACAACTCATTTGAAGTATATAGCTGAATGAAAATAGAAGTATATGCCATTACAGGCTGATAACTGGGCACATTGTGAACTGAAGAGCAGCACATTCAGGAAAGGATAACCAGCATTTTGTCACTCTGAAATTTTTAAGGAAATACCTGAGCAAGCATTTAGCAGTAGAAAGATGCCACTTCTGTTAGTGCATGGGGTGGAAGGATTTAAGAGGTTTGGGTTATTTTTAGAGGGGGGCAAGCAAGGTGCTGTTACATGTAATGGTTGCCTGGTAACACATCTAGGATGACAAGATAGCAGGGTCATTGATGTAGGCTTATTTCATCAGTAATACGTTAAAAAAATAAGTAAAACTAACCCAAAATCAAACCCAAACCCACTCCAGCAAACTGTTGCTTGGCAAGATCTGTTTTTCAGTATTTTCTGAGCAATTCAGTGATGTCAAGCTTTCAGAAATATATGTTCTAGAAATGCAAGACCAGAGTAGCAGCTCCTTAGTCATTGCTTTTGTTGCATCAATAAGAAAGCCAGTTTTGCCTTTGGGCTTGGATTAGATTTATTTTCATCTGCCTTGCATGTCAGTTTACAAATATACAAGCTTTGGATGCTGAGCTGTATGCGTTTCTGCTTTAATAAATATTTGTTGATATTTCTTTTGTAATATCTTTGGACCTGATCCTAAGAGCGTAACTCATAAAGAAAGCAAAATATATTAAATAAGATCACTCATGTATTCATCTACTACCTCTCCTCACTAAGACTGGCAGAATTAGGCTCGACATAAATGTAAACTGGTGAGCTTTTCTAACCGTACCTACTTAAATCTATATTTAGGTATTCAGTTGTTGAAGAAGTAACCTAATTCGCACAGGCATTGAGTATTTACAATGAACATTTTTTGCCATGGACATTTTTGATCCTCAGAATGTCTTGATGTAGGCAGCTTTCTACAATTCTGGCATCAAAATATGCTTGAAATTGCTGGCTAGCAAGTACAGTTGTCATTGCTGTATTCTTAAGGCAACTTCTTTTTCTTCGAAAATGTCCTATCTTTCTGCCAAAACCACTTCTCCAGCCAAATTGAGGATAGCTACATTAGTCACCTTGCAAGTGGTATCTCAGAGGTTTAACCTCTTCCTTTGAAGCCTTTTGACTTTCCCCAAATCCTTTATTTCACTGTCAGGGTCCAGGAACTCATCCCACATCATATCTTGTTTGTTGCTAAGTTTCTTAAAAGCTAAAGGAGTAGACAGGAAGGATAGTGATTGACGATGAATCACACTGGCCCTTGAGTTTCTTATGCAGTAAAATTAATCTTCCTGAGTTTTGCATGTGACCTCACAGCTGTAACCTGTGCTGAAGCATTGCGCAATGAATCATAAAGGATCTTGTCGTAGACTTGAGGTTGGGGGAGGAAATTCTCTTTTGTTATCCTCTGGACTCTTTTTGTAAGGAACAGAAGAGGGACAGTCAAACTGGGGAGTAACTTATTCCAATAGCCAGAAGGCTCAGCCAGCAAAAGTGTTCTGGCCTAGGCACAGGTCCTATAATACTTCTGATTTCATGGGGGTGGAGATGTGTGTGTGGAGAGTGACATTTTGGGGTTTTTTTGATCTGTCCTCTTGTTTCGTAAGTGCTTGTGCCTGTCTTTGGTGTCCCTTGACTCCACTGGAAGATGTTTACATCATCAGTAGTTTGCCACATCTGCAGGCTGACTTTTCACATCAGATGTGGAATGTAAATACTGACTCTTGTGGAAAGGAAAAAGAATAATATGGGACAAACACTGCTACCACCTTTTTTTCTGGCATCCCAGTCCTACTTCTCTCTCTTCTGTGCAGGCGGTCACCTGAATTCTTCTTGAGAAGCAAAACCTTTTCACACTCACCCTTTCCTCACAAATCAAGTCTTGATCCCTTATATATCTCTGATGTCTGTGTCATGTTTTGATCTATACGAAAATGCAGCTTTTGATGGACAATATATTCTCACCATGACTAGGTAAATATGAAAGGCTTACCTTCACTATGAAAATTAAGCAATTAAATCATTACTTCCACCAGCTTTTCTATAGAGCAAGTTTTGCATTTTGCAGTTTTGGTTTCTACCAACAAGAAGTCTTTACTTTTTAAAACTGCTTTTTGCTTCCCCACCCCTTATCCCCAGCAGCATACTTTAAAGTCTCATTTCTAATGTTATTTCATTGCTAAAATAGATAGGAGAATTTCTTCCGTACTTCCTAACACCACTGAAAATAAAATAAAATAAAATAAATAATAAAATAAAATAAATAATAAAATAAAATAAAATAAAATAAAATAAAATAAAATAAAATAAAATAAAATAAAATAAAATAAAATAAAATAAAATAAAATAAAATGTAAAGGAAGTGTTTTCTCTTGAGTATTATGACTTTTAATTACACTCTCAAATCTGATTTAGGCCCTTTTTGTTGCTCAAATTAATTTTGCTTGCTAGCATTAGAGATAGCCTATTGTACAACAAACTGTTCCAATCACTGAGGGAAGCCCCAGGAAAATAGTTTCCATGGTGCTTATTCAGACTTGCATAACTGTTGCTTAGTGAAGAAAATAAGATGAGTACTCAAGAGCAGCAAAACAAAGAGCGTTTGATGTTCTGGGTTTCAAACTGCCTATTCAGCTACACTGGCCAGACCTTCCACCCAGACTGCAGATGTGTTATGCCACAGCATGGATGGAGCATTTTAACAAGGTGAATTTGTTCAAGGTTCTCAGTCTGAAGGCCAGATTATTATATAATTCTCTTTCTTTTTTACTTTGACAGTTATAAAGAATAAAAGATGCTGAAAGCATGATTTATGAAGGGTAGATCTACAGAACTCCCTCCTTCAAAGCCCACCTTTCTTCTCTTAGCTCACTGGTCACATGCAGGGGGATTTTGCTGTTCCATGAAAAAACATCCCTGAGCCTCTCTGATATTCTTCCAAAGCTTGCAGAGTCACCCAGAAGTTGGAGACTGTGTACTGGCCATCCTGGAGCTGCAGCTCAGGGAGTCACAGTTGAACCAGTTAAATGTGTTGCAATTCTTTAAAGATAGAAATTTCTTGCTTCAGTTACTCAGGGGAAGAAGATAAGAGGGCAATTTCTTTGCAAGGTAATCTGCATGTGGGACAGGTTTACTCATGAAACCATATAAGAACTGATAAGTTTCAGTTTTACTTGGATGAACTTGCAACCTGGACATCAAGCTGTACCCTGACAGGGCAACCTTGTGTTTAGGAGTTCCCACAAGACAACCTGGCGCTTCCCTCAGAAATTAAGACAGCCTCTCGTTCTCAAAAAAAAACATTTTCCCAGAGAGACCAGAGTCATGTGCTGTTTCCACCTTGATCATTAGCAAAATCTGACAGATCCAGAGGCCTTCCCCACATCTTCATGGGGCCATACAATGCCTAAGATCACTGATCCTAACCTGGGAGCTTCGGAAGCTCACCCTCGTCCCCACATCCCTTGCAGCTATGGCTCACAGAAAGGCAAATGCTGCATGCACCACACCTACGGGACAGTCAATCCAAGGGTCAGGGGATGGATAGCTCAGTCCTGCTCTGTCCTGTGCTCCACTGGGAATAGAAGACCATGTTTTTAGTGTTTTGCAGCAAATGGCACTTGCCTCTGCCTGTTTCATCACCCTCCAAAGCAGAACACTTCCAGCAGCCCAAGTGTTATACAGCCTTGTCTCCCTCTGGGCTCTTTCCTACGTAGCTGTGGTTTTAGCTATTGCATTACACTGATTTATCAGACCCTGTTAACTCCATCCCCTGTAGATACAGTCTTGCATTTCACTGTCAGGCTAGGAAAAAAAAATCTTTAATGCATTAAGCCAACTTCTGCCCACAAATGCTCCATTAATTTCATCAAATCTATTTTGGTCTTATTTCTGCCATCAGTTCTGCCACATTTTGTGCCAGCTCAAACCAATAAACTAAATTATTAAGGCTTGGAGCCTTACTCAGATAATATGGGCACTTTCTGAGTGGCACAGGACAAAGGTTAGCAGCAGAATGCAGCAGTCGAAAATGAAGCACAGAAGGGATGTAGCATAAAGATGTCACTAGTTTCTAGCCAGTCCTAGCATTAATGCACTTACTATATTTTCCATGTCATGTACACCATTTTCTTCCCAGTTAATTTTGTAATCTGAATCTGAGGACTTGGGTAGTGGAGGAAAATTGCTTTTCTGGAAAAAGGGTTTTAACTATCTGAGAATCAAATTCAAAAGAGTGGAAACGGGGAGAGGGAAGGCTGGGAAATTTTGTCTGGGAGATAGAATGTGTTTTGTTTGTCTTTCTTTGCACTATAAAATAAATGTAAAATGAACAAGATTTGGGTAAGCAGCTTTAGTTTAGAATGATCGCAAAGCTCTTCATAAATGCAGCTGAGTTTCTTTTTACAGGAAGATTAATTTTTCACTGAAGAATTGCATGATGCTTAGGTCAGAAAATAAGGACTAAAGCCTAGGTTTTTTTCCTCCTAAACTGAGGAGTTGGGTGCCAAGATATCATACCACTGCAACCAAAGAGATTTTCAGCCGTTGGTGTGCCTTTTCAGCTCATGACATCCAGGGTAGGGATCCTAACCCCACCTGCCTTCCCCAAGATTCCTTGCATTTAATTGATCCCCCCTGATGAGAGGAATATGACCATCTGTATTAAAAGACCTCACCTCATCACCTTTCATGACTATCTGTGGGTCCCTGCCATGATACTTCTGCATCATCCAGCTCCTTCCCCTTCTTGATCTTCAGGGAATTCCCTAAAAAAGGCAGCTATTCCATAAGCAAATCCTAATGGGGACTCATCACATTTTACACTTGATGCTGCTTCTATATGATGCTTATTACTATATGGACAATGATTCAGACCGAAAAATATCTTGCCACTTTCTATATTAAAAAATCCTGATTTCCTTATAAGCCTGGATTTAATATCTATAGATCCTTACATTGTTTTCATTGTTTAAAAAACATATTCCTCCTCCAAAATCTGTGTCAGAAGCATGAAGGGAGAAGCACACGTATTTGTAAGATTAAATTCTTTTTATTGTCCTTAGCATCAGTCTTCACTTGGATAAGGCAAGGTAGGTTAGGTCTCTGTAAAGCACAGAGTTACAGTCCTCATCTTAGTACAGACTTTTGATTCTCTTCTTAATCTTTCTTATTACTCCTATCTGCACACTTAGAAAGACTGTATTTTCAGCTAGTATTCCTCGCACAGTAGATGTATCTTGATTTATAAATGGTCTTCTGACCCTTTTGTTTTTATTCTTCACACCAGCCTTTTGTAGCCTAATATTTACTTTCTGATTTTCATCTCTGTTGAGCAATGATCCTTAGAGAGCTGTGATTAGTAATCTAGGGCTGCATCCAGATTTATTGTAGCATTGAATTTCATATTGCCACCTCACTACACTGCCTATTTCCCCATTTTAGTCCTTCTAGTTTTGCCTGAGTTTGCTTGATCTATGTAATTTTGTTATCTTGCTGTTTATCACCCTCCCAGAACACTGCTACACATATATAACTGCACAAATCTCATAAATATATTTGCTGTACATCAGCAGTCACCTTTTTTTTTTTTTGATTCTTAGCCAATTTCTAGTCCATGGCAACAAATTGCCTCTCACCTTAATCCTGCTGAATTCATTTATCTGTTTGATGTGGGAGATTTTGCCAAAGGCAGATTCAAAATCTAAGTAAATAATGTCACTTAATTTTCCTTCTCCTATAAATTTTCCTTCTCCTATAAATTTTCCTGGCATTTTGAAAGACTGCTAAAAAGGTAAGAATACATGAACTCCCTTCTGTCTTACTCACCCTAACTGAGCCCTATGGTCATGAGGCTTTAGAGGACATATAAGAATGGTTATAATTACCTCCATAACCAATTCACAAAGTACAAATTCAAGCGGTTAGAATTATTCTAATAAAAAGATATATTTATCAGACATTAGCATTGTATTTGAATAAGAATAAATGCTTTTGAAAATTTAATTCTTTTGATTTATTTCTCGATAGCAAAAAAAGCAAGCTCTGTGGAAACTTACTGCATTCAGAGGATAAGCTTCCCCTCTGCAATTCATCTTTGCAGCCATTAGAAGGGAGGCCACATGGTGTTATGTTGATCTTTTAGAACAAGATATCCATATTGCAAATCTCAGTACTACTCATGTTTTCAGTTACAGCAATCTTCTTTTGCAGAAAAATGCTTCTGACATTTAGGTGAGATTTTCTTCGAGACTTCTCAATTATCACATGAGCCTCATGTTTTTCTTCATGCATTGGAGAACATGTTAAAGTACATCGTCATATATCAAACACCCTATAGAATAAGGACTTTCTATGCTGCAGTATTGATTTGGCCTTAAAGTACTTTGACATATTTATTAATTTAAGTGAAGTTTCATTAATGATTATAAGCCACCAGTTTGAACAGCTTTAGAGACTGATAGGATGGGTTGTCAGGTTAAATAAACCCCAAAATTTTAAGTAGCAAATTAAAACATTAGATTACACTTTTCCTTCAGTTTACCTCTAGAATCCTATGTCATTTTTAAAAGGGGTAACAATTCCCCATATTCCTTAAGCTGTCAAAATGTGTCACCCTAGTATGCTGATCTCGATAGGCCTCTGCTGCGTTCCTGTCCGAATACCATTTTTTTTCCCCATTTGAATTGCAAGAGCATTTTGTTATGAAGAGCTCTACTCCAACTCATTCTAAGCAATGTATAATTTTCTGCACATAATTTCCCTTCCTTTCAAATGGCATAAGCTTTTCTAAGCTTTGGAAAGGCCCTGGAGGGCCCAGACTGAAGCACAGTCTTTGAGAAAGTGACTCAGTCCATCTTGAGATAAGCATAGAATCATAGAACAGCATGAAGACAGATAATGTGCATTGCTTTTGGGCAGCACCTATCTCTTCCCATTGACTGTGAAAAGTAAAAAATGTATCTATATTGTCTAGTGCAGTGCTACACACGGAAACCTGAGCTTAGTCTATGAGCAGAGAAGCACAATGGCCCCTCCACCCATATGAATTAGTCCTTCTAAAAAAGTGCTAATGTGGCTGATCACAGGATCTGAACCCCTACTGCCTCTGCTTGAGACTGGTATTCAGAAGTGTCTGGTCATCTTTCTATGGCAATACACTTCACTGAGTAGATGTGCCATAGGGGCATAGGCAAATGTCAGGTGCAGACAGCAAGTCCAGGCAGCCAAGGATGTGGATGCATTTTAATTTTGACACCACACACAGAAACATCAGGGTCTTGCATAAAGCTTAGGGCGATATGTTAGCATTATGAAGCCTAAAAGGCACCTTCTGGATTTAAAATTATTACAACAGGGATCAAAGGAAAGAAAATTTCTGTAGCAATTTAAGGATTTTAGGTTTTAACTTGCTATACAGATTTAAAAAAGAATTGTGGCACACTTCCTTTTTTTTGTTAGTGAAATCCTTCCCACTTAAATGTGTATATTTTCTCTACATATATAGAAGGACAATTTCAATAAATTTCAATTTTTTATTCTAACAGAATAACCTGTCTGAATAAATTCAGAATTCCTGAAGAAAAATAGATTTTCATGATGGAAGACCACTAGAAGAAAATCCAGTAAAGAAACATGACTTTTAGTGTTAAGACTGCTATTTGTTTGTTAATGTTGTTGTCATCATGGTTCTCTTAACAGGATTAGGTGCAACAAAAGTTGAAGCTTCTCTAATCTATGCCCGTGTGCCGTTTTACTCAATTACAACATGTTTGTCTTGTTTTCTCTCTAAAGCACAGGTTAGCTAATTGCTCAAGTCAGTACAAAGTATAGTCTAAATATGACTAATGCTTTTAACCAGATGGCTGTACTGTACAGATAGCTTTTTTTCAATTATATTTTCAGTATTTTCTTCCTGGATCTCTTATGTATATTCGTCTTGAGGTTTTAGCACCACATGTCCATTTTATATACCTTTTAATTACTTGGACTCTCAACACATTTTCTTTCTAAATGACTCCACAAAGCAGTAAAAAAACCAAACTGTTACAATTCATGGCAATTTTCACACTGTAATGTCTTTTTTCATAATCTATTTAAAAGTAATTCTGATACCTTATCCAACTAACTCTGCATCCTGAGATATTCCAGGGATAGTCTCAGAAAACACGAAAGGTTTGTCCATTCATTCAGCAAGATGTTAAGGAAGACTTAGAGCCACATCTATTGCATTCCTGCTTTTAGATATGCAAATCCAACCATCAGACAGAGACAGAAAATTTAAGTGAGCTCATTTCTCTATAGAAATACCATCATTTTCCTTTATAATGGAAATCTGTGTGAATGAACACTTGATTTTGCAAGTAATTTTGGTGACTGCACAAATATGTTCCCAATTTGGGACTGTATTTTCTACTCGGATGTTTAAATTTACTTATATGAATAATGTAATGGAAACTTTTTTTTTAATTTAAATATACTGCATATATAATGTCTCGCTAAGGCTGTCTACACATGATGGTACTGGTTCTAGTCTGTGCACTGAACAAGAATTACAGATAATTGCTGAAGCAATCTACAGTAGCAAGAAAACATTTTTAATATGTGTAACCAGTTTCTTCAGCAAATATTGCAGCTTTTATTGCAATTAGCTCTTTGTAGTTAAGTGTCCTGAACTGGGCTGAGATCACATTGATTCACTGGAGCACCTCCCGTATGAAGATAGGCTGAGAAAATTGGGGCTGTTCAGCCTGGAGAAGAGAAGGCTGCATGGAGACCTCATAGCAGCCTTCCAATACCTGAAGGGGGCCTATAGGGATGCTGGGGAGGGACTTTTCATTAGGGACTATGGTGAGAGGACAAGGGGTAATGGGTTTAAACTTAAACAGGGGAAGTTTAGATTGGATATGAGGAAGAAATTCTTAACTGTAAGGGTGGTGAGGCCCTGGAATGAGTTGCCCTAGGAAGCTGTGAATGCTTCATCCCTGGCGGCGTTCAAGGTGGGGTTGGACATAGCCTTGGATGGCATGGTTTAGTGGGAGGCGTCCCTGCCCGTGGGAGGCTTCCCTGCCCATGGCAGGGGGGTTGGAACTCGATGATCTTGAGGTCCTTTCCAGCCGTAACTATTCTATGATTCTATGATTCTGTGATTCAGTACATCTTCTTGGATGTTGCATGTGGTGAGTCTTTACTTCAGGAACATCTTCCCATCTTTGAGTCTTTTGTTCAGTGCCTCCTTCCAGGAGCAGAATATTGGAGCTCATCATCTCCAAGCTGCCAGTATGTTCATCAGTATACATCTACATTATTTTTCTTGGTTCAGGCAATTTTCTTTGTGCTATATTGAATAAAATTGAAATAGTTTCTCCTTTGGAGGTGACAGCTCTTCAACTTTTTCCTTAATTTGCTGCTATAAAAATGGCACCCACTAAAAAGTCAAAATGTATCGTGCTGATGTAAAAGGTGTTAAATACAGCTTAAATAAAGTCTTTAAACTTCCAAAAGGCTTTATTGGAAGACTTTCTTAGAGAGAGGAAAAAATCCTCATACAGAGAAAAATCTAATTTAATATTGGCAATGGATTCACAAAGAGGAAACAACATTCCTCTCATATACTCAAATTAATGATAGTTTTCTGCTCACTAAATCAGAAAGCTGTCATCTTGCCAAGCAGTATAGCTCTGTGGTCCAAATACCAGGTTCTAAAACTAAATAAAACCAGATTGTGGCACATGTGCTGGACAGTTTGTTCTCAGATTGCCTGTAATGTGACATGCCTTTCAGCAGAGAGTGGTGGGCTCAGGCGGTGCCTCCAGAGGGCTAGGAAATGGTCACAGGTCCCTGCAGAGTGAAAAGTGTCTGTGGGTGAGAGAAAAATGGCAAGAAGGCAGAAGCTGTAGCTCATGGAGATAGTACTGAAAGAAGCAGGGGCCCGACCCACCCATAACTCAACCCCCACCACGGCAGAGAGAAACTTTAGGAATCAGAGGGAGCTAGCTGCAAATCAAAGCCTACTGTAAGCACTGTAACCAAGCAGAGAAGCAAGAACTTTCCCGTAAGTACATGACGGATGGAAGAGATTTGTTTACGTAGAATTTTGTTTCTGCTGTCACTTAAAGTTTTCTGTTTTAAAAAGTTGTGGGTTTTTTTTTGTTTATATTTTAATAAAATCTCTCCCTGAGTGGAAAGAGCTTTTTGGTCTTCTGGTCTCCACCCTAAGGCAAGGGTCAAGACATACATCTCAGAGCTTTACCTGGCTCTCATGCCATTGCACACACATACTTTGCTTAACAAGTATACAGTGATTGAATTTATCAGAATTGCCTGCAAATTAATACTTACATCCTGTGAAAATGCCAGGGTTTCAAAATCTGTGCTCTGTCAGAAAAAAGAAATATTGACACTTTCTTTACACAGCAGTCAAATTTCACAGCATCCCATTCTTTTGTTTTGTCATTCTAAGCTAAACAACACTTCTTGACATTTCCAGATACTGGGTTCACTGTGAGCTTAACTGAAGCCTTTAATTTCATCTTCCTGCAATTTAGTCTGTATTTTGAGCTGCTGCACTGACTCCTGAAGAGCTGGTCTTTGTGCCTCCACTCTATTTTTACTCACCTTATGAAACTTAACCACCTCCATGCCATGCAACCCAGCCCCAAACTAAATATTTAATCTCCCAGTGGCAAGTTGTAATATTTCAACCTCTGCTTTTGGGTTTGGAGGTTGTTATTTGATTGGTTTTTAATTTTGAAAAGATAGAATTCAGCTCTAAACATAATTTATAAAAATACTGGGCTTAATTTAAGCAAGAAGCTCCCAAAGAAGAAAACCCTCAAGTTATTTAATAGGCAATATATTTTTTTATCCTGGCACTATAGGGCACTATGATTGGGACTGATTAATGTCTTTTCCCACAGGCTGCTTAACTGATTTGGACTTAGTCTTAGATCATCCAGAAACTTAGGAAAAATATCCAAACATCCTAAAAAAGTGTTTTTGCCTTACAGAAATGCTCCTCCCTCACCCCCATGTTTCACTGTAATAGTATTGTCTTTGTAAAGTACTAAGTTAGGAACATGGGTCTGCTCTTAGGACTGTAACGGAGACCTTTCATTTCAATACCACACTATTATTTTGAGTAGCCTTCTGTAGCTAAAGACCTACTTTAATTCCTGGAAAAACTGGGCCATTTTTGGATTCCAACTCCCTGTTTCCCTGTTGGCACTCTATCCTTATCTCTTTTTCCATAACCCCCCAGCTAGTTTTGCGTGATCTCTTCCACTTACCATAAATACTACTCTTGAGAGCTGGGCAGGGTCACCCTAAAAGGCTCCCTGATACTATGGAAAAGGCACAAGTAATCTTGAGACATCACATTTTGTTACTTGTTTATTTATTTGCAGGTTGAGATCCTAATTCTTTAGTCTGAATTGATTCAAAGTGAGCTAAAGGTCATACTCATTTTGGCCAGGCAGTTGAGATGATTTATAATTCCTGTTTCTCCAGTTTTAACCTGGGTCAAATACTTGAAAGAGCTGTGTCTGGAATGTTAGCAGCTTCCTAATCTAAGTACAAAGGAATACTTTTGAATACTTTTGGTATCTATTTCTTTTCTTAAAAGAAAAGAAAAAAAAAAGAAAATTTGAGGTAATAAATGAAGAATATTCAGAAGTTCTTAATTATATCTTTTTCGGTTTATTTTATTTCTGCCTTTCTTCAAAAAAAACCCCAAGCCTGAATATTGAAAGTATGCATTATGTCTATCCCTTTAGGACTCTTTTACTTCTTTCTTTTGTTCCCATAATTACAGTGAAATTCTATCATATTTTCAATTTTTATTTTTTCAAACATTTTCTTGTTGGTAATTTCATTACTATTACACCATCTTTTTATTATGTATATTTACCATTTTTATCAAACACCGAGAGTTCTAGAAAAGTCTATACCGTTCATGTGTTGGTGTTTACTTCTGATTAAAAGGTAAACAAGACCATCCCAAAGTACATTCTATTTCCTCATTCACACGCACAGTTATAACTGTTTCTACACAGACAGAGACATACATATATATGCATACAGATATACATATATCCATCCTAAATCCAGAGTAGAGGATTTAACTTGGGTTAAAACTGGGGAAATGCAGACAAATAATTAAAAGATCTTTTGTTATAACCTTTTGTTTCAATGTGTTGACAATTTGACTTTATTTGTTATCTCTGCTTTCATATATGAAGAATATGAATTTATCCTAGGCTCCAATTTATTGCATATAAAACTATTTTCTTGGAATCCCTGTTACCAAGATCTCAGACTGAAATAATATATTTTTAATATTTCTATGGAAAAGAAATGTTATCTTTCAGAATGTGAAGGTCTGGAAACTGTTCTAATGCATAAAGTGCATCTTTTAGTGGCCAGGTACTTCAATTAAAGCAGTATCTACCTGCAATGTGGCAGGCTAGCAATAACTGGATGCCTTGTCTAGTCTAATTTGGAAGCCTAGAGGTAACCATAGAAAATGACAGGAAATGAAGCTTAATTTAACTATGTGACCTTGTGCCTTGATCTAGATTAGTTGTGTTATGATTTCTGAAAGGCTAATCAAGTTCTTTAACAGCCAGACTGCAATAAGCACTCAGTAAACAATACCTCTGCCTTAATTTGCTTATTTTTATTTTGAAGGAGGCAAGATTTGTAGAGATATGGAATAAAAACTCAAAAACAATAAAGCAAATACACAAATGGATAGGAAATAGTGAACAAATTGTCATGCTATCCAGATGGCTTATCCTGTGTTGATAGCAACTTCTAACTGCTGCATACATTTAATTTAAATGCAGAATATCTACCTGTTGAACTACTACATGTTGAAGTATTGCTACTTAAGAACTGTTTTCACAGTTTTACAAACACAGTTCCTTCATATTTCTAATTCCAAAGGAATAGATCTGTTCTCATGCAAGCAAGGGTTTTTTTCTTTTTTTTTTTTTTTTCTAACATAATGCTAAGAATTTTAGTATACTTAATCTTCACTTGAGTTATTCATCTGCTTGATTGGCTAAACAGTGATCACAAATGTAAGTGCATCTGGGATGTGCTTTCTCTTGTTTCCTTTATGAACTTTCAATCCTGTGTGCTGAAAGCTTATCAGAAGTAGTCATCTCAGTTAGTACTGTATTCAATTATACGGCTGTTGTGTTTCACCTTCCCTATTTGTGTAAGGTGATTTCATCCAGAATGTTATTTGGCTTGCCCATTATAATGCAAAATAGTATTTCCAAATAAGTTTCTTCTTTTTTTATCTATAATTTGTTTTCTCATGGCCCTTCTGACTGCTTCAGAACTGCCTTATTTGAATTGCCATGTCTGACTCTCCCTTCAGTGTAAGAACAACAATATCTAAGTATTTTCAAGCTCCTGTGACTGCTGATACTAGTTTTCTTTTCCCCAAGCTCAGCTTTCTTCTACCTCTCCCTTTTGCCATCACTTCAGCAATCTTCTTTCCTTTGGACATCTTGCAGAGCAAGCATCCTGTGAGTAATATGGGGCTTTGTGGTTCTTTAATGGTACTTCTCTTATCCTATTTCTACATCCTGGAAGACTTCCAGTAGTACAGCTCTGCCTCTAGCAGTGCAGTTGTCATGATACTTAAAGAGTAGAGAAATTATTTTTATAATTTTTTTTTAGCTTTTTACTTCTTTGTTGTTGTACTTCTTTGTAGATTTTTTTAAATGAAAGAAAACTTTTCCAGGCTCTGGAAATCATTAAACAAAACAGTAAATGCCACAGGCCTCTGCACCCCAAGCAGGTTGCCTGTATGCCAGTGAAAGACAAGATCTGGGGATGCAAAAATCGTAATTGCTAGGCATAAATCTCTGTAATTCAGGAGCTATAATCTTAAAAGTTCTTGAACTCCCAGACCTTCTGATAGCTGCAAATTAAGGTTTTGGGACTACTAATATCCAACCCTGACTAGGGATAATTCTCAGGAGCACAAAGGAAAATACATGCATATGGGTGCTGTAACTGAAATGCTAGAGTATGAGCATCATTGTGGCTGTCTTCAACGAGATAATTTAAGCTGATGCAATCAAATGTATGCACGCATGAATTATTAAAACGTTCCCTGGCACATTTCGATCTGAGTGAACTAGTACCCTTCTGAGCAGCTCCACAGCACAGGTTGTGCCAG
The DNA here is from genome assembly GCA_039720435.1 of Amazona ochrocephala. NCBI lineage: Eukaryota > Metazoa > Chordata > Aves > Psittaciformes > Psittacidae > Amazona > Amazona ochrocephala. Next base: position 49,239,680 of record CM077878.1, read on the forward strand.
AGTCCATTCACAATAGCCAGTTTGGAAGTTGCCACCCCATTCTGTAGACTAAGAAAAACAAACAGTATGGGCACAGCCATGGAAAACCAGCTGGAGCGGGGATTAGTGAGTGGATCTCGGGACTGGTACGTTTACTGGTATAGGCATAATCGTCTTGTCTCCTGGGTGCTTGTGTATGCTTTGCAGAACTGCAGCTCAACAAAATCCCCAGGGAAGGATGCAGGAGTGGGGTCTGACAAGCTCATTAAATGCAATTTAGCTCTTTCATGGTAAAAGTGCCTGAAACGGGCATAAAGGGGCAGTGCTTGAAAGCCAAGGTTTTTGCAAAGTTACAGTCCATATATAGGTAGCAATAGGATCTGCATGAAAGGTCAGGAAACGGACTTCATAGAAAGTCCTGGCATTTGGTTAATGAGCACTAGGACCCTCAGGGACAAACTACCACAGGCGCTTGAGGAAACATCTGTAGTACTCCTCAGGAAGGGCATTCTTGGGTTAACTACTGGCTGATAATATAATCATAGAATACTACGGTTGGAAAGGTTATTTAGTCCACCCCCCTGCAATGAGCAGCAGAATCTTCAATAGGCCTAGCACTGTAAATTTTCTGTAAGATTTTTCCTCCAATAATCAGACGAAAAAAACCCTTTATGATCCATTGTAAACAGAGATTGAATCAGATTCCCCTGTGAACAGAGATAAGGAGGTAGCAAAGATAGCTAATAAGGTGCGTCATTCTGGCTAACTATACAAACCAAAAGGGTAAGCACTACCACTTTAGGCATTATGCCTTCTACAAGGTTGTTTCACCTCTGTAACACTCCGTGCTTATGCAGAACAGGATCTGCTTTCAGTTTAGCACATCAGACTTTATGGCATGATTCCCTGTTGTCTTTCGTTTCTTGCATCCTTCTGTATTCTTAGAAATATGTGTAAAATACTGATGATCAATCTGGATCTTCTTAAATCATCTAATTCTTTCCTGTACAGCAACAAGAAGGGTAATGAAATTACAATCATCAGTGAAAAATAAGTGTGTGCTCTCCAGGAAAGATAAAATTAAATTGGTGAGACTGAGAATCACTGTGGTCATAACCAGCAGTGAAATAGAGGTTAAATGGATGAAAACAGAAAGGATTTGGGTCAATTGTGTTCTGGAAGGACTGAAAAACAGATTTCACTGAGGCAGCCTTTGAAGTACTGCCACAGATCCTGAAGAAGGGTTGAATAGAGATCTCTGAATTAAAGTGAATGAAACACTCTGAAAACCAGAGAAAGATTTCTAAGATAAATAGGGGAAATAAAGGTTATCAAACTATCAAAGGGCTGGAGCACCTCTCATAGAAGAAACCTTCATAGAAGAGAGGCTGAAAGAGTTGGGGGTTGTTCAGCTTGGGGAAAAAAAGGCTCTGGGAACAGCAGCCTTTCAAAGTGGGCTTGTGAGAAAAAAGAGACTTTTTACGAGGCATGTAATGATAGGAGAAGGGGTAACAGCTTGAACTACAAGAGGGTAGATATAGATTAGACATAAGGAAGAAATTCTTCACAATGAAACAGGTTACCCAGAGAAGCTGTGGCTGCCCCATCCCTGGCAGTGTTCAAGGGCAGGCTGGACGGGGCTTTGAGCAGTCTGATGTAGTGAAAGATGTACCTGCCCACTGGCAGAGAGGGTTGGACTAGATGAGCTTTAGAGGTCCCTGTCAGCACAAACCATTCTATGATTCTGTCTTCTGAGAGGAACTTGGCTTTCACAGCCTAACAAAATGTTGTATGTCTACAATAACACATGTTAATATACCAGCAAAAAGCTATTTGAACTAATAGCCACTGCTGGCACAAAAACAAATGGGTATACAGGGCCATTAATAAATTTATACTGAAAAGAAGGTTTCTAAGCATCAAAGCAACAATATTTTGGAACAGCTTTTCCAATTGCAACACAAAATTTAGTGTGGTTAAACAGCATGATCACAACCTAGATTAAATGATGTGATTGACCAAAGTAGCAGAACTCTGATACTCTCCTATGACCTAAAGAGGAAACATTGCTGATTTTTTCTTGCCTCATTTAATGTTTAGTTTCTGTGTCTGTTTGTTAACAAGAGTTTGTGAACTTGATTATACATTGTTCTGCTATTATTTAGTTACTTAACTACATCTTAGTCATTAAATATATATATATTAATAATATAAGTAAAACATTTTATTATTTCAGTAATTAGATCTTTTGCCATATATTGTTAATCTTTTAGTTATATTGATACATTTCAGTTTGGCATGCAGATGTGTAATGTCCATTCCCCTCTCAGGGTTTTATTGATTGTGATAGTTACTGGCCATTGCACCTCTCATGTCATTTATGTAGGCCAAATTCTCAGTGATCCTGAATCTGTTATCATATACATCTTCTTGTTTCTATTTTGTGGGATGGTAAGGAGCCCAACTTGTCATGAGGAAGATTTCCAAGGAAATGAGTATAACCTGTCTGCATGACAGTTTGGACTCGCAAGGCTGAGCCTTTCCCTGCACTGCCGTATTTTTAAAATCCGCATTAATGATAACCCTGAAAGGTCTTGTACACGTTGTCACAGAGCCTATCTTGATACTTGGTATTCAATCTGTTAGAATATTTGGCTCTCCTCACACACAGTTGGGGGACCAATTAAAACTCCAGAAAAACTATATAAAGTTTCTCCTGTAATTAGACATTTCGGGGCACGCTATTAAGGGCCATCTGTTCTCCTGGTTGACTGAGTTCAAACGAGATGTTTTCTTTTGTACTCAGGGTTCCTTATGTCTTGAGTCTATATTTGATTAATACTGCATGGGGGTGCGGGTTAAATTTATTTATAATGGTCTTAATTTGCATAGGCGGCTAAGTATGGTTTATCAGGTAGAAAGTTGAACTGCTTAGCATTTGAGACGCTCTTTACTGTTTCAGTGCAAACAAGTCTCTTGATCATTCTTCTAGGAGAACCTCCATTGCTTTTCTCTTGTTTACAATCCCCCATCAGCTTCTTTTCTCCCTTTCCACCAGCGATCCAATTTTGCAATGGAGTAAATGGTTACAACTAAAGAGAAATTGCCCTTTCATGCATTTTGAATTTGGCTAGTAAACCCAAGCAAATCTGAGCAGTACAGCAAAACGTATGTTGTAAAGTTATCAGAACTGGCTTGCTGTCTCCTCTCTAACATCTGTGCAGTCCCACTGAAGGCAACCTAAAATATGTCAGACTGCTGCACTTAGTGGAGATTCCTAAAATAACTTTCAATTTAGATATTTCCACTATTCTACCAGCCATGGTGTGTCAATAATGTTAAAAGGAGAGTTCTGTCATTTTGTATCAGTGCAGCTGGTTGTCTACACTTCTCCCCCAAGTGCCTCTAAATCATAACAGGGCATGACATGCAGCAATACTTTTGCTTACATTTCTAAACCCAACTGATTTCTTCAGCTACATTTTTGCACCAGCACACACACATTTAAAGCATAAACCTGGCTCTAAATAATGCTTTAATTTCTTGCATAAACTTGTGCAAATAAGATCAAAGGTCATAGAATCATAGAATCATAGAATCATAGAATAGTTAGGGTTGGAAAGGACCTTAAGATCATGTCGTTCCAACCTCCCTGCAATGGGCAGGGACACCTCCCACTAAACCATGCCATCCAAGGCTATGTCCAACCCTGCCTTGAACACTGCCAGCAATGGAGCATTCACAACTTCCCTGGGCAACACATTCTAGTGCCTCACCACCCTTACAGTAAAGAACTTCTTCCTCATATACAATCTAAACTTCCCCTGTTTAAGTTTAACCCGTTACCCCTTCTCCTATCACTATAGTCCCTACTGAAAAGTCCCTCCCCAGCATCCCTATAGGCCCCCTTCAGATACTGGAAGGCTGCTATGAGCTCTCCACGCAGCCTTCTCTTCTCCAGCCTGAACAGCCCCAATTTTCTCAGCCTATTTTCATATGGGAGGTGCTCCAGTCCCCTGATCATCCTCATGGCCTTCCTTTGGACTTGTTCCAACAGTTCCATGTCCTTTTTATGTTGAGGACACCAGAACTGCACACAATACTCCAAGTGAGGTCTCACAAGAGCAGAGTAGAGGGGCAGGATCACCTCCCTCGACCTGCTGGTCACGCTTCTTTTGATGCAGCCCAGCATATGGGTGTCTTTCTGAGCTGCAAGCGCACACTGCAAGCTCATGGTCATTTTTTCACCAACCCACACCCCCAAGTCCTTCTCCGCAGGGCTGCTCTCAATCTCCTCCCCGCCCAACCTGTAGCTGTGCCTAGGAGTGCTCTGACCCAGGTGTAGGACCTTGCACTTGGCATGGTTAAACTTCATCAGGTTGGCATCAGCCCACCTCACAAGCGTGTCAAGGTTCCTCTGGATGGCATTCCTTCCCTCCAACTTATCAACCGAACCACACAGCTTGGTGTCATTGGCAAACTTGCTGAGGGCACACTCAATCCCACTGTCCATGTCACTGACAAAGATGTTGAACAAGACCGGTCCCAATGTCGGTCCATGAGGGACACCACTCCTTGCTGGTCTCCAGCTGGACATTGAGCCATTGAGCACTACTTATTGCGTGCGGCCATCCAGCCAGTTCTTTATCCACCGAGTGGTCCACCTATCAAATTGATGTCTCTCCAACTTAGAGACAAGGATGTCATGTGAGACAGTGTCAAAGGCTTTACACAAGTCCAGGTAGATGACATTAACTGCTCTGCCCCTGTCCATCAGTTCCGTAGCCCCATCATAGAGGGCCACCAAATTGGTCAGGCAGGATTTCCCCTTAGTGAAGCCATGCTGGCCTTGTATGCTCTGCATATAGCAGTTTTTACAAACCTTTTCCAATCTAAGACATTTGGTTATTTTGCTTTGGTTACAGCACTGTGCTTTGTCATATCTACTGGGCTTTGCTATTTCATCTGCTTTACATACAGCTATATGAATATTCAGACAACACGTTTATCCATTCATTCATCCATTCATTCACTCAAATGCAACATTGTATGAAGAATTAAACCTGAAATATGTGTTTATAACACACTGTTGCTGCACACTTAGCATTGTTAATGTCTCTGCTCTAGCACCACCCTTAGGCATGCAATCCCTGGCACTTGCCCAGGGTGGATGGCTTCCTGTCACTTTTAGGAATGGCTATCAAAATCCATAAGCAATTTAAAAATAGGATAATTGTAGGCACTCAGGGTAGGATTTTTTCACAGAAATTTAGACAAAGTTAGTTATCAAGGAATGAGTTAGCTACCTTTTGCTCCCTTTAGTGTCAGCAGAGAATAACAGGGATTTCCAACTTGCAATTATTTTCCCTGACTTAGGGAAGATGTGTAATTAGGAACCTCATTTGGAGTGAGATAAATCACCTAGGAGCCCATATCCCTCATCACTATGAAGAGCTCAACCTTTACTTGTCTAACTTTTAGCCCCCTGAAGTTACCCCAGCACACAATGAGCATTTCCCTTCCCTGCAATACAATGAACTTGGCATTTTTCAGCTATTATTAGCTGACTCTAGAGATGTTCTTCCTCTCTTTTGAGAAGAAAGGGCATGCATTGTTCTACAAAGAAAATAAAAGTTCAGCCACTGTGACCATGAAGCTACAGCTGTTCATGATGTACACCATAATGAACATGATTAATACAATCATCTGGAATTTATTATCTACTGTGAAGGAGATGTGGATACTTTTGGGTGTAATTGCAAAGAAAACTCAACTTTCTTTCTAAAGAATTTTCCCTGAAATTAACTTTTTTATTATTATTATTTAAAGAGAGTGAAGTTGCTTGAAGAACACAGCAATAGCTATTAAAACTTTGACAGATGTTCTGTTCTGGTGAAATGTGAAACTGTGTTAATTTTAACTCAAATAACATAGAGATAAATTGAGCATGTCAGAACTTTTTGTTACAATACTTTTGCAGACTGAAATGCTTCTTTGTATTTTTTCCCTCCAGGAACTACTTTGTTTCAAAATTGCACTTATTCTATAATAAAGAACCTGGAAAAATGAACCATGAAGGATTTTTTTTTTTTTCTAGAATGGGTCTTTCATAAAGTATCTGAAAGCATCATGATTTGGGGAAAAATAAAATCACCCTAGAACTAGAATTTTCATCCCCATTGGATCTTTACTGAAAGGGTAATCTTGTAAAGGTGTTTTCACCTTGGGAATGGTCAATTCAGCTGTCTACTGCCTTGATGAGAATAACGTACATCAGTTCTCTCAGTTTTCATGAAATGGAGTATGGAATAAGTCACTGCAAAGTAAATCATTACTAGATAGTAAAAATACTGGGTTTATGGATTTTTCTTATATAATATTCTATGTGTTTTAAGACCTGTATCTTCCAGGTTCTGCAGTAATGGATGTGCTTGCTCAAGATTTAATAATCATCAGGAATCCTTAAGATGTTCTTTATCATATTTCTCCATTTTCTTGCTTCATAAGACTACACATTCTGTTACAGAGGAACTGGGAAAATAAAAAAAGTCTAGTCTAGGTTTGGAAAATGGCTGTACTATGTGCAGACTGGAGAAAGGTGAGTTTTCTGTCCCTCTTAGCTTTTCTAGGCCCTGGCAAAAATATCTGGGCTTTTCAGGCTCCTCCCTTCCTCCTCCTTTTAAGCAAACTTGTTTATAAATACCTACAAGGGACATGTTTTCTTATAATAGAGAGTGAGTTGCTAAAGATTCAGTAGTCTCTGCTTTTCAGTCATGAGTGTAATTTTCCATTTCAATACTTTACCTAGAGCCACAGTGGATCCTTTGTCTCTCAGCATCTAAGTTGGGATTAGGTTTTTATCTAATGCAAAAATTCCTCAGCCATATCTGCTGCTTTCTGAGGTATAGAGGAGGCTACAGGAAACCACTAGAGCCTGACCTGGCTGCAAGAACCTACGAGAAGTTTAGACCTGTTTTTAGTGACTATCTGGCCCATGAGGTTGCTCCTCCTGCTCCTTCCGGAGAAGACGGAAATTGCATGTGAAGTCCTTTATCCCCCTTTGGCAGACTCCCAAAGCCCGGTGTCCCTCATGCCTCAACCAGTGAAGTCCTGAACAGCCTGGGTGACTGCTGTCTAGCCCATTGCACTTCCCCACGGTCTGGGATGAAGCAGCAGTAGGCACAATCAGGGAGCTCCCGCCTTGGGGAGCAGTTGTCCAAGACACCTGGGGAGCTTTGGCATCATTAGGGTTAGTAGGTTTTTTTTGTTTAAATCTTGTTTTAGTAGAGGAACAAATAAAAATGGATATATGAAAGCTCTCCTGTTAGGCAGAATATTTTTGACTCTGTTTTCAAGCTGTATTTTTATTAAGGGTATTAAAACGACGGAAAGAGCTTGTCATAGAGGCTGAATGTTAGGAATATCTTAACAGGCAGAAAGAAGGATGAGTGAAACCTTAGCAAACTAATATAGGCCTGGAAAATAAGATTTGATGACCCTTTAATCACTGGCTTTCTCAGTTCATACAGGAAGATAATTTATTTTCCCAGTGTTTCAGTTTCCTTCTGTACAGTGGGGATAATAACACTACTTGAAATAAGCTTTGTAGGGAGAAATGTTAAATGTTGGCAGTTGCTTACAGGTCTCGATCAAAGTATTACACTAGCTATTTACTTAGGGCAAGTAAATGCTATGTGTAAATAAAGAATTTCAAAGTAAAATAGGTTATAAAATCATGACATGGTAAAGCACTCCTCTGATCATAGGGTACTAGAGGACCTGTGGTATTTTATGAGACATCTGTACCATGAGCTAAAAAAACAATGGGACATTAAAGAGCCTTTGACAACCTTCAGAGGGAAAGGGGAGTTATCACCTTTACATCTGAAATTCCAGATAATTACATTTTTAATTGATCCAATTAGGGATGCTGTTTCTCACTTCCTCTCCCAAAGTGCAGCACGATACCACTATGCATTATTGAACAGCTGCCTTACTTGACCCCAGAGATGACTTTTTCTTGGTGGTGGATGAAACAAGCCACACACATTCCTTGACTAAATCACAGAGATATTGTGACTAGCTTAATTTGATAATGCTCTAGAAGTGTTTTGAGATACTTGGATTAAAAGCATTATGTAAGACCAAATTCATTATGAGTATTAATACAATCTTGATCTAAAGAGTAATCTGAATAAAGGGTAAAATAATAACAAGCTCTTTGTGAGTCACGTACAAAGTGCTTTACTTCTCCATATAAAATATCTCCCACATCATTTAAAACATTTCTGTGGAGCAAAGCAGGGTAGTGCCGCTCAGAAGTGACAGGGATATGCACTGCCAGATGTGAGTCATCGCCTAACTCCAGTACTCGTTTCTTTGTTCACATTTTAAGAACAAGACACCCTGTTCCCTATGACAGAGTTGCCTACAGATGCCTTCATGGAACAAGAAATAAGGAACCTGCCAGACGAGGTAGGGGGTGGTTGTTTGGTTTTGCTTTGAAGTCTGGGGGATTATATTAATTCCTTGTGCAGATCTTTGATGACATGGCAAAACCATCCTTGTCCCTGTGTGAAATCCTGGCATTTCTGATATCAAGGAAATGTTCCCCTTGACTTCAGTAACATCAGGATTTCAACCACATACATGTTTCAGTATCATATTCTTTCAGGTAAGGAAACATGGAAATGAGGGCAATTATATGAATTTATGTAGCTATGTAGTTGATTGATTTCCCTACAAAAAAAACAAAAAAAATCAGACTGAAGCAAACTGACCTACAAATGTGTCTTGACAGTTAGGTGGCCAGCACAGGTTTCCATGGCAGCTTTTTGTTTGGTAAGCTTTCTGTATTTTGTGGATAGCTAGCAAACTTGGTATCAAATTTATTTTAATGAAATCTGAATGCATGGAGATTGGATTTCTAAGTCTGAGCTTTCTATATTGTTAGGGTAGGTCCTTTTGCTTAAATACACATATCTATATTATACTGATGACTTCTCTAAGATGAACATGAGTTGCTTCTATGATCTGCACTAGCTCTAAGAGGAGTCTACAGTAACTAACTAACTACATTAAGTCACGTGAATTTTGTAATTTTGTATTTACTTTTTAGTAAGTATTTTAGTATTTTAATGAAACAGGGAAAGTTATTTAATGTTGCTGAGCTAGTTACAATAGAAATGTTAGCACTGAATTGTGTTTTAACTGTAGAAGCAGTGTATTTCTGCACACTCCTTTCTTTGTGTACTACCTAATGAAATATTCAAACCAAATAACTATTTTCTTTTCAGGTACTGGACACATATCTCTAATGACTACTCTTCACGCAAACTCCACTTATAAGGCCAGATTGCCACATGCGGACTTCCTTGTTATGTAAAACTTGAGCTGACTGCCTAAAGCCAAGCATACAAATGACATTCTGAACATTTAGCTCTAGCCTTTTTCTGTTTACTTCTGTGCTTCATTATAATGAGATACATGTTTTTATGTATCAGAGATTATAATTACTTGTGTCCACAGAGCAGCTCACCAGAGGACATAATTGCTTACGTGTGGCTCGAGGCAAGAATTAGACTGGAAAGTCTGACATGGTCATGACTCTTACATTTTAATTCGTCCACCTCCTGGAAGTACCTAACAAATTACCTATGCCTGTCCTAATTTTTCAATACAAAGTGATTAATCTCCTGCCTCCATATCTTTTTTTGTGAGGAAGATATTCATACCTGAGAATGAAGTTCACCTTACTCACAAAGACACAGAGCTGTCTGAATTGTCACCTGGTGTAGGAATGGGCAGAGCACAAAAGACAGCTGGCAATGCATGCAGCACAGCCAAAGTCACAGAAAATTCTGAGGTCACAGAGACATGACAGGTACTGCTGGCTACACAGGGATGGAGGGCATTCTCATTTTTTAGGACAATTCAAGCAAGGCCTTGGGGCAAGAAAGGTATTTACCACAGCTGGGGAGACTTATTCAGGCTGGAGGTGACATATGCTTTCCTCATGTAGATCAAGATTCAGTTTGATGAACTGAGGACTCCTTCAAAACAGAGACTACCAGAGAGCCTGCACCATATGCTCTCTGTAGGTGTCATGCATGCTCATCTATTTCCAGGTCCAGAAGTCAAAAGTACCTTTAGCATGGGAAAGTGCTGGACTACCCCTTACTCACCTGCAGAACGGGAGCAGAGGAAGGCTGCTGTCCAGCATAAGTACCCATTCCTATGCTGTTACACCAGCCTGTGCACTGCTGACACTTCAAGATTTTATATTATCTGTCTGGTGCAGTTTATTTTTCTCAGAACAATCATGCTTCAGCACAACAAGTCTCCAGGCTTTAACACAGTGTATCTGGTAAGGCATTATGGTTTGTGCTATATGTTAGGCTAAACCAAACAAATTAATCTATCAGCCACTAAAAATTGGGAATGTCTTTTCTTTGCCTGTTACTAGTGAATTGTGGGCCTCCAAATCACTGAAAAATATCTAGTACTCAGGCTTTCCTGGGCTGGATTACTCTAAATTTGTGTGAAGATTTTCCTCCATAGCACAGAGCCCTGACCATCTACTCAGAGCTATATTGCAGGGTACGTATGCATGAGCTTATTTTGGGAACTACAGACCTAGCTGTAATGCAAGGGTTGGCCAAGATTTCTCCATAAGGCCTTGGAACGTTATATGAGCTTCCAAACATATGGCCATCATGCTGTCCATGCTACGACCAAGTGAATGGAGGACCCACTTCTGCCTCTATATTCACAGAAACAAAATAGTTAGGGTTAGAAAGGAACTTAAGATCATCTAGTTCCAACCCCCCTGCCAGGGGCAGGGAAACCTCCCACTAATCCAGGTCACCCAAGGCTTTGTCCAACCTGGCCTTGAACACCGCCAGCAATGGAGCATTCACAACTTCCCTGGGCAGCCCATTCCAGTGCCTCACCACCCTTACAGTAAAGAATTTCTTCCTTATATCCAATCTAAACTTCCCCTGTTTAAGTTTGAACCCGTTACCCCTTGTCCTATCACTACAGTCCATACTATTCATACAAATTATTACAAACCAATAATAATTTCTCAGAAATTTCACTCCATTACAGAAATGCTGGAATTGGTAAGAGAAGAGTGAATGAGCATGTTGTAAATATTGCTCATTCTGTTTAGTATCTCCTAGTAATAAATGTTTACAAACAAGCACAAATTAAGCCCATTCTGCATATTTTAAATTTATTTTACTTGCTTTTTTTTAATAAGACTTATGTCTCAACAATTTTAAGTGTTTTTACAAAATTGCTTCAAAAGAGATGATTCTGTAGAATTTGCATACACTTGATAAATATCTTAGGAAGTATTTGTTCTTGTGCATCCTTTTAGTTAGAGAATAAAGACTGCTTAAACTTCTATTGAGACAATTCCTTATACCAAACAATAAGAACCATGCCATTAAAAGAAGATTTAAAGATGAGAAAAAAGCCTTTTCATGAGAGCACAAGTCTTGAATAATAACTTCAGCTCCAACAGTGAATTCTTAGTTATTTAATGAAATCCTAGTAAGCAGTACTTTATTGTATATGTGTCAGGTTTTTTCAGGAAGAGAAAATGAACTTTGGTCCTAATCTGTGCTCTGGGAGTGAGAAGCACTGGGAAAATATTATAGCAGGGCATTTCAAACTTAATTTGCTCAGTTGTGTTTGAAGGTAGCTCAGGTGCTGATAACAGCAATTCCTGGTTCTCAGGCTGTGCACATATGCAGGAGAAAATGTGTCACCATTCTTTCCTTCACCACCCACTGGTTATGATCATTCATGTTGATACACAGTACGGCTATCCAGCTCTCTCCCCTGCATCACTAACTGCAACCCAGCTGCAGATTTCACCCACCTCCCATATTTACCCCACACCCTTCTTTCCCATCACACACTAGCCCTATGCTCAGCCAGCAAGCTGGAGTCCGGATATGTGCTGTTTGTGGTGCATGCTAGAAATGCACGTCCTCCCATGCTCCAGCACTGTGGCACAGGGGATGGTGTCAGGACAATTTGGGTTGCCGATGGCTGCCCTCGTGCATGGCAGTGAGCCACCCTCATGGTTACCACCTGCCCCTTCCATGCAAATGCTCAGGTCAGCATCTTCATGGCTGCTGCTCTTAGATGTGACCGTGCTGTCAACAATACCTGTAGCCCAGCAGGGAAAGGTCTGCAGTAATGCATTAGGCTGCTGAGGTAGCAATTCCTCTCACCTTACCCCAACTTTCTGAAGGTTAGAGATCTACACGCTGGTCTGCTCCTTTTCCAGCTAATGGAAGGAGACAGGAACAGCTGCGCTCAGAGCCAAAGCTCCAGGTGGACCTCACCACTCTCCAAAGGTGCCTGTCCTCCACCTACAGGGACATCAGTTGGCTAACACTAACTGCATGTGGCATAGCAAGGTCTTGAGAGTCTGGAGAGACAGAGCTTGACCTTAATGTGCACCAAAATGATTCTAGCATTAACAGAACCTTTCTCAGCAAGCAAGTTGTTCTACATAAGAAAAGATCTGCATACAGTTCTCCCAGAATTCAGACCTAATACTTTAAATTTCCTTTGCAGATTTTGAGATGCAAAGCAATGCAAAGCAATGCAAACAAAAAAGTCTTCTCAGTTATAAAGACATATTGTCATTAGAAGATAATGAAGTAACTTTCTAAACCATTTTACAGCAGTTTGCCAATAGCACAAGTCCAGACTGAGCTAACTCAAAAGGACTATAAATGCTGATTTCTGAAAATTAGTGAAATAAATAAAACCATACTAACATTATCTGTGCAAAATTAAAGGTGGAACCAAGAAAAACAGAAGCATATTATTTGCATTTCTCAAAGATTATTGCTAGAAGTATACTTATGTCTGTAAGTACAAACGGGAAATGGAAACTGATATTATTCATAAATCAGCACATTTAAGGTGATGTTACATAAGTAATGTCACTGAGTATTGATCCACTTAAAAGCCATAAAGCATAGAACAGTGCTCTCATTATATGAAGTGCTTCATGATAAATAAGGGAACCACTGAGTAAATCATTCTCATTCATAACCCACACAGAGGAAGATAAAGGAAATCAGTGGGACAAAAACCATCAGCTAAATCTGTCAGTGTTCAATATGAAGTTCTTCTTTAGTGCCAAATTGAACTTTCTCAAACTTTTTTTCTTATGTCATCACTCTTTGATACTTTAAGTTAAAGATGTATCCAAATAGAAAGCCTGTCATGTCTTTCATTTGCAAATAAGAAATAATTTGAAATTTGATTTAACACAATTCATCAAATGGCACATCTGGTATCAGGATATGATTGTGAAGCCCTTCCTGTAGAGTGAATTACTTTTGAGCTTTTTTTGAGAAAAAAGTTTGCTTTCAAGCACTAGCATTTACTTTATACAAATATACTCCCTATACCTTATTTTTCTCTTTTTTTGCGATGGACTTGTTTTGAGTGATCTCAGTTTTAAAAGACAGTGAAAAAGCTCCGTTTCACTGAAGTTGAAGCCTTGATCAGGCATTGTTTTTTCTTCTTAAAGCTGAAATAAGTATAGAAGCATGCGTCTCAGCACATTTACATCAACCTTTTCTTCTGCTCATGAGCAAAGAACTAAGGTGTGAAGGAAGAAGATGAGGGCTTTCTCTGGGACAAGAGAGAAAGACAGGGGAAAAAACAATAAAACCTTCATAGTCTCTCCTTAAAATCCTTAGAAGACCAACTCTGCCTTCCCCTTTGTGTTTTGCAGATGGAGGGTTTTGAGCTGACTGGGTTAGCATAAGGATCATTTACTGAAATGAGGAAAAGTAGCTCTTCAGGTCAAATAGTTACAAATAGAATCATAGAATCATAGAATAGTTGGGGTTGGAAAGGACCTTAAGATCATCTAGTTCCAACCCACCTGCCATGGGCAGGGACATCTGCCACTAAACCATGCCACCCAAGGCTATGCCCAACCTGGCCTTGAACACTGCCAGCAATGGAGCATTCACAACTTCCCTGGGCAACCCATTCCAGTGCCTCACCACCCTTACAGTAAAGAATTTCTTCCTCATATCTAGCCTAAACTTCCCCTATTTAAGTTTGAACCCGCTAGCCCTTCTCCTATCACTACAGTCCGTCATGAAGAGTCCGTCCCCAGCATCCCTATAGGCCCCCTTCAGATACTGGAAGGCTGCTATGAGGTCTCCACACAGCCTTCTCTTCTCCAGCCTGAACAGCCCCAATTTTCTCGGCCTATTTTCATATGGGAGGTGCTCCAGTCAGCTGATCATCCTCGTGGCCCTCCTTTGGACTTGTTCCAACAGTTCCATGTCCTTTTTATGTTGAGGACACCAGATCTGCACACAATACTCCAAGTGAGGTCTCACAAGAGCAGAGTAGAGGGGCAGGATCACCTCCCTCGACCTGCTGGTCACACTCCTTTTGATGCAGTCCAGGATATGGTTGGCTTTCTGGGCTGCAAGCGCACACTGCCGGCTCATGTTCATTTTTTCATCTACCAATGGCCGACAGATGGGTGCCTCTGCTCCTTTCAGAGTAGAGTCCTCTACTACTACGGCCCGCTGCTTTTTCCTGGCAACACCAGCAGTGATCTTCTCTACCAGTGCATCAGCCGGTTGTTCCTGGCGGGAGCGTGGTTCCTCATCAGCCCCCTGCAGGACACCAAAGTGGTTCTGGGTGGGGCAACAGATGTAGGAGGAAGCCCCTTGCTTTTTATTGTCCTTTTCCTCCTTTTTTTGTTGTTTTTTTTCTGTTACCTTTTCCCAGCTTCCTGGGTTAGCAGCCTCCTTTCCTCCATGAGCAACAGTGGACGCTTGAGGCCTCTGAACAGTCAGTCTGGTCCTGGAGCAAGCAGTGCTGCTTCTTCTCAGCTTCCCTGACACCTTTCAGCCTAGTAACAGCATCCTGCAGCTCAGCCACCTGCTGCAGGAGGACCTCCACCACGAAGCACCAAGTGCAGCCCTGCCCATTGTGCACCCTCCACTCAGGAGATATTCAATGCCTGACAGAATAAAGCTGTTGGAAAAAAATAGTATACTGCTGTCCAGATATGTAATTAAAGTTTCTTGACACTTGTTGACTAAAACATTTTCCTAAATTTTGCTGTATCCCATGGGGATGAGGATGAACAGGTAACTGAACTCACAACTGCTCACGAGCTCAGCCAGTCTAAGAATTCTCACACACTCAGTTGAAGAATTAAAGAATTCTCACGCACTCAAACTATCCTTTTCCTATCTCTCTTCCTTTTGCAGGTCCCTATTCTTAGATTAAGGTAACATAGTTACATTTATCTCTTTCACTTTACCTGGTTCATCTGCAGATGATTCTGCTTAGTCTATTTCAGTGATTAATCAATACTGTCTTCCGAGACAACATGACAGCAGCCTTCCAATATCTGAAGGGGGCCTATAGGGATGCTGGGGAGGGACTCCTCATGACGGACTGTGGTGATAGGAGAAGGGGTAATGGGTTGAAACTTAAACAGGGGAAGTTTAGACTGGATATAAGGAGGAAATTCTTTACTGTAAGGGTGATGAGGCACTGCAATGTGTTGCCCAGGGAAGTTGTGAATGCTCCATCACTGGCGGTGTTCAAGGCCGGGTTGGGCATAGCCTTGGGTGGCATGGTTTAGTGGCAGATGTCCCTGCCCATGGCAGGTGGGTTGGAACTAGATGATTTTAAGGTCCTTTCCAACCCTAACTATTCTATGATTCTATGATTCTATGATTGCTGATTCCTGTTACAAGAAGATTATTGCCGCAAAAGGGATCAACTGACAAAGATTGCAGGGTATGTATTATCAATATTTATGAGTCAAATCTTTGTTAGCTGCCACTGACATGACTATATGGGCTATGTCAAGCCCATATAGTTATTCTTTTTTTAATTGCTCTCAGTGAAAGCTTGATTTAAATCCAAGTCTTGGATGTATTAACTTTTATGGTTACCTACCACTTCAGTAAACAGCCAGCTTCACCAGTTCAGATTTCATTTAATCATGAAAAAAAAATCAAAGAATGTAAGATTTTCTTTGATCTGATTATTAACATTTTGAGATTCGTCACAGAAAATCAAGGTACAGTAATATTACTGATTGATACTTACAAATTAAGCACAGTGAAGAAATGTCTGTAACTCCCCAAATACTTAGAAGACTGGATTTCTTCTTTTCTCAATTAACTAACTTGACCATGCTCAATAAAACTGAAAAGCTGTTAAGCTAAGTTAATAACAACCTAAGTGAATAAAGTTAATCGCTATCAGAAACTGTCTGCTTTTTTGTTAGTCAGCCTCTTCACGATTAGTTGTAACAAACAGCCCTGGTGTCTGACTGGGAATACTCTTGGCTCATAATAGGTTCTTAGAGGAGAAATTTTAGTGTGAGGTGTCGCTGCACATGGCAGGGGGGTTGGAACCAGATGATCTTAAGGTCCTTTCCAACCCTAACTATTCTATGATTCTATGAAATTTCGACATCAAAGTAACAAATGGTTTCCATGTAGCTTTAGTTTTTCATTTTGTTTCGTTAAACTATATAAGGAGATGAAATTTTATTCTCTCACATACCAAGCAGGAACTATGAAAATTTAGCAACAACAGCCTGAATAGATGGTTACACATAACGTATTGAGTATTACAATAGGATGTGACATGCTATATAACACTATTCTATGATTCTATGCTGCATACTGCAAATGTCATAAGTCATTAAACCCTTAGAGGTCCTTCAGTAATTTACACAATTTACTGGCTAGTCCACAAGTCAGTGTTTCAGGATTAATATACTGTTATGTGTTGTTGAACAAAGTCAGTGGTCAGTTCCCGTCTTTTTCCACCACCTTATTTTGTGGTTGTGATTAGCTATATCACCTAATGCCTTGTTGAACGTCCACTTGCCAGGTTTGTTACTATGTAGGTATATTTCTATTCCCTATAGCCAAGTACCCACAGAATAACATGAATACTATTTGTTTTCAAATATAGTGTCATTATGAATACTTAAGCACATAAGAATTGGATTCACAGGCCAGTAAATATGGAATCAAGTCAATCTCAGAGGCTATTGTAAAAGTCTTATAATTTTTCTACTTAGGTTTGTATATTCATTGAGTCGTATGATTGCATCATTCATAAAGAATACTGGGATCACATCCTTACTTTGTAATTTCTGCTGGTTTTGTAACAGTATACACTCCATCATCTTAGAAAAATAAGAAGGGAAAAGAAAGAGAATTGTGTTTTCTATTCATCATTGTTGAGCACACAGAATATTACTCAGACCTAGCTGAAGTTCTACCAGAAAATTTTAGCACTAAATGGTTATTGAAATACACAAAGAGCATACAGGAAAATTCTATTAACTAAAATGGAAAGACAGATGTCAAGCACAAAAAAAATCCCACAAATTATTAAATATTCCTTTCATAGCATCCTGTCCTTTAAGGAAACTGTGAATGTTGATCGCCTCTTTGTTGGAGGAAATTCCAAGCCAAAGGCTATTACTGCACTCTCTCATTTTAGACGAAGTTGCACAATGTCAAAATGTTTTATTCCTATAATTTATCTGAAACTTTATTTTTCAGTATGCCTCTTTGTACATGTTGAGAAATATGTTTTCATGAAATGAATGGAAATAAAGAGGGCAGTAGGAACAAAAAATGAAAGTCAAGGCAAAAATAAACTATGTATAGTCACATGTATCTGTAAAAATTACAAGTATCCTCGACACTGGGATAATTGGCTGCTTTGTGTGAAAAAGGGTGTAGAGGAGGCATTACCTCACTCAGAAGATGTATCAGCATTCATTGGTGATTCCCAGGCTTATCGGGTAGCAGCAGGAAGCCCACCTAGAGATGAGCTGCAGTTCAGCGACATCTTTGTGTCCCCTGCCCTGATCACTCTTGTTACATAAAATCTCTGATAGTGTGACCAGCATAATGTGACTAGTCCTGCTTGTTTGGAGAGGTAAGACAGGAGCAGCATGTCTTACATGGTGCTGGTGCAAACAGTATTTATCTCTTTTATATCACGATTCCCTTGCATCACCCACTGATTTAAAGAATGCAATTAAACTCACCCTAAATGAGAAATCCCTTTATGTTATATCCATGAGCAATGCTATTGTAGTATAAATTACTGTCAGTGAACAGGGGATGGATAAACAGAGGCAATTTTCTGGTGTGCATTCCTCTTTTATTAATAATACCAATAAGCAAAATCACTTGTCTTCTTAGGCAGGCTGGGGAATACAAGCAACTGCAAATGTTCATTAGCTCATTTACACCACAAGTACTTTTTGCTAAATAGGCACATATTCTTGTATCCTCACCGCATGAACAAGATAAGATTGCCAGATCTCAAAAGAAACAAAGACAAGCACAGAAGGACTGCAGGTATTTATTTACCTGATTTTCTTAAGCTGTTTGTTCACTTCAGTTCAAACTCACCCATAACAGGGAATAAGCAATTCACCAAACTTTGAGATTTAGACATCAAAACTTGTATGTTTTAGCTGATTGAGTAAATTGAAAGAAATTTCACAGTCTCTGGCACATTAAAAGATAAAATTCTCCCTTGCCTTCCCCTCCCCCACATGCTAACACCTTGTCTCCAGAAACACATCACATGAGAAAGAAACTTGTCAATTATCAAAACTTTTAACACAAGACTGGCATTTGACAGAAACATGTCTCAAAATTAATATAGTAAAGAAATATGGCAGTAATAAAGGCAGCTTTATTCTTTAATATTTCCTCATTTTGGTTCTTGGTTTGCAATATTGGCATCTCTTTAGTCTAAGCTACAAAGAAAGCTTCAGGATAATAGATCTTGCTTTAGGCACCAGTGTTTGAAGGGAAAGGGGCAATTTAATATTTTTAAGTCAGGGGAACTGTGTGTGGGCAGTAAGGAAGAGGGGCTTATATGGAGATTTACTGTGGAACAATTATGCTCCTGCAAGCTCTAAATCCCTCTCCTACTCACAATTAAAGGCATAGATAACTTTTTAATGTACATTAGCTGACAGTTCAGATGATGGAAAGCCAGTATCTATCACTCTCTGTTTACTTCTTAACTCTATATGGGGAAAATCAGCCATATGCAGAATTCATCTGGGACAAGAAGAGCTTGACTAGCAGTGCAGAGATCATTTCCAGTATGAAACTGTTTCATCCATCAACTCTCTCCAGCAAGACACGACTGAATGTTTCATCTGCAGGCAGAGGAAGAGATATCAAAGGAGGAAGCGATAAGATCAGTGAGAAAGGGAAATCTCCTTTCGGGCAGAATTTCAAGCTCCTAAATGACTTCCCAAAAGCCTCTGTATGGATTGTTGATGGTTCCTTTTTTGCTTGCTTGTTTGCCCTTAGAAAGGTTAATTGCCAGAAAACTTGATTTCAACTTGCAAGTTTTCATTCATAGAGAGAGAAATGCAAAAGGAAAGGGTATGGGATATTAGCAGGTACAATGAATCAAATCTTGAAGACTTTTTTTCATTTGTGTTTTACAGCTTATACAAAACTCTAATCAAACCTTACAGAAGCTTTAGTATTTCAGGGATTTGGCCTTCTGTGTTGTCATGGTTTAAGCCGTAAATCACGCAGTTTGCTTACTCACTCCCACCTCTTTATTCCCCCCCTACTCTGAGCGGGGGGAGAATGGGGAGAAGAATCGAAGGAATGTAACTCCCACAGGTTGAGGTAAGAACAGTCCAGTAACTAAAGTATAACACAAACCACTGCTGCTGCCACCAATAATAATAATGACAAGGCAAATACAAGGGAAGAGGATACAACTGCTCACCACCTGACGACTGAGCCGTGAACTGAACTCTTCTGGGTTCCTGCCCCCAGTTTTTCCATCCTGGGCATGACTTACCATGGTATGGAACACCTCTTTGGTCAGTTTGGGTCAGGTGTCCTGTTTCTGCTTCCTCCCGGCTTCCCCTCCTCCTTGGCAGAGCATGAGACTCAGAAAGTCCTTGGTCGAAACAAACATTCTAAGCCATAACTATAAACATTGGTGTTATCAGTGCTGTTCCCAGGCCGTAAGTCGAAAACACAGCGCTGCACCAGCTACTAAGAAGGAGAAAAATGACTGCTGCTGCTGAACCCATGACGTGTTTAGCTGTAAAGCTCTTACCTCCACTTATTAAACAGAAGTACAGTATTTATTTGTACATCTAAATTGTTTATTTCAGTAGTAAAGTTTATCCAGTCCACCAACAAAGGTTGCCTTTAATGCACATTACTGTCCTCTTCTAGCAGAGAAAGCTATGAAAAGGATCCTGCTGGGTCCAAAATATCCTATGCCTCTCCTTAAGCTCTTTGGAAGCAGAGAGGCTTGACCACTGCAGGAGCATGGAGTCACTGCCGGGGGCATTCCACCTCTGTGACACTTGGGTTGTCAGCTTAAGCACTTTTATAATCCTGCTCGGTGACCTTGTTTTTCCTCTTATTTTACAGGATGTAGAAGGAAGACTGACAAACCAACCTGCTCAAATAATAATCCAAATTAAAAGTTTGGCTTGCCTCCAAAATATCTGTAAAAATATGCCAATTTTCATATTACTTTTCAGATTTCTGTATCCTTCCTCCCCCCCTTCTCTGTTAATTTCACAGAAGATTCCTGGCTGGTCATTACTTGTCATAAAAATTTTGCAAGGAATACTTTTAAGAGGAGTTTTATGAAGATGGCTAGTAACATCTCAACTCACAATGACTACAGAGTAACTGAGGAGACCTACAGCTTGTCCTCCACCTATCAACATTTGTGGGTTCAAACCCAGATGCCTGATGCTTGAGATGTGCTGTACATGCAAAACTGCATAAGCTGTTTTGCACATGCAGAGTCCATTTGCCTAGGTTATCTACTTCTCTGGCCCAGCAACTGCATGGAAGCGTGGTAGAGTCCTGCTAAAAGCTGAAAAGCATCAGCTGCTTCTGTTGACCTCAGAAGGAAACATAACAGTTTCCTGGGCCCTGACCCAAAGGCCCACCATCCTACATGATATATGGAAGGAGCTGAATGAAACTGATGTGCAATCTTTCTTGAAAAAAGAGTCTATTCTGCCCATCTACTGATATTGGAAGTAACACCTTGACCTCCAAAACATTTACTGCAAAAGACACACAACCTACAATCTTCAGAATATCTAAGTACCTTATATAGTGTTATATCTCAATGTCAAAACCACTGTGTCACTTGTGCTCCCTCAGGATTACACTTGTCTCAGTGAGACTGGCAGCACACTAGGACAAACAAGTAACGATGGCAGGTACTGATCAACAGTGAAATTACTTACTTCCTTTTTATTCATTGACCAATGATTGAAGTGACTGGAGATTACCCTCCTGGAAAATGGTATCAAAAAAGTAAGTTCAGCTGATTTTCACCTCACTGGTTATTTAGGTGTATGTCTTTGCAACAGTATTTTTAATTTTGGACAGAAAGAAGCCTCACTTTCATCTTAAAAATTCATATCCATATTTTTTTAATCAGCTCAACCACACCTGAGTAGCATATTTTTGTGCTTTAACATACTGTGCAGACACTTGCATGAAGAAAAACAATGGAAGTAATTGTAATAATTCTTGATTCTTGCTTCCAGTTTCTATGAAGAAAGTTTTCACAGTTCTTTTTATACAGTTTCTGAGTCTTGATGTTAATTTCAGTTATTAGTGTTTATCTAAATAAGAAGAAACTTCTTTATGCAACAGTGGGTTTTTTTTCATGTTAGACACCAGAAGATGACAACCTTTTAAAAAGATTTAACAATATAGTTCAAAATGACGTACTACTGCATTTGATGTGGCTGAGGTGGAGTTAAATTTCCCCACAGTTGCCCTCCTAGTGCTGTGCTTTGTATTGGTAGGAAGAAAGATGTTGATAACACATCAGTGTTCTGGCTACTGCTGATCAGTGCTCCCACAGCATCAAGGCTGTCTCGCCAACATTCCCACACTTCACCCAGTAGACTGGGAGTGAGGGAATCCTGGGAAGGAGCACAGCCAGGACAGCTGAGACAAACTGACAAAAGGGATATTCCATAATGCCTGCTCAACAATAACAGGAGAAAGTAAGGGAGGAAGATGATATTCATTATTACAAAGTTTATCTTCCAGAGCAACTGCTACATGTACTTAAGCCCTGCTTCCCCAGAAGTGGTTGCTGATGGGAAGTAGAGAATAAATCCTTTGTTTTTCCTTCGCTTCCAGTGCTACCTTTACTTTTGCTTTATTAAACTGCTTCTATCTTGACACACAAAGCTTTCCCCATCTTATTTTCTCTCCCACCCCATCTCTCCACTCTTCATCCCTAGGAGGTGAGTGATACAGTGGCTTGTTGGGAACCTGACACCCAGCCAAGGTCAACCCACCAGAACTGCCAAATATTTTTAACATCTTAACATTTTAAACATATTCTTAGCATCTTCAGAATCAAAAGTGGATTTACCTTTGTAAATTCTGTAACAAGATAGTTTTTGAGATATTTACAACTGGGGTATTGGAGAATTGGCTACTAAGCAGAAGATTGCTTTTGGTTTTGTTTTTTGTTTTTTTTTTTTTTTTTTTTCTTTTTGAAATTGTTAGAGGATCATTCCATGTGCTGTCACCAAAAAGCAACATCTAATCACCATGCAAGATACTTTAGCTTCTAAGTGATCCTAGAAATTAAAAATCAACTCTACCTTTCTCATACAGGGAAAAATAACGAAGAAGATAGAAATATTTCCCATGTACAGGTTTTCCCTGTGAGTTTTGTGGAGGCTTAGAACTATTTTAAGAACTTTATTTTATTGTTTTAAACTGAAAATACAAATCCACATTTTACTTTTTCTTTTAGCTTGAACTGTTCTAGTCATCTAACAATCCATTGTTCACAATTTTCTGATATTAGTAACTCAACATTTCTTTTCAAGGACTTGCTTTGAAAATTCGCTGCCTAACCCTTTGTAAAAGTCTGATTTGAGTTGCACTCATGATAGTGAAGGACCTGTCAGATTTTCAATTATAAAATTTTATTTTCAAGGACATGTACATCATCTTTGAATTCGTTCAGGGACATCTGAATAATCCTTTTAAGGTTTCCTATATTTGATGGGAATTTTCAAGGTTTCTGTGAACTAGTTAGATATATCACAGGGGCTTTCTTAGCCCTGTGGTGCAAGCTTACTGCATATAACTCATGAAACTGTAATTTAAGCATAGAAAATCAGCATGGGATGGCATTTGACACAGTACTCCAGAGCAATTTTTTCAGTTACAAATGGTACAGTAACTTTATTTGGAAGTTCTTTTAGAAAAATGTAAGTACTCTGTCCTGCAAATGTGCAGAGAATTTAGAATTGTGGAACAATGGTTTGGACACATGCTAAAACCTACTCTAATTTATAATCAATTTTCTCTAATTACCCAGTTTTTGAAAACTGAGTTAACATCAGGGCCTCAGTGTTCCTGGAAAATATAAATAGCAGTGTTGTATATGGCCCTTCATTTCACCGCAGAAGGAGAAAAAAAACACTGCATAATTTCAACCCATTGAAATACGTCCTTCAGGAAAAAAGGGAAGTAAGGCCCTGTAAAATTTACACTACAGCTAACAAGGTTTGAGGGCAATGTAAATGGAAAGCAGCCACTTTTGAGAGAGAAAGGCAAATTAGTGGAAACAAACTTCCTCTTGATACCCCCAAATTATTTGTTGCTTCATGTTCTCTGTCAGCTTTGCTAAACCCTTCCTTTATGCTTTACTGAGGACAGTTTTTTCATCTTACTCTCTACATTTGAAGGAGTTTGCTATCTTCTCTCATTGACCTATTTCAACTCCTAATGCAGTGTCTAATGGCTAAGAAGTGATCTATTTCCTATGGAAGATTAGCTGAAACCATCTTGAATATGATCACTAACACCTGAAACACTAAATACTATCTGCATAATTTGAATTTTTGCTTTGAACATAACAAATTAGAAAACCTAATGGATTATCTTGATAAAAAAATTATACATATTGAAGAAGGAAAAACAAATAAATACTTATAAAAGCAGCTAGGTTAAGCAGTTGGCAATACTTCTGTTCAGGTTAGTTGCTCATTAGTATCTTTGCTAATCACATGGGTCAAATAGGACAACTGACGGTTAGACAGTAAAGAAGCTGGAGATGAAAGTTTAATTTTTCACTCTGTAGTTGATTCCCTGTCTCACTCATAAAATCTAAGCAATGCCACATTCTTATCAAGAAGATGTACAGGACAATAGGATGCTCAGCTATAGCAGTAATGAATGGTTCAGCAGTGTCTATGAGCTGAAACAATAAGCAATGAAGAAGACAGATGCCAGCAAGCAATCTCTAAGTTATATTAGAATCACAGAATCATAGAATAGTTAGGGTTGGAAAGGACCTTAAGATCATCTAGTTCCAACCCCCCTGCCATGGGCAGGGACACCCTTCACTAAACCAGGTCACCCAAGGCTCTGTTCAACCTGGCCTTGAACACCGCCAGGGATAGAGCATTCACAACTTCTTCCCCGGGCAACCCATTCCAGTGCCTCACCACCCTTACAGTAAAGAACTTCTTCCTTATATCCAATCTAAACTTCCCCTGTTTAAGTTTAAACCCATTACCTCTTCTCCCATCACTACAGTCCCTACTGAAAAGTCCCTCCCCAGCATCCCTATAGGCCCCCTTCAGATACTGGAAGGCTGCTATGAGGTCTCCACACAGCCTTCTCTTCTCCAGCCTGAACAGCCCCAACTTTCTCAGCCTGTCTTCATATGGGAGGTGCTCCAGTCCCCTGATCATCCTCGTGGCCCTCCTTTGGACTTGTTCCAGTGGTTCCATGTCCTTTTTATGTTGAGGACACCAGAACTGCATGCAATACTCCAGGTGAGGTCTCATGAGAGCAGAGTAGAGGAGCAGGATCACCTCCCTTGACCTGCAGGTCACACTCCTTTTGATGTAGCCCATGATACGGTTGGCTTTGTGTGCTGCAATCGCACACTGCCGGCTCATGTTCATCTTCTCATTGACCAACACCCCCAAGTCCTTCTCTGCAGGGCTGCTCTGAATCTCTTCTCTGCCCAACCTGTAGCTGTGCCTGGCGTTGCTCTGACCCAGGTGTAGGACCTTGCACTTGTCATGGTTAAACTGCATTAGGTTGGCATTAGCCCACCTCACAGGCGTGTCAAGGTCCCTCTGGACAGCATTCCTTCCCTCCAACGTATTCTATCAGCCTTTCCCAGTGCTGCTGTAGGAGACTAAAAAATGGGCTAGACAGACTCTGGACTCACCTACTGTAGCATTTCTTATGTTTTCAACTTATGTGTGTGTCCATCTTTGGTGTTACTTACTAATGGACTTACCAGATAGGGAGACCTTGGTGAAATTGTATTGACTGACAGCCTAAGGAATGATCTGTGGGACACTGGGATCATCTCTTTGGCTTGGCATCGATGTCAAACTGAACTAACCCCCAGAGCATTCAGTCTATCTGATTTGTTTTCCACAAATAAAATAAAAGTAGTGAGGACAGGCTGGTCTTCATGAATATTGACAGAGCAATTTCTAGCTCTGAAAATAAATGTAGAAGTAATTACTTCTGAGGAAGAGAGGGATCCTAGCATACAAAGAAACACCAGTGGCAAGATGATAGGTTTCTTTGAACTTTGACAAAACTTCAAAACTTTAAGCAGTCTGAAGCACTTAAAGTATTATTCCTTGGAAGACATTTAACAGCAAGGAATAGTGTTCAGAGGGCTACTAAACGTTTCAAATGAGGAGAATGTCTCTTTTTTACTTTTTATAGCATCTCATTTTCAACGGTCATAATTGTGGTTGCAAAGGTATTTTTGTTATGACATTTAAAGGTTTAAGAACATGATCTGTTGTGTTAATATTGTTCATGCTTGTTCACTACACAACTATGAATTATTATGAAAGTGTAATAAAAATCTAGTCTGGCTGGTTCTGAGTTATAGAATATGAGCAACCAGACTTCTGCATAATTTGAAAAATGTTTAGATTCCCCTTTTAAGCTCCAATTCATGTAACTTTTATTTTGACATATACCTGCCTTTGGCATGTTTGACAAAATCTGGTTTTGAAATAAGCAAATTATGCATCTTAAAACTGCCTACCTCAATCACAACTGTGCCACATCGCATATTTATTAAAGGCCACATTTTCCCTTGAGAAAAATTTGTGCGTATATGCATGACTCTCAACGAACTCATGCACAAATCTCTGTGCAGAATATAGCGATAAAGCATAAATATAATAGTAGAGTTGAAGAAGGAATTAAAATGATAAAAGCTATTGGAAAATAACTCCCCTCCAAATGCAAAGCGCATGGGAATACAAGAGGATTATCTCCATAAATACATTTCTTGGTCCAATTGCACCTTAGGTTCTCACAAGTAAGTGCAGAGTAAAACTTCTGATTAAACTTCAGTTTAACTTTCTTACAGACTTTCAGGAATTATATATATAGCACATTTATCAAGTATCACATGCACTCCACAGAACTCAGATTTCTTTTTTCTGAAATATGAGTTATCCAAGTAACCTACATAAGAATTTCACCCTGCTGACTTGCTTTTTCTGTCATTGCTCTTCAAATCCTAGAGTTATACAACCCATTGAGCTTACAGTAAAGAGCAACCAAATGTTACAGTTGAAATAGAAAACTGTGCATTGATTTTACATACTGTAACTGAAAAATCAAACTGAATTATTTCAACAAAAATATAGAATGTAGTTGGAACTAAACTAAGTAGAATTTAATTAGAACTGAATTTAGCTCATTTTATGAACTATACTTATACAAAGGTTTTCACAGATTTACACGAAGCATCCTTCCCTCTAACAAGGGTTTTAGTTGTGTTGTAAGTCATGGCAAGTTACTCCAGTTCCAAAATTACACATTTAATAAAACTTAGATTCACCTTCATTGCAGCCAATTCCTTTTAATAATTTGTTTTCTTAATAATTATAGTTAGCAATCTTATTTTTTGGTGGGTTTTGTTTGTTTGTTTTTCTTATTTATTTATTTTCTTCTCATGTTTTCTACTCATTCAGAAGAAACATGATTAAACATTAACATTTTGGCAGATGGGTGATTGCCTCTTAAATCCTCCAATGAAATGGCTATTTGTGAAGACTTGTGGGCATGTGTAATTTTCTCCTCTTAAAATATGCATAGCTCATCTTTTGTGGTTCTAATCTGTGGCCTGAGGCCCACGTATGAATCTTAAGATTTCTGGACAGCTGCATCAGGACATAACTTGTAGGGATTTGATTTGAATCTGAAATTGCATCACTCGAGTCATTCAAGTTCTAAATGGCATCTTCATTTTTATCTATGGATGCTCACATCCATATACCTCCACCATTTTATTTCAGGCATGGGAACCATGGTAATGTCACCCTCTTGTGCTGTAAGCTGATGCTCTTCTTTTCTGCAGCAACAGCCCAGCTGCTGGAAAAAAGGATTGATGTCAGGTCCACTGCCCTTCCCTGATGGGCTCCAGGAGCCCCAGAAAGCACACGGTAAGAGTTTCAAAGAAGCCACAAAGCTGCAGTATTGATTGCAACTCCCTTCATTCACTAAGATTATGTTCAACGCTTCAGCTGTAGGCTCAGTAACCACTGAACTGGGACGTGTGACGGGATTTTTCTAAGGGAAGGAAAGTTGTGTGTGGAGGAGACAAAGTGTTTTCTCTTTGGAAGCCAGGTGCTATAGTTGAAACATATTAATAAAAAAAAAAAAAAATTAAAAAAAATTACTCTTTCTGCTTCTTTACAACAATCTGTTTCACTCTCTCATTTGTACCTAGGTATGTCTGTCTGCCTATTTATCTATCTGTCTGTCTGAATGTGTATATATGTATTTAAGTGGGTACACCTCTACATATGACCTATTTATATTACATATTGCATTGAGAAATTAGTTTGACTAGTCTAAAATATTTAAGTTTTTTTTCTAAGAAATGTGTTTTCTTTCACCAATCTCTTTTCTGTAGCTCGTAGGTACAAGGAATTCTGGGCTTCAGGAATCTACATTTCTAATCATTTAACCCAAAGCCTACATTTCACACCAAAAGAAAAACAAATGAATTATGGTTTAAGCTTGTTAAACTCAGTGGGACACAGTGGCAATTAGAGCTAACTGACAAAACTCCTTTTAAGTGAACAAAATGGTGACAATTTACATGGCAGAGCAGATAGCCCTCCTCACCTACAAGAGCAGTACAGTACAGTCCTTTCGAGGGAAGAAGTTACCCTAATTTTGAAGACTAAACCTGATCGCTTAGTCTGTAAGAATAGGTCTGTTAACCACTAGTTATCTGTGCCCCTGTGTGCAAGTGAGTGTGTATAAACCATATAAGCTTCCACAAAATGAGGAAATGCTCATGTTGCCCTTTGTGGACCAAATGAAGAAGAGTACTTTGGTGCCTGGCAGATCAGTGTGGATTTCTTAATGTGGGAAATCCAGGGCTTCGTCACGCTTGACATCAGCTGTGTGGCACAACCAGACCGATACTGCACACTGCGTGACCTGGATAGCACCATGATAGAGCACAGGCATGCTGTCCAACCCAGAAAACCACCTCTCTGTTGCTATGAAGTACAAAGACTGTGGATACTTTTTAGCAGGAGACTTCTCAGCACTGCCAACAAGTCTACTGGGAAAAATTACACTGACAAAGACAGGCGCTGAGAGAGGAGCTTCTCGAGGGAGACAAAATTCTTATCCATGTGTAAGACTGCCAGGCTGTATGCAACTTCTTCCAGTGTAGATCAGAGCAGGTATGTCCACATACAGTGCACAGCCTCCTATAAACATCACCTGATTTTAGGTCTGGAATAGTTAAATTCTCACAAAATACAGATGGTAGCTACCTTGAACACTAGCACCACTACACTGTCTTAAGCAGGCTAGCATGTGGCAATTCTTGTGCATGAAGTGTAATTAAGTGAGTATGTTCCAAGAAGTGAAACTCATTTTATCAAAACTTAAACAAGACCCATTCAAGTCAACAGAAAGACATGGATCTTGTATCCCATAGTCCAACTCATACCCAACATTTGCACAAAGGAATGCCAATCAAAATGACTTGGGTTTAAATCAGAATAACATGGATATTTTAATGCACTCAATTTTCTGTATTGTTAGGCAGCTAGGGAGGACTGCTCAGATGTTCTTTGATCCCAGCCTTGTGTGTGGAAGTGTAATCTGAATTTTGTATATCCTAGGACAGCTATTTGATAGCAATTACCTCTTCACCTCTCTACTTTTTTATAGACTTCATGAAGAAAACCCTGAGAATTACAATAAAAAGTACTAAATTAAGTGGAAACTCTTTTTATATGTCCTTACTTTAATTTTTCTTTCTTCCCAAGTGTTTGCTGTCCTATACAGGGAAAAAGGAAAAAAAAAGCTTTCACACCAGTGTTTTGTTAGTCATAGATAGATGGTGAAATGCAAATACAGAAAACTTGCTATACTATCAATCACATTTATTTTTAAACATCTCTGCACTAACGTATGACCATCGTTCTGATTCCTTGCTAACATGATTTTACCCTTTTTCTTACCTGGTGATGTGGGAAACTTTTAGTATTGATTTCCAGATGGTGAAATCCTTTGAGGGAAAGTTTTTCTCCTTCTTTAGTACCTACTGTATAGATGAGAATGGAATCTGCTGTCATTACTTTTATGTAAGTGCTAACATTTAAATAAAGCACTGTGAAGTATCTATTCATAACAGAGCATACTGTCAGAACTGATGGTATGTTGCCTCTTAATGGTAGCAAGTTTTGTTTGTTTCGTTGTTCTCACATTATGTCTAACTTTTTATGTTGCTTTTGTAGATTGAGGTTTTCATTGCATCAGAAGCTGAAGTGTTATCTTTTTTCCTGATGGTAATGTTTTATTTCTGAACAGTAACAAAGAAGTCATTGCATAACTCCCTGAACATCCTAAATCAGATGATTTGTTTAGAATTGCAGATTATGATCAAAGGGACTACTTGAGCCATATTTCTGTCGTCAGTATTACATACAGAATAGTCATCACAAACATTATCTATCTTGAAAAGAGCATGAAGCTGAGTAATGAAGAACTGTGATGTCAAAATTTTTATTTTTAAATAAATATGGCACTGTAGCACAGAAGAATGAAAGCTCAAATGAGAAGACACTGAAGTTCCTGCTCATGATTTTCATACGCTTTTCTCAAGATGGTGTATCTCTTGCCCCACATCTGCTGAACAAAACTGCAAACTACAGCAGTTGAGATAGCATATTTCATATGTGTTTTCAGACACTTCCAGCTCTTGGGTAAATTCAGATGCATAAAAATATAAAGATGTCTGATGAATTCTGAAAGATTGCAGCTCTCCAAACACAAATTGTTGTTGATACTGCAGGCATCAAGCAAGGGCAGGGCCTGTATGTCTGACAGTAATTTAATCCAGTTACTTTCAATAACTGATTGAAGCCTGTATTTTGGAGCTTTTTCTCAGTTGACCACTAACTTGTCTGCAATATTCAGCACGTGGATTGGTTAAATACTGAGAATTCATGACTTCTAATGTGATTAAACACCTGCACTGCTTTTATGTGTAGTTATTAATAGAGGCAGCTAATTATTTTGTATGACCTTTTACCACATCTATATCCTTTGACTGTTCTGGAGATCAAAAGCACCTTCAGAAACAGAGATCAAAAGAATTTATCTGCAACTAGTAGAGTCAGCTTCCTTCATGATCTACAAACTGCTTATTTCAAATCAAAGCTTGATTTTACTGTTGGTTCACTTGAGATTACATACAGTGCTAATCATCCCATGTTTTGATACCAGAATGAGAATTGTGTTTATTTATTGGCTATAGCATTAATTTGCATGTGTGCACAAATGCATGTGCAGACACACACACATTGTTCATTTATGAAAAAGTACTATTAGATTATGCAATCACTGGGAAATTTCAGTGCACAGAGTTAATAAAAGTTCTATAAATTATTTTCAAAAAGTGTTATTCAATAGAAGAGGATCACACATCTCAGTAAACCTGCGGCTGATTGTAGCCATATTTGCTGCTTTCAGATAAATCAGCTTTTTTCCACTTTGAAAATATTGGGATGCTTCAATTTATTTTAAAGGCAAACCTAAAAACTGCAAAAACTGTAAAAAGGTATACCTTGGTGGGTATTCTGAAAGTTCCACTTGGTGGACCACTCGGTGGATAAAGAACTGGCTGGATGGCAGCACGCAAAGAGTTGTGCTCAATGGCTCAATGTCCAGCTGGAGACCAGTAATGAGTGGTGTCCCTCAGGGATCGGTGTTGGTTCTGGTCTTGTTCAACATCTTTGTTGGTGGGATTAAGTGCGCCCTCAGCAAGTTTGCCAATGACATCAAGCTGTGTGGTTCGGTTGAAATGCTGGAGGGAAGGAATGCTACCCCGAGGGACCTTGACAAGCTTGTGAGGTGGGCTAATGCCAACCTGATGAAGTTTAACCATGACAAGTGCAAGGTCCTACACCTGGGTCAGAGCAACGCCAGGCACAGCTACAGGTTGGGCAGAGAAGAGATTCAGAGCAGCCCTGCAGAGAAGGACTTGGGGGTGTTGGTCGATGAGAAAATGAACATGAGCTGGCAGTGTGCACTTGCAGCCCAGAAAGCCAACCATATCATGGGCTGCATAAAAATGAGGTTGAGGGAGGTGATCCTGCTCCTCTACTCTGCTCTCATGAGACCTCACCTGGAGTACTGCATGCAGTTCTGGTGTCCTCAACATAAAAAGGACATGGAACCACTGAAACAAGTCCAGAGGAGTGCCACGAGGATGATCAGCTGACTGAAGCACCTCCCATACAAAGATAGGCTGAGAAAGTTGGGGCTGTTCAGGCTGGAGAAGAGAAGGCTGTGTGGAGACCTCATAGCAGCCTTCCAGTATCTGAAGGGGGGCTGTAGGGATGCTGGGGATGGACTATTCATTAGGGACTGTAGTGATGGGAGAAGGGGTAATGGGTTGAAACTTAAACAGGGGAAGTTTAGATTGGATATAAGGAAGAAGTTCTTTACTGTAAGGGTGGTGAGGCCCTGGAATGGGTTGCCCGGGGAAGAAGTTGTGAATGGTACCTATCCCTGGCGGTATTCGAGGCCAGGCTGAACAGAGCCTTGGGTGACCTGGTTTAGTGAAAGGTGTCCCTGCCCATGGCAGGGGGTTGGAACTAGATGATCTTAAGGTCCTTTCCAACCCTAACTATTCTATGATTCTATGATTGGATGCCATGATTTCATTGGTTCAAGACACGTTCATATGAACTACTACTAGCCCCATATAAAAAAAAGGTAGGTACAGGGGAGGGTGTTGCTCTAAAATTTATCTCACTCTTAGATGTTTAAGGACAAGATAATCATGCAAAAAACATCCCTCCAGCTGTGTAACGGTAGAATTTCTTAGGATTGCTAGATGCCTCGCAGTAAGCCTTCAACTGCAAGTAGGACTGGTACTCTAACAAAATGCATACGCCTTCTTTTCTTGAACACCAACAATGTTGCCTTTGCCCAGTTCTGCTTTTGAGATTCAACTATCTGTATATAAAGCCCAGATTTGCAGCAAAAGCACTGACGTCTCTGAATCTTTTATTTCAGTCACAGTTGAAGAAGTATGTGAAAACATGGATGTTCCAATCTGTGTAATAACTGTCCACTTTGCAAAGCTCCTGCATCACTTACATGCTCAAAAGATGCACAAATAGCGATAAACGAATTGTATCTGCTGATATGTCACCATAATAAAAGGCTAGAGAATGTTGTGTTTTTTTTTTTCTCCTAGGTTTCACTGAGAAAGTACTGCTGCCAGAATGAAAATAGCCTCTAAATTATTAAGCCTAATTTATTTTTGTCATTTGAAGTCTAAAATGAAAGTTCTAATGTGTTAACAGCTTTCTGTACTTTGGATGGTAAATTTATTTTTCCAATTAAAAACAAATAAGTACATTACTGCAGAAGTCTACCACTGTATATATTGATAAAAAGTTAGCTTTTTGAATAAATAAAGTTATTAAGAATAAAGTTAGATTTCCCAAGAACAAAATATGGGGATGAGAATTATAAAAGTACATCGTTTGTCACATCTGAATACTTCTGTCTTTAGAAAGATCAATCCCCCCCACTTAAGTACTTGATGTATTGTGACAAGCCTAACTGCACCTAATGCATCTGATTTCATTACTTATTTCTTATCTTTCCTCCTATCCTCCATTCTCGCCATTTTCAACTAAAAAGATCCCATCTCTGGCCAACAAGTCTTAGCACAGCCTTTTCAGCACAGATCAGGTAAAGAATTTAATTTCATATATGCAAACAATTTCTTAGGTTATCTGGTGAGCTTTGATCAGTGTTTCGTCTAAGAGGCAGCTTCCATTTCCAATGTAATGTTAAAGAAATACTGTTTGAAATTTTATTATCTCATTTGCTCTTACAATATCCAAACTTAGAAAGTGTCAAGGCCAGGTTGGATGGGGCTTTGAGCAGCCTGGTCTCATGGAAGGTGTCCCTGCCTGTAGCAGGTGGGTTGGAACTGTATGATCTTTAAGATTGCTTCTAACCCAAATCATTCTGTGATTCTATGACATTAATCAACAAAACAGTTCAAGAGACCTTCATGCAATTTATAGCAGTAAAGATGCCACTACTGCTTTAAAGTAAAATCATGAGGGGCTCTTTCAGGTGACTGAGGTGAGCTCCGTCACCTCCACCATCAGCAGTGGGAGGGTGAAAATCAAGTGTGCGGCTGGAGGCTGCACCTGCTCCCCTCCACAGGACCAGGCTTGCCCAACGGCTGCCCACAGCTACGCTCCCACTCTCCCTGGGGGAAGCCCAAGGGGCCTTCAGAGGTCTTCTATGGGTGTCCCCTGCTTCCCTTTCCTTCAACTTCCAGACCAAGGCTGGTTTTGCCTTTGCATCAAGGTGGCCTTTGTCCCTCAACTCATCTCTAGCTTTCGAGCAAGAAGTTAAGCCCACAGCATGAGCTGAACGCAAGTGGACAGAAAAAGGCCGGCACCCGACGGCTACCACCGAAGTGCGCCGGGGCCGGGCCTAGGCGAAGGGCGGGCGGGGACCAGCAGGGGCAGTGAACTCGTGTCCCGCCCCTCAGAGCGGCCCCTCAGGTGTGGGGGCCCGGAAAGGCCGTTGCCGGCTTCTGCTCATCGCCATGGAGCCGGGGAGCGGCCCCGGCGGCGGGGCTGCCGCTGCAGGAGGTGGGTTGTGGCCCGTGGCCGTTAGGGCTTCTCGGGTGGCAGCGGCCTCCCTGCGGCTGGGCGAGGGCTCCGGGCGGGAGGCAGACCTCTGACGATGCCTGCCGGTCGGTGTCGTGCGCTGCTCGCCTCGGCCGCGGCTGTTGCGGCGTCTGGAGACATCGTCGTGTAAATCCCACGTCTTTTGGTGGAGGTCGGGGGTCTGCCAAGATAGCAGAGGCTGGTCAGGCTGGATGAGGCCGCTGGGGCTGCCTCTGCTTGAGGGCAGCGAGTGGGGAGCCTCGGATGGGCAGGCTTGGGAGTTCAGGGATTGCTTTCCTGAATAAAGGTTCAGTTTATTTGGCTTGATTGGAAGAAGGGCCAGCCTTCACATGAAAGCTGCACCACTTCTTTGTTATTAATGGAGAAGCTATGAATTACTTCTGTCTAGATGTACTCAGATTCTTAATTTTCTGATATCTGACAATTCTAATATTTTTTTCCTGCTTGTTTCGCCCAAGTCACGAGTAAGAACGCTATATTGTCATTAAGTTCTACATGGTAGATGTTGGAATTCGATTAACACTGGTAGTGCTCTGCTTGTTAGAATAAGGTTGCATTAATTATGCAAGTACAGCAGAAAACAGTTATCAAAGAGCTATTGGAAAAGAGCTATCAGTGGTTTTACCTGAAACAGATTATTTCTGTTGTTAGTGAACTGAAGTTACTGTTTCTGATCCCTCTGTCCTTGGGAATTTAGAAATGATAGTGCTCAGTCTTCTATATTTTTCTCAATGACCGATGGAGAAAAATAACAAGTAATTTTGTCTTATTTCCTGGTTGTTTTCTTAATTTGGATAAGCTACTAATTGGGCTGAATTAAAATGTAAAAAATAACTTGTCTATGTACTTGGCTGCAATGCTTGGCAAGTCACTTCTGTGGTTCACTCTTTTCCAGCTTCCAGTGCTTCATAAACTAGTATTCAGACACTAAGTATTTAAATGTGGTTATAGTTATATTAGTATTTATAGTATATGTAAGGCTTCATTCTTCATTGCATACTGTGTGCTTTTTAAAGTACTAGATTTCTACTGTTCCAGCTGTTCTCCATGTTGTCTTGCAAAGATTTGCTTTCTTTTGAACAATTTTATCTTTCATTCTCCCACTATACAAGAAAGCCAAGAACAAGGTTTTTAAGACACAACAGGTGCTGTTTTTAGTAACTTAACCTGAAGGAAACTTGTTCACTGAAAGATACCGATCTTGCAGGTTAAAAAAACTGGAAATTAAACTGTTCAGGTAAAGGCTGGAAGTGTGAAATTGAAAAGGAAATTATGGTGATATTTTAGTCAATATACTTCAATGTGGGAAGAGGAGATGTGCAAAATAATCCCTGTATAATGCCCCAAACTTCATGATTGCCTTTTTTTTTTTTTTTTAATTAATTCTGCTTTGAAATTCTTCATTTGAGAACTAATACAGTCCTTGGGATATGTAGAACTTGGGAGATAACAGCTGCTTTCTTGTTACAATTTGAGCATGTAAAGACTGGGAGTATCTTCCACAGTCGAAAATGCCAACTGTAAATATACACTTTCTGTAATTATTATTAGCACATATGAAACTTAGACCATGAAATTAAGGCAATTACTTGCAATCTCATAAAGCTGTAATGAAAAGTATATCCTCAATTTCCAAACTAAATGGATTTATATCCAGAGGCTTAAGTGATCACAGTTTTGTTTTGGTAGGGGAAGAAACCTGTGCTGGCATAAGAACAGATAAACTGACACCACTGAGTTATACTTTGATTTCTGAACTGCAGGCTTCATAGAATAAATTCCTTTTTCTGCATGTCTTCAAGAAGTAAGAATAATAAAGGGAAACATGGTAGTGGTAATAGTACTGTGTGTCAAATTCATTAGATATCATTGGAAGTGATATAGTAAAAAAGGCTTGTTTGAGGAGAAGAAAGTGCAAAAGGAAGAACTCTCAGCTTGTAGAGAGAACATATACATAATTTAAATCAAGAAATCTCAGGCTTACATTAGTGTTTTTCACTTGGCCTATTCTAACGTGAATAGAGCAGAAGTGAATCCTTTAGGACTTCTGTGGTGCATAAGCTGTCATTGCTGTCAATACTTTGTAATGCTTTTTCAAGAAAATTGCCTGAGTTGAACTTCTGAGTGATTTGGGATTATTGTATGTTAAATCTGATACGGTATTTCTCCTCTAGATGGGCCAGTGGAACATGTTAGAAAAAAGTTAAAAAAACCCTGTCAGATGATTCTGTTCAGAAACCAAGGTGCCAGGCTAGTCCAAACCTGGAGTTAGTCTAAGCATATAGTTATAGGAGTATCAGTATACTTGTAGTATCTTAAATTGGGTGTATCAGTATACTTGTAGAATCTTAAACTGGGAGTTTACACAGTTTCGCGGGGGAGGAAATAGTTTCCTTGTGTGATCTCACTGAAGAGTGATGCACAGTGACTTTATGAGGGGCCAAACTGATTGGTTTATTCTTATTTAATTCTGGGCATACTTGATGCTTCTCATGTGTTTTACTTAGCACCTGTATGCTATTTAGTTTGTGCATAGACAGTGTTTAAATGTTCACAAGATTAATCTCACAAGTTTTTTCCATGATTTTTTGGGTTTTCTTCTAGAAAGCTTCCCCCACACACACTTATTTCCACCACCGCCTCCCCTCCCCCCCCCCCCCCGAGGTATTAAAATGATCTAGGATTACAAATTTCTTTTAAAAGAAGGTGCTAATTTTAAGCTTGCAAAATTTCTCTGATTAGTCACTTAAATAGCTTTTTGAATGTCTCAGCTTTAGGTGCCTGAGATGCACCAACTTGTCTCACTGAAGTTAGCTGTCCACAATACATGTATGTGGAGCTGATCTAGTTATCTTAACTCTCTGTATAATCCTGGGAGGGAAATGAGTGTGTTCCTGGCCCATGACTTAACTTCGTCACAAAGTAGATGTACAAATCACTTGGTGTATTTTCAACATTCAAAATACCTGTTTCTGCCCATGGATCATAAAGGAAATCTTGACAGCAAACTCGTCTATAGCTTTCTAAACTGAGGATTTCCATAGATATGAGGAGATAAATCATACCTCTAAAAAGTTACTGAAATACTGAGTAATTATGCTTGCGTATGTTTTTAGGTGCTATGAAGTGGTTATAATTGAGGATCTTTAAAAAACTCAAATATTTTTTTTAATGTTATTTGGTTTTGGAGAATTTGTATGAGTTGATTTTAGAAGCACAAGTTATTTAAAGGTTAAATTGTTTGAAGAAATGAATTCTGTTACATTTTAATTGTTTCCTTGTGCTTTTGACATAATGTATTTTAAATATTTATTGTTTTCAATATCACTTTAGCATCTTGACTCCATAGAAAAAAAAAGAAGCTGGCTTAGTACCACAGGCTCATTGCTTGTAGAACTAAAAGCAACAGGCATGTAGTATTAAAAGCAAGTTTTTCCCTCAGTGAGTATGTCCACATCAGATATCTTTGTGTATTGTGAGTATAGGTTGTTTAAAATTGACGCTGTGGAGTAGCCTTGGTTTAATATATGTTTTTACAATAAAAACTGCTTAATTGGAACACAAGGCATACTTTAATTCATCTTAATTATGCAGCTGTCCCATTATCATTATTTATTGTATATATGAAAGACAGTATGATGTTAGGCATACCAATTAAATCAAGTTTATTTTATTGTTGCTTAATGTTATGCCCTTATGGGTCTGCAGCTCAGCCCAGTTCCGCTAGAGCACTCACAGCATTTTGTGCTCTATTATAATGAGCCAATATCTTGGTTGCTATTTTATAATGCAGAATGAGGTTACAAAGATGTGGGTAATTTTTTCACCTTTATCTGCAGCGTGTAATTGATAGACTAGTTAAAGTAAAAATTGTGGCAAAGAATCAGTTTTTCCTATTATGTTTGTGCCTTAAAAGATACACCACATACTTAAATTTAGAAGGAAAACATTTTTTTGGCTGTTACATACTATTATTTAGGGTTGATGAAGATTTTTAGCCATGTAGCAGTGAAGAATGAGAATTGTTTCTGTTCTGACAATAGATGTCCCGTCTGTTTCAAATGTGAAGAAAACTGAGTTGTTGAATGGCTTGGAAGTTAAATGAGTTACAATATACTTTATGCCTTACTCTGCTAAATTCTAAAGTATTCAATGTGATCTGAATAACAAGTAAATGTCCCATTGTAAGCAATTAGATTTTGTCTATGAGACTTGCAGAAGTGTCTTCCATTGTTAACCATAAATTTCATGGGCAAACTTAGAGACCATGCCTAAGGTGTGAGATTCTGTGGCATAAATGAATATTACTCAAATGTTGAATTACTTCAAGGAAGATTTGTTTTATTTTGAGGCGCCTTAAATTGCAATATTAACTTAGCCCGGTTTCTGCAGTTGCTCTGTGGCTTCCCTGTTTCCAAGGTCAGACAGAAAACTGTAGCACTCAGAAAGGTAAATTACCTAAAATTATTCACCTCCCTTACCCATAAAAGCCCCTGAAAGACTTCTTAAAGGCTCTAGAGCTGAGGATTCATGTGTACGAAGTGAGTAGTTCATTCCATGTTGGGTGGGTGCAGCACACGCTGCTGCTCTTCTGGGTAGAACCCAGAGCTGGCTGAGAAAGATCAACGAGCATGAGCCCAGGAGTTGGGGAAGGCTCATCCCACACTCACTGGCTTTTTCCTCAGGGAGGAGACCATTTTGATCTGACTGCAGACTTAACTGTACCCCTTTCTAGATTACGCCTGTCGGGGAAGCTGATTCCTTTATTTCGGGGGTGCTAATGCACAGAATAATGAAGCAATCATGCCTGCACTTCTGTTAAAGACAGAAAATTATTGTTAACCCTGTGAGCCTGCTGTTGACAGTGGTGGATTTCTGGCATGAGGCAAAAAAAACAAACAGCATCCAGGAATACTTTTTTTTTCCCTCTTGAGACTTAATTTGGTATTGTGTGCAGCAGTGAAAGCAGCTGCTGTGAATTCAGAGGCTGGGCTGTTCAGTTGTGTGTAGTTAACAGTGAAAAAAGAAACTAGGTAAGAGAGGAGAGAGGATCTTCTGACAGCTGTGAGAGATTTCTAGGAGAGGAAGGGATGGTTTTGCACCAGTATAGGCTCAGAAATTGTGTTTGTTTCTTGAAGATGTCACATGTTTGACCTCAACTTCCAGATTTTGACAACACTTTATCCATATGAAAGTGGGGTCTACTAGCAAAGTGCATAAACAGCCCTTTTGTTGGGTTGCAGGTTTTTTTGAAATAGGATATTTTTATCACTCGTTAAAATTTCTTTAATGAATGGTTTAAGTTTAGATGCAAGTTTCATGGCTTTAATGGATGTTTTCAGTTTTTTAATAACAATGAATTGTATAAGGCTTTAAACAATAATGTGTAGCCTTTGACATTTAGAATGGAGCTGAATATGAAGCTTCTGACTGAGATGAAAACTGAAAAGGTGGTCATCTGAAACTAGTGTTTTGTTTTGGGTTTTTTTTTTCTAATTAGTGGGAACTGTTCTTTCTTCACATGTTGCAGACAGTCAAAACCAAGGTGAGACTTGCCAGAAAGATATCTTGCTGTTTTTAATGGTGTAATATGAGCTGCTCCATTGAATGCAGTTGCAGAACCTGGGACTAGCAGGTTGATGAGATAGAGTAGTTCTTATGAATCAGATTTATCCTGGTTCCTTGTGTTATCCTGTTTACTCTTTATATCTGTGGTCCTGAAAGGATCTTTTACCGCCTGTTAGTTTCCCTTGGTTATGTAACACAGAGCTGTACAGGGCAGTTCATAGAATCATAGAATCATAGAATAGTAAGGGTTGGAAAGGACCTCAAGATCATCGAGTTCCAACCCCCCTGCCATGGGCAGGGACACCTCCCACTAAACCATGCCATCCAAGGCTATGTCCAACCCCACCTTGAACGCTGCCAGGGATGAAGCATTCACAACCTCCCTGGGCAACCCATTCCAGGGCCCCACCACCCTCACAGTAAAGAATTTCTTCCTCATATCCAATCTAAACCTCCCCTGTTTAAGTTTCAACCCATTACCCCTTGTCCTCTCACCACAGTCCCTAATGAAGAGTCCCTCCCCAGCATCCCTATAGGCCCCCATGACTTCATGTAATTATTTCAGCAGCTGAATAACTAGCTACTCAGCAGCCTTCCATGGCTAGGACCTCAGCAGGTCAGTGGGTCCTCAATACGCTCTCTCTGCATGAAGGTTAGAAGGCTGGAGAGAGAGGGAGGTGCCTCTTTCTTGTGTGGGAAATCTGGAGACCCAGTCCTGTTTGACAGGGATGTTAGTTGTCCCTGCCCTCTGAGTTTACTCCCAGTATCAGCTTGTGGGTTGAGAAGTTTGCATAGGAAACTTGTCACAGGACAGTATCTGTTTTTAGGCTCCTAGCAGTGTTTGCAAGATTCCCTCCCGATTCCCTCCCTAACACTTAGTAAGGGCACAAGTGGAGTTTCGTTAGTAAGTACTTATTATCCCTGTGTAACTTGGGTACCAGATGTATTTTGGTGGATAATTCTTGATCCTGTCAGTTCCTGTTGGACATACTTTAGCATTAGGGGCTAGGATTAGACTGGTGACTTCCTTCTGCTCTTGGCCTAGTTCTATTAACAGATTTCTGGTTTGGTTGTAAATCTTTTTTCTATCTAACTACTGGTGTCATTTCTGTGCTGATATGAGCAAAAATGTTATTGATAAAACTCTGTAGCTGCCAATATGCTTTTAGTGGAGTGCATTTGCATTTGGTGGTCTTCGGTGCAGCACTTCCTGAGAGCAGCAGAGGCTGTGCAATTTTTGCTAATGCACAGTTGGCCAGCATCCCTGTACTTCTAACAGCACCATCCAGTGTTATTTTCTAAAAGATTTTTACAGTGGTTTCTGAGAGAGCGCTTGTCCCTTTAGGAAAGTGTGAAAAACTTGAATCAACTCTTTAAACTCCTGCTTTTCATTCCACAAACTTCTCTTTTCAAAAGAGCTATGTGTTTTCTATAAAATCTTTATGAAATCCACTGTTTATAGAAATAGGCATGTCACTATTTTTTTAATAATTACCTGTTTTTAAGCTAGAGATTTTGAGATTACAGCAGAATTCTCCTAAAACTTCTTTGATTGTATATTGTTCCTAAGAAGAACCAACTTTGGGATGTGCTGCTTTTTCTTTTTTTTTTTTTTAAAAAGGCATGTTTACAAGTAGTTATTCCAGAAAATGAGTGATTCTATTTTTTTTCCAGAGTGAAGGTACCTCATTAAACTCAATTGGTGTAAGGCACTTCTACTATAGAAACGGGTCTGTATAAAATGCTAAAAGGAAAAGGCTTCCATCAAAAACCAAACTTTATTACCTAACTGTATGTCCTAACTATTAAGGTGGAATGCTATTTAAGATTACGATGATTGTGATTTGTGGATTTAGATTTGTGGGCTGAGATTTGTAAAGTGCATAGTGGTGAAG
Organism: Amazona ochrocephala; assembly: GCA_039720435.1. Lineage (NCBI taxonomy): Eukaryota > Metazoa > Chordata > Aves > Psittaciformes > Psittacidae > Amazona > Amazona ochrocephala. The sequence goes on from CM077878.1 coordinate 49,281,458, forward strand.
TATCAGTGGTCAAACAGCTAACTTTGACTTTTCTTTGTAGTAGTATGTCATGTGAGTAGAAACAAACAGAGCATGATAGAAAAGAAGGGGTTGATGGTAATTCCAATGATAAAAGGCATCTGACCATTCTTGAAATGCTGAAACTAAATACCATCCGCTGACCCACACTGGAACTTTGGTCCTTCTGCGACTTCCCCTAAATGTAATTACTACTGACAGAACATGTTACAAAGCACAAAGCAAATCTTATTTGTCCTTTTTCAAAAGGCAGGTGAATCAGAAAGCTTTTGCAAAGTAGTCTCTGGAGATATCAAAATGATAAACCAGCAGTGAGATCCATTTGTAAGGCATCTTTCTGCCTACCTTAATTTGTGGCTCTGCTCTGTAAGGAACTTTGTAAGAATGGAGCTCAACAGACACAGAGTGATATCTGGGTGAAACTTCTATTAAGAAGACAAGATAATCTGGGGAGGGCCTTTCATGTTCAAAGCGAAAGATTTTGAATGCATTACTGTTACTCTTCTTTCAGTGTGAGTCCATGTATTTTGTTTTATTCATAGTTTTGAAGGCAGTTTAATTACTTTCATGGTTCTGTATTTGTGAAACATTTCCTTTGATGTAGAAGGCAAACAAGAGTCTTATATCAGTTTGTTGTCCCACAGAGGTGCTGATCCTTTAAGGCTGAGAATTAACTTTGGCTTTTCACTGGTATTCTCAGATGTGAGTGGAAAGGTTGTGTGAAAGAGATTTTTTACAAGTAAGAAATTTTGCAAAACATACCGTTTATTTCATGTATAACTGCTTTAAACAGTAGGTATAGATAGTAGAGCTCAGTTTGCAAAGGCTTACTCTTCCATTAGCTTTCAGAGTGCACTGGTGGCATAGACTAGGTGTTTTTTGCCCTGACACAGTGTCAAGTGGGGAACAGTAGATTAAAACATACCTGTAGGTAGATAGATCCCAACGAATATTTGCAGTCTTATTCCTTTTACTCTGTATATTTCAAAGTGTAACTGACTGGTGTGTCTGAACGGACAGTATGCAAGGAATGCGCAGGAATTCTTTGTGTGTTTCAGAAGCATTTGAAAGGTGAAATAAATACTCAAAAGGTAGCTCTTTCTGAGTCCTACAGTGCCCTTTACCCCACCCTGACTGTTTGCAACAGAGCTGATGAAACCATCTTCATCACTTACCTTACTAGCCACTTGCATTACTTTGAAGATATCTGCATACACCTCTCTGCAGGTTTGAGGGTTAATGTAGACTTAGAACCACAAGTGCAGCAATACCAGGCATCCAAAATCAGAAACTGAAACAACCTCAGAAGTGTTATCGTTTGAGTATGGGGACTTTTTGGTATACTTTCAAGAAATTGTATGTATTGTGCTTAAGCTAAGTATAAAGAAGCACATATGCATTCTTTTTCTGGGGGAAAGGGTCAGGGGTTTTTTGGGGGTTTGTATTTTTAGCGCTTTCATCTTTGCTTCAGTGGAGGTAACATTGGCATTTAAGATTTCACTAGGATAACCCTATTTGAAGTGCTTCCTGTTTCCACAATTATTCTCAGACGCTGCCTGAATTTTACTTTTACAGCTGGAATGCAGCTCATGTATGTTTTATTCTCGCGTTGTGCACAGATGCTTACATTTCTTCTCTTTTCATTGATGATTTAGAAATGAACTAGAAATAAGATAATTGGTCTCACTGTTGAACAGTTCTCAAAGCCAAGAAAATACTGTGCATAATTTCCTTTTAACACAGCCTCATGGTGAAGTTACTTTTTTGTTTTCTGTTTTTCTAACGTAATAGCAATCAAAGGCAGAAGAGAAAATGAAGTTTGGCATTTAAAAATATCAAAACTAGCACTGGCTTTTGCAATTATCCACTCAAAACCACCAGGGAAGAGTTGCAAAGAATACACTGAGCATCTTGCCAAAACTGTATCTGAACGAGATTTTGGATGGAAATCGAAAGTTGAAGTGCTGGAAGCTGAAGTTCTTCGGTTACGTCAGGAACTTCTTTTGAACAAGATCTGTCCCAGATTCTGCTTGGAAAATGGTAAGTTTCTGAAATAGTTTCTGACAAGTTTATGCCTTGAGATTTTTAGCAGGTTCCCTGACAGAAAAGTTGATGCAGCTTTATTGCAGTGCTTTCATACTGAAACAGTAGCTGCTTTATTGCCTTGTGAAGAGGTTTCTGAATTCTGACTTTGAGAGGGGGAATGTATTCGACTTTGGCTAGAAGCTCTAATGTTTTGGTTTGGGGTTTTGTTTGTTTGTTGGTTTGGTTTTGTTTGGGGTTTTTGTGTTTGCTTGTTTCTTAGTAATAGACCTTTCTCTCTAGAGAAGTGATTCAGTGATTGTTCATACTTAGTTACTGTTTGTGCATGTTCTCTGCAACCCTGTTACAAACATGGTGTTTATTTAAGAATAAAAGTAACTTTCAAGCTGCTCTTTGCATCAGGTGTCTTAATGTTGTGAAGAGCTGATTGCATGTAATGCATATGATTAGGAGAGATTTTTTTGTGGAATGAGCAGAACACTAGAAACTAAATCAATTCAGCTGAAACTTCAGTGTTCCAAAGCTAACTTCTTAAAGATTCTTTACCCTAAGCTGCTGAACTGAATAATACTGTCTCATTTCGCAAAGTAAGCTCTTCTGGTTGCAAGGCAGGTGGAGAAGAGCAATTATTCCTGGTGGATAATACCTTTGAAAGACCAAAAATTGCCAATTTTCATTGCCCTAGTCACAGTGAAGTTTGTTCATAGACCTAAAATATGATAAATCTTATGTAGTATTAGATGTCTACAGCTGCACTAAATTTTTTGTGCTTTCTTCATTATCTGTACAGGGAAATAGCATGCTTGCTCTACACTTTGTGGTTCACTCGACCGATTGTGATATTCACTAATATGGATATGGTGAATTGTCTACAAAAGACATCCCTTTCCAGTATCTCTCTTCTACCAGCAGGCTGTCTGGCTTTGAAAAAGTCCCATGCTTCACAAAGCAGTTCAGGAAGTGCTCTTCGTAGATATGTCTTTTTATTTTTTTATGGTCTCAGCAGCCTGTTCAAACATACCTTGGGTAGCTGACCAAGTCTAATTTTTCAGTCAAGACAAACTTTCATTTCAGTCTCAGTTTAGCTACTGGAATCATAAATAGTAAAGATGAGTATGTGGTATTTATAATCCTTCTATATTGCTTTGGTTTCCCCTGGGTATGAAGCCAGTGTTCCACTAATTTGAAGGATTAGAGTATAGCTACTTTTCACTTCAAATGATTGTTTATGATTACAGTGTTGATAAATCTGTTAGACAGGATGCCTTTTGAGATTTGAAATACCTATGGGAGTTCACATCAGCCCCACCTGCTGTCCAAGAGGAGTAGGGCATAGTCTTTCCCTTCAGTTTCTCCTAAACAGTTGGGTATAAGAGAACGGTAATATGTGGAAAATGAGAACTGTATCGTAATTTCTGTCTCTTCATGCAGGTTTTCCTTAATATTGAAAGGACACTTTTGAGTTCTTGGAGTCAAGTTTTGAGACTGCCATTTTCTTCTATGTCTTCCTTTTGACTGTTTTGGGTTTGTTTTGTTTTTTTTCTTCCCCTTCCCCCCCTCTTCCCTCCCTCTTTAAACCTTGATATGACATATGAACCCTTCTGATAAAGGATTTGAGCCATATGTTATTTTGGAAAGAGTATGTTCTTCATCAGACAGATACAAGTGCTGAGTGAGCATTCATGGTTACAGTTACACTGGAGACAAATGCTCAGTCTCTTGCTTTGGAGCAAAGAGAGTTTGTTACTGATAACTGATAGGATTATCTATTAGTTAGGTCTGTGCACTCTGGTGGTGATGAAGTTGATGATATATATTAGTAGCAGAACATCTGTAGTTGACATTTTTTGTTACAAAGCCTGCCTGTAACAGGGGCCATTTCACCACTGTCATCTGCTCTGATGGAAAAAAAAATCCTCTCTTGTCTGTTGTGCCAGTTTTGAGTTTTTGAGCCCATGGAGAATAGAAGCTAAAGGCTAGCCACTGCTGAGATAGGAAGACATAAGGAGCTTGAACCTAAGTTGAGAGAAGTGGTCTAAGTGGTGTTCTGTCCTGTTCACATGAAGGCTACTACAAATTCATCAAGCCATTGTTCTGATTTGTTGTTGATGGTATATTGCTCAAGTTTACCTAATATCACACTGGAGAAGTTGTCTTTAGGGCTGAGGATAGCTGTGCTTATTCTTGTGGTCAAGTAATCCACAGATACCGTGGATCCTTTTCTTCCTCCACTCATTTCTCCAGCCTCATGTTTGGAGTTGGTGTTCTGCTAAAAGCAATGCAACCTTTTAAAAGAATTCAGACACTCATATTTTCTTTGGCTGTTTTGTATTCTCTAACAACTCTATAAATGCAAAAATACTAGGGTTTCACAAAATCCACCACTGGAAAATCTTACGCAGTAAGGATCAGATACTGCATTTGCTGCTGCCTGTTGTGAGCTGGAGAATTTGAGTCCTTCAGCCAAGGTTCACTTTGCAGCTGTACCTTCCTTTTCTGCATTCTGACTTTCCCACCTGCTGTTTGTAATAATAGTAGTAGATCTTTCAGAGGCTTCTGGAATGATTGAGACTGCCCATGAAGTTTTATTGCCCTGATGTGAGAAATTTGTGAGCTCTTTGAAGCTGTGATGCCTGTTTTCCTCCTCCACATAGCTGCACACAGTATGGATGCACAAGCACATGAAGTAGAAAGAACAAAGTATCCCATTTTTAGAGGTATTTTGTCTAAATTATTTTTGACCCATGTGAGTAGTTCTTTGTCCTCAAAGACCCTAGAAAAGTTTGGGGCTCCTCACTGAGGAGGAACATGCTTTGCTACATGATTAGCTAGTATGAGTTGCTGCAGTTTAATGTGTTGTTTATAAAATCACTGTGGTATATATTCACTGACTGTGCTATATCTGGAAGTTCCTTATTTGACTAAGTTGGCAGCTGTCTCTCTGAATATGAGGACACTGGCACTCCTTTTATATGGTGGTGCTTTTGGTTGCATGTCAGCTATCCAAGGAGGAGGAAAAGCAAATCTTTTTGTAATTGTCATTTCATTATTCTTCACCTTGCTAGCGTTTTCTTGAAAACTGTCTCCCTGAGAAGACAGAAAAATCACATTAAGCAAAGTTTCTTACCTTACTTTGGTTCAGATTGAAATTTCATAGAAAGGAGGAGAGAAGCTTGTTGATGTTATTCCAAAAGGAAGAATATGAAATATTTTGAGCATTCTGTTGTCACTTTGCTTTGGAGCTACATGAAAAGGCAAAGCATTGATGAATTGATAGATTTATGGATTGAAGTACCTATCCTTTAAGATAAATTCCTTAGCTGCTATCAGCTTATCAAATCAACAGTCATATTGTTGCTTGACAGCTTCTGTTCAAGAGATCTGAAAAGCCTGCAGCTGTTACTCTAGCCTGAGAAGGCAGAAATGCAGTACTGTACCCTTTTTTGCCAAGCATGTATTTTAGGAATGACAGTTCAGAGGATATACATTTATTGCTGTGGTTGTTTTTAGGCTGATACTCACGAGGGTTTCCAAATCAGTTATCAAGGGTGTATGTTTAGCAAAACTTGTGTTGAGTATGTATTATCTCTTCTTTAGCTTCACCTTCAATCTTGGTTCATATTATTCCCTTCTTATGCTGTGAGTGGGAATTTACTAACTGCTCCTCTAATTAAAAAGGAAAAAAAAAATGAGATCCTCTCCTTCCCCCCTGCCCCCTTTTTTAGAATTATTCTTCCTTATATAGATCATTTAGAGTAGAACCTAATCTGTCAAGCCCGAAGTCCCCTCCTGTGTTCTTAGCCTCCACAGTAGCATATGGCTGCCAGCCCACCCTACCATAGTGTGCCTGTGTTTAGGGAAATGCTGAACTCTGAGTCAGAATGTGATTAACATGAATGTCTGATTTTCAACTGTGTCCTGGGGCTGTGTTTGACTTCTCAGGATACTGTCCCTGAAGTTCTGCTTCCTGTGTCAAGACATATGGAGCAACTTGTATCTCTTCAGGAAATAAGAGCCAGAGACAAAAGTAATTTTGTATCTCCTGCTTCACTCCTTAACTTGGTGCGTTTCTTGAGGCAATTAGTTGTACATGGGGGAAAAGGGAGCAACTTCCTTTGCAGATAAGTGTGAATGAAGATGCTTCAGTCTCCTTTTTTCTTGCTGAAGCTCAGACTTGCTGCAAAAGCAGAAACATATAGAATTGGAACCAGCTAGCTCATCAGCTGAAGTAAAGCTGATTATGGAAGATAACACAACTCCAGTTTACCAGCAGCCTTGTTTTGGGCCACAGAATTCACCTACTGCCTTTGTACTTCCCTGTGAGTCATAGCTTGTGTGTCTCTTGCCTAATAGGGACAGGCAGAAACTCTGGGTACTCACCTAAAAGAACCAACATTTCCTCAGTAGGCAAAGAAGACGCCAGGTAAGTCCTGCTTTGAGAGCAGGAAGAGTCATAGCCAGTCAGATTTTTTTCAGAATAATTTGATTTCAAGCCTCTGAAAGGGCAGAACTCTCCACCATGACTTAACTTACTTTGTGATGTTTCCTCTGCCTGCTTACATTAAAAGGAGTGGTGAGAGAACATAATTGATAATAGATTTTTATTTTTTTCAAGCTCGTTTTCAAAGAGAAACTGTGAGCTGAATTCATAAAGATCAAACCAAAATGCATGCAGATTCTTTAGTGCATATGTTCTCTGTAGTCTCATAAAGGAATCTTCCTCAATAGTGGGGGAATCAGGAGTCCAAATGAGAGTAATAATAATAATAAAAACATATTAGTCTTTTCTAGGAGAAATTATTTCCCTCCCCAGAAAGAAGATGACATGGTGTGAAATGTTTAAAACTGCCCTGAATAGCACTTAGCAGAGATTTTAGTTTCTATGGCATGGTAATAAGGTAGAGGAATATAGACTAGAATTTTCATCTCATGCTTAGGAGTATGATGTTTCTGCATGCAGAGATTTTTCCTCCCTCCCTGTACTCCCCACCCCCCAAAGGCAGACTTCTCTCCATACAGGACCAGTAAGGGCAGCCCAGTCTAACAAAGAGCCGTCTCAGCCTTTTTGTCTAAGGCGTGATGGTGTCAGACAGTACTTCAAAACTGAACTGTCATTTGTCATCTTAAGTGTACTACTGTACTCCCATGCTTCTACCAGTGGCACTAATGCACATCAGCAGAATTGCAAGTAATGTCTCATAACCTAAAAATTTTTTTTTTGTAGGAGGGAATTAAGAACAGATACATGAGATGACAAAAATGAAGTTAAAATGTGTTTAGCTCTGATTTATGGGACTATGGCTCTTGGAATATGATGATGAGATAAATCTGTTCCCTATAATTGTAGTGACACAATGGGGAACTTTATGAAAGCTGAGGCCTTTTCAGGATAATTAAATAAGTTAATTTGCAATCTGGAAAAAGCACCAGCTGGAGTGTAATGATTCACTAAAATCTCAGTACTGCTCCTTCCATGGATAACAGGTCTGTTTTGGTTTCTCCCTTTGAAAGCAGATGCTGTCTATCTTATCAGATGGCATTGCTACAGCTGTTCTAAGCAAATACTTGGGGCAAAGGGACCCCGTAAGCATCCTTTTCTTTCCAGATTTCTGTGTAAGGAACCCATTCAGAGGCAAAAACAACCCAATTGTCTCAGCAAGAGAAAAGACTTATTTTATAAATTCCCTGTATAGATAAGATGCATAGCTATTTTTAGGAATAAGGTTCATAAAAGCAAGTATAATTCATAATTTATTGTAGATTTATCTCCTTTCTCCTGGGTAACAGAATTATAATTTTGGTGAAAACTGAATGTGTATGGTAAAAGCACATTAGGAATTGTGGCCATGGCAATTAGGATCCTGTTGCCTATAAGTCTGCTGTGGGGAGCTAAGGAGGAGACAATTTTTTTCCTTGGAAATACAGAACTGCAGAATGGTTGACCTTGGAAGGGATCACTGGAGGTTATCTTGTTCAATTCCCTTGTCAAGCAGGACTACACAGAGCCAGTTGTGCAGGACCATGCACAGGCAGCTTCTGAGTATCTCTAAAAATGGAGATTCTGCAACCTCTTTGGGCAACCTTAACCTAACTCAAACATAGATTTGAGTTCCTCAAGCAGATCTTTGTGGGCCTCTGGATATATAAAACAAAAAGGCCGAATATTTATACCAGGTTGTATTCAAGAAAGATATTTTTAGGAATGCACACCCAAGTTGATTTCTTAGAGAGTCCACCTAATTTCAGCCTTCAGCTAGTTACAGCTGCACCTCGGTCATTGCTGTCTGCATTGGATGGTACTTCTTGCCTCTTAGTGAAGTTCAGTTTGTTTGACAATGCAAAACATTTTTAATAAGACATAGTTCAGTCAGGTAGTCTTCATAGGTAACATTAATTCCCTTAGTATCTTGAAATATTCCCTATCTAGCTAAAAACTCAAATTTCAGTCATCTCATTGAGATGGTCAGTATTGTAAAGCATACAGTAGATCTTTTGTTGTGAAAGCTGCTTTGTAAACAGTAACTGATCCAAATCTGTATGTTTGTCACCTGATTATCAACCCTTCCATATCTATACTGCAAGTATTCTTTATTTGAACTACAAAGGTTCGTGCTGTCTCCTACAGAAATCTCCTAAAAATGAATGTTTATATCCTCAAAATCCTTTTCACTTTGTACTGAATTATAAATGTTTAGATGCTTTATTTCAGCAAAATCCCTGACAAATTTAAGTATATGTTTCTAAGCCTTCCAAGAAGCATTTAAATCCTAGTGCCAAGCAATTAATTTGAGAATTTTAGATAGTCCTATATTCATTAATTTCTGAGAAATAATTGTGAAATGGTATAAAGTATGTTAGCTTTAAAAAGAAGAGCTTTCTTGTCCAAGCTGGTTATAAAAACCAACCAACCAAAACAACAGAGAAATGCAGAAGCAAAGTGTGATATGCATGGCTTCTAAAATTTCTTCATTTAGAGAATCCTGGAAGCTTTCAATTATTTTTTCATAATTATTTCATAATGTTCAAGTATGTGAGACAATATATTTTGCTTTGATATATACAAAAGTTTGGCTTGGAGTTCATGAGAGTGTTGTTTTTCTTCAACCAGCTAGCTTGTTTCATTTTGAGAACAGCAGAATAGAGACAGGCTTACACATGAAGAAAAGATAAAGAAAAGAGTCAATATGTGTGAGGAGATTTATTTTTTTTTAAGAAGAGAATGAACTCGATTCATCATTCATGGAAAGTGCAGTTGCAAAAACCAATCAGTGAAGATTAAATGAAGAATAACAGAGTCACCTGAAAAATGTAGACGTGGAAAAGTGAATACAATAGGAAAAAGTGGAAATAAGTTCACATGTGTTTTCGTATCCTTTTAGTAGTTATTGACTGAACACCTACTTGGAAGGCAGAATGCAGTATCATCAAAGACATCCTATCAATTGTAACTGAGTTTTAAGAGAGCTTTATATGTCTAACATCACTGTTTTTTATTTTCAAGTGATAATCAATGTGTGTTCTATCAAAATGAGAGAATATAAACAATGCCTAATGCTTTAAACGGTAGTAGTTTTTTCCTTTACAGAATTGAAACCATGTCTTCCCTTTTGTTTCTTCTACCTGCCAACTTCAAGCCGGTTTTCTCTTCTACAGTCCCTGTTTTTTGTGTAACTGCAGGTATATTAAGCTTTTCAAAAGACTTGAAGGCCATTTTATGATTTCACTGCAGTTTCATCAGTTTGGGACTCTTCTTCAGTTTTTAAATTTTTAACTACCTATAGGATGTGGCCTTCCTCATTCAAACACTGTCCAGCCTGTGGCAGCCAGTAGCGTAATGAGAAAGCATTTTCTACCACCCCTGCTCCTGCTACATTACAGATGCTGCATTTCTTATACTGTGTTGGGTAGCACCACGAGCTGGGTCATTCCCTTGTCTCATCACAGCTCTGAGAATCCTTATGATCTGACTGCTGGCAACAGGCATTTGGGAGACAAAAGGTGTTTTCCTGTCCTGATAAAGCAATTAGATCTTCCTTCTCCCTTTCTTATCCCTGAACTGAGTCTTGGTGTCTGTGTTAGGGTGGCTATTCAGAAGTGACAGAACATATTTGGGAGATGGATGGGCTTTGGTGTTTGCGAGAGCTCTGCTTTGTGAGGTCTAGCTGAAGACTCCATTTTCTCTAATCATAAGACTGATGGGCATCTCAGTCTGTTCAATTGTCCCAAAGCAGTATGTGCATTTGAGTTCTTATGCTTCATAGAAATGCCTACAAGTGTTGGTTACATGCTATACACTGTATGCAGGTCACTCCTTTGTCCCTTGGATGACTGCTGGTTTTCATGACAGATACTTTCTGCAGTGGTGAATATGTAGAGTTCTTCAGCCTTTGCACTCCAAAGCTGTTCTTGTGACCTTGTCTTGCTTTGTTTGGGGAGCCCACAGTTCTGATTTTCAGCTCAGGATCTTAATGTAGTAAGGAGCTAAAGACCTAAATAGGAATTCAGAGTTTAAATATTTCCTGAATCTGATGTGATGTATTTAAAGACGCTGTAAAATTGCTCATGTCCAGATATTTCATTACCTGTGTAAAAGCATTGTAAAATTTTGTGGTTAGTTTATCATGCACACTAAATTTTCGTATTTCTTGTTCCACTATATTTATAGTCAAATATTCTTGAAATTACTGTTTAAAGATTATTGTTAGTGTGAGGCAGGCTAAATGCTGTTTGGTTTTGGGTTGGTTTTTTTTTGTACTTGATAACCACATGGTGTGATTATCAAGGCTACTTTCTCATTTGTGGGTAAGTACAAAGTGATTAGTTTACCTTCTTTCAAGAATAAATGATAAGTTGTTTCTAGAGATTTTGAGGGAAATGAGTGTTTTCTGGTAGGTGATTTATTTTTTTTTAAAAAATAACTTCCACCTGCTCCCCAGATGACTAGAACATATAAAAAACTGAACATTTTTAAGGCATTTTGTATTACTTGTTGGACTGGAAATATGCTACTATTGGGGACTTACTGTAACAGGGTTTTCTGGAAACTTGTCATGGCACAGGAGTTTGATATCTCAGTGAGTAGGAACCTTGAACATTGTCCTGGGTTCAGCAGTAGCAGTTGTTTTTTCTCCTTCTTAGGAGCTGGTGCAGTGCTGTGTTTTTGGCTTTCAGCCTGGGAACAGCACTGATAGCACCAATGCGTTTAGTTGCTGCTCAGTAATGTTTACTCTGACCAAGGACTTTCTGAGTCTCATGCTCTGCCAGGGAGGAGGGGAAGCCAGGAGGAAGCAGAGACAGGACACCTGACCCAAACTAACCAAAGAGGTATTCCATACCACAGCACGTCATGCCCACTATATAAATTGGGAGCAGTTACCTGGAAGAGTTGGATCACTGCTTGGGTCAGGCTGGGTATTGGTCAGAGGGTTGTGAGCAGTTGTATTCTCTTCACTTGTTATTTCCCTTGTCATTATTATTATTGGTGGTAGCGGTAGTGGTTTGTGTTATACCTTAGTTACTGGACTGTTCTTATCTCAACCCATGGGAGTTACATGCTTTTGATTCTCCTCCCCATCCCTCCACGAGCCTCCATTGTTTCCTACTGGTAGGAAGGTTTCACTGACTATACTAGCTCTCTTATTTGGGGACAGCCTGAAGTTTGGTTCCTTCTGATTTCTGTGTTATTTCTGTATTATTTCTGTATTATTCTTTACTTCCCTTTTTTCTTCTCTTTCATTATCCTTTCTTCTACCACTTCTGTTTCTCCCCCTCTTCGTCCCCTTTCAACAAGAGAAGCAGTGAACACACATACTTTTTTTGCGCATACTTATTGCTTTGCTTCTTTTGACTCCTGGCTTTACATCCTCTTAGCAGTTTTCATGTTGCCCCATGGGTTTAAGAACAAGAGCAAAATACCCACACAGTGAAGCTCATAATAGATGGATTCCTGAGAAGGGCTTATTTTCTGTAAACAGCACCAAAAACAGCTTTCAGTATTTTTTCTTCTGGAATGTCTTTTGCTCAAAACCTTAGGGAGAGAAGACATGAAAGATTGATGCCGGTTTTTGTTAGTCAGGCCATGGGAAGTGTGCTTTGCTTCTTTGCTTGCTTTCCAAGTTTGGGTATGCAGGGCATTTGGGAGCAGTGTTAATATATAAAATGCTAGGCTGGCCTTGCAAGCCCTGCTTTTGCTATCTCCTGCAAATGTCATTTGATTTCCTTACAGTTAGCCCTTTTATTTTCAGTGGGTCGGTACCAATTGTGTTCAATTGTGAGTATGCTTGAACGTTACAAAGCATGAAACTCAACAATAAATAAACAAACCACATTTCCAGTTTTCATCTCAGTAGTAGTACCCTCGTTGGATGGTCTGGTCTGTTTTCTGAAACTGAAGTAATTGTAAGAATTCAATTTGAAATTGTGTATTTAATGAAGTCTATATAAACTTTTTTCAGTAATGTTTTGTTAGTGTACAGAATACTGTAGCTTGCTGCCTAGTGATGTTTTCTGTGTTCAAATGTTTTTTTTAACTTGCCATAAAATAAAACATTTATTTCCCATCAGGCCAAACCATCTACAAGATCTTTTTATTCACTTAAGAATACAAACGCAGAGGTATTGCTTTGGACCCTTGTGGAAAATAAGAACAGTACACGCATTTTTTTAAGAGTGAGAGGAGAAGCAGTTTGTGGCTGTGACCCAGTAAGCAGGGCACAAACAAGAACTGGTCAGATGGAGCCTTGCATTGTGGCACTGAGATGTTTTTGTGTTGATGTCGTGGTTTAAGCTGTAAATCACGCAGTTTGCTCCCTCACTCCCCTCTCTTTCTTCCCCCCAGCTCCCTGAGGGATGGGGACGAGAATCGAAAGAATGCAACTCCCACAGGTTGAGATAAGAACAGTTTAATAACTAAGGTATAACACAAACTGCTACTGCACCAATAATAATAATAAGAGAAATACAAGGAAAGAGAATACAACTGCTCACCATCCAATACCAAGCCTGATGCAGCCGTGTACTGAACTCTTCTGGGTTCCTGCCCCCAGTTTTTTCCATCCTGGGCGTGACATGCTGTGGTATGGAATACCTTTTTGGTCAGTTTTGTCAGGTGTCCTGTTTCTGCTTCCTCCCGGCTTCCCCTCCTCCCTGGCAAAGCATGAGACTCAGAACGTCCTTGGTCAAACCAAACATTCTGAGCCGTAACTGTAAACATCAGTGTTACCAGCGCTGTTCCCAGACGAAAGTCAAATACACAGTGCTGCACCAGCTACTAAGGAGAAAAATTGCTGCTGAACCCAGGACAGTATCCACCCCTTATTCCATACTATTCACCTCATGCTCATATCCCATATTTTCAATATACCATCACCTGCATATATATATACATCCACACACACACAGAGAGGGGAAGAGATCATCCCTTAGTGCATGAACCAATCCCTACAAAGCTTCTGAGTCCATTCAGTCCGTGATGTCAAGCTCCATCTCTTGTAACAGTATTTCAGAGCAGGGGAGGCTGTGTGCAGTGTTGGATTGTTGCCTGCTGATGCTGATCTTTCCTTTACTGCAGAACTCATCCAGTTTCATTAAAGTTCATTTTTTGCTGGGATGATGGTCAGAGGCCAGTCGCTGATGACCTGAAGACATCTAGTTGGTGGGCTATAAAAGTGCTACATAGCAGGCAACAGCATACAGTTGAGTTCATTGGCTGTTTTCCCCTAAAATCAAATCCCCTTGAGGTACTCATGGGACTTGCCCATCTTCTTGCATTACCCACCAAGTATATCCGGGTCCCTGAGCAAAAGCAGTCCCACGAGTGGGTTTGCCTTTACCCGAAGCAGGGATAACCCAGACTGCCTTCCTCAGCAAATTCTTTATGAGCACCACAGGAACTTTGTCCCCCTCCGCAGTATGTAGAAGTTCTGACTGGGCTGGACCAGCCCTGTTGGCAGATCCTCTGGTGTTGACCAGCCAAGTGGCCTTAGGTAAATGTGTATCCCAATGTTTGAAAGTCCCACCACCCATGGCTCTCAGTGTAGTTTTCAATAGCCCATTGTACCATTCTATTTTCCCAGAGGCTGGTGCATGGTAAGGGATGTGATATACCCATTCATTGCCATGCTCTTGGGCCCAAGTGTCTATGAGGCTGTTCCAGATATGAGTCCCATTGTCTGACTCACTTCACTCTGGGATGCCGTGTCGCCACAAAATCTGTTTCTCAAGGCCCAGGATCGTGTTCCGGGCAGTGGCATGGGGCAAAGCATATGTTTCCAGCCATCCAGTGGTTGCTTCCACTGTGGTAAGCAAATGGCACTTGCCTTGGCGGATTGGTGGGAGTGTGATATAATCAATGTCCCAGGCCTCCCCATATTTGTACTTCAGCCATTGTCTTCCATAACAAAGAGGCTTTAACCATTTAGCTTGCTTAATTGAATCACAGAATCATAGAATAGTTAAGGTTGGAAAAGACCTTAAGATCATCTAGTTCCAACCCACCTGCCATGGGCAGGGACATCTCCCACTAAACCATGCCATCCAAGGCTATGTCCAACCCTGACTTGAACACCGCCAGCAATGGAACATTCACAACTTCCCTGGGCAACCCATTCCAGTGCCTCACCACCCTTACTGCAAATAATTTCTTCCTTGCATCCAATCTAAACTTCCTCTCTTTAAGTTTTAACCCGTTACCCCTTATCCTCTCACTACAGTCCCTCATGAAGAGTCTCTTGCCAGCACCCCTATAGGCCCCCATCAGATACTGGAAGGCTGCTATGAGGTCTCCACACAGCCTTCTTTTTTCCAGCCTGAACAGCCCCAACTTTCTCAGCCTATCTTCATAGGGGAGGTGCTCCAGTCCCCTGGTCGTCCTCTTGGCCCTCCTTTGGACTTGTTCCAACAGTTCCATGTCCTTTTATGTTGAGGACACCAGAACTGCACACAATACTCAAAGTGAGGTATCACAAGAGCGGAGTGGAGGGGCAGGATCACCTCCCTCGACCTGCTGGTCACGCTGCTTTTGATGCAGTCCAGGATATGGTTGGCTTTCTGAGCTGCAAGCGCACACTGCCAGCTCATGTTCATTTTTTCATCAACGCACACCCCTTAGTCCTTCTCCGCAGGGCACCTCTGAATCAATTCCCGGCACAACCTGTAGCTGTGCCTGTTATTGCTCTGACCCAGGTGTACGGCCATGCACTTGTCATGGTTAAACTTCATCAGGTTGGCATCAGCCCACCTCACAAGCATGTCAAGGTCCCTCTGGATGGCATTCCTTCCCTCCAATGTATCAACCGAACCACACAGCTTGGTGTCATTGGCAAACTTGCTGAGGGCGCACTCAATCCCACTGTTTGTGTCACCAACAAAGATGTTGAACAAGACCAGTCCCAACACCGATCCCTGAGGGACACCACTCGTTACTGGTCTCCAGCTGGACATTGAGCCATTGAGCGCTACTCTTTGCATGCGGCCATCCAGCCAGTTCTTTATCCACTGAGTGGTCCACCTATCAAACTGATTTCTCTCCAACTTAGAGACAAGGATGTCATGTGAGACAGTGTCAAACGCTTTGCACGAGTCCAGGTAGATGACATCAGCTGCTCTGCCCCTGTCCATCAGTTCCGTAGCCCCTTCATAGAAGGCCACCAGATTGGTCAGGCAGGATTTCCCCTTAGTGAAGCCATGCTGGCTGTCACCAAGCACCTTGTTGGTTTTCATGTGCCTCAGCATGCCTTCCAGGAGAATCCGCTCCAAGATTTTGCCAGGCACAGAGGTGAGACCGATTGGTCTGTAGTTTCTGGGTTCATCCATTTTCCCGTTCTTGAAAATGGGGGTTATTTTTCCAGTCATCGGGAACTTACCTGACTGCCATGATTTTTCAAATATGATGGACAGTGGCTTAGCAACTTCATTTGCCAGCTCCTTCAGGACCCGTGGATGGATTTCATCAGGTCCCATGGACTTGTATACATTCACGTTCCTAAGATGGTCTTGATCCAGATGCTCTCCTACAGTGGGCCCAGGATCTTCATTCTCACAGTCGCTGTGTCTGCCTTGCAAGACTTGGGTGGTGTAGTCAGAGCGTTGGGACCAGTCTTGTTCAACATCTTTGTGGGTGACATGGACAGTGGGATTGAGTGCGCCCTCAGCAAGTTTGCCGATGACACCAAGCTGTGTGGTTCGGTTGATAAGTTGGAGGGAAGGAATGCCATCCAGAGGGACCTTGACACGCTTGTGAGGTGGGCTGATGCCAACCTAATGAAGTTTAACCATGCTAAATGCAAAGTCCTCCACCTGGGTCGGAGCAATGCCAGGCACAGCTACAGATTGGGCGGGGAAGAGATTCAGAGCAGCCCTGCGGAGAAGGACTTGGGGGTGTGGGTTGATGAAAAAATGAACATGAGCCGGCAGTGTGCACTTGCAGCCCAGAAAGCCAACCGTATCCTGGGCTGCATCAAAAGGAGTGTGACCAGCAGGTCGAGGGAGGTGATCCTGCCCCTTTACTCTGCTCTTGTGAGACCTCACTTGGAGTATTGTGTACAGTTCTGGTGTCCTCAACATAAAAAGGACATGGAACTGTTGGAACAAGTGCAGAGGAGGGCCACGAGGATGATCAGGGGACTGGAGCACCTCTCGTATGAAGATAGGCTGAGAAAATTGGGGCTGTTCAGCCTGGAGAAGAGAAGGCTGCGTGGAGACCTCATAGAAGCCTTCCAGTACCTGAAGGGGGGCTATAGGGATGCTGGGGAGGGACTCTTCATTAGGGACTGTGGTGAGAGGACAAGGGGTAATGGATTTAAACTTAAACAGGGGAAGTTTAGATTGGATATGAGGAAGAAATTCTTTACTGTGAGGGTGGTGAGGCCCTGGAATGGGTTGCCCAGGGAGGTTGTGGATGCTTCATCCCTGGCGGCGTTCAAGGTGGGGTTGGACATAGCCTTGGATGGCATGGTTTAGTGGGAGGCGTCCCTGCCCATGGCAGGGGGGTTGGAACTCGATGATCTTGAGGTCCTTTCCAACCCTTACTATTCTATGATTCTATGATTTGCCAGTGAAGACTGAGGCAACGAACTCATTAAGAACCTCAGCCTTCTCCAAATCCAGGGTAGCCAGTTCTCCTGATAGCTTCTGGTGAGGGCCCGTATTGTCCCTGGCCTGTCTTTTATTTGCAATGTACCCATAAAATCCCTTCCTGTTATCTTTCACATCCCTAGCCAAGTTTAATTCTAAGTGGGCCTTAGCTTCCTAGACAACATCCCTGTATTCTTCCCAGGTTGCCTGACCTTGCTTCCACCTTTTATAAGCCTTTTTTTTCCTTCGAATTTTGCTCAGCAGGTCCTTATCCATCCAAGGAGGTCTCCTGGCCCTCCTGCTAAACTTCCTTCTACTTGGGATGCATCGCTCCTGAGCTTGCAGCAG
This sequence comes from Amazona ochrocephala, assembly GCA_039720435.1. Lineage (NCBI taxonomy): Eukaryota > Metazoa > Chordata > Aves > Psittaciformes > Psittacidae > Amazona > Amazona ochrocephala. Next base: position 49,298,939 of record CM077878.1, read on the forward strand.
GTGATCCTTGAATATCAACCAACAGCCTTGGGGCCCCTGCCCACTGGGTCTGTATCCCATGGAACCTTACTGAGCAGGTTCCTGAAGAGGCCAAAATCTGCTCTCTTGTAGTCCAGGGCAGTGAGCTTGCTGCACGCTCTTCTCACTGTCCTGAGGATCTCAAATTCAACCATCTCATGATTGCTGCAATCAAGGCTGCCCTGGAGCATCACATTTCCAGCCAGCCCTTCCCTGTTGGTGAGGATGAGGTCAAGCATGGCACCTCTCCTTGTTGTCTCCTCTATTACTTGCAGAAGGAAGTTGTCTTCCACACAATCGAGGGACTTCCTGGATTGCTTGTGCCGGGCCATACCATCCCTCCAACAGATATCAAGGTGGTTGAAGTCCCCCATGAGAACAAGGGCCTGCAAGCGTGAGGCTGCTCCTATCTGCCTATGGAGCGCTTCATCCACCAAGTCCTCTTGGTCAGGCAGTCTGTAACACATCCCCACAATAATGTCTCCCATCACTGTTCTCCCTTTAACCCCGACCCACAAACTCTCTGTCAACTGCTCACCTGTCCCCAGACAGAGTTCCATACTCTCTAGCCTATCCCTAACATAAATAGCAACTCCCTCTCTCCGCCTACTGGGCCTGTCTTTCCTAAAAAGCCTGTAACCTTCCATTCCAACACACCAGTCATAGGAGCCATCCCACCCTGTTTCTGTGATGCCTGTGATATCATACCTCCATGTACGTGCACACATCTCTAATTCCTCTTGTTTGTTCCCCATGCTATGGGCATTTGTGTAGAGGCATCTGAGCCGAGCTCCAAATGAAGCCAGCTCATTGGCTGGAGGGGCTGGAATATCTCTACATTGCTCCGAACATTTTCTGTTGGTGCTGGCAAGTGATTGGGTGTGTTGGGATGGAATGATGCCCTCTTTCCCCAACACATCTAGTTTAAAGCATCCTTGACCAGTCTGGCAAGCCTCCTACCAAAAAGAGTTGGCCCTTTCTGTGTCAGACCAGCCCCCAGTAGACCTGGCCTACTAAATTGAGTCCCATGTTCCAGGTACCCAAACCCCTGACTATAACACCACCCTTCTAACCATTTATTAACCTGTCCAATCCTCCTAGCCTTTTCAAGGTCCTGCCCTGTATCCTGGAGAATTGACGAAAAGACAGTCTGCGCTCCAGAGCCCCTAACCATTTCTCCAGGGCTCTGTAGTCCTTTTTGTTCTCCGGGCTACTGCTATCTGTATCAGTAGCACCCACATGGATCACTAGAAGTGGGTAATAGTCAGTGGGACCGACTAGAGCAGGCAGCTTCTCTGCAACATCCCTGATCTGAGCCCCTGGTAGGCAACACACCTCCCTTGAGCCTGGGTCAGGCCGACAGATGGGTGCCTCTGCTTCTTTTCAAAGTAGAGTCCCCTACTACTATGCCCCGCCGCTTTTTTCTGGCAGCACCAGCAGTGACCTTCTTTACCAGTGCACCAGCTGGTTGTTCCTGGTGGGAGCGTGGTTGCTCATCAGCCCCCTGCAGGACAGCAAAGCGGTTCTGGGTGGGGACGACAGATGTAGGAGGAAGCCCCTTGCTTTTAATTGTCCTCTTCCTCCTTTTTTTGTTGTTTTTTTCTATTACTGTTTCCCAGCTTCCTGTGTTAGCAGCCTCCTTCTTTCCTCCATGAGCGACAGGGGATGCTTGAGGCCCCTGCATGGTCTGGTCCTGGAGCAAGCAGTGCTGCTTCCCCTCAGCTATCCTGACACCTTTCAACCTAGTAACAGCGTCCCTCAGCTCAGCCACCTGCTGCAAGAGGACCTCCACCAGGGAGCACAGAGTGCAGCCCTGCCCACTGTGCACCCTCCTCCCCTCAGGACAGCAGTGCAGGCGCTCTCTACACCCCGAGCTCTGCACTGCAGCCTCCCCTCTCATTGGCTCTGCCTGGGTGCCTACACTGGCCACCGCCGGGGCAGTCAGAGCAGAGCTCCCAGACCGAGCCCTGGTCATACGGCAATTGCTCACCATCCCGCTCGCCTGCCCGCGTGAACTGCCACGCAAACTGCCACGAACCCGCCCCGTCACGTCACTCATGGTCACCGCGCTCCCTGGGGCAGGTTTTTAGCCACTCAGGGCTGGTGCCGCTCCTCCTGATGCCGCCCCATGTGAGTCAGCTCCTCGCGTCCGCTGAGCTGCCAGCTCTTGGCCAGGTCCTGTCGACGACTTGAGGCTCCCTCGGTGCCTGTTCCTGCTCCGAGTTGAAGCTCCTGGACGCCAAGCCTCCCCTCGATCGGGCGCTGCAGGCGTCCTCTCTAGAGACAGTCACATCAGTTCTTTTCAACTTTGACTTTGTTAGAATTCCTTACCTGACATGGGGAGGAAGAGTACAAATAAAAGAGTTGTCATTTGACACGGTTATAGTAATAGACCTTTATCGTCTTTTAAAAGCTGTCTGTGTTCTTGAGAATAAAAGTAGTGAAAATGTTGGGGGACCAGAAATTTACATGCACTTCCTTCCCAGGGAATTAATGGGAGAATAAATGACCACTTAAATTTTTTGTGTGATGTCTGCTTATATTATATATGTGAAAATTTAAAGCCATAAGGAATTTTATACTCAAAATTACTATTCATATTACTATGAGCATAAAACATCTTGCTCACAAATGCACACTACCTTCTGAAAGTTTATGTCACTTTCTTCCACAGCTAAATTCTAGTCATGGGAAGTTCTTGGGGAGCAGACATTCCTATTATGTGAATTTTGCATGGAAACAAAAGGAAAAAGGATATGCGACACTTTCCATAAGCACATATTGTAATTTTCACATTTGTATTTCAGGAAAACCAGATGCCTCTGCTGAAACTCTTCTGGGTCAGGAAGGTATAAACCCTGTGAGTTACTCAAGCCAGCTAGAAGACTCTGGATGTGATGTCTCTAATGACTATGCATTCGATTCTTTGGGCATAGCTTCTGATTTTCACCAATCTGAACATAATGTTGACACTTCTAAATGCTTGTTGGAAGGAGTTCCCCCACTGAGTCTATGCAGTACTAGCAAGAAGTCTTTGACTGTTCCAGTGCAGTTTTTGCAACATCTGCTTGAAATAAGAAAACTGTCAGAAGAAGGAATCCTTCAAGCAGACTTCACAGAGCTTGAGAATGATTCTGTCACCGTACGCAATTCAGTGTCTCAATTGCTTGATGGACTGACTGTTTTTTACAACAGTCCTAAATTTCCAGTTTCAAATTTTCTTACTGAAGCAGTTTCTGTTTTGATCAGTTTCATAACTAATAATAAATTATCTAATCATGTTTTGAAGAAGTGTTTCAAGAAGCTGGAAGAATTTAAGAAAAATCTAATACAGATTATTTTAAGAAACAGCAGTGTCAATAGGGTAAGTTTAAAACGTCTTCCATCTTTCCTATGCCATTTCAGTATACTGCAGTATTCCCTTGTATTTTATACGCTTTCAAAGCATTAGTTTGTCTTAGTATAGTTTGAAGAGTACTTGGAGATTTTTGTGATTGTTCTTTTTTTTTTGTAATATGGACATTTTTTTACTCTAAAGCATTTGAAAAAGTTCTTGCTCATGCATGCAAATTCTTCTATTCTGCTCCTGAGTATAGGACTTTTTAAAACTCTTAAAATGGTAGATGAAAACAACTTTATAGAAAATACGGGAGAAAACCACATTGTTCCTCCTGCTATATGAAGATATGTTGTAAATATTCACAAAGTAATGACTATATGATTTCTTTATTCTTTCTTGTGCACCTAGATTAAATAAGTTGGTTTGCTTCAGCTAAACCTCTGTCACTCTCTATACATTTGCAAATTTGTGTTTTAAAAGTCAGCAGATGAGTGAGTAATTCAGAACTAGCTTGTCCCCAGCACAGACAGGAGCAGGACTGAATTGCATTGTCTGCATTTGTTATTCTGCACTGTTCCATGCATCATCTTGTTAGTTTCCTCTTCTACTGAAATATCCCTAGTCTGTTTTCACAAGGCTTCTCATAAATACTGAATTCCATTGTCTGTCTTAGGCTTTTTGGTTTTCGTTCTTTTAGAGTAACTTGGAAAAGACATGATAGTGGAATTGTTTGAGACTTAGATGTACCGATATAGTGTCCACATGTATGTAAACTACACTACCATTATAGTAAATGAAGATTGTATCCCAGTAATCCATGGAGCCTAATGAATGCTGACCAGGTGCTAGGTCCCTACTTTAGGATGAGCTTGAAAGTTGCCTTTAGCAAAATGAGAGCCTAGACATCTGCTACACCTGTGGACAGGTAGAATCATAGAATGGTTTGGGTTGGAAGGGATCTCAAAGATCATCCAGTTTCAGCCCCACTTCCGCTAGACCAGGTTGCTCAAAGCCCCATCCAGCCTAGCCTGGTATGACATGCCAAACAGCACTGGTTGCATGTATTAGACGTAGCCATTTTCCACCAGTTATTGTTTTTTGCTATGTTTTGTTCCTGTATTTAAATGAACAAGTATTTTGAGAAAGCTTTTCAGTACAATAAGGTTAATCTTTGTCCAAAACCTGTTTTTAAGGAAGAAGAAGCAGCCTTTCACCATTCTTCAAAATCTTTATTGAAATTGTGTTCACTGATTCATTTTGGCTGGAAAAGACCTTTGTCTTAATTTCAGATTAATCTCATTCACTGTGTATTAAGTATTTACCCAGAATGTAAATATCAAACAAATATTATTGCCAGACTTGGGGGACGGGGAGAGGATGTGCCTGTATTTTGGTTAGAAAGTGTTCAGAAAGAAAGCTTCATGTACTGAAGCTTATACTGAAGCTTTTCCAGGACTAGAGCCTTGTGTCTCTAGTACCAGGGTGTCTTTTATTTCAGTGTTGCCATGGTGTGATACTTAAGTTTTTAATTAGAGGTATCCATGGCCAGTGTTTTAAAAGAATGTGAGCTTACATACCATTTGTGTGGCATCAGGAATAGAATCATACAGGTGTGACTCCTTTTATTTTTTTTGTCTGATTGCAGGATAAAGAACACAGCAAACTTGAGCAGGGATTCGTTAAGGACTTCTTCATAGTTGATTATGTCCAGTGTTTTCCACCTGTTCTCCTCTACCCAAAGAGGAAGATAATAAATAATTGAAATGATGTTAGTTGTAGGAGAGCAACCAAAAGGTTTTCCAGAAAGGTACTGCTTGTTGATTGCAGGAACCGGCAAAGCCTAAAGTGAGAGGTGTCACATCTTAAATGAGAGAAAATATTCTGATAGATCAGGATGTTTCAAGTCTTCAAAGTGCTTTTATAATTCATTCCAGAAGGGTGGAATATGTCCACGCAATTTGCAGGTGGCATCTTTTCTCTAAATAACTTCACTGAAACACGTGGCTTTTTATGAGATGTTTTATATCTTGCTTCCACCAAAAGGTTGGCTTATCAGTTGTTCCTATTGACAGCCATTACTTCAATCAAACAGATTCAAAGAGTTTAAAAATTATATAGACCAATTATTAAGGGATAACTCTGGTAGTTCTCAGATTTCTAGAGAAAAAGGAAAAATGTATGTGATAATTTCATTATTTATAAAGATTTACTAAAAAATCCTTTTTAGAGGTTTGGTTTTCTTTAAACTGATTTGAATATGGAAATAAATATGTAGAAATCAGAATCAGTAGTGGAGACTGTGCAACTAATTCTTCATGTGCTGTGTACCAGATATCTCCCAGGGACACTTTATGCTTCAGTTTTAATCATCACTGTTTACTCAAGCAGTGATTGAAATATCAAGATTATAGGTTTAAAATAAAATTACCATTAATTACAAGGCTGTCATCTGGAAAGAGTGGCAAACTATAAATTTCGATTCCAGAAGGATGCTTAAATCCCGTCGGCATAAAAACGGTAGGTATTTTGTTGTAGCTAACCTTACAAACTGTCAAAAAGCTTTTGTACAGACAGCCACCAGTGCAGCTATAGTGTTTTGACACAACTTTCCCGTTGCCATCCTCACCTATAAAACTGTTGTGGACTGTCAAGGAGCTCAGAGGACTGCAGAAACACTTTCAGAAAGTGAACAAAGAGAGAAATGGCAGTGGATTACACTTAACGCCTTATCTTCAGAAGTAGTCTCAGCGTTTTGCAGAGCAAATTAAAAATCATTAAAAACCTTTGAGAATTGGAAAAGAAATAATTATACCTACATTAGATGCAAAGGAAGAAAAACAGCAGCAGAATTACTTGCTGTAACTGTTGAGTCCTATTGTTTGAGATGTTTCTAATTATAAAGCACTGGAAGCTGTAGGAACCAGCAGACATATACTCCTGCTTTTCTGCATGGATTCAGTTGCATAAAGCTGTGCATTTTGGATAGTTTTTTTGACCTGAAATGCCAAACCATCACAAATATCAGAGGGAAAAAAAAGAATAAAATCTCTCATTTATGAGAGGTAAAATAAAATATTACTTTAAAAAACTCCCCAAAACACCGAAACTCAAACATGTAAATCAAAGAACTGCAAATGAAAGTAGCCTCTTGGATGTCCCTTTTTAATTCTTTTTCTCTCTCTATGTTTGGAGAGCAGCTCAGAAGCATGCACACAGCTGTCAGACACGCAGTCTTTTGGAAGAAGCCTTTTAGAAATATCTAGAAGAATCCTCAAGTCACGGCTGCTGAGGGTGAAGCGTGGGTGCTCTAAATCATCTAAAGGTTATGAAAGCTCTCAATCATCTGCTGAAAGGCCTGCCTCTGCACCTTCTGCTGACATCCCTCTATGGCTGCCACAGAAGAGCTTGTGAGGATCCTGTGTAATTCTGGTACAGATGAGCAGTTGCTCTCTGCAGCCAGCTGTTGTAAAATCTGCTATGGTCACTGCTGATCTCTGCAGCAAGCACTTTGGTTGCCACCAGTTTATGAGACCTCAGCACTGAAACTCGGAAGTTTGTTGTAGGTGTGTGTTACTGGTGCATTGCCTTTTGAGGTGCAAATCGGTCATTCATGTTGAGTCACTCCACTGTCAGCAGAACCACTGACCTATTTGTTCAGGTTCTTTGTAAGTCCTGCTTTCAAACAGACAGAAGTGTATCACAAGAAAAGCTCTGCAAGACTGTATTCAGTTTGCTGAGCCACTGACTGCTTTTCAAATGGACTGTTTTCTACTACCTGACAAAACATGGGAAATCATTTCCCATGAAAACTTCTGTAAAAGCTATGGTATGAAATTACAGTTCCAGTGGAGTAGAAACTTTGTCTCTTCTCCTGCAGAAAGGAATCACAGGAACATCTTTTTCTTTAATCTACCCATTTTGGATTTGACAACAGCTATCTCTATACGTATCCGCAGGGACATAATGAATGTGCATTTCTCCTGCTCCTAGATGCATCACTTGCTCACTGGCGCTGAGATGTGCCTGTTCTATTGAGGTTTGTCTCTATTGTCCTAGGTGTTTTGGAAAAAGGGGTTATTTCTCCTATATCAGAAAAATGCAACAGTCAGAAGCACTGGGGATTGCCAACTCCCTGTGCTGTTCGTAATAGCATGTGTGGTTTATGTTTCTGATGAAGGTTTTGCACAGCACCCTGAAGCCCTACCTGGAAACCTTCTGTAGTGAACTTGAGCTGGCTGTAGTTTCCAAGTATATGGAATCAGCTTTAGAAGTCAAATCCCTATAACAGAAATTGAGGTACTTCATACATGTCTTATTTACATCTCTTGGATATATAGCTGTGTAAAATGTCAAAACAATTATTGTTAATCTGAATTTAAATTCTTATTTGTTGCTTTGGAAGTGGAAGAAAAATACTTTTATATCTGGCTTCTTTCAGGGTGTTTCAGCTGTTTTAAAAGCTGTCATGGACAAATATAGTCAAAGGGAGATGCATTACGTAAGATTTATGTGATATGATCCCTAGTTGTGTCACTGTAGTTTATCAGAATTGTTGATAGAAGTTCAGTTCTCTGCTTGTACTTCTATTAGCTGCAGCTGATACTGTAATTTGGAGCATGGCTGATGGATCAACTATGTGCCAGAAGATCCTGGCCTTCACCCTGGGTTCTGTATAGAGATCTGTGACTGTTTCTTGAACCTTTTGTTTTAAGGAATTAATCAAAACACTAGAATAGAAGACAGTGGTACATTGCCTTCAAGATTTTTAAAGTCAAACTGTACAGGGCTGTCAGAAGAGACTGCTTTCTTGTGCCTCAACCGTCTGCCCCACCTCACTCATAATCTCTTTCAAACAAGACCCAGAAGGAAGAGAGATGTGTTTCAGTGAACTCTGGTCATTTGCTTCTTCTCCCGCTGTATTTAAAACATCAATACTGACTTAGAAAATTCTGTCAAGAGTCATGAATTGCCTGCTCTGTTCAAACAATGAAAAACGAAATAAAATCCTTGTTGTTATGTGCTATTTCCTTCTCTCTTTTTTTAACCCCCTTTGGAAATTGGCTACTCTACCTTTAAGGTAGCTGTTTTGAAGTTGGTTTGTGTTAACAGTATCTTCATGGATACTGAGACATGAGCACAGTGTCTAGGAACTTTTCTTATCCTGTTTGGGACTTTACTGCCTGTTTCCGTTTTTCTCTCTATGTGTTCTTTCGTGTCTTGATTTCAGCTGCAGCAGTTATTTTTCTCCTTCCTAGTAGCTGGTGCAGTGCTGTGTTTCGTCTTTAGTCTGAGAAGAATGCTGCTAACACACTGATGTTTTAGTTGTTGCCAAGCATGCCTTCTGGGTAGTAATTTAATGCCTTTACCAATGTTTGTGTGAGAAAGGATTCACAGTTCTTCATTAAAATAACAAGTTGAAATGTAGTACAGTGCAAAGCAGAAAGAAATATTTTAATCTCATTGGCAATTATATAATTAAACATATGGAAGTGTGCTTCTGCAATTGAAAAAGAAGACATTAATTAGAACAATGGTTTTGAATCTTCTTATCTTGGGTGCAATTTGTATGATTCATTAATGATTGAACTTGCTTGGAAGAGAGTAATCATAAACTTTGATGGCTTTAATATATGCAGCAGTATGTATTTGATACATGTTCCAGCTAGTTGTGGGTGACAGTAAATTTCCCCAGCCATGTATAATTTGTAGTATTTTGGTAGTAACTGCCAGGACAGTACATAACTGTTTACAAGAGTCTTGCCTTCTCAGGGCCAAATAGAATCATAGAATCGTGGAATCATAGAATAGTTAGGGATGGAAAGGACCTTAAGATCATCTAGTTGCAAGCCCCCTGCCATGGGCAGGGACACCTCCCACTAAACCATGCCATCCAAGGCTATGTCCAACCCGGCCTTGAGCACCAATACAAAAATTAAAAATAGTCATTCATGTCACTGGTGGTTCCCAAGTATAAAACTAGTGGCCTTCAGTTTTCCTAAATTGAGTCCCAAGGGGAATATTGTGGTTCTTGTGCTATGGTGTGTTTTCATTGGCCAAAGAATTTTGCTTGCATAGTGGAAGAGCAGTTCATTTGTATGAATATTAAAATGTGTTGCCAGGATTTTATGGTCTAGTAAGAGTCAATGTTTTAGTCTCTTCACTGTTGAATTAAATTTTCTCAGCAATCTGTTGTCCTATGTAGAGAGCTATTTGAGTCAAATGGTAATCAAAATCCATTGTCTTGTAAATCACTACAGTCTAAAGCAATCACCAAAGAACTGACTTTCATTTACTTCAGTGAAGTGGATCAGAGTAACTAGACAGGAATGGATGAATGAATGAATGAGTGAAAGAAACTTTTGTCTGACTCTTAGACTTTTGTCCCCTTTCCTTCCTCAGGCAGCCTCAGCTGATACACATCATGTACTAAAGCTACAATTATTACAGTTACAGAATGAAGTTAGCAGGATTTTTTTTTTACCATAAGGGCAAAATTTTTTTATGGTTTCCAACCTCCCTGTAAAGCTTTTTTGTCAGGACATCTCTTTTCCTAATAACAAATAATGTTATTTCCTGATTTTAACCACGTAATTAACTAGTATTCAGGGTATAATAGATTATTTCCACTAGGAGGAGAAAAAAGGGATGGAATTGGCCTTTGCTTGATTTACAAATTCAATGTATGGAGGCCCTTAATGAAATAATGCAGAAAGTTCTTGATTTTGTTGATTATGGTAGGAAATATATATCAAAAGCTGTTTGTTTTTTTACCTCTGCCCTCAGTCTCTGTCTAGTGAATGCTTTCTGTCAAAGCTCTCCTAACTTTCTGTAGCACTGCATTAGCAGTGCCATTTTGCTTCTTTGGCATCTGTCTGATATTTGCAGCTGAGACCATGTGGAACACTAACATCGAAGCATACTCTTCTGTCCTTCACTTAGCATGGTTGTACAAAAGCACTTGAATTCTATCTAGGCCTTGTCTTCTGTTGTTCTAGCAGTATTACTGAACAAAAGGAATACAATTGTTCTGTTGTTTTGGTTTTTTTTTTTTTGTCTCGGGGTACCATAATAAGGTGATTAGTCAAAGGAATTATATGACCACCATCACAGCATTACTTACCCCAGCACTTTAGTTCCATTAGGGTCACTTCCAGATGGAGGCCTAGGGCTGTTCCTGCTGTAAGGATTGTCTTTTCATGGAAAAGTTCAGTTTGTTGCTTATAACAGATTAAAATTTATTTATTTAGTTATTTATTTTGTCTTGACGGAAAATTACATCCTCTAGTTTTTGAAGGTGGCTGTATATCCCAAGCGGTTATTGGTAGTAGACCTCAACCATTTCTTAAAATATGTCTACATACTTTAATAATGAGAATCGTAGGGTTTCTCTGGGTTTTTTTGCCTGTTTACTAATGAATGTTTTCTCATAGCTTAAATTTGTTATGCTTCCCTAGGAAATACTTTTGTGTGTCCAAATGGAGGGGAAGTTCTGGTGAGAGGACAGAAATTAAAAGTAAGCTCTGTGGAGCCTGTTATCTGCAGCCAGTTGCAAAGACAGTTGAGTATTCTTTGCCTAACTTCTTAGTGCTCAACTGCACTGAAATCTACAACCCTAAACAAGGTACCTCTGTTCTTCCTAGGTATGCATGCCAGGTACTTGGCATCTTTAAGTGGTACTTCAAGTAGCTCTCACACTGTGGGCAGAAGGAAGAAGAGTGCAAAGTTGGGAAATAAATGTCTGAAATCCATTTTCATTTGCAGGAACTGTCTGCAAATCTTAGATACTTAAATGAGACATCGATTCAGATCCCTGAATTTAGGTATGACCAGCTCACTCCTTAGTTTAAAAATCTAAAAGCTGAAGAATACCTGTTTTCTGTAATTTATCCAGTGACTTTTTCTAAGCAGTTCTCAGATAAAAGATTTTAATCTGTAAATCTTTTGCTCTCAGTGAGTTTGCACGTACTGCTTAGTGTCTTCTGCATCTATTAACATGGCTTGGAAACTCAGCATCAGCAGGCAGATAGGCAGTTCTTCACTCCTCTAGGCTTCTGACCAGGACTAGTTAAGAAGGAGAAATAAAAAGTAATATAAATTCTAATCTCTTAGGGAGGGAAAATTTTGTGTCTAGAGCTGCTTCTTCATTGTCAGTAGAATATTTACACTAGGTATTAAAAAAATGGGCAGCAGTAACATCAGAGTTCTCTGAGTGGCAGCTGCTGTGAATGCTGCTTGTTTACCTGGGATTAATAATGACATCCTGTTGACAATATTTACTGGATCCAGCCTCTTGGATGAATTAGATATTTAGATGCTTAACTCATGAATCCCAAGAAGATGCAGATGTCCTTGTTGTCTGCCAAGATAGCGTTGTTTAAAGTAAATTTGTCGATGAAAACTGATGCCAGCAGGATCCCTAATGTCTTTAGGAGTTAGCTGGATTTCTTTACACATCAGATTCTTGCAGTCTTCAGATTAACTGATATCTTGTGTTTGCATGTCCTAAAGGAAAGTTTTGCCTTTCCTGTAAAGGTGATTGGGGTGAGATGATATATGCAAGGTACTTGGTTTTAGTGTATGGAAGTGGGTGTTACCATTTTTAAGGTAGAAACTAAATTAAACGTGGCAGTGATTTGCAGCCCAGAATTCTAAAGACATCCAGGTTGTGCTTTAGTTTTGGGTTAGGGGTTTTTGGTTGGTTGGTTTGCCCTTTTTTGTTGTTTAAAAAAGACCAAAAAACAAGTGCAGAAACTTGCAACAGCGTCTATTATATGTATTTTATCCCATCAACTAGGTGTAATTGTTTTTCATACATTATCCAACTCAAGAGTATGTAGTGTGCTCAAAATGAAAAAGACAAGTCTTTATCCTATGAAACAGAAAGGAAAAAAAAAAATGAAATACGTTTAGAATCAAAGACTTAGAGATGGTATTATTGTAACTGTAGAATTTCTAATGCAGCACGCTTTGTGTTTGAAAGTGATGGTTAGAGAAGTTACCTGAGTAGCAGTGTATCTCAATAACATGAAACACTTTATATAACAAATTTCAAATGAAAGAATAATTAAAGATTTAAAGATAAATTATATAAAATGCAGCATGAGTTTACCAGAGGTAAACTGTAGCAGAGCAATGTGAGAGCATTCTTTGTAAAATAAACTGTGTTTACAGATGGAAGATTGGGTAGCTTTTATCCATCTGGTGTTCAAGAAAGTATTTGTTATGGAACACATACTAGAAAAATAATGAAACTGAAGAAGATATTCTTTAGTGCTTTAATCTTTTGTAATTGGATAGGAAAGCAGCTAGAGAAGTAGCAAGAAGTTGTGCTGTGTACCAAATGTTTGCAGTTGCCAGGAAGAGAAGGGGAAAGGTTTGTGTATGTCTGTCAGAGGACATACTACTTAAGGGCAGTCCAGTGTCTGCAGGTGTGCTAGTTCTGGTTTGAGTCTGTCCTTGTTACTTAAGCAGTAAAACCCTTCCCTTGTGCAGGGAAGGAGAGGATAAAGACCTAGGAAATCTACTGCCAGAGGTCTTGGTGTGTGAAAAAGCAGTAAGGGAGGAGGGGAGGAAATGGGGAGGTGGCTGCGTCTCTCCACAGCAGTTTCTATGGTCTCTCTCTCTCCTTCTCCTAGACAATGTGGCGGCAGTAGCTGACTTGGCTTATTTTAGCCTGTGGACAGGAGCTAACAGATGCACTAATTGCTGCCTCTTTTGCTAGTGAATTGGTATTGGATTGTATAAAAGCATGTATGGAACCAGAGGCACCCTGCTGATCAGTGGATCAGAGTGGTTTTTAGGCTGCCATGAAGAAATAAACCTAAAAAAGGTACTTTCAATCTGTGAGTGCACCTTCACGCTCCCAGTCTGACATACAAGCTTCCTGGTCAGCAAAGACAACTGGTAGGAGTTCATGTAGTACACGTCCTTGGAGATCTTCCTTCTTTACTCCACAAATTCAACAAAGCTGCACCTTAGCCAGTAGGTTGCACATTTACTTCGGTGAGTATCACCATATGTAAAGCTGACATTTCTGACTTTTCCAGCATAATTCACCAGTGTTCTGATTTTCAGAATATTTAGTAAACAGACTGTAGGTTACTTATTTCTCCATCTCCATCCTCTGCACAGCATACAGGTGCTGTATTACACTAATTCTTTTACAGATACTGAAATACCTTGGTTTAATTTTCTTACTTTTTACGCCTTTTCTGAACTTTTCTTAAGAAAACAAAACAAAATTATTCACCCTTTTCCATTTTTCCTTGGGTTTTGTAATATTTTTGGTGCATGCAGTCAAATGTGGCAAAGAGATCTGCCTCTATTGTATGTCACCCTGTCTGCCAGAATGTTTTCAGCTAAAGCTCTACAAAAAAGTGCTGAAATACTGTAATATAAAAGGCAGCTTGCAGAAGCCAAGTTAACTGATGGTCCTAGCAGAGAACATCCGGTTTAGAAGAGTGAAAAAGATTATGAAAGGCAAAGAGCAAAGGTAAGGGCAAAGCAAGGGCTTGAGATGAGGTTTACAGAGGAAAGAATTGGAATAATGTATCAAATCCCAAGACTTGAAGATAGGAGAAATAGTGCAGCATAAACAGGAAGAGAGACAAAATGACAGCTATCAAATTAACAAAGGAAGCAACATGACTGTAAGATTAAAAAAAGGCTACTAAGGTTTTCTGTCTAAAAGGGAAACTTTCAGTTGACATTGATGAGTTAGAAAAGAGGTTGGACTTCAATCGACAAAGGGCAAGGGTGATATGAATTCAAAGGTAAAAATACTGTTTTGTTTCTGACACCTCACAATTTGGGGATACCTGTAATAATTGTTTACCTTAGTCCTGTATTGCCAAATATGCCAGTCACTTGGGCAAGAGAACTGTTACTTGGTATGAAAGCTGTAAAAAAGTGAAACAGGAACTATGGTGCAATGTTCTTATAGTTGTGGGGTGTAGTGTGTCATGGCAGCTCATGAAGCAGTTGAACTCAGAAGTTCTGTATAACTGTTACTGAAGAAAAGTCTAACACATTCTGCTAAAGGAATTCTAAACACATAATTCATAAGTAAAGATTTTTATCCCAATTTTCTGAGGAAACAAGACTCATAGGAGTGTGCTGTTTGTTTTGCTTGTCTTTTCCTCTACTAGTGATTTTTGAAACTGATAGTTTGAAATCACATGGGAAGAAGTAGAAAGTCAAAAAATACCTTCCAGTAGGCTTTAAAATCAGTGGCTGGGTGGAGGAGAGAACAAATCATTATGCTTAAGACAAGCGGAGCATTATATATTTATTTTGGCACCAGCGGGCCAATAATCCACATGTCCTTCCCAGCTGGTGGCACAGCATTGCTCTCTCTTGCTCTACATCCTGAGAAACATGGGAAGAGAGCAGAAACCCAGGTGTTAGAGGAAAGTTGGGAACGGATGATGCAGCTCCTGAATAGTTAACCAAGCTCCATTATTTTCTTGTTTCTGATTGTATGTTTTTTACACTCTAATTTTCTAACTGCTTTTACCTGAGAATCCCTGAAGGGCATAGGTTTTATTTCATCTGTACTATTAAGCAAGCCCAAGGGATTAAAAGATTTCAGTTCCTTTTGTAACATTTGATGGATTGGAGAGCTAAAGATATGCTTTTGTCTGTAATGAAGCTGCATACTATTTGAACTAGTATCAGTTTGAATCTTTCCAGAGTTTAATTAGTAATACATGAGCACTGTTCGGAAACACAAAGACTTACTTCTGTTCACTATTTACAGGTTCATTGCTGATATGCTACTAATGTGTTCTATTTGATTTTAATGCATATATTCTGTGTTATTTTTAACCTTAATTTTTTGTTGTTGCCTTTTTGCCTTAAAATAAGGTTCCACCAAAATAGAATATTAAATCCATACTCTTTAATAAACCAGTTAGCAGGTGGGATTTTTCAGTGGCATCAATACCCATATCTCAAGTATCATAAGTACCATCAGTACAAAATCCCTTTTACTTCCTTTAGTAGAGGCTCAGGCTTTAAATTTGAATATCGCCTGTCACCTAGTACAAAATTCCAGCTAGAGAATAGTAACTTTTCCTAAACCAAAAAGGATACTGAAATTTTGTGAAAAATCCTATTTTAGTTAAATCTCAGCTGCTAGCATTAATAACTAAAAAAAAATTTAAAATGTTCATTGTTTTCAATGATTTCAGGAGGATTCATCCAGTGAAAACTTGTAAAGGGTGGGCAAGTATGTTTATTTGTGTGTCTGTATATATATGTGCGCATGTGTGTGTGTGTGTGTGTGTATACGTACATTAGCTAGCTAGTGAACTAAACAAGATTGTTAATAGGATGCAGTGGTCTGTTTTCAAGTGGTTAAGATGTAGTTATTCTTAGACGTACAAATTCAGGTCAAATATCCTTTTGTCAGTCAAAAAGACTCATTTACAAAGAGATACTGAATGTTAATGTCATAGGGTATACATTATATAAAAATGTAGATTACATTTATATTTAATGTGTTATTTAATGTGTATTTTTTCTTTGAAAGAACTGCAGTACTTTTATATATAGAATCATAGAATCATAGAATAGTAAGGGTTGGAAAGGACCTCAAGATCATCGAGTTAGAAATGACAATTTCCTCTAGTAGTGTTTACTTTGGGAGAGTAGTATGTTTCATTATATAATAGCTATACATTTCCAGTACAGGAAACAAGAGAGTTGGTTTGGGTTTTTTGTTTGTTTGTTTGTTTGTTTTGTGTTTTTTTTTTTTTTTTTTTTTTTTTGGGGGGGTGGGTGTTGTTTTTTTTTGTGGGGGGGGTTAGGTTTTTTTATTTGTTTTTGGTTTATATGTATATATAAAGACTGTGGAGAAAAAATTGCTAATATAATTCTCATATAGGTTCATATCACTCCTCCTGTGGTTCAGGAGAAGTGCTTTGGTTACAGCTTGTTAAGCAACAATCTGATAGTGAATTGTTTGAATTTGAAAATATAGTGTCTTGTATTAGTTAGCATTTAATCAAGTTTGTTCCTGATAACTCTATTGACAGAGAACTCAGTATAGCTCTTAGCTTGCTCATATGTTTGTTTGAATTTCAAAGAATTCATTTGTTCATTTGTCTACCTGTGATGAACAGAATTACTGTATGTGCAGGGCAGTCACCAACTTTCTCTGACAGCAGATGGGCAGGATGACAACTAATGCTGAAAAGCTACCAGATGGGGAATGCACACTCTTGGATGAGTTTGTTCATATGATGGTTTCCTGTAGTGCTAATATTTTAAGAAAAGAAGGTTTCTGGGCAATGGATGTGGTTTCTCATAGATCTCGTACATGTGTAATTAATAGAGTTTTAAACATTAAAATTTTGAATTTTACTTTTTTATTTAATATGTAAATCACATTTCTATTTAAAGTCATTGCTTGGGGTGAAAAGGATTACATATATTGTTATTTTTCTTTAGTTTCAGGCACTGCATGCTGTATCACACACGCTGGTTTTGCTAGGAAGGAACAACATACTAAGGAATTCTTTAATATCTCTTCTACTGCCAGAAGTACGTAAATTTGCTGAGCAGCTGTTGCAGGCTCAACAGGTACTGTCATCTTTTCTTTTGGAGAAGAGCTAGAGTGGTGTTTGGAAGTGTTTTGTATGTACCTGTTTCTTTCATAAAAGGTAATAAATGGATCATTTTACAGAATATGCGGGTTTAAGAACCCAGAAAATGTTAGCACCTACCTTTAACAGCAGGTTCAAAAAAAGAGATACCAAGTAAAAGAAAATTTCCTTATGGACAAACATAAAATTATCAGACTGTGTAATATATAGACCATACGGATTTGAAGATCATGCTATATAATTTGGAAAATACTTTGAAATAATTAGTTAAAACAGTTACTGCAACATGTAAATTGTTGTTTATGCAGGCAATAATGCAATGTAGGTATCCAGCTGGACCCACAAAGAAGTATGTCTGTCTCTACCTCATGTAAAACTAGAAAGTCACATTATTTCAGAATTAATTTTATGTTTCACGTTATAATATTAATTTTCATGGCGCAAAACTTGTCCACACTTAGAATTCTATTTAATTTATTGGATTGAGTAGGAAGGAGATGAAGGGCAGAATAGAATGGGGATAATATTTTTGATAAAAGTTATTCTTGGGTTAAATTTTTTTTCAAGGAAACTGCAGAGATTTTTTTGGGTTTGGGTTGGTTTTGCTTGTTTGGTTGATTGGTTTTTGTGGTGGTTTTGTGTGTGTATGTGTGTGTTTTGTTTTGGGTTTTGCGGGTTTGTTTGGTTTTGGTTTTGTTTTTTATGTTTTTTTGCTTTAAAAAAGGTAAAGAGATGCTTAATATTTGGAGAAGAGGTGTTTGAAATAAATTGGGTTTTCATAGATAATTTCATGTATTTAATGCAAACTGTTCAATTTCACTTGGGATTATGATTTATCCTTGAAGGGTCCATAAAAAGAAAGCATGCAGCTTTTTATTTGGTGAAAAATAAAGCTGCTGATATATATAGAAAACATTAATCATAGGTATATCTAGTGATGATTCAGTTTAATGCTTTAAGTGTTGCTCAAGCAGTCTAAACTTTATTCTTTTAATCTCTAGGTTATGATATGGGAGTAAGTTCTGACAGCTGGCAAGGGAACATGTAATTTCAACCCTATTTCTAGTATGTTTGAATTATGTTCTGAATTCACTAGTAGCATACCAGAGTTATTGATGGTACCCAAAAGAGAACAGACTTTAAACAAATGGAGGGATAGGGAAGTGTGTACTTAAAAAAGAAATAAATAAATCTGGGTTTTAAGTTTAAACAAGTTGCTCATTTTTAGCATTATTAAATCTCACCTGTTTAACAGAATTAGTCATTCCTTCTTTCAGCAGTTATTGGCAGTGGCAACACTAAATGCTGCAGTGCTCCACACTAATTAAAAGTTTACATTGAGCGTTCCACTTGGCTGAATTAGTTACTACAGTACGAGTTAACCTTGCCATACTGTAATTAAGTATTGCTTTTGTATTTGGTACATAAAATTTACTTCTAAAAATTTCTTAAGTAAGTGTGACGCCTCCTTGGCTCTGCTTTATGTTAGAAAGAATCATATATTTGATTTTAAATTTATAATTAGGTTGCAGAACTATGTAACTTGCAACTGAGATAATAGAAGTAAATTAGTATCCTGTGATTTTAATTGTAAAAGATTCTCTTTAACTGCAGAAGTGATTTGGATTGTTTGAACTGGCAAATTATTTTATTACCAGCAGTGTAATTTGTTTATTTACAAGAAAATATTAGAATATTTGATTCATATATAAATATGGAGAAGTTGTAATTTAATCCCTGAACAATTCTTATACCACAGCTGGTATAATAAATTGCTTAAATGCCAGTTTGTCTAGGATGGCTTGATACCCCTAGTTCATATTGTGGTGGTTTGTTGGTTGTTATTGCTACTATTTCTCCTTTCCCCCACTGTCAAGAAATTGAAACCTTTGATTGTACTTCTAGAGCAATTGAAGAAAGTTGCATCTAGCACTGAGGAGAAGATGTCAGTCTAGTGGGTGACAATTTCCAGAGATACAGAGACTTATATTCATTTATGGACAAGGGGAAAACAAAAAAACAAAACAAAACAAACAAAAAAAAGAAGTTCTTTTATCTTTTAAATTTATTCTGTTTCTTCATACTTCATATATGTGGAATGAAATTTGAGATGGTAAAATGCATTTATTACTTGACCTTTTCAGCTACAGGACCAAGTCATTCTTCAGGTTAAGGCTTCATTACCGGCAGCCCTCCATCTCTCATTTACAGAGCCATGTTTACGTAGAGTTACCTGCTCTGCTTTTGCTTCCTCCCACTAATTGTCAGTCTGCCTACTTCTGACACTGAAGTGCAATAGACTGTCTCTTTTCCTTTTTCAGTTTTCCTCCTTTTTTTTTTTTTTGTTTTTTCCCTTTTTTTGGGGGAGGGAATTGATAACATTATTTATATCTTTATATTTTCATCATCCAGCATTATAAGTGCTTCTTGGAAGTTTAATGCGTTTTGGTCAGGCAAACTCAAATGCTGGTCTGGTACAGGACTTTCATATAATCTTACCAAAACTTATGAGGCTTTCTTTTGAGTCCTTTGAAAACACTTTGCATTTAAGTAACTATCAGAAGAGTAAGTGAGCTTCAGGCACGTAGGCAGAGGTGCCAGTTAATAGTTCTAGAACGATAAAGTAGTCTTGAAATGTTCATCCCCAAACACAGTGTTGGTCTTCTGGGAAGAGTGGAAGGTTCAAGGTTCTGAATTTGAAGCAGGAGCTATGCGTCTCTCTGTAGCTGACACATCGTAGGACTGTAAGTTTTTGAAAAGCTGCAGTTCACGTAGGGAAAGTAGCTGAAGTTATGATTTGCTTAGCATGCTGTGACGGTAAAGTTCTTAAAGCTTGTGCATTCTTGCATTTTTTCCAAATAGATATATTGTGTTCATTTACAAGCCCTTATGCATTCTGTATGTGATAATTATTTCTGGAAATAGTGCTTAACAAAAACCTTTCTACTTAACACAACAGGACACTAAACTGTAGTAATTCTGACAGCCTAATTTATAGATCTGCTTCTGAATCTTTCTGACTTCATGTAGTGTAACTTGTGGTAGTCATGACTCTAAAAAGATTTTTTTTCTTGTTTTATAATCAAAACTAACAATGCAGCATCAGTTTGAAATGTAGCAAGTGACAGCTTTAAAAAAAATCTTCATAAATACTGAAAATAGAATTTGCAGAAGGATAATACCTTGCATAATCAAACTTCATTAGCTGCCAAGTATCCTAATCGTCTTTTGTTGCTTAAGCAAAACTTCCATTAATTGAAAAGGCATTTGATGTTTTCCAAGCAAGATAATCAAATTAGGGACTCTAGCTATGATTAGAGGTGTGTAAAATACCTGGTTTTGTTGTTTGTTGTTTGGGGGTTTTTTGTTGTTGTTGGCAGATAGGAGAAACAAATCATCTGAGGCATGTATTAGCTTGCAGTTAATAAACTTACAAATATTTGGTGAAAAACAAATTAAAAAAAGAGCTTATTCATCTAAGAAAATTTCTGGGTTTTAATTTTTGTCTAATCATTATTTTTTTAAAGTTGAAGTTGTTTTCCACCACTGACTTGGATTAAAACCAAAATTCCTTTTATTTTTTCTAAAGGTATCATCTAGGTGTCTTAACATTTTTATTTTAACTTCCTCATTAAGACTTGAGCTAAGTTATAGTTTGTAAAATATTTGCATTATGGTATATGCAATTTTATATTCAGTCATTTCTTCAATAGGAAGTATGCTCAGCTCACGTTATGTGGTTTGGAGGTATGTATTTTGATACTTACTGAAAATTTTTTACTTTAAAATTCTGACTTATTTTAGTGAGTTTGTATCTATCTGCATCTTCCTGTCTATGGCCTTGCTTATCTGTCTGTGACCCACAGTTTTAAAGAGCTGTCTATACCCTTAGCTTTACAAATTAAAAATATAGGGTGATCTATCTAATGAACTACACACTATGCAGATTACCCTGCATATTTTTATAGTCCCCTAATTGAATATATCTGTTAATATTAGAATATGAGAGATATATCAATCAATATTAGAATATAACAAATTAATGCAAACTATATGAATAATCAATTTTTTTTTTTTAGTATTTTGGACCAATATCCTGATGTTAATGTAGAAAATAAAAGTAACTAAGAAGCCTGTAAAACAGTGTAGTTTTCCTGATTTTTTACCCAGTTAGGATGAGTTTTATGGTAGTAAACTCTCAAGCAAGTTAGTAGTTTGTTTTAATTCATTGAAGTACTTCATTGTGTACTTAAAGTGAAACTCCTACCTCACTGCTTGGGTGACACCAGGACACTGACTTCTAGGCAAAAGCATATTGATATAAACTCAGTTGGATCCCTTTGTTCTTTTACTTTTATTTATTTTGGATATATGCATTTAATTTTTATTTCTAGTAGGACCCTTTCATGTTTCACAAATACAGTTTATAACAATACAGTAACTGAACCTTATCTTGCTATGGAATAGAAATCATCTGATCCCCAATTGGATTTGTACTGCAGAGCAGATACAATTTTGAGATACTAAGATTGCTGAATGATACTGTGGAAGATGGATTATTTTTCAAATATTGAGCTTCTCACCATGATAACAGATCTTCCTACATGATAACTGTTTCAAAGACAGAGGACCAGAAATGGAAAGCACATACTGGTTCAGTGCCCATTTCTACCCCCACCCCACCCCAGGTGTTAATTCCAAGAGATCTGAAAAAGAAAATTAAAACCAGAAAATCGATTTGAAAATAGAAAAAGGGAGACATACTATCAGGCTCTGGAAAGCCTTCTTATTTAGTATTTGCTGATACATAGCTTGTCTAGCATTATGGTTTTATATCCCATTACCCACTGAATGCTATTTTTTCCATTTTTAAAACTTTAAAATATTTCTGTCACAAAACCTGTACACTGAATAGTTGTTTTTTTTTTTTAATCAAAACACCAAATTATATGTAATTCCTAATATTATCTGTAAGTGTTAAGTCCCAATCCAAATGTAGGTGCTAACTTCTCTCCTGAAATTAACGATGCAGTTACACTTCGACACAAGATACAGGGTGGAATTCTTCCTATTTAGTTTAGATGTATGTAGTAGACACTGCTGTCTACTTCTTATAGAACTCAGCCAAGTAGCTACGGTCAACTAAAAAATCTGCCAATGTGAAGATGGATAGTCGTGCAAGGCTTTGTTGAATATTATATAAATTCTTGAGAGTTGGTCTTATTACAGTAGAATAGCTCAGACTCAAATAAGCCAAAGGAGTTAGGCATATGGTGAGATTTGTTTCACTTAACTTTGGATTTCTGTGATGCTTCCATCTGATTTGCCTACTTCTGTTTTCCTTTATATGTTTTTCCTTATAGCCAAGGGAGGGAAAGGCATTTCTTGTCCTATCTGTATTGGATGTACATAATTATGATAGTTGGCCGTAGAGTTGTCTGCTTCTCTCTGGCTATGAGGAATGAAACTTAAGTTGATTATCTGAAATATAGATATTTATGTTGTAGACATCTAAAATTAAGGGAAGAAAATCCCATTATATCTCTGAAGATCACTTTTGGGTGATCTAGGCCAGAGCTGTTATGCCAGGAAAGGCCTAATCCTACAGAACAGTTGTAATAGGTAGTCTTGCAAAGTGTACTTCTGTCTGAACACTGACAAACTCAAGCAAGTAAACTTAGTAGGTGTTAGTAACAAGCTATGTTTCAGGTAGGGTAGTTAATAAGTTAACTTAGTTCCCAGGTATTCTAATTCTTTAAACGTACATGTTTGAAGAGACTGATGATGAACTAGAATGCAGGATACGTGTATCTGAGCTTCTTGTAACATGTATGAAGCTGTGGTGTGTCTGATACATATGCCTTTAAATAGGAAGCTCTGTTTAACTGTGCTTGCAGGCAATGTATTTGGGAAGAAAATGAATAAGGAGGAGCACGAATGCAGTATGATTTTTGAGCATTATCTGAGATTTTTCTTGCCATTCAGCACTGTATAGCAGTCATGTCACTGAAATGTCAAACTACGTGGCAACAGCTCTATGTGGAAGCAAATGAAGGACTGAACTATTCCTGTGGCTGAAGAGCCATTTTTTTTTCTAGCACGCCTGCAAATTAGAGACATTGAGAATGCCAAATGGACTAGCTCTGTTGGTAATCAGTCCATCAGGGAATATGCAGTTTGCCTGTAGCTGTGTTCAGCTAGATAACAGAAGGTTTGAAGTGCTAAGGACAGAGCTATTAATGCTAGGGCTTGTCTTCATAATGCTTTCTCCATGCAGTCATTCTGTATCCAGTGGATGCTCTAGGAAGGTATAGTACCCACCACATGCTTTATTCTGAATGCAAGCATGTCTGATGTGATGTTGAAAATTCATCAGATAAGCTTCTCTTTCCAAGAAGTATCCTTTGTTTATGCAATTCAACCATAAGTTTATTTATGTTGTAATATGGCTTTTTTATGGGTTAGGAAAAAAGCTCTACTATGTTTCCCAGATACGGTAGATATGGCTAAAATCATTAAATAGAAAAAATAGCTGACAGTATCATGCAGCTAGAAAAGCTAAATGCATTTTGCAGTTCACTGTTGTTCAGGGTACTAAAATGGCTATCCAGCATATTTGGCTTTTTGTAGTTTGTACTGTTGACTTTTACTAACATGTCAGATTATTAATACTTCACCCAGGTAAAACAAAAGAGATCGATGCCATGTAAACTTCATTAAAGTAATTAAACTTGCATCTGGACACTTGTTCATCATTTTTTAGATTTCATTTCCTTCTTTATGTTGGTAAGCACAGGTTGTAACATATTTCACACTGTGAATGGTTAAAGATGCTGTAAAATAGTGCTCTGGGTAAATGTAGGATTATTTTTCATTCTCTGTGGCTGTTTATGCTACTGGTAACAAGTGAAATAATGGCTGGATAGAATAATCAGTGGATCTGCATTTTGTCTCATAGATATGCAGCTAGTTTAGAGATAAGTACTTGCAAAAACATAAATCTCTCCCCTGAAAGACAGGAGTGAAAAAATCAGTCTAAACTCGGTATATGTCAGAAGAGTGCGATACACCTTTGAAGTGTATATTGGCGTTTGCTGCATATGTCATCCCCTATTACAGATTAGATTTTAAGATGCATGTGTGCCAGACAGAGCTGGACAATGACAAATGGTTCATGCAGTTTCTCTCTTCCCTATCATACCTTCATAAAATGATAACACTAAGGAGAAAGGAGTTTTGAAGTATTCTCACAGAGCTAAGAAGTAGCAGGGCTTTGACTGCACTTATGTGATTGGCAAATTGAGGATGACATGTAATCAGAAAACCTCAGGTGTGTTTGGGAATAGAAGCAACAAATATCGATTCCATGAGGAGAACTCTGTATTACTGGTGAGTAGAGAACTATTACTCTTAATACTGGTGAATCATCTAATTCATGGAAACATAATATTTGAAAAGAAAAAATGCTTAATTACAGAAATCAGAATATATTGTACCACAATGAGTAAATAAGTAATGTTCCTGGAAATCTTATTGTTTCAAATCATGCACAAAATCCAGGCTTAAAAACAAAAAAAAACCTAAACAAAACACAAAAAAACCTGCCAAACAAAAGGAAAAAAAAAAAAACAAAACCACACAGTTTGATACAGTAAAAAAAAAAAAAAAAAAAGCTTATCTGGGCTGATGCTGCTTTTACTTCCTTATTCTCAGTATAACTTCTGTTCTTTTCCTATTTCTTTCTTTACAGCTTAGTTAATCCTTTTACATGCTTGAAAGCAGAATGTGAATAAGGAAGAAGCATCTGATTTTTGTGGCATATGTGGTTTATCTGCTTAGTCTGGAAGACCGTTTGATTATTACTTAATCTGTGTCTCCAGATTGGTAGTTTTATTGCTCCTGTTATCCTCCTTCCTTCATGGACCATTCTTGCTTACTGACAGTGATTTGCAAAATGGAATGATGTTACAGAAAATTAAGCACCACTTCCTTAATGCTTTTGGGTATCGTAGTTGTGTATGTGAATTAGTGTTTATACCATAAGTGCTCTTAAAATTTCAATTTACAGGCAACGTAACATCTTGTTGCAGATTTACTTTTGATTTTCTTTCTTCTTCTGGAGGATTGTTTAAAGTTTTCATTATCACTGAATGCACAGTTCCTGTGTCAATGGCTTCGTAGTGCTGCCTTAGTGTTTCATATCTTAATGAAGTGGAAAAGAGAAGAGTTGTAGTCCTAGAAATTACTGATAAAATGAATTTTTTGTTTGGAAGACCAATTACAGTCAAAAATTAAAACTGTCTTTAAATTAGTTAAATATAGGAAAATGTAAATGGAAACTATGAAATGATAGAGGGTAGTAATAAAACCATCACTTCATTTTTCTTTCAAACCATTATTTTCATTTTACAGGACTGTCGTGGTGTAAGCCCAGCTCTAAATCAGCCACGCAGTCCGTTAGCTCCCCCCACCCTTTCCTCGCCCCTCTCCCGGGGGGATGTGAAGGAGAATTGAAAGAATATAACTCCCACGGGTTGAGATAAGAACACTCCAGTAAGTAAGGTATAACACAAACCACTGCTGCTGCCACGAATAATAATAATGACAAGGGAAACAACAAGGGAAGAGAATACAACTGCTCACCACCCTCCAAACGATACCCAGCCCTACCCAAGCAGTGATCTCGCCCTTCTGGGTAACTGCCCCCAGTTTATATAGTGGGCATGACGTGCTGTGGTATGGAATACCTCTTTGGTCAGTTTGGTTCAGGTGTCCTGTCTCTGCTTCCTCCCAGCTTCCCCTCCTCCCTGGCAGAGCATGAGACTCAGAAAGTTCTTGGTCAGAGTAAACATTACTGAGCAGCAACTAAAAACGTTGGTATCAGTGCTGTTCCCAGGCCGGAAGTCAAAAACACAGCACTGCACCAGCTCCTAAGAAGGAGAAAAATGACTGCTACTGCTGAACCAAGGACAAGGACACATCAAGATCTTTGGGTTACTTAGCTTTCACACTCTTGCCTCTCTTCAAACATGTGGGACAGACCTGTACATAATGATTTAGATCATCAGCTTGCCCCATTGGGACCTCATTTATTGGCTTGGGGTTTTTTGCTAATAATACCTTTGAAGCTGTATTTGTCTACGTATAGAGCTTGTGCATAACCATTAGTACTTTAAATCACAATGCCAGGAAGATTAACTAATGTTTGTTCAGTGCTTTCCATAACATGTTAAAGTGCTTTTAAAAACTCATTATATAGCTCGCTGTGAGACATTATAACCACTAAGCACGTGCAGAGTGGCGTAGCTTCTGCAGTCTGCTGTGGTGAACTGTCAAGCATAGAAAAGCTGCTTCTGTTCTTTGCTCATTTTTTTTTGATTAGCAATGAGTTTGATTGGATCCTGCTTGTGCTTGGATTGAACTCTGGATTTTCAAGGGACTACATAGTTCAGCTTAGATTGTTAATTGGGGAAGGATGGATAGTGCATTTAGAGTTAGATTTAGGGTTAGAACAGGATTTAGGTTTAGGATGGCAAAGTATCTGAAAGGCTGTACTTTTTGGAGTGTTTACCATGACCAGCCATACTACACTTGTTCTGCTAGCTTGCTGTTAAGCAGGTTAGATTTGGTGTCAGAGCAAGTTCCCTGGTTATGTCCTCAATTGAAACTATGGCAGGCTGCAGTTGTGATGGTGGAGTGGTTTTGGGGGGTGCATATACTTATGAGCTACACTGAGTGCTGCCGCATCCAGAAGGAGCTGCTGTCCCTAGTTTGGCTCCAAAACAAGCAGAGTTTTCATCTTGCTAGGTTTTAACTGATGTACAAGTCATTAATAGAGGAGGTTTATGCCTGGGGTGAAAGGGCTTGGCTACCTGGTGTTTGTTCCATAGCTAAAGTTGGAATTATGTTTGCAAGGCTGAGGTGTGCGGGCGGTGAAATCCACTTCTGTAGCTTATCGTAAACTTAGTCTGGATTTTGGGTGATGGTACTCTACCTGCCTGGTTAAGGCTGGATCTAGTAGGCCAGCAAACTACTGCTGTGCCCAGAGGAGGAAGCGTGTTTCAGGACTGGTATCATAAGCAACTCCTATTCATTGTTAGATTGACAGGATTTCTAGTATAAGTTTAATTTAGGGAGATACAATATGATGAGCTAAAGCTGAACATATTCACAGAAGACGTGACAGAACTAGACTTGGGGTTGTCTTGTTTAGGGCTTAGGAGTCAGGGTTGTCGGCTTTAGATAGGCACTGATGATGTAGCCTTCTCAATCCACAACTAATTCACTGGAGGTAATATATTGGTGGGCTTGGGTAAGTAAGTGTAGGAATGAGAAGTGAGCTTGGGACTCACAGGGGTTTGAAGATACAGGAATAGCATGCTAGGCTGGGTTTGTGGAGAAGGAGAAAGGGGGCAGCAGCTGAGTGTGTTTAGATTTGAGTGTTAGTGACATGAGTTGCTGGGTTGGTGTTAAGGTAGAGAGCAAGGCTTAGATGCTTGGATTTGTACAGCAGAAAATGCTTTCCTAAAGTTGGTGGTAAAGTATGCTTGGTGAGGATATGATTTATATGGCTTGATTAGATTTAGAATTAAGACATTGTTGGTTGCAGTCTTGGACTTGGATGAAATACAGGCAACCAGATACCTTTGCTGGGCTGAACCACAATTGTGAATACGCATACGCGCACACACAGTCACGGAATAATTTATGGCAGTACAACCTGTATGCATGTCTTCTAGAATTATTTCTTTGCTGCTGGCCTATACATTTGAAATGCATGTAGCACTAACATTACAGAATTAAAACTAATTTTAGGAAATAACGTTCTTGAATCTGCTCCAGTTTAACTTCCTAATATATAAAAATGAGTTATTCTCACTTGATTCCTATAGCAATTCACATAGGGAGAAATAAATTGAGTAAAATGCATACAGCAAGAAAATATGAAAAGCAAGCAAAAAAATGTGTGTGGTGTTGTTTGTGTGGGTTTTTTTTTTGTGAATGATGGCATCCTAGGTTGCATCATTACAGTGCAGCCTTTGAAGGTTAAGCTTGCATGTTTTGAATTTCCTGATATCTGTCAATCCCTGAACTGAGTTGGCAAAACAGAATTAAACCTCTAGGTATACTGTCTTGAAACAAGATTGTTTTGGCTCTATTTCATTCTTATGATTAATTCTTTCATTAGAAGTTACTCCTAGTCTCTCCAAGTTCTCAGAGTACTACTATCTGGGGTTGCTGTTTTAAAGAACTCTGTTTTGTGTAGCCTTATCATTTAATCAAAGCTTTTTTTTGTAGTAGCTAGGCTTAGCTACTACATTTAATATAGAATACTATAGGGAATTGCGTATAACAAATACGAGAGAGAGCGTGGTAATAGATAAAAATCTGAGGAGTAGTTCTGCCTATAGGAATAAATTATAAACAGAGCTTAGTTTAGGTTAATTTCTTCAGTCACTCATTTTGAGTTCTTCCCACACATTTTTATTATGTGGACTGTAATTCAGTCCTGTTGACTAACTTAAACAGAGTGAATTCGTTGTATGAATCATAGAATTACAGAATGGATAAAAATGGAAATGACCTCTGGAGATTATCTAGTACAACCTCACTAAAATCAGGCTTAACTAGGACAGGTTGCTCGGGGCTGTATATAACCAAGTTTTGAATTTTTCTGGGGATGGAAACTAGACAGCCTCTCTAGGAAGCCTGTTCCAGTGTTCATCATCTTTATCATAGAAAAGAAAATAAATTTTGTGTTTAAATGGAATTTCCTGTAATTCAGTTTTGCCTAATATGTCCTGTTACTGGGTACCATTGAGAAGAGTCTGGCTGTGTCTTCCTTATCCATCCCCCACCAGGTATTTATAGACATTGATGAGATTCCTCCTGATACTTCCTTTCTCCAGGTGGAACACTTCCAGCTCTCTCAGCCTCTCCCTGTATGTTCTCATCCCTTCATCATTTTTTGTAACTCTTCACTGGTCCCACTCCAGTATATCCAGGTCTCCTGCTGAGGAGACCAGAACTGCACCCAGCGCTCCAGGTGTGTCTCACCAACGCTGAGCAGATAGGAGGGATTACTTCCCTCAACTTGCTGGCAGTATTTCCCATCATGCAGCCCAGGACACAGTTGACACAACTCTCACATGGCAAAATTCAGCCACATTGTAGATCAGGTACATGATAGTGTTTTTAATCATAAGAGCTTGTTTGGTTTTTTTTTTGCTTATTTTGTAAATCTTGGCAAATGTCAATCATTCAGGCTGAAAATTTTTCTATAGATACCTGCCTCAGGACATCTTTTGTGTTTGCTTTTTTTTAAATTTTAGTTTCTATGAGTGCATGTGTCCAAGTTTAAAGATGAAGGCATAAGTATTTACAGCTTTCATAGAAGCCAAAACAAAACTTTGTTTTGAATTCATGCAGTTCTGTGTAATGGCAGGCATTGTAAAATCATGTCTTAATCGGTCAAGATTGGTATCAGTGATGAATTTGAGTATTTAAAAGATTCTTGTGTAAAAGGACTAAAGTATTACCTTCCTCTGTAAAAGCGCTTATGAAGTTAAAGTAATATTTGTGGTATGTGTGGAATTATACCAATGATTGTCATTTAAAATAAAAAAATAAAAAATTTCTTTATTCAGAGCAGAGTCTGAATTCTACACATTTCATGGCCATGCTATAATAAGGACAGAAAAAGCACTGAATAGTATTTCTTATAATTGAACATTATCCAACCTCTATAGTAGCAGAAACCGGTATCCCTGCAAAAAAAGAAAAAAAACCAAAACCCCGTAACCAAGCAGTAAGTGATCACATAATTAAAAATGTAGGCATAAGAAAGTTAAATTAGGCTTGCAGTGTCATTGTATTGATTTAGACTTGCCATTCCTAATAAAAAGCAGGTAGCTAGCAGTACATTAAGAAACGATGTAAAATAAATGGGAGAATTAATGTGCAATATTAAAGAACACAGTCTGAATCACAGACCTTAATTACTTCACTGTTTTCCAATTCTTCTAATAAATCCTTTGACCAAGCTTTGGAATATCCCCCGCTAGTTCATTCTACATGGTGGTTGCTCAAGAACCACTCAGCTCTACTTAGCTTAGATGAAGGCATGCTTTGATTAGTGTCAGAGTTTAATGAATTAGCAGTTTATACCTATATTTTTTGTTTGTAACATAGGAGCTAAGTCCAGTTTGTGTTTTTGCTAAGGTACAGTTTTCCTTGGTCACAGATTCTTAAGATTAACTAATGATCATATGATAGACAGCTCCTTCTAAACTATGCCTGTCTGTTTCTTGAAGTGTAGATACCTCTGTAGAAAGAAGCAGAAGTTAACTTTCAGAGAAGATATAAAGCTGATGAATACTTTCCTTATGCATGACTTAAGGCTGATGAAAGGAAGAGGGTTTCTACTCCCATAGTGGTTTTAGAGGAGTCATGCAAATTAAACTGCCTACAGAATTCTCTTTATGTCATACAAGTTTGTTATTTGGTATACAGCTTTATTAGTCACCTTTAGAGTGTAACTTTTGAAATTATTGAAGACTTCTAATACTTTGCTCAAAACTCATCTGTTTTCCATAGATAGTGTGCTAAATAGGCCAAACTGTAAAAGGTGCTTTATGATAAGGAGCATGGAATGTTGCCCAATATTTATTAGAATTGTGCTAGTATTCTGTAGCACAACTAAGCAAGTTGTGTTATAAAGAACCAGATGGCGTGGCAGGAAGGTTGGAACTAGATGATCTTAAGGTCCTTTCCAACCCTAACCATTCTATAATTCTATGGTGAAAATGTCAAGAATATGTTATATTTACTCAATAATTATTGGTGATTTGTATTTTGGTATTGGTTTTAAAGTTTTCAATCTATTTGAAAATACAGTAAATCATGGAATAGCTTGTTTTTGCATTTTATAGATCATCTGCATGGGATTCTTTGTGTGCATGTTTAATCTGCTTTAAGATATTGTTGACAAAATATAATTTTCCATAAAATAATATAAAAAGGAGAGGACTGAGGGGGAAGAATTGTAATAGTCTTCCAGAATGTTAAAAGTTGCTGTACAATGAGTAGTCCTTACGACTTCTGGAGTGAACAAGAAGAAACGTACTTGGTGATTAAGGTTAGATACCAAACTTCTTTTACTGAACGTCTTCAAGTACATTCATGATGAGCATCTTTTGGGGGTGCTCAAAGTATACTTGAACCTATCTCAGAGTGAGGGTTGGGATTAAAACACTCAGAGACCCTTTCAGCCATAAATCTCCGCTCCTATTTATATATTATATTGACATTGATAATTTTCATCAAAATTTAAATCAGTTGCAGGGAAGGGGGAAGGAGGCAAAACTCCACTGCACCTCCTCTGTCCTCCTGACTGTTGGAAGAAACTGAAGTACTATTGGAATGAAATATGTGGATGGTAATTTTGGGGGAAATGGTATAATGAGGATTTAATAATGCTAGTAAGTCAGGAAAGAGATTTTACAGGAAATTTACAAAATTTGACTCATTTTAGAAAATTACTAACACATCCCACAATCAGGATTTCAAAGTGAGGGAGGCTAAAACTCTACTTCAGGCAGTTATACAAAATCAGGATGTAGATTAGATATGACCTGTCAGGGATTTTAAGCAGATCAGTTTTATGCAGGAATCACTGGTTTGCATCAGAGGAAGACTCTTGGGGGTTTCATATTTGGCGTCCTGTGAATTCTGTATTTCTCGGGCAGATTACTTTTGATGTTCCCACTTATATTCAGTATTCACTGTAACACCTGTGTATAATATATTTTATCTATAAAGATGAAGAAAACAGTAATTTAAGAGAGGTCTTGGGAACTGGAAGAAAAATGTACCTGAAGACTTGGACTGCACCATTTATTGAGACCTTATAAGAGTTGTGCTCAGTTACAGTGGTGTCGTATGTACATGTAAGGATCTGAATAATAAGTAGCTTCCAACTGTGTTCACCTGAATAGCATTTCAAGTAATATGTACCATTCTGGGTTATTTTATGCTAATGACAAAATTAAAAATAATCAAGAGCCTTTTTGTTCATTTTTAAATACTTCTATTTATCATAAGAGCTGTTCTCCAGAATGGATTTTAGCATACATTTCAGTTTCAGAACACACTTCTTAACTTCCTTGCAAACAATTTAAAATGCATTTGGAAGTTAAATTATATTACTGATTCATGGATTCTGAGGTCAGAAGGAGTCATTTAGTCCAAATTCTTTCCTATACAGGTAAAAAATTTTTCCAGAAGCTGAATTTAAGAATGTGTTATTTATGCATCCAAATGAGAAAACTGTTACTGATTCTGTTTATTGTTTACAATTATTATTCTCTTCATTCTTTAATAATAACTTCAGAGTTTTGGCTTTCTCAGTCTGAGTTTTATTGCATAGAATTAAGTAATAATTAACAAAAAAGAAAAAAGAGAGCCCTGATCTACATTGTTAGAATATGTTGAAATAGTATTACAGCTGGAAAAAGTGTTTATATATAAAGTTATATGGTAAGTAGATAAATAAGTAGATAAATTAGGAATGGAGCAAAAGCGATTACCTACACAATTAGTTTTATGTTGATTCACCTTGAATCAGTAGTATTAACTTACTATTGATTTGCTTTGTTACTTGTTAATATATTTATTTGAGGAAGAAATCCAACTGGTGGGAGCAAAATTTTTACTAGAATTCATTTGAAAGAAACGTTAAAAATGCTTAGAATATGTCAGCATGTTTAATATGCATTAAAATAGCTGGGAATGAAACAGTTCTGGCTATGTTGTGGTCTAATTGTATTCTGTATGATGCTAGTCTAGTTAATTAAAAAGCTAAAGACCAGATCCAAAGCTTGTTGATATCTCTAGAGGACTCAATTTTTCAGTCAAACTGGATTAAGCATTTGGATTTATAATATGATAGTATTTATTATACAGTTGCTGAGTTCAGATACTTTAAAAATAATAGAATAATGATTTAGAACAAGAACTGAGAATTTATTTTTGTAAATATAACTGAGTTTCCTTTTATCTGGGGATTTATAATTTTTTTTTCTTCTACTTCACATAACCCTTACTTTTATCAATATTTTCTATTATGCCCCTATGTAAGACATGATTTTGTAATTTTTTGTTCCATATGAAACAAACTCTTATGTGATGCTACCTGCACTTGCTCAGTGGTATCTGCCTTGGTTGTCTTTCCTACCTTATACTCTGAAACATGATTCTCTATTTATGTCTCCTTATTCACAGTGTGTAGCACATTTAGCAAACCTGTACACTGTTTGCATTTTGAAACTTATCAGCCACTACTGTTACGATTCCTGTATGAAAGTAACAGTTAAGTAATATATATTCAGTAACAAATGCAGATGTCTGATTTAAAGAGAGAAGAACAAACCTTAATAGTCTCAGATGTCTGTACTATTTTGTGATTGTTTTCATGTCATCCATATTTTCTTTGTCTTCTTCCTCGTGTTAGAACAGTTTTAAATTGTAGCGTATATATTCAAAGAAAAAATTGAATGGAGATTTTTGAGGGATTATCAGGATACAAAAAATTAGGTGTTTGAGATTGCTCCAGCAATTCAGTCTTACTCCTTTTTAGTGTTGGAATGGGGAAGAAATGTTATGTTTGTAATGCAAACCCCTAAAAAATACAGCCAAAATAAGCTGTACTAAAGATAGCAGAGATGAAAAATACATAGTGGTGTTGCCATGGCAAAGCTTTTCTTCTTTCTGGTGACACAGGAGGCAACTGGGAGGGCTCTTGCTTTTCCGTGTGACCTTGGTACCCCATCAGTCTCAGGTCCTGTGTGACAGCACCCCAGACAGCCTCCCACCAAGCCTGCAAGCAGCAGTTCTCTCATTATAGCCAAAAGAGCATTTGCTGACTTGGCACCTTGGCAC
Source organism: Amazona ochrocephala (assembly GCA_039720435.1). NCBI lineage: Eukaryota > Metazoa > Chordata > Aves > Psittaciformes > Psittacidae > Amazona > Amazona ochrocephala. Next base: position 49,332,842 of record CM077878.1, read on the forward strand.
ATCTTTTGTCATCCTGAGGTGCTTCTTGGTTGATTCTCCTGCCTGAAAAGTGGGGGCAGAGGAACCAAAGCTAGGCATTTTAAATATCCTTGACGACAACCTTAAAGACACTTTACTGTCACTGTTGCACGTATGAGAAATTCTGTTAGAATAGCAGATAGCATACAACATGGCTTTTAACTCTACGTACATCACCACTCAGAAGATCTCAGATTTTCATTTGTTGTTGTCTGTAAAGAAATTTTCCTCATACCCGCTTACTCTTTTAATAAGCAGTGCAGTATTAGGAAAGAAGATTACTTTTTGGTTCTTCTCAGTCAGCGTCAGTGTACAGATCTGAATTCATTGTGGGCAACTGAGGGTGGTTTATGTGTGCAGAAATAATGGCTGTCAATGAATTTATACACACACAGGAACTGGTCTAACACAAACGTGGCAAATGTTATTATAATCTGTGCACAAAGCACTGATATTTTTTATTGCATTTGACTTGGCGGGAGATAGATTTCTAGAATTTCACCAAGTTGGGCATGTGTAGCTATTTGATCCATAATGTCTTACATTTGAAAAACATTGGTGTTCCAAGTTCGAAATTCCAAAGAAACTTTAGAAAATAAAATAATTCTAAATTTACGAGTCTTAAAAGACCAACTTATTTCTAAGGAGCCTGTTCCCTTCAGTAGGAAGTTTAAAGAAAGTCAGGATGTGCAGTCAAATGCATCATGTGAAACAGCAAGATTTTCAGGAATTTTTAACTATTGTAGTTATAACAGTCGGTTGACAGTGCAGTCTGGGTTTTTTAAATTGAAATTGAGGCATATCAATTTAATTGCAATTGTGGCATATTAAGGGTCTGCAGGAGCAGCAATGAATAATTATCTTCATCAGATTATACCTGTTTCTATGATTGGCAAATGAAAATCTCATCTCTTTATTTATTGTTTTTTTCCAGAAGCCTGGGTAGTTAAGTGTAAATCATTGCATCTGAAAAACAAACTCAGATATAGGTATCCAGTTGCAGTTGACATATTTCTAAAAAGACCTTCAGGGCTTCATTGCTGTGGGGAAATACTAGCAATTAATGTGAAAGCTAGTAAGCGCATGTCTGTCAAAGTTGTTAAATGAAACATGTATGGGTTTTATTAGTTGCTAGTTGTATCCAGGAGCACAAGCGGTGAAATATAGTACTTAAAATAAATTGTAATCTTAGAAATACTATTTGACAAATAATTGTGGTCCCTGAAATGATTAGCCATAATAATAAATTTTACTTTTTCACTTCTTCATGGTATTTTGAAGTTAATTAACTATGTAAAAGTAAACTATGATTTTGTGATTTAATCAAGTATTTGCTAATGCCAAGATCTTTCTGGGTAGAAGAAAGGTCTCCTTCCTTTGATGCTCATTTTTAGCAAACCAGGAAATATGTTTGTATTATACATAATGCTTTTTGCACAGGAAACTGTGGTTTTGTAATAGCATGAACATAGGGGACAGGGCTGTGCTCCAGTTAATTCATAGCTGTAGTAGCATAAAGAAAATTCCCAAACAGACAGACCCCACAGCCTGCTGGACAAATACATTATCTTGTTGAAATAGATCTTCCAAACCGTGATCTTGGGCTTAATATACACATATGTTTCATGTTTTAATGTGAGTCTTGACATACATTAATTATGAGAAATACTACAAAGATGTTCTGGAAAGAACTTGAGAGCATCTTTTAATGAAGTATTATGCTGTTGCAGGTGATGTTTCATATCCCCACTTCTTCAGTTCTGTCCACAATATCATATGGAATAGATATGCGTTTTTCTTCTTCCACTTCAGAATTGGAGGAGAAATCACTCTGGACTATTTGGTTGGGGTTTTCTTGCATAACTCCTTTTCATTTTCCTACTAATATTTAGTAGGGTATCTTTGGTTTTATCTATGGCTTTACTTATATTCCAAACACACTTTAAATTTCTTACTTTTTGTTTTGGTTTGTGTGTTGTTTTGTTTTTTTTTTTTACTTTACTATTTCTGTGATCTTTTAAGGTTCTCTTATGAGTTGCTTGCATTATAATTGTTCACCTTACCTTCAGTGCCATTAATTACCTTCTTTTCTGTTCCCTATGTATAGATTATTTAAAGTTTTATAAGTGCTTTCACTTTTTGTTTTAATGGATTCACTTTTGCATCAGCATGTGTTCTCATTTGCAATGTTGATACTTGGAATATTCAACTGACATACTGGCAGCTTAGAAGAAAAAATAGTGACTTCTATAGTTTTATCGTCTTTAAGATTAAGCTATATATCTTTCTGAAAGATAATTAAATTAATGCTCGGGAAAAAGTTATGATTTTTTTTTCCTTCAATTTTCAGATCAAGCAATGTGGTCTTTGTGGTCCCTTAGAGATTTAAGATTGAAGGCTATGTAAAAACATCGTAATACATGATTTAATACTTTCAGATACACGATCACTAAAAATTTGGAATTACTACTCTGGCTTTGTATGCTTGTTTGATGTAAGAACTTTTAATTCAAACTATTTGTTCTGAAAATGAGAGCTATTTTATTTAGTTTGTTTCTAACTGCTCTTCCTTTCAAGAGCAATTGTTCTCTAGAAACGCCAGTGAATGGATATGAATTTGGAATTAGGAAAGGTAAAGTGGCTGTGTCATAAGATGTGAGAACAGCAACAGTTCAGCTTTCAAATTAAAACGTTTGAGAGTTGATTTCGAAGTAATCAAAGAAACAGCAAAGTAGGGCTTTATTTGTTCGGTTTCATGGAGTGTTTAGAATTTCAGCCTCCTGCAGCCTGATATATACACACAAAATAGATTGTCACAAACTTAAGGAAATCCTACCCATAATATATAAACAAGAGCTGTCTAGTTGTAAATTATGAAATAACTGATTTCTTACCTTCTTACCATTTTTTCTGGTTTTTAATTTGTATGCCTGCTTGCAGCTAATATTTGAGACTGAGCAGTGGATGTGATTTCCTAGTTAGGGTATACATCTCGAAGTGGGCTAGTGAGTCACTCGCTGTCCATTTAGCTGTTTGCTATCAGCCGGTTTTTGCTGCCTTTTTTACAACTCTGCATTTTTAATAATTGTACCCTGTTATTTCACTCTGCAGTTTGCTCTAAGGCTGTCAGTTTTCCCAGGTTCAGAACTTCTTTGTTTTGGTTGACTACATTTAGAAGCTAAACTGCTACCATCTTATTTCTAGTAAATATTCATATTTTTGTCTTGTATGTTTCTTGATTTTTAAAAATAATAGACATTCTTTAGACATTCTTAAGACAGTTAGATCACGTAACTGAAAAAATAACACAGTGCTTCCACTTGTAACTAGTTCCCAGTGTGAAATCTTTCAGTAAGCTCCTGGTATAGTGCTGGGAAAGAGATGAATATTTCAGAATAGGCTTGTCAGGAGTAGATACAAGTGGAGACAGCTATTCTAATAAGTAGAAGAAGTTACAGAAATGGGTGTTTCTTAAATTTTGTTTTCCTGTGCAACTTGCACGTAGTATTACAGTTTACAAACCCTAAGTGGTTTTCTTAGTTGAAGCACCTCAATCTTGCATTTCAAATTGGAAATGGGAAGGAGATTTATATATGTCCTTTTACATTAAGTCAGTACATAAGAGGACTTCTAATGTCCCAGTTTTTTACAGAGAATTACTTTCTTAGGAAGAGATAGATTTATACAACCTAATCAGTGATGTAGAGTAACAGATTGCGCTGTTCTTTGCAGCTAAGTTCTCTACCGTACTACTTGAAATACCACTTATATAATATTCACATTTCATTAATAAGCACAGCAAAACCAGTCTGGGACTTAACAGGGAATGTAATTCATAGGAAAGACTTACTTGTGTCAGTTTCCACAATACGTGGACAACATAGAAGGATTACCAGCACAGGATGGCTCTAGTCAGATATGTTACATTTTTCCTGTCTTGATGTCTCATGGTTTCACATCAAAACTATTCTTAAGGATTGTGTAATGCTAATTTTATTACAGGTCATTCGTATTTGTATTGCATTTACTCCTTTTTTCTTTTATTTACTTACACACCCCATTAATATCTGGAGTTCATTCTTACAAGAGATTATCAGATTTGTGTCAGTCTTTTAAGCATCGGTGTCAATATGCTCTAATGGTGTTACTATCACGCTGCAATTCAGAACTCAGTTGTCTCTTTAGTGAATACTGCAGCTACTGGAGTAATCGCCGTACTTGATTTAGTTAACTTTTTTAAAAACAAAGACCAAATAAATACTTTTAGACTTTCACAAACCTAAAAAAGATTTACCTATATTCCTGCAAAATTATTCCCACCAGTCAGTGACTGTCTTCTCCAAGGCTTTTAATATAAGTGCAAGGGAAGCATTACAAAAGAACAAGTCCTTGACTGCTATTCAAAACTGCTTACAAACATGAATATTATAAAACTAGCAGAATAGCAATTATGGTCTGTTTAGAATATTAATGTGATACTTTGCATGAAGTAAGCCTTTGTTCATTTTATAGGTGAGCCAGTGTATATTGTTTTCAATATGAACTATGACAGACAGTGGTATTAATAAAATCTTGTTGAACATATTTCTATCTCTTAATATGCAATTAAGCACAGTTTTAAATTCTAAGATAAATCATGCTGCACACTGCAAGAGCAGCAAATTAAAAATCACTCTAAGTATTTTGTCGTTCTTCTTTTTCATCAGTTAGTGTAGCAAGGTGGTGCTAGCTATTGTAAATTTTAGTTTTGAAGATGGGTTATTTTAATTTTTACTCATAACTGTAATGAATGATTAAATTTTTAACCTTAAAGAGTGGGTTCTTTAAATTTGATGTCATTTACCAAGTACAGAAGATAGGTTCTTATCTATTATTTCCATGAAGAGCAACTGTTCTAAAACATTATTAGGATTATGAGATAAACTGGTAAAGATACAGATGATAAGTTGTAGCAAACTTGGTCATGTGGTAATAATGTCTTCTCAGAAAATGTGTAACAGACTAGAAAGGGTTTGGATAAAACCAACAGGCTTACAAGGTTTGCAAAGTCATCTATTCTGAGAGAATGAAAGGTTGTGATTTAAAGAGGAAACAGCGTATAAACCAGTGTATGATATAAAGAAGATAAACTGAGTTTTTTTCTGTTACTTTTCATTATGCAAGAGCTAGATGGCATTGAAATTTGAAGGTAAAAAAGCCTTTGCATCTGAGAGACACCTTTGTTCAAAGGTAATATCTAGACTATTTTCTTTTCTGATTTTCTGATCCTGTGCAAGAGCTTTCTAGATACTTTTCTGTGTGGGTGATACTCCATGCAAATTCTTGTCATACGAGTTTATTCTCTGTAATGGTTTTTCTTTTCTTCTTTACCTTTTATCTTTGGACTGTTGATATCACTCACTGCAGTTGTGTTTGTCACTAAGGCAGTACTTACAATACTTTGTGCTTCTCTGATGATCTACATCTAATGGATTCTAAAGGATGAGTAAGATCAGTAGATTCAGGAAGTGCTGTAATTCTAACCTTTATCTTGTTCTTGGAAAATGTCATTAAAAGATGCTGCAATTTATATAAGTAGTCCTAAATGTGCTAAAGAATTCAAAAACTTCAGTGTTTCCTTGAAAAACCCCACTTAATGTTTCTGAATGTTTCAAAGCTGTATCAATTTTTCAGAAGAAGAATGGGGCACCTGGTGGCAAGGATGGGAAGACCAGATATGAGTGAAATATATTTCCTTGTCACAGTAGTCTCTCAGCTTCAAATAGTGGTTGTTGTTAGTAACAGTGCATGTGGATTACTTCCCTAAAATATTTTAAGTGTTACCCACCTGATCTGTTCAGCCGTTTTTCTGGTACAAATGTGGTAACAAAGAGTACTGATTCAGGATGAATATTCTACTGGCTATCTACTCTCCCTATTATTACAGCCCTGCTAATAGTCACATGTATTTCTTCTATTTTGCTGTTGTGCGCTTTTGTTTGACAATAAGGCTGTGTCTTAAGTCAGGCAGTATGAATTTAGTATTCAAATAGAGCTATGAGATGAAAGATGTTTGTCCCAAGCAATGAGTGAAGGCAGAAAGCTGAATTTTCAGTTTCTTCTACCTTTTTCCAGCATTAAGAAGAAATTCACAGAGCTTTGTACCATTGCTGCTCTTAGTTGTTTTGAGTGGTTTCTGTTAAGCTAGATGTCATCTGCGTGAAAGTCATAAGAGGGAGTATTTCACAGTTCAGCATACTCTATATGCTGGGACGAGCCTGCAGGTTTTTTCCCAGTTTGATGCCTGAGGAATTTCATCCAGTCATTCTCTCTAGATTGATCATACGATCCCTGTACATCCTTTTGAAGAATGCATCCTTTGTTGGCTAGAATATTTCTGTTAACAAGGCCATTTTATATCTGGCAAAGTCATTATAATACATCTCCACTTTTAAGCTGTCTAATGAATAGATAGATTAAAAAAAATAAATTACAACCTAGGTTGGGTGACTTCATTTGGTTTGGGTGATGGGGGTTTGTTGTTACTTCTGTGGCTGCATGAGAACTAGTTGATGAGTATAAATAGAAAACTATTAAGTGTAGAGATAAGACTTAGAATCATGACAGTGGAGTTGGGAAGAAGTTACACTTATTTGCATCATCAGCTTCTCCAGCTAATTATCAAGCTGTCTATACAAATGCAAAGTTATGCATAAACTGCCCTTCTTCACCAGTGTTTTTGTACTAACTTCAAGGAGAATTTTCCTCCCAAGGGTTATATGCATTGATCACAAGGTCGTTACACCCAGCAGTGGTTTTGCTGGTGTTCCCTGTTGTCATCATGGTTTAACCCCAGCCAGCAACTAAGTATCACACAGCCACTCACTCTCCCTGGTGGGATGGGGAGGAAAATCGAAAGAATGTAAACCTGTGTGTTAAGAACAGTTTAACAATAAAATATAATAATAGAAATAATAATAGCAATAATAACAGGGGAACAAAGAAAAAGCAATAGAGCTCAGAAAACACAAGCTCAGCACCCACTGACTGATACCCAGCCTGACCCAAGCAGTGATTTGGGCCTTCCAGGTAACTCCCCCCAGTTTATATACTGGACATACTGTTCTGTGGTACAGAGTACCCTTTGGCTAGTTTGGGTCAGGTGTTCTGTCTCTGCTTCCTCCCAGTTTCTTGTGCCTCCCCTCACTGGCAAAGCGTGAGACTGAAAAGTTCTTGGTCAGGGTAAGAGCTACTTAGCAACAACTAAAATATGGGTGTATTGTCAGCATTGTTCTTAAACTAAAGCCAAAACAGCACTGTACCAGCTGCTAGGAAGAAAAATAACTCTATCCCAACTGAAACCAGGACGCCTGTCAAGCAAGATGTTTTCATGAGGAACACCTGCTAGTTTGAATCTGTACACTTACCTAGAGAAATGTCTTTCTCTATGGTCATCTACCTATCAGTAACTTCATTCTTTCTAATGACAGAGTGGGTGAGGTCTTTCTTTTTACTGAATATTTTAGAACCATAGTAAGATCCTTTGGCTTAATGACAGTCACTTTTCAGAAGAATCCCATTGTGTGGATCATACTTAGAGAAGCCATGCTTCTGGGCCATTCCACAGGTACAGCCTGAGTTGGATCCACTGAAATAATGGCATTAGTGTCACCCAGATGAAAGCCTAGTTTGAGAAAATTTGATGAGATACCTACCCTCACACTGCAGACATACCCAGGAGGCCAAATACATTCCTCCTGCTATTTATCCCTTTTTTTTTGTTTCAGTTTTGACTATAAGACCTGCTTTAAGTGCATTTACTCTGTATATTTACTCTGTGTTGCAATACAAATGTGTATACAGCCAGAAGCTGTTTGTCGTGGTTTAAGCTTCTATAAACCCATACAGCCGCTCTCACTCACTTCCCCCTCTTTCTTCCCTCCGCTCCTGGAGGAATGGGAAGGAGAATCGAAAGAATGCAACTTCCACAGGTTGAGATAAGAACAGTTTAGTAACTAAGGTATAACACAAATCACTACTGCTACCACCAATAATAATAATAAGAGAAAATACAAGGGAAAAGAATACAATTTCTCACCATCCAATATCAAGCCCGAGCAAGCAGTGCACCCCCCACCGTGCACCTTCACCACCCTTCCGGGTCTCTGCTCTCCGTTTCTACATCCTGGACATGACGTGCTGTGGTATGGAATAATCTCTTTGGTTAGTCTGGGTCAGGTTTCCTGTCTCTCCTTCCTCCCGTCTTCCCCTCCTCCCTGGCAGAGCATGAGGCTCAGAAAGTCCTTGGCCAGCCTAAACATCACCAAGCAGTAACTGAAAACACTGGTGCTATCAGCGCTGTTCCCAGGCCGAAAATCAAAAACACAGCGCTGCACCAGCTACCAAGAAGGAGAAAAAATGACTGCTGCTGCTGAACCCAGGACACTGTTCCATATAGTTTTCCTTACTTTCTTTCATCTTGAACCACTGTTAACTCTGCCCCTTTTCGAGGATGGTGCTCATGAAGATCTTTCAAAACAGGTTTTCTTCTGCTTCCTGTAAAAGGAAAGAATGCTCTGCAGCTCATAGGTTCTTACTGCCTTTTTTTTTCTCTTTTTTTCCCCCCCTTTTTTTTTTTCCAAGGAGTGGAATTAAAATCAGTCTAGAACCCAGGTACTAAGTTCCATCATCTGTACATGAGCATTTCAGTTCACTGTCATACAAATCTTAGACATTCAAGAGTTGGGAAGGAGAAAAAACAAACAACAAACTGATTTCCTGCATTTTGTGCTAAATCCCTGCGTTACCTGGGACAAAAGGGTTTGGGACAAATCATGTGGCATGTTTTATTTTGGAAAGAGATTATAGCTATCAGTAAAGTTTCATGGGAAGGTGAGACAACATACAGAGTGGTAATGGCCCAAGGCTGACCTTGCACAGTTCTGAACGCCAGAGTGAGATCTCACAGAGGAAACAGTAGGTGGAAGAAGTCTAATTAAGCCTTTAGGATTAAGGAAGTCAAAGTCTGTCAATTCTTATTGGCCAGAGGACTGAGAATTAAGAAGAACATTAAAGGAACCATAGTTCTACGTGGTGATAATCCCATCTCCAGTAGGGAATGTAACATACACAGTATTATGGAAGAAAGATGGATGTGTGACAAAACCGAATGACAAGTTTTCAAGAGTTTGTAGGATGGAAAGTTTAAAAACTTTTCTGAAACAATGGCTGTGTGCCAGTATAGCATAGATGAACCTGAATTTGATCTACATGAGTTAAGTTTGGCAGCAGAAACGGTCACAGCATGAGTTCCTTATAGGCTAATTTGCTATCATCAGGAAAACTTGCAAGGAATGTATTACATGGCTACCTTAAAGCCATTAAAATGTAGCAATAGTCTATTTATTATTTGTTCACAGTTTGCAAATTGCTGTATTATCCCAGAAGTGTTCCTCTCTACTATAGCATACATATTCTTTACAAGAGCCTTGATATCAATGGAATGTATAAAAACTCATATTCAGGATAGTGACTTTCTTCTAACAATGTGAGTTTGAGCATTACAATAGGAGGCTAATGTCTTTCACTCAATAGGAATGTTAAAATTACTATGCCAGGTGGCCTAGAACTTCCAATAACTAGAGATTTCCTAGGAGTCAGTTGCAGCATAAGATCATCAGTGCACCTTAATTTTAATAGGATGTGATTTTGTTTCTTCTCTTTTAATTAGTCAGTCTGTAATGATTTTTTATCGCATTTTTGTAAACATATTTCCTGCAGTCATCTGAAATAATTTTGAAGAACTAGGTTGCCTGTATATTTAGTATGATTTGTTAATATGATCTTTTAATATCTTTCACGTGGTTTTATTCCTGCCTAAATAAATTAAGCAATTATGTTAAATTGCATTAAATTGACAGCATTTTATCTGTATAAAATAGTAAAGAAAAAAGAGGAATGCTATTGTGTTACTAACAGCACTTAAAGAATCATTGCTACATTCTTGTATATATTGCCTACTAGTAATTATTAAATAGAATTAGTTGATTGTAAACAGCTTTGTGTGTAAAATGAAGTAGCAGGTATTTGAATTACTACATCTGCTCCACACTTAGGAAGATGCTTTATTTCTTGTTCCAGACCATTTAATAAAACCAAAATAAATCTGTCTCAATCTGAAGTGTAGCTATCCTTTTGAAAGGCTCGTTATCCTCTGAAGTGTTGGAATTTTTTTATTCTCGTCAGGACAAATTTTTAATAAATATCATGCTATATCTAACATTGCATTCTGATTGCACAGTAAATCTGACATTAGAATTGCATTTCTCCTACTGTGTGCTTATTTAGTAATTGGCAAGTATTATAGCACCTGCAGAAAGAACAGAATGACCTTGGAGAATCTATTCTGAATGCCAGTTACCTTTAATCCTGCTAGTGCAATGCTAGTTGTTGTTTTACACAAAAGGTCATGATCTCTTATGGTGGTGATGATTAGGAACTGTTTTCTGTAACCTTCTTGCAACTGAATTAAGCTCTGAAATTATTTACATAAATGACATATTCTAATTGAATTTTTAAAGTCTTAATTTCATTTTTTAACTCAAAACATCCATAGTTTTGAAGGGAACATAAAAAAAACTTTTTTTCTTCAGTTTGCAGATTTTCTCATGTGCTGGTTTTAGCTGGGGTGGAGTTAATTTTCTTCTTAGTAGATAGTATGGACTATGTTTTGGATTTGTGCTGGAAACCTGTGTCTATAATACAGGGGTGTTTGTTTCAGTTGTTACTGAGCAGTGCTTAAAAGGGAGTCAAGGACTTTTCTTCTTCTCACCCCACTAGTGTGTAGGCTGGGGATGCACCTGAAGCTGGGAGGGGACACAGCTGGGACAACTGACCCCGGCTGACCAAAGGGGTATTCCAGACCATATGTCATCATGCTCAGCGTGTAAAGCTGGGGAAGAAGGAGGTGGGGAGGATGTTCAGAGTGATGGTGTTTATCTTCCCAAGTAACCGTTACACAGGATGAAGCCCTGCTTTCCTGGAGACGGCTGAACACCTGCCTGCAAGAGGGAAGCGGTGAATGAATTCCTTGTTTTGCTTTGCCTGCATGCATGGCTTTTGATTTACCTGTTAAACTGCCTCTGTCTTAACCCATGAGTTTTCTCACTTTTACCCTTCTGATTCTCTCCCCTATCCTGACGCGGGGGAAGTGAGCAAGCAGCTGTGTGGGGCTCAGCTGTCAGCTAGGTTTAAACCATGGCAGCTTATTTTCTGATCATTTATTTATTTATTTGCTTATTTCTTTCTTTACCTCTTTATTTGTTTTTCCCAAGACTGTGTTCTTGTGGGAAGTTCAAATGAAATAAAAAATGTATTTTGTACAGATTCAGAATTCAGAGGCCTTAAGAGCAGAAGAGTTTATGGTGATCGATGAAGTACAATTTGAAATACCTCCTATGTATTTCAAATTCATGTGGCTCTGCTGATGGCTCAGAACATGGTCATACCAATGCCACATTGTTTCTTACCTTCTGTTTTCCTGAGATGGGGGAGGGAAAAAATAAAGAAGAGCCAAAAGAATGGAGGTGGGAATACAGCAGGAAAAGGAATGACAGGGCAGGTTGTAACTGCTAAGGAAAACAGGAGAGCTTTTCATGCATAATTCACCTAATGTTATGGCTGGTTCAGGCCATTAGGGGGTATCACACCCTTAGCTGGAAGGTGGATTTGAACTCTACAAAATTTACTTCTACGAGGTGCGAGTATGTTCTTGGTTTCCAGTGGTGTCAGACTGACACAGTGTTCTACTGCTGCTGTTTATGTTATTCTCTGGCGGGTTTGTTTGATACCATGACATTCCTTTATGCAGCTATCGTACTGTATTCACATGAATGAAAATCTGTTTCTGGAAACTTCAGCTTACTATTATCAGAGTACCATATGAGCCTCTGCAGGTACATTTTGTCAGCATTCTGTAGCAGGCCTGTCAGACATCTCAGACATTTGCCTAAAACACTACCTTTTAGGTTTCTCAACACAGATGCTGTTTCACTGGGGCTTTGTTCAGATCTTTTTGACTTTGAACATACTTTGAGCTCCAATTGGGCTTCTCTTTCTAATTATTTCTGGAATTGATGCTTCTACTTCAAACATAATTGTTTTAAACCTCTGTGATATCTCTGTAGTTTGGGTGCAGTAGTCTCCTTTTAGGAGATTTCTGATAATTTTTAGCTTTATTCTTCTTAGGTCTTTGGCTTTATTCTTCTTAGGTCTTTGCTAGGGTAATCAGCTCTTAGGTAGCCAAGTCAATTGCAGAACATAACCTTCAAACAGATTCTAGGAAGGGTAAATGTGCCTGTACCACCCCACTACTTGTCAGTTCTAGGTAGTCTTACTGAGCTGTGAGAAGCTTTCACATAAAAAAATGATATGGAAGAGAGAAAAATAATATGCTTCTGTTGCCATATATAAATATTCCTGAATTTTATTCAGGTTTCTTCTAGGTAATTTCAAATCGTGGTATTCCCAGGTTCCTAATTTCTTGATAACATCTTGTTAGGACAAGGAGTGAGGCCTGCTGTGACTCTGTACTTGCTGAAAATGGTGGTGCTATACATCCAGATCTTTGTTTAATTTTGCACCCACCAGAATGTTTTTGTTTAGTTAAGGTCAGTTGTGCCGTTGCCAGCTGTCATATTGGAGATTTACAGAACAATCCAGATGACAGGTTCCGCCATGCGCAAGATGTGACTTACATAACAAGAGAACTTTCTCCAAACTCCTTGAATGGAAGTCCACCTATTCCAGATCAAAGCGTAGAAAGCCATTGGACTTGAGCTGGCTTGCAATAGCCTAGTGTATTTAACTTAATAATATAGTAATAATTGATATTACTGATGATGAGGCTCAGACCACAGATCTTTCTTCAGTAATTCTTCCATGATCTATTTCAGATGATATAATAACTTTTAGAATTTTAGATTTTAAGCATTTCGTCTGCATAATCCTTCCTGTATATTTTTCTACATTCCTTTCTGCTTCAAAAATCAAAAGAAAAACTAATTGGTTTCTGACAGTCAATTTAGAGTTTAATCCCCTTCAAGTTTATTTTGCTTTCTTGTGTTTTGTCAGGATGCTGCAATTTCCACACAAGCTGCAGAAGATTTCCAGTTTCAAATGGATCTTTCTAAATGTAACTTTCTTCAGAGTTACTCCTGGCATGCTGAATTTTAGAGGGCCAATCTTGAACTGCATATCACTGCTTTCCAGCACCAATTTCACTGTAACACTCACAAGTTCTAAACTGCTGCTCTAAAGCTCTTAAAAACCTGTCTTTTACACTACTGTGCTGCTGTAGCATTTGAAAAAAGAAGCACACATTAAAACTGTGAAAATGTCTGGAAAACTCCTGGTTTGGGGCTTTCCACAAGGGTATGATGGAAAATTAAAAGAAAACTAAAATTTGAAAGAGGAGCCATATTTGCTCACAGTTATACTCATTTAGTTGCTGTAAAGCCTAAAAAGATTGTAGGAAGCAATCTGTTCCATTTTCTGTTTTGTCATGTTTCAGTCAAAGGAGTAATTGCTTCTGAAATTAAGCATGTGTATAAACTTTTAGATGTACTTTGGTGTACTTCTGATTCATGATATTTTAGATATTGTATGATTTTCAGTAAAATATTTTTCCTTCTGTAATTTCTCACATATTTAAGCTGAATAACCAACATCAGTTTCATATTGTTAAATGCAATTAATCCATTCAAGATTTATTTTCTACATATATATATTCCACATAGTTTTAAATGCATTAAATAAGAAAGTAGCACTGCTTGTCTATCCTGTTTAATTTTAATGAAATTACAATATCCTACCATGCCTCTTGAGTCTTCCAGTTAAAATTTGGAAGACTGATGGTATTCTTTGAAAACTGGGGGGAGGTTATGGGATTTGGTGACATAATTGTAGTGGAAAGCTGGTAATAATGCTAGGATCGTTGAAACCTCATTATTTTGTTGTCTTGTTTCATGATAACATCTAAGGGAATTATTCATCCATTTTTGGCAACTAGTTTGTGAAAACATTATATGAAATACAAATGTTTTCTTAAAGATTTTTTTTCTGTACATTAAACAAATATATGAAATACAAATGTTTTCTTAAAGATTTTTTTTTCCAAAACAAGAGGAAGTATAAGTAGATAAGTAAAACACTTCCTAAACCAAAGGTTGATTTAGCTGAATATATCTTTGAACTGTCGTGCAATATCCAACCTCTAACTATGAAGACAGAAAAATAATTGCATAATTAGAAGGAAATCTGGCTTCTTTAGCGTTATCCTTTTTTTTTAATTTATGAAAAGTATACAGAGACTTTGGATTCATTGGGTGATCTTTAAGGTCCCTTCCAACTCTAACCATTCTATGATTCTATGGAAGTGATTCAGAAAGGATATGTCACTTTTTCTCTTATAAATCTTAGGCTTGTGTTCCAACCAGCTTTGTCATTTTCCTCACACAGGGCAGTGCTTAGAATCACTCCTCTTGCTTTTTGTTAAGGGTTTTGTTTTGTCTTGTTTTTCATGATGCTCCTCTTCTGCAGCAGATAATGACTTGGCAATGCCAGATAACTTGTTTTATCTGATATTTTCCATCCCTAATATTTGAAGAGATGATTTTCCTAAGGCAAGCTGAACGTGAGGCAAGGTTATCATGCTTTTAGAAAAAAAAACAGAAAAGTCTTATGACATGAAAAGCATGTTCAAAAGCTTCTTTTCAAAAAGGAATGAATTATGAACAATTACTAAGTGTTATGAAATAATAAGTGTGCGTCTTGCATTACTGTCAGGTTTCTCTGTGTTAGAGCCACTAAAACAAAGTTATTACTGTTCATTTTCAGTGTCTTTTCTAAAGATATGTAAACTTCTACCAATAAATCTTTTGAAACTGATACAGCTGTATTTTTCATCAATCCATTGTTTTCTGATGAGTTTAATTAATAGAGGATTTTTTATTGTTGTTATTCAAAACTTAATTTTATTACCTTACTGTCATTCTTTACCTATAAAAATGTTACGTTTGATGTTTATTTTCAAGACTTGCTTAGATTATTATTACTGCTGTAACTTTATGAGATTTCCTGTAGGATGAGAATATAATTTCTTATGTCTATGAAAAAACGTCTATTATTTTAATTATATGCTTTTTGCGTATGGTATTCCTACACTTGCTTGTGCTAAAGAATCGCACTTCAGACAGTGATGTTATGAATTTGTAGCCTCTCACCTTTTTGCTAAAACCAGAAGCGTGATACATGTAAGGCTAACTGAGGAAACTGAGTGGAAATCTTGAAGGACAGGCAAGTCTGACTGTGAACAGAAGAGTTCTGTCTAGGGAGGCCCATTCAAGCATCAGCTGCCATCAAAGTAACATAAAGTTTCTTGTCTGGGGGAGCTTCCCACTTTCCCACTTAAACCTCACTTTTAAGAACAGTTGAGAACACGAAAGAATATGAGAGCTCTTTTCTGTCCTACTTCATGCTTTTCTAATGGGCAGTAACTACTAAATGGGGACACTGATGTTTGACAGCTTGTATTCTTTCTACTTTTCTAGGTTTTTTTTTTTTTCTGATATGTTAGAATAACTTTGATATGACACTTGACCTTCTGGTTATAAAATCTGGATACTTATGTCCAGCTGGAGGCCAGTAACGAGTGGTGTCCCCCAGGGATCGGTGTTGGGACCGGTCTTGTTCAACATCTTTGTGGGTGACATGGACAGTGGGATTGAGTGCGCCCTCAGCAAGTTTGCCAATGACACCAAGGTGTGTGGTTCGGTTGATACACTGGAGGGAAGGAATGCCATCCAGAGGGACCTTGACACGCTTGTGAGGTGGGCTGATGCCAACCTAATGAAGTTTAACCATGCTAAGTGCAAGGTCCTACACCTGGGTTGGAGCAATCCCAGGCACAGGTTGGGCGGGGAGGAGATTCAGAGCAGCCCTGCGGAGAAGGACTTGGGGGTGTTGGTCGATGAAAAAATGAACATGAGCCGGCAGTGTGCGCTTGCAGCCCAGAAAGCCAACAGCATCCTGGGCTGCATCAAAAGGAGTGTGACCAGCAGGTCGAGAGAGGTGATCTTGCCCCTCTCCTCTGCTCTTGTGAGACCTCACTTGGAGTATTGTGTGCAGTTCTGGTGTCCTCAACATAAAAGGACATGGAACTGTTAGAACAAGTCCAGAGGAGGACCATGAGGACAATCAGGGGACTGGAGCACCTCTCGTATGAAGATAGGCTGAGAAAATTGGGGCTGTTCAGCCTGGAGAAGAGAAGGCTGTGTGGAGACCTCATAGCAGCCTTCCAATACCTGAAGGGGGCCTATAGGGATGCTGGGGAGGGACTCTTCATTAGGGACTGTGGTGAGAGGACAAGGGGTAATGGGTTTAAACTTAAACAGGGGAGGTTTAGATTGGATCTGAGGAAGAAATTCTTTACTGTGAGGGTGGTGAGGCACTGGAATGGGTTGCCCAGGGAAGTTGTGAATGCTCCATCTCTGGCGGCGTTCAAGGTGGGATTGGACATAGCCTTGGATGGCATGGTTTAGTGGGAGGTGTCCCTGCCCATGGCAGGGGTTTGGAGCTAGATGATCTTGAGGTCCTTTCCAACCCTAACTATTCTATGATTCTATGATTCTATGTGCCGAGTTCTCCATCTTTGTCATTGTCTCAGTTTCCAGTTGTAATTAGCATCTTATTCATAACCACATGTAAATTGTCTGTCTTCTGTCCTTTGGCTCCCTGAAAGCTAAACAGAACACTGATAGAGAAATAGGACTTTCAAGACGGGGTGGAAGCTGAGGCAGAACAAAGCGTGTAGTACAGTCCGTTGTCAGGTTTTTTTGTGACCCACTGCAGTTGAAAGTCAGTGTAAATTGTATTAAGGCTCCTTTTTAGAGGGAAGTATATATCTGAGGGAGCTAAAACCAGGATGTTTTTGCTTTATAGTTGAATTAACCAGCCTCTTTTGTCCACTTTCCCACAATTCTGTTTTGCTATGAGTTTACAGGAATAAAGGCAATCCCTCCTCCTCCAACAGGAGAAAAGCCGCAAGAAAAACCTTTCTTTAATACTGAAATGTTCATAACTGAGAAATTACATTAAATTATTTTTATTGGTTTTTTTTTTCATACTGATAGTTACTTGCATGCCACTGTCGGGTCTAGAACTTTTTTTTTTGTGTGTTCTTTTTTGGTTAGAAATATGCTTACGTAGCCCATTTGTTTTGGAAAGACCCATACTATGACAGATACTTGCACAGTCTATTTCAGATTCTTTTCTGAAAGAAAAACAAACAAACAAAAAAACCAAACCCATATTTTATGTTTCAGCTTGTGAAGAATTGACTTTTTTTTTATTTTGAATAATTTTTTTTAAAATGACATCTATGAAAGAATAGACAGGTCAAATTTATGTGTCGTAGATTGGAATAAAATAGATTTATAAAGTTCCATTATCCCAAGAAGTTTCAGTTTTTTGATTGTTCTCTCTCTAATTGAGATTTCTTAGTGGCTCATTGAGTAGAAGATGAAAATACTTTGAAAGCTGGGGGTGCGGGTATAAATTTAAGTAAGGAATTGTAGGTGATGTGAGTTTTGCTTTAGATATGGAAAGAGGGTATAAATCAGTTTGAATTTGTTTGGCAGGTGAATATTGCCATGGTTAATGATGATTATGATTACTGGTGGGGGATATTAGGGAAATGCACATTTCAAATCATGAAACAAAAAGCAATTAAAGAGAAATGCTAATCAACTAAAAACAGAATCCTCAGTCATGGCAGTTTGCAAGGTAATTACCTTTTAATCAAATATGACACTATTGAAATTAGAACAAATATTTCTAGTAAAGTCTTTCATGCATGCCTGCCTTAAAATATTTTAAAGATGCTTATCAGCATGTTATTTAAAAACTGAACAGCAATTAGAGATAACCTCTTTTATCCTGCTGTGTGCTTTCTTATTCCATGGATGTTGTTGGTTTTGTAAATTTTAATGATCCATGTTGAGCTTGCTTACATGCTCGTAGATCATCCAGTTAAAAGACTTGCTGTGTTGTTTTGAAGTAAAATGCCTATTACCCAAACGTACATGCCACATTCTGAAAAACGTTTTGTCTTGTGTTTAGGACTTGAGCGCAACAATAAGTAGCCTAAATAGGGATTTCTCCAAGGAAAAACAAAGGGTCAAGAACAGAATTCTGTGTGAGAATTAATCTTCTTTGTTCCTAAAGTGAGAACGTATTGCAACTTGAGAAAACAGTTCAGTCATTCTTGAAATCTGTTTCCACTAACCACTTACTCAGACTGGATAGGTAGGGTAAAACAGTGCTGGTTTTACAGAAAGCTTAGGTTTGTCAGCATTACCTTAGCAAACAAAAATTTACTAAATGCTTATCACTTGTTGATAGCGTTTCCAGCCAATCACTTATTTCTTACTTTTCATTATGATGATTTAGAAACTTTTTTCCTAAAAAGTGATGATGTCAAATATGTCTTCATTAAGGGACTTGTTTTTATAATTATATTCCTTTTAGGACAACTATAGTGGTAAAATACAAAAAATCATTTCAGAGAAGCATCCCTCCTATATGGAGACATAGTGAGCACAGAAATAATTTTTCCCTTAGGAGGGGATGGACTGAGGAGGATTTTTGCTGGAAATAGCTGAATGGCAGATTTGGTTCTGTTCTGTCCTCCATCCTTCTTAACTAAGTGATCACAGCAGCTGGTGCTGCCGCAGTTCCTACTGCCTCTTCTTCCGTTGAGAGGAAATATTAACTAGGTTTTAGCAGTTCCTGTTGTTTATTTCAGTCTACCCTTTATGCTTCTCTGAAAAATATGCATGCAAAAGAATAGAAATACCAATTGTTAACACTTGATATTTCAGTGAAATTTGAAATAGAATTTCTTGGGACATAGAAAAGACACCTTGCTATCAAAAAGTTACTTTTCTGATGAATAGGAAAAGTTTGCCAAGAAATAGAAGTGACAAAAGTTGCAAGAAAAAATTTTTAAGAAACAAAGGTGCTAGAATAGGATGGAGAGATTTGGGTAGAACACTTCTCTGCTAAAATAACCATCTTTGAGAAGTGTCAATTTTATCCCTTTCTAAACCGCAGAGCTGTATAAACACTTATCTTTCCAGTCAAATTAAAATTTGTATTAGTATGCCAGTATTTTATGTAGCATTATGTTGTGTATAATTATTTTTTGAAATAAATGTTTAAACTTGCTATCTTCATGGGACTAAAAAGGCCTAAACAGATATTACTAAATTACAGGGATAGAAAAGGAGGAAAGGATTTTGTCCTTAATCAAACATAATGGTGCTTCTCAATGAATTTTAATGGTTTTAATTTTGTAAAAAAAATCAGCATTTTAACATTGCATTCTAAACCAAAAAGAAGTTTTCCTGAGTTAGAGCTGGTTTTGGCTTATTCCAGAAAGTATGCAAGTGTTGCTGATGCTTCGTCCATAGCCTATATAGTGGCTTGGAAGCAAATACTAGTAGCCATGAACATATTCTCCTTCTTTTCATATAATTTTTGTTTGCACTGATAAAGTATTGTCTTTGTTCTGTAGGTCCTTTGAGATATAAAAAGAGTAAAACTTATTTGCCTGTACTCAGAAGGTAGCATCAGTCTTCTGCATGTGAAAATTCGAGCCCTAACAGACTTCATCACTAGAAATATGAGTTGTGGCTTTTAAATGGCTTAAGTCTTGTACAGAATTTCTCCAAAGCTAGTATTTATTCTCCTGTTCTTCTTTTATATTGCTGTTATTGAGGGCATTTGAATAAATTACATAAATGTGCATGACCCACTAAGCCAAGAAAACAAAAATATTCTAAGTGCTGGTTTTGAGCTTAGAATATCACTTGGGATTTTTTCTGAATCTGGTTGAATAACCTTCATAAATTACATCAGCCATTCTGTGCAGGTTAGTTCAATTAATTCTGTGCCTTCAAATCCCTACTTTTTGTCCAAAATTTTGCTAATATATTCTATATAAATGAATCAGTCCAGTAAGAGAGCAGTAGCTTGGAATTTAATCCAAGACCATATGATCTGTTGCTTTGCAAAGAGAAAGTATAATAAAGGCCCAGGGGCCTAGAACACAAATGGCTTTTCAGCATTACGACTGTCAATGCTTCCTACATTTCTGAGCAGTTTCCTTTAACATATTAGTACATGGTGTTATGATGCCATTGTAAAGAAGACAGGTTAGAGAACTTCTTCCCTGCTTTCAGATTATGTAGTAAGTAGGTGTGCTATTCCAGGTGGTGTCATGGTTTAAGCCTCTCAGCCACGCAGTTGCTCTCTCACTCACTCCCCACTCTTTCTTCCCTCTGCTCCTGGAGGGATGGGAAAGAGAATCGAAAGAATGCAACTCCCATAGGTTGAGATAAGAACAGTTTAGTAACTAAGGTATAACACAAATCACTACTGCTACCACCAGTAATAAAAATGACAAGGCAAATACAAGGAAAGAGAATACAATTACTCACCACCAGTCCCCAGCCCTACCAAACAGTGCACCCCTCACAGTGCATCCCCACCAGCAGCAAGCCCCCACACTTACGGGTCTCTGTCCTCCGTTTCTACATCCTGGGCATGGCATGCTGTGGTATGGACTAACCTCTCTGGTCAGTTTGGATCAGGTGTCCTGTCTCCTTCCTCCCGTCTTCCCCTCCTCCCTGGCAGAGCATGAGGCTCAGAAAGTCCTTGGCCAGTCTAAACATCACCAAGCAGTAACTGAAAACACTGGTGTTATCAGCACTGTTCCCAGGCCCAAAATCAAAAACACAGCGCTGCACCAGCTACCAAGAAGGAGAAAAATGACTGCTACTGCTGAACCCAGGACAGGTGGTCACTGTAATGTAGGAAAAGCTTGGAGAATTAATTTCAGCCAAAAGCTTTGACACTTCCTGCATTCTGAACTTGGTGATATAGAATCATAGACTCATAGAATATTTAGGGTTGGAAAGGACCTTAAGATCATCTCGTTCCAACCCCCCTGCCATGGGCAGGGACACCTCCCACTAAACCATGCCATCCAAGGCTATGTCCAACCTGGCCTTGAACACCGCCAGTGACGGAGCATTCACAACTTCCCTGGGCAACCCATTCCAGTGCCTCACCACCCTTACAGTAAAGAACTTCTTCCTTATAACCAATCTAAACTTCCCCTGTTTAAGTTTGAACCCTTTATCCCTTGTCCTCTCACTACAGTCCCTCAAGAAGAGTCCCTCCCCAGCATCCCTATAGGCTCCCTTCGGATACTGGAAGGCTGCTATGAGGTCTCCATGCAGCCTTCTCTTCACCCCAACTTTCTCAGCCTATCTTCATACGAGAGGTGCTCCAGTCCCCTGATCATCCTCGTGGCCCTCCTCTGGACTTGTTCCAACAGTTCCATGTCCTTTTTATGTTGGCAGATCACCAAATCCAGCCAGGAGGTCGTTGCACCCATTGTTTCCATCTTATGTAAAGCTTAATCTTATGTAATCAGTCAATTTTTTAAATTATGTAACTTTGTAAAGTTTGTTTGGATTGAGTACAATTTCAGAAGTTAAATTCAAAACTGAGGTGCATGCAAAATGCATCTTACTGCTAAAAACACATTTCCAATTACTTAGGAAAATTTGGCAAGGACTGATCTCAAAAAAAAAAAAAAAAAAAAGTATCCAAAATCCATATTGCATACCCATCTGATTGGTAAAAAGACTGATTATATTAAAATTCTTTCTGAAAAATGGGGTTAGTTATAAAGTTATTTAATGTTGGTGTTAGGTATTTTGGAATTGTCGTCTATATATAAGATTTGCTTTACGGATATACCTTCTGAATTTTCTGGATGGACTAGCTGTGTGTGTATATACACATACATATGTCTCTACCCACTTACACACACTGATGAGATTAATAGGACTCTTACCTGATTGCCCCCTTAGGTCACAATAAAGGTATGCCTCTACAAATTGTGTGGCATAAATTTGCATTGGCAGGTAATTGGATCAATTAGTACTACAAAAAACCATCTAGAGAAGAAATGGAGACATGTTTTGTTCAGATTTTATTCAATGGGTTGCTAAGGTAATAAGCCTTGAGCCAGAGAATGTTCTAGACTGTTTTGGTTTTTTTTTCCTGGTTTCATAAAGCAGTATTTCAAAGTGCATTTGTCCCCTGAAAAGCAATTACCTCAGAAAATACTTCCTCCTTTCTTACCCTATCTCTGCAAAGTCAGTTCTGTGTGACTAAAATAATTTTCCTTTAGTGCAGTAGTATTTGCAGAGGAAAGATAATTAGTTAGCTTGTGGTTTCTGCTATCCACAATCAATTAAGATAGTTTATGAAGTTGCAATTAGTTGCACTTTTTAAGACCCACTGAAAGTAACACAATTACTTAACTGCTTGGAAGAGCCTGAGGTTATGGGGATAAGTGAAGTGATATAATTTGCCTTTCTAAAATACTTTCTATTGATTCCTTATGAAAGGAAAGTTCTAAGTGAATTTACAAGGCAAACACTTTAGAATCAAAGGATTTTGCTTGTAATGTACTTCCAATATCCAAATTACAGGAACTAAAAGCATAGAACTGCAATTTTAAGGCTCTAGATAGTAATTTTTCTGGGCACAATCATATTTTATCAGTGTAAAGAGTTTCAGGACATGGTACATCAGAAGATCTAGTTTAGAATGCAATGAATTACATCCTGAAAGACCCTGAGAACTACTCGGTTGCCAAAACTCAAATTTCTAACTGGTACTCCTAGCTTAGAGCTGCTGACTCTGATGTAAAGCTGTGCTTGTGCACATGCCTTGGATACCCTTGGACATCCAAAATGGCAATAGATGCTGGCATTCAAGGAACTGAATCCCACCCTCTGCTTACCTCTGTTGACTGAATCAGGAACTATCTCAGCCTGTTGATGTCTGTGTTTGGTCAGATGACTCCAATACTGAAAGTCTCAAGAGCAGCCTTTGTAGGCCTTAAGAAGCATCTGTTCCCAGGAAATTCAGGCAATTGCTAATACCAGTTATTTTCTCAACTTAGAAAGCTGTAATTTAGTCTAATAAGCCAAATAAATACATTTATCTCACTAGTGTTAGTTAACAGTCAAAATAATCAGTGTATAGACATAGATGTTCTAGAGTCAGATTCTTGGTGTTTGGAAAAACAGTGTCTCTTCTTACCTCTGCTTTAGAAGAAGGTTTTCCCTAATTACATTATTTGATTTAATTGAACTTCAAAAGTATGAAAATAGTTAAAAAATTTTTCCTTTTTTATTTTCTGCTGTCTGCTGTGATATGAATGTCAATATCAAATTCTTGACAGCAGCTTTTGAACTGCAAATTCTTCTTACGAGCTTCTAGAAAGAACTGGAGCATGCAAGGCTAGGGATAATATTTTTCAGTAATTAAGCTGATTTTCAAGATGTCTTGAAAACTCAGCAAAATTACTACTTTGAGGCTTTGCAATAGGATTCCGGTTGTGTCCTAGTGGTGTCCCTGAGGTGGGAGTTTACCTGAAAGACATTACTTTTGTGAGCTTCATCACAGATTTTGCGTTTAAAAACTCCTAGCTCAGAAAGACAAAGTGAGTAATCCCTGAGCCACCATCTACTGCAGAGGAAGATAGTAGCAGCTTTATCTGAGGAAGGTAGAGTTCCTTCTTTTTGTTAGATTATGGAATAAAAAATAACTTGTATTATTTGTAAAAACAACTATTATGTAACAAATTTCATACTTTGGAAAGTCTAACAGGATGAAGTTTAGGTGGGTAAAATGATTTGATACTAAGTCATAGACCCATGTTGAAGCTTAGAACCATCTGCCTTTGTACCACAGGCCTAAACAGTTGTTTGTCCATTTTCTAAAATACGTAGTTAATTTTCTTGCAGCTAGGATTTTACCTTTCAGTTCTGATCATCTATCTACTGTAACTGCTGCCTTTTCAAAACAAGGTCTTCTCATATTACTGGTAGGTTTGCTGTTAAGGAGGACATAGAGTTTCATTCCAGACAACTCCCCGTGGTTTAATTTTTTATCTGATCAGTTATTCCCTATGTACAGCAGCTGTTTTGAAAGCTTCAGTTTGAAATTGCGGTTCCAAATACAGGACAGGTAAATTTATGTTAGATAAAGACTTTTGATGACTTTATGGTTTGATCAGTGAGCTTATTTGACAAACTGACTCTTACACTTATCTGTTTCAGATACGTAGCGCTGGCTTGTGTATTTTCTATTGAGGTTGAACATTTGGACTTTTTATTTGCTTTCTAGAGGTGTCACTTGAATTTGAGAGTAAAAAAAAAAAATACTTTTTACTCAGAACACTGAAGTCCACCAATTTTAATGATATGCCTAAACCAAACAAAGTGTTTGGTGGTGTTGTAGGTCATTATTGTATGTCACAGCCTGTGGATAATTAGGTAAAGAAAACCCTCTGTGATTCATGAACAGGAGGTTATGTTGACTTTTCATTTTGTAATATGGTGGAGAGTTAATTGTTTGGCTCTTATCATAAAAAGGAAAACATTTCTTAGAAGTAAGTGTACTAAGCATATAGCTGTTCTGATTATATACCGCACATTTTAACATTATTCCTTAAACTGTCATCTGAATGTTGCGTTGCAGAAATATTTTCCCGCTGTGCTTATTATTGATTTTTCTTTATTCCCAGATCCAGGCCATGTATGACATTACCCAGTATGAGAATATTTTTCCTTTGTGCATGATTCTGGAACAGCTTCTTCAAAATGAGACAGAAGAAAGTAACGTTTCAAGTGCAGACTATGATGGAGAAGAAAAAATCAGATTTCTGGAGAACCTTGATCAAATTATTCTTCATCTCTCAGATGAATTCCCTTTGTTTTCTTTGTTTTTATGGAGAGTGAGTGTTCTTTTGAACTCTGCTCAAATTCAAATTGATTAAAACAAGCAACCTACTTTTTAACGGTGCATTTGTTACAGGATTGCATTGGAAATTTTTGAGCCAGACAGGAAAATTGTCATTATTGGAAAACATTTACTTTAAACTGCTATGCTATCCAGCAGTTTCAGAGATAATGCAATTTATTTCCAATTTTAAATACAGAAAAAATGTAATAATCCACATGCTCCTTTGAATAAATAGTTTCTCATATTGGAAAACAATATGTTGCTCTTTGCATACACAGTGAAGATGGCAACAAAGAAAGTTGTTTCAAGTGATGTTTAAAATAAGCACAATGAATTTTAAAGTTGAGACATAAAGGGTGTATAGAGGTTCAAAGTTAGGAAACTAATGCCTGTCTTTTAAGAGTTGTATAGCTTCTCTGTGCTTTAGAGACAGTAGTTGGTTGGCAGAAATAAAAATGTTTATTTTTAAACTTGGTAATTTATCACCAAAACCTCTTATAGGGCAGACTTAGTTTCTAATTTAATCAAAAGAGTCCTTACCTGAGCAAAATAAAATCTGGTGCTCAGTTTTACAGCTTTCTTACATTCATTGGTGCTGCTTGGCTTTACTTGTGTGTGCACAAATGTAGGCACCAGAGGCCTAATTCACTCAGAGTTGATTAATGATTTCAAAGATCTAATCTGAATTAATTTAACTCTTAATGATTATTTTGAACCTTTCTGTTCAAAGTTAATGAATATTGATAAAATCCCCTTTGTATATTTATGTATCATCTGATTTTTAAATTTTTATTTCTGTGTAATGAAATTATATTCCTCATAATAACTGAAGTAACATATTTTAAACAAAATCGTCTTAAACATGAAGGCCTTTAAAATATGAGTTCAACAATACTTAAATGATCCAGCATCTGTGATAAATATAAAGGGTAACTGTTCACGATGAACATCATTTTTCTGTCTAATAGATAAACAACATTTTAGTTTTATGTCTGTTAGTAATGCATATTCACTGTGAATATAAAACATTTTTAGCATTAGATCTTGTCCTTTGCGCTTGTTTCTTCAGCTCAATTTTTGTGTCAGCAAAAATCTCTGAAACACCGCTTTTAAAACTACTGTAAATAATTTATCTTGTTAATTTGAATGCATTTATTTCAGATAATAAACCCTTGTTTTCTAGATATGTAAAATATATCAGTATTAAAAAAAATAATTACTTTGGTCTTGAATTGGCTCCCTAAAGAGCGATTCTTATATTTGTTTAGACACAGGCCACTGTTCTGTTTCTTAAACTTTGTATTTGGTATATTAATGTATTTGGTATATTAATGTAACGTTTGTTTAATGCTTTCTTTTAGCAAACTTTCTTTCAGCAGAAATATTTGATTTGCAAAACGAGTGTTCCTGAATAGTCACATTAGAAAATTGGATAAGTTTAGCCAAATTAAAGAAAATAAATAAGTATGTAAGTTTGGTAGTCACTCAGGAACTACTGTGCCCTTTTTGTTACTGCTTTACTTCGTTTGTTTGTTTCATTAAGGTAGAGGATCAGTTCTTCCACCTCACTCCACAGCGCTGAAAGCATGATTCTAAAAAGAGCAAGGAAAGGAATAAACAAAAGGAACTGATATCTAACTGATAAAGTAATTTTCATTTTAATTTTTTGAAAAAGCATCATTCAAAAGTATTTTATAAAGACACAAGACACAGGAGGATACTGGACTCTATAATAGCAAAATGCATATTGTTTCAATATTCCTGTTCTAAAGAACAGTTTCAACACTAGATTGCACACAACTGCGTATTTGCTGATCTATTGGCAATAAATATTTTGGTTATTAGTAAAGCAACTCAGGAGCAAAGGGACACATATTTTCTTCTTTATAGTTGTAGCATTTTCTCACCAGTGAGGTCTCTATGCCGCTGAAAGAGTAATGGATATTTTGGGAAATACACACATAGAATCATAGAATCATAGAATCATAGAATAGTTAGGGTTGGAAAGGACTTTAAGATCATCTAGTTGCAACCCCCCTGGTGTGGGCAGGGACACCTCCCACTAAACCATGCCATCCAAGGCTATGTCCACCCTACCTTGAACGCTGCCAGGGATGGAGCATTCACAACTTCCCTGGGCAACCCATTCCAGGGCCTCACCACCCTTACAGTGAAGAATATCTTCCTTATATCCAATCTAAACTTCCCCTGTTTAAGTTTAAATCCGTCACCCCTTGTCCTCTCGCTACAGTCCCTAATGAAGAGTCCCTCCCCAGCATCCCTATAGGCCCCCTTCAGATATTGGAAGGCTGCTATGTGGTCTCCACGCAGCCTTCTCTTCTGCAGGCTGAACAGCCCCAATTTTCTCAGCCTGTCATCCTTAATAAATCTTGAACTAACAGCTGATGAGACATGTTTTTTGAAATCTTTTTCACAACATACAGAGAGAGGGGGCTTTGCATCCAGAGATGGAATAACTACATGGCACTTTCACTCTGACAAGGATTTGAAACGGTTTGTTATGCAGCTTTGAAAGTATTGGGGCACAGTGAGAATTCCCCTCTTAATGCCATTGCAGCAATTTAGGCACACATCAGACTCTGTAAAAAGTGCTGTTAACTGGTCACCTGGGCTCTCCTTACCTATTTCAGTGCAAAACTAAATAGTGCAGTTGAACCACATTAATGAGCATACCTCAGCTTTTGTGGGAACAATAACCTTTGCAACCAGAATAGTTATTAGACAGATTGTTGTCTTATGTTTCTTAGAGAGATTTTTCACCAAGATGAAACTCACCTCAAGATAAAGATGCACAATATGTGCATTTAGATGCTTCTGTATAGTTGGAGTGTCTTATGAAACACAAAGTACCCTAGCAGTCTCCAGCTGCTACCTCAAAGGCCTGCAGATCTTCTGTGAGTCTTGTGTCACATTTTCTCTCTTTATGTAGGTGCCTTGGAGCATCTTTAGTGGCACTGTCACTAAATATGTCTGTTTAGATGACTGAATCAAGCAGTGATGATAGCATGAGCATAGATACATAGCTCACTGACACAAACATATGTCTTAGTGAGAACTTAATCCCGCCCATGTGATACCTTACCTGTTTGGAGCAGTAGGAAATCCTAAATTTAACTCCATGCTCTTCAGACAAGTTCTGTTCTTGTTCAGTGACTGTTAGATATAACTTGAATAAACATCACTGTCTTTAGTTTTGAAATAAAATAGAATGACTGAGTGAGTCCCTGGAGTTAGCTGTTACAGGTGAGGATTTGCAACCCAGTTTGAAGAAACCTTCCTGCAGCTTGGGCTGTAACTGTCTTAAAGTACTTTAAACAGGTATGTCTACATCCAGCTTTTACATATCTGGCCTCCAGAGGGGACTCTCAAATCCAGAGAAAGTACCTATGGTCTTTGCTGAGTGGAGACTATTCAGTGTCTCAAAAGAACAATCTCAAAGACCCATGTGCTAAGCGTATCATGTCATAGGCCAGAAGAATAGGAAACATGAAAAAAAGTACTTGGTCTGACCTGTCATCACTCCCTGAAGTGTTTCACCTGAGTGACCCTTAGTTTTAGAATTAACAGTACAGGGATATTTCTTTTGCCTGGCAGATTTATCCTTTTTTTTTTTTTTTTTTTTTTTTAAATATATGTACTTGAGAATTTGGGAAAATGCTCTGCAAATGCAAATTTGTTCAGACTTTTTATACATATACACACAAACATACAGTTGAATTATGTATTTGTATGGTTAAATTAGCAGTGCTTATTAGTTAATGGCCTAATAGCAGTCTGTGATTTTGTCATTTTCAACCCTGCCACATTCTTAGCTTCTCAGGTGGCTGTGTTTTTTATTCATCTTGATCTGTTTTAGAAAGAATTTTATGGTAGAGTGTCTCTCCTTATGAGAATAGAAAAATTGTGAGACAAGGGAAATACATTTTTATTCTCGTACAGCTCCATTAACTGTTGTACTTTCTAAAGAATTCTACATGCCTACTAATGACAGCAGTGAGTGGGATTTTAAAGTGAACTTTGTCAGGATATTTTTGTAAACTTAATTTGGAATCATCTGGTAATCTGTGATTTACTGTTTTTTTTTGAGGTTAGTTATTGCTCATATATGTTGGTAATGTGGAAATTAAATTATACCTTATTTTAATTCTGTAATAATAATTATTTTTTTCTTTCAGTTATCTATGCATTACTAGCTGATACAGAGTACACTTTATAGCTTACTGTGGTGCAACATTCAGCTGACCTTCATGTGATCATAGGAGAATTCGGGTTGGAGGGAACCTCAGGATCTCCAGTCCAACCTCATGCTCGAAGCAAGGGTAGCTGCGCTGTCAAAGCAAGTTGTCTGTTGATGGTTCAGTATTCAGTAAGATACTGAAAACCTTCAAGGACACAGACTGCACAACTTCTCTGGATAATCTCCCCTCCTGCTTTACTGTCTTCATGGTGAAAAAAACAAAATTCCTTATATACAGTCTGAACCTCTGTTTCATTTTATGTTTAGTGTCCTTAGTCTTCCCACCACCCAGAGGCTGGATCTGTCCCGTTGATACCTTCCCTATAGGCACTGGAGGGTGCTTTTAGGTCCCCCTGAAATCATCTCTTTCCCAGGCCAAACAAGCCCAACTACCTTACCTCATAGCGCAAAAGATCCACCCACAGTGATCTTAGTGGACTTCCACTGAACATGCTTCAGTTTATCAACATCTTTTTACTTGAGGCCCAAAATAGGCTGTACTAGTCAAGATGAAGAAACACAAATGCTGATGAGAGAGGGGTAATCCTTTCCCTTGATCTGTGCTCCTGCTGACACAGCCCAGGATGCTGTCAGCCCTTGTTGCTGCCTGGGATGCTGCAGGCGTGAGCTCAGCTCACTGCCCACCAGGGCCACCAAGGGCTTTGCCCACTCTGCTGCTTCCCAGCCAGGCATTCCCATGCTGGGTCACTTCACAGGTTGAATACTTTGCCCTTGTTCTTCCTGAATTTAGGAGTCTCTATCAGCCCATTCTTTCAGCCAGCAGTTTCCTCTCAAGCGCATCAACTGGGGCTCCTGATTTGGTGTCATATGCAAATTTGATGAGGGTGCACTCCATGACCTCCTCTTCAGGTCACTGATAAAGATGTTAAACAGGACATGTCCCAGGATAGCTCCCTGTGTGACATTTGGCCCTCCATTTGTGACAGGCAGCCAGGTAAAGTACAACCTTAAGCACTACACTGAGCTTGATTATCAAATATTTTTTTTTACCCACCTGTTTTTTAATCTGTTCACCCACCAGCAGGTTTTAACCACCTGTTTAACCTGCTTTTTGAGGACGCTGACCAATTGTCTCAGCACCTGTGAATGCACACCACCTGCGAATGCACACCACCCGCGAATGCACACCACCCGTGAATGTACACCACCCGATTCCATCAGTCTCACACAGAAATACCCTACCTTGATCTTCAGCTGCTCCTAATAGTTCCTGTCCTTGAACACTTGCACTAAGCAGAAAGGACTGGGAGACATTGTCGTTGAAGACAGAGATGAAGAAAGGCATCAACTTCATCAGCCTTACCTGTGTCTGCTGTCACTAAAAGTTTCATCCTTCATAATTCCTTAATTTGATTTAAAGCCATCTGTGATATACTGTGATATAAATCAATCTGAAAGTCATCAGTAATGTAGTTGTTTATCTTGCATTTCCAAGAGATCTAGCTTTGAAATTTCAGAATTAACATCAGATTTGTATAAAATCATTTAATCTGAAATTCAATTTAGCTTAGCCTGTTTTTAAAAGCAATAGGTGGGGTTGATTGATATATGTTCATATTTTATTGATCTAGACAAGGGATTTTAGATCTCTTGCTGGTATGGGAACTGAGGAATCAGAATGACTGCTTTATAAAAGAAAAATAATCTTACAGCTTCTGCTTTTTTACTAGTTCCACAACTGTCCTGGGTTCAGCAGTAGCAGTCATTTTTCTCCTTCTTAGGAGCTGGTGCAGTGCTGTGTTTTTGACTTTCAGCCTGCGAACAGCATTGATAACACCAATGTTTTTAGTTGCTGCTCAGTAATGTTTACTCTGACCAAGGACTTTCTGAGTCTCATGCTCTACCAGGGGGGAGGGGAAGCCAGGAGGAAGCAGAGACAGGACACCTGACCCATACTGACCAAAGAGGTATTCCATACTGCAGCACGTCATGCCCACTATATAAACTGGGGGCAGTTACCCAGAAGGGCGAGATCACTGCTTGGGTAGGGCTGGGTATCGTTTGGAGGGTGGTGAGCAGTTGTATTCTCTTCCCTTGTTATTTCCCTTATCATTATTACTATTGGTGGTAGCAGCAGTGGTTTGTGCTATACCTTAGTTACTGGACTGTGCTTATCTCAACCTGTGGGAGTTACATTCTTTCAATTCTCCTCCCCATCCCTCTGGGAGCAGGGAAAGGAAGGTGGGGGGGGGGGGTTAGTGAGCGGGCAGCTGCGTGGTTCTGGGTTGCTGCTAGGCTTAAACCATGACAGCAACCCATGAGCATGTCTCGCCTACAGGGACAGCTAAATAGAACAAAACGACATTTACTTCTCAGAGTTGGAAAGCCCTACTCGTAACTTCCTTTACATCACAGAAGTGCGAGGCATTTTCCAAAACTGACTGCAAGGGAACACTGCAGTGCTCCTTGTCTGTGAGGTAAAATAGCAGTGATTTCTGAGTAAGGGCATTAAAAATACTGTATTTACATGCAGAACCTCGTGTAGCTCTTGCACTGTAGCAATTGCTTTAGCTATCCTCAGCATATCCTCCCCAACAGGGGAGAAGCAGCTCAGCCCAAAAAATAGACTGGAGAGAAGATGAAGAAGGAAGTACAGATGAGCAGGAGCCTTTGACAATGCTTTGGTGCTAGGTGAGATGAGGAGTATCGGAATATCACATGGGTGCGTGACAAAATGAGATACTGTGCAAAGATACTGGTACTGTAAAAAAATATCATTTAACCTTCATTTCAGAGAGAAGAGGGAAAAGACACGGGCAAAATTAGATTGCTTTTAAGCTAAAGCATTGTTACCTCAGTCCCTCACAGCCACAAATCTGAGTTCAGTGTAGTCAGTTCTAACCCTTAAAAAACTCTGCCTTGGTGTGCCTGCGCAGATTTCAATGATCAGCTTGAGTAGTTAAGAACTATAGTCAAGATAATAACCAAAGGACTATGTTAACATTAGCATCTTACCCTGTGTGAATTTAAGAGTGAAAAAAAGGTCAAATTTGTAAATAGTTTTAAATCATAATGCTAAGCACAAGATCAGGAAAAGCAAAGGATGCAGTTTTATAGGTTTTCCTTCAGTGCTTGTTTTCATTCTCTGAGCAGTTGTTTATATATGTACCTTCGCGTTTACTGCTCAGACAAGTCTTGCCCAGCTATATACTTGTAGTTTTCTTGGCTTGTTGCTTTTTCATCTATAACATGCCAGAAGGAGTCTTTTTCTGTTTTGCAGTTCTTAATTGGCTTGATTTGAAATAGAGTTTCTGCAACTTCATCCAGATAGTGTGCTTCACTTAAACCTTCTTTAAGTCACCTCC
This sequence comes from Amazona ochrocephala, assembly GCA_039720435.1. NCBI lineage: Eukaryota > Metazoa > Chordata > Aves > Psittaciformes > Psittacidae > Amazona > Amazona ochrocephala. The sequence goes on from CM077878.1 coordinate 49,365,374, forward strand.
CCTTATAGAAATTGTTTTGCCCTCCTTAGCTATGTTTCCTTTTAGTTTTCCTTTTTTTTTATAAGTAAAATCACTTAGTCTGCACCTTCTTTTTTAATTGAACTAGCAACATTAGTTTTCATTCTTGCTTTAATTAAGCCATTCCTTCAATATAATTTCTTCCAAACTTGCTGATTTCAAATTCATCACAAATTCTTTTGTGTCCACTATTAAAATAGTTGTACTAAAGAGAGACTCATTCCTGAGAAGAGCAATGTTTGCAAATCACCTGCTTACCAGGCTTGAGTTCATGTTTGAGATAACTCCTTCAAATTACATTTGAGGAAACAGTCTCTGCAAGCCAGGAAAATCCTCCAGTGAGCAGAAATAGTTCTAAGACAAGATCTTTGGGGCTGTTCAAAAGGGCAGTCTTCTTTCTTTTCTTATTCCTGTAGTTGCCAGAGATTCACCTGACTTGATGAATGCCAACCCAGCACCTTACAGAATTCAACTCTTCAGCATGTGAGGTATAAAAAGCAGCACATGTGCATTCATCAGCATTTTCTCCATCACAACATGAGAAACTGTACACTGCGGATTTTAGCACTTACTCCTCCAGGAAGTTGTGGTGATTTCTTGCCTCCTCCTGTCAGCTGCTGTTTCTGGTGTTTCTGCTGTCAAAGCATAGTTTTTTGTGGTTATCGTTAGTGAATTTAGTTATGTTCTTTGAAGACCTCCTTTCCAGCCTATGGAGACTGAAATTATTCTCTGTCCTCTAGAGTAACTGTTCTCCCCTGACTCTGGCATGATGGTACCTACAGATTTCCTAAGTATATTCTCTGATACATTCAGCCAAGTTTGTACAGCTGGAGGAATATTATGAAGGAAAAACTCCAGACGAAACAACTTGAAACTGCTGTAAATTACTGTTATGTTCTGAAAGAAGATAAAACATTGAAAGCAAAGGTATTATTACAAGGGAAATACTGATCCTAATCTGTTTTCATCTAACATAAATGAGCTTCATTGATTTAGTGAAGCATTTACTTCATTTTTCTGCTGAATGCAAGTAAAAACTCTGTCAGCTTCATTTTCTATTTTTGCGACATATCGAATTAACAAGATAAGTTTTCATCCACAGAAGGCTTTGAACAGACTTATATACTACTCCTTTTGTTACCTGAGGAAGATAGTGGGACACCTCTGACCTTCAAAGCCCTTCACTGCATCTTCTTCTGGAAATTTGTTACTTTTGGCCATTGGGTATTCTGGGCTTTGTCTTTAGTACCAGAGATGAGGAAATATATCTTGAATCAGAAAAAGAAAGAATGAGAGGCTGATCTTGTAGCTCACTATTTTTCTTAGGGACTGACTCCTTTGAACTCTTTTGGTTCTGTTTTGGTTTCTTTTGGGTTTTGGGTTTGGTTTGGGTTTTTATTTGGGGGGGGGGGGGGGGAGGCCAGGGGAGGATAGAGGGAAGGGAGCTAACTCTTTCAGTGGGGGAAATCCCAGTACCTGTTTTCAAGACTCTGAATTTATAGGATATCAGTATGTCTCACTGATACCTCTCTGGTACTCATTACTCATGTGGTAATGAGTCCTACCAAGATCAAAGTTTTTCAGGCCTTAGAGATAGCAAAGTGTCTTTCAGCTAATCATTCTATTTATTTTAGCAGCCATCCATAAAAACAGCTCTAAGGGCCAAGGTAGTTCCACATTGACCTTAGAGTGAGGCTCTCCTGACTTCACAATACAAGATTAAAAGAAAGACAGATGAAAACAGCAAAGAAGCAAAAAGACAAACCCTGATGAGATGTATCAGAAACTGCAAACTCCAGTGGAATTTTCTAAAAGCCTTCAGCAGTAAGTCATCCTTTTAAGGGTCCAAGGGGCATAACCAAATCATGCCTTACTGAGTCCTTGCCATTAGGCTGGAGCTAGCACAGGCAGCAAGAAAACATTTCCTACAACCTAGTGCAGTGTCCTAAGCACTGTGCACTTCTGGAATCTACAGCCCTACCTGGTTTGCATTACCAGGACAGGCACCCCAACACTTAGCAGGGCAGTTCTCTGCGGGTCTTCCTAAAAAGCTAAGCATGGTCTGCTTCCTAAATACAGAGCCAGTTGCAGGTTTTCATAAGTTCTTGTAAAAAATATGAACCTCACATAACTGCGCAATGGAGATTGCTAAAATCCCATTCGGTGTTGTTTTTTCCTGTTAAGGATCACTTACTTTTTAAAGCAAACAAGAAAACTCTATTTCAAAGGAGACCTTGTTTTTCACTTTTTGTTTTTGTATAAAAGGCTCTTTTGAGAAGGGAGAATTTATAAGAAATTAGGCAACATTTTAAATGTTAGTCTGCCACCATTAGATTATAACAGAATAGAGTCTTTTGTATGTTTTTGGTGCAGCAATTTGTCCCACTATTCAGAAAACAGGTTTTACTATTTGATCCTTTAAAAGTCTACGCATATATTAGAGGCTAATAGAAGCACAAAGGAAGCCTGTTCCGCATGGATACCACTTGACTGACTCTAAATTCCTTGTTGCACTAAGGTACTGCTGCAAGCATTTCTGTGTAATATCATATAAGATGTTCTTGAGCAGGTTACTCAACTTTTTTCCTCTTAATAATTATGCAAACTAAAACTGACATCCAAAACTAGGAAATAAACCTGCTATGAACTTTAGAATTCTCTTTGGCATTTCTATTTTTTTTCTCCAAATGAGAAAGAAAATCTGTTTAAAATAATTTATGCTGTAGTATGAAAATCACTTAAGGCAATAATCATAACAAATCAGACAAAGAAATATATGGCAGTCATGTCTATCACTGGGATTATTTTTGGCACTTTCCATTTTTTTCACTCATTCTAGTAAAGTTGAAGAGGGTCCTAGAGGCAGGTTACATTCAAGTAATTTCACTGCTAAGTTAATGATCCTGTTCCGCACAAAGTGCCCTGATGGTTATTTTGAAATAAACCAAGGATTTGCATTTTTAACAGGGGAAAATGTTGATGGCTGAAAGGCTTTATGTATTCTGTGACTAGACTGCACAGATGACACATCTACTGTTACTATAAACACTTTCCCTCATGTCTCGACCTTTGGTTAGGCAGACCATACAGTGTGAGCTTACCTGCACCTGTTTAGCAGTTAACAGGAAGAATGAAGTGCTGAAATTGTGTGATTACTTCAAAATGAAACATTCCCAAGGTTTTCTTATGTCGGTGATATTAAAAAAAATAAGGTGATATTTCACCTTTATTTTGGTTGCTGCAAGCATGCAGACATAACTGAGGGTTAGATTTTACATTCCTTAATCAGTGTAACTTTGGGTGAGGGCTTTTTTCTTGTTTCTGGTTTATTAATTTATTTTAACTTCAGTGCGCACACATAATGCAGGAATTAGCCGAAAAGCAGAGGCAGGAGTTCCAAGCTCCTATAGCAATTCTGCTCTTTGAACAGCAGAAAAAAGTATTATAAATTACACTGGTGAAGAAGCCTGTGCAGTTTTCCTTTTTTTTTTCTGTATGTCTTCTGGATAGATTGTTTTCAAAAACATATTGAAGAAAAGTGCTTATCATAACGTAACCATCAAATCCACTTTTTGGCACAGTGACAATTTATGTCAGCGGCACTTTGAAGGAAGACTAGGAATTATAAGTGAACAAATATCTTACTAATTTCCAGACTGATGAACAACAGATCATTTTACATGTTGTCTTGGTAATGTGCTACCAAGTGTTGATAAACAGGAATAGATCCATTTAATATTCTGTGTCCCTGATAAGATCTTAGATTCTTCGTTTGCTTTCATTTATCTCTCTTGACTGTCCCCTGTGATTCAGACTTTCTAGGCAGCATTATTTGTGTTGATATCCTGTGAGCTGATTTAATAATAACTTTCTGATAACATTATAATGCTTGGAGAGTAGTAATTTTAGCTGTGACTGTACCTTGTTCTGCTTTGTATGATTGCGGCCTTCCCTGTGCATGTTGCTGCTGCTTGTACAAAACCACATACATTGTGCTGGATACATTAGGCATTCAAGTCCATTAATGTTACTGGGAGGTTTTGTGCGTTAAAATTCAGATGTGCATCCATTTATTTTGAGTGCAAGAACTGGCTAACCTCTTCTAACTGGACCTCTGATCACACTGAAATAGGTGTTTCAGCTAAAATGGGTCATGGTAGCTCATGTCAACTGGGGTGGGGTTTGGGTGTGAACAGGAACAGTTCAGTTGGGCATTATAATCCCAGGCAACTGCAGTCATGAGCATGTGGAAGTAATTTTGAGAAGAGACCTTATCAGTCAGTTACATTATCAGCTACATTCAGGAAAAAATGAGAGTGTCTGCAACCTTACTGACTCCTCTCCTCTTGCACACTCAACTCCTTTCTCTTTTCCTCCCTTCTCCTTCCTCATTTTCTTCTTGTGACAGATACCTCTACTTACCACATAGGTGCAAAGAATTACCCTAAGCCAGTATGATCTGTTCGGCTTCTCACAAAATACATTTGTGGATATACCTTGTTTCAAGAAGTGACCCCAAAAGGCAGTACATTCTCTCTTCTCCCACAGTATCCAGGGGGTCATCCACCCAAGTCTGGAAAGTGTGGAAAATCACTGATCCCTGTTCAGTCTTTCAAAGAAAGGCTTCTAGACAGATATTTTTCAGAAAATACATAATCCGTGGCTTCTAACTACTTTCCTACCGTTTTGTATTTGAGACACATCCTCGTTGCTCTCCCATTGACTAATACTGAGCAGGACCTTGCTAAACACATTGGCTTTAGATGGCTCCCTGCCTGCTGTGCTGCCTGCTGTGATTTCAGTTCTGAGGTGTGCAAGATGTGTACCACCCTTATGAGGCCCAGGATTCAAAGGCTGCATCACAACTAGCCACAGCACCAATGCCCAGGGTCTTCCTCTGTCCGTCAACCCAGCTTAAATGCTCATAGTCTTCTAATCAGGGTTGCCATGTCCAAAGCAGGTGGTGAGGGATGGTTCTTGGCCTGTGCAAGCACCTGAGCTGAGTTGTAGGGAATCACATGGGTAAATGCTAGATGACAAGTGCTAGAAGGGTGCCACCAAGGACAGTTCTGGCATTTCAGCAATAGGTGAGTGTCATGGTTTAAGCCCAGCCGGCAACCCAGAAAACCATGCAGCCATTCTCTCACTCCCCACGCTTCCTTCCCTGCTCCCAGAGGGGTGGGGAGGAGAATCGAAAGAATATAACTCCCATGGGTTGAGATAAGAACAGCCCAGTAACTAAGGTATAACACAAACCACTACTGCTACCACCAATAATAATAATGATGAGGGAAATAACAAGGGAAGAGAATACAGCCGCTCATCACCCACCGAACAATACCTAGCCCGACCCAAGCAGTGATCTAACCCTTCCAGGTAACTGCCCCCAGTTTATATAGTGGGCATGATGTGCTGTGGTATGGAATACCTCTTTGGTTAGTTTGGGTCAGGTGTTCTGTCTCTGCTTCCTCCTGGCTTCCCCTCCTCCCTGGTAGAGCATGAGACTCAGAAAGTCCTTGGTCAGAGTAAACATTACTGAGCAGCAACTAAAAACATCGGTGTTATCAGCGCTGTTCCCAGGCCGAAAACCAAAAACACAGCACTGCACCAGCTACTAAGAAGGATAAAATGACTGCTACTGCTGAACTCAGGACAGTGAGTTAACTCCTCTGCCCTGACACTCCCTAATTCAGTGGTGCAGGCAAAGTCCTTATGTTCCTAAGGTCATGCAGAGGTTGAAATAGGTTTTCGCACAGACATGCCTATTTGTCAGAAATTTGGGTATATGTGTTGGCAGCTGCCTAACATCTAATTATGTGTGTGCTTACAAATTCCATCGCAATATTTGTGCTCTTTGCTTTAAATGTCATCCTATCCAGAAGGAAATGCCAGAGGTTCTCAGAAGGTCTGGGAGGGGTGTCAGGGAAAGTCCTGGAGGAAACAAGGGAGCAGAGCTTTAGGGAGGTGACAAGCCACAATGCCTGAACTCCCAGGAAGGAGATTAAAGGGAATTTAGAGTAAAAGGATTCCTGAAAAGTAGATCTGGTGCCTGTGGTTCCAAAGTATGGCATGTGAGAGCTAGATCACAAATCAGCAGTTGGAGGCAGGAGATCATCCCGGGCTGAAACCTCAAGTATATTCAAGATTATTTTCTTCCTGGAGGCATTAATTCTGTTTTTATTGTTAACTGAAAAAGAAAATTTAAAAAAGTGCTTTATTTTTTTTTCTCTGATTAATCTTTCCTGATGATTTCTTTGACTTTTTTTGTGATTCGTAAGTTCTGCCCTTATGCCCTGCATACATTTATATGTCGCTAATACAATTGTTACTCCTTCTTGCAGATCACTTAAGACAGTGTCAAAAATTATGGGTCTTAACACCTTCTTCTGAAATACACATCAGGATACCCATCTGCAGTCAATTTGCCAATATTTATCATTATCTTTTGTGAACGCTGCTTTCATCAGTTTTTAATTTACTCAACTTGTAGCAAGTATGAGCCCAGGGGAAACTTCCAAGGGGAAATTCAAATGGCAGTCAGCATAAGGTCCCCAGGGCAGAGGAGAATAAACCAGGCTTGGATAAACAATCATCAAAGATAGGGGTCTTGTTATATATTGAGATTCCATATCCAGCACCTCCTTAAATCTTGATAGCATTGCTGATCTTATCCTTACATCTACTCTGGTGTTTATCATCCTGAAGGAAACAGTAGCTGTAAATGGGAGCAGCTGACTGTAAAGGAATTAAGACTCAGGGAAAAGGAAATCTCTCAGAAAAAGAACAGAATGTTGTTTTGACCTTCAGAAGGACAGCATTAGTGGGAATATGGCCTAAAGTATACTGTGGAAAAAAGAAACATACAAATCTGTGATGATTTAAAAAGTTACAATAGAAGATACCTGTTTCTCTCCTGAAATAGCTGCAACTGAAATACTAAAGAAGGGAGGAGCTGAAAGTGAAGATGGATTCACTCAATAGTGTGCAAGAAATCCAGAAGGTAAATTAACATAATACGAAAAGTAAGTAGTACGATTAATATTAACTTCTTCAATAACCTGGTTAGCAATTATGTTAAAACTTATTATTGTGAGTGTTCTGTTACTGGAGATTTCTGTTCACAGAACTTCAAAGATTAACCTTTACAGTGCTGATAACATGAAATAAGGAGAGGGAAATTCTCATTTAGAGATGTTGGGGGTAAGGCGGACACACTAGAGTTAGTCAATAGTTCTTGTAATGAAGCTATATTGTATTCTGTAATTTTATTAGAACTTAATTATCAGTCATTCAATTTCTTTTTTCCGGTTTTTATAAGATTATTTTTTGTCAAAACCCACTAACTTCATAAGATTCTTCATACTTGGAAGCGAGCAGATTTTGAAAGTTACATTTTAATTTCTAAGAATCAAAGCCAGCTGTACCCAGTTACTAACTTCTACACATTGAAGAGACGATCTTTTAGCACAGAAACTGTAACTTATATAGACAAAAAGTATGAACATACTAACTTAACTTGTGAATAATTTCAAAGAAAATATGTAAAGCATAAGATTAATATGGAGTGAATTTAAAGTGCTGACATATCAAAATTTGCTTTCATCCAGAGTTGTAATGAAATTCTGATAATACTTTGCGTGAAATATAATTTCTGCAACTTTGCAGTTTCTCTTGCTTTTCTACTGGAATCTCCTCAAAATTTCACTTTTATATATTTGTTTTATTTCTGGTTTTAAATATATGTATATATTTTATACATTTATTTTATTTATATTTTACTTGTATATTTACTTTCATTTTAGACATTTTTTTTACATGCCATGATTTGGTACATAAGTTATGCAAGCACACTTTGTTATTAATATGCCATAACAACTGAAACTTCCATTATTTGAATTGTTACTTTATCTTTATTTTAAATCTTATAAGAAATTGTTCTGTTCTGCTTGAAATGTGTTGACAACTTGTCTTCGGTCCACAAGTTTGAAACTTGAGGGGTTTTAAAGTCACTGTCTCCTAAGTAAAGTCTGTGTCACAGAGCAGCAAAAAAATATCTGTCTTTATGTTTGATTTTTGAGTAGCGCTTGCTACCAATCTGATGGCCATAATTTTATATAATTACAAAGTTTGCATAGCTTACTTGAATTGCTAGACTTCCTATTACTAATTATCTTTCCAGTCTGTTTTGGTTTATCATTTGTATGTATTTCCAGCTTAAACTCTGTAGTTGTTTTTGACGTCCACTTGTCACATTCAGAAAATAATTATATCCAACTTAAATATAGAGCAAGATTGCTTCAGTACTTTGTATTCAAAAAAGCTTTAGACTACAAGTGGCTCAATAAAGTACTAATAATTAAGGATTTCATTCAGCAGATCAGATTCCATTAAATACAGCTCAAAGTTGTTTAGATGTGTCAAAAATTAATTCTATAGAAAAAAAAATGTTATTCATTAGTGTGTTGGAAGCCATTGGTATAAACTCTTTGAATAAATAAACTCCAAGTATATCAGAATATAGTCCTCTGATGGAACAGCTACAAAGTTTGTCTCTTTCTGTAAGCTTTTCCTAATGCCTCACTGATTTCTATTTCCTACTCGATAAATTATAGCCTAATTAGTGTGAAGCTTTGTTGTAGGGAAACTGCTTTCATTTTCTAAAATGTTAATCTTCTCAATTTTCTACTTTCAGCACTATTCCATCTAAAAATCACGCTGCTCTACATCAGAGTTGCCACTCAGTCTGCAGTTACAAAATGCTGAGGTGATGAGGGGTGTAGAAATCACTGTAATTGTGCAAGTATATATGTTTACTTATTGTCTCACAGCTGCCTGAATATTATTTAAAGATAGGCCTCATCAGCAAACAAAATTTTAATTTACAGATTTTTATTTTTTACATTAAGTTACTTCCAGCACAGTAGAAAAGACAAAGCTTCAACCAAGACAGATCTCTTACCTAGACCTCAAATCAAGCCTTTTGCTCATCTGCAATCTGGATGAGGCAGTATCTTGAACCTCTTTCCGTCACCTTGTGGGCTTAGTTTACAAATTGCCTGTCTCACAACTCAGGTATTCTTGCTGTGATTAAGATCTAATTAACCTGGTATTTTAAACCTGATTAAAACTTCTCCCCAAATTTAAAACCTTTCCCAGCAATTTTACTTTTTTTAATTAAAACTTCCCTGGAAAAAAGCTTGTCTTTCAGAAGGATATTTTTCTACAAAAAAATATTTTCTTGAAAGATCCCAGTCAGCCCTATTAGATGCTGGGGGAGGGTGGGGGGTGGGGTGTGTGGATGAGGGATGGCTTGCTACTACAAATCATGCAGAGCACTTAAAGATAATTTGTGGAGCAATTAAAATAGCTACTAAGATTTTATGGTGTGCAATTATGTTTCTTCCATCAGAACATCATTAGGAGAAAACTTGTTTGCCCTTGCAAGTAGAGCTTGTTAAACGTAAAGAAAAATACGACTGGCAAGCAATAAAGGGCAGATTAAGGGACAAATAAGATGTCCAAGGAGTTCTTTATGAGCAGGGCTTTTTTGTGTGCTCAGCTTTTCTTTTCTAGACTTCCCTGGAATGAGAATAAAAGCTCAGAAATCCCACTAAAGCCCATATAGTTGGCTGACAGTTTTAAATGCAACTTCATGCATAAGTAGTAAATGTACTAGGTTGTAGTTAAGTAAAAAAGTAGTACATGCTGAACTTGTGTATTCAATATTCTGATGTGACATTCCCCTGTTTTTTGCAGAGTTTTAGTCAATCTCCAAAAGGTATTCCAAGGTTTTTGGAACTGTAGGCAAATTCAGCTGGAAAGGACTTCAAAAGTTCTAGTCCAAACTCCTTTTCAAAGCAGTATCAACTAGAAGGTTGTTCAGTGGTTTGTCTATTTGCATTCTGAAAACTTCCAAGGATGGAGACTGCATGACCTCTCTGGGCAGCATGTTCTGCTGTTTGCAAACACATACAAATGCATGCATAACATTAAGCATATATGCCAGAGTAATTCTACCCCAATCCAACAGTAATCCTTTTTAAAAAAATGTTTAAAAAGTGTAAGTATGCTGAAAGTAACACACATGCTAAGTAAAACTGAATCCATTGGCAATTTCAGCACTTTTTCAGAAAAATGAGCTGAACATCATACTACACTGTTGCAGAGTTTATAAACATTTAGCTCATAAGAGGCATGAGCTTTCAAAATATGAAATCATTCTTCTCCACATCCTGGTACTGATAAGGTCACACGAAAAAATAAGGACCAATAGCAGATAATTGGTGGTTTGGTTGTTTGTGTTTTAAACTTCTTCATGATTAGACATAACATTTGGGGGAACACTGCGAAATTAGAATTGTTTAGGCTAATGAATAGAACATATAGGGAAGCCATTAATGCAGCTTTCAAGTACATAGAAGGTGTATTTAAATATTGCATCTGATTCTCAATTTTTGGTTCATACATAACACTAAAGTTTACAGGGTTACTTCCATGAATCACCAGGGTAGAACAGAGTTGTCAGATGGAGGGAGCATCCTCTAGCTGAACCACTGCTCAAAAAGGATTGATTTAAAGTGCAAACAAAACTAAGTCATGCTTTGCTTTCTGACAGAAACTTGAGCTTTCAGCTGAAATAAAAAAGAAGAAAGCCCAAATTAGTTTGAAGCATTCATTCTGTTTAACTCACTGGTGTGAGAACAGATAAAAATTGAATGAGAACAAGGTCTTTTTAACAAAGTGAAAATGTACAAACCACTTACTCATATAAGACATCCACATGTTTTAGGGAGAAAGGGAAAGAAGGAAGAGGAGGCCTCTCTGTTTACTTGATAGGCTGTTCAGAAGTTCAAGGCATTTGTGTCCTTGGTTTGTTTTTTGCTAGCACCCCCATAGAGTGCTTTTGCTGTCTCACAGCCTACCCCCTTTTCAAGATTTTTTTTCAAGACATAAGGGAGTCTGAGAGACTGTTTTTCCAGCCCTTGGCGATGTCAGTGTTTTTAGATATCTTTCTATTTTTGATGGCATTACCAGGAAGTGAAAATAGATTTGAGTTCTATCATTCCTGCTCTGTCTGTAAGACACAGAATGTATGGGTTCCCTGCAATTTTTGAGATTTACCTAACTCAGAGGACTAATCTACCTGTGGTTTACCAAGAATGTTACATCTCAGAAGTGAACTTATTCTTCAATCCTTTCTTTGTTGAAGGAGTATTGCTTTTCATTGCACAAAACAGTCCTCAAGGTTGGTTCTGCTAGTGATTGGGAAAGTTAAATGTATGATTATCTCCTACTGGAGGCTCTTAAACTGGATAAATGAGTTATCAAGGTACCATATGAGACTGCCAGAATGGAGACTATCCTTAGCTCTCTCTCCATCAAGAGATAGCTATAGGTGGTTATGATACAGGAGACGTCAGTAGTGTTTTCATTACTGACACATACCAAGCTGCTGCCTCCACTCAAGTGCAATTTATCAGGCATTATAATGTCTTTGTGCCTTGCGTAGCCAAAAGCGCTGGCTATTTTGTGCCTGTACATTCTGCGGTTCTTTTGGTTAGACTCCAAGCCATGTATATCAGGGACAAGGTTTGAGTCATCTAGTGTGTGTGTGCCCACAGGCAATGACTCAAAAGTATAACAGAAAGGTTATTCCACACATTCATGTTCATATGTTCTTCTGTGCTTTTGCTTACAGACGCTTTAAAATTAAAACCTGAATTGCGCTTGAGGGCATATTAGTGCATCCAAGTGGGGACCACAGGCACACCTGTATGGACTGCTCCACTAGTAACATATTTCTTGAGTTCGATTCAAGGGAGTAACTATTTTGATAGACTACCAGAAGACAGCCTGAGTGAAGTTATATTTTGCAGTGCCAATCCCTGAGCAATAATCACACTGAATTGCTCAGGAAATTTACTACCCACATGTACGAAGCTGTCTGCTGCTATTTTAGACAGTATATCCCTGGGTCCCGTTCTAGCATTCAGTTCTATTCTTTTGACCCAGCCTCTCCCCCAGTAGCATATAGTCTGGTATAAAGTTGGTCAATCTTCACCTCAGTCTCTGAATCCTGTCTTGTCTTGGTCTTTAAGCTAGTGCCTTCTTTTTCCACTTTGTTGGCTTGGCTTGTGCTTGATCTTGCAGCTCCTGTGTTCTCTGCATTTTCTGGTTCTACTCCAGTCTTGGCCTCAAAGTCTTCCTCCCATTTGGCCTAACAACCCCCACCAGGAACAACACTGTTCAAACAAGATCTCAGACCTTAAACATCCACTTGTATTGAACTGCCCCTCTGTTTGTGATTTGATGATTCAGGGTTTTTTTGGTTGTAGCTTTGGTTGGTTTTGGGGGTTTGGATTGATTTTTTTTTGGTTGGTTGGTTGGTTTGGTTTTTTTTTTCTGGTTTTTCTTTTTTTTTTTTTTTCTTTTAATTTAGACTACTATCTGACTACGTTTAGTTAAGATGAAAGAAACGTTGCTGGAGTTGTTAATCTTTCAATACTTTACCTCTGTGTCTAAGTCATCTGTTAATTTCTGCAAAAGAAGTAAGAGGAAAAACTCATTCTAGCCACAGCGAGATTTTAGGATTTGAATGAACGGAAACTACTTTAACTTCATTATTTCTCTGCATTTAGCAAAATTTATTTCACTGCCCTTTTGGATGAACTCCCTAAGTCAAAGACCTACATTAAGTATGGATATTCAGATTTTGCAGCTGTTAAGTCAAGGCCATAGTGGCAAACAGGGCATTGGTATGGATAGGTTTTTGGCTTTTATGTTTTCTAAAGTGATGCAATATGTCTTCCAGCACTATCTCTATGCACGACTTGAAGGTTCTTTTGTTTGTTGAGGGTTTTTTCTAAGACATTTTTTATGTCAGTCTCACAATTTACTCTCTGTAGTAATTCAATGACTTGATGGTTTCAAAATTCAGAAACAAATTATTGTTGATTCAGTGGTTGATTCACACAGTCTTTGATTTGATATATTCATTGTTTAATTAGCTGAACAATTTACAGTAATTTAGCCCCAGTCATTGTTATTGTTATTCACTTCTTCCTGTAATCATAATTGTCACAGAGAATTGATCTTTCAAATTACATCATTGACTCCAAGATTGTCAGTAACTTAGCAAATATCTTCAGTAACTTAAGCCATTTTTCTAAATTACTAGTTTTGTCCCCCCAGAATGAACTATGAAGTCACTAATGAGAAGCAAATGAGAGTCATATGCTTTGAGAGGAAGGTACACCATGGTTAAATAAAAAGCAGAGAGAGCATGGCGCTCTGTGAGTCAGGGTCTTCCAGCACCCTCAGAGTGGCATGGGGTAATATGTGGGGTATCTTGGGAAGCTGTGGATGTTACATACTCAACATTTGGACTATCCTCCAAATTCAGCCTGCAAGCTACCAGCTATAAATATCCTGGGCTCAACCATTCTAAACATTATACTGAGCCTCTGAGCCACCCTGTGACTCAGCAAGGAGCTCTCTGTGAGCCAGAAAAGGAGCTTTCTAGGAGGTTAATTCAAGAGCAATTCACTCAGCAGAGCTAGTGACCACTAGCATCACTATTCTTTGCTCCATGTGCAAAATGTGCCTTTTATTTATATATATATATATATGTTAAGATAAGCCTAGAATAGCATAGACATTCAGCTCTTACAGGAAAGCTCTTTTTCATCCTGTCATCCTAAGAGATTTTGTTTTCACTTATGTAGCTGGAGCTCGTCTTTCTGGAACATACATGGTCCGATATGTACACAGGATTCCAAATGTTGTTTCACCAGGTTCTTCTTGGAAATTTATACTCCTATATTTTGTTAACAATACTTTCCCTGATACGTTTGCTATTTCACGACAGCATCCAATTCCTGGTTCATATATCCCATAATGGATAAAAACTCCTTTAATATACCCCTCCTCTTTGATTTTTCTTCTGTTTTGACAATTCTTCCTAACTTTATGTCTGTTGTCCAGTGATTTCATTATCATCTTCCATTATCTTTGGAAAATACTAATATTCTTAAACAATCATAGAATAGTCTGGGTTGGAAGGAACCTAGTCATGTAGTCCAGCCGCCAAAGAAGAGTGGTCCAGAAAACAAGCTTCAGTGAAAATCCTCTTCTGTCCTTTTAGTCCAACCTGCTATAATTTTTTCTACCCAACTGTTGATAACATATTTAGATTGTACATAGCTATGCTTCTTTTACTGCCTGGGATTCAAGAAAGATATTGCTGTTCCTAGTTACCATTTTGCAACAGTACAAATTTGGAAAGGGCAAGTGTCAGTAGGTGTGGTTTTACTTTAAAGAAATGTCATGGGATTCCAAATTGATTAATACATGAACTACATTTTTCTTCTTATTATGCAAGAACATTTGCTTGTTTATGCTTTTTGAGAAACCCTGAACTACATGTATTTCTTCCTCTGAGAAAATAAATAAATCTGGAGGCCTGGCCTGACGCAAAATCGAGCATTGAAACAATTCTGTGATGTTCCCTAGACATATTATTCCTGACTTTATGTGACAAGTTTATTGGAAATGTTCAGGTAAAATGTTCTGATTTATTGCATTTCCATGGTAGATTTACTGAATGCATACAAATGCAGCAAAATTAAATAGGATTTTCATGAAATTATGCATGCATTAGCATTTTGGTGTGAGTGAGAGATCACAACTTTAATTTTATTTTAATGTGTGCTGTGATCCTTTACTCTTCCATCAGTTGCATAGTCTTTTTCAGCCCTGTTATTTTCTTGTTAATATTTCAATCATGCTCCAATGTATTTGTGAAAAAATATGGCAGTGTAAAGTCCTGGGATTTTAACAGGTCCTACATTTGGTAGGTTGTAAATTTGTTATAGGAGGGCACACAGTTAAAAATGTATTAACAACATATTTCATATTCTGTGTGAAATAGGAAATGTGAACTACATCTTGACCTCCTCAACATCATCTGGTGATGACTTATTTTAAGCAGAGCTGTGATCATTAGTGTTAAGAAGTGGCAACTCTGCCTTTCTCACTAGCAGTTAGTGGGATGTGCCTACAGAGGAAACAACACTGCAACTCCTTGGCAGCCCCAGGATATACAAAAAAATAGCAATAGTAAAGACCATAGATGCCCATCTGACTGAAGACAAAAATCTCCAGTAGGCTGAGACCAAAAATCATGCCCTGGGAATGGAAAGATTGTTCTGATGCAGGGTATTCTGTAAAAATAAGTATGGTTATTTACTCAGAGGGAATAATTACATGTTCCCTGGAGACGCTGGAAGGCATTAAGTTTCTCTATTAGTGTGATATTTGAGGGATTTGGAATAATTTTTCAATAAACATTCAATACTGCTTCAGAAGCTTGCAATAGATTATGAGGTTTAAACTGTATTTAAATTTCAGAAATTTGCTCCTACTACAGTGGGTTTGAAAGAACTTTATGCAGTTAAATTCACAAAATCAATATAACTTAAATTTTCCCTTAAGGTCCCCAAACTTACATTTGCATTTAAAAATAGAACCTAAATGTCAGTTTTAAAGATTATTGATGTAGCAGTGGGAATCAACCCATGTGTTCATTTCTAAATTCTAAGTCTTGTCATTGCTGGAGAACAGATCCTGCACTAGCTAAGCAGTAGGATTTTTTTCTTTCTTGATAGTATTGAAAGAGGTTCAGAAAATTCAGTCTCAAGTAAGAAAAGTTTTTCTCTCAAAATTTTTCCTCCTAATCGTAGAAAAATACACCTATCAACATCATCTTGCTTCTTAATCTTTTATGCAGTAAACCTAGGGAAAATTATAATCTTCAAATGCTTTGAGTAACTTTTGGTTCAAACGTTTCCAGCATGCGCCACCTGGGATGCATTGTGATTATTGAAGCAAAACTCACTTGCATCGAAAGACTGACATTTTTTATTTAGCAGACTTTGGCAGGAGCAAGTTTAATGGCAGAAATCTCACAAGCTTAACCAATTTGCCTTCTTTCTGCAGTAAAAACATTTTGTAGAAGAACAAATAGGCTTTACTAATTGTTCTATACAATGTTACACATGAAGTGCGTTAGAATGGTTGCCAAAGTGGTTTTAGCATTTTACAGGGAAATCATTCTGTTGGTGAATGCATTGAAATTAGAGATGAAAAGCACAAACAACTTAAATAGCACTTTGTGTAAATGTGAATATTACAGAACTTTGGAGACCAAAAATATTGACAAAGCTTTTACTCATGTCCCCTGCCAGAGCCATATGGATTTTGACTGATGTGATAAATTTTAGTAACCCAGGATTTCAGAAGTGGACAGACTTCAATTTGATGAGTAGCTTAGTAAGTTTTATTACTTCAGAAGGAATTCACAGCTAATGACAACACCAACTCACTCTTACAATAAATGTGTACCTAGTACACTTGTCACTTGGAAAACTGTCTTGCTGTTGAGTAAATAGGTTGAATACCATGGAAATAAGGGGAAGTGTTAAAAACAAACAAACAAAGCCAGCAAAAATACCCAGACCTCCAACCTTTCCATACAATGCAGAATCTCAGTGTTATTCCTATGTATCTCTGTTACATTCCCACAGTGGGCTGTAATTGAAAAAATAACAATAAGAATCCATTTACTTCATTATTTCCATTATGTTATTTGTGGGATTTTCAATAGGGAAACTCATTTATTCATTTAATTTCATTTACCCTTTCTCACTCCTCATAGGAAACTGTATCATTTTGCCTTTTTCATGAAAGATGTCTAATATAAAATGGCAAAGATAAAATATGTTCTGCCTTACATAGAAAGTAAATAAGCATTATGTCTTTGTTTAAAAATTTTTAGTAGGATTCTTTAAGAATTCACAATTATTGAAACCCTACTTTAATAGTCTTAGTTTTCTAGTGACTGTATTCTTAAATTTTAAATACTACCATTTAGCTAAGTCTGTCTTTGTCTATGATTTGGTGCTGTGTGGCAGTACATATTTCCTTTTCTGTTTCCATTAATGCCTCCATGAAGTTGTTGTTTGAAACTTAAGGAGACAGTATGACTTTGGAGGTAGAGAAGAGGGTAGTGCTGCAGCAAAATTGTAGGACAAGAAAAATGGAGGTGGCTGTGGCCTATAGCGAACTTGAGGAGGCAGCAGCTCTTACATCTGACTGCAAACTCACCATCCACACCTGGTCAAGCACCAGAAGCCACAGCAAATCATCACAGCTAGTTACCATCTTCTGAGCCAAGGAAAAGATGTGAAGAACCATCTGTTAATTGATGATGAAGAAATAAGAGGTTATGGGGTTTTGTGCACTAATTTGACTGACTTCATGCACGCCCTTCTGCTGCTCCTGCTATCAACTGAGCTGCCTCTGGCAATGGAGGGCAGCAGAAGCTCAGCCTGCCAGCTTTGTCGTGAACCCCCGCTGCTGAGTCAGCAAGAGCTCGTCTGCCCATGCCGCTTGAATTCAGGTGCCCCACGTGGTATCTGCATGTAAGACACCTGCACAGCACTGGCAAGAAAGGGGATGTTGATTTTTCTAATCTACGATCATACAGTTTTTGCAATGGATCTGAACAGACTATTCTTGAAAGCACCTCCAAAGCTCACGATTCAGTCACAGGAGGCAGTTCAATTGTATGTGGCTTAAATAAGTCCAGTATTTCTCTGAGCTGAGGCATTTTGTCCCTACGCGACACAATAGTGAAAAAGAAATGCAAGCAGAGCTAATGGTCAGTAATTATCTCTCAAAATTCCTGTTTTATCCTCACAACAATATCAAAGGAGAAACAAAAAACAAAAAACTTTCCTTTCTCACAGGATAAATAATTGTGTTTTTAAAAATCTATTTGTCCTTTTAAAATACAGATCTTAAAACTGGAATACTTTCCCAACAGGATTACTTTACAACTCAGTTTCCTTGGATAATATTTTCTATGCTTTTTATTCTAGTAATGTCTACACAGAAGTCAATAAATACATAAATTGTATATTTTGAATTCTAAATCATAGAAGACAGTTTAATAACAAAAGTATTGTCCTATGTGGTGGTGAAAACTCTGAGATTCAATAAGGAAGCATGCATGCAAATTACAGTGAAATATACATGCACAAGTGCTAGCCTAGTTATGTTTAAGAGTTCATTGTCAGATTTTTAAGGTACAAAATCAGTGTGCTCTAAAAGACCAACTAAATGTTTATTGCATATCCCAGATTCTCACTAAAACTCTCAATAAAGGGGAAATTGGACCCAAAGGACTTTTGCATTGGCTCTCTAATGAGTTTTACAGTAATACTGGCTACACAATGTGGTGTACCATGGAAGTCTAATAAAGTGAACAGTGCCTGCATTTCTGTAAAATTGAAGGCTGGCTGCAGAGAAATACATTTTCCCACACTGAAAGCTCTGTAGCTTCTTTGTTTTTTTTTTCCTGTAGAAGTATATAGTATCTATACAGGTTTGCTGTGTGAACGTCACCAGTTCCAGCAGGATGATTTATACACATCATTCTGGTAGACATCGTAGGAGGATTTACTGCCTCATGCTAGGAGAGTAATATACTGTCTCATTTTCACTCTGGCTAGTGAGGAAGAGAAAATGAGACAAAATTATCTAAGCAATAAGAAAAAAGTACATCTTTTATTATGGATGCATTTTACAACACGCAACGACGTGTTGTATGCATACAGCAGCACACATTAGTGCTCTGCGCAGGAGTCCTATGCCAGCAGAAAAGTTCTAGGTACAGCAAGGAGCAGAATAATAGGATGGAATTTAACAACTTCTGAGTTAGCAATGGAAACTTTCAAGAATAAGCTAGTGAGAGGAGACTTGCATTATGAGAGACAAAGCAAAATGTGCTTCAGTGCCAAAGACTAAATTGTAAAGCAAGTTCCTGATACAAACCAGAGGTTCAGACAGGGAGAAAGTCTTCTGAATATACAGTATGGTGCAAACAGGAGATGGAGTGGAGGGCAAGTTTTGGAGGTTTAGAATAAGCATGGAGGAGAATGTATAAGAGAGGTCAGGAGTCTACCAGGGATCCTTAAGAGAAGAAGTTTTATTTTGATTTTTAAAATACCACAAAAGCCAAGAAAAGTGATTGATCAGGTTCAGCTTCTGGATAGCAGAATATATGCCGCTTGCCACGTGGTGTACTTACTGTGAAGGCTTTAAGAGAGGATGAATAATAGTTGGGAAGGACTTCAAGTCTGAAAGTGTTCAAGGAGACAGTTAAAGCAAACAATGGCAATGCAGGAAAGAACTGTAGTGGGGTTTCAAGAGCGGGGGTAGGCTTCCTCATAATAAAAATGATATGAAGAAAAATCATTTGTTAACTATGAAATCCTCTCAAGGCTTTCCTAATAATTGGGCTCTAAGGACAAAGGCAGTCTGAGATTCAAAGCCTAATCAAGGTGCTCTGAAGAAAATAATAATATCCTGTTGTTGACTAGCCCTCAAATTTATCTGAGATGCATAAACAAAATCAAAGCTTAGGGAGAAGACGATACAACAGAATACATCAGTCTATAAAAGATAACATTAAACCACAATTGTTTCTGTAAGTTCTCACCACTCAAAACAGATGTAGATTTAGATAGCTGCATCTCATATGCACTGCAAGGAGAATGTAGTTTCAAATCTGAGGCAGGTGGGGTGTGGAGTCATCAAGATTTGAAGGAGAGCACAGTTGCATCAAATGGAAAGGGAAATGGTGCAGATAAACAGCTGAAAGACAAGCCCTCTTGACTTTTTTGTTACTTTGGGATTCACAGCTTGAACTCTGTCTTGAAACTGTATTTCCATTTTTAAAGGAGTGGGAAGGGATGCCTCTGGTACATGACAGCTGTTCTACACCAGGCCACCTTTTGTCATAGTAGGTAACCCTTTGAGGACTAATTGTGGAGTTCGAGCATTTCTTTTTCTTCTCTTTGAGATTTTATGCAGAATAGTTGGAACAGAACAGGAATCCAGATTTTTCCCGCAGGATGTTTAATTTGTCAAGCCCCTTTTGCCATCACTCTCCAGCATACTAGTCATTAAAGAGTTTTTGCAGCCTTAGCAGCACTAGTAATTTGTATTATCTTTTGCCTTGCATGTTAAAGAGTCTTTTCTCCATGTCTCTGGAGTGGGTACTAAATGCAGAGGCACAGAGCTATCACAGCTGTTTCTTCATTCACCAGCATCTGAGATGACAAAAAGATCTAGGAATTAGCTATTTAGGAAAATTTTTGAGATGACTGGAATAAAATGGAACAGCTGCTCTCTGTGGAAGCTGATAGTAGTATACCAGAAGTAGAATTAGCTCCTTTTAAGTCAAATGTCTCTAAATTAGGAGCAGACCCAATAAAGGACTTGACTTAAATATTGATGTGCTATATCGAGGTACTGTAATGCTGTCATTTGGGGTTTGTTCCTGAGAAAGGAACTCAAAGGCCAGTTGGGTACACAATTGTAATAGTCCTTGTGGGAGGACTGTCTGGCATGTCAGAATGAGATCCAAATGGATTAAGCACTAAGCAAGGAGTCCAAAGAGTTGTTTAAAGCTGGTTATCAAGAAGGGCTGGGAAGAAGGCGACATGCTGAATTCTTACCTTGATGTCTGAGAACAGACTCCTTACAAATATCTCTGCAGAGGCCCTTCTTTCTAGTCTGGTTACCCTGTGCCATCTCTTCAGGGCATGTGTCTATGATTATTCACTAACAGCAGGGCAAGGCTTAGCCTTTTCTTTGAAAGGATAGCTATTTGGTAGTATAGCTTGCTTCTTGGGTACATTTGAAAAGTTAAGCATTCAAAAAAGTTGTGTGTTCAATATTCTTCTTAAGCCCCCATATTCCTGGCTACAGTCCTTCATAAGATTATCTTCACCACCAGTTTAAGAGGTTACAATAGACAGGGCAGAGGGGCACCTTTAAAACCTTTTTAAAACTGAAAGAAGTAGGAAATTTATTGTCTGGCACTTCAATGGCTATCATGGTAACCAAGGCAGCCACCCTTTTCTGGGAGCAGTACCATTCTGCATGGCCCATCAGGTGCAATCACAGCAAAGCAGCTCTGCCAACCCAAACCCTCTTTGCTGGGAATGTGTAGTATTGAAACATTAAGTCAAAATGGTAAATACGGATTGACAATAAGGTAATTTATGAGATATTAACTGGCATATTGTGTACATCAAAGAAATTGCATTACAGAATAGGAGGAATAGCAGCTCTGTGTGTTAATACTGGTGATACCAAAAATGCAGCACCTGAGTATGTAACAGCCACAGCTGTGCTGCTACAAGGAGTCTGGGAAAATGAAATACAATCCATGTTTCCTGTACTGAGTATAATCAGTTGTCATTGGTTACTCACATTAGTAGACAGGAGTTGATAGAAGAAAATGATTATATTTTTTGTACAATGCAATTTCTCTCTTAAAAAAAAAAAAAAGATCAGCTAATAGGTAAGAATGTACGGCAGAAATGGACACAGGCAAAAAAGACTAATTTGATAAATTTAGAACAATCATGTTGTGAATACTGGTACAAATGTTACATAATTCTAATTAAAAATGCATCGGTTTTGGGGACATAAATCTCTGCTTTTGAAATGGAGTAGGCACCTCCTTGATTAAAACAATGAAGCACCATGCATACTGTGTCTCTGACAGTTCAATCTTTAACATACAAGTCAGCATTTTCAGACAACTCATCATAATCAAGCTAGAATAATATCAGCAGTTAAAATCTTTTAAGAGGAGTGAAAGAATATTTAATAAAAAAGAGACGTAGTTAGTAGAGGATCCTTTTCAACCCAAACTATCCTATGATTCCATGATAACTTCAGGGCAGCAGAGCTATAGATAAGTTTGTTGGTTTATTTTTACCTTAAATCTCATTTTCCATGTTACCTAGCATGCATATTACCAAGAGGAAAAAGAGAAGAAAATAAAATATCAGGAAGGAATGTGTTTAATATTGTATGTCAGCCTTTGTCATAGATACATATGAAAGTGTTGCAAGTGCTTTCTCATTGTTATGGTTTTCAGCTGGAGTGACCCAATAAAAAAGAATGTGGCTTATTCAAAATAGAACATTAAAAAATTAATTGTGTGCACTTTATATACACACATGCACTGTTTGTTTACACTGCTGTGGAGATTCATGCGTTATATCCTCAGGCTTGTTATCCGTGGACCAGATGGTACTGTTACTTGCATCAGGTGAGGAGCCAATTCAGTATCCTTTCAAATGAAGCAATCAATGTAATATTGAATTGCATCCATCATTTGCAAGGGTTTGTCATCCAAATTCATTGAAGGAGCTATAATATAAAGTGCAGATAGTTCTGACTGTAAGGAAAAACATGAGCATATATTTATAGAAGCAGGCAGACTCCAGTTCCTGGTGTTATCAGGACTGCTGAAGCTTTCTTGCATACAGAGTTTATATGGGCTACAAAGGATTCTGGGGACTTAAAATCATCTCACAAGGTCTGAAAAACACAAGGCTTACGCAAGTATTCAGTGTTCTGACATGAAGAGGAATGAAGTAATGGTTAGGGTGTTGTAAGAATAATTGGCCTGACACATGGCAGAGAGCATCCGAGAAGGTCTTGATCAAATTAGCTATTGCTTGTGTGAAGGACTGTCTCTAAGACTTGGTTCTACTTTGCCTCCCTCATAATCATTTTCTGCCAGCTTGGTTATTTACTATTTGCTATTTTATTAATGATTGTCCATGACTCATTCTGGTCCCAGTTTTCTTATCTAAACTTACAGGTAAGGTGTTTTATTCTGATCTTGATCAAAAGGAACAGTTAGACTCTTTCATTAATTCCCTGTCATCTGGTTATTAGGGAACTATTTTAAAGCATACTACTTCTAATTTGACACATACAGGAGGATTAAATGGCAGCGTAGAGGTGTTTTTATGTTGTAAATCGTGCTCAACAATTGCAAGATGACATTGAAAGTATCATGCAGAGGATGCATCATTTCTAGCTTTATCAAAACAGAAAGACTGATTTTGTTTGTCACCAGGTTAGTGGATACTGTATCAGCTTTCAAATTGTTCATCAAGAAGCTCTAAATAAAATTCTAAAAATCATGACCTAAGACTTGTGATTCTGAACCATCTTGGCATAGAGAAGGTTAGCCAGACATACTGCATCCCTGCTGAAAGACACAGCTATTGTGTCATTTTGAAGAAGTACATGTTTTTCCTCCAGTAAGAATGCAAACATCTAAAAATCTATAAAGAAATCAGAAATGGATATCTTGGGTTCAGTTATCTAATGTCCAAAATCAAAGTTCTTACTCCTGAACAAAGAGAAGCTGCCTAAAAGTTAATTCATAATTCATCTAATTGAAACTTGTATTACAGACATGATCAGAAGTAGTACTGATGTATGGGGATCTTTGACCTGAAGGCCAGAGAAGAGGTTGAGAAGATTTGGCAGGGATAGAAGGAAATGCACTAAGGTAGTCTGAGTCCTTCTTGGATGAACGCATCCACAAATTAAATTGTATGTGAATTAAAGCACAACTGAAAAGAAATGTAGTATGACAAGCTACGTACATTTAAACTATGAAGGTTTTAATAGCTTGCTAGAAGAGCTTTGGGATTTATTTACTCTTATTTTTCCCCCTCCTGCCTTCTGGCATATTTATGGAATTTATATCATCTCAGTCATTCCACTCATATTGGAAGAAAAAACAAAATCATTTTATTAATTCAAGTGTCTCTCTGTGCTGTCAGTCCCATTATTATTTTTTTTTTTAACAGACCATGTTTCTTGGTTTCATTCTCTTGTGATATTTGGGCCTAAGTTGCTGTAATGTAGTCTTATTGATTATAGTCATCTTACTGTGTCCTTTTTAAGAGCTAGAAGAATTTCTTATGATGTGCCAAATTCTGAACTACATTCATAAATAGATGTAGCTTTGAAAGGATTCCCCTGTAGTCATCTGGCCCCACTGGTGCAAGCTCAGCAGATACCTTATGAAGAGTATTTCTCTAACCTGTTCTTAAAAATCTTCTGAGCTTTGCTATGTGGACCCATGTAAATAAATACATAAATGAATAGATAAATGCAGTGTACGAAAAAAGATACATTGAATTAAGAATTTTTTCACTATGAACTTTTTAGTAGTCATTTCAGCTTTAAAAACGTTTAAGTTCTTTCACTGTAGCATTGTTAGATAAAAATTGTGTTCTGTCATCTTTGCTTATGACTATTCTCTATTCTTGAGAAGTAACATAAGTCAGTGCTTGCTTGTAATTGTGGCACTCAACATACCTGTGTGGTACTGCAGTCATTTCACCACACCTGACAGACAGATTCAACAACCCCATTTTAGTCATTAAAACAGCTGAACCCCGCTGGGATTCAGCAACCCTGTGCAGCTAAGTTTCAGGTGTCTGCATGCCCTTAGGATGCAGATACACCCCAGGCTAAATTCTCTTTGCAGGGATCTCAAAAGCACAGCTTGAGGTGGGATATGTGATGTGCTTCTTGGCTGGAGAGTAATTGCCTGATAGTTCCTGAAATTGCATTACATTTGCATCCAACTGGTCTTGTTGGCTGAGCTTCTTTGTCAGAGGCAAAGTTGTGTTAAATGGCCAGTATAATTCGTATGTTGAGTAGAACTGCATCAGTTTGGTATTCTTCAAAATGGTGGATAGCTTTTCTTTGGTCTTCTGATCTAACTGGGCATTGCCTGTAGCAACAAGGGAAATTCCTTTTCTGCTGGTTTTGTAGCAGAATCAGTGGATCTCTTCACTTTTTGTTAAAAAATAAGTAACAATCTGGAAATGGTCAATATTTTTAATTGGAAATTAAAATTGTAAGCAAGAGATTAGGAGAGAATGTGATTTCTGCAAAACAGGGCAAAATAATCAAGTCTTATAACTTCTGATGAAAACTTAATCTCAAACTTTAAGACATTTATCAAGACAAATACCAATTAAAACATCTATTTTAAATCAAGTATTGTAAACATCTTGCTGGTCTCATCTAGACTTATTCAAATTCAAATTCAAATTTAATAGCAAGATCTGTTCTTACGAAGTCGTGTGTGTGTAAAGATTAAGAATTTAATCTGAGGCTTTAAAAAATTAATTTTCTTATCCTTTCATTAATAATTTTGTATTTTAGATGCTGTAAAAATCACACCAATAATTTGGGTATAAGTGGGTGTGGTATCTTTTTCCTAGGCTAATTTATTTAATTTGAATTTAATTTGGTCAGTATAAAAGCTCAGCTTTTAAATGGTAATTTCATAAAAAATTAATATGCTTAATACCAATAGAGTGTATGAAAATAATATGTTAGCACTGTCCGCTGAGCATTGTTTTTTATTTGTTGGGCTTTTTTGATACAAACTGCGTTAGTAGTTTTGTTTCTAAATTACAGCCCACTGAGGAGCGAAATGATCCTTTGTCTCTATAGTTACACTTTAATCAAACAGCACTAATCTTGTTACTGCTTGTCACCCTTCTTTAGAGGGAAATAATGGCCAGGGCAAGCCGGGAATGAGGAGAGCAGGAGGAAACTGCAAAGCTCAGGGAAGCAAATACTCTTAATAGTGACTGCTGCAGCTGCTGTATGACTGGAAGATTACTTTGTTTAGTATTTCTAAAGGCATCCCTGGGATTCAGTGTAGTTTCTTTTGTGTGTTAATTCTGGGGATGGGATGCAGCTTAGCTGTCAGTGGATTCTGCGCATGAAGGCAAATGCACAAAATTGTCAGTGCTTACCATGTTTAAGTTACAGTGGAAAAGACCAGCCTGTGTCTCCCTGTGGGATAGTTAAAAGTTTATTCAAGGCTCAGTCTGAAGAATATTTTGACCCTCTAAGGCTATCTGGTGTGTGGAAACATTTGCTCCTAAATGTCAGCCCTCACCAGCCTGGAGGGAGCTGTATGCCCATGGACTTCAGAGGCTGGCTTACTTCAAAGGATATCTTGTTTATCATCTTGCCCAGACCTTTTTGAAGATGAGGAGGAATGAACTAGTTTAGAAAGTGACTTGTCTCCTGTGTCAGAAGTTGTACCCATGAGAAAAGTCCCCTATGGGTTTCTGATGGGGCTCAGCCTAACTGTGGTGCTGCCCTAAAGTGGTGACTGCCATCTCTTGGTATAAGCAATGTCCAGGCCAGAACTTTCGTGACTTTCAGCTATTCTTTGCCTTCTCTACCTAATAAAGGTAGCTTTATAAGTAAGATTTCTTGTCTTCTGGCACAAATTTATTGTCTTCAGGGGACAATTCTTTTTAATGTCTTGACAAAGATGTGCTACTAGGAGCAGGCTGTAAGCAAGGGGAAGGGCTGATTTTGCCATTCACCTCAAAAATTATAACAGTGAGTGCTGCTAGCTCCAGAATAGATCTCTGATTGTCTCAAATAATCTTCATTTCCACTGCAGTCCCATACATGTCCCAAGATCCAAACCATGGCAGATTTTAAAACCTCCTTCCCTTCGCAGCTCATCTCTCACAAATACAAAGATGAAGAGCAGTCTCAAGTATGAAACAAATAAGCAGAAGATCTCTGTAATTAGAGTGCATTGATCAGTGTTTGTCTTCTCCTTTATGGCTGGGATTCATAGCTTGAGACATTCAGTTTACTGGTCAACCTGGGTTTTCTAGATGTAACGATCACCTCTAAAGGGCCATTTGTATAGTGTGTTTTACATGTGTTTTCACTTGTTGTTTCTTTCTAATGACTGCAAAGGATGGAACTGCTGGCACAACTACTTGCATAGCTTACAAATTACTACATAACTACTAATTGGAATGTCTAAATTAGGTAAAACAGATTCCACCTGAAATCATAGAATCATAGAATCATAGAATAGTTAGGGTTGGAAAGGACCTCAAGATCATCGAGTTCCAACCCCCCTGCCATGGGCAGGGGCAAATGCTTGCTTAGTTTTTGTTATTCATAAGGGATCTATGCTTGTGTGGATGGGAACTCAGATTGTGTTTATTTGTGAGATTTATTTGTTGGTAGGTTTCTGGCACATTGCAATGGCCTTGTGATAACTCACTTCTCATGAAAATCTGACATGGCAAGATTCACTGTGACTATCTCAGAACTATAACTCTTTCAGGTTTCTTTTAGATGAAATAACTTACATGTTTGAGTTCTTCACTAAGAGAAAAATGACACATTTTTAGTTGAAAACAGGTTTTAGAAGAGCAATGAAGAGAGAGTAATAAGTGGAAAATAGCATGTATTTGCTTGTGAAAGGCAGGAGCAAGTCAATATTAGTCATGCTGCCAAACAATTTTGAAGTATTGAAGACTGCCAGAGCTCTTATGCTAGAACAGAAGTGGACTCCACAAGTTTGTTTCTCAGATAAGTAGGGAAAATCAGAATAGTTCCTTCTGCACATAGAATTTTGTTTCTCTGCTGCTGAAAATTTTCATTCCAATACTTCACCTTGTTTAGTGTTCAGGCTTTTCCACCACCCCGGATTTGTGCATACTAGGTAACTATCACCTATCAGTCCTCTTGCTCCATGATGAATCCACCTCTACAACTGCTATGTCGGTGCTGACAGACCCTCACATGTCTTTTTGTCCTCCCACTTCTCAAACCAACTCTGCCCCTGTGCTCTCCTGTGGCTTCCTTAGCCCCAGCCTCTGCCCTGGCTGCCACCGTCTGTCATACTAAGCTTGAGAATGCCTGAGGAAAGAGTGAGTGAGAGAAAGGGAGAGCTGCTGTTGTTAATGGGCAGACTGTGAATGAAGGAAACTAAGCTGAGATCTAGGGCTGGTCCTGCACCTTTTATTCTCACCTCCCTGTGAACAGTGCTGAGTTTCTGGGAAGAGATGAAATTATACATCCTCTTTGCTGTAAGCTCCTCTTCTGGCTCTTGGCATAGGAAGGCCACTGTGGGATGGATTTGACCATGCTGGGTATAGAAAGAGCTCTGTGGAACAATCTATTGCTGAGCATTTGAGATTACGAGGATTATTGCGGTCTTTTTCTACCAATCATTTGAAGATACTATAACTATACAGGCTCAGGGGCTGAGAAGGAAGCTCAAAACACTCGTGTGCTTCAGTTTCCCACTGTACTTCTTCAAGGAGTTTTTAAAGGTAGTAATTAAAGGGTTATGTCTAGAGCTAAATACTCTCAAAAGATTCCAGTGTGGTAAGGCTTGTTAAAACTATGGGTGACAGCAGCAGGGTTGAGTCCTGCTGAGCATCTGTCTACTAAGGAGCTATATGACAGAGGTTGCTACAACTGAATTAATACAACTGAATTAATGAAGTTGTAAGACCAGGTAGTTTCTCAGTAGAAATGCACTACCTCAGCAGATTTGAGGGGGTAGGTTTTCAGGGGTTTGTAGGAAGTAAAAACAATAGGAACATAAAATCCATGAAAAGCTGACGCCTTTGACACCTCATCTGGGGGAACCTCAGCATCCAGGAACTTCAACTTAGAGTGGCGAGAGCCACCGAGGGAGCCTCAAGTCCTCGACAGGACTTGCCCAGGACCCGGTAGCTCAGCGGACACGAGCAGCTGACTCATAGGGGGCGGCGTCTGGAGGAGCAGCACCAGCCCTGAGTGGCTAAAACCTGACCCAGAGAGTGCGGCGAACAGGGCGGGTTCGAGGCACTTTGCGCTGCAGCTCGTGGGGGCAGGCGAGCGGGATGGTGAGCACTCACCTTATGACCAGGGCCCTGGGACCTCTGCTCTGGCTGCCTCGGCAGTGGCCAGTGTAGGCACCGAGACAGAGCCGATGGGAAGGGAGGCTGCAGTGCAGAGCTCGGGGTGTAGAGAGCGCCTGCATTGCTCTCCTGAGGGGAGGGTGCGCAATAGGCAGGGCTGCACTCGTGGTGGAGTCCCTCCTGCAGCAGATGGCTGAGCAGAGGGACACTCTTACTAGGCTGAAATATGTCAGGGAAGCTGAGGGGAAGCAGCACTGCTTACCCCAGGGCCAGACTGTGCAGGGGTCTCAAGCATCCACTGTAGCTCACGGAGGAAGGGAGGAGGCCAGGAAGCTGGGAAACAGTAACAAAAACAAAACAAAACAAGCAAACAAACAAACTAAAAAATAAATTAAAAAAAAAAAAAACACTAAAAAAAAAAAAAAAAGGAGGAAGAGGACAATTAAAAGCAAGGGGCTTCCTCCTAAATCTGTTGACCCCACCCAGAACCACTTTGCTGTCCTGCAGGGGGCTGATGAGCAACAGCGCTCCCACCAGGAACAACCGGCTGATGCACTGGTAAAGAAGGTCACTGCTGGTGCTGCCAGGAAAAAGTGGTAGGCTGCAGTAGTAAGGGAATCTACTTTGAAAAGGAGCAGAGGCACCCATCTGTCGGCCTGACCCAGTCTCAAGGGAGGTGTGTTGCCTATGAGGGGCACGGATCAGGGGTGTCGCAGAGAGGCTGCCTGCTCTAGTCAGTCCCACTGACCATTGCCCACTTCTAGTGATCCTTGTGGGTGCTACTGATATAGACAACAGTATCCCGGAGACCATAAAGAAGGACTACAGAGCTCTGGGAGAGGTGGTTAGGGGCTCTGTAGCGCAGATCGTATTTTCGTCTATTCTCCAGGATACAGGGCAGGACCTTGAAAAGGCTAGGAGGATTGGGCAGGTTAATAAATGGTTAGAAGGGTTGTGCTATAGTCAGGGGTTTGGGTACCTGGAACATGGAACTCAATTTAGTAGGCCAGGTCTACTGGGGGCTGGTCTGACAAAGAAAGGGCAGACTGGATTTGGTAGGAGGCTTGCCAGACTGGTCAAGAATGCTTTAAACTAGATGTGTTGGGGGAGGGGGGCATCATTCCATCCCAACACACCCAGTCGGTTGCTACCACCTATAGTAAATGTTCGGAACAATGTAGAGATATTCCAGAAGCTCCAGCCAATGACCCGGCTTCATTTGGAGCTCGGCTCAGATGCCTTTATACAAATGCCCGCAGCATGGGGAACAAATAAGAGGAATTAGAGATGTGTGCATGTCTACAGGGGTATGATATCATAGGCATCACAGAAACATGGTGGGATGGCTCCTATGACTGGTGTGATTGGAATGGAAGGTTACAGGCTCTTTAGGAAAGACAGGCCAGGTAGGCAGGGAGGGGGAGTTGCTATTTATGTTCGGGAGAGCCTGGAGAGTATGGAACTCTGTCTGGGGACACGTGAGCACTCAATAGAGAGTTTGTGGGTCAGAGTTAAAGGGAGAACAGCGATGAGAGACGTAACTGTGGGGATCTGTTACAGACCGCCTGATCAAGAAGGCTCGGTAGATGAAGCACTCTATAGACAGATAGGAACAACCTCGTTCTCAAAGGCCCTTGTTCTCATGGGGGACTTCAACCACCCTGATATCTGTTGGAGGGATGGTACGGCCCGGCACAAGCAATCCAGGAAATTCCTTGATTGTGTGGAAGACAACTTCCTTCTGCAAGTAATAGAGGAGACAACAAGGAGAGGTGCCATGCTTGACCTCGTCCTCACCAACAGGGAAGGGCTGGTTGGGAATGTGACGCTCCAGGGCAGCCTTGATTGCAGCGATCATGAGATGGTCAAATTTGAGATCCTCAGGAGAGTGAGAAGAGCGTGCAGCAAGCTCACTGCCCTGGACTTCAAGAGAGCAGACTTTGGCCTCTTCAGGAACCCGCTCAGTAAGGTTCCATGGGATACAGCCCTAGAGGGCACGGGGGCCCAAGACTGTTGGTTGATATTCAAGGCTCACCTGCTGCAAGCTCAGGAGCGATGCAGCCCAACTAGAAGGAAGTTCAGCAGGAGGGCCAGGAGACCTCCTTGGATGGATAAGGAGCTGCTGAGCAAAATTCAAATGAAAAAAGAGGCTTATAAAAGGTGGAAGCAAGGTCAGGCGGCCTGGGAAGAATACAGGGATGTTGTCCGGGAAGCTAGGGAGCAGGTTAGGAAAGCTAAGGCCCACTCAGAATTAAACTTGGCTAGGGATGTTAAGGATAACAGGAAGGGATTCTATAGGTATATTGCAAATAAAAGACTAGGGACAACATGGGTGCTTTCTGGAAGTTATCGGGAGAACTGGCTATCCTGGATTTGGAGAAGGCTGAGGTTCTTAATGACTTCTTTGCCTCAGTCTTCATTGGCAAACACTCTGACTACACCACCCAAGTCTTGGAAGGCGGATGCAGGGACTCTGAGAATGAAGACCCTGGGCCCAGTGTAGCAGAGGATCTGGTTCTAGACCACCTTAGGAACCTGAATGTATACAAGTCCATGGGACCGGATGAAATCCATCCACGGGTCCTGAAGGAGCTGGCAAATGAAGTTGTTAAGCCACTGTCCATCATATTTGAAAAATCGTGGCAGTCAGGTGAAGTTCCCGATGACTGGAAAAAGGGAAATATAACCCCCATTTTCAAGAAGGGGAACATGGATGAGCCGGGGAATTACAGACCAGTCAGTCTCACCTCTGTGCCTGGCAAAATCTTGGAGCGGATTCTCCTGGAAGGCATGCTAAAGCACATAAAAAACAACAAGGTGTTTGGTGACAGCCAGCATGGCTTCACTAAGGGGAAATCCTGCCTGACCTATCTGGTGGCCTATAATGGGGCTACGGAAGTGATGGACAGGGGTAGAGCAGTTGCTGTCATCTACCTGCAAAGCGTTCGACACTGTCTCACATGACATCCTTGTCTCTAAGTTGGAGAGACATCAATTTGATAGGTGGACCACTCAGTGGATACAGAACTGTCTGGATGGCCAAATGCAAAGAGTAGTGCTCAGTGGCTCAATGTCCAGCTGGAGACCAGTAACGAGTGGTGTCCCTCAGGGATCGGTGTTGGGACCAGTCTTGTTCAACATCTTTGTGGGTGACATGGACAGTGGGATTGAGTGCGCCCTCAGCCAGTTTGCCGATGACACCAAGCTGTGCAATTCAGTTGGTACACTGGAGGGAAGGAATGCCATCCAGAGGGACCTTGACATGCTTGTGAGGTGGGTTGATGACAGCCTGATGAAGTTTAACCATGCCAAGTGCAAGTTCCTACACCTGGGTTGGAGCAATCCCAAGCACAGCTACAGGTTGGGCAGAGAAGAGATTGAGAGCGGCCCTGCAGAGAAGGACTTGGGGGTGTTGATCAATGAGAAAATGACCATGAGCTGGCAGTGTGCGCTTGCAGCCCAGAAAGCCAACCGTATCCTGGGCTGCATCAAAAGGAGTGTGACCAGCAGGTCGAGGGAGGTGATCCTGCCCCTCTGCTCTGCTCTCGTGAGACCTCACTTGGAGTATTGTGTGCAGTTCTGGTGTCCTCAACATAAAAAGGACATGGAACTGTTGGGACAAGTGCAGAGGAGGGCCACGAGGATGATCAGGGGACTGGAGCACCTCTCGTATGAAGATAGGCTGAGAAAGTAGGGGCTGTTCAGCCTGGAGAAGAGAAGGCTGTGTGGAGACCTCATAGCAGCTTTCCAGTGTCTGAAGGGGGGCTATTGGGATGCTGGAGAGGGACTCTTCATGAGGGACTGTAGTGATAGGAGAAGGGGTAATGGGTTCAAACTTAAACAGGGGAAGTTTAGATTGGATATAAGAAAGAAGTTCTTTACTGTAAGGATGGTGAGGCACTGAAAGTGGCTGCCCAGGGAAGTTGTGCATGCTTCATCCCTGGCAGTGTTCAAGGCTGGGTTGGATAGAGCCTTGGATGGCATGGTTTAGTGGGAGGTGTCCCTGCCCATGGCAGGGAGTTTGGAGCTAGATGATCTTAAGGTCCTTTCCAACCCTAACTATTCTATGATTCTATGATTCTATAAAAGATCTTTTCCTTCAGCCCATTACTTCTTGTAATAATTTTTCTTTAAGAACCTTGTCGGAGGGCTTTAAACAATCCAGGTATCTGCTGGATCATCTTTATTGACACACTCACTGATGACCCAACTTAAGCACCAGCTTGTTAATGTGGCAGGTAGAGATACCACACTAACACCTTCCCCGCAGACTGTCATTGTCCATATGCTTCTTGTTGTTCATTACAAGCTCTGTTGTGTTGCCAGAGCTGAAAGTCAGTCTGGAGAGTCTGTGGTATGCAGGCTCCCCCCTGGGGTCCTTTGTGTAGATATGAGTTGTATCGTTAGTCCTGGCATCATCATTGTTTGCATGACAGGTTACTCATAAGGGGCCAGGGGGGTGAATAGCATCAGGCTGACTGCTCTGGTGTGCTGAAGAGCTGAAGTATATGATGCCCATGCTCAGAAAACAAAGCAAGAGTTGAGGACTAACTATTAGCAAATATTATGTTAAATAGCAGCAAAATATTTGAAGTTATGAATATTTAGAAATGAGATGAATCACTCGCAGGCTGCTATCCAAGTGTCTTAGCTATTATATTAGCACACATAAAAAAGCAAATTGTTAGAGGAAGGCCTTTCCCTGCACATCTCGGGCCGCACATTCATTTGTGTGTATGCATGTATGCATGCATGCATGCACAGAGGACAGGCCATCTTAAGTCTTGCAGTCCGACATACTTCTCACTGAACACTCCTAAATTGACACTCCCAAGATTTTTGTCCATTCTCTCATTTATTCAGGCTGGTCTTCCTCTTGTGTTCCTTCTAATAGTGTGATTTTGTGGGCAAATTGGATATAAACAGGCTTTGAAATTTTGAAAGCTGAGTGTGTCTGAGGTATCTTTAACCATGACAACAAAAATTATTTGGGTTTCTTCCTTAAGGGCTATGCTACTGCCCACAGAAGTGGTGGATGAAGTCACAGTTATGACAAATGTGCTCCTTCACTGCTTTCAGAAATACTGGCACTTGAAGCAGTAACCCCTTAAATTTTGTTAACCCCTCAATTGTTTAGGTAAAGAATTTAGCTTTCCTATCCCTGATGCAAACACTTGACTGATGCTCTCAGAACGTTCTCCTTCCAGGGGGCTTTTTTCATGTTCTACTTTGAGTTCCATTTCTGTATTCCAAAGGAGAAATTTATCCTTTCAGGTAGTCAGGGCATCTCTGGAGTGACAAAGAAAGCAGTCTAGAATGGGGCGGGGAAGGAGGGGCAGGTTACCCAGCCTATGCCACTGCACAAAGCAAGTCCTTTCTAATTTCTGCTCTGAAAGCCACTCAGAGACAGAGAGTGCAGCAGCCCCTCAGGTTATCTGCTACAATGGTTCGCTCTCCTTAGCAATTGAAAGTTCATCCTAGTATTAAACTCCAATCATTACTGCTGCACATTAAGCCATTACCTCTTGTCTGGCTGCTATGAACGGAGGCATCCAATTGTTCCTTTGCACTTTGTACAACCTTCAAAAACTGTCTTGCCTTCTCTTCTTTCCTATAGTAAGGGTCTTCCCTTCCCATATATTTTCCTTGCCAGTCATGTTCCCTGCCCATGACAGGTGGGTTGGAACTGGATGATCTTAAGGTCCTTTGACTTGTGACTATGATCCCATGTGAGTATTATAAAAGACGTAATTCTTTTATGTATTATTGTATTAAAATAGCTGCTTGTCGGCAACCTTCTTGTAAGTGTGCAGCACGAACATCATGGAAGCACAAGAGAAGGTCCAGAATATTTTGGAACAGTACATATAATGTAATAAAAGCGTAGAAATTAGTCTGGCTTATTTCCTCCTTAGAATTGTTTGATTTTTTTTTTAATAGCCACAGCTAAGCTATTTGGAAGGGGAATGAACTGTGATGGTTGATTATTAGTTGATCAAGCTTGCAAGACTCTTTCAGATACCCTGTGTTGGCAGTGCGAAAGCTACGAGACTGGAACAGACCCTTGCAACCCCTCCTTCCTTTCCATTTCTTTGGAAAATTTTCCTTATCCTGTGTGGACCCGGTCAAGAATTGTCTCTGTTCTTTGACCCTTTTCTTTCACCAGATTTCCATGGCTGGCCTCTATGTTTGCTTTTGCATGAAGGGCTCTGCACAGAGCAAAAATGTTGGATGGTGGGGGCAGAAGGAGAAGGGATACCTTTGCTGTTGTGATGTTGAGTTTCTGTGTCCTTTCTTGAAGTCACTGGAGTAATGTTAGTAATCACTGTATTCCTCATAATAAAATGCTGTCAGGTAATCAGTACTTCTCTTCCAGTTTAAAAAGCTCACTTCTGCATACATTGAAATCCTGTCCTGATTTTGTTAGGTTAATAAGGAACAAAACTCTTTTCTGGGACGTTTATGTACACCATTGAGTTACGTGCTGCATTGCTCGCACATCTCCTTAAAGGTTATTTAAGACATAATCTCTGTTGATTTTAAACACATAAAACCATGGGCAACCCTGAGATAAATTAATAAATGAGACGGTATTCAAGCATGTAATCAGATCCATAGCTACTTAGGGTGCTATATTATAAGGTAATCTTTGTTATTCTGTGGCAAAACATAAAAAGAGAGGAAAAAGTTCTGAATGCCCTTTTGTGCATTACATCAATGTACTGAGTTGACTAAGGTCTTTTGAGCTCTCTGCTCTGTGACTTGGTCGTTCAATACCTGCTATGTTTGTTGCACTCATGTTTGACGGACACTCTGGACTTAGATCAGAACTGTAAATACTCAGTTCCTATCAGAGGCAGAAGACTGACATGTGTTAACCTTGGATCGGCTTAGCTCAATTACATATTTGTCTTTTCACAAGACTGAACTGAGTGTTGTTTTCATTTGGGCTTCCCTCCCATCAGGTTCGTTGTCTTCTCTAACTTCTGAGTTGTTGTTTCCACAATAGCTGAATTCCTCTTCTGTTCTAGGAAAAAAATTTAAGAACTGACTTATTTGGACTGTGCTGACATAATCCTGCTGAAAAAGAAAAGGAAATCTGGATGACTGTAAGGGTCAAGCAAATGAATCAGCTTGTGTTACTGGAAAAGGACCTTCAGCTATCATGGAACAGAAAGTCTGAAATTGCTCTTCGGTGCCTCACAGCTGCCCATCAGGCACTGTGCCTGAGCAGAGGCTGTGTGTCTTTGTGCATCAGGCTGCTCTGCTAAGACAGCCTCTTCCCAAGCTTGTTCTCAGAAAGCTTTTAAGTGTTGGGACCAGCCTTGTTGGCTTGTGTGCAGGAGTCGGCAGACCTTTTCCAGACCTGCAAGACTGTAGTGTATTTGGAAAACCCCATTGCAAAGGGGAGAATTTCCCATGGCTGACAAGAGGTGTAGTCCTCCATAACCCTTCCAACAGTCCCCTGGAGAAATTGAACCTTCGCTGTGTATAATGGGGAAAGCAGATGTTTTAATCATTAGGTCTTCAGTTATCACCTATGGCAACGTTAAATTAGTCTCCAGATGAATCACTAATTTTTTAAATAGGAAAAAACAAAGAAAACCAAACCAAACCCAAAACAAAACAATACCAGAAGTGGAAATTAAGAGCAGAGACTGCATAGATCAAGCAAATTTCCCACCATAGTTCACATTAGCATCACTGCCCAGAAAACCTTTAAGATGGCAAATTGGACAAAGTTTCAATTTCACGTGACAAAATAAGAATGTTTTTTTCTTTACTTTGTTATTTTCGTGAGAATTACTGTGTGCTTCCTGGAAAAAAATTGTAAATATAATGTTGAAGAGATTAAATATGTTAAGAAAGAAAGGCATAAAGTGCGGCCAGTACAGATTTTTCACTTTATCTTTGCATTCAGCCTGGCTAGGTAGAATCAAACTACTTGTTTCCAAGTTAGTAACTCTTTACTGATTGATAGAATCATAGAATCATAGAATCATAGAATAGTAAGGGTTGGAAAGGACCTCAAGATCATCGAGTTCCAACCCCCCCGCCATGGGCAGGGACACCTCCCACTAAACCATGCCATCCAAGGCTATGTCCAACCCCACCTTGAACGCTGCCAGGGATGAAGCATCCACAACCTCCCTGGGCAACCCATTCCAGGGCCCCACCACCCTCACAGTAAAGAATTTCTTCCTCAGATCCAATCTAAACTTCCCCTGTTTAAGTTTGAACCCATTACCCCTTCTCCTATCACTACAGTCCCTCATGAAGAGTCCCTCTCCAGCATCCCAATAGCCCCCCTTCAGACACTGGAAAGCTGCTATGAGGTCTCCACACAGCCTTCTCTTCTCCAGGCTGAACAGCCCCTACTTTCTCAGCCTATCTTCATACGAGAGGTGCTCCAGTCCCCTGATCATCCTCGTGGCCCTCCTCTGCACTTGTCCCAACAGTTCCATGTCCTTTTTATGTTGAGGACACCAGAACTGCACACAATACTCCAAGTGAGGTCTCACGAGAGCAGAGCAGAGGGGCAGGATCACCTCCCTCGACCTGCTGGTCACACTCCTTTTGATGCAGCCCAGGATACGGTTGGCTTTCTGGGCTGCAAGCGCACACTGCCAGCTCATGGTCATTTTCTCATTGATCAACACCCCCAAGTCCTTCTCTGCAGGGCCGCTCTCAATCTCTTCTCTGCCCAACCTGTAGCTGTGCTTGGGATTGCTCCAACCCAGGTGTAGGAACTTGCACTTGGCATGGTTAAACTTCATCAGGCTGTCATCAACCCACCTCACAAGCATGTCAAGGTCCCTCTGGATGGCAGTTGGCTTTTTGTTTATTTTTCACCAGTGCATGTTCCTTATCCAGCACAAAATGCTTTCTGACCCCCATTTCCAGCTTGTGTGTCTGCTGTATGTCTCTGAAACAAGTCTCATTATCATTTGTGTCCCACTTCTATAAGCTAGGTTTCCTAAATTTGTTATTTATGACACAGAAAACCAACAGAATAAAGACTGAGATTCAGATTTCTTCAGGAGTAGCTGATGTTAGTACTAGAGCTTATTCTGACTGCATAAATTGTCAGTTCAGCATCTAACATTCCAGTCAGGATGGTTTTTGTTCCTATTGTGACGGATTTTGCAAAGTTCTGTAGCAGATCCTGGAAACTACTATGAAAGTTCAATGGAGTCAGGGTAAACTGTAATGAGTGTGGCAACAGCACTTTTAGCCAAATCGCTTCTGTTAGACAGGAGAAGACAACCAGTTGGGATGCATCCATGACGGCTGAAGGAGCAGCCATCAAGAGACCTCTTTCTATCATGGCTATCAGAAAATGTCCCCAGTGCCTTGAAAAAGGCAAATATTGTGTCTGCTTTCAAAGATGGAAAGTCTGAGTCCAAGGAGCAACAGAACATTCAGCCTCATGGGAATGTCCGTAATGTCCATGGGAACATTATGGAGCAAATCCTTCCAAAAGTTGTTTCCAGGTAAGTGAAAGGACAGTTGGGAACAGCCAGATCAGATGTACCAAGGGCAATTTATATGTAACCAGCATTATTGCCATAAGTCATGAAATAACCAGTATAGTGGATGAGGAGAGAGCAGTGAATGTCATTTTATTGTGCTTCAGTAACACTTTGGTAGTCTCCCATAGCTTCTTTGCAGCCAAACTGAGAATATGTGGACTGGACATGTGGGTTACAAGTTGTGTGAAAAGCTTCTTGTGCCATTGGTATGAAAGAATAGTGGTCAAGGGACTGAACATTAAGAGATAGCTGATAGGAGTAGTATTCTTTAAGGGTCAGTCCTGGAAATTACACTCTTAAACTTCTTCATTAGTGACCTGAACAACAGCAAGGAGTACATCCTCATCTGTTTGACGTGTGGCACCAGAATACGCAACTCAGAGTTCAATGTGCGGAAGGACAAAACTGTGATTCAGAGGGATCTGAACAAGAAGGAAATGGCCAATGGTAGCATGATGCTCAGCAAAGGCAAAAGGCATGTCTCCTCTTGGGACCAACCAACCACATGAAGTAGTACAGGCTGGGAACTAGTCTGTTGCAGACCAGCTCTGCAGAAAAGGGCCTGGCGATTCAGTCCTTCCTTATTCGGAGATTCACAAGGAAAGAACAAAACACAGCCGAGTTCCAAATAAATATACAGAAATAAAATAATTCACAGAGACGTTAACTAAAAACAGGAGCACGTTGCTCAGGGATACTGAGCCTCCACCCCCAGTAATTTTCCAAACAACCAAGGTCTCAAAGAACATGATCTGACACTGAAGTTAGGCTTGCTTTCAGCTGGGGGTTACACTATATGCCTCTGAGGGTCCCTTCTAATGTGAAACGTTTTATGATGATTTTTTTAACTTGCCCAGAAGGAGCTGGCAGTTTTCTATCTAGATGAGAGCTGTCAGGATTCAAAATATCCGTCCTAGCCTTTTTTCACCAGTGAACCTCTACCACTCCTTTTGTCTTCAGTGAAACTATTTATGACAATAATTGAAACTATTTATCACAATAATTTCCTTTTCAGAACAGCAATGCAAATGTCCAGACCACCCTTGGAGACCTGGTGTGCATCATAACCAAAGCAATGCAAGAACAGAGATGACTCTATGTGTCTGCTGCAGCTGCAGTCCAAAACAGAGGTGTTAGACAACACAGGCTCCTCTTCTCAGATGATGTCAGACAGGCGACAGGGAAAAGTTAAGCTAGGAGATCCCCTTAACCTACTGGAAGAAAAACAAGTAACTGCAGAAAGTCAGTGAGATTTATTTGTTCTGCAGGAAAAAAATATAAAGCCTTGGGCAGGGAGAGAGCAGAGATTTTTAAATTGCGATATTTCTCAGCAGTGGTAGAGGAAGACTTTTAAATCCATCCATCTGCTCTATATTCTTGTGAAGGTCTTTGTCTTTCCTAACACTCTGTCCTTAGCAGCTCCTGTGGTGTTTTCACCCTGTTTCGTGAAGATTCACGGCAGAGTGGGCTGTGGGAAATTTTTTGAATGGCAGCCTCAGTTCTTGCCACTCAGGGCATTTACTTGTGGGTGTGTTTTGAAATGTTTCTGCTAGAGCTGGAACTGATAAAAAATTCCCTGTAGCTGAACTGTGCGCAAGTTTGCATTCTGGTTACATTCTCCAGAATTTCAGCCTCATGGGAAATGGGAGAACTTACCAGAAATGTTTCACTAGAGGATTTAATGTCTGAAAAGCACATCTGCCTCTTGGCTTTTGTTGGTACTCTAGCAGACGTACCACATTTTCCACTTCTTTGCTCCATCCCTGCCTCCTGCAGGTGCTGGCTGAAGCCCTGGTTAACTCAGCCCAGAGTTCTGCAGGCTGAGCAGGGAGAAGTGTCCTAACTGTCTTCTGACCTAGCTCTACCAGAAAGATACATTTGTCTTATTTTGTTGTGTTTGGAAGAAAAACAAGTTTAATCACCCACTATGAATACTTTCATTTTTCTTTCTTGTTTTTCTTCTATGCAAGTTTATCTGGCTTATCTTTGTTCCAATGTACAATGCTGTATGGCTTAGCCGCTGGCAAGGACATCTTTTGCTACAAATGGGTGTGTTAGTAGCTGCGAGAAGTTCCTCTTCTGATAGCAGCCCACACTGCTGTCCCATCTTACAGCAGAGTCGCTGAAAGTCTTTGGCCCCTCTCCAAATTGCCCGAAAACAAGGGACAAAAAATACTTTAGGCACATAAAGAGCCAGGCTGTTTCTCAGATGATGTCTTTGAGGACACTGCTATAAGCAAATCAAGTAGCTGTCCTGCAGTGTCCTTGTCCTCGTTCGACCTTTCAGAGAAGAAGGAGTATGAATTAGGCTGGAAAGTGAATAGTACTTAGATG
The DNA here is from genome assembly GCA_039720435.1 of Amazona ochrocephala. NCBI lineage: Eukaryota > Metazoa > Chordata > Aves > Psittaciformes > Psittacidae > Amazona > Amazona ochrocephala. The sequence continues at coordinate 49,405,911 of CM077878.1, forward strand.
AAAGGTTTGACAAAAGCTGGAGACATAAACTAGGTGTGTAAATACTCAGGTTATAACTATTAATGCAAAGTGACACAAATACACCTCCCAAAGAAGTGTCTGCTCTGCTTTCCCTGTTCAGTATTTCAGAGTTTACCCTTGCTAATCATGCATGACCATCTGATCAGCAGCTTATTGTGGTAAAGGGATCTTACAGCTCACAGCAGCTGAAGCACACTGTTAATTTCACTGAAGCAAAACATGAACAACTGCAGTTACAGAAATGTATCTTAGACTACACTTCATTTTGGTTTTGCTGAGTAGGAGCTAAAGGAGCATCCCTGTAATTAGAGTGATGGTGATAGCAGCAGCTGGAGCAAAACTGAACCAACTGTGGAAGTACCAAGACACGTTTATTCAGTCAGCCTCATAAACACCCAGAATGAGACAAAAATAAGCATCTAATTTGATTTTCTGTCTTTCATATCTCTTTTGAAGGTGCTTGAGGTTGAAGATGTATCATTCTGAGCTGTGTTTTATAGCCACCCTTACCACTTTTTTATTGTACCTAACCCCCAAACCATGTGGATCACTTTTAAATGTGGCCCAAACAGCTAAAGCACAATTCACATTTCTTTGGCATCTTCTCAGATGAGACTAGCTTGATTCAATATAGTAACTGCAGGCAACAATCCACCTCAGAGCAGTTCAATTTTGAAGTTTCACACATGGTTTTTGTTGCATTTGGGGCTTTCAAAACCTTTCCAGGAAACTGGAATTATCTTTACATTAAAAAGCAAAGCTCAAAAACCTTTTGTTTGGAAGAGGTCAGACACTATTGGACACTATGATGATACCTTTTCCCAGGAATGTAAGAAAAAGCCCCTACAGAACAACGTCTGTTTTAACTCTACTCAGGTGACTCAAATTTTGCTCATTAGATCACAGAATGCAGAATGAAAAATACTTCCATCTCATAAGGGGTACTAGGGCATGCTTTTTTGAGGTCTATTTGTATTTGTCATGTCGGAGACTGATAACATGGTGACAACTGGGAAGTTCATATCTCTTTGGCAACTTTAGTCTGAGCATTTGTTATTCATGTATCTCTAGCTCAGCAGCACTGCCAGGTAGTACTGTGTAATTTAGCATGCTTGCTCTTTGGAGATTACAGTGACAATGTGCTTAGTTGCAGAAATAATAGAGATGTGCTCAACCCAAATTTGAAGGAGAAGAGATGAAATTTGGAGCTGTATACAAATCTTTTGTCTCAGCTTAGTTTCTCATAGGTATTCCTTGAAAGATAAGTTGCTGGGAGTTTATATCACTGCCTTACCGTCATCATGTTGTGAAGGTTGAAGCTGTACCCTCACTAAAAGAGAGTGCTAAAAAATTAATGCTGAGTTAATTGCAATCAAATAATAGATTAACTTGCATATCTCTGCCTTATCACCTCATCACAGATCTAAAGAAGGTAGCCAGAAGTGAATGCATTTCTTTCTGAACTCGTAGATATTTCCAAGGTTTGAAGTAAATATGTTCCTTCAAGAAAAGAATATGAAAAGGCTTTTCATTCTTTCCAAGACCAAAAAAAGGAAACAATAATACTTCTTATCAGGAATCACAAGGTTTTTGGCATCAATAGGGTATGTAATGTATTGTTTATATGTATAGCATCATATCTAATAGCAGGAAGATACAGACAAGATTACATAGCAGCAAAGGACATATTACTATCTGACTTTGATCTAATATAAATTAATGGTTACAAAATTATGAATTCAGAACACTTGTACTGCCCTTAAGGTGTAGAAAGGCATCATGTATCTTCCAAGTTAAGGCACTATCCTAGTAGATTTCTTCTAATGGCAGCTGCTTTCTTGAAAGTAATTCCTTCAAGGAGCTTGGTAATCCTGGTACTTACTTGGAAAAGCTTCATATTGCAAATGGGGAGGCAAAAAATTGCCCCTTAATCTTGCATTTGTATTATAAGAGTCCTTTTCAGACTTCTCATACATGGTGCTGTAATAAGTGTAGTGTGATGCCAATATTTTATATAACAAATTGACGGCTGGAGTCCTCATCATGGAAAAAGTCTGACCCCATTTGATCTGACTTTTTCCATTTTAGACAATTCCCTTCTTTCTAGGAGCGTGGCTTAATGTCCTGAGCAGCACCAGCTCTTGGGTGAGAGCACCTCTTGTGAAGCTGGACCAGTGCTGAGAACAAGATTCATTCTATATGTGTATATGCAAGACAGGGAAAACAGGAGATAGCAGGGTGGCTGATGGCAGCACAGTGATGTATGTATTCAAACAGAAATGGGGATGTTCCCATGGCTGCAGCTCCCTGAACCCTTCCTATATTTTAGCCAATGTCTACTGAGAATTGACTATTTAGAAGCCCTAATTTAAATGTTTTGTTTCTAAGGAGGCAGGCAGTTCTTCCTCTTGTTGTCTGTGCACATTAAGCACCCTAAAGGCTCATGTCCTGGTTTGTACCTTTGGATCAATTTGTGTCATACAGAAGGTAAGGAATCTGAAACAATCTTACAGAAGGTAAGGAATCTGAAACAATCTTACATATGCTAAGGGTGCCCATGTGCTTTTTGTGCGTCTAAGGTATAGTTATGTCAATTTTTCTTCTAAGCCTCTTATGACCAACTAGGACCTTTTCTAACTATCTGTTTCTCATGATCAAAGTCTGCTTATAAACTGAAGACAAGGATTACTTTCTTGCCTTCCAGCATCTTCTGTATCAGTCCAAGAATAAAAACGGATGTGTCAAGTTATAGGGTTTTCATCTTGCCATATGATGCCAGTATTCCATTGAATATCTCTTGATTGGGATTGCAGGCACAGCAAATTATAAGTAGCTTTATGCATTTATTTAAATGATGCACTGTTGTTCCTGTCACTATCACACCACTTCTTGTGTTGCCTTTTTGCAAATCATGAGCAGGAAGGTTCTACCAGCAGAACCGCTGTCAGAAAGCAAATTTGAAACTTTGCACTACAGTCCTTGTGGAATGTGCATTTTCAATTCAGTTTCTATGAGCAATGGCACCTGCACATTGAGCACATCCTTCAGTCTAGCCCTCGTCAACAAAACACTTATCAATTTGACTGAGAGCTCTCCTCCACTGAGGCCTTCAACTCCAATTCTGAGCTCATTGCGCTTGGTGTAAGCTTTGACAAGAGCTGCAAGTAGAGCAGCCTCAGCCTTCCAGCTTCAATGAATATGTGAGTGTCTTTATAAATTTTCCTTCTACTTTCCTAACTTTGACTGTCAATATCTCCTTCTACTGCAACTCTTCATGAAGTGCTGCGCTTCGTCATGCATTATTGTTTTTGCCTTTTGATGTATTAAGTGAAAGAGTAGTGTAGTATTGCAGGATAGTGTTCGTTTTCTGGGGACAGTATTTGTTTGATAGCTGATCCCCATCCAGATGGATGCAGAGGCCCTGTGGGTGCTGCAGCGAAGCACTGCACAGCCCTTCAGTCCTCAACATCTAATATCTTATAAAGCATGTTACTGCAGCAGTTCATCCATCACCGGTTTGTATCACATACTAAACAGTGAGGAACAGGAGCAACTCTCTCCCTCTCAAATATTTTACACCTTTTTCAGCTACTGCTAACTCTAATCACCCCAAATCTTCAGAGAAAAAGAAGTGGTTATACAGCTGTAGCCAGTTTTATCTATTTCTTCTAAAATATGTAATAGTACTTCTAGGGTTCTTTCATTATTAAAGGCTGAGACTGACTCAGGAAAGGAGGTGCATACGGATCTATCCCCAACCCAAGTACTCAGTCCCCATTGATTTAAATGAGAATTGAGCATGTGCATAACTGCCTTTATGAATTAAGGCTAAAATAATGTCCCAACAATATGGATAAATTTTCCTCTGGACCTTCAAGCAAGGATCTTGGTAAAAATAAGGGAACTAGGTTACCATGGCCTAAAATAATAAAGGTAATGGCGTTTTCAACTTGCATATTTCTAAAAGTACATTTTAATTTATATCTGGAAGTGTTAGTTCTTTCAAAAATTAGGCTTTTAAAAGCAATTGGGATTTGAGTTAATAGTCTACTCTATTTATTTAATATGTGAGTCAGATTAAATGCAAATTGCCTTTTTGAAGTTGCTGGATCAGAAAGCTTTTGTTTTTTTCCAGAGCTGACTTTCCCCCTCAGGTTTAATAATTTTCTACTCACCAAAAGGTGTTGAAGTTCCCCTTTTCCAGTGCAACTATTGCCAGAAAAGCTATCATTTTGTCATTCCTATGATCATTGTCACTTTGATAGTATTTGCATAAAAGTATTTTCAGTGCTGGACATAATTAATAATGATTTACATAACATTTAATAACAGTATTTTTAATAACAGCTTAACATGAAAGTTCATGACCATTACTGAATTAATCTCCCACTTTCCAGTTCTGTATCACAACTGAAGTGTTGATTTTAATATACAAGTTGCATCCTCAGCAACATATTTCAGTCAATTTATATTGATATTCTGAGGTTATTCTCATCCTACATGTCTCTGCTTTTATTCTAATTTAGAAGCAGTGAGAGGTTAACCAGGATTTAAAGGAAATACAATAGACAATTATTCATTCCCTTGCATGCCTGAACCATTTGCAATTATGAGTGGTATTGAATTTTTGTAAACTGAACTTCTAATTGAACATCAGGAATTATTTGTCATCACTGCATTTTATAAAAGATAAAAAGGGTTGTAGAAGGTTCAGGGTTTTTTAATTAACTATTAAGCAAGGTAGACAGCATTGCCTTTCAATCTTCAGTAGAAAAGTCAACAAGAAGTAGAGATCAGCAAAGTTAATACCAGCAATAAACCATCTGCCTCAGTTAGAGGTAAATAAGATACTTAGATAAATAAAGTATTATTAGCTCTTCCAGAAATTACAAACTTCATTCTTCAACAGAAAAAGCACTGGCTAAAAAGGTTTCTGAGCCAATAGCAGCCACCTCTGTTGAATTCATGAAGAAAGAACAAAGTGCCATGAACTGAGAGGAAACAAGGGTGAGAAGAGAAGCAATGTACCACTCAGCCTAACTTTGATTTCCAGAAAAAAAGTCTGAAACAAATAATTCAGCAGCCAATACAGAAGTAACTGGAAAATTATAGTGAGATGAGTTGCCACCAACTCTCTTATCATGTAACTTGTTCTTGGCAAATCCAAGTAACATTTTTTATGGTGGGATAATAGCATTTGTGGGTGGAATGGGATCCGTGAATATTTTATACTTTGGTTCTTAGGTGTTTCACAATGTTTAATATGATATTTGCAAGCCAGCTACAGAATCACAGTTTAAATGAAAGAACCCTTATCTGCAAGCGAAATCATGATCAAGAAATACTTTTCAGCAGTTTCTTAACAAAAGGAGAAGATATATTTACGCAGCTCTGCAGGGTTTTGTCTTCACTCTATTCTAGACTGTTTTCACTAGTGGTCTGTGTGAAGGAATAGATAGGGTGCTTATACTAAAAATGACAAGTACTACTGTTGTGCTGCAAGGGAGAAGAGAGATGAAAATGGAGAAATAATCTGAAAATATCTGCACATTTAGTAGGGACAACTGGAAAGTGCTACACATAAGCAGGAATAATCAAGTGAACTAATAGGGAATGGGGAGCATCAGACTCGTCTCCAACCAAGATAGATGGGAGCATTGACCAGTCATCAGTGGCATGAAACTTAACAAGGCCAAACAATGGATTCTGCACCTGGGACATAGTAACACCAGACACAAGTGTAAACTGGGATAAGGAGTAGCTGGAAAGCAGATTGCAGAAAGGGATCTGGGGGTGCTGGTTGACAGCAGGCTCAGTGGGAACAAGCAGTGTCCCCTGTCCCAGAGGGCAAACTGCCTCCTGGGGAGCATCAACACAGCACAACCGGCCAATGAAAGAGGGAATTATCCTGCTGTGTTCAGCACTGGTGCAGCCTTTCCTTGAGGACTGCATGCATTTCTGGGCCCCAGAATTTCAGGATGTAAAGGCCCTTGAATGCATCCAGAAGAGGTCAGTGAAGGTGGTGACAGGGCTGCAAGGAAAGTCCAGTGAGGAGTGGCTGACAACTCTGGGTTTGTTTAGTTTGGAGAGGAGGCTGAGGGGCTACCTCATTGCTCTATATAGCTTCCTGAAGAGGGCAAGTAGAGAGGGAGGTGCTAATCTCTTCTCCCTCTTATCCTGTGATAGCATGCGTGCGAATGGTTCCAGACTGCACCAAGAGAGGTTTAGACTGGACATGAGGAAGCATTTCTTTGCCGAGATGGTGGTGAAACGCTGGAACAGGCATTTGGACAATGTCCTTAATACCATGCTTTAACTTTTGGTCAGCCCTAAAGCGGTCAGGCAGTTGGACTGCAGATGATCACTGTAGGTCCCTTACAACTGAAATATTCTAGTCTATAGAGCAGCTCTCCAGGGAATATTTAGGAATTATAATGGATTTTGAGCTGCATGTGGGACTGGAAAAAGGGAAGTACCATTCTGGATGTACAAATCCTCAAGCACAGCCAACACACAAAGCAATCCTTTGATTCTGCACAGTAATGCCAAGACCCCTGCTGCAATCCTGTGAGGTTTTCAGCAACATTTTCAGGAAAAGGTGGTAATGTTTCTGAGCAGCCTGGAAAACCATTTCTCCAGAGTAACTGCAGGGCAGGCAGATGCCTATTTGCATTCCTATCCAGCCATACTTCTCCAAGCTTTTCCAAATAAGACCAAAGCACATGAGCTGATACAATGTATTCACATAAGATCAGGGGGATTTTGTGTTTATGACTTGTGTTACTGCTGTAAAATTTAATTTGTCATTCAGTTTGACCCATTTCCACGTGAAGTTCAGATGTTAATGCAATACAGAAACGAAAACATTTTAACACTTTTTTTTCTGTCTTTCATTTTTGTGGACGAGGCTTTTCCAGATGGTGTTTGTGAACCAGGCAATCAAATACATATGTGCATTTACTACCCTTACTGTTATTTCTGCTTTGGTTTTGTTGTTGTAGTGTTTTTTTCAACAAATGCAGGTATGTTCTTAGTAACCCACTGCCATCTATTTGGAGGGTCAAAATAGAGAATTTTGGATGCTAACATATTTGAAGAAAATACTGTATCTGGTAGGACTCCCTTTTGCTATGGGACAACAAATTACCTTTTTCTTCTGTTTGGAAAGATTTGTTGTGAATATTTCTCCTGGGTTTTTTTTTTTTTTCCTACTAATCGACTTTCTTGGAAGGAAAACTTCTATTGCACACACTGGTACCTCAAAAATATTTTGGAAGTATTTTCTGGTTCCAGTTCTAATTAAATTAGGTTCCGGTCTAATTTTAGATCACTGGTACTATCTGAAGTGAATACGTATTTATTTTGTTCACATGTGGAATTTGTTTGTAATTTTCTCTCAGGTGAATTTCAAAGGGCCCCATTTTTGCTGAATGCTGAAGTTAACCTCTTTTAGCACTAAAAATAGATGCCTTATTTCTATCTACTTTGAGATCATGCAGAAAACGCTGTTCCTTAAGTGTCACATTTCTAATGTCGCTTAGTCACATGTTTATGAGACTCTTCTTGTATCTCTTCTGAAATGAGACATGGTATTTAGAATATTGCAGTTGGCAGCAACCTCTGAATCAATCATGCAAGCTACTAGCTGTTTTCTCATATAGGACATAGATATGAGACCTTTGCAAATACTTTTTTACATGTTAACAAAGAAATTGGCCTTTAAAGCAGTGATAAGGAAAGGAAGTGAGTTCAGAAATAGCTGAACAAAAAACAGCTGGGTGGTGTCATTTTTTGAAGGATTCCTGGATCCTTCTACAGTGTGGGATGCTTTAAATCCTAACATAGACTTTACTCATCTGAAACCATACTCAGTCTTCAGTCAGCAATGGCACTGCATTAGCAATCACTGCCTGCCTTTCTGCAATGGGGGAAGAGCTGGTTGCCTCTTGTGCTTTGCAGGTCTCATGCTGGGAATTAGGATGTTTTGCACCACCTGAGCCAGCTGAACATTTACTTGTGCTGCATTAGAAGCACCCTCCCCTACACTATTCTAGAAGAAAATGTAAAGCTGAGGTGACTCTTACTATAAAGTATTTTGGTTTTTTTCTATATGTTGAACAGTACACAGGACAACAAATGCTGGTCAAAGGGAAAGCCTGCTATTTAGGTCTGCTTTGTTTTCTTCAGGCCATGGTGGCAATTAGTGTAATGTGCTGTAAGCTCAGCAAATACTTCCTCGTGCCCAGGATGGTCTGCAAAGTGAACTGTTAGTGTGGTAGATTGCCTTTCCCAAGGAGAAAGATATAAGAACTGTTCTGAGAGGAGAATTTAGGGAGTCTTTCCTTCAAAAATGGAGAGGGTTTGGAGCTCAGGTTTGAAAGGTATTTGTAAATCTGAGGATATAAGGAAATATTTGGTATTTTATACAGGGCACCTGGGGCATTAGGTTAGTGATTAACAGCCCGGCCTGACCCCTAGAATATAATACTGAATGCAGATAGGTCATCTGCATGTTGTATATGGCTCACAGGGAAATTAACTGTCTTGGTGGGACTGCTTACTGTCCAGCTGCTCTTAGCAGGGGACTTGCTTGATGTGTTGTAAGTTTGAAGCATTCTGATAGTTGCCATGAGGCCACGTGGACCACACTTGGGACTACATTACCCAAGCTCTTAGTTTAGCTCACAGCAAGGCATCGTGCTTCTCAGGAAAACATATTTGGGTCAGGAAGAAGGGTCTCTCATGAGACCTCACCTGGAGTGCTGTGTTCAGCTCTGGTGCCTCCAACACAAAAGGGATGTAAACCTGTTGGAGCAAGCCCAGAGGAGGGCCACGAAGATGCTCCAAGGGCTAGAGCACCTCTGCTCCAGAGAGGCTGAGAGAGTTGGGCTTGTTCAGCCTGCAGAAGAGAAAGCTCCAGTGAGACCTTAGATCATCTTCCAGTATCTAAAGGGGACCTACAAGAACTCTGAAGAGGGGCTTATTACAAGGGCATATAGGGCTAGACAAGGGGGAATGGCTTTAAACTGAAAGAAGTGTAGATTTAGATTAGACATAAGGAAGAAATTCTTCACTATGAGGGTGATGAGACACTGCACAGGTTGCCCAGAGAAGCTGTGGTTGTCCCATCCCTTCCAGTGCTCAAGGCCAGGTTGGATGGGGCTTTGAGCAACCTGGTCTAGTGAAAGGTGTCCCTGCCCATGGCAGGGAGGTTGGAACTAGATGAGCTTTAAGGTCCTTTCCAGCCCAAACCATTCTGTGATTGATATTGTGGCTATGCAGCAATGAATATAATCTATCAAACCTGTGCAGCTCACATCATTTCAGGTTAAAGCTTTGACAGAAATGCTTGGGTCTCTATGTATGGACATTTGGCAATGGGCTCACAGTCTAACTCCTTCCTGCAGAATAACACCTCCTACCCAAACCAGTCCCTCTCCAAGACCTGCACTACTGACATCAATAACTAGAAATATTCATCATCTGAAGAGGAAGACGATGATTCAGATTTTTACTCATTAGTTAAGGATCTTGTTAACTGTTGGGAACCTTATCAGCTTTCTCTCTCAGTCATGCAGCCCACTTGTGTCAAAACCAAGGCTTTAACAGGATGTTTTGCATTAAAATGGAGATAAACAGGGTGTTTGCCTGAAGCAGAACAAGGCAGAATAAGCCAGATCTTCAGCTGATATGCATTTGTCACAGCTCCATAAAGATAATGAAGCTATACTAATTTACATTAGTTAAGAAGCAGAGCTGCTGTCTCATAAAGACTCTTCTGCAGACCTTCGTGCAGATAAGGAGAGACGCTGGTGAAAACATTGTATTAGTCTGGCTGAGGTGGAGATAATTTTCCCCATAGCAGCCCTCCTAGTGCTGTATTTTGTATTGGTAGCAAGAAAGATGTTAATAACACATCAGTGTTCTGGCTACTGCTGATCAGTGCTCACATAGCATCAAGGCTGTCCCTCCAACATTGCTCCACTTCGTCCAGTAGAGTGGGAGAGGGCGAAAACCTGGGAAGGGACATATCCGGGATAGCTGACTCAAACTGACCAAAGGGATATTCCATACCATATGATATCTGCTCAGCAATAAAAGCTAGGAGAAAGGGCAGGAAGGGAGGGGTGTGGTATTTGTTATTACGACATTTGTCTTCTGTAGCAACCACTACACATACTGAAGCCCCACTTCCCAAGGAGTGGCTGAACACTGCCTGTTGATAGGAAGTACAGAATAAATCTTTTGTTTTCTTTTGCTTCTGCATGCAGCTTTTTTTTTCTATCATTATTTTTAAGCTGCCTTTATCTTGACCCACAAGGGTTTTTTTCCATGCTATTTCCTCACCCACTGCCCCTCTTCCTGCTGAGGAGGGGAGTGATAGAGCCACGTGGTGGGCACCTGGCATCCAACCAGGGTCAACCCACCACAGGCATGCAGTCCTGGCAGCTTCCAGCACGTGCCTCAGATAAGCAGCCTGAATCACGCTTCCACTGAAGATAGCTGATAAGCTTTTGGTACTCTCAGGCAAAGATGCTCCACCTTACCTTTCTTCTTGACTGTTAGGAAGTGGTGAGATTTTTCTTACTTTTTCTGCCTCTCTTAATGGTATTTCTCTCCCTGTCTCACCCACTTGACACAAATTTTCTTGTAAGGCCACCTGCTAAGGAGCAGTCAGGTACCTTCTACCTTATCTGCATATATTCCAGCTGATATCACTCTGCCTTTTAAAGTGGCAAAATAAAATCATTTTTGATAATTTGAATTTTGCATGAGTAATAAAGGTTGAAGGTATTCCTTGTTGCTGTATTATTCTGAAAACGCAGAGAGCCATTGGACTTCAGGAGCCCACAAGGTGAGTCTACAGCACTGGGGCTTCACCGTTTGGGTCGCAAGTATGCAACTCCCACTTGGATACCATCTGAAGCTCTCAAGTCCTTTTGCAGACATCGCTGTTTAATTCATGCAAACTGGAATCAGAAGTGACAATAACTAAGTGTATTTGTCCCCCCGTTTCCCTTTGCTGGGAAGTTCATAGAGTTTTCCTGTCTTGTGACATTATTTTGTGTCCCTGTGGATGGCTCCATAATGAACAGCCTGACAGTGTGGGGCAGTGAGAACAGAGACACTTGAGGCACCGTGACTGCGAGGCTCTGGAGCAAGCAATACAAAATAGGCAATGAAAAATTTAGCAGAAATGCAGCATTTTCATTCTGGTTAGTAAAGCAAATTGTATCCCTCCCGAACAGACTCTTTTGGGAAATATTTTTTTAATGGAAAGTTTATGTGGACTTGTGTGTGTGTGACTGCAATGAGCTGTATGAACTGCTTTTTCTTTCAAAATTCAGTGTGGAAAATTCCTGTAGCTGCAGGTACTTTTCTGTCTTTGAGTCAGAGTATCCACTGAGATATAATATTCGTTTCATTAGGCTCATCAGTGTAATGCTGTTCAGCTCCATTTAATGAAAACAGTAAATTAGCATGTGCAATAGTTCTCTTTCACTAATTGATATATGATTAAAGTTCCCATGTTACCAGCTAGTACATCTTCAAGGAGAGTCACTAGGAATGGTGGCTTAAGGGTTTTTAAAAATGCATGGTTTTAATGACAGCACTAGCCAGTATATGCTATTTAAGAGATAAAAGCAAAATAATAAACAAAGAAAAAGGTACTGCCTGATAACAAAATCTTGTCTAATTCATTTTCTACCCTGGGAATTCAAGTAGCTACTGTTCTGTACAGGAATGATCTCTGAATACATATTTCAGCAGCATTACAGGCTTTAACAAAAGGTTTATTATTCTAAAGTCTGCTCACATAGTTGTGGGGTTTTTTTTTTGGTGGACTTTGAAGTTTTAATCATGTGCTCGCATCTAATTGAAGAAGTGCTCATACAACTGTCTCTGCAAATTGCTAGGCAGGAAAAACTTGAATTACTAGCTGTTTTCCAGGAAGTTAAAATGGAGAACAGCAGATTCTCATCTGATGTTAACCGGTTGTTTTGTTTAAAATTGAACTGTGTTGATTTGCATCAAAGGATGGGAAAGAAACCTGACAAGGAAGCACTGAAGGACATTTCTGTCAATTGCAGAAGTACCACAGTGCTCCAGAAGTGCAGGAGACTATGAGGCTGCAGCCAAACACCTACTTCTAAAGGAAACTTTGAATGACCAGTAAGGGGAATAAATTAAAATTCACATATATCATCAGTACTGGCTTGTGGATCACTTCAGTCTTCCTGAAAAAATCAGCTGCTGACTGCTTCTGTAGTTGCATATGCCTACAAAACCTTCAGAGGGAAAAACTGGAGACAGATGAGAATGAAAATGCAAAAGGCACTGAAAATAATCCATCAGCTGGAGGAAGTATGGAAAAGACTTCAAATATGAGCCTGCACATCTCCCAAGGCATCATGTTTTAAAAAGAGAATAGATCATAGTGAAGAGAAAGCAGCTTTAGTGACTTAGTAGTCAAACCGATCTGCTCAAATTGCAAGAGATCTCTGACCAGGTCTTGCAGCATGCAAAGCACCAAACACCACACAAGCTGTACAAGACGTGCAATTGCTTTAAAACCATATTCCCATCGGCTTGTAACTCTGCAGCAGTGAGATGCTGCTCATCTGCCAGCAGTGAAAAGCCAGGACTCATAACAATTGTGTTTTCTGACTTCACGTGTCCCAGGAAACACATTGCTTTTCCAAGACAAATGCGTTGCTGGCTTCATGCTGCTGCTCATCAGCAGCTACACAAACATGTACCGTGCCAAACCACACAGCCCTTACAAGTGAGGTTTTTCTTGGCAGGAAAACACAAGGGTTCTTGGCGAGGTAACCTGAAGACTGCTGCATTTGCTGTGTTTGTTTAAATTGGGCTGCTCTGCCATAGCACTGTGCAGAAATAGGGCCTGCAGCAACTTCAGAGACCAAAAAATGTGGAAGATGGTTATCATCTAAATAGAAGTGAACTTTATAAATTCAAAGGTTTTTATTAAACCGAACTTGATTTCTCCCAATTATTTTTTAACAAGTATTTCACTGTTGTTATATTCCATATGCACAGACCAAAAATCCTGTCCCATAGACAGATGGAGCAAATAAAGGAGAAATTATTATAAATGCAAGAAAGCTTATTATTTAACTGGAGGCTTGCTTATGGTTTTAGATTCTTGATTTTCTGGTCTGTGAAGTGACTGATATGTGATAGTTCTTATCATAAGGTAGTGGCTTCTTATTGCATTTCTTCTTTATCATACATTTTTTGAATACGTTATATATTTCTGAACTAAATGGATTAAAAAAGAAAAAAGTCAATGAAAGTATCCCGGAAGTTCGTGCATATTTTTTGAATCTTATCATGTGGAGTATAATCTATCATTTTCCTGTCAAGGCGGAATGTGTAGGAATGTAATCTCTGCCACCACTTTCCAGATATAGTTAATTTTTCTCTTTAGATTATTGCAAAAGAATTTTATGTTGTGGGTGACTATATTGATTTGACTTTAAGATGTAGACTTTTTGAGAACTGCATTGTGTTCAACTGTATCATTTATATTTGTTGAGAGATAAATTGAGTATCTTAGTGATGCATCCCATTGCTGAAGTTTAAAAGGTCTTTTTGTGAAGACTGATAAAAATGGCAAAGCATAGGTCTGCTTCAAGTCATATATTGGCTTCTCTTCACATGTTGAATTACCACTGAACAAGAAGTTGTAGTGACAATATTATAAAAGATTCATATTGTTCTGTATTTTTGGAAGAGCTCAATGATGTGGTGGTAAAGGATGTGAAGGAAGACACTTGGTTTTCTATGTTATGCCAGGTAATAAGTTTTCTTTTTGTTTCTGTCAGCCAAACTCCAGTGCTCATTTAATGGTTTGTACACTGTGTCTTCAGTTGCAATTAAAATCTCTAAAAAATATTAAGCTGGCAGCAGCATTTCAGTTAATTTAACAGACTCTTTACAGAGCTGCTGGGTCAGTTGCCATGCAACTGCTGGGACAAAATGAAATATCGCCTTGCCATTATTTTTCTCGGCATTGTATTTAAAGTTAGCAAAGGATTAACAAATTCCCCAAAGCCTTCTGGGATGAGATGGAAACTCCAGGATCTAAAGCTTCCCTGGAGTGATTTTCAGTGTTTCATCCCTACCCTTTTCAGACCTCTGGCCCCACCCTGCAATGGCCTTGCCCTGGTTTTGAATAACATGTTTAATTATTTTTCTGGGTTAATTGCTGCTCTGGGCCCAGTCAGGCAGTACTTAACCAATGCTGCAGCTCACTAATGGAGTAGTGGTAAACATGACCAAAGTCTTGCTGCCTGTTTCCACCTTGCCACTGCAGTTTCCTGTTCTTTAAATTGACTTTTTTACCTTCTTTGAACACTGATGCAGAGCATTCTAGCAGTCTGCTGAGATCAAAAGCCACTGTCACTTTCCAAAAAGCCCACTTCAGCGGAAGCAGGCCTTCACCTGCATCACCTGGCTGGGAGCAACATGATTAAAGGTGGTTTCATAGCAAAGCTATCCAGAAGTCATTAACTATGTACACATGCAAATATATATCTGTCCTGGGTTCAGCAGCAGCAGTCATTTTTCTCCTTCTTGGTAGCTGGTGTAGTGCTGTGTTTTTGATTTCGGGCTTGCCAACAGCGCTGATAACACCAGTGTTTTCAGTTACTGCTTGGTAATGTTTAGGCTGGCCAAGGACTTTCTGAGCCTCATGCTCTGCCAGGGAGGAGGGGAAACCAGGAGGAAGGAGAGACAGGGCACCTGACCCAGACTAACCAAAGAGATTATTCCATACCACAGCATGTCATGTCCAGGATGTAGAAACAGAAGGCGGATACCTGGAAGGGTGGGGGTGCACGGGGGGGCGGGGGGGTGCACTGCTTGGTAGGGCTCGGTGGTGAGCAATTGTACCCTTTCCTTGTATTTGCCTTATTATTATTACTGGTGGGAGTGCATGGCTTGGTCGGGTTAGGATTGATGGTGAGCTATTGTATTCTTTCCTTGTATTTGACTTGTCATTATAATTAGTAGTAGTGGTAGCAGTAGCGGTTTGTGTTATACCTTAGTTGCTAAACTGTTCTTATCTCAACCTGTGGGAGTTGCATTCTTTCGATTCTCCTTCCCATCTCTCCAGGAGCGGAGGGAAGAAAGAGTGGGGAAGTGAGTGAGAGAGCAAAACTGCGTGGCTGAGAGGCTTAAACCATGACAATATCTAAATATATGCACAGAAATACTTTATATCTAAATAGCTCAAGTCAGAATAAGAAAATGAGGCATCATACCCACTCCAGGGCTCTGATTACAACTAGAAACTGCATGTAACACAGCTGATATAAAACTATCCAATATATATTAGATCAGGTAGAAGGCTAACCTTTTTAATGCTCCTTGGCAAACATCAAAGAGAGGTTAATCAGAGCCAGGAAGGATAGCCATGGTCATCTACCCATCATCCTGACTCCCTCTATCCAGTGAAATCTATAGCACCGTTCCAAGTGGACAGTTGGGAGTGGTTGGGTTTGTAGGGCATGAACAAAACATGGCCACTTATTTGACCTGCTTTTGGCAATGAGCCGGCCTTGAGGTGCAAGTTTATATTCTAAATCACTGCTCACTAAAGACAGGATTCCCAGGGCAAACTCCTTGTCAGGAGACCCTCAGCTACCCAAGTGGGTGCGAGTTTGAACTGTAACTTGAAGTCACTGCAGACAGACTGCATTTGTGGATCCTTTAATGCCTGCGTGTCCCCCCTTTTGAGAGCTTCTAGGTGTCTTTCTGATAAACTCTTTTTTGTTTAATGTTAAAACTGCTTTCAGAAAATCTTTAATAAAGCCATAAGCTAGAACTTACTTTTTTCTCTTTTTACCAAGTTATGTTTATGTATGAAGCAAACTCTAATATTCAATAACTTTGCAATCCTATGAGTTTTAATAAATATTTAAAGCTGTTGCACTCTGTTTATAATTTCCCATGCATTAGAAATGCAAGAGACCGTAAATTAAATTTATATCACATGTTTGAATATTGGATGTCAGTATACTCTGAAGTTATTTGAACTAAAGCAAGTGAAATTAAGTACTTAAGACAAATGCAGTGATTTGCCTTGACATAGTGTCTTGATTCATTGGCAGTTTATACAAGTACAGAAAAAAAGATGACACACATTTCAAATTGTTCAGGAAAGTTAACAATCAGGTCAAAGTTGTAATTTGCAAAGCTAAAATTAAACTGATGGTAGGCATGGAACAATACCATATTTCTTTTCCTTTTTTCCACTTTGGCTTGTTTCTTATTTTCTTGCATTATGGATTTCTTTTCTCTGTATCTTGTAATCTAACCTACTCGCATAGGTACTAGGTTACGACATGTGTTGATTTCCATCCAGACTCTCTCTCATACAAATGGTATTTCGTTCACTTAAATTGTCTGTCGTTGGACACAGAAATTAAAAGATCCTCTGGGCAGTCGTTATGAAGCATCCTAGCTGCTACTATCTCATGTTTAAGAAAATTTTAGTCAATGCAAATAACAGAAAAGAGAAACAAAACAAAAGCACAATTTGTGATGCTTAAACCATGTCCTTAATCTCCCTTCTGTTTTTTACTTATTTTAACACTGTACCCAAAAAAATATTGAGAAGTATTTTCAAATGCAGGAAGGGAAAAGCATTGTTCAGCCTGGCCAGTTATACAGGTTCTTCAGTTTTCTCTTGCCAGGTCCTCGCAATCAGCAATCAGGTAAGAAACTGGCAGTTTTGTTTCTTTGTTGTTGTTGCTACCCATTTCTTTTAAACTAAACGGATCTGCTTGACCAAGAGATGTGCAGGATGGAATAATAACCAGAAATTATTAAGCATTTAATAATTTAATCAAGCATTCTGGGAAAAGTCTCAGAGAGTAGAAAACTTAAGTATATTCAATATTTTAAAGAAAAAAGTGGCCATTAGTCTGGTTTAGCTTTCTCATTGCAGAAGTCAGAGTATTTCACACACTTTACCTCAAACTGATCCACACACTCTTATTCCAGTTTAAAGCAGTCTTTCAGAAGGCATCCAATCCTGACATGAAGGCATCTGGAGATGGAGAAACTACTTGTTCTGTGAATTACCCTATCTGTTCCAAGATGTACAGAACATTTCAGTTGAAATTTGTTTAGTTTGGGTATTTATTTTTTTTCCTATGCTTTTCTCTTGTTTTAGGAGATTAGCATCTTTAATGCAATATTATGTTATTTCTGTGATGATAATCAAGCTATGTTTCGTACTTCTCTCTTAAGGACTGAACAGACTGCTGTCTGAAACACGGCCAAGGGGATGAAATGCAGAGCATGGAGCTGACATTTCATGGTATTCGGCACCAAGAAGGCAAGTGGAAACAGAGTGACAGCCATGTGGTGCAAGGGTACCATGCAGGGTGCAGAGGGAGGAGGTCACAAAGCTCAAAGTGGTTAACCAGAAAATCAAATTACTATATCCTTGTCAGGCACATGTGGAGTGTGATGCTCAGAGCTATGGATTAATTAACCCTGGATGAGGGGGATACTTATGGTAATTGCCAAGTACCTTAGGTCTTGCTTTACTACATTGGTAAGTAAAGGGAAAATAGAATAGACGAAATGGGAGTAATTAAGATAAAGTGTTGGGGAACTGGATAGAAAAGTACTGCATATTTCAGAAGCATGGTTGTTGCTACCTAACAGACACTAATAATTATATGATCTCAAGAGGCTAAAAGTGACCCTTAATCACCTGTCTTGTAAGAACACTGATGGCCATTAAAGAAATAACTTGGTTAGTAAGGGAAACACCATATACAAAAATCAACAGAGTCAAAAAGAGAGTTTAAATTTATGCGGCTATCAGTAGCATGACTGGGAAAAGGTAGTTAAGCATGAGTTATGGCTCCATTCCATGTACTACAGCCTGTAGCAGTGTATATTTTAATAAACTTCACTAGAAAGAAAATAAAATGGGTTCTGTGAAAATACCTGGGGTGTTTTGAAGATACTGGAATCCCAGGAAATGTATTTTATGGCAAGCATCCCTATAATGCAGAGAAGTAGGGGAAATGTAAGTATGTAATGAATATAGAACAGGCTTCGGAAAGTAAGTGCTGGTGAATTTAAGCAAACCATGTGCCTTGAAATGTAAAACAAGCAAAGTATATTTCTTCAGTACAACAGTGAGTAGTGGCATACATTTATTAGCTGCAGGGTAACTGAACTCCCTATCATGTTAAATTCAAAACCCCTGAAGGAATAAAATGCTTTGATAGAAAGGAAATGGAGCCTTCACATAGTGCAGGCAAGCCCATTAACCGCTAGTTTGCTCTTAACTAACCTGGTAGGGGTGCTGTGTAAGTGTTCCTGCTGTCCCAGCAGGTAGTGGCCACACAGGCAGACACTGGTGGTGGATGTGATGAGGAAGGAGGTGCCTTGAGGGTGGCAGGAAAAAAGCTGAAATGAAGGGGTGTCACCTCACATTCCAAAGTCACTGATGACACCGCTGCTTGCTGCTGCTGTGACAGGCAACACTGACAGCATGGGAAGATAAAACATTTTTAAGCACAGCAGCCTTAGAACTGTGGTAGGGCCAAGACAGCCTGGCAAAAAAATCCTCTTTCCTGGAGCTCTTTTGCTGCCACTGCTTTAGGTACCTCTCTGCTTGGCTTAAGTCTCAAACCAATTCCAAGTAAAGGGTGATTCTACTTACTGATACAGACTTTTGCATAGCACTCCATAGACAAATAGTAGAATTTTCTTCCTGAAGAAGCAACCAGAATACCATAAAGATATCTGAGAAATAAATGTACTAAATGGAGGAAGGTATTTCTTTAGCATCCAACATTAAATTAACCAGTTTACACAGACTGAGGAATGTGAAACAAGAGCAAGGCAAAGCATGGCAAGGCTGCGGGCAGTTCTTCAGCTCTTGTGCAGCGCAGCAGTGCTCTAAGGACTTTAACTCCTGCAAGTATATAGAAGAGCACTCTCCATCAGCTGTTCTCCCCACTAAATCCATAACATTAAATGAGCTATGCATAGCTGGGGGGGGGGGCAGCTAAGCTTGGAAGTGTTGTTTGTGCCCTTTAGGATCTGCTGATGGTTTTTGGGCCTCCATCCCACCCCACCTCTGTAAGTCTATAATGTTTCCTTAGTGTCCTTTCTCAGTTTCTCTGGCAGGCAAGGACTCCAGCCTATTCTTAATCTTCCCACCCTGATGTGAACCCTTACAGTTTGAGTATTTTAGTTTGGGTGTAGGCTGTCGCTGGATTTCTAGTTGTCCGAAGAAATTGAAAATAGCTGTGCTAGGATGTCCATGACCTGTTAATCTGGGTGACATCAACATGTGCCACTCTTATGGCCTTTCTTTTTTCCTTCTGTTGCTCCCATATCCATGCCTCTCCATATAGTCTCTAATCATGCCAATCTTAATGTTTCTGTTACAGTTCTCTAAAATACTCAGCAAAGCTCTTCAATGACCCATGTCCTCACTGCTATTACCCATCACTATTATGAAGTGAAATGAAAGCTCAGATCCAATCTTACCTGCACTTGTGATTCCTAATTATTCAGAATATATCATTCAGCATCTGCCTTTACAAAACAATACAAGTTGTTAACAATTTGAAATGAAGAAAGCCTCAGGAAAAATATTAAGCTGCAATGAATATACATAGTAAGAGGAAGCAGAAAATGTCTGGGTTCGATGAACTGCTTAATTTACATCTTTGTTCTGTTACATGTTACAGTGATTCTGCAAAATAGCTTGGGTTTGATATTTTCCATGATTATTCTTACCCCAAACAGATGGATGCATCTCCATGGGGTTTTTAGAGCTGTTTGCTTTTTTTGTTGTTAATTTTGAAGCAGAGATTAATGTAGTTGTCTCTAAGTTTTCTCAGCCAGAAGAAAAAACTAAATGCACTGCAGTGCATAACTGGTGCACACATTTAGCTACCCAAACAGAACTCAGAGGGCAGAAGCTGCAGCCTGGTTCATTAGGGATTTTTATGTAGACATAAAGTTGATACATAAAGGAAAATCAAGTCAAACTTTCAAGGGTCCATGAGTTACATCAAGTAGACTCACTAGCTTAGCGATATTAAAATCTGGTCAATAAAAAAGTATTTAGATGGAATGTTTTAGTTTTAACCACTTTCATTCCCATATACATTTACATACTTACGGCTTCTCTGCTAGTATTTCTTCCTGCCACTTTCCTGTGCTGTAACAGAAAATGTTTTTTTAAATGTAATACCATACAGCCTCTATGGCCAGAGCTGAATCTTCTCCCAGTAGTACCGCAGAATGTTTGATGTTAATTTAGAATGCAGTGCCATTTCCCAGGAGTTATGGATTCATTCTGAAAAAAAATTAGATGACCTTCAGATACGTGTGGTATAATCGGTTCTCACTCATCCATATTCAAAACAAGACTTTTGAAAGAAGGTTCTTGTAGCTCATAACTGCAAGTGTGATTTCAGGGAAAAATAATTGCTTTTAAAATTGCAGTTACTCCACTAGAGGCAAAATTTCAAAAGTGTCTACATCTTTAAACCAGTCATCTCACATTTGGAATTTATTTTCAGCTTCCCAGGTGGTTATCTTCGTAGTGCTTCGGGAAGCAAAACAATATAGATGAGCCAATAGGCACTCGATAATTGAGGCTTGCAATAAAGACAAACTACTGTGTAAGTAAACATCTCAGCAGTGCCAGTATAAGTGCAAGTGTAGCTGAAAAGCATTTTTATGGCATGTCAAAAAGTCTCAGATAACTGTTTTCTATGAATTAGTAAAGAAAAATGCTATTCCGTTTCATGTGATTTAAACATCCACTTTGGTCTTTTTCAAAATCCTTTTTGCAATGCTTTAATGCACTTCCAGGTACTCTTGAAGAACAGAATAGTTGTCTCCAGGTCCTTTAAAAGATCTGGACCACCTCAGAAAAATGTCTGGGTTTAAAACATATTCTGATTTTAGAATTAAATACTCATTTTCCCTTTGAATAAGGAGCAGCAATTCCTGCTTTCTAGATGAAAATAAATGAGTCATAGAATCATAGAATACCAGGGACCTCAAGGATCATTGGGTCCAACCTCTGTAGGCAAAGCATTACCCAGACTAGATGTCCCAGAGCCCTGTCCAGCTGAATCTTAAAATTGTCCAGTGTTGGGGAATCCACCACTTTCCTGAGGAGATTATTCCGATGGCTGATTGTTCTCATTGTGAAAAAGATTGGTTTCATTTTGAAAAAAAAATGATAGTATCTGTTTAGATGCATAGGCCCTCAGCTGTTTAGTATCAAAACCCTTGTTTGGATGGGTGGGTTTCCTTTTTCCATTTCTGCAGACTTTGGGCCAGACTCTGCTACCAGAAAATATACCACTGACATATATATTCCTCCAATACCTCTTTTTCCAGGAAGCAGTCAGCACTGTAAGTCCCATGTGAGAATTTATCATGCTTTTAGAATAGTTCTATGGATTTTAGCCCATCCATACTCCCCAGCAACTATGTGTGACAGCCTGTGGATTTGAAGGTGAGGAGTAAGACCTTCACATTTGCACGTGTATAATACAGGGAAAATAGGTACATTAAGTAGAAAAGGTCTGTGTGTAAAATATTCGATAAATATCCCAGGATTGCATACCAGTGCTGACAACAGAGTAACAACATGCCTTACTGCAGGACCAGTGGCTGGAATGTTATCAGTTTTCCCTGGCTTATTCCATCCTGGTCAGGTCCGCAGTCACTGCCTCTGTCTGTCTACTCCCAGGTTCACTCTCTGAAAGCAGCAATCTCGAGACCATCAAAGATTGTCATTCTGTACTATGGGCATCAACAAACCCCAGCAATGAACCCACTCTTGTCTGGCAATGCTGAAGAGAAGGTGGAGTCGCATGATGCGATACATACCAGGGAATATTTTGTTCTCCTTCCCCAGTTTTGCCACAGCTAAAACCAGTTTCGAATCTATCCTGAATTTAGCAAGTTGAAATCATGAATGAAAATTATTTGAGCCTTTTGATTTTCTTTTTAATGCTTTTCCCTTCTGAAAAGTCTTATTCTCACTTACAAAAAAGGTCCAGTCTCCTACCATGTAAAACCCCTGCACCCAAGGCAGGGTTTCAGGGGGCATTAACCACCAGACTTTTATGTAGTCTTTTTCAGATCGGTCTATAACTAGAACATATCTTTCAACAGTACCTTTTATTTCATAACTTTTTGACATAATCCTTGTCCAGGAATTCACATTACATTGATATTTTTGTACTCCATATTTACACCCCCACTTGCAAACTTTACATAATTAAAGTCTTGTTTTTTACTGTATGAGCTTGATTCCACATTGTCAAAGAGAAATTGAATAGCAGGAACAATGCACAGTGAA
Organism: Amazona ochrocephala; assembly: GCA_039720435.1. Lineage (NCBI taxonomy): Eukaryota > Metazoa > Chordata > Aves > Psittaciformes > Psittacidae > Amazona > Amazona ochrocephala. The sequence goes on from CM077878.1 coordinate 49,428,331, forward strand.
TTTTTCATTCTTCTGCATAAAAGCTCAATAACCAGATTGTTATCTGTGTTGTCCAAACACCGCACAATCTGCATAAATATTAAAGCTTTTGTTTTGCTAACATGATTTTTCTACATTGAGGTAACGCTCATGAAAGGCTCAACATCTGTTTGTTAGGTAGTCAGTTTCCAGTAAGTGCACTTTAAAGGCTGTAATAATGGTAACAGTTTTATATGTATATTTACTGCCAGTGTACAAGAAAGATTTTTTTTTTTTAAATTAGAAGTCCTTATCCACTAGAGTTATAACATTAACCTCTTCTCTGATAACACTCTGAAGAACTCCTCTTTTAGTATGCTGGAACATGATAGAAAATCTTTTGTTAGTCTTTAGTTGAGATGTACTGTTGTGCATTATAATTATAGTCATTTGCTTATTTGTTCATTGTTCTCATTTGTTGTCCTTATTCTTATGTGTTCTTGTTGTCTTTCTGCAATAAGGATAGTAGTTTAAAAAACAAATAATAGAGGTATGCATTTAAAAAGGCCATTTCTGAGCATCTGTATTTTTTCCATCAGCCCTAGCTCTATGTGTAGGTTTTACTATAACACCTATCACCTGCCTTTCAAATTCCCAACAACCAAAGTAGCAATAGTCATATATTGCCATTGCAGTACGAGCCATCCTGGGAGGAACAATGCACAAATGTAGAAATCGTGCAAGGAACATTGACTTTCATCTGAGAATTGTCAAGCAAAGACTTACTATTTCCATGCAAATATTATATCTGTATTTTTGATCACCTCCTTGTGACTTGCATATAGTGGTGCTTGGAAACTCTGGGCTATGCTAGAGTTAGGATCTTAGCTCCAAATAAAATAGACCACTGAGAATATACAACCCTATACTTGCTAATGGCCTTAAATCTGCATTGTATGTTCCTTTTTTCAGGAATGTACGATGTCTCTATTGGGACTGTACCTTGTACTTTCAGGAGGTATCAATTTTGCAGAGGTTTCTCCCTTTCCTCATCATAAATACTGTTCCTTGGATAGAAAATTCAGAAGCGTGAAGCATCAGTTTTTTGCTTGTACAAAGAAATCACACGTACAGCCATGGACCCTGCTTACTGCAACATTTATTTTATTTATGTGAGATCCAGGTTTGCAAAATCTCCATTGCTTTCTAGTTTATAGTATTGTGAGAACAGTCTTGCAAGAGTGGATCAAACATTACTGATGTTGTCTGTAAACAACCCGAAACAACTCTCTGAGAAGTATAAATAAATCTGGAGCTCATTAATCCATATAAAGTGCTACTACGGCAGTATTGTCAGTGAGACACTGGTCTATTAAGGAGTCCAGGTTAAGTTATCTCAGTACTCCAAGAATTTTGCCTGAGGCACAGCTACAAATATCGTGCACAAGATTTACTACACAATTATAGCGCACAAGGCTCTAAGAGGAAAAACTCCTCTAAATACAACAATACCATTTAGGATTGTGGATGGAGCAGAAATTTTGGAGGTGATGGCACAGAATTCATATTCTCTCATTGACAGCACTGCCTTAAGTTCCCTTGTCCATCAGTGAAAGGAAAATAGACCTTGTCAGGAAAAATGGGCTGCAATGTGTTTGTTCATAAGCAGAAAACACAGGTAACATCCAAACTTTCTGCACAGGTAATTTAGAGGTTTCTATACCTGTGCATGTAGGACACCCAGGGTTTTCCAGGTCTCCAAGGACTGAACAGTAGGATTTCCATAATTATTTGTTGAAAAAAAATCCCTTACTTGAGACAAAAGGATGTCTAAGGGCTATTGAGATTGAAAGTTTGAAATCTAGGAGGGCTTTCTGCAGCTTTTTACTGCCAGTGCTTGCAACTTGGGCTAAAGAATCACTACCATCAGAAATGGGACTGTATATGCTATTCCTGTTTGGAGGAGACTCGGGTTTTTTTCTCTCTCTTCTCTCTTTTATGACATGAATGCTTCATCCCTGGCGGCGTTCAAGGTGGGGTTGGACATAGCCTTGGATTGCATGGTTTAGTGGAGGTGTCCCTGCCCATGGCAGGGGGGTTGGAACTCGATGATCTTGAGGTCCTTTCCAACCCTTACTATTCTATGATTCTACGATTCTATGATTCTATGATGTGACAGGAAACTGACACAAAGTGTGATCACAATTATAGAAACCTAACAGGTATAGCTGATGACACAGCAAAGATCCATCCTATTCACTGATCTGCCTTTTGGGAGTGCCCAAAATAACTTGCTGGTGTCTAAGTCCCCAGCACTTCCTTTAGTCTTTCTTTAAAACTTGCAATATGTTTGCTCATCGTCAGTCTTTTGGACCACATCTGTTCTCTATGAACTCTGAAAATTGTCAGTGTTTTTACTTGAGTTTGTTTCAGCCAATTCTTTAAATGTTTTACAATGATGCTTATCTGTCTTAGACAATTTCAAAATACATAGTGTATGTAGATCTTTAAAGATGGAGGTTTTACTCTTTGATATTTATGATGTTAGCTGTCAGCTGAAAACAACCTTCTCAGTCAAGGAAAATGTAGAAGAGATGTTAACTGCTTCAGTCTTCTCAGCACCCTTTTGCTGTCTTTCCCCCTTCATGTGTTAATCCCCTTAGCCACTTGCTACTGATATATAGTGCTCATGGCTTAGTCAAGTTAGCTTCTTATTACACATGACATCCTGCATTAGGGTAATTTTGTTTTGCACCCTTAATATCATTATTTAAAGGAATTGCCAACTCTTGAACTTAACTCTCCATTTTTTTATTTTTTTTCTTCCTGATTTGCTTCCCATGAGTTTTTGCTTACCAGTTCTTTGAGTTTAACAAAATCTGTCTTCCTCAAATTCATTATAGAGTTTCCTGGGAATTGCTTCACTGTAATGGAGAACATGACTTTTAAAAGAAGCTCAGATGGAACTTTTCTATCGGTATATTTTAGTAAACATAGGCTTAAAAGTTCAGCCTTTCTCTCGGATGAAGCAAGAGAAGATGAATTGCATCTACAGATGTGTTCCAGGGTAAGTATTCAGCAAAGCAAAGAATGGAATCATTTAAGGTTTGTTGTTGTTGTTGTTTGGGTCTTTTAATGTTCCTTACAGGTGTAGGTGTAACATGTTGTGCAGAGCACCTTCATGAAAGGTGGGACACTCTCCCTCACAGCTTCATTTTATTCATAGCAGTCTGTCTTTATTATCAGGTCTACTGTTTCTGTTGACATAGGAAGCTTGCTGTAAATATTTCAAGAAGTGCAAGAAGTGCTCCTTGACTAGATAAAGCAGTAAACCCCTAGCAGGTTAGGCTACTGCAAATCTGTGCGGTTACTGAGGTGGCATAGCAGATCTATGTTCAGAGAGGTGGTAGACACCCCATCCCTGGAGACATTCAAGGGCAGGCTGGATGTGGTTCTGGGAAACCTGGTCTAGTTGGAGATGTCCCTGCTAATTGCAGGGTGGCTGGACTAGAAAATTTTTGAATGTCCCTTCCAATCTGAACTATTCTATGATTCTATGATCTGGTAGTTTCATTTATCTGCTCTCTGGCAACTTTTCATCAAGCTAATTTGAAGGTAATGTGGGTGCATCTATGTTTAAATACTTGACCAAGTGTAGGTATACCTGAAGCTGTAGTACACAGGGATGGATGACAGATGAGTTACACACCAGTCTGTTCTACCTATGGCAGGGCAGTTGGAACTAGATGATCTTAAGGTCCTTTCCAACCCTAACTATTCTATGATTCTATGATTTTATGACTGCCTATGCTGACAATGAAACTGTATGTGTTTCTCCGAAATCAAGGTGTGCCAATGATGTATCAGAGCATTGTGTTGGAAAACACCTCTTGATGTAATTAAATTGCAATCTAAGTATAATAAAATAGGTATATTCAGACTGACAAGGGCAACAAAGAAAAATATATGTGAAAATTATAAGAAGTAATGTCAGCGGCATAAGCTGTTATAAAGTTAATCCATGCCATGGAGGAGTTCTGAAGCAGGGAATTGAAGGTGGTAGAACAGTGGAGTAACATGAATTCTTACTTCCAAGGGCAAGGGTGGCATGTGATAGACTAAAGATGCCATTAAAAAATAAAGACTAGAGGCTGGAGCATCACAGCATAAGCTGCCTGATGGTAGTAGCTGTCATTGCTAAATGGGAGCACTTGGTGGTAGAGAAGAGAAAAGGCTTAAAAGGATTAAAACAATTAGATAACAGTTGTTTTGGAAAACAATCAATTTGGAATGCAAGGCAAAGAATAACACGATCAGAACAATGCTGAAATTATCTTAGTAATAGGAACATGCTGAAAAGACATGAAGGCAAGGCTGATTTGTCAAGACCAAAAGTAATCACTTTTATTCAGTGTTGCAGTAATTAAGACTGACATGCTGAGAACTGAGATAAGGGTTGTTGACACAAGTTGACAGCGTAAGAAGAGCAGTACTAACCAGAGCAAGAGAGAATTGAATCACAGTTAAACTGGATATGCAGAAGCTGAAAACAGGACGCATCTGAGGAAGCTCAGGGAGCTGATCAATGTCATTGTGAGGCCTTTGTTATCCTTGAAATTGATGGGAAATGGGTGGTGTGGGTTTCCAACAACATGTAAAAGTAAAATTTATGTCTATCTTCAAGAAGGCCAAGAAGGAGTTTCCATGGGAGTTTAGATGGTCAGCCTAACTTGGTCTCTGGAAAGAATGTGGAGAAGTATTCCAGGAAGACATGTCCAGCATATGAAGGTGATGGGGAAAAGCCTGCTCATATTTACCAATGGTAAATCATATCTGACCACCCTGAATGCTTCCTGTGACAAGATGAACAAGAGGAGCATGTCAGATGTCTCTTATCTTGGCTTTAGACAGTCCCACAGATTCCTTTTAGCCAGAATAAGGAGATGTGGAGTGGACAGAGGGACAGTGAGGTTGGTGAAAACCTGCCTGGATGCTGCCTTTGAGAATAAGAGAGATACTGGCACAGGAGTGAGACCAATGGAGAACTGGTCTCTTAATAGATGGTCAGGAGCTGGAGCTAATGATGTGAAAAGAGAGGTTGAGACAGCTGGGTTTCTTTAGCCTGGAGAAGGGAGTTCTCACTAAACCCTGAAAGTTTTTTCAGAGAGGTTGTAGAGTTCCTATCTGGACAAGATCCTGAATAGCCTGAGAAAAAGTTGTAGTCCACCCGTCTTTTAGAAGGGCTGGGAGTAGATGACCACCAAAGGTCTCTTCCAGCATAAACAGTTTTAGTACTCTATTGATTTTATCACTTATTTTAATTCTGAAGTTCAAGGTAAAATGAGTTCTGTCTGTGATGAATGGACATAATCAAACCAGATGTAAGCATAAAAGAAATGATGATTTAGTAGCAGAACTCTCCTAATTTTCTGCCATTTATGCTCCTTTCTACTCAACACCAGCAGCAGTGCCCAGTCCCTTTGTGTCAATGTTATTACTCATCAGGTGGGTTCCCGACTCTTCTGGGAATAAAACGATTAGGTCAACTGAATTAGAAGTATTTTAAATGGCATCACCATGGTTATAAGATGTGTTTCATGTCTCTAAGACTTGCATTTATAGATTGCTTTTGCTTTTTTTTCATATCCATCTCATACCTCTTAATTAATTTCCAGCATGATGCTATCATGCTAATCTGTATGGTAAGAAAAAGGGGGTTTTCTGTGTGTTTGAAGTCTAAGTGTGCTATATAATAAGCCTAGGCAAAACAATAATCAGTATCACTCAATTAAACAGATGAACTAAAGCACTATCCTTTGTCTGTGTAAGGTCAGTTATCTTGAAGCAGGTCTCTCTGTTGAGAGGTGCACTAGGAGGTCAGCCTATGCTGTGCCGTGAAGAGATTCATCATTTACACTGTAAGTAAAACCAATCGATTACTTTCTCCACCTTGGTGCGCTTTGTCACGGCATAAAGACGGCCTGGAAACTGCTAGGTTTTACACCTCCTTCTTAGAGTCATGAGGCTTAACTGGTGTTACAGTGTTTTTTGCCCTTTCCATTTCTTTGGGCTGATCTCTGCATTCTTGCTGCATTTTCTAGGGGAGTACGCAAAGCTGTTGCCTAGAAAGTTTTATCATCTCCCCTTGTAACCTACTTAAGCCCTTACCTTTCTGTGTGCGAAGTCTGCAGCTGGTCTGCCTGCTAGATAGCTCTTCCTTTTGTGATAGCTGCCATGTACCTTGCTGTAAATATAACAAGCTTGATCAGTGTGGTCATTGCTTTATAAAACATTTGTCATGGCCCTCACTGTCTTATATGTGTCCCTTATGGTACTAAGCACACAAAGAAAGGCTACAAAATAATGCATCTGATTATTTATTCAGGAGAGTAATTCCCACTGAACAAGAGAACAGCAATGACAGATATATCCTGTCAGCTTTTGGCAGGCTGAACAGCCTCGCAACTTGACCAACCTGCCAAATCCCTTTGTTTTTCCTCATCCACTGAGCAGAGATACCTTTCTAAACTGCTTTTTGAGCACTTTATAAGTCCATCTATTTTCATTCTCCCTTAACATTTTCTTTATTTGCCAGCAGCAAAGTCATTTTTTTCCCAGCTGTACCTCTAGCAAAATGGAAGGTTAGAGTGCACTATTTTTGGGTGGGGTGTTGACATTAAGGGATGAAACATCACTTCTCCATTTCAGATTTATTTTTATTTTGTTAATAATTTAAATGTACATAAATAACAGTTTTATTAACATTATACAATAACATAAAAGGATGTAACTTTATGATTTATGTCACTTTTCACTTGCGTCTCTCGAACCTGGTAATTCAAGTTTTGATATAAACATTCTGTTTATGATTCTGTATATTGTATTTGTTATGAAGCTTATTAGCTCGTAAATCCAACAGCTAACTCGTCTGATGTCCCATCAGCAGTTCACTCAAGTGGTTCACATCAGTTCAAATGTCTACCTTCTTTTTTTAAAAAATTATGTTAAGGTTCCTGAATCATTATCTTTATCATATTCTTTTCAGCATTCCTACACTCTGCCATGCTTGAAGAATGACACTGTGCTATAAAAATGTGCCTGGCAATTGTTTCAATTGTGTAAAAAAAGTCTGAAAAAAACACAAGCATCTTAGAAAAGGAGTACTCCTTTAGAAACGGTATCATGGTACAGGCAGTTCTGAATACAGTCACACATATATTTCTGTTTCATTATCCTAGTTAAAACATATCAAATTCCTTTTGATCTTTTCATAAAAAAATTTGTAGGGATTTCCCACAAATACTAAGCTTTATATCTCTATTTTAAGGTAATAGCATAGATTAATTTACAGTATTTAACTTGCATTATAGAGGCATAAGCAATCAAAATATTAAAGCAGATCATTGTCAAAGCACTAAAGTAGATATCCTTGCAGACGCTTTGCTGATCTTAGTTTGACAGATAGATCCACCTCATGCTATTCATACATATGCAAAGATAAATTATATTTTTAATTACAGTCTTCAGCAAAACTTCAAGAAACAGGGAACAGAGGCAGAGGATACCACAGATGTATCCTAACAGGGCCTTTAGTGCTTACTAGCAATTGTGAGCAACTCTTCAAGCAGAATATGGCTCTGGAAGATCTGAGCAGTGGATCAGTGGGTTTTTCTGAGATGATGGACCTCTTGAATCACCCCGATACACTGTGTGACTGCCAGGGTATCGTAATGAATGCAATAGCAGAAAAAGGTATTGAAATAAATACTGAGGCAAAGGTGGTTCCCCAGAGATTATAAAAGGACTTTCAATGGTATCTAAAGGCACCATCTGGAAAAGCAATTTACTATCCTATGCATTTGGTAGCCTGATACATATGCCTTTAAGAGACAGGTTTGGTTGGTTCCCATAGAAATTATCTCTGCTTATTATTGTTTTTCTAATACCTCTTCCAGTAGTTAGCTGAAAGTGCTGTCCACAGGCTATCCATTCTACTGAGATTTCAAATTCATTATGGTCATTTTTGAGAAGAAGGAAATCCATTTTCTATTGCCCAGAAGATGTTAGCTTCATGTATTTCTGAAACAGCACAATTGTGCAATTGTAATGCTTGCTGCTGGTGAGTGAGTAATTGACCAAAGAAAATTTCTGTATCCACTTCAGCATGATAAAAATCTAGTGCTGTTCAAACGCTTTTTCTTTGTCCAGAGAACTCATTCTTTGTCCAGATAGTAAGTACAAATAATTCCATGCCATTTAGCTGAGTATAAAGATAGATGACAGAAAATAGGAGAATACCATAACAAAGGAAAAAAAAAAAAAAAAAAAGAAAAGAAAAAGCAGTATAAAACTTCTAAATCATTTTTTACCTGGACAGAGTCTTTGAGATAAGAGATAACAGTTTGCAAAGCTGCTTTAAAAGAAATTGATCTTACAATTAATACACCATCCTTGCAAATTAAAAATAAAAAAACTCTTTTACATCCTGCTGAGACCTCCCTGGTATGAGCTGTTATGGCTAGAACTCTTCCTGTTGCTGTCCTGTGGGCTGCGCAGAAAAGCCGGGTTGGCACAGCTCTGGTAATAGCCTGGGTGGGTGTTGGGAGAAAAAAACCTCACAAAGCACAGAAAGCTAATTGAGATGCTGTGAACTGCCACATGCAATGCACCAGCACCTGTGCCTGGAGCTCAGAATAGTATGCTTCATCTCTGGCACTTTTGTCTTTTCACTTTCACTCTCTCCAGCCTGGTAGAGATGGTGGTATGTAAAGGTCATGTTTCAGATTAACACATATCACCTAAATTGATTTTTTCAAATTTATCTTGTTTAAACTTATTTCTTAACAATAAAGGAAGGAGCATAGACTGTCATGAAAAGCATTTGTAGTGATCACAAGTAGGGCAGTCACGAAGTTGTTAAACAGTAGCAAATCCCATAGGCTCAATCTTCTCATACAGTGAAATGGGCTGGGGATTTTTTTTGCATTTTATGTTTTGCAGTTCATGACTCAGTTTCCTAGGCTGGGGGTACTGTTCTTTTCCTTTAGTAACTGAGCATAACAAAACACAAATGAGTTGTTACTCTATTACAACATAAGTTCTGTTTTCTTAATTTGTAGCAAAGCATACTGCTGCAATTTAGTATTGAATAAACACTGAAGTCCAAAGACATCACAATCAATTAGTAGAGAATAATATATTTTTGTAAAGTTGTGCATCTCGATGGTTACGTAGAAAGAAGCACTGAGGGAATTTAAGTACCATTGAGGAAGATTTCAATAACTCATTAAACACGAAGGACTGTACAGCAGGAAAGAAAATTGCAAATGAGGTTCCCATGTATAAGACAGAAGAGAAGAACAAAACCCCAATTGCCACTGACTATAATTCTGAAAGTCTGATCTCAGTCATCTAGCAGACAGGAGAGCTCAAAAAGCATATAATTTAATAAAAGCTAGTATTTTTGTATAAAATTTTGTACAAGGGAGATAAGCATGGGCAAAAGTCATAATGTATCTGTATTTCAAGAAGTATCTTAAACCATACTGCAGAATAAATTACTCTGCAGAATATGAGGGAAGGTGCCCAGGTGCTATCAGCCCAGTGCCAACAAGCCCTGACTCAGGAACAGGTGTCCTTAGTGGCAAGATTATATGGGGTAGCTTAAGTCTGCTGAGACACCTTCCTTAGAGCAGTATTTTTGGTTTTCTGATGAAAGACTCTTCCTTCAGCTCAATGCTGCTTCCTTAAATGGTCAGTGAAATGTGGTTAACTGTTTTGAAGGCCTCCAGTGGGACATTTGTTGTCCTAGATTTTGGATAGAGTTCTGGGTCAGAGTTAGGAAGAGACAAAGCTTCCGTTCATGGATTGTATTTGCAACACTTAGTGAGTTGCTTCAATTCCTCTCTTCCTCGCTTATCCTATGCAGAATAAGAGAAAATGTGCCTTGAATCCTTCTTGGGGGCTTTTATCCCTTTATATGACAATGACTATATTATTACAAAGCATTTTTGATTTTGAAAGGAAGCTCAGTGGTGTTGCAGTACCAATAGACATTCATCAAAAAGCAGTAATGTTTTTATTATGGGTCATGTGCAAAAACCAGGCTCTTTATATGCTTAAATAAAGGAGAAATATTTTGCCCTTTTTGCTGTTAGGGTTTGTGTCACTGTCTCATTCTTTGAATAGATTCTTTGCCAAAATTTTAGCAAAATTAAACACTTACTAGATATCCACCTTATGTTTTGACACTTCACATGATACATATAATTCTATACTCTTTTAAGCAAGGCCATGCTTATGCAGATAGTAAAAACTGCCTCCGATAACAGATTTTCTGTTTGAGGGATCTTTGTCATTCAAAGGCATGTTAGACATAAGAACAATTCTTTTTTGGTTTTTCACTTCTAAATTTCTTCACAGTCTGTTTGATTTGAAAACCACCTGGAACTGACTTTTAAATTGGTCACAGTTTAGTTGTTCATGCTGTTGCTAGGGTGATGTAAGCATTCACATTACGCAAATTATAAATTAACTTTTTTGTGACTTTCTTCCTCTGTGAAAATAGAAAATTCTTGGGTTTAGCTGTCTGTCATAGTGAATTATAAGCACTGATTATCATGTCTGAGGAGACTCTCTCTACTCAAAATAGTGGAGCAACTCTGTCTCCAAACTGCTGTCCAGTGAAAAGTGCATCATTCAGAAATAAGGGTAAGACATAGAAAAGTCAATCACTGACATCACTAGACATTTTGGTGCTTGAAACTGGAACTTCTTTTCAGCCTCTTCTGTGCCCTGTATAGCAGAGTAAGTAATTGATTTTCAGGTAGTGGTGGCATTTACATGGGCAGCATGTTGCCCTGAGTCCAAACATATATTCATGTTCAAAGAAAACAGAAATTTGCTTTCTGATATTCTAATACTGATTTCTGCTTATTGGCATATATTATAATGCTTCCTTTGGACAAAGACTCCACATTCTCTTACAGAGAGTAGAAAACGATCATAAGCTGTGAGAGAAAGAAAGACCTTGTGCAGGACTCAGTGAAATTGCATATTACTGATTCAGTTGTCATACTCATTTACCATATTACAGCTGTCAGTGAAAGGTAGCCAGAAGTTCATGTTGTACACTGTTTGCAAATGGGGTTGCTATCTCATTATTTTCCAGCCTGTCTGCAATTAACCTCCTATTTTGACCACGGTAAAAATGTGCAGTAACAGCATACAACATTTCAAACATAATTCACAGTGCGTCTTTATCACTTCAGTCACTCATGAGGGAAAGAAAAGTTTCCTTACTGATTTGTATGCATGCTGGTCAAAAAAAATTGTATCCTTAAACCATGTATTTGAAAAAAGGAATAAACTTCATTTATGGATTAGTGGTGTGTCATCCTGGTCTGAATTTTGATAGCTCCTGGATCTTGAATGTAAGTAATGTAAGCAGTAGTAAATTGGTTGAGAGCTTTAAAGAGGTCATCCTGACTGGAGGCAACTGTGATGAAGACTGGCCAGATTACTAGTCCTGAAATAAAGTCACTGTGCTGTCACTCAAACCCTTAGGGGAACTTGAGGTACTCCAATTTACTGGCGCTTTAGGTGTGCAATATAATGCAGAATTGTTACTCACTTATATTCCCACCCTTACTTACACTATGCAGTGACATACCTGTTTCAATATTTATAACCTGACCAATCCACATGTTTAAAAGTTAGTCTTATGAACCTAAGCTAAGCACCTTACCCTCCCTCTCTAGCCAAATATAACACTCCTTCAGAAGACAATTCCTCTCATCCTCAGATGGTGGTTATGAGACAAACTGAACCTATAGAGTTGCCTGTTCTCCCTAAGAACAGAGCTGGGAGCAAGGGCTAACTGCTGGTATTGGTTGGGGTTTGCCTGCTGGCTTTTTAGCATTTATTCTGCAAAACAGCTGTTCTAATCTAATCCTCTTGTTTCCCACCTACAGACAGCAGAGAGCAAAGAGACTCTCCAGGGGATGATTTACCCTCTCCAAAGACGAGGTGGGTGTTTAGTCAAAGTAGAAAATGTACTGTAAATTCATTTCTACTGGTATTGTTCACTGCTTAAACAGCCTCCTAGGAGGAGAGGTTCTTATTTGATTGTTTTCTCTGGAGAGTCCCCCACCCATTGCATTGCTAAAGGATGAGATCTAGTGGATGTTAATCTGAGATTGTTTCAGTGTAGACCACATAAATGAGGAGAGCATATGGAGGAGAAGGCAGCCCTTGGGAAAGACATGAGCAACGAAAAGTAATTTGGGAATGTAGGAGGGTACATGTGAGAAGCAATGATCACTGAAGCAAATAAAAAGGGATTTTTAGAAGAAGAAGAATGGTGCAGGAAATCAAATAGAGAAAGATTAAAGACCACAAAAGATGAGGAGAAAAAAAGATAATGAATGCAGATGCCATTGGAAATGGATTTTAAATACAGGATGAAACCGGTAAGGAAAAAGGTGCCTGCAAAACAGGAGATTTGGAAGAAGGTATTTACAAGATAAAACAGAAAGCTGCTGTCAGCTCAATAAAATAGTGTTGTTTTATTCCTCCCATTTCATTATAAGCTCCTGACAGGAACAGATAAAATGATTGGGAAACATGCCTGTTTGGTATTCCTAGGCTAGGCTATTACAAAGATGCGAATTCTGTATTGCTTGAATTAGAAGTCAGTATACTCCATTTACCTGTGCTTACTTTATTAAGCCCGCTATTGGGTCCTAAGTATGCAGCTATTGAGGGATTTTTAACTTGGTTATAAACCCCAGTTCTGAAACAAGTATGTGTTAGGAGTGTGAACAAAAGAGAGGAACAACATTAAGTGACAAAAAAGACCTAAAGATAATCCAAAAGTCAGGTATCTTTATCAGGAAGACTGAGGACTCCAGGAAAGTGCAAGCAAGATTCTGGGTGAGTCCCTGGTACTAACTTAAAAATAAGAAATCAATTAAAAGGGAATTAATAAAAATACAACTTTTGGCATTACTCTTGTTTAGAAAACCTTGTTCCCTTTGCTAGATCGCTCTTGGATTTTTCTACTTCCAGAGTGATACGGTATTTCCCTACAGAAATGTGTGTATTGGAAAATCGTTCTGTTTGTCCTAATATTGGAAAGGTTGTTAGTAAAGCAGTAAATAAGAAAGTAGGCTAGTGCTTAATGCCTAGTTCCAAATAGCAGTGTGCAGCTTATCCTGACTGCATCACATGGAATATCAGTACCTACCCAGATGTGAGGAGGCAGTGATTGATTTTAACTTTGAAAGAGAATGAACAGATAAGACTAGATAAAAATGTGGCTCCAGAGAACAGGGATCTTGAAACTTAAAATTACTTTAATATCATACATTTGAACATTTTTGTCTTCGTAGCAACAAGACCATTTTGTCCTTTTCCTTCCCCTCTTTCCTCTACCAAAAGACTTGTTGGCTCAGGAATGTCTGAATGTCTGATGAAAAAATGTCTTCAGAAACTAGAATCGAAAGCAGGCTGTTACTCCAGCTAGATTCTTCAGTTTAAATAAGCAAGGGTGTGTATATCCATCACATTACATGATTGGGCCATAATCTTAGGTTTCTCTCCAAGAACTCCAGGGCAAAGGAAGGTACCATCCTTCCATCCTTAGCTTCTTTTGTCTTGCTTGTCTTGTAATGGCTGTTTCCCAGATCAATGGCAGATTTAAAAAAAAAATCTGCTCACACTGGGAAGATTTTTCTCACATTCACAAAACATTTTTAATTAACGTCACGAATACATAGAAATAATATAATTGGACTTGTGTCATCTTTTTCAGGGACTGGGAAGCTGCTTGTTATAGGGTTCAGCCATGATGGGAATGAGAATTATCAGTATCTCAATTTTTGTGCATCTGATTACACAAATATGTTCCTAAAAAGAAAATTGGAAAACAGGGCAGGTGTGGTTCTGGCAGCAAGGAGAAAGTCAACCTCTCCTTTCCCAGAAGTATGAGGATGAAGCAGGAAAAAGTTCATATGCTGCCGAGTACTGTACTGATTTATTTTTGTAACCTGTATGGCAATTCTAGGCACAGGTGTGCATCTGAGAGATCCTGGGACCTCCATGAACACATTTTGCAGATTCTTCCTGAACAGTTTTATTGGTAACATGATGATCCTCCAGGTGGGATTAAATTTGGGACTGCAGCATCTGAACTGAGCTGTGCGAGCTGCTCCAGGGTCCTCTCGCGCCGGACACGCCGCGGGTGTGAACCCCGCTGGGAGGAAGAGGGCGGCCGGTTCTACAGGACAGGCTGAGAAAGTTGGGGCTGTTCAGCCTGGAGAAGAGAAGACTGCGTGGAGACCTCATAGCAGCCTTCCAGTATCTGCAGGGACCCTATAGGGATGCTGGGGAGGGACTCTTCATTAGGGACTACAGTGATAGGACAAAGGGTAACGGGTTCAAATTTAAGCAGGGGAAGTTTAGATTGCATATGAGGAAGAAATTCTTTACTGTAAGGATGGTGAGGCACTGGAATGGGTTGCCCAAGGAAGTTGTGAATGCTCCATCACTGGTGGTGTTCAAGGACGGGTTGGATATAGCCTTGGGTGGCATGGTTTAGTGGGAGGTGACTTTGCCCATGGCAGGGGGGTTGGAACTAGATGATCTTAAGGTCCTTTCCAACCCTAACTATTCTATGATTCTATGATTCTATGATATGTTGTGTGCATAAGTTACTGTGACAGGCAGTCAGGGTTTGATCAGCCTAGGGCAAGATTCATCTGGCCAGCCATCTATTTTGGAAGTAGCAGAAGCAATGTTGTATTGGGTGGATCTCCATTCACCAAAGTGGGAATTGAGCCTCTGAATGTGCCTAGAATCACCTAAATGTGGTGTTGGATGTGTTCATCTTGAACTGAAATTTACTGTCCTGGGCTGTGCTACCCTGCTTACACAGATAGTAAACTTGATTATTTTTATCTTTCCTTCATTCCTGACCTTTGTCACCATAAGGGTTTGCTTTCTTGTGCAGTAATATATACTTAGCCACCGCAATGTGGTTTCACGGTGCACCAGCTGTGATATATTAACCCCATTTGATCAGAAAATTTTACTTCAGTGTGAAACAGAATAAACTGCGATTCATTAAGACACATGAATGCATCACTTTTAAGACACTTCAGAAACATACACTTGGAGTCAGTTCATCTCATTCAATACATCACTACCCTTAGCTGTTAAGATCTAAATGAGACTCATAAAACAGATGTCTTAAGCGCTCAGGAAGAGAGGTGTCTCTAGTCCTTCAGAAAAAGGACCCTGTTGTATTTAGGTACTTCACTTTAGTGTACAGGATTTAACAGGGTGGCTACAATCCACAGTATTCACTTCAGGAATTTGGACAGGACAGTCAGAACACTATACCTATACTGTGCCTACTGTGTAAACTAGTATAGTACAGAGCTGTGGTGTAACTACATTAGGCTAAACTAATTATTCCCAAGTCATTTCTTCTTACACGTTGACATTATTCTCAAAACAACCAGAGTACAGGCCTGATTACTGCCCTTGGATGTAATTGTAATAAAAACAAACCCCAACAGTTTGGTAATTATCATAGGAAGCTAATGGAGCATGGAATCTGAGCTCTTGTTAATGTCAGAAGTCACAGAAATGAAACTACATTCTTCTCTCAGTATTAAAAGCAAATAACTTAAAGTTCTTGAATGTCTGTAACCAATTTTTAAGTATGCTTTAGCTACTGCTGTTTGCTAGCACTGCTCAAAAGTCTGAGAAAGAGCCTCCTTAAGCTGCCTATCAGAAATGCCAAATGGTCAGCACAAAACCACATCAGTGTTTTGTCAAAACGCTGAGAAAAGTGAAAAGTTCTTATCTTTTTGTTCCAGGCTGTCAGCTGAGTTTTATACTTACTGAGAAGGAGTATGAGCACAGTCTGGTTTAGAACAAAAATCTGAGCATTAGAAGTCTAGCAATGACTGGGCTAAAGCTGATCCATGGACCAGTAGAAGCTTCAAGAATAACATTGCTTTCCTTTCCTGAAATCATAGAATCATAGAATGGTTAGAGTTGGAATGGAGCTTAAACATCACCTAGTTCCAACCCTTCTGCCATGGGCAAGGACACCTTCCAACCTGGAAGCCCCATCCAGCCTGGTCTTGAACACTGCCAGGGATGGGGCATCCACAGCTTCTCTCTGGGCAACCTGTTCCAGTGCCTCACCACCCTCACAGAGAAGAATTTCTTCCTTATATCTAACCTAAATCTACAGTTCTTTCATTTTAAAGATATTACTTCCTGTCCTATCACTGCATGCCCTTGGAAAAAGTCCGTAGGTCCCCTTTATGTGCTGTAAGGCTGTCTCACTGGCGCCTTCTCTTCTCCAGGCTGAACAAGCCCAACTCTCAGCCTGTCATCACAGGGTGCACTCAGTCCCACTGTCCATGTCACCAACAAAGATACTAAATGGTGCCAGTCCAAATACTGACCCCTGAGGAACACCATTTGTCACTGTTCTTCACTTGGACATCAAGCTGTTGACCTCAAGTCTTTTGAGTGTGACCAGCCAGCCAATTCCTAATCCACCACACGGTCCAGCCATCTAATCCATGCCTGTCCATTTTAGAGACCAGGATGTCATGCAGGATGGTGTCAAATGCTTTACACATGTGGTGGGTAGTGGCTTCATCCACCAGTTCCCTCAGGACTGTTGGTAGAGGGGGCCTATAGCAGACCCCTGCTATAATTCACCTGTCCCTGTCTTCCCTGTAATACTGACCCATAAGCTCTCAGTGAGCTCCTTATCCATTCTCAGCCAGAGCTACATGAACTCTAGCTGGTCCGCAACATAGAGGGTGACATCCCCTCCTCATCCTCATTCTTTTTTCATGTCTAGTTAGGAATACTTTGTACTGTTTTTATTATACCTCTGTCATAATAAATGCTTTATTTAAAGATTATAAATTGCTCCTAAGAACAGTACTTGACTGAAAGTTGAGGTCTTTTTTTCTGCACATCTGAGAGTATGTGCTTATATATACGTGATTGAGTTCTTTCCCTACAGAGCAGAGTATTAGACCCCCTTAAGACTCTGGCAGCTAAAAGAGAGAAATAAAAGCCACCTTTATAAGGTGACTTCCATTCACACATCGTTTCTACCCTAACTAACCTCTGCTGTTGGCTTTAAAGGCCCTGGGCTCTACGTAGGGCAATGAATGTGTAATTATGCATGTAGATTTTCAGATTTTCCTCATTTCAAAAAAGGACTCCAATATGTCAGTATAATTTTAATAGTATGGCAGTAGGGGGTGATATTAGATCCAAAATTGGGGTGCTCATATGTAAACTTTCAACCTCAACTGAATCCAGCATCACATGCCTGAGAAGACCACTCTCCTCACACTTGGTTCATTTCAATGCCATGGCATATTGGAACAATGTACTGATGATAGACCCTTGTCTAATATCAATAAATCAATTATCAATTAATAATAATCAATTATTATTGTCAATTAAAGAAATAGGATACTTGCTAGCAATGGATAATTTTAACAATGCAACCAACTATAACAGAAAGATGTTTTGACTCAGATTTCCTCTGATTCTTTTGTATATATATTTTATTTCCTAAGAAGAAAATGCTGAATCAGTTGCTGTCTATTCCTATATGATATTTCAGTTATTTTTTAAACTCCAAATACAGCAGAATATAGGCTTACATTCTGGAAATCATGTTATAGAACCAAATACACACCAGTTTGTGTTCCAAAGGGTTCATGTCTAACCTAATTGTCCTCTGTAAATTACAAAGATGGATGTCAGAAATCACAGGAGTACCAAGAAGCTCCCGTGTATTAACATTAAAATAAAACAAGAGCAATACAGTATTTGTAAAGAGAATTACACATAGCCCTCCTAATATGCTAATTGCAAAGCAGTAAGCATATTCAATTATCTTTCAAGAAATATGTGACACACACACACACCCCCCCATCTTCTAGTCTACACTGTTCTATTATGTCAGATTTGTTCATGAGTTTGTTCTTTACAGTTCTGAATATTGATTAGAATTTTTTGGGGGAAAGTTCTTCATTAAAGAAAGTTTTCTTTCCTAAGCTCTTCAGTAAAAACCTTTACATTGATTATGCTACCCTTCCTTAATGCACTCTTGTGATGAGTTCTTTCTTCTTCCAACATAATTTAACTACAGGACACACTAAAAATATTTTATTTAATTCCCCTCTTCCAGAATGACATCAGAATCAGCTCTGGCCCAAAATATTTCCTTAGATGAATAGAAGGTTATAGAGATAACTTACTGTTATATTTCAACTGGTATCTATATTCACTGCAATCTGTAGGAGTAATATGGTTGTATGATTCAGACACAGAATATTAATTTGAAATATATTGATTTCCCCTTAAATCAATACTCTCACAGCATCATATTTTAATCTATATGCAAAGTTGATGGTATCATTTGAAAAGCAATACAGGCAAAATTTATTTTTAGGTAAGTCTTGAATGTTAGATATTTTATCATGGCGACCAAAATAATTGACCATAATTTTTTTTCAGGTTCATCTATATGTCTTTTTCCCCACATATCTCAAGAAGAAACTGTGAAAATACTACGTTATATCCCATTTTAATTAAACTTCAAAAGTATTTTCATATCCTTGCTGCTTTCAAACAGTGGACCTCAGTGCAAACAATTCAATTGAATTAAAAGTTGGTTGCATCAAAATACTTCATAATAAGAGAAAAGTAATGGAACTAATCAATTTGTCATACATGTGACTGCTTGCTTTCTTCCTCTCCTTTGAGCAGTAAAGGGAGGGATCACCATCCTGCCTATTCATTACAGATGCTAGAAATTACATTTTACAAAGGCACATTTACTGCAATGTGTTAATAATCATTGTACTCGATTTAAATGCTTGAATTGACTGAGAACATTCATAGATTTGTTTGTTAATTGAATGCAAGATAATGCTGGTCAAAACAGGAACATATTTTCATACAGCACAAAGTGCCTGAGGAAGGTTTCTGTGATGAACAAATATGTTTTTTCAACTGTTTTTTCAACTGCTGTTCTGAATATTTTTCAAGGAAAGGTAAACATTCAGTCTCATCAAAAGGTGAAGGCATTGTCTTACCTTAGGAATTCAGTCCATTTATTTTAAGGAATGGTAACCTAGCAAAATCAAAGACTTAAATAAGCAATGAGAAGCAATATCTGCTAACACATTTCTGCAGTTTCCTCAGAATGACACAGGAATTACCACACCCAAGTAATAAATGATTTTGAATAAACTTAATGCTCTTTGAACATTGATAAACCATTGAAAATATCAACTGCTGTTTTCCTTTTTGATGTTAGCACTGGCCAAGCTTTCTCCAGTGGGGCCAGAGGAAAACACTGTAGTCTACATGAGCTGCAAGCACCATCAGGGTTTTCTTTTGAAACCGGTCCCATGCTTTTTTTTTTGAAAGTGACCCCCACACATGTTTTGGAGTGGTCCCACACATGGGATTTTTCACAGAATAATCACAGGAAATTGGAAGTCAAACTGTCCATTCTTCAGTCTGGTATAGCAATACCTTTTATATACAGATGGAGAAAGGATGGGGAGATCAAAAATAGTAACACATTAAAAATCAAAGCTGAATGGGCTACAACTTGTGTTCCTTCTCTTCCTAGAAAAGGTCACATGTAGGAGCAAGAAAATCATGATGTACAGGAGAAGGCACCTGTGCTCCCAAACTTGGCCATTTGCACGAGGCAAAAAGCTGCTAAGTGATTTCTTCTGTATACAGAAGCAAAGGAAGAAAAAAATCTTGTGTTATTATAATTTAAATTCAAAAATCAAAACTTATTAAACTTAATTTATTGGCTGTTTATAAAAAGAAATGTCAAAACAAGCATAGCCATGGTTCTTGGTATGCAGACCATAGCTTGTCCCATCTCAACTTCAACATTGCGAACACAGAAATCTGCTGGGAATTTCCGAGGGATAGTTTAGGAAAAACTGGTTGAAAATTAAAATGTTGAGGAGCAGAATAGAAAAACTGAGCATGGTAGCATCTACAGACCAGAGGCCTGACAACATGGAATCAGCCTGCTATAATTAATCAGATTGGTTTTATTCTTACTTATTAAGGTCTCTTCATGATGTCTATTTAGCTAATAGATTGGTTTTTGCATAGACTTTTAATCTGTGCTGAGAAGCTGCTATATTAAAGGGTTGTTTTGGGTTTTTTTCTTTATTTATGAATATGGACAGGTCATTTTCTGCTCTCAGTTAAATCAGTAATAAAATTCAATTCCACTTGTATAAATCTGTTTTATCAATAGTTTACTTATGAAGAAATAGAATCATAGAGTCATAGAATCATAGAATCATAGAATCATAGAATCATAGAATCATAGAATCATAGAATCATAGAAAATAGGGTTGGAAAGCACCTTAAGATCATCTAGTTCCAACCCCCCTGCCATGGGCAAGCTCACCTCCCACTAAACCATGCCACCCAAGGCTCTGTCCAACCTGGCCTTGAACACCACCAGGGATAGAGCATTCACAGCTCCCCTGAGCAACCCATTCCAGTGCCTCACCACCCTCAAAGTAAAGAATTTCTGCCTTACATCCAATCTAAACTTCCCCTGCTTAAGTTTTAACTCGTTACCCCTTGTCCTCTCACTACAGTCTCTAATGAAGAGTCCCACCCTAGCATCACTAGAGGTCCCCTTCAGATACTGGAAGGCTGCTATGAGGTCTCCACGCAGCCTTCTCTTCTCCAGGCTGAACACGCCCAACTTTCTCAGCCTGTCTTCATACGGGAGATGCCCCAGTCCCCTGATCATCCTCGTGGCAATCCTCTGGACTTCTTCCAATAGTTCTATGTCCTTTTTATGTTGAGGACACCAGAACTGCACACAATACTCCAAGTGAGGTCTCACAAGAGTAGAATAGAGCGGCAGGATCACCTCCCTCGACCTGTTGGTCACGCTCCTTTTGATGCAGCCCAGGATACGGTTGGCTTTCTGGGCTGCGAGTGCACATTGATGCTAGCCCCGGTTCATTTTCTCATTGACCAACACCCCCAAGTCCTTCTCCGCAGTCTCCGCTCCACTCTGAATCTCTTCTCTGCCCAACCTGTAGCTGTGCCTGGGGTTGCTCCAACCCAGGTGTAGGACCTTGCACTTGGCATGGTTAAACTTCATTAGGTTGGCATCAGCCCACTTCACAAGTGTGTCAAGGTCCCTCTGGATGGCATTCCTTCCCTCCAGCGTATCAACCGAACCACACAGCTTGGTGTCATCGGCAAATTTGCTGAGAGTGCACTCAATCCCACTGTCCATGTCACCAACAAAGATGTTGAACAAGACCGGTCCCAACACCAATCCCTGGGGGACACCACTTGTTACTGGTCTCCAGCTGGACATTGAGCCATTGAGCACTACTCTTTGCGTTTGGCCATCCAGACAGTTCTTTATCCACTGAGTGGTCCACCTATCAAATTGATGTCTCTCCAATTTAGACACAGGGATGTCATGTGGGACAGTGTCAAACATTTTGAACAAATCCAGGTAGATGACATCAACTGCTCTACCCCTGTCCATCAGTTCCGTAGCCCCATCATAGAAGGACACCAAATTGGTCAGGCAGGATTTCCCCTTAGTGAAGCCATGCTGGCTGTCACCAAGCACCTTGCTGCTTTTCATGTGCCTCAGCATGCCTTCCAGGAGAACCCGCTCCAAGATTTTGCCAGGCACAGAGGTGAGACTGACTGGTCTGTAATTCTCTGAGTCATCCATGTTCCCCTTCCTGAAAATGGGGGTTATATTTCCCTTTTTCCATTTGTCGGGAACTTCACCTGACTGCCATGATTTTTCAAATATGATGGATAGTGGCTTAGCAACTTCATTTGACAGCTCCTTCAGGACATGCGGATGGATTTCATCAGGTCCCACGGACTTGTGTATGTTCAGGCTCTTAAGATGGTCTTGAACCAGATCCTCTCCTACAGCGGGCCCAAGGTCTTCGTTCTCACTGTCCCTGCGTCTGCCTTCCAAGACTTGGGTGGTGTGGTCAGAGCATTTGCCAATGAAGACTGAGGCAAAGAAGTCATTAAGAACCTCAGCCTTCTCCAAATCCAGGGTAACCAGTTCTCCCGATAACTTCCAGAAAGCGCCCACGTCGTCCTTAGTCTGTCTTTCATTCACTATGTACCCAAAGAATCCCTTCCTGTTATCCTTAACATCCCTAGCCAAGTTTAATTCTAAGTGGGCCTTAGCTTCCTAACCTGGTCCCTAGCTTTCCGGTCAACACCCCTGTATTCTTCCCACGCCGCCCCTCCTTGCTTCCACCTTTTATAACCCTCTTTTTTCTCTCGAAGTTTCCTCAGCAGCTCCTTATCCATCCAAGGAGGTCTCCTGGCCGTCCTGCTGAACTTCCTTCTAGTTGGGATGCATCGCTCCTGAGCTTGCAGCAGGTGAGCCTTGAATATCAACCAACAGTCTTGGGCCCCCCTGCCCTCTAGGACTATATCCCATGGAATCTTACTGAGCAGGTTCCTGAAGAGGCCAAAATCTGCTCTCTTGAAGTCCAGGGCAGTGAGCTTGCTGCACGCTCTTCTCACTGTCCTGAGGATCTCAAACTCAACCATCTCATGATCGCTGCAATCAAGGCTGCCCTGGAGCATCACATTTCCAACCAACATTTCCCTGTTGGTGAGGACGAGGTCAAGCATGGCATCTCTCCTTGTTGTCTCCTCTATTACTTGCAGAAGGAAGTTGTCTTCCACACAATCGAGGAACCTCCTGGATTGCTTGTGCCGGGCCGTGCCATCCCTCCAACAGATATCAGGGTGGTTGAAGGCCCCCATGAGAACAAGGGCCTGCGAGCATGAGGCTTCAATCTCACGTTCCTATCTGTCTTTATGTGAGACTGATGGTGGAATTTTGGTGACTAAATGTTATCTGTAGAAATTAAATACCTTTATTCACTTTTTAGAATCAAAAACTTTGTACTTAGATCTACATGTGCTAGATATATGCCTCTGGTACCTATCTTGGATGTTATGAGGTACTGGATTCAGAAGGCATTGGTTTTAGTTCATCTGATAATTCCCATGATTTTAAGAATCACTGATGTTAATCTGTACTTGTTCCGGTAAGTAGCTTCATAAAACCCAGTAAACAAAGTGAGAAAGGTTTTAATTAGCATGAAGAGTACATAAATTAATTCTTTGCTCTTTCAGTAGTAGCTTACATTACTTGCTGATAGCAGAAGTTCTGATTTATACTGCAGATTCAGTCTTTCCCATCATTTACTGTCAAAGATATTTTCATGTTGAAAATCTTTAAACACTGGTGAAAATGTTTAATGTGTAAGATTTTCAAAGGTATTTTAGCAAAGACCTCTGGAGTTTATTCTTACTCTAGGGTTTGTTCAAGCTGCCCTAGTGCCCACAGTCTTAATGAGAAAATGTGTTGAATCTCAAACTATTAGTCAGAGTGTTCTCAAGAGAAAACTCTTTCCTCTTCTAAGCATTTATGAAGAAACAATTAGAACAATAACAATATCCATTAAAGTTAGAAGTAGCTAAAAAGTCTCTGCAGGGAATTAACAAAATTCTCAAAACTTCAGTGCCAATGCATGGCAACATGGGTTACTTAAAAGTACAAAGGTAACTTTTATATTTGCAGAATCTTTCCAGCATGAGACGGTTGTGAGTTTGGAGTGCTTATTAGCCATGTTGGAGTAGGGTGTAGTCATTTCCCTGCTGTACTTCTTTCCCCTGAGCAGGTCTGCTGGGGTACAGCAGTGATATGTGCTGGATAGTCTCTTTGTTAAAATATGTACTCATACTAATCTTAAAAATACTTAAGTTCCCTTGCTGATACTTTAGTTAATTTAATCAGTCTTTTACACAGTTGTCCTGGGTTCAGCAGTAGCAGTCATTTTTCTCCTTCTTAGTAGCTGGTGCAGTGCTGTGTTTTTGACTTTCAGCCTGGAAAAAATGCTAATAACACCAATGTGTTTAGCTACTGCTCAGTAATGTTTACTCTGACCAAGGATTTTCTGCGCCTCATGCTCTGCCAGGGAGGAGGGGAAGCCAAGAGGAAGCAGAGACAGGACACCGGACCCAAACTAGCCAAAGAGGTACTCCATACCACAGCACATCATGCCCACTATATAAACTGGGGGCAGTTACCTGGAAGGGTTAGATCACTGCTCAGGTTGGGCCGGGTATTGGTCGGTAGGTGGTGAGCTGTTGTATTCTCTTCCCTTGTTATTTATTTCCCTCATCATTATTCTTATTGGTGGTAGCAGCAGTGGTTTTTGTTATACCTTAGTTACTGGACTGTTCTTATCTCAACCCATGGGAGTTACATTCATTCAATTCTCCTCCCCATTGCTTCGGGAGCGGGGGAGGAAGAGGCAGAGAGTGAGCAAGCGACTGCGTGGTTCTGAGTTACTGGCTGGGCTTGAACCACGGCAGCAGTTCAAAGACAGAATACTTGTAGATTACTTTTTGCATAACTATGAAATAGCGCAATGCAAATGTGCACTTTTCTCTGTAACCGGGGTTGGCGGCAGTTTCTGACTTGAATTCACTAAGAAAGTTCTTAAAGAGTATATTAAATAAATAGTTCCCACAAGTATTAGCTGAGGTATAGTTAGTCGTGCTTTGAGATTGAGGAGAAGTACCGGATTTGTTAGCATCTCTAATTCCCTGCCATCTCTGTCTTACTATGGGTCTATGATATGTCGTTAGCCATACACACTGCTCTATATATTGCATAACACTAAAATTTATTAATCTCTGAGCCTAACTGCTGGATTATGGAGTTCTAATTTCCTAAGTAACTGTTCCATGTGCCAGATTCTTACCTGGAAGGTAAGCTTGCATTAGGTGGCAAAAAAACAATGCTTACAGTCTTGCTTCAAAGTTTAGGTTTTAGAGGAGATTTTGCCAGCTCAGCAGCACTGAGAGCAGAAGTGAAACCACATAATCCTCCATGCAATAATTTTGGAGCTCCTTAGAGTCTCCTGACAGCCGCACATCAATTCCGTATTGACCTGTGGTTCAGAGACCCTGTGGTCTCCAAGCACATGCAAGAATAAATTTGACATTGCTAATATTTGTGATCTGAGGTAAATAAAACTTCTTCTCATTTTCGGCAACATCCCATCTCCAGCAGAAGTGGTGCACACTGTGAGACAGTGTATTACTTAGGTAGTACTTCAAATGCACAGGAAAAATATTTCCTTTGGGGTATTTCTTATAGTAGTTTGATACAAAGAAGTAGTAAAAAATAAAAATCCCATAAGATCAGATCAGCTGAATTTATGGAAAAGAAATTTTGAGATCTTGTACTGCTAAATTCCACACCTGCATAATTCTTACAATACTATTTTCACCTTCTTATTTTGGTACATCAAGAGACTGTTTGGGTGTGAATATGCATGCATGTGTGAGAGTTTCATTCTCAGGACACACAAGCATAAGATGACCATCATCTAAGCACAATATTTTGACTGATTATTTTAATGCAGCTGCAGTAGGGTAGCAAGTGTAATTTTCTAGGAAATTTCCGTTGATGTGACTTTCAAAGACAATTTCATGATGTTAAATGTTAAAGGTACATTTCCACCTGTTTTTAAAGAAAGCCAAAAATGCTAAATGGTTCTTTTTTATTTTTTGATATTTTATCCCGAAAGAAAACCACAAAAAAATTTTTTTTCCATAAACTCTGAGTTTATTTGCTTCAGCATTTTATTTCAAAGGAGTTTAATACATCAGTTGTAAATTGATATTTTGTGAGGCTGTTCAGTGTAACTCTTTTAAGTGCTGGAATGAAACATATAAAAGCTGGGAGAGAAAATATTATATATTATTATAATATATATTATTATTATATTATATAATGACAATGCACACCTAACAATTTCTCATAACATAAGGACAAAGAAGCAGTCAATAAAATAATTAGCTGGCATGTGTTAACTAAAGAAATAGAAATGCTTTTCTGTCTTTAGCACAGGAAAGTCATGGGGGTTGCTGCCACAAGTTGTGTATGATGAGTTGACGGTGGCTGAATACCCATTGCCCAGCACAGCTGCCCTATCACACCCTCAGTTGAACAGGGGGAAAAAAGTACAACGAAAAGCTAGTGGGTCTAGATAAGGGCAGAAAGTCCACTCATCAGTTCGTCATGGGCAAAACTGATTTGACTCAAGGAAATGAGTTAAATTTATTGCCAATCAAATCAGGGTGGAGTAATGAGAAATAAAACTAAATCTCTAAAAATCCTTCCCCCACCCCACCCCCCTTCTTCCTGGGCTCAAGTTGACCCCAAATTTCTCTACCTCCTCCTCCCCAGCAGCACAGAGAGATGGGGGATGGGGGTTGTGGTCAGTTCATCGCATGTCTCTGCTGCTGCTTCCTCTTCAGGGGGAGAACTCTTAACAGTCTTCCCCTGCTCCAGTGTGTGGTCCCTCCAGTTCTTCATGAACTTCTCCAACATGAGTCCTTCCCATGGGCTGCAGTTCTTCGTGAACTGCTCCAGCGTGGGTCCTCTCCATGGGGTGCAGTTCTTCAGGAACAGGCTGCTCCAGCAAACCTTCTCCAGCGCAGGCTCCTCTCTCCATGAGCCACAGGTCCTGCTTGGAACATGCTCCAACATGGGCTTCCAATGGGGTCACTGCCTCCTTTGGGCATCCCCCTGCTCTGGTGTGGGGTCCTCACAGGCTGCAGGTGGATTTCTGCTTCACCATGGACCTTCATGGGCTGCAGGGGAACAGCCTCCCTCACCGTCGGCTGCAACACAGTCTGCAGGGGAATCTTTGCTCTTTTCCTCCTTCTGCACTGACCTTGGTGTCTGCAGAGCTGTTTCTCTCACATATTTTCACTCCTCTATTCAGCTGCAGTCACACATCAGGTTTTATCTCCCCCTTCTTAAATATGTTATCCCAGAGGTGTCGCCACCATCACTGTTGGGCTCAGCCTTGGCCAGTGGCAGGTCTGTCTTGGAGCTGGCTGGCATTGACTCCATTGGAGAAAGAGAGGAAGCTTCTAACAACTTTTCACTGTAGCCCTGTAGCCCACCCTGCTACCAAAACCAGTAAAATATCAGTCAATACCTTCTCTACCTTTCTTCTACAGTTACTCAAGAAATTCAGCATAGTGAACTGTAGGGACCAGGCACCTGAGCTACCAGGACCGTTGCTTTCATCTAGAAGTGTAGTCTGTACCCTCAGCTGTGCTAAAACCAATTGGCTGATTTGAATTCATAATAAACCTTATGATAAGGTTTCCTGTTTTGTAGATATCTTTTCTTAACCTTGGGATTTTGCAGCTTTCCAGAATACATCAGCATCACATAGCAGAGACATTAGTAACCATGGAACATATGACAGTCTTTTCAATGGATATGAGAAACATTTACAAAGAAAGCTATTAATAAAATAAACAGGTTGACATGACATTTTTCAACCTAATATTCAGCTTTATTCAAACTGTTCGTGACATTTTGTTTCCTATTGGGACTAATTAGTTTTATACAACATGCAAAGTATTTTCACTGCTATAAATCATTTTAGAGGGTTAAGAAGACATGTTGATGGGGGTGAGCATGTACAGAGGTAGGTTTTGGACAAAATACATCATTTTGAGATCTTTGAAGAGCTGAAAATGCTTGGGAAAAACTGGCAAATAAGAAACCAATACTTATGCTTTGGAGATGGTCATGAAAAATACTGTGCTATTGTCTCTCTATTTCAACATGTGTTTATACTCACAGAAGAAGCATCCACTTTCTAACAGAGCTGTCCTTTCTTCTCTTCAGATATTTCTTATATAATGCTTAGGAGTTTCAAAGGGTGTTTAGCTTTGAATGCGCTCGCTGTGCTGTTAATGTAAGAATATCATGTATGGGTGATTACAACTGCAATGTTATTATCAGAATTCTTGAAAGAGCATGGTGATTGCCAGTAAACTAAACAAGGGCCTTCAGGCCAGTGATGAGCTGAGCTTTAAGTCTACTTTGTATTTTCCACATTTGTTCTCTGCTTTATAGTTATGTCACTAGTATTGCTATTATTATTATCACCATCAACATCATCATTCCCATCCATAATAATCATACCTCTTATTACATAATCTGAAACTGGTACAAAATAGACATGATATTGTGCCTGCTCAGCACAGTGTGAAGTGAAAGGATGGAGAAATTTGCTTTGTGTTTCCTGCTGCCTTTGCAGATACCCTGCAATAGAGTCCTGTGTCTTCTCTGCATAATTTGAATCTCTTTATGCTGTGTATTGCTGATACCATCATGAAGCCGGAAAGCAGACCTACTGTAGAAAAAAAGGAAGCTTCCCCATATTCAGAGCTGCCTTGACTCCACCTGCTGTCTATACTTTTTTTTCCATTTCTCTGACTCAGTAATACAGCCTTTTTGAGACTATTTCTATCACAGGAACTCTGACAAAATCCTCTTTAACTAGATGAACAGGAGTAGCTTCTTTCTTTTTTTTTCTCTCTTTGCATTTATTTTCTGGCCTAATACAGGCATTCTGCCTGAGCCTTGCCCTTATTTTTGCCAGTTTTTCTCAGTATCTACCAAAAATCCTATGCTGTGGCCTTCACAGCATAACCTAAAAACCTAAAGAAGCTTTTCCCACATAAACGTGCTTCACTGGAAGGCACTGGGAAGACACAGACCATAATCAAAAGTATGCCCAAAAGAAGTGAAGAACATCCTTTAATTTGCTGTGCAAAGGTACTTCAGAACTTGAATTGGATCTGTCTGGGGCAATGTCTCAACATACTTTGCTCAGAAACATTGCGTGGAGATAGAGTTCATCTTAGATGAAAAATTGCAACTGCAACATCCCTTAGAAGTCCTTAATTAATCATAGAATCATAGAGTCATAGAATAGTTAGGATTGGATGGGACCTTAAGATCATCTATTTCCACCCCCCCTGCCATGGGCAGGGACACTTGACACTAAATCGTACCATTCAAGGGTCAGTCCAACGTGGCCTTGAACACCGCCAGCAATGGAGCATTCACAACTTCCCTGAGCAGCCCATTCCATTGCCTCACCACTATTACAGTAAAGAATTTCCCTACATCCAATCTAAACTTCCTCTGTTTCAGTTTGAACGCGTTACCCCTTGTCCTCTCACTACAGTCCCTAATGAAGAGTCCCTCCCCAGCATCCCTATAGGCCCTCTTCAGATACTGGAAGGCTGCTATGAGGTCTTAGCACAGCCTTCTCTTCTCCAGGCTGAACACACCCAACTTTCTCAGCCTATCTTCATACAGGAGGTGCTCCAATCCCCTGATCGTCCTTGTGGCCTCCTCTGCACTTGTTCTAACAGTTCCATGTCCTTTTATGTTGAGGACACCAGAACTGCACACAATACTCCAAGTGAGGTCTCACAAGAGCAGAGGAGAGCGGCAGGATCACCCTGCTGGTCATGCTCCTTTTGATGCAGCCCAGGATACGGTTGGCTTTCTGGGCTGCAAGCACACATCGATGCTGGCTCATGTTCATTTTCTCATCGACCAACACCCCCAAGTCCTTCTCCACAGGCTCCGCTCTGCTCTGAATCTCTTCTCTGCCCAACCTGTAGCTGTGCCTGGCATTGCTCTGACCCAGGTGTAGGACCTTGCACTTAGCATGGTTAAACTTCATTAGGTTGGCATCAGCCCACCTCACAAGCGTGTCAAGGTCCCTCTGGATGGCATTCCTTCCCTCCAGCGTATCAACCGAACCACACAGCTTGGTGTAATTGTCAAACTTGCTGAGGGCTCACTCAATCCCACTGTCCATGTCACCGACTTCACCTGACTGTCATGATTTTTCAACCGTAATACTGACTCTTTTTTCCCCCTTGCTTTCCCCTCGTAAAAGTGGAAAATCACCTTGTGATTCTCCCATCAGAAGTATAAAATACAACCCCTTCCACCTGCAAAGACATTCCTAAAGGGATACAAAGCATTCCTTCAAACACTGACTGTGTAATGACAATGAGGAGAAAGAGACAGAAGGAGTATAGCCATATCTAGATGGTGCTTTATAGCCTTAAATGGCAGTAAGGAACAATACAGCAAGTTATCAGTACCACTCAGAATATTTCAAGTCATCAGAATGTGTCAGCAAATAAAGACATATGTTTTCATCTAAAAATGTTCCCTTTTTTCTGAGCCTCTCAGTATGTAATCATAAATTTTCATTGGTAGCATAACTTGGACTAGACAACACTTGTGCATTAACATTGTCTATGGAGTGGTTCAAAAACTAAAGTATCAAACACACAAGTTAAATTCTCAGTTTTTAGTGCATAGACAATGCACTTCCCTAGTCTTCTTACAGTACTCTTAGCCTGAAATGGAAAAGAAAGCAGCTGCTTTTGATGATATACATTGCAACTCTGACAGATGGTGATGAACAATGTGAAATCAGTGTTTCCCAAAAACATCTTATAATTGAGGATCTTTACTTCCTGATTTGCCACCAGCACTTCAGTAAAAACATGTAGATTTATGCCGTAATAGTACAGTTGGTCTTTGTCAGATGTAATTTCATCCGATTCTTTCTTTCAGTGGTGTGTGTTGGAGTGGCTGCCATCTCCAGTATAGACTGGAAATAAGTGACACTGGTATTGTTCTTACAGATACAAGCAGGATATGGAAACAGAAGAAATTAAAAAGAAAGAAAAACCAAACAGCTGTGGCAGTAGAATTTTGCTGCCTGGCCTGGGGATTTATGAAATTTTGCTTGTTTAATTTTTTCTTTTACCATGGCTGTCTCAATTGCCTCACCTGGTGCCACCCTGTCTTTTTTTCACTTAATCTCAGCAAAAATGAATCCTTCATGGATGTTTTTAACACTCTTAGCAATATAGGGCAGGAGAATTTTTCCAACATCTCTGTAATGTGATCTCAAGTGTCAAAATCAATCACCTGTCCAGAACATGGAATCACGTCTCCTTACTAAGCATTTTTTCTGTGCTCAATACATTAAAAATAAGTTGCTTTCGATGTTTTTATGACAGTTTCGATGTTTTTATACCAGCAAAAATAGAAGTGGAATTAAGCATTTGGAATATGTTCTGCAGGACGATCTTTTCTGTTCTTGGCGTGGATATTACAATAAACAACAGGGTACTTGGAACAGAGAATAATTTTCTGTTTTAACATTCCTCTGTTAAAGTTTGGATTTTGATTAGACACTGATTATAACAGAGCTGGAACACAAAAATTGGAGGAACTAGGTGCAGGAAGTGGGAGATAACACTGCATAGGAGAGATTATTTTCATATTTCTGTTGTTCTTACCTTACAAGCAGATGTTGAAATTCAGGCAGTGTTTAAAACAAATTATTCAAGGTCTCAGAAACTTGCACTGTATCAAAACCCTAAAGCAGCACAATGCATTCAACTCACCAAAGAGGGGGTCAGTAGTTTTCTGTACAAAGAGGTTTTTGATGGTGAAGAACTCTTTAATCTATCAGACAATGTAGTATAAAATTCTCTAGTTGTAAGTGGATGACAGAAAAATGCAGTTTGAAATCAAGGTTCAGGTCTGGAGGCAGGTAGCTGCTGCAACAACTCTATGAGAAGTATGATGAACTCTCTTGGTCCCAGTAATTCTCAATTTGTGATGTATCTTTGAGGTGTAAGTGATTTACTTAATCAAAGCTGAAGGAGGAAGTATTTGAATTTAATTCTATGTTCTGTATTGGGTAGGACATCAGATTCTGAATATTATCTGTCTCTCCAGGATCTAAAATGTATGACCTTAGATCTAGGATATTTAAGGAGCTGGTTTTAATGTAAATCACATGTCTTTAACACAGTCGTGGCAGGATAAAGTGTCCTTTAAATGAATATAAATGTAATTTATGCACACGTAAAAGGCACTTTACACTGCCTGAGTAGTGTGAAAAGGCCTTGTTGCAGTGACAATAAATCCACAGTTGTTTGGGAATGAAAAGGACTCTCATGATCATCTGGTGTGACTTATGGCAGAGCACAAGCTATAGAACTTCATACAATATTTCCCACATCAAGTCAAATGACATGTGTTTGATCTTTCGGAAAGGTATTCTGGTTTATGTCTTCATATCAGCTTCTTGATTCCCCGCACTCAAAAACTGGCACAGCTCTAAATTTCTTTTTCAGAGAGAAGCCTGTGAGGTGAAGAGTGGAAAATATTTCACTGCCTTTGACATTCACAGCCTGTTTTTATCTGGTGAATTTTGAGTTAAGTGGGAATAAAAGTAGGTGATCTACTTTTAAGAGAGGGACTCAAAGACACACCTTCTTCACTACGCTGGTTTTCTTCTGAATAATTTCAATGTTTCAGGCTTGATTATTATCCTGAAACTTGTAAAGATGATTTGTTGTACAGAGAAACATGGGTTTTTTTGATTGTGATTAAAAACTTCCACTGAGTTTCATGTAAATCACAGACAGATCTAACAGCATAAGTAGTTTTGAATAATTATTATATCACACTGCATTTCCTTACTCTGAGGCATGCTACAGCTGCCTTAAAATATGATCAGCTTTAGGATTATGTTCTGTCCTGGTACAGTCCAGGGAATCAGTTCATCTCCTTCTAAATGTAGTTACCGCTTTGGGGGAGCTACATCAGGCTCTAAAGCAAAAATCTGATGCCATTGTATGAGCCCACCAAGGTTTCTCTGGCAGACTTGTCTGGCACAGGTCCACAGTCATAAACACATACTTGGCAACAGGTCTCTGTTCAAACATTCCTTTCAAGGAAGAAAAAATACTAATAATTTTATTTAATGTGTTGTAATTCACGTAATTTCATTACATCTGTTTCATACTTCTAATAAAGTATCGTTTTTCTCTGCCTACTGGCTCCCAAGTTCTACATTTTTTGCAGAAGGACAAACTTGACCTGGTGTTTAGAAATAAATACTTGCAAGAGACTTGCAAATGATAATGCTGGAAACCATTTTATGCTGAAAAGTTATTTTCTGAAGTGA
Organism: Amazona ochrocephala; assembly: GCA_039720435.1. Lineage (NCBI taxonomy): Eukaryota > Metazoa > Chordata > Aves > Psittaciformes > Psittacidae > Amazona > Amazona ochrocephala. The sequence continues at coordinate 49,461,330 of CM077878.1, forward strand.
AATAAAAATGCCTATGTCAGCAATAATGTCTGTTGGGTGTTCACCACCTGCTTTCCTGAAAGTGAAGGGAGTTGTGAAAATCTCAGTTATAAATTAATTTTAAATTTCATTACTTTTCCCATCACCACCGAAAAAGGCTGGAAATTAATGACGAAGTAATTTTGCCTGTGACATATCTGTGTGCGAGGAACAAGAGAAAAAGAGGCTTCTTACCGCTGTCAGGGTAGTATCTACAAGAAGGGGTTTTTGGTCTGTGAGACTTTCACTGAATATCATCTGAGTGACCATGATAAATATTGAAAGGTGAGGGGAAAATTATTTTTATGTGCAAATGAAAGGTTACGGAGGAACACAGTGGAATGATATTGCATCTAAACTAAACATTTGAATTTTTTAACGCATTAATAAATATCAAATGTGAAAATATTAGGATCTCTTGTTTTCATTTAGTAACTAGACTAGTTCACCTAACTCTTTTTTTCTGCCTATTTGTGTAGTCAGGATGTTGCTATTAGTCTATGTCTTCTACAGAATCAATAGTAACATACAAAACTAGTGTTTTGAATCTAGTCTTTCACACTAGCTGTTAAAAGAGTAAATAGATATAAAGATTAAAATTTTTATAAAGAATATTCTACATCGAACATGTAAATTTCAAATTATAGGAATTATGGATGAACTTCTGAAGTGCTACCAGACATTATTACCTCAATGGTTAAGGATTATATGCACATATAGGATACTTTGCTTCGGAGAAGTAAACAGTCCTTGCTGATTGTTCCTGAACCTCTAATTAGTGGAGTACTTTACAGAGGTTTTTTTGGGTGAAAGTGCCTATGAGGAGAGAAAACTGCCGCACACTTCTCAGCAAACCATCCGGAACTTTCCTGGAATTGGTCTCAGACAAAAGCTGTGAAAGACAGGCCTTGTCAGGGACTGGGACACTTTTCACAATGTTTCTTCCCAGCTTTCTCAGCTACCTGAAATACTGCATTTGGTCTCTGATGAACGGTATGCTGAGAAAATCTTAGAGCTCTTTGCAGAAGTTCTTCCGTTCCTGTCAGCCTCAGATCTGTTCTGTAATATCTGTAACTTTTAAATCCAGTCATGGGATACTTGCTCACATTTTGACTTGAATGGTGTTTCTTGCTGGATATTACTTAGTATGATATTTTATATGTATGTATGTGTCGTGGTTTAAGCTTCTCAGCCACAAACAGTTTTGCTCACTCACTCACTCCCCGCTCTTTCTTCCCTCAACTCCTGGAGGGATGGGAAGGAGAATCGAAAGAATGCAACTCCCACAGGTTGAGATAAGAACAGTTTAGTAACTAAGGTATAACACAAATCACTGCTGCTACCACCAATAATAATAATGACAAGGAAAATACAAGGGAAAAGAATACAATTTCTCACCATCCAATATCAAGCCCGACTACACAGTGCACCCCCACCAGTAATAATAATGACAAGGCAAATACAGGGAAAGAATACAATAGCTCACCACCCAGCTCGACCAAGCTGTGCACCCCCAACCGGTGCACCCCCCACCGGCTGCACCCCCCACCGTGCACCCTCACCAGCCTTCCAGGTCTCTGCTCTCCGTCCCTACATCCTGGACATGACGTGCTGTGGTATGGAATAATCTCTTTGGTTAGCCTGGGTCAGGTGCCCTGTCTCTGCTTCCCCCCGGCTTCCCCCCTTCCCTGGCAGAGCATGAGACTCAGCAAGTCCTTGGCCAGCCTAAACATCACCAAGCAGTTACTGAAAACACTGGCGTTATCAGCACTGTTCCCAGGCCCAAAATCAAAAACACAGAGCTGCACCAGCTACCAAGAAGGAGAAAAAATGACTGCTACTGCTGAACACAGGACATTCCACCCCTAGCTGCTGTACTTGGAGGTGGAGTAGCTGCGCTGTCCATTACTCCACCCTCAGATCCAGGGGCATTTTCTTCCTTTTGAAAGTGCTGGATGGTGTTGAACAGGGCTCTGTAAGCATAGGCCAAACCCCAGCATGTAGCCATGATCTGTCCATCTCTGGTGTGACCAGAATGACAACACAACTCCTTTAAGTGATAACAACCAGCAAAAAGTACAATCCTTAGCAAAATCTAGAAATATTTCTGGAAGGGAGATAACACAGAGAAAAGTTTGAGTTAAGGGTAAAAAAAGACAATGGTTGAGTTGTAATAAATGATTGAGCTGTTTTGGCTAAGAAAGCTTCTTCAAAGCTACAACAAAATTACACTTTAATGTTGTGTCCTGGATTCAGCAGTAAGCAGTCATTTTTCTCCTTGGTAGCTGGTGCAGAGCTGTGTTTTTGATTTTGGGCCTGGGAACAGCACTGATAACACCAGTGTTTTCAGTTACTGCTCGGTGATGTTTAGGCTGGCCAAGGACTTTCTGAGTCTGATGCTCTGCCAGGGAGGAGGGGAAGCCAGGAGGAAGGAGAAACAGGACACCTGGCCCAGACTGACCAAAGAGGTTATTCCATACCACAGCACATCATGGCCAGGATGTAGAAAACGGAGAGGAGAGACCTGGAAGGGTGGTGAGGGTGCACGGTGGGGGGTTCACTGGTGGGGGTGCACTGCGTGGTCGGGCTTGATATTGGGTGGTGAGAAATTGTATTCTTTTCCCTTGTATTTTCCTTGTCATTATCATTATTTGTGGTAGCAGTAGTGGTTTGTGTTATACCTTAGTTGCTAAACTGTTCTTATCTCAACCTGTGAGAGCTGCATTCTTTCGATTCTCCTTCCCATCCCTCCATGAGCAGAGGGAAGAAAGAGTGGGGAGTGAGTGAGAGAGCGACTGTGTGAGTTTGTAGAGACTTAAACCATGATGTTATGACTAAAATCAAGTGTCAACAGCCAGGCTCTGATGGCAGCACTTAAAGTCAATGCTATGCACGGAGAAGTTCAGCAGCAGCTTGCTTTCTGCATGTTCTCATGCATAACAGTTACTAATTGTCACAGTGATTTCTACCTTGTGCATTACATTCATATTTATTATTACTACAATTTCTTAAATATCCTAGCTTTTTCATGCAGATACAATCCGGAAAATCAAATTCATGTTTCAAGGGTTTTCATGCTGCAGTGAAAGTAGGTAAAAATATATTTCCTTAAATACTTTCCAGGTAGTTAATTATTCTGCAAGCGAAAGCTCAATGTATTCTTTTGCAATCATTCAGTATTCAAAATCCTTTCAGACTTTCATTGAAAACTTCCATCTATTATCATCTAACTTTTTAAGATTTCTTTATACAACCTATATTTGCTTTCTGCATTGAAAGAGCTTCCCACCTCAAACAGATGAAACTAAGATAAAAAATGCTCATATAAAACCTGGTAAAATGTAAAGAAAGCACAGAGAAAGAAGATGATCTGATGTTTATCCAGAAAATATGTACTCAGACAAGTGAAATGTCAATGACTTGAAGTAATTTTTAATGGATAAGAAATAGCCATACTAATCACTTCTTTAACATTTAAATAGGAGATATAAATATTTCTATATTTCACTCCATTGGACTGCTTGACATTTGACAGATTAAGGTATTTGATTAGTGATTTAGGAACAGGGGAATGAAAGAAATCAGTAAGTGCATGCTAAGTTACAGAGGTCATCAAATGGAAAATAGCATGTGGTTTAGGTCAACGTTTCAGTTCAAAATATGGCAATAGGCAATCAACCTAGTCAAAATTATGATATTTCACCTTTTTTAAAAAAATGCATTGCAAACTTTCTATTTTAATTAGTACAACCTCTTTGTGACTGGAAGAATGTGAGTTCATATTGATTAGGTTTAATGAACAATAAGCAAAACATAGTTTTATCACATAGCTCTATCAGTTCCTTGGAAGACCTTGAAGTACTAAATACATACTTTCATTCAACAAAAGTAGATGTCCTCCCACTCCAATGTCATCAGCTGCATGTGGCAAACTCTATCTGGCCCTATACTGCAACTAAAATTAATGTTAGTACAGTTGCAGTGGAGACATATAAGAACAGGTTTTTTCTTGCTGTGTACTTCATAAGTAAGACCCGTTGCTCATTTTCTGTGAAAAGTGAAGCATCATTATCTGACAGATGCAAAGAAAATGCTACACTTCTACAATTGCTTAAAATAATCACTGTAATATTTTAGTGGTTGCCCACAAGACCTGGTTCTTTACAGTCATTCGAGTTTGTGGAGTTAGATTTTGACTGGGAAATAAGACATAGTCTAAGAGACGTTTTAGGCTCAGATAATAACAGCATCAGGTTCTATGATATCTGCCCCAAACCCAGTAGACACAGACAATTTATCTCTGCTCTGACTCTATTGATTTAATATGAGCTAGACATGAGTGGTGACAGATGAGTTATTTAGCAAGTCTATTTATGCTGACTTTGTTAATTTTATTTTCTGGTGCGTCCTCAGGAATAGAAGTCTGAAAAACACTGTGCCAGAATAAATCTTTCCAGTGGTCTTTGTAACTACATTGTCTCTCATTTGTTTCTGCTATTGGAAAGATGGAAAAGTTTGTTTTGACGTAAGAGAAAAATGGGGGTTGTGTGCAGCAATAACTATGAAGAACTGAATGTTTAAATTAAGAGGCTACTCTTTCTTACTGCATTAAGAAGAAATACGTACAATTTAGTGTCAAAGGAGTCAGTATACTGTGGCAGAGACAAAAATGTGAGTTATGTATCTGACCTTTTTATTGTAGATTGCTTTTAATAATCACATATTGAACTTGGCCTCATATATTGTGTTTTCTTTGCCAAAACAGATTATTTTATCTCTGTGAAAACTATCATATAATATACACATTAGTATGACTGGTTTAAACAGAAGATGAAACAAAATAGAAAAAACTCCACAAGACTATTAAAGCAATATGTTAAACATGTTTTGGAAACACAGCAGTCTGAAAAGTGTTAATACATACAGTAATTTCTGGAAGAGTGCTTTTACATTTTCCCTAAATATATCTGCTATAATGAATTTACATGACTATTAAGTATCTTGGAATAAAATAAGACAGAAGTTTTCATTTAAAATAAAAGTGACATTCTCAGAAATGAACTCTGGTTTGTGATTGTACTTTCCCTGTATAGGTTTCAGCATCTATTTTCTACTTCCAGAAAGCCAGAATGCCTTTTAACTCCTCAGCCTTAACTCACCAAGAGATGTAGTTGTTGGTCACTACCTGAACGTATCACACAAGTTTATAATATAAAACCCTGGCAAATTAAAAAAAAAAAAAAATCTCCATCCAATCTTTTAAACTCATGACACAAGGAATATGAAATGAAGTTCAAAACCTAGGAGATATAATGGCATGAAATTACCTTTAAAGTTTTTGAATTTACATTTGCTTATGCAGGTCTGACTTCTGAGAAGAAGGATGTTGGCTGGATGGTGGTGCTTTCCTGATTTGCAATTTAAAATACTGAAAGGCTCGTCTTGAGCTTACCTCTCTATTTGAATGCACATTTAAAGAATTCAGAGAAGCTAAGTTATTTATTATACTTCTGATGATTACCCCCCAATATTCTCTGCGAAAGCATTTAGTGAAGCCCTAAAATGCTTAAACATAAATAACTAAGGATAAATACAGAAGTTTTATCTAGTATAGCACATTTAAGGAATCAATAAAGACCATTAGCTGTTTTAATTAAAAATAGACAATAGATGGTTTTCAAGTAAAAAATTCAACAACTTCACTTATCTCTCGAGACTGGTTCTGCAGAAGAAATAGTACTTTCAAAATATGAACAATTGAAAACCCATTGATTGCCATTACTACCAAAGGAATGAATCCATGAAACACCAGTCAATGCCTGTGTGTCTTCAGGAGATAATCACAATCACTAAATTTGGTTATTTGCTTGCTTTCAGTACTGTATCATGTTTGCTTCTTGTTAGAGTTGTATTGATCTTCCATCACAACAATTTTTCAATTACTTAACATGCTGACAGGGCAGCACTGTCACAATGGATGCGGGCAATTAAGCAGTAAACGTTGTGAGGGGCATAAAATATACACCATGTAACTTTTATAGATAATGTTGTTGGTGAGCTGCATCTACCTTGAAGTATAATTACTGAGTATTGTTCAGGAATTTCCAAACTGTTAAAATCACATGCTCATTTTGTCCCTGTTAGTATCTTGTTAGTTTACCAGTACTTTAAAAAGGGTGTTTATTTTGTTCTTTAAGAGATATATGTGTTTATCCACCACTGACCTAGAAACCTATGAAGTATATGGGTTTCTTTCATAGCAGAGGTATTCATGTCAACAGTTTGCATCTTGTCTGAACTTTGCCAAAAATATGGAAGTGCTAAAATATAGTTATCCCTTCATTAAGATGTCCAAAGGATTGCTGGGCTTCATTAGTGCCATTTCCGTACTTCTCAGAGCCTTTTGTAATGTAAATAGGAAGTTTCATGAGCATGCACACATACAACCTACCTTTTTCAAAAACTAATCCAGAGTTACAATTCCAACTCAGGCAGTTTCCTACCTCCAACAGGAAAGGAAACCTCTATAACCACCTCTACCTTCCTTCTCGGAAGCAGACCATGCCTCTTTCACTCTCTGAATATATCATTATTTGTGAAAATCGCAACAAAGTATGCACCTCAATAAAGTGCAATTCATTCAGTGTAGTAACTACGAACAATACTCCTGGTGTATCACTAGCAGTTATGAAGAGGAACATGCTGACAAGTCTTAGGAAGTGATGGACCCAGTCTAGGTCTGCAAGTTTGATGTGTCAACCTGGTTTGTTTCCCTTTCCCTTCCAAGTAGAGTCCTAGACTGGCAGTCTGCATTCCTGTTCTCTACAAGTTAGCAACTTGGGGGCAAATCCTTTTCTGCCTCCATTTGTTCACTCTCTGCAAGATCCAAATATTCCCCACTCTCTTTTAGTGGTGAGATATTAACTTAAAGTGAGTGAGGACAGTTGGAAATGGATTCTGCGATCCCCAAGGCTGCAATGACTTTGTGCCCAAAAGCAGATACAAGCTGAGCTGAGCGGGGGGCAAAGTACTGTGGCCGTACTGGTCTATCAATCAGCTACATCTCACTTCTTCATCCCAGGCTCCCTCTCTGGAGTGAGATTGCTCTGAGAAGTGAAGCATGCAGACATCATGGGAAGGACAGCACCCTCATGGCACCCTGTAGGACCTAGGGAGAGCTCTCAGACATTTCAAGACACCAGCAAGGGGTGGAGATAGCTGTTAAAGCTGTTGAGAAAAGGGCTGCTCCTTTTTCAGGGGAAGGAAAGAGTGCAGGCAACACGAATTTTTCACCCAGGACTGGAGAAATTTTGTCTGATATCCCACTTTTTCTAAAGCTTTGGAGATTAAGCAGGGCTACAGCAGACAATTCTGCCCCACTCAGAGCCAGGACAACTAGACCATTTACCATTATTTTTCAAATGGCTGAAAACTGTGCTTGCTTTCTCTAAACCAGCAGTAGTTGCCTTTAATGCAACATATTTCTAGTGAAAGCGTGGGTAGTCACAGACTGTGGCTCTTCTCCACCTGCAGAAGTTCAGAGGTTTAGAGCCACATCTTCCAGAAGTGCATGCTCACCATTGTGGCTAGATCATGGGGAAACTCCTGGTTTTTCCTGCTGAATCTACACCAGCATGGTGAAAGCAGTATTGACTTGGTGGTGATGTGCAAGGAGAAAGATATGGCAGCTGTAACCTTAAAGCTAGGGCATTTTGGTGAAAGCAAGAAGTTTGAGACACTGGACCCTATTCCCAGGTTTATTGCTGGGGCGGGGGGGAGGGGGGATGTTGGGGGTTAGGTATCTCCAGAGCCAGGCACATATCTAAGCTCTTATTCAGAATCACTTCAGATTTCTACAGTCCGCTTAGGCCCCAGTAAAGAAATCTTTCTTCAAAAATATGTGCTGCCTTTAATCCTGGGTGTAGCTAAACCACCTCCTAAAGTGAGCTTTCAGCTATGCATTTGCTGTTGTCCAGGAGACAGCATGTGTGTGCCACTATAAGAGAAGGATGAGAAGCAAGACAACAGAAGAAGTTCCCATTTTTCTTTCTACCCAAAGTGTTAGCGCCATAAACATGCTATTTATTCATTTCTGTGGGAATTTATGTCAAGACTTCAAGACAGAATGACATTTCTGTAACCTTCTTTTTCTGATAGTGTAGCTTCTTTTCAATAGTCCTCTTGATCAGAACATGGACCTATTATCTAAACAATAACCTGTGGTAACTAGGAGCTGAAAAGGGCATGGGAGGTGCTCATCTGAGCTGCTTCATAAATCAGAGGTTTTCAACAATTTTTCACATGGTAGTTCTACTTTTTTTTCTGTTGGCACCAGAAGTTCATCTAAAGTAGCTTTTACCACCCACCTACAGACACTGACTTACGAGGGGATATGCCCTACCATGCTCTAAAACCCAGTCCTTCAAGGGCAGATGCCTTGTCTGTAGCACAAGGTAGAGAAAGCATAGAGTGCTATAGAAAGAGTAGGCCAACATGGAACTGAATTCTCAAGTTTTGTGCATCAACTCTAAGAAATAATCATCCCCTGATCTTCTAGCATCTGTTCCCATCTGATCTTTAGTGGGATTTGTCCCCATAAAAATCTTAATCCCTGATCATGCCTTGGCGGGCCTGCAGGTGACTGAGCATGATTGAGTGATGCAGCACATTGACTAAGAGATTGATTGCTTTGGCAATGACTGCCATGAAAAAGATTTCACTTATTGAACAACCTTCAGTTAACAAACCAGCATGCTAAAATGGTGCTAGAATTTTTTCAGCACCATTTGCCATTTGCTCACCTTCTTTTAACAGAAGGAAAACTGCTCACTTTGCAATTCTTATTGCATACGATACTTAGGACAATGCTCCCTACAGATCCCCATTTTAAAAGTCAAGTGCCTATTGACCTGGCTGAACAAAGCTACAGTATTGCAAAAGTTATTCTAAACATTTAATGCTTCCATAGGCCCCTTAATATATGCTGCAACTCCCCAACCTCTGCCCTGACAAAGAAGAGAAAGGTATTTTCATTCCCTGTTTTATAAAAAAGGAAACTGAAATGTGGAGAAGTTATTCGTTCAGCCATGCGGCTAGTCATTGACAAAGCAAGGAGTAGCACCCAGCGCTCAAAACCCAGGCTGCAGTGCCTACAAATAGATTAGCAGGAAAACAGATTACAAGAAGCAGAGCAAAGCAATGGAAGGTTGTTGTTTATCTTTTCTGGTAACATAAAGGAGGAATGTGTTGGAATGTACAAAGCAAGAAATTCCAGAGCTCATCCACTCAATTAGTATTAGTCTTGCGAACACTTCTTTTCAGGGCCTTTGGTCCAACTTCCAGAGAAACAAGATTCAAAATAATCAAAGCTTAGACAGATACAGACCATCTCACTGAAGAATTTGAATGGCTGATGAACAATTTTCCAGTTCATTTGATTATAGTCTCTCTCTTCCATCTAATCATCAGTAAAACTACTCAAAAATTCCATTAAGTTTTATAATTGCTATTTATTGGCTACCCTCTATCTTTCCAGCCTCTTCCATCTCTTGAGTAATTGTTCTTCAAAATGCCTCTTTTTGGATTATGTATTGCTCCAATCCATCATCAGAAAGTTAAATTAGTGCAATACATCATAAAGGAGTTGCCATTCTATTACTCACAAATGTAAGTACCTGACAACAGCATCTAGGGAACACTCCAGTTTTATATCTAATGTTTGGCTTCAGCATTCAAAGGATTTAAGGTCAATTTTTTTACTATTTAATCAACAAGGAGCCATAGCGAAAACAATAGATCTTTGGTGGAAGATGCCATTCTCAGTACAGGAAAAACACCTGTAGGACAGGGTCCAGAGGAGAGCCACAAAAATAGTCAGAGGGATGGAGCACCTTTCGAGGAAAGGCTGAGAGAGTTGGGGTTGATCAACCTGAAGAAGAGAAGGGTCTGGGAAGACCTTATTGCAACCTTTCAGTACTTATAGGGTGCTTATAAGAAAGATGGTGACAGATTTTTTAATAAGGCTTGTAGCAATAGGACAAGGGGTGATGGTTTTAAACTGAAATAGGAGAAATTTAGACTAGATATTAGGAAAAAATTTTTTTAGGATAAGGGTGTTAAAACAGGTTGCCCAGAAAGGCGGTAGATGCCCCATCCTTGGAAACACTAAGGATCAGGCTGAACTGAGCTCTGAGCAGCCTCATCTATTTGAAGATGTCCCAGCTCATTACAAGAGGGTTTGGATTAGATGACTTTTAAAGGTCCCTTCCAACGCAAACTATTCTATGATTCTATGATTCCTATGAGAATTTTATGTGAATAAAATGAATTGGAAATTATTTATGTAGTATGTCTTAGAAAATATGATTACAATGAAGGGCTTGAAAATATATTTTAGCTTTGCTTTTGCAAATCCTTGCTTTTGTTTTGGTGCCAAATCACTAAAGTACAGAGTTTTCCAGCAACCGTGACTCATTACGCATTTATGTAGAAGCCAGCACGGTCACATTAAAACCAGCCCATTAAACAGGACAAGGCTATGGTGTTAAATATAGATTTCTGGCATGATTTTAATATGGACGAACTGGCACTCTCACCAGCCATTCCCAGGCCAGTCACAGGGGTTATCATGGTCATAGAATCGTTCCCAATAATTTTGGATATGCACACCCAGTTTTGGAGGTCATGAGAGTCAAAATAGTATGGATATGAGCTGACCTTGCCAGCTGGCCTCTGAGCCAGAGAGCAGACCCATCTGCTGCCATAGTCACAGACAGAATTATCTGTGTGCAAAATTTCATCTGAACATTTTCCAACTAAGTTGAGAAAAATACAAGCTAAATTCTCAAAACTTCTTGAAAAAGTAGTATTTCAAGAATTAAGAAAATTGCTTGAAAAAAGTGTTCAACATTTTACAAAACTAGCATCCCAGTCCCATATATTTGGAAAAGCTGATATGTAAACAAACATATGAAATCCTTTAAAATTAAAATTAAGTTTGCTGCAATTGTTTATGACTTTTGTTTATTTCTGCATATATTTCAATACCTTTGCACACTTATATTCCACATATATTGGAATATATTCCATATATTGGAGGAAAAAGTAGGCAACTATCAAAAACAGTACAGGTTTGCAACCAGAGTTCTTTGGAGATGGGGATCTCCAGAACACTCATTTTTCAGATTAGCATGCTTTGCAATGTAGGATGTGTGGATTTAACTCAACTGGGGGCTTGTTTTAGAGTTATTGGATGAGTATCATTATTTTTTTATTATGGACTTATTTAGTAAATTTCAGACACAAAACACATCCACACTCTGTCAAACGAATATTTCAAATATGGCTCACCTTGAAATACATAACTAACTTCCTACAGGTCATTAATTAAATGTTTGATTTCCCAGAGGTAGTTTTCTGTCTTTGTATACAATGATGTATGCAAAATTGCATGTTCTGAGGAAGCTTTTTTTGGCAATTTGGGGCTCTTTTCCACCTTGGCCCAAGAATGTAAGATCCTACTGTGGATCCCCTGAAAAATAAAGAAACTTGTCATGTCATTGTTCTTCTTCAGTGCCTTTCTGCTTCGCGAATAATAGAATAGCCTATTTCTAACCTGCACTGAATTTTTATAATTTAAGTACCAGGCTCCAGAAAAGCAACTGGTAGATAAGCAAGACAGTGATTAAGGAGTGTGACACGTATTGGTGGCGTCAGGGGAGAGGAGGCTGCATGGTATTTCTGAGCTGGAGCAGAGCACACAAGTGAGTTACAAGACCTTTATCATGCTAGTCAATATGGAATTAGAATCATAGAATCATAGAATAGCCATAAGCTATATAATAATAATAATAATAATAATAATAATATACCCATAAGCATCCTGAGTTTTGCAGTGAGAATGTATCTGCTTCATACCAGGTCACCTTGAATTTGTACAAACTAGGACATGAGGGAGTTTGTTTGTTTGCTTGTTTATGCATATATGATACCTTGACACTTATATTTTGGAATAAGGGTGCAATTGAAAGATTGTTCAACATCAGTAAAACAGAGAGGAAATAATACACTGTAACCATCCTGATATTGCACCATAGGAATCCTTGGCACTTTGAAAATTTTCAAAAATACTCAAAATTCTGCCTGCGTTGCCTACATTCCCCAGTGTAAAACAAGGCATTAGTAACTGAATGAGACTGACCCAGAGCACTTTTCAAAAATAAATAAATATAACAAGGAAATTAAGGCTTGAGGATTACCAACAGCAATAGATCTGTCTGTGCAAAGGCTGTGCCCAACAGGTATCAGCTCCCCGTGCTCCAAGTTAGTGTTTTATATGTGAATATGTCTGTTAACATTTTACTGTTATATATTGTTCTGTAGTTTCATATTGCAGATATAAAGACACAGAGTTTTAAGTAGGCCCACATTTAAATTGTATTAGAAGTTTCATTTAAGCCCACTATTTATTATTCTCCTCCTCAACCAGCTGCAGATAGCAGTAAAAATAAGAATTAATGAATTACATTCAAATGTAAATGGTATCAGTAGGATAAGTAAGCTTCAGTGAGACAATGAATTAATTCTGCTAATGGAGAAAACACCTAAATAATTTGTGCCAAGTTATTAAGTCCTTCTGTCCCTTGTGATGTAGCTTCCATAACTCATGAAGTTCATTAAAGGGTTTACATAAATATAGATCATCCATGGAAAGTAATTAATCCAGTCACTTATTTGGCAGCCTGTGTGTTGTTATTAAAGATGCCGCATAAATATTAACAGTCCAGGAAAAATGCTTATGGGAAAGGTAAAATTTCTGATTTTACTTTTATATCTTACTGTAGTATTTAGCTGCTCTTTTTAATAAGTAAGCAACTATGTGCTTAGTGTCAGGGAATAATTAGGGAGCAAAGCCAGGCATTAATAATAACTCATTACACAGTGAGGCTACTTGTAATCCATTGAACTCTGTGAGAGATTTGCCATTGATTTCAATGGAAACAAGGTCAAGCCCACTGAGTTTTAAGATAATTGCTTTAAAGTATCCATTAAATAATAAAGGAGATTATGAATAACAGGACACTAGGATGCTTTGATTTATTGTTAGATTAATATTTTAAATTATCCTGAGTGCAAGAAATACTCAAGCAACAGAGCATTATAACTTGCCTGCAAGAAATTATGTTGTTAAATAATTAACCCAGATGAACCAGAATGATGGTACTTTATACCAGTTATTCTAGAACAATTTGAAAACAACAGGCAATTGTCAGAACTGTCAGACATTTTGCATAAGTAAAATACGTGCTGTATATTCATACAATACATATTTGCAAAGAGAGAAAAATTAATAATTTTGGATAAAGAATAACCCCATGCATCTTTTTAGGCTTCTCTGAGAAAATATGAGAGAATCATAAATTAATTAGTATTTTGCACTGAACGGATAAGGAAAGACTTCATAGACCACAAAGTAAGTAAAATAATGGATTAATAGGAGGAGGTAGGAAGCAGAGGTTCATTTCCATGCTGCTTTCCACAAACTTGCACTCTTTCCTTTGTATTTTTCTGACTGATTTAAACTGATTTTAAACCAGAAAAGAAAGAGGCTTTGTATGCTCCCCTAGGTCAAGTGTTGCAGGATGTGGTGGACAAGAGCTACTCTTATTGTTGCTAATTGCTCCTATGTAACAGAGAAAACAAAATGGGATACTTGCCTGGTTGCAGCTGCCCCACTTTTAATCAGCTGAATACCTTGGACAGCCTGTAAGTAAAATTTGAGGTGATTAAATTGTTCTGTTGAATTGTGAGTTGAAGTTGACCACCCTTTCTACAGGATGGTCAACACCAGCATGAGCAAGACATGGGAGGCAGTTGGGACAGAAATTTTACAAATGAACATGGTAGCCCCAGGGGAGCTACAGCCCCAGCAGGAAGAAAGCCATGATCCTCAGACTAGATCTGACCAGTGATGTAAAATATAAATGAGATGGGTCACTCACCGGTACTTAATCTGGACTAGACTGAGTGGTAGCAGAAGAAACCAAGGAAGATACAGCAAAACAGGAGCTAACTGCTTTGGCACTGGACAGGACTGGAAGAACTTTGATACCTTGCATTCTGAACTCTTATTTTCTTGCTTGACAATTAAATTTTACGGAGGTGGCACTTAGCAGCAAGCTCCTTGGTTTTTCTTTGGTTTTTCCTTTTTTTTTTTTCCTTTTTTTTTCAACATTCAATCTACAGTGAGCTGGCTGTGTTGCGTATTCTTTTAATCAATGGGTGAAAAGCAATTTTATTTCATTCTTTATTAGTTATACACTATCAGTAGTGCTAAAATATAGTTAGAAATCTTGGTTTTTCAAACACATGTATTGCAATATCAAATACTTTTAAAAGCACATAGTATTAAAAAAAATATTACAGAGATTTTTATGATAGCTTTGCACTGATCTGTGGAGGAATCTGTATTTCATCCTCCTTTCAGACACATGAAAGACACATCTTTGGTTTGTGTCATCAGGAAGTACTGCAAGTAATTGTGCATATTTGTGTCCTTGCTTGTATTTTACTGTATACCATTTTGAATCCAAGTACAGTGAAAACGTGTTTGCCGCATGACATCTGAGAACTAACCATCTCAGAGCCCTGTGGACAATATTATTACTTATTATATTCAAATATTTTTCTTAACAGTAATTCAGTTCATGACTACTTAGGCACATTATTGCCAAGGATTAGTTCCTATTGGTGTCCTTCAATTGCTTTATGAAATTGGCATAAAAATTGCACAGATGAGAGGAGGTGTGTTCTATGTAGAAAAAAACATCAAAGGTAAGAAAGACTTTCATATCTCTTTGATGTCTCTTAGCTTCAGGTAGAGAGGATTACAGCTTGCTGGAGTGCTAATTAAAATGGATAGCTATTTGATTTACTAGACATGCCTTTAAAATAGCTTGTAAAACTTGCAATTCCTGACAAGAGGAAGATCCTGAGACAAGAAGAAGATCATCTGAGACATGTATGATTTACAAGCCTTCCTCCTTTTCCCTTACAGAAATAAATGCAATGATCTCTGAATGTACAACCCAAAAGATGGAGTTGTGAATACTAATCTAAGAACGCAACAAATCACACTAGGGAAGAGCCTTTTCCCACAATATTTGGGAGATCAGTGAAGGAGAATTGATTAACCTAAGCATGATATTGATGTTGTTTTCCCACTTGTTTCTAACAAACAATGTAATTTCTACTCTAGGACAAAGCTGACGCTTACTAACATCACTCGCCAGAGAGTGTCACTTGCAGCTCTGCTTGGTTACTCTTTCCCTGAATGACAGCAGTCTCAAATGCACCACACACTTTCTCTACTCCTCTAAAGGAGATATTGTTGGGAGGAGTGATATCATATGCAGTCTTGGATCAAAATCAGTAATTTTATTTTTCTTTGTTTGAGTAACATCAGTTATTTCACTACTAATAGCTCATACAGCCTGGAAGATATTAACAGGCAAAAGCCATGAAGCGCTCATGAAAGATCATTTTTGCCCTGGGGAAGATTTTCCAAATTGTGTGAAGTATAACAAAGGATGTACATAAAAGTAGTTCCTCTTCGAAAAAGTACTTGAAGTCAGTTTTCAGTTTCAGCTTTCATGAGCCAATTAGATAGAAAAAAAAATAAACATCTTCCTGACACCATGGCATATTTCTCTATAATGAAGGCTTGGGCCATTGAAGGCAGTGCCAAACTGCCTTTGCACTCAAAGTGGAGTGTAGGACTTTCCTTTACAATTTGGGGGCATTTTGCTGCTTTGAGCATGCTGTTTGTAAGTGTTGTTTTTCAGCTAGATAGTTTTCTCCTGGGTAACTTTAGAGTATTTCCACTGTCTGTTTCATTTTTATGTTGATAGTCCAGACAAACACAACAGTTAACAAGGGGTGATTTATACCTTGTGCATTATTAACCTTCTATCCACCAGTAGATCATACTGTATTTCCTTGGTTATTTTCTAACTATCCATGGCTAAATTCCTTGTCCTTCTCTTTCACTTCTTTCTTTAATCTCTAACAGCTACTTTGCTATTTCTCATCTTCTGTCTAATCTGAGACTGATAAACATACATAGAGAAATCTGCTTTGTATAGGTCCTGATTCAACTCAAAGAACTGTTTGTCCTCAGTTTTCAGCATGTTGCCCTGTAAAAGTTTGTCTGCTGGTATACACAATAATCTCAGACAAAACAGATTGTGCAATATATTTCTCTTTTTTTGTGATAAGGTATTTTCAGATACTCATAGCATGAAGTATCTGTGGATCCATTCAAGCTGGAAGCAACCTTAGGAAATCTATACTCCTGTCTCCTGCTCAAAACCCAAGATCAATCATGAATCAGACCAGGTTCCTAAAGGCTTTATCTGATCAAATCTTGAAAAATACCCAAAGACGTTAAACAGGACACATCCCAGCATAACCCCATGTGTCACTCTGCTTGCCACAGCTATCCAGGTAAAGTATAACCCATTAAACATGATTCTTTAAGCTCAACCATCCAATTTTTCTTTGTTGGTTTTTTTTTTTAACCCATCTAGTTGTCCACCTATCCACACCATAACATCCTGACTTGGATGCATGAATATTGTGGCAGATAGTGTCAAAAGCCTTGTTAAAGTGGAGTCAAATGACACTGACTGCCCTTCTGTCATCCACAGATCCAGTCATTTTATCACTATCAGCATGATTTATCCATGGTAAAATCAAAATCATCTCCTCTTTGAACCCTGTACTTAAGCACAAAAGTGTGGCAGATCTTGTTGTTGAAGGTAAAGACCTTGAAAAAAACAAGGCCCTTATTTGCATTTGCTGTAACTAAATCATCTGTCTTATTCAACAGCATGCCCACTTTTTGTTTGTTTCTTTCTTCTTTTTCTACCTAAGTAGCTGTAGAAGCTCCTGTTGCCCTTGCCAGTTTTCCTGCATGCCTGGGCAATATTCTGCCTCTGTAGCCTGCCCTCAGTTTCACCTCCTGTTTTCTTTTTCCCTTTTGTTCTCCCTTTTCGACTTGGAGTACTGTCACAAGCTCATTCTTTAGCCAGACTGGTCTTCTGATAGGTCCAATCAGTTTTCTGAGTATCAGGATGAGCCATTCTTGTGCTTTTGGCAAAGGACAGATTTGAAACTGTCAGTTTTCTCGAGGTACTTCAAGCTTCAATGCTACGCCCCATGGTACCCTATCTACCAGTTACCTGAATTAAAAAAAAAAAAAAAAGAAAAAAAAAAGAAAATACTGGTTATAAAAGCTTAGTCGCTGCCTGTAACATCAGCCATGCTCCCAGCTGTTAACCTGAAGAGTGCATCCATTCCCACTTGAGCCTTTCCCTTTGACCTGAAGGATGAAAGAGGACATCAGCTGAGTCCCTGTGTCTCACTTTCTCCCCCAGAGATCTCTGTAGGCACTCTTTATTTGCTCCATAAGCTCTCTGGTAGTGTCATTTGTGCTCACGCTGATGAGCAGCATGAGATCAAGGGCTGGACAAGCCTTGACAGCATCTGCAACATTGCAGATCCTATCTTCAAGAAAACATCGAGCCTCCAGCGATAGCATGCCTGCTCAGCTAATGGTGTCTCCCTGTATCCATCCTCACCAGCCACTTCCTTCTGATGCTGACTTTCAGTTCATGCCCAGCAGGTTTCTGGAGTTTCTATAATGGAGCTTGATCTCTACTGTCTATTAGGGCACTTGACGACTGCTACAAATTTAAATTTGAGGGCAAAGAAGCAGCATTGCTTCTGCTGTCAGAAATATCAAATATCTGGCTTTCCCCACTTGGGAGTGTCCAGCCACCACTCATGCAAGCCTCCAGCTGTTCCTCCTTCATTGCATGATGTGAATCAGGATGTCTGCAAGGTTTCTGTCAAAACCCTGCCTCTTATTCATGAGGGAGCTATTTGAGGCTTATCACTTGAAAATTTCTGAAATATCAAATTGTTCTGAACCATCCTGTGCTGCCTTGAGAAAATTGCTTTACATATATTAAGTATACCAGAGTAAGCAAAAGTATTTTGCTTCAAAATCTGTTTATATCCTAATGCCATCTGCTGCTGTGTGGTTTTTTTTCATGAAATAAATGTTGATATGCTACAAAGGTCATACTTATTGCTCTACTGATATTTCAGCATGACACCCAATTTTGAAGAGGAATCTCATGCAGAAACAATTTGTTTTGCTACAGAGCCTGGGTGTAAAGTTTAAATGCTCAGTCATAAAATAAAAGGCAGTTTCTGTACCTTAGGCACACTGGAATTAGTACATTCATTAATTTTAGGACAGATGCATGCTACTGTCCACAGCACTGGAAATTATTGATATAAGGAACCTATGAAGAACACAGGAAAAGCAAAGCAAGCATTTAAGTTGTGTGATGGTAGTGATCAGTACTCCTTCTACAGCTAATTTCTATGATCCTTATATTGTACTTTTGGACATCCAAGTACTAGGCAGGAATTCCAGTGATCCCTCTCCTGTGATGTCTTAGATTACATCAGAATGCCCCTTGCAATGAAGGTTATGTTATGCTTTATAGTATCAGAGGATGCTGTAATTCTGAGACTGTCCTCATGTGAAACGTGAACACTGCAGTGTAAACAACTCTGTAAAATACTCACAACAGCATCCCTGTTTCACACATTTCTCCCTGATGCTATGCATTGCCATCCACTAGGGAATGATTCTGTCACTCATTGCTGGATCATAGGTAAATAACAAGTAAAACACTTCAAAAAAAAAAAAAAAAAAAAAAAAAACCACACACACAAAAAAAAAAAAAAAAAAAAAAAAACACTACCTTGGTCTTATTTTTATCATTACTTATACTGTTCAAGGTTAAAGCTGGGCTCAGATAAACAACAGCTTTTTTGCTGTTGCTGCATTTGGCTGCAATATCACGTTCAAATGCTGGCGTCATAACATCCAAGCAGGCTGCCTACAGTCTCCCTGTGACTGGTGAGGTATATGTAACAGAAAGCACAGCCCTGTTGGAAAGCACTGCAGCATCACAGTTAACCAAGGGGGAAGTGCAGAACAGATTATGTCTTAAAACCTGCTCTACTTCAAGACATTGTGTTGCTCAACGCTTGGAGAGGCAGCTGCTTCTGCTAAGACTTCACAGGTCTGCTCTCTTCCGCAGTTACTGGAAGCACTGACTATAACCTTGTCCCCATTCTTGCTTCATGTTTCCAGTATGAAATCTGATTTCTTTTGTGCGGAACTTGCTGATGGAAAAGAGAGAGTGAGCATGAGGGACAGGGAGGAGTCTGGTGCAGAGAGCCCAGGAGTGGGCATTCATTTAATGGGAGGTGTGACTGTGAATCCCTGCCGTACAGATGTAAGGTCTGTCATTGAGTTATCACATGCAAGAGTGATAAAGGCAGCAGGAGCACTGTTTCACAGGGCAGCATGACTACCACAATGACTGCTGTGAGGCTCTCTGTGAGAGGTGGACATGACAAAGCTTGCTGCTCCACCATCTTCAGGGAAAAAGCACCCACTCTTGGAATCACAGCTGGCCAAAGTGTAAGGCTGATTTCAAGTTGTTCAAAAAATCAAAATAATTGCATGTGCATGTGTGAAATGAAGGTGCTCATGCATTCAGATGTCAATACTGAGAAAGAAGCCCAGGAAACTCCATAATTAGGACCAGTGGAAGAGAGGGTTTGAAGACTGCCATTTTTATTAGGCTTCTAAATCATTTGCTTCACTCTGTCCACAGTAACCCTCATGGAGCAGTTACACATGGACCTGGAAATGCCTGACAGCTAACAGCAGCACAGCCTCGATCCTTTAAGACACAATGTTCAGGTGCTAGGGCCCAATTTTTCCTTGTTTTTTTCTTTTGAACAGAATGAAGCCTGTGTAGTGAGAGAGGATTAAGACGAGGCAAATCTGTGTGGTTTAGAGTAACTAATATCTTGTGTGGTTTAGAGTAATTAACATATTGAATCTTTTTATGTACATATATGCATATGTGTATATGTACATAACCACCATGAGTATATATGTAGTCACCATACCCTTGCCTTTCTACAACCATTAAATCATTGTAACTCAAGTCTTCAGGGGTGCAGCCTGCATTGTATTCTTACTCATTTTTCTTTTTTAATAAATTATTGAGCTTGAGTTATTAATATCATAGTTGCAAACTAGGAACTTTCAGCTTAAATCTTTTTAAGCAGTACCTAATGATTCCCCAAGCTGCAGAATGCATAATTTTTACTCTCTTCTTATTTTAATCATTAAATGGATACTTTCATAAGCAATTTGTTTTAAGTGCATGTTACTTCTACTAATCCATTGAAAAACAACAGGGTAAAAGTACCCTTCTCTGTAGCCAAGTTTTTAAGAGCAATGCACCTGTTTACCTTCCAAGCCTCCGCAACATGCTGCAAGGAGGAGATCAAAGTATTCTATTGAAAGGTTAACATTTGCACATCTGAAAAATTTCTTTGCTTTCTGTACTTTAACCCTTTCCCTCTTAATTCTTGCAAGGCAAGGCCTCAAGGAAGAAAACAAATCAAGCAGGTTTCTAACCATGGTATTCAGAAATCAGACCACCAAAAAACAGTAACAGAACAATCTTTTCACTATAAATCTTGTTACATTTGCAACAAGTATGTCAATTTTGACAATGAAATGAGTACCCTGACACGATGTAGCAATCCGAAGACCAGAGGTAATGCTGCTTTCCTGACTCTTTTCTGTTGCTCATAAACTCACAAAATGAATACTTATTTTCAAACCTTCAGTACCATTGTGCTCTGATTTTTATTTCTTTTTTTGGGGGGGGTCAGTTTGAGAATGATTTTTGTTTTGCTACAGAGGCTGGATGTAAAGAATACTTGCTTCCAGAGAAAATGAAAGGTCATTGTAAAAGGTAGGTGGTGAAAGCAGCAGGTCGAAGGAGGTGATCCTGCCCCTCTACTCTGCTCTCGTGAGACCTCACTTGGAGTATTGCGTGCAGTTCTGGTGTCCTCAACATAAAAAGGACATGGAAGTGTTAGAACAAGTGCAGAGGAGGGCCACGAGGATGATCAGGGGACTGGAGCACCTCTCGTATGAAGATAGGCTGAGAAAGTTGGGGCTGTTCAGCCTGGAGAAGAGAAGGCTCATGGAGACCTCATAGCAGCCTTCCAATACCTGAAGGGGGCCTATAGGGATGCTGGGGAGGGACTCTTCATTAGGGACTGTGGTGAGAGGACAAGGGGTAATGGGTTTAAACTTAAACAGGGGAGGTTTAGATTGGATCTGAGGAAGAAATTCTTTACTGTGAGGGTGGTGGGGCCCTGGAATGGGTTGCCCAGGGAGGTTGTGAATGCTTCATCCCTGGCGGCGTTCAAGGTGGGGTTGGACATAGCCTTGGATGGCATGGTTTAGTGGGAGGTGTCCCTGCCCATGGCGGGGGGGTTGGAACTCGATGATCTTGAGGTCCTTTCCAGCCCTTACTATTCTGTGATTCTGTGATTCTGTGATAAACTGTCTTTTGCAGAGCTCTGCTGTCGAGCAGTAGCTACAGAAATTTAGTGCAGTCTTGCACTACTTGCTGAACTATGTAATCACCTTTAACTGACTGGCCACCTAAAACTTGTAGTTACAATGAATTTATGGGGGCAATATCTGTTTCATTTCATGGTTCCACAAGTTACTCAGGGCTGCAGCTATCAAAAAAAAATTGAGGCAATGCAATTATCAGCCTTGCAACAAAATTTGAAGTGTTATGCTGCTTGGGTCCAACTCACAGTCTTGAGTCACACATACTCCATTGAAGGTCAGTCACCTAACATTAGAGCAACGTGAACTGCAGGACAGGCTGGCTACTGGAGCCTTGACTTGTGGTGCACACACCTTATTATTTGATACATTGCACAACTATTTTGGTGGAAAAGGGCTTTTTAAAGGAAGTCTGTCCTTAAAAGGAAAAACACAGTGGCCTGTTTAATGTGACTTCATTTAATTCTGCAATTTGCTATTTCAACATTTTTTACACAGAAAACATGCTAATATGCTTTCAGTGTTTAGTAATTCTTTCCCAATTGTTATACTGTATGATATTTCATGTGCTATAAGTTGAGTGCCTTACAGTTCTAAAATATGTACTTTCTGTTCTCATACTGTTTGTTAGTTGATACAAGCAAAGATCACCTGTGTTTGTTTATTTACTTTATGCAGTCTTCAAGTATTTCTTTGCAAATATCCTGCTGATAGGCCAAAGTGAGTAGTTTAGGCATATGTACAATGAGCATAAAGTATCAGGTAAGTACTTGCTAACAGCTGCTACACATGACACATCATATACAAACATGGATCCAAGTGTCATAATAGAAATACATGTAAAATTTTAACTACCACTGCCACAGATTTTATTGACAATTGAATGCTAGTTATGACAGATATAGAATCCACATGGAAAAATCCAGATTTTCTAAGATAAAGGGACAGATACATGTGTATCTATGTTAAGCATGTTGCATCTTCAAATTTTTAAAGCTGGACTCTGTCCAGAGAAAGTGACCATGTAATGAGTAATACTACTGATGACACATATTAGAGGGGAGAGCTGCATCTTATTCTCTCAGGGACTATCTTTATCACTTCTTGTTTTTTTTATGGATTTCCTTAGTTCTAAAAAAATCAGGTACTTGTAGAACTGAGAAATGCAATGACATTATCTGAATGAAGGTTTTGTAGTCCTACTCAGCCCAGTATCCAAAGCAATGACACCAGCAGCAAGCAAGAAAACACTGCAAAACTATGAGGAACTGTTCATCTTTTAGGTAAATTGGGGCTGAATGTACTTTAAAGAGAAGGAAAAAATATTCTGAGGATTAAGTTTTTATGAACCATTTAGGATATATGAAAGCAGATTTCACATGGAAAATTTTAAATATCTCACCTTCACTTCAAAACAATAAGTCTGATTTTAACTTGGAAATTAAATTTCAGAAGCTTGGGGGAAATAATAATCTAATGTCTCACCTTAAGCTTTTACTATTCATTGTTTGTGTTCTCTGGGTTCTCAGACACACAGAGGAAAAAACTAGAGTTGCAAACACAAAAATAAATTACAAAAGAGTGTTAATACTTTTAGCTGTCATTTTGCACCATCTGTGAATCTCAGTACTGCACTGAATCTCACTGAATTACTTTACCCCTGAGTAATTCACTGGGGTTTTTTTCAAGAAAAATCATTCTGCCTTTGCAAGCAAAGCAGAACTTAAGTGGTACTTTCACCTTCCCTCTCACACTTTGAGCCCAGCTGGCAACTAAATACCATGCAGCCACTTGCTCACCCTTGTCCTTCCCACTGGGGTAGGGAGGACAACTGAAAAAAGGTAAAAATTCTCGAGACCATTTAATAATTTGGATAAAGTAAAATATAATCATTATCAATGGTAATAATAATAATTTTAAAAGATCGAGAGAAAGGAATAATACACAAAAGAAGATATCCGACAAGTGATGCACAATATAACTGCTCACCACACACTGACCAACACCCAGCTTGTCCCTGAGCCACAATCCATCCCTTCCAGACAACTTCCCCAGTTTATATACTGCGCATGACACACTGTGGTATGGAATATCCTTTTGTCTAGTTCACGTCAGCTGTCCTGTCTCTGATCCCTCCCAGCTTCTTGAGTACCCCTTCTCTAGCACAGCATGAAACTGAAAAGTCCTTGACTTAGAGTAAGCAGTACTTAGCGACAACTTAATCAAGTCGTTATGAAGGGGGGAAAATTGCTGTGCAACTGTGCAAATATAGCTGAAGAGAAAAATTATATGTGAGAACAATAACTCTGCAAACACCAAGGTCAGTGCAGAAGGAGGAAAGTAGATGCTCTGTGCACCAGAGCAGAGATTCCCCTGCAACCCATGGTATAGACCACGGTGAGGCAGGCTGCCCTCTGCAGCCCATGGTATAGACCATGGTGGAGCAGAAACCTACCTGGGGCCCATGGAGGGCACCATGCCAGAGTAGGGAGATGCCCAAAGGAAGCTGTGACCCCACTGGAAGCCCGTGATCCTGTTGGAAGCCCATGTTGGAGCAGGTTCCATGCAGGACCTGTGGCCTCCTGGAGAGAGGAGCCTGCACTGGAGAAGGTTTGCTGGAGCAGCCTGTTCCTGAAGGACTGCACCCCATGGAGGGGACCCACGCTGGAGCAGTTCACAAAGAACTGCAGCCCATGGGAAGGACTCATGTTGCAGAAGTTTCTGGAGGACTGTCTCCTGTGGGAGGGAACTTACGCTGGAGCAGGGGAAGTGTGCAAGGAGTCCTCCCCTGTGGAGGAAGGAGCAGCAGAGACATGCGATGAACTGACCACAACCCCCATCCCCCATCTCTCTGTGCTGCTGGGGAGGAGGAGGTAGAGAAATTGGGGTGAAGTTGAGCCCAGGAAGAAGGGAGGGGATAAGGAAAGGTGTTTTTAAGATTTGGGTTTATTTCTCATTATCCTGCTCTGATTTGATTGGTAATAAAGGAAATTCACTTCCCGGAGTCAAGTCTGCTTTTACCCATGATGGTAATCAGTGAATGATCTCTTGTTCTTATCCATGAGCCACTCATTTTATTTTCTCTCTCCTGTCCATCTGAAGAAGGAATCAGTAGAGCAGCTTTGATGGGTGCCTTCTGTCCAGCCAAAGTCAACCCACTACAGCACTTACTTAATGGCTTTTTTTTTCCCCCACTACAGCACTTACTTAATGGCTTTTTTTTCCCCCTGGAGGAGGCCTCCATTCACCAAAGTCTGACAAAAAGCACAAATCCAAACATCCTGAATATTGTGTCAGGTCTACTATTTTGGAAATGTGTTCTTCCTGCTTGGGTCCCCTATACCATATAAGTGGCTCACTATATGCAATCACATGCCTTCAAATTTCAGTTTATGCTAAAAATTCACAGATCTTCCTTAGCATCTTCTTGCTTTGCTTTCTATTGTGTAGTTCACCATCTACCTACATTATCTGAAAGCAACACTATTGGAGATGTTGGCACTGATGATGGAGATTTTAGTCTCTTTCAGGATCCTTATGTCGTGTTCTTATCCTGAGGAATGCAACCACCTCTCTGCCCATGTCATTCTAACCCCTCCAGCTTGCTACTCCCTCCTTCCTGAGCTATCCAGTCTTTCTTGAGGGTCTTCTACTACTCCCATCTCCTTGGCATCACAGTATAGAGTAACTCCCATGTCAGCTAGATGACTCAAAACAAATATCTTCAAGGGAGAGCAATTAGAAATAAAATGTTGATATCGATTGACTCCTTGGCAGGATTTGAGCAATCTGAATTTTCTCCTGTACACAGTGATCCATAAGAAATGAAACAAGTTTTTTCACCCCACAGTCCCCCTGCAATGAAGTGGACTGCCATGACTGTTTCTACCTGTCACTGTCAAGAGTTTGACAGCATAGACAGCCCATCAGAAATCTCCCCTTACTGTCTAATTGTCAGATTCTTTTTCTAATTTCTTCGTTAGAGTTTGGATTGCATTCTGCAGTGAGAATTTCATTTTTCCTCCTGTAGGAAAGTAAAACCAGAACCTCCGAGCCCCAGCCCCCAATCCTTATGCAAATGGAGTAAAATTTAAACAGAATTACTAGTGCTACAGACTAAAAGCACTAGAAGCAGACTAAACAATGATGAAAGATCACATTTCAAACACAATCCTAGGCTTGTCTTTTTTCCCTTTGATTTCATCTTTTGCACATTTTCAGCGTTTCATGGAGATAAAGAAAGCTCAACACATTGCTAAAGTGACACAAAAAGTACTTGAGAAATTTGTCTTCTAGAAATACAGCAAATTTCAATTTAAATATTAATTTCTTCTCAGCATCTTTGTCTTGAGGGATTTCTTATACAGATTGTACAGAGCTGAAAACTGAAAATCTGCATTTAGATAGAAATCTCAGGAAAGGCCTTCTACACAAACTGAGCAGTATTGCTTTTTTTCTTCCTTCCAGTATGACATGAAATATTTTTTCTCTTCTGTTCCTTAAACAAGGACACTAAAGCAGGGCTTCAGTGCCCCCTAAACATAGACAATGGAGATGTTGTAACAGCACTAATTTTTTATGATGATCCAACCTTCCTGCATCAAATGCCAGAAAAGCTGTATTCTTCTGTTTACTATGAGCATCTTCTGGTTTTTGTCAAGTATGATGACCATATTAGAGGTCAATGGGGACAAATGGGACAGCTAAGCAATAAAATTCCTATTATATTTGTGCACAAGGCCTTGCTGCAGTCTATGTACTGTGGAAAAAGTTTAAAAATGACTGATGACATTTTAGTAGGTTTTCCTAGATTTCAGCGTCTATGGTTTGTTTTCAGTCAACAAATCACACGGTTACAGAAGGCAACACCACTGATTTTTAGTGTAGTAGTACTTGGACAAAAGCATTGTAAAATGCTTCATAACATTTTACATATGCTGGGAGAAATACTGCCCCAGATCACATCCCAAGTAATATCACTGACTTCACAAAGGCTGGATGAGACTCCAAGGAACGACATTGGAAACAACATGTATAATCTCTGTGAGAAAAGAAATGCCTCATTTTCTTGTAGAACACAAGGTGCAAGGAAGAGGGGAAGAGCACCATTTGAGAGCAAATGAAAATCTTATGCTCCGAATGATCTCATGCACTCTATTTGAAAAATACTGACCCTCTTGAAAGACATAAAGACTTTCCCATTTATATAAACAGTGAGTTTATTGTGGCCTTCTGCTTTTCTCTACAAATAACAGTCTTCACTAAAGGACAAATTAACAAAAGTCACTTCTGTAGCAGCAAACATATCAGTAAGCTACACAAAATGTCTTTAACATGGCCAGGGTGGTTCATACCCAAACTACCAGACAGTAAAATAAGAGGCAGATTTAATGAGGTGAATTCACAGTCAGCGGTTTTCCAGGAACCATGCATGACTCGATACTTATTATTATTTCCAGAGAAAACAAGTCAGTCATGTAATTGTACTTTCAGTTAATAATGGTATGTGCAAAATAGCTCCCTCAGAGTTGTGTTTTCAAGCGTTATACTTATGACAGGGACACATTTGAAGCAGATGGCTCCCCAAAGGCCTTTGTTACAGAAAATTAGAGCTTGCTGATCACAATTTATTTTACGAAAACCAGACAGAAAGCTCAGTGTTGTTTAACATGTTTCTATGTAAATTAATCTAATGAAACTTGTGATCTGGAGGACAGAATATAAGGCATATTGAGTGGTCAAGCCCAAGAGTGGTGTATCATGATAAATAATGTTATCTCTGAGGATGCCAGTGTCCTGGATGCGTCGTTAACAAGCTGCAGATGTTGAAGGATCCATTGTAGTGCTGCCCTTCGAACGAAGGAAAATTATTTAATCATCTTCTGAAGATGATTAAAAACTTATGGAGCCAATTTGAGTGCCCTGGTCAAAATCTTTGAGAACACACTGACATGAACACATGATCTTTGGAATCCTTCCAAAAATCACTGACTACACAAGCTTCCTTATGAGGTTTGGTTTTCTAATGCGCCTTAATGCAAGTTTGGAAGGAAGGGAGGGTGATCATTGTTTTGTTTGCTCTCTCCACATTTGGGAAACAAACTTGAAGTCATCAAAGTCCTGCCTGAGCCTTCTTTTCCCCAGGCTGAACAGTCGCAACTCTTTCAGTCACTCCTTATAAGTCAGATGCTCCAAGCCCTTAGTTATCTTCATGGCCGTCCCCTAGACTGACTTTTGTATATCCATATCTCCCTTGTACTGGGGAGTCCAGAATGTGACCTAGCACTCCAGGTGCATCTCACGAGTACTAGAGGGGGAAGGATTACCTCCTTTGACATGCTAGAAATAAGAAGTTATCTTGTTCGGTTGATACACTGGAGGGAAGGGATGCCATCCAAGAGGGACCTTGACATGTTTGGGAGGTGTCAACCTCATGAAGTTCAACCAAGCAAAGTGCAAGGCCCTACACCTGGGTCAGAGCAATCCCAGACACAGCTACAGGTTGGGTGGAAAAGAGATAACATCATAGAATCATAGAATAGTTAGGGTTGGAAAGGATCTTTAAGATTATCTAGTTCCAGCCCCGCTGCCATGGGCAGGGACACCTCCCACTAAGCCATGCCACCCGAGGCAGATTCAGAGCAGCCATGCGGAGAAGGACTTGAGGGTGTTGGTGAATGAGAAAATGAATGTGAGCCAGCTTCAGTGTGAGCTTGCAGCCCAGAAAGCCAACCGTATCCTGGGCTGAATCAAAAAGAGCATGACCAGCAGGTCAAAAGAGGTGATCCTGCCCCTCTGCTGACGTGAGACCTCACTTGGAGTATTGTGTGTAGTTCTGGTGTCCTCAACATAAAAAGCACATGGAACTGTTAGAACAAGTGCAGAGGAGGGCCACGAGGATGATCAGGGGACTGGAGCATCTCCCGTATGAAGATAGGCTGAGAAAGTTGGGGTTGTTCAGCCTGGAGAAGAGAAGGCTGTGTGGAGACCTCATAGCAGCCTTCCAGTATCTGAAGGGAGCTTACAAGGGTGCTGGAGACTGACTCCTCATTAGGGACTGTAGTGAGAGGACAAGGGGTAATGGGTTCAAACTTAAACAGGGTAAGTTCAGATTAGATATAAGGAATTAGCTCTTTACTGTGAGGGTGGTGAGGCACTGGAACAGGTTGCCCAGAGAAGCTGTGAATGCTCCATCTCTGGCAGTGTTCAAGGCCAGGTTGGATAGAGCCTTGGGCAGCATGGTCTAATGTGAGGCTCCCCTGCCGGTGCCAGGGGGGCTGGAACTTTAAGATCCTTGCCAAACCTAACTATTCTATGATTTTATGGTTATACCACAGACAGAACAGAGAGTTCTGCTTTTACTTAGCCTACTAATATGCCTTTTGATTTACTTAAAGCTAGAATTGCTCATGAGGGATTGAAGACGTGAACTGGAAAATGAGCCTTTCAGTCATTCAGTCTTGGCTCTAGATGAGAAATTAGTCTGAAGGTTGTTCACTGAGAACATCTTTCTCATTCCCTTGAGTTTCATTTATAGGAACCAAGAACATTAGTGCCTATTCAGAAACTGTCTAGATGTTATTTAGCCAGAAATCAAACCACTCTGCATTTCCAAACCATTCTATTCAGTACAAGGTGGGAGTTAAGTAGTGGTTTTGCATGAAACAAACCTGGAAAGTAGGTTAGCAGAGTGTTATCCCCTCTGTTATCACTGGTCTCTTGCTCTCATGTTCCACCATAAAAAATAAACCAGTCCAGTGAAATGTTTTGCTTTGCCCCATGTACAAGATACAGAAATCAGCTGTGTAAGAACACGGTGATGTACACCCTACATGATTTGAAGTCTCCTTCCTCATGACACATCTAAACACAAGTGGGAAGGGGATCTCCCTAGCACAAATGTGTGAAAGTACGCAGTCCCTATTTAGGTAATAGTTACTTCTAACCCAGAGCCCATATATCCAGTAGCAATCAAAAATATAAAATCACAGTTTAGTTTCTACCTCCTGGACAAGAATTGTGACCTGAATTCTTAAACTAGTTGACTTTGTTGAGCTTTCCTCCAGCTTGCTGTGGCTAACGTGCCTTGTCTGGATTTACCCAATTCATTCTCCCTTGGCTGTAGATACGTGGAACCAGCAGGGGAGGTCATTCAAGGCCTTCCACACTTAGCAGTCAGGAAGGATCCTGGCTCCTTCAGTTGCAGAACATCTCATATAGGTATTTACTGGTTTCATTTATATGCCGTTGGGTTTCCATCTCATCCTAGAGAATTAACCTTAGAAATCTAGCCTCAGTTGGAATAAGATATTTTGTAAACAAATTAGGACAACGCTGACCACTCACTCCCCATTCTTTCTTCCCTCCGCTCATGGAGGGATGGGAAGGAGAATCGAAAGAATGCAACTCCCACAGGTTGAGATAAGAACAGTTTAGTAACTAAGGTATAACACAAATTACTACTGCTACCACCAATAATAATAATGACAAGGAAAATACAAGGGAAAAGAATACAATTTCTCACCACCCAATATCAAGCCCGACCACGCAGTGCACCCCCACCAGTGAACCCCCCACCGTGCACCCTCACCACCCTTCCGGCTCTCTCCTCTCCGTTTTCTACATCCTGGACATGATGTGCTGTGGTATGGAATAACCTCTTTGGTCAGTCTGGGTCAGGTGTCCAGTCTCTCCTTCCCCTCGGCTTCCCCTCGGCTTCCCCTCCTCCCTGGCAGAGCATGAAACTCAGGAAGTCCTTGGCCAGCCTAAACATCACCAAGCAGCAACTGAAAACACTGGTGTTATCAGCGCTGTTCCCAGGCCCAAAATCAAAAAAACACAGCACTGCACCAGCTACCAAGAAGGAGAAAAATGACTGCTACTGCTGAACCCAGGACACATGTCAGTATTGTCTTGAGAGCTTTACCAGCAATCAGAAACAACACTTCCATGATGACCTCGCTTTGCCTAGTAAACAGTTCCACTTCTATTCCAGAAGCACTGAAATTCACTCCTTGCCACTTCATGGTGCTGGCTTTTCGTGGGATTCCTAGGCCCATTCTCCGACCTACATATAACGAAGCAATATATTTGAAGATGCATCCCAACTAGAAGGAAGTTCAGCAGGAGGGCCAGGAGACCTCCTTGGATGGATAAGGACCTGCTGAGCAAAATTCGAAGGAAAAAAGAGGCTTATAAAAGGTGGAAGCAAGGACAGGAGGCCTGGGAAGAATACAGGGATGTTGTCCGGGAAGCTAGGGACCAGGTTAGGAAAGCTAAGGCCCACTTAGAATTAAACTTGGCTAGGGATGTTAAGGATAACAGGAAGGGATTTTATAGGTACATTGCCAATAAAAGACAGGTTAGGGACACCGTGGGTCCTCTCCAGAAGCTATCAGGAGAACTGGCTACCCTGGATTTGGAGAAGGCTGAGGTTCTTAATGACTTCTTTGCCTCAGTCTTTACTGGCAAATGCTCTGACCACACCACCCAAGTCTTGGAAGGCAGATGCGGGGACGGTGAGGGTGGGGACCCTGGGCCCACTGTGGGGGAGGATCTTGTTCGGGACCACCTTAGGAACCTGAATGTATACAAGTCCATGGGACCGGATGAAATCCATCCACGGGTCCTGAAGGAGCTGGCAAATGAAGTTGCTAAGCCACTGTCCATCATATTTGAAAAATCATGGCGGTCAGGTGAAGTTCCCGATGACTGGAAAAAGGGAAATATAACCCCCATTTTCAAGAAGGGGAAAATGGATGAGCCAGGAAATTACAGACCAGTCAGTCTCACCTCTGTGCCTGGCAAAATCTTGGAGCGGATTCTCCTGGAAGGCATGCTAAGGCACATGAAAACCAACAAGGTGCTTGGTGACAGCCAGCATGGCTTCACTAAGGGGAAATCCTGCCTGACCAATGTGGTGACCTTCTATGAAGGGGCTATGGAACTGATGGACAGGGGCAGGCAGTTGATGTCATCTACCTGGACTTGTGTAAAGCCTTTGACACTGTCTCACATGTCATCCTTCTCTCTAAGTTGGAGAGACATCAATTTGATAGGTGGACCATTCGGTGGATAAAGAACTGGCTGGATGGCCGCACGCAAAGAGTAGAGCTCAGTGGCTCAATGTCCAGCTGGAGACCAGTAACGAGTGGTGTCCCCCAGGGATCGGTGTTGGGACCGGTCTTGTTCAACATCTTTGTGGGTGATATGGACAGTGGGATTGAGTGCGCCCTCAGCAAGTTTGCCGATGACACCAAGCTGTGTGGTTCGGTTGATAAGTTGGAGGGAAGGAATGCCATCCAGAGGGACCTTGACACGCTTGTGAGGTGGGCTGATGCCAACCTAATAAAGTTTAACCATGCCAAGTGCAAGGTCCTCCACCTGGGTCAGAGCAATGCCAGGCACAGCTACAGGTTGGGCGGGGAGGAGATTCAGAGCAGCCCTGCGGAGAAGGACTTGGTGGTGTGGGTTGATGAAAAAATGAACATGAGCCGGCAGTGGGCACTTGCAGCCCAGAAAGACAACCGTATCCTGGGCTGCATCAAAAGGAGTGTGACCAGCAGGTCCAGGGAGGTGCTCCTGCCCCTTTACTCTGCTCTCGTGAGACCTCACTTGGAGTATTGTGTGCAGTTCTGGCGTCCTCAACATAAAAAGGACATGGAACTGTTAGAACAAGTGCAGAGGAGGGCCACGAGGATGATCAGGGGACTGGAGCACCTCCCGTATGAAGATAGGCTGAGAAAGTTGGGGCTGTTCAGCCTGGAGAAGAGAAGGCTGTGTGGAGACCTCATAGCAGCCTTCCAGTACCTGAAGGGGGCCTGTAGGGATGCTAGGGAGGGACTCTCATTAGGGACTGTGGTGAAAGGACAAGGGGTAATGGGTTTAAACTTAAACAGGGGAAGTTTAGATTGGATATGAGGAAGAAATTCTTTACTGTAATGGTGGTGAGGCCCTGGAATGGGTTGCCCAAGGAAGTTGTGAATGCTTCATCCCTGGCAGTGTTCAAGGTGGGGTTGGACATAGCCTTGAATGGCATGGTTTAGTGGGAGGTGTCCCTGCCCATGGTAGGGGGGTTGGAACTCGATGATCTTGAGGTCCTTTCCAACCCTAACTATTCTATGATTCTATGATTCTAAGATAGGCATCTCTGCTGTCATGAGATCCATGGTGTTCTGCTTTGAAGCCCTTCTTCATTTCAGGCTATTGCTCAACAGGGCACTGCTTCAGCCAGCTTTTTCTGTGTTAGCGTAAAGATGTGAGACTTTAAACTTGTTTTACAGCTCTATTGTTCAATGCCAAACAGAAAGCACTGAAAAAAAATGCCCTCTCTAGTTTCAGGCCTGCAGAGACAAGCTGGAGATAAAGGAGCTAGCCTGCCAGTTCAAGAAGTTTTGACAGTTATAAACTATATCTTGGCTTTTCACATTCTGTCTCTTCTGAGTGACCCACTTGTTTCTTGGGCAATGTGGTTTGTGGGGGTTGGCAGAAGCAAGGAGAGTAACTGTACGCTCATGATTTCCTTGCAAGAGGGAGTGACAATCACTGTGAAGTAAGAATTAGGTATTGTACAGACATCAGAAAATAAAGTCAGGGTTGTTGGGGAGACTAAAATGGACCAATCATGATCTTATTGCATCTTATAGAACAGATATTTCTTAGCTTCCCAACGCAATCTATAAGGAGGACAACAGCCTAACAGCCTAAAAGCCTAAGCCTTCTACCTATCAGCTATTTGCACTGTAAGACTCTTTGCGCATGGGGAGCTGCTAAGCAGTGAAAGGCCAACTTAGGGGGACAATTCACTGTGATTTGGTCAGCAAGTTTTGTGGAGGTGAATCCAGGCAATAACTCTGCAGCTGACATAACTGCATGGATACAAACAGGTCTTCACAAAGACTTCCAGCACAAGGGAAGATGGTGCTGCATTTGAGGATTGACCTGAGGGCTTAGCCTTGCCTGTTGATACTGTCACGATGACCTGCATTGACCAGGATGCCAGGTACATGGTTCAGCCACCAGTAGATGACGGCAAGGTGTTAGGCAGCCCTACATGTCTGGAAGGGGGGTCAGTTGTGTTACTTACAGCTTTAGATCTGAAAAGCACATCAAACCCCTGCTTATAGCACCTTAGAGAGCTAAGCAGCTTCCTACGCAATTTTTTTAGTGCAATTTATTGAAGCCTCACATTTAATGAGATCTGCTTAGGTTCCAAGTCCTTAATAATCCAGAGCTCTTTACACAGACATCTTTTTAAATTTCCACCACAAGGAGTTTATTCACTGGCAGTTTAAACCGACTGATAGGTGAGCAGTACTCTCTGGGTGATTGTCTGTCTTGTAACCTGACACATAAATGAACCCATCTCTATGTGTGCATATATATACATCAGATTGCTCTTGACAGAACGTTATTCTGAAGTTCTTCGGTAAATACCATAAGCACCAGCTGCTCACTACATTCACTACACTCTTGTCTTAAGGATTAGCATACTGTTAAATGAGTGTTGTAAATAATCACTTCAGAGCTTTGGGGACATTTTATTTGTTCTGTCACATATACCAGCTTGGCAATATTCACGCATAAGACCGATGTTTATCTATGACAGTTTACATAGAGCTCCTGACTTTTGCAGTATTGAGAAACAAAACGCACTCATGAGAGAACAGTAAGCTTTGATATTTCCTTTCCCCTCAACTCCCTAAGCCTTTCAAGGAAGATGGCTTCCAGTTATAAAATGTTCATTTAAGCCCTGGTTTTGAGGCAATTAAGACCACTCCCAAACCAGCTGAAAGGAACTACTAATCATAGACCCAGGCTACTCACAAAGACAGTAAAATCTTGTATGAAAGCAACTGAGGAAAGAAACATTCTTAAGACAACAAAGATACTCTGGTGTGATAGGAAAGAACTTCATGTGGTCTCTAGAAATTGAAGTATCTCAAAGGTGCTCAAAATCTTTGTTTTGAAAAAGAGTTTGAAAATGGAACAATGATGCTTTTTTCCCCCATCCTTAGAAAACCTCTTGATCTTTAAATAAATACATGAGGAGGACATGGACATCTCTTCTAGGAAAAAAGAATATATGAAACAACCCACACATATGCTGTTAGGTTTGTTTTTCTTCATTTAGACTGGATATTAGGAAAAATTTCATCCCAGAGTTGGTAATCAGGTATTGGAACAGGCTTCCCAGGAAAGCAGTGGAATCGCTGTCCCTGGAAGTGCTCAATAACCACGTAGATAAGGCTCTCCATGATGAGGTGTTCTTAGCAGTCCTGGGGCAATGGTTGCACTTGATGATCTTAAAGGTCTTTTCCAACATAATTGATTCTATTCTAAAGAAGAAGGAAAAGAAAAAAAAAAATCAGAAATTTCTGCCTTAAAATATTCAAAGGCAGTCAAAGTTTTAAGTGTGGTGTCCTTGAGAAACGTCATTAACTTAAACACCCAGTAAGGATTATTGGCAAGTTTTCCCCAAACTCCTGATTCCAGTGCGGGATATTTGTAAACCAAATCACCAGAATTCATTATCTTTTCTGAACTTGAAGAGGGCAGATGAGAAGTTGTTATGGTTATTTCTTGAGAAAGTCTTTGTCATCACCACTTAAAGCTATAGGATTGTATTTTGAGAATAAAAAGTGTCATTCAGTGACAACCACTATATAAAATCTTGTCTTCCCAATGCTATAAAATGAAATCCCTTGAATTTTCAAATGTATTGAAAGTGTACTTCGTATGTAATCTTGGACTTAACAGTGTTTTGGACTCGGAGAACTGTGTACTACACATCACTTTGTATGACCATTTTGAATTCATGACACATTTCTGAGTCCTTCCATTCAGAAAACTGGAATATTGAAAATATCTTACTCTGTAAAATGCTTTGGCAGTTAGAAATGGAAATAGATGAACTAACAACTGACAACATATAATGGTAATATTAGTAACACAATTTAATAAAAATTGCTCTAGGACTAAAGAACATCTACCATAGTATTTCTCAGCAGTAAATTTTTGTCTAACAGCTGTAGAAATATGAACATAAATTGCATTTAGAAAAGGAAGACATTCAGATCAATCCATGAATTCTATCTTCTTGAGATAGCACTTTTTTGCAAAAAATTAAAATAATGTGCCAATTTTCAGTGACTACACCAAGCTACATAAATAAGTAGTTAGATTAATTCAGTAAAATCCTAACACTATTTAATTCAGTGTGAATTTTGACAGTGACATAAAACCAAGTATTTTTTCTCTTTTATTCAGAAAGATCCCTTCTGTTGCTTGAACATTATAAGAATTCTTGAATGAGTAACATCAGGTTATTTTGACACTGAAATGTCATATATAAACAGAAAAAATTGAAACTTTAAAATTGAGAAAATAAACCACACTAACACAAAAGCCTCTTAAACATTTAGTCAATATTAAAAAAATTTGAAAACTTTGTGTTAGTGTTTCCTTACATCCATTTAAAACATTTAATTCAATTTAAGATTTCCTGTTCCACAGTGTCTGGCTCTCCAGAGTGGCAAATCTTCCCAAAATGTCTTAAAAAGTCATGGAAATAATCATCAGACCAGGCATGAAGTCCTAGTTACTGTACAGGAAAACCTAAAAAGATCCCATTTTCCATTACCAATGCTTCAAAATTTTTTTTTTTTTAAGGCTTTAGTTCTGCTTTTTCCACACAATGAGATACTGATTAATAAGCTTGATGTAATTTCAACTGCTTAAAATATTTATCATCAAAATTTTGGGGTTTTAGCAAGGAAAAGTATTCACAGAGGGAGCTATAAGAATGCAAGACTGTCATAGAATCATAGAAGAGTTAGGGTTGGAAAGGACCTTAAGATCATTTTTCTCTCTCCCATTTATGGTGGCTTTGAATTAGGAGAGCTAATAGTTTTAAAGGACTTTGATCATAGCAAAATAGAGCTTAAAAAAAAAAAAGGGGGGGGGAGAAACACAACTTTGAAGTTTCTGCAGAATGATGCCAGGCCCAAAGGGCAAACGGTGTCACTGTAAATATCAGACATCCTGTGTACTACTTCTACTCTTTCATCTCGCTTTGTTGTAATTGGGCCCAATTCTGCTAGGAAATGTTTCCATTTGCTCCTCAACTTCTACACTATCAAGAGAATTGTTAATGTCATCATCTAATGTTTTTGGTTTTGTTTAACAATAAATATAACGTTCTACAGTTTTAGGATAAATGAATACATACGAACACATTAAATGTCATTTTTAGAAGCTTGAAGTAAACAGCCATTTTTACCAGGAAAATGCCTTTTTGACAGGGTAGACTTTTTCTCTCACTTTCTCCTGAATGATGCTGAATCTTACATTTCATCAACAGCTTTTCCTATTTTGGTTTAGTCCTAGTTTTAATTCACTTATCACAAGCGTTGCAGTCACTACTGTTTACAATATATATACTCCTATCTTCCATTAAAATATTTCTACATTGAAGTAAGTTGGTTCATTAACTTCACTGATAGTTTAGTCACAGCTGACTTTTTACTTTAAACTCACTAATAAAAAAAAAAAAAGAAATCCATTAACTGGGCAGAATCCAGTATCAGCTTCCTTCATTTTATAAACATCTCCTAAGTTATTAAAAATGTCTGTGACTCCTTCATAGCACCAGTCATTTATATAGAATAGAATGGAACAGAATGGAACAGTTGGAAAGGACTTACAACAATCATTTAGTACAACTGCCTGGTCTTGCCATCCTTGATCCTTTATCTCTCCACTTTTGCTAACTTAACTGAAGATTTGAATCTTCTCTTCTTCAAAAACTTTATTCAGGCTGGTCATGTCATCCCCGCACCATTCCAACAGCAATATAACAGTATTATTTGTCTCATGCAGATTTTGCTACAGTTTCCACTGTTGATATGACTCTTCAGTCCCTCTCTTCCAATGCCCATCTACCAGCAGGCCATTCTAACTCTTATCTTTAAAAGTCTCCAGCACATCGCTTTTTCTGTCCCTGGACCTTGTCACCTACCCACTCTCATCATATTAACCTTTTTATGCATCTGATAACCATACCAGTGTTTTTTTCTTTATTTGTTTCTATTTCTCCTTTGAAAACCCTTCATTCTTATATTACATTTTCCTGCTGTAAGCCTGATTCTTCATAGAATCATAGAATCATAGAATAGTAAGGGTTGGAAAGGACCTCAAGATCATCGAGTTCCAACCTCCTTGCCATGGGCAGGGACACCTCCCACTAAACCATGCCATCCAAGGCTATGTCCAACCCTGCCTTGAACACCGCCAGGGATGAAGCATTCACAACCTCCCTGGGCAACCCATTCCAGGGCCCCACCACCCTCACAGTAAAGAATTTCTTCCTCAAATCCAATCTAAACCTCCCCTGTTTAAGTTTAAACCCATTACCCCTTGTCCTCTCACCACAGTCCCTAATGAAGAGTCCCTCCCCAGCATCCCTATAGGCCCTCTTCAGGTATTGGAAGGCTGCTATGAGGTCTCCACGCAGCCTTCTCTTCTCCAGGCCGAACAGCCCCAACTTTCTCAGCCTATCGTCATACAAGAGGTGCTCCAGTCCCCTGATCATCCTCGTGGCCCTCCTCTGCACTTGTTCTAACACTTCCATGTCCTTTTTATGTTGAGGACACCAGAACTGCACACAATGCTCCAAGTGAGGTCTCACGAGAGCAGAGTAGAGGGGCAGGAGCACCTCCCTCGACCTGCTGGTCACACTCCTTTTGATGCAGCTCTCAGAGTCATGTTTCTCCATGCTCCTTCTCTTCATCCACTCAGGCATCTGTCTTCTTAGTCCTCCTGCTGAACAGATTATCGTCTTTGCTGTCACCCTCCTCTGCTCATTTTCTCTATCTCCAAATTCCTCCATTGCCCTCACTATCATCCATGGCTACCTCTCTTCTCCATCTAAGATCTTGTTCATTAGTTCAGTCAACAATGCTGCATACGTGTGAAATGGAACTTTATTGCCTTTACATCCAACATCATGTGGTTATTTGGCTGTTAGCTGAATACCCTTTGAATTCAGTGGTTTGGGGAACCAAAGCAGACCAAAACAAATCAGGGTGTCCAAGTATCTTCTACAGTGACATGTATAGCTGGGGCGTTGTCACAGATCACTTGTGGAGTCACTGAAGGTGTAACATCATCCCTACTCAAAGCAGACAAGCATATTTCCCTAGAATACAACAGGAGATAGTTCAAAAAGTAGGACAGATAAAAGGGTTAACTTTATTTTTAAATAAATAAATAAATAAATAAAAGCTCTCTTGGTAAATGAGGTACTTAGATTGTTTGTGAATATGCAGACAGTTTTTAGATTGTAGAGTGCCTCATAGCAGCTCCATTTCATCTTTGGAAAAGTACCTCACACGTTTTGTGGCACTGTCAATAACGAACAATATTTGGTAAAGTCAAACGAGCTGGGAAACACTTTGGTATTGATAGTGTGAGTTAGTGCATTATCCAAATGCACATTCACAGATTGTAAATCCCCCTGATCTGTCTGCAGAATCAAAAAGCTGATTGGACTTCAAAGACCCCAAAAATTTTAGCTAATCATTTAATAGACTTCTTACAATTTTAATGAAAAGCGTATTTTAACACAATTACAGCTTAATTACTCCACCCTCAGCATACTCTCTTATATGATAGCTATCATATCTAATTATTTCCTTTCTATTTGAGTTTAATAAAAAGAAATATATTGGGCCAATAGAATTGCTAGAATAAATCTATCTACAGAGTAGTAACACAGCTGAGCTTTTATTACATATCTACTGGGGCACCACTGGCTTAAATTGGGAAAATTTGTACTTTGGAAGAAATCCAGAAATTTTAGTGGTAATAAGACCCACTCGAATACCTCTACATTTTCACCAAAAAGCTTCAGTGCAGCAGATATAAACATCCACTTGAACCATTGAACCCTTGTGCACTGCTATTAGAAAGCTGCAGAGTAGACCATTTAGGATCTGAAAAATTAAGCTGACTTAGCTGTTATGACCCTGTAGCAAAAGTTTGAATCACAACTAGTGGAATACAATCTGGTATCCTCAAACATGTCAGTTGTACAGTGTCTTGAGGGTACTGTTGGTCTGGGATTCCCTCTCAAACATGTGTGCTTCTCAAACTTTCTGATATTTCCACTAGAATAAATAAGATGAAAAAAATTTTCAACTAGTTGACAGTGAATCTGCACTGGCTTTTGATGCTGCATTTCCTCAAGGCACTGTCATTCTCTCTGGCCCCTGGCTCAAAAACCACAGCACAGTCTTACCTCTGATCTAACAGTAGCACACATCCTGCGATTCATGCAGCTGCAGATGTGCCAGCAGAGATACACGCTCCAATGGCCACCTGGATTACACCCTTCCTGAGACAAGGTAGCAACAAAGACACAAATTAATGATGAAATTACCAGAAAAGAAGCACTTACAAAGAAACCTTAGGAAGATGGCAGGAACAGTATTAAGCACAAAACAACAGTGTGAGCTGTTCTTTTTCACGACTGTCTTCTGTGTGCTGTTTTGATAGAAAACATCAACAAGAAAGTTTCACTATTTCCTAATCTTCTTCCTTGCTGAAATACTAGAATTTTCCATCAGAAAGCAAAATCTAGTTTCCATTCTGCAGTAGTCATCATTAAGTTTACAAAGAAGATTTTGTTTGCAGTACAAAGGTCTTCACGTTGATGACTTCCCTAACTCGAAGGGGCAAAAGACTTTGGTTTTGAGTTCTTTTTGCTTGTCTCCTTGACATTAATTTCACATTCCCAAACTCATTTTGCGATTATGCAGATGGAGAGGTATTAACTATTTTCACTCCCAAGCACACTCACCTTTTTCATCTTGCTTATGTTGCCTTTCTAGTTTCAGCCTTACAGCTTCATGCCTTCCTTGTAAAGTTTTCCCCACAACTTCATGGAGTTTGTAAAGATTTGCAAAAGACCAGGCTCACCGTTATTCCAGAAGGAAATGCCCTTTTCTGTCCATTATGCAGTAATACCTCTTTGCGTTCTTCAATGGCCTTCGCAACATTATTTAATCACTCCATTATCCAGAACATAACGTTGCTTCAGTCATCTTTCTCAAACACTCTGTGTGGTTCAACACCAGCAGGATGAAAAAGCTGCATGAATCTTTAATCTCTGTATTACAACTCATTTGTCACCCTTTTGTTCTTTCTTTTCTTTTGAGTTAAAACCATTGCTCTGTGTACCCTTAATCAAGCAGCAAACAAGTATGACATACCCAGCGTCAGTTTCACTTGAAAAATTTTCACTTCGCATTGGCTTTTCTACTCAGAAATGAAATGGGTCACCTAGTCTTTAATAAAACTTGCCTGCAGCTCATCAATCTGTTAAGTTCAAGATTAATCAACACATGTTTACTTCAAACAAGAGTGGAGGCTGGATTTTTAAAACCACTCAGCAGCAGTCCCCTCCTTGTTCTCATTGTAACCTATTGGCTCCTGCTGCTGATTTCAGTGAGCTGAAAAAGCCATTTTAGAAATCCCAGTCTCTATGCTTTACTGCTGAGTTTAAGAGCATCTTCATACAATGACCTGGGTGACTTCAATATCCAGAACTCTGAAACTTATTTCCTTTCCATACAGAAGTAGTGTTGATATCTTCTGAAAAAGGCTTTCAGATTATTTCCCAAATTTCTCCATAAACTGCAGAATCCAGTGAAATGTGAGAGTATGAACATTTCTGCTATCCATTTAATCAATATTTTGAGCAGTCTTCAGTTTCGATACCTCAACAATTGCTGTTTCAGTGCTTGCTACAGCAAAAAGTAAAATCTCTGCCAAAAGAAGTCAAAGCATTTTGATAACTCTTGTCATCAGATGCAGCTCAAAATTTCTAAACTGCCATAGCATTGTTTTTAAGGTTAATATTATGTAAGAATCAAAAGATATGGGAAACAGGAACATTTGGCATATTTAAAACATTTCGCAGGTTTATATTTTTTCCTCTTAAAATCATGTCCTTCCTTTTACCTCTAGGTAGGCACACTTGCACTGGCCAGTCCCAAAAAATAAAAATCAGTTAGTCCTATTAAGGAGTCCTGAAAGTAGCTTAAATACCAAGGTTTTTTCTTCATACGTGTCTTTTGGTATGAGAGCCATTTGGATGGACATATCAAAGATTTTGTCTCACAAACTGAAAAATTGGTTGTTAAAAAAAAAAAAATCTGGGATCTTTATCTTGGCACAAAACTCCAGCATCTGAAATTTTAGAACATAAAAATTGTATGAAAAGAGGAAGCTGGGATATGGTATCACATAATTTCCAGAATCTCTTTAACCTGCTAGGTCACTGTCTTTCTATCATTCTTCTTTCCTCTAAGTTAGAAACTATTAGAAGTTGCAGCTTGTGAGTTTTCATAGTTCAGTTCTTCACCCAACCACCATCCAACTCTCCCTCCCCAAGAGAAGAAACTGTTTCTAAATGCAGAAACTAGTTCTTACTTCATTCACAGCCATAAATATCATAGACATGATGCTCTCCTAAGGGGATACGCAATGAGACTTCATTACTGCCTGCCATCTCCAAGGCTGCTTCCAGGGACCACAGCATTCAGTTCCAGCTAAGGTTTTCCTATATGGCTGCCAGTAAACATTGTT
This sequence comes from Amazona ochrocephala, assembly GCA_039720435.1. Taxonomy (NCBI): domain Eukaryota; kingdom Metazoa; phylum Chordata; class Aves; order Psittaciformes; family Psittacidae; genus Amazona; species Amazona ochrocephala. The sequence goes on from CM077878.1 coordinate 49,503,535, forward strand.
CAGGAATTACACTGAATTCCTTGGGGTTACCTGTGGAAAAATACAATCTGGTCCATTGCTACTGGCTCCCTCATTAACAGCCATCAATCTTAATGCTTACAGCTGCCCTTATTTTCCTGCTGATAGAGCCTTGGCAATGCTGCCACTTCTAAGGCTTTCCTGACAGCATTCATTAGCAGGTAATTTGCTGGTTGCTCTAAAGGATCATGTTGTGTTCTGTGGTTTAAAGATCTCTAACATACACCTGTTGTGGTTAATTCTACTAATTCTTGCTGTAGTTTCTTTCATTAAAGGATGCTTGTAGTCTTTTAAAGAAACAATTAAAACACACCCTTTCGCAATTGCAGATTAATGAAATCAGTCAGCTTTTTACCTGACTATGCCCAATCTTAGCTCTGGGAGTTGCACACAGCAAAAGTCTTTCTTTTGCTCTGAGGTTTCCAGCAGGCTGGGTTTTTTTTTTTACTTTGTTTTTACTGCAACTGTCCATTATTTAAGATTGAGTTTCAGAATTACAGCATTCCAGCTTCTCAGTCTGAGCATTGAATGTTCATATCCTTTATTGTGTAGCGCAAACTGTATTCTAAGCAATGCTTTGTAGCATTTTTGTTCAAGAACCATCATCATCTTTGGAAAAAAAATCAGGAAATTTTAGCAGTGCCTTTGGTTGATGTCCATTCATGATACAAATTAGGCTAAACTTTGGATATTAGTATTTTTGTTACATTAATAGAAATCTGTGTGTTGGATTTCTTGCAGTCATTCCACAATACCACATGGATTCATTGTGGTTCACTGCGAACAGGGTGAGGAGTTTTTATCTGACGTTGCTGAATTAGCCAGGCAAATCTACACTTGCAAATACAAATGCAGTGCTAGGTATGTGAAAAGCAAGCTCTTTCTAATTTTTGAAGCCATTAAAGTGGGTCTCTATCACAGCCTCTCCTATTTAAAAGTATATTTCAACTTATTTTTATAAAGCTATAAAGCTACCAACGCCTGATGCAGCTGAAGCTTCCCCATTGCCTCCAGAGCAGAGGATTTCAGCCTCAGGGGACTAAATTTGGTTTGAGTGCCCAAGTGAGTTTAAATGTAACTATTTGTGTAAGAAATTTTTTAAGTCTGCCTTCCAATCCCCCCACCCCTTTATATAATAGTTCCCCTTCTCCATGGTCATAAATTTTGTGTGAATGATGCAAGCAGTGCAAAAAAAGAATCACTGAAACTTCTGAGCTGCTCTCCAGTGCTATGGTGGTCCAGACAGAGCTATTCCCAAGATAGTTTTTACAAAATCTGCACTTGTCAACCAAACCTGGAGATAAATGCTCAGGATAATGTAAGGAAGATACAGAAGCTGATATGGAAACCTGTACTTTGTAATGGATTCTGCTAGAAAGGTCTGGAGGTGAAAGCACCTTTTGGTCCATTTGAGGTTTTACACTAGTGTTTCTTTAAGCATTGGTGGCAGCTGTGTCCAGCTGCATGGCAGGGTTAGACCACTCTGCTGTCAGTTCCAGTATGAGACTACAAGGTGCGAATGATTTGGGTAGAAAAATTCAAAAGGCTTCTTGCACTCCAGTCTCTCCTCTGTCTTTGTGTGTCAGGACCTGCATATATTTGCATGCAGCAAATGTTCCCACTCATCTCTCCTACCTGCTGGGTGGCTTGGGTGAATGGGTTGAGCCTCTCACTCCCAGCAAAAAGCCAGGCACAGTTCTTGCTCTGACATGGAAATCCTGGCCACTGCTCCCCAGGGCTTTGGTGAGTAACAGTTTTTATAAATTTATGGTTTCCTGTAGTGCCATATATTTTAGTGGTCCCACATTTCCCAGTTTCTGACATTTCCTATCTCCCAAATTCACTTTTAGGCTTGGAACAGGAATTAATTGCAATCCTTCTTTCAGGAGGGCAACAATGCTTGTAAGATGCATTCAAATTCTACCCAAAATCTGCCTCCAAAAGAACAAAGTAAGGGAGCTGTGCTCTCAGAAACTCCATAACCTATTCAGATTCTACTGCAAGCAAACAGCAAAGCAGATTATGCTGCCAGAATTGAGAACTGTACCATTCTATCATAGCTGAAGAACTTCAGCTTGGTGCTAGGGGAAAATGTAGAACCTCAGAAAAAATGGAGAAAAAAAAGAGTCAGAAGGGAAAAAAAACTTAAGGAGGAGAAATTTGGCTGCAACAGAATAAAAATTGGAAATAAGTAAAAATAAAATCCTGGCTTTGACAAGGAATTTTGAGCTAAGGAAACCATGGCTCTCACATACCACCTTCACTGTTGTCTGCTGTCAGAACACCAAAATTCAAAAAAATATTTCCCTTCATAAGGAGAAAGAGAAATTACATTTTGGGTTTGTTTCTGTCGATAACTCAAAATAATAGTCTTGCTAGGCAAGGAGCTGGTTTTTTGCTTCCTTTCTTTCTCTTCACTCCTTTCTCTTACCTACAAGATTTAACTGCGAATGCTCTTGTGAAGGAATGTTGAGGCACATATATTGAGCAGTCCATTTTGAGTCCTAGGGAGACAAAAATAAATTCAGTACTCAAAGAGGTGAGTGAAATATCAATTTCTGCTACAAAGAGTACCAGAAATTAAGGGACATCTGCTTCTGAAAAGGTCTGGTGATACCGTGAAGCAAAGATTCGTCAGATTCCACACAAAAAATTGAACAGTTGTGCTGACTGACTTGTGAAAGATTCCGGGTAATAATGTAATCCTTTACAGATTTGTCCCTGAAAAACTCTGTTTCCTAATGACTGCCTTTTGTTCTTGTAGTTGTTGTTGTTGTTTTCAGCTTACGATGACATTCAGAAGATGTTTCCCCTTTTTAGCTTTTAATGCAGAGACATTTGCCTTATGATCCATGTTCTCAATTTTTCACTCTTTTTTCCCCCTTCTTTTATGGTATGTCAGTAGTGTGACCTTTCTTTGCAGTTTCCCACTTACCACAGAGAAAGAAAAAAACCAACCTCAGACCTGGAGTGGCCACCCCTGGTTAAAGAAGCCAGGCTTTCCCTCTCTGTTTGGGGTAGCAGGCTGGTTCACACCACTGAGGTGGCAGAAAGCAGCAGCCATGAGACTTCAGTGATCCTGGGCCAGGGGAGAGGCAGGCCTTTCCACTTCTTAAACTATGTTTTTCCACCATGGAAGAAATCAAACAGACATAGGTATGCTTTATCAGCATTTCTCCAGATGTTAAGAGTCCATCAGCATTTGTTTTCCCTATGAATACCAGGCAAGTAGATTGTGCTCCAGGAATTATTTTTATTTCTCTTTTTTACCTCTAGACTGTCACTCTGTGCATTTCTACCTCCACACTCAGAATTTCACACTTGCATGTGACGAAGCCTTTCTCTAAGAATGACTAAATCACCTGATCTCTGTGGCAACTTGCCTTACGGGACTGCTCATTAGCTGGTGCCTGGGATTATAGAGAACTGGCATGTATTGTATTCCTTTCCTAGAAAAGCTAGTATCTCCCAAGCCATCCTTTTGCCAAAAAATGGCTGCAAGCTCTTCAACCTTATCCATGATGCAGCCTTTCCAGTATGTTCATCTGGACACAACTAAAGTAATTCTAAGCCACAGTGCCGGCAAAATTTTCTTGCCTGGAAATCAAGGGAAAACCCCATGCTTAATCTTGTAATGTGGCTCACTGGGTTCTCTGCAGGGGCCCAATCCAGACCTAGTTACCAGTTACCTACACCCTGTAGGTGTATTTTCTAAATTAAATACCATGACCCTTCTATAAAATAGCCTCCAACAGAGAAAACAATGACCTTCAGACCTTCATTAAACAGCATGTGGCTAAGTGCTGCTTTTTCTTCCTCAGATCGTAATGTGAGGCAGCTGTCTGGTGGACAAAGCAGCAGAAACTGGATGAAAAGATGCCAGAACTGTTTGCTTTCATTCCAGCCACTCCTAAAGGACAGCTTTAATAGGAGAATGAAGCAGTGAGCTTGAACACAAGTCTGATTTTGTCTTCTATTTAAAATTAATGCATTTAGTGATATGCCAAGACCATTCATAAAAGCATTTTTTTGTAAAAAAAAAAAAAAACAAAAACAAAAAACCTACAAAGATGCAGGAACCTGAAAATATGTCTAATATTTGTCTTTGTCTGAGCTGTCTTGATGCCATTTCTTCTGCAGCAGTTTTTCACAAGCTCTTGGATTTGTCTTTTCTTGACTAGGAAATAAATCTCAGACACACATTTGAGTCAGACCTGGAAACGCTGTGGGAGTTCCAAATAGTGTGAAAACACCTGTTTGGATCCTGAAAATAGTTTGAAAAACACCTGTCTGTGGGCATCAGACATTGCAAAATCCATTATTTCGAAACACTTCCACATCAATTAGAAGTCCTTTTAAATGTGTCAGGTGAACTTAGCTACTCAGTAAACCCCGCTGAAATTTTTTTGGGAAAAATTCTCTCGTTCTCTGCAGTTTTGATGATCACATATAGGTGCAAAAGAATAATCTTTAATTAAAGTTGTTTACTTCTTCTGATCCAAGCTACCATGGACAGTCATTTCATCATCCTACATTGCAGTTATAAAATTGGTTTTTGCAAAAACAGCAATTGCTTCAAGAGTTTTAAGATTTATGTTTAAATTTTCTTAGAAAGTTGTGACTTATAGGATTTTGTACCCGAAAATATTTTTTAAAATGTATACTGGTATTTTTAATCCTTCCATTTCTGGTCAGTATCTGCATCCTTTCCACCCTCACACAAACTGTGGCAATAATATTTCATTCGGCTTTTCTATCAGAGTAGTATTTGCAGTATTTTCAGTATACTTCATTTTCTCTCAGAGTAAGATATACTGCTCAGTAATGAGCATCCTGCCTGTTATCTTCTTTCTTCTGAGAGGAATGTATATTTTTCCTTTTGACTTTGAGGAAGATAGTGAGTGCCTCATACTGGTTGCATGATTTTACTTGGCAGCTGTTTAACACAAATGGCAAAACAAACATACACACATACACATACATTATTTCAAATAATACTATCTAATTCTTTTAGCCATCTTATACCATCACTGCCTTCTATGTTTAAAATATTTAAAAATTATAGAATATACTATTTGTGTTCACTTCACTAGAAAGCAGCATTTTATAGCAGAATCACAGTGCTAGTAGGAATGCTGCAGCTCAACCCATGTGATCCCATAAACTCTTCTGTCAGCCATACAATTTCATAGAAGAAAAAGCTAAGATGGCACTTTAAGGAGCCCAAGAATCTTTGATTCTCATCTTGGAGGATCTAAAGATTAACAGAGATGGGTAAGCACCACAACAGCCATCTTGCCATTGCCCTTTGTGAATGAATGTGAAACATCTGTGCACAGGGTGGATGAGAAAACAAAGAAGAGCTGGTGAGGACATGACTCCTAACAAAAGTTAGAAGATTCTGAAAGTCTTAAGAATAGTGGTAACACAGCTGGACTTGTCCTAGACATCCCAAACGTAAAAGAAGAAAGGAAAGATGATTGGTCACTTTTACAGAGGGAGGGAAAGAGGAAAAGTCCTTGCCACATGAGCTAACAAAATGCAGAGGTTCCTGTAAGAGGAACCAGATTGTTTTATAGAGGAGTTAAGAATCCTGAGTGAAGTATCCCATGTGAAGACCATTTAGAAGAATTATGACAATGAGAAAGAGGCCAGAGTCCTGAGCTAGATTTACAATAAGAGTGTGGGACAGAACCAGGCCAGGAAGCAGGTCCTGAAACTAAGAAAACAATGCTCCTTCTAGGTTACCTCAGACTCACATGAAAAGCTGGGTGTGAAAAAAAGACCTCAGCAGAAAAATGAGCAAGGAGCAGGAGATCACCAGAGGCACTGCGGAGGATTACATTGTTGAGAAGGAATGTGCTCCATCTTTGGACGAAAGTGTCACAATTTCATGAAAATATTTTGCAGAAGCCTGCAGAGCAAAATTGTATGCAGTTCTGACGGAACAAAGTACATCCTTCACAAAAAAACAATCATTGACAATAGTAACTGACCAGAATAGCTATAACTTTGGAATGTTTTATCACCTGAAACCTGAGTAGAATATTTTCCTTTGGAAACTGAACATTGGGGCACAAGTTCATGTGTGTCTGTTGTGGTCACTAGCCTGAGGAAACTGATTGAATTCAGTCAGGCCAACCTCATGTCATGATAGGCAAAGTATTTCTACTTTGCACGCACTTAAGTTAGGTTTCAGGGTTAAACTTAATCTTGGCATTATGAAATTTATATCTACTTCAGGAGATAGGATGTCTGTTTGAGGGCCGAACATACATTAGATACAAGGTCTCCTTAAGGGATGCCTTACTGCAAAAAAATGGGAGACCATGATGACTCCAGGGACATTGAAAAGCTGTCAAGTGAATATGAAATAATATTGATAAAACCCAACATGTTTATTACTTACAACTAGAATTATTTCTGTGGTGGTCAGACAAAAACTTAGATAAGGAATTCAAAAAACAGGATAAATTTGAGACCTAAGAAAACCAATAAAATTGAAGACACTACAGCATGGCTGCACACAAAGAGTTGTGGTCAACGGCTCAATGTCCAGTTGGAGACCAGCAATGAGTGATGTCCCTCAGGGGTCAGTGTTGGGACTGATCTTGTTGAACATCTTTGTCGGTGACATGGACAGTGGGATTGAGTGTGCCCTCAGCAAGTTTGCCGATGACACCAAGCTGTGTGGTTCTGTTGATACGTTGGAGGGAAGGAATGCCATCCAGAGGGACCTTGACACGCTTGTGAGGTGGGCTGATGCCAACCTGATGAAGTTTAACCATGACAAGTGCAAGGTCCTACACCTGGGTTGGAGCAATCGCAGGCCCAGCCACAGGTTGGGTAGAGAAGAGATTCGAAGCAGGCCTGTGGAGAAGGACTTTGGGGTGCTGGTCAATGAGAAACTCAGCATGAGCTGGATTCAGTGTGAGCTCTGTCATGGTTTAAGCCCAGCCAGCAACCCAGAACCACACAGCCGCTTGCTCACTCTCCCCCTTCTTCCTCCCGCTCCCGAAGGGATGGGGAGGAGAATCTAAAGAATATAACTCCCACGGGCTGCAATAAGAACAGTCCAGTAACTAAGGTATAACACAAATCACTGCTGCTACCACCAATAACAATAATGATAAGGGAAATAAATAACAAGGAAAGAGAATACAACAGCTCACCACCCGCCAAACAATACCCAGCCCAACCTGAGCAGTGATCTAACCCTTCCAGGGAACTGCCCCCAGTTTATATAGTGGGCATGATGTGCTGTGGCATGGAATACCTCTTTGGCTAGTTTGGGTCCAGTGTCCTGTCTCTGCTTCCTCCTGGCTTCCCCTCCTCCCTGGCAGAGCGTGAGAATTGGAAAGTCCTTGGTCAGAGTAAACATTACTGAGCAGCAACTAAAAACATCGGTGTTATCAGCGCTGTTCCCAGGCTGAAAGTCAAAAACACAGCACTGCACCAGCTACTAAGAAGGAGAAAAATGACTGCTACTGCTGAACCCAGGACATGCTCGCAGCCTGGAAAGCCAACCGTGTCCTGGGCTGCATCAAAAAGAGCGTGACCAGCAGGTCAAAGGACGTGATCCTGCCACTTTATTCTGCTCTCTTGAGACTGCACTTGGAGTACTTTGTGAAGGCATCCCTCCCATGGCCAGGGGTTGGAACCAGATAATATAAAGGTCCTTTCTAACCCTAACTATTCTATGATTCAAAAAAATTCCCTGGACTGAAAGGGATGAACTAAAAGAAGGAGAGCTCTAGTGAGGAGCTCTGAGCACAGGAATGCAGAACACAGTCTGAGTCATCTCTTGATGACCTGCAAAATAAATGGAATTATATGGGGATTTTTAAAGCAGAGAAGTGCAAAATTAAGTGCTCATTTAAAATAAAGTCCCTTGCTTTCCTGAAAATTCATCATTTCTCTTTGAGAAAACACAGTTATTCTTCTGGTACATTTTTAATAATAGACTAATCATTATACAAAGTTGATTATATGCAAGTTGAAACTAGGACATCATATGCTTCCATGATAAGAATAAACTAAGAAATCCCCTCAAATGTCACTTAATCCAGGAGTGAGCTCACAAGCCTCTTTGAATGAATGTCACAATGAGGCCACTAGATCTGAGCTTATCACATTTTGGACAATTGTAAGCTCTATGGTTATGGCTTTTATTCTTCACAGGCTTTTATATTAACACTATGGCTCAACGTGTGCTTTTACATGAGGATACATTAAATGCTGCTATTTTATGAATTCATATATGAAAACTATGGACACATCTGTCTGGGAGAGACCTCCCAGAGGAAGCAGACTAATACTGTGACCTATGTCACATTCAAAGCACGATCAGTTTCTCAGTACAAATTAGCCTTCTGGTAAAAAACTTGCTTTATACCAGAAGCTTAGGCGGAGACTATATAAATGTTAATTTCTGAATGGATTCTGTCAACTTTTTATTATAACTTGCAACCTTTGCCCTACCATTTAGCAGTATATGTCAAGGGCCAAATCCAAAGAACTGATCTACAAAGTGCACTTAAATTAATACTGAATTTTAGCTGATCATCACCCACCAGCTAGTCAGAAAACCAGAGTTGCTAGTGCTGTACCTAAGCAGCTTTAAAGGATGCAGTTTGAGGTCAGGAATCCAACTGTCGAGCAATGTGCTTTCTGGAATCAAAATGCTAAATATTTAGTGTGATGTGAATCTTGTGTTGCATAGCTCCCTAGGCAGTGACAAGGATACATATCCTTATGAATTAATCCAACCTTCAGTGTAGGATTTATTCCTTAGAAGAACCAGTACCGCCCACCCACTTTAAGCGCCTTTAATCGCAGTGTGGGGCTTTGGAAAGGCTTCATATTGTGCCCTACTCTCCTTTGAGTGTTGGGAGCCAGTGCGGACATACACACGCAATACATTTTTTAAAGGTAGGTAGAACTGAGCATCTAGTTCATGAAGTTATTTAGTTAAGGACTATTCAATACTAAACAAATAAAAAACAAGTGATGAAAGGAAAAGGAAAGTGACCACAACAAGGACCAGAGTTCTTTGGCCACTGATTAATGATCATTAAGGGAGCTGCTCGGGCACAGCCTTGAGGAGGGTCACCTGAACTGTGTAACTAATGAGGAGGGAAAACATGATTATCATGAGCAGTGGTGGATATTTCAGGGGACTTCTGTGAAATTTCTGATGGGCTTTTGGAAGGATCTTGAGGGGTTATGTGAAACTTATTATGGGGTGCTTAGGAAAGTGGACAAAGGAAGGGAAAATGAAGGTTCATGGTGTATCAGCCAGAAACAAGAACAAGAAAAAGGAGAAATGTAAGAAGGGGACAGTCACGCATAAGCAGACATACACCCACAGATGGGTGTAGCCAGTATGGGGCAGGGGGGTAGGAGATGAAAGCATACGGGGTATATTAGGCAAATATAAGGCCTGTGTTAATATTCAAGGGATGCATGAATGTGGGCGTGCTTGTGAATTGGGAGAGTGGTGACACAGCATGTTTCAGTAGGGAATTTCAATCCTGACTCAGTAAGTGGTAAGAAAAGAATGGGAACATGAGCAACTAGGGAGAGTTTGTTAGCACAAGATGCCTCATTTCTGTTGAGACGTAGCATTATAAGTGGCATGTGGAACAGCATAGCAGGGGGCTGACCTTGTTGACACCACGTGGAAGCTGACTGCAAAGTCATCACACTCTTCCTGGTCTGTGCAAAGAGAAAACACCAACTTCCATTGCTGTTATTTGGCATTTTTCAGAAGAAAATTCTCAGCAGGAAAATTCGTAAATAAACATCTCATAAAAGAAAATATCCTATCTTATATTGTTTCAATGAAAATATTTATTCTGAATGAATGTCTCTTTAATCTAAAACAAATTAAAGCTGTTAAATCTTCCTGCACAAGTTGTCACAGAACCAGTACAAATCCTTTATCAACAGTTTTCATTACCACAGAAAATCAACGCAGCAAGAACCATAAGTCTGTATCCATCTGGTATTGAAACAAATATATATTATATATATTCAAAAAATTAACTGACTTTAGTACTCCCCGCAGTCTTAATTTTTGGACTGTTGCTTTTAAAACTAACAAGCAGAATGATACAGCCTTCACGTAAAAGAGAAATACCACCCCTTTTGTGTACATTTTCCTGTTTTTTACCTTACTGTCTGTAGACATATAAAATGTAAGAGTGAAACTGGGCTTCAGCAGTGAGGGCAGTAACATCATCAGTAAGTTTAGTGTGCTAAACCTGTCAGGAAGATAACCTCAGTCTGAGCCATGTACAGTTATAAAGCGCTTTTCATCATCTCATGTAGATTGCAGAGGATTTGTCAACATCAGATAGGCTTCAACCCAGACGAACAGAATTACTGAGATTGGAAAGGACCTCTGGAGATCACCCAGTCCAATTTCCCTGCTCAGAGCACAGCCAGCTAGAGCTCCCACCAAGCCACCATCTCAAAGTAGAAGGCTGCCAGTCTATTTAAACATGATTTCTCCTCTGCAAATTGATGCTGACTACTCTCAACCACCTGCTTATCCTCCATATCTTTGGAAATGGCTTCCAGGAGGAGCAGGCCTATACAGAGCTGTGAAATTGTGGGTTAGTTCAGAATGTAAGTGTATACCATTTAGTCAAACAATTAGGTAGGGAACAGCAGGTGGTCTAAACCCAGCTGTACGTGAGTTGGCTAGAGGAGTAAATTAAACTGTTCATAGAATATGGTTGTTTGTTTTCTGAGTTCTCAAAACATTTCAGTCATTCTTAGACAGATAAATGGGGACAGAATATCCTTCCGATAGTCATTAATTGGAGACTTAGAAAAAAGTACTAAACCTTTTGAAAATACACTAGTATATTCTGATAAATTCTGATTGTCTCTAATGTAACTGAAACCCTTTTGCTGTGGGAATGAGATTTGCATGTAATGAAAGTTGATCCTGGACTTTGGCTGTTTTAACATCCTTGTTGAACACAGCAATGAGAGTGTCAGAGGACTTCTTAGTGCAGAAACAGGAGAGAAAAAGGAGGAGAGGGAGAAAGCTGTGGGTTTTTTTACATGAGGACTTTGTGTCCACACTCCTGTTACTGTCAGTGGTGACCTCATCCTTATTGCCAAAATGTAGGTTCCCAATGACATTTAAGAAGCCCTGAGCATGCCTGCATGCATAGATCTTGTAGATGAAGGAACCGTAGAAGACCTACACCCTTTCAGAGCAGCCAATGTGGGGCACGTAGGATACCCTAGAGCATTTCAAATGATACTGGGTACCAATATTTGGGTGACTGAACCTCAGCCATAACCTCCACTACCCACACAGCACACCACAAATATTAATGGCTAGATGACATTTTCTCTTCAAAGCAAAAATGTTTTCCTTCCTTCTAGTGTCAGAGTCAACAGATAGAAAAGGACAATCAAGTACATTGTTTTCCTTAGGCTTCCCAGACTGTCTGCCAAACCTGTATAATTTATGCTTCTCTATCCCCACTTTTAAATGTTTCAAAATGTCTCTATTAAAGCTCTTAAGGGGGAAAGGTTTGGTGTTCATAATTAACAAAATAACTGAGTTATATCCTTCAAATTAAATAAAAAGTAGAAGCCATGGCTGTAGTGGCTCTTCTTGCAGGAATATTGTGGCTCTAATTTTGTCAGATCTGCCTGAAATTCTCTTCTTTCCTCCTTAGAGCCAGGGTCTAAGGACTATATCTGAGCCTGGTTTAACACCAGTCTTAAAGGTGAAAAGATTTAGTTTGCTAGGAAGAGAAAAAGTCAGCTGAATAATAGAAAATCATGCATCCGTTTCAAAAGACTGAACTCAGTTGCCTCCATATGTTCTTTTGTATTTAGAAATTTACATGGGAACATTGCATTTAAGGGCTGATGTAAATAAATTGTTTTTGTGCTCAGCAAGCCCACGAAGACTAAGAAAAATAAATTCAATAAGACCGTGAATAAAGTCATGATGTAAGCAGTAGGTATTGATGTAAAACAGTTTGGTGCTCATTCAAGCATTTCTAAGAGTCAGCACAGAAATATATTTTATTCCTTTCTCTGCAGCTCAAGAGTAGAATGAAAATTAAACTTTTGTGAGGTATTAGAGATTCATGTCTCTAATAGATTTTGGAGAGCAGAAGATACTGAGACACAGCCTCATTTTAGAAAATTATTGGATATGCTGACAAATTAAAGTGATGATGGCTTAAAAATAGTTTTGAAATAGCTCAAATATTTTTAATAATAAAGGCTATACAACTCTTCTGGTGGTCTTGGATGGCACAGTTAATCTTTGGTACCAAACAGTTCAGCAAAACAATTTCTTTGCTGTTTGTATTTGCCCAAATTCATCTTTTCCAGCAATGTTGGAAGTACTGTGGTCTGTCATGCTCTGGGGACCACATTCTACCTCAGACCCTCTGCTATGTGAAATGGCATGGTAGGAGGAATACAGAGAGCTGCCACCCAGCTTCATTTTCAGCAGCAAAGCTGTCAAGATACAGCACAGCACATCAGCATCACTCCTTCCCTGCTCAAGAAGAGATGGTGGTCAAGAAAGGCCCATACCAGGAATTACAGATCAGGAAAGATCCTCCAGCATGGTGCAGTTGGTGAAGGACAAGGCAAGGGGCAAGCATCAAAGGGTAAAGCAGGACCTAACACAAAGAGGTGAACAAAGCAATTTCATGATGTCTTCTTCCCATTCTTCTTTCTTATCATCTTCCAGGTAAAAGAAGGGATTATGTCAAAACTATGCAGGCATATTGAAAATTGGCTGAATTCTCCCCTTTCTTCACAGAGTGTATACCACCCAAGGCTCTTCCTGCTTATAAACACTCATTGCCCATCTCTCAGTGGAGAGTGTGGGTCTGTTAGGAAAACACTGGCAGCTCTGGCTGAAGACTATTAGCTGGCTTGTGTAATATACGCTTTTAAAGGCTTAAAGAACTGCTGGGCATCCAGCTTTTGTAACTTACTATTTAAACACTTTGATGCAATCACTTTAGGGTGTTGATCCACAGCCAGACACACCTTTAAAAAAACAAATGTGCAGGGTCAGTCTGTTCATCGGCAGAGCTCATTGCTCTGGGAAGACCTGGAGTCACAGCCAAAGCTACGTAACAGGTGTCCTCTTTCACTAGCCTTAACTGTAAAAGTTTCCTGATCAGCCCTCACTTTCTCTCAAGTGCTGCTGAGAAGTTAAAGAAGCACAGAAAAGCTTTACAAAGGCATTAACTTGAATGGCTGTTGACTTTAGAAATTTTTTTAGTTGGATCCAACCAAGCCATCAGTTCTTTCAAAAGTTTGGGTTTACTTCCAGCCACCTTATTTTCCAAGAACTGTGATACGTGATACATGGTACCTGTGTCTTTCCTTTGCATGCAATATTTCAATACTGTTCATACTCTGCTCCTTAACAACACCCCTGGAGATTGTTCCAGCACTTCTTTTTATACTGCACGAATCAAAGACCTGGAAACTTGACCATGTGCAGCCGTGTTTGTCCCTGTAGTAATCAACTACCTTACCGCTCTGACAGAGTAATGGCTCATACACATTGTATACCAGTTGCCAACTCAGATTTAAGTGGTTGGTTAGAAAGAATCAGGACTTGCAGTTGCAGTCAGGTGCAAAAGCTGAATAATCCCAGTGGGTTTTAAATTTTCAGTCCATCTCTCTAAAGGCCCAGTCACTCATTACCGCACAGTGTGTAATAGTTTTCTAAGAAATCAATGACTAGAATTTGAAGAAATAACACAATACTTCTGGGCTGGTTTTGGCTCAAGTAGTTAATTTTTTTCATAGTAGTTTGTATAGAGCACTGTGTTTTGAATGTTTCAGTTGTCGCTGAGAAGTGCCCTGACCAAACTATGTATAAAAAATTGTTATGATATTGCAAATGATTTTTAATTTAGTCTGAGAAAAGCCAGTATCTTCATCAGATGGTGATCATTAGTTTAATGCTTTGTGCTTAACCTAGGAATTCCTTTTCCAAAATACTTTGCTGGCAAAATAAATATAAGTAGGAAACGACAGGATAGTTTAAAGAAATGTCTTTCCATAGGGCATATTGCTCATTGCTATAATGTTATCCTGATATGGCAAGGCACCATATCATAAAAGAGTTTTAATTAAGTAGGAGAGAGCACTTATCAACTGCAGGAGACAAACCTGACAGAAAGGTTTCTCATTTCAATTTGGGGGCATGTTTCAGGTGTAGAGAGGTCCTTTTAAGTCAATGAAGTTTCCTTCGTAAGTAATTGAAACATGCCCAGGTGCAATATTGAGAGCAAATCTCATAAAAAAGGCTTTCTGGGAAGAGTCAAGCAGCCCTATTTAGGATCAGTAATTCAGACAGAGTTTATCACACAAATGGAGACATAATCATTGTACTGCTGAATGGAGTGATGTGTCAGTGCAGAGCTTCACTTCTGATTCAGTAGTAGAGCACAGAGACCTCAGCCAAGGCTCTAGAAAGGCACTGTACAAGCTCACAGGTAGATCCAGTCTCTGCTACAGCACATATTTTTTCAGTCTGCAGACAGCTTTTCTGAGCACACTAATTTCAGTGTATTGCTATATTTAATTTTAAATGAAAATCACACTCTATAGCTTTAGTATGGCTGTTTACATACATCACGAAAACCAGAAATACCTTGAATGCCTTTCTCTCGGTTACTGTAGAACAGCCAGTTGCTGTTCCCTCTTTGCCTGCAACGACATGTGTCCTGGGTTTGGCAGTAGCAGACATTTTTTCTCCTTCTTAGTAGCTGGTGCAGTGCTGTGTTTTTGACTTTCAGCCTGGGAACAGCGCTGATAACACCGATGCTTTTAGTTGCTGCTCAGTAATGTTTACTCTGACCAAGGACTTTCTGAGTCTCATGCTCTGCCAGGGAGGAAGGGAAGCCAGGAGGAAGCAGAGACAGGACACTGGACCCAAACTAGCCAAAGAGGTATTCCATGCCACAGCACGTCATGCCCACTATATAAACTGGGGGAAGTTACCTGGAATGGTTAGATCACTGCTCAGGTCGGGCTAGGTATCGGTTGGTGGGTGGTAAGTGGTTGTATTCTCTTCCCTTGCTATTTCCCTTATCATAATTATCATTGGTGCTAGCAGCAGTGGTTTGTGTTATACCTTAGTTACTGGACTGTTCATATCCCAGCATGTGGGAGTTACATTCTTTCGATTCTCCTCCCCATCCCTCCAGGAGCAGGGGGAAGAAGGGAGGGGAGTGAGAGAATGGCTGCATTGTTTCTGGGTTGCTGGCTGGGCTTAAACCATGAAAACAGGGAAGCTGTAGCAATAGGATGATCAGCATCTTTCCACATTATGTATGCACACGCAAGTCCAGCAGCAGCCCTCAGGCAGCACTTACTGCCTACCAAGCTGTTACTCACTTTTAAAACAATGTTATGACATTATAGAGAAACCCACCAAAAGGTTAATTGCTCATTGGCCAGTGGAATTTTGCATGTGAGTGTTATGCAAACATGCACACACAAATAATTCTATCTCCTAAAAAGAGGGTAATATAAATAAATTCATCCATTGCGAGGAAAGCTAGAGTAGTTACAGCACTGGCACATCAGCTCATGAATTTTAAAAGCGGTACAATTGTGATGTTAGATAACAATGACCTTGTATGTGATATCACAGATGTTATCACTAGGAAAACAATTTATAACAGTGTTACTATTGTGACATAATGAAATAGATTATTTTTTCTAACAAGGAAGAAATATACATATAGATGGCTGTCCTGATGAATTATTCCATTTGAGGGCTCACCATGTTCTGTAAAGAACTTACTGTAAAATGCCAGTCTTCAGATTTCGCACGTACTTTGCTTTAACTGTTTTGAAACCTGAAAAGCAAATGTAGCATAAGCTTTAAGCTAGAATTTAGAATAAAGTCAACTGCCCCTAACTACGCATCCTGAAAACGGTTCTAGTGTGATGGAAGTTCTCTCAATTCCTGTTGAATTTTATTCATGTTGTACTGAGGAAGAAGAAAAATAGGATGTAATTTGTTTTACAGAATAAACTTTACAAATACTGGAATTTAACAGCTTGAGGATAGAATTGAGTAGAACTCCCTGAATATAATCTAATACCCTGCCTGCTAAGCTCATTGCCAGTGACGGAAACAGCATCCCTTATTCATAACAAATCAGTTCTGAAAAAAAAATTTAAAAAATTGAAAAAACCCACAGTATAGTTCTTCTGTGACATGATCATAGAAATTCTCACGAGTTTTCACTGTGATATGTGTTTTCACATGAACCTTTTTGGTTGGTTAGTGGAAATAACCATCAGTACCTCACTGCAGAACTTAAAAAAGGTCTCATATAATAAATATGGTAAATGAACAACAACATTCTTTAGTAATCACATTAGCACAAAAAAAAAGTTTGTCTCACCTGTCAGGTGCTCTTTGGAAAAGCCCAAATTATAGATTCTGATTTAATAATAGAATAATAGAGTAATTTAGGTTAGAAGTGACCTTCAAGATCATCAAGTATAACCATTAACCTAACACTGCCAAGTTCACCATAAACCATGTCCTGCAGTGCCACATCTACGCATCTTTTAAACACCTCCAGGGATGATGAACCTACCACTTACCCGGGCAGCCTGTTCCAACGCCTGACAACCCTTTTGGTGAAGAAATTGTTCCTAATATCCAATCTAAACTTCCCCTGGCACAACTTCAGGCTATGTCCTCTTGTCCTATCATTTGTTACTTGGGAGAAGAGACCAAAACCCACTCTACTACAATCTCCTTTCTGTTAGTTGTAGAGAGTGGTAAGGTCCCCCTTGAGCCTCCTTTCCTCCAGGCTAAACAACCTCAGTTCCATCAGTTCTCATAAGACTTGTGCTGCAGACCCTTCACCAGATTCATTGTCCTTCTTTTGACATGGTCCAGCACTTAATATCTCCCATGCAGTGAGGGGCCCGAAACTGAACACAGTATTCCAGATGCAGCCCCACCAGTGGGGCAATCACTTTCTTGCTCCTGCTGACCTCACTGTTTCTGACAGAACCCAGGATGCTGTGGGCGTTCTTGTCCACCTGGGCATAAGCTGACTCATGCTCAGGGGTCATCAACCAGGACCCCCAGGTCCTTTACCACAGGGCAGATTTCCAGCCACTCTTCCTCATGCTTGTAGCATTGCACAGGGTTGTTGTGACTGTCCTGGGTTCAGCAGTAGCAGTCATTTTTCTCCTTCTTGGTAGCTGCTGCAGCGCTGTGTTTTTTATTTTGGGCCTGGGAACAGCACTGATAGCACCAGTGTTTTCAGTTACTGCTTGGTACTGTTTTGGTCTGACCAAGGACTTTCTGAGTCTCATGCTCTGCCAGGGAGGAGGGGAAACCAGGAGGAAGCAGAAACAGGACACCTGACCCAAACTTACCAAAGAGGTATTCCATACCACAGCACGTCATGCCCAGGATGGAAAAATGGGGGCAGAGACCTGGAAGGGTGGGGCTCGCTGCTGGAGGTTGCGCTGCTTGATCGAGCTGGGTGGTGAGCGACTGTATTCTTTCCTTGTATTTGCCTTGTCATTATTATTATTGGTGGTAGCCGCAGTGGTTTCTGTTATACCTTAGTTACCGAACTGTTCTTATCTCAACCTGTGGGAGTTGCATTCTTTTGATTCTCCTTCCCATCCCTCCATGAGCAGGGGGAAGAAAGTGGGGGAAGTGAGTGAGCGAGAAAACTCCGTGGCTGAAAGGCTTAAACCATGACAATGACTCAAGTGCAGGACCCAGCAGTTAGTGTCTTTCAACCCTATGCAGTTGACCTCAGAGCACTGATCCAGACTGTGCTCTGCAGTGCCTTCCTACCCTCAAGCAAATCAACAGTCCCACCCAATTTGGTGTTGTCTACAATCTTACTGAGGGTGCATTCATCCCCCTTGTCCAGACCATCGATAAAGATATTAAACAGAAGTGGCTCAATACTAAGCTGTGGAGGGCATCACTTGCACCCAGTTGTCAAGGGGATTTAACTCCATTCACCACCACTCTTTGGGCTTGACAATCCAGCCAGTAAAGAGTATACCTGTCCAATCCATGAGCAGCCAGTTTCCCCAGGAGAATGCTGTTAGAAATGGTGTCAAAGGTTTTGCTACAGTCCAGGTAGGCAACATTCACAGCTTTTCCCTCGTCCGCTAAGCAGTCACTTTATCATAGAAAGTGATCAGGCTAGTCAAGCAGAACTTGCTTTTCACAAGCCCATGCTGACTGGGCTTGATCACATTGTTATCCTGTACATGCCATGCGATGGCACTCAAAATTATCTACTCCATAACCTTCCCCAGCACCAAGGTTAGACTGAAAGGCCTGCAGTTCCCCAGATTCTCCTTCCAGCCCTTCTTGTAGTAGACAGAGAGCTTGTGGGTCAGGGTTAAAGGGAGAAGAGCGATGGGTGATATTATTGTGGGGATCTGTTACAGACCGCCTGACCAAGGGGACTTGCTGGACGAAGCGCTCCATAGGCAGATAGGAGCAGCCTCACGCTTGCAGGCCCTTGTTCTCATGGGAGACTTCAACCACCCTGATATCTGTTGGAGGGATGGTACGGCCCGGCACAAGCAATCCAGAAGGTTCCTCGATTGCGTGGAAGACAACTTCCTTCTGCAAGTAATAGAGGAGACAACAAGGAGAGGTGCCATGCTTGACCTCGTCCTCACCAACAGGGAAGGGCTGGTTGGAAATGTGACGCTCCACGGCAGCCTTGATTGCAGCGATCATGAGATGGTTGAGTTTGAGATCCTCAAGACAGTGAGAAGAGCGCGCAGCAAGCTCACTGCCCTGGACTTCAAGAGAGCAGACTTTGGCCTCTTCAGGAACCTGCTCAGTAAGGTTCCGTGGGATACAGCCCTAGAGGGCAGGGGGGCCCAAGACTGTTGGTTGATATTCAAGGCTCACCTGCTGCAAGCTCAGGAGCGATGCATCCCAACTAGAAGGAAGTTCAGCAGGAGGGCCAGGAGACCTCCTTGGATGGATAAGGAGCTGCTGAGCAAAATTCGAAGGAAAAAAGAGGCTTATAAAAGGTGGAAGCAAGGTCAGGCGGCCTGGGAAGAATACAGGGATGTTGTCCGGGAAGCTAGGGACCAGGTTAGGAAAGCTAAGGCCCACTTAGAATTAAACTTGGCTAGGGATGTTAAGGATAACAGGAAGGGATTTTATAGGTACATTGCCGATAAGAGACAGGTTAGGGACACCGTGGGCCCTCTCCAGAAGCTATCAGGAGAACTGGCTACCCTGGATTTGGAGAAGGCTGAGGTTCTTAATGACTTCTTTGCCTCAGTCTTTACGGGCAAATGCTCTGTCCACACCACCCAAGTCTTGGAAGGCAGACGCGGGGACGGTGAGGGTGGGGACCCTGGGCCCACTGTGGGGGAGGATCTTGTTCGGGACCACCTTAGGAACCTGAATGTATACAAGTCCATGGGACCGGATGAAATCCATCCGCATGTCCTGAAGGAGCTGGCAAATGAAGTTGCTAAGCCACTGTCCATCATATTTGGAAAATCATGGCAGTCAGGTGAAGTTCCCGATGACTGGAAAAAGGGAAATATAACCCCCATTTTCAAGAAGGGGAAAATGGATGAGCCAGGAAATTACAGACCAGTCAGTCTCACCTCTGTGCCTGGCAAAATCTTGGAGCGGATTCTCCTGGAAGGCATGCTAAGGCACATGAAAAGCAACAAGGTGCTTGGTGACAGCCAGCATGGCTTCACTAAGGGGAAATCCTGCCTGACCAATGTGGTGACCTTCTATGAAGGGGCTATGGAACTGATGGACAGGGGCAGGCAGTTGATGTCATCTACCTGGACTTGTGTAAAGCCTTTGACACTGTCTCCCATGACATCCTTCTCTCTAAGTTGGAGAGACGTCAATTTGATAGGTGGACCACTCGGTGGATAAAGAACTGGCTGGATGGCCGCATGCAAAGAGTAGTACTCAGTGGCTCAGTGTCCAGCTGGAGACCAGTAACGAGTGGTGTGCCCCAGGGATCGGTGTTGGGACCGGTCTTGTTCAACATCTTTGTGGGTGACATGGACAGTGGGATTGAGTGCGCCCTCAGCAAGTTTGCCGATGACACCAAGCTGTGTGGTTCAGTTGATATGTTGGATGGAAGGAATGCCATCCAGAGGGACCTTGACACGCTTGTGAGGTGGGCTGATGCCAACCTAATGAAGTTTAACCATGCCAAATGCAAAATCCTCCACCTGGGTCAGAGCAATGCCAGGCACAGCTACAGGTTGGGCGGGGAGGAGATTCAGAGCAGCCCTGCGGAGAAGGACTTAGGGGTGTGGGTTGATGAAAAAATGAGCATGAGCCGGCAGTGTGCACTTGTAGCCCAGAAGGCCAACCGTATCCTGGGCTGCATCAAAAGGAGTGTGATCAGCAGGTCGAGGGAGGTGCTCCTGCCCCTTTACTCTGCTCTCGTGAGACCTCACTTGGAGTATTGTGTGCAGTTCTGGTGTCCTCAACATAAAAAGGACATGGAACTGTTAGAACAAGTGCAGAGGAGGGCCACGAGGATGATCAGGGGACTGGAGCACCTCTCGTATGAAGATAGGCTGAGAAAATTGGGGCTGTTCAGCCTGGAGAAGAGAAGGCTGCGTGGAGACCTCCTAGCAGCCTTCCAGTATCTGAAGGGGGCCTATAGGGATGCTGGGGAGGGACTCTTCATTAGGGACTGTGGTGAGAGGACAAGGGGTAATGGGTTGAAACTTAAACAGGGGAGGTTTAGATTGGATCTGAGGAAGAAATTCTTTACTGTAATGGTGGTGAGGCCCTGGAATGGGTTGCCCAGGGAGGTTGTGAATACTTCATCCCTGGCGGCTTTCAAGGCGGGGTTGGACATAACCTTGGATGGCATGGTTTAGTGGGAGGTGTCCCTGCCCATGGCAGGGGGGTTGGAACTCTATGATCTTGAGGTCCTTTCCAACCCTTACTATTCTATGATTCTATGATTGTAGGTGGACATCACATTTGCTAACCCCAGTCAATCTCCCTGGTTATCCAGGACTGCTGATAAATGATTGAAAGTGCCTCAGTGAGTATTTTCACCAGCTCTCTCAGTACCCTTGGGTGGATCGCATCTGCTCCCGTAGACTTGTGCATGTCTAAGTGGTTGCTGACCATTTTCCTTTGGATTATAGGGACTTCATTCTGCTCCACATCTCTGTCTTCCAGCCCAGGGTCTGGGTATCAGAAAACAATTGGTCTTTCTGTCAAAGTCTGAGGCAAAGAAAGCATTAAGTACCTCAACATTTTCCTCAACCTTTGTCACTATTTTTCCCCCTGCATCCAATAAAGGTCAGAGATTCTCCTTAACCCTCCTTTTGTTGCTCAAGTATTTATAAAAACATTTTTTGTTGTCTTTAATGTCAGTAGCAAAATTAAGTTCTAGTTGGGCTTAACCTCACAACATCTTTGTACTCCTCCTGAGTTGCCTGTCCCTTCTTCCAAAGTCATAAACTCTCTTTTTTTTCCTGAGTTCTAGCCAAATCTCTCTGTTCAGCCAGGCTGGTCTTCCCTTGCTGATAATCTTTCAGAACATGGAGACAGACTACTCCTGCACCTTTAAGATTTCCTTCTTGAAGAATGTCCAGTCTTCCTGGACTCCTTTGCCCTTCAGGACTGCCTCCCAGGGGGCTCTGTCAACCAGGCTCCTCAACAGGCCAAAGTCTGCCCTCAGGAAGTCCAAGGTCTCAGCTCTGCTGACCCCACTCCTTACTTCTCTGAGAACCTAAAACTCTTTCATTTCATGATCGCTGCGCCCTAGACAAACTCCAACCACCACATCACCCAAGTCCTTCTCTGTTCAGAGACAGGTCCAGTAGAGCACCTTCCCTAGTTGGTCACTCACCAGCTGTGTCAGGAAGTTATCTTCCACACACTCCAGGAACCTCCTGGACTATTTTTGATCTGTTGTATTGTATTTCCCACAGACATCTGGTAAGTTGAAGTCCCCCATGAGAATAAGGGCTGGCTAACGTGAGACTTCTCCCAGCTGCTTATAGAATATTTTGTCTGCCCCTTCATCCTGGTAGAGTGGTCTATAACAGCCTCCCATGACATCTGCCTTGTTGGCCTTCCCCCTGATTCTTACCCCATAAACACTCAACCCTATTGCCATCATCATTAAGCTCTAGACAGTCAAAACACTCCTTAATATTCAGGACTATTCCACCGCCTCTTCTTCCCTGCCTATCCCTTCTGAAGTTTATCACCATTCATTGTAGCACTCCAGTTGTGCAAATCATCCCACCATGTTTCTGTAATTGCAACTGTGTCATAGTTTTCCTTCTGTGCAATAGCTCTCAGCTCCTCCAGTTTGCTGCCCATGCTACATGTTGCCATGATACTAATGCTGGTGCGCTGGCTAGTTAACAAGTGCTGACAGCGAAGATGAATTGATTTGGATCCATGTTATGGTTTTTATAGGAAGCACGGGTTGGAATCGGGGAAAACATGAGGGATTTGTTAGGTCATGCCAAATTAAGTCATCCATTAATCTAATAGCAAATATATCAGGTGTCATTTAAAAAGAAAAAAAAAAAAAACACACGGAAAAAAAAAAAAAAACACATAAATTTTGTCAGATTCAGACAGATTAGCTAATTACTCATTATCTGGAATGTATTGGAGGGTATCATAAGCAACCTAAGTGTATTAACAGTGCAAAAACTTCAGTTCTTTCAGGAGGTGTAGGAGAGCTACATAAGCCTCAGATGGAAGAATATCTTTACGTATTGGAAAAGTACAAGTGTTCTGAAATTGAAACTATGATACAGAATCACAGAAGAAAGAAAATATGGCTTAAAAAGATATAGAATAGTCCACTTAGATGAGAGATTTTAAACTTAAAGAAGAGAGAAAAATGTGCTTTAGGTATAACAATTTAAAAAACTATTTCAGTGTGTTGTTTATCCCACAAGTACCTCTCTGCTATGCAAATTTCAGTGGAGCAGAGAAAATAAGAAGTTTGAGATGGAAATCAGACTGTGAAGAGCCTTTCTTGACATCTCTAGAGTGCAAAAGGTTTTCTTTAGTAAATGGCTCCACATTAAGAAGGCATATGTATCATGACTAAGTAAAGTTTCAGGAATGGAAGTAGAGTAAGTAGATTTAATGGAATGAAATTAATTGATGGAAGATTTGATCTGGTTACAAGAGAAAATTTCTCGTGGGAGATGAACTTATAACTGTCTTTCAGCAGTATTAAATTAATCCTTTTGTCTCTCTAAATTAGCTGTAATAGATATGTTTCTCAAGGAACAAACCAAATTGGTTAAATCACTAGCAAATCTATATCGTTAAACTGCCTAGGGCTGCTGGAAAATTATATGGACATTGGATTTTTTTCAGAATTCTGCATACAATTGAACAAACCATGCCTGAAATGTCACTGAAGTTATCAGCAAAATTAGTTGGTTCACTGTGATGTATGTAATTGTAAGCTTTAAACAAGTGCTGTTGATGAACACTAAGCTTTAAACAAATGCTGTTGGTGAACACTAAGCTTTAAGAGAAAGAACACCCCAACACTGGCTTTTGTGTTTACTCATTAATCATTTTTTTCTTTCAAAGGAAGTTGAAAAGCCTTCACTAAAATTGTGTAAAAGAATAGAAAATGTTTAAAATAAGAAAAGGTTTAAATATACAAAAAATCAAAATAAAAGGATTACTAAAAAAAAAACATTTGTCCAGACTATTCAGCTTTCATAACATAATTATGTATTTCAATGTGATATCTAGTTTATACACTGCTGCATGAACTGCTGATGTCAAAGTAATAAAAAAAAATAGCTTACGAATATTTATAAAGCTGAATTCCTGCAGGGAAAATGTAATTACACATACTTCTGGAACCTCTGGCTATAAGCAATAAGAGCAGTGATTTGATTATAAATTACCTCAACCTTGCCTAAGAAGGATAAGGGTCTTCCTTTTTATGATATTGAGTGCCCACATATCGGCCAAAATTCTGCCCAAGGAAAACCTCAGAATGTTATTGTAAGACAGAAGTGAAGGTTCTGACCACTGAAAAGAGGAAATATAATATGGAATCATAGAATCATAGAATAGTTAGTGTTGGAAAGGACCTTAAGATCATCTAGTTCCAACCCCCTGCCATGGGCAGGGACACCTCCCACTAAACCATGCCATCCAAGGCTATGTTCAACCCATCCTTGAACACCGCCAGCAATGAAGTATTCACAACTTCCCTGGGCAACCCATTCCAGGGCCTCACCACCATTACAGTAAAGAATTTCTTCCTCATATCCAACCTAAACTTCCCCTGTTTAAGTTTGAACCCGTTACCCTTTGTCCTCTCACTACAGTCCCTCAAGAAGAATCCCTCCCCAGCATCCCTATAGGCCCCCTTCAGATACTGCAAGGCTGCTAGGAGGTCTCCATGCAGCCTTCTCTTCTCCAGGCTGAACAGCCCCAACTTTCTCATCCTATCATACGGGAGGTGCTCCAGTCCCCTGATCATCCTCGTGGCAATCCTCTGGACTTGTTTCAGCAGTTCCATGTCCTTTTTATGTTGAGGACACCAGAACTGCACACAATACTCCAAGTGAGGTCTCATGAGAGCAGAGTAAACGGGCAGGATCACCTCCCTCAACCTGCTGGATGCAGCCCAGAATACGGTTGGCCTTCTGGGCTGCAAGCGCACACTGCCGGCTCATGCTCATTTTTTCATCAACCCACACCCCCAAGTCCTTCTCCGCAGGGCTGCTCTCAATCTCCTCCCCGCCCAACCTGTAGCTATGCCTTTGATTGCTCTGACCCAGGTGTAGGACCTTGCAGCACTTGGCATGGTTAAACTTTATCAGGTTGGCACCTGCCCACCTCACAAGCGTGTCAGGATCTCTCTGGATGGCATTCCTTCCCTCCAACTCATCAACCAAACCACACAGCTTGGTGTCATCGGCAAACTTGCTGAGGGCGCACTCAATCCCACTGTCCATGTCACCAACAAAGATGTCGAACAAGACCGGTCCCAACACTGATCCCTGGGGGGCACCACTCCTTACTGGTCTCCAGTTGGACATTGAGCCATTGAGCACTACTCTTTGCATGCGGCCATCCAGCCAGTTCTTTATCCACCGAGTGGTCCACCTATCAAATTGATGTCTCTCCAACTTAGAGAGAAGGATGTCATGTGAGACAGTGTCAAACGTTTTGCACAAGTCCAGGTAGATGACATCAACTGCTCTACCCCTGTCCATCAGTTTCGTAGCCCCTTCATAGAAGGCCACCAAATTGGTCAGGCAGAATTTCCCCTTTAGTGAAACCATGCTGGCTGTCACCAAGCACCTTGTTGCTTTTCATGTGCCTTAGCATGCCTTCCAGGAGAATCTGCTCCAAGATCTTGCCAGGCACAGAGGTGAGACTGACTGGTCTGTAGTTCCCCGGCTCATCCATTTTCCCCTTCTTAAAAATGGGGTTTATATTTCCCTTTTTCCAGTCATCAGGAACTTCACCTGACTGCCATGATTTTTCAAATATGATGGACAGTGGCATAGCAACTTCATTTGCCAGCTCCTTCAGGACATGCGGATGGATTTCATCAGGTCCCATGGGCTTGTGTACGTTCAGGTTCCTAAGATGATCTTGAACCAGATCCTCTCCTTCAGTGGGCCTAGGGTCTTCATTCTCACAGACTATCTTAAAATAAAATCTCACAAGGAAAGAGGAACTACGAATTAATTGAAAGTCGAGTATCCTTGTATAAAATACAGTATGCTTCATAACTGCAACTGAAATGTCCATGGAGCACAATACCTGCTCTGATAAATCACAAACTCATCTTACATCTTTCCAATAGCTAGGCAAAGCATTAAAACAGAGGGAGCCTGGGAGAATTTTTGAAGTATTATTTTCTTTTTTGAAGTAGTAATTTTTTAATTTATTTAGTTACCCACGAAGGAAGCAAATATTCAGTTTGGGGTTTTGGGAGGTAGTGGTTCGTGGACAAAATGTATTCTTGGTCCACCATAAAGAACATATATTACTATTTCAGGCATAATTCAAGACTGTCATTTCTCTTGGGCATTGAAGGAAGCAGAGCTTTTCCTAAAGGAAGAGGCTGGGGCTGAGGGTAGATTTTTGTAGTGAAACGTCTAGGCTGATTGCTTACCAAGATGTGGTGTTGCCATGCAAATATATATAGATATGAACATGCCTATTGATGTGGACTGATGGTAGGAAGTCTCAGGAGCAGACCTACAGAACAAATTAACTGGCACTTCAGTGAAAGAACACAGATTATCCATAGGTCAGCTGAGACACCACAAGGGGACCCATGGCTGATAAAAGAGACTAAGAATGGTAGCTCAGGTCTAAATGACTGTGAAGCCATGCCACACATTTTAGCTGTAACACAAAACTCAGTGATATTTTAGACAGACACAGCTTTCCACATATGGCTCATTAAGACAGTGCTTTTTGTCTTCTCTGTTCCAGAATGTCAAGCAGAGGAATTAATTAGCAGAAAGCCTCTAAGTTAGATAACTATTTCTCCACTAGAAACTGTGGAAAAAGTTAGCTCCCTATTGTCAGTGTATCACGGACTCTTTGTTGTGTGTACTTTGTTGTGGAAGCTTTGAATCTTATGAAGTGTGAGGGTTTATACTAATTAATTTGAAGAAAAGTTCAATCTATGCTAATAACCAAATTGAACTGGTACCTCCATGTAAAGGTCACTGGAAAGGAAGATTTTATACAGTTTTAATATAGGGACTTTTAGCTCCATTGTGGCATTGCTGTGTTTCTGTGAGAGCTGCAAGAGCCTAAGAGTTTTGCAAATTGAAAAACAGAATAACTGAGGAATACCTCTGCTGGGAAATCATATTGGAAGATTGTTGCATATAGTCAGGTCATTGCCACAATATTTATTCCCACCACATTCATAAAAATCCCTGTCTTTAAAACATGCACTGTATCCTCTGCAGTTATTCTCCTGGACCAGCACATTCAGGAACATGCAGCATTCTAAACCATTTACATTTTAACTAGATAAGTACAAGCTTTCTTGTCATGGAAAACTGGGAGGAAAGGGAAGGGGGTGACTATTGTTATATGAAAAAGCAACTTCTTTTGCCGGTAATCTTTTGAACTCCCATTCCTGTTATTTGTGATGCTTGTGTTTGAATAAGTCTTTATCTTTCTCAGTTGAGCTCTTACATAGATGGAATTATTTATTTTCCTATAAAAATGCCTTTTTCCACCAGCAGTAGCTATAATTCTGCCTGATTCCCTTTCTGGGTTAGTTTTGTTCAAAACCCAGGAAATCAGGGACTCCTTCAGGTGTAGAAAGGCAGAAGAAAATATTTCACAAAAATAGCTTATCCCTTTGACAGAGTAGTAAAAATGTCTACCAACTTTCAAGTATGATTAAATGGATCCTAGAGAGACCTATCAGGAAAAGATCCCACATAGTAAGCCCATAGTCTTCTCCAAGCTTGGGCTGAACACAAATAACCAGAACTAATATTAAAAGAATGCAGATAAACAGGAGCTTTTATGAACAGAAATATTCCCAGACTTCAGAGAGGCAAGAAAGTCTAGGATAACTAGGCACTCTAATTTATTGGTGCTGTTCAGTGCAGTTGCCCCTCCCTCTATGTTTGGCACCACCATAGGTGGTTTCTCTCCTACTTATGCCTCCTGCCTTTCTTCTGCTCAACAGCTCAATGGGGGGATTGAACAAGCAGTCCCAAAGGTCAGAAACCCAGTGGTCTGAGTTCTGTGCCAGGCACTACACTGGGACAACAGATCCTGACTAGGCACATCTCCACTTTGCCCTCAGTGATGCCCTAAATAAACACCTGGTCCTTTTTTCTCTGCAGGTTGTGAGGAAGGGACTGTCAGAATATCATCTGCCCTAGTCTTCACCTCCATATCCCAGAAAAACAGAGGATAGGAAGACAAAAGTCTTCACTGATCATTCTCTTTTAAGGAAGTATGAAAATCCCGGGGAGAGAAGTGAACTGTGTACAGGCACAGAGAGAATAAAGCTGGGAGAAAATGACTGTTTGATTCTAATCTTAATACCACCATAAGGGTGAAAAGGAGGTAATACAGGAAAAAGCGGAGAGGAAGAAACGAAAGAGACTAGGAAGAAGACTAAGACCATATATAAGACAGAGAATTTTATTTTTGGAAAAAAGTACAGAATTGATACAAGAAATAAAAAAAGATAGAAATAAATTTATCTCACTAAAAATAAAACAGAAACACTTTGAAAACATGGAATAAAGGATCTACTTCAACTATTCTATGGAAAGAAAGTAAAGCCAAGCAGGGCAGGAAAACACTTCAATGCAACATAGAATCATAGAATCATAGAATAGTTATGGTTGGAAAGGACCTTAAGATCATCTAGTCACAACCCCCCTGCCATGGGCAGGGACACCTCCCACTAAACCATGCCATCCAAGGCTACGTTCAACCTGGCCTTGAACACCACCAGCGATGGAGCATTCACAACTTCCCTGGGCAACCCATTCCAGGGCCTCACCACCATTACAGTAAAGAATTTCTTCCTCATATCCAATCTAAACTTCCCCTGTTTAAGTTTGAACCCATTACCCCTTGTCCTATCACTACAGTCCCTGATGAAGAGTCCCTCCCCAGCATAGTGCATACTATAAGAATAAAAATGTTTCACTGCTGGTATTTGACTCATTCATTCTGCAAATTTTACTTGGAAGATGCCACTGTATTCATAGAATCATAGAATCATAGAATAGTAAGGGCTGGAAAGGACCTCAAGATCATCGAGTTCCAACCCCCCCGCCATGGGCAGGGACACCTCCCACTAAACCATGCCATCCAAGGCTATGTCCAACCCCAACTTGAACGCCGCCAGGGATGAAGCATTCACAACCTCCCTGGGCAACCCATTCCAGGGCCCCACCACCCTCACAGTAAAGAATTTCTTCCTCAGATCCAATCTAAACCTCCCCTGTTTAAGTTTAAACCCATTACCCCTTGTCCTCTCACCACAGTCCCTAATGAAGAGTCCCTCCCCAGCATCCCTATAGGCCCCCTTCAGGTACTGGAAGGCTGCTATGAGGTCTCCACGCAGCCTTCTCTTCTCCAGGCTGAACAGCCCCAATTTTCGTAGCCTATCTTCATACGAGAGGTGCTCCAGTCCCCTGATCATCTTCGTGGCCCTCCTCTGGACTAGTTTCAGCAGTTCCATGTCCTTTTTATGCTGAGGACACCAGAACTGCACGCAATACTCCAAGTGAGGTCTCACGAGAGCAGAGTAAAGGGGCAGGAGCACCTCCCTCGACTGAACCCTTCCCTACAGCAAGCAAGTCAGCTAGTACACCCAAACCTATCTGAGGTCTGTATGTTTTCTCCAAAGTGAAAATTGGGCCCTAGTGAGTCTGAGCTAAATTCAGTTTGGTGGTAGCTGGTGATAAGCCACTCAGGTAGTAACTGCTGCCAAGACTGGCTTCAGAAGATACACTTAAACAAAACATATTCTAAGGACATTTGAGTTTTTAAAGTATATTTCCTAAACTTAGCATCTGATTGTTAAGTTAAGAGCATACTGATCTCTGAAGACACAAAATTAAAATGCTAGAGTACTGCAAAGCAGTATTAATAGAAGTTGAAAAACAAGTCCTTAAAGTGTAAAAGCAAAAGTTCATAAGGGTACAGATCAGTAGCACAATATTTTGTTTCCTACAGATAGTAGCAGTAGACTGTTAGTATGATGGTAGGTGATTGGTAACTTTTTTGATTCTGTAACTGAGCTCCAATTCTTTGTTTTGAAGCCAATAAATTGTGAGCAAGTAAATGCTTATGGCTCCGTGAAAAACCTGATAATCTTCAACTGCAGTGAATCTAGACAATGAGCATAAAGGTGAAAGCCAGGATACCAGCAGTTTGTAACCTTCCTCCTGAGTGACAGAAAGACTTGGATTCACTGGCTAAAAGCTGTCGAGAATAAAGTGATAGATCTAGGCTTATGTCCAATACTGCCTTAATACCCCAAGTGGAGTAGGAAAGTTGCATTTGTAACTTAGGCAGCTTACTGTCTTTGTGGGAGACTGTTGCCTTGTGAGGAAGCCCTGCACCATACATTGGCAGATAAAGAAGGAGGTAGAAGCCAGGGAAAGATTAGTCCCTGACTTTGAAAAGACAGTGACATATGAAGGAAAGATCAGGCAGTTCTTTCAATGTTTCCCATATGGAAAGGGAAGAGAGTAAATTATTTTAATTATGCTGTTAACATTGAGCACAAGCCACTAACAGATCCATGTGCTTAAGTCCTTCCTAATTGTGCATGAGCTCCTTAATCCCAAAATAGATTGGGTCAGAGTATTTAATAGTCTGCTCTCTGAAGTCCATTTCCACACTATATTTTTCTTGTCTGCTAAAAGGTCAGTTCTCTGGGCTAGTCCAGTGGCACACCATTCTTCACACAAGGAGTAGATCTAAGAGGGATGGTAGCACTGAGTTACAAGATTTACACACTCAGCAACTTTCTGTTGCTCATGGCGTTAGGATTTCCTGAGCACCGGAAAGTCCTGCTGTTGAGCATGCACAGAAACATCCCAGTCTGGAACAGCTGAGATTGCCCACCTCCAGAGAGTAGCCATCATTTGTTTTTGTTACCTTTATTTAGCAGGCAGTTTCAGGAGGTGCCTGCAGACCTGGTATCCTCACAAAATCCAGATTCTTCAAACAGTTTCATTTTTTACTTTTTGGGTGAGTACTCTAGCCACTAGTTGACATTATATTTTCTAAGTTACCTTGCTCACACCTGGAAAGAAAGGCCATAGGCACCAATATTTAGGAGAGAGAACTGTACTGCAGGAAATGCTGTCTGATGCCTTACATGAGGAATCACATTTAAGATACATATACAAGGTTTGCACTTTCCAGCAGGTAGTGGGCTCATTATGCTGCTTGCAACATCTAAAAATACAAGACAGCGTCTAACTTGTGACTGTGCATGTTCTTTTTTCTCTTCTGGCTGCATATTCCTTAAGCTGTTCCTCTGGGCCATCAATGACAGTGAAAATTGTGAAACTATGAAGATAATGCGTTAAGCCCCTAATTGCTGAGTGAATAAGAAGGGCAAAGATTGCCATACTAGAAGAAGGCTGAAATCCAACTAGTCCTTCTTCCATGACGACAGCATATTCCTTTATAACCAGATAATGTCTTGGGAGTTACATTCAACAGCTGTGCTACTCTGCTCTCTGGAGACGAGCCCACTGCTAGTTCCTTCACAACAGCTCATAGCCAGACATGGCACCTCATGCAACTGTTAATCATCCTTTGTGTTTGGTGCTCAACAGAGGACTGAATATCAGAAGAAATCACTGTTGACCTATCTTACTTTGAGCCTGCCATAAGATACAGGGCACAGGTCCTAAAACCGAAAACCACATTACTCTACAGAAATTCCTTTCCGTCATGCTTACTCTAATAAAGAGCAATGACTTTATTTTAATGAAAGTGAAAATTTCCTGATTTTTAATGTCTGTTTTTAAATTCTGAAAAGATGTCTCCTAAGTTTATTTTGGGGAGAGGAATTAATTTTTCATTCTTTCATTTTTAGCCAATGTAAGTTTTAGGGTAAGAAAAGCAACATTACCTGGGAATCTGGGGCTTTCTTCAAAGTTACATAATAACCAGGAGGTTTATCATTCCGTCTCTTAGTTTCCAGACAAGGATATCATCAGATTTATAAAATCTGTATGGGGAAGGATTTAAGACTAAGCAGCTCTGCTTACCAGGACAGAGCACAGACCTGTCAGAAGCTGGGCTTTCACAAATGTATTTATGTAACTGACATAAATGGGGTTCCTGGCAAGCACCCATCCTGTTATTCACTTCCTGCCCATGGGATTCACATCTTGAGACTACAGAGTCATGCAAAAGAATGAGTTCAGATTGATGAGGGTTCAGCCGGGAAAAAAAAAAAAAAAAAGTTGATTTCTTGTGTTATTCATAAGTGACAGAACTACCAGCATGCTTTCCCAGCAATTTTGCCCATACAAGGCTTTCACCATGTGTTTTCTTTTAAATCATATCAAGTACATCATAGCTCCTCTGAGGTTTCACTGGACTTCGTGTGTGTGCATCACCATGAAAGAAGGAAGAAAAGACTGAATACACACAGGTGTGTAAACACTCAGCTATCACCATGAGTCTGAGATACTACTTCTCAATCACATATCTATTTCACACAAAGTGGAACAGGGGAGGAGATTATGAAAGACCACTTTTTCACAGTCTGAAATTCAGAGGGAAATTTTTTCACAGTCTGAAATTTCAGAGTCTACATGGACTCAGTCACAGACATCATTTTCAGAGTCTGAAGATACAACAGTTCATGAAAGGCAGGCTGTGCTTGGTGACTGCAGAGACCACTCCAAAATTATGTGGTCTTGGGCATTTAGAAAAAGGAAGATTTTAGGGGTTAGTCCCCTCAGATCCTTTGTGACCCTAAAACCTTCATCTCAATAAAGAAGTAGTTGCGGCCTATATGGATTTAGCCAATTTAAATGTTTGCATCAGTGCTCAAAATTGAGATATAATAAAACGTACAACAGAGGAAAAGGTTTCGTGTGGAGGCATGCATACAAGGTCACGAGCAAATCATTTGGAATACTTTTTTTCCATTGTTGATGCAAATAGTTATTTAGTAAGGCCAGAACAAAAGATAATATATGGTTTAGCAAAGTGACATTTGCATCTCAAGAAAGAGGAAAGATTTTTATTCTGCTTCAGAGGAAACTCTAGATCATCACTAGGTAAATAGGAAATAAAATTTACTCCTGGAAGAAAGACAAAATCTATCCAGAACTGACAAAGGACTTCAAGGAGGATATTAGCTAACAAGTTCAACTACTATGGATTCCTCACTAATTAATGTAATTTGAAACACAAGACAAGAGCAAAAGAAAGAGCTCCTTAGAGCCATCTCATCAGAGACAGCCTACAACAGTTCAGCTGGATAAGAAAGAGAGAGAGAAGCACCTTTCTGATTTAGTCTTGTTGTAAGTAAGTTAAGGCAGCTTTTCCTTCCATTTCTTCAACTTTTTCAAACATTCATGACTGTTGTGTATTTTTAGTGGTGTAAAATATAAAAATAAATAAATAAATAAAATATTTAACTTGGCTTGAGAATGCAATGAATTTGAGGTAGATGGATAATTGCAAAGCACACTGCCACTAGGAATATTGCTGGTGGCGCAAATCTATAAAGCTGCTTCCAAGATGCCCTACCAAGTGCCTAAAATTTTCATGATCCATCCTTTATGGTACCCAAAGGGTAGCTGAGGAGCGTCCACAAAACCTGGCTAGGCCAAATGTTGAGCTAATACAATTGTAGAGGGAGAATTATTTTCCTTTCCCTGGAATGGGTCAAGATATGAAGGAGACATCACACTTGAACCTCAGGGGCAGTGATTTGTATGGAAACATTAAACAAGGCCAAGGCAGAGACACAAGCACTGGCATACAATGACCCAAACAGCTGACACTAATTCTGACACAGCCTGAGCCCAGGCCAGGCCTCCAGACAACGTCTGTGCACTTTCCAGGGGGAGCCCGAGGCCAGAATAGTATGTGACATGTTTAGGGGCATCGATGAAGCCTGATCCAGCAGGCTTAAACTCGTGCTGCAAATCAGCTGGATGAGCCTTTCATTCTAGAGATGATTTTTTTTCTGTCTCTCTGAGAATTTGGAAGCATCTACTCTGAGCAGAAACAAATGAGCAATGTCCTGAAATGCAAGACATATGGACTGTTTTCATCTGCCAGGTTTAACTAATGGATTCCTGAGAACACACTCCAAACATGTAAACCTAGTAAAATATTTTAGAACTACTCACAGCACCACAATTTTAACAAGCAGCTCAGATGTATTTTAGGTTTTTTCTCCGTAGGATTATAAAACCTGGTTTTTTAAATATCACTATCTAAGCTTGAATTGCTTTCACAAATCCCAAACCTGAATTATTCTGGACAACCAGCAGTCATTTGCCTGGAGTCTTTCAAGCTACAGTCCACATGGGCCCCATTATCTCTGCACACTGGAGAGAGCAAAGCTTTCCTTGCACTTTCACAGCACACAGTTTTGCTTCAGACAAACCAAAACTGCTTGTACTTTTTTGTGTATTGTTTAAATATGTTTTCTGTAATGCCACTGTACAACTGCCAAATTGGTAGCATCAGGCAACCTGCTGAGCTGTATGGATTTGGATACACAAAACTGTTTCTATGGATCAAACAAAATCTCATGGATAGGGTTAGTCCTCTCTATTTAAGAGAAACGTGTAATTTTGGGTTGATCACTGTAATTTAATTTGATAGGTAATGGAGGATGAGGTTACTGTGGATTATCTCAGCTCTTTCATACCAGCTACAGCACAAATGCTTTTTTTCCCTTTTCTTGAAATACTATTTTGCTGACCCCAAAGACAGGCTTATTTAACATTTGCTGGTATCTGTAACAACTGTAATTTGTGTTTGATGTACAAGGATGGTGTTCACAGTTGTCTTGAAGCAGTGGTGCAGAATCATTCTCTATTACTGACTGTTGAGAAAACCTATGTTACTGTTTCCCTGTACCAGGCTCATTCTTTGGTGTCATCTCTAAGTGGCCAAACTGGGTACCGGCTGCAGCCCACAGAGAGTTAATGTAAAAGTATGCTGAAGCTTCTGCAACTTTCAGAAATTTTCTTGCTCTTCTTATTATAATATCACTTCCCTTTTTAAAAGCTCTCATGTCAGCTTTTAGTTCAGCAGATAAGAACTGAACTGCTTACTTCAAGAGAAGTGAACATCAATTTTGACTTCATAAGAAGCAGCTTTTTGGCTAGTTTAAAAAATGCTGTGCAAGTAGCAGAGGATCTTCATTTACAGTCTCAAACATCTATCAGTCAACATCTATCAGGTATTTTCTCATGTGATTACCAGGAAACTTCTCTGGCTGCTCCTAGTATTGCCTGAATAAGGAAAATACTAAAGAGAAAGCAGCTGAAAATGATAGGAAGCCATTGTACATTGGAGCAATAAAACAGATCTAAAAAGGTGCTGTACTCAAATAGCATATGTCCACAAAGGTGGAATTGCTCAGCATCTTCTGTTTGTCTAAAAATTGCCTAATGTAAATAATCTGTTTACTGCTGACAGAGCATTAAGACTGGCACTGGCTGTCAGGACAGTGCAAAAGCAAGACGGTGTGATTAAAATGAAGCTGAGTTAACCAACACTTCACATGGCAGGAATCAGCTTTTATAAGTCAATTTTTAGGATAGAAGATTACAGAGACCCATTTGTGAATTTATACTCATGAGTTATGCAAAACCATAATTTTGTCAAACAGCAGTTCTGGTGGCCATACTGGCTTGATGAATTTCTCATTCTGTTCCTGGCCACTAATTCTTGTTTTTTCATTGGAGTATTTCTTCAGATTTCACCAGGGTATTTCTTGGGTGTTAAGCAGTTACTTTTTTCAGTCAGGTCAATGATCTGTTTTAGCCTAATCTTAAAAGCAATGGTGCTTGGTGGGGATATCATGCTGCTACGTCTCCAAATGTTTCTCGCTGGCCGTGTGAAGAGGTGGGCAGAAGTCCTTAAACTGACATTGCTCCCAAAGCTGTCTCAACAGGAAAATACATCTGAATTTGGGAAATTAAGAAGATATTTCACCTCAAATACCCATTTTTTTGTTAGCAAGCCTGAGGACAAGACTTGTCAATGACTGTATTTCAGCTATTTTCAGTATTGGTGAACTGTATAAAATGCCCTGGCAGACACTTAAACAGTCTGCTATCTGCAAGTAACCTAGCAGCAAAACTGCAATAATCTAGTTTTAAATGCAGTAATATATTCATGGTGCCTTTCCCTGCTCCTTTAAGATCTGATAAGTGTTAAGAGGGATTTCAGAAAACCCATCAGAAGAGAAGCACATGAGTTTCCAAGGAGCAGTGACCCAGAGAAGAACAAAGGTGCTTCCTCACATGCCCAGGATCCCAGCACGGGCCACTCTTCCCTCAAATTGTACAAATCGCTCTGCAAGGCTACTCTTCCTGTGCTGGTGGGATGGGAGTTCACTGGATGGCTTATGCCAGGAGAGGTTCCTTCACATGTATCAGGTTATGGGAAAAGCCAGAAAGATCTTCAAAATCATAACAGATGGCTTTCATGCAAATAAATACTACTGATATGTGAATGTCATTGTACTGACTTGAATATCCCATCCTGCTACTCTAAATACATCTAATAAGGATTTCTCTCCTCACCCACAGACAGATGATGTGTATTCTGTGTCTGTAAGACATGCAATTTTTGTTTGTTTTCATTTCTAACATTAATTCTGTGGTAAAGTATCAATTAGCATCAATTATCTTATAACTTTGTCTTTTACAGTTGGCCAATTCAGCAATGAAAAGGATGGTAGAAAAAGGAGCTTTGTAAGCTAGCAACAATTATTCTGCGTAAGAGACCTTTGTATGGAAACAGGCGCATGGTGATTGGCTCACTTTTTGCTCAAAACAACGGTCTTTTCCAAAGATATGGGTACTTAACATACAGGCACTACATTCACTTTGTTTCACTGAGACCCCCACTACAGTGTGAACCAAGTCCTAAATGACTGGCCCCCAACCTTCTGAGAAATAACAGGAACAAACTCAGAAGCAGTGGCAGAGTCCCTGCTAAAAGTAGTGATGGTGCTGGCAAAGGAATTGGCTGTACTTAATATTTACTGTAAGATAAACTGAGCAGTGCTCAATTGAAGCCAGTAAAAGAGCAGCGTGCAATGGAGGGGGGAGAGGGGGAGAAAGGTTCTAACATTCTTTCTTTCTAAATGTTTGAAATGTAAAGGAGGCACAAGACAAAGCAAAGGATTAAGTGCAACTCAAAAGTCTAAAAAGACCCAACATGAACTTGGATATTTATATCAAACATGAATAGTGTCTGTCTAATCCTGGGAATGCCTAAACCCTTGAGTATGCTCTTTGCCTTTAAATAGGCTCCAGATTTCTCCATTTTGGACCTCCCACTCTGAGTATTTACCCCCCATCTGTAACTGACAGGGCTATGGATACAAAGTAGCTTTCTGTCTCAGTCAAGGAGGGCGTTGGGTCAAGCTGTTGCAGCACATAGGGGCCCATGTATTTTGAAAACTCGGGTGTTTCAGGAGTTACTTGGATTCACCCACAAAATGAGAGGTCTGAGTTAAATGGCCTCTGCCGCTTAAGGGAATTAAAGTCTCATATCCAGATGTAACCTCACCACCAGCTCTGAGGAGATGAGATGCCTCTGTTACTTGCTTTTTTTCTCTCCAGTGACTGAGGCTCAAGTCTGAAAGCAAGATATACAGCTAGTCCATTATCAAGGATGAGAAGTATTTCTCCCAATTCCAGCTTCATTTTAAGAGGCAATTATGAATCTTGTTTACCTCTGTCAAAGTGAGGTACTTCAGGCACTTTCCCTGATCAGGGACTCTGAACACTGACCTGAACTCTGGATTTCAAGCACATGGAGGTAGCTGTCTAATGCCCTGGTTCAGGCTTTTGCTTTTGCACATGTACCTCCTGTCTTGCAGGAGATTTCCTCACCAGTGTTTCCGTGGCTGAGAGCAGAGTCAGAGAGGGATAGTCCATCCTATATTTCAGTGTGAAGAGCTAAGAACAAGTTTCAGGTTAACTCTAAGAAGAGGTACGGTGTATCACAGATGATTTAGGGAGTGACGCTCACATTTCAAGGCTGTTGCATACTTACTAAGAGCAGAGAGAGGAGGCTGTGAATATGCAGTGGAAATATAAACAAAGCCACTATAATGGAGCCCTAGAGTAAGACTGTTTTCTGCAAAAAAATTATAGGGGACACAAGCTGGATGTGTCATTTAATATGGGATTTATCATCTTAATCTAACAGCACACTAACTCTGTCAGGCTTCCATATCACACCTACCTTGTGTCTTGTCAGCCCAGACTGTGAGCAGGAACATCTTGTGACAACATTGTTCTGTATTCACCTCTCTTTATACTTGTTTTGGTTTTATTCATATCGCCTTCATTCAGCACCTTTTATTTAAGCTCAAGAATCCCAAACCTAACTAATCTTTTCTCCTATGTGAGTGATTTCACGTCTGTCCTTTTATGCTTGTCCTTCTCTGCAGATTTTCTAATTCTAAAACTTCCTTTAAAAGAAAGATGACAGATGCATGCGATATTCAAGTAGTGGCAGGAGTTATGTATTTGTACTTTGGCCACTACTGTAAAGATACTGTAATGATACTTTTTTGTTTCTTTCTCCAATCTGATTCTATAATTGTATTTGTCTTTTGACTGCCATTGAGTAATAAGCTCATCTATACAGTTTTCATAATACTGCCCATAGTGGGGACTTCCTGAGTGGTAATAATTTCCTTTGGGCTCACTGCTGCGTGTTGGTATAGCAGGGGTTTTTTTTGTCACTCCTTTGCATTTGTCAACTCTGAATTGCATCAGATTTCAGCTCACCCCAGCAGCCTGTGATGAGTTCCTGAAGCACCTTTCGGTAACTCTGGTTTTGACTATTCTAGTTCTGTAAGGTCAGAAAACACCCTTGTACACTCAGCTTCCAGACCACTAATGAATGTGCTGAACAGCAGTCATCCTTCCCCCATTGCAAAAAGTCTTATGATTCCTATCTTTTCTTCTCTATCTTTTCACAGATGTTAATCCATGCATGAAACTTTGTTCTTATACTATGACAGCTTATTTTCTATAAGTCTTTTGTAACAGGCTTATTCAATCTCTTCTGGAAATTCTGTGTAAAATGTATCAAACAGCTTACTGTTACCAACATGTTCACTGACTCTTCAAAAGAGCAATACAGACATTTGAGGTATGACTATCTGCTGCAAGAAAAGGCTCTTTTTCCCCATTGTATCATTTTCACCCATATTCTCTAATTCTCCTAAATCTGTTCTTTATCATAGTTTGCATCAGTTTGCTCAATGTAGTAGTCAATCTTACTGTTGCTTCATTGACCTTGACACAGTTTGGGTTTTTTTTAATGGATGTCATATTTACCAATTGACATTTCTCTGGTACCTTGGATGACCTAAACTATTGGCGAGCCATGGTTAATTGGCAATTGCATACATGGGATCCTTCAGAACTCTTGGGTGAACACCCTCAGGTCTCATAAATCAGTTCATACTATTTTCAAAGGCCACTGATAGCTTAACTATTTCTGTAACAGTACAAAAATTCTTAATTCTACTTAGGAGTGCCACAGTACGTGAACAAGGAATAAACACAAGATTTTACTTGTGGAATAACGGCTGCTACTAAAGCTGCTTTGGCAGAGTGACTGTGTTTATCAGGAGTACTAAAGGACTGACAAGAAATCAGGTGGTATTCCACAGCAGTATACCAGGGAGTGATACGGGTGGGGTACATGCATTGAACAGTGAAGGAGAGAAAATCCTGCGGTTTCCTAAAGTACACAGCCACTCACAGCACTTAAAGTTGTACTAGAGATTAACTTCTAGGAGGTATTTTTGGAATCTAATAAAAGGGTGCTAAGATTGGGAAGCCTGATATCCTGTTTCGTTATCTAGCAATAAACCAAGTTACACGCATCTCTCTCTTATCGGACTTTCATATGACAAGTGTCTGCTAGACTCCCCAGACTGCTCAAACCAATAAGCATTGTACCTACTTAAAGTATAATATGCAGACATAGACTGATGTCCTGGGTTCAGCTGGATAACTGGACTGCCATAGTTCTGATGCACTTCAGTATCAAGCATAAATTCAGCCTACGGCTTTATCCAAATAATCACTGAGTGTTGTCACTGTTGTCCTGCAGCTTTCACTTGGAAGATCCATCAAAGTAAATCTCAAGATCTGTTTTTGCCTGAGCAGGAGAGTTGCCAGAGTCACAGCAGTGTTATCACAATTAAAGGAAACAAGACTACATCTCAGCAGGGGAGATTTGTGTAAGAAAGGAGAGGATACAAATGCCTTAGTTTCTTCTGCACTTTCACAAAAATACCCACAATGCATCTTGCTTTTTAATTGATGCTGTCTTATTACACAATTCTTTTCATTTTGTGTGCCCTAATAAAATGCCACATTTTTATATCATTGTATCTTTTGTATTACAGTGGATGAGAGGAACTTAAACTTCTGAAAACAAAAGGACTGTAAATTTCATTTTTACCTTTTTGCCTCTTTGTCAGTGATAAAGGGACTGTTGGTATTTTTACACTAGAAATTCATTAAAAAATGAATTGCTCAGTGAGTCTGTAAGAGTAATACAAATAAATCTGAAAGAGCAACAGATGTGGAGGCAGGTTATTAGACTGACTAATGGAAGCACTCTGCTCTGACAGCCATGTAATGGCCTCTCTGCTTCGTTTTTCTCTGTTCACAACAATGACTCTAGATTGATTAAATGCTTTTGCTTAGTATAAAATCTTTTTTACAAATTCATAATATCCTAAATAAGAGAGGGTAGGAATTCCAAAGAGCCCTCAGTGTTGGCCAAACCCTGGTCTGCGGAAGCTGGCCAGATGCCTTAGGGAGGGACATGTTGCCAAACAGGAGAGTGCATAAGCTTACCAGAACGGAGATATTGGTTGCACACTTCTGGGGAGCACCAGGGTGTTGGACAAATGGCTGGACCTTTCTCCAGGAATTTTAGCCTAGTAGTTGTGTTTATTTTCCATATTATGCCCTGAATTGTTGTATAATGCTGAAATGTTTCATGCAATGCATAGTAATTTAACATGATGAACTGTAGATGGACAGGTTTCAAACAATTCAAATAACGCCAGTCTCCAGTATCTCTCCTAAGGAAACATGAACTGCACTAGATCTGGCAGTTTTGCAGTCTCTTTAGAAGCAAACTGCAGCCAGGTTATGCAACAGAATCATGAGACTCTCCAGTTAAAGCGGAGGAGAAGAAAAAAAGCTCCTGAAAATTACCTTTCTCAGATCTCAGTTCCTGTGAAATGCAAGCAGTAGTGGCTGCTGTTTCCATATCAGGTGCTTCCAGCCAGGAGCAGGAAGCATATCTCAGCAGTATCCCAGCTCAAGATCACAGAAGAAAAAGAGTTTGCATATAAATACTCCAGAGCTCAGTCTTTCTTCTGGCTCCTGAGTGTTTCCTGTCTCACAGGCACAAACTCATGGAAATTAAAGCAGTCACATCACAGTGATATAGTGGTATGTCATAAGTAGAGGAAGACTGAGAGGGCAAGAAAGCCCTTATTCTTTCTAGCGGAGTGTGAAAATGTAAGGTGAGACACAGGTTTTGAGGGACTATATGGCTGCAACGAGATAGATATATAAATTATTCTGTCACTGTGAATAGTAAACAGAGGGGTATTGAGTTGCAAGTTCAGAGATTTCAGCATGACTTGTTTAATTGTGAAAACAACCATTAAAATCTTTACAGTCTTTTTTTAAATCCAAATGAAAAATGGCAGTTAAAACATTTAAAATGAAAGGTATAAAACAGTTTCTTTTAAATTCATTTTTAACGTCTTTTCACTTTCTATTTCAGGATAGAAACCCATTGAGTGACAGTCTCTTTTAGGCTGGAATGATCTTTAGCTACCCTCTGTCCAGGAAAACTTTCTTAATCTGAATGTGCTGTGGAAATTGCTGCTTCTTTAGAAATCCAGTCTGTTTCCCGTAAGGTGGAACAAACAGACAAAAAGTGAGAAAGGAGAAGGACGAGAGAGAACAGAGAAGAGAGGGAAAGGAGAAGGGAAAAGATGAAAGAGACAACAGCGCAGCAAAATCTGCAGTTCAACGGTGCAGACTTGCTCGTTGCCGGAGAGAAAGCCAGTGGCAGCAGCATCTTATCAGCAGCCTCAGAACCTGACATATTTGTACCCAGGTCAGGTTAAACCAGAGTTTTTTAGCATCTCTGGTCCCAGGTTCACAGATGTGTTGAAAAAGATGAAGCTTTGAGCATCCAAACCAAGCTTGTTGTACAGAAGGAAAAAAAAAAAAAAAAAAAGAAAAAAAAAGGAGAGATAAGAAAAAAAGAAATCATATAGGGTAACAAAAGGACACAGCAGGGAGAAAGTGATAACAGGAGTCCCAGTCTCATATCTAGAACTCCACTGAAGACAGGATGGATGGTGATGGCCTCAGCTTGCTCTTTCTCTGGCTTGAGTTTGCAAAGGCATTTGTAACCAGATAAAGTAAAATAACGTCAAGCATTTGACTTCTTTCCAGGGTTGTGGGACATGTTAGGATCTGCAGTAGTGAAATTTGCTTCTTTCAGGCCAGGATATATTTGTACCTTTTTCCTCTTCTCCTTTCCCTTCATTCAGCTTTACAGAATTAAGTGTTGCCCAATTTGCTGTACCAAACAGAGGACGAGATTTACCATACAGGCAGTTCTTGCTGGACATGACTACATGGGCTGCTAGACTAATAAGTGGGACATGCAGAGTTCTTGCTCTCTGGATGTGCAACAAACGTTACCCAGTGCAATAAACTAGTAATTTAATAGAACAGTCAAACACAGAGTGCTGTGATGTCAAAAGAATCGGATTTGTTAAGCTAATACATGATAAAGTGAAACTACCACTGTGAGCACTTTTTCAGTTAGTGCTAGGTGAGGTCCTCAGTTCAAACATTCAGAGCTCTCTCCCTACACTGTTAAGGTCCATTTGGCAACTCTGAGCACCAGGGATATTAAATCTTTCTTCAGACTTGGTACAAACAAGAAACTGTTGAAGAGGTTTTCAAGATATAGCCACTAGTAAATGACCCGGTTCTACCAGGGATCTAGCAGAATTTTCTGCGATTTTACACATCTACTAAAATTGCCTTCTCGGGAGTCAAAACTTTGTCTGTGTAGGTGAGTGTCTTCTGCCGCCATAGGAGACTTTTCATCATGTTTCATAATGCTAAGGTGCTGCTAATCTATCCCTAAAGCCTTACCTGAAGCTTTCCTCATTTCTGCAACCAAACACTGCAACCAAATGTGAAAAAAAAGACACATTTCATCCTTCATGTCACAAACACAGGAACTAATCAAAAAGTTCATACTCTAGAGAGAGAGAGAGTAACATGCACACTATCTACAAAGGTTTCTTTAATTGCACAGATCACCAAGCTCTCTGTACTGCCCAGCTCTCACACATACAATACTAAGTATTGTGGTATGTCTTCCAGACAGTGCAAAGAGGAAAGAGGTGACCAATCTAACCTGCCTCAACTAAAGTAACCTATGAAATTTATGAAGGATCCATAATTTACAGTCTAGCTGTAATACCTCAGTACAGATAAACAACCACCGTTTACCTGCATGACATCATTTTAAAGATGAAAGAGGAAAAGGAAAGAAGAAAACAGTCTTATTTACCTTCTTTACGCTTCTGTCAACATCAAGTTTTGTCAATGCCAAGGTTGAAGATGAACAAGATCGATGGTACCAGTTATTCTGACTGGTCCACGAGATATTCTTTCCCAGGGGACCAGAGTAGATAGAGGCTGGGTGCTGAAAGTTGGAAATACTGTCAGAGTGAATGCAGCATCTGCCCTAGCTGTATTTAAGTCTATGTTGCGAGGGTGAATTCCTACACTGCATGAACTCTTACTCTTGTGAGTAGACTTCAGTATGGCATTGATGGACTGGAGGAATTAAGATGAAGACCTGCACCACTTTACTGTGTGCTATAAATGGGGCTTTTCATCTCTTACCTCAAGAACACATCTCTGTAAAGTAGGCTGCTTTGCATAAATGCAGTCGCTACCCTAAAAAATTGTCAAAGAAGGGAGCATAAATATATCACAGCACTTTTACTTGCAGCCAGCTGAAGTGAGTTGGTAAGGTGAACAAAAAGCAGCAAATGAGGTTTTAATGAGTGATACATCTCCTGCTTCTGAGAGGAAATTTTTGCCTGGGAGAAGTAAAACTAATACCACCACAGAGGGAAGAAAACCACAGCTCTCAGCTCTCTTGAGTGAAATCTCTGCTGACTCAATAAATGAGCAGATGATACTGTCATGCAGACAGCTTAAGATTGAAAGAGAAGTACAAAACTTATCCTACTCCAAACTCATGTCAAAAAAGCAGACAACAGGGGGAGAAACTGAAGTCGGCCTGACTCAATTGATGCAAGACTTTGAAAAACAATCCTTGTCTTATTTGATCAGCTTCACAATACAATGCCTAAAATAAATTGCCTAGTTAAGAGAAGAGACAGAGAAGAGCTGAAAGAGGGGAACTGCTTTAATGGAGAAGTAAATCCCTGAGCTAGATTTGCAATGGATTAATTTCTTTATTTAAACCAGGGAAGTCTCTGGAGAGTCAAATGTGACAGCTTACAAAACAAGGTAACTCAGAAAACAGGGTAACTTCGAAAATGGA
Source organism: Amazona ochrocephala (assembly GCA_039720435.1). Classification (NCBI taxonomy): domain Eukaryota; kingdom Metazoa; phylum Chordata; class Aves; order Psittaciformes; family Psittacidae; genus Amazona; species Amazona ochrocephala. The sequence goes on from CM077878.1 coordinate 49,547,984, forward strand.
GGGGTTCCCATCCACAAGCTTCAAGAAAATAGTAAAAAGAAGATAATTTTTATCCTTCATTTACACAAACAATTTTTAAATCTATGAAATAACCATACTATATAGAAAATCTTTGGAACAAGAACACCAGAAACAAGAGTTTCAACAGACACAAACAAAATTGTCATGCTGAACAAGGAGCATTGCAGAATTATTGAAGAAATGGCCTTATTACATGACAACTGTTAGGCTAAACGTCCCAGCTGGTCCATGTGCTCTGGGAATGTAAGGCAGCACTCTTATCTTCATCAAATATGAAGAATGGATTAGCCATTGCCAAATAGTTGCAGTGCAGTTTGTGGAGGAAGATCTTGGTTTCCTAAACATCTTGTTTCCATGTCCTTCATGGAGATATCATCAAGGGACAATATTTCAATAAATTTCGGGCTACTTGTAACTCTGGTTTGTTTTTCCTTGGGGAAAAATAAGGAAGAAAGAAGTTCAGTGTCTATATAAAACATAATCCAAGCATTGTAAATTGCATTTTCCAGCAAGAAGCTAGTGGATAAATTGAAATCTCTTTTGGGTATGTGTCATAGCAAGCATCAAGAATTTGAAAGCCTGAGCTATAAAATATAAAGTTGATCATACTACAGTTATAAGAAAATGGTCAAGTATATTTTGTTTGAAAGCGTCTGGCTGATCAAAACCAAATCGCTGCATTTGGTGAGTTATCTTTATATCTACTGGTTTTTCACCTGAAGTGCACTAGTGGCACCTCCGGTATTTGAGGACAGTTCCTAGCTTAAGTGGACAACTGAAAGCACTTATTAATGAATGAGTTGCATCTCCTGGACTTGTTATGCCGAATTTGCAGCTTCAAGACCTCTGTGTGCCTGAAGTCGTTATAAATTTAACCCACAAATGTCTGTTATCCTGCATGATCATTCCTGTTGCTTTTTGGCACTATCTTAGCATTAAAAACTTATTCCCAAGATACACTGGGCCAGAAAAACAGGTTACTCTCACCTGATTTTCTACCCAGTTCTAAATTTCTCATTCGTGATTTATAGTCTTGTTTTTCAGAGGTCATTCTGATTTTTCATTTTCTCCTGGCTAGGTCCTTCAGCCCAAATACAATTCCACTGTTTTGAACCATTACAAATGGCTTTATATCTTTCTACAACACAGGACTTCACCTGTTTGATTCTGTAAACAGAGGCAAGGATTGCATTATCAGGTCTTAGTGCTTTACTTTATCCGGAGAAGCTCTGTTTACTGCTGATATTCAAGTCTCAGAAGATGGATTATACAGAAAGTGTCTCACACCAGCAAGGCTTGCCATCCACAGCTGGATGTCAAGTGAACAGATCAGAGCAGTACCTCCAATTGCCTTTAGGATGCTCGAAAGTCCTGAAAAAATGTTCGGTGTTTTTAAATAAGTTTCTGCAAAGAGAGGAAAGGGAGTAGGGGGCAATAGCATTTTTGATACCTTTTTACTTACTCTTTAGTGATTAAATAGCAAAAAAAAAAAAAACAAAAAACAAAAAACAAAACAAAAAAAAACACAAAAACAAACAAAACAAAAAAAAAAAAACAACCAACAAAGACTCAGGGACATTTCCATGAGTTTATGACAGCCAGCATTTCCCTTGCAGCATGAGGCATGTCTTCTAAGATCATCTGGACATGTTAGCTGCTGCCATTTAAGAGTCTTAAGGCTCTGTTCTCTCTTTTTCTGTGTCTCTGGTTCACACTGTAGTCAGATGAAGACTGAAATGTCTTACTTTAATTCTATCTGATGAAGCTGGCACAGGGTAAATTTAAAGCGAAATTTAATAGCCTGTGAAATGGAGGAGGTCAGTTTAGATGATCTAATGGTCCCTTCCGGCCTTAAACTATACAGTATCTGTTAAACAAGCCATTAAAATGTTGCTGTGTCTAGTAATCATGAAGATAGAGCTTTTATAAATGCCCCCTTTATAGTCTGCATACAAGCTCTAATTAGATATTTTAATAATAGTCCTAAATGTAAGTGGTTTGTATAACCTAGAGTTTAACAGTTGCTTGTTAATAAGGCATAGTGTACTCCTGGTGTCAGAGCTGCACTGAAAGCGTAGTAAGGTTTCTGTGTGATACTGTTCAAAACCTTTCCTAACAAAAAATAGTTAGAAGATAAGTGTAAATCACAAGAGATGGTCTTTTACCTGATATATTTTTATTCAGAGCAATACAGGCTTGAGCCTGGCAGTGAGTCATTCACAGTCCCATCCACTTAGTACAAAAGTGTGACTAGTGTGAAGGCATTGCATTGTCTCAAGGTTGAGCTACAGAGAAGCAAAACCAGGGCAGTTCAAGTGAGGGAATCCGTTTTGTTTTTTTGCAGTAAAGCTCATCCTAACCATGCTAAACTCTGGCATACAGAAGAACAGATTTTATGTACTCAGACCATGCTTGGATGTCAGGCTGCCTGGCTGAGTGGGTGCTCCCTGTAGTTTTGTGCTAAGCAGAGCAGCTCTCCGTCCTTGGGGCCAGCTGATGTAGAAAGGCGCAGATTCAGAGAACTAAGCTGTTCCACACTCCAAAGCTGAAAGGCCACACCTCTCAGAGCAGCATAATGCTTCCCAGTGCACAGAAAATTAAATATTCTACCCAGGCATTATCTCGGTGAGCAGCAGCTGTTCTCCATCAAATTTGAGCTGAGAACTGTATTAAGAAACTAATTGTAGGGATGGTTGCACAGACCCATGTCCCCTGCTCTATTTAGTTTTAAAAATACATATTTTTTAAATTTAAATGTAATTTACATTAATGTATTTGTAGCTTGGCAGGTGCCTGGAGGAAGAAGGATAAAGGAGGAAGAATGGCTCCCAAAGTAATGCTCAGCAAACAACAACAAGTTGCCACACCTGTTGGCTTTTTTATCATAGATTTATGATTTTTGCTTTTACAACCTTATATTAAAAGCTGGGCAATGCAGCTTCATTTGAAAGAAGTTTTGTTTGACCCAGGTAAGGGTGACACTCAGCACTCCCCTGTGGGTTCTGGAGAAGCCATATCTACCAATGCTCTCAGCAGGGTAAGAAGAGTGTGTGAGTAAGATGGACATGTTTTTTAACTGCAGTACGTTAAACTTGTTTCTACAGAGTACTTTTGCATCAGCTGCTAAATGAGCATATCTTAAGAAGTAATTTTGATTAGTGTGGGACTCTGGACAGAGGTTTTTGTGGAGAGAAAACACAAATACCTGAACTCATCCACTCTACAGGTTCACTTGTGTGCCAGGGAGAGTGCAGCTACAGCTCAGGGTTCTTCTCTGACAAGCCAGCGCCTGCTTTGGGTAACGCCGACATACTCATAACTGGAATAAGGAAATCTTTGTCTTTTGCAGTGTCTGCCTCATGTGTGTCTTGTGGTACAGAAATGATGCTCATCCATTTAAGACACAGTAAGGGAGCCATATTGGGCTAATGAGATATTTCCCCCACACAAGTAAACCTAGAAGTAAATTAAGCAGTACATAGGAATAGACCCAGGCATTTTGACTCCCAGTTGCCTGAACTTTTAGATCCTTAGAAGTTCCTAATGTCCTAAAGACCTACTGTCATGCAATAACCAGAGTCAATCAATTTGTTCCTAATAGCTCACTGAACCTATTTTTCCTGTTCACAAAATATCTGCAAAAACATGCAATACATAATAATTTATGAGCAGCCTAGATGGCAGCTCTATGCTGGCAGTTTCTTTTTCAAATAGCTTAAGTTAGGTGAGATGAATAATCCATTCCCTCCCTGAATTATTTCTGTGAGCTATTTCTAGCCTGTGTAAGATACAATATGATTATTTACCGTATAAGACTCTATATATGTGATGGGCTGCCCTGAATCCTAAAGAAGTACTTTGTTTCACATCCTTCCATGGAATAGGAAACTGAGAAAACGTTCAGTAAAGTTTTCACCTTCCAATCTTTTTCCAGGCTTACTTTGGAAATTAAATTTAATTTCACTATGCAAATGGTCTTTCTTTCTTATTTCAGAATATCTGGCTTTCTTCGTCACCACAGAATGAATGTGACTGAATAGAGGTTTATCAGGCATTCAACAGATGTTGCACTACTCAGTTTTCTGTTGTCATGCTAATGCTGTCTAAGTGGAAAAATCCTCGTGCATCAACCTGTTTGAAAAAGTTCTAGCCAGACCTTGTCTGGTGCCTTCCTGCTGAAATAGCTGTGTGAATGAAGATGTGTTTATGTCTTCAGCATAATGTGGACCCCTCTGAAACCATATGGGAAAAGACGTTGTGTGCAAAGTAAACATATTGAGCTGAAGGTTTGGCATATTTTTCTGCACGACAAGTCTTCTGGGATTGCAGATTTCATTACCCATCTTCAGAGCATGCCAGAGGAGGTGATATCTTCAGTGCCAGTTCATGGGTGCTAAGACCAATAATAACATTGATATTAATATGAAAACATGTCACTGTATTCATAACAATTTTTGTCTCTACTAGCAACTTCAGTATTTCAAACATAATTTCTGCGTGCTGCTTGAGTTATTTGTCTTCTTATTCCTGAACCCTAGAAAAGCCTGTAAATAACCACAGGGCAAGTTCCATTAAATTTTAATTAATTTTTTTTTTAACAGCACCAACTAATAGAAGAAAACTTTAATTACACATATAAATATTCTGAAATATATTTCTGAAGTACATTTTTTTGCATCTCTAGTAATAATAGCGCCGGCTCATTAAATGGAAAGCATGCATTACCCATATGCTCCTTAGTATTCATAACAAGATTTACACCTATCACCATTAGAAGGTATCTTTTCAAATTACACAAAAAAGTATTTTTAATATTAATTTTTATGATTAATTTTTTCCATGAAGAACAGTCCTTTAAAAACAAATTCGTCTCCATTTATAGTAGCAGTTAATTCATTGACTGTTTCCACAGGTTAACTAAATTAATTGCTCTCCCCATAGCAATGCTTTATATTTTATCCAGTACTTTAATCCAGTTTTCATTATATATGAACCTTTAGCTACAGTCTTGTGGGAAAATAAGCTATTCCTATCACTATGCCTGCATATCTTATAAAGAAGAAACTTTAATATTCTGTTCTAAAGGCTCCTGTTGATAAATTTTCATATTTCAGCTTTAATTTTTTCTGTTAAGAGGGGGGGCTTAAACTGAATGAAATTAAAGACAAATTTAAAATAGCCAGGAATATCTAGCTCAATGCTGAATTATAATATAATATTTTAAAAGCCTATATGCATTTCTGAGGAATTGAGAGTTTGTGGGTTTTCAAAACGATTATGGTAATATAGGGCTACATAACAAAAATAAACACTCTTTTCTTTTTCATCTTTTTTTTTAATTTATCTTTTCAGCTCAAAAGCACTTTTTTTTACCTTGGAAATGATTTATCATAGAAATCCCTCAGGGAACAACAGAAATTGGCAACTGCTAAGTGTTAGCTAAAACACACACCATGAAATGTGCGTTACTGCAACTGCTTGTATCCATGCATTTGACACAAGGTTTGTGATGCTGTATTAGTGGTAGTGCTGAGAAGCATAAGGGTCTCTTGACATTTAATAAACATAGAAACAGATTTTACAGTCATGAGGCATGAGCTGCAAATATTTTCTCACTGCAAGTGTAGAACTTGTTTTAAATTCCAGATGTGATTTTATATTCATGTCTCTTGAGAAGCTAACCTTTCAAAATCATCCTTGAAAATGTAGTTATGGTTGTCATATCCCAAGGTAAATAACAGATTTGCTGACTGTATCATCTTGGAGAACAAATTTTATTTGTTTCTGCTATGAGAAGTCCCAGTTCTTGCATTATTTAGAGAATTCTTTCAAATGAAGATAACTCCTATAATAACAGTATGGTTGTAAGGGTGTGGATAGAGCATGAGGAGAAGTGGGAGCACTAAAACCTAACAGCACTGGAAAATAACATGGAAAGGTGTCTTGTACTTTTCAGTTGAAAGGGAACAGATTTCCTCCTATAGGAAAAACATGGTATCCTCTTATCCATTGGAGTATCTTAATTTTACTCAGAGTGTGAGATGCCAGAGGTGTTCCGTCCCATAGCACTCTCACTGTTTTATGAGGACAATGTGGGAAAGAGGTTTCTCACTCCCAGATTCTCCATTTGTTCAAATACCTTCCCTGGACATGCAACCTCTTTTCAAAAGAAAATACTTCTCAAATGATACATTCCTTAAAAAAAAAAAAAAAAATAAAAAGCTTAAATAAAATGCATAAATCCTGAACTTAATCCCTTTCAAAAAAATATGACTACCCCATGTGTCAGCCACTGACTGCTGGTGGGAATTAATGGGTAAATACAAAAATACTCTGTGATAAACATCAGAATGCTAAGGAAAGAAAATTGACATTACTTACTAGGCTCTTGCCTGTGGTCTAAAAGTCAAGATATGACATTTCCTCACCCTCAAGCTCACGAAAGCCAGTTTATGGACCAGGAGCCAAATACAACCCCTCAGTTCTTTTAACCAAACACTTGCAAAACCTCAGATTATAAGTGGCATCGAAATTACTTGTCCTCTATGTTCTACAGAGGTGGTTGAGAGTTCACAACAAGCTTTTCTTCTAGCATGAGGAAATATCATCTTGGACCTCAGCCCCTGCCTTTGAGCAGCTACCCCATAAGCCATAAAATCTAATTGAGTGAAAAGGTGGCCACCCATTTCAAACTAAGCTTTTCATGTGAAAAATAGACCTTTGAACCAACAACTAATGAGCGGTAATGGTGCTGTAACTCAACATTAACCATGCTCCAAAGTTCTGTATGAATGTTGCTCCCAAAGGGCAGCAGACTTAGAAACCCTTTTTTAGCAAATCGGACTTTCAGAGTAGGCAGCCATAACTTTTTAAATCACTTCTTCTACCACCCACTGACATTCCACTCAAACCAATAGGTGGCCTTTTACCTAAAGTCACCATTTCACATGTATTTTTGATTGTAGTGACTGTGTGATTGATTTGCTTCTACAAGCATACTGATGGCTTTGCCATTAGGTGTGGTAGGAGACTAGCCTTCTCAAAACCATGTGAAAATAAGCTGAGGAGAGAATATGTTAACCCTCCTTTAATCCACAAGCAGTTAAAATGTATATTACAGAGTAATTCTTCTCTGAAGCCTTTATTAAAGAGCAGCTGCCACAGGGCAGCTTTGTACGTTCAAAGAAAGATGTAATGCATGGGAGAGAAAAGATCAGGGTTCACTGGAGAGCAGGCAGCCCCTCAGTTAGAGAGCATAGTTGCTGCTAAGGTGAATTATTGCAAAAAATCCCATTGTAAGTATTGTCCTAATGCTGTAGGTTCAATGACTCTTTTCAAGGAATCAATTACCACAAGCCAATTCGTTACGTTAAAGATTGTCCTCCAAGTCACAGAGCACACATTGGGACAGCAAAAGGCAATGTGCCTGCTCTTTGATGGAGGCTATTTGTGCCCAATTTTGCTCCAAGATCATACATATCATGATTTGGTTTAATAAAACAATATTTTATGGCAAAATTGGAATGGTGGCTGAAAATGAAGAGACAAGCAGTTTCCTCCAAAACCTCCCAGAAATAAGGTGCAGTTGCTAAGGAACAATAAAATCCACAGGTTCTTCCCTTAGAAGTCTGCAAATTAAAAGTATAGATACTTAAGAAAAAAGAACAAGGGACAAAAGAAAGAGAAGCAGGAGGAGGAGGGAAATTATAATAAAACCGAACAGGTGTTCAGCATAAGTGAATGCTGTGCATAGTGCTGTGTAGTTTACTGTACTTTGCTTTCATGCTAACAACTGGTGTTGTGAAGGATATGACAACAGTCAATGCTGTCAGCTGCCTTGCACGAATAAGCTGGGTGAAGTTCAGCTTACTTGCATGATAAATTTCTCATCAGTGAGTTGCACCAAACTTCAGCCTTGCTTTTTTATTTGTCACTTATTATCACCATTAAATACCAGTTCAGCATGGTTATGTCATCTGCTTGGTTAGTTACCTGAACCTATCATTCTCAAGATAAAGCATCTGCCAAGCACAGAAGAAAAGGCTCATTTTGCTCCTATTCTAATTTTAAGCACAACAACAAAACCTTGGTAAACAAGCTCATTAGGAGCCTGCCTGCCCACAGGGGAAAGTTTCCACCTGAATTTAATAAAAATAAGCAATGCAGTTCAGATTTTTATGTTTCAAATTTTTATGTAAAGTTTAAAGCAATGGGTGTTTTTCTTTTCCCTTTGAAGGATGCACTCCAATTTGTTATGATAAAACAGAGGCAGCTGTACAAATGTGAACAATTTTAGAAGCACATTGTGTCATTTTGTTGTTAAAAGTGTTCTGGCCAGCATGAAGAAATGCGAGTGGTGATGTTAGGAAAAAAAAGTAAGGCTCAAATTGCACAGATCTCAAATATGGACTTTATAAAATAAAAACATTTCATTTGAGTGAGTGTGAATTAGATTTCTAAATAATAACATTCCCCAGGGTAATTGCATTACTACAGTGTAGTGTGCTCTTTCAAAAATTACAGGCAATGGTCACTCATAAGGCAACTATTTCATTGAGCTGTGTCAAACACTAACAGAGGAAGTAAAAACGGAAAGCCTTCACTTTCACATCATGTGTTTTGAGATTTAAGATGCCTTTTTTTCAGCCATTTTCACTTTCTTGCAGAATCTACTATTAGCAAAGCTTGCATATTTAAAACCTGCTCTGCATAAAGAATGCACAAGAGCTCAAACCTCCCTGTGTCATGCTACCAGTCTTGCAAACAGTGCTCATTCAGAAAGTTCTCCAATATTTGAGAATTTTCCTAAGGAAATTGAAACTGAATAATGTGCTTCCAGCTCTTATGTGCAGCAATGTAACAGATTTCTTAGAATCTCAGATTCTCATTCTTTCCAATATCCTAAATGTTCACATGCACATTTCAAAGCAATATAAACACTTAAAGAAATTACTGGCTTGGGGTTTTTTGTGGTTTTTTGTTTGTTTTTTTTTTAGAAAACAAAGAACTGATCAGCAGGGTTTTCGAGTTCCCTCTGTATACCATGATAATTAAACATTTTAAATAATCACAAAGTCTGGCCTTCTGTATCTTGAAAGATATTACATTTCACTGTCATACCAGCAGAACAAACCCTGGAACTTTTAGCCATTTAAACCCTATACTCCAATTTCTCTGAGCCTTTGGAGATGCACAGATATCCAACAACTCAGTGCTTCTCTTCTGGGGAGTTAGCTCCCACTGTCAGCTCTCCTTAAAGCTCTTCCTTACTTCTCATTCAATTCTGTCTGACTTTCACTTCCAACCATTGTTTGCCACTAAGCCCTTCACCAGTCAGCTAAAGAAGCCATTAATGTCTAGATGTTCTTCAGTGATGTTGCTCCTTAATCACTTTTTCAGTAACATAAAAAGAATGAGGAAAAGCTCTTCAATGTATGGATTACACATGTGGCTCTTTTCCAGATGATGTCCAGTTCTGCAATGCTCATATCCTCAGTACATCACACCAGTACACTCATCTATTCACAGAAAAATCCCAATGGATTGCTGTGGAGCTAAATCTGCGAAGAGTCTATTTCTCCCTCTTGAGTATTAAGGGAGCTCTGAGCGGTTAGACGAGATGTCTAATGTCAAAAGTAGATGTCTGTGAAATGATTCTCATCCGTCTAACTGTTAAAATGCGCAGAGAAACCCCTGACTTCTGCAGCACCATGTAAAGAACAGCAGAAATGTTGTGTTTGGGTTAGATGATTTAAGTAAGTTGATTAAAACATTGCTTCCTTTTGTATTGTGGGCATTTTTAATTGTTAAATATGTCATTAAAATATGTTGGCATGGATTTTCCAATGTTACCTATTTTTTCTGTGAAATTTTAGGTTTACTTCTTTCAGTTTCTGATTGCTTCTGAAAAGTTGTATCAGAAGATAGTTTTATCTGGCAATAGTTAAAGGGTGATTAGATGTTTGCACTGGAAAATCAACAAATACATTGCATGGTAATGCAGTTACAAATACAGACACCTAGAGGACTGAACTTTGGAATTCACTTCCCATGCCAGTGTTAAGTGGAGCAACTTAAGTTTTAGAGCAATTTTTATCCAGCTATTTTATGAACATAACAAGGCAACTCTACTTTGCAATCTCTGGAATCCGTGTTAGTTCTGTAATGCGCTGTGAAAGGAGAGTAATGTAATTTTATATTTTTTTAAATGAAAATATAGAATTGACAGCACAGTTTTGCTTGAGGATGTGAATTTGACAGCAAATCCCCTGGCTGTGAGAGGCCTTGCTGGTAATAAGTCACCTCCTGACAACCTCTAAAGCACAGGCTGAAATGAATATGAATAAATCACATCGAATGTTTCTGTCCTAAAGCTGTGTGCATTTTGCCTTTTCTTCTTTCAGTATCCCTTCCATGTTTTACTTCCTTTCTCTTCAGTCATCTTCATTTTTTTTAAGTCTTTTTCTTTGTTTCTTTGCAGAAAAACCTGCAGTTCTCAGAAAGGAAGGGCAGTTCAGCAGTTGCTTCTTTTCTTTTTCACTGTTTATATGCTTTTGGGTCTCCAGAATGATTTAAGACATGAGTAACTACTTTGCCTAATTAAGTTCTAACTTATTTTGTTTTGTTTCCCCTCTGGTTACTCCTTTCTCTCTGTTTCTTTTTTATCATACTCTTTCTAATGCTTTTGGTTGTAATTATGTCTCCATTTCTTTCCCTGAATAAGTATTTACTTTTATTATTATTAACTATCTGTTCTTCTTTCCTACTGTGTCTTTTAACTTACTCTCCCTTTTCAGGCTTTTTTTTTTCCTGTTGCCTTACAGGTTCTGCATTCTGCCTCAGCTATATTGGCAAGACTTGAATCATGGTCTTAGATGTTTGGCTCTGAAATCCTCTGGGATGGAAATGCTTCCTGGCTCGAAACTAGTTTAGGCAGTCTCAAAACTCCGTTCACCTTAACTCACACAGAAAATCAGTGTGAATGATAGTCATGGCCAAGGAACTCTTGCTTAGGCTTTGGAACTCTGAAGGCACACTCTCTACCACAACTGCCCCAGCACCCCTTTCTTTCTCAGCCCCCTCCCTGGTCCAAAAACTGCTAGTCAATTTTCTATAGTGAAGGCAGAGAATTATGTACTGCTCCATTTCCTAACTTCCATAAAATTCTGCATTATTCCACCATCTTACCAATTTAACATTTTGAATGAGAAAAAATATTGTTGATGGGTTACAAAAGTTTCATGCCAATAACTCTGTTGTATTTTCTCACCTCTCGTTTTGTTATGAGAGAAGAGCAGCCTAATTCATCAGGCTGGTAAACTGAAATAGTAGGATAAGGTGCAATTGTAGATGTTTCTCAGTACTTTTAAACCCATGTCTCTCTGGCTTAGCAGTTTTCAGTAGTTCTGGTTAAGATTTTTTCAGAGATTTTTTTTTTTAGTGGAGGACACATAATTTAAATAAATTTATGGTTTCACAAAAGGATTCTGTCACTTGAAAACATACTAATTCAATACAGTTTAGCTGAAAAGTCTCTCGATTCGAAAGAACTTTCTTCTGGCATTAATTTAAAGGAATAGAAAATAAAAATTAAATATTGAAACTGTTCTTATTGAAATTATTTGAAAAAAACTCCAGATAATTTTCATTAAAGTGCTCAGACTTTATTTTTATTGTGGTTTGTGGCAGGAAAATTTTACAAAATATTGAAAATGCTGTAAGCGGCAGATTCATCTTCTGCTCTTTTAAGGAATTTATTATATACAGTATTACAGAGAAAAAGTTGTTTTTGTAACTATACAGCTGTTTTGGTACCATTTGATTCTACACCATGGCAATGCATACTAATTCACTTTCCCCATTTGTCATCCTCATAATCATTTGCTTTACATTTATCCTGTTTTTTGCACAAAAGTAATTTAATACTTTCATAATGGAGTAAATTATACACTCAAATACCAGTTCTAAATGCTATTTCATTAATAACTTATAATTTTGTTTTCCTCATAAGATCTACCATATAACCCTCTTGCTACAGTAAATCACTTTGCAACTTTATTCAGTATTTAATGATCCTATTAAATCTATTCTAGAGCTCATATGCAACTCATACTAAATATACCTCAGCCAGGTGTTTCAGGTTTCATTTGCTGAACAATTAAAAGCTTAGAAGTGAATGTATATTTAAAAAAATAGTTTCTGAAATAGATTTATTAATATTTTGTGTTTATAACTAAAACAACCTGCCACAAATTGAAAAGGGCATAGATGGATAAGTGGTATCAGCATTCCTATTCCTAATACACAAATTGTACTATCAACTACTTGAAACATAGAAGGGTTCTCACAATGACAGTATATCTGATTTATTTAACCACATACTGTGTTTAAGATGTTTCTAATTGCATTCATGTTCTATATGGGGTCTATCTATATATTTTCCTTTTCTAGCTGTTTTTATTTTTATAAACCAGTCAACATCTCTGAAGCCAGTGAGATTCCCTCCTGAAACATCTAGCCTTTTATTTTTGAACAGCACCTCTTACTTGCCTTGTATTTTGCTGTCTCCAGGAGCAATAATGCACTCACAGCTAGAAAAGTGCATAGGCATCTACAGTTAATGTAGGTATCTGGATTCCAGCATGACTACACACGAAACTTCTGGAGACTGCTTTGGTATCCACACAGCTGGACACCCTGGCCAGGCCAAGGTAATGGAGCTGCCTGGGAACTGTTACATTAACACAGCTGGGATCGCTGACTCTCATCAGTGGAGCAAGAAGGACTATGGTTAATGGAGATCAGTAAGGCAGCTCAGCTGGATCATGCAGTCAAGGACCCTTTCCAAGAACTAGTTTCTGCTCCACACTGGGCTGTAGGCAGGCTATACTTTGCTTCTGGCATCCCTCTCGCAAGCCTCATGAACCTTACATGTGGCCTGGCTTCAGCAGGAGGAGCAGAGTCACCTCATCTGGAAGGTCTTCCCTAGCGAAAGGTTGTGTGGAAGTGGTGACCCTTCCAGATATACAGCTGGTGGAAAGGGTATGCTTACTTCTGGAGGAACTGCATCACCAGATGTCACCTTACTCCTTCCAGCACCACAACAGAGATCAGGTTCCCACCCTCACTTGGCATACCTCTGCAGGCACTAACAACATTTTCTGGGGATCTGAGAAAACCTACAGGACAAAGTGGAGCATCCACATGATCATATAATCATAGAATGATTTGGGTTGGAAGGGACCTTTGAAGATCACCTAGTCCAAGCCCCATTCCATGGGCAGAGATTCCTTCTACTAGACCATGTTGCTCAAAGCTCCATCCAACCTGATCTTTCACACTTCCAGCAATGGGGGAAATACGACTTCTCTGACCTGTTCTAGTGTCTCACCACCTTCATCATAAAAAAATTCTTCCCTACATGCAATCTAAATCTACCTTCACTGAGTTGAAAACCATTGCCCCTTTCCTGTCACTACAGGCTTTGGTAAAAAATCTCTCTGCCTTTTATAAGCCCCCTTTATATACTGAAAGGCCACAAGTGATCTTAAATGCCTCAGAGATTACCAGAGCAGGAGAGAATTTTTCTATAATATTTAGGTACCAAGACAGGATTTATATACTTAATGTAGATATTTTCCACATAAACATTGCTATCCATTGATAGCCAACAGAAAAGAAATAACACCTTCCAGAGAACAGTCGACTTCGGAGGCTAAAATATTTGTATTAAATAGGTAAACTGAAACACGGCCTCTATGTGTCCTTTTCTTCCCAGCACTGTGAAGGCTAAGTAGCTCTAAGTGAATGTACATACTCTACCCTAGCAGCTAATCAAACATATTATCGGGGAATGTATTATACAGAGAAAATTCAGCTTTACAGTATGAAATTCCAAGTAAGAGTTTGCGAGTTTTAATTTAACCCACAATCTAAAGTAACCTAATCAATTTTTCATACACATTAGAGTAAACATGGAATAAAGTCAAAGTGACACACTGAAATAGAGCAACTTAGTTCTTTAAAAAGACAGTGAGATGAGCTCCTGAATGAATAAATAGTGGAAATAAAGGACACAGACTACATTCTGGACATGATACAAATGTCTAAAAAGCACTTCTCAACTGTAAAGTTTCTTATGTTCTTGTAAAAATATAATACTTTACCATCAAAAGAGATATGAAAGTTCAGAGAAAATAAGAGCTGAGAAATAGTCTGCAAACACTGCTCTGTGTTTGAAGGGTATTTCATCTCATCAAATGTAACCTTTGAAAGGTAGAGACACCCTTTATGCTCATCAAGGAAAAAGCTTACACAACATTTCCCAAATTTGCTTGCCAAGCTGTCCTGTTGGCTGCAGTCACAAGTGCCCAGGAGTAGCACAGAGAGGGGTGTCTGCTGTGCCCTGTCTCTCAGCCTGTCACATTTCCGACTCTCACCATTGCTGTTTCTTTCTCCTATTTTTTTCATGTCGTTTTGACAGACCTGGGATAGGTCAATTTTCTGTTGGCTCTCAAGAGAAGGCAGTAGTTGTGCATCTTTTTGTGCTCCATCATACATTTAAAAGCACGGTGAATAGTTAAATAGATTAAAAAAAAAAAAATCTGGGGCCACTTTCTAAGGAATAAAAACTTCAAGGACTGGCCTAGAAAGGTATTCCTGGAAAACGGATGGAGAAGGAAGAAAGGTGGGGCTGCTCTGGGTCTCTCTCCCCTCTGCTCAGACCCATCGCCTACCCTTTAGGCTAACTGCATTGAACCAAACTTTCTCTCATCAGATCAGGTGAAGAAAATTCATGGATGAAGTTCCTGAAATAAGGGATTGTCATCAGGGCTCCTGTGCCTCTACCCTTAAGCTCAAGTGGATATTTAGTGCTATTATTTTTGGTCATAAAACCATACAGAAAAAGAACAAGAGCATCCACAGTTCTGGAGAAGCACCACTTTATGGGTGCATTTATACCCATATAAACTACAATTTTAAAAATACTATTAGTCTTAACCAGTAAACCCCACAGCTTAGAATAATGTAATCATAGAACAGATAGGATTGGAAAGGACCTTAATATCATCTAGTTCCAACCACCCTGCCATGGGCAGGGACACATAATGTAAGATGTCAATTTGGTTGTATATAAATAAAGGAAGAACAATCCAACAGTGTTGCAAAACAGTGGTTGCAGCACTCAGTTTCCAACATATCCTTCATCTTCATGTAGAACCATACATAAAAGAAATTAATTTTAAACCATGCACAAGCATGATGAGCATTTGGATACAGCCACTTGCATCTTCAAACCAGAGTACCAGCTCCCAGTGCTGCCTGAAGATCTCAAGAGTTCCTCTTTCTGCCTGCTAGAAAGCTGCGATGCCAAGAAGATCATATAGTTCCAACCCCCCTGCCATGGGCAGGGACACCTCACGCTAAAGCATGTCACCCAAAGCTCTGTCCAACTTGAGCACTGCCAGGGACGGAGCATTTACCATTTCTTTGGGCAACCTGTTGCAGTGCCTCACCAGCCTCACTTGCACAATCCACAAATAGAAATTATGGCTCCTTTCAGCCTGTTATCTTGCTACTGTAATTTCTCATTTCCTACTTAACAAACAGGACATGACATCATTTCTCTTGTGATTTTAAGTTACAGATCCGTGTGCTTTTTTGTTTCAAAATCAATGGGGGGGGGGGGGGGGGAGGGGAGAGTGAAGGGAGGAAAGGGGGCAGGTGGATTACCTGCTTTACCTCCTGCTCAAATTTCTTATTACCCACCACCTTACCTCATGAAAACTTTACCCCATTGCCTGTTTTCTCTAATTTAAAACTCAATTGTGCGCATTCATTTAATGCTGTTATCACGAAAGCAATACAGCAGTGTTTGTGCAGTGTTTGTTATGGCTGCTAGCAGCCATATTTAGGGTTGGGTTTTTTCCATCCTATAAATGCAGTCCTGATTTCTGTCACTCTGCTCCTTCAAATATAAAAATTATGAACTTCAAGGAAAAAATGCTTATCTGCCAACGTGGATGGCAGCAGCCCTATGCCAGAAATTCTGAATACAGTTATGAATATGTATTGCTGCTGTCCTCTGTTAGTGAAAGCATGAGCACTGGGCTCTGTAGAATGAATATTTCCTAAACAGTGCTATACTCTATGCACCCAGTAATAGTATTGTGATTTGCACATTTACTTTTTTGGCTTAGAATGGAAACGTATCACTTTGTTATATGCATGAAGTTGGCAACGAACCATTTGTGCGTTACTAGAAGTTATCTATATTTCTTAGGGCATAAAAAATATTTCATGATAAAAAAGATGTCTATCTATTAAATGGGAGACACTATGCCTGAGAAGAAGGTGTTAGTACAGATTCCTCAACCTCTTCTGGGATTTTACTTCGCATATGCTTGAAAAAACCAAAAGTAATAAGAAGAAATAAAAACAGAGATATGAAGTAGAGGAGAAAAATATTTTAGCCATATGTACAAGAGTATTCAGTACTGATTTACATGTAATATGTTCTATATTCTTACAATGAGAGAAAAAATAACTAATTTTTGAGTAAGAAACTGCTTCCCTAGGTGTAACTTATACTGTAATTAATAGAAGCCTTAAAATGCATGTATCACATAAAAAAATCAGCAACACTGGTTCATTTCCACCAGCAGAACATTTTTCCTTCATTATTCCAGTTAAGCATTTCTGATTATACATTTTCTTTTCTGTTTTTCAAAGTACCTATTGAATTTTAAGGTCAGAGAATGCTGGACTAATGTACAGTGACTTCAGTGTACTTTCTTCTGACCTTTGGTTAACTGATGAGTATTTTAAGTGGCTACACTTTTTAAGTCATTCCCATGGCATTTATTCAGGAAAGAATTGCTCCCAATGTTCAGCATTTCTGTATTTCAGACTGTCAGTACTTCAGCTGTCATTATGGCTCTAGTTCACTGATCAAACAAACAGACTTGGATGAGATCTGGGGCATCAGCTGCTCTTGACTGGTTCGGCTTATAAATTCTCATGATCATAGGCTTTAACCTTAGTTCAGCAATGTCCTCAATTTCATAGTGTCTGTTCTTTAACTTCAGGCTTGCTGATCTGCCTCAGTGACAAATGTCTCCATTACAACAGATTCATTTTATTTTCTCAGTCTCACTCCACATGTTTAGAAAGGTCTTAGAGATTTAGGAACTAATAGAGCTAGGCAAATACAGCAAGAAATGTCAGTGAATTATTTGTTCAATATTTTTTAATGAACTCTCTTCATCTGTGTCCAGCAATAGTTCAATGCATGGGTTTCACAGTTGGCACAGCTAAAGAATCAGCAACTTTTAAATGAGTGTTGGAGTCTAACATCCAGATTCACTTCCCATAAAATACTTGCACCAGAAATCAGATTTTAAGAGCTCTAAGAATTTAATAGGAAATTGGAGCACTCCTGCTAGTGTGAATAAGTTAAGGAAGCATTGCAGCTGTATTTTAGTCAGGTGTAAGTCACCACTTTCAATATAAGAATAACTGCCTAAAACTTGGTAATATATTCTGAGCTAATGGCCTGTTCTGGCCTTACAAATGCTGTGATCACTCTGACACTGCCCATAGCAGATTTTATTTCTTTTCCTGACAGTCCCCTGTGAACAGCAGGCTCAGCCAGATCAGAAGACCCAGTGCTGACTGGTACCATGTCCTCTGCGTGCCCGACAGCACCATGGCCAGTGTAGTGGTATCCTAATTTACTCCAAAGCTGCTTGCAAAAGATGCTTTGTGGACTGAATGTGAAAATGAATGATAGTGGTCAATGGGTCCCTCCTTCCCCCTTCAGTGATGGCAGAAACATGATGACTCTGCTTGGCAGTTGGCTATACAAACTTACTTCTCATTTCCATTTCTGCTTCAGCCACAGCAAGCAGCAGTACAGGATGCAAGTTTTCTTTTCACAGCAAACATTACAATTGTTTTAAAATCTGCAGGCTACTCAAAAGCCATGTGGCAGCTTGAGAGGTCTATCAGTTTTCTGCAACAAGACTTATTTATATCCAAATCAGAATCAGCTGTGTTTCAGTAAGCACTGTAATCATATGATCTGTAAGGGCATCTTGTTTAAAGATTTCATAAGTAGTTCATTATCTATGAATGGGCTATGGGCTATTTTCCAATTAATCTATCCATTTTATTCAGGCCTGCATACTAACAATAATAGATCAAAAGAACTTATATTCTTCTTGCTTCAAGTGCTTCTGTGTTGTGCTGGTAATTTCCTCTCTAGAGTGGTTTATTTCTTTTCTCTTTTTTCACTTCTGGCTTGCCCCAAAACATTAGTCCAATTAGGGTGTCTGAGGACCCGAGTTCCCCCATAAACCATTTGCAGTGCTACACTGAAAAGGTTTTTCTTCTCCAAACCAGAAACATTCTCTGTAGCCATAGAAAGACTAAAGGAAATCTAAGAAGTAAAGGAACATGGGGAGAATATCAAATTCTAAAAGCAAAAAAATAAAGCACCTCTTTATTGGCTACTTTGATCGATATCAGAAAGGAAATCAGAGTCAGCATTTGTTGCTTTTGCAAATAGCTTTTCATTAGTAGCCCAGTAAACCTTTTCTTCTCAAAAAGTAGTGTATCAGATGTAAATCTAAATCTCAAGAAAATATGCACTTAAGACACCAGAACCTGTCACTTTCCAGATGAAATATGAGCAACAGTGTGATTAATTTGTAATTAATAAAAGAAAAAAAAAAAAAAAAAAAAAAACAAAAATGCATCCAGGCGAACACATAACATAATTACCTGCTTTAAAAATTGCCAAGTTTAAACAGAAAGAATTCTGCACTGGCTTACTAATGCCCAGTATAAAAATGTCACCCTCACTTCTCTATTTATGACTAGACAGCCAATGATTCATCATGTTTTAAACACATTTCCTCTAATCCATTCAATCATTTACAGGAATAAGTCACAGTGCTTTGACATAAATACTTTCCTAGGGCTACGTCTGTAAAAAAAGTTTTTGAATTATTCTGCTGGTAAGTATTGACAAACAAAGTAAGTGAAATAAATGGCAGTGGAATGCTCTTTTCTTCAAATTGAGAAAACTTCCTGAGAACACTTATTTGGGTTTCATTTTTTGCCCAGTCACCTCTCAGGCAGGTAATCTGCGTTGTGCTAGAAACAGAGGAGGTTTTTCAGCTACCCTTACAAAAGCATGGAAAAATGGTTTTCACACCAAAAATTGTATAAGCAAACTTCAGATGATTTTGCTATGTCTGGGTTAAAGACTGAAATATTAAAATACAAATTAAATATAATATCCTGCAGTTGCTATGTGCTGTCTGAATGGACTGAGGAAGCTTTTCCCTTCAACTTTTCTCCTCATCATTATTCATATAGGCAAAGAGGTTTTGTTCAGAAAGATCTTTGGAGGAATATTGTTGTAAGACCACAGACGTTCATGTGAGCATGAGTATTTGCTAGTTTTGACCATATATCATTAATTAATCATTTCAGCCACTTGCACAAAATAAGAGTTGAGCCTCACATAGCACTCTGTGTAATCACCAAATACTAAGACGTCAGTATTTAAGACCACAGGCACGCAGAGCCACTGCCAAATCTGCGCATTCCCAGAATTGCCACAACAGTCTGATTTCTCAGTTTATCAGCAGAACTGCTGTATATTTAAAAAGGAGTCACATTAAACCACATTTGATTTTTTCTTAAAAATAAGCAACTAGTTGTTTGTTTGATTTGACAAATAGAATGGGATTCAAACTGAGAGTAAGACATCTAAACTTGTATGTCTACATGTAGAGATCCAAATATACTCATATGAGCTCCTGCTAAAGTCTGTGAACGTCATGTCATTGCCATCAACCATATATTGAGATTGTAAAGTTATTTAACTGACTAGGTGTTATGTAAGATTCAGTAGCTAAATATAGGTGCCTACTGTATTTTCAGGCCCTGTGTATTATCTTTCTTGTCTTCGGTTGCTGCAACTAAAGGGTGGAGTTCTGCTGTGCCTGACATATCTGCCTGCCCTGGGCAGATCTCCTGGGCATCTCAAGCACCACAAGCAGCCTGTGTTCAGGAAACCAAATCCCACCCTGAGTGACTGCTCTTGGGTGAGAGAACTGCTCTCCAAGGACTGACTGCATTGGCTGTGACAGGAAATGCCTACTTGTAGAAACTGTAGTTTGGATATGTTCTTTTTGAACTGAATCCCACCCGCAGTCTTCCCTTTGTTCTGAAACAAAGTGCTTCATTCCAAGAAAGATTAAAGAAATGAAAGGCAGTATCCCCAGCAATGCCAGAAAATGAAAAGGCTCTTTTTTACAGTGTTTTTGGACTTGCAGTATTACGGATTTGTTTTCTTCTGCTGCTTTTGAGGACTGGAATGCATATTTCCCATTTGCAGATGTGATGTGTTGGGAAGAACTCTCCCTCTTTTCAACTAACAATTCCAGTAGTCATAAATCAAGCCTGGAAATCCATCATCATCCAGGAGTGTCTAAAACAATAGACAAGAGTGTCTTTTAATGTGCTTTTATACTGTTTGTGAATCTATAAGTAGTTTATGCCCAGAAAAGTAAATTTAATATGAAAGACTTAAGCTAAGGTTTTGCAAGATGAAGTCCTATGTGTTTTAATATATTCATGCCCTACAGCTCTCTTCTACCTGGTGCTGTGTGTCACTGCTCTTCTATGGGGTCAGAATAGCTGCTTGTGTGGCTACACCGAGAAATGACTCAGGGAACTACCCAGCTCAAAAATAAGTCAGTCATTAAAGAAACTCATTGAAGAAAAGAGGGTTATTTCAAATCCAGATCAATGTATCCAGTTTGCAGAATAACCACCAAAAGCAGAGCTGAAAGAGGGCTTATAGGGATAAGGGATGGGGAGAGGTTCTGGGAGGATGATGAGAGATGGCAGAATAGTGCAAGGATACTGCAAAGGAGTGTTGCAAGGCTTGGCTTTGTCCCGCAAAACTGCAGTCTGAAGTAAATTCGTTTCTGAATGGGCTGTAGCCTGGTGACTAATACATGCACATGGCAGCTAAGATACTCTCACTGAACTCTACTCCGTGATTTCAATCATGAAAGGTTCTGTCCTCTCAGATAAACCATTTAATGGAGTGAAATTAGATGGGGAGCATATTGCATTTGCAGAGATTTCTGGGTCTGAGGCATTTCAAAGATTGCTGGAATTACTGAGCTCCTCTGCTAAGGCAGTCAATAGCCTTGCTTCTCTGCAGGAGATAAAAAGCCAAAATGTGCACAGCTTGGGTACACAGAGTAATTTTAAAACCCTGGGGGAAGGCCAGGCTGGGCAGGCCCGCACCTCACAGTGTGTCGGCCTGGACATGTGCCTTGCCGATTCAGCTCTGCTGCAAATGTGATGGTGCTAGGTGATGGAGGGTGCTCTTTCCCTGCATAAGGTCTCTCTTGTCTCTGTCAAGGAGTACACTCAGGCTGAATGCTGGTCTCTGCATGCACAGTGACAGCTTCTGGGACCAGGCTGCCAGCCACCTAATTACCCAGACACTCAGTGAAGCCCTGCTCTCTCAACCTGGAGAACATCTCCAGGGAGTATTACTGGAATTAAAAAAAAAATATATATATACAGTATATGTTTCATTCTTACCCACCCAGTAACCCCACACCTGCTTGCCCAAACAAGAAGCCACAAGCGTCCCAGCTTTAGGGTTTGCTTGGTCTTGGTGGGACCCAGGGCATCACTGTTGAGCAATGTAGTCACACCTCAAGTGGCAGACCTTTGTTCATACATGCTCTCCTCTGAAAAGCTGGTGCTGTTACATGAGATATATTTGACAGTTCCAGAAAAAAAGGAGATTTGCCTCCAAAATCATCATCTGTTCTTAATTTCCTCATCAATTAGAGAACAGCTCACAGGTTTAGAAGGAAACAATAAACTCTCTTTGAGGCAATAACTTTACGACATGTTATACCCGTTCAACCGCTTGCTTTGCTATCATGGTGTGCATTTTATCCTGCCATGAGCTGGAAGCCTTAATTATGATCTCGCGTCTTCCATTGTTTGAGGCAAATGACTAAGTGACTTATAAAGACAATTTGATTTGGATCTGTTTTAACTAATCTCTTTCCAAGGACGATATCCTATTAGACACACCATGTCTTTTTCAGGAGGGATGAAAGGGATGAGGAAGGGACAGTTACTTTTGAAGTGGTATTACAGGGATTGAAAAGCTGGGTAATTAATTGTGATTGTTCAATTTCTGTGGTTGTCACCAGCAACCTTGTCTGCTCCTCCTAAACTTAAATACTTCCAGTTAAAGCTAGGGTTACAAGAATCACAGAAAATAGACAGGAAGGGTAACTCCAAGACACTGTTTTGTGAAACTACATTTATCAGCTGCTTTGCAGGAGCTGGGCAAGATCAAGTTCTGTGGGGGCTTGTTCTGACCAGGAAAGTTCTTGTATTTGGGAGAAAGAAGACTGCCTGGTCACTTTCACTTTGAGTTTGCCTTATTGGCTTTAAGATCTCATGACCTATCTATCTGACTTATCTATCTCTATAAGTGGGACACTTATAAGCTTCCACATCACAACAACTTTTCATTGAAGAGATCATTAACCAATCCACTGAAATGGAATAATACCCTTAAAACCAAGAAAAAACACCTGATTTTAATTCCTCAGTCATTCCTTTGAATACCTGTTCATTTTTCTTAACTCACACCTCAGTACTGCATTTCTTGACCTCTTTGTGGTATTTGTGGACAATTATTTTTTTGTCATAGCCCATGAGACTAACCTCAGCTGCATGACCAATGGTAACAATTAAGGTCAAAATAGTTTAACATAGCAGCTAAGACTGTATGTAGCATAAAGCATACATGTCCATCAGCATATTCTAAATCAGTTTTGTGGTCTAACATATCAAAAAAATCATTACAAAACCATAATATTTGTGTATAGCAATGGGGCCAGCTCTTTTGCCTTGTCCTTTGAATTTGTATTCACACCAAGCATGAAGAGCATTTTAGATATGATCAGAAGTTTGTATAAGAGACTCTGGAGCTATGTTTTGCGAATAAATCTTTTAGCATAAATAAATTACATAAATAGACAATGAAAAAGGACCTTTATTTGCTTTGTGCATGGTGATAGTTAGATATTAATACATTACTTAGTGCTGAGACTTCTAAGCATGAGCAATACACAACACAACTATGAGGGCATCTGTCAGAGCACAATATGATGTGCTAAATCAGAATTAAATGCTACCCTGAAGTAAATGGAGTGCTCTTGCCTCAATTAGAGAAAACCAAAGGGAAACACAACAACAATCTTCAAAACACCTCAAAGCTTCATATTAAGAGAATAAATTATTCTCCAGATCAACTGGTGAAAGGATGAAGCATAACAACAGGCTTACACTGGAAATTCAGGAGATGAGACGAGTAATTTCCTAACAGCACAGGTGGCCCAGCACTGGAATGGGTCACGTGGGGAGATGACAAGCAGTTTTCGACTGATGGGTTTTGAGTTTGGACAAATTTCTGTCAGAACTGGTTCAGACACAATAGTTCCTGCTGGGAAATTGCAGGGTACAACTGGGGAGACATCTGAGGTGGGAACAACTCAGCCAAGCCCTACTCCAGGGTCAAAACTGATGTGAAAATTATTACCAGCCTCCTCCTCCTCCCGGCAGTGCTGAGGCAGTTCTCATGTCCCAGGCAGGAGCATCAGGAGAAGCATAAGCAAAGGTGTCCCCTGTCTGTAAACTACTCTGAAGGGCTCTGCTGTCCATCAAGTGGGCTTGACAAATGTTGCTCAGTTATTTGAAATAACTCCCTCCCTCCCACCCAAAACTAACATATACTTACTGAATTATGAAAAGAAGTGAAAATCCATTTTCCTTGCTAGCTACTGATGCACTAAATGATTGTTTTTTCTTTTTTAAATTGTTTAGAATTAGTCTTCCTTATTTATATTATCTATTAATCTAAAGATGGCATGTCTGGTTATCCTAGTGCTGTTAAATCACAATAACAAGAGCTGAAACACTGACAGCTTATCTCTTTTCAAGAACCATCTCCAAGATGGAGGTACATATAATCATCTTAAAGTCAGAAAAAAAACTTCCGTGTCAGATTAGAACTGGGTTACCACGTGTTAGCTAACTTAGTTCTGCACAGAGCAAAATGTCAAAGCATTATTGGTAAACATTTCTAGGAGTGCAGTTTTCAAAATATCTTATAGCCAGTGATTTCTATGTAACACAAAATAATAGTTTGGATGCTTTTCTGAATCTCACTAAACACCAACCTGGATGTTGGACTATCTTTGCAAATTTTGCCTATATTCTCTGGGCCCACAGCATCCATTTCCCACATTCAAATAATTTATGAATATTGTATCATTTTATCTTTACTTATATCACCAATGCTTGGAGATGTGTAAATGTTTTCTAACTTTGAAAGGCATGTTTGCAACTAGAATTTATAGAAAACTTAGATTGTTTTAAATGTATATATAACATACCATGACATGACATGATGTCATCTCATGACATGACATGATATCTCATGACATGACGTCTCATGACATAACATAACAACATGACATGACATGACATGACATGACATAATGTAATGTAGCATAACATAGTCTGGAAATTCATGCCTTGCAACAACTTTGTTTATGAAACAGTGTATTAATGAAAATGCTTAATAAAGCCAATATTTCTTTCCAGTTAAGTAGCCAATAATGCACTTTAATCTTAGGAAAATCACCATTTGCTTTAGACTACTTTGATCACATAATTTTATCAATTCCTTTTATAGATGCAGGTGAACAGCTTCAGAATAAGAACCCTTGTGAATTTTAAAATAACTTCATGAAAGACCTGTCCTTGCAATAATAAGTGTTTAAGTCTCTAGGCTGGATCTCTTGCTTTGCCAAATTTTCCAGCAACTTAGAAAGACATTTCAAGCACTCAAAAAAAGGAAAAATGTTCTCCTAAATATAGGTTTTGAGTGATTCTATAGAACAACACGGACTTTGGATACTCTTCCTACCTGGAACTACCTGAGGACATCTCACCTGCCAAGTTACGCTTTGAAGAACTTTAATCTGAAATTAAAAATATTTTGAGTTTACTGTGGTGAGTTGACCTCAGCTGGCTACCAGGTACACAGCCACCAGGTACACAGCCACCAGGTACAAGGCACTTTATCATTCCCCCTTCTCAGAGGGACAGGGGAGAAAAATAAGATGAAAAACTCACAGGTCAGGGCGCAGGCAATTTAATAAAAGAAAACCAAAGACGGCATGTGGAAGCAAAGGAAAACAAAAAGATTTATTCTGTACTTCCCATTAGCAGGAGATGCCTAGGTACTTCCTAGGAAGTAGAACCCAGTAGCACAGTGGCTGTGTCAGAGCTCAAACGTCTTAATAATGAATGTCCCCCTTCTATCTCTTACCTTTTCTTGCTGAGCACACGATACAGTATGGAGTATCTCTTTAGTCCTTCTGGGTCAGCTGTCCTGGCTGTGACCCTCCCAACCTCTTGCCCACCCCCAGACCACTAGCCCTTGGGGTGGGCTAGGAGAGACAGCCGTGATGCTGCGGGAGAATTGCTCAGCAGAGGCCAAAGCATTGCTGTCTTATCAACTCCTTTACAGCTACAAATACAAAGCTATGAAGGATGCTCAGGGAAATGTTAATTCCATCCCAGGCAGACCAAATACACATATTCAAAATATTCACAGGAATTCCTTCTTAAAAAATGTCTACAATTTCATCTATGACTAAAGCACACGACTACTGAAACATTATTTCCTTAGTCCCTCAAATACAGCAAATGGCTACTCCAAATGAGGAACTGAATATTTCCTTCATTCTTTTGTTGTTGTTATTTTAAGTCAGTATTTATATAAATGCCTTATTTATACTTCAGTCTTTTTCTCCTTAACTTTATAGAGAGAGACCAGACTTCAGTCTTGGTATACCTAGAAGGTATTGTACATGCCCGTTGTTATCTCCACCCTTCTGCTCCAGAGCAGTGCATTTAGGAATTTCCCAAATGAACAGCTAATCCTAGGTAGAAATTATGTTATCCGAGCGTTCAGTGGACTCAAGTTCTACAGGGGCTATCAAATGAAATAAAAAAAAACCAACAACACAGAGCACCAGCATCCTTACCTAGATCCTAAGAATGAGAAGCAAAATGCTGTGAAGCTGTATCTGAACAGAGCCATGAGGTAAATTTCCCTTCCTACACTGGTCAATACTAGTCAGGAGGAAAACTCATCTCAACAACAATAAACTTTTCCCACAGGATAAAAAAGGAAAAAGCCTTGGAGCAGCTTTAGAGGAGGTTACTTCAGGTCTTTGCTTATTTACTGGAATGTGGGGTGGTGTAAATTTGTCTCTTTTCTTTGCAAAAAGAATGTTCTAGGGCTGGCAGAGGTATAACCAGATATTTCTAGTTTAAGGATCTTTAGCCCTCAGAGAATAAAATTGTTATAATTCACCTGCTTTTCTACAGTCATTTTTAGCTGATCTGAGATGTATCGTCCTTTTTTGCCTATCAAGCTTTTCTGTTCAATAAAAGCAGCAAAGCATACTTTTTGAAGCCTTCTTTCTCTGTGTGAATTTGAATGAGGTGCTGGCATCAGAACAGCCTAAACACAGTGAATAGGTTGCATTTTATATGTATCTGGTTACCCAAACCCATTAACTCCACAGAGTTTCTTGCCAGTTTGTCAGCCCCCAAAATGATGTGTTTGCCATGAAGCGAAATCAAGGCTCCTGGACCTAAGCTTGCACCTATCTCAGTCCAGAAATGCCAAATGCTCTGCTTTCTGGCAACTGTAGGTATTCAATATATTGAAAGACTATAGAAATGAACATTATGAGGAACTACTCTGGCATCCCTGACAAACTCTGCTCCTGACGTGTCAGCAGCAGCTAAAGAGGAAGACAAAGAGCATTGCAGTTTCAAGTGAATGCTCTAAGCAGTCTGAAAAATGCAAAAGACTTTAATTCCCCAGTTTCTTCTGAAAAACTTTCTTTTTTTACATGAAAACATAACATAATGATATTATAAATGGTGCTGCCCAACAGATCATCATTTCTGAAAGCTGAAACATACCACCAGGGCATTATATGAAAATAGGCTGAGTGCAGTTTTTCCCTTGCAGTTTATGGAAAATGTGATAGGCCTTTTCCTTCAAAAAAAAAAAAGAAAAGAAAAAAGCAGTACACCTTCAGATGCTATTACAGACAGAAACAAGTTCCTAGATACAAGCTTTGTAATTTTTCTCTCCACTGTAATATGTCAGGGCACAGTGCAGGTCAGGTGATTGTTGCTCTGTTTAAAAGCATCTCCCTCCCCCTGGAATCAGGGTTGACCTGGCTGAGGCATCCCCACAGCACCATCAGGGAGACTTGGTTTCAAGGTCTCCAAAGAAAGGGGCTGCCCTTGGTCACACTGCCTCCAAGCTGGTATCCAAACCTCCAGGAGTGGGGATGCTCTCAGGGCAGTGATGCTGTGCTTCACATGCGCCACCAAGCAGGAGGTCTTTCCTATGCACAGAACACGTAAGCCAAAACTTAACTTCTGCTGGCCACCCCTTTCCTAGCTGTTCACTGTTGCATTTCATAGCTACTCATCTGTTAATCTAAATACTATATTTCTTTTACGCTTTGTCTTGGCAACTGTCACCCCAGTGAACAGTGTCTACCTCTCAGGAGCAGAGAAGTTTTTTCATCATTCTAATTGCTGTCTTAGGTCCTGCTCCTGAAAGGAACCTCAAGTAGACCCAGGCTCTTAATTTTCTGGGAGGACAGGCAC
Organism: Amazona ochrocephala; assembly: GCA_039720435.1. Taxonomy (NCBI): domain Eukaryota; kingdom Metazoa; phylum Chordata; class Aves; order Psittaciformes; family Psittacidae; genus Amazona; species Amazona ochrocephala. The sequence goes on from CM077878.1 coordinate 49,575,842, forward strand.
TGCATTGGAAATACCTGAACAGAGGGCTTATTATACAAGTCACAAATGCAGCCATCATTCTCCCAGAGGATGTGAAGTACAAGACAACTCTCTAGATCAAGGCAAACCACTCCAAGCACATTAAGGATAGTGGGCAGCATTTTCAAAAGTGCCTGTGGAAGTCTTCACTAATCAGCAGTAAGGAAAGAAGTTATAGCAGGACTATGAACTGCAGCAGCTCCTTCACGCTAGCTTCTCGCATGTAAGTTTTACTTCATGCTCAGGATGCTGTGGTCTAGTTTAAGCCACTTCCAAAATAGCTTTTAAAAAGCAAGCATTCAGGAGGCTACTCTCTTCAGCCTGGAGATGGAAATACATAAGAAAATTTTGTCAGCATGTGACTGAGGACAATATTGTGCTCAGAGAACAGTGAGTGTTCAGTAAAGCATTGAAGTTTGACACAAAGCAACTTCAGTCACAGAGCAACTGCTCAGTCTGATTCAATTGTAAATGTCCTGGCAGATAGCAGGATGCTAAATGCAGAGCTATGGTCCATTTACTGCAGTAAAGAAATGAGGGTCAATAAGGGACTACTGGTATTTATTTATTTCATTTTTAATAAAGTCAATTCATTCAGGTTACATATCCAACCAACCATAGAATCATATCAACTTCTTAGGTTGTCCTCCATTTTTCCTGTTATTTTTGACAACTTTTTATATTTTGTTTTACATATAACTGTAAAACCCTCACAAGGGAATTTCTTTCTCTAAGATATTATTTATTATAATGAAGTTCCAGTCCTTTCTCAGGTGCTACCATAGTACAACTAACTATGATTATAACAAGCCAAATTTCTTGTTTGTTTAACTTAATTGATTTAGAAGTGTTTAGCTGCAGATAATCTGGGATAATAATTCCCTTCAAGTGTCAGCAGATAAAAACCCTAGACAAAAAGCTGCTACGATAGCAGCAGAGTCACTATCAAAACATACAGGTCTAAAACTCTAATTTATGTCAGCACAGAGTGATCCACCTTGAATCGTCATTAGGCTAGCTGTTGTTTGGAAACCAGCCATAAATTTTTGATGACATTGTACTTTTTGAGATAACCCAAGCAGAAGATGCTCAGTGGAACTCCATGAAAAGTAACCAGAACATATGGAGAAAGGTCACTGATGTTTACCTCAGGCATGTTTATGTTGGGTGCAGGGTTGGTTTTATTTGGGCTTTAGGAACTGGTGTAGTAAACTGCAGCAATTAAGAGGTAATACCTCACTTGGAGTATTGTGTGCAGTTCTGGTGTCCTCAACATAAAAAGGACATGGAACTGCTGGAATAAGTCCAGAGGAGGGCCACGAGGGTGATCAGGGGACTGGAGCACCTCCCGTATGAAGATGGGCTGAGAAAGTTGGGGCTGTTCAGCCTGGAGAAGAGAAGGCTGCGTGGAGAAATTGTAGCAGTCTTCCAGTATCTGAAGGGGGCCTATAGGGATGCTGGGGAGGCACTCTTCATGAGGGACTGTAGTGAGAGGACAAGGGGTAACAGGTTCAAACTTAAACAGGGGAAGTTTAGATTGGATATGAGGAAGAAATTCTTTACTGTAAGGGTGGTGAGGCACTGGAATGGGTTGCCCAGGGAAGTTGTGAATGCTCCATCGCTGGCAGTATTCAAGGCCAGGTTGGACATAGCCTTGGATGGCATGGTTTAGTGGGAGGTGTCCCTGCCGATGGCAGGGGGGTTGGAACTAGATGATCTTAAGGTCCTTTCCAACCCTAACTATTCTATGATTCTATGATTCTATGATTTAGGTCTGATCAAATTCTGTCTTTGAATACAATCTATCCAGTTCAATTTTCCACTGTTTTTACAGTGGAATTTATTAAAAAATACATCACATGATCAGCCTCATCACATGTCATTTCATGTTGCACTAGAGTTGAATTTGGCATATGATTTTGTCGGTGTTGCCTCTGTCTTCTGTTTACTTTCCTCATGTAATGAGGAAATCTACGCTCAGTTACCAGATGTGGATTGTCCTTTCCAACCCCCTGCACAAAAGTCCAGGTTGCAGAGCATTTAGTTGATGTGCTTTACTTTGCAGGTGATGACTCAATGTGAAGACACAGACTGCTTCTGGAGGAGCTGTCAAAAATGCTTTTGCTAACATAGGTGCCTATAAAATGAGAGCATAAGTCACATTGTTTCATCTGACTTAAAATCATTACATCTGGATATTATTTCAGGCAAATTTGAAGAGATTTTTCACGCAGCTAAGCACAGCTACAGTTGTTCATATTTCTGTACCAGTATTTAGAGTATTTTCACAAATATTTTGTATGGGAAAGCTGAGTTGTGAAAAGGTCTTTTTGCAGAGCTAATTTCACCCTGCCACAAACCCACTGACTAAAGCGTGTTTATGCCAAAACTGATTATGTATGGGTTTTTTACTTTAAATTAAATACAGATGATAATTACAATGAATCACTGCAAAATGGCTGCATAATTTGGAAATGTAATTAAATGAAAAGTGTATTAGCTTTCAAAAAAACCCAAACTGTTTAGATAGCTCTAAATGTGCTACTGTGGCTTAGGTTATTGCATTCCTGTGACCACAACTGATACTAAGAACCATATTTTAATCACGTTCTAATGATTCATTACTGAAGATATTCTGGTGACTTGATATTCTGGCAGATGAAGTGGATTTACAGAAAAATGTAATTTGGGGGAAAGCCTTTGATAAATCTGAATAAAGCTGCAAAAAATCTTCAGAAAGATAGATGACTGTCATCATTCCTATATGTGTTTTGCTATGTAATTGCTTTTTCACTGGCATCACAAGTTTAAATCTGAAAATATAGGATTCTGTTTCACATAGGGTATCAAAGCTTAGGGAGTGAAACGCTCTGTATTGAAACATACGGAGTTCATTATACTCTGTGGCTCCTGAGGGGGGATTTCAGAAAGGCATGCCCATGTCCTGTCTCAAAGCCACATATCCCTGGCATTCATCCATCACAGGCAGAGGGCTGAGAAGCTCCTTGAAAGTGAGGGGCCCATGAGGACAGAAGAAGCAGAAGTGTGTCCCCAGGCAGGAGGAGAATGAGCAGAGCTCCCTAGGGAGTGGCATTAAAACCTGGTGGCACTGGGACAAGAATTTCGTGTAACTTAGTCCCCACCATGCTGCCAGTGGGCACCTGCATTGTCCAGTTCCTGCTCCATCCCCCACCTGCCATTTGCATGGGTTTTAATGCCTGACAGTGTGGAATCAGAAACCAGCTGGGAACTGGAGAGCCCAATTTTGGGAACAACCTGCACCCCAAGAAAGTGACCAGGAAAAGAGACATCATTTCTTATAACCCCCAGTTTCATATAGATGTGTGCAGGAATTAAATGCACTGCTTAGAGTCATGACCCAGAGTTCTTCTCAGACTAAATGAGGAAAATACCAAAGAAAAGGCAGACATCTTTAGTGGTAGAGAAAATTGTCATCTAAATACCTGTACTAAAATAATCACAGAATCTTAGAATTGTTTAGGCTGGAAAAGACCTTTAAGATCGTGAAGTACAACCCTTAATCTAGTACTGCCAAGTCCACTATAAACCATGTCCCTCAGTGCCACATCTATACATCTTTTAAACACCTCCAGGGATGGCGAACCTCCCACTTACCCAGGCAGCCTGTTCCAATGCCTGGCAACGCTTTTGGTGAAGAAATTGTTCCTAATAACCATTCAAAATGTCCCCTGGCACAACTTGAGGTCATTTCCTCTTGTCCTATCACTTGTTACTTGACAGAAGAGACCCACACCCAACTCCTTTCAGGTAGTTGTTGAGAGCGATAAGGTCCCCCCTGAGCCTCCTTTCCTCCAGGCTAAACAACCCCAGTTCTCTTGGCCACTTCTCATCACACATGTGTTCCAGACTCCTCACCAGCTCCATTGCCCTCCTCTGTACCTGCTCCAGCACCTCAATATTTTTCTTGAAGCAAGGGGCCCAAAGGTGAACACAGTATTCTACATGCAGACTCACCAGTGACACAGGGGCACAAGTACATTCACTGCAGTGAGTACAGGGGGAAAGCGTGGTATAACAGAGCTATGCAGTAGATATTTAAGTAGTTTCATAGAGAAATGAACCATATTAAATGGACTATTAAATGGAATGGGCCACATTAAATACAGTTAATGCTGCTTCTGCTGCTCTACTCCTACACACAATAATGCAAACCAGCGTCTTACATATGCACTGAGAAGTGCATGCCCCAAAACTCACTCCATTACCTGTAGATGTCCCTGTGCTTTGCTCATTTCTCCTTGCTGTTGTAAATGTGATAAGAGCAGCTCATCCCCTACCTGGGGTTCAGCTGCCAGGGCTCAGTGCCAGCTCCCCACCAGCAGAGCCAGAGGCAGCCCCATCCCTCAGGGAATATGTGGGGCTCCCAGGCAGCCTGGGGAGTAGTTGTGGATGCAGCTCCTGCCATGGGCCCAATCCTTTTTCATGGATGGGAACTTCCAGTCCCACCATGACAGGACCAGCCTAGGGGCCACAGATCTAGGATGACCCCATTACAACATTTGTCCAGCCGCACTGCAACCTTCAGCCCCTGCAAGGCAGACAGACCCCTGATGGCTGTATAACAATAGCCTGCAGAATTTTCTTTGTTATTTTATTTTTCCATTATTATACTACAGATTAAAAAAAAATAAACTGCTGAGAATGTTAGTATCAAACTTAATAACTTCCCTTGAAATGGGTAGTAAATCTTCCTATATTTTAACTCATAACATTAAATAAAACTAATATTGCTGCTGCTTGCTCTACTCATACATTCAGTAATGCAAAACAGCGCTTTATTTGAGGTTATGTATAAATTTAATATACATACCATTACAACAAGGTCACTTTGGAATAATCTCTTTGATTGATTCCAGGGAGGTGGCATGTGGAGGGAAAAAGTAATCTTGTATGGAAAACACAATATCAGCCTACATGGAAATGGCACAACAGCCTGTTTTCAAGTCACAGTATATAAATGGCAACTATTATAGTTTTACTACTACTGCACTGCCAAGCATGGCCACAGCTTTGCCAGTTGTTTTCCATAAGAAAATACATTCTTCTGTATTCTCGTCACTGCCAGAATTCTTGCTGTTTGTCACTCTAGTAGTGGAGTACTTTACACACACAAAATAACCTTTTGTTTTCTTCTTCAGATGAATTCTCTCCACCAGCTCCTCCACTTTGTACTATCAAAATAATAAGTTATCAATCAGGATGAGAATGTCTTATAAAAACAAGAACAAAAGTAATATTCTCTAGAACATTTCAGCACAATATTGCAGCCAAACACGGCGAGGCAATTGACGGCACAGGAAGATGACTTGCCACTACAGTATGTGGGTGGACAGGAGAGACCCAAGCAGTAAGCACAAGCTCCTTTGCTCTGGGTACAGTGCAATGTCAAAATATGGTTGGTGCTGGTCATCAACATTGAGCAACTGTGTCAGTGGCCAGATTAGGCTGATATTTAAATATTAGTATATTTGTAGACATCCTTTGCAAGTTTTTTAAATCTGAAATGACTGTAGCAGATTCCAAGGCATCACTGTTCTCCTCTCTTCTGACTGGCAAACAAAGGCCACCCCATGGTGACTCAAATCCAGCAGCTGTGGAGCATCTTTTCATGTTTCAAAAACATTCCAAAGGAAAAGGAAGTTATTGCAACCTCTCACAAATTGCTCCAGCAGATATTTGATCTGACTATGAAAAAGCTACAAAACAAACCCCAAAACAAAAAACTGCTCATTGTCCTAACTTTTAATTTTGTCAGTTGTCAAGTAGTGGATGTCAGCGTTCCATTGCCCTGCTGGCTTGAGGGCTCCCTGTTACAATGGCTGTTCCCCACATAAGTATTCATGGACAAATGATTCTTTAATCACTCCTTTCTAATGCTCAACAGAGTCATCTTGCGCCGCTTTCAGACTTGCATATAGATCTACTTGCAAATTCCCAAGTTGAGTACCTCTGTGAGCAACTCTCACTTTATTGTCATTGGTTTGCACCACAATATTTTTGACAAATAAGAGAAACCTTTCCCTTTGTTATATGCACAAAAGATAAGTGGTTTTCTTCTGTCAATCCTGAATCTCTCTTTTTTTCATTACGCAATGATACACTAGATTCAGAATGCCAGACTGTTCAGGGATCAGCATTCTATCAACTTTAGCCACGTTAATGATCTTTCTGCACAAGCTATAATGTGTAGAGGCTGTGTAGGTTAATGATGCTATCATAATTTTTTCTTAATACCATTGGTATCAAAATTTGTAAATTTATGTCACTTGGTTTCCCATGTCACTGCTTTGCTAACAGCAATTCTCATCTATAACAAAGTTTTCCTGAAGAGTCCTGATTCAGCTTTTCTAGTATGAACGTTTTTTCGCTCCTTTAAAAAGCTTTCAGACTCTTCAGGAAAGTCAAAAATAACTGAATATAACTACCCTCTTCCTTTTAAAAAGCATTTGTGGTGGACTAAGATATTGCCTCAAACATGTTAATTACACCTGATAATGGCTGGGTATTGCAATACAGGATGGGTGCAGTAAACCCAACAGCAGCATTCTACTTGTTGTGTTTCAGCATGTTAATAAAACCAATACATCAATGACATGTTCCAAGCCTTGACTTGCCCCCAAAAAGAGAAACACTAACAAAATTTAGCGCATCCACCTTAGAATTTTTTCACACATGGCTAGCTCTCTTTTCACCCTGGAGAGGGTTAAATTCTCCTTTCAGCATAACGACAACCAAGATGCTAAGCATGCAATGGATCTGAATGTACCCTTTTTTGGGGAACTGTATCAGCTTTGAAACAGGTACACTATTCAGATTAATGATATGAAGAGCAGAGGCCTGAGATGAATTACATGAGGAACAGAGGGCTATAGAAGATGATTGTACAGAGATACTAGAAAACAAAGAAACTTCAGTTCATGAAGCGAGGTAACTCTGTTTTCCCTTCCATGGTACAAGCATTCAGAAAATTTCAGTCTCCAGAGCCAAAAAAAAAAAAAAAGTTATATTAAAAGACTTTAAAACATTGCCAGTCCATAGTCTGGAGAATGAAGGCAATGTTACGACTAGGTTTGAAAGATCAAACACTTCAATAACTTCCTTTGGAGCTGTACTTCATTTGTCTAAAGGGTGAATTTTCAATATTGTACAATTAAAGTTGTTGATGACATCTATCCCTTCTATTTATGGGGTCTACACATCTCAGTCTGTCTGTACTGAACAGATGTTTCTCCTCTCAAGTTTTAGTATTCTTCCTTAAGTGCCATTGCATATATGGACATTCATTTTGTAAAGCAGAAGGTAATCAGAAATATCTACCAGAAATACCCAAACATCACTAAGAGCTAAATTTGACACTCTGAGAAGGCAACATATGACCAACCTAGATTTTTAGTGTCAAATTTGGTCAGTATGATAGATGTTAATACTTTCAAGGCAAGGAAACATAGATACTAAAGGGCTGCAGTTATTAGCCTACCATTGGCTGTCATGAAAAGCAGTGGGAGTAACCAAGGATCCACATTTAGTAGGAAGCTTGCCAGGCTGGTCAAGAAAGCTTTAAACTAGATGTGTTGGGTGAGGGGGACATCATTCCATCCCAACACACCTAGTCAGTTGCCAGCACCTATAGTAAATGTTCAGAGCAATGTAGAGATATTCCAGCTGCTCCAGCCAATAAAGAGATATTCCAGCTGCTCCAGCCAATGTGCCAGCTTCAATTGGATCTCGGCTCAGAAGCCTCGATACAAACACCCATAGCATGGGGAACAAACAAGAGGAGTTAGAGATGTGTGCATGTCTAAGGAGGTATGATATCATAGGCATCACAGAAACATGGTGGGATGGCTCCTATGACTGGTGTGTTGGAATGGAAGGTTAAAGGCTCTTTCGGAAAGACAGGGCCAGTAGGCGGGGAGGGGGAGTTGCCATTTATGTTAGGGATAGGCTGGAGAGTATGGAACTCTGTCTGGGGACAGGTGAGCAGTCGACAGAGAGTGTGGGTCAGGGTTAAAGGGAGAACAGCGATGGAAGACATTATTGTGGGGATCTGTTACAGACCGCCTGACCAAGGGGACTCGGTGGATGAAGCACTCTGTAGACAGATAGGAACAACCTCATGCTCAAAGGCCCTTGTTCTCATGGGGGACTTCAACCACCCTGATATCTGACAGAGGGACGGTATGGCCTGGCACAAGCAATCCAGGAAGTTCCTCGATTCTGTCGAAGACAACTCCCTTCTCAAAGTAATAGAGGAGCTGACAAGGAGAGGTGCCATGCTTGACCTCATCCTCACCAACAGGGAAGGGCTGGTTGGGAATGTGACGCTCCAGGGCAGCCTTGATTGCAGCGATCATGAGATGGTCAAATTCGAGATCCTCAGGACAGTGAGAAGAGCGTGCAGCAAGCTCACTGCCCTGGACTTCAAGAGAGCAGATTTTGGCCTCTTCAGGAACCTGCTCAGTAAGGTTCCATGGGATATAGCCCTAGAGGGCAGGGGGGCCCAAGACTGTTGGTTGGTATTCAAGGATCACCTGCTGCAAGCTCAGGAGCGATGCATCCCAACTAGAAGGAAGTGCAGCAGGAGGGCCAGGAGACCTCCTTGGATGGATAAGGACCTGCTGAGGAAACTTAGAGGGAAAAAAGAGGGTTATAAAAGGTGGAAGCAAGGACAGGTAGCTTGGGAAGAATACAGGGATATTGCCCAGGAAGCTAGGGACCAGGTTAGGAAAGCTAAGGCCTAGTTAGATTTAAACTTGGCTAGGGATGTCAAAAATAACAGGAAGGGATTCTTTAGGTATATTGCAAATAAAAGACAGACTAGGGACGACGTGGGCTCCCTCTGGAAGCTATCAGGAGAACTGGCTACCCTGGATTTGGAGAAGGCTGAGGTTCTTAAAGACTTTTTTGCCTCAGCCTTCACTGGCAAATGCTCTGACCACACCACCAAAGTCTTGGAAGGCAGACGCAGGGGCTGTGAGAATGAAGACCTTAGGTCCACTGTAGGAGACCATCTTAAGAACCTGAACGTACACAAGTCCATGGGACCGGATGAAATCCATCCTCGAGTCCTGAAGGAGCTGGCAAATGAAGTTGCTAAGCCACTGTCCATCATATTTGAAAAATCATGGCAGTCAGGTGAAGTTCCTGATGACTGGAAAAAGGGAAATATAACCCCCATTTTCAAGAAGGGGAAAATGGATGAGCGGGGGAATTACAGACCAGTCAATATGGTTCAGCTGATACGTTGGAGGGCAGGGGTGCCATCTAGAGGGACCTTGACACATTTGTGAGGTGGGCTGATGCCAACCTGATGAAGTTCAACCAAGCAAAGTACAAGGTCCTACACCTGGGTTGGAGCAATGCCAGGCACAGCTACAGGTTGGGAAGAGAAGAGATTCAGAGCAGCCCTTCAGAAAAGGGCTTCGGAGTGTTGGTCCATGAGAAACTGCACATGAGCCTGCAGTGTGCGCTTGCAGCCCAGAAAGCCAACCGTATCCTGGGCTGCATCAAAAGGAGCATGACTTGCAGGTTGAGGGAGGTGATCCTGCCCCTCTACTCTGCTCTTGTGAGACCTCAGTTGGAGTATTGTGTGCAGTTCTGGTGTCCTCAACATAAAAAGGACATGGAACTGCTGGAACAAGTCCAAAGGTGGGCCACGAGGATGATCAGGGGACTGGAGCACCTCCCGTATGAAGATAGGCTGAGAAAGTTGGGGCTGTTCAGGCTGGAGAAGAGAAGGCTGCATGGAGACCTCATAGCAGCCTTCCAGTATCTGAAGGGGGGCTATAAGGATGCTGGGGAGGGACTCTTCATGAGGGACTGTAGTGAGAGGACAAGGGGTAACAGGTTCAAACTTAAACAGGGGAAGTTTAGATTGGATTTGAGGAAGAAGTTCTTTACTGTAAGGGTGGTGAGGCACTGGAATGGGTTGCCCAGGGAAGTTGTGAATGCTCCATCGCTGGCAGTGTTCAAGGCTGGGTTGAGCAGAGCCTTGGATGGCATGGTTTAGTGGGAGGTGTCCCTGCCCATGGCAGGCGGTTTGGAACTAGATGATCTTAAGGTCTTTTCCAACCCTAACTATTCTATTTGTGCAAGGATCTGATCATCTCTTGCTGTTAGCACAGAAGAACTGAACATGTTCCAGTTCTCTGGTCAGGGTTGCTTTTATTTTGATCGACTCTCTACATCCATCTGCAAGAAACCTGTTTCTGCAGAATTTATGGAAATGAGTGGATTCCTTGCTAAGGGCTAAAGAAAGGTAATGTATCACACCATAGAAAAGCCTTCAGTTGTTTCTGGCAAACTCTTCCACTATCTGATAATGGTATCCCTAACTACTTATTAGGGATAGTGTTTGAACATTATGGCAGCTGGGTCCTACACGTCTTTAACTCTGACAAAGAAGAATTTTGAAGTAGTTCAGCTCACAGCATCAAAGGTCAATGTATGAAGTAAAGTCATTCAGTCTGCAAGGTCTTGGATTAATATGCACAATTTATAGTTATGGCAGACCCTGGCAGTTTCAATACCCAGATTTCAGTTCCTGTTACAGCAACAGTTCAGTACTTTATAGCATTTAGGACAACTTTTTATTTATTTTATTTTAATTTAATTTATTTTATTTTATTTTAATTTATTTTAATTTAATTTAATTTAGGTGCTAGCAATGTGCAGAATCTAAAACCAAGCAGCAAAGACAGAATTTGCCTACCAAACTTGGTGTGACTGCATTGTAATTCTTCTTCACAGCTCACATGGAGAAGTTACTTCAAAATGGTTTTTCCCCTAGATTTTTTTTTTAATAATATGTTATATGTGACATCCTTTGAAATCAGGGAAATCTGTCAAAGCATTTAGTGAAGTATCATGCTATCTGCCCTTGCTTGTATAAAGTTATTTCATAAACATCTCACTTTGACAAATGTGTACTGAGTATGGAGTAGCTCAACATGGGTTGGCTGACTCTTACCAAAAGAGTGAGTTTCAGCAAAGTGTAAAACAGACTCTTTGGTCTAGAAGAGTTAAATAAAATTTCATGTATTCTCCATACAAAACTATATTTATGTTAATTACTGTGTTCAGCACCTGAATATACAAGCTAAAAGGAACAGAGAGTAAAGGAAACTCCCCTTGTGTACTGTGACAGCAATAGCAATTGCCAGGTACCTCAATCCAGTCCTCACTATTTTGAAATGACAGGTGATTGAAATGTTTGTTTTTCCATTTGTTTTTTTTTTTAACTGGTTCCTAAAATGCAGAGGTAAAACCTGTCATCTATGGTGTTATTATGAAGCTTAGACAAGTGAATATGTTTTTTTACTAGACTTTACCCAACACAAATGCATCATCACTGAGGACTGCTATGAGCACGTATATTAACATTTTCATTAATTGTGTGACATTTTCAGAACATGCTGGAAAGGTTTTGAAAAGGAGAAATGCTTATCAGGATGGTCTGGAGATATTACTGCAACCTGATACTGTCTTCCTGAAGACAAACAAGTGAGGCATATTCAGTTGAGGAAAAGACACCACAACAGAAACAGAAAGCATAACTTTGGTTTCTGAGTTGTACTTGTAGTCTCATTGCTAGAGAAATTCAGGCACAACACTTGCCTTTGTCAGCCAGCTCAAAACCTGCCAATCTGACACCAGTGCTAATCTGTGTAATATACTGCTTTTAGCTGCCATTTTGGAGGTGTTCAAAAGACACAGCCTCAACTAGTGAAACCTTAAGCAGAGGGAAAAAGTAAAGACAGGGATGGTAAGAAACAGGGTAGGAAAGGCTGGTAAAAGAGGAAAAGAAAAGGAAAGGAAAGGAAAGGAAAGGAAAGGAAAGGAAAGGAAAGGAAAGGAAAGGAAAGGAAAGGAAAGGAAAGGAAAGGGAAGAGAAGAGAAGAGAAGAGAAGAGAAGAGAAGAGAAGAGAAGAGAAGAGAAGAGAAGAGAAGAGAAGAGAAGAGAAGAGAAGAGAAGAGAAGAGAAGAGAAAAGAAAAGAAAAGAAAAGAAAAGAAAAGAAAAGAAAAGAAAAGAAAAGAAAAGAAAAGAAAAGAAAAGAAAAGAAAAGAAAAGAAAAGAAAAGAAAAGAAAAGAAAAGAAAAGAAAAGAGGAAAGGAACGAAAAGAAAAGAAAAGGAAAGAAAAGAAAAGAGAAAAGAAAAAAAGGAAAGGAAAGGAAAGGAAAGGAAAGGAAAGGAAAGGAAAGGAAAGGAAAGGAAAGGAAAGGAAAGGAAAGGAAAGGAAAGGAAAGGAAAGGAAAGGAAAAGAAAGGAAAAGAAAGGAAAAGAAAGGAAAAGAAAGGAAAAGAAAGGAAAAGAAAGGAAAAGAAAGGAAAAGAAAGGAAAAGAAAGGAAAAGAAAGGAAAAGGAAGGAAAAGGAAGGAAAAGAAAGGAAAAGAAAGGAAAAGAAAGGAAAGGAAAAGAAAGGAAAGAAAAGAAAGGAAAAGAAAGAAAAAGAAAGAAAAAGAAAGAAAAGGAGAAAACAAAAAAAAAAAGAAAAGAGAAAACAAAAAAAAAAGAAAAAAAAAAAAGAAAAAGTGGAAGAGGACAGCTATGGGACTTGTACCTTTCAAAAGGTATCTGGCAGCCAGGAAAAGCTGACAGGGATCCTGGTGTCGCCTACTCTCTCCCTTTAGGACTGTCTTGCCACGGCACCTCTCAGACTCAGGGTGATGATGGCACGATGGTATCAACACAGTGGGCTCTGGAGTCCCAGGCACAACAGTGAAACTCATTTGTCTTAGTTTCATATCATACTAATATCCAAATCAATTGGTGAACATCCAGAATAGCCATTTGCTCATTGTTTTTTCAAAACTAATTGGCTCTAATTTTAAGTGGAACAATCTGGGGCAAAGAAGGTTGTTAGTTTCTGTGCTCCTACTTACTAGTACAATCTCAACATTGCCACACTTGTGACATATCCAAAAAGCTTTGATTTATTAGATTAATTCAATTTTTCTGTCTGTGGTAAATTTTTGTAAGCAGTGTCCTGTAAGGGAATGAACTGGATTTCTGTTACCTTCAACAGCTCCTCTGAGCTGGGTGCTAAATGCCCCTGCTCATCTTTGCTGTTTGATATGCAAGAGAATTGATCTGTCTGAGACACAACTCCAGGATGCCTATGTCTGTGAAGCTGAAGAGTGATTAGATGCTTTCTTCTGAGGAACAGAGTTTACACTTCACATCCACCTTAGCTTTTCCTCATTAATAACTTCAGCAGGGCATCAAGACAATTGAGATTCACTGTCCAAGACACCACCCTCCTTGGGATGGGAGGGTTCCCATCACCTTGACTGGGAAAGTGACTTCACTGATTAGCAGGACAATGCAGGGGTATTTCCACACTGATCTTGTCTCTTTCCCCCACACCTGCAAACTAAGCTCCAGCCTGATTTATAGGTTCTGACACCTACCAGTAGATTCAAATTGGTGAAGATAACTTGACTTGTAAACTGGAGTACCCAATGCTTACTTTATTATAATTGCCAGTCCATTACCATCTTAAAATTAATATGACATTCGCATTCCAAGTAATAATATACAGATTCATAATAGCTTCGTTAGAAATATGTGTAGTAATTTTAACACATTTGCAATAGTGAATTTCGCTGCTCAAAATGTTTCCTTACCTAGGAGGAAGTAGCAGAGACATTCAAAACCAGAAAGGTAACTATTTTCAAAGATGACAGCTGTGCTGCATCCAGATATATAAAGACAATCCTGGGGTCCAAGTATCAGATGATCTCAAAAAGGACAAGGACTCTGCATCAGGTAGATGCAGAGCCAATCTGTTTTCCAGTCACTGCAATGATTCAGACAGCTGACCATCTACCCCAGGCATGGGGAGGGATTAGTGTTGCACAGCAGCCATCCAGCCTAGCTACTGTGCTTGCAGGAGACCTGACAGGGTTTGAGAACTCATCTTCAGAGTAGATTTTCTAGAAACAGCAGCAGCACAGTAAGTTTCCATCAGTATTTCTGTTTCAGTTCACTTTCAGATTATTTGAACCCGATTTTGCTCCAGCCAGCCCATATCCAATACCAGCATTCCCATCATGTTCCTTGGATGCAGAATGGCTTTCTTCTCTTTGAGCTGCTTACCAATTTCTTTCCATACTCTTTCTCGTGTTTGCTTAAATATGGACATATATCTCCTGGCTTTTAAGATAATAAGAAGAGAGATTCTGCACATGATCTTGCTCTCAGTGCTGTCTCGGAGAATCTTGTGAATTTTGCAAATCATATCAGGTTAAGCACTAAAACATGCCTCTGATTTCCTGCTGAGCTGCTTTTGTCACTCACCCTGGGCATCTGATCTCTAGGTGTCCAAGTATGGAGCTTCACTTAATCTGAATGTCTTAAGAAATTATAAAGCACAATGACAGTATTATTAATGTTTATTAGTATATACTAATGTTAATGAGAGCACATCGGCTGTGAGACTGAGCACTGTTCATCACTGTAGGAGTATGTGGCCCTGTGAAAGACCTCGTGATCTGGAGATCATAAGAAGGAGACAGACAGTCCGGCAGCCAGAAAGCTGTTGAAGGTGTTTTGAAAATGATGGAAATTCACACAAGGCATCAGTGATACAGAGGAAAGGAGAAGGGGGTGCGATGAAGGAAAGGAGTCAGGAAAGAAGTAGAGAAGAGAGGGAGAAAGGGAAAAAGTACCCTCCTTTTCTTGAAATAAGAATTTTGTGATTGCCCTAAGAAATAACAGGAGAAAAACAATTTGTACACTCACCTGCAGGTAATAATATCCCTCTCCTAAAAAATAAAACAGACTAAAATAAAAAGCAGCCCAGATATCTCCCAGGTGTCAGTAATCAGTGAATTTTTCCTTATGTAAATGAGGCTTCCTCAAGCACTGCCTATCTCTCATCTCCTGTCTGTGGCAGAAAGAAGTGTGTAGACTACAGAGCCATTAATTCACACTGAGACTGATAATTACAGATTATCCCGTCAAGGTGTTCCATTCACCATGCCAGGTTTCACGTGTTTCTAAAGCGTGTTACCACCGTCTTACTTTGGGTTCATGCTCTTGCCTGGTGGCCTGGAGGGGCTGGTGCCAGGACCAAGGAAGAAGCAAAGTGCCTGAGGCACTGAAAGGTGGGCCACTGACCAGAACACTGCAGTCAAAAAGGACTTATTAGATGGCACACTTCACAGCATGACACAGCCTCTCGTTTTGCCCATCCTCTTCCACATGGCCCAATGCTCCGGGTACCTCCCTGCATATGTCTCCTCTCAGGAGGATGGTTTGCATAGCTACATTTTGGCATCAAGACGTACTTGTCACTTTGTTAGCTAATCTAAATAAATGTATGTGCTCCTTTACATTCCATTCAGCTTTTTTTTCTTATTAGAGCTGTTACACGGTAAGCAAAGAAAAAACTTGAATACTGTACCTCAGGAGTTCAGCTGCAGCAGTCTCAGCAACAAAACAAGGAGTGTCTTCGGAGTCATCCAAGGAATTAGCACTCCAACTTGTCTCACTTCAGATGTACTTTAGGTACCAAATATTTCCAGCTGCATGTAAGGTCACTGTAATTTATTTATTTTACTGAATACTGCAGCACGCTCTTTTCTCTGTATGTCACACTACTGCTCCCTGCTGCCCAGGTCTATTTTGCATCCACAGATACATTTTATGCCACCTATGCCTGAGATAGATCGTGTACTGACTGTGAATAACTGGCTCCTCAGAAGCAGAGGGGCTGCTTGCTGTCAATGAGATGTTTGTCTCACCATGATTAATTACTGTGAAATTCCCACAGAGATTTAAAATCATGATTAATTACTACAAAATGCACAGAGATCTTAAAGACTAAATTCTACAGCTAGCTAAGTTTACCCAAGAGTTCCTGTACATCCTGCATCTGGGGACACTTCTGCAACAGGCAATCAGTGGATAAAACTCCCATAGAACATATGGTTAATTGTCAGAAAAAGGTTACACAGAAATAGCTAGTAGCAAGTTCTGTAACAGTATTTGTAGATAGACAATCACTGATGTGTTAGTAGTCGATTCCTTAACTGCTCCTTTGTTTTACCTTGAAGATACTATCTCATTTACAAAGGAAAATACCCTTTTAAAGAAGCAATTATATTGTTGGCGGTGTTTTTTTTCTTATTTGCCATGCTCAAAGACATAACAATTCCCAAAAGGTTAACACTCCTTCAGAGTACAAAAATCTAGATCCCATCTGCAGGGTGCATTTCTTTCCTATTTTATTCAGCACAGAGGCTGAGAAGATTAATAAGCTCCAGTATTTTAAATTAAGCTTATTACAGACTGAACTTTTAATAGGTTTGAAATCATCTTCTGAAATCCCACATTAAAAGAACAGCTATGACCAATTTACTCCCTTTTCTAGGAACTTTCCCAAAGACCTTTATCATTCACATAAAAGCCAGAGTCCAGATAACTGTATCATGTGGCAGGGAGGGAAGGGACAGTCAGTCCACCCAGACTGCTCCCATATTTAATACTCATTGGATTCATGATAGCATCCTCCCTTCTGCACGCTCATGCTTCACCAGGCAGAAGCAATCTGATGTTATGCTGGGAGGGATAAGAAGGGGCAGAGGACTTGGCAGTGAGGCTTTCTGTTTCCTGCAAAAACAAGGAACTGCAGAGCACTGCAGACTGTGTTGGCTCCTCCAACTGGTAAAACCCCATCAAAACACAGGCTCTTTGAATGAGAAAAATGTATTATGCTAATAATTTCAATCCTTCTTCAGTTATCCATGAAAAACTTCACTGCATTATTCAATATTTTTCAGTCTAATGCACTGAATTAAGTCCTTTTAAAAAGTTTTGTTCCTGTAACACTTGGAATTTTTACTGAATTTTATCTTTGAGCTTTCTGGGAAAGTATTCCTTTCACCATTTCTCTCTGCCAGTTGCAATCTGTTTAACAGACCTTTGCAATGTCCAACATGTTGCAGTTAAAACCACAGGGAAAAAAAGGTACTCTGAGTAGTGGGGTTCCTTGTCGAGACAATTTACCCCAACTCACCAACTTATATAAAACCAAGAACTGTAGAGACCTTTAAATAAATACACCCTACAGATAAGCTGTAGGTGCAGAGTACTGGTGCCCATTGGTAACAGGTACTTTATGCATGGGGGTTTCATTCTTCACAGAGGTTTGGTAGACACTGCAGGTTTCTTTTTCTTTTAGCAGACTTATAAAAGAAAGATCAAACAATCAGACCTGCTAAAACCAAAACAAACTCCTTCTTTCCCTTGCCTCCTCAGCACTTTCCATTGCCTCCAGTTTTACAAGCCTAAGGGAAGAGAAGCTGTTGCCAAAACACCGTGAGCTGTCGAATCTGTATTCGTTTGGTACTGTTATTATTTTAATGAAGAAAAAAAGAGAGGTGGATTCAAGTGTAAAGAAAAAAAATCAAAATTTGACCTGGGAACATCCCTCCTTCTGCTAGTTAGACATTTTCACCCATGCAATGATCTTTTAGGAACAGCTATTGAAAAGGCTCCGAAGTATCCTTAAGCTAACACTCAGAAGAGGGCAAACTGTGTGTGTAAATGCTGTGTAAAGAATTTGTGTGTGTAAATAATGTTGGAGAACATTAATTTTATCTAAGAATTCGGTCAAAAAACAGGCATCGTCTCTCAAAAAAGTACGTACAAGCTGACCACACAGAACTGAGAGTAAAGTTAGCATTAACAAGGATACTGAAATCTTCAAGACAAACAGAAATAAAACAGGAAATCATTAGAATCTATAAATGCAAAGATATGACCCACTGACACATGAATTGAGTAGGAGTTAGATATCCTTCTGACAAACAACTCCAAATTGTGCCAGCCTGGGAAACTCAGTTTGTGTGTGAGTACCTTAGCACAACTACAAAGCTGGTCTTGCTCCTCTACTTCTAGTAAAAGCCAGTTGTGGCTGTGGAAAGAAAAATAATTAAAACCAACCACGGATTGGCATAATGAAATGCAGCTATGAGGAACAGCTTCTTAATGGAGAAGCACAGATGTTCTATGCACGATGGCTACAGTTTAAATGAAAAAGTGCCATTGTTTGTCCATTGTTTAAATTTGTGATACCTCAAAGGAGAGGTTTTAGGACATGCACACTTGAGGAGCATATAGCTAAGGTAAAGCTAAATTGTTATCTCTGCTCTGCTCTGTGTGAAAAGAAAATGGTTTTCATGTGCATGGAAAGCAAAAGATAGAAAATTGTACTCAGAGTAGAAGGGGAGACCAGGAGTGAAAGGCAAAGAACACGGACAGCAGTAGCCTCCCATCAGCAACTGAAAATGAAATTTTTTTCCCCAAAATCTGGGAGTACTGCAGTTGGTGGGAAGGCAATATCACTGCCCAGGAGCCCACAGGATGGCAGTATGCTGGTACTGGGACAGGAGGAAGAGGAAATGGTATATGAACTCCCAGAGGTTGTTCCACTCAGCAGAGGTGCCCAAGTCAACCATGCCTTACTGCTGCACAGACCCCCTCTACCAAGTTCTCCTTTGCCACAATACCACAGGCATCCTGAGCAACATTTAGGTTGCTGCCACAGGAGAGCAGAGCCTGCCTTGCTGAGACCAAGGTCATCAGCAGCCACTCATGGTGAGCACTCCCACTCCCTTTATTTATTCTGCACTTCAGAGCAACCACTACACATGATCTTAGTTAGATCTGACGCTATATTGGACCTCTCAGGTGTGGTGGTAATGGAAGTAATACCTTATATTTTATCTGTCAGTAAATAAAAGATACCAGCGGGGTGCCCACAGCTCTTCTCCCAGTACCTACCTTAACTTGGGCATTTCAGATCAGCTGTAGATGGCAGCCTTTCCCTCCTCCTTGGAGAAACAATGACACCCTCTGCATAATGCACTTATAATGAAGGGCAACTGCCAGTTAGCCTTGTTTCTGCTTAAAGTAGGAGACTTCGAAGGGGTCTATAAAATAATGCTTCTGGGGACTTTACTTTCTAAGTCAGCACTGGCTACTAATTCTGATTATACAGGTCAGTAATACAGCAGTTAATTATGTCCAAAACTGGAAACAGCCCCATATGCTCCCCAAATCTGTTACACCAGCACTTCTCCCCACTAACTGTGCAACAGAATCAGGGGGATTCCATTTAATGAGCAAAAAACCTGACTTTTCTATACACACTTTACCACTGTAGAAAAAAACTGTGACAGAAGAAGCTTAAGAATCAGATTAAGACAATAAGACAACTACAGAGAAAATAAATCCAGGCAAATTCTTATTGCTTAAAAACTGTCAGATTTATTCCATGGCAAATCATGGGGAAAGAATTGCCAGTCAGAGCCACTTTCTTCTTAAGACAGGAGAAAAAACGGGGACAATGGGTTGAAGAAGTAAGAGTTTTCACTGTAGTTCATATGCTTCAGGAGAATGCAGGACTTCATTTTTCCTTCTCTTTGCCTATTCCTCTCTCTGATTCCTCCTTTTATACTACCTTACATAGTTGTCAATTTGGGAGTAAAAGAGCCAAGGTGCTCTTCAGAAGAGCCAGTGCCACAGAAGGTGTAGGGAGTGGTCAAAAAGCTTTGGCTAAAGAAAATCCCTGACTCCCACTCCTCAAATGCATAATTTTACCACTAGACATCATGGAAAATATTTGTTGCTGGAAACAGAGGTACCTGCATGCTTCAGGAAAATTAACCGTCAAAGCCTAGCATAAAATACAGTCACAGATATTTGTTGGTTTGCAAAGTTAGCTCATAAACATGTGTGGAATTATTTTGTAACATGTATTAAATGCAGCACAAAATGAAGCACGGATTCTTCTGGCAAAAAAGAACGCTATCACCTGCCTATGGCAGAATTCCACTTTTAACATTTTTTTGTGACTGGAAATCTGTTTCTATCTCTGCTTTACTCATGCAGATACGTTGCTGGGAAAGCAATTCTCCTTGCTAAGCAGTAGTTAGAGGCTGAGAGAAAAGCAGCTTAATGAGATTCATTACCTGAGAGTGACTGGGCAGGACACCAGTTAATATTAGTTTTGCTTTGCATTGTGCCTACATCATTGCATGTGTCCAGCTAAATTGTTCTTAGAAGCAAATGGAGGTGACACAATAAATACTACCATTTTGGTCTGTCCAAAACAATCTATACCTAATGCTTTGACAAGCATAAGCAGCAGGTACAGGCTGACTAATTTCTGACATTAAAGTCAATGTGCCACAGGTGTCAGTACTTCAAACTTTTCAGTTTTGTTAACTGTGGTAGGGTTGCCTAAATTATATAGCCACACAGAATTTTGCGTTTCTCTTAACAATCCCTGTCAGACAGAGATCTCATTCAGGTTCGTTAGTCTTTGTTTATGTTTTTAAAACCTTGTAGCTGCAGTAAATACCAACAGTTTATAGTCAGCTGTGAGAAGCACTATCGACCTTCAATCTGCGTACACCACTCTCCACCTTCTCTACCTCTTTGCCTTGCGCACAACTTACATCTTCTGAGTACTGTGAATTAGTAATTATATACAGGACTCACAGCTTAGATAGGCACACAAAATCAGGGACAGAAGGGACTAAGGTAAAGAATAATAAAGACTGGAACAAGAGATACAAGCAAATGAGAGGGAGGAAGGACAATAAGGAAGAGACCATCCTCAGGGTGGGGCTAAGGCAAAAGAGAGAATTGCTTCAGCCAATTCCCTTTGTATTACCCACACTCATTTATAACTTGAATGGATGAATAAAAGCATATTTTTATTCCCAGCTATCCTGCTAGTTATAAGTGTGAAAATATGGTAAGTATCCTCTCTGAAATCCATTCCCTGCTTCTCATCTCCCACTGTGTGCAGATACTAAAGTTACAGTAATTTTAAAATACTTCTTGATCTAGTTATTTAGCCTCCTTAGGTACGGGAGCAGAGAGTTAATCACTGCTTAACTTCAAAGCTCATTTTGTCACTTGGTTTAAACATTAACTCTCAGAAAGACTAGTCACATAAAATCCAAATCTGTGAGACACTGAGCACTGTCCTTGAGGTTTAATGCCCTCAGCTGCCTTTATCTTCTGGAGGGGGGCTTAGGATGAGGTCATTAAAAGCAATCACCGAGAAGTCACGCCTGATTACTCTTTCAATTAGGGCTTGATCCCGCAGGCAGTTAATGTGCTGTAAGTGCAGAATCCAAAGGCTGGTGCTGAATACTCAGTGTTTGCTTACTGCCTAGTCAATGAAGCTCAACAACTGAGCAAATGAAGGCAGAGAGGAAAAAGAAATGTGGTTGGTGATACACCCAAATTTCTGCAGCCTCCATGCTGAGCCCTGAAGAGGAGGGCAAGGTGGGCATGCCTAGCATGAGCTGCTTAGGATGAGACACCATCACATCACTGAATGTGAGCGAGGAATTTCAGGTGCTGCCTGTGTGACAGAACTAGCAGGTGACTCAAATGTGATGATCTTGGAGATAAATCCAGAATAACATGAGACCAGAAGTAAGTGAAGGGCCATTATTTGTCAATATTTGTCACTCAGTTGGCCAGGTCCATGCACAAGGCAGCTTTTTTCCTGTTCCAGGAGACTGCAGTCTGTGCCGGGCGGCAGCAGCAGTCTACCTGGCAGTCCTGCAGCAGCTCAGTGCTGCTCTCCCGTCATTCCAGATCCTATCTTGATTCCTCATGGATTGGCCTGGAAAGGCAAAACAAACGCAAATGCTATCTGAGAAAATAGTTTTTCTCCTTTGCTGTTGTTTTCACACTCATTTTGTCTTCATATTCTGTGTCTATCTAGCCAGCAGGTTTATGTAGGAGCATTTGCTGAAACAGCAAAAGCTCAGACAAGCTATAGACTAAGAACTTGTAGAAATTATTCAATGAATAATGAATAAATTAAAAGAAATCAGATAATTAGCAAACACAAAACAGAATCCAATGACTCATTAGTTATCAGATCTCCCTAGCAGTTCTGACCTCGGAGCAGCAGGTGTCTGTTTCACACACATTAACTGAGCATCCCACTACCTCCACACACCTTGCCACATGCTACTGTTATGTCCCTGAGGAACTCTTCAACAGCCTTCAGACCCCAATAGTCACTGCAGATTAGCAATGCAGGCCAGTCTCCCCACAGGGAATGGTGGCAACAGTGGAACCATCAGGGCTTCACTGGCAAGGCTCATGCTCAGAACCCCCATGAGGCCACCACAGCCAGGCTGGTGTGGTAACGGGGTTAGCCCAAACCCCGTGGCCACCATATCAGTCAACAGTCATGGGATATAAGCTCTTGATTTGTAGACTTCTCATTAACTCATTGAGAAGCACAGCTAAAATTCATCTGCACTACTTGGCTCAGCTGCAGACTTGGCTGGTGTGATCTTGCTATTCCCAGGTGAATCAGACTTTGGGCACTACTAACCATCCTCTTTGGATTCACGTAAGAAGAGTTGTCTTTGGTCAGAATACTCTCAACATTGAATGAAGCAAAGTATCTCTGCCTACTTTGTAGCAAAGTCAGCTGTCAGTTAACATATTTCAGTGTGCCTCATAAAGTGATTACATCTATACCACTTTATGCTGCTGAAAAGGGAGTTCAGTTTCCCTTCAAACTCCAGCACCTCCTCTAGGACTTAATGACTAATAGGCCAATCACACTAATAGGCCGATCACTCTCTTTCTCATCTGCATAATTACACTCTTTTTTCCATGCTTCACATCTCCTCTGCTTTGGGAAACAATTTTTGTCTCTCATTGCTGCCCTCAGTGGAATTTGCCATATGCCTTCAGACGCCTGCTCTGTCAGATGCTGCCCTGCCCTTCTCTGCCTCTGAGATTTTCTATTGGGGATTTACTTTGCAAAATATAAGGAGGGTGAAAAGCTCCATTATGGTGCTGCAAAGATGCTTGATGGACTACAGGACTTCAGTACCTGAGGATAAGCTCCAGAGAGTATCTGTGTACTTAACATGAGTTTTCAGACACCATATATGTAGTTTCAACTGGCTTTTAATTACTTGTTTCTCAGAGGATTGCTCTAATCCATCCAAATTACTACTGGCACTATCAAGCACAGACAACAGTGGGCATCTCCTGGTGGTCATTTTTATCCCCCATTGACTTCTAACACTTTCACCCTGCATGTCACACCATAAGGAAGCAACCATTCCCCGCTGATAGGGCTTACATCTCCACTCTAGCTCCCTTAGCGACCTCTTCAGCCCACTGAAAATTGAATGGAAAATGAAATGGTGTCATCCAGCAAGATGGAGAATACCCATCCAAAAATACTTACTACTCTGGTGGCTACCAGTGTCATCTAGAAGATCCTAAGCAGAGCCTTCAGGGTAGATGTCTAGAGTTTCTCTTGAAAGGAAATCGGAGAAAGAACCACCAGTTTTCCAAAAGCTGTCTTTCAGGTCACCAGCTTTGGCAGGAGTTTCAGGTTGCAAACCACAGTGAAATGCAGATATCCCCCAACCACTCTGATTAGGGCTTCTTATTGACTAATCAAGGAGGCTCTTAGCACACTCACTTTTCTGAATC
The DNA here is from genome assembly GCA_039720435.1 of Amazona ochrocephala. Taxonomy (NCBI): domain Eukaryota; kingdom Metazoa; phylum Chordata; class Aves; order Psittaciformes; family Psittacidae; genus Amazona; species Amazona ochrocephala. The sequence goes on from CM077878.1 coordinate 49,599,410, forward strand.
CCACTTTCAGGCATCTAGCTTTGCCATGGCAAGGCACCCAAGCACCTCATGCAGGCAAGGAAAGGTGTCCAGTAGGTGTCAGCACATCCGAAAATCAGACGTTGCCCTGTGCTTCCCATCCTGGGGACCCGTTGGGATCCCAGCCTTCTGCGGGCCTCACTGCACCCTGGCACACAGCCTCAAAGAGCCAGCATTGAAGAGCTGCTGTTGAGCTGCAGTTTCGTTGGACTAAGCAGCACATATACACCGGAGATGCATTAGCCTGCACCTCTCTGGATGCTGATAAAAAATCATGATGAATTATCCAGTCCCTTTTGGCTCTGTGCAGAGCTATCAGAACTCTTAATATGCAAATGAATCTTATTTATCATATGATAGGTACTGTGTAACATAGCACCTAAATTACACTGACTTTGCAATACCATCTGGTTTCATCTTTCATTACATTAGGGGATCACTTCGTCATACTTGACCTGAAAATTGGTGCAGGAATAAAGCAGGGCCACGGATTCAGTTCACAGTGAAAAAAGCTCTGCTAGCTCATGTTAGACAAGTGGGTTTCAGATAACTCTTCTCATCTTCAGGTCTGGAAAACAGCAAGTATCAATAAGGCTACTACCTTACTATTACTATCTGATAATTTAGCATTATCAGATTTTCTCATGTGATAGAAAAACTCTGATATATGGTGGCTTGAGGAAGAGGGAAATGCCAGTGAAGGCTCAGAGGAATGGTCCACAGGTATAAAGTTGCTGCTGGATTAATAGGATCTTAAGACAGAAAAAAAAAGAAAATACTCCCATTTAATTTTATCAAGCTCCAAGTCTTCCTGTGACTTCAATGAAATGATGGGCTAATGCATTTATTTTACTGGTGATGCAAAGAGGCTCAAGGAAGTTGACTATTTCTCTTTGTTCACATTTCACTCAATTAGCCAAAACACTTTCTTGAGCCTCTCTTGCAGACCAGCTCTCTGATTGTCTGATTAAACCACCGTATAATGATTCATCATTGTCTGTCCATTCCCACTTTACTGACTGCCTAATTAAAATGATTTTTATGCCCAAAGGTAATTGTTTTCTTCTATTATTACTCTGAAATGTTAATACAATCTAGCTCACTAGTCTCTGTGTCTACCGCTAGAGACAATAAATAAATTAAACACAGAAAAATGATGTTTAAATAACATTAGGATGGAGTTATAAAACTACAATAGCACAGAAATTCCAGTTAAGGGCACACAGTATTGCCAAAGACATTTGCTACACATATGGCTGGTTGTTTCTCACAGTTCCAGAAAAGGGGGTGCTAGGCACCCTGTCTGCTCCATTAGCAACATATTACTGGCCTTACAGAATCAAGTGAAACAGAAAATCATTTTAGAATGGTCATTACTTTTATGTCAGTACTTACTGACATATCTCATCCCATGGCATCTGAGTATGTGGAACAGAAGATGTTGGCAAATGTTGGCTCAGTGGAAACCTCTCGACTTAGCTATCTCATTAGTTATAAATTGTTTAAAAATGCTTTCTTTTGTGGTCTGTCTCTGTCTGGTGACCCTTTGATAAAGGTAGTTACACCAAATTACTGCCCTCAGAAGATAGATATAGCGACCAAACCGCAAATGAGCTACCTCTGTAAAGAGGCAATCAATATCAATATTGGATATTTTGGTTTAAAATACCCATAATATTTTTTTACTTCCTTATTGGTTCTTAACTACAACCAACCCATATTCAATCTGTCACTATTTCCTATTTTTCAGCACGTTTCCTTCATTCGTACTGCTTATCCTTGCCCTTCATCAGTCCCAAACACATTTCTAAGGAAGTGCACATACACATATGGGCACAAGCAATGCCGGTTTGATTGTAACTGACATTTAGGGTTGGCCAGATGCATCTCATCCAGCCTCAGAAAGCTACAGCTTGCAGATCATCAGGCCCAGAAGAACAGCAAACTTCAAATTTAGCCATGCGCTTTCTGTCTCTTCCTAACCTGAAATTTTACCCTGTGCTTTTAGTGATAATTCCATTAGCTGCCTCATCTCCGCTAGCCTTTTTAGTGAAGCCTGGAGAAAAAAGGGCAACAAACACATTGGCCTTTCCAGAAACATCTGCTGATAGCTTTCCATCCCCGCCAGCCTGAAATTCAGAACCTTGTAATAATCAATATCATAATCACCTATATTCCTCGCCTCCTTCTAACTCTGATCCATGTTTTTGGGGCTAGTTGTAAATTTCCATAACATCAAAGGACTTCAGACTTTGCTTTCCTTCTCATTCAAGCTGATCCCAGAAGCAAAAATTTTATTTCATGGAGAGAATGCTGGACTTAGTCTCTTGAGAAATCAGATGAAAAAGTGAAAAGTTTTAGGTCTAGAAGTTACTTGAGGATATTTCTAGAGATTTTTATGCTATATTTTTGGCACCCTATTGTTAGATTCATACCAGCTATAAGCAACTTTGTTTTAAAAGATAAGGGCAGTGCAAAGTAATGGCAGATTCACAGGGTAGATGAAGGGTTACTGGCTGAGAAGCTGCAGGCTCAGCCAATTCAAAACTGTTTGGCAGATCTGCCAAAATAATTTTCAGGGGGTCCTTAGCCATCATCAAGCTCCGGTGAAAATATAGGGAACATCAATTGTAATCTGCCTTTTACAACACAGCAGAATTTTTATCTAAGTAGGGCAATACACAGCTTGCGTGAGAGAAAAGAAGCTGTACTACATGCCTGTTTTGTCCCAGCGTTATCAGCCTTTAAAATTTAAATGCTCAGGGAAAAGTCTGCTGACTTTAAAAAAATAAAAAAGAAAAAAGAAAAAAAAGAAAAAAAGAAAAAAAAACCCTGTCCCCTTAGAACCTTCCTGACCTTTTTTTCTCACATGGATGTACATGTGTATTTGCCGGGGACTCCAACTCCTGGGGTGATCCATGCGGACGTACTTTTAACCCAGCTATTCCTAGAATTAAGACTGTGCTGCTTCATTAATACATTATTTATAGTAATCTTTAAATAGTATAAATTACATCTAGCTATTACTGATGTCCATTCTATATGGACCGATTCAAACTCTCTCTTAGAACTTAAGGTTAACTTAGTTAAACTAAGAGTTTAGCAGCGACGTTTTCACCGCCAAAAATCTTCACAGAAAAAAAAGCAAACAACAAAAAAAGCAATGCAGGGAAAAAAAATCAAAACACAAAACTGAAACAAAACAATTGTGAGAATTCAGATTCAAGTTTTAAATTCCCAGCTGAAGACCTCTAGTAGCAATAACTGAAGACAGAAGAGTTAGATCCCATGGATATTATATCCTGCCTTCCTCAATAAAAGGATAGTAAACCAAAGCCTTATTCCCACAAAAAAAAGAGTTGGAAGAGCTGTACCTCAATAGCAGCTTGCTGTCCATCCTCAGAAAAAGTCTAATTTTCGTAGTAGACCAGCTGTTAGCTGTGAGAGAGTTATTATGCAATTTCATCCATACAATATTTATCATGTAACAGATGCTATTAAATCTTTATCAGCCCATTAAACAAGACAGGGAGTTATTCAAATGGTAATTGAGACACAAAGAAAGCAAGAGGCTTGCAAAGCTTACATGGAAAGTATACCAGATTAGTTTCCTTGGACTACAACCTAAACCACAGTTCCATTCTCATGTTCCTGATTACCTTAAATACCTGCTTAATACACCCTGGAAACTGCCTTGACAAATCAATTCAAACGTGAAACCTAAGTTTGAAATAACAGAAGAAAATTCAGCTGTATTACTCGCAGCCAGCCTGTGGAACTCCTTTCAGCTTTAGTTTGTAAAATATTGGTACTTTGAGGATATAGCAGCTATTTTGTGTATTACTCAAAAAATGTCTGTAAGATTTCATTATCAGAAGCAGGATCATAAGCATGCTCAAAAGTAAACTTAAAGAAGAGTTTAATTTAATATTGCAGTGTCTCTGTTGAATCCTGCAGGAGTTGGCTGAAGAAAGCAGAAGAAAACCAATCAATTTAACTTGACTGCTTGCCTTTTTTAAGCTATTTCTAATTCCCTCCTCTAAAAATATCAATTTTCTCCTAAATTGGACATGTTAAGACAAAATGCAGTAAGCGGGGCTTTCTGAGTTTCCTACATTAGTACAGTATTCCACTGTTGTCTTTAATCAACAAAAATTGGTTTACATGGAGTATAGAACTATCTTCTGCAGAGCATAGCCTCACTATGCGAATAGTTTGGACTGCATTGGATTGAGCTGGATTACAGGCTTCATAAACAGATGAATGCTCTCTACATTTTCTGAATATTTGCTTTTCATTGTTTTTATTTTTTTCTTTTTTATTCTTTTATTCAGTTTCATTACATGTGCTGGATTTTTTATTGTTTTCACTTGTTTTTCAGTTTTATTCTTTTATTCAGCATCGCAGATAATGCATAAATTATCTCCACTAACTGTAGCAATTAATAGCACCATAGAATCATAGAATCATAGAATAGTTAGGGTTGGAAAGGACCTTAAGATCATCTAGCTCCAACCCCCTGCCATGGGCAGGGACACCTCCCACTAAACCATGCCATCCAAGGCTATGTCCAACCCGTCCTTGAACACCACCAGGGATGGAGCATTCACAACTTCCCTGGGCAACCCATTCCAGTACCTCACCACCCTTACAGTGAAGAATTTCTTCCTCATATCCAATCTAAACTTCCCCTGTGTAAGTTTGAACCCGTTACCCCTTGTCCTCTCACTACAGTCCCTCATGAAGAGTCCCTCCCCAGCATCCCTATAGGCCCCTTTGAGATACTGGAAGACTGCTATGAGGTCTCCACGCAGCCTTCTTTTCTCCAGGCTGAACAGCTCCAATTTTCTCATCCTATCTTCATACAGGAGGTGCTCCAGTCCCCTGATCATCCTCGTGGCCCTCCTTTGGACTTGTTCCAGCAGTTCCACGTCCTTTTTATGTTGAGGACACCAGAACTGCACACAATACTCCAAGTGAGGTCTCACGAGAGCAGAGGGGCAGGAGCACCTCCCTCGACCTGAATACTGAATGAATTAGCTGGCAAAGACTGAGTTAATTTGTTTTGGTCATGGTCTGAACTATTTTCTTTCAGTTTGTCAAAAACATTTGCTTTATTCCCTTTGGGAGCAAGACAGAATTGCTGGACACCTCATCTTCACACAGGATTGGGCAGAAATTGTGATTTCATTTCAGCAGGACATAGCAATTCAAAACAAGCCTGCACACAGCTGCCCAGAAACTGAGCTGCATGAATTGGGCCCCCCGTCAGAGATGTGTGCATCTGCAAACAGAAACAGCAGCGGGAAAGCTTTCAAAAAAAAACCACCCGAAGAACACGAAAAGGAAGTGTGCCCCAAAACAAAAGATGCATTTTGACACAGTGTTGCTTCTAAAGAAGTTTAAAATTGGGAACCAATAAATTATTTCACTTTTATTTCTCCCCTGCTCAGGTGAGACTTTGTGAATGATTTCTCAAGACAGAGGCCTAAGCCTTTTCTCCTTCCAAGGGGAGCTGCCCATAGGACCTAGACACTGGATACCTACGGGAGTCACAGGGAGTACCAGTATAACAGAACTTAAAACACACAGACGTTCCTAGCAGTGCAATCCAAAGCAATACATTGCACGATGAGTCAAGCAAACAGGGATATAGATTGGCAATTGTGAGTATGGATCTCATGAGAAGCAGAGAAAGCTCCATCAGTTCACTGACCAGTTGTAAGTCATTAGGCATCCCCAGCAACAGCATCACTCCTAGGCCTCCCAGATCTAGGCATAGATCCCAGGCAGATCAACAGAACTAAATCTATGGTTGAACTGTTTGGAATAACAAATCAAGACAAAGAAATTAGGAAATGCTCAAAATTATATATATATATATATATATATGTATATATAAAGGGAGGGCATGTGCTGCCTATGTTCTTTGCAGGTAAGTCATTCTATTCCAGCTATTGATTTAATCATGGTTCACCAGAACGAATGCGTTGATTTTGGCTGGGGTGGTGTTCATTTTCTTTCTAGTAGATAGTAGGGCCTATGTTTTGGACTTGTGCTGGAAACAGTGTCTATAATTCAGGGATATTTCAGTTACTGTTGAGCAGTGCTTACACAGAGTCAAGGTCTTTTCTGGTCCTCATTTCATCAGCAAGTAGTCTGGAGGTGCACAAAAGATTGGGAGGAGACAAAGCTGGGACAGCTGACCCTAACTGAATAAAGGGATATTCCAGATCATATGACATCTTGCTCAGCATATAAAACAGTCAGAAGAAGAAGGAAGGTGAGGGGGGTGTGCATTCAGAGCGATGGTGTTTGTCCCCCCAGGTCACCATTACACATGATGGCGCCCTGCTTTCCTGGAGATGGCTGAAAACCTGCCTGCCCATGGGAAGTGGCGAATGAATCCCTTGTTTTGCTTTGTTTGTGTGTATGGCTTTTCCTTTACTGATTAAACTGTCTTTATCTCAACCCATGAATTTTGTCACTTTTAGTCTTCCAATTCTCTCTCCTATCTCACCCTCCCACGGAGGGGAGTGTGCACAAGGCTGTGTCTCAGTTGCCGCAAAAGCTGGGGTTAAATCATGAAAATACCTTTGCATATCAAGAAAGTGCTGCATGGCTTAGGAATCCATGTATTTCAGAAGAAGGTGTAAATGTGTAGCATGTAGATCTCCACACCAGAATAGGCTCTTACAGTTTCATAAGGCAAGATTAAATTTATAATTGCAAGTTGCAATCATTGTCCTGAAGAGAATGTTGAGCTGAAAACCTACCTGTCCTGTAATATTGCAGGAAGGATTTCATAGCCTGGAGCTGAAGTGATTGCTCTGTCATTTAAATGCCAGGGAGAGATTTTAGGACTGAAGAGAGAAGACTAATAATGCATGTTGGTGTTTCACTGAAATGGGGCTGCTCAACAGAGTTAATTTAAAATACTCCTCCTTTTGCAACTTCAGTTAAGTCTCAACTTACACAGGTTTTATTTCTGTGACAGTGAAGCCTCAAAAAAACCAAAGAGGTCACACCAGAGTAGCCCACAGTAGGAGGATCAGTGAGCAGGAGCACCACCATATTAGCACACCTTAAATCAAGCCTTCCTATACAGCCAGAGTTAAAATCGTAGGCTGTGGTGAAAAGTTACTGCAAATGGGGGAAGATCACCAGCTGACCTGCTCCATGGAGGAAAGAATATAAAAGAATGTTAATATAACACCATAATACTTGCTGTCACCCTGATTATCTGTTAATCAGATTAAAGTTTTCCAACCAGTCATAAAAATATTGGTTGTTAAGCCACTGTATTTGCAAGCAAATACAATTAGTTCACCCGTCACCAGAGTACTAGCGTAATCTTCTCTCACTTCTAGTGAGCACTGAGATTATATTTCTGTGGTGAAATCCTTCAACCTGAATTCATCATCCCTTGTTTCTGCCAAGCAGTCCTGATGAAAAGCCTGCATATGCACACCGTTTGCCCTGTCAGGGTGTCAGGCAGAGTACCAGAACACAGGGTTTCCTGGCTAGGAGGCTGACACAGATGCGCATCACTTCTGCAATGGCAGGTCAAAGAACATAAGTATGTTCTCTAGAGTCACTAGTCACAAACAGCTAGCTCTCCCAGACAAGCAGCCAACAGCAGTCAATGAGGAATGAGGAAATCTGTGACACTGTAGTGAGAACATAGAAGAACCAGCAATTGGAGGTGGGGAGTGGGAAGGACCACAGGATAGGCTAGGGTATTGCAGGGTGAATGAGAAATGATAGGGAAAACTACAGCAATTTTATTAGAAGACATTAAAAGAGGGATTGGATGAACTGTGAGGAAGAATTTCATTAATAAATTTAGAGGCACAATGGTGAAGGCTGCTTAGGACATGGCAGCATTGAAAGTGTAGAGGTTGTGACAGGCTATATGGAGGGAACAAGAAGTACAGAGGCAGAAAAACACTGAGGGACAAAGAGTACTCTGAATGGGAACATGGGGAACTGAAGGTATTTCCACTGGCAGAGGGAAGGTAGGAGGAAGACTCATTTCACTACATTCCCTTGCTTTCATTTTCATTTGATACCCAAACACGTCTTTAAGTCATGACTTAATCAGTAAAATATAAACACTGGTCTCAATTAAAAGTGAGCAGCATTACTGGTCCCAGTGACATTCTTCACACTAACTATGGATAATCTGTTCCAAACTAGTAAATTCGCTCAGAAGAGAAGCTGTTTGTTTATGCCTGCAGCATTGGCTGCTTTTGCAAAGCAAGGAAAGAAATGCCTAATTAATTATGTTTGTTACCTATCCCCTGAAAAAGGAAATGGATAGAGGAGAAATTGTGCTGACCTTGAAGGACCACCTTCTGTGTTAGCTCAGCAAGACGAGCTTCTTTGTGCTTAACCAGCTCAATCTTCAGTTCTAAATGAGGTAAAGGTAAATCTTGTTAATTCTGTTGCCCTGTAGCCATGTGGGGTAAGCAAGGATCTCATGTTAGACTCCATGTACAAGGTTAGGCTCGATCTTCCATGGGACAAGGGATGGAGGAAGAAGGTCTAGCCTAAAACCAACTTGCAATACACATCTCACAAATAGGAAGGAGTTCACCAAAAGTTGCCTTCAAAGTTAACCATATAAGGGACATACCACCAACAATCCAGAAAAGAAGCTGTTGAAATTAAAAAAGACTTGCTTCTGGTACTGTCTAATAACAAATTAATACACAAATGCCACCGGAAAATTAATGATGAGGGATTAAATTTAAATCTCAGTAAATTTGACCAGAATTTGAAATTTGGTGTCGAAAGCTATTCTTGGTACAGCTGCCAAAAGGAAGCAGCCAAGCAAGACTTTTACACATCTAACAGATAAAATTTGGGTTTGTTATAAGAGATAGGCTGGATAATTTTTCCATCTCCCCTGTTCTCCAATTGTTCTTCCATTTTAAAGAAAGCTGCTGAACTTTCTGTAAGGCTTATTTGCTTAATCAGTCCCAAATTGAAATCAATATTCAGCTCTTTTTAGGTAACATGACATTTTTGCCTAATAATTTCAAATAATATTTTGTTGCTACTATATTTACAGAAAAGCAGTGTACATTGGTTCATTTAACAGTCAGAAACTAAAGTCCCCTGTGAACCAGACACATCTATTTGAGTGTTCTCCTGTGCGGGGTCCCTCCACAGTAAAAGTATTCATTAAAGCTGGAACTGAAGAAACAAACAAAAAAAAAGGTAGTTTAGCACTCAGGTTACAGAAAGGGTACTCAACATCTCAAGGCTAGAGAGCTTAGTTAAAACTTTGCAAAAGAGGAAAGCAACATTGCATCTAGATAAGAATGTTTGGATGCTTATTAACAGCCTGTGCAGGTCTCTTTGATATGCATTCAGATTATAAAGCCTTAGAGAATAGGCATTGCTGTGAAATAAACTAGTCCTTCGTGCTTCCGAGTGTTATGGTAATACAGCAATTTCGTTATGCTTCTTCAGTGCCCTCTACTGGAACAAACATCAGCATCCTGCATCAAGTCTTCCCACGGGCAGCTTACTAATTCTCTACTGACACTGTGTAAGGTGTGCAATCGTTTTTACTTAACCATTTAAAGAAATCTTACAGAGTTTTGCTTTCCCATCAGTCAAATCATAATCAAGAAATGTCCCTGGCATAAAGCAAATTTGTCTAGGTTGAAAATTCAAAGTTTTTTATCTTTTCCTCTATTTTTTTCTTTTTCTTTTTCATTGTAGTGCAAATACTGCACTGTTTCACTTCTACAGAGAAGATACTTTAACAGACTGAGTCTGTAATCACTCTTCATTACTAAAACCAAAGCAAAAAAGTTACTGGTGCCAAAGAGTTAAGTCTGGAGGTAATAATAAGATAGAGAAGGGCAAGTAGTTAATAACATATCATTAAACACTGCCTCCTGAGAAGATAATTGATCAATTTGCTTTTCAGTGTAAAAAAAAAAACATGGCAGGGTAGAGGTTTGAACATAACTTCACCTTCTTCCCTAGTCTCAAAGTATAAACAGAATACATGAGATTCACTATGAGTTGTTGATCTTCTGCCTAAAGTTTACTTTAAAGACTAAACGATATTACAAAGGACAACATGTACGTTTATCTACTTAGCACATTTAAGGCTTGTATAATTTTGCTCCCCCAAAACACTGGGGTTTTGGAGCCATCAAAGGGATGCAACGAAGGTAAGCCCTGCCTCCAGCATTTAGTCTCACTCTCCTTGCAGTCTGGCCTGACAGAGATTGGGTTTTGCACTCAAAATTCACTTTTTAGTCACAAATTCAGATTCTAGGTGTTATTGTTCATTCCCTGGCCGGCTTCCTGCCTACAGCACCATTACTGCTAAGTACGAAGCAAAGCGGTGCCATGGCGACAGTCAAATTGTAAATTATTAAAGAAAATGAATAACTGGATTAGACACAAAAATACAACTATTAATGCTATTTGGCATTAGTGGAGCTAATATAATTACCTCTGCAATAATTTCAGAGCCACTGAAGCTCACTTCTGCTTTGCTTGTTTGGGAAAATAGCCTATTATTACTAGTGAAACAGTTCAGAAACATTTTAAAAACATTTGGTATTGAATAACAGCATTTAACAACCTTGTAGAGGTGGAAAATAATTACAGAACAACCCTGGCTTTCAAAGGCCCAGAGGTACTAATGGCATGAGAAGGGGTGACATGTAGTTCACTCCGTGTCAGTAGACCTGCTACATTCTCCAGGTCTCAGTGGATAAAGCTAGAAAAACCTGTCCAAGCCAGCAACTGCAAACAACAAACCTACCCTTCTGGAGCTGGTAATTTCACTGCTTGTTTAGAATCCTGAAAGACAAAGATGCAAAATATTAGTGATGAACATATACATTTTTTCTCTTAAATCTGGCAGTTTTCTGACCTCCCAAAATGTTCCTGGAACAAGTCCCCCCTCCCAGAAAAAAAGAAAAATTGCAAACCCCAAAACTCTGAATAGAATTCAGTGAAACCCCTAAACCCCTTCCAGTTTTCCTATCGTCCCTACAGCTGTCACAAATATCAGTGGTCACCAGCTCCCTTCCAGCCCCAGTGTGGATCTGCCCGTGGTCCCAGTAACCTGCATTTCTCCCTGGATCCACCCACAGCACTCCCAGCTTGGAGTGTGCACAGAGCATCTCCATCCTGCTCGCCTTCCATTTACCTGCCCTCAGTGGCCATCTGCTATTCATTTTATTCCTCCAGCTCCTGCCCTAGGCTAGGGGACACCCCAGAACCTGTGGGCTCTGCAGCTGCCCAGGGGGTTGGGGCACAAGCAGCACTTAATCCCAAATGGGGTAGCTTCTACCAACTCCCCTCTGTCCATCACTGAGCATTTGCCAGTTCCTAATAACTCAGCTACCAGGTAAAGAGAGTACTGGGTAGAACATCAGCTCCACCCTTGCTGGGGAGAGCTAGTGTAACTGGCTAATTTCAGGAGAGGATTTGAAGGGACAGACTCCAAACAGAGGAGCATTGCCTTGCAGTCCTCAGTGGCAATCACAGGAACACATGGTTAAAACACAGCCTGCCCTGTTTCTCACAGGTGAGACAACATGTCTCTTCTAGAGCTTGCTCTAACAAAAATTCAACAACAGAAAAGGGGGAGAAACTTTAAACCATAGAATCATAGAATCATAGAATAAAATTCCTAAAAGGAAGTAACTGATGGTGGGATGGTGAGTAACTCATAGCAGGACTGGCGTCCCTAAGTGGCAAAAGATAAGCTTGTGAAGATGTGACCTTGTAGGCTGTGAGCCCAGCAAAAGGGCTGGCAACACTCACAAAGCTCTTACATAGGAGTTGCCAGGGGCGTGCTCCTCCCTGGCGGGACAACAGGTAAAATACAGTGGTCATCTGCTAACAGAGCCTCACTGAAATCAGGGCAAAATATTGAGACAAGCATTGGCGATGCACATACCCAACTATGGCAGCATCACTGCAGGGAAAGGCCATTTTCTTCCCAGAAAGTGCAACAGAAGAGGCACTGAAAGTACAAGACAAAAATCCACTGAGTGGAAAACAGCTCTGCAAGGCAAAAATCTCACCTCTGCTCACTTCCAAGAGAACCAAGCTCTTGTCCCTGGGGCTTTTCCCACCTTTCTTTTGAGCTTTGAGCATCCATCATTTCTAGGAACCAACATGCCCAGCAAGTAACAACTCCTTTCCTGAGCTGAGGCCAGGCAGAGTATTGTTAAAGATTTCCCACAGCACAAAGAGCTCCGTCTGGAGGCAGTATTATGCTCACAGCAGAGTATGAACTGTAAAGTGATAAGGGAAAGGATGCGGAAAATAGGCACTGGAACAGCTACTGTTTCAGTTTTCCCAGCTTAGACCAAACTAATATTTCAACGTGATTTTTTAATGCATGAATAAATACTGCTTTAATAAAATGTGTAATATGTCTGTAACCATAGATTTTGCTTGTTTGTTTATACAGCTCTCATGCAATATTTATAAGCTCGTTCCCATTCCTTTTCTGATAATTTCACTAGCACATTGAAAGACTGCATGGCAAGTCATAAAATGCAATTGCTGTTTTTACAGCATATTGTGTACTTCTAAAATAAACTTCTAGCCCCAGATGAATGCTAGTCATTGTTCTGTAGCAAATTGCAACATGCTGGGAGCACACTGGGAAATCAAATGTCAGTCTCCAAAGTATCACTCTTCCATTTAAAGGTCACATCTCATCTTAATGGGATAACTAGAATGTCTGCTCTGATTTCATATCCCTAAAACCTCTCTTCTTTGCTCCTGCAAATGTTGTGTTCTGACAGTCCCTTTCCAATAGTAGGTCACATAAATGCACATAGACACAAATGCACATGGTGGTGTGGGGCAAACAGATGAGACAGCTTCATTGATTTGAAGATATCAACTGCTTTTTTCTGTCATTTCCTTTTGGGGTGAAAATGCTACTATAATATAAGAAAGAGGACCTTATCTGTGATAGTTTGGGGCACAATATTGTAGTATTGTATTGTACTGTATGATGGCTATGGTATAAAATCTCTATTGACACGGTGTAAACTCAGATCATCTCCCCAAGCCTTTATGCATGTTTCAGTACTTTAAAAATACAGCAAAACAAATTAGATGAAAGTATAGCTGTACCTTTGCAGGGTATACATTGAAAACTGTCATTATTTGATTTTCTTCTGTTTGAACACATGGAGTTTCTCCCATCCTGCCCATTTCTGTCCAATCAATATAGTCAATATGTTTTGAAATATGATTTACTGTTTGGCTATTTACTTACTGTTTGGGGTTTTTTTATTAATAATTATGGCAGCATGTATTTTGATCTGTCTTTTCAATTGAATTTATAGTCACACAATAAATTTATTTCTTATTTGTACACATCAGTAAAAGCAGGAATTCCTAAGGTCTCACTCCTCTATTAGTAAATAGCAAGCAGTTTCATTACCATCTTAATGGCAATAGAACATAGCTCCAGATAACCAGCGCATGCTATGTACAAGTTTCTGTCCCACTGCCTCTGTATATGGGAACTCTGGTGTGAAGTGGGACACAGAATAGCCCTGCAGCAGAGCTTGGATCCAGCCTTCAGAGATTTTAATTCATATTAGCACTATCACTAGTATGTAAAATCTCAAGAGGAAGAATATATTCTGCTGCACTGGAGTTTTGCTCGCTGCTATCCTGATGTAGTCTTACATGTCAAAGTCACCACTAGTTTCAGTGGTAAGTTTGCCGTTGTGGTTACTTTAAGACTAAGGTATAAATAAGGGGTATGGATAATTAAGAAATAGTTTTGGTTTCAGCAAAGATCAGGCATTAGTTTTTTTCAAAGGAATATTTCTACAGTTTTCAAGAACTCATGGCAGATTTTGACTACAGTATTTCACCTATGGCCTTGAGCAAAATGGCATGTGGATGTTGGCTCTGTTGCACTCTGACAACTCTAAAAAGAAGCACTTTTCAATAGAAAAAACATATTGACAGCAGAAGCCAGGCCAAGGTAAGGGAGACCATATTCAAGATAGATGGCTCAATAGATAGAACAAGTTCAGAGCAACCTTTATCAAAAACTGGTAGATATCTTTATTATATCATGGAAACAAACAGGTTTGCCTCTGTGTGTGTTTGTGTGTGTGTGCACTGCACAGGAGTTATGTGCCAACATTCAGTATCAAAGCTCTTTCTGAAGAAAGAATAGCCAGTGTGGTCTGGTAGGTAATCAATCCCAAAAAATCCCCCAGGTCATCTTCAGATGACTAAACTCTAATTCGGACACAGAGATTAAGACAAGTGCTGAATTGCTCTTCCCCAAACCAATACTTCCCGAACCTGGGTTTTAATTCTTACTTTCAGATTTAATGCAATTTAATTGCTGATTACCTATTCCAAAATTTGCAGAATACTTAGGAGGTCTCTTTCATCCAAATAGCATTCACAGCAACCCCAGGGTCCTGACGCCTTCCTGACTGCACACATCCCCACGCCCAACATCAGCGGTAAATAAACAGGACATATTATAAGTGTCCTTTTTCTTGTCTGCAGGTTTCTATTATTAATGAAGACTGAGAAGAAACATGGAGTATTACAAACTTTCAGTGCAGAGGAGGAGCTCCACATACTTTTGACAGCTCTTTCTCAAGTGCCATACCAGAGTGAGCCCAGTGCTAGAGCTCACAGAAACTGAAGGCAACATTCTTGAAGGCAGGCGGCTAACTTTTTAGACCCCCACTTCCCTTCTTGACCTTTTCAAACATAGCTCTAGATTAATTCCTAGCAAAGCTAGAACAGTCCTGCATTGAGGGGGATGAAGAGCAGAAGCTTAGCCATCAGGACACTGCAGAAACACTTCCGAACTTTTCAATTTCTTACTGATGCTGTGAGCTGGAAAAAAATCAATCTCTGAGCTAACATACAGATGAGCGCAGCAAGCAATTTATTTTTCTGTAGTGCTTCTGTAATCAGAGAGAGAAGACTCACAGGAACAAAATAGTTTTAAACTTGAGAAGAGATTTAAAAGATCAAGCTGATGATCATTCACCAGGGGGTAGCTGGGTGACAGGAATAAGCACCCTACACCTGACCTGGCCATAGCATGCGAACCACACTGCCTACGAAAGTCTCAATATTTTTAGCTTGCAGCCATTACATTCAGGTGTTTCTGGGTGAAGACCAAAATAAAATTTAACAACAGTGGGTTTTGTCTTTCAGCTCCTCACTTGGAGAAATTGTTCTTTTACTTGTAATGGCAGCCTAAGAAACCACTATTGGAAAATGACTTAATCATGAAAGACAACACAGAACAGCCCATAAGGTTTGCTTGATTTCTGCAGCTGAGAGTACTGATTTGTGCTCACTCACTGAACTGGCTGCAATATGAGTGGTAACAGGGGAAGAGAAACTCTCTCTTCCATCACCTCAAAGGAGCTCCAGTTACTCGTCTCTCTGGGCGGATGCCGTGACTAGCTCAGGAAAAGGAAGGCAGGAGGTGGGGAAAAATGTTGTTCAGAGACAGCATCAGTCACACAGATGGGACTGTAACTCAGCCTGGGGAGATAAATGAAAAAGCATGAATGATAAATGCTTCTTTTTCAGGATTCTCTTAAAGATTCATTTCTTCTTTTTGAGTGCTTCATTGTTTTTCCTCCTTGATTCTCAGGTTATCCTAATAAGCACTTGAGAAACTTTTATTCGGTAATAAAAGGAAATAAGGCTTGAAGTTTCATTTCATAAACCATATCTGACATTTAAAATATGCTGAAATATCAGCCTTGATTTTGCAGCAGCTTTTGGAAGAAAGTGTGTCCTGCGGATCATGCAAATTCTGCTTGCATGCTCTTGGAGCTCATCTCAAAAAGATTTATGAGGGTCTTAGAAGGGAGTGTGATGGCTTTCACAGAACTTATAGCCATTGTCCATACCGTGTTCCCTTCCTCCTCTTCTGGTGTTCTGTGTACATCCCTGCCTTGTGACAGGCTGAGAAACTGGATTCATTCTTCAGCATTACTTCTTTGGTCAAGTCTCTATGTCACAGATCATATATGAACTAAACATATTTGATCTACCCTCTATGCAAATTAAATTTAAATTTAATTACAAAAATAATTTAAATTCTTTAGAATTTAAACTCATTTTTTACTAAACCTAGGCCAGAGCTACAACATGGCTCCACACAGGCAAATGGAGAGGGAGCTACTCTGATTTATGCATGTTCCAGCCTGGCTCAGCATATCCTCTCCTTTTGCAGGACATACTTTGAAAAATAACTATACAATCTGACAGGACAGCATAGTAGGAACAGCTTGTACCAAACTCCACTCTTGCTGCCCAACTGAGCATCAGAAGGTCTCAGAGAAAAATAAAGTACCTCAGTAGCCATTGTTTTTCCATTCAACCCTGTCAGCCCAACCCAGCAGCAGCTTCAGAGATTCACTTGCTTTGATGAAAGTTTCCAAGGCAGAAGGGAAACTTTAAAGGACTAGAAAGATAGTTCTCATTATTCATCTGCATGAATATTGTTTGTTTGTTAAGAGTGAACTACCTACATAGAAGCTACTGTTTATGCCAAAAGTAGTGAGAACATTTCCAGCTGTGAAGGATCTTACACAGCCTCTGCTTGCCCAAAACATTTCATACCTCAGAAAACTCACTTGTAATGCATTTTTATTGGCAATAATTTCCATAAGGTAGTTGTTTGGGCTCTTCCACCCACATCCTGTGTCCTTCCCCGGCCACTTCAGTACCCTGAGGTATGCCTGCACCAATTTCTCCTCCTGAACTTCTGCCATCTGAGATTAAGCATATGAATCCAAAAATGCTCAGTGGCAAGATAAGTAAGTGTGGGGGGTAGATAAGGGTGTGTTTTGTGATTAATTACCCAGGGGGAGTTGCCATAGTCATAACCAAGGTCAGGAAATATTACAAGTATTTTCTGCTAGTGTTTTTTTGCGGGTTTTTTTGTTGGTTGGTTTGTTGGTTTTTCGTTTTTTTTTTAAATTCTGTTAGCATATATTTAAAAAAGGAAAAAGTTGCTACTGAAAGAAGAATTTATAAATGTCGTCTTTCTTGAAATGAAAACAATTACCTATAGAAGATAAACATTTGTTCTTTTCCCCTCAAGAGTCAGACTTTTATTGATAGTGTAGCAATATCTGTCCCATCTAGGCCAAAATCATAGAATCATTAAATAGTTAGGGTTGGAAAGGACCTTAAGATTAGCAATAGCATCTCAGTTATATGAAAAGGTCCAAATGCAGTGAGCTATGCAGTCCCAAGAAATCTTAGGGATTAGATTTCTACTGTGATAACTCAGTAGTGTTGCTAAGCTCAGGGACCAAGAGGGAGATCAAAGTCTTGAGGTTGCAAACACCAAACTGGCACTGCCTGAGGATGCAATGCTGATGACAATGCGATGACAGCAGGTCCATGATCAGTCCAGCACCCACACTTGGTCCTTTCAGGGACAACACCAGGGTTAAAAAGTGGCAACTAATTGCCCACAAAGCAAAATACTGCTTATTCATTGCATCTGCAGGCAAGTACCCATCTTCTGCACAGGGACTGGGGCACACACAGACCTGTGCACCTCCCATTCCCTCCTCTGTACTATAGGCCAGTCCAGCTATTTTGCATAGGTTTAGGTTTTACAACTCCATTTTTGGACCAGATAAAGTTAATCTGTACTGGAACTTGTTACCTACATTATTTCAAGGTTGAGCTATGCATTAAGCAATTAAAAATGTTATTAAATCCATTTCCTTGAGAGTACAGCCATACCAAGCCTGTAAAAATATATATAGCAATTATAATGCTAATTCAACAATGTCTTTAAGTTGTGTCATTTCACAGATGCTTCTGCCAATGGGCAAAATTCAGAAAATGTTTCTATGGTGGTAATCAGCAGTGCAAAATTAACCCACCGAATATATGAAGTTTCATATCTCCTAAACTCTCTGGAGCGCACAACTTTACATATTTCTTCTGAGATTCCAAATCACTGTGTTTTTGTCGTATAAATATGTGGATGCCCCCATCCTTTTCTGACATATTTCTGAAAACTTCCAGACCCAGAAAGACCTCTGCAAATTTATGTTTTAAGATTAAGTTCCAGCTGAACACTAAGGTGGCAGAAACTCAGCAAACTCTGTGGAAACTGTCCTATTACTAGAAAAAGCCCTCAAAATCAAACTGATTTATCACATCAAAAACCTGAACAACCTTAAAAATATGCACTGGTGCTTAGTTGTGCAGTGATGGTTTTTTTAAATGTTAGCTGATTTCAAGAGTACTATGAACACATAATATTAAACACCAAAACTCTCTGTGATGCTGCTTGACATCTTTAAAAAGTAGGGGTTTTGAATCTAGTTATTTTAGAAGAAGAACTGCATGGTTTGTTGTGGGTTTTTTTTTAATAAATATCTGAAATTATTACCTACCATAGGCACGACAAATATTTTTCATTATGGATTTGTGGTAGAAATTTAAAATATATCCTGTACTGCAGGAGCCAGAAAAACAGCTATGAAGCCATAGATATGAATAACTCTTCACCAGCATAGCTAGCATCCACAATGACTTTGAGAATCCACAGGATTTTATCTTCTTTCTGTTAGGTCACACTTGCATTACATTAATGCTACGGATGAAAGTCAAGGAAAATACAGTCTTTAATAGCTTGTTAATACAGTGTGGTGGTGAGTTGTATTTTCTTTCTCCTGTTCTTAATATTTCTTTCATCCTGCTTTCAGATGTCTGAGATGCATACACATCCTGAAACCAATGCCAGGCTCCTCTCATCACAGACTCAGGATGAACCTCATAGCATATCTCATAGCAACCTTCCAGTATCTGAAGGGGGCTTATAAGGATGCTGGGGAGGGACTCTTCATTAGGGAGTGTAGTGATAGAACAAGTGGTAATGGGTTAAAACTTAAACAGGGGAAGTTTAGATTGGATATGAGGAAGAAGTTCTTTACTGTAAGGGTGGTGAGGCACTGGAATGGGTTGCCCAGGGAAGTTGTGAATGCTCCATCCCTGGTGGTATCAAGACCAAGTTGGACAGAGCCTTGGATGACATGGTTTAGTGGGAGGTGTCCCTGCCCACTGCAGGGGGGTTAGAAAGAGATGATCTTAAGGTCCTTTCCAACCATAACTGTTCTATGATTCTATGAACAGGCTTGAGCTCTTAATTATAAGGTATTTTTGTTTAAGATCAAAACAAATAACAAGGAATATAGTTAGATGATCTTGTTATTTCTCAAAGCTGGCCCATGGCTTCTCAGGACAAAATTAACTGGGATAGAGCAACACAGGGGCAGAGCACGGCTCAGTGTACTTTGGGGGTAAGACACACGGAGAGCAAGAATCTCTTTCCTCTCGTCAGC
The DNA here is from genome assembly GCA_039720435.1 of Amazona ochrocephala. Lineage (NCBI taxonomy): Eukaryota > Metazoa > Chordata > Aves > Psittaciformes > Psittacidae > Amazona > Amazona ochrocephala. The sequence goes on from CM077878.1 coordinate 49,618,819, forward strand.
TAAAAAATCCTGTCCAAGGAGTAGACACCTTTTTCCCAGCAGGAACCCTTGCTTCCTTAGCCTATGTGTTTCCTTTAAGCCTGGTTCTCCCAGACTCCAGCCCTGGCAAAGTCAGCAGCAGGATGCTGCCTTTCCTTTGCCATTGCCAATTTAGCACCACTTGCAGCCTATTACCACAGACAGCTGCTTCTCTGCCTATGCTTAAATGGGTCCCCTGTTTTTATTTCCTGTGTGTATTGAGGCTGTCAAACAACAGACTGGTAATGCGTGGCCAGGGAATAAAAAGTGAAAATAACAAATATCTTATTGTTTGCATGAGTAAGAGGGAAAAATAATTCAGCATGCTTTTATCTTTGTTTATAAAAAGAAAATCCAGACCCAAAGGTATGCACCTGTGTGTGCATATAAGCCAAGTTTGGCAACTAGGCAGTTTTCTAATTAGGAATTAATTTCTCCGCAGTAATCACACTGAAATAAAAAGGGGCACTTAAATGCAGGCTTCCAGGTATTACAGAGACTACAGAGGTTGCTACAGATGTGAACAAGCCTGGTTTCAGCAACACAGAATTCTGTGGGAGTCAGTTAACCCTCCCAAGAAGAAGGTGACCATAGTGACATCCATGGTGGCACCATCTAGCTGCTTCAAGTATTCAGGTCCCTCTGGGCAAGCTCTGCAGGCCAACTCCACACCAGGCTGCAGATTGCTGCAGCAGCATACATAGAGGACACTCACAGTAAAACAGCAGTGGGTACTCGCTACCCTCTTAATCTGATAGCAAAAGCACCAGGTTGTGGGGAAATTCAGCTTCTACCTGCTACTCCACGTAGTTCATATTGGGTACAACTCTGCCTCTCTTCCCAGAAAGGGTCTTACCAAGCAGCGGGCATCTCTTCCCCCCTCTGTAGTACTGTCTGTAAAGTGATGTATAAAGTGTGTATAAGCACTAATTTGAGTAGGCTTGGGGACCCCTGTGTACTCTCAGCCCAGACTTCACAATCAGGTTATGAGTTTTGGCCTGACCTCTGTCTAAGATAAAAAAATGGGCATTTTGTTTCTCCATCCTAGCAGTGAGCAACAGGAAGGTAGCTCACACTGAACCAGAGCAGGTCAGCAAGGACACAAGCCATCACTCATCTCTGGGACTTATGTTTTAACCTACCCTTTTTTCTCCTTATTCCACACAAGCAGAGAGAATGAGAAAGAAGCAGGGTTCCTTTTCTCTTTCTGCTCTCCACCAGGCTTCTGTATTTACCCTTCAGCAGGGGTAAGTGCACATCTTTTATCACATCTCGAGTTAGCTGGACAAAACCAGTCAGGCAACATCCTCCAGCAATCTTGCAACACAGTGCCAAGAGATCTGAATGGATCTCTGTGCTGGTGGTGCTAAAGTAACAGCTGCCAGACCTTAATCCCTTTTTTGGTGAAAGAAGTCACAAACATGAAACAGCTATTGCTTGAAAAGTTGCAGAAAAAGCTAAATTCATCTGTGGGCCTGCATCCAAAATCCCAGGACAGAAAATGGCAATGTTAGTACATAAAATCTGCAGAGGAAAACCATGAGCTCTGTCCATCTGAAACAAGCTCTGTGTGAAGCCAGCCAAGCTCAAGTGCTTCCTAGCACTTTCAAATAGTTCAGATCTCTTGGATGCCGCTTCTGGAATCAGTCAGGGGCATCTGAATTCCAAACGCTGGCTGGACTGTCACTGCTAGCTTGGCCATTTTCTGTTGAGACAGTAGTGCCAAGTTGATTGTATGGTTTGGAGCTGAGTGTTTGAGTTTGGAGCTGAGTCTTAATCGTACAAATACTCCCTGCATTGCTGTTGTTTACCCATTTTCAGATGAAAAACCTTTCACATAGGTCATATTCAGTCTCCTCCCATTCTATTATGCCATGAGACTTGCCAGCAAGCTCTGTTTGTTAAACAAAGCTGACTGACATTTCTGAAAACCTTTATTAATAGACCAGTCTCATCATCATAACCTCAGCAGCTGGATGCACAAAGCTCAGAGGGATTTGGGAGCAGTCATCAGTCACTCATTCTCTACTGCATAAATCCTTGTAGCTTTCTCGTTCCCAGAATGTCAATGTCCCTTCTGCTACTGCATTAAGCAACACACTGCTTGGTGTCTGTCCACCCTCACTCCAGGCAGAAGACAAAACATTGTGCCTAATTCAACAATTGGCTGTGCACATGGGGCACATAATAGACCATACTTGAGGACATGGAAAAAGCTAGCAGAGGAGCTGCTTCCTTCTCAGAGACCAAAATGCTAAGGGAATTGTGTTCCCAACCACATTTCATCTTTTGTGTTCACACAGTCTTTCAGATCAGCTTAGGTTCAAATTTCTGAAAGGTATTTTAAAGGTAAGGCCCAAGTTTTTGACCAAAATTCAGTACACAGGAGCCACAATGAAGATATTGAATGCTCCCCACAACATTTGTGCTAAGCCAGTATGTTTGCTAAATCATTACAGCAAGATGACTTGAGTCTGCAGTCTGCAGGAAAGAAAAAATGCTTATTTATGTCAATAGAAATGTTTTTCTGCTATCAAATCGTGTTCAAATTCAGCTCCTCAAATGGGACAGACACAAGTATAATTTAGACTAAGATTAGGCACTAAGGATGTATTTCAGGCACTATCTAACCTTACGGTAACTCCTTCCAATTCTACTCTGGCAGATAAATAATGCATGTTTTTCTTGTTTTGAAAACTCTATGGTACAGCCTTTTATATTCCTCCAGGGCCTGAATCTACTGTCATGGATGCGCATTAGCACCAGGCACCTGAGACTAATGTCACCACACTGACAGTTACCCCAAAGCCCTGATTACTGAAATACCTAGGAGTTTCAGTATTGCATTTAATGGGGAAGTTTTAGATCTCATAACACAGAGAATTCTTACCAGAATCAATATAAAGAGGTTATTTTCAAGCCTCAGTAAACAAATGCCAAGTGAGGCCAACAAAAAATCCTTGGAAGAAGAAAAAAATGCAGACTAGCCATTAAGAGAAAATAGTTCAAAATTATGGGGAGGGTGAAGTTACTATATATATTTTTAATTAATCATTCATTATATGAAAGACCAAGAAGTAAATAGCATGCTAGCTAAACTACTTCACCACTGATTCTTAAACAGCCTCAGGTCATGGACTTCATCTTTGAACCACCTATTGAAATAAGTGGTGTACCAAGTATGGGGACTTATCAGTTCAAACTCAGAATTATGCCTCACTTAGCATTTAAATGGTTTATCTTTCTGGACTTGAGGTGTCTGATTTTACTTCATGCTTCACGTTGGACAGATGCTACTGAATTTGCCTGGAGGAGCTGTATTCAAAGAAGTGAAAGATGGCATTGCATAGATATATCTTTTTATTATCATGCTTTGGAAACATATCAAAAAATTAAGCACATGATTGAGTAGAATGCCACTAGGAAATGAACTATAGAGCCATGTTGACTTAAGTTTGATTGTACTTAATACTTCAATGGCGACTTTGCCGGAGACAACAGCCTGCACTTTGCTGTGTCAGCTACTGTCTCTACAGAACTATGCCAGCCTAGGATCAGGGCTGCAGAGCAGAAAGACCTCTTTCCCCAGGGTCTCTTCCCCAAGGCATTCAGTCTTCCACTGTCCAACAGCCTCAGAGCCAAACTGGTGGCATTTCTGGAGCACTAAGCCATGCTGGTGCCAAATGCTCACTTTGTCCTAGCTGAGGAGCAAAATAATTAAATGAGCAGAGTGCTGGGGTGGAGGGAAGGAAGAAAGAAATTATGTCAAAGGATTAAGTAGTGACTCTGGTCTCCTGCAAAAAAATACGTCCCAAAAAACTCCCAGGCAACTTGGAAGTTTCAAATACTTCAGGGAAAAAGGGAAGCTGAGCTGAGGTTACAGGTGATTCTTACCGAGGGGGTTTCTGTGCATAAGGCGTAGGTGAGGAACAACTGGTGGGATGTTCTCACTTATTTTATGTCAAGTGAAAGGCTGCAGGAGCTCAATCAGCAGATGCCTTGTGAGCTTCAAGGGAAGGAACAATCAGCTAGAAAATTTTCTATTAATTCTCTCTGATTCTTAGATCTTCAGTCTTTGGCAGAACGGGTGTGAGGCTGTGGATGCTACACTATTAGTGATATCCAATCTAATGATTCAAACTGAAGCCTAGAAGAAAGAGTTTGCTCATCCTATACAGAGATAGTTCTATCACCAGTCACCAGCTAACTCTGTAAGTGACAGAACTTTGTTTCTAGCTTAGTCAGCTTCTGATCTTACCTAATGTTTGGATTTAGAACTATTAACAACAAAGAAGGTTTGCCTGCCTCTATCCAGTAAGTGAGCAAGTCACCTTCTTGTCTGGAATATTTACCACATTTTACTAAAGCTATGAAAAAGTACCTACTTTGTCAGGAATATACGGGTCACATCTGAGGTTCACAGATAATATTACTCATTTCACAACCCAGGATAGCAAGGCAGGCAGCTGCCATCTGATGCTGTACCTTTGAAAGATTTATGTACCAAATAAAACGCCTGCACATTTACGGCAGCTATGTTTCCAACCAGTATCTTGTTTTGGACAATAAACTTTCCTTTCCATCTATTAGCAGCTCTTTATTCCAAGAAAAAGAAAAAAGAAATATGAGTAAGGTTGTTTTGAATGATTCACTGCGAACAGATCTGACACATCTTTGCAAACAAGTCTGCCTTGTATGAAAGTGTCAGTTATTCTTGAAAATAAGAGGAGAAACTTAATATATGAAGAAATATCCGTTTCAGGTAACCCAGGAATAGGTAGCCGATCTCTGTTTGGCATGTGTGACTGGCTACATTTCACATGATACTGTTTCTTCTTCCCAGACAGAATCTTTTTAGAGATTCAAGCATAACAACAGTGGACAAATAGCAATCATCTAAAACCAGACAGCAACTCTTGTTCCTCTGCAGCTATGACTTTTTTGACATGAACAGAAATATTTAGACATAGAAAAGACATTGTTTTGCAAACACCCTTTCACTGAAATGCTTAGTAAAGAAGTACTTTGTATGAGCAACCATTCAAAATGCTAAGATATGTTCACAGTATTTTCCCTATACATCTAGTATTGAATATTTTAAATTGCTATCATATTATGCTGTGCTTTGCATCTCTGATCCTGTACAATAAAATAGGGAAGGGTGTCAGATATCTTTTCTATTTGGTCTACTGCAGGTTAACGGGATGCTAGTGCTGAGAAGTAACAAGTGTGCAAGTATGCGCAGAGTCTGAGGAAAGTGCTGCGTTCCCCAAACCCCTGCACTCTTATCCCAAGAACCTATAGAAACACATACTTTATGAGCACAAAGCACACATGGAGTTTTCTTTGCTAAGCCTTCCTAGTACATCCAGGTTTCAAAACACTACAGAAAACATACCTTGACCTCAAGAATTTAGGAGATTAGTTCTTTCAGTGCATTTTTTTCCTATGCTAAAACTCCATCATCTAAAAATTTTGGATGTTTAATTTAGGGTGGTATGAAAAACACGCTGCAGTGAATACTGTCAGCCACTTACCACTGTGAGTGATGTTGAATTACCTTTATTAAGTCCTCCTGTCCTCTACTTTCAAGCATCATCTTCTTTTATAGCCCTCCTATTACTCTATAAAGAGGGGAAAGACAATACGTTTTCAGAGCTTTTTCAGAACACAGAAGTGAGGTGTCTTTAACACACATACTTTTTCTAAACCTACTTATTTTAGAAAGGATGAGTGATTCTCCATTTTCTGTCTAGGGTGATTGACATGTTCATTTTCACTCATGCGCATATGAACTTTGAAAATTGTTATGATATAAGAATACTTTCCCACATCACAGCAGTACTTTCTTATGGGATTAAGTGCAGCACTTTGCCTAAAATATCAATAATTACACTGTAGGTAAAAAGTAATCAGTGTTAGCACCTGATATAGCACTGCTGCTGCATGTTATTGAACAGCCAATTAATCACTGTTCTGTTTGACAACTGTAGAGTATAATTATATGTGACTTAAAAATGTTCCTTTAGCAAAGTGCCAGTACAAAAAACTTTTTTATTTTAAAAAGACTAAAATACAACAAAAAAAAAAAAAAAAAAAAAACTGCTGAGCTGAATGCTGCATTACAATCACAAGCAAAAGTCTATCTTTCAATTAATTATATTAATTAATATACAGAGATTGAACTTGGAGAGGTGACCTGATATCCAACTTTCACCATTCTCCCAAGTGGATGTGGTGGGACAAAGGAAAGAGGAAACAAAGAAGAAGGCAGCACACTGCACGCTAAGCTCAGGGCTGGAGGCAGAAGAAACGGGTTGTAATTAAAACCCTCCCATTTACCCCCTATGTGCCTTTGGAGAAAGTGCAACCTCACTGCTCTGGCTTCACCAGTTCTGGGATGAGAATTAAAGTTTCTTCTTCAGAAGGGCACTAGGAGCAAGAGCTGCCTGTGCTTGCACAAACACCCTCTTTCCCCAGTTTCAGCCCCAAATGGTAATTTGTGAACCATTTGAGGCAGGACTGCCTGCAGAATTTACCCATAGCTCTGAGCACCAGGCTGTTTGCATGACCTTTTGCCCATGGCCAAGCTTGCTCTGCCTCCCTCCCCCATGATGGTGACGCACACCAGCTGTGCCCAAAGTCTGTCTTCTCTCCTTCCTCTTAGCCTGCACCCTAGAGACACAGCTCATCTGCATTCAGCATTTGCTAACGGTGAACATGAACAAAAATAGAGGAGACTTTTGAATGCAGCGTAAACCCACTGGTAAAGGTCAGAATAACAAGGTCTAAATATGGTTATTGTGAATTTCCCTGATCTCTAGCTCCAGACCTCTTGCTGCAGCGTTAGTTACAGGTTTTTTTCTTCACCATCTGGTACCAAACATTGTATTCACTGGTTACCAGAATCTCAGGCTCCCTCTAATGCTGAGCCCAGCCAGGGCCTGTGACCAAACATTGGACTAAACATCCTTGTCTGATCCAGAAAGAGAATTCTCATTATACCTCTTCGGAGTAAAATGATAGAAGTATCTTGAGTGAAGCAGCTTGCTTACAGACATATGTAGCCTGGAGTCCATGAACTAGACTACCCATGAAGAAAGACTGTAACAGAGTCTCATGTTTATTTAATTCGAAAGCTGTCGCCAAGAATTCTAGACAATAAACTTCAGGTCTTAGAAATCAGGTTATTATGTGACAGCATCCCCTCTTACAGTACATCTTAATTGAATTTAACATCACACTACATCTCTATAAAGACAATGACAAATTTTATTTTGCTACAGAACACTCAGAAACATATCTGCCAGATCACAACTAGATTACCCTCTTGACAGCAGTGATAAATGATTGTCATTTTTATCCTTTAAAGAACTTTAGAAGTAATAAACTAGTGATCCTAGCGCTCCTGTAAATAAGTGCACATTTTGTTACCCTCTGTAACAAAACGGCCACACTGTTTGCATTTACCGGAGGCACAGCCAAGCAGGAAACACATCTGCACTGGCTGCCACTTTACATTCCTTGACAGGACACGTCTATCCTAGTAAATTAAATTAGTTACATGTTTTCTGGACACTTAAACACTGGGGCCAACAGAATGCCTCATCACCATGCTATAAAATTCTCTTTCCGTTATAAATATGGTGGCACCATCCAAACTACATATTAGGAATGTCTTAGGCTAATTCCCAAGTGATGCATGGGGATGGTTCAGGAAACTGATACTTGCCTCAGGCCAAACCCCTTTGAAGGACTATTCTAACAATTTCAGAACATAGGCAATCACAAAACCGTATAAATATTGTTTGAAGATTACTTAACTTCCTGTTTGATACTGGACCATCTCATCACTAGCTCGGGCCTGAATGTCTTCATCCAGCAACATCTTGAAAGGATCCAAGGTTGGAGATCTGACAGCCCCTATGAGCCACTTCTCTATGCTTCTGGTGAAGTAGTTTTTCTTACACTCCAGCCTGAACCTCTGAACCACAACCTGCTGTGCTGCAAGTTAGTTCTACACATCAGTCAGTTGGGCATCGAAATGATGCCATGCAATTTGCAGAATTAAACACAATAGTACATTTCATTTTGACAATACCTTACAAGCACTCTTCAAACATTTCAGGCCAGCGGAGACTCACAAATACTCTTTGACAAATATAGTGGAAAGGTTCATAGGGTTTTTTCCAGCCCTTTGGGAATATGATGAAGAGACAGCTTTCAGCTATTAACCTGAAATGATTTACCCCATTCTGCCCTGTCACATCAATGAGCTGCTTAATTTCAACACTCTGCTAGTATGAAGGATACAAACCTCAAATCTCGGAATAATGTTCTGTTACAGAAAACTTAGTTCAGATGACAAAATACAGACATGCCTTAATCCAGTATAGTTAAAAATTAAAAAAAAATAAATAAATAAAATAAATAAAATAAAATAGAAGTTATTAGTTTGCTTTCCTATCCTCTTATTTTTGGGAAATCCATCCATCAAGTTTCAGCTGCTGCTGCTCAGCGTTGTCTTCACCATGAGATGAGCAGCAAAACATGGGACCATTTGTCTTTCATTTCTAGACTGTATTACAGATGCAGTGTGATTACAGGAGATCAAATGGGTGAAATTCTGCTTCATTTCCCTTGAGGCTGCAGATCATCTTTATATAAGTAAGTTGTCATGGCTTGTAACTGCTTCTCCTGCTCCTGGCTTTCGTCCTGTGCTGTAAATGGACATCCTTGTCCCCAGGATGGAGCTGCCCAGGGTATCCTATGCAAAGATGCTGTGCTGGCACATGTTCTCCCAATTCAGATTTTTAAACATCTTGCAGAGTGCTTCGAACATTACACAAATTCAGTGATATCCTGGCACTCTGCAGTTGTCAGCAAGCCTTTATTAAGCCTATTCAAAGAACACCTGTGGGCATAACAAATCTGAGCCAAGGGAAAACAACAGACAAACAGAAAAACTGTTTCTCCCTTCATAAAATTTCATGGGGATGAGCAGTTTCAGGTGTTCATAAAGTCATCCCACTAGAAAGACAGAGAAAACAAGCTCTGGAAACTGGTCCAGCTCATCACCTGGAATCTAGATATGTCCAGTGCCTGCAGCCTCCTGCTCAGCTCCTGGCCCTGCTTCCCCAGCTTTCTTCTTCCAGTTTTGTGGTGAAAGCCAATGAGCAACTTGAGCCAGGATCTCCCCACAACACACTCACACATCTGCCACCTGATAAAACTAACCTGACCCACAGCAAGCCGCAAGTATATGTGGCCTTACTCTGGGACAGTTATCACATTGCTGTACCTGCCTTGAGCCTGATCAGCCCTGGAAGCAGGTCACCAGGACCCTTTGGGTCACTCCATCTGTGTATAAGTCACAGCTATCTAATGACATCTGCTCATCTTGAACTAACTGAGGACAACTACATCTGTGCAAAAACAGAACCGAGGAAAGAAATCACAGCCTTTCCACAAAACAGTAAATTTGAACTTGACCAAAGAGTCACTTGTATGAAATAATTTCCATACAAGTTATCTGAATTTTGGTCTGAAAAAACAGTAGGACTATCATGCCAGACACACATCAGTATTATCAGTGCTGTTCCCAGGCCAAACGTCAAAATACAGTGCTGCACCAGCTACCAAGAAGGAGAAAAATGACTGCTGCTGCTGAACCCATGACAGATGGCTCCCTCAATTTTAACCACTACCTCCAGTGATTGTTAAAACCTAAGCCATATGCCCCAAAGCCTCCCTAGACTGAAGTCCCAAGTTAGTCTGCAGCTCCATTATCCCCATACTCATGTTAATGACCTTCCCTGTACTTTTTTAAAGCCCACTCTGTCCTTTTTGAGATGCAAAGATGAAAACAGCCAATAGTATTAAAGTTACTCTAGAGTTCTGCATAGCTGCAAAATGATGTTTTTCCTTTTGTAGTTAATACCTGATGATACCCCATACTTTAGGCTAACACAGGAAGGATCCTTATCCTCTCATTGGACCTGGAAGGGAAAGCTTGAAAACAGCTCTGTAAATCTTAATTACTGATTCCACAATATTTTGTTTGTTTATTTCATGACCTGGAAGCACACAGGGTGCAGTGGTGTTTAGCAGTACCTGTTTCTTGCCACTTACAGGAATCTATCCTGCTTACAAGATTCTGAGTTGTTTCTGGGCCCCTGTGGTCCTGAATCAAACAGTGAGCTGAAGTCTGGAAATGAAGCCTACCTTCTTGTCCTGTGTTTTCACCATGTTTGTCATGCTAATATGATTGACTTTGCAAATTAAATGAGCTAAGAGACGTGCTCAGCAGACAGGTGGTAGCTCAGCATGCCTTGATAACACAGTCCCTCTAGCTCCAAACTTGTCCAGTTTTGGGGGGGTTGCCAGTGACAGAGAAAAGAATTAGCCTCTTGCTGTGCTTTACACACAGCCCATTGCTTATAGAAGCAATCACCTTTTGTCCTTCTGGCTCTAAAATATTCAGATTCCTTTGATCTAAACCTAAGACCTACTGAAGAAGTATTTCTAGCCAATGTCTTTACAATGTTTGTTGCAAAGGAAGAAAAATTCAGGAAATAAAATAAAAGCATGTCCAAAAGGATTTAGGGGCTTGTATGAATGCATTTATGCATCCATGTGCAAATTCAAAGGAGTGCAGAACTTTGAAAATCTGCATTTTATGATCCTGGGTTTTTTGGCAGCAGAAATATTTGTGTTTACCAGTCTTAAGGATGCACATCACTGAAAACCACGGTGCTAATAAGAAGCCTAGGAATAAAGGATCAGCCCTGAAGGAAAATAAAGTTAGTCTCAAGCAAAAGAAACAGTTAAGCTAGCATTGGATGTACAAATCTTTGAAGGTGTTTGGTGTTTCTTCCTTCAGATTTCACTATAATTGGAGAAGTAGGCATTAAAACCCTCAATACACATTTCTATTCCTATCCAATTTTTCAAGAAATTAGTTAAGCAATGATGGCTTTTCACTTCAGACTGCTTCTGTAGTACTACACTAATTATTAAATATACATAGCATTGAGCATTCCCTCCCCAACAATATAGATGCTGAATTAAGGTTAAAAAACTTGCTAGTTTGTGCCTTGTTTTTCATAAGCATATGCACTGACACTTGCTTCAGGATTCTTGTTTTGCACTCTGTGGCTGAAAGCCATGTATAAATAAATCAATTATTAATTTGGCCTGCACTACAAATTACAACTCTGCACATTGCTAGCAGAACATCTGAAACTTGCCCTTCTGACCTGCAGAATGGCTAGGGAATTGGCGCAGAAACTCAGAGGCACGGGTACACTTTCCAAGAGCTTTGAAAGTCATCCAGCACAGCAGCGCAGAGCACATGCCTGAATCCAGCCAAGTCAAAATATTTTGTCAGAAGGCCATCAGCAAAAGCCTTCACCCCTCCTCTGACCTTTATCCCTTAGCTGGGAACTGTCTCCACTGATCCCTCCAATCCATAAGAAGAAGCATAACTGACCATGACTACAGTCACATAAATAATCAAAGTATCACCTGGTGTGTCAGATGCTTTTGATGAAAGCAAAGAAGGATATTTGGGGCAATTATGCATTGTCAAAACATAATGAATATGTTTGAAAAGCAGAGCTGAAAATAAGCCACCCAAAACAAGCCTGACAGAAGTCAAAGGCTTAGTATGAATCAATCATATTTGGCATCCCAGCAACAAGACCAGCACATGGATTCACTCAACCTGTTGCTATGAGCTTGGTTGTAGCATCCAAACAAAAGCTGGAAGAGGATGGAGTCTGTGCTGGGAGTGACCCTCTGTCATCGCTAGAGAAAATGCAACAAGTGGGCTGAATAAGACACCAAAATGGTTGTGATAAAACACCACCCATTCACCAGGCATACATAATATGGAGAAGGCGTGGGAAGTGTGGAGCATTTCTTCTTGGCACGTGGTCATTGGCCAACATGCAAGGAGGTTTAGCCATGGGGTCTTCTGCATCCCCTATCCTCCTTCCTTGCTGCAGGGTGAGTGTGCCGGGAAGCAGTAACAGCACAGTAGGTGCTCAGAGCAGAGCTCACTATTTCCTTTGCCAGCAAGAAAGGGAAATTACTGTCTGGTCCATACCATGGAAATATTTATTTGCAAAGAGGGGCAGAAGCTAAAACTGGAGTCTAGAAGCATCTCATGGAGCCTAGGGAGCATTGAAGTATAAGGATAATAGAACATTATTACAGAATGTTTCTGCTTACTTTTGCTTTTCTCTCTGTGTGTAAGTTCTGAAGGACTTTACATTCTATACTACTCAAAATCTTAGGAACCTCAAAAGTCTGATTTACTACGGAGCCAAAACATAAGTTCTGTAGTTTTAAATGATAATTTTCAATTATTCTGAAACTGCAGTAGATTAGACTCCAGCTTTAAACAGTTTGTCATATACTCACAAAAATACAAGTGATTTACTGTGTATTGCTTTTTGGATATAGTGCAATATTTGTGCATAGCACTTTGATATATTAAGTGAATAGCTCCTACCTTATAATTTCATGCTGTAAGATGAAATATGTGTGTATATAAATAAATATATGTATGCATATACTTTTAAACACATATAGATTCCAGTGCTGGCAGCACAGAAGTAATGAAGTTAGTTTCCCACCTGCTTAAAACAGCTGTCAGTTTTGGCTGATCTGAAAAAATCAAGAAGAATGCTGAAAAAACAGAGGCAAATTGATGGCAAACTGAAATCTCTATTGGGGGAAGCAAATATGCCAGCTGAAAAAAATTGTTTCTGAATTCTTATGAATGAGTTGCTAAATACAACCTTTGTCAGTTAACAAGCCATTCTTCTGTTGCACAACAGATAGCTCAGCATGGTCCTAGATTGCCCTTGGCCCTCACATTACGGCACAGTCTGTTTCCCAAGGCAGTGCACATGCAAACACCAGCTGCCTTCGCTAAGCTGATACAAATAGACAAAGACACTGAAATGGCCAGGGAACCTGATCAGAAATTAATAGCTAAGGTGAGGTTACCTTCAAGCTTTCCTTCCAACATGCAATACAGGAAATTTATGTATTCCCTTATGGAAGAAAATTGCCTTTGATGAATGAAATAGACTCTGCATTTTCTGATTCAGCATCAATTACCATGTGTTGCAGGCTTGGTTGATTAACTCCAAGCTGGACTCTCATTAAGCTACAGTGAAGAGCACCCCAGTCCTGGGTTCCTCCTCTATGTCCCTTTGCACCAAAAGTGTGTGGTGGGCTGTTTTCCCCATTCATGCCTTGCAAACTCCCTGGGTAGCTGCACCTTCTGACACCATGGAACAGGCAGACCTACAACCATTATCTCATCTACGATATGAATATCTGCAGTGGTTCATGCCCTCCTTCTAACACTGGAGCAAACTTTCCACCACTCGCACAGGCCAGTCCTTCAGGAGACAAATCCTTGCTATGGATCACAATATTCCATATCCCATGATGCCACGGTGTCTCCATCCTATTATGTTCCCAAGGGATCAGCTCCTGAAGCCCACTGTGAAGGCAGGGAAGAGCAAGACTTCCCTGGAGAGTCTTTTCAGAGTTTTCAAGGCTTTGGCCAGAGATTGGACTCTGTGCTGGTCACAAGCTGGTAAGGCAGAGGAGAGATCAAGCTCTTGGAGCTTTTCAACACCTCCAAGCTATGCAGCAGTTCAACAGAAGTGCTCAAAAGGCTTGTATGGATGTAAAATCTGATGGTGATGAACACCTGAGCATTTCAGCTATCTACCCTTAGATCACTTACTTATCTCAGAGAGGTCCACGGTAGGTTTCACAATAAACTGATTTCTATTATGAACATTTAAAATGAAGAGCTCCCAACTAAAGAAGGACGGCATAAATAATTTAGTAGCAACAAAAGAGAAAAGAGAATAAAAATTAAAACTCTATTCAAGACTCTTCTCATCCTTCCCCTTGAGACCTGCACAAAAATAAGCAAAAAGCAACCTGAATTAAAAATAATTTCAGACCTGTTGAAGGGCAGTACCTAGGCAGTCCTTGGAAGGTGCCATTTAGAGGAAAATGTAACTCTAAGGAAGATTTAGGCTCCCCAAAGGAAGACTTCACCTTCACCTAGCCTACCATTAATTGGACTTCCATAACAAGATCCTGCCCACCAGTCCATAACCTTCCAGCTTCCATATAGTTTAAATGATCATTTGTATTTCAGTTCTGGCAGTGCCACAGAAACTTCTGGGAGTCTCTTTTAACCCAAACTTGTGAACACTGTTACAGTATAATAATACCCAAATGTCATTCAGAACATGCCGGTAAAACTTTAAAAACAAAATATGGAGTGTGTACGACTTTGACATGCATAGTATATGGCTATACAAGGAGCAATATACAAGTTCCAAATTTGTTTGCTGGATTTTGAAAATATATGGAGAGGAAGTGGAGGAAAATGAAAGCAAACAGATATGTATTTTAGGCTTTTAAAAGACTCAAGTACATAGACACATCAGGGGGAAGTTCTGCATTGCAGAATGGAAAAGAAATTAAAGTTCTGCAACTTATATAAGTAAGAACAAAATATCTTTTTAGAGACTTAGAGGACTCCTCTGTCCTTTGAATGCCTAACTAAAAAAAGAGTTTGGTTAATCAGTTATCTTGCACTTTTCTACTCAGCTGCATAATGATTCCTATACTTAGCAGTACAAATGGAATATCTGTACTGCTTGCAACAGCATAAGCAGCAGCCTCAGAAGCAGACAGGACTGATCCTGACTTCCATGTCCCTGCCATTATATAAGAAAAAGATACAGGAGAGAGCCTGCTCACTGAGCTTACTGGTTTGACGTCATTTCTTATTCAGCAGTTCTTGGAAGGTACACAAAATTAGTTCCAGAAGCTCACTCCCTCTGATTCCTGAGTTTTAAAAAACAGCCTTTTCAACAGGTTTTTCTCAGCAGCAAATATGGATAAGTTTCTTCTACACACGCTTCTCGATGGTAGGCTCCAGCTCTGAATTACCTTCTCCACCAACCACAACTGGAGTTTTGGGAGACTATCATCCTAAATCTTGCACCTACGTGTGATTCCCAGATTTGGTAGTTGTAAACATCTCCAGTAGTCTCAGTCAGCCTTCAACAAGTGCTTTCCTTGGGTCTGTGGACAGACAGTATTCCTTTCCCTAAAATGGGGAAGGGAAGTACTCTGGTTCAGTAATTTGTACCAATTTATTTCCATGCTCTTCATCATCTCTCCTGCCACCCAGGAAAAAAGTGGAATTCCAAAGAAATTGAACTTAATTAATTAAGCCAGAGTACGGGGTTTTTTTCAGAACTAGTGCTGGAGCGCATGCAATAGGAATTGCAAATCATCTGTTACATGTCAGGAGATCTTGCAAAAGTATTTTCAAAAATAGTCATTTCAGGGTGCCTGACTAAGTAACACACTTTGATCATCCCTTCCTGAACACACTCTGCCTTTTTAGATGTATTTTTTTCAGCCAATTAACTGTTTCTCTGTCACAAGCTCCCCAGCTCTTCTAAGAAACTTCTCTACAAAAAAATATCCAACCTTTCTTCGTTAGGCACACAAGCTTATTGGGCACATATTAACTCTACTAATATACCTGCATGACACACTGCAGTGCTGCACAAAGAAACCCAAACCAGTTCCAAAGAAATCAGAAATATATCTGGAGCTGCATTAGCATGTTCTTTACTCAAGACTTACATCCAGCCTTGCAAGTGTCCTCACTGCTCTGCACTAGGGCTACAACTCTGGATCTGGTATGCCTCCGTACTCTCTCCCTCTAGATTTCAAAGCGATGTTTTTTTCTTGTATAGAGACAAAATAGGTGGAATTTACCGGAATTCTGCAACAAATATTAGAACAATATTAATTTAGAGTGGAAATCCCATGGAAACAGGCTCCAGTCACACATGGCATCTGGTGTCTCTACACCCTAGGGTGATGAAGGCTTCTTCTTTTTCCACAGTTAGAGGCTCAGATGAGGGAGACAGGCAGTGACAGAATACTTGGAGGTGTGCTGCAAGAAGAAAATGTGACAGTGTGGCACAAATTCAGGTTGGAGGGAATAACATTAAATTGTATTGAGAAATACTAACTTTAGCAGGCTAAAAGTTTAAGGCTGACATTTAGCCTGAGCTAGGAAGCTCCCTCTTCCATGGGGACAGTTTGGTTCCTTAGAGCCTAGTACTTATTCTAAAGTTTCTAAAGTAAATGGAATGAATCACTGCACACCTCTGCATCAGCTAGAGAAAGATCCTGGAAACTACTGAAGCTGGTAGCGTATGTCTAAGGGGCTGGACTTACACAAGATGGACATAAGGAGGGAGACAGGCTCCATAGATCAACTATTCACTTATTCTTCCATGGTAAGGACTGCCACATCTTTCAGATCCCTCTAAGGTGAGATCTGAAAAGACGAAAAAAAGTCTGCCTACAGTTTTCTTTCCACACTGGAAAGCATAACACACGAAGTCACTTATTCAAAAGCCTTTCACTGAAGCCTCCTTCTGCCTTCTCTCAAAAATGTGAACTGAACAAAGATTATTTGTTTTATTTCTATTTGTTTCCACCTGATTTCTATTCCACTCTGATAAAGTTTTACAAGGCCATTAATGAAACCTAAATTTAAATAAAAAAAGCTATTGTATTATCTTTTATTGTTGGTACTATTGCTCCCATAATGCAGAATAATGTTGATGATGTGCTTGCGTGCCACCAAAGGATAAATTAAAAAGCATCTCATAGTGGAAATTCTTGTTTCACATTGAGCCTAGGACAAATTTAGCTGTATTAAGTACGGTCCGGTATGTTTTATTGCAAAATACTTCAAATTTTCTCTTTTTTTATTTGCTAGAAAGGCTACTGATGAACAATTATTTTATGCAGAATACCAAATGACTATAGCCGTGTATATATTTATATAACCCAGTTATTTATACATTCATGAGTTGGGTAGAACACTTATGCATATCAACCCTCTTGCAAGTAATTAAGATATTTTGAAGAGTGGTGTTGCACTTTTCAATGAAAGGTTCAACTCTAAGGACTGCCATCCCCTTGTATCAGTGCAGTCAGCATTTTGCTACTCTGGTCCTTTTACCTCTTTGCTTTCATCCTTTTCCACATGCCTTTTGTCTTTCAGTTTGATCCTATTAGCACTGAGATCGATCACAAAATTCCTGCTGGGAGCAGAAGGGTACGCTATCTTTGTGATGTCTAAATCCAGTATTTGCCACCATTCTTCCCTACACACCAGCTGCAAACGTGTCTTCTAACTCATTACTTCTACATCTTTCACTGTTTAGGTCTTTTCACCATTCAAACAAGATAAGAAAGCTTTTCAAATAATGCTACTTTTTATTAATATCCTAGAATCTTTGCACAATTTCTTCTCTACTACCAATTCATACATACACAATTGCACTATTGGTTCAGCTACACAAACCCCAAAGGACAGGTCAACTTCACCACAGTTTTCACAAGAGCTGAGCAAGCAACGTTCATGTTCTCTGAATGTTTGTGAGTTTTCAGAGCATATAAAGTGCATCCACTTACAAAAATGCATCAATATGACTACAAAGAACTATCTGACTTCCGCCCCTAGGATAAGAAAAAACAACTTGAAGGTTTGCAGATTGTAAATAGGTCTGTGTTGAGACTCTTTTTGCCAAACAGCAATTTGTTACAATACTGTGATGGTTCCTCTTGAGAAATTGGCTTATCGAGGCTTTCACACAGGGCAGAAAAAAATTACATTTTTTCCCTTTAATAACAGCTCACTAGTAAAAGGAAAGTAATTAACAATCATGTGTATTCTTGTATCATTTTTACTGACATAGAAGGCATGGTTCACATACAATTGTTCATCTCACTAAACATGCTTGGAAAACCATCTTAATAATGAATGCTTGCCACTGGATATTGGCTTTAAACCAGTTAAGATTGATAACGGATGAAAGAGCAGCAAGATAAATACCATTTTAATCAAAACATCTTTTACAGCTGATATCTGCTATTTCACTACTGCCATCCCCTTCAGCAATATGGAAAATGGGAACTATTCCTCAGGTATTCTCACACCTATATTTCAAGACCATCACTTCTACAAAACAGAAATCTTTTAATTTGCTGTTTTGTGAATGAGCATTAACTCTTGTTGTAAAACAGATGCCATGGGAAATAAAAATGTTAAGCTACCTTTCCTGTTGGACTGGTAAATTAGCACACAGTCCACTGAAGTTTTAAGTTCCTATGCTACCACAGAGTTTAAGATACTTCTGAACATGACAGTCCATTTGCATGCATACAAACAGCCCCATCTTCCAGGCATGCAGTCTCAACTTTCCAGAGTTAAACTCAGGATTTCTACAGATTTCATTAGGTTTACTTAGACCAGGACTGTTGCCTCCAAAGAAGTGCTAGAGAACCAGCCATGAAGCTGGTCTGTGGATATGAATCCAATGTAATTTGGATTGCTGGATGACTTTCCAGGACATTGGAAAATCGCTAATTGCATGCAGTTATCCTAAAGGGTAACCAGAAATACAGGAATAATGTGATGCTCAGCAAAAAGATGGGATCATATAGGGATGGGATCAGAAGCAGAAGCAATGCCCATCAAGATGGTTTTACGAAAAACAGCTCATCATCAAAACCAGTTTTACTTCTTTAATGACTTACGCAATTAGTAGATAAAGTAATTACATAGACAAAATGTATTTAAATTTTATTATTGTCTGGGACTTAATATTATCTGAGAGGGAAAAAAACCAAAACTGCAGATTCAGAGGGTCACTCACAATCCATTCACAAAATCCAAGAGCACAAAATAGAGAGTTTAAAAAGGTTTTAAGAAGTCATTTAGTCCATCTCCTACCCAAATGCTTCATTGCCCCAACATCTTTCTTGAAACAGGGCTTTCAAACTTGTTCTTAAAATGCTTAATGATGGAGATTCCTTCAGATGTTCCATGGAATTTCTATACAGGTTTTCTCAGTCTTTTCTGCAAGAGCAGATATCATCATTCCGTGCCTCAGGAGTCTTTTCGGTCATACATTTTTTCTTCCTTAATCTGGAGCTTCAGCAATGTGAAATGAAACCACAGGGTTGCACCAGACGCAGTATGCTTCCCTAGTAGGATATACCAACAAGGAGGTTAAAAGAAAAACCACAATCCACATGGTCTTGTGGTCCACAATCCGTGTGGAATGTGTGGCTCTGTGTAGCACTGCCTTGTTGACCTCAGCTTTACTAATTACAAATGTTCAAGGATTGTAAGGGAGCAAAAAGACCTTTCCTTTTCTATTTTTTTATTAGGTTGTGTTAGAATTTGGACTTTAAAATTAATAAATCCTGGATTATTTTTACCTACATTCTAATTTGCCTTTGGAGTAAATCTGAGTCATGACTGAGTTTTTCACTGCAACCACTAAAACTAATAACTGCTCGAGGGTTGATTTTTTCTTTCTAAAATAAAGGAGTAATCTCCTGTAATTACTTGTTTCCAAGAACAAAGGCTTTGACTGAAAAACAAATCACTGCCTAATTTGAAAACTATTGTTCGTCATAAAAAAGCTAGCAATTTTGAAATGCAGTGCGGCTTTCCAGAAATAAGTGGGGAGCTGGAACTACACAGACATTTTATCAGATGACATGAAAGAAAACAAAAGCCATCTCACACTTCTTAGCAAGTGCAGATGTCACTTGGCAGCTGAGGGATTCAAACAGCTTCCTGCATTTCAGGGATGTCCAGCATCCAAAGCGGCTCCAAGTGTCACGGTTATTCACCAGCAGTGCTGGACCTCAGAAATTTGGGAGCAAAGATGGTGGCAGAGAGAGACAACATCTGAGAAACAGGTGTGTATATTAATCTCTGATCTCTATGCCTAAGGATCTCAGAAAGGGTTGTGTTAAAAACAAATGGGAAGGCTCCATGAGGTCCTGTTGGGACACAAAAGATTTCAAAGCTTATCAAAGAAGACATTCAGTTGGCTCTTTGTATTACTAGGTACATGTTCATACCCCTTCAAAGAAAAAGGTCAAAACCTAACCTAATGGTCTTTTTAGCATACATAGTTTCTGACAAGTTTTACTACTGTCTTCCTTATACAACCTAAATGAAGAACGGGTTTTAACCAAAGCTACTGGATGGAGAGTACTGTATGAGAGCGGCGGGCATTGTGCAATTGCCACATTCCAGCAGCTCTGTAGCACTGAGTTTTATACAAAGTCTCCACCTGGGATGACTAGGAAGAGCACAGTCACTGAGCCATTACATCGTGTCTGTGCACATTTTAACTCAGTTTGACTGTCGCAGCCAAAATGCTGCTCGTGCGAGATGCTAATGACAGGCTTCTGAATTCAATGCTTTCAACAACAATTTGTTAGCTTAGATAGAATGTAGTAGGGAATAAGGCATTTTATTCATGAGAATATATTGAAATCAAGGAGAAATACCATCAAAATGCAACCATGCTGTTTCCATGACCAGTCCATGGGGACTTCCATCTATTTAAAATTTCAATACTTTTTTAGAGCTCTCAGCAGCACAAGTTACTAAAACCTTGGAAAACAGCCCTTAGGACGTAAAAAGGGCAAGGTGAACTGGTTTATACGTTATTCCAGCGCTGTGGACATTTAGCAGCCTCCTGGAGTAATTAATTATGATGGGGAACTACTTCAGTACTTCTGTGCTGCAAGACTTTCATAAAAAATCTTAAACATGTGAATGATTAACCAGGTCTTGTCAGCTCTCCTTGGAGTGCCAGGCTTCTCCCAGGTTTTCCTATGGAGCCCTGCCTCCCAGCATGCAAATACACAGACACTGTTAGCACAACATGGTTGCCACAGAACTGATTTTTAAAAGCAACATGCAACACGGCCCATTAGAAAATACTAGGAAACCAGGGAAAAAGGAAAAAAAAAAAAAAAAAAACAGGGAAAATTAACCCTGGTTCAAGCCACTAATGTTATTGACTTCTTGATGCAACACATTTAGTGAAAGCATCCACAATCAGTTACTGCGACAGAAATAGGACTGTGGAAAGCAACTGCCTTTAAATAACAGACTGCTGATGCACTTAAAACTGTTCCATGGGACAAAGCCTCTTCAACAGGTTTATATACAATTAACCCCACATTTCCTATGTAGTCCTGGGGGCTTCTTTAAGAACCAGAATACTTTCCACACTGTGGCAGAGTCCTGGTTAAATAAAAGGCCTTTAAGGTGTAGAAGGATGGATATGAAATATGCCTAACATGTTTCCTTCAAGGAAAAGCTTGTTTAACCAAGAACTGCTAGCCAAAGCAATGAGACGCACACAGATGATGCCAGATTGCTCAGGCATTAACTCATGTTTGCTGTGGTTCCAGCCTCAGGTAAAAGTCCTTAAGGTTTAGGAGTGCTACGAAGTTTTTCAGAAATGCTCCATTAGCATTTCCTACCAGCATATTTCCCCAAGCCTCACTTTCTATAGATAAAGCAGGAGAGATCATGAAAGAGCAGATCTATCTCAGTCATTCCTGAAGCTACCTGCTGCCCAGTTCTGCCTTTATGCAGGGCATGGCACCAGATCAGTCCCATGTTTCAGCTACTCACCAGGGCATTGCCTTGGAACTACTGAACACTGCACAAACCAGATTAACACAGCTCATTTTAGTTCCCATCACCACTGTGCAAAACAAAGACCAACTGTTATGTAAAAGAAAGAACATAATTTTAAGGCTTAAATTTAAATCCGTAAACAATTACTAAGAAATCAGACTGACTCTGCAGGATGAATAACCTTAGAAGTAGGATGCCTCTGTTCACTTCTTTGAGTTACATCTTGCTGTATAACCTGCTAAGCCATAAAATGAAACAAACACTAGCAAATTAACAGATTTAATATTAACTGAAAATGTATATAACTGCTTGATTTCAGACACTATTTCTTTTTATAAGCAATTTTTTTAATTTTCAGAATATATGATATTTCCAACCCAAAACAGTTCTCTTTCATCATTTGTGGGTGACATGGACAGTGGGATTGAGTGCGCCCTCAGCAAGTTTGCCAATGACACCAAGCTGTGTGATTCGGTTGATAAGTTGGAGGGAAGGAATGCCATCCAGAGGGACCTTGACATGCTTCTGAGGTGGGCTGATGCCAACCTAATGAAGTTTAACCATGACAAGTGCAAAGTCCTCCACCTGGGTCGGAGCAATGCCAGGCACAGCTACAGGTTGGGCGGGGAGGAGATTCAGAGCAGCCCTGCGGAGAAGGACTTGGGGGTGTGGGTTGATGAAAAAATGAACATGAGCCGGCAGTGTGCGCTTGCAGCCCAGAAGGCCAACTGTATCCTGGGCTGCATCAAAAGGAGCGTGACCAGCAGGTCGAGGGAGGTGATCCTGCCCCTTTACTCTGCTCTCGTGAGACCTCACTTGGAGTATTGTGTGCAGTTCTGGTGTCCTCAACATAAAAAGGACATGGAACTGTTAGAACAAGTGCAGAGGAGGGCCACGAGGATGATCAGGGGACTGGAGCACCTCCCGTATGAAGACAGGATGAGAAAATTGGGGCTGTTCAGCCTGGAGAAAAGGCGGCTGCATGGAGACCTCCTAGCAGCCTTCCAATACCTGAAGGGGGCCTATAGGGATGCTGGGGAGGGAGTCTTCATTAGGGACTGTGGTGAGAGGACAAGGGGTAATGGGTTTAAACTTAAACAGGGGAGGTTTAGATTGGATATGAGGAAAAAATTCTTTACTGTGAGGGTGGTGAGGCACTGGAATGGGTTGCCCAGGGAGGTTGTGGATGCTTCATCCCTGGCGGCGTTCAAGGTGGGGTTGGACATAGCCTTGGATGGCATGGTTTAGTGGGAGGTGTCCCTGCACATGGCAGGGGGATTGGAACTCGATGATCTTAAGGTCCTTTCCAACCCTAACTATTCTATGATTCTATGATTCTGTGATTTAACAGAAAGGCAAAGTCCCTTGAAGCACAAGAGCAGGAAACCAGTATTACAGAATTCCCTCTCAGACGACATTTAAATTTTGTGCAATAAGGAATGTTTATGACAAAAGTATGTGTAATGTAATTGTATAATTTCTTAAAGTTTTGCATAATGACTTTCTGTTTCTAAATAATGTTTCATTATTGGGAGCCAAAGAATGTAATTATTCTCTGGGCGCTGCTGTTAGCTCCTAAGGGCATGATCAATCCTGCCGAGACATATAATTCATGCACTGTTTGTTTCTGATACCGCTACATTTACGAAAGCAATGCAGAGATTAGATTCCTCCAGAATAAATGTGTCCATAAATCCTGTGCTGCAAGTATTATTAACAGCTATATCCAATAAAGGACTTGGGCCACTGGCATGAGGCTGAGGCAGAACTAAGAGACCTCCAATGAAATTATAACTTAAAGAAAAAAAGAAACCCTCCCAATTATTGCTTAACCTGGGACACATTTATAATCACAAGGCACCCTCCTATCTAACTTTAGTCCACTCAGTACCTGAGGTACTGCTCCGGCTCCTGCTCATCAGGAGCTGACCCAGCTTCTCGAACCCTTTTCCCATACAAGGGAAACAAGAGTCACGACGTTAAGCATCCTCCTGTCACGTTTTGGGAAGATTGAATCTGATAGACATTTAACAGAGCACGATCAGAATTAGATGCCTTCACAAAAAGCAACCAAGGACACTCATAAAAAACATTGGCTATTTTAGCAGTCAGCAGATGCTCATGAAGGGACATCACTCTCGGCAGCACCTCAAGCCGCAGGAGAATAGTGCCCTCAGCTGCCTCAGGCTAAACATGATCCTAAGTAATGATAGTACACACAGAAATTACACAAACTGAACAATAGGTAAGATTCATCTCTCCAAATTAAGACAAGTGCATTGGAGCTAGCTGGAGAATGATTAGTGGTTTAGGGAATAATTCATATCATTTAAGGAATGTACCTGAAACTCACGATATTCATCACTCCTTAGGATTGCTTTTCCCCACACTGCCAATAAAGACAGCCCTAAAAATCTAAATCAAATCTAAACGTATGCACTGCAGACTGCTAAAATTAGCTGAAATCAGTCTTGCACCAAATGTTTATTAATAATTTAACTAACCAGAAACATAGAAGTCAGTGCATTGTTTTAACATTATTTGTTACCATTGGGCTGTGCAGAGTGCAGAAAGATGAAACAGAGACTGAAAAGACATAAATCTTTCCTAACCATGGAGAAAGTCATAGCTATGCATGTCCTTGTACACAATAATACTGTATTGATTTCTGTCCACATAGGCCATTAATATATAGAAACTAAAGTCTGAATAATGGTCAATAATTTAAACAAAGGCACAGAGAGAGAGAGTGCTGTGATAAACTTACAGGACTCTGACAGTCCAAAGAGATTTTCACATGCAGCTTTGTAACCAGTACCATTTTTGTCGGGTTCCATGGACATTCTCAGGGAATCTTCCCAAGACACAAAGGTAAGCAGTTTGTTTCAGTACATTTCCAGATCAGTCTTGAAGAAGACTGGTACCTTACAATACAGAAAGGCTGTTTCGCAGAGATTGCTTCCCATTTGCAACCAAAGTGTATAGTGCTTGTGGGCAAAAGCATGACACCCTGCAAAAAGCAGGAAGAGATGACTGTCCAAGCAGGAGGTGGAGATAAGCTGACAGAGCTAGGCATAGACAGAGCAGGCATCTTGCCTGTCCACCATCAGACAAGACCTTCTCTTTCTGCTTGCTCTCCCTTTGCCTTTCCAGCCTCCTGAGCATGCAGCAGCAGCCGAACCTCTCCATTAGGGTCATCAAGAACATTACTTGTTCTCTCATCACAGTTCAGTGCCACACTGAGCTGGGATAGGTAGCATATAGAAGGAAGTATATAGGACTACCTTAGGACTAACAAGGCACGAGGCACCTGAGGAGCCAGCACAGCCATCTCAGCTGGCTATTTCACAGGAGGATGGGATGCTCCTGTGCAACACTCAATGCTACTATGACCCCAAGGCACATCAAGACTCTCCCCCTTCTCTTTTTGATGTCTCACAGCTGCTTTAGCCCTAAATCAAACTCCTCCATAGCCAGCTATAACTTATCCCATCTCCAAACATTGTAAGTGACACATGCTCAAATACCCAGGGAAGAGAAGGGCTTAATATACTTGATTCCCAGTTTGTGAGATTGGGCTAACTCAAAGCTCTGAACAGTTCGCAGTAGTTATGTTGACAGTAACCACCCAGGAGCATAAATCTAAACAAACACCTGCACAGCATTTGGTAATCAAATGGAAATAATGATTTACTTCACTCAGCAGACAAAACAATTAAAAACCTTGGGGGGAGGATTTATGATTACTCAAGCCATATTCAGTGGCATTCCCTCAGCCCCCTCACAAACCCAGGCACAGAAAGGTTAATTGTGCTGTGCTTGTTCAGATTAATGGGTTGCAACCCCAGGTAGCACTCTGAAGATTTAGCCTCTGAGCTCTCAGGTGGAATATTGTCACTCCCCCGAAGGAAAGGAAAAAGGTTGGTTTCTGAAATCCTTCCATTATCAGCAATATACAGCAGCTCCAGTATCACACCAGATTCAGTCAGGGTCTTTAATGTAAATATGAACCACAAAGAGACGTAAAAATTTGGCAGCCTTCTGTCTCTGCTTTGTGGGTCTGCAGCCCGAAGGAAGCTGAGGGGTGAAATGGTTTGGCTAAAGCTAGCCTTGCCTTGAAGGTTTCTTCCTAAGGTCCTTTCCACCCCCTGCTTCCTGTGACTGCTGACTGGTCAAAGTAGAGCAACTCCTAAATACATTCCTAACTGCACACCCTAACCTCTTAAAATGCACTCAAAGATGCACAAAAATAGTCTTAGCCTTCCCTCTAACTGGAGGATGTCCCTACTTGAAAAAGAATAAAAGATCTATTCACTCAGCCCTTAGATGGCATTCCTAAGACAAGTTCAGACACTACACGAATTGCACCATTTCCTTAAATAAGCTATAACAATTGGTGCTTTTCACTAAAATTTTATATTACTTTTCATTTTCACAGGGATTTTTTTATTCCTGGACCTCAAGTCCCCTGAAAAGGTAAATAACTGCAAAATAAACTTTTCAAGGAGCTCACTTCTAGCAGCTAGCTACATGTTGTACAAGAAATTGGTTATGAATGTATAATTCAGGGCTCCAAAGAGAATTTTAAAGCCAGGTATAAAATAAAGACTTAATAGTACCCTCACTGAAGTCCGCTGGGACATGGCTGGATTCTAAATGACCACTGGAGGTTACTGTTTTCCAACAGAAATTCAACGAGTCAAGTATTATGCTAGTTCTTTCCAATTATTAAAGACAGGCAACCTTAATATCAATGTCTGCAAATTACTCTCACATATGGCAAGCTGTGTTGAGTGCGTTTCAGCGTGACAGAAGGCAGGGGGCAAGGGGAGAGCATTTGTGTGCAAGCACAGGGATGCAGTTGGAAAAAAGATTTCTTGTTGCTTCTTCTTATTTGTTATTAATATATATATTACCCTAGGACCTAGAAACCCAACATTTACCAAGTTCCTGCTGTGTGAAGTGCTCTACAGATTGAAGACACTCCCCCAGCCACCTACAGCCTCAGTGAAGAGGCAACAGACCAGTACAGGCAGACAAGAACCCATCAGACAGTACTGACTGGCACAATAGACAAAAGCACCCACATGCCAGTGGCCTCATCCTTGCCATGTCCTAGCAAAAATTACAGACACAGAGAGCTATTTTAAGGGAAGATCCAAAGGAGTACTGGGGACATAGCCCAGCATCTTCAGTATGAATAACAGATGCCAGGCTGGCTAATATGACCGATTAACTCTATTTTCAGGTGTTAGCCACTATGAGTAGCTTGTGTTATTGCTTTGACATGCCACTCTACCTTAGAGGTTTTGAGAAGGTGGTTATTTTAGGATAAACATAGTATCATTCCCCCTCGCCTGTATTACTTCTATTCAGAGCTTGCTCAAATTTTTCTGTGCAGCACTGGAGAGCTTTAGGTAGCTCCTGAAAACTGGGGATAATAATTGCCTTTTTTCTGTCTCACTTGTTTTCAGTCAGGCTCTGGGAGGTAGGTGCTGTCTTTTAATATCATTTGTGTAACACCTGTAAGACAGATCTGGACAAGGGCCCCTAGAAAGTCCTTCAGTACAAGTAGTAAAAACAATAACAAAGTGGCTCTAACTCTCAAAGAATAGACATGGACCATAATAGTATAAGTCATGCCAGGAAGAGCCTAATGGCAGTTTACCTGCAAGAACCTGATCTTCTCCCTCACTATTGGCAGCTAGAGGTGCCTAAGGGCATGCTAGAGGAAGCACAACAAGAGCAAATCAATGTGACATGAAAACAAAAACAACCCAGTGGTGTGTGGAGAAAGCATTCAGCCAAGCACAAGGGAAGCAGCTGCTTTGTCATCTGTAAGGCTCTGTAAAATATACCACATTCTGAAAAGAAGAAAAGAATCTTTAAAATAGCACTTCATTTTGTCTTCTTTAAAGATTTGTCACCCCCATCATTTTCTCTTCTATGAAATTCTCCTCACCATCAAAGCCTTCTAATTTTAATATTAAAATGACATATCACTTTTTTCCTCTTTCCTTTTATTTAGGGGAGTAGAGAAGGATTTGAATATTTTCTTTCATTGATGGATTTATGTTCTTCAGTCTAAAACTGATTTTGAAGTTCTAAGCAGGTTTAGAAGCTCTGGTGGAAATTTAACAACCTTCTATTTATTTAATTAAAAAAAAATACATCTCTGTCATACTATGCAAACGTATTAACATACTCTTTGCAATTGTTTCATTGAAAGCCTTTCCGAAGGTAAAGCAGGACTAAGCAAGAGAAGAAGCTCACCTTCCAAGGAGTTGGGTGTGGTTGTCTCCCAGATACCTTGCCCCAGCACTGAATGGCATCCTCAGTTTGGTAGTAGGATAAAGAGCCTTTCTCCTTCCAATTGTCACTTTGAATCTGGCAGTTCGGCAGATAGCAGCCATTACCTCTTGAACAGGTACTGGATGTCAAGCTGAGCTTGGTATGAGACATTTTGTAACTCTTCTACCAAGACCGGAGTGAAAAGAGTAATAGGTGGGTTCACATTTAAGGGTAAATCACACTAAAGCACCATTCAAGTCCTCTCCCAGGCAACAGGGAAAATTATCCTGAAGCAATGAGCAGTGTAAATGACTCAGTAAGCAAACTGTCCCCACGGGCAAATAGGAAACAAATGGTTTAACAAGGAATATTTTTATTCACGGCAGAAAAACAAAATGCCTCTAAACAGGCAGATAAACAGGGTAACAATAGGTCATTCTCAAAGCACGACTGCAAATTACAGTCATTTCTTCTAGGGGGAGAACAGCCATGCCAGCTGGATGCCTTTCCCCTTCTTTGCCAGATTTTACAGCCTTTCAACGCCCCATCTGAGCTGAGCAGGCTGGTTGTGGGTGGCCCTCGGCTCTGTCTGAGCTGCTCCATTGTTCACTACCTTCCATCAGTCCTTCCTCCACCACAGCCATGCATGCGTGTTACCTAGAACATCTCTGCTCCCGCCCTTCTGGGTGGTGCAAGGGACTCCCTGGCCGGAAGATTCCAGTTCCGCCGGCTTCTTTCTGACCAGCCATGAAAGAAAGGAGACGTCACCCACCTCTGAGAGCAAAGACAGCTGGCAAACGGCCCTGGGAGCAGCGGGGCATGCTGATGGCTTTCCCATGTCTCAAGAAATGTGACTTCTGGGAGGGAGGTGAAGAGGAAGCAGGTGGGGGCGAAGGGAGGAATGGCGTGTGGGAGACGGTCCCCTGGCAGGAGTGAGAACAATCACCTCCAGATGCCCAAGCAGAGTCACAATGATGAACTTGAAAGGAAACAAGAAAACTCAATTAGTGTCATACTTTTTCTTTTTTTCGCTCCCTGGGGGTGAAAATGTATTTTACACAAACCTTAGACAATATTGTGTTTTATCAAGGGCAGAATAAAAAAGAATTCAAGAATTCCTTGTTCCCAGTGAGAAAATCATCCCTGTCTTGTATTACAAGTACATCTTGACAAAGAATGCTGCTACTGATAAAAGCTCATGCAAAATTTTTAAGGAATGATCCCCAAGATCCTTAAATATTAACTTTATAGGACTCAGTTAATGTCTTTGCTGCAGAGAAATTTAAGAATAATGGAGACAGCACCAGCAAGTCCAGAACCAGCTCCTGTAACAGTAAAGAGTTCTCTAGAGCAAATAGCATCATTATCAATAAAAATGACATTTCATTTACTGCAGTTTTTGTAAGAATGCCTATTCTGTTCACAGAAATCTGCTGTTGATTGGAAAAGTCAGCAGTTTTCCAAGTAGTGACAGAAATTATCTGCCCTTTTCTGTATCTAGCACTTACTTTACACTAAATCAGTAGTAAACTGATTTAACTAAATTAGTGAACTGATTTAAGTAAATTACTGCAGCAGGCTCAGGCAGACACAATTACATCAATAGAAAGGCATTAATATATTTATAAGTGGTATCAATTAATGCTCATATCAACATAGTAGTTATACAGATTTAAATACATTTTTATACTACTCCCACAATCACTGAGTAGAGGCAAGCCTTCTGAATAAATAATAGGTGTAGGAATCCTGCACAATAGTTGGTAAACTTTCATATCAGCTTCATTTGATTGCTAAAGTTGAGAGGAAAAATTTCCTTCAGGTTACTAAAAGCCAGAAAATTTTAAAGGCAAAAAATGGTGTCTTATTGGTGCATTTATTCTAACTGCAGAGCTAGACTGATTTCAGACTGCACGCAGTGACAAAATGACACAATCAGTTGTTCCACTTTGACTGTGACCATTACGTATTGCTCAGTCCTGTTCTCTTCTACAACTATTTTTTATTTCCAAGCAAAACAAAATAGACTACCTGCCTTTTTGTTCCAACTTTGGGCAGCTCTAGGGTAGTGGGGGGACAGCTCATAATGATGTGAAATAACCAATAAGTAAATGGATATATCACAGCAGAGCTGGAAATTTTCAGTTGACAGTGAAACTGTTAAGGGTTATCTAAAAAGGAAACATGCTGAACCATGCAGAGTTCCAAGTAATTCACACCTTTAGATTACCTTGTCACCAAATAGTTTAACATGTATTCAATATCACATTAAACTTTGCTCGTAATGAAGAAGCCATAAGTCAAAGTTTTCTTCAAAAATTTTGTATTGAAATTTTTATAACATCTCGATAAATTATGCAGGAAATTTGGTTGTGTTTTCTTAAAACTGACAACATTGGCTGCTTGAAGCTCTGAGCATGCACTAACCATTCTGATCCATGAAAGAAGAAGCGGAGAGCACAACTCATCCATTTCAGAGAAAGCTCTTGCTCATTGCAATCAAAGCCATCTCAGACATCTCTGTAGAGCAGGTGAGACAAAGTTCAATTAGTGGTTCCCATCTATCTAGTGACAAATCTTGACTTGCTAAAAATTTTTGTAGAAAAGACAGCTGTCCTGGGTTCAGCAGTAGCAGTCATTTTTTCTCCTTCTCGGTAGCTGGTGCAGCACTGTGTTTTTGATTTTGGGCCTGGGAACAGCGCTGATAACACCAGTGTTTTCAGTTACTGCTTGGTGATGTTTAGGCTGGCCAAGGACTTTGTGAGTCTCATGCTCTGCCAGGGAGGAGGGGAAGCCGGGAGGAAGGAGAGACAGGACACCTGACCCAAACTGACCAAAGACATTATTCCGTACCACAGCACGTCATGTCCAGGATGTAAAGACGGAGAGCAGAGACCCGGAAGGGTGGTGAGGGTGCACGGTGGGGTTCACTGGTGGGGGTGCACTGTGTGGTCAGGCTTGATATTGGATGGTGAGAAACTGTATTCTTTTCCCTTGTATTTTCTCTTGTCATTATTATTATTGGTGGTAGCAGTAGTGATTTGTGTTATACCTTAGTTACTAAACTGTTCTTATCTCAACCTGTGGGAGTTGCATTCTTTTGATTCTCCTTCCCATCCCTCCAGGAGCAGAGGGAAGAAAGAGGGGGAAGTGAGTGAGAGAGCGACTGTATGGGTTTATAGAAGCTTAAACCACGACAACAGCCCTGACAGAATTCTTCAAAAAGGGAAATGCAAGTTTTCAAATTCTTGTATGGTTTCATTTGAGGAAAAAAGTTACAATTTGTGTATTCCAAGTATTTCGGTTTTAAATTTAAGCTTTTGAGATTTTAATTTTGTGTTGTAACCAAAAGGAAAATTTTTGAAACCTGAAAATTCTCCCACTTGCCTCTCTTTTTTTTTCCCCTCTGACAATCAACTTTTGAATTGGTTCAATAGAACAGGTGGATACAGTGTTCAACGGGATGTCTCAACATCGTCTCTCAGCATCTTTTCCTCCAAAATGAGTTTTCAGAAAAATAAATAAAATTTCAAAAGACTATTCCATCTATTTTTTCTTATCAACTTTGACCATATTATTTACCTTTTCTTCCACTAACATACTGCCTGTTTCCTATCTATATTTTGATCTCTTTGGGTTTGCTTAAAAGCTTGGCTACAAAAATACTACATGAGGGAAGTCAAATTCTTAGTAAAAGAGAAACTCAGCTCATTAGTAAGTTGCTTTGCAACAGGAGTCACCATGTTCCTCTTGCTGAATCATTTCCATGAGCTATGTAGTGCAAACTTACCATGAATATATTGAGACAGAAGTAATTACAGTATCATTTTAAAGCCACAAAACTTTATGAAAATTTTAGATATTAAATGTTATTGATCCTAATAAATCTGAGATTATGCAGACTGAAAGTTTGTCCAGTGAGAACCAGAGAGATATGTCCCCATAACTCTGATACAGTACAGCTTTACTGCCACCATTTTCCAAAACCACAAGCTAGGGACCTTATTAAACAAAGCACATAAATTCACAGCCTCCTTCACTTATAAAAGAATCAACCAAGTTGCACTCTTTAACACATTCTGTCATCTGGAAGGACGCTGGCAGCCAGTAGATTTTAATCTGAATTTTTCAGAAAGAAGATATCTATTTAATCTCTTTTGATATAACTCTCATTGGAAGTAGATGCTATGTGAACAAAATCACCTCTTTTCAACTTTGAACGATGTCTTGAAAAAGATGTGATGTTAGAGGTTTTTTTTTAGCTGACAGAAGAGAAAAATAAAACAGAATGTGACTACTATTCCATAGTAAATCTGAGTCTATCTAACCATTACCTTCCTCCCTGGGTTGTGACTTCCAGTTCTACCACCAATAAATTTCAGGTTTACTGTGGTTAGTGCTGGGAACCTCAGCCTCGTTAACAATCCATTTGATACAACCTAATCCATTAGTAGTTATTTTCCCACTTGAGACCACAGCCATTATTTCCGTTCTGACAGATGGACATAAAAATAGGCAGTGAAGAAAACTCATGTGACAGACTCCACATCATAGAGGTCATAGTCAGAAGTCTTCAATGCAATAAGCAGCAACAACAAAACCTAAATAAATCATAACTGACGGTGCAATACAATAAATAAATAAAGGATTCAAACACAACAATGACACAATGGGAGTAAAGAAGAACAGTTAAATGTTTCTGGAGAGAGAGAGAAATTAAATGCCTAGCTGTATGACCAGCAGAGATGATGAAACCTGGTTTCCTGCTGATCTGTATCTCAAGACTGTGCTCTCCTCTGACTCTCTGATGTCCAAGCAATATGACTCCACATCAGCTTCTCCCCTGATGGGGCATGAATCATCTTTCTCCTCTACATGACCAATTATTTCCACAAAGCTTGTAGAGGTTTATTATTTTTCTTGTATCTTTACCTTTCTGAAAAGTTCAGATGAAATTATCTCCTACATCCAAAAGTTTGGGGCCAGTGTTGTCAGGACTGTGGACCACTGATCAACAGACAGACAGACAGACAAGTGCAGTGTGTTTTCATAATTCTTGTTTGCTCAGAACAAAACAGGCTAAAATAAAACCCCGTCCTCCAATCAAAAGTTGGGTAAACATGTTATTTGCAGGAATAAATGGAGGAGGGTGGGGTGAGGGAAGACAGACAATTAAGTGGGACTGCACATGAAATAATTAAGAAAGGACTCAGAGACACAGAGAGATTAGATATAGATGTGGAAAAAGGGAAGTAAATTTTGAGAAGAAAAAGGTTGCAGTAGGAAAGGGAGAGAGCAATGGGGAAGGTAAGCTGGCTGATGAGAATAAAGGTGCTCAGGACCCTGTCAAGCCATCATTGTCACAGCCTCTGGTTCACCTCGCTTTTCGTCTGACTTGACTTCAGTGCTACAAAAAAGCTGCAAACCTGTATAACATTCAGAAAACACAGCTCACAGATGTCACTATATGGAACCCAGTGTGAGTCAGAAAATTACTCAAAGACAGGACTAAGCTCAAAATCAGTGAGATTTGGGAGGGGTTTAGGGGTTATTTATTTGTTTTTCTTGTTGTTCGCACCTGACATCTTCCAACTCAAGCTGCTTTTGATATATTTGGTGGGATGTGGAATTACTTACATGTCTGAGAAAGAAGTGAAGGAGGAAAATCATCCCCTTTCCTAAAAATTACAGAGCAGAAATAGCATGCCTGTGGAGGCCAAGCAGGAGAGTTGCTTAGCTGCCGTGTCACAGTGTGCCATAGGAGGATACTGAGAGGGGAGGCCAGAAAACAGCAAGAAAACTCTTACTCTACACCTGAGAGCTAGAAAAGAAGAAAAACCCTACACCTAATGAAAATAAAGCCCAGTACCATGAGAAAACCAGTTCCTTGGAAACAACAGCAGGAGCCTGCTTTCCAATAGCCCGACAGCAAAACTGCTGCATCCACCCCAGAAATGGTGTCAGTCACATTTACGGAGAGCAAAGAAAGAAGTTGCAGGCACAACAGGTGCTGCTTACCCCCAAGCTCTTCTGTGACTCATCTTTTGGTGCAGTTTTCATCTGAGTGGTTCTCAGAAAACTTCTGAAGGTCACTAACCTAAAAAAAAAAGAAACAAAACACAAACAAAATAGGCAATGGCATTTGCTGTTTAAGTAATATCTTTCTTTCTTTGAGCTATTTCATGCAAGAGAAGACAGAGAGCTGCCTGCTTTCATTTACCAATAAACTACTAAGAGTGAAGAAAGTAATAGTTTTTATGAACTGAACATTCATTTGGGATAATGGACTTTCTATACAGGAAATAAATATAAGATTTCAATATCTTTTTAATAACCTTATTTCTCTAAGCTCAATCTCATCAAGCTGGGTGTTCAAATAACATCTAAATCAGTTAGACATTGGCCAAACTAGTGACCAATTCTGTATCACATCCAGTTTTCAGAAGGTTGAATCTAGAATGGCCTCATTGATACTTTGCAGCAGATGAGTAATTCTCTTCTGTAGTGACTCATGGTAAACCACATCCAAACATAGAAGTCCTATTTCCACTCAGACAGAAATGTTGAATTCAGCCTTCATGGAGGGAGAGTCTAAGAAAAAGCCCCACTTTCACTGTGTGATTGCTGCAGTGATAAAAAAGGTGTCCATAAATGCTTCCTTCAGCAGCCTGAATCAGACATAAGTGAAGGTATAAAAGGCTAGACACAAGCCCAAGTGGATCTCCTGGCTTTGTCTAGAGAGGAATGAATGCAGTATTTATACCTGTGTCCTCAATGTACCTCAATGTAGGTACCTGCCTTGAACCAGATTCAGCTGAAGCTAGAGAGATACCTCCTTCTGAGACTCTAATCCCTAAATCTGTACAGATGAGATCTTGTGAGATAAAAACACAAACCCCATTTAAAAACAAACAAACAAACAAACAAACAAACAGACAAATCCACTCCTACCTATTCCATCCATCTCTAACTGAAATTTACCATCCTGACCTTAAATTCAAGGCTTAAACACCAGCTTGAATACCGAACTAAATTAACTTTTCTTGAGATATAATCCAGTAAGAAGCGTCATTTGGTTCTGTGCAGCATGTGCGCACTTGGAAGGAGTTTTTAACAGAGCTGAGAAATCAGGCTTAGCAATACCGTTTTACCCCCTTTAAAGTACTTGATTGAAGCTTGTTCGATCTGCAAGACTTGCACCTCCCTCAGTTCTCTGCTTGCTAAGAGTGGCAGCACAGACCCCCTCAGGTCATTCTCCTGACCACAGCTTGCCCACATAATCCTCAAAAACATTCCCAGGACATGCTGAGCAGGGAATTTATGTTGCACTGCCATGTCTCATTTACACACAACAGCTCTCCACAAAACATGAGGCAACTTCTGGAAAAGCGAGCCCTTGTGTGGTTGGGTGTATAGCAAGTCTCTCAAGCTTTGCTTTCATCCTGCTCCCAGTGCTGTGGGTCTCTGAACTTCATCAGAAAAGGTTGTTATTAATGATTCAGCTCAGGGAACTCCAACTGATTTAAAGGAGAAGATGTACCCTTTGAAAAAGATCTGATGGGAATCTTCTCTTTCAAATCTCTCAAGACCTGTTTCTGCTGCAATATCCATCAGCCAAATAATGATGCTTACATGTTAACAGCAGTCAGGGACAATCGACATTCCTTATTAAAGGTGTTTTCTAATGATTCAGAAACACCATGTGGGGCCACAGATAATTTATATCATCTTGTGATATCATCTTCACCTTCCTTCCTTTCTTACTCCCTCCTTCCTCTTTAAACCTATTCGTTATATTTTTTACAAGACCCTGTCCTCCTCTAGTGCTGGGACAGCATGAGGTGGTAGTCAGATGGCAATAATCCTGCAACTGAAGTTCTGCACTGCTGTCTGTGGGGGTGTCTATGAATACATACTTGTATGCATTTCTAAATGCTCACAGGCAAGTGTGCATACATATATATTAATATATGTATAAACACACACTTCCACACATGCCTTCTTCATTCTCAGAAAAATTACCTGAAGCTTCCTACAGCTGAGCTTCCGAACAAAAAATGATTGACACTTTATTTACATTTTAAAACCTTAAAAATTGAAAGCGAACACCAAAATTCTTTTAAGTAATTTTTTTGTTATCTATCTGATGGAAAGAATATTTTAGTTGTAAGGGATAAGAATTACTTCTATTAAATACATTTAATTACATTACTTGAGAAATGAAATACACTTAACCAGATCAAATAAGATATTACATCTTTCAGAACTCTCTTTAAGGAAAATGCTCGAACACAAAACTTGTAATACTTTTTTTCCTTGGAAGTCAGACAAGGTAAAACAAAATGTGTCATCATTCTAAGTGAATTTTAAAAGTTACAGAATCACTGCTTATTTTACTACCTCTATATACATTGTAGAACTGCTTACAATATGAAAGATGTTTACCAATAAAGTGGTAGGTAAAGCATGACAAGCTAAGTTGAAAATGGTTTTAGCGCTAGGGACAGAGGGGTTTTATTGCTCTGGATGCCAGACAGCCCTCTTTGAAATCAGTTAGAGCTTTGCCACCATGACTTCATCCAGGCCACTGTGCTGGAACACAGACCAGGATCTCAGTTTGATTATCTGACTTGAGTAGTTCAACAGTAACAGTAGTGGGAAAATTAAACTTAAGCAGTAATGAAATGCCACCTCATTATCATGTTTGCCACAGAATTCTTGCTGTATCCTGGCAAGTTTGCATGAGCAAACATATTATGGATGGATTCTGGTTACGTCTATACAAGTGACTCCTACAGGTGACTCCAGTAGAGCCACTGGTGTTTGAGATCAGCTTTATTGATCACACAGCAAGCTCACGGTTCACTCGTGAGTGCAACACGCTGTTCCACACACTGCTCCCTAAATAGAAGCTATTGCAGTCAAGACTACAAAACTTCTCCATTTGGATGCCCAAATTCAGTGCTTCTTTAAGAGGTTGGTGACTTTTCTCCAGTGCTGAGTAACATCAGTTGAGATTCATGCTTTGGCCATGAACATAAAGGGCAGCAGCATGGCCATTAAGACTGCAGGTGGCTCCTTGACAGTCTCCAGGTTTGAACACAGTACCACTTTCCCTTCCTACCTGAAAGCCCCTTAAAGGTTTCACATCCAGATTAATGTTACATTCATGGCAGATTATTTAATAAAAGCAGCAGCATGGAACTGAAAAAAAAAGTACTATCTGGGGGTTACAACAGAGATTTAGACAGCCATTGGAACTGCCTGCTTACAACCCCACACATGTTAGAGTAGCCTTCCTGTTCAACACTTCCAAAGACACCCTGGCACCCACAGACTTTGTCCACCCATAGGACTCTCAGTCACATACCAGCAACCAGAGGGAAGCAAAAGTGATGCAGTGGTTTGATACTATGTGGAAGTTTCCTCAACAAAGCTGAATTCCCTAATGCCTAGAAAAAAAAAAAAAAAACAAACCACGAGTGAGCTTCACACTGTCCAAACAGCATGAAGTTGTCTCCTAGAGGAAATACCTCTATTCTGTGCTGCCCTTCAGATTCTCAAATAGCATTTCCTTTATTGGGTAACAAGGGGAATCCTCAAAATTCACTGTTATCACTGTCCATATGAGAGAATATACAGGTCAGAGACAAGCAATGTGTCAAGCTGAGTTATGCTAAACAGAATGCTATACTATAAACTAGTGTATTATACTAAAACCTTTGCTGCTAGAAAGCTTCCAGACATCTTACTATGTCTCAGAACTGATCCGAAGGTGAGGATTAGTGGGAGGTGTCCCTGCCCATGGCAGGGGGGTTGGAACTTGATGATCTTAAGGTCCTTTCCAACCCCAACTATTCTATGATTCTATGATTACTCATTACCTTCTGTAAATCAGGCTAACAAATCAGGTGTACACAGTAAAATGGCTTTTTTATTAGAAGCCCACAACTGTCACATAGATTAAGCTGCTGCTCAGAGGACAGTAGTAGCTGCTGTGGCTGAGATACTCATTCTTAGCTCCTGTTTCAAGCCATTTGTGGAATTTTGGGAAACAGTATCAAAAGTACATGGCAGGAATCATTGCAATATAATCAAAGATAAATAAAAACTGGAACAGCTGCACAAAGTTGATATTTAAAGAGATACAAAAGCTACAGAAATCAGGTGTTAGGGAGTTAAAGTCTGGGAAGAAGCTTGCAAAAGCTGCATAGAAAAAGATCAAAGCTCATCTCTTTCCATCTGCTTTTTTTCTAGTTGTCTATTTGGTTCTTGGACCACGCAGCGTGTTCGCCACCAAATCTCCTGGCTAAAACCTGAGCTGGCACCTTGAACCAATATAGTAGAAAAGCTCCTAAGCAGAATTTATACAAGCTTCTTAAACCAGACTTGACATGCCTCCAGAATGACATAAACCAAGTGATATTCCAAAATACGTCCTGAAAAATCACTATGACCAACAGAAATTTCTCCAAAATTACATTATATGGGCATCTAGATTTGTAACTTGATTCAGATTGAATTAGGTCCCACTGAATATAGCTGAATAGATTCACCCTTATTTGCTTCATAAAGGATCTTCATCCTTTATTTGCTATCTCCTTGGGTTTGGGGGGCTTTTTTAACAATCTACAGGAAAGGACAGATGCCCTTGTAAGTAGCAGGCTCTCCATGTATTCTCTGTCCATAAGTCACCTTCAGCACAGCTGAAGCATTGTCTTTACTGTCAAAAAACCCCCCAGTAAACTATCCTAAGAACAGATTCATCTATTCTTGGAGGCTGTGCCAGCTTCTATCTCTTTACACCCTCAGAAGGAGGAAGAACCATCTCCTGGTCACTTAGAAAGAAAGCCAGCCCCACAGATTCTCCATTGCTAGAGGCGAATTTGAGGGTGTTAGGCTTTCATTTGGGAATTTGAGGGTGTTAGGGAGTCACACAGACTCCCACAAAATTCTCTCTGTATTATCTTGCAGTAAAGTCTATGTCCCCAGAGTTCATCTGCTTGCCAAAGGAGTAAGCCATAGGAAAAGGATTTATTTTATCCCCATTTAAACACTCATGTACAACTAAGTCTGTGCCCCGCCCTGCTGCAACCAAGTACATGGGAAGAGCTGTGCAGTGCTGCTCCCTGATCACATATTGCCACAGGGATGGTGAATGGCAAGCCAGGGTTGGGTTCCCTTAAACTGCATAGGGATGAACCCAAAGTGCCACCAGCAAATCCCTGGGGTTCACGGGTCACCAC
Organism: Amazona ochrocephala; assembly: GCA_039720435.1. NCBI lineage: Eukaryota > Metazoa > Chordata > Aves > Psittaciformes > Psittacidae > Amazona > Amazona ochrocephala. The sequence continues at coordinate 49,657,984 of CM077878.1, forward strand.
TCTGGCTATCCTTTGTGTAGCTTATTTCACAAGGTATTAAAAAAAAAAAAAAGAGAGACCCATCCACTTGCAAAAGCTGATAGAGAAATCTAAAGGATACCACAGTTCCCATGCAGTTCTCAAAGCTAAGAAGGAAACTAAAGGTTTCATGTAGGCTCCCTAAGAAAAAACATAATAAATGCCTACCATTTGGCGCAATGCAGTGTACTCCAAGGGCAAGAACTTTTGTTCTTCAGAATTATTTTTATAGTGTCACCTCTGCCAGGAATGATTTAAGAGCTTACAGATAAAGCAATGAATTTCATCAGAAGCAGAGAGATCACCTTAAGTCTCCCTTTAGCTTCTTGAGGAATAAAACACCCTCCCCAGCCCTCTTCAGCATCTCACTAGAACTGAACCACACTCGGAAGTGGGACTTCAAAGGAAATTACTTGTGCCTCAGTCTAAAGGCCTTCTTCTAAAACCTAAGAGAGTAAACATAAGAGCATTAAGCAGAAATGAGTTTGTTGACTAAGTTTTAGACAGTTTCAAAAGTGAAACTATCTTAAACCACGTATATCCAATCTGCTTCTCTGAACAGCTGTTACTACACAGCACCACAGCACCACCGTGCCTGCTGCATGGAAGAACAAACAGTACCGCACGTTTTCAGAAAGTGAAGGCTGTCATAGCATTTAAGGTGTCTTGCGTGTCAGAATTACTTCATGCCATTGCCAGGGGTTAACTGCTATTTCTACCTGTGTGTAGGAATCGTCTCTCTAAAACTTCTTCCAATGCTAGATACAACAGAGTATCATCTAAAAACTTCAATCAAGCCAATTCCAAAGGGATTTCAGTACAAATTTCACTCTCTGGGTAGGGGAGATTCCTACTGAGTCTTATCCACTAGACAGTACCTTCTCCAGTATCTATCAGTTCTTCTTAGTAAATTCAAATAAATAAGCAAAGGAAAACTGAAGTTAGGAAATAATTTGCAATTCACTACTTCAGTCACAGAAAGCAGCTGCTAAAAGACTATGTGAATGGGATCCTTCCTCATTATAATCCTTCTACATAGCTACAGTAAGGAAAAGGAATCCTAAATATTGCACACTCCCAGACGTGAGTCACCCAGAAAAGCACTACGCTGGGTGGCCAGGGGCTGGGCTTGCAAAAGTCCTTTTGTCAGGTGCAAGGGTTCAACCCAAGTCCCCGGCATTCATCAGGTACCACTCCAGCTGTTCTTCATGTAGCTTATTTCAAATATTTTTTTTTCTGTTCCACCAGGATCTTTTCACTTGGAGATGCTTGATCCAGAAAGATATGTTGTACAAATCTCCATAACCTTCCCATTCTCCATAGTCATCTTATTCTTAGCTACAGAAAGCAGAGGAGTAGCATTGTTGGCTCTCATAAGGAAGGCCTCAGCTCACACAGCACTTACATCTCCTAAGAGATATGTTAAAGAAAGAGAAACTCAGACTGGCACATGTTTAGGGGATACTGGTTAGAGGACTGAAGAAATGGAGATGCATCTTCTAAGGGGATGCTATTACAAAATTCAGCTTTAAAAAGCAAAGATGCCACATCTTGAGACAGGGCAAAATTGTGCTACAAATACTTCAGGGAGAAAACCCAAAAGAACTTTCCAAGCTTATAAACAGTGTTGGATATGAAGAAAATAGTCAGTAAGAAATGAGATTTCCAACTATCTGGAGACCAAAGTTTTGGAACACATTTCCAGGAAAAAATACCAGGAACAAAACACAGCCGCCCATTAAGTTTCCAAGATAGGGCTGGATGTGTTTGCAAAAGGTAATTATTTGCATACCTTCTCACAAGGAAATCTACCTCAGTATTCTACCCACTCCTCCCAAGCTAGGAATAACATACAAACACTTCTAGGCAATGAGAGCACCCAAAGGCTGTTTGAACAAATGTTCTTTTAGGAGAGCTAGGGCATATTGACGGACAAGGGATGAAATTACTGCTCACTGCTGCATACCAGGAGTCCTTGATCATTTCTTCTTAGCATGTAATTTACGTATTAATACTGGAAATGCCATTTTTTTGTCCACTGCATTATCATTCTTTGATAAGCATGTGTCATTAATGCATACAAATAAGGAGCTTCCTGTCTGCTAGCAAACATAGCCAGAAGTTATTTACGAAGGAGTCATACTCAGTCTGGTTCATACCATAATGAATCATCTGCTTTATTAGTGGACACCTTTCCTTTTACCATGCCAAGCAGGCAGAGAAAGATCCTACTGCAGAGCTTGAACTGCTTACTCCATGCTGGGTAATAATACATGAAGACTTCCTGCTATAAGACTAACATACAGATGTGGTGGAATTGTGCTTATGTGCTTCCTCCAAGCGCCTTCTACTTACAAAGAACAGGAGTTAAAACCCAACTCTTAGGAAAATCAAGGCTTGGGAGGCAAAAAGAAAGTCTTCGACAGTGACAGAAGCACTAGCTAAGACTGAAAGCAGGGCTGGCTTACAGCTTGACAGAGCCACAGCCTCTCACTGGCAAAAGATCCAAGTCACAGCAAACGCCTGGGTCCTCCGGCACAGGCCAGCCTTTGGTCACCCAGTCGACAGCAAAGAAGAGGGTTAATTCCATATAAGCAACAGAATGGATATAAACATAAATATTTTAAGACACTTCGGTCAGACTAAAGGTCCATTTGCTCCTGTAGCCAGTCTCTGGCAGTGGCTATAAGCAGATGCTACTGCCAGGAAACATGGCACACAGAGAGCTCTGCTGACCACAGCTCATCTTTCCAGCAAGCAGGTGTTTGAAGCTGCCCTGTGCCAGAGGACAGTTATGGCCTTTCTGCTCCAAATCCATCCAGTTTGTTCAATGTATTCTACTTTTACATCTGATACATCATATGGCAATGAGTTCCTGAGCTGCATCACAGGCTGTGTGAAAAAGTATTTTCTCTTGACTTTAAGCCAGATGTCTAATAGCACCATTACACTGCCCACACTGCACAGGCTGTGAGACAGAGAATAGTCATCCCCAAATGAACTGCACCACAAACATCTCAATAGTCTCTTTTCCAGGCTAAAAGCCATAACTCATTTAATCTCTCCCTGTGCAGAAGCCGTTTCAGATTTCTGGTTAACGTTATTGTCCTTCTCTGTATCTTTTCTAACTCCAATTTACCTTTTTGAGATTAAGGGATCAGAAATGAGCTCCCTATTCAACACCTCATATAAGTAACCATGACAAAATGATATTTTTATCCTCATTCCTTTCCTTACAACTTCTAACATTACATTTGCCTTTCAATTTTCATTGTTCATTAAAACAATTCTTTTTTTTCTTTTCAGAAAATTCTGTACAATAACTTCAATTTGTTATAGCTAATAGGAAAATTAGCAGTTTGTACATGGTGTTGTTTTTCCCAGGTGCATATACATAAAGTATATGGGCCCCAAACTTCATTTGCCATTTTTTATTTTACAATCAATTAATATCAAGTAATCCTTCTAATGCTCTTTGCAGTTGGTCTGAGTTTTAGCTGTTCTGAAATGTTTTGTCTGATCAAGCAGCAGTTGCCACCACGTCACTCACCCCACTTCTCAGATCATTTATGAATACACTAAACAGCACAGAATCTGGAGCTGTGGACACTCCTCTCTATTGTGAGACAGACATCATTTACTCCTACCCTGTGGCTTCTTTCATTTAACCAGTTATGAATCCGTGACATCTTAATCTCATCTTAATCAACTATTGTTGAAAGCTTTTCGGAAATTTATTAACTGCATCATTATTCACATATTCTTCAAAGAGCTAGAAAAGATTTGTGACTTCAGTCTATAAAATCTGCCTTGACTCTTCTCCCTTGTGTTGTATTTCACCTGTCTACTCTTTTCTATCATTTGTTACAGCTTCTACTGATTGTCCTGCACAAAAGTCAGAGGTACCATTCCTTAGTTTCTCCGCAGCCCTTTGAAAAAAAGACTGGTGTTTCATTTGCTACTTCCCAACCATCCAAAATAAAATAAATACAAAAAAAATAAAACCACACATTTTAAACAATAGGTTGGGAGCTACAACTAATTGTTGAGTTAACTCAGCGCTGAATTCAGTGGTACATACTTGGATCATGTTGCCTGATGTCATCAGTTTGAGTCTTCTCTTTCCACTGACTTCTCTAAACCCTTTTCTGGTGTCACTTCATATTGACAGAGTGCTTCAGACTCACCTCCTACAAAGGAAGATTTTACATTAGGACAACTACCTCCATTAATGTCAATGGAAATAATTCATTTTAAGACAAATTCCCCACTTTCACTGTGCTTCCTGTAAATCCCTTCTGCTGAGGTTGAGATATCGGTATTGTCATTTAAAATCAGCTACTTTAGTTCACATCTCTTCATTTTTGGACTTCCCCTACCTTTAGAAAAATACTCGTATTCATATGAACTTTTCCAGTACATGCGAACTTGATCAAGCTGCTTATTTCTGTGTTGCATGCTTAAATAGACTTTTTTTTTTTTAATAATTAGCAATGAAAACAGGCAGCTCATTTGTCCACACACAATCAGTTATACTGTCTCATGTTTTGCAGCATCCTATACTTGAGTGTAGGAAATACTCCATCTCAGAAGATCTAACAACCTCAATGATGAAAGATAACATCGCGAAGAATAAATTCAAGACAGCTAGCACTTTTACTCTTCTGTAAATTAGTCGCTCCCCTCCAAAATAAACTGTATTTCAATTAGAAGTCCAGGCTCTATTATTTATGCACAGTCTTAAATAAGGAAGGTTTATGTTTCTGATCTTGAGTTTATCAGAGGTCTCTGGAGACACAGCAAATGTTCAATATAATATATATACTGCCACACACTGTGATTTTTCCTGTCTGAGAGACCCCAGGGAATACATCCTCTGCTTATCTGTAGTTATGAAAGTATTTAGGCTGCCATTTGTACAACAAACCAGTAGAAAGGAATGAAAGCACTAAACCATCCTTCTAAAACCACACAAAATACCCTGGCTGAAATTAACACCACCATTTCAGTGCTCACCTGCAGAAAAGAAACACAACATTATCTTCTCCAATGGTACCTTTCACAAGGTATCAACATTGGATATTGCTTTAATGATGAAGCTGACACATATTTCTATTTGCAATTCAGCATCTCCAAATATTTGTCATCAGCATTTGCTTCTTGTTATTTCAAAGTAAATATTTTCTAGTAGCATTATATCTAGACATGATGGCAGCCTTTCCCAGGCCTTTTAAAAAAATATGATGGTGAGCTTCTCAGACATATCTCCAAGTATCCATTGAGAAGCTTCTGATTCTAATCAGGCTTACACTGATATTTTATTTTATATACTCTTGTATAATATAAAGCATTTTTAAATGGGGTCACCCCACAAGAAGTCCATGTGGGAATGAGTTGATCTGGAGCTGCCTGGCTGCTCCTAGGCTCCCTGCCTCAGGCACACAATCATCAAGCTGCATAACCACCTGGGCCACCACCCATGTATTAACAACTCAAAACTACTATTGTACTCACACCCAAGTATCTGACAATAGCAGTGAAAAAAACCCTCATGTACAGACACACATATACTCACTTATATCACTCTTACAACCCAACAATCAACATGCTGCTTACAGGTTTGGCTTGGGCTAAAGCCCTGCAGAAGATTTTCTCTGTTATTACAGAGAAAAGCTATGTTGAAAGCAAGCAGAGTCTGGCCACCATTAATAGTGCATGCCTGCATGCTTCTCAGGCAGTTCACACGAAAACCACCAAACAGCAATGTGACACCAATGTGAATGTCAGCAAGCTTATCCAGAAAGAATGCATGCACTTGGCATCACTGGGACACAGGTTCAAGTGCTCACTTTGCCTGACTCACTACTAATCCTACTGGAACTGCATACGCAATTAAGGTCTAATTGCAAGAGAAGGGATTGTTTGATGAGGTTCTTAGACTTGCATGCTTCTGGTCAAGTCATCAACTGATGTAAATTAACACAGCTTCAAATTAATTAAGTGATACTGAAGGTCTGGCTCCTGCTATTTGTGTGTTTTAGAGGGAAGGTAATAGAGACAAAGAGATTTTGTACGAGAAAGTTGTGTCTACATAGTAGAATTCTTGTCAGCAGACTAATAGGTAAAGTAGGCAGGTAAGTTGTAAATTATTTTTATTTTCATTAAGTTATTTTTATGGCTATTAAGGAAACTAATTAACTATGGGTCAAATGTCAAACTTTTATCCTGGTATTTGAAACTGATTAAAAAAGGGAGAGAATTAGGCATGCAAATGTTGAGAATTTAAAAGTCATTGTAGAAGGACATTTAATATATTTCAGTTCTTAGTAAACAATCAAGAGATGATTTTCTGGGAATCTATTTGGACACAAAAATGTTGGGGTGCATCAAGTCTGAAGATGGTTTGAGGAATTAAAAAGGATGTATGTACATAAGCAGATAGTTAATTTCTAAGACAAAGGAACACTAGAACACCCTGCTTTTAGTAAAGGCAAGCACTCTCAGCAGCTATCCTTAATATATCTGAAGAGCAGCTTGAGCAATTTAAAATGAGCCTCAGATGAATACTGGAGAAGCTCATCTCCTTTCACAGAAAACATCAGTTTTAGTAGTCATTGCTAAAGCATAAGTCAACATTAGAGCACCTCTGCTATGAAGACAGGCTGAAAGAGTTGGGTTTGTTCAGCCTGGAGAAGAGAAGGCTCGGGGACACCTTACAGCAGCCTTCCAGTACCTAAAGGGGGCCTAGAAGAAATCTGGAGAGGGACTTTATACAAGAGCAAGTAGTGACAGGACAAGGGGGAATAGCTTTAAACCGAAGGAGGATAGATTTAGATTAGGTATCAGGAAGAAATTCTTTATTGTGAAGTGAAATTCTTTACGGTGAGACAATGGCACAGGCTGCCCAGAGAAGCTGTGCATGCCCCATGCCTGGAAGTGTTCAAGGCTAGTTGGACAGGGCTTTGAGCAACCTGGTCTCGTGGAAGTATCACTGCCCATGGCAAGGGGGATTGGAACTATATAATCTTTAAGGTCCCTTCCACTCTAAATTGTTCCGTGATGCTATGAACACTGTCATCTGGGCTTGGCTTATTTTTTAATATAAAATGACTACCCAAGTAGCTTATTATATTTATCCTGTAATAGTATTTTCAACTGCCATCACTTTGTTTTGTCTTTTCCCTTCTTCCAGAAACTGATATCCCCCCCTCTTTATGAGATATAGAACACTACAGCAAAAGTTTCATTTGGCTCCAAAAGGACAAATATAACAAAATTGACTGCCACATCCCAAATACATCATTAGAGCTAATGCAAGCCCACTGCCAGGACACCCACAACTCTTATCTGATACTATTAAGCCTTGCCAGTGTTCTTCAGCTGAGGACTTTCAGTGTTGCCACTGGAGTAATGGTTGGACTTGATGATCTTAAAGGTCTTTTCCAACTTACTTGATTCTATGATTCCATAAGTTCTTCATAGGCCTGAGCTACAAAAGAGAGGTAAAGCCATAAGACAAGTGCTTGTTTCAAAGTACCTTGTGTAGTAGCTGCCAGAAGAGGAAATGTGTCACAGCACATGACGGTTCTGAAGTGCAGTGGAGAGAACATTTCTTCTTTCAGCCTTCTCAGCACATGAGGACACTCGAGGTTTTCCATTTTTATTTCCTTCCTCCCTCACTCCCTTTCTTCCTCCCTTTCTTCCTCTACTTCCCTCTGCTGTAAAATCTGTGGGCTGGATCGCAAACATTGTGCATCTCTTCAGAGAAACTCTTTGCAGCCACAAGTGTTGATCTGGGAGAAGCAGCTGAGTGTGAAGCCAAGCAATAGTTCTTTCAGCAAATTTTCTCATCCTATTTCACAGTTCTTCAGGCACAACAGCTTCAGAAGATGAAGCAGTTTTCAATACTAGCATTTATACAAAACATTTTGTTCCCCACTGACCTTAAGTCTTGTATGTTTGTGTAAGATGTATGGTATATAGTAACAGCAGCGCTGGGGGAAATTCAATTCAGCCAATCACAGTTTATATGCAGGTAAATGCATTTTATTAACTGTAAGCTTTCATTTTCTCTTGTGGGTTCACAGACACCTAACATGACATTTTTCTAAGGAGAAAATGGAAACTGAATGATATTTCAAGAAAAGAATCCCATAAAACTCACAATTAATTCAACTCTATAGCATGCAGAACCCAGGCCTGAAAGACAACTTAAAATCTTCAACATAAGATCAAAAACTACTACAAAAGGATGTATTTTTAAATAGGAATGTTCTCCTCAGGAGTTAAACTGCTTCACAAGTTGACAATTTTCTGCCTTTATATCCAGTAGCTTCCCTTTGAAGTAACTTTTCACATGGAGATCTGATGGAATAACTCAACATTAAAAACCAGGAAAACTATTAATTATACTTATCATTTTGAGGGTTACAAAAACACAGTCACAGATAAATATCTCAAGTTGTGTGCTAAAGAAATTAATAGTCCCTGTCTTATAGCGGATATATGAGAGAGCAAGTGAACAAAAATATACAGGAAAGCAGTGCAATAATAAGGAAAAAAAGATCCATTCATTAGCATCCTGTTTCATGAGTCACATATAAAGAAAGAGCAAGTCAACCAAGTATTTAAAAAAGTTCCCTCTTAAACTGAAGTGTGGTTGCATTTGAGCAGGGACATTTGAAATTGGATGCACATGTGCTGTCAGCACCTGCCAAATGCAGCCTCATCATCTGGGAACAGCACAAGATGGAGAAGGAAGTAAAATTACAAATTTAATCGATGTTGCCTACAAAACAAAAAGCACTGGTAAGTAAATCAGTGAGATGACTGAACCATATGAGTATAAACATACAGTCAGACAGTGAGGGATATCAGCAGAAGAAAATTCTTGGCTTTTTAACATTACTGTCATATTGCATGCAGCAGCTGTATTACTTAGCTAAACTTAAAATTGCAAACACATAGCAAACTTAAAGCTCAAGTTCTCCTTAAAATCAGACAAGAGTGGTGTTTAGACTTTTCATTAGGCTGCTACACACAAGTGAATTTCATACAAAATTTATATCATATCTATATAACCTTTTCTCCTGCATGTTTGTACCCAATGCAGAGCACTTTGTGAATGATAGAGCTTCCCAAGCACACAGGTGCTCTGCAGCTAATCTCAACAGACATTCCTGTGCAGAATGTGTGATGAAATCATGGAGTTATTTCTTCAACATTAGTTAACAGCTCTCTGGTGCAAAACACACGCTTGTGGTAGGTTGCTCATAGTATCTATCATACTGCTATGGCCTGCTCTGTGGGTAAGCCAAAGTCATCAAGAGATCCATAGCAGCTATTTAAATGTTAAATAAGAAAAAATTCACATTCATCAGTTAAAAATACAAAGATTAAAATGTAAAGGAAGAGTCACTTTTTTGATAGGTAAAAGAATTTGAAAACAATTGCTGAGACCCTAATATTGTCTCTAGCACCTCTGCCTTCAGTTCAGCATTAGACTCACAAGATTTCACCTTTTTTTTTTAAGGGCGATGGTGCTTCAAAAAAAGTAAATTATCTGGGGCTATTTCCATGACTCCCGTCATGGTTGGAACTTACCTTATTGGGGTTAGCTTCCCAGGAAAGACATTCGAAATATGGTTGATTCAAAACAGAGTATACCTTTATTCAGGTCCAGTGGCATGACATATTCACTGCTTGAAAGAAAGGGTTTGTTCAGTGACACTGCTGCAGTCTGATTACGTGACACCATGTGGTACCAGGAATAAATAGATATCAAAGACAGCACCATGAAAGGACAAACAACCAACAGTTTCAGCAGAGATTCTCTGAAAAAAAGGGGGAGAAAGGATATGGAAGAAACTTAAACAGCATGTATCTCCAAGTAATGTGTGCCAGAAAAATAGGAGGATTTTCAAAGAAGAGGTTTAGTTCTGACAGTCTGTAGCTGTGAAGTAGATGTGTTTCACAACTTTTCAGTTAATTTGGGGAGATGAAACTACAGTGGGAAGGAACTCTGCCTTCCATGCAAAAACAATACCCCTGGCTGTCCCCAGCCTGGACATTCCAGTGGTGGACAAGCTGTTCTGCTCTTTCCTGGGTCCCCTGCTCTACAGAAACACCTTAATGATTAAGTAAGTCACATTCAATTTTAGGCAATCTTTAAAAGATTCATAAATAGCAGCCTTTTTTTCCTTCTGCCCCTCTTCCTTCTCTTCCCTTTCACATGTGCCAGAGCATCTATGCTTGTTTTCTGGGACACTCAGCTAGGCGGTGGGAGGTGGTTTGAATTCCTTCAGGTGGAGAAGGGAAGGGAATGGAATTGCATCCCATCCTGCCCACTCAGAATTACATAATAAAGATCACAGAGAAAGAAGATATTACTACTTTCTCCGGTTATGTGTTCTACGACGTGACTGTTGCTGCACTTCTGAAGAAAATTTCTGGGACAAACAACTTAGTCCAGCCTGTTTGAAGGAAAGGCTGGAGTCACAGGTTGGATGTCCATTAATTCAGGCAAGGATGAGGACGTGAGATGGAAGTTTATTCCCAGTCACTCCTCATAGTGATTCATGACAATTTTCCCCTCCAAGCGCTGACTGTGAATGCCTCATGAGGCATCCACTCCTTTGTGGCAGAGAACAGGCACTGTCAGGCCCTCCACTGTGGATTCCTGTATGGCAATAAGGGTCTTAAAGCTAGACTGTATACACAGAGAAACTCATCTCTCTGGCTTCACATTTTTTGGTGGACCTAAGTTCATGTCACTGCATTGTGTTTCTTTGACATTGACACGCAATGAGTATAGCACACAGAAAGCTATAACTGCTGCTGGTGCCAAGTGGGGACTGAAAGAATTTCCACCACCACTGGGGCCAGGCAGTTTAACATTCTTTGAGCTCTGTGTTTTCCTTCTTGAAAAATATTAGGATACTGACATTGAATTATCCCTGATTTGCATATAAATAAAGTATATTGTGTGGTAATTTTTGCTTTGATTTCTTACACACTACTGTTGCCATAGTCTTTTGAGATTTACCATCTGTGCCCAGAGCATTAAAGAATTTGCAGGAATGCCACTTATCTTAATATTTTTTTGACATTTTTCATATACAAAGTTCCCTGCATAGTGACAGGTTCAGTATTGTTAAAAAACAGCAGGAGAAAAACCCAATTAAACTTGCAATTTTCCATAGAGCAAGGCATAGACGAAATATATCTGCCAGATAACTTGCTCTGTCCTTGCCTGTACAGAACATACACAGAAAGACTTTTGCCTGTGGCCATGACATGTCACATTTCCTAAAATTCTGCTACCTTTCTGCAGAAGAGAAATATTCAAATTAAAACAAGTGAAGTTCAGGTTAGATATAAGGACGAAGTTCTTTACTGTGAGGGTGGTGAGGCACTGGAATGGGTTGCCCAGGGATGTGGTAAATGCTCTATCCCTGTCAGTGTTCAAGGCCAGGCTGGACAGAGCCTTGGGTGACATGGTTTAGTGTGTGACGTCCCTGCCCATGGCAGGTGGGTTGGAACTAGATGATCTTAAGGTCCTTTCCAACCCAAACCATTCTATGATTCTATGATAATGGTTTTCTTCACCTTAAATATACATACTGAATTTATATGAAGGGCTAACATTTCCAAAAGCTCTCCAGATCTGTGAAAGCCACCTGTACTTTCAGTTGCAACTTCCTGGTACACGCAAGAAGAGTTACCGCTTATCACATTGTTCAGGCTATATAACTGCTCCTATACATATGTAATCATTTAATTTTCACACGTGCAGGAGGAAGACTGAACAGACATTCGTGTTCTCAGAACTGGGATCCTCCTTTGGGATCTTCCTTTGAGATCCCATCTGCACTTCAAAATCAACTACATTAAGGAACTCGCCGTCTGATTCACAGTGAACCCAAGCTCTGATTCATAGCAGATCTAGAGTGCAATTTGTCTCCTGCCACTTCAGCTGTCCACAAGCTCAAAATTTTGGATAAGCAAGTCTTCTCCTATTTCCTCCATACTCACCCTTTGAGTGTGTTTTGATACAGGATCTTTCTGCTTAGCGATTCATCAGCATCTCCTGTTTCAGGATGGGCTGAGTCATTTTCTGTCTCTCTCTCTGTCCATTGATTAAGAGCCTAGATCACTTTCTTACCGAAAAGCTAACTTCAAAGCAATTAACATTAGGACAGAGGAATCTTACACCCAGTTAAATCATTGTTCTTCAACTCTGGTACTGTTTTTAGGTCAGCAATGACACTGACATAAATCCAAGGGCACTTGCGTAAAGTAACATTTCTCTGAGAGTAAAGAGTCAAACAATAATCTCTAGTCGAACAATATTTATGCACTTATAACTAGAAAGTAATTAAATAAAATGCATGACCAATGATATGAGTGACACCTTTCTCCTGAACCACTACTCAACAGTGTCAGGTCCCTTTTTCCCTGTGTCTTTGGAAGCTTCCACTCCTGGATACGCAGTGGTACAGCTGCAACAGGACAACTGCAGATAGCATTTGCTTAGAGTGGTTACTGGCCAGCAGAAAGGCACTTTCCATTTTGCCTGGCTGAGAGAGCTGAATTGCTACAAAAAGGAAAAGCATCTCAATTACTCCCAATAATAACGTTAGTTTCCTATCCAAAGGCTCATCACCTGACTCTGAGAAATAGTTTTAGGCTGCAAATCCCACTGCCACCTAAGCATCTAAGCATCTGAACAACTAAGCAACTGAGACAGTTCTATTTCCACAGGCTGTTTTAATATATCACCATGGGCTGTTTACTGCTAAAACCAATCCTAGATGCCCAAGGGTCCCTGTTAAATTCAGACGGAAATTAAGTATTTACCATAAGCTTACAAATTTTACTTCGAGAACAGGTGCTTGTGCTTGATACTGGGTCCAGTGTAAAGCACAGTACAGAATTTAGGCATCTGGCCTGTTCCTAAGTTGCTGAATATCACTTCCCTAGGAGTCTGGAGACACCTTGTGTGGAGACCACAGATAGGTACTGATGATCCCTTTCACAGATAGTAAGTGCAAAATCCATTAAAGAAGCCATAGGAGCCATATTTTTAATGGACTGCCTTTTGTAGTTAGCACATTTCTTTAGATGTGTTATTGTATAGGCAACCTACTAATCTTCAGATTTATAAACAGGAATTTCCTTCAGCCGTGCTAAAGAAAAAGTACAAGCATCCAAATTGAGATTGATTTGTTCACTGCCCTACTATAGACATACCATGTAAGTGAATTTCTTTGCTTCCTAACTTAGCATCACTATTAGAAAAGGAATTCAGAGGGTCTGTTGACTGAAGGTCTATTGGAAGAGGGAGGGAAAATAATTTTCCAGACAGCCTAAAGGCAAAGATTCATGACAGCAACCTACAAACAGTTGTAATAAACCCTCTCAACAACCAGGTGCTACACGGCTCATTGCAGTACAATCTAAGGGAGATTAAGGCATAAAATAACTTAACATGGGTAACGCTTTAGAGGATCCTTCTGCACCAGACACAAGGCTTTCCTCTGTCCTGCCTGGTGGGTATGTCTACCGCACAATTCAGCACAGGACAGAATCAGACAGGATTGCTTGCTGTAAATTACACAGTCCCTTACCAAGACCTCTTACGTGAGCTTTTCCTCACTCCTGGAAACTTGATATAACATCACCAGGGCACAGATCAAGAGTGATCAGTAAAATAGCCCAGCACATAAATCTTTATTCAGACTTCTGAATCTGACAATCTACAGATAAATAGCATAAAGCAGCTGAAATCAGGCACCCACACTGGCATCGAGAATCCCCCACAGAGAAGAATTCCTCGACCTACAGTCTGGAAAAGGTAAAATATACATCACCAAAGAAAAAGGGATGCTTTTGATATTATGCAGAGAATTGCATTTCAAGGGCCTTCTAGCACAAGGGTACACAGCTCCTCTAACCTTCAGAAAGTGAAGCATTCATTTATGCTGAAACCTTTCATCTGTGAAGCCACTGCTGGAGTTATATCAAGCATTTGAATAAGGACACAAAAGCACATAACCCCCCCCCATTCAGTATTTGGTGACCCTTGCAAATTGTATCCAGCAAACTCACTTTTAGCTTTTGTAAGCATCAAGACAATTGGTGTGTTATGGGAGAGTTTATAACTTTAATATTCAGATACTTGTTTTGCAACTTCTAATCCCAGTTATTAACCCTTATAAACCAGGGTTGTTTGTGTTAGTCTGAACCCAAAACTGAGCCAGCAGATTTGGCCTTACATCCACTTCACCAGAACATTGCATCTGCATTAAAACTGACCTATCATAAAAGAGGGCCTAAAATTCTGAACAGATCAAAATTATATGTACAATATATTTTTTAACTTACATATTCATGTTTAAGAACTTAGTTCATCTAATGAGACTAATGAACAGCACATTTTATTTAACATGTTTGCTGAGTTACTGGAGTTTACAAAAAACATCTGGGGTCAGTTCTGTTTTATGTAAACTATTCAATTGCACTTTCCTTTGTGCGGGGGATATGTGCCAGCTTTCTGTTTGAATCACATTTATATTTGCGGAAATAGATATAACTGGTTTACATATAAGTATTTCTAGCTTCCTGTTTAAACCTAAGGAGGAAAATGCGTATGTAATTTGCAGAGTTAAATTTCTGAAATATGTTCTTCTTTCCCCTGTATTTTTCAGTCTCAGAAAACACATGGATTACAGGGAAGAGCCTGCTCACCAAGACTAGTTAGTGCATTCTCTACTGCTAGCCTCAAAACCAACTTAAGGGAGAAGGGAAAAGATTCTTTCTTCTTGATAACACGACATAAATAGGATTTTACTCTTCCTCTGGCATTCTTGCTTTTGGTTGTTTCATTGTTGTATACAGATATGTTTATAAGCAATGAAAAACAGTGTTAAGTTTATTCAAAACTAAATCCTACAGATTTGGAGGAATTAGTGCAGGGATACAGAAAGGATAATGAAAGACTGTTTTGATGAGTACCATCAAAATATTTCCGAAGGCCAGAAACCTAGGCATTTTTTAAGACAGCAAAACAGATAAGAAAAAATTTACCTTCATCTATTTTAACACTAAAGCATTCCCACACGTGCTTAAGATTCTGGCTAATCTAATCATAGACTCACAGAATAGTTAAGGTTGGAAAGGACCTTGAGATCGTCTAGTTCCAATGGAGAATTGCACTGAAAAGAAACTAACTTTTTTTCATAATTGGCAAATATTTTCCTGATAAGCATTTTAATTAATTAATAATAATATTTTAAAATATTTTACAGTACACAATGGGCTATTTTATTATTTTCTATATTTTGCTTTCTGATTTTGCTGACAGCTTGTATTAACTTCAGTAAGAAGCATGTCTGTAGAGCCATACAAAAGGTCTTACTGTATTTTTCTAAATACCCACAAGTGCAGAATCAAACATTAAACACATAACTAAAATAAAAGTAATATTTTGTTACAGAGCTGACCTTCTCTTAATATATAGTACAGGTAGGATTCAACTCAATTTGCTACAACAAAAGTGACTTTAATGTATGTATCTGATTCTAGTAAAGCATCTGGCTCCATATATATTTAAAGAGCTGTCAACTTCAACCTACATAGTATCCCACCATAATGTTTACAGTATTCCACAAGCAGATCTATTTTATTTGCAGTTATTTCTTCTCTTTTCTTGCCTTGCAGTAACACACACTTCATTCTCTCTCAGTTGAAAGAAGGAAAATAGTAGAGAAACCAAAGTCCGTATCTGAAGTTATGATCATTTCCAAAAAAGATCATGTGTGTCTTATTAGAGATGACTCCATCCAGACTATTAATTTCCTGAGACTTTCTTTTTTTTTTCGCAATGAACCAAAAGGTAGCACTTGAATGAAGAGATACAGTCCATTAAAAATAATAGTGCTTATATACTAAACAACAAACTTCATTTCAAAACTGAGTACAAAATCATAAATTAATTCAATATCCACGTCTACATTTTCAAAAGCATCTAAAGATTAGCTGCCTTTGTAGCCCAAATATATTTTTAATTAAATTTAGAAGATTAAATGCCATTGACTATCAATGAGATTGAGGGTCCAGTACAAAGGTTTGGTTCTTAAAAATGCAGTATTATGGAAAAACCCACTCTGTAACCACACATACTTTTAGGAGGGAAGCAAATTTAAGAATCCATCTACTAGCAAAAAAAATCTTCTTTGAAAATGTGAGAAAAATTAACTCAGACCAACTCAGTAACCAAGCTGCCTGAACAAATTAGGTGCCAGTTTTTCTCCTCTGTAGCAGTACATAGATAAGGCCTTTTGTTCTGAAGTACTTTCCTTCTGTGTGAAGGACAAAACTACACCCTATAATAATATGAGAAAAGAGATTAAATTATTTATGTATATATTCTCATGAATAAATGTTGAGCCAGATTTCTAAAAATATGCAGTAAATACAAGTCAACTTTGTCTGTCTTTGATCTCAACAAGAATGTGTTACCTGGACACCACCTTTAATCCAGTCTTAAGAGCAGCAGCTGAAACACAAGAAAACCATATCTGAATTCATATTCTTGCTAAATTATTAGAAGAAGTGGAAGGAATAATAGGAGATATTTAAACTATTCAGGAGGAAAATAGAGCTGAAGTTGAACTTTGAGCTGTATTCTTGCTGCAGATAATCTGACTAAGAAGCTTATTCAACCAGAATTATTATTCCTGAATCACAAAATCCTGATTTTTCAGAGAAAGGTGAACTTATTTCAGGTAAAATGATTATATAGCTGTTTCTTAGCTTAGATTTTCTGGAGGAAAGCACAGTCAAGACATACCAGAGTATCAGAAGGGTGCCTTTTCAAGCCAGCAGATCTACCTGCAATACTGTCTTAATGGCTAGGAGAAAGAAAGAGGAGAGAGCAAGAAAGAGTAGTAGCAACAGTTACTTCTACAGATTTCCATGTGAGGGATTTTCTAACTTTATCATCTAAAAGTCAGATGCCTAAATGTCAGCTAGTCCCCTGGGGTCCTTTGTAGTTGAAAGAGAGAAAGAGGCACCTCCAGGAGGCAGTTCATTTCATCCTGAAGTAGATATCTAAGACGTATTATATAAATTACTATTTCATGTTTTCTTACCCTATGGCTATGAAGGGAATGTGACAAATAACTTTTAGACGCCGGAGCTTGGTAAGATGAATCCTGCCTTGTTGTCATTTTTCACTCCACTCTGAAACTTCACTTCGGAAATTTCTTCACCTTTGTAGTCTTTGGTCTTGGTTGCCTTTCTTGCCACTGCTGCCAAGCTTCAGGATGCCTGATCTGACCTCACTCACTCATCCAAACCCACTGGAAGATCTTCTTTGCTGCGGACAATCTTTGGATCAGACTTTAAGGGAAAATAGGACAAGGGCAAGTGCACTCATCAAGATTATTACTGAACAACAAGCCAATTTACTTCAGACTCTGCAGGACAAGTTCTTCCTTGAATCTTTAAGATAGAGCCAATGTATTGATTAGCCCACTTCAGTCCAGAAGGTCAGCAGCTTTTTTGACCTGCTGTCATACATAACTTGATAAACTGCATCAAAATTGCACCATATGGTTGCCATTCACTTCTGGCCAGTAGGAAGTCCAATGAGGTGCAAGACTCTCAGAAACCCCTATTGCAGGAGCGTGTCTGCAGCAGTCTGATGAAAAATGGATTTTTAGCCTGAATTCTAGAATCCCCCCTGATCTGGAACTAATCAGAATTTTATTAGATTTGGCCAACACATAAAAATGTTGTTGTTTAAACCTATATCCATACTTGTTGTTCAGGCAAAATCATACGACTAAGTCATTTTATTTTCCCCTCTCCTGACAAGAGAACCATGGACAGTCAAGTATTTCTAGTATGATACAGCAGTATCATAAAAAAGCAATTATATCAGAAGTTGCTTTCAGTGACAGTGTACGAAAATTTTCTCAGATTTTCCACTTCAGGATTAATGGCAAAGATTTCTTACTGAAAACAAAAATAGTTTGTGCTGTGCATCAAAATAGCTTGCATCATTCAGAATTACGGGGAAGAAGAACCAGAAGATAAAACAATCTGGAAAGCATGCTGTCACCAAACACAAGTTGTCAATCATCATACTGCACTGAACATTACAAAAATGGCAAAAAAATGGACCTGACTGAGACCATCCATTCTCTCTGCATATAGGAGAACATGTATATGTATAACAAACTTGCTATACAGGTAATTACTATTTCCTTCTATTAACAGAATTCTTGTTGGAAGACAGCTTTTATCAGGACACGAATCTGAGATTTGGAAACTTGTTTGTAAGTTGTGGTCAAAAGCATCCCACACCTGAAGTGAATGCATAAAGATGGGTAAACAGCGAAGTCCTCAAAAACCATGGAAACCTACCTGAGAGCTTCCAACTCTGCAAATTCAAAAGGCTAAGAATAGGAATAAAAAGCACCATTGTATTTGAATTTGCAAGAATTTACCTTATCAAAATAGTAATGGTGGTAATAATAATAATAATAATAATAATAATAATAATAGAGCCCACCCACAGTTTAAAATAATTTCTAAACAGACTGAAGGAAAACAATTCACACTTTTACTTCATTTATCTACCAATACATACGCTCC